>CM053145.1:118711563-121619063 GCA_028571685.1 Heterohyrax brucei
AACAGGACCCATATCTCACACCTTACACAAGAACTAACTGAAAATGGATCAAAGACCTAAATATCAAGCCTAAAACAATAATCATCATGCAAGAGAAAATAGGGACAACAATGGAAGTTATAATATGCAGCTTAGACAGACTACAAAATCTGACCAACAATGCATGAACGACAGAAAATAGATGAATGAGAATTACTAAAAATCAAACACCAATTATGCTCGTCCAAAGACTTTATCAAGAGGGTTAAAAGACTACCTAAGGAATGAGAAAAAATATTTCACAACTACATGTTGGATGGACATCTAACTTCCATAACCTACAAAGTACTCCAAAATATCAATGAGAGAAAGGTAAATAACCCAATTAAGCAAGGGGCAAGAGAGATGGACAGACATCTTACTAAAGAAGACATTGCGGCAGCCAAAAGACACATGAGGAAATGCTCATGATCACTAGCTATTAAAGAAATACAAATCAAAACTACAGTGAGATACCATCTCACCCCAAAAGGTTAGCAATAATCCAAAAACACAAAACAGCAAATGCCGGAGAGGCTGTGGAGAGACTGGAATTCACCTACACTGCTGATGGGAACGCAAAATGGTACAACCTCTTTGGTACGCAATTTGGCGCTTTCTTAAAAGCTAGAAATAGAAATGCCATATGATTCAGCAATCCCACTACTCATAATATATCCTACAGAAATAAAGGCAGTCACACAAACAGATACATGCATACAAATATTTATTGCAGCACTGTCCATAACAGCAAAAAGATGGAATCAGCCTAGGTGCCCATCAACATATGAATAGATAAACAAACTATGGTACATATACACATTGCAACACTATGCAAATGATGAAGAACAATGATGATTTTAGGAAGCATCTTATAACACAGTTTCAACTAGAAGATATTATGCTGAGTGAAGTCAGTCAGTGGCAAAAGGACAAGCATTGTATGAGACCTCTGCTATAAGAAGTTAAAAATTGACCTAAGTACAAAAGAAAAGACTCTTTGACAACTACAGGAGTGGGGTGGGAAGGAGAGGGATGTTCACAGAATAGATAGCCAAAAGGAATTTGGTTAGGTGAAGGAAGTGACAGCACACCATAGAGAGTAGATCAACATAACAGAAATACACTATAAACTGAAAGGTTTTCTAAACTCAATCCAACATTTCAAAGGATAGAGTAGCAGGGACAGGAGTCTGGGGGCCATGTTTTCAGTGAACATGGAGGGCAAGTGGCATAGCTAGTGTTTAGCTAAGAGAGTCTTCTGATCCCATATCAGAGACTGGTGTCTGGGGTCTTAAAAGCTAGCAAGTTGCCATCTGAGATATACCAAATTGTCCCAACCCACCTGGAACAGATGATAGCCAAGAACATCAAAGACATGAGGAAAAATGAGCCCAGGTGACAGAGGACCCATATGAATGGGAGACTGCATCAGCAAGAGACCAGAAGGTCTAAATGGTGCCTGGCCACCACCAAAGGCAGTCATGATGGGAGAGACAAGGTAGACTCCCTGAAGCAACATGAGAAAAAGAGGTGTACAGTTAAAGAACTCTACTAAAAGACCAGAACTGATGGTCTGACAGCCTGGCAGGTCCCCTGGGAACACAGTCCCTAGACTGGCTTCTGGCCTTGACCTGAAACCAGTACTAAGGTCAATACTTCAGACAAAAAATGGACTGGACTTGGGGACATAGTGTGAATACCTGATGTGTGTACTTCTCGGTTTTATACCTTTATAGGAGGCTGTCCTACTGATTTCTTTCTAGATGGGAGAGAAGAGGGTGAAGAGAAGGGGAGAAGTATTCGATAAGAGGATATTAGAAGTACACAGTGAAAAGGAGGAATGTACTGTCACAGGTTGAGGAGAGCAGATGGGGAGGCATGCAGATTTGATTTGGATTGTATACTTTCACTTAATCATAACTGAAAAAAAATGTTTGAGCATGGAATGTTTGGATTTTACTTAATATGAAGAGCATTTAATGAGTTCATTTTCTTTAAACTTTCCAATTAATCACAAATTGCTTTTTGGTTAATAAATTTTAATCTACTTGCTCTTATATCTGTGTCTGAATTTAACTCTCAGCTACCATAAAGTACTTAGTTTCCACATTTTCTATTTACTTTTCAGTCTCATTAGGTACTTAGGTATCTGGTTTATCAACTATACTGAGATTTTAATTATTCTTACTCAAAGTAAGAAATTTGAAATAACTAAATGTGTGCTGTTGTGCTTCTGTATCCCAAGAATTTGATGAATACATTCTACTGCCTACAAATTTAAAAAAAAAATCTCTCTGAAGCTTTTCTTATGAATTCATCTCACACCAACTGCTCCTTTTCTGAACTCTACTTCTTACCCTGGTGGCATTGTGGTTAAGTGCTACATTTGCTAGCCAAAAGTTTGGCAGTTCAATCTGCCAGGCACTTCTTGGAAACTCTATGGAGCAGTTCTACTCTGGCCTATGGGGTCGCTATGAGTCAGAATTGAATCAACGGTAGTGGGTTTGATTTTGGTTTATTACACATATTATACGATTAGCCACTTATCGTATATATTGCTTCCATTCTCTTACTGTTCCACATAATTTTTCACTTTATGTCGATTTATAATAGTGCCATAAATAAAGTAATTTTTTTCACTGTTTCATGTTGCAGAATGTTTAATTATTAAGTCTCAAATGGGAAAAGAGCTTTAGGAACACTGCGGGCACTTGATAAATATTTTACTAAATTACTGTGAATTATGGAAAACACTTTGAGCTTCTTGAAATAAAGTATTTTACTATTAAAAGTAAAATATTCTCTATTCCCAGTAAAATCTTTGCCAAAATTCTTCTCCTTGTGTTAACTTTTAAAAGCTGGTGTCAGGATGAGGATTTTACACAGGATTTAGGGAATTTAGAAATACTTAAACTTTAAATATGAAGGGTCTAAGATGTGTAGAGGGAATGGAAGAATTGGAAATGTACTCTAAAGATCATTGTGGAACCATATTGTTGTTAGTTATTGTTCAGTCCATTCAGACTCATGCGGGTCCCACATGTGCAGAGGAGAACTGCTCTACAGGGATTTTAAAATTGTGTTCCTTCAGAAGCAGTTCATCTAAACCCGTATTTCGAGGTGCCTTTGGGTAGGTTTGAACTGCCAACCTTCACCTAGTAGTCAAGTGCTTAATTCTTTGTGCTATTGAAAGAGTCTCCAGGTCCATAACATGAAATAAAATATTAAAGGTACTATAAATCCGATTGATCTCAAGCAACACAACAGACATATTTGGGTTAACAACAACAAAAAAAAAAAAAATTCTGGCCACTTTATACATAAAATATAGATAAATCATTTAAATATTTCTTAAAACACTGGTGTTGTTGTCAGGTGCTGTCAAGTCAGCTTTGACTCATGGAGATCCTATGCGCAACAGAAAAAAATCACTGTCAAGTTCTGTGTCATCCTCACAATTGTTGCTATGCTTGAGCGTATTTTTGCGGCCACTGAGTCAATCTGTTTCATTGAGGGTCTTCCTCTTTTTCACTGACCCTCTACTTCACCAAGCATAATGCCCTCCAGGGAGTGGTTCCCACATAACATGTCCAAAGTAAGTGAAAGGAAGTCTCACCATGCTTACTTCTAAAGAACATTCTGGCTATACTTCTTCCAAGACAGATGTATTCATTCTTCTGGGAGTTCACTGTACATTCGATATTCCTCACCAACACTGTAATTCAAAGGTATCAATTCTTCAGTTCTCCTTATTCACTGTCCAGATTTCCCATGTAATATGAACCAACTGAAAGTATCATGACTTGGATCAGCCATACCTTAGTCCTGAAAGTAACATCTTCCCTTTTTAACACTTTAAAGAGGTCTTTTGCAGTAGATTTGTCCAAGGCAAAAAGTCATTTGATTTCTTAACTGCTGCTTCTGTGGACACTGACTGTGGATGCAAGTAAAATGACATCCTTGACAACTTTCATATTTTCCTCATTTATCATTATGGTGGCTATTGGTCAAATTGTGAGGATTTTTGTGTCAAAATGTAATCTACACTGAAGGCTATGTTCTTTGATCTTCATCAGCAAATGCTTCAAGTCCTTCTGGCTTTCAGCAAGCAAGGTTGCATACTGCAGATTGTTAATGAGTCTTCCTCCAATCCTGATGCCATATTCTTCTTCATATTGTCCAGCTTCTCCAAAAATTTGCTCACCATACAGACTGCATGATGAAAGAATACAGCCCCGGCACACATTGTTCCTAATATTAAACAACACAGTTTTCCCTTTTTCTGTTCAAATGACTCCTTCTTGGTCTATGTACAGGTTCCTCATGAACATAATTAAGGGTTCTGTCACTGTCAGTCTTAGCAATGTATATAATTTGCTATGGTCCTCACAGCTGAATGTCTTTGCACAGTGAATAAAACACAGGTAAATAGCTTTCTGATATTCTCTGCTCTCAGGCAAGATCCATTTGACATCAGCAATGATATCCTTCAATCCATCCTCTTCTGAATCTGTCTTAAATTTGTGGCAATTGTCCATCCACATACTGCTGTAACTTTTATTTTCCCCCTACTTATCTGTCAGTTTGTCATACTGTGGAGGCTTGCATGGTGCTGTGATTCTGAAAGCTATGCCACAGGTATTTCAAATACTAGCAGGGCTATCCATGGTGAACAGGTTTCAGTGGAGGTTTCGGAGTAACAGACAGTAGAAACATGTGCCTGGCAATTTACTTCTAAAACCAATTGGCCAGTGAAAATCTTATGAAACAAAAAAACAGTTATATTCATTAACTAAAATAAACTCCAAATTTCTTGAATCATGAAACAAGCATGACTTGCCAAAATAGCTTAATAAAAACTGCTTCTAATACTGCTTAAGTTTATTGCTCATTGAATCTAAATCGAAACTGAAAGTTCTAGTTTTATATGAAATTATTAACAGAAAGTTTCCAAGCGCAAATAATAAAACTAAGAAGTTGAATGGCTTACTGATGTACTTCTTTGTTATTTCTACATTAGCAAATAAAGTGAATTTGAAAATCATATGAGTAATTTACAATAAAAAAATTTCATTTAAAATACATACACTACAATAAAAGCATTTTTGCCTTAATTATCTACATGAACATTTTCAATGGTGGAACATAAGTCCACAGAGTACTTCTAAAAATAGATCCCATGATCACACAAATGTGGACAATGCTGCAGACTAACTCCCATTTTAGAGATTAACAGTTTCATTAGCATAGTAAGATCATCTGAAGTTTAATCAAATTTCTCAAGTTTACCTACAGCACTTTTCTTAATTCATAACCTAAACTAATATTCTGGGAAATTTGTATTCCAAAGAACATACTTTAGGAAATTCCAATCTTACAAAATTCTTGTATTTTATAGCTTTTCTTTAATTATCCTATTTTGTATCAGTTCCTCTTACTTTACTGTTGTTGTGTGCTACTGATCCAATTCCAAATCATAGCGACACTATGTGACACAGCGGAACTGCCTCAAGGATTTGCAAGTCTGTGATGTTTATGGGAACAGATTGGCACATCTTTCTCTCACAGAGCAACTGGTGAGTTCAAACTCCTGACCATTCGGTTAGCAGCCAAGCACTGAAGTACTCCACTACCAGAGCTCTTTCTTTGCAAGGAACCTGAACTGATTATAAAGAATAATTTCCAAATAAGAAATGCTGTTCATTCAACTATTTCCAGGACTATGATAGAAGAATATTCTCTTTCAACAAAGGTATTTACCACTATATCAAGCAACTTCTCAAACTACAACTCTTACACAAATGTTTGCCAAAGTGTGTGTTTCACTACACTCTATAAACACTTCACAAAACAACGGGGACCCCATGATCTAATGTCAACTGTCAACTATGATCTCTTTACATGCCATGAAATCAATATAATGAGTCTTCTTGATTAGAATGTTTTAAATGAAAGTCTAGACTAGAAAATAATAACAAATTATATAAGAACACTTTGTTCATAGAAAAGGTAAGTATTGCCTCGCATGTATTTTATTTCAAATGCAGATACATATGCTTGCACTGGACTGCTTATAAAATGCATTTCTTAATGTGGGCTATAATTTTAAAAGTTTAAGAATGCTATGAGTTCAAAAAACATTGGGTTACACAGGTTCCTTTTGTACAAAACTTCTTAGAGCCTTTAATGACTCTCCACAAGCACTTACGTCCACAATAATCTATTTTCTTATCGAGGCATTTCACAGAACCAGTGTTCCTTAGAACACAATGTAAGAAATACCTCCTTTCAGAAACCACGCAATCCTGGCTGGCTTTGAGGCATGTTATAAAACCACTGCACAGTTATCAACATTTTTCGAAATGCAGTAAGATTCCTCATCATAACTGCTGGTCTTTCACTGTTTGGTCAAACTTACATTAACTCTAACAGTTTGCTTGAAGTGATGGTTTAAACATCTGGATTTCAATTCTGGCTCTATCACTTCTCGGCTGTGTAGTTATTGGCCTTGCCCAGTTATTTACTCTTTCTCTCATGGTATAAGGAAAAGAATGATAATGCCTATGTCACAGAGTTCAGGATCTATTTTTTAAGACCAAATGAGATAATACACACAAAACATTTATTCCAGTACCTACCATGTAATAGACATTTAATACATCATCTATTACTATCAGATTAATACTGTCACAGCACCAGCACAGTTAGTGCTGAGATGCAGTCACAGCTGAAGAGACTAAAAACACTCTGCTGCCACCTAGTGAGTTCCGAAACTTTAAAATCGATACTGGGCTCTTTCCTGATACTACAGTATAAAACCGTATAAAACTAAAATTGTCTCTCAAGCTACATTAGCACACTGTATAAAGTATCAAAGTAGAGAATCGAATTTTTGAAAAATTCAATTACTACTTCAAGCCACTCTGGAACCAAAGAGGATTATAATTAACACTCAAATTGAACGAGCATTGAAATGGCTAGAAAACTATAAAGGACTGAAGAATAAATTCCACCCACATAGTCAGTATTTGCTAATTTTCAGGTTAGAATATTTCAATAAGGGTTTTTCCTTCAAGGTAGAAAATCAAAGACATTTATTACGATTAAGGCAAAATAAAATAGCAAATAATCAAAAATTAGATGTTTGCATGAATTCTCTAAAGGAAAGATTCTTAGTAGAATCTCTACATTTTCTCTCTAAATGGAATGTAATGATTATAAAGAGTCCCATAAACGCCTTAAGAGTTACCCACTGATTACTTCCCAAAGCAAAATGAAGTGAAACATTGAGGCAATGACATGAATAATTTTAAATCCACAATTGAACATTATCAGGATTAGCCAAACAGTCACTTAATTCTCGGGGAAATTTCGCTTCGGTTGGCTTGAGCCAACCGAAAGAATAAAATTACCAAATGAGTAAAGAAATCTCAGACATTTTCCTGAGGGATTTATTCACTTTCGCAACTGTTTACTGGTATAGGAGAATTTTGAGAGATTTTTAAAACATTCTGCAAAGTTTCATTCACTGAAGAAAGCTGAGATTCCACCAACAGAGGTTTAGAATGCTGCAAACCTTGGCGCAATGGAGTTGTTTGGAAATTTTCACAAAACAGCAACATTCGGTACACTGTATTCATAACGCAAACAAGAGGATAAAAAAATTTAAGCAAATGTATAGTAGATGTGTTTGCACTTCTTTATAATGAACAGAAAAGACCCATATTACTAACCGGCAGTCTGGAGACGCATAAGAAGCTCAAGCAAAATGGTCGAGATCCGAGACCAACCGATTCTCCTGGGTCAGGGCTTCCCGACACCACCAACCCGGCAGTCAGGAGACTTCAGGGCAAGGCAACCCTTCGCCAGCCAGAACGATGAAGGGGTAGGTTGAGCAGCGGGATACCTAGGGCCAAGACTTGCCTGCCCCTTATATGGAAAGATTAGGGTTCCGTCTAAACAGCTGACGCCGCTGAGTTACCTCAGCAAGTGACTCGGGCTTCTGCCAACGCTTCCGGTGAATCTTTTCCCGCCCTTCTGCACTTCCGGTTTCGAGCCTTTCAGGTCCATAGCCGAGGACGGTAGACTTTAAGAGTAAGTGCAAAATGTAAGAGATATGTTTTTGTTTTTGAGATACAGACTCCTAGAAAGATATCTCCCGTATGAATGTTTTCCTTTGTTTATTGCTTGTAAGTATAACATTTACTGGCATACACACACACATACACGCAGACACACACACAAGAGGACTGACAAGTTCGCAAACTTGTCCTAGAAAAAGTGCTATGCTGAAGATAACTATTGTCCCCTTCAAAGTACTCTCCTTTGGAAGCTCTGCACCAATGCCAGGGCCTGGTGTACTCTTCAAAGCAATTTGGGGGACTCTTTTTGCAGAATGGCCATCAGAGCTGTGAAGTATTGCCCTTGATGTCCTGAATGTCATGCGAATGTCTTTCTTTCAATATTTGCATTATCTTTGGGTAAAGAAAAAAGTCACTGGGGGCCAGATCAGGTGAGTACGGAAGGTATTCCTTACAAGTTGTTTACTGTCTAAAATCTCCCTCACAGAAAACTATACAATTAAGTTCATGTCCTTGCCACCGTGCCACCATGTGCAATGGTTATTCTAGAAAGAGTTCCAAAATTGCTTTGAAGGGTGGCCTAGGCGCTGGCATTGGTTCATAGCCTCTCAAGGGGAGTACTTCAAAGGTGACTGTAGTGATATACAGCAATGAGGTATGTAGCACTTAGAACAATTAAGTTTGCACTTAATGGTCAGACCTTGTATATACTTTAATCTTTGGAAGGACAAAGAAAAAGTTAAACGTCATCTGTTGAAACCGATGGAAACTGTAGATGAGGCAGGAGAGAAACGGAAACTTTTCACTGAATACTTTTATTCTTTTTGGTGTTTGACCCACGAATGTTGTTACCTATTCAAAAAAATTAAATGTTGCAGTTTTTAAAACGAGACACTGAAAAGAAACTGTAGTTCTTAACATACTGATGATTACACCTCTTCTAGCACCTAATCAATCTTCGGGCCCACATAGTTTTTGTGTATTACCAAAGTATGAAAGAAAAAGTCTCTGCCTTCAAAATTTTAGCAAAATGTTCCAGTAGAAATTTGTCTGGAATGATGTTTTTCTTGGTATCCCTATGACTTAGTCCCTCTTTTCAGATCTTTGTCCAAAGGCCACCTTATTAGAGAGACCTTCCTGACTACCTTATTTAAAATCATAACTCACATAATACCCTGCTTTCTTCCCACCTTGCTTTATCCTTTATAACATAATCACCATCTGACATGTGGTATATACGTATTGTTTATATCCTAGACCATAAGCTTCATGAAGGCAAAGATAGACTGTGCTCATTTCTGAAGACCAGATTCTAGCACAATGCCTGGCATAAAAATGTCAAATAAATAAAGAGGAATGAATGGATGGGATAAGACTTTTCAATCTGCTGTATACTAATCATAATGACTACACTCCAATAATGTCTAACCTGTTAATTTACTGTGTGCCAGGCAATGAGTTAGTACTTTACATACATTATCTCATTTTATTCTCCATGACCACCTTATTATTATACATATTTTCAAATTAGGAAACTAAGATATAGAAAGGTTAAGAAATTGAAATTAATGATCTCTAGATCTCTGTTTAATTACATTTTTCCAATGATTGGTAAATATATAACTTATTCCTAGAAGAGAAATTTAAAACACTTTCAAAAGTTGAGTTGTTTTTTGTTTCTTTTAGTTTGTTCAGTTGCCATGTGTCATGGATTAATTGTGTTTCCCAAAAAAATCTGTGTAGCCATTGGGCTAGGCCATAATTCCTGGTATTGTGTGATGTACTTCCAGGTTGGAATTCCTTCCTCTATGATGTTAGTGAGAGTAGATGGTCCACAGCTGAGTTGGTGGGGCAGGATTTAATGTGTAGGATTGTTTTGTGCCTTGGAGCAGTCTCTTGAGATACAAAAAGAAAGGGAGACAAGCTGAGATTTGGGGACTTCATACCATCAAGAACAAGAAGCAGTGCCAAGAGCTAAGCTACCCTTTGGAAAGGACCAGAACCAGGGTCCCTGTACCTCAGAAGCTTCCTCCAGTCCAAGGGAACACTGATGACAAAGACCTTCCTCCAGTGCCAACAGAGAAAGCCATCTCCTGGAGCTGACATCTGAATTTGGACTTTTAGCTTACTGGACTGTGACAGATAAAATTTCTCTTGTTAAAGCCATCCACTTGTGGTATTTCTCTTAGAGCAGCACTAGCTGACTAAAATGCCACGTCTCCTTATCTAAAGTACTCACTACAGATACTGCTATTCAATGAGAAACACCTTAGTCTCAGGTGGTGTGCTTATTTTAATCACTTTGACATAGCCTTCTTCATTATTTTAGCAAGAGCAGTAAAACTGAGCATATCCTTTGACCCAGTAATCCCACTTTTGAGGATATTCCAAAGGGAAAATTCAAATAGGGACAGGAGGAGGAATAACAATTCATAGAAAGATTATAATAGTGAAAATTTTGAAATAATCATTCTGAAGTAGTTGGTTATTGGGAAAACTACATAGTATGTCAACAAATCCCAATTGTTCATAAACTTTAAAAATGAGTATACTGTTATAATGCATAAAAATGTAAATAATTTCAAAAGAAAAAGACAGGACCTAACAATAGGTTCACAGACTAAAACTATAAAATGCATACCTTTAAGTTCTGAGATGGATAAGAGAAAACATTAGAATGATGTATTTGATTATTTAAATAGATAGAATTTGTTAAACTGTCACACTTCTTAACAAACCAATAAATTCTAAAGCCTTATATTTCAAGTTATAACTAGGTAGACATCTTTTTCATATGCAATGAGGGAATCCATAAAATGACCACCCTGTAGTTTCTCAAAGAATTGCAAGCTAAAATAAACTTGATATACTATTTTACACCTATCTTAATAATTCTCTTGTTGTCGTTGTTGAATCCTAATACCCAGTGCTGGTGTAGTGTGTGCTAAAATTGATCAGTCATGTACTTTTGCTGCCAAGAAGTCATAATATTTTTTGTCTCTCGCTCCTAACAATTTATATTAAGAAAATAACATGAGAAAAAAAAACCCTAGATATACAAAAATGTTTATTACAGTGTTTTCTATAAAAGATACTGAAAATATCTAAATACCAAAACATAAAGGAGTTTTGCATGTCCTGCGTATGTATTCATATATGCAGTAAAGCATGTAGGGGCACAGGTATGGCTATCTTAGACATTTCTAAACACCTGGTAGGATTGATTTACTGGGTTTGTAGGCTCAGTTATAATCTCGTGGGACAACTAGGTCAACTGGCATAACTTAGCTCGTAAACACAATGTTGCCATAGGGTCAATTCCAACACGCAGCAGCTCTGTAGGACAGAGTAGAACTGCCCCCTATGGTTTCCAAGGCTATACTCTTTATGGAAGCCAACCGACACATCATTGTGTTGGTTTGAACTGCCGAGCTTTTGGTTAGCAGCCAAATGCTTAACCACTGTGCCACTAGGGCTCTTTCATTAATTTTTTTTTTTTTTAAGATTACCTCCTAAAAATCATGGAAATATTATTGTGAGGGAACAAACTGCTCTTTGTTGTAAGCATAACATTGTTATTGTTTGAAATTTTTATTTATGGTATGCCTACCATATTATTTTAATGAGCTCATGCTGGAAATGAAGCTACCTACCCCTTCTATCTGTCAATGAGCTAATCCGTGATATTAGTCAACCACTTAAAGAGGAGGCAGAAGAAAGCGCCTAAAAACTAAAAGGAAAGAAATTCTACAGGAGGGCTTTATGCCATCCATCCACTCCTGATGCAAGATTCCTTATGCAAGAACCCATGAAACTCTAAGAGCCTAAGTGAAAAGCCTATCTAGCTCCACCCTCTTCCCCATGTGGAAACTATTCTCTCAGTGCATACAGGGAAAAACAAAAAAACTTGTTTTCTAGTCAATTCCAACTCATAATGACCCTGTAGGACAGAGTAGAACTACCCCATAGGGCTCCTAAGGAACAGCTGGTGAGTTCAAACTACAGACCTTTTGGTCAGCAGCCATAGCTGTTAACCACTGCACCATGAGAGCTCAGCCTTAAAATACATTCTGTAAGTCATGTTACCCATTTAAGGTTTTCCTCTCTGAACACTGGAATTTTAAGTCTAGCATCAGGTATCGATGCTATCCAGATATCTATGCTAAAGTACCTAAAAGTTATTTTAATACAGCATAATAAGTGCACCTGACCCAAGCTATGGTATTCTTAATCACATTTTATGCATGTAAAGCTGGATAATGAACAAAGAAGACAGAAGAAGAGTGGATGCCTTTGAATTGTGGTGCTGGAGAAGAATGTTGAATGTACCATGGACTGCCAAAAAGACAAACAGATCCATTCTGGAAGAATTACAACTAGAATGCTCCTTGGAAACAAAGATAGCAAGATTGCATCTTACATACACTGGACATGTTGTCAGGATCAGTCCCTGGAGAAGGACATCATGCTTGGTAGACTGGAGGGTCAGCAAACAAGAGGAAGGCCCACGACGAGATGGCTTGACACAGTGACCACAATAATGGGTGTAAGCATTAAAACGATCGTGGACTTGGCGAGACTCTGGTTAGTGTTTTCATTCTGTTGAGCATAGGATTGTTTTGAGTCAGAACAGACTCAACAGCACCTAACAACTAGAAGAAGACAATTATGTTTTTTAAAATGTCCATAGGTATGATGATCTGAGGTCCCTGGGTTGTGCAAATAGCTTGAGCTCAAGTACTAACCTAAATAATGACAGTTTGAATCCATCCAATGATGCTGCAGGAGAAAGGTCTGGCAATTTGCCTCTGTAAAGATTACAGACAGGAAAACTATGGAATTCTATGCTGCAACATAAGGGGTAGCTATGAGTCAGAACTTGCTTAGTGGCAACAGGTTGGTTTTTTGATTTATGATGAACTGAAAGCAATATCCCCACCGTGAAAATAATGGTTTAGTAAATCAATATTTAAATTTAAAATTTAACTTTAAAGTTTTGTAAATTTAATTTTTAATTTAAAAGTTGTTATACTTTTATAGTAAATACTATTTAATGAATTAGCTGTTTTTTCTTTGAATAAATTACTAATGGAAATATGCCCTACCAAGGAAATAATAATAGACATACTATAAATTTTTAGAATTCCACATATGCTCTTCTATCTGCCTGAAAACATTTTCCTCCTCCTCTTTGCTCTTCCTCCCCAGCACTCCACTCCAACCTGCATTTCTCACAGCTTGTGCCCCTGCTACTCTGTTTGCATTGCTCTTTTCTGCCACTATTTGCCTAAAATATCTTTGCATCCTTTCAAGTCCATCTCACAGTTCACTGCTTTGAAATTTCATTAACTTTCCACTCCCATCTAAGCAAAATGAATTAGCCTTTCCTTAGTGCAATCACTGTACTCTACATATCTTCACTGTAATATGTATCACTCTCTTGAACAATTATTTGCACATACACACTACCTTCTAGTAGACTATGAATTCCTTCAGGACAAGGTCTTTGTTATGTTCACATTTAAGTTCCCAAAATCAGTAGTTAAGAGCTGATGGCTTGGATATAACTCCTGATTCTGCCATTTACTAGCTGATGATCTTGAACAAGGCATTTGACCTCTCTGTGTTTCAAAATCTACATCAGTACAATGCGATGCTGATAATGTCTACCTCTAAGATTAAGTATGACAGACAAGGTGCATATATTACACAGCACTGTGCCTGGCAGATACTAAGCATTTAATAAGTACTGGCTATTGCTATTATTACTATTGTGATTGTTATTCTTAGTAACTAGATTGAATGAATTAATGAATGAGTGAACAAACATATTTTACATGGCTACTCAGGCATCTAAGTCCAATCTGAGATGATGGAGGATTCTTTTCTTGTGCACTCTTACTTTTTTGCCCTTTCTATTCTCTGTTCCCACTTTTCCCTTCTCAGTTAGCATAATTTTACATATATACAAAGCAGAGCTGTCTTCACTACAAAATCTGTGCTGTTTGTGCATTAAATGCAAATGTTTATTACAATAAGGAATTGTTTACAGACTTCATATAGATTAAGTCTCAGAATGTCTTCATGCAGCCTTGACTATAATTGTCAGAGAGTGAAAGTATGTGTTTTTACTTGATGTAGTAAAGGGAGTGAGCATATTTACATGTCTCCCAAACTAAGTTCTTTATAATCACAGTTTTCAAACCGTGTATTAATGGGAATGGAGCTAGTTAAAACTTGTCATGAATAAGTTCAATGACTCCCTAGGCAAGTAACAGGAGATAATATCTACAGTGAAAAATTATGTTATATACACAAAGTAAACGAACAGGTTTCTGCCAGCCTACTTAAATCCTGTACTGAAAACAAGTGCCTTTCACTTGTTAAAATCATAGTACTTAACACATTTCATTATAGTTATTTGTTCTCATGCTTGTGGGCAGAGATTGTTCCTTATTCATTTTTATGTCTGCAGCCTCAGTACAGTGCTTGGCACACAATATGCATGAAATAAATATTTACAGATGTATATTTAAATTTAAAGTTACATACAGATCAAAGAATTTTATGTAGTATTTGGAAACACCACAAATTGCAAGAGAAATACCTCTAAAATTTGCTGAATATGTTGTATTTTTGTCCTGACTTTTCACTTTGATATACATACATAGTAATGTAACATATCAAGTAGTTATTAAACTTTAATAGTCAGTGTCAGGGTGATAAATTAACTACAAAACATTAGTTAGAATATGTAGTACATGCAATATGGAAGAGGTTTTATTGTAAATTTATTTTATAATGAAATTTCGTTCCCTGCTTTTATTTTATCTTATTTTATGTACAGATGACATGTGAGGAAAAAATCAAGTTATTCTTTTTAAATTTTTTTTTTACTGTGATAAAATGGAAGTTTACAATCCAAGTCAACTTGCCATATAAAACCCCAAATGCATGCCTCTATGCCACTCTGCTCTCCACATCCTGTGACAACACATTCTTCCTTTCTATCTGTACCAGTATTTATTCAACCAACACCTGTCCCCTCCTTTCCACCTTCTCTATGAGCTTTACAGAGGAACTGGTCAGACAGCCTTATATATATACTTAAGCCAAGAAGTACACACACCTTCATCACTCTGTGTCTTATAGTCCACTTCAATTTTTGTCTGAAGAGTTGGCTTCAGTAATGGTTTCATCTCTGGGCTAGCAACAAGTCCAGGGGCAATGTCCTCAGGGGACCCTCCAGGATGTAGGACCATCAAGTCTGGTCTTTTTATAGAGTGCTAGATCTGCACACCCCTTTTTCTTGTGCTTCATCAGGGACTCTACATTGTGTTCCCTGTCAAGGCAGTCTTTGGCAGTGGCTGGGCACCATCTAGTTCTTTTGGTCTCATGCTAGTTTAGTCTCTGGATCATGACAGCTTCTGTATGGTGGGCTCATATTTGCCTTATGTCTTTGATGTCCTTCATTTTCATCTGCTTCAGGTAGGGTGGGACCAACTTATGCTCCTTAGATGGCAGCTTACTGGTTTTTAAGACTCCAGGTGCCACTCACCAATATGAGATGCAGTACATAGGAAAAAAATCAAGTTATTCTTATTGGAAAATTGGGTCTAAACATATTTTTCCTAAGACTTTTTTACTTGTTTCTTAAGCTTTTTAAAATTCTAATTCAAATATTAATGAAAAGCAGCAAGACAAACTCAATCCACTTATAACCTTTATCTTCTTTTCCCCAACTCCTCTTTCTGACCCCTTTACTTACATTAACAATGGCATCATTCTCTCAGTTAACCAAGATGGAACCTTCAGAGTACAGTATATGTCTGATTTTGTCTTTCTTATTACTCTCCTACAGGCTGAAGGACTTATTGATGGATTTTGGATGAAGCAGGTAAAGGAAGGAGTCGTTGGATGGTGTAATGGTTAATCCACTGGGTGTTAACTGAAAGGTTAGTGGTTTGAGGCTATCTAGAGGTATGGTGGAATAAAGGCATGGAGATCTATTTCCAAAACATCAGTCATTAAAAACCCTACAGAGTATAGTTCTACTTTGACATCATGTGGGTGTCATGAGGTGGGATCAACTTGATAGGAACCAACAACAGGTAAAGGAAAGTGACATAGTGAATTCTAAGTTTCTTATCTGAGCAACCAGACAGATAGTTTTGCTAGTTAGTTAAAAAGAAAAGAAGGTCGTATTTTAGGGATTGTTATCAGGATGTCTTTGACTGTAAATAACAGAAAACATCAACTTGAATTGATTTAATCAATAAGATGATATCTCAGATCACAAAAAGTCAGGAAATGGAGGACTCCTAGGTATTGTTTGTCAAGTATTCTGCTTTACTTTTCACTGATCAGCTTTACTTTGCCCTTGTTTGATGTTGGCTCTATCTTCACATTTGTAGCAAGAAAACTTTCAGTTCTGACCATCACATCCACTTACAATAATACAAAGAGGACTAAAGGGCTAGATCATTTAGTGAGTATTTAAAAACTAAAAACCAAACCTGTTGCTGTCATGTTGATTCCAACTCACAGAGTAGAACCACCTCATGGAACTTCCAAGGAGCACCTTATGAATCTGAACTACCGAACTTTTGGTTAGTAGTAACAACTCTTAACCACCACCTCACAAGAGTTTCCAGTGAGTACTTAGAAAGGAAAAAACTGTTCTCCAGAAGCCTTCCTGCAGACTTCCCCTCTTGTGTCACTGGCTCAAACTCACATTCTTAACTTAAAACTTAGCACTGACTGGAGGACTGAAATAACTGTGATTGGTATACCCCACCCCACTCCACCCCATTGCTGTTGAGTATAGCTCCATCAAAATTAACCACTATACCAAAGACTACACATCTGTAAAGAAGTGATAGATGGTTAAGAATTAAGCTATTCTCTAAAATATAAAAAAGTAAGTTACAGGCATCAACAAGTAACTGAGAGTGGTACCATATACAGAATTTTTTCTAACAAAAGCTACCTTACCTTATAAAGATTGTTTTAAGAAGAGATTCTCAGCAATTATTATACCTCCAAATCATTTGTAGAATACAGAGAAAACATTTGCTTGTTTTTTTACTGACTCAGACTCTAGCAAGTAAAAGCAGAGCCACTTCATCTTAAGAGAACAGGAAAAAATTCATCAGAAAGAAAATAATTCCTGTAAAAAAGCTGCCCTTGCTACACTGAACTCAAACATGTAACCACTAACCCATTGCCATTGTGTCAGTTCTGATTCCAGTATGACAGAGTAGAACTGCCCTGTAGTGTTTCCAAGGAGTGCCTGTTTGGATTTGAACTGCTCACATTTTGGTTAGCAGCTGTAGCTCTTAACCACTATACCAGGGTTTCCAACTCAAACATATGGGAACCTTATGTCCAAAAGAAGGCACTTCCATTTACTCGACCTAAGTAGTATGCTTCTCCACTACTCTGTCCCAACCATGAAGTTGAAAAAATAGACAGTCAGATAATTCATTCTGTTCCTCCTCCAATTCTCTTCAATTGCAATAGACATATTTTCAACATCTTATTATTTTATTCTGTTCACATTTATGCTATTTAAACTTTTATATGACATTCATAAATATATAATACCATTTATATACCCAAAGACTCGTTACAGACTTTTTCAGGGCACAGGTTCAACTAATTTCGATCACAGTAAATCCTTCTGATGTCGCTGCCTAACTGTCCGCCGGCGGAAAGAAGACAGGACCCACGGATTCCAGCCGCTTGCAATGCTTCTTTATTCTTCTTCTTCCTACTCCTCCTACCCCTCAGGGGTGGTTTTTCTCCTGTATATATACTCATGCTCTCCTCCAATCCCATTCAGCCACGCTCTCCCAAGAAGGAGGCCCACAATAGGCTAGCGGGAAGCCACTGCCCACAGGCATGCACCATGAAAGCCCTAGGTCTGGTAAACAAGGGTGTGGTTGGGAAATGACAGCTGTTCTGAATCCTGATGCATGGTAGCAATCAGGAAAAGGAAGGTGTGCTGTTCTGGCGCTGGGCGCCAGCATGTCCCGCTTACCACATTCTGACATTAATAGAAATTCCACATAAGTAAGAAAAGAATGAAAGAGCTCTTAAAACATAAACTGCATAAAATATACTAAAATACATTTGGGGCCTCTTTATTCACAGAGATCAGTAAGTCAAATCAAGTGCAAGAAATTGCATCCAAAATGTGGATCTAAGTTAAACAAAAATGTAAAAGATGAGGCCAGCTAGAGTAGTCATCTGAGTAAAATTCTTTAGATCAGATTTATGTAACATACAAATTCATATTCTAGCCAAATATGACTTGAAACATCCATATCATCTGTTAAAAAGAGGTTCAAGACCTTGCAAGAGAAAACTAGACCAGCCATGGGAAAAACTACAGTTTTGTTCTTAAGTCAGTTTCCTCTTGCTCTCAGTCAGTCCTCTGAGCTATCAAAAGACCACTTTGTGAAGGGTCACTGGAGTTGACCATTATTACAGATTGCAGGTCTATACACAAACATGACAGAATTTTAGAGCTAGGTGGAAACACAATTCTCAGTTCCAACTACAGTTTTGACAGTTGAAGACTCAGAAACCCAGAGAATCCAATACTTTTGCTAAGGCCAAATGAGCTGAAACTAATTCTTTATCTGTCATTCAGTTTGGAAACTTCTCATATTTTAAGACTTATTTTTAAATATCTTCATTTCTTATTATGAAGTAGTAAACTAATTTATTCTAAGACAATAATTATGTTTAACTCACATTGCTCTGTGGAAATATCCAGATTGATACATGTATAATCCAAACAGTGAGCAAGAAAACAATTAAATGAAGGTTAAAAATACAAAAGTTTTTGTCTGCTATTGATTGTAATTATTTAGGTGAAGCCAAAACCTTTTTAAATGACTGCTTCCAAAAGTTACAACCTTGAAGACTCCATGGAGCTGTTCTACTTTACACACATGTCATCACCATGAACTGGAACTGGTCACTAACAACTAACAATAACAACAAAAGTGAAAGTAACATATGGGGTGAAAAAAGTAATCAATTAAATGAAAATAATTTTTTTTTCTGAGTTAATTTAGCATTAGTGGATAATAGTGCAGGTATTAGATGAAACAGGATCAGACACATGTCAATGATTGTTGAAGTCCAAACTTTTGTACAGAGAACTGCTTTTCCTACTTTTGTAGATTTTCAAAATAAAAAGATTTTTAAAGTTATTATAGATTTACCATTATGACTAAATAACATTAATCTTTTTTCTTTTGATGTGTAAGGTTTTATTTTAATTTTTTTAACTTTTTTATTTTGATTAAGTAAGCATATACAATCCAAATCAATTCTTCTTGTCTACCTATATGCAGCTTCATCTGCTGTCCTCACACTGTGACAGCATAACCCTCTTCTCTCTGTATTTCTAGTATTCTCTTAATGAGCACCTGTCTACTCCTCTCCACCCTCTTCTCTCACATCTAGAAACACATTAATTTTAATACTAAATTGAAGGATGAAGAAGAAATTTAATCTACACTCCTCCTACCCAGATATCACCCCTAGTAGTACAGTACAATGATTTGTGAAAGTCAGAAACTGTGTAAGGTGGAAACCTGTCAGAGAAATAAAATTCAAATATTTTCCACAAAAGCAAGTGATAGGAAAGTAATAAGTCTATACCCCATTGTCATGGGTTGAATTGTGTCCCCCCAAAAACGTGTGGTTTCGCTAAACTGTATGTTAAAGGATTAGGGTGGGGCTGTAAATTCGGGCATAGGATTACTTCCCTGCTCTGCTGTAAAGGGAGTTTCCCTGGAGTATGGCTTGCCCCACCCTTAATCCTTTCAGCCTGTAAGAGATAAAAGCAAAGAGAAGCAAGCAGAGAATGGGAACCTCACACCATCAAGAAATCTGCACCGGGAGAAGAGCGGGTCCTTAAGACCTGAGGTTCCTGTGCCAAGATGCTCTCTGGACAGACTGATGCAATACTGGACTTTCCTCCAGTGCCAACAAGGAGAAAGCCTTCCCCTGGAGCAGACACCCTGAACATGGACTTGCAACTTACCGGACTGTGTAAGAATAAACCTTCCTTTGTTAAAGCCATCCACTCGGTGGTATTTCTGTTAGAGCAGCCCTAGCTGACTAAAACACCCATAAAAGGTAGACATGTCACAAAATCTGAAAAACAAGGCAGTTTTATCAGTCTCCAGATGTATGTCATTATGTGTCCAGTAAAAACATGCATATCTGACATTGCTCAAAAGATCCTAAACCCAGGCCTATTATGATTTTGTATCGGATCTGACTCAACAGCACTTGGCTTGGCTAGAGAGACTTTGACTATTGCAGTAGAAAATAATTTAAATGTAATTCTTAAAATCAAATGAGTATAAAAATACATCATACTAAGTCCTCTGGGACACAGCAAAGGCAGTGTTCAGGGATCAATTTATAGAAAAAATTGCAAACATCAAAATAGAAGATTAGGCCAGAATCAAAATGTTATCCCAACAACTTGAACAAATACAAAGATATTAGCAAAAGAAGAGAGAACAACCACCAAAGGATAGAAATAGTAAAGATTAGAACATTAAAAAAAATGAAAGAACAGACAAGCAATAGAAAGAATCAATACAACTAAAAGTTGGTTGTTTGAAAGGATCCACAAAATCAACAAACCACTGGCCAAATAACCAAAAGAAAAACAGGAAAGGAAGCAAATAACTCCCATAAGAAATGAGATGGAAGAAATTACAAGACACATCTGAAATTTAAAAAGATCATAACAAAATACTATGGAAAATTGTAGTCTAACACGTTTCAGAACCTATAGGAAACAAATTTCTAGAAACACACTACCTACCTAAACTAACACAAACTGAGATAAAAATCTGAACAGACCCATGACAAGAATAGAAATTGAAGAGGTAAGGAAAAAAAAAAAAAAGCAAAACCTCCCAACAACAAAAAAACTACCCTGACCCAAATGACTTCACTGGTGAGTTCTACCAAACATTCAATAAAAAACTCACAGCATGCTACTCAAACTATTTTAGAATGTAGGAAAAGAATACTTCCAAATTCCTCCTATGTCACTAGTAGAACCCTGATACCAAAGCCAAAGACATCATAAAAAAGAAAGTTACAGACCAATGCCTCTCATGAATATAGATGCAAAAATTCTCAACAAAATTCTAGTCAACAGAATTCAGCCTCACATCAGAAAAACAATATACCACAACCAACTGAGATTTATACCAGGTATGCAAGAGTGATTCAACATTAGAAAAATCAATCAATGTAATCCACAACATAAATAGAACAAAGAATAACATGATCATCTCAATCAACACCAAAAAGGCATTTGATAAAACCCAGTACTCATTCCTGATATAACTAAAAAAAAAAAAAAAAAAAAACTCAATAAAATAAGACTAGAAGGGGAATTCTTCAATGTAATAAAGGGCATATATGCAAAACCAACAGCCAACATTACTTTCAGTGTGGAGAGACTGAAAACATTCCTCCTGAGAATGGGAATAAGACAATAATGTCCTTTATCACTACTCCTATTTAACATTTCACTGGAAATCCTAACTAGAGCAATAAGGCAAGAAGAAGAAATAAAATGCATCCAAATTGGAAAGGTGATGTGATCTTACGGATAAACAACCCCAAAGATTTTACAAGAAAACTACTAGAACTAATAGATGCAGCAGAGTTGCAAGATACAAGATAAACATACAAAAATCAGTTCAATTCCTATGGAACAACAGAGAGAGAACTACAAAAAAGAAATCAGAAAAACAACACCATTTATAACAGGCTCTAAAAAGATAACAAACTTAAGAATAAATCTAACCAGAGACTTAAAAGACCTATACAAAGAAATTTTCAAAACGCTACTGTAAGAAATCAGAAGAGACCTACATAAATGGAAAAACATACCATGCTCATGAATAGGAAGACTCAACATTGTGAAAATGTCTATTCTACGCAAAGTACCTACGGCTATAACAAGATCCTGACCTAAAATCCAAAAGCATTCTTTAATGAAGTGGAAAACCAATCACCAGCTTTACAAAGAAAGAAAAGAGGCCCTGGATAAGCAAAGAACTGCTGAAGAAAAATACAGTAGGAGGTTTATACCACCTGATCTGAGAACTTACTATTATGCAGCCGCAGTAGTTAAAACAGCCTGCTACTGGTACAATGACAGACACATAGACAGATGGAACAAAGTGAAAAATCCAGACATAAAGCCATCCACCTACTGTCAGCAGACCTTTGACAAAGAACCAAAGTCCATTAAATGGGGAAAAGACAGTCTTTTTAGTAAACAGTACTGGCAAAACTGAATGTCCAACTGTAAAAAAAAAAAAAAAGAAAGAAAGAAACAGAGACCCATACCTCACACTATACAAAAAAATGAAATCAAAATGGATCAAAGAACTAAATATAAAACCTGATATGATACAGATCATTGAAGAAAAAACAAGGACAATGCTACAGGTCCTAATATATGGCATAAATAGAATGCAAACCATAACTAACAATGAATAAACACTGAAGGTAAACTAGATAACTGGGAGCTCCTAAACCTAAAAATGCTCATCAAAAGACTTCATCAAAAGAGAACCTACAAACTGGGAAAAAAACATTTGGCTATGATATATCTGACAAGGATCTAATCTCTAAAATCTGTAGAATACCTCAATAGCTCAATAAGAGAAAGACTATCAATCTAATTAAAAAATAGGCAAACGATATGAACAGACACTTCAGTGAAGAAGACCTTCAGGCCACTAACAGACACATAAATAAATGCTCGTGGTCACCGGGAATTAAACCAAATTGAACCTATTTCTATGGAGTGGATTCTGACTCATAGCTACTCTATATGACACAGTAGAACAGGCCCATACAGTCTCCAAGGAATAGCTGGTGGCTTCAAACTGCCGACCTTTTGGTTAGCGGCAGAACTCTTAACCATTAGGCATTAGAGAAATGCAAACCAAAACTACAGTGAAACACCACCTCATTCCAACATTACTGGCACTAATCAAAAACACAGAAGACAACAAATGTTGGAAAGGCTGTGGGGAGATTGGAACTCTTATGCACTCGTGGTAAGAATGCAAAATTGCACAACCATTTCGGAAAATGGTAAGGTACTAATACACAGCATTAGCATGATACAAACTATAAGCAGCAACACAAGAACACCCTCCAGAAGATAAAGGTAGATAACCGAGATCTTCTGAAAAATAAACACTTAGGTCCATCAAAAGACTTCAGTAAAAAAGTAAAAATAGAACCTACAGACTGGTGAAAAAAAACTGTCTATGGCAAATCTGACAAAGTCTAATCTTTAAAATCTCAGGAAAATCCAATAAGTAGGCTGAGAATTGGGAACCTCACACCATCAAGCAAGCAGCACTTGGAGAAGAGTGCATCCTTCAGACTCGAAGTTTCTGCACCAAGATGCTCCCTGGACAATCCTGTAACACAAAACCAAATAATACAATTAAAATATGGGCAAAGGAAATGAGCAGACACTTCACTAAAGAACACATTCAAGCAGCTTACAGACATATGACAAGAATGCTTCTGATCACCAGCTAAATCAAAACTACAATGAGATACCATCTCACCTGACATCAACTGGCACAAATAAAAAAAAAAAAGAACAAAAAATAATAAATGTCGGAGAGGCTGTTGGAAGTCTTATGCATCGCTGGTAGAAATGCAAAATGGTACAACCATTTTGGAAAATGATATGGCACTTTCTTAAAAAGCTAGAAATAGCAGTTTCACTCCTAGAAATATATTCTGGGGAAATAAGAGTTGTTACATCAACAGGCATATGCAGTCTCATGGTCACTGCAGCATTGTTCACAACAACAAAAAAGATGTAAACAACCTAGATGCTCATCAACTGCTGAATGGATAAACAAATTATGGCAAAGACACACAATGGATATTCATCAACAGTAAAGAACAATGAGGAATCTATGAAACATCTCACAACATGGGTGAATCTGGAAGGTATTATGCTGAGTGAAATGAGTCAATCACAAAATAAGTCAAAGACAAGTATTCTATGAGATCACTATTATAAAAAGCCAAGAAAAGTTTAACAAACAGAAATAAAAAAAATCTTTGGTGTTGTTATGGATTGAATTGCTTGCCACCAAAATAAGTGTAGCCGTGTGACCATCATTCCCTGTATTCTATGATTGTTCTCCATTTTGTGATTTTGCTGTGCTGTATGTTAAAGGATTAGGGTGGGACTGTAAACACCGTAAAGGGAGTTTCCCTGGAGTATGGCTTGTCCCACCCTTAATCCTTTCATCCTGCAAGAGATAAAAGGAAAGAGAAGTAGGCTGAGAATTGGGAACCTCACACCATCAAGCAAGCAGCACTGGGAGAAGAGCGCATCCTTCAGACTCGAAGTTTCTGCACCAAGATGATGCCTGGACAAAGACTGATGCAATACAATACTGGAATTTCCTCCAGAGCCATCAAGGGGGAAAGCCTTCCCCTATAGCCAACATCCTGAATTTGGACTTGTAGCCTACCAGACTGTGTAAGAATAAAGCTTGCTTTTTTAAAGCCAGCCATTCTGTGGTATTTCTGTTAGAGCAGCCCTAGCTGACTAAAACAGGTAGATATGAGGGAGGCGAAAGTTAAAAAGCAAAAATCGCCAACTAGACAGCAGACAAATGTTAACTTCGGTGAAAGGAAAAACAACACACAATGTTGGTGCAGTCAGCACAACTTGACCAAAGCAAAGTCATAGAAGCTTCCTAAAAACATGCAAACAGCTCAGGGACAAATATCTGGGGCCAGAGGCCTGGGAACCCTGGTCTCAAAGGACATCTAGCTAAACTGGTATAATAAAGTTCAAAAAGAAAATCTTCTACACCCTACTTTGGTGAGTAGTGTCTGGGGTCTTAAAAAGCTGCAAGAGGCTATCTGAAATATATCTACTGCTCTCATTACATCTGGAAGAAAGGAAAATGAAGAAAACTAAAGGCACAAGGAAAATACTAGTCCAAAGGACAAATGGACCACATGAACCACAGCCCCAGCAGCCTAAGCCCAGAAGAACTAGGTGGTGTCCAACTACTACCACCAGTCAGTCTGACAGAGATGACAGTAGAGGGTTCTGAACAGAGCAGCAGAAAAATGTACAACAAAATTCAAATTCACAAAAAAAGACCATACTCAGTGGTCTGGCAGTTAACTGGAGGAATCTCTGAAGCAATGGTCCTTGGATGCCCTGCAGACTGAGAACAAAAGCCACTCCCAAAATCCACATTTCAGTCAAAAGTTAAATGGGCCTATGAAACAAGCAATAAAGGAATGACCTTATTTCAATGAAGTGTATACGAGCACTCCTTGGAAACTCTATGGGGCAGTTCTGCTCTATCCAACAGTCCTGTAGGATAGTTATCTGTCAGAAACGACTCAACCACAACAGGTCTGGGTGGTATATTTTTAATACTCAGTAAGGAAACCTTGGTGCCTTGGTAGTTAAGTACAACGGCACGGCTGCTAACCGAGAGGTCAGCAGCTGGAATCCACCAGACACTCTTCAAAAACTCTATGGAGAAGTTCTACCCTGTCTATAGGGTTGCTATGAGTTGGAATTGACTTGATGGCAATGGGTTTGGTTGTTGGTTTATACTTATTAAGCAGAGCCCTGGTGGTGCAGTGGTTAAGAGCTCAGTTGCTAATCAAAAGGCTGGCAGTTCAAATCCACCTGCTGTCCTTGGAAAGTCTATAAGGCAGTCCTACTTTGTCCTATATGGTTACTGTGAGTTGGAACTGACTCCACAAAAATGAGTTTGGCTTTGGGCTATAATTAATAAAGGTCACAACATCAGCTATGCTTCTGTCATAGGTAATAGCCAATTTTAGAAATGTTATAGCTAAGTTAAAAACATTGGAAACTATGTTTGCAGATATTTTGATAAAACTACTATGTGTAAAATTAAGTTTAAAAATTGCATTACTGTTAACTTTTTAACTTTATGTAAAATACAGTTCCAGTGCTTGGAACTGGAGAGGAGAAGAAAGATGCATGGGTTGTTCAGTTGGTTGGATCCGTTACATTAATTTCACAATCTGTGAAGGAGTGGATTGCCCCTTGAGTGGTAATGGAAAATTAGTTTCTTTATTTCTTCATTAAGACCGTGGGAGGAAAATTAATACTCTCTTCAGCTTTCCCAAATTAATAGAATATATCTTTATTAAAATGATGAATGTACATGCCTCCTGTCTTTTTGGTTGAGAGGTTCTCATAGAATGAACTTAGAAGCTGAGCCTTAGATATCTTGTTAAGGGAAACCGAGGTTCAGCAAGGCTAAAATATTTATCCAAGGTCACACAATAAATTAAGCATGGAGAAAAACTGGAAACACCAGTCTCGGACTCTTAATCCAGTGCTCTTTCAAATCCATCAAGTCAGTTAAGGAGATAAAAGGAAATTCCTTTGTTATAATTTTCTTTTTAGCATACATAAAGTAATGTTTGTGATTCTGACCCCCTGAAGGGTAGTAACACCTTATGCAAAATAATCAAAGAAAATACCTACTTTTTCCCAGCTTTGTTTTTGTGAAATAAAAGCAAAAAAAAAAAATAGAACCACTGTTTTGGAAAACACAAACTTTCAGGAAAATCAAATCTTTCTCACAAAACAACAAATGCTGAAGAGGCTGTGGAGAAAGTGGAACTCTCCTACACTGTTGCTGGGGGTGCAAAATGGTCCAACCTCTTTGGAAAGCAATCTGGCGCTTCCTTAAAAAAATGGATATCGATATACCATTTGACCCAGTCATTCCACTACTTGGAATATATCCTACAGAATCAAGACCATTCACACCAACAGACTCAAGCACAAAATGTTTATCACAGCACAGTCCACAATAGCAAAAAGATGGAATCAACCCAGATGCCCAACAACAGAGGAATGGATAGATAAACTGTGGTATATATACTCAATGGAGCACTATGCAATGATAAAGAATAATGATGATTCCAGGAAACATCTCATAACCTGGTTTCCACTGGAAAACATTACGCTGAGTGAAAGTAGTCAGCGACAAAAGGATAAATATTGTATGAGACCCTTACAATAAAACCTCAAATACAGCCTTATGTATAGAAGAAAAGACTCTTTGATTGGCTGCAAGGGAGGAGAGGAAGGGAGGGCGAGGGGGCAGGGTTTAAGTTCAATAGTTGGTGGAAATTTGGTTGGGTGAAATTAGTGATAGCACACATTAGAAACACGAACAATATTAAGTGGACTTCAACATAACTTGAATACTCTTCCCACCTTAACCCAATATTGCAAGGACACAGTAGCTGGGGCAGCCGGCACGGGACCATGCTCTTAGGCGAATTCCAGGCCAGTTGGCACAACTAGCGTTTTGCTAAGAGGGCTCTCTGCACCCCACATTGGTGAGTGGCGTCTGGGGTCTTAAAAGCTGCCAAGCTGCCATCCGCGGGCACAGCAAATGGTCCTAACTCAGCAGGAACAGATGCTTACCGAGGACCAAAATGACATGGGGTAAAGACAACCCAGAAGATAGAGAGACCCACATGAGTGGGTGGCTACATAGACTTGGGACTGCAAGAACTGGATGGTGCCTGGCCACCACCAGTGATAGCCATGACGGAGCTCACAAAGTTGAGTCTCACTGGCAACACAAGAATAAAAAGGGGTGCATCCTGAGATCTCTGCTAAAAGACCACAATTAGTGGTCCAGGGGCTTCGAGGTTCCCCTGGGAGCATGGCCCCTGGCCCTGATGCTGCCCTTGTCCATAAATCATAACGAAGGTCCACTCTTCAGATTCGAATGGATTGGACTTGGCGATGCAAAGTGACTGTATATTGGATGCATGTTATGGTTCTGTGCATCTATAGGATATCATTCTGCTGACCTCTGGCTGGAGGAAGGGGAGTGGGTGGAGAGGAGTGGAAAGGAGACTGTTGGGAGGATGAGACATGTACAGAGCAGAGAGGAATAGTGTGCTGTCACCAGGCAGGGAGAGCAGTGGAAGTTGCATATAGGTGGCCATGTAAATTTATATGGGAATGTACATTGTCACTCAGTCATAATAAAAAGAAAAAGAAAAAAGAAAAGTCAGGCAAGAAAGCAAAAACCCAAAAAAGAGATTCTGAAACTTGCTCTTGAACTTAGAGTAGCTATAGTGAGAGGAAGAAATAGTAAAGTAGAAGAGCTGAATGAAGATTGCAAAGGGTAGCTGGGGCAGACAATGTAATGTATAATAATGAAATGTGCAAAAGCTGGGAATTAGAAAATTAAAAAGGAAAAATATCCTTACCATTTCTCAAGCTGAAACATCTGAAGAAAAAACTCAAGCCTTGAGTTGTGATATGAAGGATTCCATAGGCAGAATGGAAGTTTTGGTGGTATAGTGGTTAAGAACTATATCTGTTAACCAAAAGGCAGGCATACAGATCCATCAGGTGCTCCTTGGAAACTCTATGGGGCAGTTCTACTCTGACCTACAGGCTTGCTATGAGTCAGTATCAACTTTGCAGCTGTGGGTTCTTTTTAGCAGGGAAAATGTTGAATGACTCTGGAAGCATACAAAGAAGATGGAAAGAATATACAGAATCACTGTACCAAACCAGACGTAGCATGTTATCAAGATCCAATAGAATTAAAAGAACACCCACAGAATGGGAAAAAATATTTGGCAACTCTATGTCAGATCGACGCCTGATCCCCATAATCTATAAGATACTACAAAATATCAATAAGAAGAAGATAAACCATCCAATTAAGCGATGGGCAAAGGAGATGGACAGATACTTCACTAAAGAGGAGATCCAGGCAGCCAAAAAACACATGCAGACATGTTCACGATCTTTAGTTATTAAAGAAATTCAAATCAAGACAACAATGAGATACCATCTCACCCCAACAAGATTGGCCATGATCCAGAAAACACAAAACAACAAATGCTGGAGAGGCTGTGGAGAAAGTGGAACCCTCCTACACTGTTGGTGGGGTTGCAAAATGGTCCAGCCTCTTTGGAAGGCAATCTGGCGCTTCCTTAAAAAAATGGATATTGATATACCATTTGACCCGGTAATTCCAGTACTTGGAATATATCCTACAGATTCAAGGCCTTTCACACCAATGGACACATGCACCAGAATGTTTACTGTGGCACAGTCCACAATAGCAAGAAGGTGGAATCAACCCAGATGCCCAACAATAGAAGAATGGATAGGTAAACTGTGGTACATATACTCAGTGGAGCACTATGCAATGATAAAGAATAACGATGATTCCAGGAAACATCTCCTAACCTGGTTTCAACTGGAAGACATTATGTTGAGTGAGAGTAGTCAGCGATAAAAGGACAAATACTGTATGAGACCTCTACGATAAGATCTCAAAAACAGACTTGTGTATAGAAGAAAAGACTCTTTGACAGCTGCAAGGGAGGGGAGGGAGGGAGGGAGGGAGGGAGAGGGCGGGACGGTTTAGTTTAGGTAGTTACTAGAAATCTAGTTGGGAGAAAGCGGTGACAGCACACATTAGGAACAAGAACAACGTTAAGTGGACTTCAGCATAACTTGAGTACTCCTTCCATCTTAACTCAATACTGCAAGGATAGAGTAGCTGGGGCGGGGGACGGGGGACCACGCTCTTAGGCGAATTCCAGGCCAATTGGCACAACTAGCGTTTTGCTAAGAGAGCTCTCTGCACCCCACATTGGTGAGTGGCGTCTGGGGTCTTAAAAGCTGCCAAGCTGCCATCCGAGGACACAGCAAATGGTCCCAACTCAGCAGGAACGGATGCTCACCGAGGGCCAAAATGGCATGCGGTAAAGACAACCGAGAAGACAGAGAGACCCACAAGAGTGGGTGCCTACATCGACCTGGGACCAGAAGAACTGGATGGTGCCCGGCCACCACCAGTGATAGCCATGACGGAGCTCACAGAGAGGAGCCTCACTGGCAACACAAAAATAAAAAGAGGTGCATCATGAGATCTCCACTAAAAGACCTCAATTGATGGTCCAGCGGTTTTGGGGTTCCTCTGAGAGCATGGCCCCCGGCCCTGATGCTGCCCGTTCCCATAAATTATAACAAAGGTCCACTCTTTGGACAGGAATGGAATGGACTTGGCAATGCAGAGTAACCATATATTGGAAGCACTTTATGGTTCTATACATCTATAGGATATCATCTTGCTGACCTCTGGCTGGAGGAAGGGGAGTGGACGGAGAGGAGGGGAAAGGAGACTGTTGGGAGGATGAGACATGTATGGAGCAGAGAGGAGTAGTGTGCAGTCACCGGACAGGGAGAGCAGTGGAAGCTGCATATAGGGGGGCATGTAAATTTACATGTGAATGTACATTTTCACTCAGTTATGTTAAATAAAAATAAAAATAAAAAAAGATCCAGTAACACTGTCGGAACAAATCCAAGCTGTACTGAAGGCACTGGCAAAAAACAAGGTTACAGGAATACCAATTGAGATATTTCAACAGGTAGGTGGAGGTACTCACTCATCTACGCCAAGAAATTTGGAAGATAACTGCCTAGCCACTTGACTGGGAGAGATCCTTATTTGTGGTAATTCCATAGAATGGTGACCCAAAAGAAAGTGGAAGTTATTGAAGAGTATCATTAATATCACATACAAGCAAAATTTTGCTGAAGATCATTCACAAGTTGTTGCAACAGTACATCAAAAGGAAACTACCAGAAGTTCAAGCAGAATTCAGAAGAGGATGTGGAATGAGGACTATCACCACTAATGTCAGATGAATCTTGGCTGAAAGCAGAAAATACCGGAAGGATGTTTACCTGTGTCTTTTGACTATGCAAAGGCATTTGAGTGCATGGATCATCACAAATTATGAATAACATAGAGAAGAAGCATTCTAGAACATTTAATTAGGCTCATGAGGAACTTCCACATAGATCAAGAGGCAGTCATTTGAACAGAACAAGGGGCTACAGAGCAGTTTAAAGTCAGGAAAAGCATGCATCAGAGTTGTATCCTTTCACCACACTTATGCTGAGTAAATAGTCTGAGAAACTGGACTACATGAAGATTATACCTCAGCAAAAAGAAAATGAAAATTCTCACAACTAGATCAATACACAACATCATGATAAATGGAGAAAACATCAAGGTTGTCAAGGATTTAGTTTTACTTAGATTCACAATCAATGCCCACGGAAGCAACAGTCAAGAAATCAAAAGACACATTGCACTGGGCAAATCTGCTGCAAAAAGACCTCTTTAAAGTGTTGAAACCCAAAGATGTTACCTTCAAGACAAAGGTGTGTCTGACCCAAGCCAAGATATTTTCAATTGCCTCATATGACTGTGAAAGCTAGACAAGGAATAAGGAAGAGTTAAAAAGCATTGACGTATTTGAATTCTGGTGTTGGCAAAGAATACTGAATATGCTATGGACTATCAGAAAAACAAACAAATCTGTCTTGGAAGAAGTACAGCCAGAATATTCAGTAGAAACAATGATGTCAAGATTTTTGTCTCATGTACTTTCGACAAGCTATCAGAAGGACCAGTCCCAGAGAATGGCATCATACTCTGTAAAGTAGAAAGTCACTGAAAAAGAAGAAGACTCTCAACAAAATGTATTGACACAGCAGCAGCAACAGTGGGCTCAAGCACAGCAATGATTGTGAGAATGGTGTGAGACTGGACGTTGTTTCCTTCTGTTGTAAATGAGATGGAATCAATTGGACAGCACCTAACAACAAGCCGCTTGGCTTGGCTGGCAACAGCAATGATGGCTGCACAACATTTTGAATACACTAAAGAAAAGGAGAGTTGTGCACTTTACAATGATTAAAATGGTGAATTTTGTCTTCTGTGTAATACATCTTTTTAAGTTACCTATGTTACTGTTGATCTTTGTATCCCTTAGAACATCCAAAGCATTATCAATAAAAAGGTGATCATGTAAAAAGAAGAGGAAGACATTAAACATGGCCTTAGATGCACAGGTAAAATGAATGACCTCTATAAACTACCATTATTACAATTTGCATACAGAACAAGCCATACATAATGGTAATTTATTCATCTACAGGAATTTTGAGGCTAGACTTTAGGAAAAAAAAATCACACCCAGCTTCTGTTGAGTCAAATCTGACTCACAGTGACCATATAGGATAGAGCAGAAACTGTCTCATAGGGTGTCTAAGCCTAAAATCTTGACAGGAGCAGATCACTAGGTCTTTTCTCCAGTGGAGGGGTTGGTGAGTAAGCATGTGGAAAAACACAAGTAAAAACAATTAGAGGCCATTTTTAAACTATTTTTTTATGTTAGTACTTGCATCCATTGTTGATAAGGGGAAATCATGCTGTATTGTCATTGGTCCCATATGTAATTGTTCAGTAATTGCATATACACAGAATGATATACTGTAAATGCTGTACTGGAGATAGAATTAGGCATAATTCTTTTTCTTATTCTTAAAATCTTCTATAATAAACCTTGTTTTGTTGAATAATTGTATTGTTTTTCTAACAGAAATGAATAAAAGTATTTCTTAACTTTTTAAAAAGTAATGGAGGGGAACCTCATTCCCTCAGCTGAAGTCAACTTTTAGATTTTTTAAAAAATTTATACTGATCTCTTTCTAGATAGGAGAGAAGAGGGTGGAGCCGGTGTGACAGATGCTTGTTAAGAGGATACTAGCTATACAGATTGAAAAAGAGGAATGTGCTGTCACCCGCTGGGCAGAGCAGAGGGAGCTGCAGATAGGTAGGCAAGCAAAACCGATTTGGATTGTATACTTCCACTTAAATCACAATTAAAAAAGGAATTAGAATACAACTTCACTGAGCTTATCAGTGACATGCATAGAAAATGACGGATAAAATGTAAAAATAAGTGAAAAGGCATCAGGTCTGCAATTAGAGGACTCATGAGATCTTTATAAATCATCAAAGCAAAAGTCCAGTGGTTAAATTCATGGAAATGGATAATCTCTTACAATGTTTAAGAACACATTCTCCACGCTTACAAAAGTGGGTGGCTAAACTGTCTTCCAAAATGGTAGTAAACAGCAAGTGTCCTTCTGACCACACCCTTTCCACCACCCTGTGTCTTTATTTTCTCTTTGCCAATCTAGCTAGCAAAATATGGAGCCTGTTTTAGTTTTCATTTTCTGGATTGCCAGTGAAGTTGAACATTTTGAAAGGCTTACTGGCTGTTTGTATTTCTTCTTTGGTAAGTTGAGTATTTAATATATTAACTCAGACTGTTTTGGAAGGCAGTTTAATATATTATCTCATGTAATTATTCAATAATTGCATTTATGATTCATACCTAGTGAATCATGAAGAGGTTCTTTTGTTCTCTTTTAGTCATGAAAAGGTGAAATTCAAGATCTGATTTTGATGTGTGTCATCACCCTCTCATGCAATGAACTGCTGTGGGGTAAATGACACAATTTTACCTAAAGTAAGGTAGCCTTTGCCCTTGTGGAAATAGCCCTTGGAGTAATTGAGGTGCCTTACTCTAGGACTTCCAGGCCGCACCTGAGGATATGTGCTGGTGAGTGGGAGATGGCCAGACCAGAAAAGACTCAAATGGGAAGCCAATACCAACTAGTCTTGGGAGGCATGACTTAGCCTGCTTGTAGGACTACTGATAAAAGCCCCGAACTTGGAGGCTCAGAGAGCTTCCCGGTTGACAAGAACATCTGCTCTGGGGAAGACAGTGTGTCCCATGGAATGTAAAAGCTCTAGGCTGGGAACTTTCCAGAACTCACAATAAGTTTCTCTTTATTTTTATCTTTTTGGGTTATAATAAATCTGTAGTCATAAATAATGGCATAAACCAATTAATCAGTAAATAAAACCCACTGCCATTAAGTCTATTCCAACTCATAGCAACCCCACAGAACAAAGTAGAACTGCCCCATAGAGTTTCCAAGGAGCACATGATAGATTCGAACTACCAATTTCTTAGATAGCAGCTGTAGCTCTTAACCACTGAGCCACCAGGGTTTCCAAATAATAGTATACTCTCCGTGAATTATTAGACACAAAGGCTGGTATTCGTCTATTTGGTAGTCTGAAGGATGGTGGCCTTTTGACTTGTGACTTCTGACCTAGTTCTCAGTTTCTAGGGCCAGAGAGAGAAAGAGAGGCCATGGGGCAGCTGGTGATAAGGATGGAAAGGTAGGAATATGAGAACTGGATCAATCTCCACATTTGGGGGATTAAATTCATGCTGTTCTTATCATACGGCATGAATCATAAATGCAATTATTGAATAATTACATACACTTTCAATGCCAAAGGGACTACCCATTGGTTTTTTCACAGGTTCCTCATGAGCAAAATTTAAGTGTTCTAGAAGTCATATTCTTTACAATGTTATCCATAACTTGTTATGATCCACACAGCCTTCTTGCATAATCAGTAAAACACAGGTAAACATCTTTCTGGTATTCTCTGCTTTCAGACAAGATCCATCCAACATTAGCAATGATGTCCTTTGTTTCATGTCCTCTTCTGAATCAGGCTTGAACTTCTCTTAAAAGTACTGCTGCAACCACTTTTGAATGATCTTCAGCAAAATTTTACTTGCATGTGGTATTAATGATACTGTTCATTAATTTTTGCATCCTCATGGATTACCTTTCTTTGGAATGGGCACAAATATAGATCTTGTCCAGTCAGTTGGCCAGGAAACTCTCTTCCAAATCTTGACACAGACAAATGCCTCAAGGGTCACATCTGTTTGTTAAAACACCTCAGTTGGTATTCTGCCAATTTCTGGAGCCTTATTTTTCTGCCAATGCCTTCAGTGAAGCTTGGACTTCTTCTTTCAGTCCTGTTGGTTTTTGATTATATGCTATTCCTGAAATGGATGAATGTCAAGCAATTCTTTTTGATATAGTAACTCTAGATTCCTTCCATTTCTTTTGATTCTCACTGCATCACTCAATATTTTCCCGTAGAATCCTTCACTATTGCAACCCAAGACTTGAAATTTTCCTTCAAAAAATGTCTTCATTTATTAAGACATGCCAATTTTGTTCTTCCCTTTTGATTTTCTAACTCCAGATCTTTGCACATTTCATTATCTAGTACTGCTCTAGCAGAAATGCCATGAGTGGATGGCTCTAAAAAGAAAAACTTTATTTTGTCACAGTCCAATAGGCTACAAGTCCAAATTTAGGTTGTTCTCTGCAGGGGAAGGCTTTCCTTCTTTATTGGCTCTAGAGGAAAGTCCTTTTGTTGCATCAGTCTTTGGTCAGGGAGCATCTTAGCACAGCAACCTAAGGTCTAAAAGATGCACTCTGATTCTGATGCTGCTTTCTTGAAGTTATGAGGTTCCTAACTCTCTGCTTACTTCCCTTTCCTTTCTTCTCTTGTAGGATGAAAGGATAAAAAGTGGTACAATCCAGACTCCAGAGAAACTCCCTCAGTAAAGGGTGTTGCAGCCCAACCCTAATCCTCTTTTAACATAATCCTATCTATTACCCACAGGCAGAGATTGGATTTACAGCACAGGAAAATCACAAATGGAGGACAATCACAAAATACTGGGAATGATGGCGCAACCAAATGACTACACAGAGTTTGGACGAGGGAGCACAGTTCAATCCATGATAAACCCTCTTACTTCATCATTTCTTGCATTCATTTTAGCTACTCTGTGTTTGAAAGCAAAAACTCTATGGCACAGTGGTTAAAAGCTGTGGCTGATAATCAAAAGTTTGGAAGTTCAAATCTATCAGGTGCTCCTTGGAAATTGTATAGTCTCTTCTGACATCCATTTTGGCCTTTTCCTTCTTACTTTTTGATGACCTTTTTCTTTTTCTCATGTATGGTGTTCTTGATGACATTCTACAACCCATCTGGTTTCCAATAATCATTGCTCAGTGTTTCAACAATTATTGTTCAATGCACCAAATCTTTCTTGAAATGGTTTCTAAATTCAAGTGGGATACATTCAAGTCATATGTTGGCTTTCATGGACTTGTTTTAATTTTCTTTATCACAATAGGTGTTATCAAAAGAAAAAGAAGACCTTCTTCTCAAAGAGGAAAACCAGATCAATACACCTGGTTTTTTTATAGTTGTAAATTCTGAGGATAAAAAAATAAAATGAGCCCAACAACAGAAGAATGGATAGGTAAACTATGGTATATGTACTCAATGGAGCACTATGCAATGATAAAGAATAATGATGATTCCAGTAAACATCTCATAACCTGGTTTCAACTGAAAGACATTATGTTGAGTGAAAGTAGTCAGTGACAAAAGGACAAATATTGTATGAGACCTCTACAATAAGATCTCAAAAACAGACTTGTGTATAGAAGAAAAGACTCTTCAACAGCTGCAAGGGAGGGGAGGGAAGAAGGGCAAGGGAGGGGAGGGTTTAGATTAGATAGTTGCTAGAAATCTGATTGGGTGAAATCGGTGATAGCACGCATTAGAAACAAGAACAATATTAGGTGGACTTCAGCACAACTTGAATACTCCTTCCATCTTAACCCAGTATTGCAAGGACAGAGTAGCTGGGGCAGCGGGCAGGGGACCATGCTCTTAGGCAAAATCGAGGCCAATTGGCACAACTAGCATTTTGCTAAGAAGGCTCTCTGCATCCCACATTGGTGAGTGGTGTCTGGGGTCTTAGAAGCTGCCAAGCTGCCATCCAAGGACACAGCAAATGGTCCCAGCCCAGCAGGAACAGATGCTCATCGAGGACCAAAATGACATGGGGTAATATAGCCATTTCCCATTTTGTATGAATGTGGATTAACAAATTACACATAATTTGTGTTTATAGACAAATTTAATGTAATTGATTTGATTTAATATATGTGTTAAATAAAAGCAAGGAATCTAAGACTATTCAGAAGAGGGAAAAATGATTTTTAAAATTATTTAAACAGAGCTCTCTTTGCAATTCTATTAAGGATGGTTTAAAAAAAAAAAGTAGAATTTTAATGCAGTAAAGAACACCAAATCCTCAACGTTACAAAAAAGTCAGAAAAATTCTAAAGAAATGATTTGCTCAGTCATCAACCACAGTGAAGCAGACTTAACACCAGAACTTGTTTATTCTTTCACTGACTTGGCAATCAGGAAATTCTATGTGTCAAAAACCAAACAAAAGTGCTGTTGGGTTGATTCCAACTCATAGTAACCCTAAGGGACAGAGTAGAACTGCCCCATCAAGTTTCCAAGGAGCACCTGGCAGATTTCAGCCGCCAACCTTTTGGTTAGCAGCTGTAATACTTAACCACTTTGAAACTAGGGAGTTAGGAGGGTGAAAAGTATCAAAATTGGTGAGTTTCATTCTTGGCTTTCAGGGAGATGTCAGGTTGAGAGTGTTATGAGTGAGCAAAGAAAGCCAGAAATTATATGAAATCTACTAGAACATATAAGTAATAAATCGTATTTTTAAGTCCACATTTCAAAACCCAGTTAACCCTTCATTTAAGAACTTTAAGCCAGGGTGTACATAAAATAGCAAAGGACAATCCTTCATGAAAGAAAGACAGGCTCCTGCTTTGTAGATTTCCTAATGGTTCTCCTATGTGATGCGTATCTAATCAGTATCAGCCTCATCAACACTACATCATTACCCTTTTTCGATGAAGATTATTGAATGGTTCTCAATCACTGTCAATCATATAACTAAAAATGTATGATTTGTTTAAACTCCGCTTTCTTGTGCTATGTACAGGCAAGTATGGTTTTACAATGGATGGATGCCAGATAAACTCGTGTTTGTAAAACTCTGTGTTTACTTAGAATACCATGATTACCTAAACATGAGGGTTACCAAAAAAGAGACCCCTCCCAAAAAAATCTGTGTTACAATCAGAGAGTAAGATTATGATGAAGAAATGAACCTGATGAGTAAAAGAATTAATTACAGTTGTAGGAAAGCTTATGTGCGAACACAGAGTGAGAGTTCTGTGTTCTGTGATAAGCTATGACACAAGACCCTGTCACAGCCCCTGGGGGCAGCTCAGATGATTCAGCTGTCATGTGCCGTGTAAGGACTATAAAGATTACTACCTTTTTAAAGGATTAAATGCAGCTCTTATTACTGCTCACCCACAGCATGACAGGCAACTTGATGACCTCTTACACTGTTCTTGATATTTTTAATTGTTGTTATTAACAATTAATTCTCTTAACTAATTCTTAATTAGCACACTTAAGAATTAAACACGAGCTCTAGTCAAAAGTTTCCAGCAAATTTTAATAAAATCTTTAATCCTTTTACCCATTTGTTGAATCTGAAATACCTGCATATAGGTATATAATCAATCTTGAAAAGTAGAAGTATTTTACTTTCCACCTGCTGACTTTCCTGGGCTAAATTAAATTAGCAAAAAATTGCTGTTCAAATGTCAAGACTAAAATGTCATAGAATCATCAAGTTCAGTAAAGTTGCGTCTCCTGTACAGAGCAGGCTGATGACAGTCATCACCGTGTCTGTAATGATGTGGATGTCATCTTACATTATACAGACTCATGGCCACCACCTTAATATTTCCCGTCACAGTCCTTGAGTCAATCCTCTTGCCCACACAATAAAGCAAGTTTCCATTTCACTCTTGAATTCACACAGGTAAGTGGGTGGGTATGTGCTCAAACTCAGAGACATATTATCACATTAATCCAAGTCTGTTAATCTCACTGCTCTGATCTTTTTTATTTCCTTTGAAATTAAACAATTTTTTGCCTGCTGCCCTCTTTCGCTTGGTAATAACTTAAAAAAGGCATCAGGAAGAGTTAAGAGAAGGGTTACCATTTGGTTAATGACTACTCGAGTCCCTTTACTGTATGCCTCAGTTTCTCCCTTTGTAAAGAACAAGAATCATTATATCTAGTTCAATTCCACAGATGTGTCAGGAAAATAAGAGAAATATTAGAATAAGTGAGAATACTTAAAATGCTTTGGAAGAAAGACATAATAATATTGTTTTTAAAATGGTACTGTAGACAGTGCAAATGGTACGCTAAAAACAAATGATACAGAATATAAAAGTTTTTTGAACCACCAGCCTTTTGGCCTGTCATCAAGCACTTAGCGATTTGTGTCAACTAAGGAATCTTAAGAAAGTAAATACACCAAGTAACAGAAGAAACCAAAAATCTTAAATACTGTTGTTATTAGCTACTCTTTTTCCTTTCTTTGTCATCTAACCACAAAATATCTTACAGTTCCATGGTGGTTGAAGTTTGTCAAATGTTGTAATATTCTTTACGGTCCAATATTATAGAGATATGCATCTAGGGGTATAATTCACCACTGAGATCCAGACTTTCATTTCTGTATCTGCCTCCCTTCCCAGTCCACACCATAAACCTGTTGCTGTAGAGTGGATTCTGACTCCTAGCAACCCTACAGGACAGGATAGAACTGCCCTATGAAGTTTCTAAGGCTTTAATCTTTATGGAAGAAGCCCCGGCTGTGCAGTGGTTAAGCATTTGGCTGCTAGCAAAAGCTCAATGGTTGGAACCCACCAGCTGTTTCATGGGGAGAAAAATGAAAAAGACAACTGCAATCTGCTTCTGTAATGATCACAGCCTTGGAAACCCTATGGGACAGTTCTATTCACTGGCAATGGATTTGGTTTTTATTTTTAATTTTTACAGAAGCAGGCTGCCACATATTTTTCCTGCAGAACAGTTGGTAGTTTCAAACCACCAACCTTGGGTTAACTACCAAGCACTTAGCCACTGGACCAACCAGGGCTCCTCTCTCAGTCTGTGGATGCTTGTATTTGATGTGAGCACAAAGCCTTATTTGTTTTGGTCCAAACATCCAGATGTGTGGATAGATGAATTCTATCATGGCATGTCCTCAAAGTTCACATCTGCTAATTCTAGACCATGAGACACGTGACCATTTGTCCCTGCCCAACTTAGTGTGAAACATTTTTCCTACCTGAAAATACATTATTTGCACCCAACAAAAAGGTATGCAGTACATACAGCATAGAAGGCACTCTGCCAGGCATTGTGAAAGAGGTAGTAATGAATAAATTGGTTCTTGCCCTTGATAAGAACTTTAAAGGCTAATAACTAGACATAAATCTTAGTCAGATTAAACTCTCCAGAACAGAGATGTGGTGTTTATCCCCACATCCCTGGGGCTTGGTGCTGTAAGCTAACTAAATACATGAAAAATAGAGAATGATGTTCTAGTACAGATGTTTACTCTGTTATAGGATATCAAACACTCTAAAGAGGAGAGAAGAGGAAGCATCTTAGAGACAGGTCAGAACACAAAGTGGGCAGGTGCAAAGTGAAGAAGTGAAGAGCTGGAAGAAGGAAAGAAGAAAAAAGCACTGTCCACAAGGAAGCAGTAAAATCATAGAAAATTTAGGATGATTTCAGCTGATTCTAAGGCATTAGAAAAAATGGACACTAGCCTTTGCAGGAGGAAAACAAAAAAAGAATTTGGCCAAAATTGAGTTAAATAGAAACTGAGGAAGGGTAAAAATTTCCTCTAGCTTCCAGCAAGTAGAAGGCCAATCTAGACAAGGCCTGGAAACTTAAACAATGCCCCAAACATTTTCTAAGCATTTCTTGGACAAGGAAGAATGAGAATATTACTTGGCATGGATCCTCTGTCCACCTGCTGCCTGTATTACCTCAGACAGCAGTTCTCCAATTCTTTGATCTTGGGAACTCTTTATATTACTCGAAATTATTAAGGGCTCCAAAGAGCTTTTGTTTATGTGAATTACATCTATTGTTTTTTCATATTAGATATTAAAACTGAGGAATGTTCAAAATACTATTTTGAACCAAAACAATAATGTATACTTAGTAGTGTCTCCACATGCACCCAAGAAAACTTCAGTGTTTCTAAATAACTATTTATTGGATAGCCATAGTGTTTTCAGTCACATCAGATGCATGTGAAAACTGGACAATAAATAAAGAAGAAAGAAGAAGAATTGATACCTTTGAATTTCAGTGTTGGAAAAGAGTATTGAAGGTATCACAGACTGCCGAAAGAAGAAACAGATCTGTTCCAGAAGAAGTACAACCAGAGTGCTCGGTGGAAGCAAAGATGGCAAGACTGCGTCTTACGGACTTTGGACATGTTGTCAGAAGGGGTCGGTCCCTGGAGAAGGACTGCCTGCTTAGTAGAGAAGAGACTCAGCAAAAAAGAGGAAGACCTCAACAAGATGGATTGATACAGTAGCTGCAACAATGGGCTTAAACATAAAAACGATTGTGGACGTGGAGCAGGACTGGGCAGTATTTCGTTCTGTTGTGCACAGGCTCACTGTGAGTCAGAACAGACTCGGCAGCACCTACAATAGCAGCATTTATTGGGTGATAATGAGGTTACAGCTTTCTGAGTAAGTACAACCAAAGAAATAAAAAAAAGCAAAACAGAAATACTGAAAAGCAAACTGATTATCCTCATTTTGCCCATTGCTGTTGTGTCTATCCTGACTGACAGTGATCCTTTAGGATAGAGTAGAATTGCTCTACAGTTTCCAAGGACAACCTGGTGGATTTGAACCGATGACCTTTCGATTAGCAGCTGTAGCTCTTAACCACTACACCACCAGGGTTTCCACAGATTATTCACTATGTAATATATATATTTGATACTCTAAACCTACTACCAAAAAAAAAAGTCACAGTCTAGCCAATTCAGACTCATGGCCACACTATGTGTTACAGAGCAAAACTTAAGCATCTTTGGGTCTTCTTGGCTATGGTCAGTAGAGAGGCAAATCCCTGGACCTGTCTGTGGTGCATCTGAGTGGAGTCGAACTGCTGACCTTTCAGTAATAGTTTGATAGCTTGTTGCATGTTGATTTGTGTCCCCCAAATATCTGTTGTAAATCCTAAACCCTATACCAATGGTTATAATGCCACTTGGGGCTGAGTGTTCTTTGTATTTAACGAGGTAGTATTAGTGTAGGGTGTGTTTTCAGTTTCTTTTGAGATGTAAAAAGAGCAGATTAAGCATAAGGAAAAAAGGAAAGATGGGAGACGACAGATGCCAAGCCACATGAAGATCTCCGAGGAACAGAAGAGACAGGTCCTTTCTCCAGAGCTGATGGAGAAAGCCTTTCCCTAGAGCCCGAATTTGAACTTTTAACCTCCTGTGAGAAAATCAATTTCTATCTGTTCAAGCCACCCACTGGTGTTTGTGTTATATGGCAGCACTAGATAACTGAGACAGTAGCCTAGAGCTAACAGTTTGCACCACTCAGGGAATCAACTAAACCTACAGGCACAGAAAATACTAGAAAACACAAGAATGCACACGCAGGCATTCTATTTGCAGATAGAATGATGACATCATTACATGTCAGCTAGCCTCTGGAAATCACTGCACACTTACGATAGGATGAGAATTTAAAAAGCAAATCGTATTGGAAGTCGTTTTGACTTCCTAGACGTTCTCTAGACTGAAATCCAAACAAATAGATTAATTTTAACGTCCGATGCCATTTCATATTACACTACTAATAAAGTACATTTGATTTTGAGAATGTAAAAACTTTGAACATTTTGTTCCCATCCCTGGACTACATTTTGAGAACCACTGAACCGAGGTGATCACAAGACCCCTAATGAGTGGAACCCTAAGCGAAAAGCCCTGGGCCGCCGAGAATGCGATGCTTAGCACTGAGAAGTGAAAATGCTCACCTGAATTTACTAAGCCTAGAACCGAATCCAAAACTGGCCCCCTCCTCCGCTAAGGCGGCGCAGGAGCTGGCGGAGTCCGGGCAGACTAACCATGGTCTCGGGGCAGAACCGAAACGGCTGCAAGAAGTAAGTGCGGGTGCCCAGAGACAGCTCCACCAGGTAATCTGTCCAGCGGTGGGCGTGCCCGGGAGGCGGAGCGGAACTAGGAGAGGAGGGGTTGGGCGGGGCAAGGAAAAGAGGGGAGGGGAGGGGCGTGGTGGGGAGGAGGGTGGCGGGGAAGCGCGGGGAGAGGTAGAGTGGCACTAGGAAAAGTGGGACGGACGAGGCGGGACGAAGTGGTTCGGGGCGGTTCGGGGCGTGTAGAGGAGGAGAGGGGCGGGGCAGGGCGGGGAGGGGCGGGGCAGGGCGGGGAGGGGCGGGGCGAGCCCGGCCAGGTGCCCTCCAGGTAGCCGCCTCCTCTTCCTCGCTTGCTCGCGGCCTCCCAGGAGACCGACAGCTACTGAGACTGCACGCGTACTCAGGCCGGCCGCCTCAGATCGCAAGCGCTTCCCTGGCCGAACCCCGGGCCTGCAGAGAACCAGGCCCAGTGCGTCGCCGAGATTTGGGGGGCGCCAGAGACAGAGGCCTGGCGGCCACAAGGAGCAACCAACAACGGCGCTCCGGCCTGGGGGCTGCAGGAACATGTGTCCGGCGCTGCAGGTGCGGGCCTGGCAGGGAAAGGGTTTCTTGGAGGAGGCCACCTCTGTGCCGCGGCCGGTAGACCCCGCGAGATTTGAGCGCAAAGCGGGGCGGGATCACTCACTGTAGTGGGCTGAGTTCCGGGCGCGGCACTTGCCCGCAGGCATTTTCGGGGGGGGGGGGGTCTATTTTCCAAGTACAAGTAGGGCCCTGGAGGCCGAAACCAGCGCGGGGCGCAGTCAAGCTGTGGCTTTGAGCTCAACAGGTCGGTGACTCAGATCCCACAGAAACTGGAAGTGCTGAGCCAGGGGCTTTTTTGACGTGCTTTTTTGTTTTGTTCTAGTTCGTTTGACAGTTGCCAGACTATGTTTAAACTTCTGGTTCTACTCAGCCACCTGTGCATAGTTACCTTTGCATTTCCTCATTGCACAAGAAGTCCAGAGGACTCCAGGCATGAGAAAGAAGAAGGTAAGTAGGGCTTCAGTTTCAACGAAAGACCTTCTGGAAACCTGAGTTGCATATTACAGATGGCAAGCGAGAAATGGTAGTATATGAAATTACATGCTTCCATCTGACTTGGCATCCGTCGTAGATACACGAAAATATCCTTTAGTTTAATTTGTGGTTTGTTTGGTAATGTGGTTTCTGGAAGTGCAGTTGATGCAAATTGATTTCTGTGAGTTTCCTCTGGTAACTATGTACTAAGACCTGGCTTGTGGTTAACCAAATGGAGAGCTATTTTAAATTCTGAAAATCAGTGAGTGCCTTGTTTTGTTCTTTCTTTTCAGATGTGACTATGTGGTAATTATAATGAGCATAGTTACTTATTCTTCCTAGAAAGATGAACAAGGGAATCAGGGTCTAGTGTAGACTTGTTGTGAGACCCTGAACAAATTACTTACTCCCTTTGAGTTTGAATTGTCCTCACTTGTAAAATGACGGGGCTGTGGAGTAGAAACATCTCACAGGTCATTTGGGCTTTAAACTGTCCAAACTTTGGTTAATTGTATAAAGGCAGAGGTTGAGAGAAGCATAAGTTTCAGGATTTGCTAACTTAGAAGTCCACACCTGCTAAGTTCTATTTTGCAAACAGGTTAGTTCCCGCGTCTTGAACCTGAGCCTAACCTAGAAAACGAAACCCTGGTGGCACAGTGGTTCCGTGCTCCATCTGTTAACCAAAAAGGTCGGCGCTTCAAATCCAAATGGCTTTTAGATCTCAGTTCCTTTTCCCTGTCTAGTCTTTGTGCTGGCCCAGTGCCAGCATGTTGGCTCTGCCTCTCCACACATTCCTGTCCCTTATCTCCATCAGATCCTACTCTCAGCTTATTTTCATTTAGGAAGGATCAGTTACACTGATACTCCTGCCTGACTTATTAATGATTAATATGGCTTGGTGTGGTAAACCTCCTAGGGGGATGTGTCTGTGTCTGTGTATATGTTTTAAAATAAGACAGTACCTTTAACACGAAAGAATTAAACACTGATGGTAGAATTGTAGGCAATTGGATAGCCTAGGTAATGGAGCAGGGAGACATTTTGGAAGGGGATCCTTCTTGTTACCTCCCAAGAGGCTCAGTCTGTGCATCCACCCATATATAAATTGATGGTTCATATTCAGTGGAACTAGATACTGCTCCCCAGAATGATTGCGAGCATAGTCATTCTTTCACATGATATAAGCACAAAAGGCACTCCCAAAACGTCACCAGATATGGAATTTCAAAGTCATACTTGAGTGGGAAGGGATCCTGCGTATGCGAAAAGCTGATTTGTTCATTTAGTAACTATTTGATGAATACATACTATGTGTTTGGCCCTATGCTGGGTCCTGGAGACATAGAAATGAAAGTGGTAATCCCTGCCCTGGAGGACCTCTTTGTCTGGTAGAAAAGGCAAGGTGTGAACAAGTGAGCCCTATAAACACTGTAACAGAGGTGGGAAGAGAGGGCTCCCAGAGCAGAGGAAAGAGTAAGTAGAAATAACTTTGGGAGAATGATCTGACACAGAAGCCGGTGCTGTCTGCCTGCAGATAAAATATAATAAGTGGAGATATGAAATGTAACTGGGAAAAGAAGAGACCCTGGGCTAAAATTTTTATAAAAGTCATTTTATAAATGACTTACAAGAAGCTTATTTAGAAAATAGGAGGAGACAGGGAAGAGGATAGGAATAGAATATCTGGAATGGTGGATTTGAAAGAGTTGGACACGTAGATAGCCTCTTAGGATAACCTAAAACACGAGAACATGGAGACCTGAGGAGCCAGATAAAGGACGAAGACCAGTGTACTCTTCAGCTAAGACCACAGAGAAAGTAGGAAAGCCCTAGGAGCAGGGCAGTTTGCTTCCTTTCCAATAGAGGCCAGTGCAGAGCTGCTTAGAATTCAAGTAGCCAAGAGTGGTATTTCTTCTGAGCTTGTAAGGAAGGCAGGGCACTGAAGAGTGAAGTCTCAGGTCATCCACTAACAGAATCAGAACTTGTGACACTCAGAGAAGTGACAAAGAGCAGCCCTTGGAAGAGAGTTTTAATACAGAGATGGGGACATTTTTTTACATTCATATCATTATGGGAAAACTAAAAATATTTATGGCTGTCTTTTCTGTTTTCCCTTCAAGTTACTAGTAGCTTTAAAAGAATCCCATGGCAGAGAGTATTTTTATAAGTCAGATGACAGACTTAGAAGACTTTCGTTGCTTTTTTAGCCAATAAAATGTAAGAATCTGAGTATATCTGAGAAGGAGCAAGACACAGATGGGTTTCTGATTCTCTATTCTGAAATTAGATTTTGTGCAGTCTAAGTACCACTAAGTTAAACAGACTATGGTTTAGTACTTTAAACCTATGCCAGGCTGAGAGACATGAGACTATAGCTGTGGCCTGTCACAATCCAAAGACTTCAGGTCCTTCTCACTGTACTAGAGTCCATTCATTTAGTCAGTAATTTTTTAAACACCTGTTATGTGGAACTGCTTTTGTGGAACTGTCCTTTTAGTCAGGGTAACAGAGTCATAACAAGTAAAGCCGATAGAACTGAAGACGGTGGTAAGTGCTGTGAGAAAAACAAAGTATGAAAGGGGAGACGGGGCACCAGAGGTGAGGGAGAAGGCAGTTGCAGTCAAGGAGGCTCTCACCAAGGTAACACTGAAGAAAATCCTGAAAGAGGAAGTGGTAAGGGAGAGAACTGAAAGAAGAGATTTCCGGAGGAAACAGCCAGTGCAAAGGCAGAAAGAGAACTGGGTGCGGTGGTTCCAACAGAGTATGTAGCTGTAACAGACTAGTAACAACAATGTGTGAGGGAAAATGACAGTTGATGAGGTCAGACAGATAAGGGATTGGGTCATCAGTTACTCAAAAGCAAAGATGAGAAGTGGGCAGAGAAAGCAAAGGGAACAGTCAAGAGAATGTTGACACACTGTGATAAGTGTAACTTATGTCACTCAACAGTTTGTGTGGAAATTGTCACATGGGAACCTAACTGACTGCCTTAGTCATCTAGTGCTGCTGTAACAGAAATAACCACCAATGGGTGTCTTTAACAAAAATAAATTTATTTCTTCACAGAAGAGCAGGCTAAAAGTCCAAATTCAGGCAGTCAGTTCCAGGGGAAGGCTTTCTCTGCTAGCTCTGCAGGAAAGTCCTTGTCATTAGTCTTCCCCTAGACTAGGAACTTGTGGGGTACAGGAACCCTGAGTCCTAAGGAGGAGCTCTGCTTTGGACCTAGCTTTCTTGGTAGTATGAGGTCCCCAACTTTTGGTTCCCTTTACTTTATATTGCAAGAGAGTACCTCAGGACACAGTAAAATCTCACAGATTGAGTCCTGCCATGCTAACCCAACTACCACCCATCCTCCTTTATTAATGTCGTAGAGGCAGGATTTACAGCACAAAGGAAAATCATGCACTACCAGGAATCATGCCTGGTCAAATTACTACACACATTTTTGGGGGGACACAGTTCAATCTATGATACTGTGTAAACATTCATGAAAATTTGAATAAAAAGGCAAGAGTTGGGAACTAGACTATATATGGTCTGTAAGTCATTGTAAGTACTTTGGCTTTTACTCTAAGGGAGACAGGATTGCCACTAGAAGTTTTTTAAAAAAGCAGTAGCATAGTCTGACTTACCTTTTAAAAGAATCTCCCTTGGCTGTCATGTATAAAAGAGACTATAAAAGGAACAAGGGCTATTTAGAAGGCCATTGCAGGAATCCAGGTGAGAGACAATGGGGGCCTTCACCCCACTGGCCAGATGGTGGAGTGGCTGAGAAGTGGTCAGATTCTTGCTGTATTTTGAAGGTACAACCAGTAGTACTGTTGAGTTGCCTGGTTGTCCTTTGACTGGGAGTAGGAGGGAAGGTTAACATATGTATTTCATCACACTGATCCCTCTAGGAAATTCTGGTGCCATAGTGGTTAAATGCTGTGTCTGCTAACCAAAAGGTTGGCAGTTTGAATCCACCAGGCACTCCTTGGAAACTCTATACAGAAGTTCCACTCTGTCCTATAGGGTCACTGTGAGACAGAATCGACTTGATGGCAGCAGGTTTGGTTCGGTTTGGCTGATCCCTCTAGCCTTCTTTTAGAATATTTCTTAAAACAACTGTCCCCAATTATCCCAAATTTGGACCCCCTCTTGGTCCAAATAGGCTTTATATGCTATTTATAATATAGAAACTGACACTCTACAATAGCACTGACCAATAGAAGAATAATGTGAGCTCCATAAATAACTTAAAATTTTCTAGTTCACTATGTTAAAAAAGGTAAAAAGGTAGAAGTGAAATTAATTTTAATAATATATTTCATTTAACCCCAAATACCATCATTTCAACATGTAATCGTATAAAACTTACTTATGAAATACTGAACATCCTTTTTTCCGTGCTGCTATTGTTGTGTGCCACTGATTCCAAATCCTAGCTACTCTCTATGCCAGTAAAACTGCACCATAGGGTTTCCAAAGCTGAATTCTTTAACAAACCAGGTCTTTTCTCCCACAGAGCTGCTGGGTGGTTCTAACCTCTGAGTTTTTGGTTTAACGGCAGAATGTTTAACCACTGTACCACCAGGCCTCCTTTTCCATACTGAATCTTTGAAATTTAGTGTGTATTTTACAGCAAATCTCAGTTACAAAGTACATTGTTGTTAGTTGCTGGGAAGTGGATAGTGCGTTTAATTCAAACTAGCCACAATTCTAGTGCTTGATAGCTACATGTAGCTAACGGCTACTGTATTGGACAAAGCGACTCTAGAAGATTCAAGCCTATTTGAAAAGACAGTTGATCACCAGGAAAAAATAAAATATCCTGGACATGATGTAGCTCTTCTCAGAATGCTGATAGGTTCTCTGAGCACTAATAAACAGCAACCCGAGGTCGCTTGTGTATCACCGTTAATCTTCTAAGCTATGCTGTCTTGACAGTTGTGAGCTTTCTTTCGATTGCCTACTTTAATATAGTCTTCCTTTAGTAAAAGTTAGCAGTGACAGATAACGAAACTTGTACATTCTGTGACGATTTTGACAGATACAGAAGAAAGCTCCTGAATTCCAATCTCAGTTATGTAATCTGAAGCAGAATCACTTAAAGCTTTGTTGGTATATCACCAAAACAAGCGTAACACTTGTGAGTTATTTTTTAAATACTGCCATGGTGGGATGTTTTGGTTTTGTATCAAAGAGTGCTTAACACTATTGTTTACCATTTACCTTCCCAGCAAATATAAGCATCTTGCAGAGCTTTATAGGCATGTATTTGGAGGACAAAGAGTAGGGAATTTCTCCTTTGGGAAGGGCTGAGTATCTTTTAATTAATCTTATAATTAACTTATCATTTTATTTATAAGCTTTAGTGTAAACTTGCTTAATCTAAATGTATTAGTTTATAATTTTAGAACTTAAAGAGATATTAATGATCATTTAGCTCAATTCCCATATTTTACAAATGAGGAAATGGCAACCCAAGAGATAAGTGACTTATGCCAGGATATATATATATAATATATATCCCAGGATATATAACAAATAGCTAATTTTTACCAAAGTACTAATTCTCGGTTCAGTACTCTTTCAGTTATTCCACACCATTTACTCACAGTCAGGATAATCGGGAGTCAATCTTTTAGAAACAGAATAGTCTAACTTGTCATTTATAGTCATGCATTGCTTAACATCCACAATATACTCTGTAAGTAGAACATTGTGTGATCCAGATGTTGTGTGAACACTGTATTATATACAGGCAGTCCCTAGATTATGATGAGTTCCATTTCTGAATCAGTCTTTAAGTCTAATTTGTATGTAAGTCAGAACTGTTAGGTGCAGTTCATATCTAATATCAGGTAGTCAGATGTTTGTCGTAGTGTGTAATGTACCTACCTGTCCATAAAAAACATTAAAGAAACACTTTCAGATACAATAGAACACCTTTAACGTAACAATAGATATTTTAATGCATGTCACAAAGCAGCATATTTTTATTACAAATTTTGAGTATAGTAGGCTTTATAGGGGTTGAGGTCATGGACATTGCCCCAATAGACATTATATGTCACATGACTATCCTGGAAAAATGATTATCTGGAGGGAAAAATGATGTTTAAATAGTTTTCATGTTCAGGAATTATGCCAATATTTGTAGTTCATATTCAGGAGAAATGATTTTAAGTGAAGTTACGTCTTGTCAAATTTTAAAACCATACAAGAGAGTTAGATATAATTTAGCCATATCAGAGAACTATTAATTTTTTCACAATTAAAATGAATCTTCTCTGTTATCAATATTTGAAATCTTTTTATTTCTTTACTAGTCTTTACATCAAAAGAAGAAGCAAATTTTTTTATACATCGGCACCTCTTATACAACAGATTTGATTTGGAACTCTTCACTCCCGGTAACCTAGAAAGAGAATGCAAAGAAGAACTTTGTAATTATGAAGAAGCTAGAGAGATTTTTGTGGATAAAGATAAAACGGTAATTTGGTTGGTTTTGGTTGGAAAATTACTAACCTGGATTTAAGTGACACTTTCACACTTTTGTGTTTTGAACAAAATCAAGACTGACTACCTGTTACCTTTTTCTGTTTCCTTGGAATAGTTATTAACCTATTCAGACTTGGTTTTGTACTTCATCAATTCAATTTATAGCAATTAACAAATTATTTGCTGTTCTGTGATTTTGTATGTTTAATATTTATTATATTAAAAAATAATCATAATGCAGAGTGAATTAAATTTCAAGTAATTGAGCAGTCCTCTGACTTTGGCAGATTTGTTGTCGTTAGCTACCATCCAATTGATTCTGACTCATGGGAATCCCGTGTGTGCAGAGTAGAACTGCTCATTAGGGTTTTCAAGGCTGCAGATTTTCAGAAGCAGATTGCCACGCACCTCTAGGTAGGTTGGACCCACCAATCTTTCAGTTAGTAGTCAAGCACTTAAGTGTTTTATACCACACAAGGACTCCTTAGGCTGATTTAGGCTTTAATTATTCAAGTCTTGGAGGACTTTTCCTATCTGAAGAATGATAGAGCTTCTCCAGAGGTAGAAATAGACTTCTTCTTCTTTTTTTCTATTTACCTGCATTTATATCTCAAGCATTTATTGACAACTGACTATTAAACTCTCTACTAGACACTGAGAATATGAACTAGATAGCCTTTTCTTTTCAGGAATTTATTATTTGCTGTGTTTGTGTAATTTATTTAAAATGTAATTAAATAGTACCCGCTAATCTTGTTAAGGTAAAAAACAGACAGCCAGCACCTGTGCCTATTGTAATCTGGCATATTCCTAAAGAGTGTTAAATGACTTCAGATTTTTACTTCTGCGATAAATGTCCCCAGCTCGTTTTTCCCTTCCTCAAGACTCCCATTGTACTTTTTGGTCAATAAGATCTCTCTAGGTATCTTTCTCCAAATATAGGTATGCCAATATAATGGAACCAAAGTCTTCATTCTTCCATAGAAAATCCCCTACAAGTATTTGTCACATCTGTTAGACAGGGGAAACCAAGCAAACTTTGTAGTTGTGTCTCTTGGGGTTTTATTCTGCTTTTCCACGATCCACTTTCTAAGTTTATTATGGTTCCTTTTAAATAGCTTTTATTCTCTCTAGTAACACTGAATTTAGAGTTGCCTCAAGATTGTTTTTGTAAATCACTAAACACCTTTCAGTAAAATCCGTTAGACTGAGGGCCCACTTAAGGCAGAACAATTTGGTCTCCTTGTTCAGTGGGGAAGATGATAATTGAGCTACAGCTTCAACTGCCACTTGGGTCAACCCTCTTTCATCAGCACTCTCTAATATGATATTTTCCATAATTCTACACTAATCATTCTCAGGATAATTTAGGGAACCAATTCTTCAAGTAAAATAATCCGACTTGTCATTTATTGGAAAAATAGTTATCTGGAAGGAGAAGTGATGCCTGAGTAGGGGCTCTGGGCAGGTAAAGAGAAAATGGCAGGATATAATAACAGAATTGGGACTGACAGTACCCCCTGACCAATTCCAGCAAAGGCATAGGCAGGAGTGGGTAGTGGTGCTTTACCTGGAAAGAGTCACACCCTCTGGTGTGAATAAACTGGTATCCTACCCGTGGCACATGCCAAGAGTTTATCACCCCAACTCTTGGTCTACTTAGATCAAATAAAATAAAAATAAAGAAATAAACTTGGAAATTTTACTTTTTTCACAGATGGCATTTTGGCGGGAATATTCAGCCAAAGGACCAACAACAAAATCAAGTAAGGCAAGAATTGATCAAATTTAATGTTTTTCTGACCCTGTCTATATTGTATTACATTTAATCTTATTGTTTGAGTTTGGGTTTTACTCAATAGACATACCTTGCAAATCTGAGGAAGACTTCTTAATTATATGCTAGGTCATCTAAGACAGAAAAGACCATATTCATCTGTTTGCACACTGAAAATCAAGTTTGGTGAGATACTAGGGAGATGAGATAACAGGCTTAAAGTTGTTTTAAATAACTCAGCTAAGTCAAGACTTGCACAGAATGTAAGACTCAATTAGTTTCGAGTTGTAAACTATTTTCTAATTTATTTGTTCTCCTATTTGCCATTACAAATGAAAGAGATGCTTATGCTAGATATATTAAGATAGTTGGATAGAATTAAGTAACTTCTGGAAAAGGAAGATCCTTGATCTACATTGGTCTCTCTAGCTGCTTTTTAGTTGAAAGTTTTCCTTTTTTTTTCCCAGCTGTTCTTTTATTCCTCTTCAGTGGGGCCCCAGCTGTAAGGGACACTGTATTACATACCCATGCTGAAGTGGCTTAACAAATTTGTCTTAATAATTATTATCAAATGTGTCCAATTGAACAAAAAATACACCTGTCCCACTCAGTGGTGAATATTATCCATTTACGTGACCTATTTTAAATAAATGAAAAAATTACTGTAACCACAGCTTTTAGGTAATATCATTTAAAAATTTCTGAGGTAATGTCATTAGCACAGACTCTGTAAAGAAATCAGTATTAATTATTAAGTGCTTGGCTTAAACCTAGTGTTAATGTATTGAACCTACACATGTGTTTTTCCGTTGTTATAATCATGTTATTTTATTAAATCCTCTTAAGATGGTTTTAACACAGAGAAAATCGATGTTATGGGCCTTCTGACTGGATTAATTGCTGCTGGCGTATTTTTGGTTATCTTTGGACTACTTGGTTACTATCTTTGTATCACAAAATGTAATAGACAACGACATCCAAGGTAAGGACCAAAACAAAAATATTTAATTCACTATGATACATTCTATGTTATTATTTTAAAGTGGATCAAACAAATGGCTATTTTTTAAATAAACTTTTTACTCTGAAATAATTCCGTATTTACAGGAAATTTAAAAATATAGTAGAGGATGTTTGTATGTCTTTTACCCAGCATCCCCCATTGTTAATCTTACCTTACCATAGTATGTTTGTCAGAACTAAGAAACCAACATCAGTGCACTACTGTTAACAACAGTGTTTCCTTTGGTGTGATCTTCGTGCTCTGGAATCCAAATAAAAGTACTAAATTGTCTTTACTGATCATGTCTGTCTAGTCTCCTCTGGCCTTTAGCAGTGTCTCAGTTTGGTTGCCTCTTTTTACATAAATGAGATAATGATGCTATTTCTAAGGTCTTTTGAAAGAACACAAAAATCTTTCCATGTGTCAGTACATTTTCTCCAGTATTGCCTTCTTAAGCAAGAAGCTAGGAATGCTGGTGGCACAGTAGTTAAGCATTCATCTGCTAAATGAAAGTTTGGCAGCTCTAATCCACCAGTGGGAGAAAAGACCCGGAGATATGCTCCTATAAAGATAACCTTCTATAAAACCACATGGAGCAGTTCTACTGTGTTCTGTCAAATCACTGTGAGTCAGAATTGACTCAGGGGACATCCAGAGGCAAGTAGTCCCATAGTTTATGTCACAGAGTTAATAGAAACAAGTAGGAACAGTGTAACGGGATTTTTAATTCAGCTATTTATAATCATACTTGCAATTAAACAAAAATGAGTAAAATTAAACACTTAATGACTTGTAGATAATAGCACATTAATAAAGCACCTTTGGATTCTCAAAGGCTGTAATTTTTTGCATAATACATTTTCAACAGGCTTATAAAAATAAAACGTGTTCATTTTTTTCCTAATAAGTACAAATGTGTAAGTATAGACATAACCTAATCAAAAAAGCTCCAGGCTGAACAGGGTATTAGAAATTGATGTAGATATATGCTACTGACACTTTCAAATTCTGTGAACAAGCTCATGTTGGTGATCAGGTATCCTTTTAATGAAAGGTTAGTTATTTGGTTTGTTTATTTATTTATTTATTTATTTATTATTACTGAGTGAAAATGTACATTCCCATATAAATTTATATGCCCACCTATATGCAGCTTCCACTGCTCTCCCTACCTGGTGACAGCATACTATTCCTCTCTGCTGCATACATGTCTCATCCTCCCAACAGTCAACTTTCCTCTTGTCTCCACCTACTCTCCTTCCTCCAGCCAGAGGTCAACAGGATGATATCCTATAGATGCACAGAACCATAAAGTGCATCCAATATATGGTCACTCTGTGTCACCAAGTCCAATCGATTCGTGTCCGAAGAGTGGAACTTCATTATGATTTATGGGCTAGGGCAGCATCAGGGCCAGGGGCCATGCTCCCAGGGGAACCCCAAAGCCGCTGGACTATCAGTTGCGGTCTTTTAGTGGAGATTTCAGGGTGCACCACTTTTTATTCTTGTGTTGCCAGTTAGACTCAACTTAGTGAGCTCCATCACGGCTATCACAGGTGGTGGCCAGGCACCATCTGGTTCTTCTAGTCCCAAGTCTACGTAGGCATCCACTCATGTGGGTCTCTCTATCTTCTGGGTTGTCTTTAACCCATGTCATTTTGGTCCTCAATGAGCATCTGTTCCTGCTGAGTTAGGACCATTTGCTATGCCCTTAAGACGGCAGCTTGGCAGCTTCAAAGACCCCAGATGCCACTTACCAATGTGGGGTGCAGAAAGGGCTCTTAGCAAAATGCTAGTTGTGCCAGTTGGCTTCGATTTAGCCTAAGAGCATAGTTCCCTGCCCGCTGCCCCAGCTACTCTGTCCTTGCAATATTGAGTTAAGATGGAAGGAGTACTGAAGTTATGTTGAAGTCCACTTAATATTGTTCTTATTTCTAATGTGTGCTATCACCAATTTCACCCAAGCAAATATCTACGAACTATCTAAACTAAACCCTCCATCCTCCTCCTCCCTTGCAGCTGTCAAAAATTCGTGTCTTCTATGCATAAGTCTGTTTTTGAGATCTTATCGTAGGGGTCTCATACAATATTTGTCCTTTTGTAGTTGACTACTCAACATAATGTCTTCCAGTTGAAACCAGGTTCTGAGATGTTTCCTGTAATCATCATTATTCTTTATCATTGCATAGTGCTCCATTGAGTATAGATACCATAGCTTACCTATCCATTAATCTGTTGTTGGGCATCTGGGTTGATTCCATCTTTTTGCTATCGTGGACTGTGTGGCAATAAGCATTCTTGTGCATGTGTCCATTGGTGTGAATGGCCTTGATTCTGTAGGATATATTCCAAGCAGTGGAATTACTGGGTCAAGTGGCATATCTATATCCATTTTTTTAAGGAAGCGCCAGATTGCTTTCCAAAGAAGCTGGACCATTTTGCAACCCCACCCACAATGTAGGAGAGTTCCACTTTCTCCACAGCCTCTCCAGCATTTGTTGTTTTGTGTTTTTTGGATCATGGCCAACCTTGGTGGGGTGAGAGGGTATCTCATTGTCATTTTGATTTGAATTTCTTTAATAACTAAAGATCGTGAACATGTCCACATATGTTTTTTGGCTGCCTGGATCTCCTCTTTAGAGAAATGTCTGTCCGTCTCCTTTGCCCATCACTTAATTGGATGATGTACCTTCTTCTTCTTGATATTTTGTAGTACCTTATAGGTAATGGAGATCAGACGTCGGTCTGACATAGAGTTGCCAAATATTTTTTCCATTCTGTAGGTGGCCTTTTAATTCTATTAATAAAGTCTTTGGATGAGCAAAAGTGTTTGATTCTTAATAGTTCCATTTATTTATTTTCTGTTGATTGGGATTTGTTTGACAGATTTTGAAGTCTGTCTGTGTTGTGTATTAAAACTTCCATTGTTGTTCCTACCTTTTCTTGGATGAACTTTATTGTTTCAGATTTGATATTTAGGTCTTTTATCCAGTTTGAGTTGGTTTTTGTATAACGTGTTAAATATGGATCTTGTTTCAATTTATTGCAGATGGATATCCAATTTTGCCAGCACCATTTGTTGAAGATACTGTTTTTACCCCAGTTTAATGTCTTAGGGCCTTTGTCGAATATCAACTGTTCATAGGCAGATGGTGTCATCTCTGGGGTCTCAATTCTGTTCCATTGATCGATCTGTCTGTTCTTGTAGCAGTACCAGGCTGTTTTGACCACTATGGCAGTGTAATAGTTTCTGAAGTTGGGTAATGAGAGGCTTCCCAGTGTGTTCTTCTTTAGTAGTACTTTACTTATCCGAGATTTCTTCCCTTTCCAAACAAAATTGGTGATTTGTTTCTCCATCTCATTAAAAAATTATGCTGGAACTTGTATTGGAATTGCATTATATAAGTAGATTGCTTTGGGTAGAATAGACATTTTCACAATGTGAAGTCTTCCTATCCATGAGCAGGGGAGGTTTCTCCATTTCTCTAAGTCTCTCTTAGTTTCTTGTATTAAGGGCTTGTAGTTCTCTTTGTAAAAGTCTGTTATGCCTCTGGTTAGATTCATTCCTAGGTACTTTATCTTCCTGGGAGCTACAGTAAATGGTACTGATTTGATGATTTCTTCACTAGCAGTCTCACTGTTAGTATAAAGGAATCCTGCTGGTTTACTTATGTTTATCTTGTATCCTCAAACTTTGCTGAATTCTTCTATCAGTTTGAGAGGCTATAGATTCTTTGGGATTCTCTGCATATACAATCATATCATCAGCAAACAGGGAGATTTTGACTTCTTCTTTGCCGATGCAGATGCCCTTTATTTCTTGGTCTTGTCTAATTGCTCTGGCTAGAACTTCTAGTAGAAAGTTGAATAGGAGAGGTGAGAGTGGGCATCCTTGTCTAGTTCCTGTTCTCAAGGGAAACTCCTTCAGTCTCTCTCCATTCAGGATGACGTAGGTAGTTGGTGTTGTATAAATGGCCCTTACTGCGTTGAGGAATTTGCCTTCTATTCCTATTTTGCTAAGAGTTTTTATCATGAGTGGGTGTTGGACTTTATCAAATGCCTTTTCTGCATCAATGGACAAAATCAGGTGATTCTTGTCTTTTGTGATATTTTTGTGGGTAATCACATTAATTGTTTTTCTGATGTTGAACCAGCCTTGCATCCCTAATGTGAATCCAACTTGGTCTTGATGGAATATTTTTTTAATACATTGTTGTATTCTATTAGCAAGAATTTTGTTGAATATTTTTGCATCTAGATTCATGAGTGATATTGTTCTGTAGTTCTCCTTTTTTGTTGGATCTTTCCCTGGCTTTGGTATCAGGGTTATTCTGGCTTCATAGAATGAGTTTGGGAGTACTCCATCCATTTCTATACTGTGAAATAGTCTCAGTAGTGTTGGAGGTAATTCTGTAAAAGCTTGATAGAATTCTGCGGTGAAGCCATCTGGGCCCTGGTTTTTTTTGGTTGCCAGTTTTTTAGTGACATTTTCAATCTCTTCCTTTGTGATGGGTTTATTAAGTTTTTGTGCTTCATGTTGTGATAATTTGGGTAGGTGATATGAATCAAGGAGTTTGTCCATTTCCTCTAGGTTTTCAAATTTGATAGAGTACAGTCTTTCATAGTATTCTGTTATGATATGTTTTATTTCTGTTGGATCAGTTGTGACCACTCCCCTCTCGTTTCTGATTTGGGTTATTTGTTTCCTTTCCTGCTTTTCTTTAGTAAGTTTAGCCAGTGGTTTGTGAATTTTGTTGATGTTTTCAAAAAACCAGCTTTTGGTCTTTTCAATTTTTTCAATTGTTTTTCTATTCTCTAATTCATTTAGCTCTACTCTAATCTTTATGATCTGGTTTCTTCTGGTGCTTGAGGGGTTCCTCTGTTAGTCTCTCTGTACTTATTCAAGCTGTAGGGTTAGTTCCTTGATTTGGTTTCTTTTTTCCTTCCAGATGTGTGCATTTATGGAGATAAACAGACCTCTGAGCACTCCTTTGGCTGTATCCCATAGGTTCTGGTAGGAAGTGTTTTCATTCTCATTGGAATCCATGAATTTCTTTATTTCATCCTTGATTTCTTCTATAACCCATGTTTTTTTGAGCAAGATGTTGTTCAGTTTCCAAGAGTTCCACTTTCTATCTATGTTTTTTCTGCTACCGATTTCGACTTTTATGGCTTTATGATCTGAGAAGATGCTTTGCATTAATTCAGTGGTATGGATTCTGTTGAGAATTGCATTATGTCCTAACACCTGGTCAATTCTGGAGGATGTTCCATGTGTACTGGAGAAGGAGGTATAGTTGTCTGCTGACGGGTAGAAAGTTCTGTATATATCAATGAGGTTTAATTAGTTAATTGTGGCAATAGGTCTTCTGTATCTTTACTGAGCTTTTTTCTAGATGATCTGTCCAGAATTCAGAGTGAAGTGTTGAAGTTTCCCACTATTATTGTGGAGTAATCTAACTCTTTTTTCAGTGTAATCAGTGTTTCTTTGACATATTTAGGTGCTCTGATATTAGGTGCATAAATATTTAATATAGTTAAGTCTTGCCTGTGTACTGAACCTTTCAGCCATAAATAGTGTCCATCTTTGTCCACAATGGTTGATTTGACATTAAAATTGATTTTGTCTGAGATTAGAATTGCCACATCTGCTCTTCTTTGTTCATTGTTAGCTTGATATATATTCTTCCATCCTTTAATTTTCAGTTTGTTCCTATCTTTAAGTCTCAAGTGAGTTTCTTGTAGACAACATATGGATGGGTCATGTCTTTTGATCCAAGATGTCACTCAATGTCTCTTTACTGGAGCATTCAGTCCGTTCACATTCAGTGTAATTACTAATAGGTATGTGTTCAGTGCTGCCATTGTGATACGTTTATTTTTGTGTTGATGTTTTCTCTGTTGTTCTTATTAGTCTGTTCTGGGACATTCTTTTTTGTGAGTTGATTTTTCACCTTTTTGAGAGCTGATTTTGTAGTTGTTGAGACTCCTGTGTTACATTTCTTGACATGGTATGTTACATCTTTGTTGTGCTTTATGGCTGCCCCTATGATCCCCCTTAATAAACTATATATAAACCCAATTTTAATTACTACCAGTCTTGTCATCTTCCTCTGCATCTGGAAGGACTATAATGACTGTAGTACATCCCTCTTTTTAATATGATGGCAGCATAGTTTTCATGATAATCACTGGATTGTTCCTTTCAGTATTAATGCTGTGATTGAATTTGGAGCCTTCCCTAACTGAGTTGAGTTCTGAATAATGTGTCATTCTAAAACATAAATTTAGTGGTTTTGTTCTCCTAAGCCAAAGACAAGAACTTCTTTCATTATGTCTTGTAGTTTTGGTTTGGGTTTTACAAAGTCTCTGAGTTTCTGTTTATCTGAGAATGTCTTAATTTCATTTTCATATTTGAAAGACAGTTTTGCAGGATATATAATTCTTGGTTGGAAGTTCTTCTCCTTCAAGGCTTTGAATGTGTCATGCCACTGTCTCCATGCCAGCATGATTTCTGCTGAGAAATCTGACGAAAGCCTACATGGTTTCCCTCTCAATGTTAGCTTTGCTTTGAGTCTTGCTGCCTTTAAGAGTTGCTGCTTATGTTTCATTTTGTTAAGCTTGATTATAATATGTCTTGGAGTCTTTCTCTTGAGATCTATATTGGGTGGCCTACAGTATGCATCTGGGATATCTATAGCCTCTTCCTTCATGATTTCTGGGAAGTTTTCCATCAGCAGCTCAGCAATGATACTCTCTGTGTTCTCGGGTGTCTCATCCTGTTTTGGGACTCCAATTAATGGAAGGTTGTTCCTCTTAATAGAGTCCCACATGCTTCTTAATCGTTCTTCATTTTTCTGGTTTCTGGTTTCTGCTCATAGATGCTGGCGTCAGTAGCTCTGTCTTCCAAGTCAGAAATTCTTTTTTCCACTTGCTCCATTCTATTTTCTTGGCTTTGAATGGAAGTTTCTATGTCTTTGATTTTGTTCTTGATCTGTTGGATTTCAGTGTACTGGTGTTCCATCAGATCAAACAGCTTGCTTAATTTTTCATTTTATTGTGCTGCATTTTGTATAAGGTCTAGAAGGGCTCTGTGTATAATCATTTTGTATTCACTTTCTGATGATTTCATAAAAGTTTCTTCGTCTGGAAAACTCGTTGGTTGTTTTGTTTAGCAGCCTTCTGAAACCATGGGTGATTTCTTGTATGCCACAAGCGTCTGTTTCTTTTTGGGTCCCATGTGAGTAAGTAAAGGCTGGGAGAGATACTGTGAGGATGGACTGCAGATGTTTCTCTAGGCTGTCTTAAAATGTAAAACAAAAGGTATCTTACCACTTCTGAGTCAGTCAGGCTTTCAGGTGTAGAGGTCCCTTTTCCCAACTGGCAAAGTAAGCACCCCAGATGATACAAACTACTTCAAAATATAGCAGTGCTACTGTCCCTGTCCTCTGCTGACAGGGCCCAGCCTTAGGTGACACTGTGTAAACTACCACTTTTCTGGTAGAACAGCGCTCTCCTGTGGGCAGGCTCTGGCTTCCAAACTAAGAAATAGGTCCAGCTGCGGCCACCATGTCTAAGATGGCGCTCTCCACACGGTCGGCAGATAGAGAGGCTAAAGGTGCTGAGAGGTAGTGAGTCCTCTGCCTCTGTTGCTGGGCCCCCACCGTAGGCGACACTGTGTAAACTACTGCTTTTCTGTCAGAGAAGCACTGTCCTGTTTGCAGGTGCTGGCTCCCAGGCTAAGACTTAGGTCCTGCTAAAATCTCTGTATCCAACATGGCGTCCCACACAGTCACTGTGGTCCATACAAACCATGCTGTGGGACTGATAAAGAGACAGGCCCAAAGTGTCTAGATGAACAGAGTCCTAAGCCTGGCTCTCAAAATACAGCAGTTTCGCCTGCCTATCCCACCAGCAATGCATCTAAGTCTAGCCGCTAGGCAAGACCCAGCTCTGTCCGCCGGCCAAGACAGAGGAAAAAAAGTCAAAATGGTGCGTTTACCTTCAGCCCATGACAGCCAGGGCTAGCCAGGAGTGGGAGTCAGCGAAAGAGAGGAGGTTTCTCGTTCAGTGGTATGAAGTCCAAATTAACAGCACTGTGCCGTGTCCTGGAGGCTCACTAGGTGACCAGAAAGCTCCATTTGATTATCAATTCAGATCTTGGTTTCCAGAGAGATATAAGGAGACGTGTGCTTAGTCCACCATCTTGACTCCACCCCCCTGGTTTATCTTTTATGCAAATAGGTAGTATTTTATATCTTTCCAATAAAATATAAAATATTCTTTCCTCTATTACTAGAAGACTTTGCATCTTTTAAATTAAGGATAGCTTTCAAGTCATTTATTAAGTAAAATTTAAATTCTATGAAACAAAAGATCTGTATTCTTCAAAAAATGTCAATGTCATAAAACATAAAGGATGCTATTCCAAATTAGACTAAAGAAATAATGATAGCTAAATTCAATATGTGGTCCTGGACTGGGTCATAAAGCAAAAAATCAATTGCTATGTAGAGTTTTCAGACAAATTCAAATATGAATGGGCTATTTAGATAATAGTATTGAACCAGTGTTAAGTTTTCTGAATTTGGAAACTACATAAAGATCATGTGGAAATGATTATAATTATATAATGGCTTGAAAATTTCGTAAAAGTCACTACAGAAAAAAAGAAAAGCTAGTTAAAACAAGGTAGCATCAAAAACTTTTGTTCAGTGAATTTTTTAGAACTTTTGTCTATTTTAAAAGAAGATTGTACTACTAGTCAACTGTAAATGCAGTTTACAAGTAAACCTTTATGAAACCAGAAGACTTGAATCATAACTGTTCAAATTAATTAGAGTAAGGGTGTTCTTAATTACTTAATATTAGATAGAAATAGTATGTTATTTCATATCAGATAGAAATAGTACTGATGGTTAGTGCTGTGTCTGCTAACCAAAGGTCAGCAGTTCAAATCCACCAGATACTCCTTGGAAACTCTATGATGCAGTTTTGTGCTGTCCTGTAGGATCCATATGAGTCAGAATTGACTAGGTGGTAGTGGGTTCGGTTTTTTGGTTTAGAAATAATGTGATATGTGGCGTAACAATTCTCATGTTAGTTTTGCCATCATTTAGCTATGACTTTGAAGCAAATTCTTTGATTTCTGAGCATTTGTCATCAGTGAGGTAAGGGGAACAAACTCTGATGCCTCTTAAAGTTCCATAGTTTTTTTCTTTAAGATAAGAATGAATGGTATGCCCTTGATTATTAGTTTGTAGAAATTAGAGTTGCTCAAAGTTACTTATTAAAAATGAAACTTTTCCATATATGTACACCTAAATGAAATTGGTAAATATGAAAGATATGTATTTTTTCTGAAATTTAATAAAAGCTGTTTTTTCTTAAAGAAGGTTTAAAGCAAGCAGTTTCATCTCATCTGCCGTGAACCACTTAAAAATCATTTCCTCTACAAAGTATCTGAAAATGCATTGATAAAGGAGTTGAGGATCTTTAAATAAATTTTATACTACTTTGTGCTTACAAAAATAACTTTTATATTACTTAAAAGTTCAAATATTATAGACAGATATATCAAAAGTGAAAGTCTCCATAATCCTGCTTTTCAGAGGTAATACTATTAGGAGTTTCATGTCTAGATTATTTTTACACATATACTACCATAGTTTATGACTTCAGAAAGAAATATTTGTTTGTGTTCTTCTTTGAACATTGGCTCTGTCACATAACAATGTATCTTTTATAGTTTTCCAGTAGCCTACTTGTAAATCATTAGGAGAGTCTCTTCAAATTTTTTTTTATTGCAGCATTTCATTTGTAGTTGCTATTTTTTTACTTCAAAATGTAATGAAATGTGATTCCTTTCAAAAACACATTTGTCTTAACACAATAATCTCTTTGTGGGAAGAGAACAAGGGATAATATTCCTTCTCCAGATGTAGCCACAGTATAGAGGTTGAGTAGGTGTGTTCTGGAGCCCGGCTATTGTTGTTAGGTGCTATCCACTTGGTTCCAACTCAGAGCAACCCTGTAGACACCAGAAGGAAATGCTGCCCGGTGCACCCAGCCAAACTGTCTGGGTTTGAATTCTTAGTACCAAGCTGTCTGACTTTGGGCATGCTACTTAAATGGAGACTCTACTTCAGTTTTCCCATAAGTAAATTTGGGATAATAATTGAAGCTACTCCATTATATAGTTCCATTTAGCTTCCTTGGAGGACAAGAGTTTTGGAGGAAATGAACAGGAAAGATGTTCCAGGAAGGCAGAACTATAGGAGCAAAGGCAGGTATTATCAAGGCCCCTGTAGAAAAGGATAAGCAAAATAGTCTTATCCAGGAATTGATTAGCTCTGATGAAAAGTAGTGAGTGCCTGGGGAAATCAATGGAATGGCCAGTGATAGGGAGTTTACATCTGTGTTGCCAGGCAAGATGGAGTCACTTAAGCAGAGGAATAAGAGGGAAAATGGTCTTTGTAAAAGTTTTTGAGAACAAGGCAATATACTAAGTCTTAGAAACACAGAAGAGAGTAGAGACATAGCTTACATTCTGTTTTACTGAAGTAATATGTACTAAAGGAGGGAGAAACTGGAGGACAGAGGAAAGTCAGTAAGGATGCTAGTGCAGTAATTCAGACGTGAGGTCATGAGTCTGGAATTGTTTTGAATGAAGAAGAATCTGCACAACTTGATGCCTAGATTAGAAGGAAACAGGAAAGGCTGGAGGAATGTGAGTTGAACCTAAGCTTCTGCACTAAAGGAACAGAACATATGTATTTGTGTGTATACATGACATATATGTATATATACATATTATTACTTGTTGTTATGTGCTGTTGAGTCAATTCCAACTAATGGCAACCCTGTAGGACCAAGTAGAACTGCCCCATAGGGTTTCCAAGAAGTGGCTGGTGGATTTGAACTGTTGACCTTTTGGTTAGCCACCCAGCTCTTAACCATCTTGTCATCGGGTCTCCTGTTAGTTGTTGGGTGCTGTCACGTTGATTTCCGACTGACAGCAACTCCATGTGACAGAGTAGAGGTTCCCCTGCTGGGTTTCCCAGCCTGTGATCTGCACAGAAACAGTTGCCAGGTCTTCCTCTGCAAAACTTCTGCATGGGTTTGAAACACCAACCTTGCATTTAGCAGCTGAGCACTTGACCATTGCACCACTGAGGTTCTGTATGTGTGTGTGTGTGTGTACATGTATGTATATATATGTATGCATGTGTACCTTTATATTAAAATGGTCAGCTGCTAACCAGAAGGTCAAGAATTCTACCAGCCACTTTGCTGGAAAAAGATGTGGCAGTCTTGCTTCTGTAAAAATTTACAGGCTGGGAAACCCTATGGGTCTGTTCTACTCTGTCCTTACAGGGTTGCAATGAGTTATTATTGACTCAACAGCAGTGAGTTACATATATATCTACATTTACATACATATTTATACACACACACACATTTAAAAGAAAGAAATACCAGATCAGGAGTTGATTGAATGAATATGGGAAGTACAGGGTAGAAAGGAGGTGTGTGCTCTCACAGGGTTGGGAGAGAGCTAGAGTTGTGTAGAGGTGTGTATGGGGTTTTATGTGGCAGATTGACATGGACTGTAAAATACCATTTAATCACAATTAAAAATTTTTTTGAATAAAAAATTAAAAATACCTCATCAGTTACTGTCAAGTCAGTTCCAACTCATAGTGACCCATGTGTGTCAAAGTACAACTGTGCTCTGTAGGGCTTTCAATGGCTACTTTTTCAGTAGATCATCAGGCCTTTCTTCAGAGACACTTCTGGGTGAACTCAAACCACCAACCCTTTGGTTAGAAACCAACTGCTTTAACCATTTGTGCTACCGAGGGGTACACACACAGACACAGGGAGGAAGAAAAACTAATCTGGATTTTGGCAGAATAAAGTGCCATAATGTTTTGGAGATAACAAGAAAAGGTAAGAGTTTAGGGCTACTGATGCAGAATTGAAATTTAGCTATTGGCTAATTAAAACAAGAGAGTAGGCAAGTTGTCTGAGTATGGTAAAAGGACAGAAGCTCAAAGAATGTTGGCAGTCAGGTATCCTGGTGCTGCAGTGATTAAGAGCTCAGCTACTAATCAAAAGATCAGCAGTTTGAACCCCCCAGATGCTCCTTGGAAACCCTATAGGGTACTTCTTCTCTGTCCGGTAGGGTCACTATTAGTTTGGCTGAATCCATGGCAACAAATTCGAGGGTTTTTTTTGGTTGGCAGTAAAGGTAAAGGGGGAGGAGGAACCAGCATAGAGAGCAGAAGAGGAGACATCAATTACAGTTCTAGCCCCAAGCTGAAATTCCTGCAAAGCTTACCGAGGCATTTTGTGACCTCTGAAGGTAGACTAAGGGTTTGCCAGAGACCTCTGTGAATCCAGTAAAAATTTTGAAAAGTGAGACAAAATATTTCTTATGCCACTAACTTTTAAGCTGACCAACCTCTAGTAATTTCTCTTTTTTAACAGATAAGAGCTCTCTTTCCATTTTTCTAAGGGTTTATTCAGTGTGGCTTCTTCCACAAAAGTAGCCCTGGTAGGGCAGTTGTTAAACTGATACTAAGCAAAAAGTTGGCTGTTTGAACCCACCAGATGCTCTGTGGGACACAGATGTGGCAGTCAGTGTCCACAGAGATATACAGCCTTGGAAATCCTATGGGGCAGTTCTACTCTGTCCTGTAGAGTCACTAGGAGTCAGAGTCGACTTGATAGCCACAGAGCTGGTTCTTTGGTTGCGTTTCACAAGCAGAGGTAGTCTTGGAAATTCACAGGTTAATTAAAAAATAGGCAAAAATTGTCTTTGGAGACTCATCTTGGCTTTTCACTTTCATTTTACCACCATCTTCTTTTAACTCCGCTCAAGTCTCAAGTTAGTAACTTTGCTTGAGGTTTGTTCTGTGATTAAAAACCAAACCCAAACCCATTTTCACTGAGTCGATTCTAACTCACAGTGACCCTATGTGACAGAGTACAACTGCCCCATAGAGTTTCCAAAGAGCAGCTAGTGGATTTGATGCTGAACTTCTATTATAGCACAGTGTGCTTATGCCTGACATCTTCTGTCTCTCCCCTGTTTTTCTTAATTTGTCTCATTTTCTGCACTCTGCTGTTTTTCTACTCCAGGCCTTTGACTCCTTTCCTACCTTTTTCCCTGCATCAGAGGATAAGCAGAACTCAAGACAGAGGGAACAAAGTGGTACTCTGATCATCACCGCCTTCTGTGTATGTTGTTATAAAATAAGAAACCCTGGACATCTTGGATTTTACAAGTTAGATTAATTATCCTGGATGTTTGTACCCTAGAATGCTTTATAGTTCACAGATTAGTTTTATATCCATTATGTCCCTTTGATCCTCACAGCAGCAATTCCACATTTCAAACTAGGGTTATGAGAAATTCTTTTATGTTAGTATCAACTTTTAATACTTATTGAAGTGCTTTTCATCTACTGTCCCAAGAAATTCTTCAGCAGAGAGTTATTTTTTCTCTTTCTTTGTTTTTCAAGTGTTAAAGTGGCAGAGGGTAAGGGAATATTTGAAAAAGAAAGGAGTAAAAAAGATAATTGTGAGAAACATTTGCCTCATTCCTCTGAAAACCACGCCAAGAAATAAAACAAGATCTTTTCATTTCTTAGTTCTTCAACTTTGTAAAGAAAAATAAGCACAAGATACTGCTCACTTGTTTGAGATGTTAGTAAATACTTTTGAATTTAATCATTTAAGATGTAGGATGTATAAAAAAACTATGGATATTTAATAAGTTTTCTCTTATTGTTACATTATTTCTATATCTTAAAATCTTAATGTCAACATGAAAACATTCATTTGTTCAAATGAAAATAGCTGTCTCTTCTGTTCATAATAAGCAAATAAGACTTTTTGTCACAAGCAAATGAATGTGGCAAGGGACTTGCCTACCCTGAATGCATTCCAGATTTCTGACAGAGGAGGAATTGTGTTGAGCCCTCTAAGTAAACTTGTGATCCTCTCAGTCACCTCTCGACTATTGAAGGGCTGATTATCCAGTTCCTAGATTTACACAGGCCTTTTGCTTTTCTTCTCTCTCTGCAGTTTTTGTCTCCTTTCGTCCGACTTCGGATCATATTGTTTCTTCTGAAGGAAAAAGATGTTCTAAAGCACAAATTGATCAATGTAGTTTTGGAAAAGATTATTGTATTTTGAGCCTGCTAAATTCTTTCTTGGAGCCCTGATGCCTCAGTGCTTAAATGTTCTGCTACCCACTAGAACGCTGGTGGTTCAAATACTCTAAATGCTCCGTGGAAACCCTATGGGGCAATTTCACTCTGCCCTATAGGGTTGCTGGGAGTCAGAATTGACTCAACAGCAAGAGGTTTGTTTTTTGATAGACTCTTTCTTGGTGGGATGACTGTTGTAAATATTGACTAGGGATTGAGGAGAACCTCTAAGTTTTAATTATTGTACATAGCCAAATCTATATGAAGTTAAGTTGTGCCTAGATAGTTCATAGAAAGCCAACCTTATAGTCTAAATAGATCCATTGAATAATGCTTCATTTATAATTTCCAATTGAGAAGATCAAGTATAGGCTCAAAACACCATACCCAAGCTGTATTTCCACCTTCATTGGTTAGTGTAGCTGGCACAGTTTTGTCAAAATGGTGGGACTGCATCTGTTATTGCATGCCCTCCAGTCAACCCTATAGGACAAAGTACAATTGCCCCTCCAGTTTCCTTTGTAGGAACAGATCTCCAGGTTTTTTCCTCCCGCTGAGTGGCTGTGGGTTGGAACCACAGACCTTTCTCTTAGTTGAGCACTTAACCATTGTGGTACCAGGGCTCCTTGGTAGGGACTGAACTAGGTCAGAATACTATCTGTAAAAATTATATATAATTATACATTAACATATTGACTGTATGACATATGTACATTATATTATATATGTTAGGTTAAGAATAGTGCAAGAGGGAGAAGACAACATTCAGAAAAAGAAAACATTAACAGTGAAATCACAGAGACTGAGAAGTCATTGCACATTCAGGGAGTGTCAAGTGGCTGCCTTTTCAATAGCAGAGAGCTGTAAAAAATAAGGTGAGGCCAGGATAAAGCTGGGTTTGGAAAGGAGGCTTACGAGTGTAAAGTAGGCTGTGGGTTAGACTTTTGAGGAGGCGAATAACATGATAAAAAGGCTTAGGAAGATAAACAGGGCAGCAGGAGAGAAGAGAGGAGACAAACCAGCATCAGCACTGTGATCATCTCAGTGCTATCTAATCCCTTAGCTTGGAGCTGCACCACCTGTCAACAAGCTTGGTTTGGGTTTTGCACCATACCTTCAGAAAGTATTAATTCAGGAGGCAGATAATGGGAATTGACATATTTCCAGTACTTAGTGTACCAGACTCTGCTAGATGGTTTCATACAATGTTTTATTTAATGTAAAGAAAAGAACTCTGATGAGACATCTATTATTATCCCCATTTTAAAGAGGAAGAATTGGAGACTCAGATTAGGTTATAATGTGCCTTTGGCCACCAACCCAAAATCTTTATAGAAACTTGCTATATAGTCCGTTCCTACTCAAGATGACCACATGCGTTGCAGAGTAGAACTTCTCTATAGGCTTTTTTTCAATAGTAATCTTTATAGCAGCAGATCTCCAGGCCTTTCTCCCATAGCTCCCCTGGATAGATTTGAACTGCCAACATTTAAGTTAGTAGTCGAATACAAACCATTGCCCTACCCAACAGGGTCCTTCCTTTGGCCCCAAAACAATGAAATGACAGTCAGGTTTCAAACCCGTGCCTGACTTTAAAGCACTTCATCTTCTCACCATATCAAGACTTTTTCTGAGTTTGTGGGTGAAATAAAACTGTTATTATCTTGATAAATTCAGTTTAAGTTTTATCAGAGCTTTCCTGAATTTTCTAATATCACCATATTAACCTAAAAATGCTGCCTTTCCTAGACTTAAATGCTGTTTCTTTGTGTAGTTCTTCAGCTGTCTACACAAGAAGAGGCAGGCACACACCGTCCATCATTTTCAGAAGACCTGAGGAAGCTATCTTGTCACCATTGGCCCCTTCTGTGGAAGACACCGGATTACCTTCTTATGAACAGGCAGTAGCACTGACTAGAAAACACAATGTCTCACCACCACCACCATATCCTGGGCCAACAAAAGGGTTTAGGGTATTTAAAAAATCTATGTCACTTCCATCTCACTAAACCCATGTTGCCATCTCAGTGGTGTAAGAAATTTATGTCACTTGAATGGTTGATTCTCCCTGAATCAAAAAAAGATGATACATCAATCCAGCTCTTTATGACAAACTACAGGGGGCAAAGGAGGCATAAGCATGTGTACTGGACCACAGAAGCTCTGTTTGCATCTTGAACCGGAGTTTGACCATTATCAGTTTGATGGGAAACTTCACCACTATAGCCTTGCACTTAAGAATGCACTTTTTTTTGTAATGTTTGTTTTAGTAGCTAAAACAAAAAAATCTGTTTTATCGATGACGTAGTTAGAACTGGTGAACAGTTTGTATCCTTTTGAACAGATAAAGGTTGTAGATTTCTTGCACTGAATACTAAAAAATGTAAGAATTTTTAATCGTTAGGTTATCCCTAGTCATGATATTAGACTTACTCTTTATTAGGATTTGTTTTGGTTGGAGATGCTTCACAGAATTTAATGTTTCACTATAAATTGTTGATCAATATAATCATTTGCTTTTATATTTTAAATTATAGCATTTACCATACTTTGTAGATTTTAGTTGTTAACCCTTTTATCAGTAATATTTCCTTCTGGAGAATGGGATTAGCAGCTTTTTGTTTTCTTTTGTTTTTAAATGTTACTATTTGATATGGAGTTAGTTGTTCAGAGAGTAGAGTTGCAATGGCAAGGATGTGTAAGGAGTGCTACGTTACCAAATTAATGGACCTCAAATCTAGGAGTGACTAGAACTTCATAAAGTTGCCCATATTTGCTCGTCTTTTACAGCTAAGTTACCTATATATTACTGCCTGTAATCACTGAGTGCATTTTCACCAAAATTAAATCTTTCAAAACATTTTCCAATACTTAACTATCTTGAAAATGCTTGAACTCTATACATAATACTTGGAGAATCTGGAAAAAAAATAATTTTCTGTTACTAAAATAAGATTGATTAAATTTACCATCAACCTCTTGCGTCTCTTAATATGTCTGAACACAAAAGGAAACATCCTAAATAATCATTTAAACCTATACTTTGTTTGTTCTTTGAACCTAAATATATGACCAGCCTTTCCTGGAGAATATAATTAGAGTGGAAGCTATAAACCTCTGGAGTATGTGTGTACCAAGTTATGTAGGTGTGGCTGTGTGTGTGTGTGTGTGTGTGTGTGTGTGTGTGCATGTGTATGAATTTGTTTCCACTTTGAAGGAGGGTAAGAAAGAATGCGCTTCTGAGAACTGGAAATTCTGTTCTTGATGTTTTTGCCAGGTATTGCATTTTCCTTGTATTTAAGATCATTGATAAAACTTTGTTTTATAACTTTTACAGGGGTGAGACCACAACCCACATGCATTTGATTGTTCCTTCCAAATGAAATGTTTAGAAGTATACATCATATTACAGTCCTAATGTGATATGCTTAAGACAGCACAGTCTTAGGCAGATAAAATTAAGATCTTAATCATTACAGATGACCAAAGATTATCAGATTCTCTTTAGTTGCTTGTCTCAAATAAGTCATCTAGCAACATCTAGATTTAATTAGGAAAAGGGGTCTGTTTAAAGCCACCCACAGTACCTATAAAAATTCTGCTAATTAATCATTGCTTGACTTTATATAAGCACTTTTTCTCATGTAACTTGCACTTACTTTACTCCTCTGCAGCCAGTCAGAGGCAAACTCCACCTTGCTCACGTTGTAATAATCAGATTAAGACATGGAAGGATACCTTGCCCAAAATATAACAGGCTGGTAACAACTGGGTTTAAAATGAGCAAGCACACTTCTCCAGTTCCAACTCATGCCTATGGAATGACACTGCCTGAAATTATGAAATTTGGAGATCTTATTACTTAATTCTAAGTTAGTAAGTGAAATTTATAAGCACTTGTTGTATATATTTCTGTATATTGTAGGGCTAATAGAAATACAAGATACTGACAGTCTTTTACAGAAACAATTTGAAAAATCCTCTAAACTCATTTGTCCCCATTAATTCCCAAAAGCCTAATTGCAAAGCTAGCTTCAGAATCTGTGACACAACTCTCCTTGCAGCAGTCTGATTGTGTCATTTGCTATCATTTAATGTAAAACTGTTGCTGTAGCATTAATAATTCTAGAATTCATTATGAAGATTATAAAATCACTGATATTTATAGAGCATCCAATGTTGAGGTCACGATTCTTCAGGTATAAAAGAGAAAATGTGATATAACTGATAAATGCTTATATTGATTAAAAGGAAAATATCTCAATTTAAAATCACCATTATATATTTCCATCTCATTCTTTTCTTTTTTTCCCCCCATTCCTGTCATGCTTTTGGTAGATTTTTGGTTTCATAGTACTTTTGGAGGATTTTGGGTTTTGTTTGTTTTTCATTCCCAGGCAATTGATTAGTGCTAACCATTAAATCTATTTTGATACAAAGATTTAGATCAGTTTTTCCATCTGATAAATTCAGAAAAAGAATGGAATATGGCTATAAAAAACAGATTGGTCATTTATAAATTGTACCTTCAAGATGACTCATAATCCCCATGGAATATTCTCTTTTCAAAAAGAAAAAAAATCATAAAGAGAACACAGACTCTGTGACTGTGGCAAATACATACATACGTACCTTAGTAATGTGCCTTCTGTTTTAAAAGCTACCAAGCTGCCATCTGAGGGTACAGCCAGTGGTCCCAACTCAACAGGAATGGTTGATCACCAAGGACCAAAACGACATGGGGAAAAGAGAACCCAGAAGACAGAGAAACCCACATGAGTGGGTGAATTCATCGACTTATGACGAGAAGATCTGGATGGTGCCCAGCCACCACCAGTGATAGCCATGATGGAGCTCACAAAGTTGCCTCTCACTGGCAACACAAGAATAAATAGGGGTGCACCTTGAGATCTCCGCTAAAAAACTGCAGTTGATGGTCCAGGGGCCTCGGGGTTCCCCTGGGAGCAAGGCCCCTGCTCTGATGCTGCCCCTGTCCATAAATAATAATGGAGGTCAACTCTTCAGACGGGAATGGATTGGACTTGGTGACACAGAGGGACCATATCGTGTGCAGACTTTATGGTTCTATGCATCTAGAGGATGTCATCCTGCTGACTTCTTACTGGAGGCAGGGGAGAAGGTGGGAAGGAGGGGATAGGAGATTATTTGGAGGAGAAGACATGTATAGAGCAGAGAGGAAGAGTGTGCTCTCACCGGGCAGGGAGAGCAGTGGGAGCTGCATATAGGTGAGCATGCAAATTTATATGGGAATGTACATTTTCATTCAATCATAATAAAAAATAGTAATAATAATGTGCCCTCTGAATACACAGGGGTATAGCCTCTCAGAACAGTTACAGACTCTGGAACAATGGTGTCCTCTAGGTCTTAAATTTCCTGTTTACTTCTAAAATTCTAATCATTTTTTTCTATTTCTCAGATAATGTATGTGTGTGTATACTTTTCCTACATGTACAAGAAAATCTTTTAATGCTAAAAGATTGGCTAGTTCTAATAAGTCTGGATTGTGTAAGAATTTGAAATTCTGTTCCACTTTTTTTCCCTTTTGATCCAGATATTTCCATTGATTCCTTGGTCAGAACATTCAGGAATGGTAGTTGGGCACCTCGTCTCATGACTAAGAGTCTACAGTCCAGTCCCTTTTCAGCTTCTTGGGTCTCCTTCTTCCTCTGCTGCTCCAGACAAAAAGAGACCAGTTGTATCTTGGGTGGCCAGTGGCAAGTTTTTAATACCCTAGACCTTATTTACCAAATTAAGGAGTGGAACAGTAATTCTAAAAACAGTATTAGGACCTATCAAGACTGGAGGAACCTCCAAATCTATTGTTTTGAGATCTTCAAGTTATGAACCAAAATGATCCCCTGAAATCATCTTTAAATAACTGTTTAACTAAATTTAGTAAGGAATATTTGACATGAGCCTTGTACTCTTTTAAGCAGTTATCTATGTCAGACCAAAATGGTTAGCAGTAACTTGGAAGCGTACAGTAACTTGGAAGGTTGGTGGATAGTGAATCCAAGCCAATGGTGATGAAACAGTATGGACAGAAAGAGTGAGAATGGTGACATAATGTGAAGAATGTAACCAGTGTTATTGACTTGTACATGTAGAAAACTGAAGAATGGATGTGTGCTTTACTGGCTGTATTTTCACCAAAATTAAAAAAAAAAAAAAGATTTTTCTGTGCTTAATAAAACTTAGTTTCATATGCATACAGTTTTTGTTTTAATCAGAAGTGTCACATTTTCCTAGTCACTTGTTTAATTTGAAATATTTTATATGACATTTATGGTATTAGAGGAGTGTCTAGCATTTCTCTCATTTTTTAAAAATAGAGATTCTTTTGTAGATTCTGCCTGTGTGGTCATTTTGGAGCATGTCTGACATTGTATTGATATCTTCAATCTTCTCTATTGTGTATTGCTTCTAACTTTTTTTTTGCATAAAATACTTGCTTAACAGTTTAACAGTTGTTTTAGTTAGCTAGCGCTGCTCTAACAGAGATGCCACAAGTGGATGGTATGAACAGTTTATTCTTCCACAGTCCGGTAGGTTACAAGTCCGAATTCAGGGAGTCCACTCCAGAGGAAGGGCTTTCGCTCTGTCAGCTCTGGAGGAAAATCCTTGTGTTACATCAGTCTTTGGTGGGGGAGCATCTTGGTGCAGGAACTTCAGGTCTGAAGGATGAGCTGTACTCCTGGTGCTGCTTTCTTGATGATACAAGGTTCCCAATTTTCTGCCTGCTTCCCTTTATCCGTTTATCTTACAGGATAAAGAGTGGTAGAAGCCACACTCCAGGGAAACTCACTTTACACTGGAGTAGGGAGATGACCTTATGAAGGGATTTACAGTCCCACCCTCATCTTCTTTAACATGCAGCATAAGAAAATGACGGAATGGAAGACAGTCATGAATTACTGGGAATCATGGCCCAGCCAAATGACTACACACATTTTTGGGGAGATACAGTTCAATACATGACAACAGTTTAAGGTGATCCAGGACAAATACATTAATATTTTCACTATCTGAAAAAAGTAATGCATTTTTTAAGGCATGCATTTCCTAAAGTCTTTGTGTTTTGATTTCAGTGAATTTTGTTTTCATAGGCTTGTGTGTGTAAATAAATGTTAAGGGCATTTTATACTAAGTAAATATTGCTTCTGATTCCATTTAAGCATTCTCCTTTCTTAAACAGTAGCATACAGTAATGGTTCATATTGCCATTACATGAATTAAATCTGAGCAACACCTTGCATGTCTTCAAAATAATGTTTACAGTATGGGGTTGCTGAATATATTTTTTCACCCAATGGGACTAGTTTTCTATTTATACAATTTAGTTGTATTTGCAAAAGTGCTGCTTATTTGTAGTTATAAAAATGATATCAAACATAGTTTTCATGTTTACTGTCTGTCTTAAAATTTGTTTGAGGCAAACTTAAAATATATTACCCATAAATCTGAATATGTTTCTGTGACCTATATCTGTATACAAGTGAAAAATCAGAAAAAAATTTAATTATGAGAGTAATGTAATACTTCCAGCTTAAGAGAAACCCAAAAACTCATTGCCATGGAGTTGATTCTAACTCATGGCAACCCTATACGACGGGACAGAACTGCCCTATAGAGTTTCCAAGGCTGTAAATATTACAGACTGCAGAATCTTTCTCCTGAAAAGCAGTTGATGGGTTTGAACTGCCAAACTTTTGGTTAGCAGTCAAGCACTTAACTACTGCACCTTTAAGAAAAAAAACGCATTAAGTGATACTAAGTTTCGTAACACACAAATGAACACTGTTACAAAACATTACTTCATTTGAAACATTCGGACCACCTTAAATTTTTTTGTATCCACGTGGAATGTACATAAATATTAACATATACTCCATAAAATTACCTTTCAGACTTAAAAAAATTTTCATAAGATTAACTGAAACCTTTAAAAAAAAACAAACGAACTTTTATCTGCTATCAAAAAGTAGGTTGTAAAAACATGAATTATTTTAGTAATACTTTTGATGGACTATCAAGATAAAATCTATAAAGTAAAATTTCAAGAGATTAAAAAATCCAGATTTTTGGTTGCTATGACAAGATAGGGACAGAAACACAGACACAAATTTTTGAAAACTAAATGAAGTAGCCAAACTTTATCTAAAGGTAGAGCCTACCCTAACAATGGTAGTAAATATGTTTCCAACAAAGATGCTAACTGGAAGAATATGAAAGACTTGGGGACCAAAACTGTTGCAGCTTGGTGGATGGTAGTTAGAAAGACCCTTCCAAAGTTGGTACAGGATTGTCTGAAATCCATCACTGACTTTAGGCATATTTTTCTCACTCAGGGACCACAGGAAATGACTTATTGGCAACCTGTAAAGAGATTAGAAAGCAGGGTCTGAAAGATACTATACAAGTCTGGACTCAAGTTGAAAGCCACAGAAACTTGATTCCTGCTGTCTTACATAAGAGGGAAGTCTGGAGTTGGAGCAATCCTCAGGGACTCAATGTCTCAGGTTCTAAACTCTGCCTCTGTATTGACCACATTCTTTCCTACCACACACAGACTCTCTCCAAACGCACAACCACAGGCTTATATCACACCCGGTGAGTTACTGCAAAGGAGAAAAATCTTCATTCACCCAATGCTCAGGTATTACAATGCAACCAAAACGATTCTAGTTGGGCTGACTAATGAGCGGGCCTGGTTCCTGTGCTCATTCAGTGGCTGCAGAGCAGCATGCTGTGATTGGAAGGTGGGAGAAACTTTGCCCAAAAGAATTGATGCTGTTACTACAGAAGGGACAAGTGGGTGTTGGGCAGAAAAACCAGCATCTGTCTATTTCAGAAAGCAACAATCAGACTCTAACGCAGATTAAAACCTAAGCACTTGCTTTTACAACAATCCAGAAGAGGTGGAGCAAGGGTTAAATAGTCCAGAAACAGAGGATGGTCAGAAAGAGGGCTGTTAGACCCTTTCTCTCAGATCACTTAACATATCAAAAGAATTAACATTTGTTGAGCTCTGCACACCTTTTCAAGATACCCTGACGATGCAGTAGTTAAAGTCTTCTGCTGCTAAATGAAAGATCAGCAGTTCCTGCTCCTCCCAGAGAGAAAGATCGGAGAGGAGAGAAAGGTCGGGTAGTCTACTTCCGTAAAGATTTGTAACCTTGCCTGGCCACCACCAGTGACTGCCCCTGATGTAGCAGGAGAAAAATGGGTGTGCAGAGCACTATTGAAAAGATCAGACTGGAGGGTTCCCAGAAGACATGGCCCCCAGACTCTGTTAGCCCAGAACAGAAACCTTTTCTGAAGCCAACTCTTCAGACAAAGACTGGATGGGATTCTAAGATATAAAATGATACTAGCGAAGAGCGTGCTTCTTGGCTTAAATAGACACATGAAGCTAAGTGGCAACTCCTGTCCAGAGGTGAGATAAGAGGGTAGAGGGAGCCAGGAACTGGTTGCATGGACACAGGAAACACAAGGTAGAAAGGAAGAGTATGCTGTCACAATGTGGAGAGAGCAGCTAGACTTACAGAGCAGTGTGTGTGTAAATTTTTTGTATGACAAATTGACTTGGATTATATAAAATATATTTTGTAAGGATTTATAGCCTTGCAAACCCTATAGAGAAGTTGTATTCTGCCCTATGTGGTCACTGTGAGTCAAAGTTAACTTTCTGACAATGAGTATGGGTTTGGTACAAGCTTTCTGTTGGTACATAATAAATTGGGTCTTTAAGTAGCATAAATGGTTTGCACATGACTGTTCACCTAAAGATTGACAGCTTGACCCCATCCAGCAAGTACCAAAGAAGAAAAAGATTACAGCCAAGAAAACACTATGAAGCAGTTCTACTTTGTAACATATATGGTCACTGTGCATTGAAATGGACTCTGGCCACCGCCACCAACAACATAAATTACTACTAATTTAGTGGTTGCAAACAACACGCATTTACTATTCCACAGTTACCATCGGTCAGGAGTCTGGACATGGCTTAGTGGGGTCCTCGGGGTCTCAGAAGATGCAAGCAAAGTGTTGGCAGAATTCATTTCCTTATGTCTGTGGGACTGAGGGTCCTTACGGGCTGGAGACTGGAGGTCAACCTCAGCTCTAGAGGCAGCATACAGTTCCTAGAGGCTACACAGGCTTTTTCAACATGGCTGTTAAATTCAAGCCAATAAAGAGTGTCCCTAGAGTGTGTCTGCTTGCAAGATGCAGACTTATAAAATGTAATAATCACAAGTGTGTTATTCCTTCACTTTTGCTCTATTGGCTAGAAAGGAGTCCCTGAGGGGCATAAATGGTTAAACATTTGACTGCCACCTGAATGGTTGGTGGTTGGAATCCACCTATCGGTACCTCTGAAGACAGCATTGATGATCTGCTTTTGAAAGGTCACAACCTGGAAAATCCTATTGAGCAATTGGCCATACAAAGACTGACAATTAAGTTCACAAACTCATCCTAGATAAAGTGTTCCCTCATTGCTGATATGATTACAGTTACCTTCAAAATACTCCCCTTGGGAAGCTATGCACCAATGCTAGCATCTAGTCCACTCTTCAACGCAATTTTAGAACTCTTTTTCTGGAATGGCCATCAGAGCTGTCCTCATATTACCCTTGATGTCGTGAATGTCATCAAAACATCTTCCTTTCAGTATTTCATTTATCCTCAGGTAAAGAAAAAAGTCATTGGGGGCCAGATCAGTTACTTGTTTACTAGCTAAAAATTCCCTCACAGACAGTGAGAGCTGGTATTGTCATGATGCAAGAGCTATGAGCTGCTGCCAAAAAGTTCAGGTTGTTTTCGTCTAACTTTTTCACGTAGTCTTTTCTATACTTCCAAGAGGTCAACTTGGTTAGCTGTCCAGTTGGCACAAATTCATAATGAGCAATCCCTCTGATATCAAAAAGGTTAGCAACGTTGTTTTGACTCTTGATTTGGACTAATGGAACTTTTTTGGTCATGGAGAATTAATTGGCTGACTTTCATTGTGCCCTGTGATGCTTTGTTTCAGAGTCATATCGATATATCCATGTTTCATCATCTTGCCTCTCAAAAAGGTCTTGGAAATCTTCGACTCTCTTTTGCTTTTGTTCTTCAGTGACCTCCTTCAGGATCATTTTTGCACACACCTTTCTCATGCCAAAATTTTCACTTAAGATTTTCCTGTTTTTCTGTCGATGTTTACATGGTCTGCTATGCTCCTCATAGTCAGCTGATGATTTGAATGCACAATTCAACGAACTTTTGCAATGTTTTCATCAGTTCTGCTTGTTACCAGCTGCCCTCACCTCTCTTCATCACTGACAGACAAATGTTGAATCCATTTGTACACTGCTGTTTTCCTCATGACATTACCCCCATAAACATGAACTAACATGTCCCTGATTTACTTCCACTCTTGTCAAGTTTAACAAGAAATTTAATGTTTCTTCGTTGCTCTAATTCAAGCTCCAACATTCTCACAATGGCACACAAAAACACACAATATTGAACTCCACTCAGCAAGCCACTGCCACATGTCGACATGAACACAGCTGTGAGACACTGAAATACTAAAGTTATGAAACCTTACTGAACTGTTTGTACAGTGCTGCCCAAATGAGCACATGGTGGCAAGCTTGTGAACTGAATTGTCAGACCTGTTAAGTCAGAACCAACTGGACGGCAACCTGTGTTGTCACCACATTGATTAGAAACAAGTCACTGGTATTTTCCTACAATTCCTAATGTTAAGTAGCCTTAAACCAATTAAAGTATTTATATCAGAAACAATAAAATTGGGAACAACTTGTAAAATTGACCACAGTCCTCAACGGGCCAAAGCAGTCATGCTAAAAAATACAGAGCTAGAAAAGAGTGGATCAAATCCCTAGTCCTCTCATGCATCAGAACTGTCTTCTTTGTCCTCACATTTGACTTGTAATTTAGCTATATGTAGTTTTCAAGTTGAAAAACATTTTTTTCTCTTAGTATTTTGTAGTTACTGCTCTCATGTCTTCTGACATCTTACAGCTATTGACTATTTGAATCTTTTCATATCTTTGTTTTATCCCTGGTAATCTGAGATTCACAGTTCTGAGGGTTGGTGTGGGTTTTCATTCATTTTTCATAGCGTGCAATGCTTCCTTTCAATCTAAGGATCTGTGCCCCTCAATTCTAGAAAATTTTTTTTTTAATATAATAGTCTGCTATTTTCATCCTCTCTGTTTGCTCTTCCTACTATTCCTGTTGGTTGAATCTTGGACTTCCTAAATTGTTCCTCTATTTCTGTTTCTTTATCCATTCTGCTTTCTGCAAAAGTTCTTACGTTTTATCTTCCAACTCTATTAAATTTTTACATTTGCAAGTTATCAGGTTTTTAATTTCTAAGAGAACTTTCCTATTCTCTGATTCTTTCCTTTTGTAACAACCTGTTTTATTTTATACATTTATAGTAAACTTTATTGGTATATAATTTATATGTTACTATAAGAAGTCATCTTAAGTGAGCAGTTTCATGAGTTTAACAAATGTGACTAAGAGATTGCTGCTAACCAAAAGGCCAGCATTCGAATCCACCACCTACTCTTTGGAAACTCTATGAGACCATTCTATTCTGTCCTTTTGGGTCACTATGAGTCATAATCAACTTGATCACACTGCATTTGGTCTGCATTTAGATACACATTATAACCATCCCCACTGCAAAGAGTTCCCATCTGTCTCTTTATTGTCCATTTCCTAAAACTCAACCTTAGTCTAGCACAGTTGTCTTTTACGTCACTGTCAATTATTTTTGCCTAAACCACACTAGAATGTTATATGAATCAAATCATACAGCATATTTTTTTAGTGTCCAGCTTCTTTCACTCAGCTGGATATTGTTGCATATATCAGTATTTTTTCTGTTGTTTGCTAAATAGTATTTTATTGTATGGATAGATCATAATTTATTCATGCCCTTGTTGATGAGCATTTTTAAATAAACTTCTATGAACATTCATATACAGGTCTTTGTGTGGACACATCTTTTTATTTTCCTTTGGTAACTACCTAAGAAGAGAATTGCTGGTAATAGGGTAGATGTACATCTGCTTAACTTTATAAAAAATTAGCAAACTTTTCTAAAGTGGTTGAACCATTTTACATTCTCAGCAGGAATGTATGAGGGTTCTAGTGGCTCGATATCCTTATCAACACTATTACCAGTCTTTTTAATTCAAACTATCCAGCATTTGTTGAGTAGTATTTCATTGTGGTTTTAATTTGTGTGTTCCTCTGACTGATGATGTTAATTTGTTGTATACTCAACAAGTATACAAAAATTCAGATCTGTCATCTATTTTTTATTGGGCTGTCTTCTTACTTTTGAGTTATGGGAATTCTTTATATATTCTGGATATAAGATCTTTGTGAAACATATATTTAACAGAAGTTTTGTCCTAGGTCATGGCTTGCCTTTCATTTTCTTAACAGTGTCTTTGAAAGAACAGAATTTTGAATTTGAAGTCCAATTTTTCTTTTTATGCTCTGTTTTAGTCAGCTAGGATTGCTCTAACAGAAATACCACAGAGAGGATGGCTTTAACAAGGAAAGTTTATTCTTACATAGTCCAGTAGGCTGCAAGTCATATTCGGGGTGTCTGCCCTAGGGGAATACTTTCCCCCTTGTCAGCTCTGAGCATCTTGGTACAGGAATCTCAGGTCTGAAGGATAGGCTCCTCTTCTGCTTCTGCTATCTTGATGGTGTGAGGTTCTCTATTTTCTGCTTGCTTCTCTTTCCTTTTATCTCTTGTAGGATGAAAGGATTAAGGGTGGGGCAAATCACACTCTAGGGAAATTCCCTTTGCAGTGGAGAAGGGAGGTAATCCTATGAAGGGATTTACAGTCCCACCCTAATCCTTTAACGTATAGCACAGGAGTGTCACAAAATGGAGGACAATCACAAAATATTGGGAATCATGGCCCATCCACAGGGCTACACCTATTTTGGCGGGGACACAATTTGATCCATGACATGTTCATTGTTTCCTGTTAGCAACCATTGTTTGCCTCAATTGTGAAGATTTTCTTCTAGGCACTTTACAGTTCTAGCTTTTACATGGAGGTTCAATTTTTGTACATAGATGAGGTGTAGACTAGGGGTCAATTTCTTCTATGTAACTATGAAGTTGTTTAGTGCTGTTTGTTTAAAAGCTACCTTTCTTCCTCTGACTTACATTGGTACGTTTGTTGTAAATTAATTGATCATATATTTTCAGACTCTCTGTACTGGTCTTTTGATCTCTGTCTATTCCTATGCCAATACCATACTGTCTTACTAATTGTAGTTTTGTAGCAAGTCTTAAAACTAGATAGCATAAGTCCTCCAACTTTATTCTTTCCCAAAATTATTTTGTCTGCTCAAAGATCTTTGCATTAAAATCAGCCTGTCAATTTTGAAAAGAAAAGATTGGGCTGAGATTGTATTAATTTATAGAAAAATTTAGGGAGAATCAACATCTTAACAATAATGAGTCCTCCAATCCATGTTTTCTATATATTTAGGTCTTTTAAAATTTCTCTTAGCACTGTTTATAGGTTTTAGCCTATACTTAGATTTTGTTAAATTCATCCCTCTGTATTTCATGTCCTCTTATGTTATTCCAAATGGTATTTTTAAAATTTTATTTTCCAACTCCTAGGTGTACATACAAGAAAATTGAAAACACACAGTCACATAAAAACTTACACACGTGTTCCTGAATTCATGATAGCCCCAAAGTGGAAATAATCCAAACAATGGATGAGCAAAATGTGAGCTATCCATACAATGGTATATCATTCATCTATAAAAATGAATAGGAGTCCTGGGTGGTGCTAATGATTAAACACTTGACTGCTAACCGAAAAGTTGACAGTATGAGTACACCCAGAGGTGCCTTGGCAGAAGGACCTGGTGATCCGCTTCAGAAAAATTAGCCATTGAAAACTCTATAGAGCATAGTTCTACTCTGACACACATGAGTTCACCTTGAGTCAGAATTTACCTGACAGCAACTGTGTTTGTTATACATACATATATATATATACGTATATATACATAAAATCTGGAAACCTTGGTGGCATAGTGGGCAAAGTGCAACGTCTGCTAACTAAAAGGTCAGTAGTTCAAATCCACCAGGCTCTCCTTGGAAACTCTATGGGCAGTTCTACTCTGGCCTATAGGGTCACTCTGAGTTGGATCTGACTTGAAAGCAGTGAGTTTTTATATATAGAACCTAGTTAGGAAGATAGTGTTCTTATCCTGTGTCTGAACCAGTGAAATATGACCTCCAACCTTGGCCACGCCTCTGTCCCCAATCTCTCCTCCCTCCTCACTTGGGCTGCACCACACATATATTTTTAAAAACCCACTGTCAAGTCAATCCTGACTCATAACAACCCTACAGGACAGAGTAGCACTGCTCCACAGAGTTTTCAAGAAGAACTCATAAATGCCCATTTTATCCTGTTCTTCATAGCCTTGGAGCAGGCTTGCTCTTGCCAAATCTCACTCTGGCCTTGCTCAGTTCTACAGACATGGAAGCATCTTTAAAAAGGAGGCAAACCTAACCCCTTCTTATTAAACTGCTAGAGAAGGGATTGAGTGACCCAGTAAGAGGATATTAACACATTTGCTTCTTTGACCAAAGTTCCGTTCTTTCAGCACACAGTCTCCTTTGTCCTTTGGGTATTTCTAGTGTCTCAATCTTTGATGTACATTAGAGAGGCATGGAAGAATTGGAGGTCAGCCATGGAGTGAATATGGAATTCTATTGTGGGAGTGGTTAAGAAAAGTTGTGAAATATGAATCAATCAGGATATCAGCAAGAAAAAGATAACACTAAAACTGGGTAATTTGAATTGATTTAATAAAGGATTACTTACAAAGGATTACTTTCAGGGTGTAGGGAATCCATAAGGAATAATGCAGTATTACTGAGAGGAGGAAATGGTTTCCAGATTGGGGTAGGAGTAGGGGAAAAGGCAGGGAGAGCTGTGTGAAAAGGGCTGCCTCACAGAAGCTGTCACCTCCCTTCTTTCAGCAAGTCAAGGGATACTCACAGAAAGAGAGGGACCCCTGACCTCTCTCTCTTCCTTCCAGCCTGTGCTCCCCGTTGGCTAGACTCAACAGGCAGCCAGAAGGCCGTGGAACCTGTTGACTTGTTTTATAAAGGTCAGCTTCCGTGACACAAAGAAGGGCAGAGAAGGTAGAGAGGGAATCTGGAGGGCAAAATTAAATATATCCAGCTGTTTGTGGCAGGAGAGCTTGAATTTAGGCATGAATGATGAATTAGATTTGACTCAGCAAAAATAGATGGAGCCCTGGTGGTGTAGTGATTAAGTACTCAGCTGCTAACTGAAAGGTCAGCTGTTCCAACCCAAGAGCACCTTGTGGAGGACATAGTAGTCTACTTCAGTAAAGATTACAGACTTGGAAATCCTATGGGACAGTTCTACTGTGTTTTATAGGGCCATTACAACTCAGAATCCACTTGATGGCAGGACTCATTCCATGTGACAGAAAAAAAATAGAATAAGCAGTCTCCAAAGTCCACCTAAAATGTGTGATCAGTATAACTGGAAAGGAAAAAGATGCAGCTGGTTTCAATAGTCCAGTGATTAATTACTTTTACATGTGGTCTTTCTAGCTCTGGTCTTGTAATTCCCGCCCAGGTAATTGGACGGGACTGTGTGACAGGGTAATTATGGCTTACTAGGGGCACTGATCAGTTTTGCTTTCAAAGACAGCCAATTCCAGAGCAGAGATGAGAATCTTATCTCCATCAAGGAAAGAGAGACCAACAGGAGAGACCCAGCAATTGGAGACAATGAGGTGGGCTACCAGCTCCAAAGAGTGAGAAAGTTGAGTGCCTCTGGGCAGAAACTGAAGGTCAGGGAGAGGCATGCCTGAAAGCACAGCTGGGAAGAGGCTATTCCAACGGAAGAGGTATATCCCGAGTGTTCCTGAGCCTGAATTGTAACTGTTGTTACCCTAATAAACCCTCAACTGTGAGTACGGTCTGTGAGTTCTGTGCAGCCATTGCAGTGAATTATCAAACAGAATAGAGTGCTGTGGGAGGGTTGGCGGTATCAGAAGTGGTAAACACGGCAGAGATAGAAGGCACATCTGATGACTGCCTTATAAGAATCAGCCTTGGGTTATAAATGTTGGTTCTTTTTGTCCCTCGGGAGGTTGGAGGAGATCAGACACTACCCCTACATTGTTTTCGACAGGCAAGTTTGGGAATAACCTTAAATATTAAGCTAGGAAATTTGGCCCTTATCTCATTAGGTATGGAGCCATGTTTGTGCAGTGGTTAAGAGCTACTGCCGCTAACCAAAAGGTCAGCAGTTTAAAGAAAAAATTTTGCGAGGGCTAGGGTGAAAATGGAAAGGAAAGGAAATAGATGGGCCAGGGAAAATCAGCAGATATTATACTAACTTAAGAGCCCAACTACTCCAGTAGTTTTCTAATTATATTTCTCGAAGCTAAGGAATGGAAGCAGTTTCTTAGGGGCCATCTGAAACATGAAGAGGACAGGGGAAGACAACGTAGTAGTCTGAATCACTCCCCACAAATCCAAATCAATAAGAACCTCTGTATTCTCTTCTCCGAGTTAATATTTTATTTGACAACAGAGTTCTCCTGGAAACTTAAAAACAAAAACATGAAACCTGACATTCAGTTTTCCTTGTATGGAATAAATCAAGGCTGCTCTGGTAAAGATGGAGCTTATATTTACTTCCAGAATAATCTGGAATTCCAGAAAAGAAAAAAACCAAATCCTTCTTCCTCAATCCACCCACTCATCTGCAAACATATTCCTGACATTTTAGTGAAACTATAAACTTGAGCTTCCTGTATCTTTCCACCTAAATATAGTTGGTCTCTTTGTACTTGCAATATATGCATTTACTGACTACACTTTCAGCAAGACACCCCATATGCTGCATTTCTCAGCAAGCTAGTAAACAAGGCTGCCTCACCGGAGATGGATCTCCATTGCTGCCTCTCCCACTGATTCTCTCCATCACCTTGAAGTAAGTCACTGGATGCTGCTGGGTCGCCGTTTTCTCAGCCTTGACATGAAAGTCTGACTACAGACTACCTACCAGTTGAAATATTTTTCTAATTTTCTAATTGGACGCAGGGAGGTTTGGGAATGCGGGGAGATGGTTCATGGGTGTATTCTTTTACTGTAGGAAAACATAAAACTGTTTACAAACATATAATCTGATGATATTAATTACATAGTGTTACTCAACTGTCACTGTTATTTGCTTACCAAATGTTTTTATCACCCCAAATAGAAACTATGTACCCATTAAGCAATAAGTACCCATTTCCTCTTCCCTCCAGCCCATGTTAACCAGTAATCTACTTTCTGTCTCTATACATTGACCTATTTTGGATATCTTACATAAATGGGATCATACAATATTTGTCTCTTTGTATGTGGTTTACTTCACTCAGCACAGGGTTTTCAAGGTCCATCCTTATTACAACTTCATTTTTTTTTTTAATAGCACAATAATATTCCCCTGTACACATACACAAGAGCTCTCATGGTGCAGTGGTTAAGCACTTGACTGCTAACTAAAAGCCTGGCTGTTTCAACTCATCAGTTGCTCCACAGAAGAAAGTTGTGGCAGTCTATATTCACAAAATGTGCTGCCTTGGCAACTCTGTGGGGCAGTTCTACCCTGTTTCATAGGGTCACCATGAGTTGGATATCATTAATACCACACACAAATAAAATTTTGCTGAAGACAATTAAAAATAGTTGCAGCAGTACATTGACAGGAAACTACCAGAAATTCAAGCTAGATTCAGAAGAGGATGTGGAACCAGGAATATCACTGCTGGTGTCAGATAGATCTTGGCTGAAAGCGGAGAATACCAGAAGTGTACCTGTGATTTATTGACTGTGCAAAACCATTCAACTATGTGCATTATAACAAATTATGGATAATGTTTTAAAGAACAGGAATTCCAGAACACTTAATTGTGTTCCTAAGGAAATTGTACATAGACCAAGAGGCAGTTGTTTCAACAGACTAAGCAGATACAATGGTTTAAAATCAGGAAAGGTATGCATCAGGTGGTATCCTTTCACCACATTCATTCAATAGGTATGTTGAGCAAATAATTTGAGAAGCTGTGCTATATAAAGAAGAAGAGGACATCAGGATTGGAGAAAGACTCATTAACAACCTGTGATATTCAGACGACACAACCTTGGTTGCCGAAAGTGAAAAGGATTTGAAGTACTTACTGATGAAGACCAAAGACCATAACTTTCAGTATGGATTATACCTCAACATAAAACAAAAATTCTCACAACTGGACCAATAATCAACATCATGATAAACAGAAAAGATTGAGGTTGTCAAGAGTTTCATTTTACCTCAATCTACAATCAACATTCTTGGAATCAACAGTCAAGAAATCAAACGATGCGTTCCATTGGGCAAATTCACTGCCACAGACCTCTTAAAAATGTTAAAAAGCAAAGATACCACTTTGAGGATGAAGGTCCACCTGATCCACACCACAGTGTTTTCAATTGCCTCATATGCATGTGAAAGCTGGAATAAAGAAGATGAAAAAAGGATTGATGCCTTCGAATTATGGTATTGGCAAAGAATATTGAATATACCATGCATTGCCAGAAGAATAAACAAATCTATCTCGGAAGAAGTTCAGCTAGAATGCTCTTTAGAAACAAGGATGGTGAGACTTCATCTTCAATATGCTATCAAGAGAGACTAGTCCATGGAAAAGGATATCATGCTTTGTAGAGAAGTGGGCCAGGACAACATAGGAAGATCATTAACCAGAAAGACTGACACAGTGACTACAATTACAGGCCCAAGCATAACAACAAACACAAGATGGCTCAGGATCAAACAGTGTTTTATTCTGTTGTACATACGGTCATTATGAGTCAAAACCAACTTGATGATACCTAACAACGATGATAACATACATTTGAATCAACTCCAGGGTGGATGGGTTTGGTACAGATGTATATACCACATTTTGCTTATCCATTCCTTTGCTGATAAACATTTCAATAGTTAAAACCTTTTGGCTCTTGTGAGTAATGCTGCAGTGAACATTGGTGTACTTCATGGGCGTATTCTAAATCGTCATTAACTCCTAGACAATAAATTCAGAGAGGTGTAACTGAGAAGAACAGGTAGGAGTAAAGACTCCCTCCTAAGAATAAGACTTCAGTTTGTATTACAATCAAACTGCCCTTGGTTTAATAGTTTTCAAACCCTAACCTCAAATTTTAGGATTGAAATAGAAAGTTTTTTCCCAGTTGAAAGGAATATGTAAATGACTAAGCAGAATTTCTGAATAGGTATTTTAAAAGTAGCAAGTGGTTGCTTAGTGGTTGAGAGCTCAGCTGCCAACCAAAAGATCAGCAGTTTGAGTTCACCAGCTGCTCCCTGGAAACCCTATGAGTGTCCCATAGGGTCACTATAATCAGAATTGACCCGTCAGCAATGGGTTTGGTTTCTTTGGGGGGGGCTCAGTTTGTATGTCTATTTATTCACTTGATAAGCTGAATTCAGAGGTTAATACAGTGCCAGGTACAGTACCAGGAGGAGCCCTGGTGGTGCAGCGGTTGAAGCCCCTGGATGCTAATCCATAGGTCTGTGGTTCAAATCCACCAACTACTTAGCAGGAGAAAGTAGTGGCAGTCCACTCCCCTAAATATTGCTGTTGTGAGGTGCCATCCAGTTGGTCCTGACTCATAGTGACTCTATGCACAACAGAATGAAACACTGCCTGGTGAATTGTTGTTACGGTTGAGCACATTGTTGCTGTCACTGTGTCAATCTGTCCATAAAGATCACAGCCTTCAAACTCCTATGGGCAGTTCTACTCTGTTAAAGTCATTATGAGTTGGAAAGGACAGCAACAGTTTTATAGTAACAAGCACTTGGGATACAAGGATGAATTAAACACAACCCTTACCTGTTAGGAACTCACGTGAGGAAGAGAAGCAGATACACAACTAATTGTAGCACAGTGAGATAGTACTAAATACAAAGACTGCTAATTAAGTTCACTGACTCATCCTACAAAAAGAGCTACATACTTCCTTGCCAAATATCACTACAGTCAACTTCAGAGTACTCCCTTCAGCAAACTACGCACCAACACCAGCGCCTAGACCACCCTTCGAAACAATTTTGGAACTTTTTCTGGAGCGGCCATCAGTGTTGTCATCGTATTATCCTTGATGTCCTGGGTGTTCCAATACGGTTATCTGGTTACTGGCTAAAAACTCCCTCAGAGACAACTATGCAATTAAGTTCCCGAACTTGCCACCACACCACCGAGCACCATGGCTATTCTGGAAAGAGTTCCAAAATCGCTTTGAAGGGTGGACTAGCTACCAGCATCAGTGCATACCTTCCCAAGGCAAGTACTTCAAAGATGAGCATGATGATATTCAGCAATGAGATACATAACACTTGGAACAATTAAGTTCACAGACTTAATTTCAGATCATGTATGATACAAATTGGAAGAAAGTACAAGGAAGTTGAAAGCGAAGCACTGGTTTTGCCTGGTGGAGTCGGGAAAATGTCATGGAAGACGTTTTGATTTAGATCTTAAAGAACCGAGTGGGAGTCCCACAGGCAAAGACTGGAACGGACATTTTTACTTAAAACAAGAACAACAAAATTCCTTCTAGACTTTTGACACTGTCTATTTCATACTTAAAGCAACTTGCGTATCATTTGAGAGACCATGACAAGGTTACAGAGTTGGGAGCATATTTTCTGTAGGGAAGAAGACATTCTTCAAACAGTATCATCAATTTTACAAAATTTAAAAATGACAATGTTACTATTTGTAGACATGTATAATTTGGAAATATAATTGTGTTGACTTTGGGTAAACTGGAAGTTTCAATTCATAAGCTAAGGAACATCACATGTGGTGACAGAGTAATATTTAAAAATACTCGCTAAAATTTTCCCTTAATATCTTTTCTCTGATTTATGTGACATAAACAAACTACATAATGGTGTGAGAGACTATAAAGTTTTTATTGCCACTTGTTTGGTATGGCCAGCGTAACTCACTCTGAGTACCAGTTGCGGGCATCTCAGACTAAGTGCCATAAAACCTTTACAGCATGCCAGTCTATTTCTCACACTTTCCACAGAGACAAAACTTTAGTGTTCACAAAGGACTTATAAATCTAATAGTAGTGGAAATGTTTTGTTTTATTTAGATTACAGACTTCAAGTCTGCAAGAAAAAAAATGTAAGGAAGATTAATGTTACTTCTGTGCAGGATCTCAGATTATCTGGCAAATTGTTTCCTCAAAGAAAACCACTTTTCAAAGATATTCTCAGTAATGCATATGGGAATTAGCATAAAATTGGCAAGGTCACTTGTGTCTACACGTTTGAATTCATTTGTAAATAACGCCTACTCACTTCCTTGCTTTTCCACTCAAAGACCAGCCTCCAAGCATCACAGGTGCAGAAAGACTTACAAAAAAGTAATGAATAGGAACAAAAGGATGTAGGCTCCAGGAGGAAAACAGAATCTCTCCAAACAAAATTAAACCAAACTCAAAAGAGTAATAGCAGATCCAGTGTCAGTCAACTAGGTATTAGGAAGTTTAAACTGCTTTTAAAATCGGTGACCAGAGATAGTGTATCAAGTTTATAAGGCCTTCTATTATGTCTGTCTGGTTTGTTTAAACTTTTATGTTAGGTTTATCTTGAGGAATAGATTTCTGTGCTAAGCATCTACTAGGTGTTCAACTAACACTGATTTTTGTTTTTTAAAGAGAGGTGATCATTACGGTATAAATTTTATTGTTATACTTGACGATTTCTATAATCCCGAGTTTCTCTACCCGTGAATTAGTAAAAGAAACACAACCCTGACATATAAAAATCTCGAATAATGGCTAAATTAACACGCCCAAACAGCTTGGAGATCAGAGAGGAAATGTTTGGATAGAGTGTCTTGCTTAAGTTCCAAGTCTTGAACAAAAAGCCCTCACACCAAGTGTGCATAGTAAGTTTAAATTTCTTGTAATTAAAGCCATCCAGATGGTAGTTGGATTAATCAATGAAGAGGCAGTATTTATCTTGGGATAGAACATTCCGAAATCCAGAATGAGAAAATCCCCACGGCGGGGGTTGAGAACAGTTAATAAGAACCCCTGGGAAAGGCCCTTTCAGTGAGGATTGGAAAATAATACATTTGAATTTAAATCTCGTTGAATATAAACCTCCCTAACAGGAAAAGGGTCCTCTAGTCCAGCAAGCTCTGGGCAGGAAGGGAGTAAACGGAACTGTAAAACAGCCTGCTCAGCTGTTTCTTGTTTGGGGCTAGGCTCGGAGAAAAATCGAAATGTGGGAACTCAGTATTTGAGTCATTCAAGATAACTTGAAGGGTCAAACGCCGAACTCCCTGCAAAGCGTTGACAAGGCTCCCCCTTTGGAGCACCCTGCCCTCGGTTTCCAGTCCATTTTCCCCTCCCCGGCACTGGGGAAAGCCCCAGGCGCTGCCCCCTCCCAGGCAGGGCGGGCGAGAGTCCACAGCTCCCTTCCGAGGGCGGGAAGTCCGACGCCGGCAGACTACGGCCTGGCCAGCCAGGCAAGTGTCCCTCCCGGTCTTCAGCACCGGCTGAGCCGGTGAGGCCTTCAGCCTGTACTGCCCAGGGTGCCTGCTGGAAAGTAGTCCGCCCCCGTCGCCAACGCAGCTGAGGTTTCAGAAGCCGCCCGCCTACCCCGCAAACCCACGAACCAGAAGCACGGGGCGCCGAGGGGGGGCGGGGCCAGGCTGTGGGGCGGGAGGTGCATCCTGGGAAATCCACCAACATGGGGAGAAGCGGGCGCCACCGCCGTGGTCGACGCCGTGAGTCCTCGCTGCGGGCGCCTCCGCTTCTCTGACGCGTAGCTGGGGCCTCGCCGCCTGCCCTGGCCCCAGATTCCCTGGCTCACACTGCCCAGCGCGCCTTCTGCTCGCCCGCCCGCCGGGGCCATGTGAGGGGGCAGCTCCCTTCGCCACCGCCTCCTCCTTCCCTCGTCCCTTCCCCACCCCTCCCCTCCCGTCCCCCTCACACAGGGCCCAAGAGGAGCCCCCACTGCCGCCGCCTTCCGACGCAGCCCCCACGATGGACAGGAACTACGGGACCTCAGGCTTCGCTGACCCGCCGCAGCCCGCGGCTCCCGCGGCAGCCAGCGCCGCCGCACAGCCCCCCGCCCCCGCCTGGGCCTACGAACCGGGAGCCGACACCGTCGCCGCCAGCAGCAGCAGCGGCAGCGGCAGCGGCAGCAGCCCCAGCCTCAAGGCCAGGTAGGCAGGGTGGGCGGTGGGGTCGCCGTGGGCCAGGAAAGGCCGGGGATGCGTTTGGGGCCTTCGCGCCGGTGCAGCGCCGCCCAGGGGTCCCGGGCGAGCAGGGTAGCCCTCTGCTCTCCTAGCTCCTCGCCAGGGAGGCAGCTGATAACTCTTATGGAGTGGCCCCGGGTTGGATGGGGGTGCCTAGTTCGGGATTCGTACCTGGGGCTGGTCGGGAAGCATGGAAGAAAAGAGGGTTGGGTTGTGGGCGCTCCCTCATCCTCCCGGGGTCCCGGGCCCCCACATGGTGAAGTTTGGGCTCGTGGCTGAACTCAGCGATCAGGGAGACTCTGGACTGGCTTTAGAGGGTCGAGGGGGGCGCCCAAGAGTTCAGGGCAGTGATATTCCATTGTATTGTAACCTCAGTGGCCGACAATGTATTATGTGGGGCCCCAGGCTATATGTGAGTGGGGGAGGCGGTGAGAGGAGGGGCTCCAAGCCCCGTAGAGCCCAACTCTGTCCCAGACAGTGGGGGACCTTGGAGCGATGAGCTGCGGGAGAACCCCTAAGGCGTGGGGCCAGGCAGGATGCGAGTGCTGTGCTGGGCTGGGTGACATATGTTTGCTGTGGTGGCCAAGAAAAAGCGATTTCTCTTCCACGCGTTCAGAGTTACTCTTGGGTTTCCTCCCTCTTTTAACAACAGCAGGAAGTAAGGAACCTCTCTTTGCCTCCTAGGTCTTGAGGTGACCAAGAGTTGGGAAGATTGGGGGGAGGGGTCAGTGAAGGCCATGAAGGTTGAACAACCACAGCATGCTTGTGCATCTTGCTTTCTGAAGGCCGGGTTCATTATGTAGCGCGGAGTTCAAGAGTTCATCTTTCTTCTAGCGTGACCAAGAGAATCCGAAATGTTGACTCTTACTAGATGTTTAAGCTTGAGAAAAATTGGTAGTAGAACCACACTGTGAAACGGTTCTATTTGAATGATAACTGGAAGGCGTGGTCTGATCTGGAGGATTTGGGAGCGGAGTGTTTTAAAGTCACCTCTCCCGAACAATACTCAATCTGGTAAATGCAGCTTCTCATTAGGAAGACCCGGGAATCCTGGTTTGCTAATGACTTCATCCTCAGCTACCAACAGGAAGCTTTGTGGCTTTATGATCTCAACCGATTTCTTCATTATTTTCACTACAAAAGTGAACTTTTTAAATCTGATGTATTACCAGTGTTCTAGGTGACCGTGCTTCTTGTTGTGAAAGTTTTGCATTCGTGATTCGGAAAATATGTGGCTGGTCTTTGTCCTAGTTTGTACCTTGGAATGATTGTGAAAGAGAATGTGAACAATTTGGTTCAATAAAAAGGAAAATGGGTAGGTTTCTTAAAAGAATTTGAGGCCCTTTGTTTAAAAGAGCTGAGTTTAAAAAAAAAGTGGTATGCCATTTTGGAGCTAAATGATTGATCGCTGAAACCCTTCAGAGATAGCCATAATTTGGTATTACATACAGCTAAGCCATTTTAGGGAGTTTTATGAAAGAGATTTGGCCTTTCTGTAATTTCCCTTTGGTGGTAGTTTGGCTATCATTTTTCAAGGAGATTTTGCATTGAATATGATAACTTAGAAGTTACAATTACTCTTCAGTGAACATCAATGATAGGTATTTGTGCAACATTTTTAATGTTTTAAATGTAAAATGTTTTTATTAAGGTAAATGAAACAAATGCTACCTAGTTTTTTGTTATTTCTTTTAGCAAATATATTTCTGAGGCAAGAAACTAAGACCTACTTGTCATATTTTCCAATTGTTATTTATCAGAGTAACACAGCATGACTTCCTAAACACATTTGAAAATAGTAAGTAGAGTTATTTGGCATATATAATCTAATAAAAGATTGATTTTCTGTTTGTTGGAAGTCATTGATACTTAAAATGCTAATTCTGCCTCCAACTCTTTTATATAAAAATATATTTTGGAGGTGGGGTCAGCTGAATTGTAACATAGGAAATGCAGGCTTCTCTCCTCACCAGCCTGCTTTGTTAACATCTTGTGTTAAGATGAGGCCATCTGTACAGGGCTGCACACACTTCTTAATTGTACCTCATTTTATTCCTCAAACTGCAGATATCCTCTTTGATTTCAGTTTATATAACAAAAATACAGAATCAGGAATACACCTTGTAAACTTTAAAATATTCTAAATTTTCAGAAGCTTCTTCGTATTTGCCATAACATTTGGAAAAGCTTTTTCATAATTCATGTAGCAGTTGAATGTTTTTCTTCCCCTTAGTGGCAGTTTTTTCTGAAGGTGCAAATGAGTATTAGTTGTGATGATGTAATATGGATACTTATCCATAAGAATTAGTCTGTCTGTCACCTTGTTTCTAATAACCTATCTAGAAGCTGACAGATGGTAATGACATGCAGTTGTTACTGACATGGGGTCTAACAACCTATCTGTGTCTTTGATCCTGAAATGCAACATTTCTATCAGTTGTTGGGGAGACAGCACCATAAAGAATTTTTCATGAGTTTTGAAGTGGTAGTTTTGGGGATAAAACAGCTTCATCAGATATCAGGTATTTCTGTTTTAATAGTTGAAAGATGGTGAGCCAGTGAGAAAACCCATCACTTTAAATTGGGTTTATAGAACGTTTTTGAATATTTGTAAAACAGTACTTCTTAGGTACATGAAAAGTTCAACGACAAAGACTGCTCATATAAATCTGCATTTATCTGTGCTCTTCTGAGATTAGGTGCCAAAAGAACATATCTGTTGCCTATCACCATGCAATTGGAAATACTTTTTTGAGAGGCTATTTCAGATCCTATAACTACCCTTGCAGCTTTTGGAAATAAAACGATGATCAGGAAGTGTTAAACAATCTGCAGACTTACTGCCCTTTTGTCTACCCAATATTTGTATTTTGTGCAGAACAGGAAGAGACAAGCTGTTTCATCATGGTGATGAATGTTGTGTTTCTATTTGAATACACACCAGGCAGTAATGGAAATACTTTGTTTTTAGATAGATTTGTATGTGATTGTTGCCTTTCTAACTTTTACCACAATCTTTTTGCTACTAAAGATAGTAATTCTTTCTGTTAATAAATGTGATAAGTACGCTTCAGGAAAAAAAAAAATCACTAGCTTCTGCAGAAATGGTCAGCTTTTATATGAAGGGCATTTTTTTAAAAATACATTTTGAGTTAAGTTTTAAATCTAGAGTTTCCTGCTAGGCTTTGGTAAAAAACTTTGTAAGATCACAATTTATGAGGAGGAGGGACAATCCCAAATTCGTGATGCCATCAAGTTGATTCCGATTTGTAGCGACCCTATAGCGAAAGATTATTTTCAAATCAAACTTCTGTTGTTAGAGATGAGAAAGTACTTTTACATAGAAACAGTAATGGTAGATATAATTTTTATCAATTGCTGAACAACTAATTTGTGATATTTTCAGTAATATGTGTATATATATTTATATATTCACTTACACACATGTTAATTTATTTAATCGTGACAACAGTCCTTTGAAACAGGTAGCCTCCGTACCTTCTTTCTGCGGAAGAAGAAGCTAAAGTATGGAGATGTCAAGTAATAAAGCTACGCTCAAAACTGATAGGTAGTGGAGAGGAGATTTAAACTAAGGGCACTGTGGGTCCAGAGCCTGCATGTTTAACCAGTGTACTACACTGCTTCGTGGTATTATGGTCGAGTGGTATAGTCTGTAGTAAAGGTTAAATGAGTAGCTGTGAGCTAGCTGGGAAACCTAAACATTTTTAATACCCTTATTCAGTGTTTTTTGCCACTGTTAACTGTTTCCTTCTTGAAACATGCTTCCTTTCACTTCCACTTTCCTGATTTTCTTCCTATCTTTCTGGCTGTGCTTTTTAGTAGTTTTTATGCCTGCTTTGTCTGATCTTTGCATGTTGTTTCCTCAGGGCTTGGGATTGATGTGACTTGTCCATTCTGTGACTTCGCCTGTGGACATCACATACATACCCTTTGGCTTTAAATACCACGACTGTGTGGAGATGCCTATATTTATGTCTTCAGCCCAAACTTGTTCTGACAAACAAGTCCACATACCAGCAGCCTCTTGGACTCTTAGGTGTACTGTGTCCTTTTAATGATGAGCATGCGCTTTCCCCTCCTACCCTCTTCTCTAGTGAGGCCCATCTCAGTAAGTCACAATTATGTTCACCTAGCTGCTTAGGCCAGAAACCTGGGAATAATGTATGCTTAGTCACCAAGCCCTGCCACCTTGTATCTCTTAAATATCTTCATTTTACAGACATCTCCACCGTGATCTTTACTTGGATACTGACTGTAACCTAACTGTATATACTGAGTCTTTTCTTTCCTCCTTTTTCAGTTCATTCTCCTCATAGCATCCAGAGTGATTTTTAAAAACACAAATCTACAATTTAAGTATGGCCATCTTACTCCATTGTTTTAAACCTTTCTACAGCTACTCTTGAATTTTAGGGCCAAGTTTTTAAAAATATACCCAGTGTGGCTCTCCATATATTAGCTTGTTTTAAATTCCTGGGATCATGCTAAATTACTTCCTGCCTTAAAGCATTCATAAATACTCTTATCTACCTAGATAACTTTCACCCTGCCCTTCCCTTGCATCCTGATTTTTAGTTCAGGAATCTCATGTTAGAAACGTTGTGCTCTCCAAGGTCCTTCCCCTCTGTTTTCTTGCAATGGTTTATGTTTTCAGACTACTTTTTACTTTCATATCACTTCTTATCATTGTGTTCCTGTATCCTTTTCATGTAATTGTTGGATAGGTGTTGTCTCTAGAATGAAAGTTCTATAAGGAACCCTATCTCTATTTTTCTTACTGTTACATCTCTAGTACCTAGTATTCTAGTGTCTGGCATATACAAACCCACTGCTGTCGAGTCGATTCTGACTGAGAGCACCCTATAGTCACTGTAGAACTGCCTCGTAGAGTCTTCAAGGAGCACCTGGTGGATTTGAACTGTCAACCTTCTGGTTAGCAGCTGTAGCACTTTACCATTACGCCACCAGGGTTTTCACATGGCATATAGTTGTTACTTAATAAATATGTAGGACATGACAGATGAACAAAAGCCAGAACTTGCTTTAGTGCAAGAATTGGCAGCTCCTTTCCCTGCCGCAACCTCTAGTGGTATTCTGTGTCTTGCTTCTGTGTTCTGTAGTAGGGACTAGAATGAGGGATTTAGGGTACTTACAATTTCAGTGGGTTAGAAGTATGGGGAGATGAGTCCCTGCTTGCTGTTTACTTTTTCTTATGTTCTCTGGAACAGAGTCCTAAAATGTGTCTGACAGAATAGTCCGAGGTTTTTTTTTAATTATGACTGAGTGAAAATGTACATTCCCGTGTAAATTTACATGCCCACCTATATGCAGCTTCCACTGCTCTGCGAGCCCGGTGACAGCACACTATTCCTCTCTGCTCCATACATGTCTCACCCTCCCAACAGTCTCCTTTCCCCTCCTCTCCACCTACTCTCCTTCCTCCAGCCAGAGGTCAGCAGGATGATATCCTATAGATGCATAGAACCATAAAATGCATCCAACATATGGTCACTGCATTGCCAAGTCCAATCCATTCATGTCCAAAGAGTGGAACTTCGGTATGATTTACGGGCAAGGGCAGCATCAGGGCCAGAGGCCATGCTCCCAGGGGAGCCCCAAAACCACTGGACCATCAATTGAGGTCTTTTAGTGGAGATCTCAGGGTATACCCCTTTTTATTCTTGTGTTGCCAGTGAGACTCAACTTAGTGAGCTCCATCGTGGCTATCACTGGTGGTGGCTGGGTACCATCCAGTTCTTGTGGTCCCAAGTCAATGTAGGCACCCACTCATGTGGGTCTCTCTATCTTCTGGGTTGTCTTTACCTTGTGTCATTTTGGTCCTCAGTGAGCATCCGTTCCTGCTGAGTTGAGACCATTTGCTGTGCCCTCAGATGACAGCTTGGTAGCTTTTAAGACTCCAGATGCCACTCACCAATGTGGGGTGCGGAGAGCCCTCTTAGCAAAATGCTAGTTGTGCCAATTGGCCTCGATTTTGCCTAAGAGCACAGTCCCCTGCCCGCTACCCCAGCTACTCTGTCCTTGCTATATTGGGTTAAGATGGAAGGAGTATTCAAGTTATGCTGAAGTCCACTCAATATTGTTCTTATTTCTAATGTGTGCTATCGCTGATTTCACACAACCAAATTTCTACCAACTATCTAGTCTAAATCCTCTCCCGCTTGCCCTCCCTCCCTCCCCTCCCTTTCAGATGTCAAAGGGTCTATTCTATACATAAGTCTGTTTTTGAGATCTTATCGTAGGGGTCTGATACAATATTTGTCCTTTTGTCGCTGACTACTTGCACTCAGCGTGATCTCTTCCATTCGAAACCAGGTTATGAGATGTTTCCTGAAATCATCATTATTCTTTATCATTGCGTAGTGCTCCATTGAGTATATATACCATAGTTTACCTATCCATTCTTCTGTTGTTGGGCATCTGGGCTGATTCCATCTTTTTGGTATTGTGGACTGTGCTGCGATAAACACTCTTGTGCATGTGTCTGTTGGTGTGAAAGGCCTTGATTCTGTAGGATATGTTCTAGGTAGTGGAATTGCTGGGTCAAATTGTATATCTATGTCCATTTTTTTAAGGAAGCGCCAGATTGCTTTCCAAAGAAGCTGGACCATCTTGCAACCCCACCAACAGTGTAGAAGAGTTCCACTTTCTGCACAGCCTCTCCAGCATTTGTTGTTTTGTGTTTTTTGGATCATGGTGAACCTTGTTGGGGTGAGATGGTATCTCATTATACTCTTCATTTGAATTTCTTTAATAACTAAAGATCGTGAACATGACCGCCTGGATCTCCTCTTTAGAGAAATGTCTGTCCATCTCCTTTGCCCATCACTTAATTGGATGATTTGTCTTCTTCTTATTATTGATATTTTGTAGTATCTTATAGATTATGGAGATCAGGCATCGGTCTGACATAGAGTTGCCAAATATTTTTTCCCATTCTGCAGCTGGCCTTTTAATTCTATTAAAAAGTCTTTGGATGAGCAAAAGTGTTTTTGATTCTTAATAGTTCCCATTTGTCTATTTTCTCTTCTGTTGATTGTGGTTTGTTTGACAGATTTTGAAGTCTGTCTGCATTGTGTATTAAAACTTCCAAGGTTTTTTGTTGTTGTTAAAACGAATATTTGAGTGCCTACTACATGCTAAGCACTATTATCTTTGTCCTCAGTTATTGTGTTTTTGCAAAGTAAGCTTGAGAAACCACTTCACTCTAAGATGTACTGAGCATCTCTGAGTTGCTACTGCCCTCTTATGTTTTATAGCAGCAAAAACAAACAAGCAAACAAACCACAAACTCATTGCCCTTCAGTTGAGTGAGACTCATAGTGACTCTGTCGGATACAGTAGAACTGCCCATAGTGTTTCCAAGGTTATAGTATTTATGGAAGCAGATTACTACATCTTTTCTCCTATGGAGTGGCTGGTGGGTTCGAACCTAGGGCCATTAGGTTAGCAGCTAAACACTTAACCACTGTGTCACCAAGGCTTCTAAATTCTATACATTGTCATGTAAGTGAAAAAGATACTGTCCTGTCCTGTGTCTCAAAGCACTAGAAGAGAGACAGAGTGCTAATACACTGACTACCTCTCTGCTTGACCTCTATATGTTGAGGTTCCCAGGAACTTGGAGTTTTATCCACGTTTCTTATCTCCACTCTCCATATGTGAAGCTGCCATATGTATCAGGTAACTTTCAAATTTCTATCTCTAGAGTCATATGCCCTCCACCTTGCTATCTAATACGTATCTCAAACGTATATGTCCAAAGTGTGATAAATACCCTGTACTCCTCCCCCAGCCTGATTTTCTTGCAGTCTTCCCCGTCTCTGTAAATAATATCATTCATGATTCAATTCTTTCCCTCCCATATCTGTTTCCTCAGCAAATCCTGTTGGCTATAGCTTCATGTCCATAATTTTCCACATGGACTATTGCCCTTACCTCCTAAGTGTTTTCTTTGCCTTTGCACTCTGGCTTTTTTAGAATTTATTAAGCACAAAGCCACCAGAGTTAACTTTCCAAAATATACATCAGGTGATATCACTGAAAACCTTCCAGTGTTACTTAAAGTAAAATCCAGCGTTATCACCATAGCTTCCAAGACCCTGTGTGATCTAAGCTCATTCACCACACTGGTCCCATTACCACTGTACACGTCAGGCACACTGGCTTTATTTCCGTTCCTTAAACATGCCAAGATTATTTTTATTTTAAGGTTTTTGGATTGGCTGTTTTCTTCATCTGGAATTCCCTGTCCAGGTCTTTATTATTTGTCTTGGACATTTAGGTATTCTATATTTGAAATAGTTGCTGGGTGTCACAGTAGAACTGTACTCCATGGTATTTTCATTTGCTGATTTTTTTGGAGGTAGATCTCCAGGCCTTTCTTTCTGGGTGCCTGTGGGTGGCTACAGACTGATAACTTTTTGGTTAGTTGAGGAGTGTGTTAATAATTTGCAGCGCCCTGTTAGTCCTTTCTAGATGTTACCTCCTCAGAAAGGCCTTCTTTGACTGCCCTGTCTGATGTAACTTACCACTCTTTATCATATCAAAGTTTTATTTTCTTTATAGCATTTAAAAAAGAAACCAAAAACCCACTGCCATTGAGTCAGTTCTGCAACCCTATAGACAAAGTAGAACTGCGTCACAGAGTTTTAAGGAGTGCGTGAACTGCCACCCCTTTGTTAGCTGCTGTAGCACTATACCACCAGGATTCATTACTTTCTAAAGTGATTCTGAGGTGCAGAATAGATTAGTGAAGAGGCAGTTCACCAGGGAGGTAATAGGAGATTGTTACTGATCGGAGTACTGAAAAGAAGGGGTGGGTGTCAGAGACATTAAAGATCAAATCACCTAGAATCAATGGCAGAGTGCATGTTAAAGGGTAAGAAAAAAAGGGATGTTTTGAACTGGTAACTCAGAAGAATGATGAAATACATACGTTCATAAATGTTAATTCAGTTGGTTAACAACAACTGCCCTAGGCATTGAGGATTTAGCAGTAATTAAGGTGACAGAAATCTCTCTTCTTGTGGAGCTTCCATTCTTGGGTAAGTCAGATAAGCATATACACAAGAGAATATCCTCCTTGGGGAAGTAAAACTTCCCTCAGATGAGAGGAAACAGCAACTCCAGATGTTCTAAGGCAAGAACAAATCTGGTAATTCCCTTCCCTGTTAGGTTCTTACTCAAGATTAGTAGTTCCTAAACTTTGCGTCCTTCAGAATCACCCATTTGCTTGTTTCTGGGCCTAATCCCAGAGTTTCTGAATTGGTAGGTCTGGGAGTCGAGCCTGAGAACTTGCATTTCCAGCAAGTTCTTAAGTCATGCTGATCGTGCTGCCAGAGACCCTATTTTGAGAACCAATTACCTGGATCTCATCAAGGTTGATTATTTATTTATTTATTAATATTCATTTGCTTAAATGTGATCTCTTCCCAAAGGCCTTCTTGGACAAATCTGAAGTAGCCCCACTAGATTTTTGTTACAACAACACTTGTACTTTTTAAAAAAACTTTTGTCCTTAACTATTAGGATCATAGATGTGAATTAGGAGTCTGACTAGACATTTGTATAGAGATGACAGTGGAATCTTAGATATTCAAGTTTCTGGAGTTGAAGAGTGGAGGGCTGAGAACTAAACTTTAGCTGTTGGTGATGGCTAGTATTTATTAAATACTAAGTGTTGGAAACCCTGGTGGTGGTAGTGGTTAAGTACAGTAGCTGCTAAATAAAAGGCTAACAGTTTGAATCTACCAGGCACTCTTTGGAAACTCTGCGGGGCAGTTCTACTTTGTCCTACAGGATTGCTATGCATCGGAATGGACTTGACGGCAGTGGATTTGGTTTGGTACTATGTGTCAGGTACTCTTCTAATAATTTTTTGTGTGTTAGATCAAGTAATCATCATGACACCTCTACTATTGTTACTACATTTTAAAATAATAGTAAAAAATCCACTGCTGTCCAGTCAGTTCCAACTCATAGTGACCTTACAGGACAGGGTAGAACTGCCCCTTGGAGTTTCCAAAGCTATAAATCTTTGTGGAAGCAGACAGCCAAACTTCTCCTGAGGAGCAGCTGGTGGGATTGAACTGCTGACCTTTTGGTTAGCAGTTCAGTGCTTAACCACAGTGCCATCAGGGTTTGTTTTACCACATTTTATAGACAAACCAAAGTACAGAGAAGTGAATTAATTTGTTGAAGGTCACACAGCTACTAAGTGGCAGAACCAGAATTCTAACGCAGAAAGTATGACTTTAGAGACTTTTCTTAAAACAGGTGTCCTGCTGCTTCTTAGGAAAACATCATTTGGGGCTTTTTTTAAAAAAAAAAAAAAATAGAAAAGTAGAATTGGCAAGTGCAGAAGGAGTTTGTGGTAGGAGACTTTGAAGAAGGATGTTGGGTCCTAAGGACTTAACATTTATGTTTTATCAATGACTTTAAAAATTAAATGTTCCTAGGACACATTTGCATCTTCTGAGTCCCCCACCTTAACACCCTCAATAGAATGGCACCTCTTTCATCCCAGTCCCTGCTATTATAGTAGTCCTTCCCCCCCCAAACCCAGTGCTGTCAAGTCGATTCTGACTCATAAGTGACCATGTAGGACAGATTAGAATGCCTCCATAGAGTTTTCAAGGAGCACCTGTTGAATGGAACTGCCGACCTTTTGGTCAGCAGATTTAGTGCTTAACCACTGTGCCACCAGGGTTTCTGTATTAGCCCCATGCTGTGTTTTATTTTTCTCCATAGCATTTAGCAATCCCTGATACACATATTTATCTGTTCTTTTTTATTGTTGGTTTCTGCCTATTCGTTTGGGTGTTTCTTGACTGTGAATCGTAACTTTTCATATGCCTGGCATATAGTAAGTGCTCAATATTGATTTAATGATGAATATATTTAATGCTCAAGTATATTTGGCTTTGACTTGTTTAATATTTCAGAGTTTGAATTTGCTCTCCAGAAACTTAAAGTTCTTTAAGGATCTTGACCTATGATACTAGGCATTTATGGTGTATAACATAAGATACTAGATTTTTATATGATCTAATGCCATTATTCTCATTACTGTGTGATCACTGATCCTGTTAAGTAACCAGAGACCAGATTTGTCTGGCCCAGTGAAGCCTGGCAGTCACAAAAATGTTGATAAGTATTGCTTTTGCTTAGCTCCTAGATTAGATGGCTTAACACGTTAGAGCATTTCTGTATTGTGCAAACTGCCAGATGAACATTACTCTTATGAAACAGCTGGTACTATCCTCACTTAAACAGACATTAAGCTGTTTAAATCAGAGTTTGATTTGGCCAAAGCCACAAAGAACATAATGGAATGATGCCAAAGAACCATGTGGAAGGGTGGGATTTAAGTAGAATTGCGTGTATGCAAAAAAAAAAAAGTCGGCAATGGTCTTGGTTAATATTGTTGTATAACTTAAAAGTAATGAGTAAGCTTTTGGCTCAAATCTGTTTCTCTTTAACATGCTAATGATTAGAATTGTTTTTAAGACTTATAAATTGTGCTTCAATACAGCATAGGAGATCAGAGTGTCAAACCTCCTCTTAAAAGCCATGGTAATCTTGTATATTAGCTAATTAACTGTGATTTACTGTGTACCCTATTAGCAAGGTAATTTTAGCATCCTTGCAGATCTAAAGTGTACTTTGGAGTAAATATATATGATTTACGTTTAAGACTGTGTTTTATTTAGATAAATTTTAAAAGGTGGTAAACTGAGGGGTACAGCGTTTCTGTTTGGAGTGATGAAAAACTTTTAGAAATAGTGGTGTGATGGGTTGTACAACACTGTAATTAATGTCACTGAATTGTACACTTAAAAATAGTTAAAAAGGCTATATTTTGTTAATATCTATTTTACCAAAATAAAATTTAAAGATAGTAAGCTTGCATATTATGTCATTTGATTAATGTTTTATGAAATCTTATTAAAAACATAGATCCCCCTTCTCTAGAGTTCCTCATAATTTCTTCTGCATTAACCTTTTTTATGAACCAGTAATCTAGGAATTGGTCAGATAAATGTCAATCTTTCTGTCTGAGAAAAAACAATATTTTTATTACAGAAATTTTCAAATGTAGATAAACATGGAGACAGTGGTATGATGAAGTCCCTATGTACCTGTTACTCAGCTTTAATAATTTTGACTCACAATTGTTCTTGTTTCCTAACTTACTACCATGTATTATTATTTTAAACCAATCTCAGGCCACGTCTCTTTTATCTGTAGTGTGTCTCTAAAAGATGAAGACTTCATTTTTTTTTCAGCAGAAATGTATTGTTTTTTGTAAAAATGCCTATATAGTTAGTTACAACAACAAAATTTTTTTTGTAATCCCAGTTTAGGTGTATCAGTATGCCTGTGAGGCTGAAAATCTATTCTGATTTACTCTTTTTAATCCTCTAATGTGCTTCATTCAGTCAGGGCTGTCATTATTACCCAATCACAGTGATTCTTCTGATCATGTGGTTTTTCTTGCTATTGGTATTTTTACAGTTACTGATTTTATCAGATTTTCTGATGTTTTAGCGACAGTATTGTAGTTAGCATGGGACACCAAAAACCATGAGTGAAATCACTAAGTGACATCAGCCATAGTGACACTACTAAATTTTTATGATGACCATGTATCTTTAGACAGCTTTCCTTATCTAATGCTAGTAATCCTAGACCCTGCTGCTAATAGTGAATAACTAGTTTTTCAAATAGGAAGAAAATTTAATTTCATAAAGGAAAAACTAGGCCACAGACAGTAAGAAGATATGTTATTAAAGAACCTAAAATTAAGCTAGTATGATAGATTACTTTTCTGTGGCCTTTCTCACCATGGTCTTGTAACTCACACACCAAATGATTGAGTAGGATCATGCAAATAAGGGATATGGAACGCCATTGAGGGTATTGGTCAGTTTTGCCGTCCTGCTAGGTTAAAGTAAGCCATTCCAGATGTGGAAAAGGAAAGCCTCACTACTGCCGAGAAGGAAGAGCTGGTTTTGACCTACAGTCCCGGTACTGAGAATCTTCTAGACCCAGGAGACAGCTGTAACACCAGAGATGGTGCAAGACAGTGAGAAGTGGCAGCAAGTACAGCAGAGAACTGGTAGGAGCAGAACCAGGAAACTGGCAAGAGACAGTACGGTGAGCTTCCTGGCCATGGAACGAAGCAGTTACGTACAGTGTGTGTGCTGATCCATGGAGCAAGAGAGCTGAGTGCCTTCAGGCAGAAGGTTTCCTGGCAGAGTGGGGTGCCTCTGGGCACTTGGCAGCAGAACTAGGTTTGCCAGCTCATGGAATAAGAAAGCAAATCACCTTCCAGGTTGGTGGCTTTTTGGTGGAGTGGGCTGTACCAGGCACCTACTGGTGGAGCTAAAGAACTCTGTAACACTTACCCAAGCAGAACAGAGACCAGGTCAGGGGGCCAAGGGTCAGAGAGAGGCCTGCCTGAGGGCATGCCTGAGAAGGGGCTTTCCTGATTGAAGAACTCCATCCTGAATTGTAACCTGTTACTTCCTTAATAAACTACATAATTGTGACTATAGTCTTTGAGTTCTGTGTGGATACTGCAGTGAATTATCCAACCCAGCAGAGGAGTAGAGAGAGCCATGTGAGGGCTAGCTTCTGTCAGAATTGGTAAAAAGGCTGGAGGGTGAAGAAGTCATATCTTGACCTCAGCCTTGTAGGAGTCAGCTCTGGGCTGCTGATGGTGATCATGATTCTCTTTCCCTTTGGGAGATTAGATGAGGAGTCTAATGCTGCCCCCACACCATTATTACATACAGTAATTTAGTGCTTAACATTTTGAGGAACTGCCAAACTGTATTCCGAAGTGACACTATGTGAGCACAAGTGAGGTTTCCAGTTTCTCTTCATCCTTGTCAGTACTTGTAATTGTGTATTTTAAGCTGTTCATATCCTGAAAAGTTCATTACCATATGTGATGCCCAGATCTGTCTCTTCTCCCATGATTTTCTGTAAAATCGAGTTCAAGTAAAGTACCATCAAAAGCATTGTTATTTTCACTTTAAGAAAACAGGGAGTCCATCAGCATTTGATAATCCAATTATGAAGCTCTAGCTCCCTAAACTTTTTATAGTAGTATGTTAGTGAAGCTCGGTGCCACTTGGGTAGAGCTATGTATGTTGGAAGTGTGCTCATGACACTGAAGGGTACATTTGATTTTAGGACTCCTTTGCTTTCAGCTTTAGTTTAGAAACTGAGGAAAGTTTCGTAGCAGGTGTTAGTGCTGTAATTTTATCATTAAGCTGGAAGTACAGTAGATGGGGGCAGCCCCATGCCTAAGGAAATCTGGGGCAAATTGCTAGTGAGAAATACTTCTACAGAAGTACTACTCACAATTTTTAAAGTAATTTTAGTGTCACTTCATTATTAACTTATAAAGGAGGCAGTACAATTATTAGCCTTCCTTTAAATATGAGAAAACTGGAGCTCAGTTAAGTGACTTTTGCCAAAGATGGGTAGTTTTCAAGTAAGTAATTCAGAATTTGAATGCAGTTGTGACTCAACTGTAATTGCTTATCCTTGTGCTGCAGTCATTGGCAAAGAGTGGGCTTGTTTTTTAAAATCTTTTATCTTCTTTTGTAAGGATAAAGCTCATTCTTTATGCTAACAGAAGAGGTTTTTTTTTTTTTTTCTCTTTATTTAAGCCCTACCTTGCTTCAAAGGAGCCCTGATGGCACACTGGTTAAGATCTTGGCTGCTAACCAAAAGGTCAGCAGTTCAAGCCCACTAGCCACTCCTTGGAAACCCAATGAGACAGTTCTGTTTTATCCTGTAGTGTTGCCATGAGTTGGAATTGACTCGATGGCAGTGAGTTTGTTTTTATTTTTATTTTTTGGTTTTGCTTCAGAAGGTACTCAAAATATTTGGCCTGTCAAACTGAGGAGGGCCAGAATTATATGTGTGCATGCATGCAGTAAAAGGAGTAGATGTTAAAATATAAGTTTGGAGAGAAGATGGAAACAGTATGGGGAAGGGTTTATGGTTTTCCAGAAACAGGAAGGTACAATAAATATGGAAGGGGAAAATTCATGAATTAAAAATGATACTGTCTTAAAGTGACCCCAAATTAAAAATTTTTTGTGTGTAATTTTTAATAAGGACATTATTGATCTAATGTCACTCTATGTTCAGAAGTCTTCAGTGCAATCACAATAAAAGCAGAAGTGTAGAGTGACCTTAAAGTCGTGTGTAGGACCTATATAGAGAAAATCAGCACTGGGAATTTTAAATTATTACTAAATAGTGAGATGTTGCATGCTCGTGAATGGGAAACTCAATGTACATTTCCTATAGTAAATAAATACATGTTAAAATCATAACGGGAATGTGTGTATATGTGACAAAGTAAGTTTAGAGTTCAAGCTGAGTAGTAATAAACATGTTTGACTATGATGATAGTGCAAAAGAAAAATAATAGGAGAGACGTAGGTTTCTAGATAGTAAAATGCACTTTAAAGCTACAGTAATGAAAGCAGTGTGGCATTACTGCCTGAGTAGACATCCATGAGTGGTGTAGGAAGCCCAAATGAAGGCCAGATATATAAAATTATCTAGTGTGTAATAAAGTAAGTATCTCAAACCAATGGACAAATTATAGACACTTTGATAATAATTTATAATAATTGGTTCATTACTGATACATAATTAAGTTTATTCTTACTCTGTAACATATATACAGGTACCAAATGGATTAATTAAATCTTTGGATGGATGTTTTTTAATATGACATTGAGAGAAGAACCCACTAGGGAGAAGAGTGGAGACTGGACCACATCAAAAGCTATAAAATATAGTTCACTAAAAAACCACCATAACAAAGGTAAAGGGTAAATAACCTAGGAAGATATTTGCTGCATATATAATAAAAAATATTATAAAATGCCTTCTCAACTCAAGATGAAAAAGTCAAAATACTCCAAATTAAAAATGGGCAAAGGACAACCTTACTTAGGACTCAGTAGATAAATCTTAGGAAATAAAAGCACAGTCTCATGACCCCACAATTTAGGTTCGTGATACAAATTGCTTCATTGTTCCTCAGGCTTTAGGAATGTACCCATTCCATGTCTGTACCAACTTAAAACTTGGTAACACTGGTGAATTTTTTTGTTGTTGTTACCCTAATTTGATACAGTTTCTCCAGATTGTATTTTTATATTAAACATGTTTGTCATTCAAATTCCTTCATTTGGAAAAAGTCAGGAATCATTAGCAACTGAATTTTTTTAAAGTTATGGAGATGGGTAAACTTGTCCAAGAAGACTGTGTTGCATGAGGAGTGGACTGAGAATACCATTAGGACAGCCACTCTGTCTTTCTACCTTGACACATGTGACGATGTGCATTGCCTGTTTAAATAAAATGGAGTCATTGTTGTACATATGTGTAGTCTGTTGTCCACCAAGCGGATATACCCTAATCATCTTTGTCATTAAACAGACTTATGCTACACCATTTTTAAAGGCTGTATGTGGTTAGTTGCCATTGACTGATTTCTGACTTGTAGTGGTCCTGTGCACAACTGAACAAAGTACTCTCCAGTCTCGGGCTATCTTCACAATCATTGGCTGTACTTGAGCAGCGATTCAAGTCACTGTGTCAGTCTGTCTTGTTGAGGGCCGTCTTCTTTTTCACTGATCCTCTACCTTAGCAAGCATGTTGTCTTTCTCCATGGGCTGCATGTCCAAAGTATGAAATGAGCTTGTTTCATCCTCGCTTCCAAGGAGCACTGTGGCTGAACTTCTTCCGAGACATCTATGCATGGGTTCTTCTGGCAGTTCATGCTATACTCAGTGTTCTTTGCCAAAACTATAATTCAAAGGCATCAAATCTTTGGCCTTCCTGTTTTATTGTTCAGCTTTTGCATGCATATGAGGTGACTGAAAATATCATGGCTTGAGTCAGATGCACCTTAGTCCTTAAAGTGATCTTTGTTTTTCAAGTCTTTAAAGAGGTTTTTAGCAGCACATTTGCCCAGTGCAATGCATCTTTTGATTTCTCAGCTGCTGCTACCATGGATGTTGATTGTGGATCCAAGTAATGTGAGATCCTTGCTAACCTCAATCTTCTCTGTTAGTATGATGTTGCTTATTGGTCCATTTGTAAAGACTTTTGTTTTCTTTATTTTGAGGTGTAATCTATAATAAAGGCCATATTCTTTGATCTTCATCAGTGTTTCAAGTCCTCTTCATTTTCAGCAAGCAAGGTTGAGGTTTGGGGAACAGGTTTTGGGTAGAAGATCCGGAAATGAAGAGAGACCAAGAGTTGAGCAGCACGGGAGACTACAATATCAGAAAAGCCAAGAGAAGAAAGAGATTGTTTCAAGGAACAAGTGATCTTGGTCAAAGTATCAAAAGCTGTCGAGTATTAGGAAAGAATGTCTTGGATTTGGCAACAAAGATGCCCATGTTAATTATGATGAGCTGTTTCACTGCAGTGGAAGAAAACCAAAAACCCATTGCCTGACTTGGACTCACAGCAACCCTGTGTAGGGCAGAATAGAACTGCCTGCAGCATAGAACTGCCTGCAGCATGGGATGAAGATAAATGGGAAGAAAGGAAGGAAGTGAGACAGATTTTGAAGCCAGCCAAGTGCTGTTGAGTCTGATCCGACTCATGGCGATTTTCAAGAGGAACAGGAAAAAAAGTAAGGGTAGCTGGAGGATGTGGTAGGATTTAAAACGGATGTTTTTATTTTTTGTGGTAAAAATGTGTATAATGACTAAACACTTGCCAGTTAACGTTTCTACATGTAAAATTCTGTAATGTTGATTACATTTATCATATTGTACAAGCATTACCACTGTTCCCAGAGTATTTCATTAGCATTAAAAGTCTGTTATTTTTAAAACAAAGGAGTTAGACAGGAGTGACTTGGTAGAGGAGGCTGATAATGCAGGAGCAGTAACTGAAAGAGGGGGAGGCCCAGAATACAAACAGAAGAATCAGAATTAGTGTCCCAGACCAGGCGTCTCCATTGTACTCTAGACTTACATCCACAGGCTTCCTTGATACTTTGTGTCACCAGCATATAACTTGCTAAGAATGAATTCATCCAAAACTACACTCTTATTCCCCTCTGTTCCCCCACCCCCCTACTGTGTTGTTTCTTACCCCTTCCCACAGCCCTTCTTCATTTCAATAGAAGATGCCTCTGTCCATCCAGTTGCTTAAACCAGCTCATGCCCTGCCCTATAACCTGTCCATGAGATATATCTTCAAAACATATCCTGCTTTTCTCCATTTCTGCTATCGTCATTCTGGTGCAGGGCCTCATCATCCTTTACTTGGGCTGTGACCAAAGCCTCATCAATTGTTGACTCCCTCTGAACTGTTCTTCAAGTAGAAGCTAGGTTCATCATTTTAAAATGCAAATTTAATCACTCCCATGCTTGGAAATCCTTCAGTTTTCCGTGGCATGTGAAATAAAAGCCAAACTCCCTTACTGAACCTCTAAGGCTCTGCGTGCTTGACCCTTTCCCACTACCTGTCCAGTCGCTATCTTACTCCCTCAGCACACTCCAGGAATATGGTTTGGCTTTTTTTTTTAGCTCCTCAATGTGCCAACTCTTTCCCACCTCACAGCTTTGTGTTACTGCTTTCTCTTCCTTTGGTTTGACAAACGACTAGTTTAATATTCTCTTCAAGGACACTTTTTTGCTGACCATATCTGTCCTTTTTTCACTGTTTCTGTAGCCTCTCTTTTTCATTCCCATGATAGTTTGTAATTATTAGTTTGTTTCCTTTTGTCACCCCATGTCCATCAAGTAAGCTCTTCCAGGACAGTGAATCCTGTCTTGTTCACTGTACTGCCCTCTCAGTGCCTTGCTCAGTGCCTGGTAGATCACATCCAACATTTGTTGAATAAAGAGGTGAATTATCATTCTTTGCCATCTTATTTGTTTTATTCCATTTTATGGACTAGATATGTGTTGAAACCCTGGTGGCATGGTGGTTAACTGCTACAGCTGCTAACCAGAAGGTCAGCAGTTCATATCTACCAGTGCTCCTTGGAAACTCTGCAGACCAATTCTCCTCTGTCTGTAGGGTCACTGTGAGTCAGAATCGACAGCATTTGCTTTTGGTATAGGTGTGTAGGTTGTTTAATCCTCTACTATTACATGGGTCTTGATGGCTGGAACTTTGTTGTATATGTGTTGTATATATGTTGTATATGTTCTTTAATAAGTTTTCTGTATGTAGTTGATAAGTATGTGTAGAGCTAACTAAAAAATAGTAAGTATGCAGAAATGGATACATTAGAAATGTTCTATATTTATACTGCCAATATGAGTTTTTTCAATTAAAAAAATAAGATAAAAGCTAGAGTAAAATTCAGAGTATCTTAATATAGACCTTAATTTTTTTTTTAATTGTGATTGAATGAAAGTGTAAATTTGCATGCCCGCCTATATGTAGCTCTTACTGCTCTCTTGGCCCGGTAAAAGCACACTCCTCCTTACTGTTCTATACATGTCATATCCTCTTAACAGTCTCCTGTCCCCTCATCGCCACTGTCCCTCCCCTCTAGAAAGAAGCCAGTAGGATGACATCCTATAGAGCCATAGAACCATAAAATGCACATGTGATACGGAGATACAGACCATAAATTATGATTTACATAAAATTTCTTTTGTTTGTTCTCGTACTTGTGCCTCCCATTTGCTGTTATAACTGCTTCCTTGTTTTCAGTTTGCTGTTTCTTATTCACTTTTTTGTTACAGCCTTCGGGTCTGCAGAAATTTCTACCCTGGGGAGGAGGGATCTATATGATATGTATTATGATATATATATTATAATGGTGATTGAAGGTAGTATGTGTGTTATAGTGATAACTCAAGTATGATTACTGTTTCTTCTAACAGTTTTCCTCTTGCCTGATCTTGCTGCAGTGTTTAGTACTGATTCCTCTCTTCTTAAAACTTAACTTTTCCCTTGATTTTTTTTTGAGACCTCATTCCTTGTTTTCCTCCCAAGCCCTGAGTTAAACTTTGTCATTTTTTTTGCCTCTGTCATTTACATTTTTATTTTAAGTAATTCATCATACAAGTACTAGATTATGTATGATTGCCTTGTTTCTTTTAGTAAAATAGAGCAGATACCTATAATAATTTCATTCATATGTTCTGTGATATCTTAAGTGGGAAGAGAGAGGGTAGATTTTAGCTGGGGTGCAAGTACTTTTGAGTTCCAGATAACATGCTTGAGATTGAGATTAAGTAATTACATCATGGGTCATAGGTGTAAAGATATGATCCTCAGACATTCTATCCTCAGCCCACTTCTGTGGCAGCATTCTCTTGGGCATTTCCACCTACTTCCACCTACTTCTGTGACTTCAAAAAAGCCCAGCTAGTAATAACTCCTAATTTTTTAATTTTTAGCTCAGATTTCTTTCTAGAGCTGCAAGTGGCAATGTTTATTAACCATCTTTGTGGTGGTTCAAAGTATCACTTATGAACACCTCAAATTTAATGCATCCAAAATTGAACCCTTCCAGATTGTTCAGCTCTGCGTGTCTTGCTGTCATTCTGTTTTGCCCCATTGGCCAAGTCTTGTCAGTTGTCTTTCATAAGAGTTTTCAAATGTCTGTTACTACTGTTTATTTAACCCATGTAATTTCTTACCTGGATTTCTGCTGTAGGATGTTGGTTTGTCTTCTTGCTTTCAGTTTTCCACACAGCTTATCAGATTGTCTTTCTAAGGTAGTGATTCTCTACTGCAAGTACATGACAGAGTTACTTCAAGAACTTTTTAGAAGTGAATTTGCAAGGTCCCATCTCAGAACTACTGCTGATAAATAATTTTTCAAAGATTTCTGTGCAAAGTTTATTTTAACATAATAATTTTCTATAACCTGACTTCTCAAAGTTGATGAATTATTTTTTTTTCAGTGTCATGATTAAGAATTCCTTAATAAGAGCTGATTATTTCTAGTTTCAGGTTTTTGTTTTTCTCAAACTGTGATTAGATAAAATATACATATAAAATATTTGGCATCCAACAGGAGAGAAATTGAGTTGACTGAGAAAGTGTTGAGCATACTGAAATGGGCAAGGTCAGAGTCATGCTAATGTTCCACATGCAGAGTTAGTTCAGTGAACTCACTGTTTATTTTGGTACTCAATTTGGAAGACAGATTTTATACTAGAGAATACAGGTGAATTATATGCTAGGTGTAGTAAAGATATTTAGCTTAATTCAGAATATCAGAATTGCAAAGAACATTAAACCCATTGCCATCGAGTTGATTCTCCTTGTAGCAATCCTGTATGACAGAATAGAATTGTCACAGAGAGTTTCCAAGGAACTCCTGGTGGTTTTTGAACTGTCAACTTTTTGGATACCAGCCACAGTATTTAACTACACCACCAAAGATTTCTGCAAAGAACATCTGACATCTTAAATAGGAAACCTGTAACTCTAAAAGGTTAAGTGATTTTGCTTTGAGTCTTGTAGCATGTTTGGAAAATCAGGACCTGGAATCTGGGGGTCCGAACTTTTCCTTCAGAATTCTTAATTTTCTTCATAAAAAGTTGATATATCTGATTCATACTGTCTTTCAGAGCTTAAGTAGGGTTTACAGTTTTTGAATTCTTTAAATGTTAAGAAAAGAAAATGATCAGTAAAAGCAAAAACCTTCCAGTGAATGCTTAAGTAACGTACTAACTTACTGCTTATTTACCTGGGCTTTAAAATATTTCATGGAACTTCTCAGTAATTGATTTTTAAACTTATAATATACTTTATTTTCATTTCTTAAGCATTATGGACTTAGTAGCCTACCCAGGGAATAAATTCATGTTTGTTTGTTAATGCCTGGATATTTTTCAATAGTGTATTCAACAATAGTTTTTTATAAGCATATACCATTTTCACTACATGAATTACCATTTTTAGATGAGATTTTTTTTCTTAGCTTTCTCATGTGCTTTAAAATACTACTTTTCTTTGTTAAACTGAGTTATGTTAGGAAAGAATGTTCATACTTCATTAAACAGTAGAGTGGTAATGATGAATATTTTGTTTTTTGTTTGCTTTGATTTTAAGAAAAAGTCAATATTTTTGGAATGTAAGTGACAGTAACCGAAAGAACTGAAGGAAATGCTATACTTCCCCCTGCAAAATTCTGACTTTTCTTATTCTCAAGATTGTGTTAGCTCCCTACTGAAGAACGTATGGGGGAAAAATCGATAATTGAAGTTTTATAGTGAGCTAGGATTATGTAGTTTGAGGAAGATGGAACTCTTTTCCCTTGGTTCACTCTGCTTCCTTCAGCCTTAGCTCATGTAATGTTTGGAGCTTGAACAGGATGGGAAAAGCTTAGGGACTAGAAAGGCTATTCTGGACCTGTTTGGTCGTTTTGTAAGCAAATGTCCATTTACTCAAAGGAGATCACATACTGGAATTAGAAACAGAGAGGCATATGGTTTTATTTTATAGCGTGTATATATATATATATATATATATATTTAGCTTTTGCCTAAAAAATAAAAATCCAACTAAGCAGTGACTTTCAGCTGTAATGCCTTCCGAAAACTTTAAAATAACAAAGGTATTATATTACAAATTAACAAGCCATCACTATTGTGTAATATACGATGATATAGCAGTCACAGGAGATGGATGATGTACATGGGAACAAAGCTTATCTATAACCACCTTGTTTGATAGTGTGTGCCAGTTCATGTAAAACTACCAAGGATCAGTAAAACTACCAAGCGTGACTTCTTTTTAATGAGATTTAATTCATGTACCATAAAATTCACCATTTTAAAGTGTACAGCTGAGTAGTTTTCAGTATATTCATGGGTTGTGCAGCTGCTATCACTCTAAATTCCAAAACATTTTCACCACCCCCAAAAAGAAACCTCCTGCCCATAAGCAAGTTGTTCCCCATTTTGGGCTTTCCCCAGCATCTGGTATCTACTAATCTGCTTTCTGACTCTGTGGATTTGCCTGTTCTGGACATTTCATAAACACGAAATCATATGTGGTCTTCTGTGAGTGGTTTTCACTTAGCATAGTCTTTTTAAAGTTGATCGATGTTGTAGCTTGTATCATCACTTCATTCCTTTTCATGGCATAGTAGTAACTTTTATGGATATACCATATTTTGTGTATCCATTCCTTAGTTGGTGGGTATTTGGGCTATCTTGACTTTTTTGGCTGTCATAAACAGCTGTTATGAACATTCATGTAGAATTTTTTATGTGGACATATTTTGAAATCTTACGTTAATAGTATAAAATTTATAGGAGAAAATCTTGGAGACCTGGGATTAGCCAAAGACTCTTAGCTATGACACTGAAAGTATAATCCAAAAAATAAGAAGTTGATCAAAATTAAGAATTCTTCTAATTCTGAAGACATTTTATGGGACTGAAAACAGAAGCCACAGATTGAGAGAAAATATTTGCAAAATCTGTATCTAGCAAAGGACTTGATTCCAGAATATATGAACAAGCCCACAACTCAGTAAGAAAACAACCCAGTAAAAACTGGGAAAAGATTTGAGTAGATGCTTTCCCAAAGACGATTTCTGGATGATAGGTAAGCAAATGGTAGTCAACATTGTTAATCATTAAGGATGTGTAAAAAAACAAAACCAGTGAGATACTAGTGCACACCAATTCAAATGGCTACTTTTTTTTTTCCTTAATGAAACTGACAATACCTCACCAACAAGTGTGGGGAGCGACTGGAAAGCATATGTCACTGATGAGAAGATAAAATAAATGGTATGGCCGCTTTGGAAATACATTGGAAAACATTGTTTTTCGAAAGTTAAACATACATTCTCATACAACTCAGCATTTGCCCTCCTGTGTATTTACTTAGTAAGTGAAATGAAAACTTAGGTTAACATACAACTTGCACACACATTTATAACAGGTTCTCAAAATGTATGAAATTATGTAGGCAAGCAATTGAGTAATTAGTGTTAATTATTTGATTCCATACAATACTAGAACTACGCCAAGCCAACCAAGTGCCATCGCTGACTCGTGGCAACCCTAGAACTAAATGGACCTTTAATTTTGTCCAAGCCACTTTTTAGACAGATAAGGAAATTAGTCCCATAGTGAATGAGATACTTAGTTGTTTAAGTCATAGTGTGAACTGTAATAGAGCTTGGCAATTAATTCAGCTTCTCTGTTTTCCAGGATATTACACTTTCCACTGTGCGAAGCTTGCTCTCCCAGCAGAAGGGCTCTGTTTGAGTTAAAGCTGAGTTAAGGAAAATGTTACGGACTGTTTTTCTTCCTATTCCTTCTTCAGTATATTTTTCCCATCATGACAGTATTGTCAGACTGATCCATTGATTTTATATAGGTCAGGGATTTGGTCAAAGACTTCTGCCACTTTTTTTTTCTTTTTCTTTTTTATTTAACATGACTGAGTGAAAATGTACATTCCCGTATAAATTTATATGCCCACCTATATGCAGCTTCCACTGCTCTCCCTATCCGGTGACAGCACACTATTCCTCTCTGCTCCATACATGTCTCATCCTCCCAACAGCCTCCTTTCCGCTCCTCTCCACCCACTCTCCTTCCTCCAGCCAGAGGTCAGCAGGATGATATCCTATAGATGTATAGAACCATAAAGTGCAACCAATATATAGTCACTCTGCATTGCCAAGTCCAATCCATTCCTGTCCAAAGAGTGGCCTTTGTTGTAATTTATGGGTAAGGGCAGCATCAGGGCTGGGGGCCATGCTCTCAGGGGAACCCCGAAACCACTGGACCATCAACTGAGGTCTTTTAGTGGAGATCTCAGGATGCACCCCTTTTTATTCTTGTGTTGCCAGTGAGACTCCTCTCTGTGAGCTCCTTCGTGGCTATCACTGGTGGTGGCCAGGCACCATCCTGTACTTCCAGTCCCAAGTCGATGAAGGCACCCACTCTTGTGGGTCTCTCTGTCTTCTAGGTTGTCTTTACCACATGGCATTTTGGTCCTCGGTGAGCATCCGACTTCTGCCACTTTTGATAGTTGGTATGTTAGAAATTTTTTGATATGCATTTGATATGGGTATATGTTTTGGTCACTGTTTTTTAATATCCTCTAGTTTAAGCTATGAAGAAGGAAATCCCTCACACTCTGAAGCCGATCTCCTTCAGAGACAGACTTTTGCAGCCTCTCATCAGCTTCCTGGATATGCTACCACACCTCAGCCAACTGGTAACAATTCTTGTGAAATATACCGTGAATCTGCCACCATTTAGTGAATAAGATAAGAAAATTCAGTTTGCATGTATTAGATTATGAGTGTGTAGGATTTAACCGTAATGTGGGATAAATGAGATTTAATATTTGGAAATGAGATCATGGGAAAATGAGATTAAAAGCATTGTCTTTTACTGGTAGGGAATGAGTAAATAGTAGGTTGAGAGATTTTTTTGTGCAGTTTTGGAGATTTGAAAATTAAGAATGCGGTTGGTCAAACTAGTATTTGGTATTTCAAAATATAACAGTATAGTGTCAGAATTTTTTTGGCCCTAATTTTCAGAAATTTATTTTTAAAATAGATATAGTTAGGAATATAATTTTATATAAATATGTACTTTTTTCTTTGAGATGTATTTATCTTCAAATGCAGGTCTTTCTGGAATATTTGAAACTAATGTGAACAGTGCCATCACGAACACTAAAGAATCTTCAGTGATGAATTTTCTCTCTGCTGTTGAATCCCGAACTGCTCAGGCTGCTTCTTCAGGAACTACTCTTTTACCACAATTCAGGGCTCCATCCTGGCAGACAGGTAATTCTTTGTTTTCAGGATTTTTAAGTTTTTTAAAAATACTGGCAAAATATACTCTGTATGACAATATCAAAGTAGTGTTGCTAAAAATGATGTTAGTTGTTGATCTTCCAGTGAACTGTAAAGCAGACATTTTTGACAGTTTTAAAGTGGACAGAATTCAAGTGATTTCTTATTGGCAGAAATTCAGTGTTAGCCCTTGGGTAAAAACTAACAAGTTCAAATTGAAGAAGATGGATATTATTAAAGATATGCCTTGATATAAAGCTTATACCTGACGGTTTAAATAGTTACTTGTGTACTTGATAGGAGCCAAGATTAAATTTCATCTGTTTTAGTAATTTCAGGTGGGTACGTGGTATGATAAAAAAACAACCTTGGAACTGCTTTATTTCATCATTAGTGTTATGTTAAAATACTCTTAACTGAACAGGTTAAATTACTGTTTAGTTTAATAAAAGCCATTACACATTCATATTACTACATTGTACCTGTTTCTCAATAATTAAGGTGTGTATGCTCTTTTCTGCTGTTTTACTTGTTTTTATTTCTCAACTGTTTCCCCCCTAGAAATGATTTGTATGTGTATGTATGTTTTTCGTGGGTGGGTGTGAGGGATTGTTTCTATAAGGAAAGAACAAGAAATGTCATAGCATATTTGAGAAGATAGTAGTTTATCATTCTGATGTAAATTCCACTCAAAGAGATTCTGAAAATACCTTAGCAAATTTTTGTGTTGCTAAGGGTAATTAGTATTTTAGTATTAAATGAAACAGTAATTAAAAAAAAACACAGTAGCTTCATTTTTTCATTTTTTTGTTTCCTGGAATATTGTACATTTCATGTATTCAGTTGGACTTTCTGTTAACCAGTGTCTTTATGCCAAAACTCGATACACAGAATTTTAGTAGATACAAAGAAAAAATAACAATATTTTTAGTATATGTTTAGTGACTACAGGAAAAATCTTAATTCACATCTAAGTGAGCCAACACTTTCTATAAGATGTTTTTATCTTTTGCAGTTTTTTTTTTAATGTTCAGGTTTTTTTAGTTTTCAGTTTTTTTAATTAGGCTCTTTGTATCTGGCCCCATAATTGAGTTGAATTCAGAAGGGCCTTGCTTACTCAGGTTAGTAAGATAGAAGTTTTTTTGTTCATTTTCCCTAGAGTACCACTAACTTTACTACCATATGCTTACTTAAAAAAAATTGATGGATTTTTTGAGGACATTAAACTGGATCTAAAAATTGAAGCATGAACATACATACACCATTAGTTGGAAGAGGGTATTCATGTTAATTTAGTAGGATAAAGGCATTTCTTCAGTTGGACTGTGAGAGATTACAATATGATATTAGATGCATTTCAAAATATGCTTGCTGTTCTGGAATAGTGAGGTGAATTTGCTGGCCTCTGGGACTCTCTTGTGTGTTGGTCTAATAAAGCATGCTGAAATTTGTCAAGTAAGAAAAATCCTTTATCACTCTGTAAAATACAAGAAGAATTTCAAGTAATAGGAGCCCCTCACCCACTACTGTAAACCTCATATAATTCTCTGGTCTTCCTAGCCAGCCTCAGCCACATTCAAGGCATACCTGTGAGAATGTCAGTTACCACTGCAATTACAATTAATTCTTTAGCTATGGTTATGACATAGGAGGTCTGACCATTAAGTCTATGAACTTAATTTTTCTAAGTGCTTTGTATCTCATTGTTGAACATCACTACGATCACCTTCAAAGTACTCCCCTTGGGAAGCTGTGCAGTGATGCCATCACCTGATCCACCCTTCAAAGCCATTTTGGAACTCTTTCTGGAAGGGCCACTGTGGACAGTGGCATAGTGCCAAGTTTGTGAACTTAATTGTATGGTTGTCTGTGAGGGATTTTTTAGCCAGTAAACAACTATATTGGAACACCTTCCCTACTCACCTGATCTGGCCTCCAGTGACTTCTTTCCTTACCTGAAGATAAAAGAAATATTGAAAGGAAGGCATTATGATGACATTCAGGACATTAAGGGTAATATGATGACAACTCTAATAGCCATTCCAGAAAATAAGTTTCAAAATTGTTTTGAAGGGTGGACTAGGTGCTGGCATCAGTGCCTGGCTTCCTAAGGGGAGTACTTTGAAAGTGACCATGGTGATACTCAGCAGTGAGGTATGTAGCACTTTTTCTAAGATGAGTTCACAAATTTAATTGGCAGTCCTCATACTTAAGTAACATAAAATATGTTATTGCTTTAGAATAAACATTATGGCTGAATCAATTATTTATAAATTTAAACTTAGTTAAATTTCAGTTCTTTATTGCTGTCTACTTTTTCTCTCTCTACTCCTTTACATATACCTATACACATACAATATACCTGGTGAAATGGAAAGCACTGTGGGTAAGGTACGTGGATTGGAGTTCCATGAATTTCCTCCAATAGCCCTCTGACATTGGGTATGTCACACAGCTTCTCTGGAGCGTATTCCTCATTGCTACAGCAGGGGAGTTGAACTGGATTATCCTGAAAGTCTGTCCCAGTTCGTATGGTTATATTATTTTAGCAGTTAATTTCAGATGTTACTTTTTCCTTCAAGTACACCTAAGTATTTTCTGTCTTTGTAGTAATAATACTTTTTTGACATTTACTGAAGAGAAGTGAGAGTGTGATTTTTTTTTCTGAAGAGTCAGAATCTCTGCCCTCCTACTTTTATTTCAGTGGAAACTCAATATAAAACTTTTAAATAAGATATACGAAGTGGAAAATAATCACTTATAACTACAGTTAGAGTTTTTAGAAAGTAGTTAACATTTTGGTATTTCTTTTTCTTTGATGTCATTCTATGACACAGCACATGTATCCATCAAGTCAATGTCTGTGGCACTCCTAGTATTAGGATATGCCATGATTGTTAACTGATGTAGTGGCACAACAGTTACACACATGGCTGCTAACAGAAAAGGTCAGCAGTTTTGAACCCACCCAGTGGCTCTGTAGGAGAAAGACCTGGTGATCTGTTCCCATATAGATTACAGCAAGAAAACCCTATTATGATGCAGTTCTGCTGTGTCACATGGGGGTTGCTATGAGTTGGAACTGGCCCAGTGGCACAAAACAACTCATTTGATGGACATTTGGGTTTTTCTACTTACTATTACAAATAACAGCTATGAGGAATATCTTGTACAAATACCCTTGTGTCCCAAAGATAAACTTAGAGAAGTCAGAACTTTGAGATTACAAAGATATATGCATTTTACTTTTACTATAGATTGCTAGAATGCTGTCCCGAAATGTTAAGACTCTCTTGTTGACAGTACTTGATTAATTTCTGATCAGCCTTTCATGAGAAGTATGCATCTGTTGTTACTCAGAAAAAGGGAAGTTGTTAATAGGAAGTTAAGACTTGAAATGCATGTATTTTGATAAAAGAAACTTCGCAGTTTTAAATAACCTTACTGTTAGGTATTAATGTTTCAAGTTTGCTGTCATGTATCCTTTAGTTTGTCCGTTAATATTTTGCATTGGAATTGCAGAATACTTCACTAAATATTTATTTGTTTCTAAATTTCTACATGACCATGTCAATTATAGGTAAACTCACATTTATATAACAATTACAATTTTGATACTTTTGTAACTTTGTTTTTGCTTTAAGAAAGCTATTTTGAAATACTATTCTCAAAGTGTGCATGCAGAACCAATTTATCAGGCTTTTCAGACTTGCAGTTTTGATGATTTCATTACTATGAAAAAATATATATATGTAAGCATTTGTGTTGTAATCTTCTAAAGACTTTTGCGGTTTTTCTTTGTAGGTATGCATTCCTCAGCGGCAACTGAGCTGTTTATTACTGGACCTTTGCCAACCACTGGAACACTTCCACCATCTGCCCTCTCTGCTTATCAGCATCCTACCACCTTTAGCAACAGAAACTTTGCTACCACCTCACCTTTGGTGCTTCAGGATTCAACTTTTAACACTACATCAAATGGAATTTTAAATCCTCATGATGCTTTGCTACAAGTCAAGACTTCCCAGGGAACTGTTCCAACTGCTTTGGCCTTTGAGCGCTTGGGCAGCTCTGCATTAAGTAACAGCGTGCCGCCTCAGTCTTCAACATACCGCTCAGCTCAAGAGTCTGCACCCCATCTTCTGCAACCTCAGTTCAGTTTGTTGCCTTCTGCACTTGGAGGAGCCCAGCAAACTCCTCAAGCCTACAATTCAGCTCTCTTTTCTAGCTCTGCTGCATCCATGGAAAGAACTCTTCTTCGAGAATGTAGTGTTATTAAACACCATCAGCGGCCTTCAGGTACCCAGTCTATTCAGGCACAACTGACTGGTTCACAGCATTCCTTACATAGTTACTTATCAAATGCAAGTGTAGTTAATTTTCAGGAAACAACCAGGCAGTCATCTTTATCCTGTAGCTCAGTTGGAGATTCAACTCAGGTGAGCAGTGGAGGATTGCAACAGAAGACCTCTCAGGTCTCAGTGGAACTTGCTCAGTCTTACTCATCTGCAATTCCATCACCAGGGTATCCTCCTTCTACTACAAAACTGAAAAACTGTTCTATGAAACAACCACAAAGGTCAAGTAAGACCCCCAAACCTCAAAGTATAATTCCTCCTTTGCAAACACTAAGCTATTCCAAACCCTTACATAACCAGAGTTCCGTAATACCAGGCCAAGCACAAATTTATTCTACAGCGCAGCTACCAAGCCTTTTATCAGTTAGTCAGTCCCAAAATTATGGTTTACTACAACCACACAATGTGCCATCTATTGTTCATTCACAGGTTTATAGGTCCAGCAAGGTTGAGAAGTTGCCATCCTTATACAAAACGTTGACTTTTTCTGGGTCATCTCAGACAGTAACTTCTGAAAATCAGACACTCAGTTATTCTTCTAATGAGCAACAGGTATTATCTTCAGTTACAAGTGACAATTACCCTGCCCAAACAAGAGATCTGTCTTCAGTTAGTCAGTCACAGAGTTACTCATCTGGTCTCTCTCAGAGTTTACCACCAGTTAGCCATCCACAGGTTAACTATTCATCTCAGTCACAGGTTTTGTCTGTTGTTAATCCTTCAGAAAGCTATGCTTCAGGGCAGTCCCTAACATTAACAGCCCCTTCTCTTTCTTATTCTTCTGCCTCTCGTTCTCAGAATTTGCCAGCATCTAGCCCAAACCAGAATTACATTTCTCTGCATTCTTCCCAAAATGCTCAGACTCAAGGGTCATCATCTCCCCAATCCCAAAAGTATTTGCCTGCTGTCCAGTCAACATCTTTTGAATCTTCTACTCATTGTCAGACATTGCAGAATAATATACCTTCTCCTGATCCAAAGTCTTACTCGGAAAGAAAGCTTGACTCAAATGTTTATACATCTTCAAAAGAAGGAAATAATTTTCCAGTGCAAGAGTTACAGGTGTTACAGCCACAGACATCTCTTGAGTCGTCAACCCAAGGGCTGTCTGATGGGGAAATTAATGCTCAAGAAGCAGCCTACAAGGTATCAAAGGCAGATGACAGATATTCTCAGAGTGTAATCAGAAGTAATTCTCATCTTGAAGATCAGGTTGTTGGGATTGGTCTACAAGGGTCTAAAAAAGAAGAAAGCATGAGTGGATCAGTGACACAACTGAGTCAGCAAATTGGCCAGGTCAATAATACACCACCCCTTGATATTAAGAAGGCAACTAATTTAATGCAAGCTCCACAAATAAGATTGAATACTAAAGATCTAAATGAGCAACATTCTCTTATGCATAAGGTACCTGAAGCCAAGATCCAGGAACAGCATGATCAAATAATTAATACCCCATCTCAGATTCAAATTCCAGCTCATGCTATAGGGCATGGTCATCCGGTGTCTGTTCCTAATACACAGGTCCTTTTAGAGTCTGCTTGTGATTTACAAATTCTTCAGCAGTCATTACTGCAGGCAGGTTTAGGACAAGTAAAGGCATCTTTACAAATACAGCGTGTTCAGAGCCCTCAGCAAATAGGACATCCTTTCCTTCAGATGGATGGTCATATTATTCAGAGCAATGGTGACCATCCTCAGCAGCAGCTCCATCCTCAAAATTCTGAAATTATGAAAATGGACCTTTCTGAGTCTTCAAAACCATTACAACAGCATCTAACAACAAAGGACCATTTTAACGAAACAAATCAACATGAGGCAAAGAATCAGTTTGTTTCTCTTGGATCAATATGTTTCCCAGAGGCAATGCTTCTCAGTGATGAAAGAAATATCTTATCAAATGTCGATGATATCTTAGCAGCTACAGCAGCAGCTTGTGGAGTTACACCTCCCGAGTTTTCCAAGTCAACTTCGAACGAAACTATTCAGGCTGTTGAAGAAGGTAATTCTAAGTCTCATTTTCAGCAAACATTAGGTATCAGGCATGTGACTTCAGACTTTAACTCTGTAACAGCCATAGTGGGCAAGTCACAGAACATAAATGAAATTTCTTTAAATGGAAGTCAGATTGCCATCAGTCTTTCACCCTTACCTACCCTTCAGTCAAAAATACCTCGGGATCAAAAACACATTGAAACACCCGATCAAAATACAGCATCTAAAGTAACTGTATCAGTAATCGGACCAAGTAGTGAAGGCCAGGAGCAAAACTCTGGCTCAGTCAAAAAACTCTCTGCTGCCAATCATGAATCTGAAGAAAACAGTGAAGCTTCTGTTGATAACACATTAAATACTAGCAGAAACCAAGAATTTGTTTCTAGTAGTAGAAGTATAAGTGGAGAGAGTGCTACTTCAGAGAATGAGTTTACCATAGGGGCTGACGACAGTAGTGTGCCCCTGAACCCACCTAGGAGTGCATGTGCATTGTTGACCATGGCCCAACCTGGGGATGCAGTCAGTGTCAAGACTGAAGAAGAAAATCAAGATTTAATGCATTTTAACTTGCAAAAGAAAAAAGCTAAGGGGAAAGGGCAAATCAAAGAGGAAGACAACAATAATCAGAAACAGCTGAAAAGACCTACCCAATGCAAACGCCAGACTCCAAGGGGAACAGATGTATATTTGCCGTATACTCCTCCTCCCTTGGAAAGCTGCCATGATGGTTATCAGCATCAAGAAAAAATGAGACAGAAGATCAAAGAAGTAGAGGAAAAACAGCCAGAGGTCAAAACAGGATTTATTGCCTCTTTCTTAGATTTTCTGAAATCTGGGCCCAAGCAGCAGTTTTCTACCCTTGCCGTGCGAATGCCTAATAGGACTAAAAGACCAGGGTCCCAGATTGTCCGTACACTTTGTCCCCCGCCACTGACAAAGACTTCATCTACAACACCTGTACCCTTAGTGTCTGAAACGGGGGTCAACAATCCATCAGAAAAAGTTGCTAACGAACTTAAAAACTTGGAACATTTATCTTCATTTTCTTCTGATGAAGAAGATCCTGGAGTATGCAGTCAAGATATTTACAAAAGCATGTCTACTACCTTAACTGCTTTGGATGCTGCTTCTGATAACAAGAAGAAAACAGGTAAGTTTTAAAAGTTAGATTAATAATTAGGACTTTCCACTATTCCTAGCCATACTGGATTTTAAGCTTTCTTAGAGTAAAACAGTTCAGCAAATAGATTTTCAGGACAAAATGCATAGCGAGGTATCTTAGGGATTTATTTTTTCAATGGTCCATGTCTGTAGGAAACTTCTGGGTTTTATGTAGCGTAGTTCGGTTTTTCATGGCTTTTTCTACATGCAGCATAACTTATACAATATGCTATCCAGACTTCTCTAATGTGGGGCATCTCGGGGTAGTTTATGGACATGAGGCATTGTATTAAGGACCCAATTGTGATAACAACCTGGCATGTTTTCTTGGTATACCAATTTTACCTGAAGATGAACATTTCATTTTTAAATACAGTTACATTACATGTAGTATTACATTAATCACCGTTAACATAAAAGTGATTTTGTGCTGGCTGTGGACTACTGTGCCCAGGTATTTGAGTATGTGCTTCATTTTACTCTTCACTTTCTTCTGTCAAAACTTACATGTTTTGCAGAGTACTACTTTTTGTAAAGAATTTATAGTAAAATAGAAAAGTTACTATTTTAAGGAACATGCTAAGGAAAAATATTTATAATAGCAATATGGCTTCCACCTCTGTGCCAGTAAATAGTAGGTAACATTGTTGTGAAGTATGCACTGATATCTCCAATAAGAGATGATGTAACTAGAATGGATAAATTGACTAGGTCCCCACAGCTAGTAAATGACAAAGCTGTACTCTGAACCCAGGAGTGTTTGGTGCTAGGACCTCTATTCTTGCTCAGTTCTTTTGTATACAGAGAACAGTGCTTTACAAGTTAAACTGTGTGACGTTTTCTCTGCTTCTTTCTGACTTCAGTATACTTCACTAAAGTGATCTCCAACAATTGAAATCCCAAGTAACTTATTAGCATAAATGTCTCATAATACATTTTTATAGAATTCTTTTTTGTTACAGAGGGGAACTAGCATAATGCAGCCAGTGATAGAATCCGTATGAAGCTTGTACTAGTAGGGCTTTTACACTCCTTCCTTCCCCATTATATTACTCTTACATTCCTAGAACAAACCTTTTGTAATCTCTATAGTTTAAAATTTTCTTCTCAATGGCTATTATTAGTATCTCATGTTTAGTTAAAATCATCACTGTCAAGCTAGACCTTATTAGTCAGTTTTTGAGGTTCCCTCTACCCTATTCCTGTTGACAAGAACTCTTCATCTCTTAGGCAGTTGCAGCAGAATTCTAACTAGAATCTTCCTCATCAGTCTCTACACCATTTTGTCCTTTATACTGCCATCAGATTTATCTTTATTAAAGAAAGGAAAGTTGATTGTTACTTCTGTGCTTCAGAACACTTTTTGCTTCATGGGAAAGAGATAAAAATCCATAACATTCTTTAAAATCTATCCCTTTTCATATTCAGCTTTCTTGCTTTACTCACTTTCCTTCTTCATCATGACTGAATTTCTCATTGTTTCTTAGACCTGTGAGCACCCTTCATAATTGTTGTTGATGTTAGATGCTGTAGAGTCAGGTCTCACTCACAGTGACCCTATGAACAACAGAACGAAACACTGCCTGGTCTTGTGCCATGTCCACAGTCATTTTTATACTTAAGCCCATTGTTAGCAGTCACTGTGTCAATCTGACTCATCGAGAGTCATCCTCTTTTTTTGCTGATCCTCCACTCTACCAAGCATGATATCCTTCTCCGGGGCCTGATCCTTCCTGACAACATGTCCAAAGTATGTAAGATGCAGTCTTGCCATCATTGCTTCCAAGCAGCACTCTAGTTGTACATCTTCCAGAACAGACCTGTTTGTTCTTTTGGAGCTCCATGGTACGTTCACCATTCTTCTCCAACACCACAACTCAGAGGTATATCCATTCTTCTGTCTTCTTTGTTCACCATGGCTTGGGTCAGGCACACTTTAGTCTTCAAGGTGACATCTTTACTTTTCAATATTTTAAGAGATCATTTATAGCAGATTTTCCCAGTGCACTGTGTCTTGATTTTTTGACTGCTGCTTCCATGGATGCTGATTGTGGACCCAAGTCAAATGAAATTCTTGACAACCTCAGTCCTTTCTCTATTTATGACGATCCTGCTTACTGGTCCAGTTGTGAGGATTTTTGTTTTCTTGATGTTGAGGTGCAATCCATACTGAAGGCGATGGTCCTTGATCTTCATCAGTGTTTCAGATCTTCTCCACTTCCAGCAAGTAAGGTGGTGTCATGTGCGTAATGCAGGTTGTTAATGAGTCGTTCCCCAATCCTGATGTCTCATTCGTACAGTCCAGCTTCTTGGGTTATTTGCTTGGGTTACAGAGTGAAAAAGTATGGTGAAAGGATACAGCCCTGATGCACAGCTTCCCTGACCTTAAACCATACAGTGTCCCCTTGTTCTGTTCGCATGACTGCCTCTTGATCTATATACAGATTCCTTAACAGCACAATTAAGTGTTCTGGAATTCCCATTTTATGCAGTGTTAGCCATAATTTGTTATGATCCACACAGTTGAATGCCTTTGCATAGTCAGTGAAACACACGTGAACTTATTTCTGGTCTAATCTGCTTTCAGTAGAGATCTGTCTGACATCAGAAATGGTATCCCTGATTCCACATCTTCTTCTGAATGCAGCTTAAATTTCTGGCAGTTTCTTGTCAATATTCTCTTGTGGTCACTTTTGAATGATCTGGAGCAAAAATTTACTTGTGTGTGATATTAATGATATTGTTCAGTAATTTCTGCATTTGGTTGGATCATCTTTCTTTGGAATGGATCTCCTCCAGTCAGTTAGCCAGGTAGCTGTCCTTCCAAATTTCTTGGCATAGATGAGTGAGCACTTCCAGTGCTGCATCTATTTATTGAAATATCTCAAATGATATTCCATCAGTTCCTGGAGCCTTGTTTTTTGCCAGTGCCTTCAGTGCCAGCTTCAACTTCTTCCTTCAGTACCATTGGTTCCTGATCATATGCTACCTCTTCAAATGGCTGAACATAGATCAGTTCTTTCTGGTATAATGACTGTGTTCCTTCCAAAGTCTTTCGATGCTCCCTGAGTTTATAGTCTTCCTGTAGAATTTTTCACTATTGCAACTCAAGGCTTGAATATTTTTTTCAGTTCTTTCAGCTTCAGAAATGCAGAATGTGTTCTTCCCTTCTGGTTTTCCATTTCCAGCTCTTTGCACATGTCATTGTAATACTTCTTTTTGTCTTCTTGAGCTGCTCTTTGAAATCTTCAGTTTAGGTCTTTTACTTTGCCAGTCCTTCCTTTTACTGTAGCTGCTTAACATTCAAGAGCAAGTTTCAGTCTCTTCTGACATCCAATTTCATGTTTTCTTTCTGTCTCATCTTTTTTTTTAAATTTTTATTTAACATAACTGAGTGAAAATGTACATTCACATCTAAATTTACATGCCCACCTATATGCAGCTTCGACTGCTCTCCCTGTCCGGTGACTGCACACTATTCCTCTCTGCTCCATACATGTCTCATCCTCCCAACAGCCTCCTTTCCCCTCCTCTCTGTCCACTCCCCTTCCTCCAGCCACAGGTCAGCAAGATGATATCCTATAGATGTATAGAACCATAAAGTGCTTCCAGTATATGGTCACTCTGCATTGCCAAGTCCAATCCATTCCTGTCCAAAGAGTGGACCTTTGTTATAATTTATGGGAAAGGGCAGCATCAGGGCCGGGGGCCTTGCTCTCAGAGGAACCCCAAAACCGCTGGACCATCAATTGAGGTCTTTTAGTGGAGATCTCATGATGCACCTCTTTTTATTCTTGTGTTGCCAGTGAGGCTCCTCTCTGTGAGCTGCATCGTGGCTATCGCTGGTGGTGGCCGGGCACGATCCGGTTCTTCCGGTCCCAAGTTGATGTAGGCACCCACTCTTGTGGGTCTCTCTGTCTTCTAGGTTGTCTTTACTGCATGTCATTTTGGTCCTCGGTGAGCATCCGTTCCTGCTGAGTTGGGACCATTTGCTGTGTCCTCGGATGGCAGCTTGGCAGCTTTTAAGACCCCAGATGCCACTCACCAATGTGGGGTGCAGAGAGCTCTCTTAGCAAAATGCTGGTTGTGCCAATTGGCCTGGAATTCGCCTAAGAGCATGGTCCCCCGCCCCCCGCCCCAGCTACTCTATCCTTGCAGTATTGAGTTAAGATGGAAGGAGTACTCAAGTTATGCTGAAGTCCACTTAATGTTGTTCTTGTTTCTAATGTGTGCTATCACCGCTTTCTCCCAACTAGATTTCTAGTAACTATCTAAACTAAACCTTCCCCCCCTCACCCTCCCTCCTTCCCCTCCCTTGCAGCTGTCAAGGAGTCTTTTCTTCTATACACAAGTCTGTTTTTGAGATCTTATCGTACAGGTCTCATACAGTATTTGTCCTTTTGTCGCTGACTACTTTCACTCAACATAATGTCTTCCAGTTGAAACCAGGTTAGGAGATGTTTCCTGGAATCATCGTTATTCTTTATCATTGCGTAGTGCTCCATTGAGTATATGTACCATAGTTTACCTATCCATTCTTCTATTGTTGGGCTCTTTCTCATCTTTTTAATGACTTCTTGCTCTCTTCATGGATGGTATTTTTAATGTCGTTCCACAGTTCATCTGGTCTTCAGTCGTTAGTGATCAACACATCACATCTGTTCTTGAGATGGTCTTGAAACTCAGGAAGGATATACTTAAAGTCATACTTTGGCTCTTGTGGACTTAATTTTCTTCAGTTTTGATTTGAATTTTCATATGAGCAACTGATGATCTGTGCCACAGTCAGCACCTGGTCTTGTTCTGACTGCTGATATGGAGCTTTTCTTTTGTCTTTTTCCACATATGTAGTTGATTTCATTCCTGTGTTTTCCATCTGGTGAGGTCCATGTGTAAAGTCACCATTTGGGTTGGTTAAAAAAGTATTTGCAGTGAAGAAGTTGTTAGTCTTGCAAGATTCTGTCATGTAATGTCCAGCATTATTTCTGTCACTAAGGCCATAGTTTCCAACTACTGATCCTTTTTCTTTGTTTCCAGCTTTTGTATTCCAGTCACCAGTAACAATCAATGCATCCTGATTGCATGTTCAAATCAATTTCAGACTGCAGAAGCTTGTAAAAACTTCAGCCTTCCTTATCTTCAGCCTTAGTGGTTGGTGCATAAATTTGAATAATAGTTGTATTAACTGCCCTTCCTTTTGGGCGTATGGATATTATCCCATCACTGACAGCATGATACTTCAGGATAGAACTCAAAATGTTCCTTTGGTGATGAATGCAGCACCATTCCTCTTCAAATTTTCATTCTCAGCATAGTAGACCATAGGGTTGTCGGATTCAGAATGGCCCAGACTGGTCCATTTTGACTCACTTTTGTCTAGAATATCGATGTTTATGCATTCCATTTCATTTTTGATGATTTCCAGTTTCCCTAGATCCATATTTTGTACATTCCATGATCCAATTATTAATGGATGTTTGCAGCTGTTTCTTCTTCTTTTAAGTCGTGCCACAACTGCAAATGAAGATCCTGCAGGCCCTACTCCATCCACATCATTAAGGTCGCCTCTACTCTGAGGAGGCAGCTACTCCCCAGCTGTTTTCCGAGTGCCTTCAAACCTGGAGGACTCACTTTCCGGCACCATAGCTGACAATGTTCCACTGCTATTCGTGAGTTTTTCCCTGGCTAATTCTTTTCAGAAGTAGACTGCTGGGTTCTTCTTCCTAGTCTGTGTTAGTCTGGAAATTCAGCTGAAACCTGTGTACCATGGGTGACCCTGCTGATAGCCTAAATACCAGTGGCATAGCTTCTAGCATCACAGCAACAAGCAAGTGTCCACTGCGAGACAAGTAGGGGCTCCTCAGTCTATCATTACTCTCCTTACCTGATGCTGTTACCCTCCCTACCTGATTCTATTATGGCTTAAATCACTCACTTTGAGTGAAGGAAAACTAAACTTTATTAACATAAGCATAAGACTATCCACTAGCCACACAGATTACTTGATAAGAGGTTCAGAAATATTTTAGTAGTAGTAACACAGTTTTATACTGCATATGAATTTAACCTGAAGGCAGTAGATGTTGGTGAGAGTGGCATCCTTCCCTAGTTTCAGCTTTCAAGCATATCTTCCCATTTATATGGTCCATTTGTCATTTTAATGTAAATATAGAAATGAGAGTGTTAGGCAGCTTGTCTTAGTCTAGTGTTTAGCTTGTAGTGGTCCCAGCCAAAGTTTCATTTACTTTTTTTTACATTGCAATGTTAGAATGGGAGTAAATAATTTTCATACAATTATTTCATCACAAAAATTAGTTACTTACTAGAAAACATTCTTAGAAGAAAGAATATGTTCTTTAGGCATTTTAATAATTGTAAATCAACAAACAGGAAGAAACATCTTTTCATAAACAGACAAAACCCTAGTGGTGAAATGGTGAAGAGCTACAGCTGCTAACCAGATGGTTGCCAGGTCAGATCCAGCAGGCACTCATGAGAAACCCTATGGGGCAGTTTTATCTTTTCCTTGAGGGTCACTATGAGTCAGAATTCACTCAGTGGCATTGGGTTTGGTTTTTGTTTTGTTTTCATATGCTAAGATTGGCTATAGCAGAAGGACACAAAAACTAGCCAGTGGTTTACTTCAGAAAATTTACAGGTGTTTAGAAGTCAGTAGCAATGGGATATCACCTCTCTCTCTGTCCTTTAAACTTCTTGTTTACCTTGGAACCATGAAATTTGGATAACCACAGGCACATCATATGCCCTCTGTTACCTCATTCCAGCTGTCTGACACTGTGTGACATGTGTTAAACTCTGAATTCTAGTCACAAGTCCAGCTACTTAAGAATTACTATTTGCTTTCATTAAAAGTGAGTGGCATGTTTCTTCAAAATGGAGGCCAAGCTAAAAGAACATAGTTAAATTTCTTCCTTTCGAAACAACACTGTTTTCATTTCCTGTGTTAATTTACAGATTGGGATTTCCAGTGTGATATTGAGAGTGGGTTGTAGATATCCTTGCCTTTTTCATGATCCCTAGGGGAAAGAAATAAGTGTGTCACCATTAAGTATGATGCTGACTGTTGGGTTTTTTTGATATTTTATTGTGTTTTTGGTGAAGGTTACACAGCAAATTAAGTTCCCATTTAATAATTTCTACACAGTTTACTCAGTGACATTGGGTACATTTTCAGTATGTCACCTTTCTAATTTCCATTTCAGGTTGTTCTGTTTCTAGTAATTTAGTTACTCTGCCCTCTTGCCTTCTCGTCTTTGCTTAGAGTAAATGTTGATTTTTTTAAAGGAGCACAGTACTCATGGGTGATAGCTTTTATTTTATGAGCCAGTTATTTAGCTAAAGGATAATCTCATGGAATAGGTAAGGTTAAAGGTTTAGAGAATTTCTTCCATGTTAACCAGTTCAGTAAGTCTGGACTTCTTATGAATTTGAGTTTTGATCCCATTTTACTGGAATTCATTGATATAATTAGTGGTAGCTGGGCACCATCTAGTCTCAGGAGATGATGCCATGGTATCTGTAGACGGTTAGTCGTATAGACTAGTTTCTTTGACTCTGGTTTTTCATCTTTGTCTTTTACTCTGGATGTGTAGAGACCAATAATTATATCTTAGATGGCCACTCACAAGCTTTGTAAGACCTCACATTCTACTCACCAAATTAGAATGAAGAAAATAAATGTTATGTACTATATTATGCCAGTTGCCTGAATTGTCCCATGAGATCCTAAGCCTTCAGACTGTAAACCAATCCCAGGAGGCATTTGCTTAAATTTAAAAGTTATCAGTGTTTGTGCCATACATATGCTTTGTTGTATATAGAAATATATGTGGATATGTTTACTTATGTATGTGTATATATTATATATACATCTGCATCAGTACTTCTGCATCTGTTTGCTCACAGATATACACACACATACCTATACATTTGCATACATACACACGTAGCCACACTCAGATATGTTTTTAGTTGTTTTTAGTAGGTGCCTATCAGCTTAAAAAACTTTCCTACTTTTCCTAGTTTACTGACAGCTTTTATAATGAATAGAGGTCAGATTGGTCAAATGCCTTCTCTTCATCCATTGACATGACCTTGTATTTTTCTTACTTAGCCTGGTAATAAAGTGAACTACATTGATGAATTCAATTTTCTAACATTTTGGGAGGATTTTTCTGTCTGTGTTTATGAGGGATATTGGCTTGTACTTTCTTTTTGAAATGCCCTTTTCCGGTTTTGCTTTCTGGTTATCGCTGGCCTCATAAACGAGCTGAAGACTGTTAGCTCCTTTTCTCTTCAAGAGCTTGTGTAAGAGTATTCCATAAATGTTTGGTTCAGTTTGCCAGCAAACCTTCTGTCCATGGAGTTCTCTTTGTCAGAAAGTCTTCAACCATGAATTCGATTTCTTTGATTACAGAATACCCAGGTTGTCTTGTTTTCTTTTGATTGTGTTTTGGTAGTTACATCTTTTAAGGAATTGGTGCATTTTATCTAAGCTGGTCAAATGAATGGGCAAAGAGTTGTTGGTAGCGTTGCCGTGTCATCTTTTGAATGTCTCTAGTGATTGTCCCTCATTCTTCCTGATGTTGCAATTTGTGTCTTCACTCTTCTTGGTCAGTCTGGATAGAGAGTTATTAATGTTACTGCTCTTTTCAAGAAACCAGTTGTTAGTTTCATTGATTGACAGTTCCATTAATTTCTGCTGTTCTTTTTTCTGCTTGAACTGTATTTTTAGAAATTTTAGAAATGAAAAATAGGTGAGATTTAAAAATTCACTTGATGGAATCAGCAGCAACAGAAGATAAAATTTTCCATTTTTTTATGATTTCTGGTTTTGTGCTGAGAACTTTTTATTTCCATTGATTTCAAGTCTGTGTTAACCTTAACTCAAGCAGCCTAGTTATAATAGCTGCTTTGAAGTGTTTGATAATTTCCTAAATCTGAGTTACCTTGAGATTGACATCTGTTGATTATCTTCTGATTCTCCGGATGCTGAATAATTTGAGGATTGTATCCCAGACATTTTGAATATTACATTTTAAGAATGTTGATTTTTGTTTGTTTGTATTAGCAGGCAATCCCAATACCAGTTCTGTTTCTGTGAAGGTAAATCCAATTTTAATTCAATTTTCTAAGACCTTTGTCATGCTGGCTCCGGATCTGTCTCACAAATGTGCTTCTCAGTGGTTTGTTTGGAACTTGGATGGTAGAGACTATGCTGTAGTTTGTATCTCAAAACCTCTGCTGTGCTAATTTGGGCATAATCCTACACATGGTACAGTTCGAGTGTGAAACTGGGATTTGTGTGGGTTTATACACATCATTTGAGGATCTGTCACAGTTTCCCTTATAGATTGCTGAACCTCAGGACCCTTTCCGAGTCCTGTTTTAGAAAGCCAGGATTTCAGAGTTTTTTAGATGCTGCTTCTTTGGCACAGGTCTGTGTGACTGGGGCTGCCCTTAAGGCCATGCAGTGAGGAAAAAAAAATACAGGGATTCAATCACCCTACACTCTGTATGCTACAAGGACCTTGTTTCCAGGTTCCTCTGACCAGAAAGGCAGGGAGGTGTTCTGTCACAATTGAGACAGACTTTGTTTCACTGCCACTGTACTGCTGCTCAGTGACTTCATCTTTTAGGCAGGGCTGAGAAGACAAAGAAACAAAGAAAGAACAGATTTTGCCTTGCATGGGGCTTCTTTACCAGTTCCTTTGGCCAAAGAGGCAGCTGCTTGGAATTTTGTTGCCTGTGCACTGTTTAGTTCTGCATGGGAACCACTCTCTGCAATACCAGCTGATAAAAGAGGAAAGAACCCCAGGAAGTACTCCTTATGAGTTGTATTTTAGTTTTAGCCTCCGTACAAAATACATTCTTCTAAACTTGACTGTCTATCCCAGAGTGAGACCACACTTTATGGATAAGGGCACAGTCCTCCAGACAGCCAAGTCAACCTAAGTTCATGGGGTTCATGACACCCTTATTTCTGACCAACTGACTACAAATTCAAAGGGATTCCACTTATCCCCTTAGGTTTGATTGCTCACTAGAGTGTCTCTTAGAATGCAGGAGATCCTAAAGGAACTACTACAGATTTATTAGAGCAAAAAAGGATTGAAATTAGAACTAGCCAAAAGAGGAGACCCAGAGGTGAAATTTAGGAGGGTCCCAAATGTGAAGAAGCTTCCTTGTCTCTTCCCTGTAGTGTCAGGATGTGTTATACTCCTGCCACACTGATACGTTGTCAATCAAAGAAATTTACAGGAGCCTCAGTGTCTAGAATTTTTATTGGCATTTCATTACACAGGCATGACTGATTGAGCCATTGGCTACACAATTGAATTTTGAGCCCCTTTTCCTCTCCCCAGAAGTCAGAATGGTGTCACTTGGTGGGTCTTTCTGCAGTAACTGCTCCCTCTCCTCCCCTCATGAATTACCTCATTAGTGTAAACTACCAGGTAAAGTCCTGGAGGTTCTTCATGAATAGCAGACACTTCGATCACTTGTTAAATTCCATGCATTTAATTAAAGGTTACCTCCCAGAAACTAGGGACTAAGGCCAAAGTCTTTGGTTAAAATTAATTCTTCGTTCTGTACTCCCCATTCTTCCTGTTATTACTAATTTTCCAATCTTCAGATAGTTGCATTTTATATTTTGTCCTGTTTTTATTTATAATCAGTAGATAAAAATGAGCTCTAGTGCTTACTCTATCATGATTGACACCAGAATTTTTACAAATTAGCATTTTATCAACTGTTGTTTTTCTGATGGTCAGATTATCCTATAATAGCAAAGGCCCTTTTAATATTTTCAGATTTTGTCATTTCACTAAATTAATAAATTAATTTGAAGAGATAATATCTTTGCAGTACTCTGTATATCTCATCCACTTATGGAATATGTTTTTCCATTTATTCAGATCTTATTTTAGGTATATCAGTACTTACAACATTTTTCCACATGAAGTTTGTGTATTATGGTTTTAACACTTTTTTAAATAGACTTTTTCCCACATTATTTTCTAACTGGTTGCTGATGATGTGTGAGTTGCTGATTTTCTTAGAAACCCTGGTGGCATAGTGGTGGTTAGCAGTTCACATCTGCCAGGTGCTCCTTGGAAACTATGGGGCAGTTCTGTTCTGACCTCTAGAGTGCTGTGAGCTGGAATCGACTCAACAACAGGGATGTGTTCTTGTTGATGTTATGTTTGGAAACCCTGGTGGTGTGGTGGTTAGAGCTGCAGCCGCCAACCAGGAAGTTGACAGTTTGCATCTACCAGGTGCTGCCCGGAAACCCTAGGTGCAGTTCTACTTTGACCTGCAGGGTTGCTCTCTGTAGGTATGGGTGGTTTTGTTTTTTTCTTGTATTTGGTAATTTGGTTGAATTCTGACCCTGTTTTTCCAACAGATTTGCTTAACATTTTTCAGTGAACAACTATATCTTCTAAAAATAAACAATTTCTTTCTCATACTTTAAAAAATATGTCTTATCATATTGACTTGGGCCTACAGTAAAATGTTAAATGTAAATGTAGTATAATGTAAAACTTGTGAAAGCTGAAGCCTGTGTAAATATTTCCCACTAACAGAGAATAATAAAGTGGTAAGTCTGTACCTGTCAGAGGTGGAAAACTTGGAGGATCTGGAATAACAAGGCAGTCCCAGAGTTGTGGCCGTTCCAGGTTTCACTGTAGCAGTAGTGAGCATCGTGGCACCCTTTCGGATGTTTTGTGTTATATGTCATGTTTTGCTATGAAATAATATTTTCTGTTATTCTATATTCTCTCTAGTATTTTATATTCTTCAAGAAAATTTCCTTCTTTTTGAAGTTCTTAAAATTATGTATGTGTTTTACCAACACCGAGTGGTGAATTTTGTCAGTTTTTTTTTTTTTTTTTAAAGCTTCCTCTGACAAGTTTGCTGCCTTTCCACCGTTATCTGTTACTGTGGTAAATTATTACTTGGTTTCCTAATGTATAGCTTTATTATTATTTTTAATTTCTATCATTAAATTTGTTTGATCATAATGAATTCTTTTAATCCATTTTAAGATTTAACTTGTTATTATTTTATTTGGAGTTTATATCTTTAATTTTACATTCCTAAGTTATGTTGTCTCTTGGGTGTTTTTTTTTTATCCTTTTGTTTGCTTTTTGTATTCAGAATTATGCTAGTCTTATAAGTTGAATTGGGAAACTTTATTTGTCTAAGCTTTAAGAATGCTTATTATATATAATTGGGATTTAATAGAATATTCTTCTAGGAATTGATCTGGGACTATCTTTCTAATTTTATTTCCCACCTCCACAAGGTAGTTTGATTTGTTGATCTATCTGGGAAGGCATGTTTTCTGAGAAAAATCATCCCTTTCACTTAGAATTTAAAATTTGTTATAAAGTTAACCTAGTATCCTCTCCTAAATGGTTTACCTCCTTTGTCTCTGTAGCTGTGGCTTTCTCAGGTTCCACATGATCTATATCTGTTTCCTCATCAGTTTGTCATGTTTCTTTTCAAAGATCAATTTATACTTTATGCCCCTATTACCATGTTTAACTCATTTTTCCCTTAATTTCTGCTTTTATCTTCCTTCTCTGTCTTGCGTGTTTAATCTTTCTTTCTTTTATTATGATTGAATGTACATTCCCACATAAATTTGTATGCTCACCTATATGCAGCTCCCGCTGCTCTCCCTGCCCGGTGACAGCACACCCCTCTTCTCTGCTCCATACATGTCCTAGTCTCCCAACAGTCTCCTATCCCCTCTTCTGCACCCACTCCCCTCCCTCCAGCAAGAGGTCAGCAGGATGACATCCAGTAGACACATAGAACCATAAAATTCCCACAAGATACGGTCACTCTGCGTCACCAGGTCCAATCCATTGCTGTCTGAAAAGTTTACCTTCATTATGATTTATGGACAGGTGCAGCATGATATTTCTTTTGTTGTTATTAGGTGCTGCTGCATCAATTCTGATTCATAGCAATGCTGTGTACAATATAAAAAAGCACTACCTGGTCCTGTACTTGTCAAATTTAATATTTTGTACTTTCTTGTTTTCTAAATGGATGGCATTTAAACCCATATATTCCCTTTGTACTATATTCTGGCCCCATTCAACTACTTTCAATTTCTAATGCTCATCGATGTTTTATAAGTGATTTGTCCTTTCCATCCTGATTGCCTTTTTAATCCAAAATTTATTTAGAATGGTGGGCATTTTCTCCATTTCCTAGAAGTTTTTTTCTTGTTTCCTTTTGGTATTCTCTTATTATTAATTTATGGCCCGAAAGTATATTGTGGCCAGGGAATATGGCTTGAATAATGTCTACATTTTGTGCTTTATCACAGTTTTGTTAGTGGGCTGGTACATGGTCAATTTTTGTAAATGTTCCATTAGTACCAAATCGGCTAGTAGATTGTATTTGATAATACTGTTCACATCCTCTATTTATATTCATTATTATTTTAACTTAAAATGATAAATGACAATGAGTTATCTAAGAAAATATATATGTTGGAGGTAAATGACATGTCTGGAATTTGCCTTAAAATACACCAGCAAATATGAAAGAGATGATAGATAGACAAAATAAGTATAGTACAATATTCATGGTTTGTTACAACGGGGCTATGGTACTTAACAAGTTAGAATTCTCTACTTTTGTGTGTGTTTGAACTTTTTAATAATGTAAAGTTTTTAAAAACCCTTTTTATCCTTGTTTTTAGATTGCTTGATCTGTTGATTCCTGAGAAAGGTGTGTTCAAGTTTCCCACTATGTTTTACTTCCTTTCCTAATATTATTTACTTGATATGTTTTAAAGCCATGTAATTGGGTACATAAAAGTTTACTACAGTTTAACATAACAAAAGCTTTTTTCCATAATATTCCTTTGTAATATAGCTACACTAATCATGTTGTTGTTAATGTTTTCTTAGTCTAGTTTCCATGTCTTTTTCTTTCTTTTCTAATTTTTTCGTGTGACACACAGCACACATACAAAAATAGAGCACACTTCAAAACACACAAAAATTTCCATCAAATTAAAAATCCAGACATTATTCAGGCCATATTTTCTGACCATGATGCAGTATTTCCATAAGAGAATAGCAAGAGAGGAAGAGAGAGAAATGAAAAGAGGAATGGAAGAAAGATATTCACCTTTCTACTAAGGTTGGCTTAGAAAGAAAATCACAACCCATTTAAAAGGACAATAGAGCAGTATATGTTAAAACCAGTGAGATGTGGCCATGTTGTGATGCAGAAAAGAAATTTTATGACTAAATGGCATTCATTAGAAAGCATGAAAATTCAAAAATAGAGTATTAAATGCAAAGAAATACAGGAGAAAGGAATACAAGCAGAAATTAAGAAAAAATAAAAACGAGCAAAAATGTAAAGTTGATTCTTTTAAAAATAACTATTTATTAGACAAACTTTTTGATACATTAAGGAAAAAAGCTGCAAATAGCCATTTGGAGCAAGACGGGGCATAATTACAGACTAAGTAATGACCAATTAAGTATATACATTGATACTATTCCACTGTATTTTGACATTTATCATTTGTTCCTGTTAGACTTTTGCACACCATCTTTTTCACTCCCATGCTTGCTTTCAAAACTTTTTTTCAATTTCATTTTCCTCTGTAACTTACGGTTTCTTCTAACCAATCTTCCATTTTACTAATTGTTTCTTCAGCTGTCGCTATTCTGTTAAAGCAGTCTCTTGAGTTCTTAATTTCAATTATTGTATGTTTCAGTTTCAGAATTTCTAGATCTTTTTGTTCAAACCACTGCAGAGTTACTTATGAGTTCCAGTTCTTCACTGAAATTGTTTGATTCCCCCCTGCCCCCTGGGAATAAGTAAGCATAGTTGTTGTAGGTGCTGTGTCTGGTAATTTCTGTGGACTCCCTATAGGTCTATATCTGTAGACTGTTTTGGTACTAGTTCTCTCATTTCTCATAATGTACTTGGTTGACTTTGATTGAATGCATGATATCATATCTTAAATATTTGGAGAAATCATTTGAGTCCAAAAATGATATTCTTTACCTTCACAGAAGGTTTTCCTTTGCTTCTGTCAGACGCGTATCAGGGCTTGGCATTTTCTAGGATGTCTAGTCTGCAGCCCGTATGACACAGGCCATAGAGTCCAGTGTTATTCCCCTCCTGGCCACAAATGCCTAGGGACAAAAAGTGGCCTGAAATACCATGTGTACCTTTCTGAATATCCATCTTCTCCTGAATCTCAATTTGGCAGTACCTTATTTTCTTGTTAGTTGTTTCATGTTTAAAAGAAGATCACTCTTATAGTTCATCTAATTTTAAGAATTATTTTTTGTTGGGAGGGTTATTCTGAGTTATATTCTATCTTTAAATGAAACATTTAGGCCATCTGTATTTAATATAATTAAATTTGACTGGAATATACCCTCTGTGGTTTCTTTTGGTTCTGTTTCTTCTTTTCTCATTTCTTGTCTCTTGTTCACTGATTATTTTTCATTGATATAGTTTTCCTTCTCCTACTCCTCAGATACATACTAAGTTATATATTGTGATATATACGATAATTCTGTGCTTAACATTTTGAAAAATAGCTAGACTGTTTTCCAAAATTCCATACCATTTTATATTTCCACCAGCAGTGAATGAAGCCCTTGTAAATACTTATCTGTATTTTGTTTTGTAAAAATATATATATAACAGAACATTTACCAATTCAACAATTTTTACATCTACAGTTCAGTGACATTGTGTTCATCAGTGTTGTGCATCATTACCAGTATCCTTTTCCAGTTATTCCATCACTATTAACAGAGACTAGCACCCCCTAAGCAATGACTTTCCCTTCTCCCCTTCCTTCCATACCTGATAATCACTAATAAACTCCTGTTTCATATCAGTGGGATCTTAGGGTACATAAGCTTTTGTAACTGATCGCCTGGCCATACGTTTTCACAGTTCATCCATGTTGTAGCGTGTATCAGAACTTCATTTTTCTGTATGACTAATACTCCATTGTATGCATATGCCACATCCTGTTTATCATTTCATCTGTTGGGCATATAAATTGCTTGCATCTGTGGACTGTTGGTTGTGCACAGTGCTGAAATTAATGTTAGTATATGAATTTGTTTATGTTCCAGCTTTCAGTTATTTGGGTTGTGTATCTAGGATTGGGATAGCTGAATCATGTGGTGATTCTTTAACTGTTTGAGGAACCAACACACTGTTATGACAGTGGCTGTATGGTTTTATAGTCTTACCAGCAATAGATGAGGTTTCCAAACTTTCTGCATCCTTGCCAACACCTGGTATGGCCATTTTGGCAGGGGTGAGGTGGTATCTCCTTGTGGTTTTGATGTGCATCTTCCTAGGGACTAATGGGAAACCCTGGTGGTGTAGCGGTTAAGTGCTATGGCTCCTAATCAAAAGATTAGCAGTTTAGATCTGCCTGGTGTTTCTTGGAAACTCTGTGGGTCAGTTTAGCTCTGTCTATACGGTTGCTATAAGTTGGAATTGACTTGACAGCAGTGGGTTTGGTTTAGTAACGAGTGGGAGCTGGTAGTACAGTGGTTAAGTGCTCAGCTGCTACCCAAAAGGCAATTTGAACCCACCAGCTGGGGAAAAGATGTAGCAATATGCTTCTGTAAAGATTTACAGCCTTGGAAACCCTATGGGGCAACTGTACTCTGTCATACAGAGTTGCTGTGAAACAGAATCAACTCGGTAGTGGGTTTGGTTTTTTTTATTTTGTTTTGTATTGTTAATGACTAATGACATTAAATATCTTTTCATGTGCTTTGTTGGCCACTGAAAACCCTGGTGGTACAGTGGTTAAATGCTGTAGTCTGGTCTGCTAACCAGAACGTTGGCAGTTCAAATCCAGCAGGTCAAATTCCCCAGGTGTTCCTTGGAAACAGCTCAGGTCACTATGACTGGGAATTGGCTTGATGGCCATGGGTTTTTGGTTGTTGGCCATTTGTATATTCTCTTTAGTTGAACTATATTTTTTATTAAGCCATTCTAGTAGATGTGATGTGGTCTCTCATTGTGGTTTTGATTTGCATTTATCTAGTGGATGTCAAGCATCCTTTCACATACTTATTGACCATTGTATGTCTTCTTTGGATAAATATCCTGGTTTTCTGCCCATTTTTAAATTGGGGTATTTGGCTTGTTGAGGTGTACTAGTTCTTTATTTTACTTAGAAGTCCCTGATAAATAAATGAATTTTAATGTTTTCCTCATTGTGTGGGCATTTTTGCTTTCTTGGTCTTATTTACAGTGTTAAGTTTTAAAATTCTGATTAAGACCAGTTTATTTTTTTCTTTCTCACTTGTGCTTTTGGTGGTTTATCTAAGACACCATTACCTAACTAAAGATCACAAAGGTATGTTTCCTCTTAAGAGTTTTAGCTTTTACATTTAGGTCTGTGATCCATTTTCAGTCAGTTTTTGTATATGGTGTGAGATAGAGGTCTAGCTTCAGTCATTCTTCTGCATGTGAATGTCCAGTTGTCCCAAAATGCATTTGTTGAAAAGATCATTTCCCTATTATGTGGTCTTTGTACTCTTGTAAAAAACAAACTAACCGTAAATATAAGGGTTTACTTGTGGATCCTGAATTCTGTCCATTGATTTATATGTCTGTCCTTGTACCAGCATTACAGTGTCTTGATTACTGGACCTTTGTATTAAGTTTTGAAATTGGGAAATGTCAGTCTTCTAATTTCATTCTTTTTCAAGATTGTATTGGCTATTGTGGTTCGCTTACATTTTCATATGAATTTTAAAATCAGCTTGGTAATTTTTGCAAATAAATGCAGCTAGAATTTTAATAGGGATTATGTTGAATCTGTAGATGAGTTTGGAGAGAACTGCCATGCTAATGGTGTTAAACCCCAAAACCAAACCTGTTGCTGATGAGTCAGCTCACAGACCCATAGGACAGAGTACAAATGCCCCACAGAGTTTGTAAAGAGTGCCTATGGATTTGAGCTGCTGCCATGTTGGTTAGCACCATAGCTCTTAAACCACTGTTCCACCACCAGGGTTTCCTTAACAATATCAGGTGCTCCAGTCTATGAACATGGAATGCATTTCCATTTTGAGGTTTTTTTTTTTTTCCCTAAAATAAAAACAACAATGTTTTGTAGTGAAAAGTGTGACAGTTTTATCCTTCTGTTAAATTTATTCCTGTTACTCTTATTGATACTGTTGTAAATTGTTTTCTTAATTTCATTTTCTGATTAATCATTGCTAGTGTATAGAAACAATTGATTTTTGTTCATTGGTCTTGTATCCTGTAACCTTGCTGAACTGGTTTGTTATTTCTTACAGTTTTTCAGGATTTTCTATATGCATGATCATGTCATCTGCAGGTAGAGATCATTTTACTTCTTCCCTTTCTTTCCTGGTCCCTTTTATTTCATTTTCTTGCCTAATTGCCCTGACCTCTAGTACAATACTTTACAGAATGGTGAGAGGAGACAACTTTGTTTTGTTTCTGGTCTTAGGGGGAAAGCATTCAGTCTGTGGGTTTTTCGTACATGCCCTTATCAAGTTGAGGAAACTACCTTTTATTCCTAGTTAGTTGAGTGGCTCAGTATCCTTGTCATCCAAGTGCAGTTCTCTCCACTTTAATTCTTAGAAATGAACAACCATTCTTTTATGTTTCACTCTGAGTTTGAGTGTTTCAGCCAGTCTCAGTGCAAAAGTAATCAAGTCTTTTTACACTGTTCAAGTTTTACTAAAAACAAGTAAATGTTTAAATGTTTGTGTTACTGACTTGCGTTTGCTTGTTTTTGTTTCAGAAGCCCTACAGGTGGCAACTACTAGTCCAGCTGCCAGTACTACGGGTACTGCTGCTAATTCCTCTACCACTGTGGGTGCTGGCAAGCAAGAACCTCTCTCCTCTACTTCTACAGTAAATATTCCAGAAAATAGAAACTCTACAGAACCCCCCAAACACATCAAACATGATGGTCTTCCTTCAAACCAATTTGCCAAAGGACAGGATGCTGTTGCCATAGAAGGCTGTACAGATGAGGAGAGCACAGAAAGTGGAGGAGAAGGCCAATTCCGAGAGCGTGATGAATTTGTGGTTAAGATAGAAGACATAGAGATTTTTAAGGTGATGTGAATTTTCACAGGCCTAAAAATCACAGTTCAGAAGTGCCTTGATAGCCTTTCTAATGACTTTAATAGCATCTAGCTTAAAAGGCAAAACATTATACTTTTATAATTTCTCTAAGCTATCAAAAGTGTTAATAAAAGTGATCAGATATTTTGAAAAATAAAACTGCTTAAAATAATGTTAACTTTATCTTAGTCTTATGTATTTTTGAGTAGTTAGTATGTTACATTAGAAAAAAAATTCTATGTTGAGTTGATTGTGACCTGTGGTGACTGTATACCAAAAACCCACTGCTGTCAAGTGGATTCTGACTCATAATGACTCTATATGATAGAGGAGAACTGCCCCATACAGCTTCCAGGGAACACCTAGCAGGTTTGAATTGTTGACCTTTTGGTTAGCAGTTGAGCTCTTAACCACTCCATGCTGTGTTTCAGTGTGCAATTAGAGCATTCTGAAATGCTAATGGTTTTTAAGGGTTATCATACAAAAGTAGAATTAGACTTCTTTTCATGATGTCAAATTGTAGAACCATAAATAGAGTGTTACAGTTTCATACAAGAAAATTTTAACTATGTTAAGAAAACTTATTTTCAGGGTGGTTGTTTGCTTTTTTTTTTTTTCAATGGAGGTAGAGAATAATGGTATTAATATATAGTACACTGAAGAACGTAACATTCAAATCTTGCATGTTCCTGCCAATCACAGTGAACTATTGTTAGTATTTTAGCGTATTTGTTCCTGGTTTGTTTTTCTATTTATGTACTGTTATAAAATTACATAAGTAACATGTGACAGTATCATTAAGGGAAAGCATTCCAAGTCTTTTTTAACTATGCAAAAGAGTTCCTGGCTACTTCACATGTTAGTGAGCTTCTCTTTTCCTGTAATCATTTAAGCAAAGGCCAAATAACCAGCTTATAAGAATTATTATAAAAGTTTAGCTTGGTAGGAGTATGAAACAAATAGGTCTTTAAGATTCCTTTCACTTCTAAGATTATATAAATCTAAAATAATGATGCTACTGTTTATAAATGTAATTAATTCTGCTTACTGCAGGAGGCTTTAAAATCAGGAAAAGAACCCCCTGCTATTTGGAAAGTACAAAAAGCTTTATTGCAGAAGTTTGTTCCTGAAATTAGAGATGGGCAAAGAGAATTTGCTGCTACAAACAGTGTAAGTACAATGCTTGTTTACATCAGTGTCCCTGTTTCTTACAATGCAAGTATCCTGGGGAAAAATATATGATTGAAATTTAGATTTATTTTACACTGAGTATTTCTGATACAAAAGAGCATGAAATTTTAACTACAAAATACAGGATAAAATGATCATCTCACTTTACATTTACTTAAATCTGATTTTATTTTTAGACCGCTTAGAATTAAATAATTTTTTTAGTGTTACTTAAGATTTTTTATAAAGGAACTAAAATTGCTCTGTAAAGGCTCAGATAGACTTGGAGGCTCTTATATTGATTATTCTCTCAGATATCCTGACTTACCAGGAGACTGATGGAAGTTACTCTTGGTATTTATGTAGCCGTTCATAGCTCTTGGTTTAAGTTAACATCGGCTGATAAGCAAAATGAGATAGTGCCTATGTATGGGCCTCCAGTAAAGAATGAGCGTGGGATCACTTTCTGTTTGGGGTGAAATTCTAGCCAGAGCTGCATTTTGAATGGCTACGTTTTGATGGCCAGTCAAGTCCACAAAGTAATATTTATGTACAGATTGTATAATTACATAATTCAAAGTGTTTCTGTCCGTAGTACCTTGGATATTTTGGAGATGCAAAAAATAAATACAAAAGGATATATGTGAAGTTCATTGAAAACACAAACAAAAAGGAGTATGTTAGAGTGTGTTCCAAAAAGCCAAGAAATAAGCCATCACAAACCATCAGGTATTTATTTTCTTATCTGCCTGTATAGTGATTATTTGAAGGCTTATTATTGGTGGTAACAGTGTACCAAAAAAATTACACCAATTAAAGAGACTTGACTTTTACTAATACTAAAAAGTCTGAACAAAATGCAGTGCTTGATGCAGTAAGTGATTCCTCTTAAAGTAATGAAACAGGCACTGTAAAGCTCGTGGCCATCTGTGGTGGTAAGGGTTCCCTTTTTTTCCCTGAGTGTTTATGCTGTCACTTGGATGTAGTGAAGACATTAGATTTAGACACACAATGTTTGAATCCACCTCTTTGTGACCTGAAATAAGACCAACCTTTCTGAAGCCTCCCATTTTTTATCTATAGAAGAAAATAATGTCTTTCTACCTACCACTGTGTCAAATTTAAAATAAGATAGATTTTGAGAAAGCAGTGTGAGACCTATGTTTTACTAGACAAATGTTCAGAAAAACTGTCATCATCATCAGTGTGACTCGAGTGTTTGGAACATGAATCTGGAAGATAACCAGTCTAGCCAAATTCCCTGTGATCTGTGTAGGAAATGGGTTATGGCCATTCATAACTCTCAGTCTAGTGCTGGGGACCAAAACAGCCTAAACCTGTTGCTGTAGAGTTGATTGCAACTCACAGAGACCCTATAGGAAAGAATAGAACGCCCCCATAGGATTTCCAGGGAGCAGTCAGTGGATTCGAACTGCTGACCTGTTGGTTAGCAGCCGAGTTCTTAACTACTGTACCACCAGGGTTCCAGTGCCAAAGACATCTAGCTTAATTAAGATTCCCCACCCGGTAGAAGCAGCCCACCTTTTGTTTATAGTGAAATTTTATGTACTCAGAACCAGAAGGGAGCAGAGCTTTTTTTTTTTTTTTAATTATGATTGAATGAAAATGTATATTCTCATATAAATTTGCATGTTCACCTATATGCAGCTTCCACTGCTCTCCCTGCACAGTGACAGCACACTCTTCCTCTCGAGAGCAGAGCTCATTGAGGGCTACAGCACAGATGTAGTTGGGTCTCTGCATCCAAACCTGGCATAACCAGAGCCTCTGAGCATTCTGAGAGTAAGAGTTAACTGTAGCTGTTGGGTGTCATCATGCATTACGTTTCTAAGCCCACTGATACCTGCTGTTCATACTCTTTGGATGAGTCCATAAAGAGAAAGGAGGAATGAAGAGAGAAGAGGGACTGAATTACTACCCCCTTAATAACCTGGGGGTCACTATGAGTGGGAATTGATACTACAGCAGTGAGTTTTTGTAACTGAATATTAATGTCAGTAGTTAAAGAAGGCATTTTATGGTTTTTGGAAATTGCCATTAGAGATGTCTAAGGTTTGAACTATTATTTTTAGGTATTGGTGGGGTAATTAGTCTTTTTTTGTGATTCCCTTATTTATTTTTTCTAATGCAGTTCGACAAGATTTCAGTATTAACCAGATTTAATTGTTTGTAACATTGCAGAACTGTTCAGGCTAAGCTGAGCAGTAGCAGTAAAACTTCTGATCCTCTAGCACCAAAAGCTACAACTACGAAAGCCCTTTCCATGAAACCCAAAGTTAAACAGCTAAAAGTAAAGGCTGAACCACCACCCAAGAAACGGAAGAAATGGAAAGAAGAATTTTCATCATCCCAATCTGACTCATCTCCTGAAATCCATTCTAGTAGTAGTGATGATGAGGGTGAGTCCTCCATGAAATAAATACTTTGATGATTTGAGATGAGCTGCATGAATTGAGGAGGGCAGTGATACTGACAATTCAAATTTTATTTATTTTTCAGGGGATTATGTACCTAATTAGGTTCTGCTTAGGCTTTTCTGAAAATAAATTCGTATTTCCTAGGCACATCAACTGATAGTGCAGTTGATTCACACATCATCAACCTTGTAAAATAGAGAAGGAAGTGAACTGAAAGAAGACCTTTGTGAGTTCTAGCCTTGGTAATGTCCTTTATCTCACTTCTTTGAATAGGATAGGGACTAGATCAAATGATTACTAAAAGCTCTCTGGTTGTAATCTTCTGGGTCTTAAGTTTATGCTAAATAAGTCTAGGAAACAGAAACTCAAAAATTGTAGTTAATACTTACATAGTAATGTATACATTTACACACATGTACACACACATATATATGTACTACTGTATCTGCTATTGACCAATCATGTGTTCATAACTAAGCTAGATATCTTCTCTGTCCCGTAAATTTCTCTTTTATAAAGGGAGAAACCTGATAGATGAGCAGTTTTCAAACTTTTTGATATTGGAACCCATTTACTTCTTCAAAACTGTTAAAGCCATATGATAACAACAGTTTTATTACTATTGACTTACCATATTAGAAATTAAAACTAAGGTAGTTTAAAATGTTAAGAACATATCAGTACACATTCCACTGGCTGTTAAAGCTTGGTGTGGGATATAGGCACGAACTTTTGAGCAGTTCAGAGCAGAAACTGGGACACTCTGGCTTGTGGGCCAATTCTGACCCACAGATTGTTTCTGTAAATAAAGTTTTATTGCCCACTTGTTTAGATATTGCTTGTGGTTGCTTCCGCACTGCAGAGGCAGATTTGAGCAGTTGCTACAGAGACCATATGACCAGCAAAGCCTAAAATATTTACCATCTGGTCCGTTACAGAAGAAGTTTGTAAATAACTTCACTTCTTCTGGAGTGTGAAATTTAAGATCTGGAGGAAAAGAGGAAGGAATCATAGAGTGCACTGTGGAACACTAATACTAAAGCTAAAAAGCGTGATAAAGGGGAGTCCATAGAAGGGCTTAAGTGGAAGAGTAGATGGTGAAATTTGTATTTGAATTACAAGATATCACAGTCCAGGCATGAAGTGAGTCGTAACCTCTAAACAGCAGTGATGGAGCAGAGGCTATAGAAGTGAGAACTTTAGGATGTCAGATTAGCAGACCCTGAATGATAGGTGGGGGTAAGGGAGAGGTTGATGTCTAGGATGGCTGCCAACACTGTAATATAAGTACTGTTGCTTGACAGCTAATATTAAAGATTACTAGAAATGTTGCTAGTTGCTGCTGAATCAATTCTGACTTGTGGCAACTCCATGTGAGCAGAGCAGAACTGATGCACAGGGTTTTCAAGGCTGTGACCTTTCAGAAGCAGGTTGCCAGGCTTATCTTTCAGGGTACTCACTGCTGGGTGGGTTTGGCCACTAGCCTTTCAGCTGGTGATTGAGGACTTAACCAATTGTGCCACACAGTGACTTAGCAGAGTCATAAAAATGTCTTCTGCAGTGCATCAGTCTACTCTAAATGTACTGATTTAACCTGCTGATGAATGGTTGTACTGCAAGTATACGTATCAGGATTTATAAAAGAAATTAGTGCTTTCCATATGTATAGAAAGCATTAGGTGTTATTTTTGCAGTTAGTAGTTTTGTGTATTGCTTATAATAGGGAGGTTTGTGTACTGAATTCACACAATTATATAGTTCCCTTAAATGACAAAATACATTTCCTTTTCACTGGCAACTTGAGTGACCACTAGGTGTCACTAGTATTTAAGCCAGCCACCAAACGCACTGTCATCAGGTCTATTCTGACTCATAGAGACCCTACAGAACAGAGCAGAAATACTCCATAGAGTTACCAAGGAGCACCTGGCAGATTCAAACTGCTAACCTTTTGGTTAACAGACATAGCACTTAACCACTGTGCCACCAGGGTTTCCAAGTAGCTAAGCAAGCAAGCTTTTTCAGTGCTTTTTAAGAAAATAAATATTGACAGTAAAAACAGATTTACAGGCTGGTAGTTTTCCAAGTCTTTTTTTCGGGACCCCTTTGCAATCTTTAAATTTTTTGAGTATCCCAGAAAACTTGTGTTCATGTTGACTGTATCTATTGATATGTACAAAACAAAGTTTAAAATATTTATTTAAAATCAATTTAGTACATGTTAACATACTTAAAATATGTATACTTTTGAAAATTAGCAATAATTAGGGAGAGTCACGATTTCATATCTGCTTCTGCATTTATTTTGTTCTTGTATGTTGTTTTCGTTAAAATATATAGAGGAAATCCAGCCTCATGCAGATAGTGTAGCTGGAAAAGGAAGAATATTTTCATTGCCTTTTCAGGTAATTATGGATATTTTTTGGTGATACTCAAAACTTGATAGGTGATAGTTTGTTGAACTTTCCTTGCTCTGTTACATTAAAATCGATTGGTTTGTCCTTGCCTGTTGAATACATCTTTTATAGAGGCATGATTTTATAATTATGCATCAGTCTTTTAGAAAATGTTAGTTAGCTTAGTGATGATGCAGACACTCCAAATGTTCGTACATACATTTCATTTTACAGTATAAAAATAAAACCACAACCATTGATCTCATTAATGAAGTCTTAAAATGCTGGGAGACTGTCATGCTCACAGTGACAACAGCTATTAACTTTATTGACTTTTAAGAAATAACTGCCAAGTATCCTGGCCTGAATAGGCATAGGGTGTCTGTCAATCATTTTTTCAAATGAACAGTGCTTCCATGAAAAAAAGTGGGTAGTGGATCCTGTAACTTGGTTTCCTAGGCCCATTATACTTAATGGCATCAGTGCTTTATGTATGCTTCCCATTTCATCACACAGAATATTACCATGACCTTTACTCTGCCCTCCTAAGAACTGCCAGAGCTCTTTAATTTCAAAATCATGCTAACTTGATTTTTAATGTTTCTATAAAATTAGGAAGAAGTTTACTTTTCAGTGCCCCAAGGAATTAAAAAATAGTTTAAAAATTCACTGAAGATTGGAGATTTAGTAAAATTAAGTTTGACTGCTTCATTAGGAACTATTCTTCAGTGAAACTGGCTTTTTTTTTCCTTCTGCAAGGCATGTCAGTGACATGACTGCTAGTACAGTTTGGTGCCATTGCTTGACTCATGCTATGCAAGGCACCAAGCAGTTTTACCCAACATTGTTTTGCACCATATGTGCAAATGTCAACACAGTAAAAAACGCAAGTAACATCTAATCTTATTATGAAAATAGTTTTGACATCGAAGACCCTTGAATGTGTCTTGGTAGCTCCAGGAGTCCATGACTAAGAACTGCTATTACAGGCCATGATATAATTATGTATTTGAATGTGAAAAGTCACACTTGAGATAAACTTAATTTTGCAGTCTTGCCGTCAAATTTGGATGAGTTATGGTCACATTAAATTTTTTAACATGTCCTAGTCCTATACCAGAATTTTATAGTAATTTAAGTATAAAAGTAAAAAAGGTTATTACTTTAACTGTCTTGTGCTTTCTTGACTCCTTGATGAGGACAGGAAAAGCACCAGGACTAGAACAGCACCTTCTGGCAGCATGTATCTGAGGTAGGGGTCAGGGGAAGAAAACAGGTTTCTACCAGACCTAGGTCTCCAGATTCTGGTCTGGTGTTGGGCTCAGAATCACCCGGCAAACTTGTAAAAGAAAATTAAAATAAAGTGTATGCTGAAGCTTCATCACCACACCACCACCATCTCTAAGAGATTCAGGTACAATCGGTCTAACAGTCTGTTGTGTTTGTTTTATAAACTCTCCTTGATTCTGATGTACAAACCGGCTTTGAGAGTCTCACCTGGAGTATTCTTAAAGCAGCTTGGGAGAACTCTGAATTTGAGGAAATTGTGTCCACAACTTTTCAAATGTATGAACTCTTCTTAAAGTTGCCAGGAGGGAAAATTTAACATTTCCTTTCTTCCCGCTGCCAGAATTTGATCCTCCAGCTCCTTTTGTCACTCGTTTTTTGAACACAAGAGCAATGAAGGAAACCTTTAAGAGCTACATGGAATTGCTTGTTAGCATTGCCTTGGACCCTGACACAATGCAAGCCTTAGAGAAGAGCAATGGTACAGACTGCTAAGTAGTACTTCTGGATTTGGTTTTCTGTTCTTGTTTATTGTTCATATATGGTTTATATGTTATATATTACCAGTACAAATTTACAATTATCTTGATTCCATAAAGGGATCTTACTTTTTCGCACATTGAATATTTGAATGTCACATTGAATGTATTTTTACTGCTTTCTACCATTGGGAAAACTATGTAACTACCAACCAGTTTCTTACAGTTCCAGAATCTTTAATATCATCCAAATATTTCGCTTAAGTTAACAACAATACATGAAACTAGATTTGAAGGTCCAGATATCACTACATTCTGTTTGCCAGTAATAGGAGAGATTAACTAGGTAATAATGGTGCAGAGATTAAAATACTGTATTTGTGTTTTCAGTGAAAGATACATTATTTCCTAATTACAGCAGCATATTCACTGGGTTATAGCCATTACTATTATGCCTTTATTCTTTGGGTAATTTTTTCTTTAATTAAGTCATGGATTAAGCTGGTATGTGAAATAAACTGGTAACTCTTAGATCAAATGTTTTTCAATAAGTGTTACCCTTCAGCTACTATAGCATTTACCAGTGCCAAGGAAAAGAAGGAATAAAAGGATTAATGAACCAGTTTCCTTTACCCAGCTATCAGGCTGAGTAGTGCCAGTGCAAATCTAAAGAGAGTTAAAAAAACAAGTAATCAGTAACAAACTGTAATTGAACAATAATATCTAATAATAACATGCTGTTTTATAATTCCACATACTTTGACTTATTTTTACACAATCCAAGAACAACTGAGGGGGCAGTTTTGTGGCTGAAAAAAGTGAGGTTCAGAGAGGTTAAATTACTTGCATAAGGGCGTATATACCTTGCAAGCCGCAGAGAAAGGATTAGAATCCAAGATCTAGAGCACTTCCTTTTTTACTATAGACTCAGACAGTATCCCCTGTATCAACCATTTTAAAGTGATGTGAAGCTAGCAGGGACCTTAGAGATTACCCAGTCTAAAACATTTGTTTTGTAGACAGATATTATGTGAGTAAATGTATCTCCTAAAGTTTTACAACATTTACTGGTTGAGAAACCAAGTTTCAGACCCATATAAATACTGGCCCCCTTCCCCAACAGCACTCTTGGCTTTAAATCTTTTCTTTCTTAATCAGACAACTTTCATCATAAAATGTACATTTACTAATAGTGGTCAGTCAGGGTAGATTTGGAATGATTTTTTTCTTCTGTTGCTTATCAGTGTTTTCTGATTTTTCTCCATATAAAATGGAGGAAAAAAGTTGTAGTTTAGAACACACAAGGGACACAGTCATGGAATCTTCTTATGCACACAACTAGACACCTTCATGGGAAAAGGTACTTAAGGACCACAGGCTTAGGGAACATTTTTGTCAGCTGGGATAACATAATGCATAAGAAAAATGATTTCTACCCTGTTTTGATGCATAGGGTCTAGGATATTAACAGCCTTCAAGTGGCCAATTGAGATACAACTAGTGCACTCTTCCCATCCAGGGTGAAGGAGTGAAGAAAACCAAAGACTCAAGGGAGCAGTTAATTCAGAGGACTACCAAACCACATGTACTGCAGCCTACATGACCCCAAAACCAGAAGAACTGGATGGTGCCCAACCACTCGGGGATCAAAATAGAAGGTTCTAGACAGAATAGGAGAAGAATGTAGAATAAAAAGACAAATTCAGCAAAAAAATAAAAATAAAAATAGAAAGACCCAGACTTACTGGCCTGACAGAGATTGGAGGAACCCCTCTGACTTTCAACTGCAGCCATTCACAGAAGCCACCTCCAGCCAAACAATAGACTGGCCTATAAAAATCAACAACACCCAAAAAGAATGTGCTCCATAAAACGTTTGAGACCAAAAAAACAGTATCTGGAGGCAGGACCAAGATAAGATGGTAGACCTAAAAGAACAAATGAATCCAGTACATACGACCAGGAGCCTTGAACTTCAAAGGGAAAGTTGAGAACTAGGACTGAGCAATCAGGAAGGGAAAATAACACCAGAAATACATAAGATTCCATAGATTTGACCTCAAGGAGATTAGCAGACATCCTCTTCAGAGAGGAGTATCTATCTGGACAGTCCACTCATGTCTCCAGAACCAGTGAGAGATGGCACAAGATCACTGAAAGCTAAGTCTTTGCATGTAACCTGCTGTGCACAAATCTGAATCTTGTCTTTGAGATGAGCCTGCTTCCCTTCTCCCAGCTCTCTCCTCCCTTTTGTATACTACTGGAGTCTGGAGTCTTACACCATTGCCAGGCAGAAATGACTCCTCAGGCCTGCTCTGAGCCAATCTCGCCCTCCCTTCTCTGCACTGAGCTCAGCTCTGGATGCCATTACCTGAGCTGGAAGTAGGACTCCTTAAGCCCATCCTAAGCTACTCTCAGAGATTCAGAGGGGTAACAATTTGACAGTTTCAGGAAGGGGGTGGGGGAGAAAAACATTCTGCTGATGACCCTAAGCTGTAAAATCAGGGCAGAAACTGTTCCTTCATGTAAATTCAGACATAAGGAGATAGTCTACCCTCACAGATACTCAGGGATAGCTGTTAGCCACCTATCTTTCTCAGCAGCAGCAGCTAGACACTACTGCCTATCCAAGTCATGCCTGCCCATCTACGACAGTAGGCAAGAGCTTGCACCACACACTTGGTGACTGACTACCTAGACATGTGAGCTGAATCCATGTCAAAACAAAAAACTAGAGCACAGTAGGCAAATATTAAGTACAATTTACTGAAAGCTTGGAAATAGCAGTCCATATCCAAGCACTTGAAGGGGTAGACTGTGATCTCTTCAGAAAGCTCCTGAAACAAAGAATCAAATTTTCCAGAGGAAGAGAACTTCCTGGAGTTACCAGATACAGTAGAATACAAAACATTAATATTTATAACTCTTAGATAGGAGAGCATAAAGAAAAACTGAACACAATGCAAGAAAGCATAGAATGACAGGAACTGGAAATTCAGAAAATAAATTACAGAATTCAGCAACTCAATAGAAAGTCAAAGGAGAAAAACTGAGGCATTGGAAGGCTGAATTAGTGAGACTGAAGATAAAACAAATACTATCAGTATATTTGAGGAAAAGTTGGGTAAAAGAATTTTCAAACAATTAAATACTAAGAATAATGTGGCACTCTATACAGAGGAATAATCTATGAGTGAGTGGAGTATCAGAACTGGAGGGGGAGTAACAGAAAATATGATTGTCCAAGATTTGCAGGCAGAAAACTTCCCTGATATCATGACATATGAGAAGATACTTATCCAAGATATTCATCAAACTCCACATAAGGTATATCCCAAAAGAAAGGCACCAAACTATTATGATCAAACTTGTAAAAACTAAAGATATGGACACACTTCTAAATGTGCTGAGAGATACATGAAAAATTTAACTATGAGGGAGAATTAGACTTAGCTCAGACTACTCACTAGAAGCTATGCAGCCAAGAAGGCAACAGAATGATACATACAAAGCCTTGAAGGAAAATAACTGCCAGCCGAGAATTAAATATCCAGCAGAATTGTCTTTGAAATATGATGGCAAAATTAGCATATTTCCAGATAAAAATTTAGAGAATTTCCAAAAAAAAAAAAAAAAAAACCAAAATTACAAGAAATACTAAAGGGAATCCTTTGGTTAGAAAATCAGTAACACTAGGTAACAACCCAAGACCAGAACACAAAACAGCAACTGCATCTCAACCACCCAAATAACGGAATCACAGAAATTAATCATAAGGAAACAGATATCATTATGTAAACATAACAGAAGGGTCCAAAAGAAAATGTAGTCACAGATCTTTCAAATGGAGAGGAAGTCAAGGCAATATAAAGAAATTAAAGACTAGTTTAAATTCAGAACAACTGGGATAAATATTGAGGTAATCACAAAGAAAACCATTAGTCCTGTGCATCGAAATTAAAAACAAGAAAAACATGAAGTCTCAGCAAATACAAAACTACCAACACTGAAAAAGATGAAAAAAGACAGTAAGAAAATTAAATAGAACAAAGGAATTGTCTACAACACACACAAAAAAGACATGAAAATGACAACACTAAGCTCATACATATCAGTAATAACTCTGAATGTAAATGGGGTAAATACACCAATAAAGAGATTGCAAGTGGCAGATTGGATTAAAAAAAAAAAACCCATCTATATGCTGCCTAAAGGAGACACGCCTTAGACTCAAAAGACATGAACAAAGATGGAGACAAACATGTATCCCAAGCTAACAATATTCAAAAGAAAGCAACAATGGCAATATTAATTCCACCACATTGGATGAAGAAGGACATTATATAATGATTAAAGGATCAATACTCCAGGAGGACATAACCATATTAAGTATTTACACACAAAACAACAGGGCTCCAAAATACATAAAACAGACATGAAACACACTGAAAACCAAAACAGACAGCTCCACAATAATAGCAGATATTTAAACACACCACTCTTAAGGGCGGAACAGCTAGAAAAAGGCTCACTAAGGACACGGAAGATATAAACACTACAGTCAACAGACTTGCCCTCATGTTGTTAGGTGCCATCAAATCAGTTTCAACTCAGAGTAATGGTATGAACAACAGAACAAAACACTACCTGGTCTTGCATCATGTCCACAATTGATTTTATGCTTAAGCCCATGTTGCAGCCACTGTGTCAGTCCATCTCATCAAGGGTCTTCCTCTTTTTCGCTGACCCTCCACTCTACCAAGCATGATGTCCTTCTCTAGGGACTGATGCTTCCTGACAACGTGTCCAAAGTAGGTTAAGACTCAGTCTTGCCATCTTTGCTTCCAAGGAGTATGCTGGTTGTACTTCTTCCAGAACAAATCTGTTCGTTCTTTTGGTGGTCCACGGTACATTCAACAGTCTCCTCCAACATCACAATTCAAAGGCGTCAATTCTTCTGCTTTGTTCATGGTCCAGCTCTTGCACGTATATGATGCAGTTGAAAATACCATGGCTTAGGTCAGGTGTACTTTAGTCTTCAAGGTGACATCTTTATTTATTAGTATTTTAAAGAGATTCTTTGCAGCAGATTTTTCCAGTGCAGTGCATTTTTTTATTTCTTGACTGATGCTTCCATGGGCGTTCATTATGGACTTGACCTCTTAGACATATGCAGAACACTCCACCTAACAGCAGTCAAGTATACTTCTTTTCCAATGTACATGAAAGATACACCAGAACTGACCACATTATTGGGCCACAAAGCAATCTTAACAAAATCCAAAGTGCTGAAACACCGCAAAGCATCTTTTCATACCATACAGCCATAAAAGCAGAAATTAATAACAAAAAACAAGGGGGAAAAAAATCAAACACATGGAAAGAGAACAATACCTTGCTAAAAAGCTACTGGGTTGTAGAAGAAATCAAGGATGGAATAAAGAAATCCATAGAATCAAATGAGAATGAAAGCTCATCTACTAGAATCTGTGGGACCCAGCAAAAGCAGTGCTCAAATGTTAATTTATCTTAATAAATGCACATCCAAGAGAAGAAAGGGTGGAAATCCAAGAGTTAGCACTACAACCTGAAAAGTGGAAAGAGCATGAAAGGTACCCCCTCAGGCAGCAAACGAAAGCAAATTGGGTTAGACAAAAGACTGGAATGCTTCTACACTGCTTGTGGGAAAGTGAAGTGGCACAACTACTTGGAAATCAATTTGCCACTTTCGTCAAAAGCTAAAGATAAAAATACTGTATGATCCAGCAGTCCCACTGCTCAGAACAGATCCTGGAGAACTAAGATCTGTCACACACACCAGTGTTTACTGCAGCACTGTCCACAACGGAAAAAGAAGGAATAAACCTCAGTGTCCACTAACAGATGAACGGATAAACTGTGGCATATTCACAAAATGGAAACCCTGGTGGCACAGTGGGTTAAGTGCTATGTCTGCTAACCAAAAGGTGGGCAGTTCAAATCCACCAGGCACTCCTTGGAAACTCTATGGAGCAGCTCTACTCTGACCTCTAGGGTCACTGAGTCAGACCTGACTTCACAGCAGTGGCTTTTGTTTTGGTATATTAACAGAATGGAATACTGTGCAATGATAAAGAACAATGGTGATCTCAGGAAACAACACAGAGTCATCTGGAAGAGCTGCTGAGTGAAATCAGCTGCAAAAGGACAAATATTGTGTGAAACTGCTATTATATACAATAAGTTATTTACCTTTTCTGTCCTAGTTACCTCACCTATAAGAAAAGGTTTAAGCACAGAAAAAACAATTCTTTGATGGTTAAAAGAGTTGAGAGGGAAGAGGAGGGTTATTTATAGATTAGATTGTAGATGAGAATTGTGTTAGGGGAGTGACAGCACACAGTAGAAGGCTGGTTAATACAACTGGACTACACCAAAAGCTAAAAGGTTTTCTAAATATAATCCAACATTTTGAAGGGCAGAGGAACAAGGATAGGATTCTGGGGACCATGGTTTCAGGGGACATCTAGTCTAACTGGGGCATAACTTACTTTCTAAGAATATTTCCTTGTGCTACTTTGGTGAGTGGTGAGTGGTGTCTGGGGTCTTAAAAACCAGCAAGTGGCCATCTTAGTATCATCAGCTGGTCCAAATCCACCCGGAGCAGAGGAAAAAATGATGGACATCAAAGTCATGAGGAAAATTTATCAGCCCAGGAGACAGAAGGTGCCATATGATTCAGAAATTACACAGCATGAGACCGGAAGAACTAAAGGGTGCCCAGCCACACCAGTGACTGGCCTGACAGGGAGGACCACACAGAGCCCCGGATGTAGCAGTAGAAAACTGGGTATGCAGAACCAGAACTCTGTTAATAAGGACTACACTTGATGGTCCATCAGACGAGAGGGTCCGCAGAGCTGAAACCAGTACCGAAGACAGCTCCTGAGGCAGATTTGACTGGACTAGACAACAGAGTTTTGCTGGTGAAAAATGTGCTGCTTGGCTCAAATATATACACGAGGCTCTCTGGGCAGCTATTGTTCAGAGACAGGGTGAGAGGATAGAAGGCGATGGGTTGATTGAAAGGATACAAGAATATAATTTGGAAAGGAGGAGTGTGCTGTCACAGTGGTGGGGGGATCAGTTAGAGCTGTATAGTGTGTGTAGGGTTCCACATGGTAAATTGATTTGTATTGTAAACTAACAAAGCACAATAAAGTATATTAAAAACAAACAAAAAAGCCAACATTTGTCCAAAAGTAAAGATGACAGGAAAGGTTAGAAAAACCAGATCAAACAGGGAACCTAGGGCAGAAATGAGAGTGTTAATATGCTGGAGAGTGAGGGGATTATAACCACTGCCATGGGATACTTTGTGCACATTTTACTGACTGGGAAAGTAATGTGCTAAGTAAACTTCATCTAAAACACAGTAGTTTTTTAAATGTATTTTAAGTAATGCACTGAAAGCTTGTTTCAGTGAAATATAAATTTTTACAGTATTTTAATAGATTTAATCACTACTAGAAAGATAAAGTGTTCAGGTATATTGCACTGTTACCTTAGAAAGTTTTCTTCACTAAGGACTTTTTATTCAGAATGAGGAAAGCATTCTTTCCCAGGTCACTGTGTATTCCAAATGAATAGTCACTTCATTGAGCTGTGAATTTAGTAACCAGCATTCTGAGGATTATATATACATTTTCAGAAAAGTTGTTAAAAGCATTAAGAATTAGATAACATAGTACTATGCTGATAATAGTCCAGTAACCTAAAATAGTTCGTGCTGCATCAAAAGCAGTTAACCCACACTGTTTTTGAAAGAATGTAAGGTACATGGGGTGAAAAAGAACAAAATTTTGGGTGGGAGTCATTAGCATACTTTTACTCTCTTCTACAATAATTTGACTCTTCCCTTCTTTTTCTGACACTGGGTGTTGATCATTTTGCTTTATCCCCAATCACAGTGACGTGAGAACATCCCTGGAGGACACTCATTCTGCTCACATTCTGTGTGATGTTCAGTGATTCGTGTTTTGTAGGCCTGCTGTCACACCGATGGCCGGCTGTGGACAATCAGGCACCTTAGCCAAGGGTCACAGAGCTGCCAGCAATTCTAGGGGGCGGGATAGGGGTAAACCCAGGCTTCAGTCCTAGTCCACAGTGTGTCATTGTGCTACACTGCCTCCTTCTCACTTGCTAGTATAAACCTAATTTGTAAGTTAGCCCTTGTTTAGAAAGCATCATTTAATTTGAAGTATTTTAGTATGTTAATGTTCTGAGGAAAAATACTTTTAGAAAGTGTTTATGTTGATAATTTTTTCTATTGCAATTTTGTTTCAGATGAGCTACTTCTGCCTCATATGAAAAAAATAGATGGCATGCTGAATGATAACCGAAAGAGGCTCCTTTTGAATCTTCATTTGGAACAGTCCTTCAAGGTATTTCCTGATTAGCAAAATTCAGTGGAGATCACAGGCTGATTGGAAGAAAAATCTGTGAAGGTCACTCTTAGTTGAACAAAATTTTTAAGCAAACAAACACTTGAGTTTTTAGTCATTGTAAGTCTGTTTAGCATGGCTTTATGTTACTAAGCAACTTCTAGTGTTAATTATTTGCTCTTTGCATAAATGATCTCTTTCAGACATTCATATTAATCTAGTATGTATTCTGCATAATTTAAAATGTTTTCCAAAAGTATGTTTTAAACTATTTCAGTTTTTTCTTTTAAACCTTTACAGAATTTTCACATTTTATTTATAGTTAAAACTGGCCTTTTGTCATCAGTTTTCAAAATTGCTTTTACTTGCCTGACTCACCCATACCTCAGGAAAAACTTACTCTTAATTAGATAATGGTAGGCGATACATATGTAATTGTATCTGTTAATATATTTCAGCACTATGAATTGAACAAACTGCTAACTGAAAATCAGAAAATCTGTCAAAGAAGTTAGTTAATATTTGGAAAATACCCAGCTGATTCAAAAATGTAATACCACACATAGTATCATTACCTGGGAGAGGTTTTTTATTAATGCTGATCATGTTACACATTTGTATAGCTTTTTCACCTCTGGTTTTTTTTTTTTTTTTATTTTTATTTAACATAACTGAGTGAAAATGTACATTCACATGTAAATTTACATGCCCCCCTATATGCAGCTTCCACTGCTCTCCCTGTCCGGTGACTGCACACTATTCCTCTCTGCTCCATACATGTCTCATCCTCCCAACAGTCTCCTTTCCCCTCCTCTCCGTCCACTCCTCTTCCTCCAGCCAGAGGTCAGCAAGATGATATCCTATAGATGTATAGAACCATAAAGTGCTTCCAATATATGGTTACTCTGCATTGCCAAGTCCAATCCATTCCTGTCCAAAGAGTGGACCTTTGTTATAATTTATGGGAACGGGCAGCATCAGGGCCGGGGGCCATGCTCTCAGAGGAACCCCCAAACCGCTGGACCATCAATTGAGGTCTTTTAGTGGAGATCTCTTGATGCACCTCTTTTTATTCTTGTGTTGCCAGTGAGGCTCCTCTCTGTGAGCTCCGTCATGGCTATCACTGGTGGTGGCCGGGCACCATCCGGTTCTTCCGGTCCCAGGTCGATGTAGGCACCCACTCTTGTGGGTCTCTCTGTCTTCTCGGTTGTCTTTACCACATGCCATTTTGGCCCTCGGTGAGCATCCCACATCTCTTTTTTATCTGAACACCACATAAAAGTGCATATTGACTTCATTTTAACTAGGTGAAAACTGAGGCTCTGAAATTAGTACAAAAGTTAAGTTCAACATAAAATGGCACTGAGCTGTATTAGCAGGCTCAGACTTCAAAGGGGGAAAGGAGGGTAAGGGAAAGGAAATGAGGACAAGGGGAATGGGGTAAAGGGGTTAGATAGCCAGAAGCTGCTGAGAAGCCTAGTACAAAGACTTTGGTCACCTGACTCCTAGTCCAGTGTTTCCTACTTAACTGTAGACTTAAAATGGAATATTCTTTGGGGAAATGCCCTATTTCCTGGATTCAGGGGAATGTTGTTAAATAGGTGTTTTCTAAATATTTGCTGAATCTTAAAAAATTGACCCCTTCAGCTAACCAGTTCAGAAATGTCAAACGTATTCTGTAATAACTTGTATTAAAAAATGCTACTAGTCGAGATTCATTATTCAATAGATATGTAAAGTTTGTGTGATAATTTGTAATGAACTGAAAAGTTAGTTTATAATTATTGATTCTGAAAGTTTTCTTATAATCAGTTTGCATTTTAAAGCCAAATTACACAGTATCAAAAGTTAGAATGATTTGACTGTAAGTGTAAAATATCACAAATAGTAGATTAAGAGAGATTTCCTATTGTTTAAAAATAGTTACAGCTGCTTCCCATGATGCTCTTTATGATTCAGAAGTCTCAGAGCCTTCAGAAGTTACAAACTTCTGTTCTTTTCTAAAATCCATTGACGCCAGCATCATTCATTCCTTCCAAATTTAGAATCTATTTTTAGTCTTTAAAATTTACTTGCTGTAAGACAGTATCTCTGGCTCCAACATTTCAATCCTGGGTGTATTTTAAGCAGAAAATACCAAAGTATGCGGTAAAAGAACAAATAATCTGAGAGAGAAAGCAGCTTGAAATTGACAGTAACTCACTTTGATAAGAAATGGCAAAAATCCTGTCATTTCTAGCAAACATAGTTCTCTCCTACCTTTAGGCTAATGTATTTCCAACTACGTTTACAGCTAAGGAAAACAGTATGTAATCTGTTTTAAAAAGAAAATGTTATCAAAATCACAATACTAGGTGCTAAGAGATTTTTATGAGTTGGGTAAAAGAATAGCCTTGAAGGTTGGAACCCTTCCTAAAATAAATATAATGGAAGTACTTTGACCCTCATAATGTGACAGTAATGAATGATACTGCTACCTTAATTTCATTTTATAAACCTATGTTGTTGTTAGGTGCCATCGAGTCAGTTCCAACTCATAGCGATCATATGAATAACAGAATGAAACACTGCCTGGTCTTGTACCACGTCTACAGACATTTTTATGCTTAGCCCATCTTTGTGGCCACTGTGTCAGTCCATCTCGTTGAGGGTTTTCCTCTTTTTCCCTGATCCTCCACTCTACCAAGCATGATGTCCTCCAAGGACTGATCCCTCCTGACAACATGTCCAAAGTTGTAAGACACAGTCTTACAACTGTTCTTCCAAGAACACTCTGGTTGTATTTCTTCTACAACAGATCTGTTTGTTTTTTTGGCGGGCCATGGTACATTCAGTGTTCTTCTCCAACACCACAATTCAAAGGCATCAATTCTTCTTCTGTCTTCTTTGTTCATTGTCCACCTTTAGCATGCATACGATGTGACTGAAAATACCATGGCTTGGGTCAGGCACACTTTAATCTTCAAGGTGACATCTTTACTTGTCAATATTTTAAGAGATCGTTTACATCAGATTTTTCCAGGGCAGTGTGCCTTTTGGTTTTTTGACTGCTGCTTCCATGGATGCTGATTGTGGACCCAAGTAAAATGAAATTCTTGACAACCTCAGTCCTTTCTCCATTTATGTCGATGTTGCTTACCGGTCCAGTTGTGAGGGTTTTTGTTTTCTTGATGTTGAGGTGCAGTCCATACGGAAGGCTATGGTCGTTGATCTTCATCCGTAACTGTTTCAAATCTTCTTTACTTCCAGCAAGTACGGTGGTGTCGTCTGCATAATGCAGGTTGTTAATGACTTGTCTTCTGATCCCGATACCTCATTCTTCTTTGTATAATCCAGCTTCTCGGATTATCTGCTACGCACACAGATTAAAAAAGTATGGTGAAGGCTAGAACCCTGATGCACACCTTTCCTGACTTGAAGCCATGCAGTGTCCACTTGTTCTGTTTGCATGACTGCCTCTTGATCCATGTACAGATTCCTTAAGAGCACAATTAAGTGTTCTGGAATTCCCATTTTATGCAGTGTTGGCCATAATTGGTTATGATCCACACAGTCAAGTGCCTTTGCATAGTCAGTGAAACACAGGTAAGCCTCTTTCTGATATTCTCTGCTTTCAGCCAAGATTCATCTGACATCAGCAATGATATCCCTGGTTCCAGGGGGTTCCACATCCCCTTCTGAATCCAGCTTGAATTTCTGGCAGTTTGTTGTCAGTATACTGTTGCAGTCACTTTTGAATGCTCTTGAGCAAAATTTTACTTGCATGGGATATTACTAATGTTGTTCAGTAATTTCCACATTCGGTTGGATCACCTTTCTTTGGAATGAGAGTAAGTATGTCCTTCTTATAGTCAGTTGGCCAGCTAACTGTTGTCCAGATTTCTTGGCATAGACAAGTCGGCACTTCCAATGCTGCATCTGTTTATTGGAATATCGTTATTGCTATTCTGTGAATTCCTGGAAACTTGTTCTTTGCCAGTGACTTCAATGCAGCTTCGACTTCTTCCTGCAGTACCATTGGTTCCTGATCACATGCTGTCTCTTCAGATGGCTGAACACTGAGCAGTTCTTTTTGGTATAATGACTGTGTAGCCCTTCCATCTTCTTTTGATGCTCCCTGAGTCATTTAATATTTTTCTTGTAGAATCCTTCACTAATGCAACTTGATGCTTGAATATTTTCTTCAGTTATTTCAGCTTGAGAAATGCAGAATGTGTTCTTCACTTCTGGTTTTCCATTTCTAACTCTTTGCACAGATCATTATAATACTTGGTCTTCTCGAGCTGCCCTTTTTAAATTTTCTGTTTAGGTCTTTTACTTCACCATTCCTTCCTTTTGCTTTACCTGCTCCACAAACGAGAGTAAGTTGCAGAGTTTCTTCTGACATCCAATTTGGTCTTTTTTTCTTTCCTGTCTTTTTAATGACCTCTTGCTCTCTTCATGGATGTTGTCTTTGATATCATTCCACAGTTCATCTGCACTTTGGTCATTAGTGGTCAGCATATTAAATCTGTTCTTGGCATGGTCTTTAAACTAAGGGGGGACATGCTCAAGGTTATACTTAGGCTCTCATGGACTTGTTCTAAGTTTCATCAGTTTCAATTTGAATTTGCATATGAGCAGTTGATGATCTGTGCCACAGTCAGCACCTGGTCTTGTTCTAACTGCTGATATGGAGCTTTTCCTTTGTCTTTTTTCCACATATGTAGTTGATTTGGTTCCTGTGTATTCCATCTGGTGAGATCTATGTGTACAGTCACCGTTTGGGTTGGTTAAAAAGGTATTTGCAATGAAGAAGTTGTTAGTCTTGCAAAATTGTATCATGCTATCTGCAGCATTATTTCTGTCATCAAGGCTGTATTTTCCAACTATTGATCCTTCTTTGTTCCCACCTTTTACCTTCCAGTCACCAGTAATTATCAGTGCATCCTGATTGCATGTTTGATCAGTTTCAGACTTCAGAGCTGGTAAAAATCTTCATGTCTTCATCTTTGGCCATAGAGGTTCGTATGTAAATTCAAATAATAGTCATATAAACTGGCCTTCCTTGTAGGTGTATGGATATTATCCTATCACTGACAGCACTGTACTTGAGGACAGATCTTGAAATGTTTTCTTTGATGATAAACCCAACACTATTTCTCTGCAAGTTTTCCTTCCCAGCATAGTAGACCATAGGATTGTCAGATTCAAAATGGCCAAAACCGGACTATTTCGGCTCACTAATGCCCAGGATGTCAATGTTTATGCATTACATTTCATTTTTTATGATTTCCAATTTTCTTAGTTTCATACTTTGTACATTCCTTGTTTTGATTATTAATGGACGAATGCAACTGTTTCTTCTCATTTCAAGTCGTACTACAGCAGCAAATGAAGATCTGAAGGCTTTACTCCATCCATAATATTAAGGTCGTCTCTCCTTTGAGGAAGCAGCTCTTCCCCAGTCGTGTTCTCAGTGCTTTCCAACCTGGATGGCTCATTTTCTGGCACTGTATCTGACAGTGTTCTGCTGCCGTTCATACGGTTTTCCCTGGCAAATTCTTTTCAGAAGTAGACTCCTGGGTCCTTCTTTCTAGTCTGTCTTAGTCTGGAAGCTCAACTGAAATCTGTCTACCATGGGTGATCCTGCTGGTAACTAAATCCCAGTGGCATAACTTCCAGTATCATAGCAACAAGCAAGCCTCCACTGACAGACAAGTGGGGGCTGCTCACTCTTTATCTTTACTCCTCTTCTGAGCTAAATTATTATTACTATAATTACAGTAATTATTACAAAATGTCATTCATTTAAGCTGTAAGTGTCATTTAATTGTTGTTTAGCTTTTCATGTCAGGGTGAAGCTTTTCATGTCAACCAAGTAGGTGAGGACATAAATGCTGGTAGTGGCTTCTGAAGAATAAACTGGAGTTGGTTCTGCTGGATGGCTACTGTATTGTCAGTTGTAGCTGCCGTTATCACTGTCATCGGAAAACTTAAGCTCTGTTTTAGGATCTTATCCTGAGAAAGAAAAAAAAAGAGATGAAGCAAGAAAAGCATCACAGCACTTCTCATTCTTTGTCGTCATTGTCATCCAGGATCAGATGACTTCTTTTTAGCAGGAATGGCTGAGTTTCAGGGTATTGACAGGTTTAAAATAGCAGTTTTGAAGAAACTTAAGTATGTCATTCTTTTCCCTGGCTGTAGTGCCAGAGAGCCATTACTAAAAAGAACTTTCAACCTGAGTCCCCCAGTATGGCACACTTTGCTCATGCAGGTCACACGGTCAGCCCAGATTCAGACACTCCAAGTCTTGAGAGGAGGTACAAAGAATTTGTGGCCATGTTTCATTTACCTGGGCCAATAGTACTCCCCAGCATGAGTGTGTGTGTACGTCTTTCACATTAATCTGCTACCTATATATTTATTAGATCCCATCAGTAACCTCCAGATGTGTCTGTATTACTGTGCATGTATTACATAAACACAGAACTTTTTTGTACTATTGTGATTAAGTGAAAGTATACAATCCAAATTAAATTTGCATGTCCATCTGTCTACAGCACCTTTCTGCTCCCCTTGGCCAGTGACAGCATACTCCTCTTTTTCGTTCTGTATATGTCATACTCTCTTTAACAGTCTCCTGTTCCCTCCTCTCCACCATCTCCTCTGCCTTCTAATAAGAGGCCAGTAGGACACATCCTGTAGATGCACACAACCATAAAGTACACACACGATATGGTCGCATTGTATCTGCAGGTCCAGTCCATTCCTGTCTGAAGAGCTGACCTCAGTAATGTTTTCTGGTCAGGGGCAGCAGCAGGTCTAGGGCCCATGTTCCCAGGGGAACCCCCAAGCCTCCAGACCATCCACTGTGGCCTTTTAGTGGAGTTCCTGAGGTGCACCCTTGTTTTTCTTGTGTTGCCACTGGAACTCAACAGTGTGTGCCCCATCATGGCTATCTTTGGTTGTGGCCAAGCACTACCAGGTTCCTCTGGTCACATGTTGATACAGTCACTGATTCACATGGGTTTTTCTATCTTCTGGGCTCTTTTTCCCTCGTGTCTTTGTTGTTCTTGGTGATTGCCTGTTCCGGATGAGTTGGGACCATTTAGTGTACCTCAGAAGGCAGCTTGTTAGCTTTTAAGACCCCAGATGCCACCCATATGGGGCAGAGAAGACTCTCTTAGGAACAGGCTAGTTGTGCCAGTTGGCCTTGATGTCCCCTGAAAGCATGGTCCCCATACCCCCACCCCTGTATTTAGATGCTTTGGTATTGCATAAATATTTAATAATTATTAAGTCCTGCTTGTGTATTGAAACTTTCAGCAATAAACAGTGACCATCCTTGTCCACAATGGTGGATTTTACATTAAAATCTGTTTTATCTTTGTATATTGTTAGCTTGGTATATATTATTTCTTCCTTTTATTTCCAGTCTGTTAATATCTTTAAGGTGCGTTTCTTGTAAACAACATATAGACAGGTAGTGTCTTTTGATCCAGGATATCACTTGTCTCTTTATTACAGGGTTCTGTCCATTTACATTCAGTGTAATTATTGATAGGCATGTGTTTAGTGCTGTCGTTTTGATGTATTTTTTTTTTTGTTTTGGTGTTTCCTCTTTTGGTGTTAATATGCTCTTCTGTGTCATTCTTTATGGGTTGACTGTTCATCTTTTTCAGTGTTGGTTTTGTGTCTTGTTGAGACTCCTGCATTATGTGTCTTGTTTTGATATGTTGCATTGTTATTGTGCTTTGCAGCTGCCCATAAGATCCCCCTTAATAGTCTAAGTTTAAACCCAGTTTTAACTTCTGCATATCTTTTTAATTTCTTTTCCATCTGAAAGGACTATAACAACTTTAGTGTATCCCTCTTTTTAGTATGATGGTGTCGTAGTTTTCGTGATACGATTGTTCGTTCTCTTATTATTGTAGCTCTGATAGAGTTTTGTGGCTTCCCTAACTGAGTAGGTTTCTGGATGTTGTGTCCTGCAGTGCCTCCTTAAATACACACTTAATGGTTTTGTTCTTGTAAGCATATAGCTTCTTTCAGTATTTCTGGTAGTTCTGATTTGGTTTTTACAAAGTCTCTAAGCTTCTGTTTATCTGCAGATGTCTTAATTGCCTCTTCATATTTGAGAAACAGTTTTGCAGGATATGTAGTTCTTGTTTGAAAGTTTTTCTCCTTCAAGGCTTCCCACTTCCTCCTTGTCAACATCATTTATGCCAAGAAGTCAGATGAAAAAGCCTACAGGGTTTTCCTCTGCATGCCAGGTTTGCTTTGAGTCTTGCTGCCTTTAAGAGACTATGTTTATGTTTCATTTTATTTAGCTTGATTATGTCTTGGTATCTTTCTTTTGGGGTCTAATTTTTGTGGCATTCAGTATACACCTTGTTATATCTATGTTATCTTCTTTCATAATTTCAGGGAAGTTTTCTGTCAGCATCTCAATAACAATACTCTCTTGTGTTTTTAGCTATCCCTCCCTGTTCAGGAACTCCAATTAATCATAGATTATTCCTCTTGATGGAGTCCCACATGTTTCTTAGTGCTTCTTCATTTTGCTTATTTCTTTCTCTGATTTTTCCTCATAAATCCTGGTGTCAGTTGCTCTGTCCTCAAGGTCACTTAAGTCTGACTTCGATCTCTTCAATTCTGCCCTTTTGGCTATGAACTGAATTGTCTAATTGTGTAATCTTATTATTGATCTGCTGGATTTCAGAATGTTGAAGTTCCATCAGTTCAAATAGCTTGCTTAATTTTCATTTTGCTCTGCTGTATTTTGTTGAATCTCTAGGAGGGCTTTCTGTATAATTCTTTTGTACTCAGCCTCTTATGGTTTACAGAAAAGCTGCTTCATCTGGGAAGTTTTTTGATTCTTTATTTTGGGAGTTTTCTGGAGCCGTGGTGGACTGTTTCCTTAAATAGTTAGTGATGGTTTGTTGCCTTCAGCCCATCTAGAGGCTATTTAGTTTCTCTGATGTTACCTCAACAGGAGCTAAGGCATAGTTCTGAGAAGGGAGTTAGTCACCAGCCACCTCTGTGTACTCTAGTGGCCCCAGTGGACTCTCTGCAGTGTCAGGCTCAGCTTCCTGGCTAGCAAAGATGGCCCCCTACTTACGGAGTCACTGGGGGGCCATCAACCTGCCCTATGATGTAGGTCAGTAAAGGCTGGAGGAGATTCCGCCAGGCTACTCAGCAGTTATTTCTCCAGGCAGTCTTATTTTGAAAAGCTAGGAGTTGTCCAACAGCTGCCAAAATCAGTCAGGCCATCAGGTGTGGCAGGCTCTGCCTTCCAGCTGACAACACAAGTACTTCTTCAGCCGTCCCCTGATGCTATGACATAGTGCAAAGTACAGAAGGGTTATGGCCTTACTGTTGTAAGGCCAGGCCCTACCTTTACGGTAACTCAGCCTTTCTGCTGAAAAAATGCTTTTTGGACTGGCACTGCCTCTCTGCTTGGGAATTAGCCCCTGCTTTGGGTCACTCTGCCTCCCAGCTGACCAAGACAAGATGGCATCCCAGACAAGCTGCTCTCCCCACCACAAAACAGCATAATTTATGGCAGAGCTCAGAAAAGAGAGGGTGGAGGGGCAGTGATACCCTCATTCAGCAGCTGGGCTTTCACAATTTGCCTATCTCACACACTGTCTCTCTGCTGTACCATACACTGTTTACTTTAGCACTGCAGTTCAGCATATTTGTTACCTCATGCCCATGTCCTGCCTCCCAGTCTGCCCATACGGTGAGTCAGCAGGAGTAGCGCTTAGCATACGCTGCCTTGTCAGAGAGAAGTTTCCTACTTAGCAGCACATAGTCCAGTTTGACAACTGTAGGCCACCTCCTGGGGTTCCAGAGTGCTCCGTTCAGTTATTAGTTTAGGCCTTAGTTTTCAGAAGGAATTGAGGAGACATGTGTCTAGTCTACCATCTTGACAGAGCCAAGACTAAAGAACTTTGAATACCAAGAAGTAGTTTAGTTGCTTCTAGTGTTAATTATTTTGCTTCATTGTTTTAAAGAATGCTTTGGAAAGTTTTCCTGAACTGACAATAATTACTAGAGACTCCAAAGCAAAAAGTGGAGGATCTGCTATTTCTAAAATCAAAATGAATGGCAAAGCCTATAATAAGAAAACTCTACGGACTTCCAAAACCACCACTAAATCTCCACAAGTAAGTATATATTGACTGATATAACTGTACTTTCCAGTTGCTAATTTAATTCCTACTTAACACATTGAAACAAGCAAATATTTTACATGTTGTGTGAAGTCTGAAGACTTTTTCAGTTAGGAATGAGCAGCTATAGACTAATGAACAGGGACTCAGTCTTGTTTGTCTCCACTGCCAAGCTCAGTATCTGGCAAATAGTAAAGGCTCATAAATTCTTTTAATATAAACTAACAAGGAATTATCCCGTGCTTGCATTTATATAATACACTTTTTTGGTCATCAGATGTACATCATAAATAAATTCAGTATTAATTCCAAAGCTGCAAAATCATTCACATTAGAATTCATTCATCTTCAAATGTAGATTGTTGCAGCCTTTTCAGAAAACAGTTTGGCAACATAATTCCAAAGGAAAAATGTAACTCAGTAGAAACAACATTCAGAGATACATAGAAGTATATGCCTTTCCCACTGCAGAATTGTTGGTAAGAGCAATCCGGTTATGTACCAGTGTGAGACTGGGTCACTCAGGAGCCACAGAGTATAATGTTAAGAGATTGGTTCATTCATTCTTTCAAAAAAAGATGTTTTGAGTAATTATACAGTACCAAGTCTGGGTTCTAAGCTCAGAAATAAAACAGTGCAAAATAGTCAAAAATGCCTATCCCCACATGATTTACATCCTGAGGAGGGAGGTACAGATACATGTAACAAATGGAAAGATAGCCAGGTTTTAGTAAGGTAAAAAACAGTCTGCAAAAAGAATAGTTGAAGAAAAATACAGACAGTATGACTCCTTTCCCACTACAAAATTAATGTCATTAATGTATATGTTATACATAAGAGAAAAATACATGGAGAAATATATATCATGCCATTATGTATTTGTGAAGCAAGGGATTGTAGAAAGCTTTTACTATATAGGTCATCAGTTACCATAATGTTTAAATTTTTTGAGTAGTGTATATTATATTCAGGAAAAAGAATGAAGATTTTAAAATACAATTTAAATTCTTATTTTGAATAAGCCTCTTACCCATATTAATACAAGCTAATGTGTACCCAAAGAAGTCATTTTCAAGATTGTTACTGAGACATTTAATCCTCTGTTTTCCTATAAGCTCAGGTGTTCATGAAATATGTCTGTAAACTTTTTCTTTTTATAGGAGTTTGCTGTAGATCCAGAGAAAATACAGTTGTATTCTTTGTACCATTCACTCCATCATTATAAATATCATGTTTATCTGATATGTAAGGATGAGGTAATCTATTTTTTTCATTTTTTAAAAAGAAATTGTAGCCATAGTGTTTTCTCAAGACTTCAAAAAGCGTTGTTAAAAGTGTGTGTTTTCCTTATTCTCCTGTAAAGGATGACTAGGTGTTTTGTTCTGATTCTTGTTTTGTCCCAAGATTAATCTGAGGCTGACTACCTAGATAACTGGTAATGTTTTTAAGCTGTTAGTTGTTGCTTTACATTGCCATAATAAATGATGTTTTATTGCATTTTGTTCTTTCATAACCTTGCTGTAATTCACTTTAGTAAATGCCTCATCCCACATAATTGCATAGAAATGGGTCTTTGTGCCTTGGCATTAACAAATGAAAGTTAAAATTTAATTGTAACTTTAGCCATCATGAATATTCTTTGCTCAGAAATTATGTATGACATTAATGCCACCTTTTGGATAGGATGTAAAGATTAATTTCCTTAAGCATTTTAAGTAGTTATAGGTAGTACTTACTACCTTATATCTGATCAACACTATCAGTTTTTTATAAAAAGTTAGGTTGGCCCAAAGCTATACCTAGTATGTTTGGCAGTTATATGGAAAGATGTTCATAAAGCCAACTTACAGCAAAGGAGAAAGTAAAGACAGTGTTGCAAAATATGTCGATACTTTTTACATGCTCTGAAATGCAGAATTTGTTGTTCAGCTTTTAACACAGTTGGGAGGAACTGAGAAAGTTTGAGCCCCTTTTTCTAGTCTTCTCCACCCCTGTGGTGCAAAGCTGAAAAGGCTGGCCTTTAGCCAAACTTATCTGAGATAAGCATTCTCCTTGGAAAGTATAAATTAAAAAAAAGAAACAAACATTATTTAATATAAACCGTTTTCATTCAAGATATAAAAAGAATAAACCCTTGTAGAGAACATAGGTATGAAGTGGTAAGTTACGCTAATATGGCAATCTTCTTTATTTTAGATTTCTTCTGTGCAGAAAAAAAATGAAGATTTAGGACAGGAAGAAATTGTACAGCTTTGTATGAAAAATGTAAAATGGGTGGAGGATCTATTTGAAAAATTTGGAGAACTTTTGAATCATGTGCAGCAGAAATGTTCCTAATAGCGCTGCAGAGTCCCATCTCTTTTATAGCACTAATGAAGTGGCAGAGGGGGCTGGGTCCTCAGATCATCAAATGTCAAGCAGTAAGCTCCTGTGATTCACATCATGACCGCTCCTGAACGACAGTGGTACTGCCGAGGAAGTTAGTCCTTTGGAAGTAGACCTAAATCCCACCACATTTTTATCCTAATGAATGATATTTCTATTTTGTAAACCATTGGGTAACTGAGTTTTATTTTCAGAAATGTTTGACAAATGATGAAGCATGCACTAAATAGAATTTTTCTTTATTGCTAAAGAGATAACACTTAATTTTTCCCCCCCTCACTCTTAAACACCAGAGTGACAGAAAAGTGGCAGAAAGCATATATTTGCATTTTTGTCTGGCTACTAAATGGAAAGTGCTGTACATTATGTGAACAGATCTGACATGATGTGACATTCTGGATATCAATTTAAAACATGAAACTCAGAAACTGCATTCTGCTTTACGGACTTCTTTTACTCTTAACATGTTCAGGAAACTGGATATGGAATTGGTGCAATTCTTTTGACTGTTTTTTTTTTTGTCAACTTACATTGTGGTTAAAAAAACAACATACTATTTTTCCCTATCTCAAAGAAAGTATTTTCCTTTATACTGTTTTTTCCTTTAGAAATTTTTTTCAATTGTACATTTTATCTCACTAATAGATGTATTTTTCACAAGGAAAATGCTGTGGTTATAATTATGTTTTATATCTGTAATATGCCTTTCATTATTTTCAGTAAGTCTTAGTTATATGTTGAATTCTATTGTAAACTCTATCTTGAGGTAACCGTTTTGTTCATATAGATTTGCTTCAGTGTTATCCAGAACATGCATTCAGTACTAGAATTAGCTTAGCTTTATAAATGAGGTTGTGTTAGACACTGCAGTAATTTTCTAATTCATGAAAATAAATTTCTTACTGAACTAGCACTTGATTAACTGATTTGTTGAAGTAAAAATCTAACCACAATATGCATTTTGAAGAATGAAGCTGATAATTAGATGTATGCAGTGTTAAACATAGCTCACCTGACTCTTAGAACTGGAATGGAGTTCTGCTTTGGGTGCCTTGCCAACCTCTATACACACTGTTGTAGCTCCCTCGAGTTCAGTAGGTAGTGATTCAGTAGTGTAGCTCAGACAGTGAATGTATGAGGTTCACACGACCTTGTTTTTATTTGTGTTTGCCAATAGGATGCCTTATTTGTTTGGGGGAAGAAGACTTACTGGTGTCATTTTAAATTGTCTCTTTTTTAGGGTTCTAAAGGAGTTGTTAATCATCATACTTTATTTTACCACCATTTAGTGCCTTAAGTCCTAAACAAAAAAAAAGCAGTGTTACTGCCCAATGCCCAAATAAGACATGTATATGTGGATAATGCTGTTGTCTTTTGACTTTGAATTGAGAGCCAACTTCTTATACATAAAGCCTCAGCAGTCTAGCTAAGAAATGAAGGTAACATATGTATTGATTTAAGGAAAAAACATTGTAGTATTGGGTGAAAATTAGTATTTGGATTTTAGTTAAGTGCACATACTTCTTTCTGATGGATATCTTGTTAAAAGCAATAATCCTTAATACTTGTACCTGCTATTAGACAATAAGATACTCAATAATGGAAGTTTCTCTCAAGAGTAAAATGTTCCATTTCTGCACGATTTTTAAAAACATGCATGGACAGCTTATACTGAAAACAGATGTAGCCTGTTAGGTTCCTTTTACCTGACTACATGAGAGAAGCAGAGTATCAGGAGTGGGAGCATCGTAAAGTTCTTCCTGCTAAGTGGAGGAGCGTAGGAGGCAGCCAGATTCCTTCCTGATAGTGTTGACTCTGGGCAGAATTGGTTTCTGTGATTTCCGAACTACACCTGCTGAGGTGCTGTTACAAGTACATGTCTTTTGTTACTCCTTCAGCTTACTTTCCCCAATCATTGGTGATTTAAGTAGTTTTGAAAGCTGCCTTGCATTTAGGTAACTTGAAGTAGATGTTTGAGATCACTACTCACATTTTCTTCATGGTAAGCCCCATGAAAACAAAGATATTTCTTGTTTTCTGTAAAAAACACCCCCTTTCCTTTGGAGCAGTTGCCTCAGAGTGTTTGCACTTGTATTCTATTTCACAAAATTGGAGGCCAATTCTGTGATACTGCCTTGAGGAGACACTACTGTGTAGTTGCACTGTCTTCTCTCATTTGGTTCATACTGCTTAGACAAAAAAAAATATCCTTCTCAGGCCTTAGAGAAAAAGAGGATTATAACAACAACCATACATAAGTCTTTGCTTTTTATGAAATTAGCTAGTTAGCGTTTACCTTTCTTGCCATAGAGTTTGAAATTTATGATACAGAAATACTTTCGGTTATAGATAAGAGTTAAAGAGGTATAGCACATATTGCCACAACCCAGGACATCTGAAAACAAATGTAGAAAATGACTCTGTTGGTGTTCATTTCTAATTCAGATTAGGGGGGTACAGAGGGGCCCTCCTTATTTTCATTTTCACTACATCCCAGTTGCCATTTATCTGATCCTCTGATGAAGTAATAAACTTATAATGATTCTTTTACATGATCAAACAAGAACCATCGGCAGGATGGAAAAAATCTAATTTTAAAATGTTTCAGAAGTTTCCCAGAAATCACTTGAAATTTCTAAAACTTGTAGTTGGACTCATGCATGAGAACTGTTTTCAGAGCTTTCTCCAAAATTTTTAGTGTCAGCTTTCTTTTAATACATTCTTGTATTCTTTAAAGCTGCTATATTCCAACCTATGACCTTCAAAATATACCATAAGACCAGTTCAGCGGTAGTGTGTTTGAAGCATATTTCCCAAAAGTTGCTTCACATATAAAAGTTATGAATTTTATTGTACTTGCAGAAAACTTTTTGTTTTTCTAAATTATATTTCCATCAGTTTCTCAAAAATGTTTTTCAAATAGAGTAAAATATCCCATGATAACTGCTTCTGTGTCAGTGGCACCTGACACACAACTGCACAAATGAACAATGTACACTGTTGGTTGTGCACTACTTTACTTGTACAACTCTTGGCATCTGTGTTCACAAATGCATGTTTTCAGAAATCACCTTTATTTATAAGTGACAATAATTGAAGCTGAAGAAACCTGCATCTGTAGCCCAGAGTTTCAGGTGGTCCATAATGCAATGTATGGAAATGTGAAAGACAATTTTGTGTATTTGTTTATTACTAACTCAGATCATTAAAATGAAAACAGTTTTTTTAAACAACAAAATCAAAATGTTTGTTTTTTTAAAAAACAGGGGAGCAGAATTAGCAAAAAGCTCATCATATCATAGATCCCTCACACAAAGTTACTGGGCACAAATGTTTCATCATTTTGATTAAGTCAGCATCTGAGGAATTACACAGCCTTAACTAATAACAATATCTGGAAATACCTAAGAGTTTGTTGTTGAAAATACAACCTTAAGTCCTTTTCCACCTTTCCATCAAGAATTATAAATCCCTTAGATTGCATCTTTCTAATTTTTGTTTGGAGCCCACGTGATGTAGTGGTTAAGAACCTGGCTGCTAACCAAAAAGTCTGCAGTTCAAATCTACCAGCTGCTCCTTGGAAACCGCATGGGGCAGTTCGCCGTTCTCAAGGATCTCTGACTCAACAGTACCTAACAACAGCAACACTTGTTGATTTAACTATTACGTAACTACAGAGTGGTTAAGCACTCAAATGCTAGCTGAAAAGGTGTCAGTAAGAACCCACCTAGAGCACCTCAGAAGACAGACCTGGCAACCTACATCCAAAAGTTCACAACCTTGAAAACCCTGTGGAGCAGCTGTACTCTGCACATGTTGGGTCTAAGTGTGGAACTGGGGGTGACCAACAACTACAATTATTGAGGAGTAGACCTCTGATTTTCATAATAAAATCCTGCCTTAATCTTCATGTAAGATTTAAAAATATTAAATATTTCAAGAAAATAATACTGTCAGCATATTTTCTATTTTGTAATTAGGTTGTAAAACCACTTAATTGACTTACACAATTAGAAAATCTTCAATCAGTAATTCTATCAAAAGTATCTTTAAATTTTATAACATCCCTAATTCTCCACTGATTGCTGATATTGCTATTCATTTTAGTATTTCCCACAAAATATTTTGAAAAATAATCATTTAAGGTATCCACAAACCTAAAAACAACTTTTTAGATTTGCAAAGAATCACAATTAGTTTTTAACGTATTTTGTTTTATGTGACAGAAAAATTTATTTTTATCTTGCTTTTTTTCAACAATGTAAAAATTATCCTAAGCATGGGAAATACAGAGAAAGGACGTATGTGGTGTCACAGGTGAGGAGAGCACCTAGAGTTCCACAGCAGTGCATGTCCAAGTTTTTGTATGAAAATTGACTTGGATTATAAACTTTCACTTAAAGCACAATACATATTTTGAAAATTATTCTTCACTCATGGGCCACACAAAAACAGGCAGTCTAGATGTGGCTGTTTTGCCAAACCCTGTGCGATATTACTGATTCACCGAGTACTGATCCAGCTTTTTGCTGCCTCCAATACACTGTGTGGGTGTGTGCGTGCACGCGTGCACGTGTTTTAGATGGAGGTTTACAGAGCAGGTTAGTTTCTTGTTAAACAGTTAACACACATACTATTTTGTGGCCTTGGTTGCCATCCCCAAGACTTAATGTTAACACTGTCCTTTTCTTAACCTTGTGCTCCCCATGATAGCTTTGCTGCCCCCTCCTGCCTTATCCTTGCCCCTGGGCTGCTGTGCTCAGTTAGTCTCATTTTGTTTTATTGGCCTGTCTAATCTTTGACTGAAGGGTGAACCTCAGGAGTGACTTCAGTACTGACTTAAAAGAATGTCTGGTGGGCCACAACTACTAGTATTTTTTTAATGTACTTTTCTCTAAATGTGAGTTTACGGACTGTTTCTAAACTCAGTTAAACCTGAGCCTTCTCCAGTACAGTGTGAAAGAGAGTATATTACTTTGTTTCCACAAAGGAAATACTGTCATTACTAGAAAATACTTGTCTTAAAAAATACAACCAGGTGTATATACAAAAATACAAAACAGGCTCTACTAAGTTTTGACATCAGCCTAAAATGTGCTTTCCCATGGGATGGGTTGCAAGATTTAAGTACTAACGATGGCCTCTTTTCTGTGGTTATGACTAAGTAAATTCCAAGGTTTCTGACATAACCCATGTTTAAATGAAGCACATTCCAAAGTGAAATGCAGACAATTTTGGATTATTGTTCATTTTAGGATACACACACACATACAAAGTGTAACAGTTAAGTCCACAAACTGTTGTTCTAAGGGCTACATATCTCATTGCTGAATATCTCCACAGTCACATTCAAAGTACTCCCCTTGGGGAGCTATGCGCCAACGCCAGTGCCTGGTCCACCCCTCAAAGCAATTTTGGAACTCTTTCTGGAATGGCCATGGCAAATGTGCAAACTTTACAGTTGTCTGTGAGGGAATTTTTAACCAGTAAACAAATAGCTGTATTGGAACACCCTCCCTACTCACTTGATCAGGCCTCCAAGGACTTTTCCCTTTACCTGAAGATAAGGAAAGATTGAAAGAAAGACATTTTGATGACATTCGAGACAACAAGGGTAATATGACAACTCTGATGGCCACTCCAGAAAAAGAGTTCCAAAATTGCTTTGAAGGGTAGACTAGGCACTGGCATCCCAGAGCACAGCTTTCCAAGAGGTATACTTCGAAGGTGATCATAGTGATATCCAGGAGACCCTGGTGGGGTTGTGGTTAAGCGCTATAGCTGCTAAGCAAAAAGTCGGCAGTTCGAATCTGCCAGGCACTCACTCCTTGGAGACTATGGAGCAGTTCTACTCTATAGGGTCACTATGAGTCAGAATCGACTCGATGGCATTGGGTGGTGGTATTCAGCATTGAGATATGCAGCACTTTTTCTAGGATGAGTTCACAAACAATTTTCACACTTCATGTGTGTGACACACACACGTGTTCTGCGGTGAATATGAATTCACAGTCAACTGGTTTCAGATAAACAGAAGATAATCTTTTAAACCTGATCAGGAGTCAAGAAGTTGCTAAAAACAACTTGTGTTTTACGTATAATTTACCTGTGATGTTCAGTTTTTCACCCAAAGTAAATATTTTCTTTTAACATAACTTCTTATTTAGAAAAAAGCAACAACAAAAACAATTTAAGATGCAAAATAAAAAAGAACATGCAGCCAGAGTGATCTTTCCCTTGCCTTGCTTTTCTGTACACCCTTTCTATGGGTTTTCATCACCTTTAATCCAGCCTCTTACACAGCACTCCTTTTTTCTGCCTTGCCCTTCCTCCCGCTCTGGGGCAGTCTTTAGGAACCTCTTTGAGTTCCTCAGATACATCAAGTTCTTTTTGGCCTGCATTCTTCCACGTTCTTGTTGCTAAAATATTCTTTCCTCACTTTCTCGTCCAGGTCTCAGGTTAACCGCACTTCTACTGTTCCAATTAGGTTTTAACTGTAGTCACCACACTTTCTGCCTGTTAAAAGTTCCCTGGTGATGGGATTGATGTGTGTTTTGCTCCCTGTTGCCTTCCCAGCACCTAGTGTGGTATATGTGATGTGATATATTCTCATTAAATACTTGATGAATCAGTGGATATATGAAAGAAAAGTTACAGGGAATACTAAAATGAATAAAAGTATTCACTGGATTTTGGAATTAAAATATTAATGACCTTAGTAACCAATACTGCAACATAAAAAGATGTAATATCAAAAATTGCTAATAGTCTGTGCAAAAGTAAAATGTAACAGCCACCGTCTTTTGCACTTAGAACTCTAATGCAGAGATGGGACAGGAACTGACATTCCTGTCTTTTAGGGTTGAGATTCTCCAGACAGAATAACTAGGGAAGAAAGTCCAAGAGCATACACCAAGAGCCAAGTAGTTTGGGAGATAGCTCATTTACTTGGGGGCAGGTTTAGGGAAGGTTTCATGGAAGCAGCAACAATTAGACTAAGCCTCAGAGGGCCTCAGAGACTGGGATGAATTTTAACAAAGGCATCTTTTCAGGGCTTCAGCCACCAAAACTAGCCCTAAGGCATGTCACTGCATCCTCATCTGAATCTCAGTTTCCTCATCCTCAAAGTAAGGTAGGAAACAAGATCTTTTTACCTCCTAATGTTATTTGATTCTAGATTTAGAAACTAGAATTTGGAGAGAAATGCAAAGTGGTTCAGTTTGGCAGCACCAAAACAGAGGCACAGCAGGGTAATGAAAAAACAGAAAAATACGACTATTATTTACTATCTTTTCCCCCCAAATCTTTAAACAATTAAACATACACACACACATACTTCGGCAGTCCTTAGTTCATCTTCTGACACCAGTGTAGGATTACCTGAAAACGTATCACTCATCATTTATGAACTGCTAAGGTCTTTATCCATGTAATTTTCACATTTGCATCCCCACCAGCACAAAGCGGTTTACACAATGGGCACTTAGTAAGTATGTGCTGACATATGGGTAAATGTATAAACACCAGTTTATTTGGATTCTGTTTAAAGTGTTTTCAAGCTGGCCTACAAGTAGCTCAAAATATTCTGGTGTCAGCCCTAGGAATGGCGGTGGTATGTTCTATGCTTTCCCTTTCTAGCTTTAAAATCTCTCTGTTACGGTACCTGTCACATGCATGTCACCCTCTCAGTTCTCCTCACTCTGTGCTTCTCAACAGATCAGAGTCCATTCTCTTAATTTTTATATTTAATTTGTACTTCATCCATGGAAGTGGATAGGCTATCAGAGAACAGGTGTCTTTGAACAGTGAAGCGAGAGAACTCAAAACTGGCATCAGCCTAACAGACAAACCTGGCTGTAGAATGAACTTTTTAAATTACTCTTGTTTACAAAGGCTCTTTGTAAATGGCTTTAAAACTGCTAATGAGCGAGTCTTTTAAATACTAGTCTTCCACTGAGATTATTATAAGATAACCCTATTTGACTTTAAGAATAAATCAGGAAGTTAGGGTTTCTCACAGCTAACATTACCAGGAGTTTGCAAAAAATTCACCATCAAAAAGACTAGGTATTAAAAACCCATGGGCAAAGCATTGTAAAGCTAAAACTTGTCTCTTAAGTATGCCCATATTGCTCATAAACACCCAAAACAGGGAGATGAGAAAAGTCATCTCTGTAACTACTGCAACTGAGTGCCACTGAGCTGTCAACTACACACAGAAAAGTTAAAAGCTGGCCTTACAAACAGCCATCACTGCTTGATTTAAAATCATCTCTTCAGTCTATTCAGAGAGTAGTTTAGATGAATATCTGTCTTTATGGCTACGGGATTTTCAGAAGTTCATAATAAAACTCCCTAGAGTTGTTCACTGCTGTCAAGTTGACCCCCAACTCAGATTCAAAGCAACACCATGTGCCACAGCATAGAACTGCTCCATATGGGTTCTTGGCTGTAGTCTTTACTGAAGCAGATTCCCACGCCTTTTATTTTGCAGAACTGCAAGGAGGTGGGAGAGAGGTTGGACTGGTGCTGAATCCTCGATCGTACCTTTGCCCATTTCCCTCCTCATTATCTTCCTGCTCCAAACCACCAGCATCTCCTGCCAGAACTACAAAAGTAGCATATGACTGCTGTTACCCACTTCCATCCTGTCTTGCTTTCCTTGAGCCCATTCTCCACAGAGCAGTGACTTGGATCATGTGATGTCTCCAAGGGAAACCCTTCAATGGCTACCTATTGCTCTGAGGATGAAGGCTTAAACTCTGATGGTGACTCCTGCTTTCAGCCATGACAGAGTAAAGGGACCACATGCAGCTTTCTGCCTTAAAAGGACCGGCAAAAAATATCTTCAAATTGTTTTATGGACAACAAACATGACAGACAATAGTCCTGAGATAAGGAAAATAAACAAGATGAGCTTTACAAATTTCCCCAGATTACCACCTGGAGACAGCTTCCAGGTCACAATACAGGAAGAGCAAATCTAAATAGACCTTGTAGGTCTCCCTGAGTTAAGCACAAACTTCGGGATTTGGAGAGGTCTAGGCAACTGTAGTTCACTGAGCAGTCAGACGGGAGAAAACTGAACATAGACATTTCTGGAAATCTGTACAGGGTTCTCCCTGAGGTTCCAACCAACCACAGTACACACATGGGATGAAACTTCCCAGGCCAGGGTAAGGACCACAAGAAAGAATTGAGTGGAATAATCCTCTGAATTCACACAGGAGCTAGGAGAGTTCACACTCCCACCAGCCTGACTGGAAAGACTTTGTGATTCACAGGGTATCAAGTAGAGTCCTCACAAAGTACTGCTTCAATAAACAAACAACAACAAAAATTTCTGTCAAGTCAATTCTGACTCACAGTGACCCTATAAGACAAGGAAGAACTGCCCCATAGGGTTACCAAGGAGCACATGGTAGATTTGAACTGGTGACTTTTTAGTTAGCAGCTGTAGCACTTAACCACTATACCACCAGGGTTTCCATTGCCTCAGTACTGCAGTGAAATTCAACCTCAACTAAAGGCTGTTCTAGACCAACCTACCAAAGCTTAAAAGCGAGCCTGAAAAAGATTATTTTCAAGTAACTTGACTGCAAAGAGCCCTGGTGGCACACTGTTGTAAGTGCTTGGCTGCAAATTGAAAAGCTGACTGAACTGACCAGATACTCTATGGAAGAAAGACGCGGCAGTGTGCTTCTGAGGAGACTTAAGCCTTGGAAGCCCATGGAGTGGTTCTGCTCTGTCCTATGGGGTTGCTATGTGTTGGAACTGACTCAGCAGCAGTTGATTTTGTTTTTTTTGTCTGTCTCAACTGCATCCCAGAGCATAATCTAAACATATATAAAACACTATAAAGAAATTTCAATCCTCAACAATGTACAATTCACACCGTCACCAATTTAAAAGTTACCAGGCATACAAAGAGGCAAAAACAACTCATAAACAGCAGAAAAAGCAATCAAAACAAACAGACCTAGAAATGACACCAGTGATAAAAAAGAGACAATAAAATAACTACTATAAATACATTCCATATGTTCAAGACATAATAAGTGTAAATATGAGACACATGAAAGACACATAATAAAGAACCAAATTAAACTTACAGAGATGAAAACTACAATTTCTGAGATGAAAAATACACTGGGATAAGATTAGACATCCCTGATTTCTTTTTTGTGCCTTCCTGTGGGTTACTGCAACATTTTTTAGAATTATCTTTATAATATTTTAATATCAAATTTCTGGCTGCTCTAGGTATTACACTATATATACATAGCACCATGGTTGACAGGTACTGTCATTTTACCAGTTCAAGCCAAGTATAGAAACCTAACCTCCTCCACTTATAATCATTTTAAGTATCTGCTCTATATACATTTACAGCCACATCAGGTAGCATTAAATTTTTTAACTGTCAACATAATTTTAACAACTTAAGAAAAGGAAAACCTATTGTATTTTTGCTTATTGTGTTCTTCCTTCCTCCCCTCCTGATGGTTCCGAGTCCCTTCTCTCACCAGGAGAACCTCTTTCAGCCATTCCTTTACAGTAAGCGTGCCGCAGACAAATTTTCTCTATCTGAAAATGAAAGTTCTGGCTCCCTACCTGCCCCTCTCTGCCACTAGTCTCATAGGAGGTGGGGGAGGCACTGGGGCACTTTGTTACAGCTTAGAGAAATGGAAGTTTATGCTTCCCACCGGCATTTACTCAGTATAGATTAGGATGGGCCATTGTTTTTAGTGTGGTGACTGGTTGGAGTATAATTTGTCTAAAAGTTTTCTGACTTGTGAAGTTTGTTGTCTAGAGAGGCAAAAACGAAACTCATCACTGTGTCACTCTTAGTCCTAAAGTCCCTAGATAGTCAGCCTCTTGAGCCTCACTGATCATTTGTTCCAGGGTTCCCCAAATTTAGCTGTGCACTGAAAGCACTTAGGGAGCTTATTTCCAAGGTGAAAAGATGGAAATTCTTTATACACATCCTAGCAGTAATTATTAAATTACATACTCTTTGGACTTCTAAGTGCACATATATTACACCTGGTTCCGGCCAAACTACAACAGAAATAGCCAAAGCCAAATAGCCAAAGGAATGTAAAAAGAGAATCTGCATAAATAGGATGATCTAACTGCTGTAAATCCTAAGAAATGCCTGCTAGAGTGTTAATGTTAAATGAGACTAAATTAAAGAAAGATACCAGGGCTAATGTTGGATTTCCCCTCCTAAGAAAGCAGGATGTTGATGTGGTAAATATGCAGAGGAGATCTTGGCAGAACCCAATATCAACCCCTAGTTTAGAGGAACATGGAGTGGCAGAAAGGACAGATCACAAGACTTTAGCAGAGCAGTCTAACTGAAACAACCTTTTAGGTGCTCTCAAAAGGCCCTGGAAAGTTGCATGGCTGGGAAGCTTCAGGGTAAGCACACCCATACCAGGTACCAAGTCAGTAAGTGATGTCATATTTATCCACGAAGCAGCTGCAGTAAGAATGATACTGAGTAACCCCAGGTCTATGGAGTGGAAGATGAGGCCCACAAAAAGCTGGAAGGCTGACCCTCACACAGAGATTTCACCAAATACAAAAGAGAAAACCTGCAGATGCTGGATTGTAGGCCTGGTCGTGTAAACTCCTACCAATGAGCTCTCCTGCTAAAAGATCCAAGAGGAGGGTAATCAACAGTAGTGTACAGTGTGGGATCCAAGGACGAGCTCTCCTCTGTCTTAAAGCAAACATTACGTTCGAACAGATCATTCCTCTCTCAAGAATGGAAAAGTTAAAATGAATGTGGAACAATTCTACAATATAAATAAGAATAAACCAGCCCCCCAAAAACTCCACTGCCATCAAGTCGACTCTACCTCAGGAGGAAAAGAGTCTACTTTTGATCCAGTCATTTACTACTTACTGAGCACACTACTGTGTGCCAGGCACTATTCAAGGTGCTAGGGATATGTTATGAATTGTGCCTACATGCAGATTATGTTCTAGGCTGAAGGGAGCCAGACAATGACCAATACATACCATAAGTCAATGTATGTATTAGAAAAGGGAAACTAATTTGGAAAAGAGAAAGAAATCAAGATAAGGAGGATGTGGACTGCTGAGGAATGGGGACCGGAGTTACGATTTCAATTTTTAAATACAATGGCTAAAGGAGGCCTCATTGAAAAGGGAGCATTTGAACCATGATTTGAAGGCTATGAGAAAGTTTATTTGGGAAAACAGCAGTCAAGGCAAAGTGAACAGATGGACAAAACAAAGCAGACCTTCAAATTAGTTCACTCCATTTCTAACTTCTGTTGAAAATTTGCATTTTCATCCCAGATATACTGAATCAGAATCTACATTTTAACAAGATCCCCAGGTGATTGTTATGTATAATAAATTTTGAAAATTACTGCTCTACATAGTGGTTCTCAGAATTGCTCCCTAACCAGTAGCATCAGCATCTCTGGGGAACCAGTAAGAAACACACCTTCGCAGCAAGGGCTGAAGCCAGAAGGAACTGATTTGAAGCCCTGGCACAAAGATCCTAAGGTAGGAATATGCCTCCTGCTAACTGAACAGCAAGGAAACTAATGTGACTGAAATGGAATGATAGAAACATAGCATACAGAAAATAAAGAAAGAGAGGTGAGGAATGCAGGTCACATAGGGCCTTTGGCTTCTACACTGAAAGAAACAGGAAGCCTCTGCAGGGTTTGGGGCTAAAGAATGGCATAATCTGACTTATGTTTTAAAGATTACTCTATCTGCTTTGTTTTTAAAGACTGAAAAAGGGTAGGGGTAAAGAGAAAAAAGTGGAAGAAACAATTATGAAGCTGGTGCAGTAGTCCAGGAAACACATGATAGTGACTCAGACCAGGGTAGTAGGAATGGTAGGCAGTGGGATGTGGTCGGATGCTTGATATATTTTGGAAGTAGAGCCAATAATTCCCTTATAAATGGGTCACAGAATGTGAGAGAAATAAAGGAATCAGAAATGACTCCTAAGATTTTGGGGCTGAGCTAGTGAAGTTGGAGTTGTCATTTACTGAGCCGGAGCAGCTTTGTGTGGAGCAGATTTACGGGGATTAGGAGTTCAGTGTTGAATATGTTAAGTTACAGATTCTTACTGGACATTCAAGTGGAGATGCAAAGTTGGCAGCTGAACAAATGAGGTTGAAGTTTAGAAGAAGATTTGACATAACAGAATTTACAAGAGTTTTCAAACAGTATTAAAAGTCAGACTAGCTGAGATCACTGACAGAGAGAATAGCAGAGCCCGGGACACTTCAGCATTACTGAGAGGAGAGGAGAGAACAGGAAAGGAGACAGACAGAAGACCAGCCAGGAAGAGAGGAGAAATATTCATGGTTGTCCTGGAAGCCAAGTACTCAGCTTTGTATTTCTGGCTATAAATAAAGGATATTATTCTTGACTGGAGCGCTGCTGGCTAAGTGACCAGCTCCTAACCCAAACCTTGGCAGTTCAAATCTACCAGCCACTCCTTAAAAATCCTATGAGGCATCTTTGGAAAGCAATCTGGCACCTCCTTAAAATGACAGAAATATACCATTTGACCCAGTAATTCCACTGCTTGGAATATACCCTACAGAATCAAGGGCATTCACACCAACAGAAACATGCACATAAATGTTTACTGCAGCACAGTCCACAACAGCAAAAACATGGAATCAACCCAGATACCCAACAACAGATGAATGGATAAATAAACTATGGTATTTATACTTAATGGAACACTACACAATGATAAAGAACAATGATGATTTCAGAAAGCATCTCATAACCTGGTTTCAGTTAGAAGACATTATGTTGAGTGAAATTAGTCAGCAGGACAAGGACAAATATTTTATGAGGCCCTTACTTTAAGGACTTGAAAAGAGGTTCATGTACAGAAGACAAAATTCTTTGATGGCTGCAAGGGAGAGGAGGGAGGGGGGAGTGGGTTGGTTACAGATTAGATAGTTGACAGAAATTTGGTTGGGTGAAAGCAGTGACAGCACATATTAAAAAGAAGATCAATTTAACTGGACTTCAACATAACCTGAAAATTCTTCCAATCTTAACCCAATATGGCAAGGACAGAGTAGCATGGGCAGGGGTCTGGGGACCATGCTCTCAGGGGAAATCGTGGCCAATTGGCATAACTAGCCTATTGCTAAGGGAGTCTTCTCCACCCCATATTGATGAGTGGTGTCTGGGGTCTTAAAAGGAAGCAAGCTGCCATCTGAGGTACACTAAATGGTGCCAACTCAGCAGGGACTGATGATCACCAAGGACAAAATCGACATGGGAGAAACAGAACCCAGAACAAAGACCCACGTGAATGGTTGACTACATCAACATGCAACCAAAAGAACCAGATGGTGCCCAGCCACCTCCAGTGACAGCCATGATGGGGCTCACAAAGTTGAGTGCCAGTGGCAATACGAGAATAAAAAGGGGTGCACCCTGAGAACTCCACTAAAAGACCACAATTGATGGTCCAAAGCCTGAGGGTTCCCCTGGGAGCATGGCCCCTAGACCCGACGTTGCCCCTGATCATAAACCATTACTGAGGTCAACTCCTCAGACAGGAATGGACTGGACTCAACGACACAGAGTGACCATGTCGTGTGTGCACTTTATAGTTCTATGCATCTATAGGATGTCGTCCTACTGGCCTCTTACTAGAGGAGAGTGGAGAGGCTGGAGAAGAGGGGACAGGGGATTGTTAGGAGGATATGATTTGCATAGGACAGAAAGGAGAAGTGTGCTGTTACTGGGCAAGGAGAGCAGTAGGAGCTGCACACAGGTGGGCATGAGAATTTAAACCAGATTGTACACTTTGACTCAATCACACACACACACACAAAATCCTATGAGGCAGTCCTATTCTATCCTACATGGTTGCTATGAGTTGGAATGTACTTGATGATGATGGTTATATTCTTGACTGGGTGTTGACCTGGAGTTTAATTCTTTCTTGATTAGAAAGATTTAAGGTTGGAAAATTTCTACTGCTTAAAATAGTCAGTGGTAATTTTTTAGGCTTTGCATACAGTACTTGTCACTTTGAGGCGAAAAAGAAGACACCATTTGCAAAAGAGAAAAACAGTCCATCAAAGCCAACTTCCCATCACTTGTCTGTCACTTTGTCATATGGTAGTGACTGCATGTTGCTGTGACATTGGACACTAGGCAACTAGTTAATTCAAATATTAGCAGGATCACTGAAGCTTCCAGATTAAGAAAGACTAGGACGAAGTACCTGGAGGTCTACTTGTGAGAAAAACTGGCCAGTGAAAACCTTAAAAAGAGCAACAGAACACTGTCTGATACAGTGATGGGAGATGAGCCCCTCAAGTTGGAAAGCACTCAAGGTATGACTAGGGCAGAGCTGCCTTCTCAAAGTAAAGTGGACCTTTATGACATGGATGGTGTCATGGATTGAACTGTGTCCCCCCAAAAATGTATGTGTTGATTTGACTCAGCTAGAAGTCCCAATACGGTGCCATTCCTCCCATGTGTTATGAATCCTGCCTCTGTGATATTGATGATGGAGAATGGGCTGCAGTTGTGTTACTGAGGCAGCACTTAAGCTACAAGCTTGTGAGGTATCAGGGAGAGAAGTGAGCAGAAGAAGTTGGGAACCTCACACCACCAAGACAGCAGCATGACCGAGAGCAGGCACATCCTTTGGACCTGAGGTTCCTGTGCTGAGATGCTCTCCTTGAATGTAGACTGCTGGCCTACTGGACTATGATGATTTCTCATACTGAATGGACTTGTAACTTATGAACAGATTTGCAGTTTACCAGACTGTGACAATAAAAGTTTCTCTTCATGAAGCCTTCCACTAGTGGTACTGTGTGTTAGAGCAGTACCAGGTGACTAAGACAGATGGAGTAAACCTTTTGGGACCTTCATTGCTGATGGAACATGAGTCAAAATGAGAAAAGTTGTAAACATCCATTAATAATCAGAACATGAAACATACAAAATATGAATCTAGGAAATTTGGAAATCATCAAAAACGAAATGGAATACATAACGACTGATGTCTTAGGCATTAATGCGCTGAAACAGACTAGCATTAGCCATTGTGATTTGGATAATCACATGGTCTACTATGCCCAAAATGACAAACGGAAGAGAAACAGCATTGCATTCATCATCAAAAAGAACACTTCAAGATTACCCTAAAGCACAGTGCTGTCAGTGATAGGATAATATCCATGTCTACAAGGAAGCCAAGTTAACATGTCTATTATTCAAATTTAGAACCCTAGACACTCCAAATGCTGTTAACCCAGAATGGAAACCATTCATGAAGCCTACTAGTCAGACAAAGATTAGACAGGAGTATAAAGCAGAAAATGATAGACTCAAGAAGTGTGCCTCTTAATTCAGTCAGATATGCAAGACCAAATGGGTAGTTCCTGTCTGGAGGCAAGATGAGAAGGCAGGATGGGAGAGACACAAGGAAGCTGGGATGGAAAGGCAGCATGCTGTCACACTGTGGGCATCACAACTAATGACACAAAACAATATGTGTATGAATTTTTGTATGAGATTAACTTGAGCTGTAAACGTGAACACAATAAAAAATTATGCACCAACCACTAATGCCAAAGATGAAGATTTTTTTACCAACTTCTGTAGTATTACATTGATCAAACATGCAATTATGATGCACTGATTATTGGAATGTGAAATTTGGAAGCAAAGAAGGACTGTTAAGTGGAAAACATGCCACTGGGGGTAAAAACAATGCCAGAGATAACATATGACAGAATTTCGTAAGACCGACGATCCACTCATTGTAAATACCTTTTTTGAACAATATAAACAAAGATTACATACATGGACCTCACCAGATGGAATACACAATAATCAAATCGACCATATCTGTGGAAACAGACAATAGAGAAGCTCAGTATCATCAGTCAGAACAATACCAGGCATTCCTGATGTTCACCCTTCACCCCCAAATTAGACAGGCCCACAAAACAAAACAAGACTAGTGGGGCATGCAGCCCAGGGGCAAGCACTAAAGGGCAGGAGGAGAAGGAAAGCTAGTAACAGGGAATCCAGGGTTGAGAAGGGAGAATGCTGACCTGTTGTGGGGTTATTAACCATTGTCATAAGACAGTATGTGTACTAACTGATGATGAACTAGTTTGTTTTGTAAGCCAAAAGCCAAGTGCCGTCGAGTTGGTTGTTTTGTAAACCTTAATCTAAAATAAACAAAATTAAAGGCTAAGAATAACGAGGCTAGAAAAATGTACATGCAGTCAAAGAAAAAGAACAAGAACAAGACCAGTGACAATTGCAGAGCAGACCATCAACTGGTCACATGCATTTGAAGCTGAAGAAAATTAAAACAAGTGTACAAGGGCCAAAGTACAACTTCGAGGATATACTACCTGAATTTAGGGACCATCTCAAGAGCACATTTGACTCACTAACACTAATGACTAGATTAGTTGTGGGATGACAAGAAGGACATCACATATGAAGAAAGAAAAAGGTCATCGAAAAGACAGGAAAGAAAACACCAAAACGGGTCAGAAGAGACTCAAACTTGCTCCTGAATGCAGAGCTGCTAAAGCACAAGGAAGAAATAATGAAGTAAATGAGCTGAAGAGAAGAATTTAAAAGGTGGCTGGAGTAGACCAACTATTACAATGAAATGTGCAAAGACCTGTAGTTAATTAATAGAAGGGAAGAGCATGCTTGGCATATCTCTGTTCTGAAAGAACAGAAATAAAAATTCAAGCTTTGAGGTGCAATACTGAAAGATTCTATGGGCAAAACACTGAAAGATGCAGGAAGCATCAGAAGAGGATGTAAGGAATACACAGTCACTGAACCAAAATGGTCAACCTTTTCAGGAGGTTAGCACATGATAGGAACAAATGGTGTCTCAGTTAACTAGTTCTGCTAACAGAAATACCACAAGTGGATGGCCGTAACAAATAGAAATTTATTCTCTTACGATCTAGTAGGCTAGAAGTCCAAATTTAGTTGCCAGCTCCAGGGAAAGGTTCTCTCTCTCTCAGCTCTGGATTAAGTCCTTCTCTTAAATCTTCCCATGGTCTAGGAGCTTTTCAATGCAGGAATGCCAGGTTCAAAGGATGCAAACTGCTTCTGATGGTACTTACTTGGTAGTATGAGCTCTCCTCTTCCCACCTCTGGGATGGCTTATTTTAAAACTAGTAGGATGACAAAGCTGACCAATTCCCTTGTTACGGTTCCATACACCTAATTTGCACGGTCTTACCCCTAAAGTGTTCCATGTACCTTTCATTATTAGCAGTCTGTCCAACCCCCTTGGCAGGCTATAAACACCTTATCTGCAGAGACCCACCCAGTCACTGTGTGGGAGTCATCAGGCCTATGACTAGAAAATCCGTATTAAGTAATTTACTCACAGTAGCACTTAACTCTGAAAAAGTTATGTGTTGGCAACGTTGACTTCCTGCAGCAACACAAGATAAAGATGGGTGCAGCTCAAGAACTCTCCTAAAAGACCACAACTGATGGTCCGACAGCCCGGGGAATCCCCTGGGAGCATGGCCCTTCGACCTGCTGCTGCCCCATCTAGAAAACAGACTGAGGTCAACTCTTCAGAAAAAAATGGACCAGACTTGGGGACACAATGTGACCATGTGGTGTGTGTACTTTATGGTTCCATGCATTTATCGGAGGCTGTCCTATTAGCCTTTAGATGAGAGAGAAGAGAGTATACAGGAGGGGGCAGGATGAAAAGGAAGAGTGTGCTGCTACAGGGCAAGCAGAACAAAAGAAACTGTAGATAGGCAGGCATGCAAAATTAATTTGGGTTGTATACTTAATCACAATCTTTAACAAGTGATGATGTGTCGGGAGTATGTAGGCACTATTTTCATTAGGAGTAGCCCATAGGTTACAGGGATAATTAAAACTCACCTACAGGTAGTGCCCAATATATGACAGGGTTTTCTTTGGATGACTTCACTGTAAGTTGGTTATGGCAATAAGCTGAATACTTTTTTGTTGTTGCTAGTTTATATTATTATTGTCTTTTATTATCAGTATATTTTATAACTCTGATCTTCAAACATCTGAGAATGACATCAACAAATTATGTGCTGCACTGCTGGTGGGAATGTAGAATGATACAACCTCTTTGGAAAGCTATTTGGCACTTCCTTAAAAAGCTAGAAGTAGAAACACCATATGATCCAGCAATCCCACTGCTCAGAATAGGCCCTACAGAAATAAAGGCAGTCACACGAACAGATACTTGCACATGAACGTTTATTGCAGTACTGTCAACGATAGCAAAAAGATGGAATCAACCTAGGCGCCCATAAACAGATGAATGGATAAACAAGCTATGGTAGATAAACTCAATAGAACACTAAGCATAAAGAACAATGATGATTTTAGGAAGCATCTCATAACCTGGTTTTAACTAGAAGACATTATGCTGAGTGAAATCAGTCAGCGGTAAAAGGACAAGTATTGTATAAGACCCCTGCTATAAGGACTTAAAAACAGACTTACATATGGAAGAAAAGACTCTTTGGCAGTTACAAGGGTGGAGAGGGAGAGAGGGAGAAGGTTGGTCATAGATTAGACAGTCTACAGGAATTTGGTTAGGCGAAAGCAGTGACATCACAGAACAGATCAGCATAACTGGACTACAACATAAATTGAAAGGTTTTCTAAACTCAACCCAGTATTTCAAAGAATAGAGTGGCAGCGACAGGGGTCTAGGGACCATGTTTTCAGGTGACACTGAGGCCAATTAGCACACTGAAGTCTTCTATTAAGAGAGTCTTCTGCACCCCAGAAGTGGTGAGTGGCTTCTAGGGTCTTAAAAGCAAGTAAGCTGCCATCTGAGGTACACCACACAGTCCCAGCTCATCTGGAGCAGATGATGACTGAGAACAACAAAGACAACAGGCAAAAAGACAGGACTCATATGAATGAGAGGCTGTTATCAACATGAGATCAGAAGAACCAGATGGTACCCAGCCACCGCCAGACAGCCATGATGGGGGACACAATATAGAGTCCCTCAGGCAACATGAGATAAAGAGGGGTGCAGCTCAAGAATGCAACTAAAAGACCACAACTGATGGCCTCACAGCCTGAAGTGTCCCCTGGGAACATGGCCCCTAGACCTGCTGTTGGCCCTGATCAGAAACGAGTACTGAGGTCAACTCTTCAGACAAGAACCGACTGGAGTCAGGTCACACCAGAGTGTGACCATACAGTGTGTGTACTGTATGGTTCTATACATTTATAGGAGGCTGTCCTACTGGTTTCTTTCTAGATGGGACAGAAGAAGGTGGAGAGGAGGGGACAGGTACTTATTAAGAGGATATGAGAAATATAGAGTAAAAAAGATTATGTTGTCACTGGATGAGGAGAGAGAGCTGGTGGAGCTACAGATAGGGGGCATGCAAAATTGATCTGGACTGTATACTTTCACTTAAGTACAATAAAAAAATTCTGCGCTGCAACACTGTATGCAGTATACACAAGGACTGCCAGTTAAGTTAGTGAGCTTATCCTAGAAAAAGTGCCACATACCTCACTGCTAAATATCACTATATTCACTTTTGAAGTACTTCCCTTGGGAAGCTGTGTACTGATGACAGTGCCTAGTCTACCCTTCAAAGCAATTTTGGAACTCTTTTCCTAGAATGGCCATCAGAGCTGTTGTTGTATTAAACTTGATGTCCTCAATATCATCAGAATGTCTTTCTTTCACTATTTCTTTTATCTTCAGATAAAGAAAAAAGTCACTGGGCGCCCGATCAGGTGAGTAGGGAGGGTATTTCAATACAGTTATTTGTTTATTGGCTATAAACTCTCTCACAGACAACTATACAATTAAGTTCACAAACTTGCTACCTTGCCCCTGTGCTCAATGGCCATTCCAGAAAGAGCTCCAATACTATTTTGAAGGTTGGACTAGCTGTTGGCCTTGGTGCAAAGCTTCCCAAGGGGAGTACTTCAAAGGTGACCATAGTGATATTCAACAATGAGGTATGTAGCATTTAGAACAATTAAGTTCACAGACTTCTTTGTTGGCTCTTGTGTTACTGAGATGTACAAAAAAATAGGAGATCGTAAACGTGGTTTGTCATAACTTGATGTCTTCAGCTGGGTTTGCTAGAGAAGCAAAACCAGTAAAGCATGTAAATACATATATACAGGTGTGTGTCTGTGTATTTATATGGAAACACTGGTGGGATAGTGGTTAAGTGCTACAGCTGCTAGCCCAAAAGTCAACAGTTCAGATCTACCAGGCACTTCTTGGAAACCCTATGGAGCAGTACTACTCTGTCCTATAGGGTTGCTATAAGTCAGAATATATATATATATACACATACATGTATGTACACACACATGTACACCTGTTGCCACTAAGTTGATTCCAAAGAACAGATAATGGGTTTGAACGGCTAATCTTTTGGTTAAGGGCTGAGTTCTTAACCACTTAGATATCAGGGCTCCAAATATGTATGTAGATTTCTATCAAGTGAATAGCTCATGCAATTGTAGAGTCTCAAACATTCCACGTTCATGAGTTAGGGTACAGGCTTCTCCTGATTCATGTAGCCACAGAGGCTGGTGAACCCAAGATTGGAAGGTCAGATAGCAGGGCTCTTATTTCCATGCAATGAATCACAAGATGGGCAAACAAGACAGCAGGTAAGCTGCTTGCTCAAGTCTGAACTGGAGGTCAGACCAGCAGAAGGCATATGCAGGATACAGAGCAAGTGAAATCCCACAAGTCTTGTCAAAAAGTCCATTTATAAATTTGATGCAGGTGACAATTTCAAGGAAACTCCATTTCAACTGACTGGCTACTCACTACAGATCCCATTATAGAGGTGATCACATTATATCAAACCACATCATGGAAGTGATCACACTATCGTATGACAGCCAAACTACATCACAACTGCCAAACCACTATGAATCATAAACTAGCCAACCTGACACTCAACATTAATGATCATAAATCTAGCCAACCTGACACTCAACATTAATGATCATAAATCATACTGAAAGAAGAAGTCCAAGCCACTCAGAACACAATGGCAAAAAACAAGGCTCCAGAAACTGACAAAATACCAACCGAGACGTTTCAACAACAGGATGCAGCACAGGAGGTGCTCACTCCTCTAAGAAATTTGGAAGACAGCTGCCTGGCCAATCCACAGAAAAAGCCCCAGATTTATTACCGTTCCAAAGGATAGTGATCCATTATCAAACAATGTCATTAATATCACATACAAGTAAAATTTTGCTGAAGATAATCCCAAAGTGGTTACAGCTGTACATCAAGAGGAAAATGCCAGAAATTTAAGCCAGATTCAGAAAACGATGTAGAATGAGGGATATCACTGCTGATGTCTGATGGATCCTGACTGAACGTAGAGAATACCAGAAAGATGTTTACCTTTTACTGACCATGCAAGGCATCCAACTGTGTGGATCATAACAAATTATGGATATATTGAGAAGAATGGGAATTCCAGAACACTTAATTTGTGTTCACAATGAAACTGTACATAGATTGAAAGGTAGCTGTTCAAACAGAAGAAGGCTGTATCAAGTGATTTAAAATCAAGAAAAGTGTGCATCAAGGATGTATCCTTTCACCATACTCAATCTGTAGGCTGAGCAAATAATGTGACAAGATAAAGAACATGGCATCAGGATTGGAGAAGGACTCAATAACAACCTGTGTTATACAGATGACACCATTCTGCTTGCTGAAAGTGAAGAGGACTTGAAGCACTTACTGATGCAGATTAAAGACCACAGCTTTCAATATGGATTACACCTCAACATAAAGAAAACAAAAATTCTCACAACTGGACCAGGTAAGCAACATCATGATAAATGGAGAAAAGACTGAAGCTGTCAAGGATTTCAGTTTACCGGGATTCGATCAACACTCATGGAAGCAGCAGGCAAGAAATCAAACAATACATTGCATTGGGCAAATGTGCTGCAAAACACCTTTCAAGGTGTTTAAAAGCAAAGACACCACCTAACAGACTAATAGTGCACTTGACCCAAGTCATGGTGTCTTCAACCACCTCGTATATGTGTGAAACCTAGACAGTGAATAAGGAAGACCAAAGAATTTATGTCTTTGAATTATGACGCTAGCAAAGAATACTGAATATACTAGAGCTGTCAGAAGAATGAACTGTCTTAGGGGTATAGCTAAAACGCTCTTTAGAAGCAAGGATGGCAAGACTTCGTCTCACATACTCTGGACATGTTATCAGAGGGGACTAGTCTCTAAAGAAGGACATCATGCTTTGTAAAGTAGAGGATAATGAAAAAGAGAAAGACCCTTAAGGAGATGTAATGACACAGTGGCTGTAAGGCGACTCAAACATAGCAATGAATGCTGGGATGGTGCAGGACTGGGCATTGTTTCATTCTTCTGTATGCAGGGCTGCTATGGGTTGGAACCAACTTGACAGCACCTAACAACAAACCAATTTCTGAGGACCTCAATTAAGTTACAACAGTGGTCACAGTTAATCTCTATTTACTAGTTCACCATCCCAAAACAGTAACACAAATTTTCTATAGTCATTGTTGTTGTTGTGAGGTGCAGTCGAGTTGGTTCTGACTCATAGTGACCATCTTAGCTAACTAGTGCTGCCGTAACAAACATACCACCAGTGGATGGCTTTAACAAAAAGAAATTTATTCTCTTGCAATCTAGGAACTAGAAGCTTGAATTCAGTGTGCCAGCTCCAGAAGGCTTTCTCTTTATGTCAGTTCAGATAGAAGATTCTTGTTATCAATCTTCCTCTGGTCTAGGAGCTTCTCAGCACAAGGACCCAAGGTCCAAAGGACACACTCCTTTCCTGGTTCTTCATTCTTGGTGGCATGAGGTTCCATTAGCACTGTTACACAGGCTCTGTCTCTACCTGCTAGAGGAAAGTTCTGTATTCAATCACACTTTCTCTGCACTGTTGCAAGTTTTTTTTTTCCCACCCAAACTGGTTTAGATTAGCTTCTCTAAAATCAGAGCAGTATATAAAGAGATTTGCGAAATGGAAATAGCTCGTATGGCTGTAGAGGCTGGAAAAGTCCCAAGTATGTGGGCCAGGATGCAGGCTTCTCTTGACTCACTGGGCCACAGGTGCTGGTGAATCCAAGATGAGAAGGAAGGTAGAAAGAAAGTAAACTGCCAGCTCAAGTCCTAAGACCAGAGGTCAGATAAAGAGTAGCCAGCGGCGGGATCCAGAGCAAGCAAAAGCCAGTGAGCTTTGCCAGAAAGGTCATCTATACTGGATGCCAGCCATACCCCCAAGGAAACAGATTTCATCACGGAGGTGATCACATTATATCAGACTTTAATATGAAGACAGTTACATCATTAAAAAGCACCTAAACTACATTATAGCTGCTAAACCACTGAGGATCATGGCCCAGCCAAGTTGACACACAACTTTAACCATCACAGTGATCCTGTACAACAAAATGAAACACTGCTAGGTCCTGCACCATCCCACAATCACTGCTAATGTGTCAGTGCATCCCCTTGAGGGTCTTCATCCTATCTTCACTGACCCTCTACTTTATCACACATGATGTCATTTTCCCGATCGGTCCCTCCTCATAACATAGCCAAAGTACGTGAGACAAAGTCATGCCATCCATGCTTCTAAGGACCATTCTGGCTGTACGTCTTCCAAGACAGCTCTATTCATTCTTCCAGAAGTCCATGGTATATTCAATATTCTTCACCAACACCATAATTCAAAGGCATCAATTCTCTTTCAGTCTTCCTTATTCATAGTTCCACTTTTATATACATACGAGGCAACCGAAAATACTATGGCTTAGGTGAGACACACTTTAGTCCTTAAAGTGACATCTTTGCTTAATACTTTAGTTTCCTGAAGTAGATCTGCCCAATGCAATGTGTCACATGATTTTTTGACTGCTGCGTCCACAGGTATTGACTGGGGATCCAAGTGAAATGAAATCTTCAACAACTTCATTATTTTTTCTGTCACATTGTGCTTAATGTGAGGATTTTGTTCTCTTTAATATTGAGGTGTATTCATAAGGAAGGCTGTAGTCTTTGATCTTCATCACTAAGTGCTTCAAGTCTACATACCAAATATTGGTCATCATATATTTAACTTTTTAAATGACTGAGACACAGAACAAAAGAGTAAAACAGTCCTTTAATGTATTTTACTGCTGCATGAAAAGGGCCATTGTTCATTTATGATTTATATAAAGGACAAGGGGGGTGCACTGTGGATAACTGAAATATTTGTACAGAATACTTAGGGTAAACATGATTTATTGTAATTCTTCTGTGGCACCCCTAGTCTCCAACTAATAAGAAACCTAAAAAGCCCTGTTATCTGAAATCATATAAAAGGCAAACTTATTACAAATAACTTAGTTTTCAGTTTTCCCTGATTCAACTTCCAAATCAAATGGTACAGAAATTTAAATTTTTTATATTTTTCAAAAGAAAACTTAGGATATACCATTTATGTCAAGTATACAATGTTCAAAGAAAACTATATTCTGAATATATTTTTAATGTGATTTACTAAATTTAAAATATTTATTCAAGCATTCACAAAATTATTTATAGCCAATTATGAACCAGGCTGTTCTAAACTAAGTGTTGCAGAAACAGCAGTGAAAAGACAAAAATCCCTGTCATCTTGGAACTTAACATTCTACGAATAAAATCCAGTTAGGTAAAAAAAGAAACTATGAAGTATTATAACAATGTTTCTTAAAACATGGTTCTCTGACATTTTGCACCATAATCATTTGGGGTGTATAAAAATGGTGTAGGGGAAGTATCTGACCTCCTCTTACTTCACAAGGGGAAAGAAGCATCAAGATCAATAGCCCAAGGCTGATTCCCATGAGGTAGAGGTCCCACATGTCCTCTTTATCTGCCATCTTTACCAGTTCTGACACCAACCATCCCTCCTATTGCACTCTCTACTTCTGGGTTTGGTAATTCACTGCAATGGCACACAGCACTCAGACTAGACTCATCATTAGCTATGCTTGCAGGTATGCCTCTGTCTGGCCTTCATCTTCTGCCCAGCTCAGCAAGTGTTACAAAGCTCTTTTGGAAGCACCCTACTCTGCCAGTAAGCCTTGGCCTGAAGGCACTTAGCTCTAGCTCTGTGGGTCAGCAAACCTAGCTCCACGAAGTGCCTGGAAGCATCCTACTCCTCCAGCAAGCCTCCTGCCCAAAGCCACACAGCCTTCTCACTCCATAGGCCAGTAAGCCACTGTGTTGTCTCCTGCCAGTCTCTCCTGTGGTCTTTCTCTGCCACTGCTTGACACTTGCCTTGTTAAACAGCTCTGTCTCTCAGTCTCCTGGTTCCAGGAGCTTCTCAATACCTGGATCCTGAGTCCAAAGAATGCACTGGCTCTTCCTCTCTGGTAGTGGTGGGATTGTCTCTCTCCAGCCTCTAACAAAAACCAACCTACTGTCATCGCGTCAATTTTGAGTCTATAGGTGACCCTATAGGACAGAGCAGAAGTGAAGCACAGAGCTTCCAAGAAGTGCCTGGCAAATTCCAACTGCCAACTTAACCACTTAACCACTACGCCACCAGGGTCTCTAGCCTCTGGCACGGTTCATTTCAAGCCAAGCAGGATGGCAAAACTGACCAATCCCCCTGGTGGGTCACAATTACCGTATCTGCACAGTCCCACCCAAGCACATGGGAGTTGCAAGATCAAGATGAGCAAGGTCACACAAAAGTGATCAACTGTACCACACGTGTTTTTTATTCTAAAAATAAATAGTAATAATAAAACAAATTCTTGGGACTCCACTCCAGATGTAGTATATCAGAACATGTGGTGAGGGACAGAAATTTTTTCTACACACTAACATTAGAAAATTCTTTCTCAGAATGTCTTTTAGAATATATTTAAAGACATCACAGACTCAAAAACTTTGATATTCTCTGAAAAACCATGATAAGGACATGTAAATCTAAATGATTTCTTCCAAATTATAAACCAGTGGAATCAAGCTTGCTGAAAACACTCATTTGAAGTGGCATTATTCTATGCCAAATAATGCAAACTACCTCTAGAAAAATATTTTTAAGGGACAAAAGAGGATACTTTTCAGTATAACGTATATTTATATTAAAGCTTTTATGACTCCAGTAAGTTTGAAAAAGAAATTCTAAGCCAAACTTTTTCTGTAATAACCAATCATTTTATTTTACTTTTAAACAACATTCTGTATTTTTGGTGAAAGTTTACACATAAATTAGCTCCCATTTTAGAACTGCTATACAAATTGTTCAATAACATCAGTGACATTTTGGCTGTGTTTTCATGGCTCCATTTCCAGTACTCTAGCTTCCCTGCTCCTTCTCTCATCTTTGCTTTAAAATAAATGTTGACCTTTTCGTCTCAGATAGATGGGTTTTTAGACCTTTTAGTCTCAGATAGATGGGTTTTTAGCAAAGCAATGTACTTACAGGTAACATCCTTGATTTTGTATATTCCTCTGTTACTTCACTGAAAGATGATTTTATGGGATAGTTTCATGACTCAGCACAAGATTTAAAGAGTATCTCAGGGTGACAGTCTCAGAGAGTCCTCTGATCTCAACAAATTTTGAGTTTTGTTCTACATATTTTCTCCCACTCTGTCTGGGACCATCTACTGTGATCCTCATCAGAACAGTCAGTATTAGTAACTGGGCACCACCTAGCTCTGTTATCAAGGTAGATAAGGCTGTGGCTGGTACAGGCTATTAGCCCTATAGACTTGTTTCTTCTCTGAGACTCTGGTTTCTTTTTCACTATTTTGCTCCTGATAAGTAAAGACCAAAAGCTGTTTCTTAGATGGCTGCTTGGAAGTTTTTAAACATAAAGTTACTCACTAGGATGCAGAGAGCATGAACTTTGTGAGCTATATCAATTAACTGAATTGTTCTTAAGCCTTCAAACCTAGAAAGCCAATCTTACAAGACGTTTGGTAATGTCTGAGAAGATATCTATAATTGTGTCATCTTCAAATATACCTGCCAGCACACACACATCTGTACTTAACATATACTTCTATCTATGAACACATTATCTATACACCTGAACCTACGCATATACACATATGCGTATATGCACATACATGTGACTATACACTTGATTCTTTAGTTATTGTTGCCCTATTATATATGTCAAATTCTTCAGTGCAAGCTGCCTTTTCTGTTGAGTTCTTAGCAACATCATTCGCTTTGATCAAAATGTACTCACCACACCCACATTCAGTGTTACTTTTCCCATCACCAAAAATAATTAAGTATCTATGATCCAGAGCTCCAGTCCACCTCCATCCACCCCCTCCCTGGTAACCACCAGTCAACACTGATCTCTCTACATATCTATACTTGTCTTCATCTAAAAGTGGGATCGTACAGTATTCACCTTTATGTGATTTACTTATTTCACTCAGCATTATGTCCTCCAGATCCATTCATATTACAATGTTTCACAGACTCTTCACTGTTCTCATGGTTGCACAGTATACCAGTTATCATTTCAAAAGATCTGGTTTAGGGCTGTCTAGAATCAGGAATTCTTTTGTCCTCTCCCAAATATGCCTACCACATAATAGTCTTATAGTACTGTATTCAACATTAAGGTTAAAATTGAAAAGACCCTGAGAAAGGTAATTTACTAACTTCAGTTCACATCACAGTTATAAATTATGTATCAGATCCTTTCAGAAAACAGGTTTCTTCTCTTCAGCTTTTAGTGCCATCTTCCTCATTTCACCCATCACTTGGCCCCAAACTGGGAGCACATGAGACTAGGCTAAACTTCCTAAACACAAAAAGCCTACTATGACAATTTTTGGTAGGGTGAGTCTTAGACTATAAGCCTAAAATTGATTTAGCAAAAATCTGAGGTGGAAATTAAAAGAGTTGAACGTTCAGCCTTTTAACCATGAAGACAGCACGAAACTGTCACGTTAATAAAAGAGTTTTAAAAAACTCCTAAAGATTTTTGCTCATCTTTGTTTTGCATTGCTAGAGAAACCAGAAGTGGTTGGGATTTTTTGTGTGTACACGTGGATTTAGGATTGCACAGACTAGTGTATCATAAACTTTGTTCTCTTTCCTACCTCTTGACTGGTTTCGACAAGTTTGATCTTAGACAAGTTTAGATCCAATGAAGTTTCTGCCATATGCTAAACAGAATACTGACTTTGCACATTTGTTTGAGAAATAATTGGTGATTTTACAGCAATCTGTAACTGAAATATACACAGTGCACTAAAATTACAACCTGGGTGCATGCTGCTGTTGGAAGTGGTGGTGAGGGGAGGAGGCCTGCAAGCCCGCAGCTATGCACTGGACTAATCAGAAAGGGACGAAAGGTATTTTCTTTCATGTCATGAACTGTCTGACTGTGCCAGATTTGAGAGGATTTTCTTTCTTTCTTTTTTAATTCTAGAGCATCCTAAGTGGAAATGCTGGTGGCATAGTGGTTAAGTGCTATGTCTGCCAACCAAAAGGTCAGCAGTTCAAATCTGCCAGGCTCTCCTTGGAAACTCTATGGGTCAGTTCTATTCTAAACATTAAACTTAAAGAAAAAACATGAAGCTATCTTTTTTAAAGCTTAGTATTTTGATGAGAATACTTAAGGCTTCTACTGTATGCTCAACACTGTACAGATGCTGAAAGAAATCCGAAAAATTAAAATAATATTTTTTCTAATGTTTTTAGGCAATGACGATGCCCTGATTAAATACTTAAAAGCAAAAATAAGACAGGGGCTAAACAGTAGTGTACCTGGAAGTGCCATCAACCGTCAGAGCAAGACTACCTCAGAGTAACCTGGGAAACTCTGTCCAGTTAAGGTGGTATTTGGTTTAGGTATCCAGGATGTAGAGTGTGGGAAGGTAGAGAAAAGGAAACATAGCCTTCCAGATGAGGAAGCCAAACATAGCACAAGCTAGTGAAAAATTCTTTGAGATGTTATATAAGGCATCAAAAGGGCCACTGAGGTCACCTATTTGGTCTTGTTTTTTTTCCAAAAGACACAAAGTTAATGTTTGTCAAGATCTGTTTTCATAACTAGTTTTGAGGTTTTTTTCCCTTCCGTCTATCAGGTGCCCCAAACCGGCCTTGAGTTGCATCTTCAGGAGCAAAAACCAAACGAGAAATTACAAAGGAAATCCCTTGACGAGAAGCGAAGCTACGTTTTACTACCACTAGGAGGCGAGAGCACATTAACAAAAACCTGCCGGCTGACCACCTTTCCTAAATCTTGCGAGCAGTAATTGCTCTCCACAACCCACCCAGCAAGCCTTGGTCCCCAGGGTCACAGCATCTTACTACGTGTTCTCTGAAACCACATGTGGGAGTGTCTTCCAATAAGCTAAGTAATAAACTCCTACTTAACTCCGTTCTAATTCAGAACCAGGTAACACAGCATCCTCTTTACTAAGAAGACATTTAGTATAAATAAGAAATACATATTATTTAATGTAAATAATAATACATTTATTTTCATATATATTCAAATAATAAAATTTCCAACCTTGAAAAAAACAAGCAAGTATCTGGCTTTTGGATTTTTTATTCTTATCCTTTCTGAGTTGACTCCCGCTCCCGGGATGCCTACCCCAGCACTGGACCGCCAGCCTGAATTCCCTGGCTTGAACTAAGATGCTTCCCACTATCAGCCCTTTCCAGGTTCCCCCCTCTTCTCCTCTCCTTCCCCTCTCTATAGCAAACCCTGTCCCTACCTCCCTAACCTAGTTACTATGGAGGTGGTAATTTCTTTGGCAGCCAGGACGGTCTTTCTCTGCAGTCCTGACTGTGACTCCTGGACATTCCTCTCCCAAGCCATATAAAAATTTGTTTATTCTTTACATCGAGAAACAGGTGAAAAACTCCATGTGTTTATTACATCATTTTAAACATTTATGTTCAGAACGAGTTACCAATTCTAGAACCAGTAACCCAATCCCCACACACTCTAAAAAACAAAACCAAACCTCTGCAAAATAAACACTAACATCATCTCTGCGTCACACGTGGGGAAACTGAGGCACAGAGCGGTGACGTAGCTTGCAGTGTTAAATCTACGGGTGGTGGGGCGTGGTTTGAACCCAGACAGTCTGAGCGGGCCGCGCGCTACACCTGAGCTTAGGCCCTGCCGCGCGGCGGTGTGGGCGACAATACGGAACCGCAGGGCTGGACACAGTGAAATACCTCCTACCTGGCTGCCGGGGCCCGAGGCGTCCCTGAGGACAGAAGCCACACGTTTCCGCTGAGGCGCGCCGCCACCGCCTACACGCCGGGCCGGGAGGCACGTGACCTTGGCGCGCTCTCCCGTGCAAGGGGGCGGGTCTGGCGGGAGCCCCGCCCCGGCGCTGTTAACTGGCGGCCCGGCTGCGGGCGCACTGTTCGCGGAGCCGAAGTCTGAGGAGGTAGTGGTGTGGTAGTCAGGCCATGGCCAGCGTGCGGGAGAAAGCGGCCGCGCTCAACCTTTCGGCTCTCCACAGCCCGGCGCAGAGGCCTCCTGGTAGGTGAGGAGGAGGGCCCCCTCCAGGGACGGCGCGGGCGGGGTAGGGACGGGGTTGAGATCTTGCCCGGGGCAGGAGGCGTGGGCGGATGGGGAACGCTCCCCGGGTTTGCGCCCTTGCCGGAACGACCGTCCCCGCGGCAGAATCCGCACGGCTGTGACCACTGGGGCGCCTCTGTGGTGCTGGTGAGCTGCAGGACTCCGGCGCCTGTCTGCCCTTAGAGTTCAACCTTTGCAGAGTTACGCGAACTTGAACTTCACCGCACATTTGAGAGCCAGCTAGGTGCCAGGCTATCAAAGTAGGACTCCAGCATATGCTGCACATCATTACTGATGACAACTAGGCTGTCAGGAGTTTGTGTAGCGCTTTGCACCTCTTGTCTCAGCCACAAACCTTGACTCCATGATATGGCCAGGGGCCAGTTGCCTCTTTTGCCCACTTTGTTCTAAAGGTTGGTGGGATTCAGGAATCACGGTTTTGTCTCCCAAGATGCTTCCTGGGAGAGGTGAGAGGTTTCTGTTACATAAATTGTAGTGGCATGAACTTGGTGTAAAATGTATTAAGTATTTCAGTGAATAGGCCTGACTTTTTTTTTTTTTTAGTTGCATGATTTTAGGATAAAAGTTGGTAGATTTTGCCACCAGCTTAATCATAATGTGCCGTATCTTTTAGGTGGTTTACTTAGGATTTCGGTTTCATCCAGAGGCCAAACAAGTGAATAGAAACTGTTGGTCACTTCTAAAGTTCTGATTCTAGCATATCTTTAAAGCAGTAAAAAGGGGGTGGCTAGATGACTATTAGGATACCCAGATAACCCTAGGCTTTTTTTCTTCTATAATAAACTGCGAGTACCCACTCACCCTCCCTCTGTTCTGAAACTGCAGTTTGGGATGATCAAAACATTGGTTCCCCTTCTGACAAAAGCCTTTCACTTGTAAATAGCCAGCGGGTGAAACTGACTCCTTCCTCAGGGTGACAGTGGTTAGCGCATAGATCAAATGGGTATATCTCAGTGGCATTGAGTTACTAATTAATGCTGCTTGTAATCTTCAGAATGCTAATGTAACTTTTAATAGAGAACCACTTTTCACCTGTACGTAATATCTTAGTATTGATCTTATTTTGCTCCCATTTAAATTCAGAAAATCTGTGTTCAGAATTTTACCTTGTTTTCCATTATCGAGTGAAAGGAAACAGTTGAGCCCTTAGGAATGAAAACTCTTTTCCAAGGCTTGGAAACCGCCTTGAGAAATCTTGAGGGTCACCATCAGAACGAAAGAAATTACCGGATTTTACCTGATTAAAAACATAGCATCTGTCTTTTCTAGCAGCTGAAGTACCAACTGTGGGCATTGGGCATTTATAGATGTTATAAGAGAATATGCAATCAAAAGACAAGTTGATGACTGTCTTAAAGAAGAGGTGAAGTGCTGGTGTATGGATTTGAGCCCAAAGGAAAGACCACTCACTGCCTTCTGCACACAGGTGCAGTTGTTTTGCTTGTTGCAGGTGGAGTTTCCTACTGCCTAGCATTTGTTAATTCCTTTTCCACCATTTAGTTGCCTCGTCATAGTTATAGTGAGCCTAGTAATGGGAGCCTACTGTTCTTGGCTCCTTGCCATTCTCTTTGTGCTCTGTCAAGCGCTTCTGTACTTTTGTTACCTGGCCTATTGCTAACTCTTTCATAACTTAAAGAGGCTGTAAAAACCAGGAACCTGATTTACATAGTAGAAATAAGGTCTCATGCTAACCTTTGCTCAGTACTTCAAAGACTCAGCTCTTTTAACATAGACAAAGGCAACAAGGAGGATGTGTGTTTTCCTGTTATCCCTTTGTACTGTAACTTAATTCTTTGAATTTGCCTGGTGTCACTTTTCTAGGGAGCTCAAAATACTTCCCATATGCCCTCTCATTAATTGTATGAATTAAAGCAGTGGCCAATGCCTACTTCTGTTGCTATTTCTCTTAACATATTTAAAAATTGTTCTCATTAGAAGAGATTTATTTTACATATTTTGTCTGCCTCTGTAACCTTTTCAGAAGCAGTGTTGGGTTTCAGAAGGGAATCTCTAATGCCATGTAAAACAAAACAAAAGCAAACTCATAGGTTTTGAGTCGATTCCAACCCATAGTGACCCTATAGGACAGACTAGAACTGCCCCATGGGGTTTCCAGGAAGCACCTGGTAGATATGAATTGACGACCCTTCCATTCCCTTTCATTAGCCGTAATTCTTAACCACTTTGCCACTGGGTTTCCAGATGCCATACAGGAGGAAAAATAAATTTTAGACTATTAAAACCAACATCCAGTAAAAGTGCTGCAGCATTGGTGTCATAGGAGATTTTTTCCACTCTGTCACAGCTGCCCAGTTTTAAACCCAGACAGCATGATTGTCTTTACATTTATCTGTTTTTAGAGATTTCAGTTACTGTCTGATAGATGTGCTTTTCCTTTGCTTTGACAGTTCTGTGAGTAATATTTTAAAAACTGTTTTGGAAAAGTGATTATTAAATAAAATTCTCTTAAATCCTAAATCATTGAGGATTTGCAGATTTGCTTTTTTCTAATGAGGGGTTGAACTTTCTGTGTGACATAGATTTTTCTGACCTATGATTTACATTTTACTGAAAACACTTCAGAGCTGGATGTCACCTCCAGGTGAGAGAAGTAGGTAAAGGAGGAACTCAGACGGTGGTGACTATATGTTAAGTTCAGAGGAAGAAAGAAACCTCCCTTTTTTTTTTAGAATCGATTTATGAAATTGTCACAAAGTTAGTAATGAGTTCTCAGATGCTTCACACCCAGTTTCCCTTTTTATTGGCATCTTCTGTTAGTATGGAGGATGCTTCATTGCGGTGGTGAAGGAGCTTGAGTGTCAACCAGAAGGTGGGTGGTTTGAACCTCCTAGCTCCTCTGGGGGAGAAAGATGTGGCAGTCCATTTTTCATAAAGACTTACAGCCTTGGGAATCCCATGGGGCAGTGTTCCTCCATCCGATAGAGTTGCTCTAAGCCAGAATCAACCCTACAGCAGTGGTTTTTTTTTTCTTAATGTTATTATGATACAGTCATCATAATTAATGAATGAATATTGATTGGTACTTGATTATTGACTAAAGTCAATACTTAATTGAAATTTCCTTAGTTTTTACCTAATGTCGTTTTTTCATTCCAGGGTCCCATCCAGGAGAGCCCATTACGTTAAGTTGTCATGTTTCCTTGGGTTCCTATATGCTGTGACAGTTGCTCCTTTTTATTTTTACTTATACACCTGTTCATTGTTGGGCACTTTGCTAGCCACTTTACATGTGTTATATGATCCTTACAATAACTAAGATAAGTAAAGTTAGCTCTGGCTTTGCAACAGAGAAGTTAGGCAGTTTGCCCAAGCCTGCATTGTTAGTAAATGATGGAACCTCGGTCTCTGGAGGACCCCAGAATCCATGCTCTTGCCTTACTCGTTGTATTTGCAGTACCTGCCACTGCCTGCTGCATTAGCTCATGTTACCAGGTCCGAACAGTGTTCATTCAATCCAGTTTCTTAACGTCGGCAACATTTTCTTTGTTCTGGGGGTTGTCTTGTTTATTCCAGTACACTGAGCATCATCCTTGGCCTCTATCCATTTGATGCTAATAGGACCACCCCCACTCACAGTTGTGGTAACCCAAAATATCTCCAGACGTTGCCAAGTACCCTGGTGGGGGAAGGGGTAAAATTGCCCGCTAAGAACCACTGGGTTAACCTTTCTTAAATGTTTTTTAGTAGTTGGCTAATAATCTACAACCAAGTACTGAGTAACCTATTGTACTATGTTGAGACAATCTATAAGGCAATTAAATAATTGGAACTTCTACAAACTGTAAGGAAATTTGAAAGAAATAAGGCATTAACTCACTGTTTCTTAAAAAGTTAGGTAGGAAAACATGGACTGTCAAATTTTTTTCTTTTTTTGCCCTGAAAATGAAAATAAAATGAAGTGTTCATTGAAGTTGGTGTGTGTTTGTACTTCTCTGTGTTTACCTTACATAGTGTTCTAATTTTATTATGTGTACATTGACCTACTTTTAAGGATTTTTATGATTTCACTACTTGGAGTGATTATAGATTTTTTTTTGCCCTTAGTTTTCACAGCAAGGTCATAATTGATGCTGGCAGTGTGGATAATGGTTGATACTGACTTATATGCTTGTAACTTTGAGTAAATGTAACTTACATGATATATTTGTTTTCTGACTTGATTTTTAGGGAATTATTACCATAAGTTGATTATTTGGTATGCATTCTTAGACACAAAGATGATTCTTAGTAGTACAAATATTATGTCAATATTTAATATTGTGTTAGAAATGGAATGTGTCTACTGCTGATAAGCATTTCTGATAGAGGTCTGTCTTAGTCATCTAGTTCTTCCGTAACAGAAAATACCGCAAGTGGATGGCTGGAACAAACAAAAATTTATTTCCGCTAAGTAAAGTAGGCTAAAAGTCCAAACTCAGGGCATCTGCTCCAGGGGAAGCCTTTCTGTGTGTGTCAGTTCTGGAGGAAGATTGTTGTCCTCAATCTTTCCTGGCTCAGGAGGTCCTTGGGTACAGGGACCTGAGTTTCAAAGGATGCACTCTGTTCCCAGCACTACTTTCTCTGTGGTATGAGGTAGGTCCCCAGCTCTCTGCTTGCTTCCTTTTCATCTCCCAAGAAACTGACTCAAGACACGGTATGAACTTGTAGATTGAGTCTTGTCTCAATGACACCACTGCCACCCATCATCCCTCATTAACATCTTGGAGGCAGGCTTTATAACACAGGAAAATCGCAATACTGTGAATCATGGCCCATGCAAATAAATCATGCAAATAAAGATGAGATTGCTTGAAATAAAGCCTTAGATACATATACAGTGCTTAAGAACATATATGGTATGCTATAGATTTAGTTTACAGAGATTTCTAAGCCTCTCATTAGGTTACCTTCCAGAAGGCTTTGTATCTGATAGGGTCAAATTTGTCCCTATGTTTCATCTCTTATCTATTAAAAAAAAACTTGTTGCTGTCAAGTTGATTCTGCCTCATAGCCACTATATAGGACAGAGTGGAACTACCGCATAGAGTTTCCAAGGAGTGCTTGGTGGAATCAAACAGCTGACCTTTCAGTTTGGTTCGCAGCTGTAGGCCTTAACCACCATACCACCAGGGTTTCCTTGTTAATCTATAGGTTTACAGTATCTTACTTGGTGTACTAAATGGAGGGAGATGTAACATCAGTCTCTAAAATCCTAAGATCAGTTTAGATTAGAAATCAACCTTAAACAGCATTCTAGCCTTTTATCAATAGATGAAGAACCCCACATGCAGAGGTTCTCTGGGGTTTTCACAGCTGTTCTCTAGACTCGGATTCCTTTGGTCATGGTGTTTTTAAAAAAGGGCTTGACCAAATACAAGTAAGGAAGCATTAATTATGAATTAAAGAGCTGTCCAGTTTATCTGCAAGTGTGATTTGAAGACAAGATGAAGCATGAATTCCAATAGCTATACCTAACAGCTTTCTACTTTGGCATATTGAATCCTGGTTAGAAACCACAGTAAGTCTTCTTACTGGATCATAATCTGCTATACCCATATTCATTTTTAACTCTTATTTTGTCTTAGATGATAAATAAGTTTCAGACCAGTGTATCTGGGGATTTGAGTTAATCTGGAAACCCTGGCGGTGTAATGATTAAATGCTACAACTGTTAACCAAAAGGTTGGTAGTTTGAATCTACCAGGCACTCCTTAGAAACTCTGTGGGGCATTTCTGCTGTGTCCTGTTGGGTCTCTGTGAGTTGGAATCAACTCTGTGGTAGTAGGTTTGTTTGTTTTTGGTGTTCATCTGGTGAAACCCAGAAAGCAAACCCATTGCTGCTGAGTTGATTCCAACTCATAGCAACCCTATAGGTTAGAGTTGAACTGCCTCATGGAGTTTCCAGGGTGCATCTGGTGGTTTGAACTGCTGACCTTTTTCGTTAGGAGTCCTAGCACTTAACCACTACACCACCAGGGTTTCCTCATCTGGTAAAGTCAGCATTTAAAGAAAGCAAACTGGTTATGCTGGTATGTGTTTTGGCACATTGACTTGTTAAGTCCAGGGTACATTACATATTAAAGTATCTGTATGAACATGAGCTAGTTTGGGTCTGTGGGTGGTGATGCTTGAGGGAAAGTATCCCAGTTGCAATAATTGAGAGTGAGTGGTCAGTGAGAACAGAAGAGGCCTGAGAGGGCTGGACTGTGTCCTGCCTGGAGGACTTTGGAAGAATCCTGTGCTTCACAGGTGCCTACTCTTCTGCCCTAACCTGTTGTGTAATCTTTCAGACAGAAGGAGCCAATCCGCAAAACTTCCTGATTTTTCCACATTTAAGCAACAAGTTAATATGGGGAAGTTTATCCTTCACTTCTTAATGCACCTGTGAAGATTAGCCTTTTCCACATCCTTGAGGCTATATATCCCCTGCTCTCACAGCTTTACCTTCTTCAGTTGTCTTATTGATCTCAAATTAATAAGTGACTTAGCCTTATCTTTTAGCATTTGTATGCTAACCTACTTGAACCTCAAATGTTATGACCGAGCTTTTTCATCTGTAATATCGTCACCAGTCCAGAGTCTGTTTTATTACAATTTACAGTGCAATCTGATCTCATAAATGTGGATCTTGAGTGTTTGTCTTCCTCTCTGTCATACTCTTATGTACTGTGGATAATATTTATAATATCCAACCTTATTTTAGAAATAGTGCTACTGTTTTTAAATCACTTGGTGAAAGGTTCAGTAATCCCAGTATTGTTTGTTTTCCTTCTTGTAATCTCTGTGGCTCTCTTAGAGCTGTTTCACGTAGTCTTCCATGAAAGGTTAACACAACAGCTTATCTGGTACATGATTGTTAATGTCATATTTAAGTACTATGAAAAGCTAGCATATATTTACTAGCTATGTAACGGAAGGTAATTTTATTTATATTCATTGAGCCTCAATTTCTTCAAAATAGGATGATTAATAACTGTTTCACAGAACAGTTTTTCAGGATTAAATGAGAAAACAGCTTGTCACATTGTAGATACACAAATGTTAGCTATTTTAATAATACAGTGAAGATTTTTTTAAAGATTAAAACAGCAGACATGAAGCTCATTTAAGTCTCAGTTATAATACCTGATATTTTAGAAAGTTAAGAGTATTAGCTACCAACACTCCTTTTATTTTGGCCTATGGTTGAAAACAATACAGCTAACTTCTGGGTCCCAGACACAAAGAATGACCTCTGCTTGTTTTGAGATTCCGTTAAATGCCTGATTCTGGCTCTGTTGAGTAGAGACTAAATATTCAACCAGTAGGAAATCTAGTTTCTAGCGTGACTTACCTCTGTAGTTAGTTCTCCACAGTTCAGTTCTTGAAATTGCTGTCGTGGTATTAGGAAGAATTCTGGCAACTGTTGCTTCCTTCATTGTTTAGTCCTGACGTATTGAGTATCTTCAATTTTGACAATTAAAAACAACTTGCTGATTATTTTAAACTACCATAGCCATACGTAGATGGTAAATTATTCATTTACTTTTGGTATTGGAATTACACTAATAAACAGTATATGTGCTTGTATATACATTAGTAATTCTTGTGGTGAAGATGTTAAAATTGTTAATAGCTATGTAATAAAATCAAACTATAAATGAATAGCATATATTGGTTCACTATGCTATTTATTTCAACACAAAAGCTGAATCCAAATGACCCACTTAAATTATGACTGTAGTGCATTCAATGGGCTTGGAATATCCTTGAACTTATTTTGTGCTTTCACCTTAAATACGTCCTATTTTATATAAAATATATCAAGGCATTTTCAAGTAGCAGCTCCTTTAATTGTGATTTCCTTTGTTCCTTACTGTTCTATTGATGCGTATTTTTTTCGTCTCTTAAAAAGTAACAACTTAATTTTTTTGCCAGTATATCCTAAAAATAGAGGAAGTTGTATGCTTAACAAAAATGGGGGTTTAAAAAATTAGTACCACTGACTTTTTAGAGGGTTATTGAACATCATCACACCAAAAAAGCCATACTCAGTGTTTATGTAAAAAAAAAAAAGACAGTAAATTATTAGCTAGACTCAGTTCACTCAGTTTATTAAATAAAACTGGAGGTCCGTTTTCTTGTGATTATTTTTCCTCCTTTGTACTTTTGCCAAATACCAGCTTATTACACTGAGAAAAAGATCAGGAAAATTTTAGGAGCTCAGTTCCTTTTGTTTTTTGGCTAAAGTCTTTATTTCTGTGCCCACCATATCTTGACACTAGGTCACGCTCGTATTGAGCAGGAACCAAGTTGTTAGTTTACTCGGCTAATGAAGTATTTAATTCATAAACCTGCATAGTAAAAAAAAAAAAAAAAAGACCCAAAACCAAACTCATTGCCTTCAAGTAGAACTGCCCCAGAGGGTTTCCAAGGAGCAGCTGGTGAATTGAACTGCATACCTTTTGGTTAGTAGCCTGAGCTCTTGACTATTTCCCAACCAGGGCTCCCTTGCATAATAACCAAAAAACCCCAAACCAAACCCATCGCCATGGAGTCAGTTCAGACTCATAGTGACCTTACAGGGCAGAGCAGAACTGCCCCATAGTTTCCAAGGAGCGCCTGATGGATTCAAACTACCGGCGTCTTTGTTGGTAGCCAGAGCTGTTAACCACTAGACCACCAGGGTTTTCAGCACAGTAGGAAGCTTACAAAATATTAGCTTACTCCTACCACCGTAACTATATACACATACTTGTTTATATATGTATACATGACATGAAAGGCATACATGTGTATCTGTAAAAGATTGTTAGATGTTTCAAAGCTATGTAGGCCATGAGGCCAAATCCATTATACTTTTACTGTATAATGTTTGCAAGTTACCTTTAACCTCAGTGTTTGCTGTCTCTCAACTAGAAATAATGTCTACCTTATAGGGTTGCTATGAAAATTAGATAATTTATGTAAAGTACACAATTGGTAAGTGCCAACAAGGTTCGACCTGATGTGCCTCCCACCCCTTCTCCAAATCTCATCTCTGTTCCCTCTCTGCTCTCACTTCTGCTGTTCTCGCCCTTGGCCTCCTGTTCACCTGGCAGAGCTCACTCCCACCTCCCTGGGCTCTGCTCTTTCTCTTCTCTGCTCTGCCCTCAGGTATCTGCACCTCTTGCTTCCTTGTTTTACTCAGATTTCTGCTCAGCTGTCACCTTATCAGAGGCCTTTCCTGACATCCCAGCTAAAATAGCATTCTTTTCCTTATCCTGCTTTATTTTTCTTCTTAGCACTGATGTAACACATACTGTACGTATTGTCCATTTCCTCCCACAAAGTCTTAAGTCCATGAGAACAGGGACTTTATTTTGTTCACTGTGGTATCCTAGCACTTAGAACAGGGGCTGCATTTTAAAAGGGATTGCTATGAATAATTTAATATTTTAATAATAAGCTGTTCTCATAATTGGTCCCTATTAGTAACTTCGGAAATTGCTGCTTGTTTGCTTACGGATTGTTTAGACCTGTGAACAAGGTGAAAAATCTCAATTACTTTCTTTGTCCCCTTCCAGGCTTCAGTGTGGCCCAGAAGCCATTTGGAGCCACGTATGTATGGAGCAGCATTATAAATGCCCTTCACACACAAGTGGAAGTGAAAAAACGAAGGCACCATTTAAAAAGACACAATGACTGCTTTGTTGGTTCAGAAGCCGTGGATGTCATTTTTTCTCACTTAATTCAGAATAAGTATTTTGGTGATGTAGATATTCCTCGCACCAAAGTGGTAAGAGTGTGTCAGGCACTTATGGACTACAAAGTATTTGAAGCAGTACCAACCAAAGTTTTTGGAAAAGACAAGAAACCAACATTTGAAGATAGTAGTTCCAGCCTTTATAGATTCACAACGATACCTACCCAAGACAGTCAACTAGGCAAAGAGAACAAACTACACTCCCTTTCTGGGTCAGTATGTAATGTTAGATTATCTGAAAGATACTGGCAGGATTGTTCCTAATTTTATGGGATGCTGACTGGCTTTGTATTAACTTTCTAAACAGTAAGTTGAAGTAAAATCATGATCTGTGGGTAAATTTGATAAAGTACAGTATATTTTTGTTAACCTTACTGGGTATCTGCTAAAATTTCTTGTTTGTTCATATTTTATATTTGGTAGAAACAGTCCACACACTTTGAGTCTGTGGGTGTTATCAGAACAGAAAAAAAAGATAAAGGCAGACAGGACTCCAGATAGTAGGAGTTATTGATTGAGTTGTGTTCCCCAAAACTAGATGTGTCAACCTGGCTATGCTGTGATTCAGTATTGTGTGCTTGTCCTCCATTTCTGATCTGATGTGACTGTCCTATGTATTGTAAACCGGGCCTCTCTGATGTTGCTGATACTGGATTAGAGGCAGTTGTGTTAATGAGACAGGACTTGGTCTGTAGGATTGCGTTGTATCCTGAGTCAAAATTTCTTTTGAGATGTGGAAGAGAGAAGCCAGCAGAGATGAAGACCTTGACCATCAGAAGAGAAGCAGCATGAGCAGAGTGTAGCCTTTGGAGGTGAGGTCCCTGCACTGGGAAGCTCCTGGATCAGGGGAGGATTGATGATGGTGATTTTGCAACTAGAGCCAAGAGTAAGGGAAAGCCTTCTCCTGGGGCTGGTGCCCTAAATTCAGACCAGACCTCCTAAACTGTGAGAATAAATTTCTCTTTGCTGAAGCCTTCCACTTGTGGTATTTCTGTTTTAGCAGCACTTGATAACTAAGAATTTGTTAGAGAGAATAGCGTGCTGCATTAACAGATATAGACAATGTAGAATGATTTTTGAAATTAAGTAATGAGTGGAGAAGGGTTTTGAAGTGTCTGTAAAGTGCTGGATTGCCTTCAGACTGTTGGTGAAATTATGGACATTAGAGACAATTCTGGTGAAGAAGACTTGGAGGGAAGGAGAGCTGTGTGGCACCAGAGACAGTACAGCCATAGCAGAGAGGTGGCAGCAATAGAACTGGGGAGTCTGCACCTCAGAGTGACAGCTGAGAGCCTTTGGGCAGGAGGCTTCCTCAAAGCGTGGAGTACCTCCACCCACATTTATCTGTGGAGCTGGGCTTGCCTAGCCTGGGAGCTGAGTGCCTTCTGGCTAGGGTTTGCTTGCAGAGTGGAATGCCTCTGGGCATTTGTTGGGGGGCACATGCTGGACCGAGACTGAAGAAAGGTGGGGGAAGCTGGGGAAATGGGAATGCAAAGGGGAGCAGCAGAGCTGTCTTGGTTTGGGGGACGTAGGGCTGTGATCTGGGCTGTTGAGGTTGAAATCATAGCCAACTGGGGTGTGGGAATATGCCTCCTGGATCTTTACCCTGTAAATTCTGAAGTGTGGGGTGGCCTTTCATGAGGGCTAGTGGCATGTGGCCAGATCTGCTGCCTGAGGCTGGGATGTGAGCAGGGCTGCTGTGCTCCAGGGGCCAAGGGGATGGGGTTGCCACTCAGACAGACTGGGAGAAGGGGGCTGCCCAGAGCTGAGGGAGCCCACAGCAGAAGCACCCCCACCTTGGATGTGGAGGGTATGGCCAAAGCCCAGAGTCTAGAGGACAGGAGCTATTGCCCAGATGGTCTGAGGGAAGAGAGGATTGTTTTCAAGCCTTGAGAGCTAATGTAATATGTTCTACTGAGTGGCTTGGTGCCTCTTGGCCCTTTTCCTCCAGTTTCTCCCATTTGTGATGGAAATGTCTTCCTTATGCCTGTTCTACCATTGTACTTTGGAAGCTGATAGCCTGTGTTGTAGATTTCACAGATGAGGATGATTTTTACCGGAAGATGGAATCTGAACTTGGAGTTGATTTAAGACTTTGGGGTCAAGAGGATGGGGTGAAAATGTTCTACATGTGAGGGCCAAAGGGGGAAATGTTGCAAATTGAATTGTGTGCCCCCAAAGTATGTTTCAACTTGGCTAGGCCATTATTCCCAGTATTGTGTGGTTGTACATCTTTTGATCTGAAGTCACTGTCCTATCTGTTGTATTTTAAATCCTAAACTCTAGGATGTTAATCAGGCAGGATTAGAGGCAGTTGTGTTAATGAGGGAAGACTCGTGTGTAGGGTTTGTTTGTATCTTGAGTCAAAATCTCATTTAAGATGTAGAAGAGAGAAAGGAACAGCAGATATGATCTGTTAGCACCAGGAGGGAACTACCAGGGGTAGAGTGTGTCCTTTGGACCTGGGGTCTCTGCACTGACAAGCTCCCAGACCAAGGGAGGAATGATGGTAGGGACCTTCCCCTGAGAGCTAACAGGGAAAGCCTTCTCCTGAGGGTGGTGTCCTAAATTCAGACTTCCAACCTCCTAAACTATGAAAGAGTAGGTTTCTCAGTGTTGAAGCCACTTACTTGTGGCATTTCTGTGACAACAGCACTAGATAATTAAGGCAGCAGGGTATCACTGGAATCCAGAAAGTTACAGATAAATGAAGCTTGAAATGGAGCCAGGACGCAAAGGGCTTTATTTAGACTTGATTATACAGGTATTGTGAAGGCTGCAGAAAGATTTCAAGAATGATGAGATAAGCTTTTAGAAAGGTTATCTTGGCAACCGTATGGCTAATCTACTGGGGAGAGCTAATTAGAAGCCAGTTGCAGTAATGCAGTCTGTAAGATGAAGACTGAACTGAACAGCCAGGGAGAAAGGGAAGCATTTAAAGGGAGACTGGAGAGACAGAATTGTAAAGCCCAGTGATCACAGTGGCTGTGGGTGATGAGTACACTGTGAACTTAGTTATTTTTCCTGAAAAAAAATAACTTTCCCCCTATATTCCCTCAGCTAAAGTCTGCAGCAGTAAAAGTATAATAGAAACACTTATAATTCACATATGACTTAGTCAGTTTCTAGTGCATTGACTTTCAAATATTTTTAACTATCTAAAACATGATAAAAATTTATTTTTCTATATAGGAAGGAAATATGAGGATGAGGTATGGCCTGATCAGCACCTTTCAGATGCAGGTCTACATGCTTTCTCTGAAACCCCTGGGACCAGGTTATGTTTAGGAATATGAAATTTTGGAGATTTTAGAAAGGTAATTTTATACATGTATTTTACATAAAACCCCAGGGGGCATTTGGGACAGCATCTGCTAATCAAACACATTAATATTTCTGAGAGTAAACAAGAATAGTCAGGCCAATTGGAATAAATAAAAACTGTGATAACCTCAGGACAGATTTGGTCATCATATAAGTTTTGAATGAACTTTTGGATTCAAAGCTTTTTGGATTTTTAGAATTGCAGATAAAGGACTGTAAATCGGTATTTGGAAAATGATGAGGACTACCCAACCCAGAATGCCCCAGAAACAAAGATAAGTGGTAAAAACAGAAACATAATGAAATGTGATTGTGTTTGATTACTTTTTAAAATTGGTGACTGAAATTTCATTCTCTAAACTACTTAAATCTAAGTAGATGTTTAAAAGAAATTTATTCAGATTGTACTTAGGCTCAAGAAAGATCACTTGAAATTTGGATTTGTTGTGTTGTTGCTCTGAAATACATATAAACTCTCCAGAAACGATCTCTCAAGTGTTCAAGTGTTTCTCTAGGTTTACAAATAAATATTAACTTGTAAAATAAATTCATTATAGGTGTGCAGATGTGTTATTCAAGTCATCTGATATCAAATCAGCGAGTTTGGAGGACCTGTGGGAAAATCTGAGCTTAAAACCAGCTAACTCCCCACATGTAAATATTTCTGCAACCTTGTCTCCACAAGGTAAGCTAAAGGTGATAGGAGTTAAGAAATAGAAGGCTACCTTCAAATAAAGTTGAAAAATTTCCAGTCTTATCCTTTAAATTAGAATTTAAATACATTCAGATTGCAAAGAGAACACACTATGTATTAAAGCTGTTTATCAAGTTTTTACAGAGGTCTATTATCTTTAACAAATAAATCAGTGTTGCAATTCTTGAACACTGACTTTTGTCCTATCAGCTGGAACAGGTTCAAGTCTGAAATGTTCTGCATTCAGACTTATTTAAAAATAGGCTCTCAAATGTTTCTTTGCCTAAGATTTTATTAGGTTAAATAAAAATGTAAAAATTACATGAACACATTAACAGAATTCTTATGTTCTTCCTTGCCTGTGGCAATGGAATGTAGTTTAATGACTGTGATTTTCACCCTCCTTCCCCCATCCTTGTTATGGAAACCCTGAGTAGAATAATCTGCAGCCAATAGTTTGAAACCACTTTTTAAATTGAATGAATCATTCTTTCTTCCAAAGTCCCTTATTAACATGTTACATGACTTGTTCTCTTATCTTTGACAGATTGCATTTTACAGTACAAAGAATGAAAAGAATGTCTGTTGTCCAAAGTCTGTTCTCCTACGCATTTAACAAATCTTGAATTGTTTTACTTTGTTATAAGAAAGGACTTCATAAGGTTGACTTTTTTTTTGCCTCTTTCCACGAACTTAATGGTTTTGACCTTCCTAGACAAATAATTGTGGTGAGCACTCAGTAGCTATTAATTCTTCCTTTTCACCTTGTCATTTTTCCTGCATAGTTATTAATGAAGTATGGCAAGAAGAAACAATTGGACGTCTGTTACAACTTGTAGACCTTCCTCTTCTTGACTCCTTACTCAGACAGCAAGAGCCTGTACCTAAAGTTCCTCAGTCTAAGAGGCAGCCCGACTGGACCTACAACAGCAGCTATCTGGACCGAGGGATTCTCAAGGCTTATAGTGACTCTCAGTAGGTGGAAATACATATAATAATTTGAGTGTGCATGTAGGTATATTATTGATAATGGTTTTAAAATACTGTTTTGAATTCTTTCAGTTCAGGATGTGCATTGTCTGTTGATACTCTTGGTGTTTGGAAAAATGAAGGACAGAATTATCTTGGTAAAAAATTAGCCAAGAGATTTAAATTTCATTATTTTTCCTGTTCATTTTTGCCCATGTGTAACTCACTTGCTCATCAAGTGAAAAAATGATTGTCTCATGTTCTTATCCTTGTTAAAATTTAGAGCAGTTCATTCTCTCAAGGTTCCTCAGAGGGACCTGGAACAAAATTAACAGATTTGACAAATTCTTGATTATCCGTGGGCTGCTTTGCTTTTGTACTTCTCTGGAATGCCTCTTAAATACAGTTTCACTTAACTTTTACTGAAGAAGTTGTACTGATTTTGAAAACCACGTCATTAAAAAAGAAATATAATGAAAGTGTTCATTTTTACCTCCAACTTACCTTTCCTCTGAAAATAAATCTTAAGGTTTCAAGGCTTAAATTCAAGTGCTAAGGGAATTACAGAAACCCTAGTGTCACAGTGGTTAAGTGCTATGTCTGCTAACCAAAAGGTCGGCAGTCTAAATCCACCAGGTGCTCCTTGGAAGCTCTATGGGGCGGTTGTACTCTATCCAACAGGGTCGCTATGAGTCGGAATCAACCACTGGCAGTGGATTTGGTTTGGGTTTGGGTTTTAAGGGAATTACAAGTTTTTTTACCCTGTAAGGAAGAGTTTTCTGTTGCTCATAACTTTGAAAATTTTCCTAAGTAAAATTATTAAAGGCTAAAATAAATTCTTGTATTTTCTGGTGTAATTTTTAATTATTTTGCCTTAGCAAATAAATGTTGCATCCCAGTTACAGAGATTGAAATGTTTGAAAGGAACAACACAATTTCCATTTTCCGCATTTCACCAACTCTGCATTCCATTGAGCTCTCAGCGCACACTTGAATGTTAAAAGGTAGTTAAAAACCGTAGGTGAGCAAGTGAACCCCAACCTACTGGCTACTGAACTCAGCACATGTAATAGGAAACATTCTACAGGAACTTCAGTTACAGTTCTACGACCTAAAGCAACATGTGGAAATATTTTATAAGTATCTTAACTTTATAGTACAGAATCAAAATTTTGCTAGAAGTGACCTCAAAAGTCATCTAGCTGCATTAAGCCAATGCCCTGAGGGGTGAAGCAGACTGTCCCAGGTACCATGTCCCGGTCACAGCAGCATTAGTTATCCTGATTCTGTGGTTGTGTGGAGTACATGAGTATTTAACTATAGCTAATGAATATTAAAAGTTAACTGTTTTATTTCTTGAAATGTTTTCTGAAGCTGGTATTTTGCTAGAAATGGTAATTAATATATAATTATTTTGAAACTTTATCATCTTCCCATTTTCTTTTATTTAGCCACAGTGAGAGATGATAGAGCACGCCCAGAACTCTGAAATAAGCAACATTATGTTAGAAAAATACTGCTCTAGAAGTCGAGTCTGGCATCTCTCCCTGGCTGGGACCCTGAACAAGTAACTTAGAGTTCCTTGGTCTCAACTAAACATTTGAGGAAGTAGAGCTTGCAATTTGATGTCCTTTTCATTTCTGTGGTAGTGGATAGTTTCTGTCTTTGCTTTTTAAAAATAGTATCAGAACATATTTCTGTGAAATTTTTCTGTGATACACAATCTTGGTGCACATTAAAAAGGAATTATATGTGTCTTTAAGCATGTAGAAGTTTAATCTCACAGTAAACTTGAAATAGCTAGTAAATCAGATATTATGTGTATATTCATTATTCTTTGCTTTTCTTAAATAATACTTTTTTCCTCCTAGGGAAGATGAGTGGCTCTCGGCAGCAATTGACTGCTTGGAATACCTTCCAGACCAGACAGTGGTGGATATAAGTAGAAACTTTCCTGAGCAACCAGATAGAACAGACATGGTGAAAGAACTTTTGTTTGATGCCATTGGCAATCACTACAGTAGTAGGGAACCTCTGTTAAATCATTTATCCGATGTCCATAATGGAATTGCAGAGCTCTTAGGTGAGGAAGATCTTACTGAATGCTATAATTTCTCTTTGGGGGGAAATAAGAAAAAGTTAATTGTCCATCTTCAAAATTAACCAAAATATTAATAAATGAGTTCAAGCTGAGAATGAATTTCAACTAATCCATGGAAGGACTTTATTCCAAAGACTTTCAAAGCTGATTTAGAAAGAGGCTTTAACAAGCTCCAAAGTTATGCAAGAGCCTGGGTTGCATGGTGGTAAAGCACTCAGCTGCCAACCAAAAGGTTGGGAGTTCAAATCTACCAGCTGCTCCTTGATACTCTGAGGCAGTTCTCATTTGTCCTGGAGGGTCTCTGTGAGTCAGAAACAATTTGACAGCAACTGCACACCTCCAGAGTTACACAGAAACTTATAATTGCCACAGGAGAATACTGCCATCATTCACTGGAAGCTTAGGCACGGAACGGCCATTCTGTCTATCCTCCTTTTTCTTCAAAAAAATTAATTGTTTTGGGTGGAACTTTACACAGCAAATTAGGTCCCCATTTAATAATTAACTATTATTACACAAATTGTTCAGAGACATCGGTTATATTTTTCAGTGTTTTAACATTGTCGTTAATTCCCTTCTAGCTGTTTTACTTCCAGTAATTTGGTTTCCCCAGTCACCTTGCCCTTTGATCTTTGCTTCAGAATAATTGGCCATAGTTTGGTCTCACACTGATGATTTTTTTAAAGGTGTGCAGCACTCACTGGTAACATGCTTCATTTTATGAGCCAATCTGTTAAATTTAGCTAGCAGTGCCCTTGGGGTAGTTTTGGTTTAAATTTTATGGAGTATCTCAGGATGGCAGTTACTGAGCCCTTTAGTTTCTACTGAACCATTAAGTCTGGACTTTTGAAGAATTTTAGTTCTCTTCCCCATTTTTCTCCCATTCTTTCAGGATCTATCTGCCTAGGCCTTGTAAAAATGGTCATTAGTGGTAGTCAGACACCAGCTAGTTCTTTTGGTCTCAGGGTAGGTGAGACCATGGTTCCTGTAGAAAGTAATTTCTTCTTTTTGAAGAAAGCTTTACTCTCACCACTGCTCCTCCTTCATCTTTCCACAGTGGCAGATGTTTCAGCCTTCTAATAAGCCCAGCTATTCTGCATTGTTGAAAAAGTGGGGGGTTTCAGAGAATTTCTTATGTTTTTCCTCAGATGCAAGCATTTTTTGAGATAAATCAATATCCTAAAATTTATTGAATTAGTGAAAAAATATAGGCTGGAAATTTATCTACAGAGCAAATAGTAAGATTTAGAGTCTGCTGCTGTAACAAGTACTACAAGTGGATGGCTGTAACAAAGAGTTTATTCTCTCACAGTTTAGGAGACTAGAACTTAGAATTCAGGGTGCCAGCTCCAGGGGAAAGCTTTTTTCTCTGTCCTCTCTGGGGAAAGGTCCTTATCATTCTTCCCCAGTTGAGGAGCTTCTCAGCACAGGCACCCCTGGTCCGAAGGATGCACTGTTCTCCTGGCTCTTGTTTCTTGGTGGTATGATGTTCCCCATGTCTCTCTGTTAGTTCTGTCTCACACCTCAAAAGAGGTTGACTAAGAGGCAACCTAATCTTGTAGATAGACTCCTGCTTCATTAACTCAGTGCTGCTAATCTCACTCATTAACTCTGTAGAGGTAGGATTTACAACATATAGGAAAATCACAGCACATCACAACATAGTGGACAGTCTCACAGTACTGGGAATCATGGCCTAGCTAAGTTGATACACATTTTTGGAGGATACAATTCAATCCATAGCATTCTACCCTTGGGCCCCCAAAAGTCATGTCCTTGACATTTGTAAAACACATTAACCGTATCACAGGCATACTAAAAGTTTTAGCTCCAAGTCGAAAATCCAAAAATTCCTCTTTATGTGTGAAATCTGTAATACAGGTTCATGACTTCCAAAGTACAATGGTGGAACAGGCACAAGCTAGACATTTCCATTACAAAAGAAAGAAATGAAAGGGAAAGAAGGGGTAAACAGGCACAAAGCAAGTCAGCAGAACACATTAGCCTTCACAGCTTAAAAGTAATCCTCTGTTCTCTGACCATTTATACACTGATCCTGCCATCCACTCTAGTATTGGCCACACACTGTGAATTCTGGGTGGAGGCCCCTCAGCCCTGGACTTGACCTGTGCCTTCCAGGCCCACTGGAATGGCAGCTTTGCTCCCTTTAAGTGGGCAACCGTGTCCTCTCCATTTGAGTGACAGTTCCACCCTTGGAGGCTCTAGAGGTCATGCCCCTACCCTTTGAGACTGAGACAGCTCCATTTCCTTGTTCTTGCTCTCTTCAGCTTCTGCTTCCTGGTTCCTTGGCCTCTCAGCCCATTTGGCATTGCCACTGCATCTGCCCTGCTGGGGCAAGTATTCTGAAGCTGTAGCTCCTCCAGTAAGTGTCTGGAGACATTCTCACCCTGCCAGTAGACTTCAGTTGGAAGGCACTCCACTCTCTTGCTCCTTGGTTCAGGAAGCCGACCTCCACTGATGAGTGCTCAAAGGTACCTGTCTTTGCCAGGAAACCTATGCAAAGGCCCTCTGCTCCCATACTCCCGTGGGTCAGTGTTGCCCTGGTCTCCTGGTTTTGATGCTGCTGTTTCTCTGGTGCTGCTGCTTGCCATCTGCAGTATTTCCAGTGTAACTGCTCTCCTCATTTCCTTCTAAATCCTCACCAGAGTTGCCTTTGATGTTCATAATTCCATGAACAGTCTCATCAAGGCCATCTAGACTTTTACTGTTAAGCACTTTAAAACTCTTCTAGCCTGTATCTGTTCACAGTTTCAAAACTACTTCTACATTTTACGTATTTGTTAGAGTAGCACCACACCCTTGGTACCAAATTCTTAGTTGTTTGTCCTGCTATAACAGAGATACCACAGGTGGATGGCTTTAACAAAGAGAACTTATTTCTCACAGTTTAGGAAGCTGGAAGTCCAAATTCAGGATGCCACCTCAACGGGAAAGCTTTCTCTCTCTGTTGCCTCTGGAGGAAGGTCCTTGCTGTTAATCTCCATAGTTGAGGAGCTCCTCAGTGCAGGGACCCTAGGTCCAAAGGATACACTGTTCTTCTTTCTTGATGGTATATAAGATCCCCTGTATGTCTCTGCTCTCTTCTTTGTCTTTCATATCTCAAAAGAGAGTGATGTAAAACACAACCTAATCTTGTAGATTGACTCCTGTTTCATTTAACATTGGAAACCCTGGTGGCATAGTGGTTAAGTGCTACAGCTGCTAACCAGAAGGTTGGCAGTTCACATCTACCAGGTGCTCCCTAGAAACCCTGGGGCAGTTCTACTCTGTCTATAGGATCCCTGTGAGTTTAACAGCAGTGGGTTTTTTGGTTTTATTAACATCACTGCTGCTAATTCTGGAAATCCTGGTGGTGTAGTGGGTTAAGTGCTACACAGCAGTTCAAAGCGACCAGGTGCTCCTTGGAAACTATGGGGCAGTTCTACTCTGACCTCTAGGGTCTCTATGAGTCGGACCTGACTTGATGGCAGTGGGTTTTTTGGGGGTTTGGGGGCTGCTAATTCTCATTAACATCATAGAGGTAGGACTTACAGCACAACACATAGGGAAATCACACAATGGTGGACAGCCACACAGTACTGAGAATCCTGGCCTAGCCAAGTCGATACACATTTTAGGGGGCACACTTCAATCCATAAGAGGGTCCTAATTTGGAAACCCTGGTGGTGTAATGTGGTTAAGTGCTATGGCTGCTAACCGAAAGGTCTGCGGTTCAGATCTGCCAGGCTCTCTTTGGAAATTGTGGAGCTGTTCTACTGTCTATAGGGTTGAACTAAAAGGCTGAAGGTTTGAACCTACCAGCTGTTCCACAGGAGAGAGATGTGATGGTTGGCTTCTGTAAACATTTATAGCCTTGGAAACCCTAGGGGGCAGTTCTGCTCTGTCCTATAAGGCCACTGTGAGCCAGTCGACTCAATAGCAAGTGTTTTCAATGGATTAGGCATTATTTGATATGGACTTAAGAGTATTAGTTGCCAGTTTGAAAGGCAACAGATTTTTACAGAGTTGATTATTATAATTCCTAGATTGTTTGCTTGAACATATTTTTTTTACTTTAGTGTTCAGCTTAGGCTGTAACTTGAATTTTGTTTCCTTGGATATTGGTCATGTTTGGTCAGAATTAACACCCATTTTTTCTTTTGGCTAAAGTGAATGGGAAGACCGAAATAGCATTAGAGGCCACTCAGCTGTTTCTAAAGCTTTTGGATTCCCAAAATAGGGAAGAATTTAGAAGACTACTGTATTTCATGGCTGTTGCAGCCCATCCTTCTGAATTTAAATTACAGAAAGAAGTAAGTGCTTTGTCTAAATGTTAATGGTATTCAGTATGTTTAATATTTATAGGACCCTTATGTCAGATTGTTCCATTTTTTTTGCATCAAATAATGCTGAAGTAGATAATGAATAGGTTTTATTTAATATCCTGTTAATATTAAGTGTGTTCTTTTAAATATATAATATGGAGTCTGTTTTCTTTTCATAGAGTGACAACCGAATGGTTGTAAAAAGGATATTCTCAAAAGCTATTGTTGACAATAAAAATTTATCTAAAGGCAAAACTGATCTTCTAGTACTCTTTTTAATGGATCATCAAAAAGATGTTTTTAAGGTAAAACTCTGAAAATAGTTAAATTTGTTTAATTGATCACTAAATTAAAATGAATTTAAATGATGCCCTATGTACCTTCTTTTTTTTAAGATTCCTGGAACTCTACATAAAATTGTCAGTGTTAAGCTCATGGCCATACAGGAGGGAAGAGACCCAAACAGTGAAACAGGTAATCTGAGGGACATTGTTTTCATAATCTTCCAGTGATAAATTGCTAGTGTTTATTTGAAAATGCCTTGCTGTAAATAGTTGCAATTTAATTTCAACTTAAACTCTATAACAATCTTCTCAGAGTTATCCAGACTTAGAAGAAAACCTTCTTGTCTAAAAGCAACTTGAGCAGGGTTAGGTAATCAGTTGTGCTTACAGCCCTGGTGGCACAGTGGTTAAGAGCTTCAGCTGCTAACCCAAAGGTTACAAATCCACCAGCTGCTGCTGTGGGCGGTTCTACTCGAGAACCAACTGGACAGCAGTGGGTTTGGTTTCATTTTTTTTTTTTGTTATTTTCAATGCATTTTACAAAATGAGGAGTAAAATCATAAATATAAAAATATTGCTTGATTTTTTTTCTAGTTAAATCTGAATAATAGATTCATTCACTGAATGTTTTACTTTTGAACTTTAAGGATATATTTACTGCCAGAGAATTGACCAAAGTGACTACCCCAACAATACACAGAAGACAACCAAAGATGAGCTGTTGAATTTACTAAAAACTATTGATGAAGATTCAAAACTGTCTGCCAAAGAGAAGAAAAAATTACTAGGACAGTTCTATAAGTGTCACCCAGACATCTTTATTGAGTATTTTGGAGCCTGAGTTTACAATGTCTGTATATAACTTGTGTATTTTAAGAATAAATTATGTATCCCAAAGATCCACTCACATTTGTAAGATTGGAAGTTCTAAATATGAAAGTGTACTTAATAAAATTTTTTTTATTACCTTGTATGGATGAACCTGAATGGTAGATGGTATTGTAAAAATAGTGTGAGGGCATGTCTGACCACCTCTGACTTCACCAGGGGACGGGAGGGAATCAAGATCAATAGTCCAGCGCTGACTCCTCTCGAGTAAAGGTCAGGCATGTCTTCTCTCTCTGCCATCCTTACCAGCCATCCCTCCTGTGATGTTCTCTATTCTCTGCTGGATGCAGTAATTCATTGCAGTGACCACACAGAACTCACAGATAATACTCATGATTATGCGGTTTATTGGAAACCCCAATGGCATAGTAGTTAAGTGTTACCACTGCTAACCAAAGGCTCAGAAGTTTGAATCCATCAAGCACACCTTGGAAACTATGGGGTGGTTCTACTCCATCCTATAGGGTCATTATGAGTCAGAATTATCCTGACAGCAACAGGTGAGTTTAATAACATTAACTAACTAAAATTATGGGGTTTATTAAGGAAGTAACAGGTTACAGTTCAGACTCAGGAGCATTATCCTGACAGCAACAGGTGAGTTTAATAACATTAACTAACTAAAATTACGGGGTTTATTAAGGAAGTAACAGGTTACAGTTCAGACTCAGGAGCACTGAGGATACAGTTCTTCCATCAGGTAAGCCCTAGCCCAAAGGTACTCAACTTTCTTGCTCAGTGGGCCGGAAGCCCACATGTGAGTTCTCCTGCCAGTTTGTCATGCTACCACTTTTTGGTGTTTTCACAGTTACAATTCAGTCTCCTGGTTCTAGGAGCTTCTTAGTGTAGCAATTCTGGGTCTAAAAGATACACTGGCTCTTCTTGGTGTGGTAGGATTCTCTCTCTCTGGCCTCTGAGATGGCCTATCTCAAGTCCAGTGCCATGGCAACACTGACCAGTTCTCTCTTTAGGCCACAGTTACCCAACCTGCACAGTCCCACCCACTCACCTGGGTGGCAGTTGCAAAGCCACGACGAGAAAGGCCACACACAAGCCATCTACCACACCACAGGTATACTGCTGTTACCATTGACCTCTCTTGCTAAAAAAGCCTGTGCCATCAAGTTGATTCTGACTCATAGCGACTCTATAGGTCAGAACAGAACTGCCCTATAGAGTTTCCAAGGAGTGCCTGGCAAATGGGAACTGCTGACCTTTTGGTTAGGCAGACACAGCGCTTACCATTATGCCATCAGGGTTACCGCTGACCTCTCTTAAAACAATTTAGAATCATTGTGCATAATACTTGATAGAACATCATAGGAATTAGATGATGTGATATTGTAGCATTTACATAATAGTATTAAACAGTAAGGAAGTTTGTGATTCCATGTTAAATAGGAGCATTGTACCTTTGAAATACAGTAAAGATACAAGATAGAAACTTGAGCTATGATAAAAACTAATGTTCTAATTTCCATAAACTAGACAAGTTACAAACTGATGTATCCTAATGCTTGCTGAAAACTTCATCTTTTTAAGCTTGTTGTGGAAAATGTCAAGTATATATAAAAGTAGAATAAATTTCCATACACATTTAGCTTCAATTGTCTACTCATAGCCAATGTTCTGTTTATACTCCCACCCAGTTTTCACCCCATGCTAGCAAACTTCAGACACATCACTTGTCTTAGGCTGGGGTCTCTAAAGATTAAAACCAGTAAAGCATGTAAATATATATAGAGAGAAAGATGTTTATATCAAAGGAATAGCTCACGCAATTTTAGAGGCTGGGACCTCCCAAGTCTGTGGATCAGAATTGAGTCTTCTCTAGATAAGCAGGGCTGTAGAGGCTGGTGAATCCAAGATTGGCAGATCAGAGAGCAGGGCTCCCACTCGCAGGCTATGAAGATCCATGAATTTCGAGATCTGCAGATAAGCTGATGGCTTAAATCCCAAGAGCCAACAGTCAGACAGACAGAGAGCAGCTACAGGATCCAAATCTCAAGATCTGTAGATAGCTCAAGTCCCAAGTGCGTAGATCAGATGAACAGCAAGATTCAGAGTAAGCAAAAAGCCAGAATGTCTTCTTACATATGGATTCAGGCCTCACCTCTAAGGAAACTCCCTTTGAACTGATCGTCTACCCACAGCACATGCAATGGGAGTGGTCACGTCTAAACACTGGGAATCATGACCCAGCCAAGCTGACACAAGCCTAACTATCATATCACTTCACCTGTAAAGTTTTAATATGTATTGCTAAAAGATAAGGATGTTAAAAACAACTGTATATTATCACATACACACAAACCCACAGTTCACTAATATCAAATGTGCAGTCAATATTCAAATGCTAATGATTTTGACAATTCAAAAAAATAATCCAAATAAAGTTCATAAATCACAATTAGTCTAGATTACATAGCCCTCACTATGGATTACACCTCAACATGAAGAAAAAGAACAGTTGACCCCAAACTGCATAAGCAAGAGTAGAACAAATTTTAAGTTGGTCATGTTCACTGCAAACATTGTCAAAGTTTTAAACTGGAGGTCCCGTGCTATCCCTAAATGCCATGAGCAGTCCTCTTGTGTCACCCTAGAACTACTAATCACTGGGATGGCTCATTAATCTGTGATGCCCTCTGTGGAAAGTTTCCCATTTATGCTGCTGATGCCTAAATGACTGAGCCTCCACCACCAAGCTGAGTAGACCAGGGCTGAGCACCTGATCCAAGGGCAGCCTGTAGGCTGACTTTCCACAAAAAGTCAGTTTGGCCAATCAAGTTTTATATGGAAAAATGATGAAAAAGAGGAAGACTCTCAACAAGGATTGACATTCTGGCTGTAACTGTGGGCTCAAGTATACCAACAATTGTCAGGATGGCAAGAGACTGGACAGTGTTTCTTCTGCTGTACACAGGGCCTCTGTGAATTAGAACTCACTTGACAGCACCTAGATGCAACAGCAAATTAAGTGATGAAGGTGTAACAACTGAGAAAATAGAGACACCAGTCTGTAGTTACTTGGAGAAAGTCAAAATTCCACTTCTCGTACCAAATAGCATTGGTCAGATCAATGCAATCTATTATTAAATCTGTTCCACCTGTGTTCTGCCTCTGGCTGCACTTGCAGGCACTTCTTGCTCTGACTCTGACCACCCAGAGCTAGGTCAGAGCTCTCACAAGGGCACAGTCTTCCAGACTGTCTAGTCTGTCCAAGACCTCAGATGCCAGTGGCAAGCTTGGTACTGCCTCATAACACCCTTACTTCTGATCTGCTACCCAGAAGTCTGGGGCCTGTGTCTAACAGGATACCTGCAGTAAGCTCTGAAGTCCCCAGGACCCCCTCACTTTGGACCTGTGGCTCCCACTGCTCCCTTGAGTTCCATCATGTGCTAGAACATCACAAGATTCGTGGAAAGCACTGTACTTACTATAGAAAAAATGACACAAATGAAGAGACACATTAGGAGAGTTCTGGGAAGGTTCCCAATGAGAAGCTTCCATCCATGTCCCTCCCCCAGTCCTGTCATGAGATGGTCTTTTTAGCCTGGCTAGCAACCAGTGAGTCATCTTATTAGTCTCAAGTGTGACCTGGAAGTCTCATCAAAGACATTAAGGTTTTACAGTTTCTCAGAAACTGTCATGGGTTGAATTGTGTCCCTCCCCCCCCCCCCAAATATATGTAGTAATTTGGTTGGGCTGGGGTTTCCTGTATTCTGTGATTGCCTTCCATTTTGTGACTTTCCTATGCTGTATACTGGAGGATTAGGGTAGGACTATAAATCGCTTCATAACATCACCTCCCTGCTCCACTGGAGTTTCTCTGGAGCGTGGCTTGCACCACCTTTTACCTTTTCATCTTACAAGGGATAAAAGAAAAGGGAAGCAAGCAGAGTTGGGAACTTCATACCATCAAGAAAGTAGCACTGGAAGTAGAGTGTGTTCTTTAGACCCGAGGTTCCTGTGCCAAGATGCTTCCTGACTGAAGACTGATGCAACACAAGGACTTTCCACCAGATAATACAGAGGGAAAGCCTTCCCTTAGAGCGGACATCCTGAGTTTGAACTTACTTGTAGCCTACTGGACTGTGTAAGAATAAGCTTTCCTTTGTTAAAGCCATCCACTTGTGGTATTTCTGTTAGAGCAGTACCAGATGACTAAAACAGGAACCAAAGACAAAGCCTAAATTATTTGGGTAATGTTGACCTCTTTACCCCACAATAGTGCAGCAGAAAGCAAGATGTGGCCAGATCCTGTGTGGCCCCAGCAAGTTGTGCGGTGGTAGCTCACCCTTCCAGCAGCTGCTCACTTTCCACTTCCATGCCACGTGATGAACTCCCTTTGCCCTGAGGCAATTGGAGTTTTCAGTCCTTGCAGCCGAAGATCAAACTGGAACATGTGTCCATGTTTTAAAGGAAACAGTTCAAACATATCAAAAAATAAAGGATACACCATTCCAAATCATGTTAGAGTTGGTGTTAGTACTGTCTCCACAAGTGATGATTGATTATATTAATCCTTCCAGTAAAGAGGGGACTCTTACTTGGGGGTGGGGGTTACATCTTGCTAGAGAAGTGATTCTACCCTGGCTGCACATACCATCACCTGGGAAGCTTTTAAAAATCCTTGCCTGGTATTACTTCCAGAGTTTTGGTATGGTAATTTTAGAACTCCTAGAGCCAGGAGTGTAGTCTGGGCTGAGAACCACTTTATTGGTCTGGTCTCATGTGAGAACTGAATGGTTTCCTCAAGAATCTTAACAGTTGTAGTCATCTTAAGGAATTCTTTTTCCGCTAAAATGAGAACTTCTCATCTGAGATTATTTTAACCTTGTTATAGAAAAAAATACATAATTTTGTGAATGTGCTAGCTAATTAGTGAATGTTTTGAGGATGCCAATGGCACACACATCCTTCAGTACTTGAGGAATAATTGCTTACATGTGACTAACTTAGAAGTAGTGCTCAAAAGCAGTAATTCCACTGCTTCTGGTTTTGTTTTAGTTATTTAAGTTTAAACAAGTATTGTGGATACTTGATTATTACATTTATTTTGTTGAAGGAATATATCACGTAGTTTTAAAGCACGTAAAACATAGAAAGATTAATATATGTTATTTTTTAAGATCAGGCACCAAAACTATTTAGCAGTTAGTTGTCTATCACAGGCTGAGAAAAACACATTCTCTTGAAGCAGCAGCGGGGCAGTCGCTACCACCTGGGATCAGCGAATAAAATAGCCGCTAGGAAACACGATGGCGTAATGGTTAAGTGTTATGTATGTGTTAACCAAAAGGTCAGCAGTTCGAATCCGGAAGGCGATACTTGGGAACTCGATGGGGCAGTTCTCTTCGGACTTATAGGGTCACTAGGAGTCAGAATCTAGTGGATGGCAATGGCTGGCTAGTGAGGCTACAAAGTATGAATACCTAAATTTTAGAACCAGAGCGGGTATGGCTCCGAACGATGTTGCTTTTAAAAGCATTTCTTTTGCCTTCATACACTTTCTCTCCCTGATGTTTGTCCCTGCAGGCGCGTCTCGGCCGTTGCACTCCCGAGTCAGGCACCTAACCGTTCCGCCCACCTTTCCGTACGGAAACATGGTGCCTCCCTGTGAGGGACGCACTGCGCCCAGCTCCGAGCGGCTTGCCAGTTGCATTCCCCACGCGGGTACTGGGCCGCGCCTCCCGCCTTTCCGTACAGCAAAATGGCGACTCCCTGCGCGGGGCGGGCACCGCCCAGCTCGGAGCAGCCTCCCACTTCCCGACGCTGAGGAGAGGCCACTTCGGCCCTGGCCCGCCGGAGCCGGGAGGGGTGGGCCGCCGGCAGCTAGGCGAGCGATGAGTCCGCGGAGGGACGGAGTTGAACCGCCCCTGCCAGCCGTGCATCGCTCCCTGCCTCCACCGCGGCGCCGGCCATCGCCGCCTGAGTCACGGCAGGAGCTGTAGGACGGAGAACGCCGGCTTCGCAGCAGGTGAGAGAAGGCGGCGCGGAGGCCGGCAGCTCGGCCGGGCAGCGCCGGAGAGCCGAGGCCGAGATCACAGGCACCTGTTCGGCTCTTCCAGACAGGTTGGGCCGGGGCGATGTCGGGGTGGAGAGGAGGAAGAGACGGGGACGACGGGCGGGCTGAGGCTGGGGACAGTCTTTGTCCCACCCTCGAAGGCTGTCCGCGTCCCGCTCCCTTGGCTTGCCCCCGGCCCTGCCACTCCCTCGCCAGCCCAAACAGTTGTTGACGACGGAAACGGACGCTGGGATGAGTGACACCGAGTGCCCAAAGAAGGGCTTTTCGGCGTCGGTGGTCACAGCCCCTTTGCTGAAAGGCCTGTTCTGCCGGGGAGTCTCTCGTGTCCAGCGAAGGCCCCGCGCACAACTCGTAGAAGAAGAGCGACATGGCAAGTGTGAGGCTCCTGTTTCCTTCTTTTCCCGTTTAAGACACTACCAGGAGCCCTGGTGGCCCGGTAGTTAAAGCGCTAGCGTTCAGCTACTAAGCTGCTGCCGGCGGTTCGAACCCAGCAGCCTCTCCGTGCTGGGGAAAGATGTGGCAGTCCACTTCCAGGAAGATTTACAGCCCTGGAAACCCTGTGGGGCGGTTCTGCTCTGTCATGCGGAGTTGCTTTTGACTCCGCAGGGACTCCACAGTGGATTCCCGCCCCCCGCCCCCCTCAGGGCTTGGTAGTGCTGAATGAAGGACACGTCTCCGTACAGAATCCTGTAGCTCTGTGGGTAGTTAAGTTACCATTTGTGGAAAGGCTGTTATGTACCAGCCACTGTTAATGTACGTATTCATGTTTGATATTCCCCAAACTGAGGAAGTGAGTAGCTCATTTTACAGATGAGGAAAATTAAAGTTACACAGGTAGTAAAGAGCCAGTGCTGGTACCCGGATATGCCCGACACCGCTGCCATCCTCCCGAACACACTGGGATAATGGAGATGACAGTGATTCATCGGTAACAACAAAGTAGTGATTGGGTCATACCCTTTAAAAAATGTTTTTTCTGTCAAGTCAATTTGGACTTACATCGACTCTATGGACAGTGTAGAAATACCCCATACAATTTCCTAGGAGAGCCTGGGGATTTGAACTGCTGACCTTTTGGTTAGCAGCTGTAGCGCTTAACCACTATACCACCAGGGATTCAGCTCATCAATTTATAGCTCGTTATATAGGAAATATGATTGTTCCTGCCACTGAATAAATTAAAAAATCTGGGTGAAGAGTTAAAAAGAGAGAGAGAGAGAGAGGAGGACAACGAACTAGCAAACTAGTATTTTAATGATCTGGGTCTCAACCTAGTCTTTCTAACTTTATCGTTTACCACTTACCACTCTACTCTTACTGATTTTTTCTGGGCTTTCCAGCTCCTGTCCTGTGAATGGATGCCCTCTTTTCACTTCCCTGCTTCTCCAGACATTTTTTAATGGGTGAAATCCTACTCTTCCCTTCAAGGACCAGCTCAAATGTCACTTTTTCTGGGAAGCTTTTCCCAGCCTCCTCCCAGGAAGAGTTAGCTTCTCCCTCAGCTGTATTCCTTTGGTAATTTTGTAATACCACTAAGATTAACTTACATTATAGCTGCTTGTAAGTACATCTGTCTCCCCCTCTAGACAATGTGTTTTAGTATCTTTGTCCCTATTTAGATAAGCATCTTTGGAACTGAATTTAAGGCAGTGATAAGTGCCAGTTGTTTAGCAACTAGCCCTACAGGAATTCAGAGAAAAGAACAAACACTGATGAGGTTGTGAAAGTGTCATAGGACAAGAGAGGACCTGCGCCGAATCCTAAAAGGATGGAGTTAATTTACTTAGCCGAGTACTCAAGACCTGGAAATTCCTGCCTTTCTACCCCCTGCACAGAATGACATACTTTGTCTTTGGGGGTTTTATTACAGTATGTGAAGGAGGTAAAATTAGAAACGTTTTTATTTTTCTTTTTTCACAGAATATCCCAGTAATGTTATCTTACGGATTTGGAAGCATTTCAAGAAGCTAATTGAGTTTAGGACAGAGACAAAATGGATGTCTGGAGAGGGTGTTGGAAGGTGTTGTTTGAAGTGAACATAGACAAGGGAAATACATTAAAGCGTCCTTCATATTAATAATATGGTCTAAGATTTCAGATAATTACGTCAAGTGATTCTTCTCTTTCTAATGTGCAGAAGAGAATCTGCCGAACCTCTTTAAAGCAGTTGACATTTCTTTTGATTCCTTGATTACCTTCCCAGGTATGTAATAAAGCACAATTAGTGTTTATGGAAATGTTTGGTGATCTCCAAGTGCCAACATTACAAATGCTAATTATTTTCAGTGTTGTAAATGCAAAAATATTGTGTTTTTCTTCCCTCTTAATTATAAACACCATAGGGATAGGGAAACTGAGGAAAAAAATTGACAGTACTTTAAATGAGAGGCTGCTATTCCAGGATTTTAAATTGGCCCGTACTAAAATGTCAAATGTTAGTCCTAATAATCAGCAGCTAGAGTCCCCAGGTGGTACAGGTGATAAATGCACTCAGCTACTAATGAGCACAATCACTTTGGAGATTCAAGTCCACTCTGAGGCACCTAGGAAGAAGACTTGCTATCAATTTTAAAAAAGTCAGCCATTGGAAACCCTGTGGAGCAAAATCCTACCCTGATACGCATAAGAGAGCCACAAGTTAGAAATGACTGAGGGCAGCTGGTAACTGTTAATTATCAACTACAAAAATAGGATAAAATCATATCCAACCACATGCATTGTGGCTGTTTGCAACTTCTTATTTTACTCAGCATCTTTTCCAGCTGACTAGCGAGGAAGTAATAAAAGAACCTGCCCTATACATTCCTCTTAAATGTGTCATAAGATACTAACTACATCCTGTCATCCCTAGAAATCTTATCCAGATGGTAGGATCAGGGAACCAACTTCTCAGCATAGTATGTTCACCTGAATGCCTGATTAAAGGCATTGTTTGCAAGAAATTTTCCTACCAGCTGTCAGGAATGAAAGTAAAAAATATTAAAGATTTAGTCAATTTGATTAAGATAGAAGGAGGCAGTTTACACTGTTCTAATAGTTCAAGGCCCTGTGTTCTTGTGACATGGGACTCAGGAGTAGGGCCAACATATTCATAATTATTACTGTCCACCTGAGCTCCTGAGCCCTGGTGATGCAGTGGCTAAGAGCTTGGCTGCAAACCAAGAGGTTGGCAGTTCAAATCCACCAGCTGCTCTTGGCAACCCTATGAGACACAGCTCTACTCTTTCCTAGAAGGTCACTGTTTGTTGGGATTGGCTATATAGTAAAGGGTTTTTTGTTTAGTTTATCAGAAGTACCAAAAAAACCAAACCAGACACACTGCTGTCAAGTTAATTCCAACTCATGGCAACTCTAGGACAGAGTAGAACTGCCACATAGGGTTTCCAAGGCTATAAATCTTTACCAAAACAGACTGTTTCATCTTTTTTTGCCCCCACAGAGCAGCTGGTGGGTTTTGAACCTCTGACTTTTGGTTGGCAGATGAGCACTTCACCACTGTGCCACCAGGGCTCTCATCTGAGATACAAATCCATATATTTGATAAATTTGAGTATCATTTCACAAGCACCTGTTTAATCACTGAAGTAGAATTTTACAGCTGGATAAGATCTTAGCAAGACCACTTATTTTACAGATAGGAAAACTGAAGCCCAAAGAGATTACATGCGATGCCCAAGGTCACACTGCTAGTTGGTGAGAGAATTGGCAGGCTTTTGGTTCATTGCTTTTTTTCCTGTCCTAGGAAAGTGAATAAACTTAAGAATGTCTGAAAACCTTGACAAGTCTAACGTGAATGAAACAGGAAAATCAAATGATTCTGAGCAAGACCTCGAAGGAGTTGTGGAAGGTTCTGATGAAGCTTTACAGAAAAGAATAAAGCCTGGCTCACCTAGCTCCCAGAGAGTGCAAAGACCTCACTGTAAGCAAATTTGACTTTGGTTAGAAGAAACATTATCACTGTTTTCAAATGATAGTTTTCCTAGGCTTCCTTTTTCCTGTGACCCTGAGCTAGGTTCTAATACTATGATAGCATTGATAGTAGTTAGCATTTAAAATAGCAATAGTTTCAGGTCTGGCAGCCTAGTCACTTGTGAGTTTGCAGCTGCATGAGAAATTAAAACTTAGAATAATGTCCATAATGTTCCAGGCCTTCTTCTTCACTGACATTCCAGTCTCTCTGAAGTACTCTGAGAAACTGGAGGGTGGAGTGCAAACTGAAGCTTTAATTAAGAGAGTATTTGAGAAGTCTGAGCCTCTTCCAGCCAGGACTGTACTTGTGCAGGTGGGAGAAAAAAGGTTTTTGAATGTGTGTTTACCACGCCCTAATTTCACTGCTTGAGGGCTTAGTTGCCCAGACATTGAGGGGATTTGGTTGGCTGAGTTTGTGTGTGGTGTGGCGAGGTGATTTCAGAGCCCTGGCATGAGCAAGCCAGTTCTGTGTGTCTACCCAGCAGTTGCCCTAACTCATGTCTTTTATTTAGAAAACATAAGCCTTTTGAAATAAGTCTAAAAATGGAAAGTTTAAGAGGAAATTTCATAGTCTAAAAATGTCAGTACTGATTCTGCCTCTTTAAAGTGTAGATGATCCATAATCCTACGTATTTGGAAGGAGTGCTAACGTCATTTCTGAGCTATGCTTATTCTAAAATGATCAGAGCCCTTCCCAAGTAGTTTATTAACCAATATGGCATTATTTTAGCAAACATTAGTGGACCCTATTTTATCATGGCTTATTATCACATAGCTTTGGATAAGTACACTACTAGGTCAAACTGTATCTGTGAAAACATACTGTTAATAGTTTATATTGTACATGTTAGGCTCGTCTCGAATGTATATGCTTAGCTTCTGTTTTGTCAGCCTCTCAAAGCTGTGTTTAACTTAGTGTGGTTTTCATTTTCTCTAATAGGGCATTGGTGCACACACAAAAAATGTTTTAGTAAGAGCTTTAGCTTTATACTGCATAACAAAAGAAACTCCAGGGGAAAATATATGTAACCTTACTGTGTTTTTATGGCTCTTATTACAACTCAGGTTCACATCAGAAGCTGAGGTGAAGTCTGCTGTGTGGTTCACTAAGTTGTGTCGCTGTGGTGTTGTTGGTTGCTGTTATGTCCATTCCACCTCATGGCAGTGCAGTGTGTTACACAGTTGAACTACTCTGTAGGGTTTTTGACTGTCATCTTTATGGAAGCTGATTGCTGAGCCCTTCTTCTGTGGTACTACTTGACGGGTTTGAATTGCCAGCCTTTAGGTTTGCCAGTGGAGTGCAAACCATTTGTGCCACCTAGAGACCTTTGCATCACTATGTTGTTGCTATTAAAATCTTGTCAGTTTAACTCACAGTGACCGTATGTGACAGCGTAGAACTGCTCTGTGGGATTTTCTAGGCTGTAATCTTTACTGGAGCAGATCGTCTCATAGTCAGGAGACAGCTGGGTGGTGAATAAGAAAGACCAAAGAAGAACTGATGAAGGTCAATGTAAAGACCTAATAAAGGTCACTTAGGTTATTTGGCTACATTCTGTCTTCTGCCTCAGATACTCCCCTCAGACCAGACTAGCAGGTCTGCATTCCTCTCTGTGTCTCTGAGGATATAGAGTTGATTAAGACCTCAGAGAAAGATAATGAAATTTTGGGTGATTCACACTGTTTGGGAGATGTAATGAAACCTTATGATGTAAAGAAATCTTGTTACTCCTGACTATTTTTCTGTGACAAACACCTACCCCTTTGAATTCTGGCTATAAAAAACACTGGAAATGCAACCCAAGGGGGACGACTTTTGGCTCACTGTCTCCCAGATTGCTAGCAAATCTGCAAATAAATTATTCCTTGAACCCCACGCTGTCTCTGAATTGTCGGCTACAGTGACAGGCAGAACGAAATTGCTCCAGTTCGGCAACACTGATGTCTTTGAATTATGATGCTGGTGAAGAATATTGAATATCCCATGGACTACAAGAAGAAGGAATACATCTTCCTTGGAAGAAGTATAGCCAGAGTGCTTCTCGGAGGCTATGATGGCAAGACTTGGTCTCGCATAGTTTGGACGTGTTAGGAGGGACTAGTCCCTGGAGAAGGACATCATGCTTGTTAAGGTAGAGGGTTAGTGAAAAAGAGGAAGCCCCTCAGTCAGGTGAATTGACACAGAGGTTGCAACACTAGGCTGAAATGTAGTGATGATTGTGAGGATGGTGCGGGACTGACCAGTGTGTTATATGCGGGGTGGAGCTCTGGTTGTACCTTGGGTAAAAGCTTGGCTGCTAACCAGAAGGCTGGCAGTTTGAATCCGCGAACTACTGGAAAACCAATAGAACAGTTCCACTTTGTCACATAGGGTCACTGTGAGTCAAAATCAACTTGATAGTAATAGATTTGGGTTTTTTTTGGTACATAGGATCCTAGTGAGTTGGAACCAGCTGGAGACCCCTAACAACAATAGGTTGAAAACCTGAGCCCCAAGCCGACTCTTTCTAGTTAGGCAGTTTGCATTTGGTAAGACATGCAACTGCTACTGGAAACGGAAAATTTGCATTTGAAAGAAGAACCTGCAGAAAAGATAACTTTTGTTTTTTGAATTTTGAACAGGTGATTTGCTGTTTGGTACATGCAGGCAGGAAAAGTCAGTATGCATCCGAAGAACCCCCTTGTAGGACTGGAAGTTGAAGGGAGCTGGAGAGTAGTCAGCCCTGTATGCTTGATTGTGGTGACCACCTGGGTCGACTAGAGGAGTGGAAGTGGGGAGGCACAGCAGTGAAGAGATGGGCTGAGTTTGGACATGTCTCTTGGCACCTGTTGACCTAGCCTGTGGCAGATGGGGATGAGAGAGAGAAAGGCTCTGGTCTGAAGTGCTGGGAGCTGTGTGGACGCTGAGTCTCTCAGTGGTGCCTTTTGACCCAGTCCACAGGTGCTGGGGATGAGCTGACCAGAACCTAACTGAATAGAGAAAGAGAGAGAGATGTTGACACTGTGGGGTAGTACAACTTGCTGCGATTCAGTAGCTTGCTGTGCACTGGGCTTTGAATATGGGTGCAGATGCTCAGAGTCCCAATTGCAACAGAAGATTCCTCAGACCAAGGGACGAGCTTCTCTTCTCAGAGTACTGGTTGATAGAGGTGGACAGTTTAAACATTATCTAAAACAGGGGTAGATAAAGACATGAAGTGGCCAGCTTACATGATTTTGTGGGTGTGCTTACACTCAAAATGAGGGGGGCAAGGGAGGATCTTCACTGCATAGTTCCTTTTTTCCCTGATGGGACTGGGGAGGAGAATGTGGGAGAAGATGCTGATATAATTGTATGATTCAGCTGTGAGTAATGATTGTTAACAGTTAATTGTGGTTGTAAAAACTGTAATTGTAGAAGCAGTAACTGTGAAAGAGTGGACTAAGGGGGAAGCACTGCTGAACTAGTGTGCAGTGACCAAACGTATCCCTTAAAGGTTTGCTCTGCTGATACTTTCTTGAGGCTTGTAGCAAGGGAGTATAGTATTTTCTCAGTTAAATTTTATCAGAGGTTAGAAAGGGTGAAGCCAGGATGCACTTTGGAGAACCTGACAGATCAGATAGGTCCCTATAGCAAACCTGAACAGCTGGTAATTAACCTTATCCTGAGGACTCTTTGCCCTGCTGGAGAACTAATTATTAATGACTGTTTTTTGAGTTAGTAAAATTATTGGGAGGGGGCAGTTATTTTCCGGCTGTATCACAGCCAGGGCTAGAAAAGCCAAGGAGGGGCCTGCAGTGCAATAGATCCCTTTTCATTGGCCTTTCTTGACATAGTCTTGTAATTCCCACCAAATGGCTGGATGGGACTTTGGAAATGAGGTTCTTGTAGCCCACCAAAGGAGTTGGATAGCTTGCTAATAATGCAAATAAAGTGCCTGGCACCTTTGTGGGGAGTGGGATCATGCAAACAAGGTGCATGGAACCCTAAAGAGGGAATTGGTTAGTTTTTCCATCCCTCTAGGCTTACATTAGCATCCCAGAGTCAAACCGGGAGGATCACCAAGAAGAAGAGACCTGAACAGAGTATGTCCTTTGTACCCGGGGAGCCTGTGCTAAAAACTTCTTAGCCTCAAGACAGCTGCAACAATGGCGATGGCACAAGACAGAACCAGGAGACCAGTACAACATGGCACAGTAAGCTTCTTGACCCCCACAGAACAGTTACAGCAAGCATGCCAACTCTCTGAGTGAGGGAACTCATTGCCTTTGGGCAGGAGACTTCCTGGTAGAGTAGGATGCTTCCAGGTACTTGTCATTGCAGCTGGGCTTGCAGACTCACAGAGGAAGAGAACAGAGCACCTTCATGCCACAGCTTGCTGGTGCAGTGGCGTGCCCATGGGCACTTACTGGCCGATTTGAAGAGCTTTGTAACACTTGTGGCCCAGTGCCAGAGAGAGGCCTCACCTGTGGGCACTGCTGAGATGAGACTGTTTTGATGAAGAACAGTATCTTGAGTCATTCCTAATCCTGAGTTGTAACCTGTTTCTTCCCTAATAAACTCCATGAGTACTGTCTGTGAGTTTTTTGTGGCTGTTGTAACCCATTATTGAACCTAGCAGAGTTCATCGCTATGTTTCAGCCCAGTGTTGCAGCCTCTGTGTCAGTTCACCTGACTGAGGCCTTCCTCTTTTTCACTAACCCTCTAAACAGCGAGATGCCCTTCTTCAGGGACTAGTCCCTCCTAACACGTCCAAACTATGCGAGACCAAGTCTCACCATCCTAGCCTCCAAGAAGCACTCTGGCTGTACTTGTTCCAAGAAAGATGTATTCCTTCTTCTTGTAGTCCGTGGGATATTCAATATTCTTCACCAATATCATAATTTGAAGGCATCAGTGTTGCCAAACTGGAGCAATTTTGTTCTGCCTGTCACTGTAGCCGACAATTCAGAGACAGTGTGGGGTTCAAGGAATAATTTATTTGCAGATTTGCTAGCAATCTGGGAGACAGCGAGCCAAAAGTCGTCCCCCTTGGGTTACATTTCCAATGTTTTTTATAGCCAGAATTCAAAGGGGTAGGGATTTGTCACAGAACAATAGTCAGATTTGTATCTCTTATCTGAGATACAAATCCGTGTATCTGATAAATTCGAGTATCATTTCACAAAGGGAGAGACAGTGGTGTCAGCATTGGTAAAAAAGATTGGACACCCACTCTTTGGAATATATCCCAAAGAAATAATGAATACCACTCAAACAGATACTTGCACGCCAATGTTTATTGCAGCTCTCTCCATAATAGCAAAAAGTTGGAAACAACCTAGATGCCCATCAACAGACGAATGGTTAACAAACTAATATGTTCATACAATGGAATACTACACAATGATAAGAAATAATGATGGCTTAGAGAAATACCTGTCAGTGTGGGACTGTCTAGAGGAAATTATGCTGTGCAAAATGAGCCAGACACAAAAGGACAAATTTTGTATGAGTCCATTATTATAAGGATGCAACTAATCATTTAAGCACTGTAGAAATCAATATTTTATGGTTACAAGGCAGGTCCAGGGAGGGAGAGGGTTTTTTTACAAATTAGATAGTGGTTAGGATTAGGGATGGGTATAGGATGTGACAGCATGTGATGGAAGTGGGGTACCCACAACTACTCAACTTTAAAACCAAATTGTCCCCTTAATATGGACCACCTCTTTGGAAGAACAGAGAAATGGGGTGTGGGATCAGGGGCCATGCTCTCAGGGGACATCCAGACTATAGGGATACCCAAGATTTTTCTCTCTCCATCTCTCAGGATATGATTCCACATACCATCTGGGTGAGTCACAACAGGGGTCTTAAAAGCTAGCAAGCTGCCATCTAAATAGTACCAAACAGTCCCAATCCACCGGGACATGGAGCAAATGGAAGACATCAAGGACAGGAGAAAAATATGCACCCACCAGATGGAAGGGCCCATATGAGCCACATCCTGCCTCAGTGTGAGACCAGAAGAAATAGATGGTGCCTGGCCACCACTAATGACAGCCCTGATGGGATACACGGAGCAGAGCTCTGGAAACAGCAGGTGATGGAGTAGAGGGCAGAGCTAGGACTCTACCAAAAGACCACACTTGATGGTCCTTCTGAACGTAGGGTCCCCTGGAAGCATGGCCCCGGACTCTCTAACCCAAATTGCGTCGAGCACTGGGGCCAGCTCCCCAGGCAAAGACTGGCCTGGACCATACAAAACATAGAGTGATACTGGAGGTAAACAAACCTTTAAAAATGTACATGGGAAAATCAGACTCATGCTTAGAAGAAAAGACTCTTTGATGGCTACAAGTGTAGAGAGGGTGGGAGGGCGAGGCGGGGAGGGTTTAGATTAGATAGTTGTTAGTAATTTGTTTGGGTGAAATCAGTGATAGCACACATCGGAAACAAGAACAATATTAAGTGGACTTCAACATAACTTGAGTACTCCTTCCATCTTAACCTAATATTGCAAAGACAGTAGCTGGGGCAGGGATCAGGGGGCCATGCTGTTAGGTGAAATCGAGGCCAATTGGCACAACTAGCGTTTTGCTAGGAGGGCTTTCTGCACCCCACATTGGTGAGTGGCGTCTGGAGTCTTAAAAGCTACCAAGCTGCCATCCGAGGGCACAGCAAATGGTCCCAACTCAGGAGGAACAGATGCTCACCGAGGACCAAAATGACATGGGAAAAGATAACCCAGAAGACAGAGAGACCCACATGAGTGGGTGCCTCCATCGACTCGGGACTGGAAGAACCGGATGGTGCCCGGCCACCACCAGTGTTGGCCGCAACGGAGCTCACAAAGTTGAGTCTCACTGGCAACACAAGAATAGAAATGGATGCACCCTGAGATCTCCACTGAAAGACCACAATTGATGGCCCAGGGGCTTTGGGGTTCCCCTGGGAACATGGCCCCTGGCCCTGATGCTGCTCTTACCTATAAATCATAATGAAGGTCCTCTCTTCAGACTGGAATGGATTGGACTTGGTGATGCAGAGTGACCATATGTTGGATGCACTTTATGGTTCTGTGCATCTAAGGGTATCATCCTGCTGACCTCTGGCTGGAGGAAGGGGAGTAGGTCGAGAGGAGGGGAAAGGAGACTGTTGGGAGGATGAGACATGTATGGAGTAGAGAGGAATAGTGTGCTGTCACTGGCCAGGGAGAGCAGTGGAAGCTGCAGATAGGTGGGCATGTAAATGTATATGGGAATGTACATTTTCACTCAGTCATAATAAAAAAAAATGTACATGGGGAAATCAGACTCATGCTTAGAAGAAGACTTTCACGGCTATAAAGGTGGGGGGGAGGGTTTAGGTTAGATAGTTGTTAGTAATTTGTTTGGGTGAAATCAGGGACAGCACACATTAGTAAGAAGATCAACATGAACTGAACTTCAATACAACTTGAGTACTCCCATTTTAACCCAATATTGCGGAGACAGAGTAGGTGGGGCCAGGGACCGGGGACCAGGGACCGTGCTCTCAGGCGAAATTGAGGCCAATTGGCACAACTAGTGTTTTTGCTAATGAGGTCTCTGCACCCCACATTGGTGAGTGGCGTTTAGGTTCTTAAAACCTGCCAAGCTGTCATCTGAGGGTACAGCAAATGGTCCCAACTCAGCAGGAGTGGGTGATCACCAAGGTCCATAAAAACATGGGGGAAAGAGAACCTAGAAGACAGAGAGACCCATGTGAGTGGGGGTCTCCATTGACTCATGACCAGAAGAACCAGCTGGTGCCTGGGCACCACCAGTGATAGCCGTGATGGAGCTCACAAAAGTTGAATCTCACTGACAACACAAGAATAGATAGGGGTGCACCCTGAGATCTTCACTAATAGACCATAATTGATGGTCCAGGGGCTTTGGGGTTCCCCTGGGAGCATGGCCCCTGGCTCTGATGCTGCCCCTGTCCGTCAATCATAGTGAAGGTGAACTCTTCGGACAGCAGTGGATTGGATGTGGCAACCCAGAGTGACTATATTTTTGGGGCACTCTATGGTTCCATGCATCTATAGGATATCACCCTGCTGACCTCTTACTGGAGGAAGGGGAGTGGGTGGAGAGGAGGGAATAAGAGACTCTTGGGAGAATAGGACATGTATGGAGCAGAGAGGAAGAATGTGCTGTCACTGGGCAGGGAGAGCAGTGGGAGCAGCACATAGGTGAGCATGTAAATTTATATGGGAATGTACATTTTCATTCAATCATTAAAAAAATAAAAGTACGTGGGTTGTCTGAGGGACATTTTGCTGGAACCGAATTGATTGGGGAAAGGACGGCCAGACTTTATCAGAAAGTCACGGGAAGTTCTGAAGAAAAGGGGAAGAATACTGGTGTGGGAGTGGGGAGTAACTAGAATAGAACAGAGGTGAAAGTTCTGAGTGTTATATGGCAACATTATACAGACTGTAAAATTGTTCTTAATTCACAATAAAAAGGAAAAAGAAGATTGGACAGAGGAAGTAGGTCGACCTCTGTCTCACAGGAAATCAGCCTCAGCCTGTTGATGCTGATAATTATTCTTTCTCCTTCCACCTTGTAAAGTTAGAGCCAATGAGATGTCCCCACCGTGCTTGGATTTCTTTTTAAAGAGATAAGAACTTGATGGCATCTAATAATGCCTGATGCTTGATGTACCTACAGTGGAAGTTCCATTTCTGATAAATGGTAACAGAATATATTATCTTGAAGAATTTTAATTGTCAGTACTTGTATAGGTATATACTAGACTTCTACTTAGACTTTTAAAATCGACTTTATTAAGCTGTCATCTATATATAACAATTGAGCAGTGTTAAATATACAGTATGATGAATTTTGACTTACACATTTAGTTATGTGACTACCACTGCAATCATAAACTAAACCATTTCCATCACCCTGAGAATTCCTTCGTGCTCCTTAATGGTGAATCTTTCCCCCTTCCTCAGCTCTTGGCAACTACTGATGTGCTTTCTCACACTATGGTTTTGCCTTTTGTATAATTTCACATAAATTAGAATCATGCTGTATGTGGTCTTTTGTGTCTCACTTCTTGCGCTTGAAATAATGCTTGTCAGTCACTCATGATTTCGCATTTATTAGTAACTGACCATTTCTATATCTTCTTTGGAGAAATGTCTGTCTGAATCTTTTCCCATTTTTTACTGGGTAGTTTGTCTTCTGTTGAGTTGTGAGAGTTCTTTATGTATTCTAGATACAAACTCTATCAGATATACAAGATCTGATAACCCGTCCTAGAAAAAGTACTACCTACCTCACTGCTGAATATCACTGCAGTCACCTTCGAAGTACTCCCCTTGGGAAGCTGTGTGCCAATGCCAGTGCCTAGTCCACCCTTCAAAGCCCTTTTTCTAGGACGAGTTTGTGAACTTAATTGTCAGACCATGTCCAACGACAGCTCTGATGGACATTCCAGAAAAAGAGTTCCAAAAGTGCTTTGAAGTGTGAACTAGACACTGGCATTGGTGCATGGTTTTCCAAGGGGGGTACTTTGAAGGTGACCGTAGTCATACTCAGCAGTGAGGTACATAGCACTTTTTCTAGGATGTGTCCACAAACTTAATTGTCCTTGTATGTTTTGCAGAGGTTTTCGCTTGTCCTGTGAATTGCCTTTCATTTTCTTAATAGAACTGTAAAAATGGCTTGGGGGTGGTGTCCAACATCTTTTAACTTCACAAGGGTCTGAGAGGACCAAGATCAGCAGCCAAGTCTGGCACCCATGAGGTGGAGGCCAGACAAGCCTTCTTTCTTAGTTGTTTAGTGCTGCCCTAACAGGAAGAGCACAAGTGGATGGCTTTAACAAAGAGGAATTTATTTTCTTACAGAAAATAATTTAGGGCATCAGCTGTAGGGGCTGTTTCTTTTATAGTCCAAGAGATTGCGTCAAGGCACAACATAATCTAACACATTGACTCCTGCCGCACCAACACAACTGCGAGCCATTCTCGCTCATTAACATCATAGAGGCAGGATTTACAACATATGGGAACATCACACAATACCAGGAATCATGGCCCACCAAATTACAACATGTGTTTTTCTGGGGGAGGTACAGTTTAATCCATGATACTTCTTCCTCTCTCCACTATTCTGATGCCAGCTTTGCCTCGCAGAGCCTTGTTTGTTTCTCTGCTGGTTTGATAATTCATTGCAGTAGCCATAGAGGACTCATAGACCATCCTCATGGTTATGGGGCTTGTTAGGGAAGAAACAGTTACAACTCAGGCTTAGGAGCACCCAAGATACAGCTCTTAACTCAGGCCAGCCTCTTTCAAGCTGTGCTTGCAGATACACTTCTCTCTGCTGTCGGCGCCTACGCAAAGGCACTCAGCTTGCATGGGCTTGGAAGCTCTCCTCCCTGTGTCCTGCCAATATTCTCTGCCACTGCTTCTCACTGTCTTCAGGGTTGTAGCTCACACTCTGTCTTCTGGGTCTCCCGCTCACAGGAGCTTCTCAGTGCTGGAATCCCAGTCCAAAGAATGCACTTTCTGCTCCTGGATATTCTTTTCGTGGTCCTGGTAGGATCCAAACCTCTGCTCTGGAATTGGCTGTCTTTTAAGGCAAAATTAAGCATTCCTCTTGGTGGGCTACACTTAACCCAGTCACCAAGGTGCGAGCTTCAGGACCGTGTCTAGAAAGGTCACACATGAATCAATAGCAACTTAAGAATCTTTCACAGTGAAGGCTTTAAAACTTTGATCAAGTCCAGTTTATCAACTTGGTATTTTATGGTTTGAACTTTTTGTAGCCTATCCAAGAAATCATTGCTTAACCCAAACTCACAAAGATTTTCAGTGATGTTAGTTCTGGAAGTTTTATAGTTTTACCTTTTCAAGTTAATTTTTATCATGTTGTCAAGGTCATGTAACTGATTAGACCCCGAGTGGCCTGATTCGGGGTTCAGAGATCGAGCTAGTAAATTCAGTCTCCTGAACAGTGGCAAACTGGGCTCCCCCTCCCCCAAAGCACATGAGGCTGCATCCTTTTCAGTAGCAAATGATAGAAAATTTATTAAGGGAAAGTATCTTCCAGAGAGGCAACTAGTCCATGAGTGAAAAAAGACCCAGCATAGATTTTGGGCGTGCTTTGTATTGGCAAAAGTGGGTTGTGATGTCATAGATAGGAGGGGGAGCTGGTAACTTGGGTTTTGATTGGGTTTGAGGCTACTGTAGGTACTTTACAACTGCCAGGAGGAATTGTTGTATTTGCATCACAGCTGCCAGGGAGAACTTATATTTGCATCACAGACTGCCAGGGAGAACTGTGAATGTGTGGCAGATCAGATTCCCTTGGTAACCTTATCAATACTGTATATGTTTTATAATGCAAACTACAACCATTGTTATCCCTAGAAAATGTTAGATTCTGGAGTAAAATATGTTAGTATGTGGCCAGAGATCAGGTTCCCTAGCTAACCTTGACAATGTGAAGTCAAAGGTCAATCTGGATAGATTTTTGGATTTTCTGCTCTGTTCAATTGATCTGTCCTCATGCCATAAACACAGTCTTTTTTTTAAATTTACTTTTTATTATGATTGAATGAAAATGTGCATTCCCATATAAATCTTCATGCTCACCTATGTACAGCTTTCGCTGCCGTCCCTGCATGATGACAGCACACTCTTCCTCTCTGCTCCATACCTGTCCTATCCTCCCAACAGTCTCCTATCCCCTCCTCTCCACCCACTCCCCTTCCTCCAGTAAGAGGTCAGCAGGATGACATCCAAAGATGTATAGAACCATAAAGTGCCCACAAAATATGGTCACTCTGTGTCAGCAAGTCCAGTCCCTTGCTGTTCAAAGACTTGACCTTCATTATGATTGATGGACAGGGGCAGCATCAGGGCCAGGGGCCATCAATTGTGGTCTTTTAGTGGAGATCTCAGGGTATACCCCTTTTTCTTCTTGTGTTGCCAGTGAGACTCAACTTTGTGAGCTCCCTTGTGGCTATCACTGGTGGTGGCCGGGCACCATCTGGTTCTTCTGATCACAAGTCGATGTAGACACCCACTCACGTGGGTCTGTGTCTTCTGAGTTCTCTTCCCCCGTGTCATTATGGACCTTGGGGATCATCCATTCCTGCTGAGTTGGGACCATTTGCTGTACCCTCAGATGGCAGCTTGGCAGCTTTTAAGAGCCCAGACGCCACTCACCAATGTGGGGTGTGGAAAGTCCTCATTAGTGAAAGTCTGATTGTGCCATTTGGCTTCAATTTCCCCTGACAGCACGATCCCTGGCCACCCGCCCCAACTACTCTGTTCTTGCAATATTGGGTTAAGATGGGAGTAGTACTCAGGTTGTAAACACAGTCTTCTTATTGTAGCTTTACGTAAGTCTGAAGTCAGTTAGTGTAAATGCTCCAGCTTTGCTCTTTTTTCAAATGCTCTTGATTTTTGTAGGTCTTTTGCATTTCTGTATAAGTTTATGATCGGTTTGTCAATTGCAACAACGAAAAAAAGCTTGCTGGGGTTTTGATTGGGATTGTATTTAACCTGTAGATCAATTTGAAAAATTAGCATCTTAATATTGAGAATTGAAAAGCTTTATCTGGGCTTTAATTTTGTATATACTGCCAATATTTGGGAAGCAAATTTTATCTATTTTATGTTCTTGTTAATATTTTCTGGAAATGGTGAGAGGAATTTTTTTGAGGAGGAATTTTCTGTTTCCCTGACTTCTTTTATGTGACTGTCCAGTCATCTACTGCTGCTATAGAAAAGAAGTTAATTTTCTCACTGTTTTGGAGGCTGGAAGTCTGACTTCAGGGTGACGACTCTAGGGGAGGACTTCTTCTGTCCACTCTGGAGAAAGGTCCTTGTCTCCGAGCTGCTCCGGGGCAGTCATCCTGTAGCTTGGCATTAGCTCTTTGTCCATCTCTGCTTCAAGTACTTGTTTAATCTCTTTTATACCTCAGAAGCTATTGACTCAAGATAGCAATCCTGCTTCATAAACATAGCAAAGACACTGATCCTGCTTCCTAATACCAAAGACAACCCATTCTCAAATAGCATTAAAACTACGTAGAGGTTAGGATTTACAACATAGAGTTTTATGAGTATAATTCAGTTCATAACATTGACTGAATATTTTTACCAGACAGGGTATGACCAACTCTTAAATTTAGTTCCTTTTTTTGATCATCAAAAAGAAGGTATAAAAGAAGGAAAATAGCTTTTCAATAACATGAGAAGATCAGTTATCTTTATTAAACCCTGTACAAACCAGAGAGTGACATTAGTTCTCATTTTCTGATAGACAGTGCTTCTCAAAGCATGGTTTCTGGGACCGGCAGCACCCGTGTTATTTTCCTTCTTTTATTCTTTTTGATCACAGAACAAGGAACCAAATTTAAGAGTTGGTCATAGCCTGTCTGGTACAAATACTGAATCCATGTGGAGACTTGTTAGAGATGCAAATTCTTGGGCCCCACCCCAGAGCAGATAAATCAGAAGCCCTGAGAATGGAGTCCAGCAATCTGTTTTAAGACGCCTTCTTGATTTTGATACAGGATACAGTTTGAGAACCAATATCATAGACTTTTCAAGAGTAAAAATTGCCGTTTGTTGTTTGGCTCAGAACACCTGGGGAGATTTTCGCGAGGGAACTTTGTGTGTACAGACTATGAAGCAGTTGAACGCTCAAGTAAAATATACAGGACTCACATAGCTGAGCAGTGGAAAAGGAGAAATCAGAGGTAACCCTCAAATTTATGCCACACTTGCTGCTCTGTTCACTGGTCACTGCAGAACTCTCCTGTTCCTCAATAAGCTGTGTAGGCTAGTGGATTTAGTCTTGTTGGAGTAGCACCTGTCTCCCTGAAGTGACTCTGTGCTATTTTAATTTGGGAAGATTAATTCCTAGAATGGTGTTAGTCATGGTACAAAATATAAACTGTTGGTGGGGACAAAAGAGAAGATTTAATAATCTGGTGCCTTTTTTTAATTTTGGGGGTAGACTGGAGACAGTGGTATTAGAAAAAAATCTCTCAGTTTATGGGGAAAATGATAGTCTGCAGCTTCAAAAACAATTTCAAGCTCCAATGTATTGTAATAATTTTTCCATTGGTTAGTCTTAGGAAAGATGTTTTGTCTTGGAAGGAGTACAAATCCTCCTTGGAAACAAGGATGGAGAAACTGCTTCTCACATACTTTGGACATGTTGTTAGGAGGGATCAGTCCCTGGAGGAGGACATCATGCTTGGCAAGATAGAGGGTCAGTGAAAAGGAGGAAGACCCTCAACGAGATGGACTGACACAGTGGCTGCAGCAGTGGGGTCAAGCATAGCAATGATTGTGGGCGTGGGGCAGGACTGGGTGGGGTTCTGTTCTGTTGTGCATAGGGTCGCTGTGAGTTGGAGCTGACTTGATGCACCTAACAACAGTCTTAGGAAAAACCAGATAGTTTGAGTACTGTAAATTAACCTATGCTTTTACGTTTCTCACTTGTCTGGCTTGGCTTTATGTTTCTAGGTTAAAAGAAAAAATACATGTGAAATACATAAATGCTATTTACTGTTGTTTGAAATGGCCAGAATATTTTAATAATCAGTGGTATAACTGAAATGACTGGCTGGTACCAGGATCATTCCCTTCTCTTTAACTTAATAAAGGTTCTGATATAGAGAAGGAAATCTCTTACACTGAGTTTTGTTACAGCTAGTCCTGCTCGATTTGTGACAGTCGAAGAACTCCTGGAGACCGCAAAAGGAGTCACTAACATGGCTCTAGCCCATGAAATTGCACTGAATGGAGACTTTCGGATTAAGCCAGTTGAATTACCAGAAGACAGGTAAAGTGGTTAATGGAGTTATTAAATAAGAAGGTACTGTCATTTGCCAGTTTGGAGATGTTTCTTTCAGTTAATGCCAACCTTCTCAAATATATTTTTCCTTTTGAACATTCTTACTAAAAAATTATCCTGACTAGAAATGACTGAATTGTGAAGGTAGATTTCAGGAACACTGATCCTTCAAAATGCAAATAAAAGGTGTAGAAATCTCTTTTGGGAAGTCTTTTTTGACATCTTCCTGCTTTGTGATTTAGCTGCCTCATTTGTGTTTTCTTACAACATTTCATATGTTTTCATGATAGCTATCACTTTGTACTATGGTGCTGTCTTCACCAGATTGTAAATTCCATGAAAGCAAAGACCGTGCATTCTTTTCATCCGTAGTATTTGGCACATGTTATAACTCATCGACTCTAAAACTTCGTTGATTGTAAGGGGCATCTTTTTAAACTATATTGTCACAATTAAAATACAAACACTGCCCATTAAAATGGTAAAACTACTATCAGTTTTAAGAAAGATCTAAGTTTCTGAGGTTTAAAATGTGGAGGGAAAAGCTTTTTGTTTTAGAAGCAATGAAATACGAGTATCGGTTCCATTCTGTCAGTAGTTCACTGATGGCAAGGCTCTGAGATGGTGCATCTGTGATTTGCTTGTGCTTTTCCTCACGGTTACAGAATGGCTGCTGCAGCTTCAAACATCTCATCCTACACCAGCATTCTAGGCAAGAGGGAAAAGGGTGGGTGGGCAGGGTTCTCCTTTTATTGGGAGGGAGCATCTTCCCCAGAAGTTACCCAGCAGACTTTTCCTGATTTTTCTTTTTTATGACTGAGTGAAAATATACATTCCCACATAAATTTGTGTGCCCATCTATCTGCAGCTTCCACTGCTCTCCCTGCCCGGCGACAGCACAGTGTTCCTCTCTGCTCCATACATGTCTCATCCTTCCAACAGTCTCCTTTCCCCTCCTCTCCACCCACTCCCCTTCCTCCTCCTGATGTTTTTTTAGCTAGAATTTGGTCACAGACTGTCCTAGCTGTAAGCATGAAGCCTGGGAAAACTCGAATCTGGCAAAAGGGAACAGAACTGCCGTGCTGGGCTTAGGTTAGTTATAGTCTATTCTCAGACTGAGCCCTGGTGTTGCGGTGCTTCAGAGTTCAGCTGCTAACCAAAAGACTGGCAGTTCAAACACACCTGCCACTCCTTGGGAATCCTATGGGGCAGTTCTACTTTGTCTTAGAGAGTCACTGTGAGTTGAAATCAACTCCATGGTAATGAGTTGGGTTGGTATCCTCAGAAGCAGGGCAGTTTGCTCCCCTGGAAACCAATAAAAAAAAGGAATAATGGCTGCTGGGTTGGCAAACTATAGCAACTCCTTGAGAAGGTTTCTAAATATGACTTTACAGACATTTTGTGTATGTCTGTAAATACAGTACTTGCTTTTTCACATTAACAATGAGTTTGGTTCACTGTCTTTATAAAAGGATTGGTTTTAATAAAATGTATGTAACTTATAGCTTGGTATGTGATTATACAGTTGTCCAAAGTAACATATATGTGGAGGATATCTTTAGGAAATAAAGTCTCTTAATCTGTATATATGCTGTATTGTTATCATAAGCTACTTAACCATAAATATCTTAGGAAACTTCCTGGTATCAGGGAACTGAAAAACAGTTCTGAATTTTACTGTGTATTTATTGTGACCCAGCTAAAGTACTGCTAATGGGACTAATAGCTACTGTCCTATTAGTTGTAAGTTGTTGTTTTCACTGAGGTGATTATTGGCGGGGACCTCACTAACTAAAAATACAAGTATCTGAGAGGAAACTTTTCTTGATTCATATTTTTTTTTAATGCCTCACCCTTAAAACCATGTAATTTGCGCTTTTGAAAGTGATTTGAGGTTCAAATATTTGTTGTCTTTTTTATTTTTCCCCCAATGTGCCTACAGCTTGCAGAAGAGAGTAAAGGATATTGTACATAAAGCTTTTTGGGATTGTTTGAGTGCCCAGTTAAGTGAAGACCCCCCAACATACGACCATGCCATCAAACTGGTAGGAGAGATCAGACAGGTGAGGTGAACAGCAGTTGCGTATCAGAGCACACATGGTGCTTTTCTGGAATGTTAAGAGTATTTACTCAACCTGTCTGTGTTACTGTTCCAAAGACTAAGAATCAAGAAGTTCAATTATTTGGAAATAATGAATTTAAGAGTGCTTTTTTGGACTTTGCTTTTTATTTTTCTTCTTCTTTATTTTAAGTAAGCCATGATAACCTGAAGGCATTATCCTTGTGAATTTAAAAAGAGCAGAATTATTTAAATCAAATAAAAGTGATTTTACAAAGTCCAGATGGTTTATAAATTGTTTATAACATGTAACAGATATAGCCACATTCAGTTTGTAATGGGCATAAGGTTATTTAGTCTGAGAGATAAACGAAACATTTGGTGGAAGAATGGACTTTTTGCAGTGGTTTTAGCAGTAGTATTCAAAGAAGAAATGATTCTACAGAAATGGCATCTGTGGTTGGCTAACAGGCTCACCTTTAATACATTTGTTTTGCATTTCTTACCTTTAGTAGTTTATTTGTTTTGTATTCAGTTGATTGCTGCCTAGACCGTAAACAGAAGGTAGTTTAAATAACTCTTCTAAGTGATTTGTAAGCATCCGTTTTTCCATAGACTTGTGGACCATAAGATAAAGCATGTGCAGCATTGCAGTGGCGGTTGTTTAAGCCCTTGTTTGGGCAGCTGTGAACTCCTTTAGTACACTGACAAATGATGTCTGACTAAGAAACTGATTTAGTTGTGCTCTCTTGTAGACACTCTTATCTTTCTTGCTGCCCGGTCACACTAGACTGAGAAACCAGATAACAGAAGTCTTGGATCTGGACTTGATCAAGCAGGAAGCAGAGAATGGTGCCCTGGACATTTCTAAGCTGGCAGAATTCATCATTGGCATGATGGGGACACTTTGTGCACCTGCCCGAGATGAGGAAGTAAAAAAGCTAAAGGAAATTAAGGAAATAGTTCCTCTTTTTAGGTATGGAATCGTGTTAATCACACCTACCCATTTAACTTGTAGTGACTTTATAGGATAGAGTAGAACTGTACCATAGGATTTCTAAGGGTGCGATCTTTTTTTAAATTTTTTTTTTATTGTAAGTGAAAATTTACAATTGAAGTCAATTTGTCATGTATAATTCCAAACACACACTTCTGTGCAGCTTTATCTGCTGTCCTTAACCCTGCGCAGCATACTCCTCCTTGCTACTCTGTGCTGCCAGTATTCATTGAATAGTCACTTGTCTCCTCTCCACTCTCCCTTCTCACCTCTACAGAGGAACTGGTTGGAAAGCCTCTTATATATATTTAAGTCAAGAAGTACACACACTACCTGCATCACACTGTGTCTTATAGCCTGGTCTAATTTTTGTGTGAAGAGTTGACATCAGCACTGGTTTCAGCTCTGGGCTAGCTGCAAGTCCAGGGGCCATGTTGGGCCATCCAGTCTGGTCTTTTAATAGAGTTCTAGATCTGCACACCCCTTTTGCTCATGCTACATCAGGGACTTCACATTGTATTCTCTGTCAGGGCAGTCGTTGGTAGTGACTGGGCACCATCGAGGTCTTCTGATCTCATGCTGATGTAGTCTCCCCATCATATGGACCCTTCTGTCTCCTGGAATCATATTTTCCTGCTGTCTGTGATGTTCTTGGTTTTCATCTGTTTCAGGTGGTTTGGGACCAGTAGTTTTTCCATAGATGGCAGCTTGCTGGCTTTTCAGACCCCAGGCACCACTCACCAATATGGGATGTAGAACATTTTCTTAGAAAAACATAAGTTAAGCCAGTTGACCTTGATGTCCTCTGAAACCATGATCCCCAGACCTCTGTCCATGGTATTCTATCCTTTAAAGTGTTGGGTTCTGTTTAGAGAACCTTTTAGCTTGTGGTGTAGTCCAGTTGTGCTGACCCTTCTACCACATGCCTAACTCAGTAATCTTTATGGAAACGGACTGCTGTGTCTTTGTTCCGTGGAGCAGCTGATGGATTCGAACCTCCTACCTCTCACTTAGCAACCAAACAGTTAATCACTGTGCCACCAGGGCCCCTTTGATTACACCTAGTGGTTAAGAGCTATGGCTGCTAGCCAGAAGGCTGGCAGTGCACATCTACCACATGCTCCTTGGAAACTCTTTGAGGCAGTTCTCCTCTGCCCTATAGGATTGCTGTGAGTTGAAACGGACTGCATTGGGTTTGTTTTGGGTTTTTTATGCTTAAGTGTTCATATGTTTTAATGGAAAAACCGGGTCATTTTATAACATAGGAAAAGTAGAAAGAAGAAACGAAATCACCTATAATTTTAACATCCAAAAAGAATCAGTACTATCATTTTGGTCTGTATTTGTCATCTTTTTTTCCTCCCAACTTTTTTTATTTCAAAAACTCCAAACTTACAAAACTTTCAAAGTAGTACAATCATGCATATATCCTTCACTTAGGTTCACCTGTTTTTAACATTTTATCATACTTGTTTTTTCTTTTTACATATATTTAAGTATGTGTGTATTTCATGGGTTATGTTGTGTTCCCCCCCCCCCCCAAAATGTTGAAGTTTTAATCTCTGGTACCTGCGAATATGAGCTTTTTGGAAATAGAGCCAGTTAGTGCTTTACCTCTGTGTCACTAGGGTGCATTAGTTAACACTGTTTATGGGGAAAATGCCTGCTGGTTAGTAAATTGCATCTGGACTGGAAAGAAGCAATAGCGAGTTCTAAGTACATGATGGCAATACTATACTTTGAACTTCCCTGAGTGGGGTAGTTTCCCTCCCTCTTGGGGACCCTAGAGGCCATGCAGTAGACCTCTTTAAACAATACATATCTACAGAGGAATGGATAGGTCAGCTGTGGTATATATACTGAATGGAGCACTATGCAATGATAAAGAACAATGATGATTCCAGGAAACATCTCACAACCTGGTTTCAACTGGAAGACATGTTGAGTGAAAGTGGTCAGCGACAAAAGGACAAATATTGTATGAGACCCCTACAACAAGGTGTCAAAAACAGACTTACATATAGAATGAAAGACTCTTTGACGGCAGCAAGGGAGGGGAGGGAGGAGGGTGAGGAGGGGTGGGTTTAGATTAGATAGTTGGTAGAAATCTGGTTGAGTGAAATCGGTGATAGCACACATTAGAAACAAGAACAATATTAAGTAGACTTCAGCATAACTTGAGTACTCCTTCCATCTTAACCCAATATTGCAAGGACAGAGTAGCTGGGACAGGGTCCAGGAGACCATGCTGTTAGGCGATATCGAGGCCAATTGGCATAACTAGCATTTTGCTAAGAGGGCTCGCTGCACCCCACATCGGTGGGTGGCATCTGGGGTCTTAAAAGCTGCCAAGCTGCCATCTGAGGGCACAGCAAATGGTCCCAACTAAGCGGGAACGGATGATAACCGAGGACCAAAATGACATGGGGTAAAGACAACCCAGAAGATAGAGAGACCCACATGAGTGGGTGCCGACATCGACTTGGGACCAGAAGAACCGGATGGTGCCTGGCCACCACCGGTGATAGCCCTGATGGAGCTCACTAAGTTGAGTCTCAGTGGCAACACAAGAATAAAAATGGATGCACCCTGAGATCTCCACTAAAAGACCACAATTGATGGTCCAGGGGTTTTGGGGTTCTCCTGGGAGCATGGCCCCTGGCCCTGATGCTGCCCTTGCCCATAAATCATAATGAAGGTCCACTCTTCAGACACGAATGGATTGAACTTGGCAATGCAAAGTGACCATATATTGGATGCACTTTATGGTTCTATGCATCTATAGGACATCATCCTGCTGACCTCTGGCTGGAGGAAGGCGAGTGGGTGGAGAGGAGGGGAAAGGAGACTGTTGGGAGGATGAGACTTTTATGGAGCAGACAGGAATAGTGTGCTGTCACCGGGCAGGGAGAGCAGTGGGAGCTGCATATAGGTGGGCATGTAAATGTATATGGGAATGTACATTTTCACTCAGTCATAATAATAAAAATATATATATAGACACATATATAGTTCTATATACATGTCCCTTTGGGACATGAAGCTTTTCGCTAAGTGTCTCTTGCACCCTCCTAATGTGGCTCCCCTTATGCCTGAGCTGTGTGCTGCATGGCCGTGAATGTGACTCCTGTGGGAAAGGAAGTGCTGCCCATTGGCAGGCTGTGCTCTTTTCTTTGTCTTCGAAGTAAGTAATGCCACATGTGGACTTGGGTAGTATTGTGGGTATGAATGTTTAGTTTAACCTGAGGCCCTCCTGGTGGGAATTATAGGCCTGATTTTTTTCAGATAGCATTGTGATTATTAAAGATATTCATGTCAGTTGTATTATTTTTTGAGTTGAAACTTTAATTGAGGTAATTATAGATTCACATGCAGCTGTGGAAAATAATACAGAGAGATCCCTAGATACTTTGCCTGGTTTCCCCCATGGTAGCATTTATATGTAGTATATTATAATCCAGATACTGACATTGATAGAATCCACTGATATTTTTAAAAATTTATTTTATTGTGATGGAAATACAAGGAGCCCTGGTAGGGTGTTGAGGCACTGTGCTGCTAACTGAAAGGTCAGTGGTTTGAACTCACAAGTGGCTCCCCGTGAGAAAGATGTGGCGGCCTGTTACCGTGAGGATTACAGCCCTGCAGACCCTGTGGGGCAGTTCTGCTCTGTCCTGTGGGGTTGCTATGCATCAGAATCGACTGAGCAGCAGCAGTTATGGGTGGTGAAAATGCATGTAACAAAACATGCTGGCTCAACACTTTCTGTATGTACAATTAAGTGACTTTGTACAATCAACTGATTATATTTTCTGACTCCTTCACACTCCATTGTGTATACGTATATTGAGTTTTGTACAATTTTATCACCTGTGTCCACTCCAGCAGTCAAAATACTGAACAGTTCCAATGCTGGAGGCTCTCTCACACTGCCCTTTTATAAACAACTTATATTTTTTTAAACTTTATGGCAGAAGCATTTTTTATGGCTGTAAAGTCCTCATTTGCATAATTTTTTTTAACTGCTTTTCCTTAAGATGGACAATTAGATGATTTATAATTGTTTACTATTGAACTGGCTGATGAACAAAACTTTCTGTATTTTAGGTTATTTCCTTAAGGTAGGCTCTTAAAAATGGGATTACCATATCTGAGGATATGAACAGTTTTAAGACTCTCATTACATGTTACTGAGTTGTTTTATAAATAAGCAGATAAAGTGCCTTTTCAACTTTCATGGTATATGTTATGAAAGATGGCCTATTCTGTCTCATTTCTTTAGTACGTACAAAAATGCCCTCTGTTTTAAGGTTAAAGACCCCTTGATAATAGTCCTTAATTTGTTCACTCATGCCTCATGGTTTATTGAGCACCTCTTATGTGCCAGGCATGGTGCTAGACATTAGAAATAAAATAATGGATAAGAACTGATAGTCATCAAAGTAGATGAGGAATTGCTCGGAAGAGGTTCCTCTGGGGAAGTATCTTGTAGCAAAGTCAAACTCCTGTTAAAAGGTGAGAAGCAGAGTTGGCGAATTGTGACACACTCGGGAGGACGTGTCCTGTATAAAGGAAGCAGTAGTGGCTCTGAGTCCCAGCTGACTGTGGCCCAGGTGGAATGTGGGCTCATGGTTTGGTTTTCCAACAGAAACTGCAAATCCAGATCATCTTTTTTCAACAGAAACTGAAATCTTGATTTTTCAAAATATTGTTTAAGCACAAAACATGTTTGAGGGTTGCTTCCAGTCAGTGGGCCACCAGTAGGCAGTCTCTTGTAGCTTATGGTTTCCTGTAGATGGCCTTGAGAGCTGTTGGAAATTCCTGTAAGGAAAGGCAGAATGCCCTCCAGTAGACTACCCCGTGTGTTTGGGAGATGGGCCAAGTCACAGGGGTAGGGCACAGAATTCGAAGAAGGGTTTCCCGTATATAATTACATTATGTGTAGGTAACAGTTATTCTGTTACATATTGTACAGCCAGTCCTAGAGGGCTTCAGGGGACTTGAGAGGACATCTGATCCTGTTCCTCCTTCTGTGTAGGCCACATATAAAGCTGCACCTTGGGTTCATAACTACCACCTGCAAGGGGGCTGCCCACAGCTCTTGATGTCTGTGGAGAGTGGTTATGGTATATGGCAGGCAGCCTTGAAGGAAGTGTTGGGCACATTCGGAGTCTGAACTGGCAATTGTGTCTTCAGAAGCAGAGCATAAAACATACCTTGAAACTAAGAGATACTGGGGTAAGGAGAGAAGAGAAAGGATCGAGTTAGTTTTCTTTTTGTCTTAGGTAAGTGAATTAACCTATGTGAATGTAGAGACTCATTGTGATAAGCTCTGTACCCTTCACCTTAGGTCTTAGACTCTTCCTTTCCTCTGTGGCTGTCACAAGGGCCCATTCAGAGCCAAGACACTAGTTCTGGCAAGAAGGGCAGTGGGGGACCTATATTTGCTCAGGAGAAGTAGTTGAATGGACAGAAGGAGGCTTAAAAATTGAGACGTTTCCAACTTGAGTTGATTCCAACTCATAATGACCCTATAGAACAGAGAACTGCTCCATAGAGTTTCCAAGGAGCACCTGGCGGATTTGAATTGCCAGCCTTTTGGTTAGCAGTCATAGCATGTAACCACTACACCACCAGGGTTTCCATTCAGACTTTTGAATTATTTAAATTTCTTTGTGTTCTGCATTTATTTTTCTTAATACTTTCCTCATGACTATTCTTGCTACCCTTTCTGAGATAAAAAGACTGAACCTCAAGTTGGCTCCCTTCTTTCTTTTTAGAATGATGCTTGTTTTACAAGTGCCTAATTGTAAATCCCTTCATCTCTTTTCCTTCAGGGCGATTTTTTCTGTGTTAGACGTAATGAAAGTGGACATGGCAAACTTCACTGTCACTAGCATTAGGCCCCATCTCATGCAGCAGTCAGTCGAATATGAAAGGAAGAAGTTTCAAGAGCTTTTGGAGAAGCAACCAAGTATGTTTAATGTTTTGTGGTACTCTTCCATTGTGTTTTTTTCATTTTGGTTGCTGTAGCTTATTGCACAATGACTATTGTTTTAAAGGCCAAAATAAAATTTTAGTATGAGAATAGTGTAATTTGAAGAAATAAAAACATAAATCTTTAAGAACACCTCTGGAGTTGCTGAATCTTGGAAAGGAAACTGACATATAAGAGAAATATGAGTGAGATATCAGACTAGAAATTAGAAAGAAGAAAGAAGTGCTGAATGAAATATGTTTTTAATGAAAACAGTGTTTGAGGTAAATTGTCTTCTTGGTCTTTATTTTAAAAGCAGAATAGTTTAGTTTAATTTTCCTCTCTGCATGAGTTTCAGCAGGCAATTGCACCTTGCTTCTATTCTGCATGTATAAATCTTGGATTTCATACCCAGGAAAAAGTCTCACTTTTATGAACCTCTTAAATGACCGCAGGCAAACAAGTCTTAATTGGATTTCTGGGGTTCCCTTCAGTCTCTTCATTGGCTTATAATATTCTGGGAAATTGCAGTCTTCAGATACAGTTTTTTAAGCTGCTAACTTCCTGGTCCCCGGATGAAAATGGCTATCTGAGCAGCTGGTTCCTCAGTGCCACACACACAGGCTGAGGAGATGCTGGAGGGCAGGAGGGGTCCTGAAAGAGCAGAGGAAAAGGGTAGTAGTGTGAGGAAAGGAGAAAGGCTAGTGTTGGCTAAGTCTGGGTCCCAGATTCAGGATTGTTGTATATAGTCCACCCGGTAAGCCTGTAAGGGAGGCGCTACTTTTAAACCCTGTTTTACTCTTGTGGAGACAGTTTAGAGAAAGTTTTGACCACAGTAGCTTGGCCATTACACTGTACTGTTTTTTGGGAGATTGGGGACAATTCTGGAAGCAGAAGAATTTTAATGTGAGAGCCAGGTATGGGAATCCAGGGTGCTGGAGTGGCAGAGTCAGAGTCTAGTATTTACTTACAGAATAAAAGCCAAAGTGTCCCCAAACTCATGGGCTTTGGAAGACTAAAGGGAGAGGGGAGCTAAAGGGTCCAGGACTCAGAACCAAGAGCTCAGTGTTGCCAGTGTGCTGGCAGAGCCAGAAGGGACCTCTTGCATCAGTGAAAGTCCAGACCACAACCACGTCGCTGGTACCTGCTTGGCCTGAAGGAAGCCTCCACTGGCGAAGCCACAGGATAACAGAGACCTTTATTGCGTAACTATGAGGGAGGAGTCTCTTGTTCTTTCTTTGGTACCCCTTAGAGTCCCCACTGTATTGCTCAGCCTAGAAAAGTTGGGGGAGCATGGGTGACACTTCAGTGTGTCACCAGGATGGTGTTCTGGATACCGTGTGATATGTATATATCAAACACCTGACAGTGCTCACTTCTGACAAGGCAGAAGGTAAACTGTATCAGAACTAGATTAAGATCTAGACAAGGAAAAAGCCTCAGCTTTGGTGCAGTGATGACTTTACCCAGGGAGACTTCTCCCATCTGCCTCTGGCAAGGCTTTTCGCCATCTCACAGACTAGAGCCATCACCTCCAATGTAGTGGTCAGGATGAACAAGAAGAGAACCAGTGTTTAGTGAGTGTCTAGTACGCACTAAACCCTGGATAGAGGCTTTATATTTGTTAACTTATTTAATCCTCGCAGCAGCCTAGAGGGTGGATGTTGTGTTTGTAAATTTCTTTATATTAGGGATCTGGTGTTCAGAAGGATTATAACTTGCCTAAAATCACTTAGCTAGATTATTACATTCCAAAGTCCACACTTCATACTTTACCACAATGCCAGGATAATCTTCCTTAAAGTAATTCCAAGGAAACTATGTCCTAAGGTTCAAAGTAGTGTTTGCCATTGTGTTTTTCACAGATTCCTTGGACTTTGTCACCCAGTGGCTAGAAGAAGCCTTCGATGACCTTATGACTCAGAAGTATAAAAGTTCCCTACCAGCTTCGGGAGAAGCTGCTGGCTGTCGGGGTGCTACAGTGCCAAGCCCAGTGGCTGTCCAAAACTGTGCGTATCTGAAGCTTCTGAAATGGGACCACCTCCGTAGACCATTCCCTGAAGTAAGTACTCCTGAGGATTCTGACTGCTCGTGTTTGTTTTCTCTTGATGAGCTTTTTTTTTATAACAGGTTTATTAATATATGATGCATATGTCATAAAATATGCCCTTTTAAAGGATTCAGTTCAGTAGTTTTGGGTATGTTTGCAGAGGTATGTGACCATTACCACTATTAATTCCAACATTTTTGTCACCCCCAAAAGAAACCTCCTGCCGTTAGCAGTCATTCCACGCTCGCCTTCTCCAGGCCCTGGCAACCACTAATCTGTTTTCTGTCTTAATGGAAGTATCTACTCTGGACATTTCATATGAATGGAATTATGTAATATATGACCTTTTGTGTGTGGCTTCTTTCACATACTGTGTTTTCAGGGACTGTCTATGTTTTATAGTGTTATAAAAATTCGCGGCCGTCAAGTCAATTCCAACTCCTAATGACCCTATAGGATAGAGTAGAACTTGCCCATAGGGTTTCCAAGGCCATAATCTTTAAAGAAGCAGGCTGCCACATCTTTCTTTGGTGGAGAGGTTAGTGGGTTCCAACCACCAACCTTTAAGTTGGGACCTGAGTGCTAAACTGCTGCACAACCAGGACTCTTTGTTTGGAAACAAAGAAGGATGAGTAGTTAGAAAATACGGTCTTGGTGACAGAAATGACACCAGAGATTGCATGATAGAATTTTGCAAGACCAATAACTTTGTCATTGCATGTGCTTTTTCTTAACAACCCAAATGGTGACTATCTACATGAACCTGGCCAGATGGCATACACGGGAATCAGTTAGACTACATGTGTGGAAAGAGATGATGGACAAGGTCAGTGTCAGCAGTCAGCACAAGGCCAGGGGCTGGCTGTGGGACAGACCCAGGCAAGTTGAAGTTGAAGAAAATTAGAGCAAGTCCATGAGAGCCAAAGTGGACTAGAGTATATCCCACCTGAATTTAGAGACCATCTAAAGAATGGATTTTCTTCCCTAATTCAGGTCTGTGCTCTGCAACAGTTGAGCCAATGAAAACAGGCTCTAAGTCAGAAAGAGGGAGAAGGTTTATTAGGAGACTTGACAGCAATTCAGGCTATTCTGTAAGGAATCTCAAAAGACCATTTTACATCCAAGTTTATGTATCATTTTGGCAAGGATTACCTAGTGTTTTTAAGTACATAGCCCACAGATAAATGTATACATTACATAATAATCACAAGAAACTCTATTAAACTACAGCTATGTATGCTGGACACCTAGACTCTAATCTCAGTGCCAATAATAAACTAGAAAAGAGAGCTTACATGAAAAACTGTTCATTAGTGGAACTGGCCTGTCAAGTACACCCTGACCGAGACGAGGCGCAGGGAAGAAAGCTACGGATCACAAGTATTAGGCAGCCCCTTAGCTGCAGCCTAACTGATGTTTAACAAGCTGGAGATTGTATATTAAGAGTAGGAAAAGGAGAGAGAAACCAAGGCTGCAGGAGCCAAGGGGGCTGTGCATCTGTTTGGAAAGAGACTAGTGTAGCTGGTACAATAAAAAACTCTTAGAGATGACTTAGAGTATCAGTATGGCATTAGTTATGTCAAGCTTTCAGTCACCTACTTTGAAAGGGAGAAAACATGTAGCGAGGCATTAGGATCACAGTTTGATGCATTGAACACTAATGACTGAAGGTCAGACAAGTTGTGGGCTGACATCAAGGACATTATACATGAAGAAAGCAAGAAGTCATTAAAACAGGAAAGACACAAAAGACCAAAATAGATGTGAGACTCTAAAAGTTGCTCTTAGACGTAGAGTAAGTAGCTAAAGCAAAAGGAGGAGATGATAATGCAAAAGAGCTGAACACTAGCTTTTAAAGGGTGGCTTGAGAAGACCAAGTAAAGAATTAAAATGACATGTGCAAAGAATTGGAGATAGAAAACCAACAGGGACGTAGTGCACACTTAATATTTCTCTAGCTGAAAGAACTGAAGAAAAAACTTCAATGTTGAGTTGAAATATAGAAAGATTCTGCAGGGAAAATATTGAATGATACAGGAAGCACCAAAAGAAGATGGAAGGAACATACAGAATCACTGTACCAAAAATAATTGGCTGACGCTCAGTCATTTCAGGAGTTAGCATATCATTAAGATAACGGTACTGAGGGAAGAGGTCCAAGCTCCATTGAAGGAACTGGTGAAAAACAAGGTTCTAGCAGGAATTGATGGAATACCAACTGAGGTTTCTCAACAAAAGGATGCAGCACTGGAAGTGTTAATTGTCTATGCCAAGAAATTTGAAAAACAGCTGCCTGGCCAATCAACTAGAAGAGACTTATATTTGTGCCCATGCCAAAGAAAGGTGATACAACAGAAGGTGGAAATTATCAAATGCTATCACCAATAAAAGTTTTTCTGAAGACCATTGAAAAGCAGTTGCAGCGGTATGTTCACAGGAAACTGCCAGAAATTCAAGCTGGATTCAGAAGAGGACATGGAATGGGGGATATATTGTGGATGTCAGGTGAATCTTGGCTGAAAACTAAGAATACTAGAAAGATGTCTTCCTGTGTTTTGTTGACTGTGAAGTGGCATACGAATGTGTGGATCATAACAAATTACAGATCATATTGTGGAGAATGGGGATTCTAGAACACTTAATTGTGCTTATGAGGAATCTGTATATAGACCAAGAGACAGTCATTCAAACAGAACAAGGGACTACTGCATGGTTTAAAGTTAAAAAAGGTGTGCGTAAAGGTTGTATTCTTTCAAAATTCTTAGTCGATCTGTATACTGAGCAAATCCAACAAACTGGCCTATGTGAACAATGTGGCATCAGGACTGAAGGAAGACTCATATTAAGAACCTGTGCAATGCAGATAACACAAACTGTGCTTGTTGAAAGCGAAGAGGTTCAGAAGCACTTAGTGATGATGATCAAAGACTATAACATTCAGTATGGATTACACTTCAACATGAAGTAAACAAAAATCCTGACAGCTGGACCAGTAAACAACATTGGTAAACAGAGAAAGTATTGAAGTTGTCAAGGGTTCATTTTAGTTGAATCCACAATCGGTTAACATGGAAGTGGCAGTTGAGAAATAACGAGAAGCATTGTGTTAGGCAAATCTGCTGCAAAAGTACAAAGCAAAGACATCACTTTAAGGACTGAGGTACATCTCACCAGGCCATGGTGTTTTCAGTCACTTCATATGCTTGTGAAAGCTGGACAGTGAATGAATGAATAAGGAAAACCAAAGAAGTGTTGCCTTTGAATTACTGTATTGGTGAAGAATATTGAATAGATGGTGGAGTGCCAGAAGAACATCTTGGATGAAGGACAACTAGAATGTTCCTTAGAAGCAAGGATGGCAAGACCTTATCTCATATAGTTTGGACATGTTATCAGGAGGGACCACACTTCCCCACTGCTCCATCCTGCTCTGTCCAGGACTCTTACGTAGTGTTTCCTACTAGGGCAGTTGTTGGTGGCAGGTGGGTGGTAGAGTCTCTGATTTATGTGGGCTTTAGTCTCCACAGCTAGTGTGTCCCTTTTGTCTTTGGTGTTCTTCATCCTCCTTTGCTCCAAGTGGGTTGGAACCAATTGACGTGTCTTAGGTGGCCACTTGCCAGCTTTGAAGACCCCAGATGCCACTCATTGAAGTGGGATGCAGAACATTCTCTTAGTAAACTTTGTTGTGCCACCAGACTTAGATGTCCCCTGAAGCTATGTCCTCAGGCAGCAGCTCCTCTGTCCCTCAGAGTGTTTGGGTATCTTCCGGAAACAGCTTCTGCCAACCCAGCTGTGCCGTCTTCTGCCGTGTTGTGTGTTGTCCCTCCCTTCACCAAAATGATCCTGTCTGCTAACCGGTGAACGTCCCCCCTTCTCCTCCCCGCCCTTGTCACTATGAAAGAATACTTTCTTCTATGTTTAAACGTTTTTCTGAGTGTCATAACAGTGGTCTCACACAGTATTTGTGCTTTTGTGACTAATTTACTCAGCACTGTGTACTCCGGAGTCATCTGTGTTGTGAGATGTTTTGCAGATTATCTTTGTTATTTATCACTGTATAGTATTCCATTATACTGTGTGTACCATAGTTTGTTTATCCATTTGTTGGTGGTCACCTATTTCCATCCTTTCTGCTATTGTAAACCGTGGTGCAGTGAACATGGGTGTGCGTGTGTCTGTGTGACGGTTCTTCTCTAGGATACATTCTTAGTAGCAAGATTGCTGGATCATGTGGTACTTCTGCTTCTAGCTTGTTAAGGAGGCACCCAAGCATTTTCCAAAGTGACTGTACCATTTTACATTCCTGCCAGCAGTGCATAAATGTTCCAGTCTCTCCACAACTTCTCCAACATTTATTAATTTGTGTTTTTTTTGGATTAGCACCAGCCTTGTTGGGATGAGATGATGTCTCATTATAATTTTGATTTACAGAGTGGCTAGTGGTGGTGAGCATTTCCTTAAGTATCTGTTAGCCACCTGAATGTCGTCTTTGATGAAGTGCTTGTTTATATCCTTTGCCCGGTTTTTAATTGGGTTATTTGTCTTTTTGCTATTGAAGTGTTGCAATGTCTTTTAGAGATCTTTATCAAATATGTTGTAGCCACATTTTTTCCCCAGTCTTTAGGTTTTCTTTTTACTGTTTTGGTGAAGTCTTTAGATGAGTCACAGTGTTTGATTCTTAGGAGCTTCTCATTGTCTAGTTTTTCTCTGGTCTTTGTGCTTTTGGTTTATTCTTCTTATGCTTTTCATAGTCATCACTTCTAACTGTAGTGTTCCTTTAAGGGGATTACTCACAAGGGATTCCTTGTTTTGTCTGTAAAATCTGACTTGGTGTGCAGAAACCCTCACCCCATCACCCCCATTTTGAGGGCACACAGGTTTCGTTAGCCTCAGATCCTGCTACTTCTCTAAATATCAGTCTCATCTAAGTTTCCTTATTTTTATTTTCAAGAAGTTTCACTTCTTGCTGCTGATTTCTCTGTTTTGTGCAGGAGGAAGGGCTAAGGGAATGAGGGATATTAGAACGGAGGGGTCATAGTGGTATTTCACTCCTCAAGGAACATTCCCAGACTGGAGTTTTTCTGAAAAATATACTCAGCTGTGAGGTAGATGATGTTTTCAAAGTCTTCACAGATAGTTTTTAGCTTCTTCTGAAGAATTCTGGGCTAAGACACCTAATTGTTAATGTCTTGATTTGGTGTATCCGCTTCTCAGAGCCTGTGGGCTTGAGGGTTGTTTGATTCATCTGTTGAAACTCAGGTCTGAAGCCAGATTCCTCAGCCTGCTGCCCTTTCCCTGTCCCTCACTTTGGCAGGGTGGGACCCAGAGTTGTCTTCATGGAATGCCTGAGCGGTTAGGGAAGCTCTCTCACTGGCTGTTTTCCAGAGTAGCTCTGGGTTGTCACCTGTCATTCCTGTCCTTTGTACTTACTGTTATTTTGTTTTCTCTTCATGTGTCAATTCTTGAGAGCCTTCTTTGTGTGGGATGCTGAGAGGTGCGGAGACTGTTAATGCACTTCAGTGAATGAATTCAGCCTCTGCTCTCGAGAAAGTTTCTCCCTCCTTCCCTTGGGTGTTCAGCATAGAGTGACCAGCTGTCCTGGTTTGTTCAGGACTGAGGGAGTTCCCAGACAACTCATGATTTTCAGTTTTGAAACTGGGACAGTACTGGATGACGCGGTGACCCTGTCTCCGTGCCTCGTTATTCTTTCCTTTCTAATGATACATTGTTGCTGTGGAGTCACTTTGACACAGTAGTGACCCTGTGTGTGTCAGAGCATAACTGTGCTCCGTGGGTTTTCAAGGCTGTGACCTTTTGGAAGCAGATCACAGATCTCTCTTCCGAAGTGCCTCTGGATAGTTTCACACCACCAGCTGCTAGGCCAAGTAGTCGAGTGCTTAACTGTTTGTGTCACCCAGAGGTCCCTTGCAATGATGTAACTCCTGTTTATTGAGTATTGGCTCTGCCAGCCACTTTGTGTACATGATCATTTTTTTTCTTTAAAGCAGCCACTCGAAATAGGGAATCCTTGTTTTACATAGGGTTCAGAACTCTAGAAACTTGTATGGAGTCATGCTATTGTTAAGTGATGGAGCCCAGATTTACAACCAGGGCAGTCTCATACTCTTTGCCAGTGTGCTGTGCTACCTTCTTTCGAAGGAAGAAGGGCCTCTGGGATGGAGGAATAACTCACATGAGACTCTTAATGCTCTGAAATGCTTCTAGAAAATCTTGAGGGAAACCCTGGAGGCATGTGGAAGTGCTGTGTCCCACTGCCCCCTGCTGGCCAGCTCCCACTGACAGCTCAGTGATGACTTCTCTCCTGTCCATCGCAGACAGTGCTGATGGACCAGTCTCGCTTCCAAGAGCTCCAGCTGCAGCTGGAGCAGCTCGCCGTCCTGGGGGCTGTGCTGCTGGTCACGTTCAACATGGCAGCCCCAGGAATTTCCAGTCAGGCTGAGTTTGCCGAGAAACTCAAGATGATTGTCAAGATTCTGCTAACAGATATGCATCTGCCGTAAGTGGCTGAGAGCTGTGGAGTAAATGTATAAATGGTTCGATGGGAGGAAGTGGGTGACCAAGAGCAGACTGGAATGGAGGTCTCCCACTGGAAGGCAGCGTCAGGGGTCCACTCCATAGAAGCCGAAGGAAACCTTTCCCTCTGATTTGTTTGCTTACTTGGTGAAGATCCCAACACAGTTCGTTCAGCAGAGGGTCAGTTCCAGCCCACACGAGGGTTAGCAAGGTTCTTCTAGTCCTGTGACTTTCACGTTTGTCGTTAGCATCCACAAGAAGAAATACATTTTTCATTGTGAGCTAGTCTACACTTAGACCCAGAAGTAACTGGAATAAAGACCCTCACAGAATGAAACTTAGCCTAGCTATGCTTAGTAGATTGCTGATATTTGTTTTTCTAATACATTAAAAAAGTACTGGTTGCTACCCACTGAATTGATTTCACAACCATCTCAGTTTGAAAAACACAGGCTTAAGGAAGAACTGAAAAAAGAAGCAGGCTGTACTCTTCCAGAATTGCATGTATATGATTCAAGTCTTCTGCCCCCGGCCCTTTTCTCAGAGATAATTTGTGCTGGGTTTAAATGTACTGTTCTAGTATCAGCACTAACACAGCTGTGCAGGTGCAGGCAGTGGCAGCTGCCTCTGAAGTCATGTGAGATGGTTTATAGACTATTTTTGAATGTTTGTAAGTAAAAATTGTGTCTGACAAGTTCTAATTCAGAGTTCTTACAAATTCATTCATTCACGTTCTTACAAATGGAAGGATTTTATTGCTGAGTTTGCACAAGCCAGTCCTGTGTCCAGTGCAGTGAATATGGGTGCAGCAGTCTTGGCTGAGCCCTGGGTGGTGTCTGTTGTGCTGAGGCCTCCCCTGAGGCACTTGCACCTTTGGGCAGTCACCTGGGTCCCTCCCAGTAGAGCTGCTCTGGCCAAGTTAACAGTGAGAGAGGCCCAGCTACAGACCTTTCCCCAGGAGCCTGATCTGCCCTCCTGGATCGACCAGGGGCCGGCCCAGAGGTGGTGCTGGGAGTGAGTCCCAGAGCTTACTCCTTCACACCCAGCTAATTATACCATCCGAAGGATTTAGACCTCCACCAAAGGCCGTTTCCCAACTCACAGAATAACCCTGATCTGGCAGATGCAGCCTCAGCACTGGAGGCCTCTGAGTTCCCACAGCAACCCATTTAGCCTGGGTCCCAGGGAACTGAGGTGCTAATGCCTAACTTCTGCATTTCATTTTTATTTAAAATAGTTACTGACATGTTTCTAAATAAAAAGGTGCACAGAATTCCCAAGGGAAATTCTTTCTCCTAGTTCTGTCCCATAGTTGTCCAGTTCTGGCTGCTGTACCTTGCTCTTAAGTTATGCTGCAAAAGTATTTAGATGTTTATAAGTCAGGCCCATTTCACCACACAGATATGTGGAGAGTAAGTCTTCCTTTTTCTTTTTTTTTTTCAGTTGTACTTTAGATGCAGGTTTACTGAGCACATTTGGTTCTGGTTAAACAATTAACACACACACTGTTGTGGGACATTGGTTGCCAACCCACAACATGTCAGCAGTCCCCTCTGCTACCTTGGGTTCCCTGTTCTTGTCCCCTTCTACCTTACTGTCCGTGCCCCTGGGCTTATGTGTACGTTTAGTCTCCTTTTGTTTTATGGGCCTGTCTGATCTTTGGCTGAAGGGTGAACCTCAGAAGTGACTTCAGGAGTTAAAAGGGTGTCTGGGGGATATGCTCTTCGGGTTTAATTTGTCCAGTACCTGTCAGACCAGTGTGTCTGGTCTTTTCGGGTGAGTTAGAGTTTTATTTTATGTTTTTCTGTAGCTCTGTCCTGGACCCTCTATTTTGATCCCTGAGAATAAGTCATGCGTTTGGTCCTTGTCCTGTTAGAAGCTGAGCCCTCTCCTTCCCACTGTCCTTTCCTGCTGAGGGGCTGAAAGAACATCAGGGATGTGGAGCCTGGGAGATCTGAGGACAAGGAAGAGCAACTGAGTCTCCCTCAACTGCATAACCGCATTGGCTGGGTACTGTGGCTTCTGTCAGGGCACGAGGTGTGTGAGCCGGCTGTGTGTATGTGTTACTCATGGGCCCTATTCCTCTGCCTTCTTTCCCTCTCTGCTGAAGCTCCTTCCATCTGAAGGATGCCCTGACTACCATTGGGGAGAAAGTCTGCGTGGAGGTGAGCAGCTGCGTTTCCCTGTGTGGGTTCACCCCTTTCACCACAGACCAGGAGACCGTGCTCAAGGGTCAGATCCAGGCCGTGGCCAGTCCAGAGGACCCCATTCGCAGGATCATGGGTACGTTTTGGGGGAGGCAGGCAGCAGGGGGTGTGCCCTCGGGTGGTCTGGAATACAGGCCCTTCCAGAAGAACCTAGGAAGACTTTTGATGGGATTTTGAGAGCTGATGAGTAGGGATAGAAAGCAAGTCATCACTACAGTGTGATTAAGTCATTTGTAGCTGGTGTTTGAAAAAGCTCATTCAGTGTAGTTTTTTTTGAGGAGCCCTGGTGGGTCAGTGGTTAAGAGCTTATCTGCTAACCAAAAGGCTGTCAGTTCAAATCCACCAGCCGCTCCTTGGATGCCATATGGGATGATTCTGTACTGTCCTACAGGGTTGCTATGAGTTGGAATCATCTTGGTGGCAATGGGTTTAAAAAATGTGATTGACTGCTAGCTGAAAGGTCGGTGGTTCAAACCCACCCAGAGATGTCTCGGAAGATAGACCTGGAGATCTGCTTCCTGAAGGCCACAGCCTTGAAACCTCACGGAGCAGTTCTGTTCCACAAACACGGGGTCATAGTGAGTCTGAATCTATTCCACAGCAACTACCAACACTTCTTTCTGTGCTAAAATCTGCAAAAAGTGATCACTTGATGAAATCTCTTTTGGACAATGAAGATAGGTAGGAGAGTACAAAAATACTATAGAGGGGAATGGGCTAAAGACAAGTGCCAACCTGAATTATTCCTCAGAATTGGGCAGGTTCACAGATGCTCACAGCTTCCATGGTCTTCCACTGTAAGTATTAAAGAGGAATGATCTTGCTTCTATTATGTGGGCTTAGTGAGAAAAGGTAGATACAAATCAACAGTGCTAGAATAATTTTTCATTTCTTTTTTGAACTCATAATGCATGCTTTGCTCCCCTCCCCTCCCCCTTTTCTTATGTGGTCTTTAACAAGGCCAGGCCTCTTGCTAGGCACCTTGTGCTGGTAGAACATGATAAATAGGGTTCTTGCCCTCATGAAACTAACCATGTAGAGGGAGAGACAAAGCATTGCAAGTGGAACCAATGTTCAGAAGTGCAGGTGCTGTGGGTGCCTGGTGCAGGGGCTGGTCAGGGAGGACTTCCCTGAAGAGGTGATGTTTAAGCCAGGAATGGAAAAGTAATGAGACATTTATAAATCCACCTGAATTAGAAACAACCATAAAGTTTCTTTTCTATCACAGATTCCCGAATTCTGACCTTCTTAGAAACCTACCTTGCCTCAGGGAATCAGAAGCCACTTCCCACAGTACCTGGTGGATTGAGTCCAGTTCAGAAAGAGCTGGAGGAAGTTGCTATTAAATTTGTTCGCCTGGTCAACTATAACAAGATGGTCTTCAGTCCCTACTACGATGCAATCCTCAGTAAGAGCCTCTTCAGATCCTAACCTGTCTGTTCCGTGCAGCAGTATTACTCACTCGGCTAGGAATACCTACAGTGTTGCTTTGGAAAATGACTATTTCGCACATTTCTATTTAATGGCACTGACTGCAAAGGGAAGAATATTGTGTATTCCTGTTGCAAAGACATAGTGAAATACACACTGAATTTTATTTTGTGGGGTTGTATTGATGAGTGCAAGTTTACAAATCAAAGAAGCTTTTTGTTATCTTAAGTTAGAGAGATAACACTTAGCTTTCAGTTTGCTGACTGCCTGTGTAGCTTCACTCCCGAGTCTTACCGTGTTTGTGGCTGCCAGGTCTCTTCTGGGCTGCTGGCACCTCTCTTTTCTGAAGTTGGGATGGATGTTCTTGTGGATAACCTAAGCTCACAGTCACCCGAGAGTAAAACCCACCCCTGACTTGTGCCCCTCTCACACATAGCCCTCTGCTCCTCATCCTTCCAGATACTTTGTGTTCGAAGGGCTATCCAGTATTAATGCTTTTTGTTTTTCCTTCCTTTTCCTTTCTATTAAGTGTTTCCTCTCTGCCTGGCCTAGTCAAAACCCCAGAGGTTATGTTGATTCTTTTGTCCTTGAAGAGAATTGTTTGATTATAAAATGTTTACTCTTTTATACAGAATGATTCCTGAGCATGTATGGTCACAGCTGTGATTTATGGGATCTTGAGAAAGGAAATTCTCTGACTTTTAAGCATTTAAAAGGAGGAGACTTAAATACAGACACACACACACACACACGCACGCTGGTAGTGTTGTTAGGTGCCGTCGGGTTGGTTCCAACACACAGGCACTCTATGGAGAATGGCATAGAACACGCCTGCTCCTATGCCCCTCTCACCCTCGTTGCTGTGTTTGAGTCTGTCCTGCAGCCGCTGTGTCAGTGCATCTCCTTGAAGATCTTCCTTTTTTTCCCTGACCTTCTCTTTAACCAAGCCTGATGTCCTTCCCCCGGGATGGCCCCTCCTGATAACAGGTCTGAAGTATGTGAAACAGAGTCTCACCGTCCTTGCTTCCAAAGAGCGCTCTGGCTGTGCTTCTTCCAGGACAGATGTGTCCATGCCTCTGGCAGTCATGGGATGGATAGTCAATCTTTTTTACCAGCACTGCAGTGCAGAGGTGCCGGGTTTTCTTCGGTCTTCCTTGTTTATTGTCCAGCTTTCAATCGACATGAGGCAGGTGGAGACACCATGGCTTGGGCCAAGTGCACCTTAGTCTTCAAGGTGACGATGGCTTTGCTTTTTAACACTTTAGAGAGGTCTTTTGCAGCAGATTTGTCCATTGCAAATACATGAAAAGACACATATCTCAGATTGTTATTGAAAAATTCATGCTGATACAGTACACAGATATGTTAATTGAATTGAATTCTAGAAAGTAGATTTAAGCATTTTCGGGTAAAATAGTCCAAGGTCATTAATCCTTTGGCTAAGAAAATCATTAAGAATCCTACTTTTTTGAGTGGTATTTATCCAAGCAACTCCAGGAACCAGAATTCCTGGTACCTACCATGACTGGAAGACTGGTTTGGGCTTTGCATGCGTGCGTGTGGGTGGCTCTGCCCCCAGGGCATTATGTTAGAAGCAAAGCCATGAAGTTCTTGGAGTGTCTACATCTGCCAGGACAGTGAAACATCAGGTGGTGCAAGGAGACCCTTCATTAAAGCTGAGGCGTATGTTGGGGACCCACTCACTCTGGAGACCATCTAGCACTCCTAGGTGTGAGTGCTTCTATTAGGGCAGAATGTGATTTCCCCAGGTACCTGCTACCAACTGCGCAGATGGTGGTGTGTACACTTAATCAGAAAGATATGCAGCGCTTACTGACTAGCACATGAGTATTTTTGGACAAGAAGCCACAAGAAACTTGGAAGCCATTTCTCAAAGGCTATCTGTGGGCAGCAAGGGAAAGGACACGGTTACCTGCAGGGAGGTGTGTTCTCGTGCCTGCTGCGTAAGGAGTGGAATTATACTGGTTTGTGTGGGAAGACTTGAAGAACCACTTGGGTTGCACTTGGTAGGTACTGCTGTAGGTTTGGAAGAAAGCAGCTACTCCAGGGGAAGGCTATCAGGCTGAGTAGTATCAGAATAAATTCTGTTGTTTTTGGAATTTTTGACTTTTGACATTCCCAGTGTTTCTACACAGGACTTGGATCTGTGAGCTCAGTTAGAGACTGTATGTGAACAGATGAGCTATTAAATTAGTTCTAATCTTATGATGTGATAAGTTTAAGGGGGAAAAAAATCTTTAGGTCCTGTGTTACTTTCCGGCAGAAAATGCTGGAGAAGCTGGGATCACTGTAAATTGGCAGTCTAGCTATATTTTATGTGAAGTTCTTTTAAAGAGTGAAACTGCATCTTTTATAGTGGATTCAGTAAGGTCATTTTGGGTATTGCCCTTTGAGGTAGAGCTTGCTCCATGGGATGTGGCCTGAGAAGCTCTGAGCACCCAAGGGCAACACTCTTGCCTGCCACAGACTGATAGTGTATGGGATTTTTTTCTCCTCTTACAAGGATGAGGGGAAGGCACTTTACCCTCTGATGCACTGAGTGGTCACTACTGCCTGCAGTCATTCTTCCTAAATCTTAGTAACTTTTCTGTATCTCTTTGAAGATTTTTTTTCCTTATGGGTTTCAAGGTTGTCAGAGTTAAGTCTGGAATCTCAGTGTAACTGGGAATGTCAAGACTCCCTTGGTGTCTGCCGGTGGAATTCTACAAGTGGCAAAAGCCAAGGATGAAAGTGGCCAATTTCAGAACCACAATATTCATATTGAATTGTTTTGTATTTGCTCCCTGAAGATTAGTGAGCTCATTTTCTTCCTGGACCCTCACAGGATCATCACCAAGGCCCGGAGAGTTGACTTAGTTGCTCAGGAAATGTTTATTAAGCACCTACTTGTGTCTCCCCCTCACAGCTCCCACTCCAGAATGAAACAGCCTCTGGAGTATAAGTCACCATTCCTCAAAATGGCCTTGTTTCTGTATATTGCATCCTTGCTGGATGTGACTCGACATCCTGCACGACGGGTTTGTTAAGTGTCTCATGAGATTGCTAAGTTTATTTAACTGAGAGCTTTGCTATAGTAGTATCAATAAGCCTCTTAGATTTTAGACTAATGAGTGAGTGAATGAATGTCTGAGCAGTAATTGCTACTTTATTGGCCAATAAATATACTTCAGGTACAAGCCACACTCATAATAATGTCAGACTAAGTGTAATAGGCAAGTGTTTAAGAACATTTTTTCCTGTGAAGAAATTATTCTAGATTTGACATAATACGTATGTGATGTGCATGTATTGGCCAGCAGTTCTGCCTGGATTATTCTAGTAGTCCTGTTTTTGTAGAGGCACTTATTTCCATTTCTCCAAAGATGAGATTCCTGGGAGTAGGGGAGTAGGGGTAAGTGTTGCTGCCAGCGGGCTCCTCATAGTTAGAGGTAGTAGCTGTTGTGCTGTCTGCTCCATTGCTGATGCACATGTATAACATTAGTAGTTCTTTTCATTTTGAGTCATAGTAAGAGAGTGGAAGAGCTGAGAGCTGTCAATAAACTAGATATGGTCCCACTCTAGTACATACTAAACCACTGCTGTTGAGTCGATTCTGACTCATAGCGACCTTAGGAAACCCCTAGTGGCATAGTGATTAAGTGCTTCATCTGCTAACCAAAAAGTCAGCAGTTCAAATCTGCCAGACACTCCTTGGAAGCTCTCTGGGACAGTTCTACTCTGACCTATAAGGTCACCATAAGTAGAAACTGACGTGACAGCAGTGGGTACTATAACCTGGTGGTGTAATCGCTAAGTGATACAACTGCTAACCAAAAGGTCAGCAGCTGTACTTAAAGGTCAGCAGTTCGAATTCACCAGGCACTCCTTGGAAACCTTATGGGGCAGTTCTGCTCCGTCCTATAGGGTTGCTATGAACTGGAATTGACTTGATGGCAGTGGGTTTGGTTTGGTCTATTATATACTGGCTGGGGCATATCAGCTATGAGAGGACTAAACTTGATCTCTAAGCTTCTTTCCAGCTTTGACATTCTTTGAAAAATCTGGCTTAACTGGACTGTGATAGGATTTTACAGAAATCACCTGATTTAGAGGAAGAAGATCTGGGTTTTGGGTCTTGCCTCTGTTGCCTTCTTTAGTTGTATTATCCCTTGGGCCTCAGTATATTCATATGTAAAATGGGAACACTGCTAACTCAGACCACTGCTGTGAGGATTTAATATGATAATGGATATTAATTGCTTTGTATATGGAAATACATAAAGCGTGTAAATTGCTTTATTAATAATAAAGGAGAGCCTACAACCCTCTGCCTGCCAGGTGCATGTCTGTTACAGATTCAACTGTTGGAGCCCGAGACTTTCCTTAATCAAACACATTGTGCAGGCTGATAGAGGTTTCCTACTCCCCCGTCCCAACTGTTAATTTCTCTCTTCATTCTTTCTGTACAAGAGTTGCAGCTTACATTTCCTCACCTGCTGACATCCACCTCTACCCCAGTGATTCTTTCCCCCATCTCCACCTCTATATTATTTGAATGTATGTAAGGCTGGACAATTAAGTTCGTGAACTCATCGTAGGAAAAGGCACTGCATACGTCACTGCTGACTATCACTTCGATCTCCTTTGAAGTATTCCTCTTTGGAAGTTATGCACCGACACCAGCACCTAGTCCACCCTTCAGAGCAATTTTGGAACTCGTTTTCTGGAATGGCCATCAGAGCTGTCGTAAGAAGTAGTCTGACAATTAAGTGCATGAACTCATCGTAGAAAGTGTTTTGAAGTCAGAGGGAACAGTTCTCACAAGACTGTCCTTACTGCGGATGCCAGCCACAAGTTGGGGGCTCCCCAGGACCACCTTTACTTCACATCAGCTGGTGACAAATTCAGGGGTCCTCATGACTACCCTCACCCTCACATTTGACAATTTGCTAGAATGACTCACAGAACTCAGGAAAGCTCTATACTTAGTTTCATTACAACAAAAGGATACATTTTGAATTAGAATCTGCCAAAGAAGAAATGCACAGGGCCAAAGGAGGGCAACATGAAGCTTCTGGTCGTCCTTTCCCTTTGGCATGCTGAACTGCATTCCCACCAGCCGGTTATGTGTGATGAAACTCAGGCGAGTACTGCCAGCCAGATAGCTCACCTGAGCCTTGGTGTCCAGAGTTTATATTGCTGCTAGATCACATACTGAGTGGCTGACCTTTAGTCTGCAGCCCTTCCTGGCAGCTGGCCTAATACCTTTAGTCACCACCTCTGGAGGTTTGAATTGATTGGTGTGCCCCAAAGCCACCCACCATTGTTAATCTATGGTGGACAAAACCTCCTGGCAAACAAGGACACTCCCATCAGGACATTCCAGGGGCCTGGAGATGACTTCCAGGACTAACTGAGAGCAAAGGCTAGAACTTTCCAGTCACCACCTGCCTTTAAGTCCAGCCTCCTGTGTCAGAGTAGAACTGTCCTCCATTGGGTTTTTGTTGGTTTGATTTTTCAGTAGTTTACCAGGCCTTTCTTCCAAGGCACTCTGGGTGGACTTGAGCCTCTGATCTTTTGGTTAGCAGCCAAGTATGGTAACCATTTGCACCACTGGAACCGCTAAACCTCTTTTTAAACCAACAAAAGCCAAATGCATTGCTGTCCAGTTGATTAATTCTTTGTGAAGATGGAGGAGTGGGCATCATTTGGTCTGTTGTACCTAAGGGCACCTTGAGTCGGAACCAGCAGACAACAGTTCATCCATATACAGTAACAGCTTCACTAGCTGAATGTCAGTCAAGGAAGTACCATCTTGAATGGTTTGTGTTGTAAATTGGAATGTAAATAATGGAATTCATGAATATAGTTACTGTAGTTTGCTGTGGGGTAAATGATATCTATATTTACATATTAACTACAGACATATAAAACCCATTGCCTCTGAGTTGGTTCACACTCACAGCAAGCCTGTAGAACAAAGAACTGTCCCATAGGGTTTCCAAAGAGGGGCTGGTAGATTGGAACTGTCAGTCTTTTGGTTAGCAGCCAGTCTTTTAACCACTGCACAACTAGGGCTCCATAAAAATAAAAACTAACTGCTGCTGGAGTCAATTCTGACTCATAGGATTTCCAAGGAGCAACTGGTGGATTTGAACTGCTGACCTTTTGGTTAACAGCCACTTAACCACCAAGCAAAAAGGGCTCCCAGGCATATGCCAGAAACCAAGCTCATTTCATCAAGTAGATCCTAACTCATAGGGACCCACCCACAGGACAGAGAAGAACTGCCTCATAGAGTTTCCAAGAATCTCCTGGTGGATTCAAACTGCTGACCTTTTGGTTGGCGATCTTAACACTTAATCAGTGTGTCTCCAGGGTTTCCTGCAGGCATGTTGAGGGTTGTAAAACTACCACATAAATTCATGATTGTTGACCAGTATCAGAAGGCTGACAAAGTGGTGTACTTTTTTCATTCTTTTTCAGTAATAGTTTGGTTGCTTAGAGTTTTAAATTTACTGCATAGCTTTACTATAAACTTTTCTTATATATGGCAAAGTAGATTTAGTGGTAAAGCCCAAAACTTGGCTAATTTTTGTTTAGGAAAGACTTAGTTTTTGAACTTTTTTCCCATTTCTAGAATCTTGGAGTGATGTCATCATTTTTATAAATAGGAAACATACAGTTACCTTTTGGCGTTTTCTCTGGGTGCAGCAATACAGAGAAATAAGGGTGTCCTTGGAAATGTAGGAGTGGCTATACTATGAGAGCCTGTAACATTAGATTTCCAGTGATAAATTCAGACTCCTAACAGTGTTACTTGTTGTAAAACTATGTTTAATCAAAACTATGAATATCAGAACTATATTCACACAGAATCACTTTAAAAATTAAAAATCCATGCATACCTATAACAACATTAGCAGATGTTTTCCTCTAACAGGTAGTAAGGAGTCACTGGGTAATAAAATGGTTAATGTGCTCACCTCCTAACTGAAAGATAGCGGTTTGAGTCTACTCAGAAACATATCTACACAGGTCTAGCTTGTGAGATAAAGTTCTTTAGCACTTAGGACTTTTCCACACATTTGTGATCTCCTTTGGGAAAAAAACAGCCATTGAAAACTTGAGGGGGCACAGTTCTGCTCTGACACCCATGGGGTCACCATGAATTGGATTGATTCAGTGACAACCATTTTTAACAAGTAATGATTTTTTTGCGTGTTTAAAAGATCTGGTAATTTCTAGGGAAAACAATCTTGGAAATAAATGCAGTAAACCCAGTTATACATAATGGCCTTAGTGGTATTTAGTAGCACTTCTCACCAAGGTCTGTACAATACTTTCTCCTCAAAACAATGCAAAAAACATCATTTCCCATGCACATTCATGAGGCTTTGTTTTGTAGCCTATTGACCACTACTCCAGACAACTAACAGGTATTTTGTCATCTTCAAAACACTATCCAAAGATGAGCACTTTAGGAAATACTCCATACCTCTTCATTTTAATTCTGTGCTGTATAGTTCTAGTTAATACCTTTTAGATTGTCTTTTGTTGATAACCATGATGTATAAAAAACAAAACCACACCTTGAAGGTGACACTTGAGAGGACAACAAAGTCGTCATAGAACTGTCTGACTTGCTTTTGAGGACGTTTGAGCTTTAGTGTGGAAATACAGGAAACTAAACATGCTTGTGACCAACTTATGTAAATATAGCCTTGCTACTACATATAAAACGGTATAAGAAAATTATTTAAGATAACCTTTCTTACATTATAAGTAAAGAATTTTATGGAACCATAAGCTGATTTTAAAAATGTACATTTAATCACACTTGAATAGAAATTCTGCATCAGTTTACAACCATAATACTCTTCCCATTTTTTTTTTTTCCTTCTTGATTTTTATCTTCTATTTAGAATCATAGCTACATTAGGCTTAACTGGTTTTCTGTCTAGTAGTTTTTCTAGAAGTGAATTTGAGAAGATAATGTTGCTACCAAGCAAACAGCAAATGCCAATTTTTTGGAGTTCACTTGGCATGACAAGTACATGCTCCCTGTAATTAGAATTTGATTTAACTGGTCGCCACTTTTTTAAAATGTTATCCACATAAGTCTAATTCCTGAAAAAAATGTTCTTGAGTACTGAGGGCCTTTGAACACATTTGTGAATGACACATTGGGGGGCTAAAGGGATTCCCACTTTTATTTTGCTTTTAAGAGAGATGAAAGATAACAGAAAATCTCAATCTGCCTGCAGATTTAATGGGAGAAAAATGTATTGAGGATTTTAAAAATAGTTAATTTGCCTTTGAAGAATGGATCCCTCATATTTTCAGTTAACACCAAAACAGGCCAGGAAAAGACATCTGGTTAGTTTACATACAGTTAATACAGGATAAGGTCTCCTTGTGTTGTTGATAACTTATTTTTAAATGGTACTGACTGAATGGCATAAAATAAAGCAGCCATTGTCAATAAAGTATGAGTGAGAAAAACAGGAGGAGGCAGGACATTTTGAGATCTTTTTATTTTTTTTTAAAGGACTGTTTTAAAATTTTAAACTACAAAACAGATTTTTCATACATTCTGCCATAAATAAAAACAAACAATAAGGCAGGACTCTACATAAGCAAACTGAGAACAACTGTTTTTCAGAAAATGTGATAAAATGCTTTACAATCATAAGCCATACAGTTTTTAAAATAAAACTGTTGAAAACTCACAAATCTTCAAGCAGCACAGACATGTACAGATGCGCTTGAAGAAGGAACAAAATGTGGTTCTGCCAGTTTGTACAGTTTTCACATTGTGAAAACTTAATTCTGTTAAGCGCAAAGGTCTGTTCCATATTCTAAAATTCACACAGGTTTGTTTCTCAAGAACCATATGATAGAGGCACCAATGACAATACAACTTTGTTTCAAAGATCCTTGTAACAAAGCATTGTCTCTTATAAACATAGGACTTAAGAGGCAAAAAAGGGAATCCTGGATAAGAGTTTTCATTCAGAGGCAGGGTTTGAGCCTGCTTCACCGAATTCGCTTCTGCTGGCGTGCTCTGTAAATGTCATGAACCGGGGGGACAACAGCTCCCTTTTCTTCGTCTTCATCTGAGTCTTCATTGGGCCTTTTGACAGCCTTGGTGAGTACTGCATTATTTTCTACTGGGCCATTGCCTTCTACAGTTAGCTCTGGGGCCCCACCGGTAATGAGCCTTACAGCTTCCTCAACAGCTAGTTAAATAAAACAGAAAGGGCTATTGCAGGACATTTAAAATTAAGCTACTATGAAAGAATATGCTTTAGCTTGAATATAGTTAATTTCATAGTCTACTATAAGCAACACATAAAATAGAACTGAGACCCCACTGCCCTAAGAGTTGATTCTGCTTATAGCGACCCTATAGGACAGAGTAGAACTGCCCCATAGGGTTTCCAAGGAGTTGCTGGTAGATCTGGACTGCCAACTTTTGGTTAGCAGCCGAGCTGTTAACCACTGCACTACCAGGGCCCCATAGAATAGTACATTTGACTGTAAACAATTAAAAAGGAAAAGATAAAAGGTGCTATTAAAATTATTTTTGTAAACAAAGTTTGATAGTGGATGAAAAGGTAAGCTTTTATAACATTTAGTGGAGTTAAAATATGAACAGGCCTCTCTCTGCCACAGAGGGATTGGATCACTCCTGGATCTCATTGTGCTGTGTGAGTTGCCTGGCTCTGGAAGCTTCAGTGCCAGACGAGGAACAGTCTTCCTGTGAGGCCACAATGTGAACTCCACCTTGGCCAGGTTGTTTTCAGTACTTACTGTTTGGTATCTTGCATCTTCGGAAAATTTCCATTAGTTCATCCACTTGTACAAAAGGACCCTATTTTGAGAGAAAAGGGTGGAGAGGAGGGGACAGGTACTTGTTAAAAGGATACCAGAAATACAGAGTGAAAAGGAGGAGTATGCTGTCACTGCTGCAAATAGGCAGGCATGCAAACCTGATTTGGATTGTATACTTGCACTTAATCACAATGAAAAAAAAAAGGACCTTAATTTGATAAATTAATTTTAATCCTCAGTAATCTTACAAGTTAAAATAGCAGGAATGTCTATTTCTTATGATTCAAAAGAAAAAGCATACAGTTAGTATAATGCATTAAAAAGAAACCAAACCCCTTGCTGTTCAGTCAATTCTGATTCATAGTGACCCTGTAGGACAGAGTAAAACTGCCCCTGTAGAGTTTCCAAGGATCACCCGCTGGATTCAAACCATCAGCCTTTTAGTTGGCAGCCACTGCACTTAACCACTCTGCCACCAGGGTTTCCAGTGGAATGCACAGAGCCAACATATACCACAGTAAGAGTGAACATTACCTGGAAACAGATAGGAGGAGGGAGAAGTTTCATTAGAACTACTGCTGCAGGTGGCACTGGGAATACTCCACCAGGGACAGGGTGTAAGCCTGGAGCTGTAAGAGGAAGAGTACGAACCAAATGTGATGGATGAGTTTCTAGACATGTGAGAGCTACAACAATCGTACAAAAGTTGATTGGTACATAAGTATTTTCTATATCTATATTACTTTCTTCAGGACACTTCAGTTACTCTTAGTGCTTACCTGCTTTAGCAAAACTCAAATGAGTGAGATAGTAAAAGCAGCCTTAACCCCATGGCCATGGCCCCAGAGCAGAAAAGTAGACAAGTTGCTTTTCATAAAACAATCCAGTAGCTGACCTAGAGTCAGTTTTTGTCAAAGACCTTCTCTGGGCCCCACAAGTCATTTGTTGGGCATTTCTGTCTCAAGTCAGTTGTTTGGCATTCAGCAATGTATTTAATCCTAAGGGCCTTGCTCAGGCTGGATCCAAAGGGGCTACAGTGCGTTTGTAGCCCTCGCTGACTGTCACATCACTGAAAGAAGTCGGCTGTACTGGCAATCTGTATGTAACAGTTTTCTGAAAACGCTTTAAGTATTACCGCCAAATGGGTTACCAAAATCTGGATTGTTGAGTTTTTTAAGAGAGATTTTTAGTTCATCTTGGTCCAAAGATTACAGCCAAGCCACTTATCATGTGACCCTAAGTCTAATAATTAACCTGTAATGAAAAGGTCATGTTACTTCACCCCCAAACCTCTGGATTTAAATCATTTTGAAATCAGAAAACAAACTGAGGTCTCAGTACTGGATCTAAAGTCATGGCTTACGTGCTAAATGTCGTGGCTGAAATGGAATCATCTGCTGAGTGTCGGGTTTAGGGTATTCTGGTTTTCTATCCACTTCATCTTTCAGAACAGGCACTATAGAAGGAGCTACAACTGGGTCTGGAATTATAGCTGCTAGCTTAGCACGGGAGACATCCTGAAAATGCAGAACAGAAGAATCCTAAATCTGAAAAGGGGACTTACACAGTATAAATGTGTAATTCTGTAATCTCGAGGGCAGAGTATGAATACATGGGTTAAAATGCATAGATAATGGAAAGGCATAAGCAAGAACTTTAATGGTAGTCAAGATGGTTAAGTATTTAGCAAGGAAAGCTATAAGACTAATGACTGACAAATCATTGACTCAGTATTTTATAATCCAACCCAGTATTTTATAATCCAACCCAAACCACAGTTAGGAATCATTAGACTCAAAGTGTCACCAGTTGGGGCATTTGTAGGATAAATAACAAGCTTTGATGGGGAAAGTCATAAAACCAGGCACTACCCTGGTGACATAGTAGTTAAGTGCTGCTAACCAAAAGGTTGGCAGTTTGAATCTACCAGGTGCTCCTTGGAAACTCATGGGTTCTGTTCTACTTGGTCCTATAGGATTGTTATGTATCAGAACTGACTTGACATCAGTGGGTTTAAGCAGAGGGTGGAGTAATTTGGAAGAGAATTTGCAATTTTAGACATTTTCCTGACACTTCCCTTCTATTAGAATTGAAGAGTACCTGTCAGTTTATCTAAACAAGAATGTGGATTAAGTGAAGTCCTGCTCAATGAAAGCTAAAACATAGTTTATCCTTACACTACACAGACAAATCCAAACCCATTGACTTGAGTCAGTTCCAACTCATAGCAACCCTACATGACAGAGCAGAACTTCCCTACAGGGAGCAGCTGGTGGGTTCAAATTGCCAGCTTTTCGTTAGTAGATGAGCTCTTAATCACTGTAGTATTTTAAGTGAATTCCAGTATTAGGTATATCTTTATTATAAAGGACTAATGAAAAATTATTCCCAATTATACTGCTATAGGGGTGAAAGGACATTTACTGAGCAGCCACTGTTTATCAGGTAATTCTAGCTCTTTATTTCTCCTTTTGAGGAAGTAAATAGTAACATCTTCATTTTAGAGGCAGACTGAAGAGTGAAGAGATTCTGATTTTTCCAAAGTCACAAAGCTAATAAGTAGGGGATTAGAACTCAGGCCTCTCAAACCTCAAAACTCATACAGTCTTCAGTATGCTAGCAGTGTGCCCTCCCAGCCCAAGGCTGAGAACAACTCTTGTACCAAAGGGAGAAATATATCTACCTTTTAACAGAGGCCCTACTCCAAATGAACTCTTCTGGTACAAGCAACCCAGTGTCAGTATGCCTGCAGAAGAGCCCCTGTTTCCACCAGCAGGGATAGAAGAGCATTTCATTGTCTCAAAATTTGCTGAAGTGCAATTCATATCAGATATTATATGAGCAAATCTAAATGAGCAGGTGTATTGAGGAACTGCTTTTCTCTCTCACGCGTGTACACACACAGACACAGACACCACAGCACCACCACATGTGCAAATAGAAACCAAAGTGCAAGATGGGAAATCCACATCCAAGAGGGAGCAGTATTTGGAAATAGTTATTTTTATAAACTTCCTTAATTGCCATTTTTCATCTTAGAAAAGTTGAAATAGCCTTTGCAAATAATTCCACTAACTGATGTTAAAATGTCCTCAGCTTTCCACTGGTAAATAGTTAAAACTACAGCAGAAACTGCTCAAATCTTCAGTGACATATTGGTTCTGAACAGGAATCTCGGACTGGCACAGAACTGGGGCTTCAGTCAATGCCAGGGTCTGAAGTTCAATTATGGGTAGGTTTTCTCAAATATTTTAAACTGGTTCAGATACCAAGTGAGACCCAGGTCAAAAGAGAGCAGTGAGAAGGCAGAGAATGATGAGGAGGAGTGTCGTAATGCTGTTTGGCTTAAAGAGACCGCCTGGGACTCTTGCATGACAGTTTACCTTTGTATTTCCATCTTAGTCTTGCCTCATGCGACACAGAAAGATACTAAGGGCTGTTTCTAGAGCAGCATAAACATTAATCTGACCCTGGCCTGCATATGTCCAGGTCTCAGACTTTCTCTTAACAATGAGGAGTTCCATTCATTCCTAGATAAGCTAATTCCCTGGAGACCCACTGAAGGAGCACTGTTTAAAGGAGTCAGATCCCTTAAGGAACTTTATGGACTTAGGTTGTAATAATTCTTCATTATACCTTATAAAATACATAACAGAATCTACATTTTGTTTACGATCTTCTGCCAAAGCACATGCACCAGTTCGATAAGAACTATTAGTAAAAAGGAAGTTTAACACCTAAGAAGTCATTCATATTTTCTTTTTTCTTTCTCTTTCCCACCCCTACCCCACCAGGCATACAATAAAAGAAACTAACAATATCAAGGAAAGAATAAAAGGATTTGTTAATTTCATTTTACTTCTCATTTTGTTCAGCTACTTTTGGTGTTTAATATTTTATAAACCAAAGGAAAATCCCTGGTCCTTTTTCTCATTTTCTGTAAATCTATTCTAAACCTAGATTAATTTTTATTTCAGAATTTGGTTTGGGATGAAGGTTATATATGAACTATACTAAAACACTGAAAAAGTATGGATAGCACATATCTGGATCTAGGTACATACCTTATATCCCAGTGCTTTGAGTTCACTTGCTGAACAAGGATATAAATCCATAAACTTGTATCTGTCTACCAGTAAAGCTGTTTCTTTGCCTTCATATTCTTCTTTGAATGCTGTAAACCGTCTTTTCTCCACCTTGAGAATACTAGCTAGATCACCAATATTACTTTCAAAAGCTAGAAATCGGGCCCAGATTTCTCTGTAAGAAAATAAATATAATCAATCCTCAATGATTCTGAGTGGGGTGGTCCATTTACAAACAAGCTTTAAGTCCTCTTTTTTCAAATTATGAAAAGCTCTTTTACTGTTATAAAATTTACTAAAGTATAGAAAAATAGTATAAGTGCCTACATACCACTATCTAGACTCAATAAATTGTTAATATTTTGTCATGTTTCATCTTGCTTAGGTATTTTTAACTAAATTACAAATATAATACTTCACCTTGAATGTTTCTTCAATATGTAAGCCCCTTTAACATTTTTCTGTTTATTTAGCATATCTTCCTATCCCTATGGTCGGTAAGAGAGACATCTACTGTAGAGAGAATAAACTCTGGATGGAAGACTTAGAAAAGGAACCTAGACAGATTTCCAAGTTCTCCTGAATAATGTGGCTTCATCACTTGGTTTAGTGATATGAGTTATAATGTAGGATGCATTCTTCATCCAATGTATGGATAAAAATATATTCCAAAATCTAATATGATTGTTCTCTTTTTTTCATATTAATGTGCATCACTGGGGATAAATATGTCCCTGGCTGTGGTTTTAACAGCCAAAATTAATGTTCTGAGACACTACTTAAATATCACTAAGTATCTTTATACTAAAGTAATATATTGAGTGCCTATTATATACCTAGGAAACCCTGGTGGTGTAGAGGTAAAGTGATATGACTGCTAACCACAAGATCAGCAGTTCAAATTGGCCAGGTGCTCCTTGGAAACTCTTTGGGGCAGTTCTACTCTGTCCTATAGGGTTGCTATGAGTCAGAATTTACTCAACAGCAGTGGGTTTTTTTTTATCATATACCTAGCACTGGGCTATGACAAAAATCCTGTATTGCTTTAAGTATTATTTCATTCAGTTTATGAAATTTTCCCAAGGTCTAGTTGGCTGAATTGGAGTCAGAATTCCAGACTGTTCAACTCCAAAGCTTTTCTACTCTACACTATACTATGTTATTCCCCTGTATAATAAAAAATGCCAGAATCAAAACAAGCCACCAACAACAGAAGAGAAAATAGATAAATGGAAACTATTAAGAATGAAACACTTTTGCTCATCCAAAGACTTTATTAATAGAATTAAAAGGCCACCTACAGAATGGGAAAAAATATTTGGCAACTCTATGTCAGACCAATGCCTGATCTCCATAATCTATAAAGTTCTACAAAATAACAAGAAAAAGATAAATCATAGAATTAAACAATGGGCAAAGGAGATGGACAGACACTTCACTAAAGAAGAGATCCAGGCAGCCAAAAAACACATGCAGACATGCTCATGATCATTAGCTATTAAAGAAATTCAAACCAAAGCTACAATGAGACACCATCTCACCCCAACAAGGCTGGCCATGATCCAAAAAATGCAAAACAGCAAATGCCGGAGAGGATGCAGAGAAATTGCAACTCACCTACACTGTGGGATTGCAAAATGCTGCAACCTCTTTGGAAAGCAATCTGATGCTTCCTTAAAAAGCTGGATCTATAATACCATTTGACCCAGTAATTCCACTGCTCGGAATATATCCTGCAGAATCAAGGCCATTCACACCAACTGATACATGCACACAAATGTTTCCCGCAGCACAGTCCACAACAGCAAAAAGATGGAATCAACCCAGATGCCCAACAACAGAGGAATGGATAGGTAAACTATGGTCTATATACTCAATGGAACACTATGCAATGATAAAGAACAACGTGATTTTAGGAAACATAACCTGGTTTCAATTGGAGGACACTATGTTGAGTGAAAGTAGTCAGCGACAAAAGGACAAATATTGTATAAGACCCCTAAGATAATAAAAACAGACTCATGCATAGAAGACTCTCTGATGGCTGCAAGGGTTGGGGGGGGAGAAGGGAGGGAGAGGGAGAGGGTTTAGGTTAGACAGTTGATAGAAACTTGGTTGGGTGACATATGGGACAGCACACATTAGAAAGAAGATCAGTATTAACTGGACTTCAACATCATATGATTACTCCTTCCATCTTAATCCAATATTACAGGGACAGAGTAGCTGGGGTGGGGGGCCAGGGGCTATGCTTTCAGGGGAAACTGAGGCCAACTGGCACAACTAGTGTTTTGCTAAGAAAGCCCTTTCTGCACCCCACATTGATAAGTGGCATCTGGGGTTTTAAAAGCTGCCAAGCTGCCATCTGAGGGTACAGCAAATGGTCTGAACTTAGCATAAACGGAAACTCACCAAGGACCAGAACGACATGGGGGAAAGACAAGATAGAGACCCATGTGAGTGGGTGACTACATCAACTTGTGACCAGAAGAACCAGATGGTGCCCAGCCACCACCAGTGATAGCTGTGAGGGAGCTCACACAGTTGCATCTCACTGGAAACAACAATAAAAAGGGGTGCACTCTGAGAGCTCCATTAGAAGACTGCAGTTGATGGTCCATGGGCCTCAGAGTTTCCCTGGGAGCATGGCCCCTGGCCCTGATACTTCCCTTGTCAGAGTGACCATATCATGTGTACACTTTATGGTTCTATGCATCTATAGGATGTTGTCCTGCTGACCTCTTATTGGAGGAAGGGGAGTGGGTGGAGAGGAGGGGATAGGAGATTGTTGGGAGGATAAGACATGTATGGAATAGAGAAGAGTGTGCTGTCACCGGGCAGGGAGAGCAGTGGGAGCTGCATATAGGTGGGCATGCAATTTAGATGGGAATATACATTTTCATTCAATCTTAATTTTAAAAAAAAGCCAGAATCAAAACTATAATGGTCATAAACTTTCAATAAGCAAGGAAAGCAAAAAGGCTCTTGAGTAAGGAAGGTAAAAATTTTAGAACTCTTCTCCAATTTGTTCAGATCAATTTCTAGGGATACAGTATACCAGGAAGATGTATTAAAATATGTAATAGTAAGCTGCTATAGCACCTGTCAAAACAAGTTTAGTTCACTATGCAAAAATAAAAAGTCCTGCACAGGCATTTGTAAATTAAATCTTGAGAGAGAGGGAACATTTCTCATGAAAGTCATACTTAAGCACGCATTCATCCCAAAAAAGAATCTCAAAGATGAATATGATCCCAAAGATCACAATTATTAAAGCAGAACCTGATAAACAAGTTTTCACAATTCTTACCCAGACTTCTCAGGAGGGAGGCTTCCAGATGTTAGAACTCGTTCAAACAAAACTCGGGTATTATTGTCCTCTAGGATATTAAAAATGATTTTAAATATTAAAAATACTAAGAAATATATATAACCACCTTAAGCTTTACAGTTGACATGCATGATCTCATTCAATCATCACAAAAGTCCTATGCAGAAAGGTTGAGATGTATAGATGAGGAAAGTGAGGTTAAAAAATGATTCAGTGATTAATGTGGGTCTATTATTGAGTAACAACTATACATAGACTCAAAGTCTTTATACTTCATATACAGACCTCCTATCCTGTACTAGTAGCAATGCAAAACAATTGATAACTGTGTAGTCCATTTTTAGGAACCCCGGTTGTGTGATGGTTAGTGTCTGGCTGCTAACTGAAAGGTCAGCAGTTTGAATCCGCCAGCCACTCCAAAAGAGAAAGATACGGCTATCTTCCATAAAGATTTACAGTGTTGGAAACCCGATGGGACAGTTCTAGTCTGTCCGACTAAGTTTGGTATGAGTGAGAATCAACCTGATGGTAATGGGTTTTTTTTTTTTTTTGGTTTGTCCTTACAGACATGCTAACTAATTATCAGACTACTGACATTTTTAAAATACACTGCATGTGAAGGATGGCAAGCTCAAATTTAGATATAGTAGAGTCTTTTGTCTTGAAGCACCAGGACAACTATATCCTTAACTACTTTAATGTCTTGTATAGGTAACATAATATCTAGGTTGCTAGATAAATATGCAATGGAAAATGAATTAAAAATGGTTGCCAGTGATGGAAAACATCTACCAGTATAAATTCCTGGTTGACAGGCCACAAATATTTCTTGAGTGTCCATCCAATGGACACTCTGATGTGATAACAACATTATAGTACATTTGAGAGGAAAAAAACCCCCAACAATATAATTTAAGAGAATGACCTTGATGTTTGATATCAAGTAATTGTTACAGACGCTAGTGTCTGCTTACCATTGAGGTGAGACAGATAGTCAATATAGGCCAGGACATATTCGGGAATGTCTCCATATTTCTTCAGCCCCAGCTCAAAAATCTTGAAGGCAACAGATTTGTCCTGGAGGTAAAGAGAGTATAGTACTGATTTCTGTAAAATGTCTGATAAGATGCTTAAAAGAATGTTAACATTACAACACATAAATATGACAAGCAACAGAAGAATTACAATGAAAATTAAAACCCCATTAAGTAAAAATTACTGAGCTAAAAATACAAACCATTTAAGGGCTTATCAGTGGTCACCAGGAGTGGGAATGGGGGGGAACTACTACTGTAGGCCCTGAGCTCTTAATGGTGATGAAAAGACTGGAAACAGGTAAGGATGATGGTTGCAGAATAACTAATGTCACTGAATTGTACACATTAAATTGGCTGAAATGTCAAATGTTTTCTTATATGTATTTTAACACAATTGAAAAATATTCAAGGGGTTTGGAAATATGGGGTTTAATATGGCATAAATTAGCAGGCAGAGGGGATTTGGATGACATGTAATCTCAGATACACTTAGATTTTCTTGATGAAATGGAACAATAAAAGCTTAACAACAGAAACCAGGATTATCTTTCATTTAAGTAATGTACCTCAGAAGAGGGAAATCATTTTACCCTTCTTTATATTTGTGGAAATCCTGGTGGTGTAGATGGCTAAGCACTAAGTGCTGCTAACCAAAAGGTCAGCAGTTCAAATCTACTAGGCACTTCTTGGAAGCTCTATGGGTCAGTTCTACTGTGTCCTATAGGGTTGCTATGAGTTGGGATCAACTCAGAAGCACCGGGGTTTATATTTGCATTTCCATTTTCACCTTACTACAGTAATACTCCATGAGTGCTGCAGTAACATAGACATGGTGGCGGGTTCTGGTGTCTTCTCTTGCTTTTTTAAATATCATTCTTCCAGATTTGATACCTTCTGCTCTCCTTGCAAATTTCATATACTGGATGTATACCTATACGAAAAAAAAAAAGAGAATTATTGTTCATCATAATGGAATCTAAAAATCAGGCAGAATGCAATCCTTTGAGAATGTAAAACAGGCTCACTTCATTCATATACTGTGAGAAACCAATCTTGAATACCCAAGAAATTAGAAAGTAGAATTATCAATATTCCATGATTTAAAATCCACAAGCTAGTAATTTTTGGAATTCAAGATGTATACAAGTTAATTATTGTTGTTATTTTGCAGTTTGGGTTTTCTATTGAGATATAATTCATGTAATGTAAAATTTACCCTTTGAAGGCATATAATTCAATGGTTTTTCTTCATATTCATAAAGCTGAGCAATCCAAAACCAAAAAACAAACAAACAAACAAAACCCACTGCCATCAAATAGATTCTAATTCATGGTGTCCCTACAGGATAGAGTATAACTGCCCCATGAAATTTCCAAGGAACAGCTGGTGGATTTGAACTGCTGACCTTTCGCTTACTAACTGAACTCTTAACCAACAGCACCACAGCTCCAATCATTACTACTAATTCCAGAACAAATAAAAGAGGAAAAACAAGTGAAATCACTAGAAAATGTTCCATTAATAAAGCCAACATCTAGAAAGCTCAGAGTTTTATTTAATAAAATAATGTTTAACAATACATGTTTGACTTCATATTTTCTTCAGTTTACGGCTTGAAAAACCTACTAAGACTATATAGTGGAATTTTTTATTGATTAGCTGATTGATTACTTAATTTGATTGATAAACTATTAGCCATTTTATACCCACCATTTACACAGTATCCAATACATGAAGAATATACCCTATTTAATGAGAAAAAGACTCTACTATAAGTAGGGTGACTAACTCATTCTGCTTTGTTTCATAACTTTTAGTTTTAAAACGGAAAGTCCCATTTCCCAGAAAACCCTTCAGATCTGTGAAAATGAGGATACTTAATGATGCTCACTATGAGGTACTTGAGGAAAGGGATTTTATCTAGTTTATTATTATATTTGCTATTTGCTGAATGGATTTAAAAATATAAATGGTATCCCAATGTAGACAGAAAAACAAAACAGTGTAGTTCTAGCAGACCTGAGGCAGAGGGCTTAGAGCTCAGCTACTGGTCTTCTCCCCTCCGCTGGGGGAGCTCCACTGCACTTTTACAGAAACTCAGGACTATAGCAGCCACTACTATAGAGCAGAACTCAGGAGCAAGTGAGTTCCTGTCCAGGTCTTTTCTAGGATGTTGTGTCCTCCATACCCATTTTTTTTTAATTGTTTTCTTTTTCATTTTCTTTTTTTTTAAATGATGATGTGGCATAAAGTAGATTAAAAAAAAAACAGCTGGAAACAATTTAGTAATTGCAAGGGGTTTAAGGATAGGGAAGGACTGATGAAAAAAGGGGCCACAGAAGGGATTCTTTCAGCAGTGATAGAAGTATATTTCAATTGTGATGGTGTTCACACGACTATTATTTTGTCAAGAATCACAGAACTATATACACTAATAAGAGTGAATTTTACTGTATGTAAATTAAAACTTTCTTGAAAATCAGACTGTAAATTGGAGAAAAGATTTGTAAAGCTACTCACCAATGTAGGGTCAATGTCTTCAATTGCCAGAAGTCTGTTATATATACTATGAACCTTCTCATACTTCATGCGACTCTAAGGTGGTAGAGAAGAAGTGAATATAAATATTATACATACATAAACAAACAGGATTTCAGGTCTGAAGAATCCAAGGCTGCATTCCACAGTGTAACCTGCTCTGACTATACATACAGTATAAACTAAAGACTAATAAACATTAATTTTGCATTATCTCTACCATAACTAATATACCTGGCAAAGAAACACAAGAAACAAAATTCTTTCTTGCAATAAAAAATGAATTATAAAAAAACATTTTTACCTACCTCTTCATAATCTGCATATGCAAAGTAAAGCAGCATATTCTTCTTTAATAAAGTGCTTATGGCTCTTTCATATATATTAGCAGCTTCATCACTAAACAATTTGGCATTATTCATATCCTAGGAGGAAAACATAAATGAAAGCACTACTTCAATTATTTTAATAGAATTGAAAGAAAATAAAATTAATAAAATGTTACTCATTTATGTGTATCTAAGGAAATTCACACTTGTATATATGGACACATTTGCATTTCTGGAGTCCAAAAAAATTCCAAATACCTCTTTCATTTTAACTTATACAAGTACCCTAAATGATTCATTACTTGAGTATATTTAAAACTAGCTACTCTAAGGAGTTGGGGGATACTCACCCCTTTCTCTGCTAGCAGTTTACTTGACTGCTCAAGATACTGTGCAGCTTCATACCAGATATCAGGGTGATGGCCCAGAACAAGCAAGCACTGTTCATATGCAAACATAACTAGAAAACGACATTGACAACAACAGTCCATTAAAAGAAGTATTACTTATAAAACTATCAATGAAAAACAAAAAACTATCAATTAAAGCATTACAACTAAATTGTTAGCAAAAGACCGGGCCCACAATAATGAATGATGATTAGAAATAAAAAACTTGAGTGATTTCTGGCACCTTTATTCATCCAAATCCTACCCATCTATCATTTACTAAATTAATATTTATTGAGTAGCAGGTATATCCTAGGGAATGTAAAAGATACTGTGGCTGTATCTATGAATGAAGTCTATAGTGTGTGGAAAGACACATTCAGAAAGTAATTATAAAAATGTAAGTAATATGAGAAAATTATAGCATACTCTTGAAAAGCTTCACTAAGGTACTGGTATTGAAAGCAAAGCCTGAAGAAGGCATCAAAGCTAGTCAGTGAGGGAGGAAATGGAATGAAGGAGGGACAGGCACAGATATGAAATAGGCAAAGGAAGGAGTAAATTTATTTCCAAAGGCCTACAGATGACAGAGTAAGACAAGACTGAGGGAGTAAAAAAATTTCAAAATTCCCATGGTTCCTTGGTTTGGAGGTTTAGGTCCACCTCCTGGTTTGGTACATAGCACCTGGGGTCATAAAAGCTTGTAAGTGGCCATCCAAGGCAAAACACTTAGTCTCTGTGTATCTGTATTCACAGCGGATGAAGGACAGTCAGGAGCAGGGAATAGGATAGACAGCTAATTGTCTCCATGAAAAACTGTCTCTTTTGCCATAAGACCAGAACTGGATAGTACCCAGAAACCATTACTGAACATTTAAATCAAAAGAATTCTGATCAAAAGGGGGAAAATACAAAACAGAGTTTCAAATTCTTATGGACTCTAGACTTCATGAAGCCAAGAAGGCTGGATGAACCCCTGAACAACTGCCCTGAGATAATCTTTAAACCCTAAATGAAACCTATCCTCTGTAGTCTTCCTAAAACCAAACAGTAGGTTAGCTTAACGAGTATTAGAAAGAAAACCTTGAGCATTATGCTCTTCTAAGATCTGTATGGGATCAAGTTGATAACAGCAACTCTTAAAGATTAGATGGAAGCCTCAGGAGCCAGTGAGTTTATATTAATTGGGAAGGAACAACTCAGATAAGGGTGAGAAGGGTTGCAAAACTGAAGAAAGGCATCAATGTCACTGAATTGTGCATGCAGAAATTGTTGCAATAGTGTTATGTTTTACTGTATATATTCTCAAGAATAACAAATTCTAGCTCTGGCAGTGGCAAAGTAGTTTGCATTAGCTTATCGTTCCTGAAAACATAAATTCTGAAAAAATACACAACGGGCAGTGGAAAAACACCACTCTTTGCCATCAAGTTGATTTTCATTCATCGCAACCCCATGTGTTACAGAGTAGAACTGCTCCATCGGGTTTTCCTGGCTGTAATCTTTACAGAAGCAGATCCATCAAGCTTTTTCTTTCTTGGTGCCACCAATTGGTTTGAATCACTATCCCTTCAGTTAGCAGTCACTGCAAACACTATGCTCCACGTAGGGGCTCAGAGGCACTGGAGGATAACCAAAAAAACAGAAACCAGAAGGGGATCAACCTTTGAAGAAAGGGAACCACACTGGGATAGATTTTTACTAAATATGGCCTTTTCTCCTCAAAGACTCTACAGTGGATTTAACTGTATCCCTCCAAAAGATTTGTTCAAGTTCTAACTCCCACCACCTGCGAATACGATGTTATTGGAAATAGATCTTTGCAGATACAATCAAGCAAAAATGAGGTGCTGCCTTAGTTATTGTTGTTGTTAGGTGTCGTCGAGTTGGTTCCGACTTACAGTGACCCTATAAACAGGATGAAACACTGCCTGGTTTTGCACCATGTCCACAGTCGTTTCTATGCTTAAGCCCATTGTTGCAGCCTCTGTGTCAATCCATTTCATCGAGGGTCTTCCTCTTTTTCGCTGACCCTCCATTCCACCAAGCATGATGTCCTTATCCGGGGACTGATCTTTCCTAACAACATGTCAAAGTATGTACGACACAATCTTGTCATCGTTGTTTCCAAGGAGTACTCTGGTTGTACTTCTTCCAGAACAGATCTGTTTGCTCTTTTGGCAGTCCATGGTACATTCAACATTCTTCTCCAACACCACAATTCAAAGGCATCAATTCTTCGTCTGTCTTCTTTGTTCATGGTCCAGCTTTTACATGCATATGATGCGATTGAAAATACCATGGCTTGGGTCAGGTGCATTTTAGTCTTCAAGGTAACATCCTTACTTTTGAATACTTTGAAGAGTTAGGGCATAAATCCAATGACTGATTTATTCATAAGAGTAGGAAGAGATTTGGATACAGAGACACAGAAAAGAAGGCCAAATGAAGGAAGAAGCACAGTTTGGACTGATACAGCTACAGGCCAAAACAAATATGGACTGCTGGGAGCTACCAGAAGCTAAGAAGTCACAGGGGAGAATTCTTCTCTAAAGCATCCAGAGGGAACATGGCCTTTTCATCACCTTGATTCTAGACTTCGAGCCTCCACAACTGTGACAGAAAATAAATTTCTGTTGTTTAAAGCTACCCAGCTAGGGATAACTAGTTATGACAGCCCTAGGAACTAATACAGGTACATCCTAGTCTACGCAGTTCTGGAGTAGTTAGCAATAAAGTCAAATGATGCAGTATTACTTACTTTAGGTATCAGAGGATGGAGTTCTGGACCACATATAAGAGCAGCTGGAATTGAAAAGAGAAATCCCAGAAAGAAAGAAGCAAAGAGAGCAAAGCTTAAAACTCTAGTTACAAACTCCCCTCAAATCTTTAATCCTAAAATATGCATGTGTAGAGGAGAATACAAAAAAAAAAAAAACAGAAAACAAAGCTGAAAGGCTGAAAAAAAGCTGAATCAATACCTTATCAACTGCACATTGCAAAAGTGACCAAACTGAGAGTTTAGGAACTGTCAAGTTAGAAGCCCTGAGTACTTTCTTAACTTTGGACTTTCCATTGAAATACCAAAAGGTTATGTTTTAGGAGTAAAACATGGCCCAGGGCTAAGGATTTAGCCTAAGATTAAGGGTAAAACTTAAAAAAAAAAAAAAAATCTGCACTAGCCTCCACAAACTCCAGGTGATCTGCCAGTTATTTCACCTCCTACTGAAGTAAAACTCACCATTTTTCAGAGTGAGATAACAGAATCCAGAGTTTCTATATTATTTGTATTTTTGGGCAATATCTAAAAAAAATGTCTAGACATTCACAACTAAACCAATAAACACTATGATAAATGGAGAAAATAAGTATTGAAGTTGTCCGGGAGTTCATTTTACTTGGACCCACAATCAGTGCCCATGGAAGCAATAGTTAAGAAATCAAACAATGTGCTTGCACTGTGAAAATCTGCTGCAAAAGACTTTTCTAAAGCATTCAAAAGCAAAGATGTCACTTTGAGGACTAAGGGTAGTCTGACTCAAGCCAACATATTTTCAGTTGCTTCATATGCACGTGCAAGTAGAGAATGAATAAGGAAGACCAAAGAAGAATTGATGCATTTGAATTATAGCTTTGGCTAAGAATACTGAATATACCATGGACTGCCAGAAGAATTAATAAATCTGTCTTGGAAGAAGTATAGTCAGAATGCTCCTTAGAAGTAAGAATGGCAAGACTTTGTCTCACCTATTTTGGACATGTTATCAGGTTCGTAAAGTAGAGGGTCAGCAAAAAAGAGGAAGACGCTCAATAAGGTGGATTGACAAAGTGGCTACAAAAATGGGTTCAAACATAGGAAAGATTGCGAGGATGGTGTAGGACAGGACATTGTTTTGTTATGTTGTTTACACAGGGTCACTATGAACTGGAACCGACTTGATGGCACCTAACAACAACAGGTATGTGACAGAACAGGAAAATGTAACCCACAGTCAAGAGAAAACCAACCCTAAGAGGATGTATGTTGGAATTGGTAGTCAAGGCCTTTACAGCAACTGTTATATTCAAGGACGTGAAAAAGATGGTCACGATGCATAAGAAATGGACACCATAAAACTACAAAAAATATAAAATGTTTAAGACAGAACCCTCTAGAATGTGAAAGTATGCAATAACTAAAATGAAAAATTTACTGGATGGTTTAATAGATGATTAGATAGACGGAAAAAAGGGTCAGTGAACATGAAGATACACAGACAGACACTACCTGATATGAAGAAAAAAATGATTAGGAGGGAAAAACAGAGCCTTAGTGACATAACGGACAGTATCAAGCAGTCTAACAATATATGTAACAGGAGTCCCAGGAGGGCCACATTTGTTACCTCTTTTTGTTATAAGGGTCTGATCTTCTGTACGAAGAGGGTTGCTCTTTTCCCACTGTATGTATTTCTTCCACATATCTACTTGCTGAGCTTCTTGAGGAGTATTCTGAGGAGGCACCGAGGGAGCATTGCGGTCCAAACCTTTCATTACTGTCTCATATTCCTAGACAACAAGCATTTAGAATTCTACATGAGTGTAGAAAAACTCAGGTGTATAGAATAGAATGGATCAGTCTGTAACAATTGGTTTAAAATACCTATTCTTTTCAAATGCTACTTTGTTAATATTATCTAAAGTATTTGGAAACCCTGGTGGTGTGGGTTAAATGTTACATCTGCTCACCAAAAGGTCAGTAGTTCAAATCTGCCAGGCCCTCCTTGGAAACTCTATGGGGCAGTTCTACTCTGACCTCTAGGGTTGCTGAGTTGGCCCTGACTTGACAGCAGTGGGTATCAAGTATTTGAGAATGGGAAAAAAGATAGCAGAGTGAGTACCTGGTGGAATGTATTAGCCATGTGAGAACAGGTTCTCAGGATAGAATAAGCAGAACACCCCCGGGCTGTCTTTGTAGGTGATCAAGGAAGTTAACCTCCCCAGGAAGAAAAACTGGACAGACCAACATGGTTGATGATCTAGTAGCATTATTGCTGCCAGCTTTGGAGAAACTATCTGTCCTTTAAAATGTTATTACTACTAGGCTATTTTTCCTAATTTATTCTAAGAGTGTCAATGAATGGCAGATATGCATATAATACAATACCTGCCCTAAAGGTTATTAGGTCACACAGTAATACAGTATTCAGATGAACACATATGTTTCTATATTTTGGAAAGGCAATTTCTCCCAAATTCAACTTACTTTATTTTATCCTTTACAGTGTCTGTCAAGAGACATTCATCCCAAATGTATCAAGTGCTCAGATAATGTATTTAATTGTCCTGAGTTAAAATTGCTGATAACTGAAAAGTATCAGAGTACTAGCATACAGGTAAAACTCACCCATAAATAAGACTATTTAAAGTAAATGGCCTGATGAGATGCCATACCTTTGCTACACGCCTAGCATTCATGTAATCTCTACTTCGATCTTCAATCATTTTTTTGGCTAAATGAATATTGATGCCCTAAGGGAAAAAAAGGAAAATACTATTTAAAAATTAAGTATAGTAAAATATAGTTGATCTTTTTATTTACTAAATTATTTTAAAGTCTTCACTTAAAAAGGTATTTTTGATTAGCAAAATAAAACTTTATAGTGTTATAAACTTCAGAGATCAAGTAGTACCTGCTTTTCTCTATTATGAGGGATTCTTTAGATAATGAGTGATTTGAAAAGGATTCATTATTTTGCATAAAATTCTACAATGTACAGATTCATCCAGATGAATAGTCATGCCTCGACCCCAAAGCCCACTTTCTAACTGACTGCATAGCTTTAGAAAAATTCAGTTAGAGCAAGGAGAGACAAATGTTACCATTTATGCCTAGCCGTTCTTGGAGTGTAGTGTAAGGGCCTCTATTCCCCAAGACCTTTTGCTTCTTTCATAAAGATACAGTAGGATTTTCCAGAAGCTGTATGATGTTTAGTATCATAATAAATTGAATGCATAAGCAGATTAAGATAATCTACCTGTTTTCTATCAAGTTAGACATTAAAGAGATTTGCAAACATAAAAAACAAGGCTATGTCTCACTAAAATTTGTCTTGATTTGGAAAATACTTTTCAAATACTATTTTTGTTAAAATCTAAGAGTTTGATAAATTTTACCTTCAAATAAATTAATAACCATCTTCAAAGTTCTCAGTTTTACATTACTAACAATGTACAAACACTAGAAGAGAAACAAGGTAACTGGGAACACCTAAAAATCACACACTCATCCAAAGACTTCACCAAAAGAATAAAAAGACAACGTACAGACTGGAAAAAATTTTAGCTACAACAAATGTGATGAATATCTAATCTCTAAAATCTACACTGGAAAACCTCAACAACAAGAAGATAGATAACCCAATGAAAAAAATGCATAAAGCATATGAATAGACAGTTTACTAAAAACATTCAGGCAGCTAACAGATACATGAGGAAATGCTCACGATCATGAGCCATTAGAGAAATGCAAATCAAAACTATGATGAGATACCATCTGACCTCAATAAAATTAATTCAAAAAACAACACAGAATAAATGCTGGAGAGACTGGAGACACTGAAACATCTATACACTGCTGGTGGGGATGTAAAATTGTACAACCACTTTGGAAATCAATTTGGTGCTTCCTTAAAAAGTTAAAACGACCATACATTCCAGCAGTCCCACTCCTTGAAAGGAGTATTAAAAGCAGCTCTTCAGAAGGAAGAAAAATGATATAGGTCAGAAACCTGAATCTACATAAAGAAAGGAAGAGCACTAAAGGAGAAGTAAGGTAAAACAAGAATTTTTTTATGCTTAACTGATCTAACATACAGTTTGTTCAAATAATAGCAACAATATGTTGGCTGATTCTAGTTTATAAATAAAAGACATGAATGATGGCAGTGTAATAAGAGATGGGAAGGAGTTACTGGGAATATGCTGCCATAAGAGATCTATACTATCTGTGAAGTGGTATGGTGTTATTTGAAAGTGGACTTAAAATATACCAATTAAGAGACAGAGCCTATCAATGTGGATAAAAAACAAGGCCCAATTACCTGTTGTCTATAAGAAACCTACTTTAAATATAAAAACAGATATGTTAAAAGTAAAGCGATGAAGAAAGAACTACCATGCTAACAGTAATCAAAAGAAAGCTAAAGTAGCTCTTTAATTTCAGACAAAGCCGAATTCAAAGCAAGGAAAACCACCAGAGATAAAGAGGGGCATTACATGACAGTAAAGGGGTCTTGAGTGTGCATGCACCTAACAGTGGAGTGTCATAATACATGAGATAAAAACTGATAGACCTGCAAGAGAAATAGATGAATTTACTATCATAGGTGGAGAGTACAACTCAATTTGACAAATTCAATAAGAAGAAACTCAGTAAGGATATAGCTGGACTGAACAGTATCATCAGTGAACTGGATCTAATTGACATCTATAGATTACTTGATCTAACAACAGCAGAATGCATATTCTTCTAAACATAAGACACATGAGGAATGCCCTTTTAATAACAGAACTTACGTGGCATGTACATTTACCTAGATGGGCAGAATAGCTCAGTTGGCTAAACTACAATGCCAGTGAAACAAAGATGCAGCCTACATCTCTTAAATATAAGCTAGTAAGTACAAGTCTAGAGTCCCTGGGTAATGCAGATGGTTCCACTCTCAACTATTAGCCAAAAAGTCTGTGGTTTGATTGCACCCAGAGCCACCTCAGAAGACAAGCCTGGCAATACGCTTCTGTAAGTTCACAGCTTTGAAAATTCTATGAAGCAGTTTTACTCTGCACATGTGGGGTCACCATGATGCAGAATAGACTCAACAACAACAACAACCATATTTTGGTAACTAGGTGAAAGAGGTGCACTGCAGTTACCACTGGCAAAACAATCCATAACAGGTTAATGGCACAAGTGTGGATGTATGAGTATGATTTTCTAATGAATAAAATTAATTTTTAAGAATTATAGTTCTCCCACAGTGTTTTAAAACTAACAGTAATATGAAGAATCCCCAAACCTTGTAAAAATGTTAGAGGTGGCTACTTTCTCCCAGTCTTTGAAAACCAACAGTAATATGCAGAATCCCAAAAGCTTGTAAAAATGTTAGAGGTAGCTACTTTATTACAATCACTATAAAAACAGACATTGCGTAAAAATTAGAATGACTTTGTATTTATAATAATAAACTATTTCTGTCCTAATTTACCTCTTCATATTTGTTATAGTCTCTCCATAGTTGTTCAATGTTGATCATTGGATTCACACAGCCTCGCTGATATACTCTTCGCACAGCTGTTATTCTCTGATTTTCTGCGTAAGATCCAACAGCTTCACTGGGGGTGGATAAGAAATGTCATCAATTATATTACTGTTATGTTACATCAAGTACACTTTTTATATGAAAAAAAACTATAAAAATACTTACACGCCTTTTAAGAAGTTGATGTAATCCACCCAAATCTATAAAGTAAAATAAAATGTTAATCTCTTTCTTGGTATTTTCAAATCTATTAAGTGTATACTTTTAAAAATGTAACTCTACCTGGTAAGACATAATTTCCATTCCGATTTTATCCAGTGCAAAGTCATATGCTTGAGCCATTTTTTCTCTGAAAAGTATGAGACATTTTTAAAAAAATATTTATGAGTTATTAAAACGTGTCTGCACCTAAACATAATGGCAACATCTGGTAATACGGTCAAGGTAGTGTTTGAGCTTTGTATAGAAACAAAAGTGTAAAGATATCTTTGAAAGTATATAGTTATGTCATCTTTGGCCCACTGATATCATGAATTATAAGTCCTTTGCTTCCTTTCCTTACTACACATAACTTTATCAAAGATAAGGCTCATGTCCTGCTAATTTTTATGTCCTTTAAGTTGCCTACTCTTGTCCTTATAAGATTAAACTATGGAAATATCTGGTTCTCTGATTAAGGAGGTTAAGTTTATGTGAAGACGTATTATTAGCTTTAAATTTAGAAAGAGTTTTCCCTTTCAATGTAAAACACAAATAATGAGGAAAAGAAAAAGGTTTTTTTGTACCAGCCAAGCGCCGTCAGTCGGATCCAATTCATGGCAACCCTAGGGTCTGTTTGTGTAAAGAAGCATTAGACTCATGCCTACAAAAAAGGCACTGATGAAAAAACAGACAACCAATGTTGGTGATGACGTGAGGAGATTGGAACCTTTATTCATCACTTGTGGAACTATAAAATGCAATCACTACAGAAAATGGTATGGCGCGTCCTCAAAAACTGGAAGTAGAACTGTCTTATATCTAGCAGTCCCGCTCCTAGCTATATTCCCTAGAGATCCAATAGTAATAACACAAACAGACAAATGCACACCTATGTTCACTGCAGCATTATTTACAATAGCAAAAAGATGGACAGAACTTAAGTGCCCATCAACGGTTGAATAGGTCAGCAAAATATGATACTTACATACAATGGGGTACTTACACAGCTACAAAAAATAATGATGAATCCTCAAAGTGTAATAACTCTGAAGGAAATTATGCTGAGCAAGATAAGCTAATCATGGAAGGACGAATATGGTTATGATCGCACACTGATAAGAAGACAATAGGGACACACAAAAAAATCAACATTTATTGGTGGTTTCCAGAGATAGGAGAGCAAGGAAGGGTAATCTCTCTCTAGATAGTATACACTTGTTATTTTTGGTGACAGGAAATGCAGTAAGGAGTGTAGGTGTAGTGTGCACAACTTGGTAAATGATGACATGTAGAAGTACACAAGAATAATGGACATTTTGGTAAATGCTGTAACATGTCTGACGCAACAATTTAGTCTATGAAGTTAACTGTTCTAAGTGCTACATACCTCACTGCTGAATATCACTGTGGTCACCCTTGAAGCACTCCCCTTGGGAAGCTATGCATCAATGCCAGCACATAGTCCACCCTACAAAGTAATTGTGGAACTTTTTTCCTGCAATGGCCATCAGAACTGTTGTTGTATTATACTTGATGTCCTGAATGTCATCCAAATGCCTTCCTTTCAACATTTCCTATCTTCAGGCAAAGATAAAAGTCACTGGGTGCCAGCCAGATCAGGTGAGTAGGGAGGGGGTTCCACTACAGCTATTTGTTTACTGGCTAAAAACTCCCTCACAGACAACTACACAATTAAGTTCATGAACTTTCCATTCCAGAAAGAGTTCCAAAATTGCTTTGAAGACTAGAGCAGGCACTGGCATCAGTGAATAGCTTTCTAAGGGGAGTACCTCAAAGGTGATCATAGTGCTATTCAGTAATGATGTATGCAGCACTTCCAAAAATTAAGTTCATGGACTTCATTGTGTGTACACAGGTACCCACAAAGGCATATTTGTAGGCATATGTATATATATGTATGTGTGTACTGAATATATATTCACATATCTAATAATGTACATGGGGCACAGTTACAGACACTTCATAGATAAAGCCTAACACCTCAAAGAACTGGTTTACTCAGAAAACTCAGTCATTGGCCTAATAGCTCAAAGTTTGTTCTACATCTTACTTTGGTAAGTCGTGTCAGAGTTTTATATACAACTAAGATATAACTATTAGTCTATGTGTCTAGAGAACAAGAGAAGGAAACCAAAGACTCAAAGAAGAAACCAGTCTGAAGGTGAATAGCCTACATGAACCAGAGGCTCATCTACCCTGAGACTAGAAGAACTAGACAGTGCCTGGCTACTGTTATGGACTACTCTGACTGTAGACACAACAGATGATCCTATATAGAATGGGGGAAAAATGTAGCATAAAACTCAAATTCCTAAAACAGGTCAGACTTACTGGAGACTAGAGGAACCCTGAGACTACTGTCCTGAGATACTGTTTAAACAATACTTCAAAAGCACACATGTAGATCACTTTTCAGCTAAACAACAGACTCATAAAATAAATATAACCCATTAGTACTGTACACCCTTAAAAAATCATACATATGAGACCAAATGGTCAACATTTACCCTAAAACAAAGATGAGAAGGTAAAGTTGCCAGAAGGTAATCTGTCAAACTAGATTAATGGAAATATAATCAGAATAAAAATAATGAGCAAGTTGGCACACTGTGAAAAATGTAACCAATGTCACTGAACGGTATGTGTAGAAATTGTTAAATGGAAACCTAATTTGCGGTGTAAAGTTTCATCAAAAACACAGTGGAATTTTATAACTATAAAATAAATGAAAATAGCAGCAAGAAAAGACTATTATTTAGATTCGGTGAAGATCAGTAGGTGGGTATAAGTAATAGCAAGGAGGTCAACTATATAGTAACACAATATATGATAATGGAAACTTAAGTAACATTGTACCCAAGTGGTGCCAAGACAAGCAAAACACACTGATTTCTGAGTTTGACAAGCCCTTCAAATATGAGGGTTTGATGCTGCAAACATACAGTGTTTCCATTCAAAGGGTTTGGGTGATTCAGTTCTCCAGAGTAAGTCTAATGCCAGTAGCTTTCTCTGAAGAACTTTTTCAAGGTCTACTGACTTTGTGTTGAATCTTGGCTTTTCAAATCCTTACATTTCTTCCCATGTACGCTAAGAAGAGTAAGTGTGAGTTTATGTGGGATCAAGTGCATACTACAGGTGACCTGCGTTTTTAAGATCTTGTTTTAACTTACTTGTAACTTGGGAGTTTTCCCTTTGTTTCTCGAACATATGAGAGGTAACACTTCCATAAATCAATGTGCAAAACCTTCATAAGGCATCTCTGAAACAGCTATAAACATGAAATATCATCAGAATTCAAAGTTAAACAAGCTTCATTTATACATGAGTAAAATAAAACATTAAAAAGTTGAATAGTATGATTAGCTCCTCTATAGTCACTACCTGTTGTTGTTAGGTGCCGCTGAGTCAGTTCTGACTCATAGCAACCCTATGCACAACACAATGAAACACTGCCTGGTCTTGTGCCATGTCCACATTTGTTTTTATGCTTAAGCCCATTGTTGCAGCCGCTGTGTCAATATATATCTTTGAGGGTATTTCTCTTTTTTGCTGACCTTTCACTCTATCAAGCATGATGACATTCTCCAGGGACTGATCCCTCCTAACAATGTGTCAAAAATGTGTAGGACACAGTCTCGCAATCTTTGCTTCCAAAGACGACCCTGATTGTACTTCTTCCAGATCTGTTTGTTCTTTCAGCAGTCCATGGTACATTCAACATTCTTCTCCAACACCACAATTCAAAGGCATCAATTCTTCTCTGCCTTCTTTATGCCTTGTCCAGCTTTTGCATGCATGTGATGCAATTGAAACTACCATGGCTTGGGTCAGGAGCACTTCAGTGCTCAAGGTGACACCTTTAACTTTCAATACTTTAAAGAGGTCTTTTGCAGCAGATTTTCCCAATGCAATGTGTCTTTTGATTTCTTGACTGCTGCTTCCATGGGCATTGATTATGAAACCAAGTAAAATGAAATCCTCGACAACCTCAATCCTTTCTCCATTTATCACGATGTTGCTTACTGGTCCAGTTGTGAGGATTTTGTTTTGTTTTCTTGATGTTGAGGTGTAACTCATACTGAAGGCTGTGGTCTTTGATCTTCAACAGTGTTTCAAATCCTCTTCACTTCCAGCAAGCAAGGCTGTGTCATCTGCACAACGCAGGTTGTTAATAAGTTGTCCTCCAATCCTGATGCCTCATTCTTCATATATGCCAGCTTCTTGCATTATTTTCTTGGCATACAGATGGAAAAGGTATTGTGAAAGGATACAACCCTGACGCATACCTTTCCTGACTTCAAACCATGCAGTGTCCCCTTGTTCTGTTCACACGACTGCGTCTTGATCCATGTACAGATTCCTGAAGAGCACACTTAAGTGCTCTTAAATTTCCATTCTCTGCGATGTTAGCCATAATTTGTTATGATCCACACAGTTGAATCCCTTTGCATAGTCAGTGAAACACAGGTAAACATCTTTCTAGTGTTCTCCGCTTTCAGCCAAGATCCATCTGACATCCACAATGATATCCTTGATTCCACGTCCTCTTCTGAGTCTGGCTTGAATTTCTGACAGCTCCTTGTCAATATACTGTTGCAGTCGATTTTGAATGATCTTGAGCAAAACTTTACTTACGAGTGATATTAATGATATTGTTCAATAATTTCCCCATCTGGTTAGATCACCTTTCTTGGAAATAGGCATAAATATGGATCTCTTCCAGTCAGCTGGTCAGGTAGCTCTCCTCCAAATTTCTTGGCATAGACAAGCAAGCACTTCCAGCACTACATCCGTTTGCTGAAATATCTGTTAATATTCCATCAATTCCTGGAGCCCTGATTTTTGCCAATGCCTTCAATACAGCTTTGACTTCTTCCCTCAGTACCATCAGTTCCTGATCATATGCTACCTCTTCATATGGCTGAACATTGACCAGTTCTTTCTAGTATAATGACTCTGTGTATTCCTTCCATCGTCTTTTTATGCTCCCTGTTTAATATTTTCCCTGTAGAATCCTTCACTATTGCAACTTGAGGCTTGAATTTTTCTTTGGTTCTTTCAGCCTGAGAAACGCAGAATGGGTTTTAGTTTTCTATTTCTGCTCTTTGCACATGTGAGTGTAATACTTTGTCTTCTCAAGCTGCCCCTTGAAATCTTCCATTCATTTCTTTTACTTCATTATTCTTTCCTTTTGCTCTAGCTGCTCAACGTTTGAGAGCAAGTTTCAGTCTCTTCTGACATCCACTTTGGTCTTTTCTTTCCTTCCTGTCTTTAATGACCTCTTGCTTTTTTCATGGATGTCTTTGAACACATTAGTGTTCAATGCATCAGATGTATTCTTGAGATGGTCTCCAAACTCAGGTAGGCTATATATACAAGGTGATACTTAGGCTCTCATGGACTTGTTCAAATTTTCTTCAGTTTCAATTTGAGCTTGCTTATGAGCAATTGATGATGTGTTCTGCACCCAGCACCTGGTCTTGTTCTGACTGCTGATACGGACTTTTCCATTGACTTTTTCCACAGATATAGTTGATTTGATTCCTGTGCGTTCCATCTGGTGAAGTCCATGTGTATAGACACTGTCTGTGTTGGTGATAAAATATATCTGCAATGAAGAACTTGTTGGCCTTACAAAATACTATCATGTGACCTCCAGCATCATTTCTATCAAGAAAGGCAGTATTTTCCAACTACCAATCCTTCTTCTGTTTCCAACTTTTGTCTCCACAGTGCAACAAACTGACAAGTGGGGACAGTAACTACCTAGAGTCTGTAATTGTTAATATTTTACTATATTTGTTTTATATATTAAGTTAAGCTTCAATATATAAAGAATAAGACTCACCTTTTCAACTTTATCATAATTTTTAGCTTTGATCTGAAAAGAAACAAAGAATATAGGCTTAATAACATTCTTTAGAATAATGACACACTAGCTCTGGAAAAGGTTTTTGATCAGTCCTGGAAATTCACTTCTGTACCTATCATATATCATGAAATCTATGAATTTAACATTTTATAAAATAGTAATGACATGGATACAGAAATACATATAAAGGCTACTTGGACAGGGCTTTATGTACCTAGTAAAGGTAAACTTAAAAGCTTCACTTTTCTTGAAAATGATCTGAGTAGGACAGCAAGAAAAAATATTTGAGAATTTTAACTATATATAAATATTTAGTCAATAAATCAATCGACTATTTTCCAGGCACCTATGCTAGGAACTAGAGATATCACAGCGAACAAGACAGGCATTGTCTGCCCCTTTCCTCCCTGATAGAACCAACAATCGTATCTGGGAATATAGACAGAGAAATAGGCCATTGTAAGAGATTATGGTACACTGCTAAAATGAGGGTATACAGTGTGCTATGGGAACGTGTAAGAGGAGCATAAAACTCTAACTTGGGGAGTTGGAAAAGATTTTCCAGAGAAAATTAGCTTTAAAGAGTAGACATGAGCCTGTTAACGCGAAAAAGCTTACTCCAGGCAGGCAGAATAACATATTCAAAGACCAAGGTAAAACATTATTATATTTCCTTTTCCTTGAGAATTTCTACTGTATGGCTGGTGGAATTAGTTGCTTAATTGTGGTATATCTGCAAATCTTTGTTTTGTCCTGACATTAAATATCTTGGTTATTTAAAGCAACTCTGACTTGTAGACCTTTTTTCTCAGTATGGTATAGATATTTTCTGGCTAGAGGTGCTACAGAAAAGAACTCTGATAGCAGTTTGATGTTTTTGTTTTCCTTTAATGATAACTTTATCCTTCTCTGTGGGACTTATGAGATTTCCTCCTCAATCTTTGGAGTTCATAAATTTTACTAAGATATGCCTGAGCATGGGTTTTTCCGTTAGATGCAGTTTTATCAATGATCTGGAGTCAGACATTTGGGTTCACATTCTGGCTAGGCAACTTAACCCTCTTTGTACAAGGTGATCATAAGGCTATTGTGGACTCAGTAAGTTACTAAATGTGAAGCTCTTAGAACACTGCCTGGCACACAACGATCACTGTTATTGTCATTTATTATTGTTATCACCAATTTTGTCTGGAATTCAGCATGCCTTTCAATGTAAACTCAGGTACTTTTTAGCTCAAAATTATTTTTTTCTTCTTTTTAAAATTATTCTCTTGCATTTGTTCTTTTTTCCTTGAGAATTCCTATTACTCATGTGTTATATCTCCTGGTTCCATTCTCCATTTTTTTTTTTTTTTTTATTTTTACCCTTTCTCTGAATTTTTTCTCTTTTAAAATATTTCTTCAGGCAAGTAATCTAAGTTTCCGGAGTACTATTCTTTTTTACTTCATCTATTGCTGTTATTTGGTTCAAAATATTAGGTTTTGGCTCTTGAGAGATTTTATATGTAACCCAAAAAAACAAACCCAGTCCTGTCATGTCGATTCCAACTCACAGCAACCCTATAGGACAGAGCAAAACTGCTCCACAGAGTTTTTGGTTAGCAGCTGCAGCACTTAACCACTATGCCACCAGTTTCCACTATACACACACACACACATAGAGTACTTTTGATTTTGTTGTGTTCATACTATTTTTTCAAGTTGTTCTTTCTCCTCCAGAAGTTCTATTTTGTTTGGGGCCAGTTTTTTTCTTTCTTCTGGTTGCCAAGACTTTGGATGTGCTGTTTTTTTCCTTTTGTCTATTCAGTCAAGTTCAGTGTTCGCAGTCCCTACAGAAGTTGACCTTTTCTCTACCTTGACAGCTGTGTAGCAGTCATAGGCAGCAAACAGGATGCTCCAGTCCTCTGCCAAGATTTCAGAAAGAAATCTGTGCTCCAGAGTAGGAAAGCCTCAGCCAGCTGGTTCCTTCTGGTTTGTTGGAGGCAGGCTAATAAAAGTGTTTCTCTGGGTCAAGAGGGTAGTGGAGCATCTCTGAGTATTACTGTGGGTCAGCTACTTTCCTCCTTTCCACCAAGCCTCTTCTTTGATACTCTCACAGAACCTACAACTTCCTTACATCCAGCTGGCTGGCTCAATAAGGTAAATAGGTTGAGCTGAGAATGGCTGAAATGAGTTCACATCACAAGCTTTCCAGATGCAGACAGCAAATTATATAGAGAGTTCTTAAAATTGGTCAAAAAATTACAAACTGCTCATTGGGAAAATACTCAAGAATATGAATAGGCAATTCCCAGAAGAGATAACCTAAATGGTTAAAAACCACATGGAAATACACACAAACTTTAAAATTAAAAAATACAAATTAATCCACCAGGTAATTCTTGGAAACTATGAGGCAGTTCTATTCTGTTCTACAGAGTCGCTATGAGTCAGAATTGACATGATGGCAGTGGGTTAGGTTTGGAGTTTTTATGCCCAACAGAACAGTAAACATAGTAACACTATTAAAAGAATGTGGGGAAAGGACTAGAGGAAGTATCAATTGTTATGGCTCTTATTAACAGTTCTTAGGCAACAGCAATTCAATGAAAAGATGTATATCTTTTCACATGGCAATTGAAATTCAGAGATATATCCCATAAAAATAAAATTATCAGGATACAGAGATGTTTATGCAAGGTTATTTAACACAAACATTTTTAGCAGCAGAAAATGTTAACAAAGCAAAAGTCCAAAAAACAATGGTTTATAAGGAAATGGTTCAATAAATTATGATGTATTCATATCATGGAATATTACCCACAAAAAATTAATTCCTCAATAAGTTATAAAATTACCACATGACTAAGCAATTCCAGTCCTAGCTGTATACACAAAAGAACTGAAAGCAGGAATGCAAACAGATACATGTACACCAATGTCCAACGAGGCACTTTTCACAATAGATAAAAAGTAGAAACCCAAATATCCATTGGCAGACGAACGGATACATAAAATGTGTTATACATAAAATATTACTCAGTGGTAAGGTGACAGAAAGTCCTGATACATGCTAATACATAGTTGAACCTTGAAAACATTATGCTAAGTCAGTTACAGAAGTATAAATATTGTATGAGCTTACTTACATAAAGTGTCTAAAATAAATATATAGAGAACAAAGTTGTTTAGTAGTATACCAGGAGTGGGAGAGAATTAGGGGAAATTACTGCTTAAGAGGCACTAAATTTCTGTTAAGAGTAATGGAGAATTTAGGAAACATAAACAGTTGCACAACATGATAAAGGTAATCAATGTCACTGAATTGACATGTCATGTGTTTTGTTACACATTTTTTACCATGATAAAAATGAGTTAGAGCAACAAAGCTGATTTGGAGGGACTTCCCCAGGATCCCACTGGTGTAATTTATTATTGTAAAACAATGATCAAAATTAAATGTTATACACACATTATGTATGCTTGAGAATGGAGAAAAACGCAGACTACACAAGGTTGTTACCATAGTCATGGTGGGTGGGGTGACAGAGACAAAAAGAGGAATAAGGATATGAAAAAGACTGCACTTCATGTCTATGATTTCATTTGTACATTTAAGTATAAATTACATCTACATGTGAGATGCCCCAGTAGTGCAGTGGCTAAGGTGCTTGGCTGCTAACTGGAAGGTCAGGGGTTTCAGCTCAGCAGCTCATTGGGAGAAAGATGTAGCAGACTGCTTCCATAAAGACTTGTATCCTTGTAAATCTTACAGGGCAATTCTACTCCGTGCTATCAGGTTGCTATTAGTTGGAATAGATTCAGACTTGGTTTTATATGTGTGTAAGAAATATAAAACAAAAAATTTATTCAAAATATTCTTCTTTCTGCACAAGTAATTGGTCCTATATCTTATGCACATCAAATCGATTATTTACTGCTTTAGCTGGCATGAGCCCAACACGTACATGTAGAAGAGGCTCCTGACTAATACAGGAGAACTTTCTGGTCCTCACTACATGACCAGTGATCATCATTCACTGATAGCACCAGTGACACTACCCCAGTGGCCATTATCTCATTATTTTTAAATCCATCATTTGCTAAAATTTCTTTAATTATCAACCAGCTTTTAAAAAATAACATGATCAAATGCCAAGATGACCCATCGTGTCAGCTGCTCAATCTCTCCCAGGATGTTTTCCCATCTACAAAACGGGGTTGATAACAACACCTACTTCAAAATGGTTGTTCCAGGGACTGCAAGATAATATAACGTACTTGGAAAATTTCAGGTGCTAATCATACTAACTAACAAAACCAGGAATCAAAGGAGCACAAGATTTTCATTACAAATTCTCTAATCAGCATCAGATAAAATGAGTAACCACAGAGTATTGGTTCTATTTAACAGAAAAGTTTTGCTGCAGGTCACAGTTAAATGCCATTTCTGGAGAGACCAGTACACAAACACCCTAGTGCTTTTTCTTTCTTTAAAAAATTACCATTCTAGGTACTGCTTAAGAGGTCTGACAACTAAGTTTGCAACCTCATCCTAGAAAAAGTGCTACATACCTCACTGCTGGATATCACTATGGTCCTCTTTGAACCACTCCCCTTGGGAAGCTATGTACTGACAGCAGTAGCTAGTTCACCCTTCAAAGCAACTTTGGAACTCTTTCTGGAATGGCCATTAGAGCTGTTATTGTATAAACCTCTATGTCCTGAATGTCATCAAAGTGTCCTCTTTTCAATGTATCTTTTATCTTCAGGTAAAGGAAAAAAGTTACCGGGGGACAGATCAGGCGAGTAGGGAGGGTGTTCCAATCCAGTTATTTCTCCACTGGCCAAAAAAACTCCCTCACAGACAGTGCCATGTGAGCTGGTACACTGGTTATGATGCAAAAGCCATGAGTTACTAACAAAAAGTGCAAATCCTTTCCATCTACCTTTCTGACACAGCCTTTTCAGCACTTCCAAACAGTAAACTTGGTTAATTGTCCAGTTGGCACAAATTCATAATGAACAATCCCTCCGTTTATCAACAAAGATTAGCAACATCGTTTTGACTCCTGATTTGTACTGATGGGATACTTTGGTCGTGGAGAATTGGCTGACTTTCATTGTGCACTTTGATGCTTTTGTTTCAGGGTTGGATTGGTACACCATGTTTCCTCACCAGTGACAATGCGGCCCAAAACATCGTCTTGTCTCTCCCACAGGTCTTGACAAACTTTGACTCTTCTTTGCTTTTGTTCTTCAGTGAGCTCCTTAAGACCATTTTTGCACACACCTTTCTTGTGCCTATTTTCCCAAAAACAATTTCCTAACTTTCTCTATCCATGTTTACTTGGTCTGCTAGACTTCTCACTGGCAACTGACGATTTTGATGCATAACGTGACAAATTTTTGCAATTTTTTTTTTGTCAGTTTGGCTTGTTACTGGCTGATCTGATCTCTCTACATCAGTGATGCTTTCCCTTCAGAAAAAATGTTTAATCCATGTGTAAACTGCTATTTTCTTCATGGCATTATCCCCATAAAGTTAGACTAACAGGTCCCTGATTTCACTTCCACTCTTGCCAAGTTTAACACAAAATTTAATGTTTGTTCCTTGCTCTAATTCAGGCTCCAACATTCTTGCAACGGCACACAAAAACACGCAATGATGAATGCCACTCAGCAAGACACCACCACACGTCAACACTAAAACAGCTATGAAAGACTACACCAAGGTTATAAAACCTTACTGAGTTGTTTGTACAAGTGCCAACAACAAGTACAGTGTGGCGGGTGCACGAACTTAATTGTCAGACTTCGTATACCCCTTTGGTTCTTAGTTTCCTTAACTGGTATGTCAGCAATAGGAATGTTATTCTAGGTGTTGGCTGCTAGCATTTATACTAAAACATTTCATCTGTAACTTTAACATTCTTAAATAGTTACCATATTTTGGACATTTTAAAGCATATTTTTGTACATAGTTTGTGCACTTGTAGAGGGAAGCTACTGTACCTGATAACCAACACTTGCTTTGAATTTTTAAAATAAAACCTCTTGATATGATACTGCTTTCAGATTTGTTTTGGTATCTGTGTTTCTCAGAACATTCAGTTATTAACCAACAGAAAACATCCATTGAAAGTCTATTACTATGCAGTGATCTGTAAAATATAAAAAATATAAAGAATCTGTTTATATGTTATCTACTAAAAATAATGTTAGCAATTTTAAATGACCAGGGATCTCAGTATTCTGAATAGTGGTTCTCAAATTTTAATGAGCATATAACAATCATTTTTCATGGTTGTTATAGCTGCAGATGTTTTTGAACAGAAATTTCAGAATATTCTAATACAAAGACATACAGAGGCTCATACTTTGTAAGCAGCAGTCTAGAAAACTACCATTCACTTGACATCTGCTAAAAAGAGAAAAATCAGTTTTAAAGGGTGGCTGGAAATATTTCAAAATACGAACAATTTGTTAGTGTTGCAACAAAATTTTCTATAAAGTGGCTACATTATTTTTGTAATTTCAAAAAGCATTATGAGAGAAAACAGTATATTTTAGCATATTTCTTGTGTACCTACTGCTTATCATAAAAATTTCCACTGCAATTAAATTATTTTTCAATGAATCATTAGGAATTTTACCAAAATATAAGAAGTTGCTATGGAGGAAAAGGAACAAAAATTTTAAATTACTAAATTCCTCATAATTACATTTATTTTATAAAAGGGGAAGATAAATGAGTAACACTTAAGCTTTAGATTTATTAAATTCAAGTTAGTGATTATTTTGACAAGAGTAAATCCAGTATCATATATTCAGTAAACACTAAAATTTGTTCCTGAGAATTTTAAACACTATTTTCAGTCGTCTGTTAAACTTCCACAATCACTGATTAATCACAGATTACCTTTTAGAACCAAAATTACCCTCTGTGCATTTATTGGAAACAATGATCACAGCAGGTTACATAATTTTGTAAAGTGTAAACCCTGTCAGAAGACTGCAGTAACACTCATTTTTAACCATGAATATTTTAATACGGAGCTCTAAAGAAATCACAGTACATGTCTGTGTATAAGTTCTCTGTACCTAATTTATTCCCTTCCTTGAACATTTTTATGAAATGTTTGTGTAAATGCCTATAAAACTAACATTATTTTTCTCAGAAAAGTGAATTTTCACAAATCAATAGCATTTTAACTAATTTCCTCAAATGCAACCAATTTTCTTAAAATATGCCTTGGGAAAAAAAGCAAATCCCACAGCATCAGAATAAAGTGTTGCTTTTAAAACCTTAAGTTATAAATCAGTAACATACAACTGACCTAAAATTATAAAAAACACACTTGATAAATGAACCCCATTGACAATTTCATGGAGAGAAAATAGAGGCAAGGCAATCTAAAGAAGCAACTAAGTTTCTACAGACGTTGTTTAGGCTGCTATGTAACAACCATCTCTGAGTAAGTGAATGCTTGTGTTTTAGGATGGTGCTAGGCTACATGGCAGAGGCAGGGGTAGATCCCCATCTGAAGTGATCTGGCACGGCAGTGGCTGAAAAACAGATGTCATCAAGGAATGAACTGCAGGCCCACATTTCTGATTTGTTTCCCCACATATTCTACACTAAAGCACATGTGCTTTTGTGAGATCTAAGACAGTTTAAATTAAGTCTGGGATGCAGAAACTGCCTGATTCAGTTTATCTTCTAAATCACTCAAAAGGGTTAGTGCCGATCCTTAAACTTGAATGCAAATATAGCTCCAAATATGAACGTTACATTCAATTTATTCACTCTTTTTAACATACTTTTTAAACTGACATTTCTCTGTTGCTCTCTACCTGCCCAGACCCTCAAAAATATGTCTTCAAAAGTCACAGAAATATAAGTATTTTTAAGGAATCTGGAAATGTTGACAATCTACCTTTGTAAATTGCCAGAGTGGCTGTATCTATCATCCACTCTCAATTTTAAAAAGCAATGTAACCAAATAAATTCATTCTTTTATTCAACAAATAATTGTGTGACTACTATGAGCAAAGGTCTTTCTTGGCACTGGATGTACAGTTTATTTTTATATTTTAGTGGGAGAGTCAGATAAACAACTAAAAAAGTTTCTTCTAAATGTCTCACTTTCCCATATATCTTGGTAGTAAGATTATAATTTTTAGGTTTTTGTTTATCTGTACTGTTTTTCTATAAAAATAAGTGCATGATTTATCATTTTCCTGTCAATTATAGATACAACTAAGATTGCTCAAAACCTATTGATGTTTCCTAAATTTTCAGTCTTCTAGGTACTCAAATGTATTATAGAAATAATGTATTTGTTAAATATAAGCAGGAAATTATAGACTACTGTTAGTTATATGGAAACCCTGGTGGCAGACTGGTTAAGAGCTTGACTGCTAACTCAAATGGGTCAATAGGGGTTGAATTCACTAGCCCATCCTTGGAAAGTCTATGCGTCAGTTCTAGTCTGTCCATTAGGGTTGCTGTGAATTGGAATGGATCTGGTTTGGTGTTTTGGTGAATTATATTTTCATTGAGTGGCATTTAAAAAGTGCTAAACAAAACTGATTATTTTCAGATCTGAATTAAAGTTACTTCCATTCTGAGTCTCTACAGCAATGAAGGAAACTCTAGTGGCATAGTGGTTAAGCTGTATGGTTGCTAAAAGATCAGTAGTTTGAATCCACCAGGCATTCCTTGGAAACTCTATGGAGCAGTTCTACTCTGTTCTGTAGGGTTGCTATGTGTCAGAAGCGACTCAATGGCAGTGGGTATAGTGAGTATACAGTATACCAATCAAGTAAGGTATTAGTCTTTTATCTTCCCAAACAAACAGAAAAATAATTGTGTATGTGCTTAGGAATTACCAAGTAGATGTGGGGATATGGCCCCAAACCCTATTAAAGAGCTTACCATTTAGTTAGAAACATACAAATATCAGAAATAACATGGGACACAAACATTAAGGTACTTTTGCATAGGTTCCATGTCCCATAAAATTCAGAGGAAAAGGAGTTTCAAGCAAACCTGAGTGATGAAGGAAAGCTTCACAAAAGCAGATCAAATTTCTGGCCATTAACAAGAAAAAGGGTTTGTGTAAGTCAATGAAGTAACAAGAGCTTCTTGACTGTTCTGAGTAGTTAAGACACCCACAGAAAAGGAAGACTATGTACTGGAAAAACAGTTTTGCTAATAGTGTTGAAGGCCGATTACAAAGGGCCTAAAAACTGAGAGATGAAATCTGATACACAAAATAACAGGATGTCTCTGAGGTTTTCCTGGAAGGTGAATGGCAAGGATGAAAGTAGAAGAGGCAAGGTTCGCCAGTTTCTGGCATGCAGGTGCGGGGTGGGCAGAGATGTGCAGAGATTGGGGTAAGACAATCAGGCAAACTACACAAATAGCTAAGAGGGTACTGCTGTCTTTCTTAGGTGGGGTAATAGTGGCCTGGATTTGGAGAAGAGGAAGGAGAGAGTAAAAAACAATAGAAATTTTTTTTCAAGTTTTTTTTCTGCATGTGATAGGCTCTTTCTCAGCACTGAACGTAGATTTTAAGAAGCCACTGCCATTGAGTCGATTCCAACTGATAAGAGACCCTAGCCTTTTGGTTAGCATAAGTAGCACTTAACCACTATGCCACCAGTGTTTCCACAGCAGATTATAACAAAAGAAAACAAAAATGTCTTATAGTGATAGAGAACTGCCAGAAGTTTCAGTCAAGAACTCTGCAAGACCAGTAACCTGTTGTTTGTTTTTTAATAGCCCTCGTGGTACAGTGATTAACCATCTGACTGCTGAACAAAAGCTCAGCAGCTCAAATATATCAGATGTTCCTTGGAAGCCCTATGGAGCAGTTGTATTCTGATGTATCGGGCTGCTATGGACTGAATCGACTCCATGGCAATGGGTTTCTTTGACAACTGTATACCTGGACTTCACCAACAAATTACACGAAAATCAAATCAGCTACACCTGTAGAAAGAAATGATGGAGAAAGCTGAATTTCTCAGTCAAAACAAAGCCAGGGGTTCTCTGGGGGAACAGACCATAAGTTACTCTGATGCTAGTTCAAGGTGAAGCTGAAGAAAATCAAAACAAATCCATCACAGCAAAAGGACAATACTGGATACATCTTGCTTGAATTTAGGGAACATCTGAAGAATAGATTATATGCAGTGACACCAGAGAATTTGTGGGAAAACATCAAGGGTACCATACACAAAGAAAGTAAAATGTTGTTAAAAGGACAGGAAAGAAGACCAAAATGGATATCAGATGAGATTCTGAAACTTTTAATCTCCGAGATGAAGCAAATAGAAGCAATGATGAAGTAAAAGAGCTGAATGAAAGATTTCACAAGGAGGCTCAAGAAGACAAGATAAAGATTATAAGGAAATATACATAGAAATGGAATTAGAAATACAAAAAGGATGAACATGCCTGGCATTTATCAAACTGAAAATTCAAGCCTCCAACTGCACTACTAAAGGATTATATGGGCAAAAAATTGAATGACACAGAAAGCATCAAAAGTTAGAAAGAATGAATACACAATCACTGTACCAGAAAGAACTGGTTGATATTCAAGCACTTCAGGAGGTAGCATATGATCTCTCAGGAGGTACCATATGATCAAGAATCATTAATGCTGAAGGAAGTTCAAGCTATACTGAAGAGATTGTGAAAATTAAAGGAGTACCCATTGAGATACTTCACCAAATGGATGCAATGTTAAAAGCACTTACTCATCTATGTCACAAAATCTGGAAGACAGCTAGCTGCCCAGTCAAAAGGCTGAAGAAGATCCCTATTTGTGCCCATACAAAGAGAAGCATTTCAAAGGAATGAAAAAATTACTGAAGAGACTGTTGGGAGGATGAGACATGTATGGAGCAGAGAGGAATAGCGTGCTATCACCAGGCAGGGAGAGCAGTGGAAGCTGCATATAGGTGGGCATGTAAATTTATATGGGAATGTACATTTTCACTCAGTCATAATAAAGAAAAAAGTTTAAAGAATATTGAACAATATCATTAATACCATGTGCTAGCAAAATTGTGTTTTAGACAGTGAAAAAATGGCTGAAATCATACACTATAGGGAAATGTCAGAAGTTACAGCCAAACATAGACCAGAATGTCAAATGCATGGTATTATCACTGATGTCAGATGGATACTGGCTGAAAGCAGAGAATACAAGAAAGATGTTTATCTGTGTTTTATCAACTATGCAAAGGCATTTGACTGTGTTGGTCTCACCAAATGATGGGTAAATTACAAAGAGTGGGAATTTCAGAATGCTTAATTGCACTGATGTGGCACCTGTACATGGATTAGAGGTAATCATTCAAACACAACAAGCAGATACTAGTTTTAAAATTGGAAAAAGTGTAGGGCAGTTGTATCCTTTCACCTCATTTACTGTATCTCTATGCTGAATAATCTTAAAAAGTGGACTTTATGATGAAGGATGTGGCATCAGGATTGCAGATTGACAACCTGAGATATGCACATGTCATAAACTTGCTTGACAAAAGTGAAGATGCCTAGAAGCACTTGCTGATGAAGATCAAAGATTACAGCTTTCAATATGGATTACACTAAAAAAAAAAAAAAACAACAACAAAAAACCTCACAAGTGGGCTGATAGAACAAACATCATGATAAACAGTGAAGAAACTGAAGTTGTTAACCTTTTATTCTACTTGGATCACGAATCAGCAAAGCAGTAAAATTAGAGCAGTCCAATTGCAAATCAGTTGCCTTTTATTTTTTTAATAGCACTTCTTAGTATGCAGTAAGAAGTGTACTGAGAAATGAAATCATGTTTGTCATTGGAAGCAGCAGTCAAGAAATCAAATAACATATTACACTGGGGAAATATGCATCAAAAGACCTCTTTAAAATTTTAAAAGGCACAAATATCATTTTGATGACAAAGATATGCCTCGCCCAAGCCATGATCTTTCCAATCACCTCACATATACACACAAAACTGGACAATGAAAAAAGGAAGATGGAAAACCTGATATATTTGAAGTGTTGGCAAAGAATACTCAATACACTGTGACTGCCAGTTACAAAGCAGAGAAAAGGTAGAGAACTTTGAAGAGTACTTCTGAGACACAGAAAGAACACAGAATAACATTTAATGAAGTCTAAGCAAGTCAAAGGAGAAAATGACTAAGAACAACAGACCAATGGATGATGGGAAATCAAGGAGAACTGGGGTAGAAAAGACCTCTAGATCTGGCAATAAAAGCCATTGTTTGTCTATTATACAAAGTTAAAGCAATTCAACCTCTAAGAAGTAGTTCAACAATTAAGACAAAATATTGCTAATACAAGCAGTGTTTACTGAATTCTTAATGTTTGTTTGTACTACATTAAGGGTTTTAACACTGAGGTATTAAAATATTATTTCCACTTCAAGAGGAGAGAACTGAAGCACAAGAAAGCTTAGTAACTTGCTGAAGATCAAACAACTGAGCTCTTAATCACTATATTACACTGCTCACAGGCAAGACACATAGAGTGTAATACAGAAAATTTGGAAACCTAAAAGAACAAAGGCAGAATAATTAAATTATGCTTTGTCTGCACAATGGATTATACACAACATACAAACGGAAGTACGTCCATGGTATAATACATACAAAAAAGGAAGTGAAATGGAAAGTAATGAGTATTAAACCTATATGGTATGCTTATCTATCCAGCTATTCATCCACTCATCTACCTATATTCATGTAAGAGAAATAACCTCAAAAGGAATGCACATAAAACTGTTAACCAAAATTGTTTTCACTGGAGTGGGACTACAACTTTTTCACTGTTACATACTTCTGTAACACATATTTTCACAACAGTAGACAAAGCTGTTTGCTTTTTAAGAAAGGAAACTATAGCTGATTTTAGACAGTGAATTCCTCTCTGAATAGTACACTGGTATTTTTTCTGACTATAAACATCTCCATTTTAAATCAGTTTAAAAAGTTCTCAAATTCTCATGCCTATAAGGCTACACAATGTTAAAATACTCACTAGGTAAATCAGACAATAGTGATTGCAAAGAAGTCAGAAGTAAAACTCTGACTTTATAGGGCATCTGTCAACAATCATTTAGCATTTATATTTTTTTACTTAATAAATTTATAAACCTTTTTTACTTGTGGTAAATGAATTCTGCCAACACCATGCCAAATATTATTTTCAAATAATCATCAAGCCACTAAACTGCAGCTAGAAAAATACTCTAGACAATAGGACGTTTTAGTTTTTGAGAAAAGAGGGTAATTTTGTCGGAGTTATCACAAATCACTAGCTAACCTTCACGACACAATTGGTTTTGCTACTCTACCCCTCACTATGCCACTTTCCCCACTTCTCCCTCAAATTATATAACATAGGTCTTCCCTCTAAAAGGTAAACAGAGAATCTGAGAAAAATGTACAATGGTTTGAGATCCTTGACTACCAAGGATGTCAGGAAATCAGGTTTATAAGCCACTGATCTAAAATTGCATTAGTTCCTTACTGCTCAGCCAGAATGGTAATCAAATAAACGAGCTGATTTCCTTTGGTCAAGTGTCTGATACTGATTTTTCTCACATCGTCTTACAGTCTTTTTTCTATACTACTTTAATTTCAGCTTTTATCGTGTTCCCTTAATAAAATAAAAACCTTTCCATGTATGCAATTAATGCGGTTTTTCCAGGATTACTACATGAGCTTTATATATTGCCTTAAAAATACCTCACTCACATTTGCTGAGTTGATCTCCCATTAGTGCAGTGACTGTTTTTTCCTTGCGTTCTTGGAGAATTTTGAGGGGTGAAAAACCATTTAAACATCTTCAGTTATTTCACCTCAATATACTTCTTACTGAATACAAACTAAGAAGTGCTGTTAAAAAAATAAAAAGCAACTGACTTACCAATGGCCAACTCTAATTTTACTCACTCCATTACTGAATACCACTCACATTCTCTATTTGAGTCCTACCAGAATACCCTATTTTCTAGTTACTAATTCTCCCTACATTTTCATACTTTGAATCAGGTATAACATTTATACAAGATAGCCAGTATCATAAGTAATGCTTCATCTAGCCTTTCTTAAAATCACTTCAAAAACAGGATTAAGCTTCCACACTTGGTGAATACACAAAGGATTACATTTTCTAAGCAACTCTTCTCACTTTCAGTATTTAGCTATCAACACAGTTTACGATTCTAGAAATAACCCATACCCTCATTCTACAAAACTTGGAGTCCATTCGTTTTATCAAAATATTTCATGATCATATCAATACCTTCATTCCAATATTTTAGATTAGAAATTATATTCTAATTACATACTGGTACTCTGCTTTTGATACTTTTCTACAATATTTTATCCAAGAAAATAAAACCAACATTTGCACTGTGACCTACTACTAGTTTTCCCAGTCCTACATGTATGGTGTATTTCTATTTTGTTATTGAAATGACCTAATTCCAAGTTTCTTTTTTAATGTTTTATCAAATAATCTCCTAATGATCTTTTTCAACGAAACTGAAATTGGTCCTCTACTCAACCTCCTCTTCCCTATTCCTGAACAAACTATATGGCCAATTTTCCTAAAAATCTGAAGCTATTAAAAAATCTTTTCTTGGCTCATCTTAAAAGACTATACCAGCAAACTCTGATAAATACGAATTCTAAGAGGGTGGCCTGAGGGAACAATGAATATACAAAAATATTTAAGAAAAATTACACGTGAGTTGCTTATAAAAAGACAAAAAAAGGGAGGGAACCAAAGGATTGGTTAAATAGCATATATCCAGAATGAAGTACTGTGACACTATTTAAAGTGATTTAGTAAATTATGACACAATACTACCTTGTGAAAAGCAGAGGTTACAAAAGTTTCAAAACTATGTGTTTAGACCCAGAAAGTTTAGCAGTGGTGAATGATAATGGGGATATGAATTTTTTCCTTTACTTATCTAATGTTTTACAACAAGCATATGGCTTATGTACAAATAATTTTCATTTTCCTTTAAGGATTATGGTGTTCTTTTCCTTTCTATCAAATTCCAATCATTTGATACCATTCCGTCTGCCTTTTAAGCAATATAATAATAAAAAAAAAAACCACGAAGACAAAGATTTTTATCTCCAACTCTAACCCGCTTCATCAGCAGATGTAGCAATCTACTCTTGTAAAGATTACAGCGTTGGAAATATTATGGGTCAGTTCTACTGTCCTATAGGGCTGCTATGAGTCAGAAGTTAATTGATGGGCAACAGGTATGGCTTTTGGTCTGAACACACAGCAATATTTCAAGTTGCTAAATGAATGTGAGTAAAAATCTGCCAGCTACTATTTCATATTAACTCAAAAGTAACTTGGGGGATAGTATATTATTTTGAATATCAGTGGAAACATAAATTTACAAATTTTAATCAAGTTCATTATAAATTTTGTAATTCTTAAAATATTAAATCAATAGAATAACTTATCAACAGTGTCAATTCTTATACTGTCAGTCAATTCAGACTAAAACAACAATTTTATAGAATTGGCAAGGACTGAATAAAGCAGTTAATGTGGATTGCGAAAGCTAGTGAAGGTTCACATGATTTAGATCACTCCATCATTATACATTCTGCTAATTCTCTTACATGGAAATATGGTTTCTATTTCTCAAGTTAGCACTACTTCAAACAATCACCAAAGATAAGAATTTGAGGATTTTCAAAGTGGGGCTTGAAAAGGTGGCGGTAGTTGAAGAAATCTTTATGAAAGTCGAAGAAAAAAATTCAGGTAAAAAATATCAAATTCTAAAAATAAAAGAACCCAAGAAATGAGACTTTTCTCTCCCTTTTTGTGATATGCACGCTCCAAGATTTGGACTCTATTCAAAGGGCACAAATCCAAACTTAAAATTTGAAGTATTTACTATCTTCAGAATGTTTACAATCTGCTAGATTTTTTCTTCATGAAGTTTTGAATATGTTTCTTCAAACAAGTGTGTAAAGCCTTAACAATGGCATGTCCTATTTTTTCTGGAATCTGATTTATATAGTTTGAAATGTTTGGCCTTCAAATATATCCTTGCAATGACGTTTTCCAAATGGAAATCATGGTAATGATGTGGAATAGTGCCATTGAGGTTTAAGTAGACGAGCTAAAAAACGAATATTCTACTGACATTCTTGCTGTTAAAAAAAAAAAAAAAAAAAAGAGGCCCTCATGCTGTCACTAAGTGTAAAGCAAACTGGTGTGGTAGAATCTGAACAGCAAGCACCGGTCAATACAATTCTTCACAGAGGGGCCTAGGGAAGCCGCTGTGGCACAGTGCACACACATGGCCGTTGATTCTAACATGCAAGCTTAATTTTGTCTAGGCCATAACAGGTCAAGCAGTCACATTATTCAAAGCTGTGACACATACAAAGTAATGTAAAAGTATTAATAGTTTCCTAAAGCTCAAGGTCTCAAAGCTGTTTCCAGCAGCCCTACCCCAATAATTACCTATAGCAAGAGAGCATAGGAGAACAGGGACAAGAGTGGGTGTCCATTCCCCTCACAAAATATCATTACTCCCCTCCACCCCAAATATGCAAAATATAAAATACTCAAAAGGATAGGCTTTCAAATTTACACAGCTGAGATACATTGTTAGTAGGAAGCTATCTATGCATGGCGAACCAGATTTTATGAGTGTTTCATTACCTTGCCAACGTGACACTAGCTAAAAAATGGTTAAAATACATAGGATGTAATCCTTATACACAAAACTCACTTCATAGGGATGTCTTGAAAGAACTCATCTTGATTTTGATGTCTATTTTCTATAACATATAACCTTACTGAACAAGTTCAGAAAAAATTATAGTGCGAATCAAGGCATTTTCTCACAAGAATTTTATAGGCAAAACAAGAGAAAGGAATGATAGCTAGTACTAAAACACACCTTCATAAAACTGTCTCATTATATATAATGTTATCCAAGTCTGCTAAGTCTAATGTCCAGCTGGAAAAACATAAAAAAACTCAAAAAGATGTCTGAGAAAAATAATTTGGAAACTCAATATTTTAATTTAAACGGGAAATTACAGGTTTCACCAGCTAAACAAAAACCTGGGCATAAAACATGTCTTTAAAAAAAACATTTAAAACAGGCCAATACTAACAAAATGTTCCTCTTAGAACATATTACCATTCCCTCCTCTCTGACATATAAAAACAGGAAAGCTTATATTGACAATTTAAACTTGCCAAATTTATTTGCACTTTTAAAAAGAAAACTGTGCTTGTTTCCCTTAACTTCCTTATAGTGTTCTTGCAGAGTAACAAACATACACACACACGCACACAGAGAAAAATGGGCAAAGAATACCAGTTCTTCAAAAAAGAAACAGCTCTTAAACATATGAAAATGTGCCCAATTGCATTCATACAGGCAATGTTAATAAAAAGTATACAAGTGCCATTTCACCTAATGGTACTGTCAAAAATTATAAAGCTTGATAATATACCGTGTAAAGAGGTCTTGGGAAAATGTGCTCTTTCAAGGCTTGATGGGTTTTGATATAAAAAAAAAAAATCCACATATCCCTCAAACCAAGAGTTCCACTTACAAGTAATTCAATCTACATATAACTCACATAAATGGAAATAACATGTACACACATTACTCATTTTAGTACTTTTTGTAGTAAGACAAGTTTGGCAGAACCTAAAGGACCTTCAAAGGGTCACAGGCTAAAATATGGAATACCATGTAATTGGAAATGGAGCAGTGATCTCCAAAATACACCGTTCAGCAAAAACTGAAGTCCAAAACAGAATGTAATGTAAAATGAGAGGGATATATATGTTGTATGTGTGGCAAACAAACATCTTTAGATTGCTATGATACTGAACATTTTTACTGAGGAAAGAACTGGGTGGTTCAAGGCGAGGGAGAGGCGACTTTTCACTGCAGATCTTTTACACCTTCTAATTTTTGAACTGTGTGAATGCATTTTTTCAAAAATATGCATTTTTTATGCTTTTTAAAATTGGTATGTAATCTCGGGTTTCTTTCATGCTTAAATGCATTTCTGTGTTTGCTCTTATTTTCAGGATACTTCAAAAACTTAAAACTGTACAAAAGAAATAGAATGTGTATTTGCATACAAAATAGGGACAGTGATGTTACCTTACTTCAGTGTTTAAGGTAAAGATTAGTTTTTAAACTTCTAAAACACCTCATAGAATGTAGCCATTTGTAAAACAACCCTAACACAAATTGATGAAACAAAGTGCAGAGGCACTACCATAAAAAATTAACTTAATTGGATAATTTTCAAACTTAGTAATAGATACTAAGTAATTAAGTGAGGGACTGGTGAAAACTCAAGATTAAAAATATTAATTTCCAGTTAAAGGCTGTAGCCTTTAGTATGGATTGCATCTCAACACAAAGAAAAATCCTCTCAATTGAGTCCGTAGCAGCAACATCATGATAAATAGAAACGATTCAAATTGTCATGGATCTCATTCTACCTGGATCCACAGTCAACACCCATGGAAGTAGTAGTCAAGAGATCAAACGGATGTATTGCGTTGGGCTAAGTGTTGCAAAAGACCTCTTTTGAAGTGTTAAAAAGCAAAGATGTCATTTTGAGACAGGGTCAAGGCACGGTATGTTCAATTGCCTCACACACGTGGAAAAGCTGGACAATGAATAAGGAAGACTGGAGAACTGATGATGGTTCAGGACTACGTGTTTCGTTGCTGCAGACTATGAGTGGGAACCAACTTGACCATATGTTAACAACAAAGCTATTGCATTAATCATAATTGTAATACAAGTCCTTTAAGAGCATTTCTATTAGAGTAGAATTATTTTGGAGCAAGGTTTAAAATAACAAGTAGTACAAGCAATCTAATGTTTATTTAGACTTCTATTCTTAAAACACACATACACATTTAAGAAAGCTATGTACAATTTGAAATGTCCAAAACTGCAGGTATAACTTTGACTTTTTTTTATTAACCTTGCCTACAATTGTCTTTATTTCACACCCATATGATTTATTTCCATGGCTACATGACTTCGTCATTTACTTTTCAGCAAATTGAAGACAATTCCACTGTCTTCTGGCTTCCATTGATGCTATTGGGGAGTCACTGAACCAGTTCCTTTGATTCCTATTTGTCCTTTCTCTGGTTGCTTCTGTTTTTTGACCCCACATTTAGCAGTGTGAAGTTTCACTCTGACGTGTTTAGGTAGACAAAAAAAAATTTTTTTTTTTTTAATTTTCCTTGGGGTTGAGAAACCTGAATTCATTGAAGTCATCATTTGAAAAATCCCTAGTCTTTCTTTACGTGGTGTTCTGCCCTGTTCTCTCCTCTAGTTCTGGAACTTCAGTTGTTACCACTGCTCTTTCACTTTCCATCTCATTCTGTAAGTCATCTGCATTCCTTCAGTTTTCCAATCCTCTTTATTGTCTGATCTGCTATTAATCTCAATCTATTATTTGTAGTTTCTGTAGAAGTGTTTCTGCTATGTAAGGCTTTCTCATGTACTCAGTTCTTAATAACAAAACTGCTGCTTATCCTTCAGTATTTGTTATAATTCTTTGAAATCGAGCGTGAAGATGCACTCCTCCTGAGTTTAACTTTGTATTACCAGCTACCCAGGGGTATGTTTTGACTTGAAATCAATGGCTTGAGTTTCTTTGAAGCGCTCAAGTGATGTGCATGAAGACTGCATATCCTTGCAAGGGCCAGCTTGTGGTTATAATTCTCAGGATTTCCCCCAACTCGGCTCAAATCAAAACCTTTCTTTCCAGTTTTCCGGGATCAGGAAGTAGGTAGAGATGTACCTCTGGTTTATCACCACCCTGATGGTAGTCTTTTGAGAATACAGCTTTGAAGACAGACATTATGTTGGACAGTCCACCTTGGACAGGTCTTGGGTTCTGACTTTTGTTCTGTTTCCAAAAATCTTCAAAATTGCAGCTCAAGTTTTCCCAGTTCAGAAAATGTCCTCAAGACAAAAACAGTTTCTCTTGTTTTTGCCATCCTCTACTTGGTCACTCTTAATTATTAGGCTCTGGCCTGGTAATTCTATGCTGTAGGTTCTTCAATGCCTTTAAGATGTTCTTAAGATCTTGTTCATTAGCCTTATACATTTTCAGTGAGAGACCTGATCTGAGGATACTAGTCCACCACACCTCGTAGTCTCTTTCAAAGTAATAACATCCAGTTAAAAACAAAGTATTAGAATAAAAAACAAGCAAAATTTTCCTAATATGCAAGTAAAAATTCTAAAATTCAGTGTTTACTGAAATACTAATTTACAAAGTTAAAAAAGTTATAAATTCCATTAATCAAATATATTTCCTACAATTTATTATAGAATTCCAAAGTAATTATAATTCCATTATCAGAGACACTTTATAGATCTAGCAATTTGAGTTTACCTATTTCCTATGCTGACAGAAAAACTTGAGCAATAGCCACAAACTTAAAATAGCAAATACTATTTAACACAGAACTTCACTGTTTCTTAAAACAATTAAAGTTGGAAAAATTGTTACTTAAAAAAATAAATCTACATACAATGTTTATGGATTTATTGAAAACACAGGCATTTATATATTTTCAATTATCTGAGTGCTCTCAGCAAGTTTCCACTCAATCAGATGCTGGCATTGCACACATATTAAAACCTTACTCAAACCTGTGGGGAGTATAGGCAAGTTAGGACTGCTTAAGCTTTACTGAAAATTTGGTCCAAGTCCATCTGACCATCAACCTTCTTATATTTGAAAATGTGAAAACTCAAATTTTCATAAGCACAAATGTCTCAGAAATTTTACTTCAATGTATATGCCTGAACAGTTTTTATATCCAACCAGGAATCTGGCTTCCATATTAGATTTCACTTTTAGTTTTGTAAGTACTTCAGAAACATAAGCAACCAGTTTAAAAAATGTACTTCAAAAGGCTAGATGACAAATGGTCCCAACTCAGCAGGAATGGATGCTCTCTGAGGACCAAAATGACATGCGGTAAAGACAACCCAGAAGATAGAGAGACCCACAGGAGTGGGTGCCTACATCGACTCGGGACCGTAGAACCGGATGGTGCCCGGCCACCACCAGTGATAGTCGCGATGGAGCTCACAGAGATGTCTCACTGGCAACACAAGAATAAAAAGGGGTGCATCCTGAGATCTCCACTAAAAGAACCTCAATTGATGGTCCAGTGGTTTCGGGGTTCCCCTGAGAGCATGGCCCCTGGCCCTGATGCTGTCCTTGCCCATAAACCATAACGAAGGTCCACTCTTCGGACAGGAATGGATTGGACTTGGCAATGCAGAGTGACCATATATTGGATGCACTTTATGGTTCTATGCATCTATAGGACATTATCCTGCTGACCTCTGGCTGGAGGAAGGAGAGTGGGTGGAGAGGAGGGAAAAGGAGGCTGTTGGGAGGATGAGACATGTATGGAGCAGAGAGGAATAGTGTGCTGTCACCGGGCAGGCAGAGCACTGGAAGCTGCATATAGGTGGGCATGTAAATTTGTACGGGAATGTACATTTTCACTCAGTCACTAGGTGAATTAGTAATGCCTTTTAATTAGGTAATCACTGAATATTAAAATTCAAGTTGTAAAATGTGATAAATTCAATTATTTCAGGTTCCTGGAATATACCAATGTACAGAAGAGAGACAAACCATAAAGAACAGTAAGCAAACTGTGATGAAGAAGCAGAACACAGCCAAGGATCTGGAGTTCTGGTATGTTAGGATGAGTGTGTTAAGGATTTTAAATGTGACACAACAGAACTCATTGAGAAGGTAACACTTTGCAAAGATTCGGAGAAAGCAAAGTAGTGGATACATCATTAGAGCAGATAAAACAGCTAATACAAAGAAAGGTATTACGGTGGGAGTGCCTGGACTGTTTGAAAAACATAAGATGCCAGAGGGGCTGCAGAAGACTCTACAATGCAGATGTCTACCATGTGGATATTAAGCAGAAAACTTGTATCCTGTAGTGTTATCCTGGTATTCACTCATTAATTTCCTATTAATTAAAAATTAATCATAAGGGGTGTTAGGTTTCTGCCTGAGATAAAACTCTGGTAAATAGTGGCGTGGTTACAAACATCATAAAAGCAACTGATGCCACTGAATTGTACAATTCAATATGGTTACAATGGCAAATTTTTGTTACATGCATTTTAGAGACAATAGAATTATGGTATCTCCATTTTTCCCTAGAGCAGTTACACATTATTTTATTATTGTTCTATACCATTCTGACTCATAATGATCTTACAGGACAGAGTAGAACTGCCTCCATAGTTTCCAAGGAGCAGCTGGTGCATTAGTTAACAGCCTGAGCTCAAATTACTTTACCGGGATTCCATCTTCTTTTCCTCTTTATCTTTGTACAGTTTTATTTCATTAACACCTTAGCTGCAATTCTAGACAACACCAACCATTCAGTTCATTCTTCTCAAATAGTCATAAGTCACCTGTTCAAAATACTGAGATAGAAGCAAAATTCCATCTAAAGACTATCAAGCTAAAGGTATTTTAACTCCCTAAAGAAAGCACATTTTTCCCTCCACAGTGAGGTCTCTACACTTGCAGTTCTCTGTATCAGGGATTCTCTGCTAACCCCTACTCCTACTTCAGGCTTCCATTTCGAACCGCTATTTTAGAAGACTTCCTTAACCCACCAAAGCACCTACCACATGGTATTTTGTGAACTTACAGGGCAGGGCCCATTTTGTGTACTGAGCAGTCCACAGCACCTAAGTGTCTGGCATGTGTTTACTTAGTCAACTTTAGACATTCAGGAAGAAAGGGCAATTAATTCCTCATTGTTCTGATACCTAACAGTGAAAACCAGAACCCGAAGCAGACATTTTCTTCCTTTTTTCAGCCTATGCCAAGTAACAACGAACCAAAACTTAGATGGTGTGGGGCCTAGAAACTACCCAACGACAAGAATTCAAAAGTCAACTTTCAACTGGCTATACTACTGAAAATGGGGGGAAAAAAATCTGGGCAATTTCATTTGTATATAACCCAGGGAAATACATCAACAGGTATCTACAAATTTTTATTCTACTAACAATCTGTCATTTTAGGGTACTTTTAAGAACTAGTCCTCATATAAAATTACTTGCCAAGATGTGTTAACACAATTCAGCATGTTTTAGTCTACATAGAGTCCCCTAAAAGTTACAGACCAGCGTATAAAGTTATCTTACTATCCAAAAAATAGCTCTGAATCTATAAAAATGCTAGTTATGTAAATGTAGGTAACTTAGAATTGAGATTTTTGTGTTACAGGTAAACAATTCAAATTCTGACCTAACATTATGATTTGCTTCAAATTAACTGGAAAGTACCTGATACACGCATGAACATATTTCAAGTTTCAGTAGTACTGGAGATGTGCTCAAAACAATTTCTTCAATGATTAAGTCTGATTTGGGTCAGTCTCAATAAATGTAATTTCCCCATTAGCTAAGGGAATCAAGATCTTTCATAAAATGCATATGTGTTTAAGAGTCCCTCTGACTGAAATCTTTCCTTTTTATTTTTTCATAGGTTTCTTAATTTTCTGTTAAAAACATCCTCACCTCCCCCCACCCAAAAGCTACTTTTGGAAAGATATTTTTGCAAGCAGATATTCACAGGCTAACATACTCCACCTAAATTCTTAACACTGGCCTTAAGAAAATTCCATCTTAAAGAAACTCCTAATGCTACACTGAGAATACAAGTTGCTGTTCTCAAATTGGCGCAGATTGAAGAATATTCAGGATTATAGAGAATGTGTTATTACAAATTGTTAAATGTCAAAAAATAACTAAGACTTATCCCCTTCAATGCAGAGAATTTCTTTCTGCAACTGAAATCAGACCATGTACACATAGGTGAAGACTATATAGATAAAAGGGAAAAGTACACAGAACAATAGCAAGCCCAATTTCAGAAAAAAAAAAAAAGCTTTATAGAAAGTGTGACACAGTGGTATGAGTTATTGTACCCTGTCTTCTTCTAAAAGTTTTGTGGAAATTTTCACTGAAAGCAATTTTCTTCATGTGGTTAAATATCTACCTGTATGTAATTTTGTCAACTGTGCCTCAAAATACTGATCAACTTAATTAAAAGATGGCTAAATAAAAACAGCAAGAAACTCTTGGGCAAAAAGCAACAAAAAAATCAGTTGTAAACCTCCTAACTATTCCTGCAACTTCACTCATCTATTTTAGGTCTCTGAAGTTAGTGTTGTTGTAGGCTACTGATTCTCACAGTGACCCTACAGGACAAATTCATACTGCCCTTTAGATTTCCTAAGCTGTAATCTTTGTAGGAGCAAACTGCCAGGTCTTTCCTATACATGAAGCCGATGGTGAGTTCGACTTTTCAGTTAGCAGCCCTTCGCTTAACCACTATGCAACCAGGGCTCCTACAGTTAGAAAATATTTTTAAAAACCCACTGCCATCAAGTCACAACCACCCTGAAGGACAGAGCACAACTGCTCCACAGGGTTTCCAAGAACCAGCTGGGCTCTCAATGACTGTGCCACCAGAGCTCCTATAAAAACATAAACCAAACTCACTATTGTTTATTCTGACTCATAATGACCCTAAAGGACAGCGTAAAACTGCCCCATATGGTTTCTAATGAGCACCTGGTGGATGTGAACTGCTGACACTTTGGTCAGCACTTGACCACCACAGCACCAAGGTTTCCACAGCGATTAGCAATTAGGAGCTCAAACTCAGAATTTAGAATACCTAGGTTTAAGTTCCTACCTTGTCTACTTACTAGTTTACAACCACTGTTTAGAAAAGCTACCTTTAACGCCTCTTACTCAAAGATCTACCCAAATCAACCAAACCCTACTGTGGTTGATTCCAACTCTTGGCGACCCTGCAGGACAGACTAAAATTGCCCCATAAGGTTCCCAAGACTGTCATCTTCACAGCAGCAGCCTGACCTTTTTTTCTCCCACAGAGGAGATGGACTGTTCACACTGACCTGTTAGCAGCCCTCTGCTATAACCACTGCACCACTAGGGTTCCTCAGAATTATACCTATCTACCTCAAACGTAAACTGTTAATCACATAATCTGTAGAGCGCCTAGAAAACATTAAAGGCTCAATAAAAGGAATTACTGAGTCAAGTAATCAAAATATTTTCAGAATACAACTGAAAATAATTTCTCAATGCATACTAATTTAACTTCTAAAAATCTGGAAAACATCTCACTACCACAGATATTTCCTGCACATTTTACCTTTATAAAACATCTATCTATATGCAGTAGTTTTTCTGTAATGTAAACCTATAGAAGTGTACACATGCGTATAGCTACATAAAAACCTAACTGAAAGTACCTGCTGACTCTTCAGAACTCCAGAATAATTCCATGTATATTTTGGACAAGCAGCACAAAAAGTCAAGTAAGTTAAGTTGCCTATAGTGAAAAAAATGCACTCCCCATCTCCCTTCCAAATTAGCGTCCTTCTCATTCCAGTGGGTAGATAGAAGTGGGAAGGAACACGGAAGATGTGTGGTATACTGCTAACTTAAACACAAGGATCAGGAGGACCACTGTGACATGAAATACAAAACCTGACATTTTATTACCAATCATAGTGATTTTTAGATGAATGAATCCGGGACACTCGTAAAAATGTACACATTAAACTAGACATTAAATAACACCAGAACACTAGTGTTCTACATGTGACAACGGCATTATGCTTATGAAGTCAATGTTGTTTATACACAGATGAAGCACTCACGTCAAAATGTAAATGAACAGCAAAACTACTTGGAAGGTATACGGGTATTCACTATACTAACATTTTAACTTTTCTGTTTGCTCTGTGTTCTTTAAATGCTAAGTCTCAACTATTCTGCAAACTCAGGAGATTCAGATTTATAACAGAACAGCTGCTCATTTTGGGATAATTATCACTTCTGTGGTTAAGTGTTCTGACACATTTAGTTGCTTATAAATAATTTCATTTAAAGTGTTAACTTTCTATTGTGTCTCAAGCAGTTACAAATAGGAAATTAAACAAGTACTTTAAAATATAGCATTTGCAAACACAATCAAATATTTATCTAGATGATCTTTTCAACTTACTTTCTAATCTATTTTAAAGGCTAAGATACCACTGATTTTTTAAAACATATATTCTTATTTGAAATAATCTGCTATTTGGTCAACTAAGTAAATCACTATGAAGCTATTTATTTTTCTTTAGTTTACAGTGGCTGCAACAGGTTTGGTTTTTTGACATTAGTTCTTACTAACACATGAATAGGCAACTTGCTGTAGATTCTAATGACTTGGAGAGCCATTTTTTTAAAGTTATATTCCCCATTATCATTTTACAGAATATAAAGACATTACTGACAAAACAGATGATTTGATATTTGGAAAATTTGCTACAAGCATAAACCAGTCAACTTCGGTGAACTGTCTCATCTTTTCTGACAATTACAAGCTGTTTAAAATTTAAAAAGCATGGGAAGAGAGCCAGTACTTCCCAATAATTTTCAAACATAAAGAACAAGCTTAAAATCTGAGTCATAAGAGACTACCTATTTATATACTGTAATGAACAGTAAACACACTATATAATTTATGGAAAAACATCACTGAATTACTAGATTCTAGAGGGAGAATTGGATAAGAAAGGGTATTTACTTAATTTGAAAGTTTCCCTACACTAACAACCAACATCACTGATCACATGCCTCTGAGAGTTCCCAGGAAGGACAATTTATACTGAACTTCAGCTAAAATGTGTAACAATTGCAACGAGGAAGCACTAAATGAACTTAAGACTAAGAACTGTCCCAGATCAAAACAGACTTCAAGTGCAATGACAACTAATTTATATAATCCTAATGATCTCAGACTGTATACTGATTTAAAAAACTGCTATGAAAAGCAATGCATTACTAGAATAAAAAAATTAGCACATGGCCTGCAGATCAACTTCCTCAGTAAGTGAGCTGTGTTCATATTAGTGCTAGTTCTAATTACTTCTAACTACTAGTATTAAAGGGCATGATGCATGCAACCCAGTCACCTATGGTTCAGAAAAAAAAGTACATTAAGATATAGAGATCTGCTAAAGTGTATGTGGTCAATTTTGGTAAAGTGGAACTGGCAGTCTGCATTATACATATAAAAATCCCATTTCAAAACAAAGCTTAAAATAATTATAAAAGCTGCTTAAACTGCCAGTTACTGTTAAAATTTACAAGCCCTCTGACTTGGTATACAATTTGAGTCTATATTAATCAATACTCTAAATGTGTCTGAGCACTTTCTAACCCACTGACATTTGCCCATCAGGAGAACCACAGACAACAGCCAAAACCGACAGCCAAGAAAAATGGTGAACCAGGGAATTAAAGGAAATCCACAGGTAACACAAGAAACAGTTATTTTGGTGGCAATAGCCCCAAAACTGTTTCAACTCCTTCCTATTACTCTAATATTTTTATAGTATTTTACATGCAAGTCACTCATGACATGTAAGTTTTATGAAATTTAGCCTAGCATGCTCTGAGTATTTCCTAAATTATCATTAGTGGTGAGATTCTCCGTTTACAATTGGAAAAAACCAATTCTTTGAAAATATGCATTAGCTGGAAAAGTTCCCTAAAATTACAATTAGTTTTAGTTTTATTTGTTTTTAAAACTTTCAAAGGCTATTAAAGAAACGTGAGATTAAAACACAGAAACAAAAATCTGCATTCAAAATGGTTCCAGAGAAAGAAATATAGTAATGGATTGAAAGCTGACTACAGAAATAGTTGGAAAGAATGCTTCTTTGTGAGAATACGCCATTCTCCACCACCTAAAATAAGTTCCAGCATATGTACAAAATAAGACTAGTAGTATTCAAGTGAAAGTACGAGGACAATATTCTTATGTCTCAAAGGCAGGAGTTAGCTATCACTAAGAGCTGCATTACTTCTATATTATAAACCACTTTCTGCAGCCTAAAAGTACTTAACAGCTGAGACTTTCTTAGAGGTTGTCTCAGTCATGCCTGTAACTAATCAACTATTTGTTTCCTGCTATGCATTAGCTAAAAGCAAACTTTGGCCTGACATCTGTGGTTATGTTGTGTTTTTAAGGGGGAAAAAAACCCAACAAAACTTATGGAGTCAGAAGATAGGTTTCAAATCAAGAAATTCAGTGAATAAAAAATTATCAAAATAAGCTAAAATGACAATACTAATGTAACTATGTCCAAGAAAGTTACCACCCCATCAAGAGTACTACCTGGTCCATAACCACTCCTGGACTACACACTGACCCACAAATCACAACAAGGTGTAGCCAAAGAGCAACTCAGGAGCCTGAACACCTTGCCACCTTCATCATACAGGGACATCCTGTTTAGTGTTAGATATATGAACAGCAATACGGTTTGACTGCTGATTTCTAAACCTAATTCACAAAACTGCCTACTCTTAGAAACATTGAGGAAACAGGCTGAAAGTGTCTACTCTCTAGATACTGTGTAAACCCAAAACCAAATCCAACCTCAACTCATAGCAACCCTATAGGAGGGAGCAGAACTGCCCCACAGGGTTTTCAAAGTTGTTAATCCTTTATGGAAACCAGCTGCCCCCATCTTTTGTCTCACAGTGCCTGGTGGGGCTATCCTTGATCTTCTGGTTAGGGTTTTCAATGTGTAACTGTTCTGCCACCAGGACACCTGGATGTTAATTGGAAAGTGTGTGTGGTATTAAAGCAATCAAGCTTATGAAGTCTGGCTTCAAGAGACTCGTCTCTTCTTACTTCACTCAAGTATAAAATACTGGGACTAATCAAATTTATCTTACCTTTCAGCTCAAAATCTTTGGTTTAAATAATGCCCACTTAGTCTTTAAGTACGTACACTTGAAATATTTGTAGTTCGGTTAGTGAAAGAAATTTCACGACGACAATCATAATGAAGTGACACTTTCCCGTTTCCCCTCAATTCCAATATGAAAAAGGTGTAACAACTGTCACCACAAAAGACCATTTCTCATACACAAATATCTGGACAGAAGAAGACTGCATACTAGTATCACTGGTATACATTAAGAGCTAAAATTCTGAACTAAAAACAAAAAGACTGTAATTGAACATTCCTAAGTAATTCAATTTTACACATCACATGATCAGTATTAAGATACTTAAAGAAGCTTTGGGATCTTATTATCTTTAGACATGACATTTCAATCCTGTCTTTGACAGAAACTTCTTTGTTCTTAAAACTACCAATTAACCATTTTCCAACAGAAAGTACTCCTTTGAGGTCTATTTGCCGACTAAATGATGCAACTTACCCCCAAGTTATGCTTCCCACAATATTAGAAACTCAAGTAGATTCCTCAGTAAGTTGTACTGGAAGCATCTACTTAAAACACAGCTTTTACTAGATATCACTGGTAATATTTTAGATATCTTCATTTCCTTGAAGTGCCTTGAGCCAGACTCATTTAAAAAGAACAGCTTTGCAAAATTTAAAGGACACACTAAACAAAATAAAAACAGGGAACACATTAAAAAATATTTGAATTTTTGACTTTACAAAGTCTGTTTCAAGAAGCCAGTTGATTTCTACCTGTTTCCCCTAAGCTTACGTTAGAACCAAAGAGGGTGAGCATCCTAAAAATGCTTCTGCAATTAATTCTAAATTATCAAATCTGGAGTCTCCTAATTCTGTAATACTGTGAAGGGCCTCAGCGCCCTCACATTTATTCAAAGATGCCATGCCGCAGAGTGTCTTTATTACACATTGTGGAATGGAAAGGAGTGATAGTGTATACCAACATCATCACCTAACAGCTTAATGACCACAAAACCCCAATACTAAGCATTATATACTAAGTGTTATGTCATTTCACAAAGGTCCAAAAATTTTAGGCTAAAATACTACACTTTAGACTGTATGATCCAATAGTCTTTGTTTGTTTCATAACTAATTTCAGAATATGTTTTTTAGTATAACTCTGGCATGCCCCAGTGGTTTCACAACATACTATCTCACTCTACTGCAGAAAAGAAACTAATATAGAGAAGCTGGATTTAAAAATGTAAGACTTTTTAGAGAGACAAGAAGATTATCTTCTTTCCCCCAATAAAAGTTTATCAATGACTGTAAAAATTATAGTTTCCTTTATCAAGTTGAACAGTAAGTACAAAATTTGCTAAAAATAAAGATAGCTGAATTTCACACAATTTCATATAAAAGAACTACCTAAGACATATAGAAAATACAAGAATTTCTTTAAAGACATTTTATAGTTAAGTGACTATCTTTTTGCGAAGTTTTAGTACAAAATGTCTTGAATGAAAAGGCCCCAAGAGAGAAAATACATAGGCCATCTCAGTAAAAGTAACAACACCTAAACACTTCTGCTACAATAATGCAGAGGAAAACAGATGGGATAAGACAATTCAATAGAATTAAACTGTAAGTTTACCACCTTATAAAAGTAAACATGCTAATATTTACTTTGCTTTTCAAAGAGTACTTAATTATTGAATTCAGTTACTCAGTTCTTGGTAACAGTCCTACTCTACACTTACACGTGCATTTAAGTTCTTGGTAACAGTCCTACTCTACACTTACACGTGCATTTAAGGAATTGTAGATTAAAAACAGCATGTTGTGTCTTAGAGCAGAATCTCAATAATCACACAGACATGGACCAACATTTATTACAAACAGGAAAAGAGCAGATCTATAAGAGTACAGATTTCTTTAAAAAGGCTACAGGCTGAATTATAGGAAATTGCCATAACTTGTGATAATGCAGTATTTTATCTACATATTAAAATCACATTGCTTAATATATACACAACATTATAATACAGTATTTTAAACTGCTACTTAAAGATATCAAAAACATTGTGTAACAGTGGAGAAATTTATTTCAATTGAGGCCCACTCATGTTGCATCCTGATTTTACTTCCCATTTTCCAAGAAAGGTTACTTAGAGAAGAATTTTTTTTCCAGGAAGAAAGGTTATTTTGAAAAACAGAAATGTATACTTTACAATCCATTATTTATAAAGAAAGAAAAACCAAGGATAGAGAAACAAATTCACGTTTTAAGAACTTTTAAATAAGAAGCAATCAATTCTCTACATACTTTTATTAAAGAATTACAGCTTTAACAGATGCCAAGATACATTGTTGCTATTATCAGCAGCATTACCATCTTCATTTTCCTTTGAGCTACCAATAAAAGACATCATCCTTCAGTAGGAAAATTTCATATGAATGTGGCTCAATTCAACATAAATTAGTTTTAACAATAAATGTTTGTAGCTTATATATCTGTCACATTGATTACTTACCTACTACATGAGAAGCTACAGAAACTACGGGGGGGGGGGCACTGAAAGTATGTAGCAACACTGTACATAAAATTTGATTTTGTAATACTCAGTGACCCTTTGGACATTCTTACAAAGTGTGTGTTTGTGTGTCTGTTTAAGACAGCATCAAGGCTCTGACTGGGGTATTTCACTTAACTTCAGCGTTTAAAAACTAGCACTTCTTAAATCCACACATATACTCCACTGCATTTAAGGCACTCATACATCAAGTAAGTGTGGAGATGTATTAAAATGTTGCCTTAGAAATCAAGCAACACCAAAAGTACTTTCATATTATAACAATTACATTTAGTCTCCATACTATAGAACTGTTTGCCCTTATGATATTAACTCATGTGGAGCAGTATTTCTGAAATGCAAGAATATAGCACTGTATTTCAAGCATTTGAGGCAAAATGTGATCTCCTGTGTAATACTACTAAAGCAATGTGGCCTAGATAATTTTTGAAACTATGTATTTATAATATCTAAGGGTTATTCCTAATTGTTCTTTCGCTAGAATAAGATTTTTACCTCCAACAACTTTCATTCTATAGCAAAAACACAGTGGGTGATGAATTTAGCATGACATTTTTAAAATTCAAATTTTACACAGGTAGCTAGGTACTCCTAAACTCTCACCAATGAAAGAAAAATTGATAAAGTGGCAAATATTAAAAATATCAGACTAGTGTCATGAACTTCTTTTCTAAATTAATTACCACATACTCATTTTCAATTGCTGTTTCAAGCTTAGAATCAAAAAAATTAAAAAACTGCTCTCTTTTTGGGCCATTTTGTACTTAAGCAGACTTTACAAGACATTCTACTTCAAAGAACGAAATTATCTTTATTATGGATGTATTTACTTCTTTTCTATTAGAAAAATACTAAATGCATTTGGAGTCATGCAAGTTGGTCAATCTAAACGTAAATAAATGAAACACTACAGTCTTCCCATCAGGAAGTACTGACTTCAGCAACATATTAGAAAAACTTTATTCTTGAAAGTGCAAACAAAATGTTATATCAACACTGTTAGCATTACTTTCAATGTAAAGACATTCTTATCACCACTTCAGATGTTTAAAAAGTATTATAAATAGGTTATATATCTTCCCCAGGCCATACTATACGATATGATCAGAGAAAACATCAGCCTTTCACAGAATACAAAATGTGAGAATTAAAAAAAAAAAAAAACAAAGAGCAAATCAAAAAGTGAAACACATGGCTTAAAACAGTTGTCCCTGACACCAGCACTCTACATCTTACTTCTTAAAGCAGGAATAGAAAATACATATACATATTCTTTACCATTCTTTATCAAGAGATGTTTCAGAGATAATACATACATTATTTGCGTGTGTATGAGATATAAATGCAAACGTTACCAACTAAATGAATCAGGCAACTCTAGTAGCAGTTCTTAAATATATGCAATGAGCCTGTTACTTAAGTCAACTTTCACAGTCCTTTGGATTACTACCTTGGTCTTTTTCTTGTATCTTACAGCTAAGATATGGGAGAAACAGACTCACTGTGTTTTTAATTACAGAATGGAATATCTAAAAGTCAATTTCAGTTTAGCTTACGATTTTAAATGATACATGGATAATTACTAACTGAAAACAAATTTTTAAAACTCACAAAGTACTAGTAGTTCACTATATAAAAATGATTATGTACCACTTATGTTCCTTTTTGATGAGTTCACACATAAGCTAATGTGGCTTGGAAAGTCAACTCTGGAATGCAGACCAGGTTCAGATGATCCAGGTTCCTTGCTTTAATGAATACTGAGAAGCAGCACTGGCTTCAGTATACTGCAGATAGGTCTATTCACTTACCTGGTGAAATTTCATGTCGGCCTACTACGATGATTTAATTAGAGTAAGGAATGAAATGATCCCAGAAGGTAACTGATGGAACTTTAGGATATGGTCACAGGCCAAAACTACAACCAGACTCCACATAGGTACAATCTCTCTCTCTCTCTCTCTCTCTCTCTCTCTCTCTCTCTCTCACACACACACACACACACACACACACAACCTCACAGATAACCAAACACACATATAATGTTCCTGTAAATTTCTCCCCCCTAAAAGAAATACAATGGAAACTATAGCACAAATACAATGAGTACACTGTAGCCTCAATTTCAATCTGTTGTTAGTTGGGTCCATTCTGAGGGGACACATCACAGGTGGACTGTGTTGTGCTGAAGTCCACGCAGTACTGCTGGTGACTAAGGCCCCTTGAATGGGTCCAAAACAGACCCACATATTAAAAATTTCAATTAGAGTGGAAAATGTTAGGTCGAGGCTGCAGTGTACTTGATTATGTTGAGAACTTATATTATAAAATATTCAAAATAATACTGCATAAGTACAACAGAAATGGCTATCATACTCAGCTTAATGTGGTTATCATTTCCACCTCACTCATTCCTGAAAACTGTTAGAACAAGGTCATCAGTTGTTATTGGCACATTAACACTTTATTATCATCTTGACTGCTAACTCCAGTCTTCAAAAATGTAAAGCTTCCTTCTAATCATAATCAAGAATGGTGTCCTTAACTCTTTAAATAAATATGACTAACTTCAAATTTCAACACAATTAAAAAATAAATAATAAAAATATCACTGGATAAATTATGATTACATAGGCTGCAGTCATACGAGCTTATTCCTGGCAAAATATAAATTTTATACTAGAGAAAAATTTTCTTTAAATTATTGAAGTGCTTACATTTATTGAGAAACCAAGCATTTCACAAAATTAAAAATCTAATTTTTTAAAATAAAAATATTTCATTTTACCAGACATTCAAAATATCTATGAAACTAAGACAGTATTTGTTTTGTCATATAATCCCATTCATATTAGTTTGTAAGTTTGAATAAAAAGAAAAATGAATTCTAAATAAATGACACAGGAGGCAATAAATTGACACATGACAAGTAAATAAAAGGCTAAAGCACTCCAATACCATTGAAACTGTTTTAATGTTGTTGCAACTCCAAAATGCAACAATCATCAGCTTGTAAAAGACCCAAATTTCAAATTCATTTTAATTACTCCTTCATACCTATTTTACAAAATAAAAGCAAGAGACATTTAAATCCTCCTTGTCCTAATTGTACCATGTACCTAATTTGTTTTCTACCACTTATAGTGTATGCTTCAATTCCACCAGATGCTATATAAGAAAAAATAAAATAAATAAAATATTAACCTCTGCTTCAATGTACAGTTTCCAGAATCTGCCAGAACTGGGGAACTGGGCAACAAGGCGTTCATAAGTCTTCCGTGCTTTGTCTATAGGTTGATTCTAAAATTGAAAACCAATAAACAGCATTTACAATATTAGGATTACGAAAATTTCACCGCAGAACCAAGTAGCGTGATTGGACCCATAGAGAACAAAATGTAATCCTATATCACTAAACCTGTGCCTCTCGAATGAGAATGCTCCAAGCGTCAAGGTCATATGGATTCTCTTCTAATTTCTTTTCAGCTTTCTTCACCTTCTCTGGGACATATTCAGCTGCCTGGAAAAAAAATTAATAAATAACAAACTGAAGTTACTGTTTTTTGTTTTAAATCTCAAGACTAACTTAATGCAAGCATAACGTATCACTCCCAGGATGCAACACTACAATACGTAGCATAAAATGTCTTTTTATAAAACAGGCCTATTTTTTCTGGAATCTCTGTATACTTTATCAGAAATCACATGAAAAAAAATAAAATGAAGTGATGATATGCTTTAGATTTTTCTTTTTTATTTACTCAAAGAAGCCCATCTATAAATACTGGAGCAGCAGTTCTCAACTTTATGGCCTCAGAATCCCCTTTACACTATACAACAGAAGACCCCAAAGAGTTTCTGTGTATGTGAGCCACATCAAAATTTACCACATTAAAAATTAACACTGAGAAAACAAATACTCACTTGCTTACAAATAATAAGCTTATTACATGTTAACATAAACAGTATACTTTTAAGAAATTAATCCTGTGAGAAAATTGTCTTTGTCATGGTTTCAAATCTCTTTAGTGTCTGACTTTTAAAAAGGTAACTGAATTCCCTAATCTGCTTCTTTCTGAAGTTAATCTGCCGTGACACCACACAGCAGCTAAAATATTCCACTGTACAGACAGTAAGAGTGAAAAAGGCAAAAATTGGGATTATGAAATACTTTCAACTCACAGATCCCCTGAATATCACATAACACTGCTGTAGAACATTTAATCCTAAATCACAAAAGCAAAAGCATACACATTAAAAAAGAAAAACTATGGGGAGGATGAGACATGTATGGAGCAGAGAGGAACAGTGTGCAGTCACCGGACAGGGAGAGCAGCGGAAGCTGCATATAGGGGGGCATGTAAATTTACATGTGAATGTACATTTTCACTCAGTTATGTTAAATAAAAAAAAAAAAAAGAAAAACTATGAATTATATACACATATACACACACATATATATAAACAATTAAAACTAGAAGTAGTCTCAAAAGAGATTAAAAATGAAATTCATTTAGTGGCCATGACTGAACGGGTTTTTTTTTTTTTTTAACTCTGGTGGCGTAGTAAGTTAAGTGCTACCTCTGTTAACCAAAAGGTCGGCAGTTCAAATTCACCAGGTGCTCCTTGGAAACTCTAGGGGGCAGTTCTACTCTGACATCTAGGGTTGCCATGAGTCAGACTCGACTCAACGACAATGGGGTTTTTTTTTGGTCAGTATTTGCCAAATTCCTTAATAATATTTAAAATTTTATTACAAAAATTTAATCTAAAAGAAGAACACCTAACAGTAGCATCTGGGGCATAAATACATTCAAGAGGAATACTGGCTCTCTTCTCCTTTTTTAACAGCAGTGAGGGTCATGGAACAGTTCTGTAAAAATCAGTTTGGAAAAACTGAGATAAGTTATGTTTAAGTGAAAAAACTACTGTGGAGAAATAAACTTCTTTTTGGAATAAAGTTTGCTAATCCTACCTAGGTGCCACTGGTAAGTGTATACTTATTTAGAAAAACATGTTTTAAAAGACTACTGTAATTCTTCAATCAAAATTATATTTTAGTAATACATAACAGACTCAAATAGCTTGGGTTAAAAAAACATGGAAAAATGTTTAATGAAATAGGACTACTGGCCCAACCACCTAGTATTAAAATATAGAGAGACACAAAATAAAAAACTTAGGACAGGCTCTTCAGAAGTCTCTGAAAAGATTATACTACATAAAAAGTTTAAATCTGTGCCTGAGAAAAGTATCATAATTAAGGTCAACTGACAAAAATATTCCCAACACATATGACAGAGCACTAAGTTTATTAATATAAACTCAATAAAAACTATCAATTCGAAAAGAAAATGGGCAAAGTAAATAGTCCATTGAAAGGAAATATAATCAACTTTTCAATAGTCGTAAGAAATGAAAAAGTTTTATAATTAACATTGCACTGGCAAGGATATGAAGAAACAGACCCACACTGGTTGCAGTGTAGCAATATATTAAAATGTAAATGAACTTCTGAATTCTACCTTTAAGAACTTTTGTAGATGTGTACTAAAGAGTAGTTACCTCCTATGTTATTTGTACTTGAATAAGACAAGTAATAACTTAAAAACCCAGTGCCGTTGAGTCGGATCCAACTTATGGTGACCCTAGACCAAGACTATAAGTAAGAATGATGGCTAGTTCAAAAATATGGCCTTGGTGACAGAAACAATGCCAGAGATGCTATGGCTGAATTTTGTGAGATCCTATGACTGAATTTTGTAATACCAATGACTTTTTCACTGCAAATACGTTTTACTGGAAATCCTGATGGCAATGTGGTTAAAGGCTACAGCTGCTAACTAAAAGGTTGGCAGTTCAAATCAATCAGGTGCTCCTTGGAAACTCTATGGAGCAGTTCTACTGTGTCCTATAGGGTCACTAAGGGCGGAACTGACTTGACAGCAATAGGTTTCGTGTTTTTGCTTATACATGTAGACCTTGCCACAGAGAATACACAGGCATCAAACTGACTATATCTGTAGAAAGAGACAATGGAAAAGTTCAGCATCATTGGTCAGTGCAAGGCTAAGGCCAACTGTTGATTAGACCACCAAATTCATCATAGGCAAGTTTAAGATGAAAAGGAAGAAAATTAGAAGTCTGAAGAAGCCAAGGTACGAACTTGAGTATACCCCACCCGAATTCAAGTCATTTCAAGAATAGATTTCACATGCTGAACACTAATAACTCAAGACCAGACGAGTTGTGGAATGATATCAAGGACATCATATAAGGAAGCAAGAGGTCATTAAAAAAGATGGGAGAGAAAGACCTAAACGGTTGTCAGAACAATCGCTGAAATTTGCTCCTGAACATGGTGTAGCACCACACTTCTCAAGCTGAAACAAATGAAGAAAAAATTCAAGCCTCAAGTTGCAACAGTGAAGGATTCTACACGGAAACTATTAACTGATGCAGGATGCATCAAAAGAAGATGGAAGGAATAGAGAGTCACTACACCAAAAAGAACTGGCTGATGTCCAATCATTTCAGGAGGTAACATATGATCAGGAACCAACAGGAGCAAAGGAAGAAGTCTAGGCTACACTGAAGTTATCAATGAAAAAGGATCCGTGAACTGATGGAATACCAATTGATCCGTTTCAACAACAGGATGCAGTGCGGCAAGTGCTCACTCACTCATGCCAAGCCAAGTGACTGGAAGAGATCTATATTTATGCTTATACCCAAGAATGGTGATCCAGTCGAATGCAGAAATTACTGAACAATGTCATTAATATGGCAGTGGGTTTGGTTTTGGTTTTATCGGTAATATCATATAAACGGTCTTCCAACAGGGTGTCCTGTCTTTGAACCTGAATAAAACAAGCTGTGTAAATTATAGTTTTGTTTTCTTGTTTTGAAGTGCATTTGATGGCATCATGTGTGGAAAAGAACTTTCGGTCAATGGCTGCTGAGGCACCTTAAAATGGGACAAAACAATCAGTTATCACAGCCTGATTACCTTTTGCCACTGACAGTCACAGCCTCTCCTCTTCATCTTGGAAAAAACAAGGGCCCATGACTCCGCCAGACCCAAATCCATACCAACCAGTAACTTTTTGGGGATGTAATCAACATTCTTGAATCTCCACTGGATTCTCATCACTCCAAATGCAACAGTTTTGTTTGCCAACAAAACCATTCATCCCAAACTAGGCCTTGTCACTGAAGATGACCTTTCGGCCAAAAGCAGAGTCAACCTCCAACTGGTCCAGAGCCTGGTCAGCAAAAGTGTGGCCCAATCTCTGGTTGGCAGCTCTTCAGTTAAAACAGTTTTCTAAGGGTAAAGCTTCAAATCAAATGCAAAATCCACCAAATTGTGGTCCATGAATGACCCAATCCTTACCTTGTCAAGAAATTGACTGGGACGGATTCTGGTGTACTCTGACAAACAGTAGCAATGTTTTCATGGGAATATGAGGTTCCCTGGTTTACTGATGCACAGACATTGCCTGACTGGCAAAAGACCCAGTTGTCTCAAATTTTTTGATTAAATGTTGAACTGTTCTCTGAGTGGGCCAATTACATGTGTCATAAATTTCACGTAAGGCATGGAATGTCTGGTGAATGGAACACCCATTTTAATAAACTTTAAAGATTTCTATGTTGTGAAATCCTGTAACTTTTCATGGCTATTTGTCAAGACTGATCAAAACAACGAGATAAATATGGCTGCTGTGTCTTCACAAACACACCTGTGAGAGGTCAAAAACAGGACCATTTTGGAAGACCCTTTATAAGCAAAATTCTGCTGAAGATCATTCAAAAGTGGCTGTAGCAATATAACCAACAGGAAACTGCCAAAGATTCAAACCAGATTTAGAAGACGCGGAACTAGGGACATCATTGCTCGTTTTAGATGGATCCTGGACGAAAGCAGACAATACCAGCAAGATGCTTACCAGTGTTTTACTGCCTGTGTGAATCATAACAAATTATGGATAACACTGCAGAAAACAGGAATTTTGAAACAACTGTGCTCAAAGAATCTGTACATGAGGAGTCGTTCAAACAGAACAAGGAGCTGAATCTTTTCACGACACCTATTCAATCTGTATGCCAAGCAAATAATCTGAGAACTACATAAAGAATAGGGCATCAGGACTGGAGGAATACTCATTACCAACCTCGGTTATACAAATGACACAGCTTTGCTTGCTAAAGTGAAGATGACTTGAAGCACTTATTGATATCAAAGACCACAGCCTTTGGCATGGATTACACTCCAACATAAAGCAAACAAAAATCCTCACAATTAGACCAACAAGCACATTATGATAAACAGACAAAGGACTGAGGTTGTCAAGATTTCATTTAACTGAGAACTGCCAATTAACTTGCCTGGAAACAGCAATGAAGAAATCAAAAAAAAAAAACAAAACAAAACACATTGCATTGGGCAAACTGAATGAAAAAGACCACTTTCAAGTGTTGAAAAACAGATGTCACCTTGAGGACTCAGGTGCACCTGACCCAAGTAACGGTGTTTTCAATCACCTCATACGCATGCAGAAGCTGGACAACAAGTTAGACCAAAGATGAACAGACATCTTTTAATTATGGTGTTGACAAAGAATACTGAATACACCATAAACTGAAGTACCAAAATATATCATGGAAGAAGTGTAACTAGAATGCTCAGTAGAACCATGGACGGCAAAACTATGTCTCACATACTTTGGGCATATTATTACAAGGGAATCAGTTTCTGAAAAGGACACTATGCTTGGTAAAGCAGAAGATCAGCAAAAACCAGGAAGACCCTTAACAAGAAGGAATAACACAGTTGCTACAAGAGCTCAAGCATAGCGTGAGGATGGCAGAATACCTGGTGGAGTTTTGCTCTGTAGTACACAGGGTCACTATGAGTCAGAACTGACTCAAAAGCATCCAACAACATATATAAAAGAACTAAATTATGGAATTCATATTGACTGAACAGAATATTCTGTTGCCATCCACAGAATTTTCAATGGCCATTTTTGTGAAGATAGCCAAGCCTGTCTTCCAACTCTATCAGTCTGGGAAGTGCCTCTGAAATCTGTCCACATGGGTGATCTTGCCAGTATCTGAAATACAGTTGGCAGAGCTTCCAGCATCATTGCAACACACAAGCTACCCCAGTATGACGAACTTTCACAACCAGAAACATACCTTAGAAGTTAGGATGGCAAGACTTTCAGTTGCTTATTTTGGATAGTTTATGAGGAAAGACCAATCACTAGAAAAGTACATAGTATTTGTTAAAGCAGAGGGCTAACATAGATGAGAAAAATCCTCAACGAAATAGATTGAAACAATAGCCATAAACTAGGACTCAAACACACCAACAATTAAGATGATGGTTGTTAGTTGAAGCTGACTTGATGGCAACCACCACCAACAAAAAGAACAAGCCAGAGAAGATCTGTAAGCGGCAACATGAAACAACCTCTACAGAAAAAAACTGGGGCAGGCAGTAGAGACACATATACACTCCATCTACAATGCCTTTAGAATACACAGGAAACTGGCTGCTTCTCTGTACAAGTATTGACATATAAGGAAACGTGCTTTATATTGTATACCCTTCTGTATATTTTATAAAAGTGATAAAAATCAAACCCATTGCTATCAAACTGATTCCAACTCACAGCGCCCCCAACATAACACATAACAGCTCCAGCCCCAAAGAGTTTCCATGCCAAAGAGCAAGAGCAACTGCCAACCTATCAAACCTACCAGTTAGCAGTCAAGTGCTTAACCACTTTATAACCAGAGCTCTGAAAGTGATAACCCAAACCAGGAGAAACTAAACCCACTGCTGTCCAGTTGATGCTGACTCATAGCAACCCTATAAAGGGTTGAAATAAATCACGAAGTAAAAAACAGTTTATTCTATACTTGAGATGCTTTCATCAATTCCAACAATTTGCATTTTAAGTCAGTCAGCTGAGATAGTAACATCATTTAAGACCCAGTTGTGAAAACTAATCTCCCAAATTAGTTAAAACAAAACAAAAAACCAAACTCATTGCAGATTAAGGGGTATCATAATTTGTAAAGAACAGAAAAATAAGATAGTATCTTCTATTTGGCCAAGCATAATCACAGAAAGCAGCCCTGGTGACACAGTGGTTAAAGGCTTGGCTTCTAACAAAAGGCCAGCAGTTTGCACCCACACGGTGCTCCTTGGAAACCCTACGGGGTAGCTCTACTCCATCCCATAAGATTGCTCTGAGCTGGAATCAACTCGAGTGCACCTAACAACACTCACATAAAAAAAATGTCTCCTTACTAAATAAAATAAGCAAGTCCTTTAGTGATTCTCAATCCTGGCTGCACATCAGAATTACCTATTTGTAGCCTAATGAAGCCTGTAGCCCCTTTCTCAGAATGTTTTTAAATAAGCTATACAGGATTTCAAAACCATTACTGCACACCTAAATATAATTTTCAAAATGTCTTTAAAACAGGTTTTATGTAGTAATATATATTATGTAGTAATAATATATTTTATGTAGTAATATATTCACAATAAATCTATTGTGAAATCTAGACATGTGCATAAACACCATTCTCATTATTAGTGCCCAAGTCACAGATGCTGTTAACACCAATGTAGTCTCTTGCCTACATAATTGAAGGAAATGCTCCAATTTAGAGATTAGTGAAAATAAACAAGTATTGTTCTCCATATAAGTTCATGTAACTCCCCCAATTCTATCTGCAGACACCTCGGGAGACAAGTTTCCATGGACTTGGGAAGCCGTGTACAGGATGCTGGAGTTCAGATTTAAAAGAACGACTACTGATGGAAAATAGTGGTAATGTCGTTGACCTACACTATGAATATAATCAATACTACTGAACGGTATACTTAATAGTGGTATCTGTTATTACACATTTTACCAACAACAAAGAAAAAGTGTGATGAATACCTACTCTACATTACGCATTACAACACTGTTTTTTTTGTATTCACTGTGCTTTTTAATCCTGTCTTGTTAAGTATATTAGCCCCATTTAAAAAGAAATATAGTTACATGACTCTGCCCAAAGTCCAGTTAGAACTTCAGAACCATAGCTCAGTTCTTACATTAGCACAGGGTTGTTCTTAGGCACAGTATAGTTGGTTCCACCTCATAGCAAATCTACATAGAAAAGAACGAGACACTGCCCAGTCCTGCACCATCTGTTGCTGTGTCTGAGCCTGCTGTTGTAGCAGCTGTGTCAATTCATCTCATTGAGGGTCTTCTTTCTTTTCACTGACCCTCTACCAAGCATGACAACCTCCAGAAATGGAACCCTCCTGGTAACATGTTCCAAGTATACAAGACGAAGTTTTGCTGCTATACTCACTTGTAGTGGCACTTCTTCCAAGACAGTCCATAGTCCTTCAATATTTTTTGCCAACATTTAACTCAAAAGCATTAATTCTTTGGTCTTCCTTTTTCACTGTCCAGTTTCACAAGCATACAAGGCAAATAAAAATATCATGGCTTGGATCAGGCACAGCTCGGTCCTCAAAATAACAACCTTTGCTTTTTAACACTTTAAAGAAGCCTTTTACAGATTTGTCCAATCCAATGCATTGTCTAATTTCTTGACAACTTCCGTAGTTTCTTCACTTGTCATGACACTGCTTATTGATTCAGTCAAGAGGATTTTTGTTTTATGTTGAAGTGTAATCCATACTGAAGGCCGTCTCCAATCTTTATCAATAAGTGCTCCATGTCCTCTTTCAGCAAACAAGGCTGTGTCACCTGCCTATCACAGACTGTTAATGAGTCTTCCTATAATCCTGATGCCCCATTCTTTTTCATTTAGTCCAGTTCTCAGATTATTTGCTAAGCATAAAGTTTGAGTATGTGTGGTGAAACCCCAATGCACACTTATCCGGATTTTAAACCACGCAGTGTTCTCTCGGTCTATGTCCACGCTTCTCAAGAGCATAAGTGCTCTGGAATTCCTATTCTTCACATTACCCATAATCTGCTATAAGCCACACAGCTGAATGCCTTACCATAGTCAATAAAACACAGGTAAACATGTTTCTGGTATTTTCTGCTTTCAGTCACCGTCCATTTGACACCTCTTATTCCACGTCCTCTTCTAAATCCAGTCTGAATTTTAAGAAGCTCCCTGCAGACACACATTCTGTTGCGCTGTTGGGTTATCTTTCTTTGGCACGGCACAAATATTGATCTCTTCTAGTTGGCTGGCCAGGTTAACTGTCTTCCAAATTTCTTGGCACAGACAAATTAGCACTTCAAGCATTGAGTTTACTTGCTAAAACATCTCAACTAATGTTCCTGTCAACTCCTGGAGCCTAGTTTTTTGCCAGTGTCTTCAATGCAGTTTGGATTTCTTCCTTCAGTGCCACTGGTTCTTGGTCACATGCCACCTCCTGAAATGGCTGACCGCTGACTGATTCTTTGCACCGGTGTCTCTGTGTGTTCCTTCCATCTTCTATACATACTACAATACTGCAACTCAGGGTTTGAATTTTTTCTCCTTTTTTTTTCAGCTTGAAAAATTCCAAGCATGCTTCTTCCCTGCTGGTTTGTTAACTCCATTTCATTACAGTATTTTGTCTTTTGAAGTCACCCTTTGAAATCTGGTATGCTGTTCTTTATTATTTCTTTTGTTATCTTTGGCTACTCACTGTTCAGGAGCAAGTTCAGTCTCCCCTGTCATTCATTTTCTTCTTTCCTGTCTTTATTGACCTTTTGCTTTCTTCATGTATGATATCCTTGATGCTATACCACAATTTGTCTGGTCTCCTGTCATCAGTATTCAAAGCATCAAATCTATTCTTGAGATGGTCTCTAAATTCAGGTGCAACACACAAGGTTGTATTTTGGCTCTCATGGACTTATTTAATTTCCTTCCACTTCCACTTGAATTTGTGTAAGTGCAATGGAGGCCCTGTTCCGCAGTTGGTTCCCAGTCTTGTTCTGACTGATACTGAGCTTTTCCATCATCTCTTCTCAGATGTAGTCAGTTTATTCCTGTGTATTCCATTTGGCAAGCCCATATGTTAGTCACCAGTCATATCACTGAAAAAAGGTATTTCCCATGAATAACTCATTGGTATCACAAAATGCTACCATGTAACACCCAGTGCCATTTCTATCACTAAGGCCTTCTTTATGTGCAACTTTCCCATTCCAGTTATCAGTAATTATCAATGTATTTTGATTGCACGTTTAATTAATTTTAGACTTAAGCTGGTAAAAATTTTAAATTTCTTCATGTTTGGCCTTAGTGGTTGGCACATAAATCTGAATAGTTGTATTAGCTGATTTTCCTTGTAGGCATATGGACATTACTCTATCACTGACAACACTGTAATTCAAGGTAATCTTGAAATGTTCTCTTTGATGATGAATGTGATGCTATTTCTCTTCAATTTGTTATACCTGACAAAGCAGACTGCAGGACTGTCTAGTTCAAAATGGCCAGTATCAATGCATTTTGCTCACTAATGCCTTGGCTATTAATCTTGACCAATTCCATTTCATTTCTGAAGACTTCAATTTTACTAGATTCACATTTAGTACATTTCATGTTCAGGTTAATGGATGATTGCTGGTTGCTGTTTCTTCTCACTTTTGAGCTGTACCACATATGCAAATGAAGAGTCTAAAAACTTGACTCTATCTATGTCATTAATTTGACTGGACTTTGGGAGGAGGCAGCTCTTCTCCAGTTGTATTTTATGTGCTTCCAGCCTCAGGGACTCATCTTCCAGCACTGCATCAGATAATGCTCTGTTGCTACTCCTAAGGTGTTTTCTGGCCAATTTTTAATAAGTGTTCCACCAGGCCCTTCTCCAGAGACTGCCTTAGTCTGGAAACTCCAATGAAACTTGTCCTCCATGGGCGACTCTACTGGTGTTTGACATTCTGGTGACACTACTTAGAGCAACAAGCAAGCCACCACAATACAACAAACTACACGACTGGTAGAATATCACAGTAATATCCCTAAATATTTTCCTCTGGCCAAAGATGTTAATAAATATTCATAAAACAGTCTCTATAGTTTTCTATCAGTTGTATTAATTAATTTATTAAGGAATGAAGCTAACCAAAATGCTTACTCTGACATTATGGCTAAATTTCAGTCTCACAATAAGAAGAGTGTTTATTTGATACTGATGTAAACCAGGTGAGTAGAAAGGGAACCCTGGCAGCACAGTAGTTAAGTGTTCGGCTGCTAACCATAAGGTCAGAAACCCTATGAGGCAGTTTTATTGTCCTAATAGTGTTGCTATGAGACAGAATTGACACGATGGCAATGGGTTTGGTTTCATTCCCCAACAATGAGAAAGTATATTTTTTTGTCTTGTGGTCTAGTTACCACACTGCTACAGGGCAAAGAAAAACGGAGCAGTTTTCTAGTAACCACAAGGAGACTGAGCCTACAAATGGGATGAGAGTTGCATTATTTTCTGAATCCACTGGCACGGCAGAGAAATAGGCCATTTTAAGAAAACTTCCAGCAATTTTCCAGCACCCACCTGCATATACCCAAATGGAATGAGGTCATAACTCTGCTTAGCATAGCAAAAGAACACAGTTGTCACATGCTATGCATCCCAGTACTTATTAATACGAGAAACCCTATCAAAGTCCAGCTTTTGCCTCTGGAATACACAGTTTCAACATCATTCTTCAGGAAAACTTACTGGGTAAGGCCCCAAATAAAGCAGAATAAAAGCTGACCAAGATACTAAGGATGAACATTTACAGTGACATTAGCAGAGCTCTGGAAATGTTTGCTGTTTTATTTTGTGAAGGATGTACAGTTTTTTAAAAAATGGAAAAATATTTAACTGCACCAAGCATACTGATATAGAACAAAAAAAACTATTTCAAATAGATAACAAAAATAAAAATCTGAAATAAATTGTAAACTAGATATAAACTTTTGTACAGAAGAAAATACTACTGAAGGACTACCACCATCATCTATCAATTGTTTTCCATTAGTCTTATATTGCTAAAGCATCAATTACTTCATTTTCTTTGTGGATAACCACACAGTCAACTGGCTATGAGTACTGAAGTACAGTGAATACTTTCATATTTTGCTTTATTTTTAAAGTACGTTTGAGACATAATTCAGATACCACATAATTCACCCACTTAAACCATAAAATCAAATGGTTTTTAATATATACAGTGGCAATCACCCACCACAATCAAATATAAGACATTTTATTACCGCCTCCCCCCAAAATGTGTACCATTAAAAGCAACTTCTTATTTCCCCCCAATTCTCCAGGCCTTGGGAACCACTAACCTACTCTGTCTTCATAAATTTGCCTACTCTAGGCATTTCATGTAAATGGAAACACACATTCTTGCACTTATCATTTCTTCAAGACTCATGTATCAGTCAGTACTTCATTTCTTTCCTTACCAAGTAATATCCTACTGTATGACTATACTACATTTGATTTACCTGTTCATCAAATAAGAAACCTTAGTGGTGTAGTGGTTAAGAAATGGCTGCTAACAAAAAGGGCTAACAGTTCAAACCTATCATCAAGTACTGCTTGGAAACTGTATGAGACAGCTATATTGTGTCCTACACGGTCGCTATGAGTTCGAATCGAATCAATAGCAGTGGATTTGGTTTGGTTTATTCATCAACTGACAGGTATCTATATTGTTTCCACTTTTTGGCTATTATGCATAATGCTGCCATGAACATTTATGTACAAGATTTTGTGTGAACATATAAGTGCTACCACTGCTAACCACAAGGTCAGCAGTTCAAATCCACCAGGCACTCCTTGAATACTCTCTGGAGGGCAGTTCTACTCTGGCCCCTAGGGTCGCCATGAGTCGGATCCTATTCGACAGCACTTTGCATATATTCTAAATTCTCCTGGGTATACAACTTAGGAGTGGAAATTCTAGATCACGGGATAAGTGACAAACTACCAGATTATTTTCCAAACGGACCTTACTATTTTACATTCCCACCAGCAGTGTATGAGGATTCCAGTTTCTCTATACTGTCTCAAAAACTTACTATCTTTTTGATTATAGCCATCCTCCTAGGTATTAAGTGGTATCCCATTGTATTTTCATTTGCTGTTTCTTGATAGCAAGCATTTTTCATGTGCCTTATCAAATGTTTCTGTATCTTCTTTGGAGAAATATCTATTTAAATCCTTTGCCCATTTTTCAACTGTATTGTCTTTCTATGAACTTGTAGATGTTCTTTACCCATTTTTTATACAAGTCCCTTATCAGATACCTAGAGAAGCCTTCATGACACAGTGGTTAAAATGCTTAGCTGCTAACCAAAAGATCGGCACTTCAAGCCCATGAGCAGCTCACTGCAGGAAACATGTGACAGTCTGCTTTCATAAAGACCTACAGTACTGGAAATTATAAGGAGCAGTTGCATTATGTCCTACAGGGTGAGAAAAGATTCAGTGGTAGTGGGTTTGGTTTTTGGAATGCTGGGGCAGGAGTCCCTGGGTGACAGGAATGAACATTCCTGACTGCAAACAAAATGTCTGTAGTTCTAGTCTACTCAGATATGTTGAAGGAAAGGCCTGTATATCTACCTCTATAAAATCAGCTACTGAAAACCCTACAGAGCACTGTTCTACTTTGACAGACACGAGGTTGCCATGAGTTGGAATCCTGTCAACCAGAATTTTAATTATGCTAGGAATTGTAAGGCAATGGTTTAGTGGTAGAATTCTCACCTTCCATGCAGAAGATCCAGGCTTAAGTTCCAGCCAATGAACATCATGAGCAGCCACCACCCATCTGTCAGTAGAGGCTTTCCTGTTACTATGATGGTGAACAGGTTTCAACAGAGCTTTGAAATTAAAAGAGACTAAGAAGAAACACCTGGCACTCTAGTCCTATCCTTATATACCACAACAGTCTGATCTGTAACTCATCATGAGGATGGATATAGCAGTACTATGTATGGAGAGTCACCATAAGCTGGAGGCTGACTCGACAGCAGCTAAAAATAATGCTAGGCATTATAATGAATTTAAAGTACACTGGTAGCAGAGTGGTTAAGCTTTAGCCTGCTAACAAAAAAAAGGCAGGCAGTTCAAATTCACCAGCTCCTCCTTGGAAACCTTACAGGGCTGTTCTACTCTTTCCTACAAGGTTGCCAACTTGATGGCAATGGGCTTGGTATGGTTTGCTTTTGGTGATGCAATGGTTAAGTGCTTGGCTACTAAGTGAAAGGTCTGCAGCTCCAAGCCACCACCAGTGTGCAAAAGATGTGGTAGTCAGCTTCCATAAATATCACAACTTGCCTAACAGACACATAAGGAAATGCTCAAGATCACTAGCCATTAGAGAAATCCAAATCAAAACTATAAAGAGATACCACCTCACCCCTACAAGATGGTACTAATCAAAAAATCAGAAAATAATAAATACTGGGGAGGCTGTGGAGAGACTGGAACACTTATACACTGCTGGTGGGAATGTTAAATGGTACAATCACTTTGCAAGTCAATTTGGTGCTTTCCTAAAAAGTCAGAAATAGAAACACCATATAATCCAGCAATCCTACTTCTTGGAATATATCCTAGAGTCACACAAATAGATACACACACATAAATGTTTACTGCAGCACTGTCCACAATGGTAAAAAAGTGGAATCTACGTAAGTGGCCATCAATGGATGAATGGATAAACACACTACGGTATATTCACACAGTGGAGTAGTATGCAATGATAAAGAACAATGATGATCTTGGGAAGCATAACTTGGAGGAATCTGGAAGGCATTATGCTCAGTGAAATTAGTTACAGAAGTGCAAATACTGTATGATACCACTATCACAAGCACTCAAGAAATGATTTAAACACAAAAGAAAACAGTCTTTCGCGTTACAAGGGTGGTGAGGAGAGAGGAACAATACAGAGCAGGGGAGAAGTCAGCACAACTGGACTAAACCAAAAGCTAAGAGGTTTCTTAATTATAACTTGACACTTTGAAGGCCAAAGGGGCAGGGGCTGAGACTGGGGACCATTGGTTTTAGGAAATAACTAGGTCAAATGTGGACATCTAGGTCCCTTGGCATAACAAAGTTTTTTAAGGAGATGTTCTGTATCCCACTTTAGTGAGTGGCACCTGAGTCTTAAATGCTAGCAACTGTCCATCTAAGAAGCATCAATTTGTCCCAACCCACCTGAAGCCGAAGAGAAGGATGTTAAAGACAGAAGAAAACAAGAGCCCGAGACACAGAAAAGGTCATATAATCCAGAGACTACGTAAGCATGACTAAATGGTACTAGCCACCACCAATGACTATGGGAGGAAAATAGGGTGCAGTGCTGGAAATTTACTCAAAAGACTAGACTTGGTCCCTCAGACTGGAAGGTCCCCACCAGAATACATGGCTCCCAGACTCTGTTAGCCCAGAACTGACACAATTCCTGAAGCTACTCTTCAAACAAAGATTGAACTGGACTATTAGACATAAAATGATACTGGCAAAGAGTGTGTTTCTTGGCACATGAGACTAACTGCAAAGCTCCTGTCCAGAGGTGAGATGAGAGGGCAGAGGGGCAGGAGCTAGTTAAATAGTTAAATACAGAGCTGACAGAAAGTGTGTGCTGTCACAGTGTGAGGAGAGCAGCTAGTGTTACACAGCAACGCGTGTGTAAGTTTTTGTAAGACAAACTGACTTGGACTGTAAGCTTTCACTTAAAGCACAATAAATATATTTTTTAAAAAGACTATCACTTTGGAAGCCCTGTGGGGCAATTCTACTCTTTCCTATAGGCTCACTGTGAGTCGGAATCAATTCTACTTCACACAACAACAAGCTCCTCTTACTAGGGTAGTGGAGAGGGTGGAGAGGAGGGGACAGGAGATTGTTAATAGAACGGAAAGGAATGTGCTGTCACCAGGCAAAGAGAACAGGGGGAGCTGCAGACAGATGGGCATGAAAATTTAAATTGGATTGTATACTTTCACTCAATCACAATACAAAAAAATAAAGAGCAGCCAAGCTATTAACTCACTAGATGAACTAAGTCAAGCACTAGAAAAACATCAACCAGGACGCATAGTTTTGTCCTTCTGGTTTTAGTCAACATTTACTGATTATAAATTGTACATCTGTCTAAACATAGTTTAAACATTTGCCCAACTCAAATCCTTTTTTAAATCAGTTCTCACATCATTAACCACTATTCAGCAAAACAAAACAAAATGATTCAAATCTGCAACTAGGTCCTATCACCTTTTGTAAATCGTGTCTCTATGCAGAGTTGAAATTGTTCTAAAAGGTTTTCAAAACAGCTTGCCAAGCCTGTCGTAGGAGGCTTCTCTACCATTGGTAGACCAGCACTTAACTATTTGTGCCACCCCAAAACTCCCAACTCACGTCTACAGAGAACTACAGAATTAGAGACAGTAGCAAAGCTTAAAACCATGAAATGTTTCTGACAATTGTTCAACAAGTACAAACATCTGAATACAGATTTTTGCCATTTCTGAAGGTCTGTATTCCCAGAAACAATCCACTGTTGAAAAAAACAAGCAATCTCTTAATACAGACCTTTCTGTTATACCTCTAAAAAAATACTTAGATTCTGTAAGCATAGACAGATCATTTTTGTGAAGAACAATTACTGCTAAATAGGTTATTCTACAGTCTAATTTTCCCAAGAAATATTAATGACAATAGAGACCAGTCAATTTGTCTGCCCAAAGAGATTATACTAAATACCACTTTAATAAAATAAAATAAATATGATTTTGCTTAAAACAGATAAAAAATAATTGGGTTCAAAGAATACACTGTCCTCCATAAATTTCAGCCTTTCCTTCCCTTCCCCACCCACGCTGTGAAATTGGTTGGCCATGCTATTACCTCTAAAATGCTTCTAAGTATTAATGACAGAACAGAATAAACCCATGTTTTTTTAGTTTCAACACCATGGTTGTGTCATCTTTTTCCTTCCTCATTAAAAAGTATATAATGCTACTGTTGATTGCAGTCTAGTGAATCTGAACTCATGGTGACTCCATATATGCAGAGTAGAACTGCTGCACAGCATTTTCAAGGCTGTGATCTTTTGGAAGTAAGTCACTAGCCTGTCTTCCAATAGGCCTCTGGGTGAGTCAGAACCACCAATCTTTAGGCCAGTAGTCAGGTGTTTAACCATTTGCACCACCAGGGGACTCGTAAGTGTATAACTGAATACTTCTTTTTTTTTACATTTTCTACATCTTCCCAAACCCACTTTTCACCAGAAGCAAAACACTGATTTATGGCCCTTTTTTGTTGAGAATGACAGGCAATTACAGGCAGTCCTTGGGTTACAAATGAGAGGTGTTTCTAAGTCTGTATGTAAAAACTTCCAGTTCTTATTTAGCATCAGTCAGCCAAATGCCTGTTTTCCAAAAACAAGAAAAATCAACCAAACCTATTGCCGTCAAGTTGATTCTGACTCACAGTGACCCTATAGTAGAATGGGACTGCCTCGAGTTTCCAAGAAGCACCTGGTAGATTCAACCTTTTTGCAGCAACTGTAGCACTTAACCACTACACCACCACTGTTTCCAGTGTCTGTTCTTAGTACAGTATTTTTATGCACACTTTGTACATTTCTTCCCTGGGAGGTTCTTTACTTAAGTGTCAATACGCTAATTTCTTTTTTACATGTTGCTGGTTAAAAAAATAACACAAAGTATTTAACAAAAAATATCTCACAGAGGAGAGCAGTGTATATTATTTCTGAAGAAATACAGCATATAGGATGTATTTTACCTTTCTATGCATATAAAGGAAACTTTCATGGTGTAATGGTTAAGAGCTATGGCTGCTAACCAAAAGGTTAGCAGATCAAATCCACAGGTGCTCCTTGGAAACTCAACGGGGCAGATCTACTCTGCCCTACAGTGTTGCTATGAGTCAGAATTAACTTGATGGCAATGTTTTTCATTTATGTATATAAAACACTTAAAAAAACTCTCCCAACTGTGCACTGTTTTCATGGACATCATACAGTGCCCACATTCATTGTTATGAACCTCTACACATTTTTAATACAGCTTATGGCAGTCACTTCTTAAGCATGTACCGGCCACATGTCTGGCATCCATAACCTAGGAAACACCTGTAATCTGTGCTTTTTTAAGTCATGTAATTTATCTAAGGTGAGGACTATTTTGTTTACATCTTAGGCCTTCCAAATTCTAGCATTAGGAGCCCTGGTAGCACAACAGTTAAGCGCTTGGCTGCTGGTCTGTAGGTGGTTAAAACCCACTCAAAGGCTCTTGCAGTAAGAACACTCAGCGATCTACTTTCTTAAAGATTACTGTGTGCCATCAAGTCAATTCCAGCCTGTGGCAACCCTACAGGACAGAGTAAAATTGCTCTGTAGGGTTTCCTATGCTATAATCTCCATAGGAGCAGATCATCAGGTCTTTTCTCCCACAGAGAACTGTTGAGTTCAGACGACCAATGTTCTGGTTGGCAAGTCAGCACTTAACCATTGCATCACCAAATACTATTGGGCAATCCCACTCTGTCACATGCAGTCACTGTATAAGCTGAACTTCACTTGAGAATACCGAACAACTATAATTCTAAGACAAGTTAAATATTTTTCTAAAAAATAAAGCATTATTTCTAAAAGACAAAGCATAATAACAGAGAGATTCAAACGTTTCTATGTACTGACTTAGCCAACATTTGCCTTCTTTTATACAACAAATGGGAACCCTGGTAGCACAGCGATTAAGCATCACAGCTGCTAACTAAAAGACTGGCAGTTTGAACCTAGCAGGCACTCCTTGGAAACTCTCTGGGGCAATTCTACCCTGTCCTTTAAGGTCACTATGAGTCAGAATTGACTCGATGGTAGTGCTTTTTTTTTTTTTGTATCTAATAAATGGAAACCCTGGTGGCTAAATGTTACATCTGCTAATCAAAAGGTGGCAGTTCAAATCCCCCTGGTGTTCCCAGGAAACTATAAGGCAGTTCTACTCTGACCTATAGGGTAGCTACGAGTTGGAACTGACTTCACAGCAGCAGGTCTGATTTTGGTTTCCATCCAACAAAATACCTACTCTTATGCCCAACATATTATACTTTATATTATTTATATATACTTTATACACCTATATACATCTTTGTTTCTTTACATGTGTGTCTTCTCTGATAAACCAAAAACACCCATTGCCATCAAGTCAATTCCAACTCATAGCAACCTCTGAAACACATCATCTAATTCTAACTCTACATCTAAATATCCTCTCTGATCTAACTGCAAATACAGTACATTTTCCTCTGACTCTAATCACTGAATGTAGATCAGACTTTTCAAGTTAAAGACACAATCTTTCAGAGTCTCTGTCCACAATTTCAGACACCAGTCATAAGCTTGGGGTTTCATAACACCCTCACTACTCTTGATCTGCTGGCTACAATTTTGAGGATTCTTATCACCCCTTCAGGTTCAGTAATTCATCAGGTCAAAAGTCACAGAACTCAGGAAAGCACTATACTTACAATTAGAGTTCTGTATCAGCAAAAAGGATACAGAAGAAAGAGATGACACAGGCTGAGGTATGGGAAGGTTCTCAATGCAGAGGTTCCATGTGTACATCAATGGCTCTTCCGCATCAATGTCTCTCACCAACTAGGAAGTTCACCAAGCTTCTGTGTCCAGAGTTTTTATATTGGGGTCTCATTATGCAGGCATGACTGAATTATTGCTCTTGTGGCTGAAATCAACCTTCAGCTCCCCTCCCCTGAAGTCACAGGGCTTGGCCAGTCCTCACCCAAGAGTCATCATTAGCATAAACACTCAGGTGAATCTGCGGTCCTCAAACTTGAATGACTGTGGAAATTCCAAGTCTCTCTCTCAGGAACCAAGGGCAAAGACCAAGTTATTTGGGTAGATTTGACTGTAAACTCACAACCTGTCTTCCTAATTGCTTAAATTCTTTGAGAGATTTGTATCATACTGCATACAGACTAGACGCAAATTGCATCCACTCAACTGAACACCTTTTAGTATCAAAACAGCATTTTCTAGGCTTTTAAGACAAGGATGACTAAATAAGGCAGTCCCCTAAACTCAAGAAGCTCAAAACCACGTAGAGGAACTCTGTATGAGTTGTGGAAAACTCTACATGAGTTTTAAGAATGAGATAAAAAGCTGAACTAATTAAGATACAAAATAAAAATATAGTCATAATTCTACATAGAAACCAGATGTGCTTGTTAGGTGGAGGAGGAAAGCCTGTATGTATATATATGTGTGTGCGCTATCTCACGTCCACTAAGCTGGCAAAAACAGTAGATAAGGAGCTCCAAAAGCATACTCATGAACACAGTAAGGTAATTTAAGTTGTTCTTAAAATGGCAAAACTGAATTTCCTTACAAGAGTAAAAAATTACAACAAATCCTTATCTGCAATAATTTCCCTCTTTTAGAGGAAGCACACCTAGCCCTTCACTACCAACATAGAATCACCCATTTCTTTTAGTAAGAAATTAAGATATTACCAAGTTCATTCAACAATATTTTTTTGCAGCTTTCAATGCCACTAAAAGCCTAAAAACTCCATTTCTTGCAGAATTTTTTTGTCCACCCCATGCCTTGACATGTTTCCACAGCAAATCCGTAATTCAGAATTGCTACGATTTTTGAAAATTTTTTTCTTTTCCTCATCTATCATTTTAGGCACTCTTAAGGTTTCACCGACAGTTGTCCGACATAAATCAAGTACAGGTGATTCATATTTTCAATCACGCCACTCCAAGATATTAAATTACCATTTCATTTAAAGTTGAATATATGCGATTTGCTTAAAAATAATGAGGTTGAGCAAGTGAAGGTATGGTGAAAACAATATTTGCCCTGAGTTGAGAACTGCTGATCCTCTATGATAGGTCCATGGTACTGATCTTTCTTTTTATGTTTAAAATTTATCATTAAAAAGTTTTTTTTTTCAATATGAAGATGACTCCTCATTGGCAAGCAAATGTCCAAATATCTCCTAAATTGATGACAAAAAAAGGTGCCACCATGAAGGTGCCCTCTCAGCCAAATTTTGGACATGAGCATTCAAAAAAAAAATAATTACAGTTGACTATAACAGACTAAAGAGGAATTCATTAAAAATACTAGCAAACAGACAGAATAAACTTCTTTAACAATATTAACACTCATTACCTATTTAGCCAAGAATTATCAATGGACAATAATCAACTAGATGAAAGGTTACTGAGGAAAAAGGTATAACCAACAGTTACTAATTGCAAAAGACAAAATAAACCTTTGCAATGAAGAGATCTAGGATTCATCACCTTAATTAACTGATCCCATTTAATCAACTCTAATAGTGCGACAACCCAGCATCAAACGATGTCTGAAGTGATCAGCATTAAGCTCTTTTTAATGTAATGCAAAATCAAGCACAAACATCACCTATAGTCTATCCAAAAGTATTTAACCTGAATCGAATCTTATTCTTATCATGGCTCTAGGTTTAGACCACTGTTAAGAATTAACATTGATTCAAACTTTCAAAGAAACCACAGATTACTCTGCCTTGATTTCCTGATGACAAAATAGAAGAGTCCAGAAAACTGGCAGGTAAACAATACTGATGACTTTCCATTCTTGAATACTCTAACACCATGTAAACACTGTGGAAGATTTCAGGACTGAAATCAGTTCATGAGCAAAGGCAAAACTTTTCCAACATAATGAAATTTATGGTCACCCAGACCATTCAATATGGAAGCTCCGTTCTGCCTCAACTCAGCCTCAAGAACAGCACCGACATTATAAACCAGGGACTTGAAAAATGAAAACCCAAGTGTATTTCGTTGCTATGGCAATGGGGAATTTCAGAAAACAGATTTTGCAGGCTAGATAGCCCTATTTTTTTTTAAATTGTCTATTTGCCTAAATATACCAGAACTTAACTGGGAAAACAAATTTCAGGACATCTTCCATACAATATCAATTTCCTATTCTAACAAAGAAGAAAATACTACGTTACAAAAATTCTGAATTCAAACAAATCATATTTATCCAAAAACTTGAATTTTTAAATATTGAAATATCACTTATATCTAATACTAAAACAGGTTTTTATTTACAGTGGCCCAAACAGACTTCTCGTTTTCCATTTATCAAATCCTGAAAATGTAACGTGGATACACGGGAGAAAACGAAGGAAACAGTATAAAACCACAGGATTCTCTAAACCTCAGTATAACCAAGTTCTACTCAAAGACTGCTTCCCTCTCTATTCGCTCTCGCAACCTTTCTATTTCTGGGTACAGTATCTGAGAGACGGTAACAGAGTAAATGGTCAAATTTTTCGAAAATGGCGTTGTACAGGTTAAAATAATCAACTCCTAGCCACCCTAACATCAAAACGATACCAGAGAAAGCATCTCATCTCGAGTTATTTCCATGAACCTTAACAAAACGAAGCAACCTCTCGGTTATTGTCTAGATCAGATATTTGTCCATATTAACGCCTAAAACTGACTATAATTCTTAATCCCAGTCAGCTACAGCACTCTGTTCCCATCATTCTTCTCTATCCCGTCCTCCGGGTTCATAGACCGCGTTTCGTTCCTCAGGCGAACATGGCTGGAGTGCTCGGACGAACAGAGACGTGGAGAAGAGGTCGCCACGAGGCCCCACCACTCTCCCTCCTCACCTGCTCCGTGGCTGCGTCTCCTGACATGGCCTCAGCTGATAAGGACGTACGTACTGGCCCGCGATGTGAAGCTAGAAAAGAAAAATTAAACTAAAAACCACCCTCGTACCAGTAAAGTTACCCCTTCCCCAGCGGAGCCAGACCGCCAACACCAATAGCCACCGCCCACTCAGATATGAATTAAAATGGCTGCGCCCCCTCCGGCCGAGGAGGAGGGTGTGACTTCGGCATTAACTTCCGGGGCAGTGGGCGGAGCTAAAGCGGCCACAGGCCGGTTATTTTAGAAGCGCAGACGCAGAAAGATCTCAGTAGTAGGGCCAGCTTCCTGGCTTGACGTCACCTCTGGGGACTTAGAGAGTGTTGCTGAACTAAGCGCAGCCTGGTTGCGGGCGGGAAAGTGTTTTGTCTGGAGATTCGCGCCGCTTTTGGAATTTAATTACCGCGCTACAGAGTCCAGTTCTTCACAGGTGAAGCTTGACTGACGTTATTTCAGGGAAACTTCCCATTTTAGTGAGTTACGTGTTAACGTCTGCTCACCGAAAGACTGAAAGGTCGCCAGTTGAAATCTGCCGGGCGCTCCTAGGAAACTATGGGCCCTTCTATCCTGACCTCTAAGGGTCGCTATGAGTGGGACCCGAATAGACAGCAGTGGGTTGGCCCATTTTAGAGAACAGTGTTGAGTGTTGAATGCTTCCTATCTTTGAGGAATAAGAAATCCCTCACCGTTTTTTGCGGGCTCAGGTAATGCAGTTCACACTTTTCAGAGTGAGCATATATTAATTTATTCCATCATTATCTGCTGTGGTGTACAAGGCTTTGACGCCATTAAGAACAGGGTTCTAAACCCAACATCTCAACCACAGTTTATCTGCAAAGTGGGTATGGTAGCACTCGTATTATGGAGTCAGTCCACTTCTCACCGAGAGAACCTGGGCAGTTTAGCCTCTCCATCACTCAGTTACCTTGCCTGTAAATGGGAAAAGTAATTGTACCTGTAACTGAAACAAATTAACACGTGGAAAAGTGCTTGTAACAGTATCTGGCATTTTGTTGTTGTGTGTAGTTAAGTAACTTCTGATTCATAGCGACTTCATAGTACAGAGTAGAACTGCCCCTATAGCGTTTCCAGGGAGTGGCTGGTGGGTTCGAACTGCTTCTCAAACATCTTTTCAGGGATCTGTTTCACCCTTCTATAGTGACAGGCACATTACAGGCTTTTGAATTAGTTCATTTCACTTGGAACCGTTGCTGAGAATATGCATTTCTAATAAGTTCCCACTTATTAGACCAGATATGCTTTCCAGACCAGATATGCTGAATCAGAGTCTACATTTTAACAAGATCTTAGGCGATTCTTTTGTGTTTCTGGGAACTTGTTACAAAATGCAAACTCTCGGTCTTGAACTTGTTAGAAATGCAGATTCTGAACAGGGGTTGGAACCAGAACAAGTTCAAAGCCTTGCAGAGTAAGCTACTATATTCAATCCCATACACACCTTGTTCTTTCCTCATTGCATCTGCTTCTGTTTTTACCTACTGGTTGTTAACCCTCCCAAATAATCAGGCATATGGACAATTAAGTCTACAAACTTAATTGTTCTAAGTACTACATTATCTCATTGCTGAATATCACTACGGTCACTTTCAAAGTACTACCCTTAGGAAGCTATACACCGATGCCATCTTCTAGTCCACCCTTCAGAGCAGTTTTGGAACTGTTTCTAGAATGGCCATTGTGCACAGTGGCATGGTGGTAGGTTCACAAATTTAATTGTGTAGTTATCTGTAAAGGAGTTTTTAGCCAGTCTGGATCACCCACCCTGCTCACCAGATCTTGCCCCCAGTGACTTTTTTCTTTATTTGACGATAAAAAATATACTGAAAATAAGACATTTTGATGACATTCAGGACATCAAGGGTAGTACGATGATAGCTCTGATGGCCGTTCCTGAAAGAGTTCCAGAATTGTTTTGAAGGATGGACAGTGTGCTGACGTTGGTGCATAGCGTCCCACGAGGACTGCTTCGAAGGCGACTGTAGTGATATTCAGCAATGAGGTATGTAGCACTTTTTCTGAATGAGTTTGCAAACTTAATCACAAATGTTAATTATAGTATCCAGCAGTAGAGGGCTAGTTGAATACGTCACAAGATACTTTGACAATAGAATGCGAGGCAGCCAGTAAAATGATGCTAATGTACAGTTACTGATATAGAAAGGAATCCATGATATTTAGCAAAAAAGCAGAATACAAGGTAGTGTACAGGATACAGACTATATAACATGCATATGTTTTTATTCTGACTCATAGTGACCCTGTGTATACAGAGTAGAGTGCTCCATAGAGTTTTCAATGCTGTGATGTTTTGAAAGCAGATTAGCAGGCCTGTCTTCTGAGGTGCCTCTAGTAGGTCCAAACCACTAAACTGTGGATTAGAAGTCAAGGACTGAACCATTTGTGTGACCCAGGGACTCCTTTCAGTGTATATATGAATTACCTCAAAATGTTAAGGTGGTTATTTCTAGATTGTGTGTCATCTGTTTTCTGAATTTGTCTGCAATAAACTAATACTTCATGTGCAAATTATTTCTTGGAATTTTTTTGGTGATGCCATGTTTTTTTCACTTAACGGAATGGATGCTGAATCTTTTTATTCAAACAATGGGATGCTAGTTGCAAGTAGGGAATACTGGTCCTGTGTTCAGTGAAGCTCGTCATACATGAGAGACACGTAGGTCACATGGCTCATGAAGTGCATCGCGGTTTCTGGTTACACTTCAGCCATAAGATATCTTACCTTTCGAAAAATATTCACAAAATACTAAATAAACATTGCACTTGCTGCATGTACTAATTATCAGTTTGGTTCAGAGTGGGCCATGTCTGTACTATATTCCTTGAAGCACATCACACATGTGGGACATATTGGACCTGTGCCCCTGGAAGTACATCCCAAACTGTTTACATCTCCAAAATAATCCACTTACTTGAGTATTTCTGAATTTTGGTCCATAGTTGCCCAGTAATACAAAAGAGATAGTAAACATACTTGCAAACTTTGTCTTGCTGTACAGAAACCAAGACACAAAAGTTTCACACAATCACTCCAGGAAGCATCCCCTTATACCACTGGCTCTCAACACTCAAATGTGGCACAAACCAACTTCCTTGTTTTTTAGGCAGTTGCACTAGTATCCTGCATGATGACGGAATGTACTAAAGTAGTAGTAATGCCATCCAGTAACTTCGAGGGCCAGAAAATGTAACTGGAACATACAACCCAGGGGCCTAGAAAGGATTAAGAACAACACAGACTTTTTTTAGGATTGAATGAAAATGTACATTCCCATGTAAATTTGCATGCTCAGCTATGTGCAGCTTCCACTGCTCCCCCTGCAGGGTGACAGCACACTTTTCCTGTCTGCTCCATATATGTCCTATCCTCCCAACAGTCTCCAATCGCCTCTTCTCCGCATACCCCCCTTCCTCCAGTAAGAGGTCAGCAGGACAACATCCTATAGATGCCTAGAACCATAAAGTGCCCACAAAATATGGTCACTCTGCATTGCCAAGTCCAATCCATTGCTGTCCAAAGAGTTGACCTTCGTTATGATTTATGGACAGGGGCAGTATCAGGGCCAGAGGGGCAGTATCAGGGCCATGCGCCTAGGGGAACCTCGAAGCCTCTGGACCATCAGTTGTGGTCTTTTAGTGGCGATCTCAGGGTGCACCCCTATTTATTCTTGAAGAACAACAAAGACTTAAAAAATCGTATTCACATTCTGATGTGCAGAGCTTGCCTGAAATGCCATTTTCCCCAATTTTTATCTTAAAAAACTTAAAAGTTCCAAGAATGCTACAGTGAATACCTGGATACTTACCATCTTGATTCATTATACTTTTGTATGTTTGCTTTATATGTGTGAATTTATGTATATAGTTTTTTCCAAAATAATATTAAAGTTTATTATAGATATCAGATACCTCAGCACAAAATAAATCACTTTGTGTCTCTGAGAGTATATAAGAATATTCTCCTTCCTATCCTCAGTATCATTATCACATCTAAAAGAAAAAAAAACTAATTCCTATTATTTAATATCTAACCCATATTCAAATTCTCTCAAGTATCCTCAAAGTGTTTTTATAAGGATATTTACAAATTGAAATCCAATCAAGTTTCATGCATTGCATTTGGTTGTTATGTCTCTTTAGTATTTTATTCTAGAACTGTGCAATTTTTATTTTTCAGTGACTTTTTTTATGATAACAAGCCAGTTATCTTAGGAATATCCCACATTGTAGATTTATCTGATTGTTTTCTTGCAGTATAATTTATTATTCCCTGTATTTTCTTTAAACAAAAGTTTGCTGTAGAGGCATGATTAGATAGCTTCAGGTTAAACACAGCTGTACCTAAACGTTATAGGTATAGCTGTGTACTTTGTTTTTGCATCCCATCAGGAAGTACGTTGAACTACTAGTTTAGTACTAAGTTTGATCTCTTGTTTAAGATCCATAGATCTCTCTGTAGGTCTATTTCTCCCTTGGTAGTTACTTGAGTAAGAGCCCTGGTGCCGCAGTGTTAAGCACTTGGCTGCTAACCAAAAGGGCAATGGTTCAAACCCACCATCTGTTCTCAGGAGAGATGTGGCAGTCTGCTTCTACAAAGATCACAGCCTCAGAAGCCTAGGGCGCTGTAGTGCCCTATAGGGGCATGAATTGCCATGAATTGGACTGACTCAATGGCAATAAGTTTTAGTGTAATTTGTAGGGTGAAGCTTTGAGGCTAATTGTGAGGCTAATTACAATGACACTTCTAAAGAGATAATTTTAAACAGAACAGAGAACTATTCGCTAGTCTCACCATGATTGAAATTATGCCTTCCTTTCAGTATCAGCTGGTGTCACCTCAGGATGTGGTTTCTGAGGCCCCCATTCACCTGAAATTGCCTGAAGTCAAATTCTTGGCACAAGATAAACTTAAGAGGCTTCATGGCTATCATAGTTGTCCTATCATACAGAAGGTTTGTGGTTTTATGATTACCTGTCTCCATGTTATTCATTTTTATCTACTACTGGGTGCATTTCTTAATGATCTTGTGAAGGTTCCTATACACTCATAAGAATCTGTCAATTTTGGCTTCAGTGTCTCTATGAATCAGGGCTTTGAACGTGTTTGACTTTACATTTCTAGCAAGTTCCCAGGAGGTTATACATAAAAGTCACCTGGGGATACTGTTAAAATGTAGATTTTGATTCAGTATATCTGCAGTGGACACGCACAGTCTCAGGTTCCAAATGGAATAAGCTGGTATGAAGCTCTGCTTTTAACACTGTTAAGGAGAGAGAGGACGTGTTCCATCTGGATTCTGTAAGGACGAGGGAAAGTAGAAGTCAGGAGCCTAGAGTGAGGAAGAAGCTTGAGGAAAATGTAGTCAATGCTATCCTAGAAAGCCCTTGTCTAGAACACAAAATGATGGAGGAATTTCTAGCGTCACAGGCATGAGTGAAGTCCAACGTTAACTTTTAATCACCAATTTAAAAAACAAGGATTTGATCTAATAACTGTGAAGTGGTGGAAAATGATTACCAGTTGATAGACTTGCACTTGCTAATTTGATAAAGGTTGGTTATATAATCATTTTGTAATTCTAAAATTGCTGTTATATATTTATATACTAGTATTTTTCCGAAGAGTCTTCCATCATGAACTGGGACTAGTTAATTTACTAGAAAGGTGCTGGGAACCAGCCCCAGCAGGGTTTCGGGACCACGAAGGGGTGGGTGGCGTCGGCGGAGGAGGAAAATGATGAGACTGAGACAGGAGTTTTGGAGAATGGAAGCCCGTTAAGGTCTGTCTTTTTTTATTTTTTATAGTCAATGAGGTAACTGTACTTTGACCACTTAAGCGATTGGCTAGCAAGAAGTAGATACCTGGTGGTCTCTCTTCATGTTAATCATTAGGGTCTTCTAAATAATGGCCCGAGACAGTGGTCTCTTTTCATGTTAATTATTAGGGTCCTCTCTGTTGGCTAGTAAAGAACCGATACCTTGAAGTCCTGTTTCGTGTTAATCATTAGGGCCCTCTAAATAATGGTTCAAGACCAGTATATTATGATTATAATCAACAGTTGGAGCAAGGCTAATCCTGGAACTCTATTAATTCTACCTATGCCTTGAGATCAAAGGTGCAGGAAGAGAGAATAAACTCATCTTAAAAAGTTATACTCTGACAGTCTCTATTTGTTCCTTCTTTGCTCTTTCTTATCTCTTCCTGTGGGGACAGTAAGTGTCCACTGTCCCTTACTCTAAGCTTCTCTCAAGCTGCTCTAAGAAGGATATTTCTTTAGTATTTGTCTATTTGCGAATACCAAATATAATAAACTTGGGAGACTATCCATCTTCCTGATGTGTGGAGTGGAATGTTCATTTCTAAGAGCTGGGGGAGGGGGGCATCCCCGGGGAGCCTCTCAGGGCCTTCCTGCAATCTGCTTATCACCTGTGAAGGGGGATGTGCAGTTGGGAGAAGCCAGCGGGGTTGGGCCGGCCTGGGTGCTCTCAGGCGGGGCGTGCTGCATTGGAATTCATTCTTCCGAGCTCTTTTCTCTAGGAGTTCCCAGTCAGGTTTTCCCAATATTATTTGATAAGCCAAGGGGGTCATAAAGCCCCTCTTAGAAGGCATCTGCCTTGATCCTCGTGCCGGGAGAGGAGGGGGTATTTTTTTAGGAAGGTTTGATTAGGTTACAAAATATTATCAAGGAGAGTGTCATGGTTTGAATTGTGTCCCCCCAAAAATGTGTGCAGCCATGTGGCTGGGATATGGTTCCCAGTATCTTGGAAATGTCCTCCATTGTGTGGTTTTGCTAACCTGTATGTTAAAGGATTAGGGTGGGGCTGTGAATTCCTGCTATGGGGAAGTTTCCCTGGAGTATGGCTTGCCCCACCCTTAATGCTTTTAGCTTGCGAGGAATAAAAGGAAAAACAACCAAGGACAATTTGAGAACCTCGCTACCATCAAGCAAGCAGCACCGGGAGCAGAACGCGTCATTCAGACCAGAGGTTCTTGCGTTAGGACGCTCCCTGGACAATGACCGATGCAATACTGGACTTTCCTCCAGAGCCGTCAAGGGGAAAGTCTTTCTCTGGAGCGGACACCCTGAATATGGACTCGCAACCTACCGGACTGTGTAAGGATAAATCTTTCTTTGTTAAAGCCATCCACTCTGTGGTATTTCTGTTAGAGCAGCCCTAGCTGACTAAAACAGAATTGGTACCGGGAGTGGGGTGCTGGTCTAGCAAATACCTAAAATGTGGAAGCCACTTTGAAACTGCGAATGGATAGAAGATTCAGAAGGAACGAAGAAGGCGCAGATGGTGAGAAACAACAGAGGACCGGCAGCAGCAGCAGCGGCAGCAGCAGAACTAGAGGCAGCGCTGGAGCCGACCCGTGGAGCGAGAGAGGTCAGTGCCTGCGCAGAGTTTTCCTCGCGGAACGGGGTGCCTCTGGGCACTTGAATCGGTGAGCTGGCCTTGCTGACCCACGGAGTGAGAGAGTTAAGTGCCTTTGGGCAGGACGCTTTCCAGCAAGAGTGGGGTGCCTCCGGGCACTTAAACCAGTGGAGCTACAGAGCTTTGGAACACTTGCCCGGCAGGGCAGATGTGGGCCTGAGGCCCAGGCCATGCGGCCATAGGAAGCTGAAGCTGAAGAGGCAGATAGCGTGAGAAGCTGAGCTGCCTCAGTCTCAAGAGGTATGGCCATGACCTCAGGGGTTTGAAAGGGTGGAACCATGGCGTGCTGTGTTCGTAAGGGTGGAATTGCCACTCAGTTGGGCTTTGGGTGCTCCTAAAGCCGATGGGACAGAGTTTCTGTCCAAGTGGGCCTTGAAGGCAAAGTTGTAGCACGGGGCTGGAGGTCTCCACTCAGAAACCTGAGAGTGTGGCCGATACCTAGAGTCTGGAGAGCATTGCTGTTGTGTAGAATGTCTCAGAAAATGTAAGAGTATTTCCAAAGCTTTGAGGGCTAATGTAATGTGTTCTGTTGACTTGCCTGTTGCCTGTTAATGCCTAAGTTTCACAGATGTAGAAGAGTTTTTGTATTTTGGACTTGGAACTGATTTAAGACTTCTGTTATATGGATGGACATAATTTTGCCATGGTGAGATGAATGTGTTAAATGTTTTGTGATGTGATTTTTGGGTTGTCAAAGGGTGGGATGTCATGGTTTGAATTGTGTCCCCCCAAAAATGTGTGCAGCCATGTGGCTGGGATATGGTTCCCAGTATCTTGGAAATGTCCTCCATTGTGTGGTTTTGCTAACCTGTATGTTAAAGGATTAGGGTGGGGCTGTGAATTCCTGCTATGGGGAAGTTTCCCTGGAGTATGGCTTGCCCCACCCTTAATGCTTTTAGCTTGCGAGGAATAAAAGGAAAAACAACCAAGGACAATTTGAGAACCTCGCTACCATCAAGCAAGCAGCACCGGGAGCAGAACGCGTCGTTCAGACCAGAGGTTCTTGCGTTAGGACGCTCCCTGGACAATGACCGATGCAATACTGGACTTTCCTCCAGAGCCGTCAAGGGGAAAGTCTTTCTCTGGAGCGGACACCCTGAATATGGACTCGCAACCTACCGGACTGTGTAAGGATAAATCTTTCTTTGTTAAAGCCATCCACTCTGTGGTATTTCTGTTAGAGCAGCCCTAGCTGACTAAAACAGAGAGTATGGCCAGAAATATGTCACGGGTGAGATGCCTCCACCCGTCATCACATAAGCTTGTGACTTTGTTCACAGGGGCTTTTGTGGGTGACAGGCCTCGGCAGAAAGACAGTTTCAGTGCTTAAGTGAATTAATAACACATGCTGCAAATGGTGACAAATGGGTTTTTCCTGGCTGTTTCTTTTTTGAATGTAATTTTGGATTCATTCTCATGCAAACTTTCATAATAATGTTTTAATCAACTTCAACCAAGAGAGTGTGATGCCCTAGAAGTCAAGTGAAGAAAGTTTACTACGGAGAAGGAAATGATTAACTGTGTTAAATACTAATACTAGGTCAAGTAGGATTAAGTTAAGGCTAAGAACAGATCTTCAAACTCACATGAAAACCAGACTTACTGGATCCATTAAGAGTGGGATAATTCTGAATCTAATGTCCAGAAATAATCTTTAAACCTTGAACCAAAGCTATCTCATGAAGCTGTTTTAAACTAAACAACAATTTAGCCCAATTAAAGAATGTTTGCCTTGAAAATAGTACTCTTATAAAAAAATTATCTATATGAGTGTAAACCGACCACAGTTAATGTAAAGCACAGATGAGAACTTTAAGAGGCAGGAAGCTGAAAAGTGATAAAACAACAAATGTGGGTAGAGAGAGGAGTGACGCAATGTGTGGAATGTAATCAATGTTGGACTGTTTATGTTGAGTAGAAGTATGTTTGTATATAATGCACCAAAAATAAATGTTTGTTTTGTTAAGTTAATATGTTCCTATACTCTGTCAACATTAGGTTATGTCATAAATAAAAAGATCATACTTGGAATAGCAATAAAAAAAATGTAAAATAGCCAGGAACAGCTCTTATCTAGGTCACCTATGACTTCCCAGTTCTCAAATGCTGTGGTCAGTTTTTAGTTCTTTTCATTTTATTTGATGTTCTTTCAGCAACATTTAACAAAAATGATCATCTTTTGCAAATGCTTTCTTTACTTGACATTCAGAATATAAGTTTCTTAGTTTTGCTCCTATCTGATTGGCCACAATTATGTAAATATGTGTGCATCTATATGAGGACTTTGAACTGGTTCTTGCTTGAACCCTTCCTGCTGAATATATGCACTGCTGGCAAGTTCCCAGGCAATGTTAGTATTTCCAGTTAGGGACCAATTCTGAGAACCACTAGTAGAGCAGTGGGTCTCACAATTTATTGTACTTAAGAATCACCTGGAAAACTTGTTAAACTGTAGGTTGTGATTCAGTATATCTAGGTTGGAAATGGAAACCTTGGTTGTATAAGTGGTTAAGAGCTACAGCTACTAAACAGAAGATTAGCAGTTCAGATCCCTCAGGGAAACCTATTGGGCAGTTCTACTTTGTCCTACAGGATTGCTATGAGTCAGAATCATGGTAAAGAGTTTGTTTCGGGTCTGGGGTGGGGTGGGGGAAGAAATGCAAATTCTCAACTGCAGTTCAACTGGAATGAATCCATTTCAAAGCCCTGATTTTTATATATGTATATACTGGATTTGTATAGATATAAATATATTTATATTTATGTATATGTATATACTGGATTTATACACACACACACACACACACACACACGCACTCACACTGTTAACTGGTGGTATGGTGGTATAATGGTTAAGTGCTACATCTGCTAACCAAAAGGTCAGCAGTTCGAATCCACCAGTGATTCTTGGAAACCCTATGGAGCCGTTCTGCTCTGTCCTATAGCATCACTATGAGTTGGCTTTGGCTTGATAGCAGTAGGTTTAGTTTTATATATATACCGGCAAACCTGGGGGTGTAGTGTTTAAGTGCTACGTCTGCTGACCAAAAAGTCAGCAGTTCAAATCCACCAGACACTCCTTGGAAACTTGTTGGGGCAGTTCTACTCCAATCTATAGGGTCACGATGAGTTGGAATCAACTCAGTGGCAGTGGGTTTGGTTTTATGTGCATACTGGAGCCCAAGTGGCAGAATGGTGAAGAGGTCAGCAGTTTGAACCTACCAGGCACTCCTTGGAAACCCTATGAATCAGTTCTCCTGTGTCCTACCAGGTTGCTGTAAGTTGGAATTGACTGAACAACAATGGCTTTATATATACTCTGGAGTCCCTGGGTGGTACAAATGGTTAAAGAGCCAGAGGCTTGGCTACTTACTCCCAAAAAACCAGCCATTGAAAATCCTATGGAGGACACTTCTATTCTGATGCAGATGGGGTTGCCATCAGTTAGAATCTACTGGATGGCAGCTCTTTAAAAATACATATGTATACATATATTACATATGTGATAAATGTATCAACAAACATCACCATAAGATAAATATAGTGTTCGTAACACATACATATTATAATATTTTAATTCTGTAGTTGCCACCTGCAATGTTTCTGTGAATCCCCCAGAGGGCAGACAAATACAGTTTCCACCCAGCAATTAAACAAGTTTGCTATTTGAGTTTCCTTATCAAAAATCCGAGTCGATGGCACTTGCCTGGCTATCAAAAATCAGTTAGAAATATCAATCAGAATTCTATAGTACGGTCCAAGTATATTTATCATGTGATAAAGGAATTAACTTCTTATAATTTATATGAGAATTTTATTAGAAACATAAATGGCAGTTGTTAAATTGTTGAACATTATTGTAATTAGCCCCTCTGAATAGTACATCTTCCATCTGCTCCATCATCCTAAAGGCCTAGAAAACAATCTGCTGCCCATGAAAGCTAGTTGTAGTCCTTTGTTTGGGATCAGAAAAGATCAATTAAGCATCAATGATAATAAAGCAATAAGCTCTGTTAACAAACTGGAGTTTTAAAAATTATTTCTACAGTTATTTCTAATTTCAAAACATCGCATAGTTAAAATAGATCATAAAAGGCAGTTTACAAGTACTGGGTGTATGTTATATTTACAATAGCATGCACACTTGCTATAAATACATCAAGCATACCCCACCTCCTCACGCTCACAGCTGTATTTTTCTAATGTTTCAGTCTGCTTATTATATTTTGATCTGCTTTACCAAAAGGTTAACAGGCACATGACTTTGGCCATGTAGAGGGATGGGCAAATATTTTTAAAAGCTGTGTGAGAAGGACACAACTGTATCTGAGATTTTATTTTTAAAGTGTATGTGACACTTCTAAATGATGAATTCCTCATATACCTCATGAAACTCACTAGAAGTACTGTTGGCTCATCTTGAATTAGAATGTTTGATCAAGCTCATACTTTACATATTTCCTGAATTTAATCTGACTCTACTACTTAAGTTTAAAATGATTTGAAAAGTAAAAACAGAGAGACGATCTGTTAAAAAGCAACATCTGGACATTGCTAAATTATATTCACTGTTGTAAATATTGTCAATAAAAGTTAAATTGGTCAAAATACTGTAACAACAATGTTAGAGAAAATTGAAAGAAGGAGACCCTCCCATAATCTTACCATCTTGAACAACTGTATTTATTCTGCATAGTCTTTTTTTTATGTTTAACCATATACATACTTTTTTTTCCATTGTGGTGAACATAGGGCATGCACAATTTTGATTGATGTACACGACTATTTTGACTTCAAACAAAAATGCAGGGCCTATGCTAGTATGCCATCACACATCTGACATTTTGTCACATTGTGGCAGCTTGCATGGTGCTATGCTGCTGGAAGCTATGGTACTAGTATTTCAAATACTGGTGGGATCACCCATGGTAGACAGGTTTCAGCAAGGCTTCCAAACTAAGACAGACGAGGGAGAAAAGCCTTGCAATCTGTGGTACAAAAAATAGCTGATGAAAGCCTTATGGAGTGCAACAGGCTCTTGTCCAATATAGTAATATGATCATGAAGATGGCACAGAACCAGGCAGCATTTTGCTGTGCTGAATGTGGGGCCTCCGTGAGTCAGAACCACCTTGATAGTAACTAATGACAACATGCTAGTATGACACACTTTATATTGCCTCCTAAGAAAAAAGTTTCATGCTTCTGTTAAGAATGGGCACTGAGTCAAATACCAATAGATACACCTGTTCTGAGGAACTCAGTGATCCAAGTGCATGTTCTGTGCTTGAAGAGGTTAAGGCTGAAAGGATAGAGACACCTTGAGAGACAGAGACCATCTGGAAACTGGTATAACCAATCCTAGAACTACCTGAGTTCTAAAGTAGCTTAACAGTTCAAACTAGTCTTTTTCATCTTATTTGTCCTTACAGTTAACCTCTTTTTTCAAAACTGAGTAAACTTATGTTCTTTGCAACCAAAAGTACAAAGTAAGTTATTAAAACCCTATCTTCTCTTTCTTCCTTTTTCTGTGCTCCCTCTCCTTTATGTGCGTCTATTTACTAAATGATTCATTTGAAATAGAAATAATTTTTAAAGACAAACTTGCCAACTCTGAAAAAAACTTGATATCATTTAAAAAATAAAGAATATTTTAAAGCTTTGCTTTTGTTTCACTATTATCCTTTATCCTAGGAATTATGTAAAGGGTGTATGTATTTCCTAAGAAAAAATCTACAATTTTCATAAATTTACATTATTTAAAATACCATCTCTGTTTTCATCACATGAATTTGGCCCACAAAGGGCTCTCAGTAAAGTATGCAAAGTGTTGTAATAATATTCTACTGCATAGTACAATACAATCATTGTGTTCTATGTGGTGACTTTCATCTAAAAATTTTTCAAAAGTCCAACAAATACTTAGACTCTGTGATGGTCATTTCTTTGTTTACTAGTAATAGTTCACAGAAGGATGGAATGTGCTACCCCTGGCACAAAGAGTTCTGCTGGAAGTTTAGAGTAAAATGTGTTTATACTTCAGTTACTAAAGAGAAAACACTTGTGGAAAAGAAAGCGAAGTTCTAGGAAGCATGTATTTACTATCTCTGTGCTGGTTAGTTGGAACTCTTTTTTGATGAGATCATAGTTTTGATCCCAGTATGGTTCATTTGTCTTTTGCCCCTCTAACCTCAGCAAACTGCCCCCCTAACCTCAGCAACCTGCTTCACAAATGTCTTCTTTTGGTCAAAACAAAGTCCAGAAAAAGCTTAAAATAATCTGTGCAAATTCATCACTACAATTGGAAAAATAAAGTGAAATGCTTGTCCAGTTAATCAATGATTAGTAAAATTATCATTTTCATCTAGACGCTAAGTTATTAGACATACAGAAAGGCACTGCCTACATTTACACAGAAAAATACAATTCTGAAACAATTCTAGGTGAGTCGTTTTAATGATGGGTCTGTGTCTTGCTGTATCAGTGTGCATACGCAAGCTTATTAAAGAAGTGGGAACTAAAAGACTTTAAAAACTTAAAAATCTTAACACTATAGTTTACATAAAAACAATTCATTAGAAGTACTCCAAATCACACAGTAAAAAAAAAAAAAAAAACACCAGAAAACCGAAACCCCTTACCATCAGGTCAATTTCTACTCATAGTGACCCTATAGGACAAAGTAGAAGTGCCCAATAAGATTTCTAAGGCTGTGATCAGTAAGGAAGCAGACTGCCACATCTTTCTTCTTCCTCCTATGGAGTGCCTGGAGGGTGCAAACCTTGTTCTTTTTGATGAGTAGGGGAGCACTGAACCCCTGTGGCACCAAGGCTCCTTCAGGCAGTAGCAAACCAAAAAGCAATGAGTTTTGCTCTTTGGGCTACCCTCATCACACAATCAGTTTTTTCAAAGTTGTTTATAAGTTCATTTTATTCTGTTGTCATTAGGTGTCATTTATTGTGTTGTCATTAGGTGCCATAGTGTTCCAACTCACAGCAACCCTATGTACAATAGAACAAAACCCTGCCTGATTCTGCGCTATCCTCACTATCACTGATGTGTTTGAGATCATTTTTGTAGCCACCGTGTCATGGGCTGACCTGTGTCTCCACAAAAATGTGTGTAGCCTTTTGGTTGGGCCACCATTCCCAATATTTTGTGTTTGTTGTCCATTTTGTGATTTTTCCTATGCTATGCATCCTAATCTCTGCCTGTGGTTAACAGAGTGAATTGTGTTAGAGAGGGTTAGGGTGGGACTCTAACACCCTTCCTAAGGTCACCTCTCAGCTCCAATGTAAAGGGAGTTTCCCTGCAGTGTGGCTTGCATCACCTCTCCTCCTTTCATCCTACAAGAGATAAAAGGAAAGAGAAGCAAGCAGAGAGTTGGGGAACTCATACTATCAAGAAAAGCAACACCATGAGCAGAGTGCATCCTTCAGACCTGAGTTTCCTGCACTGAGATGCTCTCAGACCAAAGACGGATGCAACACAAAGACTTTCCTCCAGAGCCAGCAGAGAGAGAGTGCATTCTCCTGAGCTGGCACCCTGAATTCAAGCTTCTAGTGTACTGGACTGTGTAAGAATAAATGTTTCTTTGTTAAAGCCACACACTTGTGATATTTCTGTTAGAGTAGTTACCAAATGATCAAGACACTGTGTGAGTCTATCTCGCTGAGGGACTTCCTCTTTTTCGATGACCTTGTGCTTTAACAGATACAACATTCATCTCCAGGAATTGGTCCCTCCCAATAACATGTCCAAGTGTGTGAAATGAAGTCCCTCCTTGCTTCTAATGAGCATTCTGACTGTATCTCTTCCAAAACACATTTATTTGTTCTTCTGGCAGTCCGTGGTATACTCAATATTCTTTGCCAGTACCATGATTTAAATACATCAGTTCTTCAGTCTTCCTTTTACATTGTCCAGCTTTTGCATGCATATGACACAGTTGAAAATACCATGGCTTGGATCAAGGGCCCCTTTATGCTCAGTGTGAAATCTTTGGTTTTTAACACTTTAAAGAGGCCTTTTACAGCGGATTTTCCCGATGCAATATGTTGTTTGATTTCCTGACTGCTGTTCCCATGGATGTTGATTATGATGGGTCCAAGTGAAATTAAATCCTTGACAACTTCAGGCTTGTCTCTGTTTATCTTGAGTTGCTTATTGTTGCAATTGTAAGGATTTTTGTTGTCTTTATGCTAAAATGTAATCCATGCTGAAGGCTGTAGTTTTTGATCTTCATCAGTAAGTGCTTCAAGTCTTGTCTACTTTCAGCAAATATAGTTGTACAATTAGTATTAAGATAATTTTGGTGCCATCTGTGTATCAAAAAAGACATGATACATCTTTAGTAACTTGGAACTACAGCTCTGTGAAAATTGGTGATCATAATTGCTGTAGTATTCCTCAACAATTACGGAGTTGGGAAAAAATAGTGAATGTACTATAGAGTCCAGAAGAAGAAACAAATCTGTCTTGGAAGAAGTATAACCAAAATGTTCTTAAGAGGGCAAGACCGTTTTACATACTTCAACATTTTATCAGGAGAGACCAGTCTCTGGAGAAAGACATCATGCTGGGAGAAGATCAGCAAAAAAGAGGAAGACCGTCAATGAGATCGACTGAGACATTGCTGCAACAATGAGCTCAAACATAGCAACGATTGTGAGGATGGCTCAGGACCAATCAGTATTTTGTTCTGTTCTGCAGAGGGTCTGTATACGTTGGAATCGATTCAGTGACACCTAACAACAACAACACAATAAAGCAAAATGTGTGCGTGAGGGGGAAGGTTGTTTTAGTGTTTTTAGTAAAATATTTAATTTTGTAATGAATTTTCTCTTAAATCCAAACAAAGAAACAAAAATATAATATGGGGGTCAAATAATGAATAATTTTTATAAATGGCCAAAAAAGAATTCTAACCAGTTGTACCATAAGTTTTTCAGTTTGTGTTTGTGTGCATGCAGGCATTTGTTAAAAAAAAAAAAAAAAAACCGCTGCCATCAAGTTGGATCCAACTCATAGCAACCCTTGAGGTCAGGGTTGAACTGCCCCATGCAGTTTCCAAGGAGCGTCTGGCATCTTTGAACTGCTGACCTTTTAACCACTACACCACCAAAGTTTCCAGGTTTTTGTTAGCATACAAGAAATTAAGTACAATATATCTCTCATTTAAAATAATAATTTGGTTTCACATTTTGTGAATCTATACCTGTGTTGGGTGGAAAGTTTTTGGACAGTTTCTTCTGTCCTCTCCTACTTGTACCAAAAACAAACAAACAAACAAAAAAAAAACACTGCCTTTGAGTTGATTTTGATTCATAGTAACCCTATATGACAGAGTAGAACTGTACCACTGAGTTTCCAAGGAGCATATAGTGGATTTGAGCTGCTGACATTTTGTTTAGCAGCCATAGCACTAAACCACTGTACCACCAGGGTTTCCCTGTTTGCAGCAGGGACTGTTACTATGGTTCTTCTTAAAAAGGAGATATAGTTGTTCTTTCTTCTTGCCTTAAGGAAGCTCCATATGCCCAGTTCCTTATTAGCTCTAAAAGACTGATAGAATTGATTAAAATTCTCAGTTTAAATATTTAATACCCAAACCTTTGGATCAAAGGCTATACTTTGAATCCTCTGCATATTGTAGATTTGAAGATAAGTAGCACACAGTCAGTCTCCGCCTCCCAGAAACTCAGTGTGAATTTGTATGTCTATACAGTAAGTTCTCTGTTAAAAGTATAAATGAATCCTAGACTTCATCCTCTTGAAGGATTTAAACATTGAGATGCAACTGTGAAAATGACAGTAGAAAGCTTGTTAAGACTGGTAGACATTAAATATGAAGCTGTCAGTTTCACTTAATTGATCTATATTTCAAAGTACTTACAGTCAAAATACTGAAAGGATTTTTTTCAAGATGCAGACTGACTCCAAAATTTATATGGAAATAAATTTGGTAGACTCGCACAAACTGTTTTTAAGACATATCAATACCGTCTGAATTTGACAAAAGGATAGACATGTACACCCAAGAAGCAAAACAGAGTCCAGAAATAGACTCATACAAGTTAACCAACTGGTTTTTGACAGGTGGTAAAGCTGATACAATGGAGAAAGGATAGCCTTTCCAGTCAATGGTGCTAGACAAAGTGAACATCTGTATGCAAAAAACTGAATCATGACCTCTGCTTCCTGCCTTAAACAGATCGATAGGAGGCTGTCCTACTTGTCTCTAGATGGAAGAGAAGAGTGTGGAGAGGAGGGGGTAGGAGATTTTTAAGAGCATATGACAAGTATAAAATGAAAAGGAGGAGTATGCAGTCACAGGTCAAGGAGAGCAGGGGAGCTTAGATAGGCGGGCATGCAATACTAATTTGGATTGTATACTTTCACTGAATCACAATTAAAAAATCACAGATCTAAACTTTTAGGAGAAAATATTTTTGACGTTGGTGTAGGCAAAGATTTCTTAGATGTGATGATGTAAGTATAACCGATAAAAGAAAATATTGAAATTAATATTGAATTTAAAACTTTCCATCTTCAGAAGACACTGTTAAGAGGATGAAAAGATGAGGAACAGACTGGGGGAGGATATTTACGAGTCCCATATCCGACAGAAGAGTTGTATCCAGAATGTAAAAAGAACTCTCAACAATAAGAAAATAAGCCCAATTTAAAAATAGACAAAAGATTTGAATAGAAGCTTTACCAAAGTAAATAGACAGCAAATAAGCATATGAACAATGTTCAACATCATTAGTCAATAAGGTGATGAAAATTAACTACTGATGAGATACTACACACCTCTTACAAACCAAAACTCATTGCTGTTGATTCCAACTCATAGTGACCCTGTTGTTGTCATGTGCCATCTAGTTGGCTCAGACTCATAGAGACACCATATACAACAGAATGAATATACACATCTATTAGAATAGCTTTTTAAAAATCTAACAATATTAAATACAGCCAGAACACTTACGTTGTTGGGAATGAAAACACAGTATAGCCACCTTGAAAATAAGGCAGTTTCTCATAAAGTTAGATATGCATTTCAGATATGACACAACAATGTAACTTTCAATTATTTTCCTTAAAGAAATAAAAATGTATGTTCACAAAAATTCATACACAAATATTTATAGCAGCTTAGTCATAATTTCTAAAAGCAGAAAACAAATGGAATGTTCTTCAACTGGTATACAGGTAAATAGTGGCACTTGTATGCAATGAAATACTAAGGAATGGAATAAAATATCCATACACAGAGTAGTGTGGATAAATCTCGAATACTTTACAGTAAACTAAGTAAACCAGTTTCAAAAGACTGTGTACTAAGAATGGCCAAAACAATCTTGACAGAGAAGAACAAAGTTGGAAGGCTCACACTTTCCAGTATCAAAATATACTTCAAAGCTAGAGTTATCAAGACAATTTGCTACTCATGTAAGAACAGACATACAGACCAATTAAATAGAATCAAGAATCTGGAAATAAACACAGGTATCAATACCCAAATGATTTTCTACAGTGGTGTCAACACCATTCAGTGAAAAAAGAATAGTCCCTTCAATAAATGGTAGTGGGACAACTGGATTTCCACATGCAAAAGAATGTAGTTGGACCCCTATTTTATATCATACAAAAATTAAAATGGATTAAGGACAGTTTTAGTCTGGGTTCTCTAGAGAAGCAAAATCAGTAAAGCATATAAATATATATAGAGAGATTTGTATTAAAGAGGTGGCTCATGCAGTTGTAGAGGCTATAATGCTCCGAATAGTCCATTGGGATAGATGTTTCTCCTGATTTGCAGAGCTGCAGATGCTGTTGAACCCATGATTGGCAGGACTATTGCTCACAGGCTATGAAGATCAACAAATCCAAATATCGGTAGGCAAGACAACAGGTAATCTGCCAGCTCAGGTCCCAAGAACCAGACATCAGACAATGGTCCAGAATGAGCCAGAGCCCCTGAGACTTGTCAGAATGTCTGCCCACACTTGATATAAGCCACAAGCCCAAGAAAACTCCACTTCAGTTGATCGGTTCCACTCATAGCGTATCCCATCGTAAAGGTCATAACATCATATCTCAACAGGGAAGTGACCGCAGCATCACACCGTTGTCAAAATACTAAGAATCATCACCCAGCCAAGTTGATGCACAGTCTTAACCATCACAAGGACCTGATATATGTATGAATACATCAGTGACAAGTATATTCTTAAATATAAATGCGGAAAAGGAAAAACATGTTCTGAGCAACTAAAATGTTTCTCAGTAAATTCTCATGTAGGGAAAGTCGGTGACCAGAAAGAAAAATGTCAGTAGGAAGAGAGTTATTTATTAATCTAACTTTCCAAATGTAAAACTGTAATAGAAACACTGTTGCTTAGAAAAGCAAAGTTGTGAACAACCCGACATTGTGCTAAATATTCTTTGGGATAGATGTAGATCTGAGAAATAAGAACCACCACACAAATAGACATATGCACACCCATGTTTGTTGCAGCATTATTCACAATAGCAAAAAGATAGAAACAACCTAAGCGCCCATAACGAGGTAAATGAATAAACAAACTATGGTACTTACATATAGTGGAATATTACATAGTGATAAAGAACAGTGATGAATCTTTGAAACATCTCACAATATGGATGAATCTAGAGGAATTATGTTGACTGAAATAAATCAATCACAAAAGGACAAATGCTCTGAGACCACTATTATAAAAATTCATGAAAAGATTTACATATAGAAAGGAACAACCTTTGATGGTTAGAGGGAGGAGAGGAGTGGGGAGGGAAAAACACTAATAAGACAATAGACAAATGATAACTCTGATGAAGGATAAGACAGTACGCAATACTGGAAAAGTCAGCACAGCTTGACCAAGGCAAAGTCATAGAAGCTTCACAGACACATCCAAACTTCTGTAGGAATTGAGGTACTGGGCTGAGAACTGGAACCATGGTCTCAGGAGACAGCTAGCTCAATTGGCATAATGTTTATAAAGAAAACATTCTGCTTCCTACTGTAGTGAGTGTTGTCCAGGGTCTTAAAAGCTTATAAGCAGCCATCCAACATGCTATACTGGACCCACCTGATCTAGAGTAAGGAAGAATGAAGATAACCAAAGACACAAAGGAAATATTGGTCCAGAGTACTATTGAACCACAACTAACACAGCCTCCACCAGACTGAGTCCAGAATAATGCCCAGCTACCACTACCAACTGTCTGACAGGAATCACAATAGAAGGATCACAGACAGAGCTGGAGGAAAATGTAAAATAGAATTCAAACTTACACAAAAAGACTAGGCTTTCTTGCCTGATAGAGACTGAAGAAACCCTGAAAGTACAACCCCCAGACGTCCTTTTAGCTCAGTACTGAATTCACTCTTAAGGTTCAAACTTCAGCTGAAAATTAGGCGGGCCCATAAAACAGACAATAATACAGGTAGCTCAACCAAGTGTATGAGACTAAGTGGGCATACCAGTCCGGGGGCGAAGACAAGAAGGCAGGCAGAGACAGAAAAGCTGGATGAATCTAAACAGGAAAGCCAAGGTCAAAGAGGGGAGAGTGTTGACGTGTTGTAGGGTTGACAATAAATGTCACAAAACAATACGTGTATTAGTTGTTTATTGAGAAACTGATTTGCTCTGTAAACCTTCATCTGAAGCATAGTATAATATTCTTCAGAAGAAAAATAGAGGTATATTTTAGGTAAGATGATGGTGGAAAACGGACAAAACCAAAGGCACTTGGATTAATTTAATTAGTACCCTATTGAATTTAAGAATATGGTATCCACATATGCACAAACATAGATCAGTAGTAGATTTAGGGAAACACTATTAGACTGCACCTGTTGGAGTCCTCGGTGAATCCAGTCCTTGTTTAAAGCTTCCAGTTGGAGCTGGCAGTTGTTGTAGGGATTAAATTATTTAAAGTCTTCAGCTGGCTAGTGTATGCAAGCAGTAACTTAGAAAACAATCTATTTTTTAAAATCTGTTCCTAAGTTTGCTTTGCTTAGGCTGTAAGACTACATACATCTCCCACCTGCTACATTCTTCAATCTTTTTGTCAGAGAGGGTAAATTTATCACCCTCCAAAAGGTCTTTAAGGAATGTCTACATTTTAATACAGGACACTTATTTTGAGCACAATTTATTTTGCTAAACAACTGAAAAGGTATTATTTAAATTTAGTTTCAAAGGAGAACTACCAAGTTACTTATTTCAGTGACTGTCTTTTAAATTTTTTGGTTTTTATTATAGTTAGAGGGCTTTTTGTAATAACAATATGTGGACTGTTCCAACAGGAATATTTTAAAATTTGACAGCTTCTTACACAATATTTAGCTTCTTTTTAGAAAACCAGCATTACTTCATAAACCTTAGTGTTCCTGGAAGTGACCTTACGAGGAGTTTGGATAAAACCTTCTTGATATCTCTGAAGCAGAGGATTTATTAGGCAAATCTGCTTACAGATAATTAATTACTATTGAGAGGCCCAGTGTTTTTTTGCACTGTTTAAAGCTACAAATATATTTTTTTCCTACTGGAAATTTAGTCTAGTTTTAGACTTCTATCTTTTCTTAAACTTGTTTTCAGCCCTAAGATTTTTCACAGAAACCTTGGTGGCAAAGTGGTTAAGTGCTACAGCTGCTAACCAAAAGGTCAGCAGTTTGAATCCACCAGCCACTCCTTGGAAATTCTGTGGGGGCAGTTCTACTCTGTCCTATAGGATTCCTAGGAGTCTGAATCAGCTCCACAGCAAAGGGTTTAAGATTTTTCACTGCTTTAATTTTAGAAGCTTATTTCTGGAGTAATTAAGATGAAGGCAAAACTCTTAGATATGTAGCAGAGAAAGAAACTCAATTTAAGACAAGCTGCCTCTTAAATAGAGAAAATAATGTTTGAGCTCTTCTGGTGCAATTTCTAGTGAAATGCCTGCAAACTTACCCCAAAGAAAAGTGGAATATGGGATATGGAGAGTCAGTTTGTATAAATCAAACCAAATGAACTAAATAGTTACACCAACTACATCATTGTGACTTTCATTTAACTACTTTTATGTAATCAGGCAGAATTTCACAGTGTCTCCAACTTGGTTGCTTTTAAAAATGTTATCATTGGGCACAATCCCAGAATTTCAGGGGTGAGGGTTTTAAGAAACACCAGATCTAGTCCCACTTCTAGGTCACCTCCTTCAGAGTTTCTCTTATTTTCGGCAGGCTCCCAAAGGAGTCAGCACTCATTCCTCTGCACCTCACAGCTGTTATCACATGCTCTATTTCCTGGGGTTCCTCCTCCATGCCATCCCATCCCACCCAAGATGGATTGTGGTTTGACCCAGTTTCCTTAGCTGGCCCCCCTCCTTCCTTTCTGTCTCTGAAAATAAGCTTGAAGGCTGTTTACATACTGGGGGGAACAATATTAGACAAAGCCTATACTACAATCCAGCTGTCTCTGCCATTGTTGTAAAAATATCCTTTGTGGAAGACCCATCCACCCTCATGTGCATGACTTCCCGCCTGAAGCCATAAAGAATAAAACACAAGCAATCTGCCTTTTCAGCAAGTGCCTTTTCATAGAGTGACTATTTGCTGCTTGTGCAATGTTGTGGCATGAAATAGTTAATAAAATCTGCATTGCTGCAACCAGAGGGGCTGTTGCAATTAGGTACTGTTGAATCATATCAGAAAGAGTGGAGCTCTTCAGTTGCCTGAGCTGACCTGCTACAAGCATTTAGTCACCAACCAGGATTCAACAGGCATCTGAGCTTTCCTTTTCCTGCCTCAAAATCTTTCTTCTCTGAGTGCTTGTCAAGATAAGCCTATCATGTGTGTAAATTTCAAATGTCTGCTATAAAAAGAGTACTACCTGGAAGAAGTATTGTGTTCAAGCCTTGGATTTCCCATTTATTGGCTGAGCAAGCATGGTACCTTCTCTGTATGGCCTTTATCACCAGCACACACATACTAGAGGCCACCGGCTAGGTAACAATCTGTGGCCAACAACTAAGCTTTCAACCAAGTAAGAAGTTAAGCTCTCCTTTCTTCAGTCTGCTGTGAACTATATTTTCCCAAAAAACCCAAACTGGCAGTCATCAAGTCTATGCCTGTCGACCCCATAGGGTTTCCATGGCTGTAGATCTCTGTGGAAGCAGACAGCCACATCTTTCCTCAGTGGAACTGCTGGTGGTTTCCAGTTGCTGACCTTTTGGTTAAAATCAAGTGATTTACCCATCTACATCCTGATTGAATTTACATCTTAGATCTCCCCCTCCCCCGCCCATTTGGATTTAATTATCAGGTTCATATTTTTTTCTCTTGGAATTGACCAGGTGACTCCATGGAATGCTGCTTCTGGCAATTTTCTTTGACCCAGCAAGAAAGTTAGATTAAGGTCCACTAAGGACAGAGCCAACATTGAATCTCTTTTAGTCACAGCAGCAAAGCAGTGTCCTTCATGTGGCGTGCACTCATCATCAAACTTTGTTATTGATAATAATAGTGTTGAACATTATGGTTTTGATGATTTGTTCTGTTTTAGAAAGCACTCTATAATTCTTCATCATCTTGCAGTGATATGATAGACTTATGGTCACCCTAGAGGTACAGCATGATGTAGAGACCATGATCGTGAACTTTGGAGCCAGATTGCTCACATTCAGATACCTGTGCTGTCACTTCCTCACCATGCAACTTTGATCAAGTTATTTAGCTTCATTAAGCCTCAGTTTTCTCGTCTGTAAAGTGAGAGTAATTGTAGTGCTTCCTTCCCAAAGTTGTTATTGGGAAACCCTTGTGGCATAGTGGATTAAGTATTACGTCTACTAAGCAAAACATCAGCAGTTCAAATCTGCCAGGCGCTCCTTGGAAACTCTAGGGTCACTATGAGTTGGACCCGACTCATTGGCACTGGGTTTTTTTTTTAAGGTTGTTGTAAGGAATTAAATGAACTAACATTATTAATAAGAATTTAGAACAGTACCCAGTACATAGTAAGCACAAAAGTGTTAAACAAAAAGTGACTTTAAAAATAAATATTTGATCCACTTCTACCTTCCTATTGTTGTTGTGTGCTGCCAAGTTGACTCTGATTCATGGTGACCCTATATAACAGAGTATAACTGCGCCCTAGGGTTTCCTAGGCTGTAATCTGTATGGGAGCAGATTGCCGGGTCTTTTCGCCTGCAGAGCTGCTGGGTGAATTCTAACCACTGACAGCTTTTGGTAAACAGCCAAGAGCTTAACCACAGTGCAACCAGGACTCCTCTACTTTCCTGGGTGGTATTAAAATTATTTGGAACAAATGGAAAATAGGTGGCCCAGCCAAGTTCCAGAATGAACTTAATTATAATTGCTTTGACTTCAGTTCCAGCTTTCAATAACTAATGACAGTCATCCAGTGGATAATTAAGCTACTTGGAAGCTTAGCAAAGAAAAATTTAAATTTTCTTACAAAGTGCCTCACATAAAATAGAAATACTTAGACAATGTGTTTGTGTGTAGTAACAGCATTAAAATGTTTAGGTTTTTTTTCTGTATATTTCTTACAGATTAAGAAATACTAACATGTTGGCGATATCCTAAAAGTTTGTCATAGGGATCTATTAAAATAAATTATTGCATATTCTTAAAATGGTCCTCAATGCAGCTGTTTAAAAGAATGCAATAAATTCATATATACCAATATGGAACAGCTATCCAGACATATTATGTCAAAAAAAAAACCTGTAGAACAATATGTATGGTATGCACATATATACTTTTGTAATAGTTCTTTTATATAGGTCACACTCAATAGGAATTTTTAAAAAGCAACCCTTCCTGTAAATATTGGATAAAGCCTCAGGCAGGTATCCCATAACTTTCTGGGTCACTCTTAGATAATAGTAAGCCTTCTGAGCACTTTTATGTCCAATAATAGTTTTATTTCTGTAATTAAATTGGTTAGTCCAGTAAAAGAATTGAAACTTCAAACTTCAGTCTAAACTAGCACTTATCCCTTCCTCCAACTCAGCTTGCTTTAACTAGGAGCTGGTGGGCTGGAAGCCTACCCTGCTTCTCAGCCTTGTTTTTCTACTGCCTCCCACCTGCTTCTGTAAGTTCCTCTGATTCTTCCAGTGTTAGACAGAAGAAGGAGAGAAGTACAGGACAGGAAAGGTCTTCCTCGATGGCAAACAGGTAATTCTGGTTGTGGCCTTCTAGGAGTAGCTGATTATGGTTCGGATTCTTTATCTCCTTTGCAGTTTCCTCAGAGATTTCCTCACCGGAAGCCTTCTATTTCAATTCCTATGATGTGGTTGGTACTTTTTTCTGTCAGGCACATATAACTCTAACCCTCAGTCCTTGAATGTCTGACAGTTTACTCCATTATATTGAAGTTTTCATGTTCCTCCAGGCAGCCCATTCTGACAATTTCTTTCAAGCCAGTTTCAGGATGGCCTTTGTCCATGAGCCCACTTGGCCCTCAAGCTAGTGTAGCTAGTTACCAGGAAAGCCTGGCCTCTCCCTGTTCTTCAAACCTAAAGTCGTAGCTTGCTATCTTAGATTTCCCAATTGTGCTGAAGCACCATTCAACCTTGTTCCCCAAACTCTGGGAGATGTTACCCACCCCTAGAAGTGGTCTCTTTGGAGACTTCTATTTGGTTTAAGGTTATGGGAAATACCCTACTCCTGACCCTCGCAAGTATGAGGAAAACACAAAGATAACACAATTTAGTCCAAAGAAAATCCTCCCTCTTTCAGCCAATTCAACTTCAAGCCTTTTACGTCCTCAAGATTCACAATGCCAGTATTTGATTTTTTTCTTCAGAGGGCCTGGGTGGAAAGTAGCACATCTCTTTGGAATGTGAGCATATGTACTATTTGGTGATTGAAACTAAAATAGCAGGAATCTCAATTTAGCAACCTAATTATATATCCAGAGACTATCTCTGCAAGAGGTATCTCTGCAAAATATCTCTGCAAGAAATGGTGTGTCTGCTTCTGTGGGAATGAAGGGCTGATAATTAGTCACATAGAGGGAGACATTTTGCTGTATAGCCTCTTGTACCTTTTACATTTTGTATTATGTACATTTGTCCCTATTCCGCATATATATATACACATATACATAAAGCCAAACCTGTTGCTGCTGAGTCAGTTCCAGCTCATAGTGATCCTATAGGACAAAGTAGAACTGCCCCATAGAGTTTCCAGATAGCACATGGTGAATTTGAACAGCCACCATTGGTTAGCAGCCATAGCACTGAACCACTATGCCACTAGGGTTTCCATACATATGTGGAAACCTTAGGATTATATATGTATATAAAGAATACCAGAGAGACATTTACTTGTGTTTCACTGACTGTGCAAAAGCACTCAACTGTGTGGATCATACTTAAACTATGGCTAACGTTGCAGAGAATGGGAATTCCAGAACACTTAATTGTGCTCTTAAGGAATCCGTATATGGCTCAAGTGGCAGTCATGCGAACAGAACAAGGAGACGCTGCATGGTTTAAAGTCTGGAAAAGTGTGTGTCAGGATTGTATCTTTTCACCATATCTTTTTAATCTGTATGCTGAGCAAATAATCCAGGAAGCTAGATTGTATGAAGAAGAACGAGGAACCAGGATTGGAGGATGACTCATTAACAACCTGTGTTATGCAGATGACATCACCTTACTTGCTGGAAATGAAGATTTGAGACACTTACAAATGAAGATCAAGGACCACAGCCTTGAGTATGGATTGCACCTCAACGTCCGGAAAACAAAAGTCCTCACAACTAGGCCAGTAAGTAACATTGTCATAAATGGAGAAAAGATTGAGGTTGTCAAGGATTTCATTTTACTTGGGTCCACAATCAATACCCATGGAAGCAGCAATCAAGAAATCAAAAGATGCATTGCACTGGGGAAATCTGCTGCAAAGGACCCCTTTAAAGTATTAAAAACTAAAGATGTTACCTTGAAGACTAAAATATGCCTGACCTGAGCCATGGTACTTTTTTAAATTCTTTATTATGATTGAATGAAAATGTACATTCCCATATAAATTGCATGCCCACCTATGTGCAGCTCCCACTGCTCTCCCTGCCCGGTGACAGCACACTCTTCCTCTTTACTCCATACATGTTGTATCCTCCTGACAATCTCCTATCCCCTCCTCTCCACCCACTCCCTTTCCTCCAATAAGAGGTCAGCAGGACGACATCCTGTAGATACATAGAGCCATAAAGTGTACACATAATATCGTCAGTCTGTGTTGCCAGGTCCAATCCATTCCTGCCCGAGAGTTGACCTCCATTATGACTTATGGACATGGGCAACATCAGGGCCAGGAGCCATGCTTCCAGGGGAACCCCAAGGCCCGTGCACCATCAGTTGCAGTCATTTAATGGAGCTCTCAGAGTGCACCCGTTTTTATTCTTGTGTTGCCAGTGAGACTCAACTTTGTGAACTCCCTCATGGCTATCACTAGTTGTGGCTGGGCACCATCTGGTTCTTCCAGTCACAAGTCAATGTAGTCACCCACTCATGAGGGCCTGACTTCTGGGTTCTCTTTCACCCATGTCATTTTGGTCCTTCGTGATCATCTATTCGTACTAAGTTGGGACCATTTGCTGTATCCTTGGATGGCAGCTTGGCAGCTTTTAAGACCCCAGATGACACTCACCAATGTGGGTTGCAGGGAGCTCTGTTAGCAAAATGATAGTTGTGTCAATTGGCCTCAGTTTCCCCTGAGAACACAATCTCTGGTCCCGCGCCCTAGCTACTCTGTTCTTGTAATATTGGATTAAGATGAGTGGAGTAATCATGTTATGTTAAAGTCCAGTTAATATTGATCTTCTTTCTAATGTGTGCTGTCCCATATTTCACCCAGTCAAGTTTTTTGTCAGCTATCTAATTTAAACCCTCCCCTCCTTACCTCTCCTCTCTTCCCACCCTTGCAACTGTCAAAGAGTCTTTTCTTCTATGCATGAGTCTGTTTTTAAGTTCTTATTGTAGGGTTCTCATACAATATTTGTCCTTTTGTCGATGACTATTTTTACTCAACATAATGTCCTCCAATTGAAACCAGGTTATGAGAGGTTTCCTAAAATCATCATTGTTCTTTATTGTTGCATAGTGTTCCACTAAGTATATATACTGTAGTTTACCTATCCCATAGTATTTTCAATTGCATCATATGCATGCAAAAGCTGGACCATGAACAAAGAAGACAGAAAAAGTATGGATGCCTTTGAATAGTGGTGTTGGAGAAGAATTTTGAATGTACCATGGACCACCAAAAGAACAAACAGATCTGTTCTGGAAGAAATACAACCCAAGTGCTCCTTGGAAGCAAAGATGGCAAGACTGGGTCTTACATACTTTGGACATGTTGTCAGGAAGGATCAGTCACTGGAGAAGGATGTCACACTTGGTAGAGTGGAGGGTCAGTGAAAAAGAGGAAGACCCTCAACAAGATGGATTGACACAGTGGCTGCAACAATGGGCTTAAGCATGAAAACGATCGTGGTCATGGCACAAGACCAGGCAGTGTTTCATTCTGTTGTTCACAGGGTTGCAATGTGTTGGAACCGACTCCATGTAACCTAACAACAACAACAACCTGATGCTGTTACCCTCCTTACCTGATGGCATTACCCTCTTACCTGATGGTGTTACCTTCCTTACCTGATGCTGTTATCCTCCTTATCCTATAGCACATTAGCTAACACTGTTGTTATTGTTGCATGCCACTGAGTCAATTCTGACTGATAGTGACCATACGTGACAGAGTAGAACTGCTCCATAGGGTTTCCTAGCTATAATCTTTACCTGAGGAGAACAACAGGTCTTTTCTTCCACAGAGCCACTAGACGGGTTGAATCCACTGATCTTTTGGCTAACAGTAGAATGCTTTAACCATCTCAATGTGTACAGTGTTCCTGGTACTTTTCTATAACACCTGTATCACAAACAAGGAAACTAAAGCACAGAATGGCTAATAATGTATCTGAGGTTACACAGATAGTGATAGAGATGGGCTTTGAACCCAGACAGTCTGCTTTCCAGAACTTCCACTAATATATCGTTATGTGATATTGCCACTTCAGATCCAAGGTGACACAGCAAAGTCAGTGGAAAAAGCCAAACCTAAGATTTAATTTTTCTAAAATCTAGTTTACTGCCGTTTTCACTGCACTCTCTTCACTGCATTTCTCTAATTCCAGGTAGAGTTTTTTCCTCTTCTTCATCCAATGCCATGGTTAAGAGCTTGGGCTGCAGAGTCAGACAGATGAGACTGGAAACGCCACTATTACCAGCTCTATGATGTTGACAATATTGTTCACGTTCTTTGAGGTTGAGTCTTCTTGTGTATAAGTAGGAATACCAATAACAGTAGTTGCTTCAGAAGCTGATGTAAAGATTAAATGAGATAATGTTTAGTCTGTGAGATAAAACATTGGCATGTAATAATCCACAACAGAAACAAATGCCTTAGTGGGTCTTAATTATCTAGTGCTAGTATACTAGAAATACCATGAGTGGCTTGCTTTAACTAACCATAAAACCCAAATCCACTGCCACCAAGTCGATCCCAGCTTATAGTCATCTTATGGGATGGAATAGAACTGCTCCATAGTTTCCAAGGAGCACATGACAGATTTGAATTGCCACCCTTTTGGTTAGCAGATGTAGCACTTACTACAACATCAGGGTTTCTGGCTTTAACAACTAGAGTTTATTCTCTCACAGTTTAGTAGATTAGAGTCTCAACTCATGGTGGCAGCTGTAGCACAAGGCTTTCTCTCTCATCAGTTCTGCAGAAGGGTCACTGTTTTCAGTCTTCCCCTGGTTGAGTTGCTTCTCACAGCAGGGACCCCGATCTAGAAGTCATGCTTCCCTCCTGGTTCTTCATTTTTGTGATGTGAAGTTCCCATATCTCTCTGCTCACTTCTCTCTTTTCTGTCTTAAAAGCTGTTGACTCAAGATACAGTCTAATTTTGTATGTGGAGTCCTGCATCATTAACATAGCTGTCTCTAACTCAAGCGTATCAGAAAGGCTGTTTTTTCTTAACGGCAGAAGTTCTAATAGAACTGCACTTTTTTTTTTTTTATTGTGATTGAGGGTAAGTGTATAATCCAGTTTAAATTTGCATGCCCGCCTATCTGCAGCTCCTTCCACTCTCCTTACCACGTGACAGCACACTCCTCCTTTCCGTTCCATACACATCCTGTGCCCTTAACAATATCCCGTCCCCTCTCTACACCCTCTCCACTCCTCTCTAGTAATAAGAGACTGGCAGGATGATTTCCTATAGATGCATAGAACCATAAAGTGTACACATGATGTGGTCACTCTGTGTCCCCAAGTCCAACCCTTTCCTGTCTGAAGAGTTGACCACATTAATGATTTATGATCAGGGGCATCAACAGTCTAGGGGCCGTGCTCCCAGGAGAATCCTCAGGCCTTCAGACCATCAATTGTGGTCTTTTAGTGGAGTTCTCAGGGTGCACCCCTTTTTCTCTCCTGTTGTCACTGGGACTCAACATTGTGAGCCCCATCATGGTCATTGGTGGTGGCCGGGCACCATCTGGTTCTTCTAGGTACATGTTGATGTAGTCACCCATTCATGTGGGTCTTTCTGTCTTCTGGGTTCTCTTTCCCCTATGTTGTTGTTGTCCTTGGTGGTCATCTGTTCCAGCTGAGTTGGGACCATTTGGAGTTGTGCCGTTTTTACAAATATAATTATTTTGTAATATTTTCTTTATTGTCCTGAAACAAAATTAGTAGATACAATAGCCCATTTGTACACATAAGTTAAATATTCCATGTATGTATGACAACCTTGGTGGTATAGTGGTTAAATGCTACTACAGCTAAAAGGTTAGCAGTTCAAATCCACCAAGCACTCCTTGGAAATTCTGTGGCAGCAGTTCTACTCTGTCATACAGGGTTGTTATCAGTGAGAATTGATTTGATGGCAATGGCTGTTTTTTTTTTTTTATTCACCTCTTTTTTTTATTGTGATTAAACAAAAGTTTACAATCCAAGTCAATTTGCCATATGAAACCCCAAACACACCTCTGTGTCTATATCTGCTCTCCTCACCCTGTGACAGCACACTCCTCCTTTCTACCCTGTACTTCTGGTATCCACTCAATCAAAACTTGGCCCCTCCTCTGTGCGTTCCCTTTTCCCCTCTAGAGAGGAACCAGTTAGACAGCCTTATGTACATAAAGTGAAGAAACACACGACACCTGCATCACTCTACGTGCCGTAGTGCAGTCCATTGAACAGTTGGTAGTGGGGTTTTTTGTTGTTGTTGTTATTTCATATATATATATATACACACATACATAACTTGAATATAAAACAGAAATGCAAGGAAAGCAATTCATAATAAAATAATATGTATTTCAACTTACCAGTACTCAGGAGCAACTAGGAGACAATAAGGAAGTAAAATGTTTTCACCAGTGCCTAGAATCATTTTGCACATAACAGCTACACATGCAGACTACTATAGTTGTTGCAAATTAGTGTCCAGAGTACTAGAAATGATGTGACTACTATTTTTTTTCTCTAAAATCATGAAAATCTCTCTGTAAAACTGCAAATCCAACAAGATGCAACCTTCTCTCTTCTTAGGGAGCCCTGGTGGTGCAGTGGCTGAGCTCTTGGCTTCTAACCCAAAAGTTAAGCTTGATTTTTTTTTCCCTCATTTTATCTAAATGCTGCATTTCTAGAAAATGTAGTATATATTAAAATTGTGGTGGGTGTATATTTAAATGAGAATAAAGGTAGGTGTTAGGCTTGTGTTGTTATAAACATATTTTACACTGATAGGAATGTCTGGAGAGACATTGAAGGTTGTGAGGCACTCAAGGTAATTTGGGGTGGACAGCATCCCAGGAAACTGTCTATTTAATCTCAGTGGGGCTCCAATCATTGTGACATCTGCAGATTTTCCACAGAATTCCAAAATGTCCCTTGTTTTGAGAACCACAGCTTTAAAATAAACTAAATTAAAAACAAAACAAAACAAATCTTTTGCCATTGAGTTGATTCAGACTCACAGCAACCCCACAGCACAGAGAAGAACTACTCACAAAGGGTTTCTAAGGCGTGCTGGTGGATTCAAAGTACCGACTTCCGGTCAGCAGCTGTAGCTGTTAACCATTATGCTGCCAGGATTGCCTGCAGCTTTAAAATATATGTGTTACTAGGTAGGCTTTCGTTCCATCACAGCAGGGGCACTCAACACTATACTTCCCAGAAATGATTACCCTAAAGCCCTGCACTGTCTATCACCATTTTACAAATGAAGAAACAGACTCAGAAAGATGGAGCCACTTGTCTCAGGTCACACAGTAAGTGGTAGAGCTAGAGTTCCAAACTTAGATTGGAACAGCTCAGCTCTTGGCCTTACCTCACCTGCCTACATGGCTTACACTGTGAGTACACTGAAGTACTATGGGTCTGTAGCCCAGGGACCACCAGTTAAATTGCTGGAAACTCAGCCCAAACTTCCACCTCCTGGAATCCATGTGCTTTGATTCCAGGGATTGCTGCACTGCCTCCTGGTAGTGTTTAATTCCTCAGCCCCTCTCCACAGGCTGTCACCATCCTCTGATACCCTCATTGCTGTAACCACAGCAGCTCTTCAGGTTCCTGTCCTAGAGTGACCAGGCTGAGGTGGCAAAAGTCACCTCTCTTTCCCCAGCCTCCATTTCTAGGTCACAAAGCAGAGCAGGCTCTGCTTCTAGTTTCCTGCAGGGCATCAAGGGGCAGCAGCTGTTTTGTTTGATTTGGTTCTTATTCCAGATCCCTGTCCTTGGGAATTTGACATGAGCACCTGGGGCAGAGCTGGAAGGCTCTGTGTCACTCCTTACTCAGCAGTATCCCTCCCTTCCAAGCACCAGTCAAGTGAGCACACTGTTTCTTTATCTCTCCAGTGGAGGCACAGCTCCAACTGTTTGGCTGTGAGAAAATTTTAAAGGGAGAGTCATTGTTCACCGGCTCCTAGTGGGTGAGATCTCAGCTCTTGGTGGCCTAATATTAGCCTCATGCTTCCCAAACTGGAGTCAACCCACCACTTAGCAGTCATAGACCTCAAAACATGCAATGATGTGATGGAGAAGTGACAGGATAAACAGGGAGTATCTTCTGGGAGTCTTGTTTTTTCTGAATAGCAAGTTATTTAAAATATTTAAATTTCATGACAAGTGCAGATGTATAGAATAGACTACCAAATATTCATAAATATTTGGGATAAGGCTTGTAGCCTAGATGCCTGCCCCTTCCTTTTCCCCTCCCAACCTCTACCCAGCTCTCATTCTTCAGAGCCACAGACTCACTTTCCTCTCTGCCTTATTGATAAAAGCTGGAGCAGCAATGGTTTAAGACTTTGTCTCTAGGGGTATCTAGCATTTATGGCAACACCCTAGCAATCTCCTCCACTCCTCCACATCCCACTCCAAGCACTTGCATGCTCAAAGAATGTTTTGCTTTGCTACTCACTTTATGGAATTTTACTGTGTACCCTAGGTCAGGGGATATTTTTGGCTTCTGGTTTAAAGATTATCTCAGGGCAATTATTTCAGGGTTTCACCCAACTTCCATAGCCCCAGAAAATCTAGATTCCAAGAGAATTTGAAATTCTTTTTGTATTTTCTCCTTTTCATCAGAATTCTACTACACAATCTTTTGTTGAACTATTCTTTAATGGTAGCTGGTCACCATTCAGTTCCTCTGGTCTCATGACAGAGAAGGCAGTTTTTCATGGAGGTAGTTAGCCACACTTCCTATTTCTTCCTTCTTTTCCTGCCTCTCCTTCTTCTGTTGCTCCGGGTAAATAGAGACCAATTGTTGTACCTTGGATGGCTGCTTGTAAGGTTTTAAGACTCCAGGCACTACACAATAAACTAAACAAACTGGTATCAGGCCCATTAGCTGGAATGTTCCATGATACCATGACCCTAAACCAAGAAATCAACCCCTATGAGATGTTCAGCTGTACATGAGTAGCCTCAGCAGCTGCTTTTTGTTGTAGTGGTTGCCAATTCAGCACTTTATATGTATAATTTATTAACAATTGTATATATCGACTGCACAACCCTATCCTTAAACAATGCTCATTTTCTATCACCATAAACTGAAATAAGTGCTCAATAGCAATGATCCCCTCCTTTCCCCTTCAGCCTGTCCCTGGTAATCACTAAAATAGAATATAAAAATATAAAATAGAATATAAAAGCTAAAACGATAAAGCTCATCCAAGATAAGATAGGGTCAACAATGGACGTTTTAATGTGCAATATAGACAGACTTCAAAATCTGACAAACAAAACACATTCATTAGAAGAGAAAATAGATAAATGGGAATTAATAAGAATCAAACACTTATGCTCATCCAAAGACTTCATCAAAAGAGTTAAAAGACCACCTACAGAATGGGCAAAAATATTTGGCAACTCTATGTCAGACCGACACCTGATCTCCATAATCTATAAGGTTCTACAAAATATCAATAACAAAGAGACAAATCATCCAATTAAGTAATGGGCAAAGGACATGGACAGAACACTTCTCTAAAACGGAGATCCAAGCAGTCAAAAAACACATGCAGACATGTTCACGATCACTAATTATTAAAGAAATTCGAATCAAAACGACAATGAGATACCACCTCACCCCAACAAGGTTGGCCATGATCCAAAAAATGCAAAACAATAAATGTTGGAGAGGCTGTGGAGAGATAGGAACTCTCCTTCACTGTTGGTGGGATTGCAGAATGGTGCAACCTCTTTGGAAACAATTTGGCGTTACCTTAAAATAATGGCTATAGATATACCATTTGACCCAGCTATTCCTCTGCTCGGAATATATCCTACAAAATCAAGGCCATTCACACCAACTGATACATGCACACGAATGTTCATTGCAGCACAGTCCACGATAGCAAAAAGTTGGAATCAACCCAGATGCCCAACAACAGAAAAATGGATACGTAAACTTTGGTATATATACTCCATGGAGTACTATACACTGATAAAGAACAATGATGATAGCAGGAAACATCTCTCAATTTGGTCTCAACTGGAGGACATTGTATTGAGTGAAACTAGTCAGTGACAGAAGGACAATTATTATATGAGACCCCTACGATAAAAACTTAAAAGCACATTCATACATAATAGAAAAGACTCTTTGACGGCTACAAGAGTGGGGAAGGTGGGAGGGCAGGAAGGCAAGGGGTGAGGGTTTAGATTAGATAATTGTTAGAAATTTAGTAGGGTGAAATTGGTGACAATTCACATTAGTAAGAAGATCAATATTAATGGGACTTAGACACAACTTGTGTACTCCTCCTCTCTTAACCCAATGTTGTAAGCACAGAGTATGTACACTTTCATTTTTTTATTTAATAATAAATAAATAAACTAGTTAGGAACCAAAACAACAACAACAACAACAACAACAAATAACTGTATTGGAACACACCCCTACTCACCTGATCTGGCCCCCAATGATTTTTTTCTTTATTTGAAGATAAAGGATATATTGAAAGGAAGATATTTTGATGACATTCAGGGCATCAAGTATATAATATGATAACTCTGATAGCCATTCCAGAAAAAGAGTTCCAGAATTGCTTTGAAGGGTGGACTACGTGCTGGTGTCGGTGCATAGCTTCCCAAGGGGAGTACTTTGAAGGTGACGATGGTGATATTCAGCAGTGAGGTGATGAGTTCATGAACTTAATTGGCAGTCCCTGTATAACACATGTTCTTTTGTGATTGACTTATTTCACTCAGCATAATGTCTTTAAACTTCATTCTTACTGGAGCGTATATCAGGCTTTATTTCTCTTTCTGCCTGAGTACTGTTCTGTTTTAGGTATGTGCTGCATTTTGTTTCTCCATTTATCCATTGATGTGCAGGCAGTTCAGTTATTTCACCTTTCACCTGTTGTGAATAACACTGCAGTGAACACTGGTGTAACAAAGTCCATTCTCATCACTGCTTTAAAGTCCCGTGGGTATATTGCTAGCAGTGGAATTTCTGGATCATGTGGCAGTTCTATTTTTGTTTTTTGAGGAACTGTCACATTGTTTTCCACAATGGCTGTACCATTTTACATTCCTGCATGCAACTGACAAAGGTTCCAATTTTCCCACATCCTGGCTCCAACATTTTTTCTTTTCTTTTTCTTTTTTTTCAGTTTTTTTATCTTGGCCATCCTGTATTATTGCTAGGTGCCACTGATTCAGTTCCAACTGATAGTGACACTATGTACAAATGAACAAAACACTGCCTCGTTCTATACCATCCTCACAATTACTGCTATGTTTGAGCCCATTGTTGCAGTTGCAGTCACTGTGTCAGTCCGTCTTGTCACAGGTCCTCCTCTGTTTTGCTGACTCTCTTTCTACTGTACCAATCCTAATGTCCTTCTCCAGGGACTGGTCCTTCTTGGTAACATGTATAAAGTATGTGAGACAAAAGTCTCACCATTCCTGCTCCCAAGGAGCACTCTAGCTATGCTTTGTAGTACTACTAGCTATTCTAAATGTGTTGCATTCAAATCAATTGTGACTCATAGCGACGCTATAGGGCAGAGTAGAAATACCCCATATGGTTTCAAAAGAGTGCCTGGTGTGTTTAAACTGCTGAACTTTTGCAAAGCAGCCAAGCTCTTTTACCACTGCACCAACAGGGCTCTACACTAGCCATCCTGAACCCAAAAAACCAAACCTGTTGCCATCAAGTCAATTTCATCCTATAGTGACCACATATTCTAGTGGGAGTGGAATAGTATCTCACTGAGATTGTAATTTGCATACCTCTGATGGCTAATGGGAAACCCTGGTGGTACAGTGGTTAAGAGCTGTGGCTGCTAACCAAAAGGTCAGCAGTTTGAATCCACTAGGCACTCCTTGGAAACCCTATGGGGTAGTTAGTTCTACTCTGTCCTGTAGTGTCAATATGAATCAGCACCAACTCAATGGCAATAGGTTTTAATAGCTAATGGGGAACCTGGTGATGCAGTATTTGAGTATTCTATAATGTTATCTTAGTCATCTAGTGCTGCCATAACAGAAACACTACAAATAGATGACTTTAAAAAGAGAAATTTTATTTTGTCACAGTTCAGTAACTACAAGTCTGAAGGGCATCAACTCCAGAGGAAATCTTTCCCCACTGAGTCTGGAAGAAGGTTCTTGTCATCAATGCTCCTTTTGACTGGAAGCTTCTGAAGTGCAGGAACCCCTGAATCCTTCCGAAGGACCTGGCACTGTTGGTGGTGGTATGACATCCCCATTTCTCTCTTCCAGCTTCTTTCCTTTTATATCTCAAGAGATTGCCTCAAGGCACGATATAGTCTTACACACTGAATCCTGCTCCACCAACACAACTGCCACCTGTGCTCCCTCATTAACATCATGACGGTAGGGTTTACAGCCAACATCACACAGTACCGGGAAACATGGATAGCCAAATGACAACATACATTTTTGAGGGGACACAATTCAATCCATGATGAACATGTTTTAAATCAGAAACGTGAGTCCTCCTACTTTGTTCTTCTCCTTCAGCATTGCTTTAGCTGTTTGGGGGCTTCTTGCCATCCCATATAAAGTTGAAGATTGATTTTTTTCCATTTCTGGAAAGAAGGCTGATGGAATTTTTATCAAGATTGGGTTGAATTTCTATAGTGTTTTTGATGTTTGATTTTTCAGGAGTAGATCTCCAGGCCTTTCTTTTGAGGTTCCTCTGTAATGGACTTGAACTTCTAACTTTTTATTACTGTATTAGCACTAATCATTTGTACTACTCAGAAACTTCAGATGTGATACTGGTTAAATTAATTGTGGTGCATCCACATAATGGATTATTGTAGAATCAAAAAATTATATCTTCAAAGAATATTTAATGACAGGGGAAGTATTCCATGATATGTGAAGTTAAAAAAAGATAGTAAATTCTATATAACACTACCCTGTTAATGAAATGCATGCAGACACATAGCAGTAGATCAAGAGATATAGAAGAAAACACTCAAACACACCAAGAGAGTCTCTGAGTGAACTGAATTAGGAATGTTTTCTGTTGTATTCATAGTCCGTGTATTTTTCAGTTTCATAAATGACATTATATACAGTATATCTTCTAAATCAGAAAAAGTCATTTAAAAATAGAATTATTACTTTTAAAAATTAAATGCTTTTATGTCATAAAATTTACCATAAATTCGTTTTAAAAATCAGAGAGACTAGGATAAGATATTAGGAACATGTGTAACAAAGAATTAATATCCACAAAACATAAAATAAAAAGTGCTACAAATCACTAGGAAAATAAACTTCCCCAAAGAGAAATAGTATTTTGCCTAGTAGTCAAGTCTTAGAGGGAAAAATAAAAATGGCCAGTGAATAGAAGTCCGTTATTAGTAACAATCATGAAAATGTAAACTGTAACAAGAATAAAATATGTTACGTATCAGACTGACAAAAATTAGAATGATTAACAGTATCAATTGCCAGTGAGTATGTAGATATGTGGACCATACTACAGTACTGAAAGGCTTGCACAATGTCCAAGCACTTTTGGAAATCAAGGCACATCAAATTTCAAAATGCATTTGTACCCTGAGCCCGTATTTTCATTTCTAAGAGTTTTTTCTAAAGAAATACTCTCACATACACAAAAATGTATATATGACTATAAAGATACTCATTGCTTTACCGTATCAATAACAGAAAAACTAGAAATAATCTAGATTTCTATGAATGGGTAAATCAATTACAGTAATCTATACTGTGGAATAGTATGCTGTTACAAATCAGTCTCTATGTATGTGTTAACCTGCAAAGAATCTTGACATAGTATGGGGGAAAGCACACAGGAGAACAAAGCATACGATACAATCCTAATTAGAGAAAAGAGAAAATATTTGAATGTGCTCATGTATAGAAGTGCATATGTAAAATTCACACCAAAGTATTCAAGGGGTTTTTTTCCTTGGAGAGCAAAAGTTGATTCAAAGGGAAATTAAAAATGATTTCATATTTTCCTGTGTATATTTGCCTATTCTATCTTTTATAATAAAAAAGTGTTCATGTAATGTTTTTGAAATGTTTTTGCAAATAAATAAAGACAAAAACATTTTAAGTGATACAAATATCTTTAAAACAAAAGAAGTCAACTGAACAATTTTTGGGAGGGAAGAATAGATTTTTTTTTAAAGCAACGCTTTTTCCTAAGGACACAGTCTGAAGAAAAAGGTCTGCCAATATATTTGGCAGGACAAGGAATAAAATGCCTTTTTTACTTTTTTTTAGTGATACTACTTAAAAAAAATTGTATTGTGCTTTAAGTGAAAGTTTACAATCCAAGTCAATTTGTCATACAAAAACTTGCACACATACTGCTATGTAACTCTAGGTGCTCTTCCCACCCTGTGACCACACACTCCTCCTTTCTACCCTGAATTTCCCATGTCCATTCAGCAAGCTCCTGTCCCCTTCTACCTTCTCATCTCATCTCTGAACAGAAGTTGCTCACTTAGGCTCATGTATCTACTTCAGCCAAGAGGCCACTCTTAGCCACTATCATTTTTTGTCTTATAGTCTAGTCGAATCTTTGTCTGAAAAGTTGGCTTTGGGACTGCTTCCAGCTTTGGACTAACACAATCCAGGGGCCCTGTCTTTCAGGGACCCACCAGCCTATTGGACCATCAATTCCAGTGTTTTAATGGAGTTGAGTTCTGTACACCCATTTTTCTCGCACTACACCAGGAACTCTACGTTACGTTCCTTGTCAGGGTGGTCACTGGTAGTGACTGGGTGCTCAACTAGTTCTTCTGATCTCATGCTAATGTAGTCTCTGGATTATATGGCCCTTTGTGTCTCTCGGGCTCATGTTTTCCTTATGTATTTGATGTCTTTCATTCTCCTCTGCTGTAGATGGGGTTTTTGTTTGTGTGTTTTTTGAATTAATGCCATCTTATTGTGGTGAGATGATATCTCATTGTAGTTTTGATTTGGACTTTTCTCATGACTAATGATCCTGAGCATTTCCTCATATATCTGTTAGCCACCTGGATGTCTTTGATGAAATGTCTGTTCATATCCTTCATCTACTTTTTAGTTGGATTATTTGTTTTTTTCTTGTGAGGTTTTGCAGTATCTTGCACATTACGGATGCTACTTAGATGGTTGCTTGCTAGGTTTTAAGACCCCAGACACCACTCCCGAAAGTGGGATGCAAAACATGTTCTGAAAAAAAAAAGTAGTTACACAAATTAGCGTAGATGCCCCCTGGCCCTGCTACTCTGTCCTTCAATATGTTGAGTTGTATTCAGGAAACCTTTTAGCTTTTGGTATAATCCAGCTGTGCTAAACTCCCAGCTACTGTATGCTGTTGCTCCTTTCACCTAACCTAGTTCCTATCTATCCAGTTCCTGTCCAATCTATAAATACCCCTCTCCCTCCCTCCACAACCCTCCACAACCTTGTAAAGAGCAAAAACTGTTTTTTTCTTGTTTAAGCATTCTGTTGTGTCCTTACAACAGTGGTCTCATCCAATGTTTGTCCTTTTGCAACTGACTAATTTCACTCAACATAATGTCTTCCAGATTACTCCACGTTAAGAGGTATTTCCCAAGATCATCATGTTCTTTAACATTGTATAGCATTCCATTGTGTGAATGTACAGTGGTTTGTTTGTCCATTTGTCTGTTGATGGGCATCTAGGTTGAGTCCATCTTTTTACTTTTGGGGACACTACTGCAAATAAACACTGGTGTGCAGGTATCTATTCTTGTGACAACCCTTATTTCTGTAGGATATATTCCAAGAAGTGGGATTTTACTTTCCCACCAGCAGTGTAGAAGTGTTCTAGTCTCTCTACAACCTCTCCAATATTTATTGTTTTGTGTTTTTCAAATTAATGCCATCTTACAGTGGTGAGATGATATCTCATTGTAGTTTTGATCTGGATTTTACTAATGGCTAATGCTCTAGAGCATTTCCTCATGTATCTGTTAGCCACCTGGATGTCTTTGATGAAATGCCTGTTCGTATCCTTTATCTATTTTTTAATTGGGTTATTTGTCTTTTTCTTGTGAGGTTTTGCAGTATCTTGCAGATTACAGAGATTAGATGCTGATCACATTTGTGGTAGCCAATCCCAGCCAAATAGTAGAAACAAATATCACACCTAGGCATATCATTTTCAAACTGTAGGAAAGCAAAGACAGAGAGATAAACTTGTATGAAGCCAGAGAGTAAAAATTATCTATAGAATTTACAGTGGACTTCTCATCAGAAGAAAGGAGACCTGGTGGTACAGAAGGCTCTGTGGAAGAAAGATGTGGCGATCTACTTCCATAAACATTACAGCTTTGGAAACCCCATGAGGCAGTTCTACTTTTTATCCTGTAGGATTGGTATGAGTTTGAATTGATGTTAATAGGTTTGGTTTTGATTTTCTTATTAGAAACCAAGTTTATCAACAAGAAGGACATGCAGTGATGTAATTGAGAGGAGAGTGGAATGAAAAATCCATCAGGAATTCTTCATACAGTGAAATTATTCTTCAAGAATGAAAGAGAAATAAAGACTTTCTCAAACAAACAAAAGCTGAGGGAATTCATGGCCAGGAGACCTGTCATAGAAGAAATTTTAAAAGAGTTCTTCAGGCAAAGGAAAATTATACAGAAAAGAAGCTTAGATCTACATTAAGAAAGAAAGAACATCAGAAAAGAAGCAAAGGTAAAATAAAGTATTTTGTTTTTCTTAGTTTTAATAATATAACTTCTGAGTTATAATGTTGTTTCTTACTGTCAAGTTGGCTCTGATCATGGTGATCTTATGTACAATAAAACAAAAAAGTACCTGGTCCTGTGCCCTCTTCACAATTGCATTTATGTCTGAGTGCATTGTTACAGTACTGTGTCAACCAGTCTCATGGAGAATTTCTCTTGTTTTTGCTGACTCTCCACCTTACCGAACGAATATACGTGTCCTTTTCTAGCAATTGGTGTTTACTGATGTTGTGTCTAAAGTAAACAAGACTATGTCTTGCATCATGGCTTCTAAGAGCATTCTGGCTGCACTTCTTCCAAGACTGATTTGTTTGTTCTTCTGGCAGCCCATGCTATAGTCAGCATTTTTCATCAACTTCGCAGTTGCAGGTGGAATTGTAAAATGGTGCGGCTGATATGGAAAACATTTTTTCAAACAACCTTTGATGATTACAAGGAGGGGAAGGGTGGGAAGGGGAAAACACTAGTTAGTAGAAAAGTGGTAACTTTGATTAAGGGTTAAGACAGCATACAGCTGCAGAAGGCAACACAACTTGAACAAAGTAGAGTCCTGAAAGTTTCACTGGCACATCCAGATTCCCTAAGGGACATGGTTACTGGGCTGAGGGCTGGGACCATGGGCTTAGGGAACATCTAGTTCAATTGGCATAACACATTTTATAAAGAAATTGTTCTACCTCTGACTGTGGTGAACAGCTATTAGGGTCTTAAAAGCCTGTGTAAGATATGAAATATGTGTGCTAGCCCCATCTCAGCTAGAGCAAGGAGAATGAAGAAAACCAAAGATACGAGAGCAAGATTAGCCCAAAGGATTAATGGACCACAACTGCGACAGCTTCCACCTGACTGAGCCCAGAACAACTGGTTGGTGCCCAGCTAGCACCACTGACTGCTCCAACTGCTGCTGAACTAAAGCAAGTTTGTCCCCCTGTCACGGACAGCCAAAATCCAGAGATGGGGAGAAAGGCTCAATACTTTATTAGCAGAGAAGCCTGCCAGCTGGGAGACAGTGAGAATAAGTTCTCCAAAAACTGTGCCCATTTGGATTACATTTCTAGTGGTTTTTATAGCCAGAATTCAAAGAGATTGGTATCTGTCACAAAACAATAGCTGGGAGTCACAAGATTTCATTACATCTTATCAAGCAGTGTGAATTACCCCAAATTTCATTCTCTATCTCTGAGGTCTTAATCAATTTTGCTTTCTCAGAAATACAGAGAATGATAATTGAGGCAGAAGGTGGAAAGTAGCTTAATACCCTAAATGACCTTTGTTTGATTCTTGTATTTACCGACACAACAAGTGTCACAATAGAGGGTCCTGGACAGAGCAGGAGAAAAATATAGAACAAAATTCAAATTCACACACACACACTAAAGACTCAGACTTCCTGACTGACAAAGACTGGAGGAATCCCAAGAGTATAGCCCTCAGACACCCTTTTTACTCAGCAATGAGGTCACTCTTGAGATTTACCCTTCAGCCAAAGATCAGACAGGTCTACAGGACAAATGGAAACACTGGTAGTATAGTGGTTAAGTGTCACACCTGCTAACCAAAAGGTCAGTGGTTCAAATCTGCCTGGTGCTCCTTGGAAACTCTATGCAGCAGTTCTGCTCAATCCTATAAGGATCAGTGTGAGTTGGAACTGGCTCAACAGCAGTGGATTTGGTTTTTATAGGGCAAACAATAAGACACATAAGAAATGTACTTTGCAGTTCAATAGTGTGTATGAGACTAAATGGGTACACCAGTCCAAGTGCAAAGATGAGAAGGCAAGAAGCGATGGGAAAACAGAAATCTGGAGGTGGGAGAAGGGGCACATGGTTGACAACCAGTGTCACAAAACAATTTGTGTATTTATTATTCAATGAGAATTTAATTTGCTTATGTCATTGTTCACCTAAGGCACCAAAAAAAAAAAAAAAAAAAGAATGTAAACATAGAACTACCATATGACCCAGCAATTACATTTGTAGATAGAAACCCAAAAGGATTGAAAGAAAAAAATGTTAAAACAAAAACAAAAAAATATTTTACCCCAATATTCATTATTGTATTACTCACAATAGCCGAAAGGTGGAAACAACCCAAGTGTCCATCAACAGATGAATGGCTAAAAAAAATGTGATATATAAATACAATAGAATATTCAGCCATAAAAGGAAGTTCTGATACATATTATGACATAGATAAACTTTGAAGATACCGCACTACAGGAAATAAGCCAGACACAAAAGGAAAATGTTGTATATTCCTTTTTTTTGAGGTATCTAGAAAAGGCGAATTCCTGGTGACAAAAAATACAAGTTACCAAGAACTGAAGGGGAGGGGGAAGGAGGAGTTATTGCTTAATGAGTACAGAACATCTGTTTAGGGTGATAAAAAATCTGAAAAAAGATAGTAATGATGGTTATACAGCATTGTAAATCTACTTAACATCATTGAATTTGGCACTCAAATATAGTTAAAATGGTAAATTTTAAGTTATGTATATTTTAACACAACAAAAAATTAATTAAAAAAGAATACTGCAGCTATGAAAATCCAAGAAAGACAGAGGAACGGTTCTAGGCTAAACCAAAAAAAAACCAAACCCACTGCCATCGAGTTGTGTCCAACTCATAGTGACCCTAGAGGTCAGAATAGAACTGCCCTATAGAGTTTCCAAGGAGCTCCTGGCAGATTTGGACTGCCAACCTTTTGGTTAGCAGACTTAGAACTTAACCCATCACGATCATGGTAGTTATTAGGATAACCAATTGAATTTGAATGGGGCTTAAGAATTAGATAGTCATAATGTTTGTTTTCTCATTCTGGTTGTGTTGTACTCGTACAGGAGAATGCCCTTGTTCGTAAGAAATACACTGAATTTCTGGAGGACGGGAGGAGGATTATGGAACATTGTATTAGCATCTTTCTAATAATTTAAGGAAACAATTTTGTGTTGTATTTACAAGTTTCCTGTTTCAGTGTTTAAAAAGAAGTTATGCAAAGAAACAAAAAGTCTGTGTGCTTACTATTATTAGGAAAAGAACTACAAAAGTGCACATTAAACTATAGAATTAACAGTATTTACTTTTTCAGCACTCAACTGCTACCTGAAAAGCTGGCAGTTTAAATCCAACCAAAGGCACCTCAGAAGACAGGTCTGGTGATTGGCTTCCAAAAGATCACAGCTTTGAAAACTCTATGGAACCGTTCTACTTTGCACATATGGGGTTGTCATGAGATGGTATCGACTCAATGGTAACTAACAACTTTCAAGGATGGAATTAGGCATCAGCATAGGGATACAAAGAGACCTTAAGTTAATGTTACTCTATAAGTTGTTATACTGTTTGAATCAATGTGGAAAAATGTCAAGGCAAACCTCAAAAGAGAAATGCCCTAAATTTCAAAGATTTAACTTTAAGTTCTGCTGTCTATCAGCTATGCTTCTAGCACTCTGAGATACCCAGACTGATGGCTTTAAAAGATTTTTAAGGATTATTTTATATATTAGCTCTCTTTGTATACCTATGCATTACAATATTGCTAATGCCTGTAGGGCATTTTCAATCAGTCAGTGAGACTTGTCATAGGTAAATTTAGCTATCAATTTGTTTTCCCTTTGTTTATTTACTGTCCATATCTATTTCTTCATAGCTGCTGGGGCAATTTTAAGTCATTAATTCAAACGAACTTATCCATATTGTGTGTGTGTGTGTATAACAACAGACAGAAAGCACCGAGTTAATATTTAACAAAGAAACAAAAATGAATGCATACATTATTAGGAGTCTTTATATTGCAAATACAAAGTTTAAATAAAAGTCTGGACTGTCCTCACTATGCCTGATGAGTTCACAGGCATTTAATAGTTTGAGGGAAGGGTTTTAGACTGAATTTAGCACAATGCTAGATTAGAATTTAAGTGTCCCTTAGTTTTACTGGGTAGACATTGTAAATGTAAAGAAAGGAGAAAAGAAAGAGGAAAAGATCATTTTAAAACCATACAACAGTGGTGTTTTAAGTTGTCTAGTACTGCTGTAACAGAAATACCACAGGCGGATGGCTTTAACAAATAAATACTCATTTTTTTCACAGTCTAGTAGGCTGGGAGCCGAATTCAGGGCATCAGCTCCAGGAGAAGGCTTTCTGTCTCTGTTGGCTCTGGAGGAAGGTGTTTCTCATCAGTCTTCCCCTTGACCAGGAGATTCTCTGCACAGGAACCCTGGGTCCAAAAGTCACAGTCTGCTCCCAGTGCTTCTTTATTGGTGGTATGAAGTCCTGCACCCCACCCCTTCCCATTGCTTTTATCTCTTGTAAGATACAAGATGGTACAGGCAACACCCTAGGGAAACTCCCTTTACATTGGGTCAGAGATGTGACTTTAGAAAGGGTGTATCATACCCTAATCCTCTATAACATAAAATTACAATCACAAAATGCAGGACAACCACACAATGTTAGAAATCATGGCCTCACCAAGTTGACACATATTTTTGGAGGACACAGTTCAGTAGAGTGGCTTGTGTCAAACCACAGAATTGTGCAATTACCTTTTTTATTTTTATTTTTTGAGACAGTGGTGATGGGGACTCAAAAGTAGTGTGTAGGCAGTGTCTCTTAAGTAACATCTTTAGCAGAATTTATTCTCTCAAATCTTTTCAAGTCATGCGTGCTAAATATTTAAACTTTAGAAAAGCTCGCAGATGACTTTCTGCTAGTTAGAATCATAGCATTCTAAATCACAGCATCTGATTTCTGGCCCCATTTTTTCACTGGCTTCTAGTGACTGTCTTGTAAGGCTATATAGCATTAAACATTAATAAACATCACAACAAGTATATGCATCTAGGGGAACTCTACAACATGGTAAGACAGGGAACTTGGTTTAGGTAAAGATCAAGTTTCTGCTTTTTTTTTTCTCTATTTGTTTGTTTTCTTACACAAGTCAAGTTTTAGGCTTCTGTTGCAATGCCAAAGTACCTACTCTAGTGTTTGGCTCACAAAAGACTCAGTAAGTCCTGTTGACTTTAAAAGTTACTGTCCTTAGAGACATATTTCCTAGTCCTGATTCCCTGAGGCTCAGTTAAAAATAGAGCATGACCAAAATGTATTACAGAAACAAACTTCTACAAATATGAAATACTAGGTCACACTTTTTCACCCTTTACACCAGTAACCATGGTATAACTGCGTATGAGAAATGCAGTTTCATCTTCAGTTACTTCTAACACTCTGGAAACAAAGCTCAGTTTAGGCATTTAATTTTACAGTGTTTGAACATAGGAGTTATTTGTCTCTCACTAGTGCTTTCTTACAAAAAGACATTCCATTCGGGCCAGGATTTGACTTTTAATCTCTGCTAGTTTTAACAAATACAGGCTTTTAAAAAGACTTATTGAGATACAGTTGCATATATTCTCATAAATAAATTTCTATGAAATAATTGTGCACTGATTTAGAGAATATTTTATTTGCATTTGTGTTCATATTTAAGTCTAATTCTTAATAGGTTGCTCAACTGAATAAGCATAATTTTCATTCAGAATAAAACAAAGCACCATTTAGATTTTCTTTTCAAGCCACCGGTATTTATATACCTGTAGTACTGGGGCAAAGAGACTGTACTCTAGCTTCACACTGTGTTGTCTCAAGCCCTTGTGTCACTACTAGTTCACTGTGTGCTGTGCTCACCTCCCTGTGCTTTAGTTTCCTTATTTCTAAAAAAAGAGTTAGTTGAGTCTATCGTCATAGGCTGGTTGTAAGGATCATATGATATAATGCTTACTACAGAGTTCTTGACCCAAACAAATGTTACCAAAATGTGCACAATACTATGTTCAACTTTATCGAGGTACGAGGAAATGTGTCTAGTTTTTCAAAAAGCTGGAAATCTTGAGTAAACCAACTTGCACTGCAAAAGTTAAATGTTAAGCTAAGACACAGCATCTTTATGTTCAGAATGAAGTCCGAGTAGAGCACTCTTTGCAGCTGAACTCCTTACAAGGGATTTTATGGGGGAGTACAAACTGCATGGTGCTTTGAAGAATGAGTAATGAGAATTATTTAGGACCTTTTGCAAAACGGAGGTAACTTTGATCAGACATTCTTTAGAGGATTTTGGGGGGTCATTTGCATATAACTACTTTGTTTGCATGAAATATTTGTATTTGTTTGAGATACCTAATTCCTTTATAAATGGAAACACAACCTCACTAGAAAATCCAGTTACATGGAAAGTTCGTAATATAGTTCTTCTAGAGCTGAAGAACAAACTGATTTGCTAGCTGCTGATGACTTCTCAGCTTAGCCCTTTTTCATTCATCTTTTTGGAAAACTTGTGTCTATTACACAACCGAGGAAAAGATAACTTATCTGCTACTGCCAGACCTTTCATCAGAATTATAGGTGTTCAGAATCAATGCAGATCCTGTCTATACGTTCTGTTTCATGTTCAAAGGCAGTAACATAGTTCTATTAGAGGTATAGGAACTCAAAGCTGAAAAAGACTTCTTGCAACCATTAGACTGACTTCATTCTCCTTGGTGTTTAAGTTAGGAAACTGAGTCAGATTCTGTTCATGATAGTGCAGGGAGGCACATGAAGTCCTCTGGGGCCCCTGAGTACCATTTGATGTTGTTGCCTTCTTAATTACCAGATCTGCCCTCAAGTAAGAAAATAATATGCACTGCTTACTGGAGACAGGTATCCTCAAATGTCATTCTCAGGGTCAGGCCTACACTGCAGTAGTTTGCATGTTACTGTGATGCTCACTGGATGCTATGGCACTGGCATTTCAAATGCCTGAATAGTCACCCACGGTGGACAGGTTTCAGTGGAACTTCTAGACAACAGCTTGGGAAGAAGATACCACAGTACAACAAACTGAAAGATGAATAGTGGAAATTTTGCCTAAGCTGTAATTTTTCCATCTAATTGTAGTTGATTTCTAGAAGTGATCATTAACTCCTCTCATGCATTGGGGTAAAATAACTTATCAGAGTCAAAATTTGCAAGAGTTCTTCAAGGACAACATAGTGTTCTTGGTTTCCATTGTTTTGAATACTCCTAGCAATAAGCAGCCCTGGTGACACAATGGTTAAAGAACTCACTGCTAACCAAGAGGGTGGTTTGAACCCACCAGCTGACCTGCTCCCATGAAGATTACAATTTCCTATGGGGAAATTGTACTGTGAGTTGGCATCAACTTGAGGGTACGTAACAATAAGAAAAGTCTTTTCAGTAAGATACTGAAGCAAAGTAGTTGTGAATTCCTTAGTATGGTTTTTATTTTATTGGATTTTGTAGCTGGTCCCTAGCCAGTACCTAAAGGGACAGGACAACAGACAGATAAGTTTCGAAAACTAGAATATCATGAAGCATGGAGAACTGCTCGGAATGGTAATGAGGAAGAAGAGTGAGTACCACTTTGGTAAAAGGGCTGTGGAGTGGGGTGGAGGTGGTACAGATCATTCTGGAGGCCGTATCAACTCTCTGGAGAGCATAAATAGGACAAAATGTATTTAATGAAAGTTAGAGCTTTTTGATAATGGCTGTGGAAATAGGCTTTTTCTGTTTCTGAATTAGTGTAGGCCTGACCCTCGGAAGGAGAGTACTAACTAAAAATTCAGCAGTTCCAATCCACTAGCCACTCCTTGGAAACACAATGGGGGCAATTCTATTCTGTCTTATAGGGTTGCTACGTTTTGGAATCCACTTGATAGCAACAGGTAACAAGTTTTTTTTTTTTTTGACCCTGCAAATTACCTGTGTTTTACCGACTGTGTGAAGGCATTCCACTGTGTATGTCATAACAAATTATGGAAAAACAGAAATTCCAGAACACTTAATTGTGCTTCTGAAGAATCTATGCTTGACCAAAAGGTAGTCATTTCAACAACAAGTAGATACTATGTGGTTTAAAATCAGGAAAGTTGATTGTCTGAGTTATGTCCTTTCACTGTACTTATTCAATCTGTTTGCTAAGCAGGTAATCAGAGAAGCTGTACTGCATGAAGAACAGGGCATTAGGATAGGAGGAAAACTCATTAACAACCTATAATATGCAGATAACACAGCCTTCCTTACTGAAAATGAAGACGACTTAAAGCACTTACTGATGAAGACCAAAGACCACAGCCATCAGTACAGATTACACCTAAACAAATAATTTCTATTATAAGGATCAGTACAAAGCTGGTTGCTGTGAAGCAGAGGTTAAAGACGTCCCACATGTCTAACTTTACCAAGCTGTTGTACCACTCCATTATCTCAGATATCAACTACTCCCTTGTGCCTCAGTACTTCCCTTCCTGTCTTTAAGTTCCCTAATCTACTGCAAGTCTGGCAACTCAAGAAGTGTATAAAGGAAATGACTCATGTGGTTGTAGAGGCTGGCAAGTTGCAAACTGTGGGTCAGGCATAGACTTCTCTCTGTCCCTCAGTCTCTGCCCAAAGACACAGCTTTCTTGCTCCATGGGCCAGGAAGCCTAATTCTCTCTTTCCTGCTGGGTCTCTATAAGATATTTTATATCTTACACAGGTTTTAAGAACAAAGTAGGAGGCCTCATACTGCCTGATCTCAGAATCTGCTATACAGCCATGGTAGTCAAAACAGCTTGCTACCGGCACAATGACATACAGCCATACAGACCAGTGGAACAGAATTCAGAATCTAGACATAAATCCATCTGCCTCTGCCACCTGACCTTTCACAAAGAATGAAAGGCCATTAAATGGGGAAGAGTCAGTTTTTTAAGTAAATGGTGCTGGCAAAACTGTTAAAATAAAAACTATGTCAAAGTGGATTAAAGACCTAAATATAAACCTAAAATGATAAAGGTTATGGAAGAGAAAATATGAACATGGTTGAGAGCCCTAGTAAAGCAAATCACAAGTTGATTCTGACTCAAGTAACTTGATAATACAACATAAACCATAATTAACAATGTACAAATACCAGAAGATTAGCTAAATAAATGGGAGGTCATAAAAATTGAATGTGTATTCTAATTAAAAGACTTCACCAAAATAGTAAAAAGAGAACCTGCAGACTGGGAAGATTTTTTTGCTACATCTTATTCGACAACGTCTAATCTCTAAAATCTAGAGAACACTTCAATACCTCAACAACAAAAAGGCAAATGATCCAATTGAAAAATGAGCAAAGGATATGAACAGCCACTTCACCAAAGAGGACATTCAGGCGGAAAACAGACATAGGAGGAAATGGTCATGATCGTAGCAATGAAATAAAAAACTCCAACGCTCTCCAGTCAATTTCAACTCACAGCAACCCTATAAGTTTCTGAGATGTGGCTGGTAGATTCAAACTGCCAACCTTTTGGCTAGCAGCCAAGTTCTTAACCATTGCACCATCAGGGCTCCCATTAGACGTTAGAAAAATGCCAATCAGAATTACAGTGAGGTGCTACATCATTACCCCAACATTACTGACACTAATCAAAAAGAGAAAAGACAATAATGAGTGTTGGAGAGGTTGTGAGGAGATTAGAACTCTTATGTATTGACAATAAAAATGTAAAATAGTTAACCACTATTGAAAACAATATGGTGCCTCCTTAAGAAGTTAGAAGTAGAAATACCATATAATCTAGCAGTGTCACTACTATGGATATGTATATCCTAGAGGTGTAAAGAGCTATCACATAAATAGATATAAGCACACCTATTCATTACAGCATTATTCACAATAGCAAAAAGATGGAAACAACCTAAGTGCTTGTCAATAGATCAATGGATAAGCAAATAATGGTATGTACGCACAATGGAATGCTACTAAGGATAAAGAACAATGACTGTGAAATATCTCACAACATGGATGAATATGGAGGGCATTATGCTGAGTGAAATAAGTTGATCACAAAATGACAAATATTAAGTGAGACTACTTATAAAAATCCCAGAAAGTATTTAATCACAGAAAAAAAAAATCTTTGATGGTTACAAGAAAGGAGAGAAGTGGAGAGGGGAAGTCACTAGCTAGATAGCAGACACGTGTTAACTTTGGGAAAGACAAGGACAACACATAATACAGGGGAAGTCAGTACAACTTGACCAAAGCAAAATCACAGAAGCTGCCTAGACACATCCAAACACCTTGAAAGACTGAGTTACTTGGGCTGAGAGCTGGGGACCATGGCCTCAGAGGACATCTAGCTTCACAGGCATAACATAGTTTATAAGGAAAATGTCCTACTTCCTGTTTTGGTGAGTAGTGTCTGGGGTCTTAAAAGCTTGTGTTTGGGTCAGCCAGTGCTGCTGTAACAGAAATACCACAGAGTGGATGGCTTTAACTAAGGAATGTTTGTTCTTACACAGTCCAGTAGCCTACAAATCCAAATTCAGGATGTCTCCTCCAGGGGAAGGTTTTTCCCCGTGTTGGCTCTGGAGGAAAGTCTGGTATTGTATCAGTCTTTGTCCAGGGAGCATCTTGACGCTGGAAGCTCAGGTCTGAAGGACGCACTCTTCTCCCGGTGCTGCTTTCTTGACGGTGTGAAGTTCCCAATTCTCAGCCTGCTCTTTCCTTTTATCTCTTGTAGGCTGAAAGGACTAAGGGTGGGGCAAGCCATACTCCAGGGAAACTCCCTTTACAGTGGAGCAGGGAGGTGATCTTCTGAAGGGATTTACAGCCCCACCCCAATCCTTTAACCTACAGCATAGGAAAACCACAAAATGGAGGACAGTCACAAGACACTGGGAATCATGGCCCAGCCACATGGCTACACATATTTTTGGGGGGACAAAATTCAATGCACAACAGCTTGTAAGAGACCATCTGAGTGAGATACACCTATTGGTGCTGTCCTGTCTGGAGCAGAAGAGAATGATGAAAAACAAAGCCACAAAAAAAATTTTATTCCAAAGGAGTAATGGATGACATAAACCACAGACTCAACCAGACTGGATCCAGAAGAACTAGATGGTGCCCAGCTACGCCACCAAGAGATGTAACAGAAAACAAATGGAAACTAAACAAAAATATAGAAGCTAGGCTGGAGGAAGGGGAGTGGATGGAGAGGAGGGGAAAGGAGGCTGTTGGGAGGATGAGACATGTATGGAGCAGAGAGGAATAGTGTGCAGTCACTGGACAGGGAGAGCAGCGGAAGCTGCATATAGGTGGGCATGTAAATTTTGAATGTACATTTTCACTCAGTCATGTTAAATAAAAATAAAAAAATAAAAAAATATATAGAAGTTAAATAATCAGTTAACAAACTTGACCTCATAGATGTATACAGAACATCCCACCCAAGAGCAGCATACTCTACTTTTTTTTCCAATGAACGTGAATCAATGTCTAGAATAGATCATGTTTTAAGATACAAAGGAAGTCTTAAGAATTCAAAAACACTGAAATAATACAAAGTATCTTCTCCAACCACAACACTGAAAAACTGGAAATCAACAAAAAGAATAAAAGGTGGAAAAATAAAATACATAGAAACTGAATAACACCTGGTTGAAAAACCACTGAGTAATAAAAGAAATTTAAAATGAAATAAATTCTTCAAATCAAATGAGAATACAAACACAACCTATCAAGTTCTGTGGACACAGCAAGACCAGTGTTTAGAGGAGGATTCCTAGCAATAAATGCATCTATCAAAAAAGAATGGGTCAAAATCAGTAGCTTAACCCTACAACTTGAACAAATGAAAAAAGAGCAGCAAAAGAAGCCCATAGTCACCAGAATAAATGTTCGAGGGAAAATCAAAACCCTAAACTCTATCTACAGCATGATCCCACTTAAGAGAAAATCATACTACATCTGAAAAAAGTTTTAAAAATAAATACATCAATAAATTATTTTCTCAAAGTGGTGGGGGTAAAAAGGAATACTCCTTATAAGGAAGGACAGTGACCCTTTGTCTAAAACACCTTGGATATGTTGTCAGAAGGGACTGTATCAAGCTTGGTAAAACAGAGGGGCAATGATAAAGAGGAAGACCCTCAACAAGACAGATTGACACAGTGGCTGTGTCAATAGGCTTCAACGTGGCAAAGATTGTGAGGTACATGACTGGGGTGTGTTTGCTTCTCTTGTCCTTAGGTTCTGTACATACCAGAACTGAATAACAACAAAAACAGGCAAAATTTAGATCAGCTCATATGTATTCATGGCTTAGAAACCTACTGTAAATCTGCACCATGACTTCGAACTAGTTCAGTCCAGTGTGAAGCCCTTCTAAGAATTTGCATTTCCATCCCAGATTCACTGAATCGGAATCTGTTTTAACAAGGTCCTCAGGGAACTCTTACGTATAATACATTCTGAGTTCCTTCCTCTGCTCTGCTAGTGGTTCTCAGAGTTGGTCCCCATCCACAGCATTAGTGCTACTTGGGAACTTGTTAGAAAAACACAAATTTTCAGCAAGTTTGTGCCACAAAATGTTGGTTCAAAGCACACTGATTTACATCATGTGTTCTGATGGCAGAATGACTTCCCAAATTTGAATTTGATGGTGACTCAAAGAGAAGCAATCTGACACCTCTGTTGCAACCAGACTATTTTCAACAGCCAGGAAAACAAGCTAAAAAAAAAATTAAAAAAATCTCCAGCTTTTGGTAGGGTATAACTGATAGAATGATGTCATCTTTCCTTTCTCGTGCTTTTAAAATTTTATGGGTCTGTTTTTCCGGGAGATATATTCTTCAGTTGTAATGAATACAGCAGGCAGAGCGATCTCACAGAGACACCTCAATGTCTGAAAGTTTGCAGTTTCTGATAAGAGCTGGAAATTACTATTTTTAGTGGAGACTTGGTGAGCAGTCCTAATAAGTGTTTACTAATTTGGTTTAATTACTAGTGATTTTCACATTCTGCTTTTGAATTGAATCTCAGTTATTTGACAGTTTTGGAAGATGAAACTCACACACAAAAAAAGCCCTCTTTGTAAACTTCTTTATCATTTTAAAAAATAATGAACATTTGGTATTAATAGTAACACTTGTTTCAACAGATTGGGATGTTATTTCAAGCAGGAAACTTTTTTCTAATTAGATGGCTTTGTCACTTTTTGATGAAAAACGGCATGCTGTTTTATGTACATTTTGCCAAGAAAAGACTACACACTAAAGCTAAAATGTAACAGATTATTTGGGAAATGATTGTTCAGCATGAAAGTGCTTACAGGTAACACTCTTTTAATAAATTAAATAGCAAAGCAACAGCAAACATATCACAGTGGCTGTATAAATTACAGTATTTGCAAGGACCAAACAAGAAAAAAGAACGAAAGAGAGGTGAGTAAAGATTGTGTATGTCATTGTTGTTGCTAAGTACCATTGAGTTGGTTCTGACTCATAGCAACCCTGTGTAGAGCAGAATAAAACACTGTCCTACTCTGTGCCATGCCCACAATCATTGTTATGAGTGAGCCCATCCTTGCAGCCACTGTGTCCATCCATTTGTGGAGGGTCTTCTACTTTTTCCCTGACCCTCTACTTTGCCAAGCGTGATGTCCTTCTCCAGGGACTGTCACTCTTGATAGCTTGTCCAAAAAGTATGTGAGATGCAATCTCACCAGGCTTAGTTCTAATATTCGTATATTCTGGCTGTACTTTTCCCAAGACAGATTTGTTCTTCTGGCAGTTCATGGTGTCTTCAGCATTCTTTGATAACACTGTACTTCAAAGACATCAGTTTTTCTGTCTTCCTTATTCACTGTCCAGCTTTCATATGCATATGAGGCAATTGAAAACACCCAGCCTTGAGTCAGGCTGACCTTAGTCCTGAAAGTGACGTCTTTGGTTTGTTTTTTTTTTTTTTTTTTTTGAACACTTTAAAGCAGTCTTTTGCAACAGATTTGTCCAGTGCAGTGTCTCATTTGATTTCTTGACTCCTGCTTCTATGGCATTGTGGATCCAAAGTAAATGAAGTCTTTGATGACGCTCAACTTTTCTCCATTTATCATGATGTTGCTTATTGGTCCAGTAGTGAGTGATTTCATTTTCATCTTGAAGTGTAATTCATATTCAAGCTAATAGTCTTTGATCTTTATCAGTAAGTGCTTCAAATCCTCTTCATTTTCAGCAAGCAAGGTTGTATGGGTCTTCCTCCAACCTTCATGCTCCGTTTTTCCTCATATAGTCTAGCTTCTCAGATTATTTGCTCAGCTTACAGACTAAGTGTGGTGAAAGAATACAACCCTGACTCACAACTTCCCTGGCTTTGAATCACACAGTATGCCCTTACTGTGTTTTAAGGACTACTTCTTGGTCTAAGTACAGGTTCCTTATGTGCACAATTAAATGTTCTCTAAGTGCCCTTCTTCTCAAAGTAGCCATAATTTGTCATTATCCATACAATCAAACATCTTTGCATAGTCAATGAAAAACAGGTAAACATCTTTCTAGTATTCTCTTCTTTCAGCCAAGATCCATCCAACATCAACAGTGTTATCCTTCATTCCATGTCTTCTGAATCTGGTTTGAACGTCTGGCCATTCCCTGTTGATGTATGGCTTCAACCACTTTTAAGTGATCTTCAGCAAAGTTTTACGTGTGTGATATTAATAATATTGTTCAATAATTTTGACATTCTGTTGGATCTCCTTTCTTTGGAATGTACAAATATGGGTCTCTTCCAGTTGGTTGGCCAGGTAGCTAGCTGTCTTCCAAATTTCTTGACACAGATCAGCAAGCACTTCCAGTGCCACATCTGTTTGTTGAAACATCTCTATTGGTATTTTGTCAGATCCTGGAGCCTTGTTTTTCACCAATGCTTTCAGTGCAGCTCAGACTTCTTCCTTCATTACTTAGGTTCTTGATCATATGCTACCACTTGAAATGGTTAAATGTCAACCAATTCTTTTTGATATAGTGACTCTATGTATTCCTTCCATCTTCTTTTGATGCTTCCCGTGTCATTGAGTATTTTCCCTGTACAGTCCTTCTCTATTGCTACTTGAAGCTTGAAATTTTTCTTCAGTTCTTTCAGACTGAGAAATGCTGAATATGTTCTTATCTTCTGGTTTCCTAACTTTATAATACTTTGTCTTCTCAAGACACCCTTTGAAATCTTTTCTTCAGCTCTTTTACTTCATCATTTCTTCCTTTTGCTCTAGCTACTTGAAAATTAAGAGCAAGTTTCAGAGTCCCTTCAGAGATTCATTTTGGTCTTGTCTTTCTTTCCTTTTTTATGACGTCTTGCTTTCTTCATGTATGTTGTCATTAATGTTACTCCACAATTCACCTGGTCTTTGTTCATTACTGTTCGATATGTTCAATCTGTTTTTGAGTTGGTCTCTAAATTCAGGTGCGATATGCTTGAGATCGTACTTTGACTTTTGTGGTCTTGTTCTAATTTCTTCAACTTCGTCTTGCAGACAAGCAGTTGATGGCCTGTTGCATAATTGGCCTCTGGCCTTGTTCAGACTCTTTTTATAGATGTCATTGATTTGATTCCTATATATGCCATTCTGGCAAAGTCCATCTGTATAGTCACTGTTTATACTGAAAAAAAGCAATTGCAGTGAAGAAGTAGCTGGTCTGCAAAATACTCTCGTGCAATCTTCAGTATCATTTCTATCACCAAGCCTATATTTTCTAAGTGCCGATCCTTTGTTTCCAGCTGTCACAGTCCAGTCCCAGTATTTGTCAATGCATCTTGATTACAGGTTTGATCAATTTCAGACTGCAGACGTTGATAAAATTTTTCAGTTTCTTTATCTTTGGCTTTAGTGATTGGTGCATAACTTTGAATAGTAGTTATATTAACAGGTCTTCCTTGTAGGCATATGAATATTATCCTATCACTGACAGCCTTGTACTTCAGGATAGATCTCGAAATGTTCTTTTTGATGGTGAACATGATGCGATTCCTCTTCAATTTTTCGTCACAGGCATAGTAGATCATATAAGTATCTGATTCAAGATGGGCAACACCAGTCCATTTCAGCTCACTAATGCCTAGGATATATACATTTGTGCATTCCTTTCATTCTGGATGATTTCCAGTTTTCCTAGATTCAAGCTTTGTACATTCTACATCTCTAATACTGATACATGTTTGGAGCTGTTTCTTCTCGTTTTGAGGTATGTCACATCATCAGTTGAAGATCCTAAGATCTTGACCCAATCTATGTCACTAAGGTCGATCAACTCTCCTTTGAAGAGGCAGCTCTTCACTGTTTTCCAGCATTAGGGGCTCATCTTCTAATAGCATATCAGTGTTCTGCTGCTGTTCATAAGGTTTTTCATTGGCTAACTTGTTTCTTTGAAATAGGCTACAAGGTCCTTCTTCCAAATCTGTCTTAGTGTGGAAGCTCAGTTGCAACCTAGCCACCATGGGTGACCCTGCTGGTATCTGAATACCAGTGGCATAGTTTCCAGTGTCACAGCAACATGCAACACTCCACAGTATGATCAAGTAACAGACAGCTGTGTTGAGAGAGAAGGTAAGTGTCATGGATTGAATTGTGTCCCCCCAAAAGCATGTGTAGCCATGTGGCTGGGCCGTGATTCCCAGTATCTTGTGACTGTCCTTCATTTTGTGATTTTGCTGTGCTATATGTTAAAGGATGAGGGTGGGGCTGTATATCCTTCATGGGTTTACCTCCCTGCTCCACTGTAAAGGGAGTTTCCCTGGAGTGTGGCTTGCGCCACCCTTAATCCTTTCATCCTACAAGAGATAAAAGGAAAGAGAAGCAGGCAGAGAATCGAGAACCTTGCACCACCAAGAAAGCAGCAATGGGAGAAGAGTGAGTCCCTGAGACCTGAGGTTCCTGCACCAAGACGCTTCCTAGACAAGGCTGACACAATACTGGACTTTCCTCCAGAGCCGACAAGCGGGAAAGCCTTCCCCCGGAGCAGACACCCTGAATATGGACTTGTGGCCTACTGGACTGTGTAAGAATAAACCTTTCTTTGTTAAAGCCATCCACTCCGTGGTATTTCTGTTGCAGCAGCCCTAGCTGACTAAAACGGTAAGTATTTTATTTTATTGTGCTTTAGATGAAGGTTTACAGAGAAAATTAATGTTTTGTTAAATAGTTAACATAGACACTGCTTTGTGACAGTTGTTGCCATCCCTGCAGTATGTCAGTACTCTCCCTTCTTGACCTTGGCTTCCCCATTTCCATTTGTCCAACTTTCCTGTCTCCTGTCTTCTTATCTTTGCCCCTGGACTGGTGTGCCCATTTAATCTCTTATACATGGTTGTGGGGCAAGTATATTTGTTTGTTTTGTGGGCCTGTCTAATCTTTGGTTGAAGGGTGAACCTCAGGAATGACTTTGGTACTGAGTTAAAAGGGTGGCCTGGGGCCATCCTCTTAGGGTTTCTCCAGTTTCTATCAAACCAGTAAGTCTGGTCTTTTTTTGTGAGTTAGAATTTTGTTCTATACTCTTCTCCAGCTCTTTCAGGAACACTGTAATCCCTATCAGAACTGTCAGTGATGGTAACCAGGTACCATCTAGTTTTACTAGACTGAGTCCAGTGCAGGCTGTAGTAGTTGAGTTCAATTAGTCTTTTTAACTAGTCTTTCCCTTGTATCATTGGTTTTCTTCATTTTCCCTTGCTTTAGATGAGGAAGAAGCAGTAAACATATCTTAGATGGCTGCTCATAAGCTTTTAAGATTTCCAGATGCTACTCATCAAAGCAGGATGTAGCACATTTTGTTCATAAGCTATGTTATACCAGCTGAGCTAAATGTCTCCTGAGACCATGGTCCTCAGCCCAGTATGGGAGTTCAGATGTGTTTAGGCAGCTTTTATTACTTTGCCTTGCTCAAGTTGTACTGGCTTCCCCATGATTGTTTACTATCTTACCCTTCACCAAAGATTAGACAGGTCTATTGAAACATTGGAAACACTGGTTGCGTAGTGGCTAAGTGCTACATCTACTAACAAAAAGGTCAGCAGTTCAAATCTGCCAGGTGCTCCTTGGAAACTCTGTGGAGCAGTTCTTCTGCATCCTTTAGGTCACTATGAGTTGGAAATGACTTGATGGCAGTGATGAGTATTGATGAACCTGTCAGGCATTATGCTGAGTTAAATTAGTTATAAAGGACAAGTATTATATAAGACCACTGTTCTAAGAACTTAAGAAAAGGTTTAAACACAAGAAAAAAAATTTTTTTGATGGCTATGAGGTTGGAGAGAGAGGGAAAAGGATATTTACTAATTATTAGGTAAGAATTACCTTAGATGGAAGAAAAGACAACACACAGTACAGGAAAAGTCAGAACAACTGGAATAAACCAAAAGCTAAGAAGCTTTCTGAATACAGATAAATACTTCAAGGGATAGAGTAACAGTGGCAGGGTCCTGGGGATCCTGGTTTTAGAGGACATCTAGGTCAATTGACATAACAAAGTTTATTAAGAAAATGTTCTGCATCCCACTTTGGTGAGTGGCATCTGCGGTCTTAAAAACCAGTGAGTGGACATCTAAGATATATCCATTGGTGCCAGTCTATCTGGAGCAAAAGAAAATGAAGAACACCAAAGACACAAGGGAAATACTAGCCTAAGAGACAGAAAGCCCACATAAACCAGAGACTCCATCACCCTAAGACCAGAAGACCTAGATGGTTCCTGGCTACTACCAATGACTACTTTAACAAGGAACAAAACAAGAATTATGTTTTAGTCAGCTAGTGCTGCTCTAATGGAAGTACCACAGAGTAAATGTCTTTAACAAAGGAAGGTTTATTCTTACACTGTCTGGTAGGCTACAAGTCCAAATTCAGTATGTCTGCTCCAGGGGAAGGCTTTCCCGCTTGTTGGCTCTGGAGGAAAGTCCAGTACTGTATCAGTCTTTGTCCAGGGAGCATCTTGGCGCAGGAACCTCAGGTCTGAAGGACATGCTCTTCTTCTGGTGCTGCTTGCTAGGTGGTGTTCTCAGTTCTCTGCTTGCTTGCTTTCCTTTTATCTCTTATAGGATGAAAGGAGTAGGGTGGGGCAAGCCAGGAAAACTCTTTTTACAGTGGAGCAGGGAGGTAAACCTATGAAGGGATTTACAGTCCCACCCTAATGCTTTAATGTACAACACACTGAAATCACAAAATGGAGGACAATAATGAAATATTGGGAATCATGACCCAGCCACAGGGCTACACATATTTTTGGGGGGACACAATTCAATCCATGACATCTCACCCTTTGACACCCCAAAAGTCACATCTTTGAAACATGTAACACATTCATCCCATGATAGCAAAATCATGTCTATCCTATATGATACAAGTCTTAAGTCAGTTCCAAGTATAAAATTTAAAAATTCTTTTACATTTATGAAACCTAGAACACAAGCTATCCGCTTTCAAAGGTACAATGGCAGAACAGGCCCAAGTTAGATATTACATTACAAATGGGAGAAACTACAAGGAAAGAAGGCATTAACAGGCAACAAGCAAGTCAGCAGAACTCATTACATTAGCCCTCAAAGCTTTGAAAATAATTTTCTACTTTCTGAGACATTTTACACAATGGCCCTGCCCTCCAGACTCTAGGTATTGGCCACACTCTCTGGATTCTGAGTGGAGACCCCCAGCCCTGTACTACAACTCTGCCTTCAAGGCCCACTTGGACAGAAACTCTGCCCCATTAGCTTTAGGTGCACCCTAAGCCCATCTAAGTGACAATTCCACCGTTACAAGCACAGGATGCCGCGGTTCCACTCTTTCAAACCCCTGAGGTCATGGCCATTCCTTTTGAAATTGAAGCAGCTCAGCTTCTCACACTGTTTGTCTCTTCACTTTCTGCTTCCTGTGGCCACATGACCTGGGCCTCAGGCCCACATATGCCCTGCTGGGGCAAGTGTTCAAAAGCTCCACTGATTCAAGAGCCTGGAAACACCCCACTCTTGCTAGAAAGTGTCCTGCCCAAGGACACTCAGATCTCTCGCTCTGTGTGTCAGCAAGACTAGCTCCACCAATTCAAGTGGCCAGAGGCACTCTGTGCCACGAGGAAAACTCTGTGCACAGGCACTTAGCTCTCTTGGTCCATGGGTCAGCGCCAGCACTGCCACTGGTTCTGTTGCTGCCACTGCTGCTGCCACCAGTCCTTTGTTGTTTCTCATCATCTGAGCCTTCTTCGTTCTTTTTGTATCTTCTATCCATACATAGTTTCAAAATGGCTCCCACATTTTAGGTATTTGCTAGAGCAGCACTCCACTCCTGTTACTAAATTCTGTTTTAGTTGACTCGACGACACTTGGCTTGGCTAGTGCTTCTCAAACAGAAACACCACAGAGTGGATGGCTTTAACAAAGGAAGGTTTATTCTTACACAGTCTGGTAGGCTGCACGTCCAAATTCAGTATGTTCACTCCAGGAGAAGGCTTTCCTCCTTTTCAGCTCTGGAGGAAAGTCGGGTATTGTATCAGTCTTTGTCCAGGGAGCATCTTGGCACAGGAACCTCAGGTCTGAAAGATGCCCTCTTCTGGTGCTGCTTTCTTGATGGTGTGAGGTTCCCAATTCTCTGCTTGCTTTTCTTTCCTTTTATCTCTTGTAGGATGAAAGGATTAAGGGTGGGACAAGCCATACTCCAGGGAAACTCCCTTTACAGTGGAGCAGGGAGGTAATCCTATGAAGGGATTTACAGCCCCACCCTAACCTTTAACCTACAGTACAGAGAAATCACAAAATATAGGAGAATCACAAAATATTGGGAATCATGACCCAGCCACAGGGCTACACATATTTTTGGAGGGGGGACATAATTCAATCCATGACAGAGTCCTTGATGGAGCAGGTAGAAAGTGAGGTGCAGAACTGTGACTGAAACTAGAGTGACCCCAGAAGACACAGCACCCAGACTCTGTTAGCCCAGAACTGAAACCCATTCCCAAAGCCAACTGTTCAGACAAAAATATGACTGGACATAAAATAATACTCATGAAGACTGTGCTTCTTAACTCAAATGAATACATGGAACAAAATGGGCAGCTCCTGTCCGGAGGAGAGATTAGAAGACAGAATGGATAGGAGCTAGTTAAATGCACACTGGAAATCTGAGGCAGGAGGGGGGAGGGTGCTGCTCGCAGTACAGGGAGAGTAACTAGGGTCACATTACAATGTGCGTATAAATTTTTGTATGAGAAACTAACTTGAACTCTAAACTTTCATTCGAAGAACACACACATGGAAAGATGAGGGAGCTCTGTAGGGCCAACAACAGCACACAGGATGGACTGAGGGACTTGCCTTACAGTTCAATCATGTATCGGAGATGAATGAGCACTAAAAGCAAAGATGTGAAGGCAGGAAGGGACAGGAAAACTGCAAATGGAGACAGAACATGGAATAGAAAAGGGCAGAGTATTGCCACACGGTGGGGTTGGCAACCAGGGTCACAAAAAAGTTAGAAATTAGGTTTGCTTGTGTTTTTTTTCTTTTGAAAAATGTGAAGTAGTGGAGATAGAAATGAGGACTCCACAAGGGTAGCATAGCATTAACCAGATTCTTGAGACTGGAGAACTTACCAATGTACACCAAAGACTACCACTTTCAAAGACTACCACATCAAAGACTACCTCAACATAAAACAAAAATCCTCACAACTGGACCAATAAGCAACATCATAGTTAACAGAAAAATTGAAGTCATCAAGGATTTCATTTACCTTAGATCTACAATCAACACCCATGGAAGCAGCAGTCAAGAAATCAAAAGAGGCACTGCACTGGACAAATCTAATGCAAAAGACCCCTTTAAAGTTTTGAAAAGCAAATATGCCACCTTAAGGACTAAGATGACCCAGGTCATGGTGTTTTCAGTTGCCTCATATGCATGTGAAAGGAGGATGATGAAGAAGGAATATGGGAGAAGAATTGATGCCTTTGAATTACGATGTTATCCAGGAATGCTGAATATACCGTGTGCTGCCAAGAAGAACAGACAAATCTGTCTTGGGAGAAGTATAGCCAGAGTGCTCCTTAGAAGTGAGGATGGTGAGACTTCATGTCGCATATTTTGAACATGTTATCAGGAGAGACCAGCCCCTGGAGAAGAATGTCATGCTTGGTAGAGGATCATTTCAAAAGACGGAAAACCTTCAATGAGATGCACTGCTGCTGGGGCTGCAACAGTTAGCCCAGGCCTAACAACAGCATGAGGGTGGTGCAGGACTGTACTTTATGAGTACATTGTTTCTTTCGTTCAGTTGTACATATGGTTGCTGTGAGCTGGAACCAACTGCGCAGCACCTAACAACAACACCTTGAAATCTACCTAGTTGATCACCAAGCTGTTAGCAGCTGACATGTCCCATCTTTGTAACTCAATGAGATTGTCATTTGAGTAGAAATTGAAGCTAGCAGTCTCCTCCACAATCATCAGATCAATGTTGACATCCTAAAACATTTGGGACATCAAAAGGAAATTCTTCTTAGCAATTGCTTCAAAAAATGAAAAAATACACAGTGAAAAGTAAGTTTCCCTTCCCCCTTACCCCCTCCCTACTTAAAGAAAACAGTTGCCATAGTCAAGTCTGGTCTCACATGTGTCAGAGTAGAACTGTGCTCCATAGGGCTTTCACTTGGTGATGTTTCGGAAACAGAATGCTAGGCCTTTCTTCTAAAGTGCCTCTGGTTGGACTAGAACCTCCCACCTTTCAGCTATCAGCTGAGCATGTTAACCATTGCACAATCCAGGACTCTCCTACCTATTTATCCAGGTCGTTTCCTGGGGGAAAAGCATAGTTCCTAGTTTTTGTGTGTTATCTCAGAGAAATATTTTATGTATTTGTAGATATGTATGCATATTGTTACCCTGCACACTAACAGGAGGGTACTTCCGTACTATTCTGGACCTCGCCCCTTTGACAATGTATCTTACCACTTATTCTATATCAGTACATAGAGCACAGTTTCTTTTTTATTTTATGATCTCATAGTATTCCACTGTACAGATGTGCCATAGTTTATTCAGTTATTTTCCCATTGATGGACTTTTAGGTTGTTTCTGATCTTTCGCTATTACAAAGGTGTAAGGAATGTACTTATATATGTGTCTATATATGTATCATTTCACAAATGTGTGAGGATATCTGGTTTTGTATCAGAATGGGTTTTTTTTAAACTGATTTGTAGGAATTGCATATTTATAAAATGGAAGTTAGCCTTTTATGTATAAGACCTGTTTTAAAAAATTTTATGTTCAAAGTGAGTTGGATTCTTACTATACTGAGCTTTCACTTTCTTATTATGAATGTATGTTACATGAAGGTATGTGGAATCATGTATATTTTAGTACAGGATTATTAGTTGAAATTTCTTTATTTGGTATATTTTCCTTTATAGTAGAGTTAATCATTATCTGGAAGACATACAAAAAAATTTTGCAGTGGTTGTGTTTGTTTACTGCGTGCACAAACTGCTGTTATACTCAATAGTTATTTTCAAAGATCTGTATTCCACACACACACACCCATGCCAGCCTTAACAGCTTGTTACATTAAGAACTAGAAAAACATAGAAACAAAGAGAAACATAAACAAAATTGGGCTTTTTGTAACATAATCTCCAGAGACAGATGCCAAGCTCTAACGCAACCCACTGTGTCAGGAGCAAATAGAACTATTGTGTAGCATTTGATAAGAAATTAAACCAAACTGAACTGTAGATATTTTGTTGGCATTACAGCAGTTGTGATCTGCAAAGTTGAAGTTTTGCTTTAGCAAACAAAGTATCTATGAAGTTACTTTGATCCCCTGACTGGGGATTAAAAAAAACTTTTATACTCAGCATTACAAATCTGTTTCCTTTAAATGTTTCAGAATATTTTTGTTTTTCTACAAGAGCCCAGTACCAAACCAAACCTGTTGATTCTGACTCTTCACTACTCTATAACAAAATAATGGCAAAAATGTAACATGTTAAATGATGCCAACTTTCTGAGATGACAGTTTTAGAGAACTCTTGAAAGAATATTAACATTTAGAAGGATATTTATCTACATGCAAGGAACATAACCCTCAAGAGATTTTCTAGACTGTTTCCTAATTTGTTGGAATTTTTATCAGATTTCCTGCGCGTGCTCATGTACTCACACTTAGTCATAACTCTTCTTTAGAAAAGGCTTGTTCTAAAGAGAAGAACAACAACTGTGATCTCTTTGGAACTTATAAATATCTGGTCTAGGATTTCCTTAAGCTCCTCATCTGTTTCCTTGTTTCAAAAGATGAAACGATGTCAGGCTGTGTTTAAAACTGCTGTATTTGTTTTGCAAATGCAGGAAAAGCAACACTTCCTAATTAGATTGGTGCTCACATAATCTGAAATTGTATCAGCTCTAGATGGGTACCGGCATAATAATTGGAATGAGTTGGCCATATGTGTGGGCATGCATTTGGATGCCTTTGTTTGTGTCTTTGATGTGAGTGTGTATGTGTATTGTGATGACAGTTTTTGCAGAAAGTCAGTATTCAAGTCCGTTAATTCTTTATCATTGTGGCAATCGAGTGAACCAAAGTGAACATACCTGGTTCTACTAAGCATATTTCCTCTCTTTGGTCATTGATTAACTTAGCTGCCTTAATAAAAAAGAATACCGTTTATTTTTAAATCCATGGATTAAGATTGATTGATTAGAATATTTTTTAAAGCAGCATGGTATTTTCTACAAGTGTTTAAGATTCATTACACATTAGCATAGTCTTAAATGCTTAATATTCAGTTATCATTATTTGTATCATAATAGCACTGAAAGTTTCAGGGGCAGAGATCTAACTCAAAATTCTATTTTATGTAGGAATTTCCCTAATAGTACCTATGATAAGTGGTTAATGAGCATATATTATTCTTTGTTAAGAAAATTTATGGGAAAGCACCTACCACTGGGATAATTAACACGCTTTGCTTAAAAACGTTTTTTAAATGAAGAAATCTTGTCAGTGGTAATCAGCTTTATTGAAAGATTTTCCATAAGATTCCTCTTTTCCTGATTGTATGTGTATATTTTATTGAATATGTGAATAAAACATGTTTATTTTTAGAAATCCAAATCAAACAGAAAGTAAAAGCATGCTATAATCCCACTTCCTGTTAATAATTACTACTAAACATTAGTTATATATATCCAAAAAATTTAGTACCTGTAAGCATTAACATTTGTTACTTTTACTTAGTAAAAATAGGTAATATTTTACATTGCATTTTATAACTTGCAGTTTTAAATAGTATATATATATCTTTCTATATGAGCAAAAACTGATTACCTTTGTCTTTTAATCTCGTATTTTAGTCCTACATGGCTGTTACTTGTCCAAGTTACTTGTCCAAATCTTTAATACACATTTTCCTCCCACTTTTTAACATTTCTGAAATTACCATGCCACTTATACTTCTCAATCTATAATATTTTAGGATTTCTCGTCTCTGGGCAGCTTTTGTGACCTTGTCATAACCATGTGTAACCTTAGGTGAGCTTGGTCATTACTGTTCAAAATGTTATCACTTTGATAGAATTACATGCATTGCTGGTGCTACAACTGTAGAATTTAACTGTTGTTTAAGTATTTGGAAAAAGAAGGCTCTATGATTTCTTTTAAATTAAACAAAGTATTGTTTCTATGAAGAAAGGTGCAAACAGAGTAATGGGGCATAACTTTGACATTTAGCAAAGCAAATATTTGTCAAATGACTGTAACTCCTTCCCCTCCCCCCAAAGGAATAATAAAATGTTTTATGAATTAAAAAAAATAAGATATTTGTTATAGATTGAATTGTGTCCTCCAAAAATATCTGTCAACTTGGCTAGGTCATGATTTCCAGTATTGTGTGGTTGTCTACCATTTTGTCATCTAACATGACTTCCCTATTTGTTGTAAATCCTATCACTGTGACGTGATGAGATAGATGAGTGGCAGTTATAGTAATGAGATCTGTATGAATAGATAGTGTCTTAAGTCAGTCTCTTTTGAGGCATGAAAGAGAGAAGCAGCAGAGAGACATGGAACCTCATACTATCAAGAAAACAGTGCTAGGAGCATAGCAAATCCTTTGAACCTGAGGCTCTTGCATTGAAATGTTCGTAGACCGAGGAACTGATGGCGAAGAGCTGTCTCCAGAGCCAACAGAGAGAGACAGCCTGCCCCTGGAGCTGATACTCTGAATTTGGACTTGTAGCCTGCTAGATGTAAGAGAATAAATTTCTCTTTGTTGAAGCCGTCTACTTGGGGCATTTCTGTTACGGCAGCACTGGATGACTGAGACAGTACTCATAAATGATGAAGCTATATTTCAATTTATTACTGAGATTTGTGTAAGAGGATTGCTGGTTGTAAGCTAAACAAGGCAACTGAAAGCTGGAAAAAGTACTAGATTGCTCAAAATTGATGAAAAATAACTTAAAAGCAAGGGGAGAGTAGAGTGACCAATTCACACCCTGCAAAGGACCACCCTTGAGGAATTGTATCATACTTTAATAGATAGTAATTTTTCTCTTTAGTGGCCAGCCAAGCCAAGTGCTGTCGAGTCGGATCTGACTCATGGCGACCCTAGGGGCCAGGGTAGAAGTGACCCCCAGAGTATTCAAGGAACGCCTGCTGGATTTGAACTGCTGACTTTGTGGTTAGCAGTGGTAGCACTTAACCCACTGCACCACCAGAGTTTCCCTCTTTAGCGGCACATAACGTAATAATGGTTATTTTAGGATCGCCATGAGTCGGATCCGACTCGACGGCACTTGGCTTGGCTATTGTCAATGATGTCTAAGATTAGATGAATTACAGTATCCATGATGAATAGTGAGCACTGTGCTGAGGTCTATAAGTGTATTTTCTAGTTGAATTTTAAAAAATAGACTATTTTTAGAACAGTCATAGATGTACAGAAAAATTGAGAAGATAGTACAGAGAGTTTCCATATAAACTCCATACCCAGTTTCCCATATTATTAACACTTTACATTAGCATGGTACATTTTCTGCTACAAAAGACCTCTTTAAAGTGTTAAAAAGCTACGAATAAGACATCAACTTGAAGACTCAAGTGTGCCTGACCCACACTGTGGTGTTTTCAGTTACCTTAGACGCATGTGAAAGCTAGATGATGAATAAGGAAGAATCGATGCCTTTAAATTGTGGTGTTGGTGAAGGATATTGAACATCCTTCATAGACTGCCAAAAGAATGAACCAATCTACCTTGAAAGAAGTGTAACCAAAATGCTCCTTAGAAGCAAAGATGGCACAGTTACATCTCACATTCTTTGGATGTGTTATCAGAAAGGAACAGTCCCTAGAGAGGAACATCATGCTTGATAAAACAGAGAGGGTCAGCAAAAAAGAGGAAGACCCTCAAGGAGATGGATTGACATGGTGACTGCAACAGGTACGAACAACAATTGTGAAGATGGCACAGGACCAGGCAGTGATTTGTTCTGTTGTACACAGGGTGTGTTGTGAGTTGGAACTAACTCCACAGCACCTTACAACAATGGTACATTTGCCACAATTAATGACTTGACAGCAATGAGTTTGATTTTAATTTTACCAATATATTATTAACTAAGGTGTATAGTTTTTTTCAAATTTTCTTGGTTATTACTTAATGTCCTTTTTTTGTTCCAAGATCCCATTCAAGACACCTGATTACATGTAGTTATTGTGCTTCTTTAGGTTCTTCTTGGCTGGGGTCTTTCTCAGATTTTCCTTGTTTTGATGACCTTCAAAATTTCTTTTTTTAACTGCGATTTAGTGAAAGTATGCAATCCAAATCAGTTTTGCATACCTGCTTATCTGAGGCTACCCCTGCTCTCCTCACCCAGTGACAGCGTAATCCTCCTTTTCACTCTGTATTTTTAGAATCCTCCTAATGATTTCCTGTTCCCTGGTCTCCACCATCTTCATTCCCATCTAGAAAGAAACCAGTAGGACACCCTCCTATAAAGGTATATACCATAAAGTATACACACTATATGGTCACACTGTGTCCAGCCCATTCTTGTCTGAAGAGTTGACCTCAGTACTGGTTTCAGAAAGTCTAGGGGCCGTGTTCCTAGGGGACCCTACAGGCTTTTGGACCATCAGCTGTGGTCTTTTAATAGAGTTCTTGAATTGCACCCCTCTTTTTCTTGTGTTGTTTCAGGGACTCTACATTGTGTCCACCATTATAGCTGTTTTTGGTGGTGGCCGGGCACCATCTGATTCTTCTGGTCTCATGTTGCTACAATCTCTCAATCATATGGGTCATTCTGCTCTTTTTCCCTTGTGTCTTTGTTGTTCTCAGTCATCATCTGTTCCAGATGAGTTGGGACAATTTGTTGTACCTGAGATGGCAGTTTGCTAGCTTTTAAGACCCCAGAAGCCACTCACCAATATGGGGAGCAGAAGACTCTCTTAGCAAAAGACTAGTTGTGCCAATTGATCTTAATGTGATGACCTTCAAAGTTTTGAGGTCAAGTATTTTGCAGGGTGCCCTACTCTTGGAATTTGTCTGATGCTTTTCTCATGATTAGATTGATGTTACGGGTTTTGAAGAGAAAAAAACAGAGGTAAAATGCCATTATCTTCATATCATTTCACAGGTACACAGTATCAACATGTTGCATCACTGTTGATGTTGACATTGATCATCTGGTTGAGTTTATGCTTGCTAGGTTTTACACTGTAAATTTGTTCCCCTCCCCTCTTCCATACTGTATTCTTTGGAAAGAAGTCACTATCAGAGCCCCCACTTAATGAGTAGAATTTTATGGTCCTCCACTTTGTGGGTGAGTATCCACATAAATTATGGAACTCTTCTACACAGTACATTTTCTTTTTACCCCTAATTATTTTTCAATCATTTATATCGATATAAACTCATGGATATTGTCTACTTTGGCTTATAGTCTAATACTGTTTTTCCCCCTCAAATCGTCCCACCTTGAAAAGCTCTTTCAGTTAGCTTGTGTGTCCCTCTGACAGATCTCTATGAATTTGGGGTTTCTGGTGTTGTTTGTTTTATTTGCTTTGTTTTTGCAAACTTGCTTACTTCCTGGCATCTGGCTGAACTTTTACAAATGAAGAAGCTGAGGCTTCAAGTGATTAAGTAGACTGGCCAAGGTTTTTAGCAGCCAGTGATAGGATTTGGATATTCCTTTGTCTGAAAGCTTTTAATAGACATACTGTACTGATATTCTTAAATGTAACAAGTCACATAAGCTTTTAAGAAAAATAAGTCTGTAATCATACTCTGGTTGATATGTGCATTTCTGTCTTTATTTTGGACTACAGGGGAAAACTGTATCTGCCTAGAGGCAAACACATTATTTTTGGAATCCCATAAGCCTCTGAGTGAGTGGGTGTGTGAATGGGTGGGTGGAACTTTCAGGATGAGTCCAGATTAGCTCCACCCAAACTGCCAGAGTTCCAGTTAACTACAGCTCCGCTCACTCACCCTCCTGTGGGAGCTGATTTGCTCTGCTCTGCCGATGTTATTATAAGCCCTTTACTAGATACGTGAGGCTGCAGTTTTGTTCCCAATTTATTAAACTGAGACACTCTTTTCATTAACTCAACTAGTTTTTATGTGAGTCTACTTCTGTGGTGGAATAAACATACTCTAGTAGGAAGAAACAAAACAAACAAGTCCATAAGCAAATGGAAACCCTGGTGGTGTAGTGTTTAAGTGCTATAGCTGCTAACCACAAGGTTGGCAATTCAAATCCAGTAGATGCTCCTTGGAAACTCTATGGGGCAGTTCTACTCTGTCCTATGGGGTTCTGTGAGTCAAAATCAAATTGATAGTAACCAATTTTAGGGTTTATATGCAAATGGGAAACCCTGGTAGCTTAGTGATTAAGAGCTGCAGGTACTAACCAAAAGAATAGCACTTTGAATACCACTAGATGCTCCTTGGAAACTCTATGGGGCAGTTCTACTCTGTCCTATGGGGTTCTGTGAGTCAAAATCAAATTGATAGTAACCAATTTTAGGGTTTATATGCAAATGGGAAACCCTGGTAGCTTAGTGATTAAGAGCTGCAGGTACTAACCAAAAGAATAGCACTTTGAATACCACTAGATGCTCCTTGGAAACTCTATGGGGCAGTTCTACTCTGTCCTGTAAGGTTGCTATGAGTTGGGATTGACTTGACAACAATGAGTTTGAATTTTTATGTTGTAAGAAAATGCACAAGATACTTTCGGAAGATGCTAAATGCTAGTGGAAAGCCAATGTGACCAAGATGCCATGTGATGAGTTGCCATCCAGTTGGTTCCAACTCATAGTGACCTTATAGAGAGAGGTAGCTGGAAGGGGATGAAGTCAGATATGTAGTTCTCATGGGCCACAGGAAGGAGCACATATGTTATTTCCATTTCAGTGGTACTCATTTGGTGGGTTTAGAGTGGAAGAATTGTGGTCTACCTAGCTGCTCACAGACTTTACCTTATACCTCTCTCTCCCTGATCCCTCCTCTCCAGCCACACTGGTCTTCTGTCTGTGCCTGGAATAAGTCAAACTCTTTTCTCCTTTTTGGTCTTTACGTATTGTGTTTCATCCACCTGAAAAAAAAACCTATTTCTTGACAGAATGAAAGGCCTCTCTTTTTCATATAGTTTTAGTCTCTGCTTAAAGCAATCTTTGTACATGCTATCCAAAAATGCTTCATCCTGCCCCACACTATTACATCTGTCTTAGTTACCCAGTGCTGCTGTAACATAAATAGCACAAGTGTGTGGCTTTAAAAAACTGAAGATGTTTTCTCGCAGTTTAGGAGGATAAAAGTCTGAGTTCTGGGTTCTAGCTCTTGAGGAAGGCTTTCTGTCTTTCGGCTCCGGAAGAAGTCCTTGTCTTTTTAAGCAGCTGCTCCTCAATAATCTGCACATGTCTTGGAATCTTTCTTCATTTATCTTTGCTTCTAGCTTGCTTGTTTAACCTCTTTCATATCTCAAAAGAGATAGATTGAAGACACATCCTACACTAATCCTGCCTTGTTAACATAACAAAAATTACCAATTCTCAAATGGTATTATAACCATAGGCATAGAGGTGAGGACTTCCAACACATATTTTTGAGGGACACAATTCAATTGACAAAAACACCTCTCCTCCAATCCCCAGGGACCCTCTACATCATTTTCTCCCTTTGATTTCTTCAGAGTATTTATCACTACCTGACTTTATTTCTTATTTACGTTCTCTCAGTCCCATCAGAATGTAAACACTTCCTGAAAGCATGGATTTTGTCCGCTTAGCATTGATAGAGTACTGTCTAGCATGCAGTGGGTGATTTCATTAGTTGTCTATTGCCATGGAACATGTGACTTGAAACTTCAAGCAAAAAATGTTATCTCAGAATTTCTATGGATCAGGAACTTTGAAGTGGTTTGGTGGAGTGGTTCCGCTCAGAGTCTTAGCGAGGTTGCGTTTAAGATGTCAGGCAGTGCTGCCGTCATGTGAAGGCTCAACTGGTAGGAGAATCTGCTTCTAAGCTCAGTCTTGTGGTTACAGGCCAAATACGTCAGTTCTTTGCTATGTGGATTTCCCCGTAGAGCTACTCTCAGCACTGCAGTTGGCAAGTGATGATATGGAGGGAAAAAAAGTGCAAGATGAAAGTTACAGTGCCTTTTTTCACAACATAGTGTCTGAAGTTGCACACCATTATCCCTGCTTAAGTCTATTTGTTAGAAACTAATTAAATCTGGCCACTACTGAAAGGATGGGATATTAGAGTCCATCTCTTGGAGGTAAGTGTACCAAAGAATTTGTGGGCGTATCTTTCAAACTAATCCAGTGATAAATAAATGTACATTGTACTCTCTTTCTAGGGCTGGCATAACAAAGTACCACGAACTGGCCAGCTTTTAAGAATAGAAATTGTTGTCACATACTTCTAGAGACTAGAAGTCCACATCAACATGTCACCCAGGGCCTGCTCCCTCTAAAGTTTTCAGGAAAGACTTCTTGTCTCTTCCAGCTTTTGGTAGCCCCAGGCATTCCTTGGCTTGTAGCTGTGTCTTTACCACCCTTCCTCTGTGGGTCTCTGTGTCTTCTCTCTATATAAGGATAGCTCTCAGGTTGAGTCAGAACTCATTCTACTCCATTATGATCTCAACAAAGACCCTATTCTGAAACAAAGTCATGTTCATAGGTACCAAGGTTTAGGGCTTATCTTCTTAGGGAACAGAATTCGTAACAATGTTGAAAGGATGTATATATTCAGTTGTATCTTTAAAAGATCACTCTGGCTGCTGTGTAAACAATAAACAGCAGCCCCGAGATTGATGATGATAATAATAACAGCACTTACTCTTTTTCTGTGCCAGGAATGGTTGCAAATGCTTTATAGTTGCTAATTCATTTAATTCTCAGAACAGTTCTATGAGGTACTTATTATTCTATTGTCTCCTTTTATACATGAGGAAACAAAGGCACAGAGATATTAAGGAAAAGATGATCTACTACAGTAGTCACCAGCTCAGACTAGGGAGATTCAAATGCCTTTATGTTCTCTAATTAGTGATCCCAACTTATAAAACTGCTTAGCATAAGGTATAACTGGAATCTCTTAATTGGTTGAGGATAATACCACAGACATACAAGAGAATATTATAAATATGTAGTGTAGATTTTAAGTTTCTTACAGTGACATCAGACTAGCCTATATTCTACTTCATTTTTTTTCCTGTAACAGATATGTATTGTTACAATGAGCATAAAATTGTGGGGATTTTAATTTTTTCTTAAATGTTTCTGGGGCAAGAAACAATACAGTTGCAAACACAAAGATAATTATGAGAGTATATATCCCTTTGCCAGTTTTATAAAAATAAATTTATTTTGGCTTTTCAGATATTTGGATAAATCTGACTTCAGTCTCAGAATTTATGTTTGCCAAACAACTGAATTGTTCCTTATTTCTGAATCTAGATGATTTACATTAGAAATGTTATTTTCCTAGTACACTAATTCTATAGAACTGTAGTCATATGTCATTATTTTCACTTGTTATGTAGTGTATATTTCAAATAAAATATGTATAAATAAATTAGATTTTTACTTTGTACAATTTTTAAATTTTCTACTGATTGTCATGAAAAGAATGAATGGTGTTTCTCATTTTGAATGAAACTCTGTAGTTTAATTGCAGAACAAAAACGACCTTTATGCTACAATGCCCAATATGCTGATTGAAAAAGAATGCTTGTGTCTTGGTTTTGTTGCATATTTCATTTAGTTTTACTTCAGTGCAAACTAATTCTACTCTAAGTAGAAAAATATATCATTTTACTTTCACACTTCAGTGTTTCCTCCATAATATCATATGGCCTTTAATTAACCTTTTTTTTTTTTTTTTTTTAGTTTTTCTGCAGATATGTGGAAAAATGACGTATTTTCCTGCTAGAAAAGAAAATACATTGCTGCCCTAATTCCAATAACAATCTTAGGGATTATGTGTTCCCTGTTATTTTAAAAATATGAGCAAGCATCTGTGCTACATAAAAAACAAACTTGTGAAGCTAAGAATACTTGAAGAGGGTTTGGTGTTCTACGAAATAAACAAGATGCACAACAGCATCAGTCTGATACATATTTAATAACATACATAGTCATTGTGCTACATAGTAATTTAGACACATGAGTAGTAACCAGGTCACATAAATAACTATAGTGAAGGCAAATCAGCCATTTTAGGGGTCAGCTGAGAACAGAAAAAGTGTGTACTCTGTTTGAGTAGAAATTTCTGTTGATATTTGATTATTAACTGAGATGAACTTAAATAGCTGGGATTCTAAGTTTTCTGATTGGGGGGATCTCCTGGGATAAACAGTAGAATTCTTCATCTTGTTGTTGCTGTTAGATGCTGTAAAGTCCGTTCTGACTCATAGTGACCCTGTGCACAACAGAACAAAACACTGTCCTGTCCTGCACCACGCCCACAATGGTTTTCTTTAAGTCTGTTTGTCGCAGCTGCTATGTCAGCCCATCGTGTTAAGGGTCTCCCTCTTTTTTGTTGACCCTTCACTGTACAAAGCATGATGTTCTTCTCTAGGGATTAATGTCTCCTGACATGTCCAAAGTACGTAGGATGTAGCCTTGCAATGCTTACTTCTAAGGAGCACTCAGATTGTGCTCCTTCCAGAACAGATCTGTTTGTTCTTTTTGGCAGTTCATGGTGTATTCAATATTGCCCTCCATCACAATATAAAGGTGACAATTCTTCTGTCTTCCTTATTCATTGTCCAGCTTTTGCATGCATACTGTGTGATTGAAAATACCATGTCTTGGGTCAGTCGCTTCTTAGTCTTCTAGGTGACATCTTTATGTTTCAATACTTTAAAGAGGTATTTTGTCGCAGATTTTCCCAATGCAATGTGTCTTTTGATTTCTTGACTGATCCTTCCATGGGTGTTGTTTCAGTTGGCTAGGGCTGCTCTAACAGAAATACCACAGAGTGGATAGCTTTAACAAAGGAAAGTTTATTCCTGTACAGTCTGGTAGGCTACAAGTCCAAATTCAGGATGTCTGCTCCAGGGGAAGGCTTTCCCTCTTCTTGGCTCTGGAGGAAAGTCCTTGTGTTGCATCAGTCTTTGCTCAAGGAGCATCTTGGCACAGGTCTGAAGGACACACTCTTCTTCCAGTGCTGCTTTCTTGAAGGTGTGAGATTCCCAATTCTCTGCTTGCTTCCCTTTCCTTTTATCTCTTGTAGGATGAAAGGATTAAGGGTGGTGTAATACTCCAGGGAAACTCAATTGTAGTATAGCAGGGAGGTGATTCTATGAAGGGATTTACAGTCCCACCCTCATCCTTTAACATGCAGCATAGAAAAATCACAAAATGGAGGACAATCATAGAATATGGGGAATCTTGGCCCAGGGAAATTACTACATGTATTTTTTGGAAGATATAATTCAATCCATGACAGATGTTAATTGTGTATCCAAGTAAAATGAAACCCTTGAGAACCTCAACCTTTTCTCCATTTATCGTCATGTTGCTTATTGATCCAGTTGTGAGGATTTTTGCTTACTTGATATTGAGGTGAAATCCGTACTGAAGGCTGTGGTCTTTGATCTTCATCAGTAAGTGTTTCAAATCTTTTTTGTTTTCGGCAAGTGAGTTTGTGTCATCTGCATAACGCAGCCTGTTAACAAGTTCTTTCTCTAATTCTGAAGGCTCATTCTTCTTCATATAGTCCAGCTTCCCATATTATTTGCCTGGCATACAGATTGAAAAGACATGATGGAAAGGTACAATCCTGATGTACATCTTTCCTGACTTTAAACCATGCAGTGTCCCCTCATTCTGTTCAAAAGACTGCTTCTTGATCCATGTACAGAGTCCTCATGAACACGATTAAATGTTCTGGAATTTCCATTCTCCACAATGTTATCCATAGTTTGTTATGATCCACACAGTCAAATGGCTTTGCATAGTCAACAAAACATATGTAAATGTCTTTCTGGTATTCTCTACTTTCAGCCAAGATCCATTTGGCATCAGCAAAGATATCCCTTGTTCCACATCTTCTTCTGAATCCAGCTTGAATTTCTTGTAGTTTCCTGTCAGTATACTGTTGCAGTCACTTTTGAGTGATTTTAGCAAAATTTTATTTCTGTATGATATTAATGATATTGTTTAATAAATTTCTGCATTCACTTGGGTCATCGTTCTTGGAAACAGGCATAAACATGGGTCTCTTCCATTCAGTTAGCTGGGTAGCTGTCTTCCAAATTTCTTGGCATAGACAAGTGAACACCTCAGTGTTGCATCCATTTGTTGAAACATTGCAATTGCTATTCCATCAGTTCCTGGAGCCTTAGTTTTCACTTCAGCTTCAACTTCTTCCTTCAGTACCATTGGTTCCTGATCACATGCTACCTCTTAAAATGGTTGAATGTTGATTGTGTATTCCTTCTGTCTTCTTGAGGCTTCCTGAGTAATTTAATATTGTCTCTGTAGAATCCTTCAGTATTGCAACTTGAGGTCTGAATTTTTACTTCAGTTCTTTCAGCTTGAGAAATTCAGAGTGTGTTTTTGCCTTTTGGTTTTCTATTTCCAGCTCTTTGCACATGTCATTACAATACTTTGCTTTGGCTTCTTGAGTAGCCCTTTGAACTCATGTGTTCAGTTCTATTACTCCATCATTTCTTCCTTTTGCTTTAGCTACTTGCATTTCAAGAGCAAGTTTCAAGTTTTTTCCTTTCTTTTTTTATTACCTCTTACTTTTTTCATGTATGATGTCTTTGATGTCATTCTACAACTCATCTGGTCTTCGGTCATTAGTGTTCAACCCATCAAATCTATTCTTGAGATGGTCTCTAGACTCATGTAGGATATATGCAAAGATGTACTTCGGCTTTCACAGGCTTGTAATTTTCTTCAGTTTCAGTGTGAACATGAATACGAGCAATTGGTGGTCTGTTCTGTAGTCAGCCTCTGCTCTTGTTCTGACTGATGATAGTGAGCTTTTCCATCATCTTTTTCAACAAATGTGTTGATTTGATTCCTGTGTCTTCTATCTGATGAAGTCTATGGGTATAGTCACTGTTTATGTTGTGAAAATGAGCATTTGCAATGAAGAAGTCTTGTCTCGCTAAATTCTGTCATACAGTTTCCAGCATCATTTCTATTACGAAGGCCTTATTTTCCAGCTACTAACCCTTCTTCTTTGTTTCCAATGGTTGCATTGCAATCACCGGTAATTATCAGTGCATCCTGATTGCACGTTTAGTCAATTTCAGACTGCAGAAGCTAGTAAAAAGCTTCATTTTTTTTTTTCCATATTTGTCCTTAGTGGTTGAAAGGTAAATTTGTGTAATAGTCTAATTAGCTAACCTTCCTAGTAGGTATATGGCTATTATCACATCACTGTCAGCATTGTCCTTCAGAATAAATCTTGAAATGTTCTTTTTGACGATGAATACACCATTCCTCTTCAAGCTGTCATTCCCTGAATGGTAGATCAAATGATTGTCAGATTCAAAATGGCCAATACCGGTGCATTGTCAGCTCACCAGTGCCTAGAGTATCGATGTTTATGTGTTCTGTTTCATTTCTGACAATTTGCAATTTTCCTAGATTCATACTTTGTACATTCCAAGTCCCAATTATTAATAGATGTTTGCAGCTGTTTCTTGTTTTGAGTTATGCCATATCAGCAAATGAAGGTCCTAAAAGCCTGACTACGTCCACATCATTAAGGTCGACATGACTTTGAGGAGGCAGCTTTTTTGAGTCTTTTCAGTGGCACCCCAACTGCGGGGGTGGGGTGTCATTTTCCTATGCTTTACCTGACAATGCGCAATTGTTATTCATAAGGTTTTCACTGTTAATTCTTTTCAGAGCTAGACTGCCAGGTCTTTTGTCCTGGTCTGTCTTAGTCTGGAAGCTCAGTTGAAGCCTGCAGACCATGGGCAAACCTGCTGGTGTCTGAATACTGGTGGCATAGCTTCCAGCATCATAGCAACACGTAAGCCCCCACAGCATGACAAACTGACAGACAAGTCAGGGATTCGTCATTTAGAGCAAGATGATTCTCTTCTGCCAGGGAAAATTGCTTCCTCTTAAAATGAAATAAAAACTAAAAAGCATGATGCAGACATAAGACCAAACAATAAAGGTGAGAAAAGAAGACTTAACTTGAGAGTGACTGATTCCTCCTTTTAGTAGAAAAAGGAGTTGAAGAGGGAGGGCAGAAACAAAGAAGAGAAATCTTGAGAGAAAGGTAAATGTTTCCCTTTGTTGCTCAAACCTTCCTCTTTCCTGCCCCACGTGTAGGGTTGCTCTGAAAAGGAACATAGATTGAGCAATGAGACTACAAATATCTTCCTTCTACACCTAGCCTACAACTTTACTAATTAGGCATTCCTTAACATTCAGATCCAGCTAATTTTGCATTGTATATCAGGTTTGTATATATTATCTCATGAAATCTTCAATTCCTTTATAAAGTAGATATTATTAAACTGGAGGATGAGGAAAAAGACTTAGGAGGCTATAAAATGTGTTCAAACTCACACAATTAACAAAGAAGTCTCCTGACTTCTAATCCAATCTCTTGCTACCACTTTCTGGGAGGACCAAAGTACGAGAGAAAAAACAAAGCAAAACCAGTTGATGTCTAGTTGACAGAGTCACGGTGACTCCATGTGAGTCAGAGTATAAGTGGCTTCATAGGGTTTTCAATTGTGATTATTTGGAAGTCTATAGCCAGGCCTTTTTTTCTGAGGTGCCTTTGAGTAAACTTGAACTTCCAAACTTGCAACTTGCAGTTAACATCTGAGAGGCTGTATCAGCAGGGTTAGTGTGTATGTATGGGTGGCATAATTCAGATGGCAGGCATCACTGATACATATGTTTATTATGACACTATTCTGACATATGGCTGAAATGGTTTTGCTTCAATGTGATTGGTATATTAAGGCAATTTTCCAACAGATGGTCATGAGAAAGAGTGACTTTTTTGAATTCCAGCAAAGACTTCATCTGGGCTAGTGGCTGTCTTGGCTATTTTAAAACATAAAATATAAAACATATTTTAAAAAGCATTCTTTTCCAAAGATTAAATTTAGGGTATGGGTATTTTGAGCAAAGAAAGAAAAAGTAATTTTAATAGTAAGAACCTTTGTGGTCTACGCAGAGTAGGAGTATCACAGAAAAAGACTCTTTGCAGCCAGAACACAATCTGAAGTATTTTGAAGGGAATGTCTTTGGAGAAAGTGGGGAGACCACTAGGGCATATAGAGGAAATATAAGGGACATCTCTAGTAGGTAGGAAGGAAAGAAGACACCAATTCAAACACACAACTTTATCATCTTAATCATAGCTCACTCATGTTGTATGTTTTGCAAATCTGAAAGGCAAGTTAAACATTTCAAGCAATTTCCCAGCCTTACCTACCCTAGATCTCTGGGAGCAGCTCCCCTATTTCTTGTCCCCTAGAAGGACTGAACTGACACATAGGCAGAATAGATAGTGATGTGATAGGCAGATGATCCTCATGCAAATTATTTTCCCTTAAGTGCCTGAAATCTTGAGAAAAATCTGTATTTGCAGGTAGGGTTTTTGTTGTTAAAGTTTATTGTAGATGCTATATTGTTGTGCCTGCCTGAGCTTTGGTAAGGTGAGCTCAGCTTCTGGATGAGCTTGCAAACTTCCTGATACATTTCACTATGGCACCGGAGAAAGAGGGTTTGGGTAATAAACACATAGTCAGGTAGTCCATATTGAACATGGAGGATCAGGAGCTGCTTTACTATCTAAGGTACAAAAAAGGGAAGCTAGAAATAAATCAGGGGGCCCCTGATTATTCTCATTTTGACCTACTGGATGGAAAGACTGAGGCAAGAGGATTGGAACTACATGGGCTTGGATAAGTAACCTTGCCTGGCTCAACCTCTGTTCTCACTTGATGGAGCCTCTGTTCCCTCATCTGTAAAAGGAGAAGATGGGACCAGATGAGCTTGGATGCTCTTCTCCATGTACCATTTTGTTATTGTTAGGTGCCATCCAGTTGGCTCTAACTCACAGCAACCTACCCCATGTATACCAGAACTAACTGCTATCTGGTTCTCCACCATCTTCACTGTTGGTGCAGTGTTTTGGGGCTCATTGTTGCAGCCACTGTGTCAATCTACTTAGGTTCTTCCTCTTTTTCCTTGATCTTCTGCTTTACCAAGCATGATGTTCTCCAAAAGTTGGTCCCTGCTGATGATGTGTTCAGTGTAAGTGAGATGAAGTCTTAATATCCTTGCTTCTAAAGAGTATTCTGGCTGTGCTCCCACCAACACAGATTTGTTTGTTCTTCTGGTAGTCTGTGCTATATTCAGTATTCTTTGCCAACAGCGTGATTCAAATGAGTCAGTTTTTCTTTGGTCTTCCTTTTTCATTGTCCAGGTTATGATGCTGGATATACATGTGAATTGGGTCAGGTACACCTAAGTCACCAAAATAGCATCTTTGTTTTTTTTTAAGATTTTGAAGAGGTCTTTTGAAGTAGATTTGCCCAGTGCAATAAGTTGTTTGATTTCTTGACTGTTGCTTCCATTAGTATTGATTGTAGATGCAAGTAAGATTAATCCTTGACAAAGTCACTCTTTTCTCTGTTTATCATGATGTTGCTTATTGGTCCAGTTGTGAGGGTTTTTTTCTTTACATTGAGGTGTCATCCATACTGAAGGCTGTATGTAGTCTTTGATCTTCATCAGTAAGTCTTCCTCCCTGTCAACAAGCAAGGTTGTATTATCTGCATAATTCAAGTTGTTAATGAGCCTTCCTTCAGTCTTAATACTGTTTTCTTCTTCATGTTTGTTTCACTTGAGAGGACTATAGTTCTTTTCTATTTTAATGTTTCTCATACCTATAACTCGATGCTGAGATCTCAGGGGCATACTCATCAGTTTTAGCTCTTCCCAAGGGGACTATTAATTTGCTTTATGATTGCATGCTTTATAAAAACATACTTTTCAACAATGGATTTAGTGAAAATATAGGATTTGGGATGGAGGCTTAAATCTAGCTCCATCATTTACTGTGTAACTTTGGGAAAAGTGCTTAATCTTTCTTTGTATCAATGTTCTCATCTGTGAAATGAGGATAACAATAGTACCACCTCTTCGAATTCTTAAATGAAAGCATTCAGAATAGTGTCTACCACATGGTAGGAACTCAAAAGTATTTGTGAGATGAATGACTATCACTTAGGAGTGGAATACTCAACCAAAGCTTTTGGAGAAGTAAACATTTAACTTGGGTTTGAAAGGAAGAGTAGGATTAGAAGAAAGGATAGAAAATATAGGCAGGGCACCACTGATGACTGGAATGGCATGACAGTGAAGGAATAAAGGTTAGAGTTGGGGAAAGGGAAAAGAACACTTTGGTGGGATTATAGGAAATACACGAAAGACAGTTAAAAAGGTAGTATGGGGTCCAGCTGTAATGGGCATTGTTAGTAGGTGAAATGATAGTCTGTAGGGTTGTGAACGTGGAAATGTCAAGATCAAAACAAGATTGATTTGCTTGTTTTATATTTCCTTAATTTAACCTTTTTTTTTTTTTCTGATACGGAAATCATGCTAGTTGTAAAAGTGTATTTAACTTTTGAGACTTCAACTTCTGGAGAAAACAGCGTAAGCAGTGTAGGCACTGGCAGGCCATTCAACTCAATACACTTATGCATATGGGCAATGGGGTCAATGGAATGGGAGTCAGATAAGCAGGTATGTTATCCTGGAGAAAAAAATTGAAAAATTAACAAAAGGCTTTAGAAAAACTGACAGAGTAATTACTGGACTTGTTGTTAGGTGCCGTCGTGGGTTCCAACTCATAGAGTACAAGAGAATGAAACACTGTGCTCACAGTGCACAAGAGAACGAAACGCTGCGCTGATAGTGCACAACAGAATGAAATACTGTGTGGTCCTGTGCCATCCTCACAATCATCGTTATGCCTGAGCCCATTGTTGTAGCCACTGTGTCAGTCTATCTTGCTGAAAGTCTTTCTCTTTTTCACTGACCTACTTTACCAAATATGATGTCCTTTTCCAAGGACTGATCTCTCCTGATATGTCCAGTGTATGAGACATAATCTTGCCATTCTTGCTTCCAAGGAGCATTCTGGTTGTACTTCTTCCAAGATAAATTGGTTCATTCTTTTGGCAGTCCCTGGTATATTCAATATTTTTTGACAACTCCACAATTCCAAGGTATCAGTTCTTCTCAGATCTTACTTACTCATCACCCACTTTTTGCATGCATATGAGGCTACTGAAAACATCATGGCTTGGATCAGGTGTACCATAGTCTTCAAGGTGACATGTTTACTTTTCAACACTTTATAGAGGTCTTTTGCAGCAGATTTGAGATTTAAAGTCAGGGAATTTTTTTTTGTGTGTGTGTGTGTGTGGTTTACTAGAAAGCTCTCTGTAGCACTGGTGGTACAGTGGTTAAGAACTACGGTTACTAACCAAAAGGTCTGCAGTTCAAATCCACCACCTGTTCCTTGGAAACCTACTGGGCAGTTCTGGCTTTCCTATTGAGTCACTATGAGTTGAAATCTATGACAATGGGTTTAGAAAGGTCCCATCAAAGGCCTGACGACAGGAAAGGATACCTAGGTTCTGGAAAGAAAAAGAGAAAAAGAAAAAAAGAACTCCCTTGGGGAAGGTGAGGGTAGGCTGATGTTCCAGACTGTGACAAAGTCCCAAGGTTTTTCCTGAAACTGCAATGCTTTGTACAGAAGTGTCAGCATAATCTGCTAAAGTGGTGGGGATATTTTTTTTATATTCACACCTCTCTGTGCTACAAAACAAAAACAAAAACAAAAACACCAAAACCAAACTTGTTGCCATCAAGTTGACTCTAGCTCATAGCAAGCCTGCAGTGAGAGGTAATGGCCTTGAAGAAAACAAGGTAAATATGAAGGCAGACTGGCCTCATTTGAATGGAGTGATTCTTTTCAGGGCAATGGAGCAATGGAGAGAGATGTCTTGAACTTAAGTCTGCATGAATTCAAATAATTGTGAGTGTGTTTGCAGTCTGAGTTTGTGGAGGGCTTTACACTGCTTAAATAGAAAATTCACTGTTTCATTTTTCAAATATTTTTTGAGTTCCTTTTATCTGCCAGGCCCTGTTCTAGTGCTCTAAAGATAGAAAAGCCCAGAAAACTGACAAGAATTCTACCATCAGGGAGTTTACCTCCTAGTGAGGGGGAGAAAAAATACATACCAGACAGAATGTCTTAAATAGTGGTGAGGAGCAAAGAAATGTAGGGAGAGAAAGAGGGAGTTTGTGCTTACCTGTAGGTGGTTATTGCTAAAGAAGGCTTTCCTGAAAAAGTGCCATTTGCTTGAGACCTGAGATGAGTGCATACCTGAGAAATGTTCCAGCAGAGGGAGCTCCAGGTAGCTGAGGAGGGAGAAGAGATGGATGTCTGAGGAACAGGGCAGTTTGGGAGAAGAAAAGCAGATGAGTTACCTGTAAGCCAGCTCTGTATAGAGTCCTGAGGCCATTTCAGTTCGGCTCTTACTCTGAATGAGATTAGAAGGAAATTTTGAAAAAACATGAAAAGTTGAAAGACAAAACTAAATGGTTCCCTCCCCCAAAGCTAAAGACTGTTTTGATTGTCATGTCCTTAAACCTTTCAGTAACAAGCTTTGCTTGTAGAATAATGTCTCAAATCCCAATCTGGCATTTAACTTTCCCTTCATTGTCATCTGTCTCCATTTATTCTCTTATTATGACTAAACTTTCAGTTCCTCAAAACTTCAACCCAGTATTGCATTCTTTTCCTCATGGTTTTTGCATGTATCATTTCTTTGGCCTCAAATGCTCTTTGGGTGAATTCCTACACATCTTTCAGATCTCACTTTTCATTCATTCCTTCAGTCAGCAAATGTAGATTACTAATACTAGCTTCATAGATAGGGAACCTTTGTAGCTGCACAAGGCCTAGGGCTTAGAAGGGCCCTGTATTTAGTTTAATACTCTGTCACCATCTTGAAATTCTTAACAATTTTGAATAACAAAAACCAGTTGCCACTGAGTTGATTTCACCTAATGGTGACCTCGTTTTGAACAAGAGATCTCACTTTTTAGTTTCTCCTGGGCCCCTCAAATTATGTAGCTGCGTAGAAAGGAAGGAAAGAAATCCTTTTTCCTCTTTTCAGCCTCTTCGTAGATGTAGCAATACCAACATTATGGAGAATAGAAGCCTCTTATTAGATGTAGCCTAGAGAAATGTTTGCAAGAATTCTGAAATTTTGAAGTACTGGTGAAACATTTTTGCTTGTTTCTCTGATAATTTTTTTCTATTATTATAAACTTCTTGGAGTAATGATTTTTATCCTTTTTTGGTTCTTTTAACTATCGTTTTTTTTTTTTTTAAATAAAAAGTTAACTAAATACTAAGTAAAAAGGAATGCTCAATATGCTACTATCTCTGTGAAAGACAGCCACTGTTTTGTTTTTCTTTTTGGAAGCCTTTTCAACTGGTTATCCTCCCCTTCCTTGAAGAAAACAACTATCATTCAAAAATGTTATTTCCGATGGCTTCAGGGAATACTACCCTTTTAAGGCACAATCCAAAATATTCTTCTCTTGGTTTGAAAAGCAGTAGGAAATAAAAATGCAGTATTTATGCGGCAGTTTTGCCATTCCCTTTGCCCTGCCCCAGTTACAGCAGTAAAAAAATGCCAGGGGACACACATATGTGGTAAGTGCAATCCTTTCAGTGAAGATTATGAAGAGAACAAAGAAAAGACATGAGAAAGATGTTTGTTCCCAGGTGATTAAACGTTAATTCCGGATACAAAGAAACAAGCATTTAAACAAAAACACAAACTCCGACTGACAGCTACTTAAAAGGTTCGTTGTTTCCTAAGGAAAAGAGTAAGGCAAGAGGGAGTAGGGAGGGAATGCTTTGCTGTGTATAACCTTGGTCAGCTCACAGTTCTTTGAACTATTATCCTAGCTTTACAATTCGAGTTTGAATCAAAGATCTCTAAAGTTCTTCCATCTGTACAATTCTATGGTTCTATGATTACGTGATTTGAGATGATGAGCATTCTGTTGATTTCTAGTCTCCAGGAAGGAGGAGACTCGTCTTGCGGTGGGACTAACTTGATGGAGAATCTTAAATTCAGAGGTGGGTGAACTTCATTCACAGTCATGTGTTTGGGGACCCTAGACATGCTCTTAGAAATTTTCCAGAGAGCCTTTTCTCCGTTCTTGAACCTGATTTTACAGTTCCTTTGAATCTAGGATGCGCGAGCGGGAAAAGACGGAGGTCAGCTGACCAAGCATTTCCCCTTTCTTTATTTTTGGATCTTAAACAAACAACCGAACAACCAACCAACCAAGGCCGGGATCCTAGAGGGGCGAAGAAGAGAATTATGATTACAGGATCTCGAAAGGCCTGTAAATTCCTGCTTCTGCATTTCAATTCTTTCTTTCGGGTTAGGCTGTTTTTTTTTTTTTTTTAAAAATGTGTAATTGTGACTGGGTGGGCCCGGAATGAGGTTCAGAACAGAAAGGGGGCGCTGATGGACGCTTCTTTCCGCGGATTGCTGGCCGAGGAAGCTCCGGGTCCGACCGGCGCCCGGCCGCAGCGCGAGCTCCGAGCAGCAAGGGCGTGGCTGCAAGCGGGCCGGCGGGCGGGCCCGGGGAGGGGCTTCGCTGAGGCGCCGGCGAGGCCGGAGCTGAGCAGGGCGGCCGCGGCTTGGCGCGCGGCGCGGCTGGGCGGCTGGTGGCGCTGCGGAGGCGGAGGCGGCTGAGGCCGGCAGGCGAGGAGGAGGGGCCCAGGGCAGGGGCGGCCCGCGGCAGCTGCCTCGGTGACGACTGCCGGCAACGCGGCGACCTGAGGAGACCGAGCCGCGCGGGCCCCGCCGTCGCCACCTCTGCCAGTTGTCTTCCTGCTTCTCCTCTCCCGACAGGGGCGTCAGGAATGGGCCCCAACCGCCTTGGGCCCCGCTCCCTGAGCCGTCCCTAGGCCCCAGCTGCCGGAGGCTGGCCGGGCGGACTCTCATTACCCGTCGCCCCATCCAAGCCGTCCCCACCCCAAATCCTTGGGAAGGAAGATGAAGGAGACGGGCCCGGCGCTCAGCAGTCAGAGCAGCAGCAGTAGCAGCGGTCTGGGGAGGGTGTTTCGCCGTTTCCTCTTAGCCGCCAGGACAAGATGGCAGCGGCCGCGGAGAGGGGCTGAGCCCGGGCTGGGTGGTGCCGCCTGCTGAAGCGCCAGGTTCCCTGTTCCCGACACGGCCCTGCACCCCACCCCGGACATGCTCAGGGTCGCGGCCGCCCGAAGAGGGGAGAGCTTGGGCCTCTAGGAAGGTAAGAGAGCCAGGCGAGGGGGCCCCTACTCTGGGGTGGGGGGACCTACTCGGTCCGCGGAGCCTGCGGCAGGCTCCCCTTATCGTTGGGACTCCTGCCAGGCCTGACCTCCCCGGAGCGGCCACCTCCCGCCGCCGTGTCCCGTGGCCCCCTCGGCATCCCCGGCGCTTTGCGTGCTCCCAGATTCCTCCCGACCCCCGTCGTGTGGCCCGGTTCGCGCCAGGCCAGAGGCTGCCAGGCGTGGGGGCCGCGCGTGGTTCCTGTGCGCGGTGTTGCAGCCTCCGGGAAAACACGCTTGGGCCGGGCCTCCGCCTGCCAGGGTTGCGCAACGGTTCTTCCCAGCAACCGAAGTTTTGTTTAGTCCCAGAGGGCCGTCTCTTCCCTCATCCAGACCTAGGCCGTAACTACGGATACCTCTTTTCTTTCGTGAGGGGGAACAAACAAACAGACGCACGCACGCACGCAGCTTCAGCGCCCAAGCCGATGGCCGAGTCCCTGGCCTTGGGCCCCCGTCACCAGCGTCGCGGAGCGGTTGGTTTGGAGGGTGTCAGCGCCGGGGACGTGAGTGCGTGTGATTGTTGGGCAGGAGAAATGTGATCCGCGGCGCCGCGTCCCCTAGCCGCGGCGGGAGGAAGGCGTGGCGGCCGCGCGGCGGGGCTGTTGCCGGCTTCTCTCGTTACGAAGGCGGCCGCCCGCCTCCCTTCGGCGCTCTAGGAGAACGCGCAGAAGGACTTCGAAGAGAGTATGTCTGTTTTCCTGTTTTCCGTCTGTGGGAGACGGCTGTTTTAAAATGGTAAGTGGCTCTCAGCTAAGCCTGTCGCTTCCCAGTGTTTCCTCGTCTTGAGGAATTGCGCTGAAGGGCGTGTGCGTAAATTACCCTGGACCTGTTCCTGAGGAGTCGCTGCACGTTCGGTTGCTGAACCTTGTTTTCACAACCTCTTGCTGCCCTGTTAGGGAATTTATTTTTCCACCTGTCAGTTTGCTGTTTCTAATTATAAGGAACTCTCAGTAGCAGCAGCAGAGTTTTGCAGATTACCAACCAGTATTCAGGGAAGGTGTATGGTTGGTCTGTCAATTTATGTTTTGATGTCTGTCGGATACAGGGGTTAAAAAGTGTGCTTATACTTACCGCCTTCTATTTGGCTGATACATTTCTTTCCGCCGTATTTTGGGTATTTTTGCTAGGTGTAGTTTCTGAAGTGGAAATATTTATACACAGGTCGTCTCAGTTTATTTCAGAGCTTTAATTGCTGAGTGCTTTAAAATATTTTTAAATGGTCCTCATTTTGATCAGATTTTTGATGAAAACTTTTGAGCAGGACCTATGGGGTTTGTCTTGTTTTATTTATTTTTCCAGTTAAAACACTTTTATCCTACATTATCAGATTTAATTTTTCAGAAGTTGGGGTAAATCTCACCATATGTTTGATCAGTCTAGATCCTGCTTATGTTTGCAAGTGCAGTGCTAATTTTATACAATGAGCAAAGATAAGGTTTTGATAAGTTATGAGTAAACTTATTATTTTAAGTGAACATAATAGGCTAACTTTTTTTAAAAAAGCACTGTTACGGTTTTATTGATTACCTTGTGTTTTCATGGCTATTAAAAGTAATTAAAATGTAACCAACGAAGTAAAGTTGTTTACTTTTAAGTCAGCTAAGTATTCCTTCGTATATATATGGCTGTATCCATGAAGTGGAGGGAACTCTTATTTGTGAAACGTAAGGCCCAACCTATTTGAGATCTGTTTTTCTATCTTTTGCTTTTGAAACGTAATTGTTTATATATGAGAGTAGAAATGTGCTAAAATATTTGATTTTGGGGGGTTGCATTTTATTTTTTCAGTTATTGGAAAATTGAGTAAGATTTTAGTTTGCTTCTAAAGTGTTTCTTTAACAATTATATTTTCTGAAAAATATTTTTGAAGAACCTTAAATTAAGTTTTAAAAAGGTAAGATGAGCTTACCATCTAGAACAGAACTGACCATTAAATGTTTCAAATTTATATTTGGACATTGCTGACTGTGGTAGCTAAACATACGTATTAGGCAAGCAGATCATAACATGGTGAGCCAGTCTTAAGTTATTGTCATAATACCTTTTCCATTAAACTAGTCATTTTCTGTCTTACACACTGGTCATTGACTTTGGGTATGGGGTTTTAGAGTCACATTCAAGTGGATGATTTCTATAATTCTTGTAAACATGCTTGAAAAGAAGCTTTAGATCATGCTATTTTAATTTTTTTGAATGTTCTGTCAGGGAATACTATAAAACAGGATACAAATTACAAAGATAGGTTGGTGTGGCAAGTGTGGCTTGGGCACATACATATTTATGCTTCAAGTCTTGGAGGTGTTTATGTTTCCTGCCACTTTAAAAGGCTGCAGCTATCAAATGAACTTTTTGATTGAGTTTTTGATTTAAATATTTGGTAAGTGATCACGGAAGGCATGTAGAAAGGAGAAGGGGGACAATGTAAATTTTAGAATGCTGGAGTACTGTTTTCCAAACCTGATTCGGGTCCATTGAGTACTTGCTTGTTAGTTTTCGGCTTCAGTTTTAGAACAAATGTTATTCTGATAGCTTTTGAGGTTAGCTTTATTTTGTTGGGTAAGAGGAGTTACTTCTCTTAATAATGTGTTCTTATGGCAACCATTTACCAAGCATGAGTTTATGGGAGACAAGAGTGTAATTTCTGATGGTTGATTCAAAGGTGTAACAATATAGCTTCCATTGCAGCTTCATGTTTTGAGTTTGGAGATGAAAAAATGTCATGGCAGTGTTTAAACTTAAGTGCTTTCTGAAGAAAGTTTGAAATTTTTCCATATTTAAAATGCCTCCCTCCAGAAATTGTTATTGCTGTCTCTTAACTTAGAAGAAACTTTGAAAATTTTTCAGTATTTAAAATACCTCTCTCCGGAAGTTGTTATTGCTGTCTCTTAGAGGATACAAAATAACTTGCCATATGATTGTGTTGTTTTCAAAACACCTACATTGTAAAATTCCCGGGTTGCAGCTGTCCTCATTTCCTAATATCTGAAGTGGAGACATCCAGTGTGGTATGTTTAACTTAGAAATTACTTCTCAAGACAAACTGAGTTTTGTAACAATGGAAAAGTATGGCAGTATGTTTGTTTGTTTATTTTTTTGAAAGCTCCTCCGCCTCCCCCTGTAACTGGGATATAGTATTAGTTCTCTATGTGGAAAATCTTTGTTGGGCTTTCCCTTTGTATCTGATATGAATGAAGTTTGAAAGAATTATTTTAAACGTTGTTACTGCTTCTGGACCCAGCTGCTTAAAAAAATATATCTTGCCTGGAGGGTGCCTTTAAGCACTTAATAGAAGTTGAACAGGGATATATATTTGCAGTGAAAGTTTTAAGTCAGTGGAGGTTTTTTAAAATAGCAGGGCACTTTATGTGGCTGATTTAAGGAGACATATATAATCTGTTTCTCTTGGCACCCTTGGTATAATTACGAGTGGTTTTGGGTTGGAGGAGCCCACCCATATTAGTGTGATGCTTATATAACTTTGTCATAGTTTTTCTTTTGGATCTTGTCTTAGTTGCTGCTAGGACCAAGGTTGAATACATTTTGGAGGATGTATGTTGTACATTTTACGTAAGTGTTTGTCAAATTAGACCTTGAGCTTTTTCGCAGATCAGACTGTTCTTATTGGTTGATATTTGAGCCATATTTCACTGCACAAAGGCAACATCACCTTGATTCAGAAATGTATCACTGTTACGCCAGGAACCTGCAGCCTCTGTTCCTCCTACTTGCATGGAAATTAAAAGAATAGAGGAGTATTGGAAATGTATATGTATCTTTTTGAGTTGTATTTGTGGTCTGATAGTCCCTGGCTGGTACAGATGGTTAATACACTCACCTGCTAACTGAAAGGTTGGAAATTTGATCTCCCAAAGGTACCTTGGAAGAAAGACCTGGCAATCTGTTTCTGAAAACGATTCAGTGAAAGTCTCATGAAGCACAGTTCTGCTCCAACATGCATGAGATCACCATGCGTTGGAATTGACTGGATTGTGACTAGTTTTATTTGGCCTGGTTTGGGGATAGCCATTTCATTAAGCAGATTTGTCTTTTGTGTTTAGTAGTTACTGCCAAGGCAATACTTTAGAAACCTTTCTTTTATCCCAACATGAAGTCCTTCAAGTGAAACAAACTAAGGATATTTTTCTTGATCTTAAATGTGTTTTGTTTACTTGAACCAAGTAGTTTCCGAATTTTCTAAGAGGGTGAATTTTTCTCTCCTGTGGGAGACTGGGAGGGAAGGTAGTGAGGTGGATAAGGTAGGGGAAGCTAGGCAGTAGTAAGGAAAAGAGTTTGATTTAATTGAATTTGGTAATCCAGAGTTCATGTAGTGATAAAGTCAAAGAAAAAGTGCAGTAGCCTGGGGGAAAGATTAAGAATAAGCCAATGATACCTGCCAGTCTTGTGAAATAACATCTCTGTGTATCGTGCTTCAGTTTTTTTTTTAATTATGATTGAGTGAAAATGCCCTCCTATGTGCAGCTCCCACTGCTCTCCCTGCCCAGTGATAGCACACTCCTCCTCTCCGTTCTGTACGTGTCATATCCTCCTAACAATCTCCTATCCCCTCCTCTCCACCCTCTCCCCAGTCTCCAGTAAAAGGTCAGCAGGACGACATCCTATAGATGCATAGAACCGTAAAGTGCACACACGATATGGTCACTCTGTTTCGCCAAGTCCCATCCATTCCTGTCCGAGGAGTTGCCCTCCATTATGATTTATGGACAGGGGCAGGATCAGGGCCAGCAGCTATGCTCCCAGGGGAACTCCGAGGCCTCTGGACCATCAGTTGCGGTCCTTTAGTGGAGGTCTCAGGGTGCACCCCTTTTTATTCTTATGTTGTCAGTGAGACTCGAGTTTGTGAGCCCCATCACGGCTGTCACTGGTGGTGGCCGGGCACCATCCAGTTCTTCCGGTCACATATTGATGTCACCCACCCACGTGAGTCTCTGTCTTCTGGATTCTCTTTCCCTCATGTCGTTTTGATCCTTGGTGAACATCCATTCCTGCTGAGTTGGGACCATTTGGTGTACTTTAGATGGCACTTTGGCAGCTTTTAATTAAGACCCCAGATGCCACTCACCAGTGTGGGGTACAGAAGACTCTCTTAGCAAAATGCTAGTTAGCAAAATGCTAGTTACGTCAGTTGGCCTTGATGTCCCTGAGAACATGGTCCCCCGACGCCCTTCCCAGCTACTCTGTCCTTGCAATATTGGGTTTAGATAGGAGGAGTAATCATGTTATGTTGAAGTCCAGTTAAAATTGATCTTCTTTCTAATGTGTGCTGTCACAAATTTCACCAAACCAAATTTCTGTCAACTAACCTATACCCCATACTTCCCCTCCCTTCCTCCCTCCCTGCTCTTGCAGCTGTCAAAGAGTCTTTTCTTCTATGCATGAGTCTGTTTTTAAGTTCTTATCTTCGGGGTCTCATACAATATTTGTCCTTTTATCACTGACTACTTTCACTCAATATAATGTCCTCCAATTGAAACCAGGTTATGAGATGTTTCCTAGAATCATCATTGTTCTTTATCATGCGTACTGTTCCACTGAGTATATATACCATAGTTTACCTGTCCATTCATTTGTTGTTGGGCATCTGGGTTGATTCTATCTTTTTGCTGTTGTGGCCTGTGCTGCAGTAAACATTTGTGTGCATGTATCAGTTGGTGTGAATGCTCTTAATTCTGCAGGATATATTCCAAGCAGTGGATTTACTGGGTCCAATGGTGTATCTATTTCCAGCTTTTTAAGGAACCACCAGATTGCTTCCCAGAGAGGCTGCACCATTTTGCAGTTCCACCAACAGTGTAGGAGAGTTCCAGTTTCTCCACAGCCTCTCCAGCATTTGTTGTTTTGCATTTTTTGGATCATGGCCAACCTGTGCTTCAGTTTTTAAATCTTTTTTTGGCTCGATTTGTTTTTTTCTCTTGCCTCCTTCTTTAGTCATCTTCAGTCAGAAAGGGTTTTTCTCCCAGTAGAATTTAGGGAAGATACACTTTGTATATGATTCTTTGAAAATATGTTACAAATTACAGGGCTTGCTGGAAATGAAAAGTATGATGAGTAGCTATTGAAACCAACTTGATTAATAATTTTCCTTTTTGTTTTTTGAAAATCCTTAAAACTAAGGGACCATAACATATGAATTTAAGTTTTTCATACTACCATGAATTAATACTCAGACTTCTCTGGTATCTGCCACACAGTCCATTTTACCTTCGTCTGAGATAGACATCTTTTTTTTTTTTTTAAGACTAGATGTTCAGATATACTTTTACCTTAAAATTTCTTTGTTGGGTCTTTTTTGTAATGAAAAGATCACACTTAAAAGAAGTGAAGGTGTAATTTATAGAGAATAGTAAAAGGAAATGTGGAATTTTTCTGTTTTAGTTGTACTTTTTTCCTTTAGGTAAGAATCTAAGTTGTAAGAGACTAGTTCTGTAGCATGCTCTTGGTTACAGGGTAGTCAAGGCTGAACAGGGCTGGTCAAATATAATTCTTCTTTATTTTGAAAAATTGTGCTGGGACACTTTTATCTAATGGAAAAGAATTGTTTAGGTTTTGACATATAGTGAAATCAACAGATGAATGCAATGTGAGAAGTTGCTTTTTAAATTTTGAAGTCAATCTTGATTACATGTGACTTATCAAGAAAATTATCTTTGAGGTTTGGTAGAAAATACACAACTTGTCTGTATTTGACTAGCCAGTAATTCCATTTTTAGAAAAAAGTTTGAAGAAGTATTTGATTTGGTAAGCACACTTAGATTAACTTCAAAGTCTCTAACTTCTACTTTGTTGTATGTTACTTGTAAATCATACAAAATATAGTTTTCTAAAGAAAGTAGTAACCTTTGAAAAATTTCCAGAAACAACTTGCTTACAATATATTTCCTACTTTAGAGCAGTTATTTGAAGGCCTACAAATTTCGTTTGTGTAAGTTTCAACTGTGTGCTGTTTAATAATACAAAGAGAGTCTTGTAGGTTTTGTAAACCATATGACTTTAGGTATTTAATGCTACAGTTTTAAATCATAGATAAGTTAGAGTGATAACATATTAAAATTGAACCTGACTTTCTGGAGACATTTCTTCCAAAGTATCATTTAAATCAGTAGTTCTTAGAGCTTTAAATATGTAACTGATTACAACTTCTATGAGGATTAAATAGGGTATAGTGACAAAGTCACAATGGAAATTATAGGTTCTGTTAATATATGGCCTGGTGATGCTGTGCTTCACCACATTCTTAAAACAAGCATATTTGGGGTCAACTTGTAATCACATAGGTTCACTGGAGACAGTACCAGTATCTCTGCATTGTAATACTTGTAGCTTTGTGTGTTAATTTAAAGTTAAGTAAGGTTAATACTGGATCCCAAAATATTGGATTTTCGTCTCTGGTTAATATACCTCAAATATTTTATTATATTTGGGTACTGATTGTGGCTATAAATAAATGAAATCTTACTACAGCAGATAATGCAGTGATAATGTATATGTATGAAAACTGTTTTTTGTAGTAGATATTTGAGCATTGTCTCAACTGTGAGGCACTGTGCTGTGAATGGGGAGAGTAAGACATGGTTTGAAATTAGCTAAGTACTGTGGATTTTGTATATATTTTTATGTGCGTGCCTGTCTAGGAAACATGGCCTTTTAAAAATAATGATTTAAATTTACCACATTCAATTCATTTTGTTAAATTAAAGATGTGCTAGTATCTACTGCTTTCTTTGTAGTCTTTAAAGGCAAAATAATTATTTAAAAATATGTGTGGATTTTTTGTAAAGACATTAAGACTACCAATTTAATAGTCTGTAATCATAGAGGCATACTATATATTATAGATTACTGAGGTAATTTGCATCAAGGAAAGGCCTTATTTCTTAGATATGGTTAGTAATCTAATTCTGATGTTCTCATGTTTTTTCCTTCTGGACATGCATAGTTCTAGCATTACTTGAGGAAATTTTATTAGGTTTGCTCTTAATAAGTTTTGAATTTTGAAATGTTAGCCATTATTTATTTGAATCCAACATACAGAAAGGATATCATTTGTGTCCTTATGTAAATCAAAAGTATATTGAACTTGGAGTCTTAAAGGCAAAGGTATGCCAAAGAACAAGTATTATATTGCTTTTTGCATATTATAATTGTACATAATACTGTATTCTTAATGACATTTACAGTTTGGTGACCTTTTGGTATTTTTTACATGTGCATTTTAAGTTGAATTTTGTATGGTAATTGAGGAAGTTTGGAACTATTAAATAATTGGTTTGCCAGTAGCTCTGAGTAGAAAATAGGTGTAGTATTTACCTTGTCAGTTGCCCTGTCTAAACCTCTTGTGGCATTTCTGAAAGTATTTGTAGAATCTACTCTGTAATTTGAAATAGCTCTTTAAAGTACCTCACACTGGAAAGTATTTGCAACTTGAAGTGGCTCCCCATTAATTTGACTGAACAAAAATGAAGTCAGTTCATAACTTACTAGAAGTCAATTACGGTACGTTTTGGGTAAAGGTTACATTTAAAAATATAAAATAACATCTGTACTGTTCCTTCAGGTCAGAGTTTTCATATCCCCTGAGGTACGTAGTAGACATGGGATGAAGTATAGTATTATTATTTTAAAAAAGAGTGAAATCTAGGCGTGCTGCACTCAACAGACTATGTTAATGAAAGGATGTCATCTTTATTAAATAGCTTGTGGTTCCTGATGAAGTGGGTGTGAATGTGTCACATACACATTTGGCTGCTGAAAACCCTACTTTGCTTCCACATCCTTCATTTCTGGTGGTTGAGTTGACTTCCTCCATAGTGGTCAGTGGACATGAACTTCCTCCAGATTTCCAACCCTTTGCTTCTGAACTTAGTAGGCACACCATTAATTGCTCAACTAGGTGGCAGTTGAAACTCACCCAGAGGAGCCTTGGAAGAGAGGCCTGGTGATCTACTTCTGAAAGCCTTAGAACCTTGAAAACTCTGGAACACAGTTCTAACATACATGCGGTCACATAAGTTGGAATCAACTTGGGAGCAACTAACAGTATCACCTACCACCATCTCTTTGTAGTTTTGCTCCTTTCTTGAGGAAAGAAGCATTTCTCTTGTCCAAGATTGTCACATATTTTCTGTTGTGGATTTTATCCTGCATTGTATTTTACAGCATCTTGAGACTGTTCTGTGGCTTCAGACTCCGTCTTTTCATTGGCTCTTAAGGCTTTTAATGTGCTCACGGAGCACATCTTTGGGATCTGAAGCAGGCATCTCTTAATCCTGTAGCCGAAGGCCCTGTCTGTCTTTTGCTTTTTCAACCAAATTTTCAAAATGGATGAGGGTCAGTGAAAAAGAGGAAGACTCTTGATGAGATGGATTGACACAGTGGTGGCAGTGATAGGCTTAAGCATAAAAATGATTGTGGACATGGTACAAGACTGGGCAGTGTTCCATTACATTGTGCATAGGGTCTCAGTGAGTCAGAACTGAGTTGATGGTGCCTAACAATAGCAACTACAACTCTCCACTTGGGTTTCTGTTTAATTCTTAACTCCTGGCTGTGTGACTGCACACACTACTCTAAAGGGAGATTACTCTTACTGATCTCCCCAGTTACTTCCTAATTACTAAATCCAGGGGCCTACTTCTATTTTTTAGCATTTCCTTGAAGCCTTTGACATGGCTGGCTACCTTGCTCCAAAGGGGTTTCTGGGAGGACACTCTTCTGGTTCTGCTTGTGAATCTCATTCAGGAACTTTCCCTACTTCTTTGTATTGTATTTTCCTTTATTCGTAGTTTATATACTCCTCCAGAGGATCACATCCATTTGCATGGTTTACAGTAATCAATTTTGAATACTCTGTGTTTTCCGCTGTGTATTGAACCTCTCCATAGTACTCCCAAGCCCAAAAACACCCAAAAATTGCCATTAAATTGATTCTGGTTCCTAACAACCTTGTAGAACAGAGGAGAGTTGCCCTGTAGAGTTTCCAAAGAGTACTTGATGGATTTGAACTGCTGACCTTTTTTGATTAGCAGCTATAACTACTACATCTCCAGGGTTTCCAGGTCCCTCGGACTGAGTTATGTGATCCCTGAATATGTTCATTTTTCTGTATTCCCTGTCTTGTATGCTCACCAGAATTTTTATTTCTATTTCATTTTGTGTATATTTGAAACTTTCGTTTTGGTGGATGGCATTAAAAACAAACTAACAACAACAACAAAAATACAACTGTGTTTGCAAAGCAGAATTTGGTAGGGTATATCAAGTCACCTTTCTGTAAATCCATACAGAATGTATGAAAAGCTATGTATATGGAGGGGGAAAAAAAAAACTAGAAAAGTTTGGTCCTGCCAGGGGAGAACTTTGTGCTGTTGTTGGGTGCCATCCAGTTGGTTCTGACTCAGTGATTCCCTGTAACAGAGTGGAGCTGCCCCATAGGATGTATGTTTATGGAAGTCGATTGCCAGGTATTTCTTATATGGTGCATACCTGCCAACCTTTTGCTTAGTAGTTGAGTGATTTACAATTTGCACTACCAGGGCTCCTTAAATGGGAGACTGACTCACTGTCACTGAGTTGATTCCAACTCACAGCAACCCTATAGGACAGAGTAGAACTGCTACATAGAGTTGCCAAGCAGTGCTTAGTGAATTCCAGTCGCTGACCTTTTGGTTAACAGTATTAGCACTTAAGCACTGTGCCTTCAGTGTTTCCAAAGGGGAGAATAGTTACGTAAACTGTGATGATGCGCATATGGTGGAAAGTTGTGCTGCTCTCTTAGTCATCTAGTGCTGCTGTAACGGAAGTACCACAGGTGGATGGCTTTAAAAGGTGAAATTTTATTTTGCCGCAGTCCAGTAGGCTGAAAGTCTAAATTCAGGGTGTCAGCTCCAGGGAAAGGCTTTCTCTTTTGGCTCTGGAGGAAGGTCATTGTCATTAATCTTCTCCTGGACTGGGAGCTTCTGAGGCACAGGGACTCTGGTGCTTTCCAAAGGGTGTATTGCACTGCTTTCTTGGTGGTATGAGGTCCTCAACTGTCTCTGCTAGCTGCTTTTATGAATCCCAAGAGATTGCCTCAAGGCACAAAGTAGTATTACACCTTGAGTCCTGCCCCACCAACACAACTGCAGCCCATTCTTCCTAGTTAACATCACAGAGGCAGAGTTCACAGCATGGAGGAGCATCATGTAATACAGGGAATCACGGGCTAGCCAAACTACTATACATTTTTTTTCGGGGGAACATAGTTTGGTCTATGACAGCTGCTATCCAGCTTCCTGGGTAGCAGCAAATGGTTTGCGCTCAATTATTAATCCGGTGGTTTGATCTCACCCTTTAGCTCATAGAAAAAAGGTCTGGCAATCTGCTTCCATAAAGATTGCAGTCAGGAAAACCATATGGACCTCACAGTTCTATTCTGTAACACATGGGATTGCTGGGAATCAGAATTTACATAACAACACTTTTTTTTTTTTAAGTGAAAATAATAGTTAAGATAGTCTGCAAGAGAGTAAATGGGCTTATCGTGTTATGTTATGACTAAATTTATGATAAAATCTACATTGAAATGACTGGAAAGGAGTAGTGTTTTCCCCCTAAATGTTTTGTAATTTTGTAGTAATCAAATAATTCAAAACTGGTTGCTGTACTGTAATTCTGCCTGTTCCTGGAGTGAACAGTGAGTATCTTTTCATGTTTTTAATGGCTAGATATGTTAAATTTCACATAGTAGGTTGCTTTACCTTTTCAGTTAGTCTGATTCTAGGTAATCTGGTAATCTGATTCTGGCTTAGTGGTAATTTTTACTTACTGAGTTTGCAGGGTTGCTATGAATAAGTAACATTTTAAATGTTAAAATAGTAAATATTTTATAAAATGAATCATTTGGCATACTCACCATCAGTAATTAATATGCACTCATTATTTTAATGCTTGAGATTCTGTCTGGGCTGAAAAATGGCATGAGCTCAATTTTGGTCATTAGAAAGATTTCACCTAACATCTGAGAATAAATTTCTCATCTGTAAACTGTAACTGCAGTATAGCCATTTTCAGTGAAATAATGTATTTTTCTTATCTTCCATGGGTGCAATGGATAATCTTGATTTTCAGTCTTAAAATGTATTAAGTGTTAGTTACTTATGCAATTTCAAACTGAATTTCTTATCATTTTATATGTTGATGGTATTTTTTATCCTTTCAGTCAAATAAGTCTGAAGAAATAAATTTCTGTTTTGATACATATAATTTTGTAGTCTGTATTAACAATGTGACTTTTCACAGTAGTGTAAAAAAAATTCTCAGTTTTCCTGTGGGGCTGTGTTCTTTGTTAACCAAAAAGTAGACCTGCTGCCGTTTAGTTGATTCTGACTTAGTGATGCTTGTTAAAACAGAAACCAAACCTACTGCTGTTGGTTGTGACCCTTGATAGGTCCATGTAATACTGCATAGCTTTAGTACCTAGCTTATCAGAAACAAGCCATCAGTGTGTTCCGTAAAAAAGTTAATAATTGGAGGTAGAGACCTAATATAAGAGAAATTCAGTGCCCTTTCTTTGAAGGTACTGTTTTGAGAAACTGCTTGTTTTTTCTCCTTAGGTCTGTGACTTAAATTTTTTTTAAAAAGGCTTTTCTAGCTTTCTTAAGAAAACCTTTTGTAAATCTCTGCCCTGTCCCCTGCCTCAAGTTTGTCATGAGAAGACCGAAATCTTTAGTTTTCTTAACATGTTTTCATATCTGTTTCTCCCGGTCTTCCTGACTTGATACCATAGGTCAGATATTCCCGAAACCTAGGCTTTCCTGAGCCCATGATGAGTGGCCGTCCTCAGTTGAGGAGGTACATATGACAGTTAACCTTTGAAATTTAAAAAGGATGTTTACATTAGAAAAGTTTTTAAGGTTACTTCATTACTGAAAAAAAGGACATTTATATGAAGTGGCATTGAGCAGGGAACAGAGTATGTTGTTAAAAAACAGTATAGATCATATTAGGACCGTGTTGGATCTTAACTGAATTTAGAAAGTACAAATAGTTGACTTTTCTTGTTATGGTTTATTTGTCCAAGTTTCAGAATGATTTACATAGAGATTTTCCAAAACTGAAGTACTATAATCAAGTTTATGCTGCTGTAAATGTTTGTCTTTGTAACTCTTCCTGATGGCATCGACTGTTTGTGTGTGTGGGGATTGTTCTCATTTCAGTGGTTTGTAAGAATGTTAACTCTTGGGTCATATATTACTCTGGAGTGATCTCTTTCAGATGTAAATGTAGAATGTTGTACTATTGGAAATACAAAATGAGTGTCTTAAAGTTGTTTAGGGTAGTCTGTATTTTTGAAGAATTTTGTGGAACTTAACTTCTGAGTCTATAAGTGTTCATTTAAAGTACCGAATCGTTGTCTCTTGTAAAAAGAACTTGCCAGCAGAAATTTCTTTCTTTGTATTGCTGTGTCTATAATAGGTAAGTGGTTAAGTTATTAATCCAAGGTTGAACTTCAGCTGTTTAATTGTTATTTTAGAAGTAGATTAGGTTTTCTGGTAAGGATCATTTGACCTTTGTCTTTGATATTTGTCTTTGCTTGAAAGTTAGATGAATTTCTGTAAGAAATGAAAGTTTCGTGGTGGTTCTTTTGGGATAGATTTTTCTGTAAAGTAGAAAAGTAGTGCATTTTCTTTTCAATTAATAGAGTCATTTGTAACCCAAACTTGTAAAATTGTTTACTTTTTTTGATAGTCCATTGTTGGTACTGGTAATTGTGTGAAGAATTTAAATAAAAACTTTTGTACTTAAGTTTTATAAACTACATTTGAATTGTTAGTCTTAAACTTTAAGGAGGAGACAGATGAACTTTTTTTTAATCTTTAGTTAGCCTGTCCGTATTTCCATTTCTGATTTTTGATGTGGTATAGTTGTGAAAAAAATTAGAAAATTATAAACTTTCATAAGAGTAATTCATATATACTGTACTGAATTAACTCTTTTCTAGCCTTTCTAAAGTAAACATTTGTTCAGTTGGCAGGGTGATTTCTAGCAGCTTTGAAATGTCTAACAGGTCATTTTTTGTTCCAGAAGTTGGAACATTTTGCTAAGTCAGATGAAGCTTGTTATTTAGCATGCTGATTTGTGTGATAGTCAACACATTCTCTGGATGCTTTGTTCACAGTGTTGCTGGAAAATATCCAAGACGTTTGTATATTCGCATGTTTTTGTAGGCACGTTAGACAGCAGGTTTAGTTTATGAAGCTTTACGTTGTGTGATGGCTTATTTTTGTGAAGATGTTTATTTCTTATATGACATGTTTGTTGTTGTTAGGTGCCGTCACGTTGGTGTGATTTTTATGCATAGAGTAATGGTAAAAGAAACTATTAATAAAAGTATTTAAAATACTGGAATGTAATTTGGTCAGTATAAACTCACTACTTACTAAAATTTTATTTTCTAGTGCATCTTGCTTGCCTTTTAGTTCTAAGAATAAATGTTACGTTATCTTTTATAAATATTCCTTTAAACAGAAAAATTGAGAAATGAAACAAAGTGTAACTAAAAACCTCATTTTATTGTCCAAATATTGCTAGTTATGCAGTTCCATTTTTATCCATAGAACCTTATATACACTACTTCAGTGGTTCTCTGTCTTTTCAAGAGTGAAGAATCCTTTATATTGTAAAAAAAATCATCAGATCTTATAATAAATATAACTTTTTAGTGTCTGTTGATTAAAGTAATTGCAGTAACCAGTACCTCCAGAAACAGTTGTGGATTAACCAATACTTTAAATGAAAAAATTTTCCCTCGCTGCTTAGGAATGCTCTTTTTAGTTAACACTGGGACTCATTATGTGCCTCTTGATTCTGCATGGTGGGTGCTCTGGGCCATGCCTAGGATATTCAACAATTCATTCAGAAATGAGTGACCTTGCAGCCTTGGGGAAGAAAGACATTGTTTTGAATCTGTTACTAATAAATTCCTTTTCAGTGTTTGACTTACAGCTTGACAGAAATTCAGACCTGTAAAAGGTTGCAAGAATAGGACAGTGAATTCCTGCATGTCTGTCATCTAGATTCTTCAAATGTTTGTGTTTTTCTTTTCTGCCAGTAGCTATTACTTTTTTCCCTTGAATTTTTTGAGATTCAGTTGCAGACCTGATATCCTTATATCCTTAGCTGCTTCCTAAAAGCAAAGAACTGGTCAGTACTCTTTAGTTCTCTGTAATTTGAAAAGTTAGTCTTTGTATTCTTTCTTGACATTGACATTTTGAAGAATTCTGCCAGTTTACTTTGTAGAATGACTTGTAATTTGGATTAGTTTGTTTTTTCATGCTTAGTTATATCAAAGAGTGATGTTCTTCTTGGATGTCATATCGGGAGGAACATGATGTCGATACATCCCGTTACTAGTGATTTTAACTTTTTATCACTTGACTTACGGTGGCATCTGGTAGATTTCTCCTTTTTAATTAAATATATGTGCTTTGGGGATGTACTTTGAAGCCATGTAATTACCAAGAAAAGGGAAAAGTTTTGTAAGCTAACAAGCTAGCTTGGAGTGCTGGCAGAAGATAAGAGACTCTTGGGCCAGAGATAATGGACTTTTTTACTTATGGCAATAGCGGAATCTAGTGTGTCAAAATTTGTTGGCTTGATTCTTGATTCCTGGTCTCACTCCACAGAATGATGTGAACAGGGGCTGGGTAGTGCCTGAGTAAAAGGAGTTGCATTACAAGAGAGGACCCCAGGTTTGACAACTCAAATCTTCTATAATGAACAGTTACTGTTTCTGACATTTCCCTCAGAGAGGGACATCATCTTGGACAGTAAATAACTTTTTTTTGAGACATTGCATTTTCCAGTGCTGCTCACTATACAGATATCCTTGAATAAGTCCAGAACAAAGGTAGTCACTGCCCCAGCATGCAGGATAGGTAGAAACATGACAGACTCTTAGTTGTCTCCCAACAGTAATATCCTATTGCTCTTCAAATTTGCTCGTATTGTTATTGTCTGAATGAATTATTATTATGATAGGTGCCACAGGGTAAATTTTTAAATTTTATTTTTTAAATTGTACTTTAGATAAAGGCTTATAGAACAAAGTAGTTTCTCATTAAACAATACATATACTGTTTTGTGACACAGCTAACAACCTTACAACAGGCCAGCACTCTCCCTTGTCAACCCCTGGGTTCCCTATTACCAACTTTCCTGTCTCCTTATGCCTTCCAGTCCTTGCCCTTTAAGTCTTGTTTTGTTTTGTGGGCCAAATGGTAAATTTTTAATTCTATCATTTTCTTTACATTTTTTAATTAGTTTTCACTCTTTTCCTGACTTATTTCCCATTTTCCTTACTGCTACTTGCAGAATCACCTCCCAAGTAAATTACCTGCATGGAGGCCTTCCCCCCAGGATTCTACATTTAATGGAACTCAAACTCAGACACAAGGCACCTGAAACTCAATGTGTCCAAAATTGAATTCAGGTTTTCTTCTCAATTTTTTTGTTTTTCTGATATTTCCTGCTATCATTTATCTTTCAGTTCTTCAAGCCAGGAGGTTAGTTGTATCAATTCCTTCCTTTTTTCAGTCATCATGAAATTCTATGATTCTTCTTCCTGTCTCTTTGTCTCTCTGTCTTGATAATCAGATGTTAGGTAATTTCAAGTCAGTTTTGACTCATAGTGACTGCATGTGACAGAGTAGAACCGTTCCACAAGGTTGTCTTGGTCTTTACCCCATGGAGCCACTGTGTACTCTTGATTTTACCCCCTTAGCACTGCCTTTGCTCAAGCCTGCAATCACTTATTTAAATTGTCACAGTAGTCTTCTCAGCTATAGCCTCCATTTCTTTTCCAGTTTATCCTTCATGGATTTTTTGTGAAACAGATATGGTTATATGGCTTCTCTGTTTAAAGCCTTTCAGAGGCACTCCATCACCTATAGCTTCCATAGCGCAGAAGACAAGGTTCTTCTTGATCTTTTATTTTTAAAAAGATTGTCTTTTTTTCTCAAGGATCATCTGTTTTTCTCTCCACTGGCACATATGTTCTAGCACAGATATTGCCAAACATTTTCTGCAAAAGGCTCAACAGTAAATATTTGAAACTTTGTGGGCCACATATGTGTCTGTTACATGTTTCTTAATTTTTTTTGTTTGTTTTAAACACTACTTTTAAAAATGTAAAAATCGTCCTTAGCTTGCAGTAGTCTGGGCCAGATTTCACCCATTGTAGTTTGAGGGCATCTGTTCTAGCCAAATAAAACTAGTATTTCGTATTTTTTGAGTAGTTTTTGTCCTTAAGTATGCTGTTTGTTTTTGCTACATGGAATATCATCATGCTCTCACACAGCACTCTTTCTTTTTTTTTTTTTTTAACATGACTGAGTGAAAATGTACATTCCCGTATAAATTTACATGCCCACCTATATGCAGCTTCCACTGCTCTCCCTTCCCGGCAACAGCACACTATTCCTCTCTGCTCCATACATGTCTCATCCTCCCAACAGCCTCCTTTCTGCTCCTCTCCACCCACTCTCCTTCCTCCAGCCAGAGGTCAGCAGGATGATATCCTATAGATGTATAGAACCATAAAGTGCAACCAATATATGGTCACTCTGCATTGTCAAGTTCAATCCATTCCTGTCCAAAAAGTGGACCTTTGTGATAATTTATGGGTAAGGGCAGCATCAGGGCCGGGGGCCGTGCTCTCAGGGGAACCCCGAAACCTCTGGACCATCAATTGAGGTCCTTTAGTGGAGATCTCAGGATGCACCCCTTTTTATTCTTGTGTTGCCAGTGAGATTCAACCTAGTGAGCTCCATCGTGACTATCACTGGTAGTGGCCGGGCACCATCCGGTTCTTCCAGTCCCAAGTCGATGAAGGCACCCTCTCTCTGTCTTCTAGGTTGTCTTTACTGCATGTCATTTTGGTCCTTGGTTCCTGCAGAGTTGGGACCATTTGCTGTGTCCTCGGATGGGAGCTTGGCAGCTTTTTAAGACCCCAGACGCCACTCACCAATGTGGGATGCAGAGAGCTCTCTTAGCAAAACGCTAGTCGTGCCAGTTGGCCTCGATTTCACCTAAGAGCATGGTCCCCTGCCCCCTGCCCCAGCTACTCTATCCTTGCTATATTGGGTTAAGGTGGAAGGAGTACTCAAGTTATGCTGAAGTCCACTTAATGTTGTTCTTGTTTCTAATGTTTGCTATCACCGCTTTCTCCCAACCACATTTCTAGCAGCTATCTAAACTAGGCCGTCCCCTCCTCCCTCCCTTCCCTTGCAGCTGTCAAAGAGTCTTGTCTTCTATACACAAGTCAGTTTTTGAGATCTTATCGTAGAGGTCTCATACAGTATTTGTCCCTTTGTCACTGACTACTTTCACTCAACATAATGTCTTCCAGTTGAAACCAGGTTAGGAGATGTTTCCTGGAATCATCGTTATTCTTTATCATTGCGTAGTGCTCCATTGAGTATATGTACCATAGTTTACCTATCTATTCTTCTATTGTTGGGCATCTGGGTTGATTCTTTCTTATTATTCTTCAAAACTTAGTTTGTAAGTTATCTCCTTAATCGTCCTTTTTCCTTGCTACCAGTGTGCCTTGTACATCATGTGACTGCCTTCATCAATGGTATAATTATGTGTTTACATGTGTTTGCCTCTTGCTAAAAGGATTTCATTGATTAAAAGACGTATTTTAGTCATTAGTGAATCTTCTTGTTCCTAAATGTCATCATCTAATTTGAATGGAAAGAAAATAGATGAAATAGGTTATGTCTGGTTAAATGTATTATGAAATAGACTTTAAAAAGGTTAATTTTTGTAACTTATAAAGAGTGCAGTTATTTAAAGAGATTGTCTTCTGTGGTGGACTTTTCCTTAATTTAAAAATTAATATAAAATTCAGGCTATGAAACTATAGAGAGCACCAGAATAATTTCCTATGCAGGTGCCATCCAGTTTTCAAAAGAACACCCTCCAGCATGTTTGTCACTTCTGTGCGTGTTTTTTACGTTTACCATATACTTAATATATCTAAAAACACAGGTTAGTTTTGTCTCCTTTTAATTCTTACAAATGATGCAGGTTCTTCTGCAGTTTGTTTTTTTTTCTTCTTCCTACATTTATGTTTTCAGATTTATCCATGTTAATACATGTAGTTGCCATATATTAATTTTGCTGTACTTTCATCAATTCTGATGTACTTTTTTCACATTTTAACATCTATGAAATTGGAATGCATTTTAAAATGAGTGGTATCTTGCATTTATATACTTTTTTTTGTGGTAAATAAATATAAATGATGACTGTGTATAAGCCACACTTATGTTGTATGTGCATTATAATGTATGAACAATCCATGCTTCATCCATTCCTCTTCTGATAATTAGATTATCCCTAAAATTTGTTACTACAAATAATGCCACAGTGAACTTTTTTTTTTTAACCTGTTTACGTGTTATTAAAGTATGAGTTTCTTTTAACGGGGTATATACCTGGAAGAATTGGGTTATAGAGTATACTGTTTTCAGCTTTACTCTTCAAAGTGGCTGTATTTCTTACCCTAGTGTGTAAGGGGCCATGTTGCTCTACCTCTTCTTTAACACTTGGTATTGTTCTACTTCTTTTTGCCAGTTTGATGGATGTAAAATGACATCTAATTCTGTTTTTAATTTGCATTTTTCTTACTACTGTGAAGCTTAGAATCTCTTTGTATGTCTTTCAACATAGGTTTTCTTTTCTGCTTTTCGCCTGTTGATATCTTTTGCCCACTTTTCTGTTGAGTTTTTCCAAGCCCCATATGACTTTTTAAGATCTTTTGTCAGTGTATGGATTATGCTCCTTGAAAATACATGTTGTAAATCCTAACCACTATAGGGTCAGGTGCACTTCTTAGTCTGTTAAGGTCACGTCTTGGCTTTTTAACACATGGAAAAGAGGTCTTTTGCAGAACATTTGCCTAATGAAATACATTGTTTGATTTCTTGACTGCTGAGTCCATGGATGTTGATTATGGATCCAAGTAAAGTGAAATCCTTGACCAGTCTGGTCTTTTCTCAGTTTATTATGATGTTGCTTATTGGTCTAGTTGTTATGATTTTTGTTTCTTTATGTTAAGTATAATTCATGCTCAAGGCTGTAGTCTTTGACCTTCCTCAGTAAGTGTTCCAAGTCCTCTGCACTTTCAGCAGACAAGGTTGTGTCACCTGTATATTGCAGATTGTTAATAAGTCTTCCCCCAATCCTGATGCCCTGTTCTTCATGTAGTTCAGCTTCATGTATTATTTACTCAGTATACAAATTCAGTAAGTACAGTGAAAGGAGATGTCCCTGGTGCACACCTTCCCTGATTTTAAACCACACAGTATCTCTTTGTTGTGTTTAAACAACTCCTCATGAGCACAACTAAGCATTCTGGAATTCCCATTCTTCCGGTCACTAAAAAACAAGTAAACATCTTTTTGGTGTTCTGTGTTTTCCACCAGGATCCATCTGACATCAACAGTGAATAATCATTCGATGTATTGCTGCAGCCATTTTTCGAATGACCTTCAGCAAAATTTTATTATATGATGTTAATGATACTGTTTGATGCTTTCCACATTCTGTTGTGTTACCTTTCTTTAGAAGAGACACAAATATGAATCTTTTTCAATTAGTTGGCCAGACAGCTGTCTGCCTGATTTCTCGGGGAAGACCAGTGAAAGCTTCCAGTGCTGCATCCATTGGCTGAAACATTTGAGTAGGTATTTCAATTCCTGGAGCTTTGGTTTTTGCCAGTGGACTTGACGGCACTTGGCTTGGCTTGGCATTGCAGCTTGGATGTCTTCAGTATCATTGATTTGCGATCACATGATACTTTCTGAAATGATGGAATCTCAACCTGTTCTGTTTGGTATAGTGACTCTGTGTATTCCTTCTGTCTTCTTTTGATGCTTCCTACGTTCTTCAGTATTCTGCCCATCCAAAGCTAACAAAACCAAACTCATTGCCATCAAGTCAATTCTGACTCAAAGAGACCCTGTAGGACAGAGTAGAACCATCCCGTAGAGTTTCCAGGAGTGCCTGGTGAATTTGAACTGCCAACCTCTTGGTTAGCAACCATAGCACTTAACCACTCTACACCAGGGTTTCCTTTTGCCGACAGACTCTTTCAGTATTGCAACTCAACACTTGAATTGTTTCTTCAGTTTTTTCAGCTTTAGAAATGTTGAACATATTCTTCCATTTTGGCTTTCTAGCTCTAAGTGTCTGCACATGTTATTATAATAGTTAATTTGTTTTCTTAAACCACCCTTTGAAATATTCTGTTCAGTTCTTTCACTTCATCATTTCTTCCATTTGCTTTATCTACTTGACATTCAAGAGCAAATTTCACAGTCTCTTCTGACATGTCACATTTTGTTTTTTTTTCTTTTTGTGTCTTGTTAATAACCTCTTGCTTCATACATGATCTTGATGTATTTCTACAACTCGTCTGATCTTTTTAGGTCATTAGCGTTCAGTGTGTTGAGTCTGTTCTTGAGATGGTCTCTAAATTCAGATACCATTTACTCAGGGTTGTACGGTGGCTGTCATGGATTTGTTTTAATTTTCTTCAGCTTCAGCTTGAACTAGCGCATAAGCAATTGGTGATCTGTTCTGCCCTGGCCTTGTTCTGACTGATGCTTTACCATTGTCTCTACCCAGAGTTATACTTGATTTACTTCCTCCATGTTCCATCCAGTGAGGTCCACATATATAGTCACTGTTTATGTTGGTGAAAAGCAGTATTTGCAGTGAAGAAGTTGTTGGTCTTGCAAAATTCTGTCATGGCAATTCTGACATCCTTTCTATCACCAAAGCTGTATTTTCCAACTGTTAATTTTTCTTCTTTGTTTCCAACTTTTGCATTCCAATCACTAGTAATTATCATTGTATTGCATGTCTGATCACTTTCACACTGAAGAAGTTGGTAACAGTCTTCAGTTTTCTTCATTTTTGGCCTTAGTGGTTGGTGGATAAATTTGAGTAATAGTCATATTATCTGGTTTTTGTTGTAGATGTGTGGATATTATCCTGCCACTAATAGTGTTCTACTCAGGATAGATCTTGAAATGTTCTTTTTGACAGTAACTACAGTGCTATTCTTCTTCAAGGTGCCATTCCCAACATAATAGACCATATGACTGTCTGATTAAAAATAGTCAAAACAAGTGCCTTTCAGCTCAACTAATGCCATGCCTAGAATATTATGTTTGTGTGTTCGGTTTCATTCTCAATATTCCTAGATTCACACTTTGTACATTCCATGTTCCTTTGATTAATGGATGTTTGTGGTGGTTCTTCTCACTTTGAGTCATTCCACATCTGCAGTTGAAGGCTCTGAAAGCTTGACTCCCATCTGTGTTGTTAAGGTTGACTTGACTGTGTGGAAGCAGTTCTTCTCCCAATTGTATTTTGAATGTCTTTCAACCTGAGGAGCTAATCTTCTAGCACTGTATCAGACAGTGTTCCTCAGCTGTTCGTAAGGTTTCCACTGGCTAATTTTCCTTCAGACTACCAGGTCCTTCTTCCTAGTCTTCCCTAGGCTGGAATTTCAGCTGAAACCTGTCCATCATGGGTGACCTTGCGGATACTTGGCATGCTGGTGGCATAGTTTCCAGCATCTCAGTAACACAGAAGCCACTACAGTATGACAGACTGATAGACATGAGGAGGAATAGAGTAGGACTTGATAACAAACTCAAAACCAAATCTGTTGCTGTCCAGTTGATTCTGACTTAGTGACTCTAGTACAGAGTAGAACTGCCCCATAGGGTTTCCAAGGCTGTGCTCTTTGGGGAAGCAGAGTGCCACATCTCCTGCCACATCTTTCTCATGTGGAACAGGCAGTGGATTTGAAGGTTAGCAGCTGAGTGCTTAGCCTCTGTGCCACTAGGAGTCCTCTAGGACCTGATAATAGGTAGAAAAGCACTTGCTTGTGTGTTTTCCTTTTTGATTTTTAGCACACTTGCTGTGATTTTCACAGTGCTCGTCAGTTCTTTTTGTCTCCAGTATGATGACACCATAATAAGGACACTTACAGTCTATAATATATTTTTGTATAATTTGACTGGAAGCCCTGGTGATCTAGTGGTTAAGTGTTACATCTGCTAACCAAAAGATTGTCAGTTCAGATCCTCTAGGTGTTCCTCGGAAATGTTATGGAGCAGTTCTGCTCTGTCCTATAGGGTTGCTATGAGTCAGAATCAGCTCAATTGCTCTGGGTTTGATTTGGTTATAATTTGACTAAAAACATATAATTAGACAATTTTGTGCCACCCTAACTGTGTTCAGCATATTACTGGTTTCACAAAGGACAGTCCTTCAACTCAACTTTGAAACTGCCATATTAAATGTGCTTTGGTACATTTTATCTGATAAAGGCAACTTTTTTTCATTTCCTGCCTAGTTCCCTGTAAGATTCCCTGTAAGAATCAGCGGGATGGCAGGGTTTTCCTCCTCCCCCCTGTTTTAAGAGTGGCAATAAGTTTGTTTTTCAAAGTATTAACTCTATTTAAATCTATTTTATACATTCTGGAAGTTGAGTTGCTACGTGAGTTCAGAAAAGATGACTTTTTATGTTAACGGAATCAAAGATTTCCTTTAGTGTAACAACTTATTTCCAGTTCAATGAGAATATCCCCTAAATAGGACCATGCTTTCGGGGGACCTCAAGGTCAGTTGACATAACTAGCATATTACTAAGAGAATCTTCAGCACCCCATGTTGGTGAATGGCTTCTGAAGTCTTAAAAGCTACGAAGCTGCCATCTGAGGTACACCAAATAGTCCCAGTACAGCCAGAACAGATGATCACTGAGAACGTCAAAGACATAAGGGAAAAAGAGCTCAGGAAACAGAAAGACTCATGTGAAGGGGAGACTGTATCAGTATGAGACTAGAAGAACCAGGTGGTGCATGGCCACCACCAGAGGCAATTGTGATGGGGCACATATTATTTTAAATTATTTGTTCTAGTAGATCTTTAAAACTGTTTACTAGTAATCACATTTTCATATTTATATTTCATTGTAAAATAAATTTTAACAGTTTAATAATTTCTATACTTTTTCGATGGCAGTGAGTTTGAGTTTTTTTTGTGTATATTGAGGAAGAAGGAATCAATTTAAAAATAGAGATTTAAACAACTAAAAGAAGAAAGTTGAGTAAAGAAAAGACAAGACATTGTCGCTGTTTCATGAAATTAAACAGTAGTAACAACAAAAACATTGTATTAAATCTATTTGAACTGTTGGAGTACATTTAAAAGTTGAATCCAAATTGTATATGGACTGTATAGACTTCAGCAGAAAATAATCTAGTTTTTATATTGGCTGATAAAGTGAACGTAAGTTAGCAGTACATTTCTCTCTATTCCCTCTTTCTCATTTCAGGAAGGCTTGATGATATGTGTAATTAAAAAGAAGGAAACATACTTTGCTGTGGTTAGCCACAATCAGACCCATGGCTGTTGGTCATCATCAAATGTTGGCTACATTGCTGATCTAATGCTTGTAAAAGGATGTGAAGAATTTAGATAGAGTTCACATGGGTCTTAAGGTTTATTAGAGGATTGGAAAAATAAAGCCTATTAATCAAGGTTAAAGAACCTGAGAATATTAAGCTTGAGGAATGGAAGCTTAATGGTTGCTCTAATAGTAGTCTTCAGTATCATCTTAAGTAATAATTTTATAGACAGCTGCAACTTACAAGGGAGTATTATTTCAGAACTTCATTTCTTAGCCAGGTGGTTACTGAATCGTGGATAATACTGCTCAAAAGTATAACGTATATTGCAATGAAAAATAATAGGAAACAGTATTGTACCAAACAATGTTTTGGGCTCCAAGGACTTCAACAGCTCCTGGGATTTTGGTACTTACTTTGTAAAATTATAAAAGCCAGGTGTAGGTGTAAGATATCCTTATCAGGCTGTGTGTTTATCTGATGAAGAGTAGGAGAAGGGAAAGACTTAATACCTGGATATGGCAGAGTGTCATAGTGTTTAAGTTAATTAGTAATTTAGAGTTCTTTCCTTGCAGTCTATTTTACTGTCCAGCACCACTCGTGTGCTGTGCTGTGTATGTTATATTTCTGTCTGTGTTTAATTTTCCAAAGTCCCTTTTGAGATTGGACCCACGGAGCACATTGGTTGGGAATTGGTTGGTGAGTAAATAGCCTTTTGAAAACTTTCTTTAGCTGTCTTGGGTTGGGGGTTCTTGGGTCCACTGTCATTTTCTTTGTTATGTTGGGAAAGGAAAGGGACAGATGACAGCATTTAGTAATTGGTGGCAGTATCTTTAATTTCTCTAGGTTAGATGCTTTGATCTTAGCTGTTGTCCACACATCATCTTGATTTAACATGGCATAAAGTGATCTAGTGTGGTATGCATTCTTCTCCCAAGGACTTCATCCTGTGTTTTCAGATGTGAGAGTACTGAATTGGTAGAACTTGAATTTGCCTAGGGTTTGTGTAAAGACTAGGTCTTTGTTTCTCAGATTTTGGTGTGAATTTACATGGATTTGGGGGATTATACATTTAGACATGCCTGAATCTCCCCCTAGACCTACTGAATCATAATCTTTATGAGTGAAATGTTTATTTATTTAACTTTTGCAAACATGTACAAAAATAGGATGGTGTAATTAATCCCATGAGCCCTTCTTCAACTTCAGCAGTGAACAGTTTATGATAAATCTCTTTTCATTTATATCCCTATTTATTTTCTCTTCTTTTGTATGACTTTGAAGCAGATCCAAGATATATCATTTCATCTGTAAATTAATTGTATGTATATACTTTAGTAGGTTCTACAAATGATTATAAAACTTTTTTTTGAGCAGATAATACATGTACGTCGTTCAAAACTTAAAGTAGTAAAACAAGATGTAGAGTGTACATTAAATCTTTCTCATCTCCATTTTCTTGTTAATCTCTTCTTTATGTAGGTACAGATGTTCAGTGGTATATATGTGTGTGTGTATATATTTATACATATATACACCCTTTTTAAAATTAAACATATGATAAGTCCTATTGTAAAATACATATTTTTTACACCTTTTTTTTCATGTAGCAGTACTATTTTGGCAGTGAAGCCATAACAGGATAGATTGTTTTCATTCTTCTTAAAGACTGTAATTGGTCCATCCATTACATGAATGTATCAAGGTATGTTTAACGACTATGTTTTTAATGGTTGTTTAGATTATTTGTAGTATATATAGTTGCTTTACACAATGCTGCAATGGAGTATTTTTGTATTGTATGTCTGAATTGCTTGAGTTTCCAGGTCAGAAATTATGTCCATTTGCAGTTTTTGTTAGCCATTTGCTGTTGAGTCAATTTTGACTCATGGCAACTCTGTGTCAGAGTAGAACTGTTATTCATATGCTGAGAATAACAAACTGAAAAGGAATGATGTTGGCTTCATTGTCAAAAAGGAGATTTCAAGATCTACCCTGAAGTACAACGTCTGTCAGTGATAGGATAATATACATATGCCTACAAGGATGACCATTTAATCCTATTATTCAAATTTTGGCTAATGCCAAAAGTGAAAAAATTAAAGATTTTTAGCAACTTCTTCAGTCTGAAATTGATCAAACATGCAGTCAAGATGCACTGATAATTACTGGTGGGGGATGTGAAAGCTGGAAATAATGAAGAAGGAACAGCAGTTGGACAAATGTAGACTTGGTGATGGAGAGCGTATGATAGGATTTTATAAGACCACTGACTTCATTGCTAATTCCTTTTTTCAGCAACATAAATGGCTAATATACACATGGACCTCACCAGGTAGAATACCCTGGAATGAAATAGACTACATCTGTGGAAAAAGAGAATGGAGAAAAGTTCAGTATTATCTCTGAACAAAGTTATGGGCCAGGTGTGCAACAGATCAGCAGTTGCTCGTGCAAATTCAAGTTGAAGAAAATCAGTAAACAAGTCCACATGAAGAAAGTGTGACCTTGAGCAATTCCATCTGAATTTAGAGATCATCTCAAGAATAGTTTTGTTGGATTGATTACTGATGACCAAAGACCAGATGAGTTGTGAAATGATATCAGAGACATAATACATCAAGTAAGAGGTTATTAAAAAGATAGGAAAGAAAGAAAAGGCCCAGATGGGTGTCAGATGACACCCTGAAACTTGCTGTTTAACATAGAGTAGCTAAAGCAAATGGAAGAAATAGTAAAGCAAAAGAACTGAATAGAAGATTTCGAAGTGTGGCTTGAGAAGACCAATTAACATATTGTAATGAAATGTGTGCACAAAGTTAGAAAAGCAGAAGGTAAAAACACATTTGGTATTTCTCAAGCTGAAAGAACTGAAGAGGAAATTCAAGCCTAAAGTTGCAACATTGAAGAATTCTTGGGGAAAATATTAACTATACAGGAAGCATCATAGAAGGTGGAAGAAATATACAGAGTCACTGTACCAAAAAAGTTGGTTGATATCCAGCAATTTCTAGAGGTAGCATGTGATCAGGAATTGATGATACTGAAAGAAGTCCAAGCTGCACTGAGAGCATTGGCAGAAAAGCATGCCTCCAGGAATTAACTGAGTACCAACTGAGATGTTTTAACAAACAGATGAGATGCTGGAAGCTCTCATTTGTCTGTGCCAAGAAATTTGAAAGACAGCTACCTGACCAACTGGAAAATGTCTGTATTTGTGCTTATTCCAAAGAAAGATGATCCATCAGTATGCAGAAATTAGTATCATAAATATCACATATCAGTTAAATTTTGCTGAAGATCAGAAGCAGTTGCAGCGGTACATTGACAGAACTGCTAGAAATTCAAGCCAGATTCAGAAGAGGATGTGGAATGCAGGTTATCATTGCTGATGTCAGATGTCTCTTGGCTGAAAGAGGGAATACCAGAACAATTGGTTTGTGTATTATTGACTATGCAAAAGCATTGGGCTCTGTGGATCTTGAGAAATTATGAATGGCATTGCAAAGAATGAGAATTGCAGAGCATTTAATCGTGCTCGTGAGGAATCTGTACATAGACCAAGAGGCAGTCATTTGAACAGGACAAAGCAATACTACATGGCTTAAAATTAGGTAAGATATGTGTCAGGGATATATTGTCTTACCGTTCATACTTAGTTTGTGTGCTAAACAAATAATCTGAGAAACGAGTATATGCAGGAGAATAGGGCATTAGGATTGGAAGACGACTCATTAACACCCTGTGATATACAGATGACACAACCTTACTTGATGAAAACAAACAGGACTTGAAGCATTTACTGATGAAGTTTAAAGACCACAGCCTTCAGTATGGATCACAATTCAGTGTAAAACAAAAAATCCTTACAACTGGACCAGTAAGCAACATTGTAGTAAACAGAAAAGATTGTCAAGGATTTTATTTTACTTAGATCTGCAGGCTGATGGACACAGCAATCAAGAAATCAAATGATGCCTTGCTTTTGACAGATCTGCTGCCAAAGACTTCTTCAAGTGTTAAAAACGGAAGATGTCACTTTAAGGACTAAGGCCTGTCTGACTCAAGCCATGGTGATTTCAGTCTCTTCATTTGCATGTAAAAGCTGGATAATGAGTAAAGAATGAAGAAGAATTGATTGCTTTGAATTAAGTTGCTGGCAAAGAATATTTAGTATACCATGGATTGCAAGAAGAAGTGAACAATTGCATCTTTGAGGAAATACAGCTAGAATGTTCCTTAGAAGCAAGAACGATGAGACTTTGTCTCACGTACTTTGGACATGTTATCAGGAAGGACCAATCCGTGGAGAAAGACATTGTGCTTAGTAAAGTAGAGGTTCAGAGAAAAGAGAAAGACCCTGAATGAGATGGGTTGATACAATGGCTGCAACAATGAGCTGAGGCATACTAACAATTGTGAGGAGGATGCAGGACCAGACAGTATTTCATTCAGTTGTACATAGGGTCACTGTGAATTGGAAGTGACCAAATGGTATCCCAAAACAACCAATTTCTTTTAGTATACCCTAGCAATGTGACCATGGGCCATTTACCTTGTTGTGGAGAGCTTCAGTTTTTTTAACTGCAGATTGGGAAGGTATTGCTACAGTTAAATAAGGAATTATAAATAAAGCATTTATTAAATTGGTGCATAATAAGTGTTCAGTAGGTGGTGGTGTTAGCTGCTGTCTGGTTGACCCCAACTCATGATGACTCCATGCAGTAGGGACCAGAACGTTGCTCAGTAATGTGCCATCCCAATCACCAGTTGTAGATTGAACCGTCATGATTCATAGGGTTCTGTTGTCTGGTTCTCAGAAGTAGATTGCCAGGCCCTTCTTCTTAGTCCCTTTTCTTCTAGAATCACCACTGAAACCTGCTCAGCATCATAGCAACAGCCAAACATCCACTGATAGGTAAGTGGGAGCAACTCATGAGGTGTGTTGGCTAGGAACTGAACCTAGATCACTGGTATACAAGGTGATAATTCTACTGTTGAATCACCAGTACCCCTCAGTAGGCGATGGCTGTTACTATCTTTGTTATTAATACACTTACATATTTTGATGGCAGCTTTTTGTTCCTGAGTTAAGTAATTGATGTTTGCTATTTGTTAAAATAATAGGAGAGCACACTACATATTCTTTAATTGTGGAAGATAAAGTTATTTTAAAATTAATTCAAGCAACCAGCATTTATTGACCATCATCTCTGTATCCTAGGCACTTTGTTTCACATCTAGTGGGAAAGACAGTTGCAGTGTAATGTAGTGTAATAGTTGCTAATTAGAATATAGGACCCTGTGATGAGTTCCTTGAGTGCCCAGTTCTGCTTGGGAGGTGAGTGGTGAGTGTGTGTCTCAGGAGATTCTTCAGCAAGAAGGTATTATGTTACTTTCATCTGAATCTAAAGGAGTTTGCTAAGTGTTCAGGTGTAGATGTGGAAGGCATTAATTAGAACATCATGTTTTATAGGCCTGTGTAATGTTTGGCTGAAGGGTAGATTTCAGGAGTGACTTCAATACTGAGTTAAAAGGGTGTCTGTAGGCCATACAATAAGAATTTCTCCAGTCTCTGTCAGAACAGTAAGCTTTGTGTTTTTTTGTGAGTTTGAATTATTTTCTACATTTTTTTCTTGCTCTGCCTGCTACCCTCTATTAAGATCCCTGTCGGAACAGTCAGTGGTGTTAGCTGGGCACCATCTCATTGTGCTGGACTCAGTGTAGTGGGGCTGTGGTAGTTGTAGTCCGTTAGTCCTTTTGGGCTAATCTTTACCTTATTTCTTTGGTTCTCTTTATTGTCTCTTGCTTCAGACTGAGTAGAACCGGTAGATGTATGGTAGATGGTTGCTCACAAGCTTTTAAGATCTCAGATGCTACTCATCCAAGTAGGATGTAGGCCATGTTCTGTCTTTTAAATGTTTTATTGTGCTGTAAGGGAAAGTTTGCAGTCGAAGCCAAACTGCTTTACAAAAACGCATACACACATTGGTGTGACTCTAGCTGCTATCTTGATCTTGTGACAGCACACTCTTCATTTCCACCCTGTATTTCCCATATCTCTTTATTTAGCTCCTGTCCCCCTCTGCCCTCTCATCGCATCTGGATAAGAGCTGCCCAGTTAGTCTCAAGTATCTACTTAAGCCAAGAAGCACACTCTTCTCCAGTGTTGTTGTATGTCTTACAGTCCAGTCCAATCTTTGTATAACAAAGAGTTGACTGTGGGAATAGTTCCAGTTCTAGGCTAATAGAGAGTCCAGGAGCTGTGTCTTCCAGGGACATTCCAGTCTTTCAGACTATCAAGTCTGCCTTTTAGTTAAGTTTGAGTTATGTACCCCATTTTTCTCCCACTGTGCAAGGGACTGTTTGTTGTGTTCCCTTTGAGGGCAGTCACTGGTGATGGCTAGACATTTTCTAGTTCTTCTGGTTTCATGCTGATATAGCCTCTAGATCATGTGGCCCTTTCTGTCTCTTGGACTCGTCTTTTCCTTATGTCTTTGATGTCTTTCTATCTCCTCAGCTCCAGGTGGGTTGGGATGAATTGATGCTACTTAGATGGCCCGCCACTTGCTAGCTTTTAAGACCCCAGATACCACTCTGCAAAGTGGGATGTAGAATATTTTCTTAAAAAACTTTATTATGCCGGTTGACCTAGATGTCCCCTGAAAGTATGGTTTCCAACCCCTACCCCAGCTTTTCTCCTTTGAAGTGTTTTGATTATATTTAGGAAACTTTTTAGCTTTTGATTTAGTCCAGTTGTGCTGACTTCTCTACTGTGTTGCTGTCCCTCCCTTCATCTACCTTAATTCTTATCTGTTATCTAATTAATGAATCTCCCTCTCCATTGTTCCCTGTGAGAGACTGTTTTCTTCTGTGCTTTAACCTTTTCTTGAGCCCTTGTAACGATAGTGGTCTCATACAGTACTTGTAATATGAGTAATTTCACTAGTATAATGCCTTTCAGATTCCTCCATGTTTCACCAAATCATTGGTGTTCTTTATCATTGCATAGTATTCTGTTGTGTGAAGATACTGTAGTTTCTTTATCCATTTATCTGTTGATAGGCACCTAGGTTGATTCCATCCTTTTGCTTTTGTGAATAATGTTGCAGTGAACATGGGGTGTACATATGACTGCTTGTGTTCTGCCTCTTATTTCTTTAGGATATATTCCTAGAAGTGGGATTGCTGGATCATGTGGTATTTCTAGCTTTTTAGACATCATATTGTTTTCCAAAACGGTTGTACTATTCTGCAGTCCCATCAGTAGTATGTAAAAGTTCCATTCTTCCTGCAGCCTCTCGAATGTGTTGTTTTCTGTTTTTTTGATTAGTGCTGTGTGTGCTTTTTAAAGATGAGTTCCTATGCATAGGTCATAGTGGCTCATAGTCCCCTGATGTGACAGAATAGAATTGCACCTTGGAGTTTCTTGACTGTGATCTTTGTAGAAGCAGATAGCCAGGTCTTTCTTCCTTTCAGCTGCAGGGTGAGATTGAACTGTCAGCCTTTCAGTTAGCAGCTGACTGGTTAACCATTGCAGCACCAGGGCTTCCGATGGTAGGATTAAACTGTCTTTCTTGGAGATAAGAGGTTGGACTCCAGGGAACCCCTTTTCTTCCCGTATTGATCATACTTAACACTACAGCTTTGTTTCCCTGTGAGTCGAAAATTGACTCAGTGTTGCCCAGCTACACCACACATAGGTCAACAGTTTCCATATTGATTTCATATCGTATGATAAGGTGTAAGTTATTGAAATAAGCGTCATGGAAAGAAAATCAAGTAGGATCTTGGTATACAGGTATAAAATATGTCCTTTTCTTACCTGTGTTAAATTAGAATTTTTTTTTAACTTTATTGTGGTTAAGTAAAAGTTTACAGTCCATGTCAATTTGCCATATAAAACACCAAACACATACCTCTATGCAACTCTGTTTGATTTCCTCACCCTGTGACAACTTACTCCTCCTTTCTACCCTGAACTTCCAGTATCCACTCAACCAGTACTTGTCCTCTTCTTTCCACCCTCCTCTCTCCCATCTAGATAGGAACCAGTTGGACTGCCGTATATATGTATTAAGCCAAGAAGTACACACACCATCTGTGTCACCTAGTTCAGGCCAATTTTTATCTGAAGACATCATTTTAAAGCATGACTTCAGTACTGGTTTCAGCTCTGGGCAGTGTTCTTAGGGAACCCTGCGGGATGTCAGACCATCAAGTCTGGTCCTTTTAATAGAGATTTAGATCTGCCCTCCCACTTTTTCTTGTGCTTCATCAGGGGCTCTACATTGTGTTCCTTGTCAGAGTAGTCTGGTGGCTGGGCACCATCTAGTTTTTCTGGTCTCATACTGATGTGGTCTCCCAATCATATGGACCCTTCTGTCTCCTGGGCTCATAGTTTCTACATGTCTTTGGTGTTCTTGAGTTTCATCTGCTGGAGCTGGTTTGGGACCACTTGATGGTCCTTAGATGGCAGCTTCCTGGCTTTTAAGAGCCCAGCGCCAGTCACCAAGAATTAGAGTTTTTTTTAATTATGATTGAATGAAAATGTACATTCCCATATAAATTCACATGCTCACCTATGTGCAGCTCCTACCGCTCTCCGTGTCTGATGACAGCACACCCCTCTTCTCTGCTCCAAACATGTCCTATCCTCCCAACAGTCTCTTATCCCCTCCTCTGCACCCACTCCCCTTCCTTCAGCAAGAGGTCAGCAGGATGACATCCTACAGAGGCATAGAACTGTAAAATTCTCACAAGATACGGTCAAGTCCAATCCATTGCTGTCTGAAAAGTTGACCTTCATTATAATTTATGGACAGGGCCAGGGGCCATGCTCCCAGGGGAATACCGAAGCCCCTGGACCATCAGTTGCACTCTTTTATTGGAGATCTCAGGGTGCACCCCTATTTATTTTCTTGTTGCCAATGAGACTCAACTTTGTGAGCTCCATCATGGCTATCACTGGTGGTGGCCGGGCACCATTTGGTTCTGGGGTCTTAAAAGCTGCTAAGCTGCCATCTGAGGGTACAGCAAATGATCCCAACTCAATGGGAACTGATGATCACCGAGGACAAGAGCGACATGGGGAAAAGAGAATCCAGAAGACAGAGAGACCCACGTGAGTGGGTCTGTACATTGACTTGTGGCCAGTAGAGTTTTTTGTTTTTTTTTTTTAAATCATAGTTAATAGTTGTATATCTAGAGTTTTCAAAATTTTACCTACAAAACCTTGTATCATTTTTGGATGTTGTGATAAAAATGTAACCAAATAAATAGAATGCCACTTAGTCTTTGGGGATTTTAGAATGTTTGGTTTTTAATAATCTGTTTTTCAAATGTAAGTGTATTAGTAACTGTTAGGAGTTCTGGGTGGCACAAATGCTTAAGTACTGGACTGCTAACTGGTGGAGGTTCAAACCTATCTGGAGGTGCTTTGGAAGACAGGCTTGGTGACCTGCTTCTGAAAGGTCTCAACCACAAAACCCTGTGGAGTAGTTGTACTGTACCCACATAGGGTCGCCATGAATTGGAATTGACTTGATGGCAACTTAACAATACCCCAAATCCACTGCCGTTGAGTTGGGTCCAACTGATTGCAACCTTAGAGATCAGAGTAAAACTGCCCCATAGAGTTTCCAAGGAGTACCTGGTGGATTTGAATTGCCGACCTTTTGGTTGGCAGACATAGCACTTAACCCACTGTGCCTGCAGGGTTTCCACTTATAACAAGAGTGACTGTTATTTGGAGAGAGTGCAAAACAATGTGTACAATAAAATAAAAATTATGAAGAGAGGCATTATAAATGTCACTGGGTAGAAAGTCATTTACTTGTTTTTTTAATGTTGAAGGATAATAATAATTGAGAATGTGGACTCACCTGTCCATGATATGAGAATCTTCATTGTATCTAAAATCCTGCAAACGTGTATTTAGAAAATTTTAAAACAGTCATAGATTTTTTTTTTGTAAGGTGAATAATTTTTGCTTTAGGTTTAAGGACTATACCTATGAACTGCTTGTTTAATATGTATGTGTTCCCTATGTCACTGGTTTAGTTTGTGTTAGAATGTGTTATTTTTGCCATATGTGTCCAGTTAAGCATCAACAACTGCGTCTTTTGGAGTGGGAAAATGGTTTGTATAATGTCTGGCACATATCTTGATCATTGGAGCTGTTCTCAGTTAATGTTAATTATTAAATGTCCTTTAAACACTTTATTCCCAACCTTTTATGTAATAACAAAAATGGCTAAAGCACTAAATAATGAAAATGAAGATGTTAGTAGTGTTTACTTGCTCAGGGAAAAACCTTTTAATGGAGTTTAGTTATTTCTACAATTTATGGACTTGACCCTTGAAAGTTGTCTTTATGAGTTTAAATTCTTTTAAAATTATATTTTGTTAACATTTTCTTTTCTTTTTCTTCTGCAGGCATGGCCTCACAAGTCTTGGTCTACCCACCATATGTTTATCAAACTCAGTCAAGTGCCTTTTGTAGTGTGAAGAAACTCAAAGTAGAGCCAAGCAGTTGTATATTCCAGGAAAGAAACTATCCACGGACCTGTGTGAATGATAGAAACTTTGCAAATTCTCATCCTCCCACAAAGGGTAGTGCTTTTCAGACAAAGATACCATTTAATAGATCTCGAGGACACAACTTTTCGTTGAAGACAAGTGCTGTTGTTTTAAAAAACACTGCAGGTGCTACAAAGGTCATAGCTCAGGCGCAGCAAGCTCAAGTGGAGGCGCCTCAGATAGGGGCTTGGCGAAACAGGTTAAATTTACTAGAGGGCCCCCAACGATGTGGATTGAAGCGCAAGAGTGAGGAGTTGGATAATCATAGCAGCGCAATGCAGATTGTTGATGAATTGTCCATACTTCCTGCAATGTTGCAAACGAACATGGGAAATCCAGTGACAGTTGTGACAGCTACTACAGGATCAAAACAGAATTGTACCACTGGAGAAGGTGACTACCAGTTAGTACAGCATGAAGTGTTATGCTCCATGAAAAATACTTACGAAGTCCTTGATTTTCTTGGTCGAGGTACATTTGGCCAGGTAGTTAAATGCTGGAAAAGAGGGACAAATGAAGTTGTGGCAATCAAAATTTTGAAGAATCATCCTTCGTATGCACGTCAAGGTCAAATAGAAGTGAGCATATTAGCAAGACTCAGTACTGAAAATGCCGATGAATATAACTTTGTACATGCTTATGAATGCTTTCAGCACCGTAACCATACTTGTTTAGTTTTTGAGATGCTGGAACAAAATTTATACGATTTTCTGAAACAGAATAAATTCAGTCCCTTGCCACTAAAAGTAATTCGGCCCATTCTTCAACAAGTGGCCACTGCACTGAAAAAATTGAAAAGTCTTGGTTTAATTCATGCTGACCTCAAACCAGAGAATATTATGTTGGTGGATCCTGTTCGTCAGCCATACAGGGTTAAAGTAATAGACTTTGGATCTGCCAGTCATGTATCAAAGACTGTTTGTTCAACATATCTTCAATCTCGGTACTACAGGTAGGTGACAGCTACTTTTGGGTTACACATTCTCCTCACTTACCAACATGGTTATGTTCCAAAGACCAGGTTGTTATACAAAACCAGTCTTAGAAGAAAATGGAGGATAACTGCATCATCATGTAACTGCCAAATTAACATCATTTCCTGAGTCCCAAGGAGCCCTAGTGGCAGATTGGCTAAGGGCTCAGCTGCCAACCAAGTGGTCAGCAGTTCAGATCAACCAGCTGCTACCTGGAGACCCGCTGGGGCAGTTCATCTCTGCCGTCTATGGTCGCTGTGGGTTGGAATCCACTAGGCAGCAATGGATTTGATTTTTTTCTTTTTTGGTTTACGTGTTGAACTACTGAGAATCATGGCCCAGCCAAGCTGACACTTAACTTTAACCACCATAACCAGTGTTACTCTTGCCTCATACCTCAACATTTGTTATTGCCAGATGTAGTTTATTGATGTGCAAAATAGCAGATTTTTTACTCTTGTGGTACATGCAAAATGTCAGATAGTCAAATAGTTGATAAGTGAAGAGATGTATTTAATAAATGTTGAATTTCTGATAATGAAATTGTTTTGTGTGTGTAAGTGGTAAAAGAGACTGCTTTGGTTAAAGTTTAGGTTTGAGGTTTCAAAAAGGTTTTTAAATGCTAGACGTAAAATCTACCCAAGCAAAATAGAGATCTCCACCGTCAAGTTCTGTGCCAGAGACACCTGATTATTGTTAATAGAAGACCTGAAAGAATGATAGGTGATTAATGATCAAACAAAAGTCTTTAAATGTTGGGAAGAATTATATATGGTTCAAACTGAATAGATTGGGTTAGCAAGTCAAATAAGACTAATATTTCATATCATTAGATTGTGAGAGTATTTTATGTTTAAACAGAGCCACATAGAATCCACTTGAATTTTAGAATCCTCCCAGTTTTATTGGATTTAATATCAGATTAGGTTTTATATGATTTTTTGGGGGGGGCAGGAATTATTTTACAGTCTTATTTAACAGCAGTGAGAAGGTGAGTATTTTTCTTTCCTTTGTACTCTGTGAATTCTGTCTTAAGAGCTTTCAGTAGTCTGTTAGCATAGTATATAAACCCTGGTCTCCTACTATTTGGACTCTATATTTAGTTCACTTGTTAGTAAATGCCTTTATTTGAGTCCTGCATTATACTGCCTGTAAGATTTAGCTCTTTTGAAAGATTGGATTTTTTTTTTTTTTTTACATTATGTAAATAAGTAGGCTACCAACACTGTCATTTCAGCAGTCTTCAGGTACATTAAGTGTGGTCATCATGTGGTTCAGCCATTGCCACATTTGACATTTTTTTTCGATGAAAATGAAAAGGCTTTATTTAACTCTTTAAAAATCTATCTATCTAAAAACTAAATATTTTATAATAGTAATTTCTAGCCTTAGGCCTTTTCATAGGCCTCTACTGGAAATTGAAAAATGAAAGCTGAGAATAATTGCTAAGTATAACTTGAAGTTTCTGATTTGTATTTATATATAAATTTCATATAAGTAATTTACCTGAATTTTAAAGTCTGTGCAGTTGCTGTGGTAAATTATGAGGTCTGTATTTAAAGTTAAAAATGAAGCTCTTACTTGTAAACAAAGACCGGTGCTTGCATTTTGGTTGATGTTGCCTGGGTAAGGGAAAAAAAGCAGATTGTGTCACTTAGATTTAAGAGTTGTTAAATAGTTAGATTAATAAAATGGTAGTGTACTCCTTAATTACATACTGTCCTAGTAGCTAGTGTAATTTTTGCATGAAAATGGCAGGTAACCACTTTCAATACTTGTATTTTATGTTTGGAACTGGGCCGGTTTTGGCTTGGCATACGACTGACTTGTAAATCTGATTATGCAATAAGCAGCATGGCTTTTCATTCTTTGTTAAAAATATGTTGTATTTAAAAATTGAAAGCAGGAAGTGGAAACTTACCAAATTAAACATTTTTGAGCTAAGCACAGCAGGAACATACTTACCGAAATTCCGAGGTACATGAGTTGTGTTTACACACAGGTTCGTTTGTTACTCTATTTCTTTGAATAGAGCCACACAGAAATGTAGTAGGGATAGCTTAAAATAGATGGTGGCAGTGGCCAGAAATTGTTGACTACTATAGATGGAGAGGCTGTCTAGCTGCTGTAGTGATACAAGCCAGAAGTACATGCTAAGGGCATTGATTTGCTCAAGGTCAGCATGTTCTAAATTCAGCGCTTGAGTATGGTTTCTGTCATGAGCACGTAGGGCTGTTAAATGCATAAAAGGTTTCAGAAGCAGAAGGTGCTGTATTTAGGAGGTGTAGTGGCAACGTTCTGTTTTTTTTTTTTGCTGGTTTGCTGTGTGTGTGTTTTAAATATAGAACATTAGCCTGTGGTTCTGAGTCATTTCAAAACACAGAAACAGGAAAATGGACTGTAAAATAACTCATATAAAAGTTACAGTCTTTACTGCTTTTCTGAGTAGTTTAGTGTGGCTACTGAAATAAAATCATGCCTGTAATAGTTAACAGAAGAACATGATAAATAATTAATTTAGACTTTCCAATTTTGTTTAGGATATTTCTACCCTTGGTACCATATAAACCTTGAGATATCAAAGATAAAATTTCTTGTAACAAAGTTGTTCTTGTTAGGTGCTGTGGAGTAGGCTCTGACTCACAGTGACCTCATGGATAACAGAATAAAATGTTGCCAGCTGCTGCCCCAGCCTCAAAGTAGTTGATGTATTTCAGTGCTGTTGCAGCTACTTGTCAGTCTATCTTGTTGAGGGTCTTCATTTTCTCTGACCCTCTATCAAGTATATCTTTCTGCAGAGATTGGTTCTAACAAATTAAAGTATGTGGAAAAATTCATAACATAATTAATATTTTATATAGGGCAGTGTATGAAAGAAGGGAACTTGGGTGTAGTGCTTAAGGGCTACAGCTGCCAGTCAAAAGGTTGGCAGTTCAGATCCACTATGCTGACATTGGAAACTCAATGTGGCAATTCTTCTCTGTCCTGTAGTGTTGCTATGAGTTGGAATTGACTTGATGGCAAAGGATTTGGTTTTTATAAAAGAACACTGTGTATATGTATATAGTACATTTTGTTTTCAGAGTGCTTTTGCATACATTTTCTAGTTTGTTGCTCACATAATTCTTATAAGCCAGGTGAAAGGAGTGGTAAGATTCTATTTGAAAATTAGGAGACTGAGGCAGTTTTCTATTTGTCGAACTCTGGTAGGCAGACAAATATAAGTCAGGAATGTTTAAATTCAGACTGCAAGTTTAAGTTGACAAATGTTTGTTGAGCCGGTTTGGTGTCCTGGCAACTTTACAAGGTGCTAGGGACAAAGCAGCCCTGGTAGAGCAGTGGTTAGGTCCTTATCTGCTAATCGTAAGATTTGAGTTCACCAACTGTTCTGCCTGAAGAAGATGTTAGTAGTCTGCATTCATGAGGATTACAGCCTTGGAAACCCTGTGGAACAGTTCTCCTCTATCCTGTATGGTTGCTATGAGTCAAAATTGACTTTACAGTAATGGTTTTGTTTTTTAAAGGATACAGAAGTGACTAATACATGATTTCATCATTTAATGGAGGAGAATAAAAGGAAATGCTAGAGCAGGGGTGTGTGCAAGGTGTTAGGGAAGCTCCGAGGAGAGTTCTTAGCCTTGTCAGAGGGTTCAAAGAAGGCTTCTGGGCAGAAATGACCTCTGAATGTACCTCTGGAGGAGATCAGAAGCCAGAGTTGACTACGGTTGAGAGCATGGTTTCTCACCAACCCACCCTAAAAGGGCTAAGGATTGTGCTGAAATTGCTGGTAGTTTCTTCTGTGTATCATAAAATAAATGTTATTTTGGGTTGGGAATCCTTATTCAACATATAAAAGGTTGTTGGATTTAGTTTTAATAGAAGTTTCTGAGTCCGTAGTGAGATGATTTTCAACACCATACATTGTAGCTACAGAAATTGTCAGGTGTCATTGAGTCTGCTGTGACACAGTGACCTCGTGTGCTTTGTCTAGTCCTTGTGCTATCCGTAAAATAGTAGGTATACTTGAGATCACTGTTAACAGCCACTGTGTCAGTCCATTTCATTGAGGATCTTTCCCTTTTCTGCCAACCCTGTAGTTAGCTGACCAAGCCTGATGTCCTTTTCTAGGGATTAATCCTCCTGATAACGTGTCCAAAGTAAGTGATACAAGACCTTGAAATAAAAATCATAGTAGAGCTCTTAAAGTTTTTTATTTTTTAATTTTTTGATGGTTTTTTGAGATATAATTTGTGTGCTGTAGAATTGACCCTTTTAAGGTGTATCAATTTAAATATAGTGAACCCTTTGAGAACTGGAACTTAACAGGACTACATTGTTTTTTCTGGGTCTCACAGCGTTTTACCTTTGAACTGGGTACAGTCTTATCACATTTCTCTGTGTTTAATGGAAAATATTTGTGTTTTTCTTCTCTTGAAGAAAAGGTTTCTGCCTTCCACAAGTTCTGTCCTTCACAGGTTTTTACCATATACTCATAGTTGTGCAGACATCACCGTAATAAATTCTAGAACATTTTTATTGCCGTGAAAAAAACTCCCTAACATAAACACCCCTTCTCCATTTCCCTCAACCTAAGCAACCACTGGTCTGTTTTCTGTCTATAGATTTGCCTGTTCTGGACTTTTCATATGCATATAATCATAAAGTATATGTTCCTTTCTAACTGATTTCTTTCACTTAGCATAATGTTTTCAAGGTTCATCCATGTTATAGCATATTCCAGTAGTACTTTGTATTGTTGATAATACTTCATTATGTAGATATATCCCATTTTCTGTGTCCATTCATCAGTTGATGAAGACCTCTTAAAATTTTATCAGTAATGTGAGTAGAAAATTACAATATGGTCAGTAATTGCATCTTACATTCAGAATAGCTGAAAAGATAATGTGAGTAGAAAATTGTAATATGGTCAGTAATTAAGTCTTTCATAATATCTGTTTAATGCTTATAAAAGATAAGGTATTATGCTGGATGGTGGTTATACATTGGCCAACCTCACAGGTAGTCCCCAACTTACTACGTGTCTGAGTTAGGACAAACCACATTTATGCCCATGTTTTTCTTTTTCTTTTTACATCTCATTAGTAATATGTACTGTATTCAGGGTTGAAGTGTATAATGTTATTACTGTAAATTTATATGTAATATTTCCATTACGTAATGACAGCGATTGCCTTTGTAAAGACACTAATAATAAAAGGTGTTAATAATGGAAATTAGAAAAGGCATTCAACTTAACTCTGAACTCACAGTGCAGTTACCAGAATGGAACACTGTCCTAAGCTGGGGACTATCTGTAGTCTCTGCCTTGGCATAGACAAACAACAGAGAAGTAAAATGATGGAAAAGACTAAGGCATTCTGAAAGAGAAGGACAGAAGAAACTTACTTAAAAGCAAACAAAACCCAACTTTTAAATATAAAATGATTTTAGACATACAGAGAGTTGCAGAAATAGTGCAGAGTTCCTCTCTTCTCAGATCCCAAATGTTCTAAATGTTAACATTTTCCCGCACTTATTTTATCATTCTCTCTGCATATATAAACGCTTTTTCCTATGTTGTTTGAGACCAAGTTTCAGACATGAATCCCAGGGTGTATTTCCTAAACAAAAAGATTCTCTTGCATAATATAGTTATCAAAATGATAATATTTTCCAGACATGCTAGGTACTTTTTGCCTAAGCCTTTTACTCATCTGTCTTCTTCCTGTGAGAATTGTGTTAATCCTTCAAGGCTCCTCTTATACTTCTGAATTAAGTCCTCCCTGAACCATCCTGTAGACAGACATCCCTTCAGTGCTGTTTCTAGCACAGAAGTGTACTTTCCATGGGGAGTAGGCACTCACTGAGGACTTATGAGAAGTTCTTATTTATGTATCTTTTTAATAAGCACTGAGTGGCTGGAACAGAAACAGAATTTTAAAGCTAGGAAGGACTTGTGAGTTTTTCTGTGTAACCATCTATGTATGCATGAATTCCTTTGAATAGTATCTTACCTTGTATTTGGTTAGCCTTGCCTTGAATTCTCTTCAGTAATCATAGGAGGCTTCCCTTTTAGGATTGACTCCTTGTATCAAGGGGTATTTACAGTGTGGGAATTTTGATATACTGCTGTCACGTTTCTGTTGTCTGAAATTTAAAGAAATAAATAATTTTATGGTAAACACAGGTATATTTTGGAATTAGATGTAAAAGTTCATAGACCGTTTTAGCTGTCTACACTTCTCTGGAGTCATGAGTTTAGTGTTCCCTGTATTAACCCTGGTAGCACAGTGGTTATGAGCTCAGCTGTCAGCCAAAAAGTTGGCAGTTTGAATCCACTGGTTGCTGCTTAGAAACCCTATGGGACAGTTCTGATGAAAAAGTAACCCATTTTGTTTGCAGCCATCTTTTATTGTTAAAATTTCTCCTGAAGTAACTAACTCCTATACTGTATACAGATAACTATAAGTGAGCTTGATTAACAAGCAGATTTGATGTATGTGTTTTATTTAAGGAATGTAAATATATCTTATTTTTAAATCCTAAAGTGTTAAAACCGAATGCACTAGTGCCTTTGCTTAGGATGTTACTTTTAGGTCTCTTATTAAGTACGTTAAGAACTGAACTCCTTAGAGGAAAAGGGAGAAGAAATATGGCTGACTTGCCATGTAGTAAATTGTGTCCAGTTGGAAATAGCTTAGTATCAGTCTTGATATTCTTTATTAGGGTCTCTATAGGTTATCTGAGACCTTCAGTTCTAGAATTCTGTGATTCTTATATGCCAAGGGATTTGTATCCTCTAATTTTCTTCCTTTCCAGTTTCCTGCTTCCTTTCTGAGATGAAAAATAAGTTTCCCATTTAATGATTCCCCACATTTTAAAGAGTCCATACCTTATTCTCCCAGTTAACTGTTCTATGATGATTCCTTCCCTATTGCTTTTTATGTGATAAATCCAGGTATCTGATTGAGTGATATGACCACACCAAAAACCCATTGCCATTGTGTGAATTTCAGGTGATAATGACTCCTATAGGACAGAGTAGAACTGCTCCGTATCATTTCCAAGGAGTGGCTGGTGGATTTGAAGTGCTAACCTTTTGGTTAGCAGCTGAGCTCTTAACCGCTGTGTCACTAGAGATCTCGGATATGAAGATAAAGTATGAATAATATGATAAAATTTGGGTAGAACTAGGTAATTAGGAACTATAAATATTAATCCTAATTTAAGCACTGATTAATATGTGAGGCTACTCTTTTTACATCAGTGGGCTGAAGTCAATGTTATGAGTATCTTGCCTTATAGGAATGATACTAGGTTATAATAATATAATATGATACTAGGTTATAATAGTTATAATACTATGAAAGCCAGTACCTGTATAAGGCTGAAGCTTGTCAGAGAAGGAAAACTAAAATATTTTCCACCAAAATGTACAATAAAAGAATAGAAAGACTGTACGTACTCTGTCAAAGGCAGAAAACTTGTGAGACCTGGATAAACAAGGTGTCTTATCACTTTTTGACAGTCACAGTTTCACTGTATCTCTAAATAGTAGTAGTTAAGCCCAGGAAGAAGATTTTTTAAAAGCTTAGAAACAAGGTGAGCTTGTTAATTGTATAGATTATAGCTGTAAAATATGCAGTAAACTAAGAATCATGTAATAAGCATAATAAGGACTTTCAGAATATGTTTCTACTATGTTGAAGAAAAGGCCTTTAATTTTAAAGGTTATGAAGTAGATATATGGACAAGTAGATTTGATATATGTATTTTATTTAAGGAATGTAGATATATCTTATTTTTAAATCCTAAAGTGTTAAAACCAAATGCATTAGCGCCTTTACTTAGGATGTTACCCTTGAGTTTTTTTCCCTTGCATTATATAGCCTTGTTTTTAAAAGGAGCACATAGCCATATAGTTTTTTTCCTTGTATTACATAGCCTTGTTTTTAAAAGGAGCATATAGCCTCATGAATGTGCTATGACAATAGAATGTAATGACGTTATGGATTAGATTGCAGTCTTGGTCTCATACTCCTTAAAATGTATGTGCCTGTTAGTTTTTGAGTTTTGTGCATTTTCCCATGAATGGACTTCAGCACCGTGGATGTTATTAATGGGCAAGAGTTGCTGTGCAATAGCACTAGTTCGATGGCCAGTGAATAATTTAGGCACCAGCTGCTCTGTCCAGATTGTATTACTTAGGAGAGAGAATCTAATATGTGCTCAACTTTAACATTAAAAGAGCCAATGTTTCTTTTGTGAGAAAACATTGAATTACAAAGAATTTTGAATGTCTGAAAATCAGTGTGCTACAAATTAATTTACTACTTTTTAAAATTACAAAACTAATAGATACTGTTGAAAAATGAGTAACAGAGAAGGGTATGAATAAAGAAGGCACTATTTCCTCTATATTGTGGCTCTGTTTTATAATTTTATAAAATCATTTTATACTTTATTTAGTCAGTCCTCTCTAACGTATCTTTAGGTTTGTAAACATGATGTGAGGGCAGTGTCAGACCTCCTCTAGCTTCACAAGAGTAAAAGAGAATCAAAATCAACATCCTAAAGCTGATTCTTAATGGGGTGGAAGTCAGATGTACATCCCTTCTCTACCATCTTTATAGATTCTGATACCATCCGTATCTCCCATGGCGCTCTCTACTTTGCTGCAGGGTTCATTAATTTATTGCAGTGGCTACACAGAACTTACAGACCATACTCAGAGTTATGGGCTTTATTAGAGGAGTAACAGGTTCCAATTCAGGTTTGGGTGTGCTCAAGGTGTGGCACTTCATCAAGACAGCGTCTTCTCATCTGTGCATGCCTCTCTGGCCTCTTGGCTTCTGCCTTACTCCTGTTAGCTCTTCAGTAAGTGCTACAAGGCACCCCACTCCGTCAGTAATCCTTGGCCTGAGGATACTCCGCTCTAGCTCTCTGAATCTGCAGACATAGCCCCACCACATGCCTAGAGGTATCCTTCTCTGCCAGTAAGCCTCTTGCCTGAAAGTAAGCTTTCTTACTCTGCGGGCCGAGTTTGCTATGCCCTCTTCTGCTGGTCTCTCCTGCCTCCATTTCTCTACATGGTTTCTCACTGAAGATAGTGTTGCTGCTCATTTTCTATCCTAGTTTCAAGAGCTTCTCAGTGCAGGGATCCCAGGCCCAAAGGACATGCTGTACTCTTGGCTGTGCTTTCTTAGTGGTCCTAATTAGCATGGTCCTACCCAGTCATTTGATGGGAGTTATAAGACCATGGCGAGAAGGCCACACAGAAGCTATTCATCATACCTCAAGGTTGTTTTGGTAATGCCACTGGGAACCTTCTTATATGTCTTTGTTCACTGTAGGTATATTTCATAACAAATTTCTATGAGGAGAATTGTTGAGTCAAAAGATACATTTTGCTGGTAAATATTGCCAGATTTCCTTCTAGAAATACACTATTCCAGTTTATAATCTTGCCAATAATGTGTGAAAAAGACCTTTTCTTCTCATACTTGTCATCCCCAGGATATCTCGGGTCTTGCAAATTCTTGGCATTGAATAAGCAAAAAGCCAAATCAAATTTTAATATTATTATTACTCTACGTTAATACATTTTTTAAAAAAGTTTTATGTCTCTTTTCTCTGTCATTTGTTATACTGGCAGCAGATAACTTTTTTGTGTGGGGAATGAGAATGTAAAATGTAAAACAGAAGTCATGTAATAATAGATAGCACTTAATATTATTATAACTGTTGGTTTCCTGAGTATTTTTTGATACAGTGACTTGCATATGCCTCCTTCTAGCCCCTATCACTCTTTGGACACTTTCTTTTTCTTACTGTCGTCTTGATTGTCTCTGGATGACACTAACTCATCATGTTAAAACAAATCACCTGTCTCTGAAAGTCTTCCCCTTCTCCCATATTTCAGATCAATTATTGGTCACCACTTCCCTAGCGTTGTGTTGGAAACTGAGTTCTTCAGTTCAGCAGTTCTGTGCTATGTTTAATCATTGAGTTACTAAATCCAACTTATTTTACCTCCGAAATATCTCCACATCTGAATTTTGCCCTGTTTTTCTCACTGCCCTATCCGGTTTAAACTTCCTTGCTAGATCTCGAATTCATTTTTGAAGGTGTAGTCTGCATTGTACACTGTATCCTGCAGTGTTAGAAATGTTTTGGACTGGTTAAGAGATTATAAAAATGTGCACATACTTGTACATACCCATAAATACATCCAAGTTCCACATTCTTTCAGGATAGACGACAGATGTGGTATCTCTTTTTTCTTCTTTTCTTGACCCTTTAACTTGAGAATGCTGTTCATTGCTTTTACGTCTTCATTCTTGATGCTTTTACGTCTAACTTACTCTAACAGTCTGTGCACTTCAGTGCTGAGGAATTACTTACAAATGTCTTATTTTCCTCGTTGTTGAATAAAACTTAGCACTGGAGAGATACCTCTTTGCACCAGCTAAGTTGGCTATTGGAAAACTAAAACAACAATAACAACAAAAGACCCCCAGAATATAACGTGCTGGTGGGAATGTAAAAGATGGTGTAGCCACTGTGGGAAACCATTTGGCAGATACTTGCACTCTGCTGTTCACAGTATCATTATTCACAGTAGCCAGAAAGGTAGAAAAACCTATCTGTTAACAGACGAGGAGCCTTTGTGGCACAATAGGTAAGTGTTTGGCTGCTATGTAAAAGGTTAGAGGTTTGAATCCACCAGCTGCTTCTTGGAAACCAAATGGAACAATTCTGCTCTGTCCTGTAGGGTCACTATGATTTGGAATCAACTTGATGGCAGTGGGTTTGTTTGGTGGTCTATCAGTAGATGAAAAGAGAAACAAAATGTGGTATATACATGAAGTAGAATATTTGTTAGTCAACTGTAAGAAAGAACCAAAGCTCTGATACATGCTACAGCATGGATAAACCTTGAAAATGTGCTCAGTGAAATAAGTCCAAAACTAAAGGACAGATATTGTATGGGTCCACTTACATGATGAACCTTAAATAGGCTAATTCATAGAGACAGAGGAGAATAGAGGTTACCAAGAAACTAGGGGGTAAGGTAGAGAGGGAGTCAGAAGGATCAGGGAGTATTCTTTTTTTAATTTTTATGTTGTGGTTTGACATGATGAAAAATCCTGGTAATGATTATACAGCATTGTGAATGTACTTAATGTCACAGAATTGCACACTTAAAATGGTAAATTTTATGTTATGTATCTTTTATTCCAGAAAAAGGAAAAACAATAGCAACAGCTTGTCTCTGGAGTAGAAGATGGTTTGGGTGGGAGTGCTGGATATAGAAAGACTGGCTGCATCTTTGTGAATAATACCTTTGCTTCTTACTTTCCAGGGCTCTTGGAAACTCATTTTCATGCAGTTGTTCAGTGTCTTGTGTTAATACTCTTTTATTTGAGTGATTCTGAGATGAGTTTAACACACAATCATAAGTCCACTTACCTGACTAGACCTTATTAAAAGAGGTAGTTGTTTCTTCTCTACTTGCTTAGTTTCTCAGCCTCCAGTCTACTGTTAGAGTTTCTCCACAGATGTTTCCAGCTTACTTGAGTTTTGCTTCTATTATCTGCTCACTTCTTTTGTTCTAACTGTTCCATTCTTTTGTGGTTTCTGGACACTGTTGTTGTGTACCATCGTGTGGACAAAGTAGAACTGCTGTATAGGGTTTTGTAGGCTGTGATATTTATGAGGGGTGACAATTAAGTCTGCAAACTTGATTGTTCTAAGTGCCACAAGTATTTCCCTTAGGAAGCTATGTCCCGGTGTCAGCACCTAGTCCACCCTTCAGAACAATTTTGGAACTCTTTCTAAATGGCCATTGCTCATGGTGGCCAGGTGGCAAGTTCATGAACTTAATTGTATAGTTGTCTGTGAGGGAGTTTTTAACCAGTAACACCCTCCCTCCTCATCTGGTCTGGCCTCCAATCTTTACCTGAAGATACAAGAAGTAATGAAAGGAAGACATTTTGATGACACTGAAGACATCAAGATTAATATGATGAGAGGTCTGATGGCCTTTCCAGAAAGAGTTCCAAAATTGCTTTGAAGGGTGGACTAGGTGCTGGCGTCAGTGCACAGCTTCCCAAAGTGGGTAGTTCAGAGGTGACCATAATGATACTCAGTATTCAGGTACATAGCACTGTTTCTAGGATAACTTAGTTGGTGGTCCTTGGGTGTGAGCAGATCACCAGATGGTGGGTGTGAACTGCCGATCTGCTGTTAACAGCTGAGTACTGCCAGGGCATCTTTGAGCTTATTTACTTTTCAGTAACATGGGGATGAAGCTTTGTAACATAATCAATTTATTAGATGTTTTATATGTTCTAAATTGCTTTTCCTTAACATATTATTCTTTTAGAGAGAATGTCACTGAATTAGTAACAAAGTTCTAAACACTACTGTAATTTGAATATAACTGTATTCATTCTAAGGGCTCGTAAGAAAATATACTCGGCAGTGGCTTATGTGAGGCACAAAACTGTTCAAAGAATAGAATGCAGATTAAAAAACAAATGAACAATATGCTTATGTCTGATAATACTAAATGCCACATAGCTGGATTTGTATATGTACTTTTTCTGTCATACTCGCTATATAGATATATGTCTGTCCATCCTGTATTTACTCAACGGGCTTGTAATTCTGCTCCTGGGTGGGGCCATTTTAGCTGACAGTCATCCTGAGTATTATTGACTCACTGTTACCCGCCCCAGAGTGCAACAGATATACTACGGGCTGCAGAACTGGTTATCTTTTGTCTACATTTATTGCCATGTCTTGTCAAGATAAATCTTTAAGGTGTTAAAAAGCAAAGATACCGCTTTAAGGATGAAGGCGGGTCTCACCTAAGCAACTTTAAGGATTAAGGCGGGTCTCACCCAAGCAACGGTGTTTTTAATGGCCTCGTGTGCATGCGAAAGCTGGGCAAGGAATAGAAGTGGGATGCCTTTGAGTTACAGTGTTGGTGAAGAATATTGAGTATGCCATGTACTGCCAAAAGAACAAACAGATCTGCCTCAGAAGTACAGCAGAATTTTCTTTAGAAGCAGGGGTGGAAAGACTGTGCCTCACATGCTTCAGACATGTAATCAGGAGGGATCACTTACTGGAGAAGGATACCATGCTTGGTAAGGCAGGGTCAATCAAAAAGAGGAAGATCCTCAACAAGATGGATTTACACAGTGAATGCAACAGTAGACTCAAGCACAGCAGTAATCGTGAGGATGGTGCAGGACCAGGCAGTGTTTTGATCTGTTGTACATGAGGTCTCTGTGAGCTCCAACCAACTTGACAGCACCTAACGACAACAGCTTTATGTATACATGTATATTGTATATTGACTCATGGGTTCATAATTCTGGTTCTACTACTTGAGCAAGATTTTAGCCACTCTGAGCCTCAGTTTACTATTTTGTAAAGTGACTATGATAATAGCTACCTCACAGGTTGTTATGACAGTTAAATTCCTTAACGCACATAAAGTACTTAATGTAGTAGTTGAGATACTATGTAATCTTTAGAAATAGAAGCTATTAAAAGTGACAAGTAGCATATTTAAAGGAAAAGGGGTGGCCTGCTTTTGATATATGTGCTGCTGCTATTCTTCAAAGCAGAGCTTACTGAAAATTGTTGCATTTGTGGGTATAGTGATTAGTACATCCATGTACATTTTAAAATATTTTCTAAAATATACATAATGTAACATACAGATATTAAGACTACAACTTGATGAACTTTTACAATGTGAGACACACCTATATAAATATTACACCAGCTGAGATATAGAAAAAATGTAAACCATTGCTAGCACTTTAAAAATCTCCAATGAGCCTTCTCTCAAAAGTTCTCTTCCCACAAGTAAACGTGACCTCTGTCATCATAGAATGGTTTTGCCTGTTTTTGAACTTGATTAAAAATAGAATCATCCAGTAAGTACTTAATTATTTCTGTCTCATTTTGCTCAGTAATTTGCCTGTGAAATTTATATTTCTGCATGTAGTAATAGTTTTTTTTTTCATTGCTTTATACGGTTTTGGAAACCCTAGTGGCCTAGTGGTTAACTGCTATGGTGGTCAATCAAAAAGTTGACACTTTGAATCCTCTAGGTGCTCCTTAGAAATATTGTGGGGCAGTTCTGCTTTGTCTTGTAGGGTAGCTATGAGTTGGAATTGACTCAATGGCAGTTTTTATTTTTTTAAATATAGAATTCCATTGCATAACTATGCCATAAGTTACTTACCTATCTAATGTTAATAAACTATTGGGGTAGTTTCCAGGTTTTTTGGTATTACAAAGAATGTTACTAATAACCATGAGTATAGTCTCTTCTGGGGTTATATACCTGAGAGTGGAATTGTTGAGTCATAAAATATGTGTATGTTCAGCTTTGATAGATACTGCTGGTTTTCCCTGGTGTGGTTGTACCAAGTTTTACTCATATCAGCGATATTTGAGGCATCAGTTACTCAGCTTCGCCGGTGTTTGGTGTTACTGTCTTTATTTTTTGTTAATCTGGTATTGCAGTTTTGCATTCTCTGGTAATTAATGTTTTACATTTTTGAAAAAGTTTATTGACTGATAGGATGTTGTATTTTGTACCGTGTCTTTTGCCTGTTTTTCTACTTGCTTGGCTGACTTTTTCTTGATTTGTGGGAGTAATGTATATATTCTGGATATGAAATCCTTTGGGGATGTATCTTCCACTCTTGCTTGTCTGTTCCTTCTCTGAAAGCTGTTTTAGGTGAACAAAGGTACAGTGCTTTATTTTTCAATTGTGTCCTTTATGGTCAGCACCATTTGTGTCTTGTTTAAGAAATCTTTGTTCATTCCGAGGTTTCTGAGATCTTTTCCTTTAAAAGCTTTGTTTTACCTTTCACATTTAGATCTGCCATCCATCTGGGATTGATTTTTGTGTATGGTATGAGATAAGGGTTAAGATAACTGAGCACTGTTTATTATTCCACTGCACAGCAGTGACAACTTTGTCGTAAATCCGGTGACCTTATATATTTGAGTCTGTATCTGACTCAGTTCTGTTCTTGGGTCATTTTGTCTATTTTTGTGCCAGTATGATAGGAAACCCAGGTGGCATAGTGGTTAAGTGCTACTTCTGCTAACCACAAGGTTGTCAATTCCTGTCTGCCAGGTGTTCCTTGGAAACTATGGAACAGTTTTACTCTGTCCTGTAGGGTTGCTATGAGTAGGAATTGACTTGATGGCAGTGGGTTTTGGGTGGAGCTAGTTAAACTCTTGGTTGCTACTGAAAGGTCAGCAGTTTGAACTCACTAGCCACTCTATGGGAAAAAAGATCTGGACATCTGCTCCTATAAAGATTACATCTAGGAAATACAGAGCAGTTCTTCTCTGCCCTATAGGGTCACTATGAGTATCAATCAATGGAATTTTTTTAATGAAATATATTAATTACTGTAATTAAGCAGTATAAACTCTTCTGCTTTTTCTTCAAAAGACTATTTCTAGTCCTTGGCATTTCTAGATACATTTTAGAATCTGTTAGTTTTTTATAAGAAACATTTTCACTTTTGATGTATATTTGCTAAAGGTATGAATTGAGTTATTTTCTTTCACCACTTTAAAAATGTTATTGTCTTATAGTCAAGTTTCTGTCATTTGAATGGAAAATTGGCTCCTCTGATTGTAGTGTGTACTTTTGCCCTCTTTGTCTGTGTTTAAGATTTTGTTTTGGTTTAAGTGGTTGACTCTGTATCTCTGTGTGTGTGTGTGAAATTCTGATTGGGGTTCATAGAACTTCTTGAATCTGTGACTTAATATCTTTGCCAATTTTGGGAAATTCTCAGGTAGTGTCTCTATCATGTAACCATTTTCTTTCTTCGCTTCCCAGGGATTTGAATTATCAATATAGTGTCTTCGTCATTTAGTGCTGTTATAACAAAATTACCACAAGTGGATGGCTTTAACAAAAAGAAGTTGATTCTGTTACAGTCTAGTAGGCTAATAGTAGGTCTAAGTCTAAAATCAGGGTGTTAGCTCCAGAGGAAGGCTATCTCTATTTGCTCTGGAGGAAAGTCTTGTTGTCAGTCTTTCCCCGGACTGGGAACTTCTGGAGTGCAGGGACCCTGGGTCCTTTCCAAAAGATGCACTCTGCTGCTGGCACTGCTTCTTGGTGATATGAGGTCCATGAATCTCTCTGCTCCTTATATCTTTGGTATCTCAGAAGATTGGCTCAAGGCACAATACAATTGTAGACACTGAGTCCTACCTCACCAACACAATTGCCACCCACCCTCCCTCATTAACATCATAGTGGCAGGGTTTACAACATTGTTACACACATTCTTGGGGGCCACACAGTTCAATCCACGACATATACGAAATCCTGGTAGTGTAGTAGTTAAGGAGCTACAGCTGCTAGCTACAGCTGCTAGCTACAGCTGCTAACCAAAAGGTCGTCAATTCATATCCACCAGATGGACCTGGGAAACCCTATGGGGCGGTTCTGCTCTGTACTCTATCCTATAGAGTTGATGTGAGTTGGAATTGACTTCACAGCAATGAGTTTGGTTTTGTGTGTGTGTGTGTGTGTGTGTGTGTGTATAAGACTTTAAAAATCTTGTATGTTTCTGGTACTTTTTTTTTTCTCTTCTGATGCCCTTTAAAAATATATTTTTCTTTTTTTTTTTCCTCTTCTTCAATCTGGATATTTTCAAACTTGCCTTTCTTTAAACCCCCCCACCCTGACATTTTATTATGAAACTGTTCAAACCTGTAAGAAAGGTTTGTACAATGAACACCTTTGTGTCTCTTACCTGGAAACCACAATTAACTCATTTGCTTTACATTCCTCTGTACTTCTTTCAGTTCACCTTCATTTTTTGTTGCAGTTAAAGTTGTAGACATATGTACACTTCTCCAAACACTTAAGTATTTGTATCATAAAATAAAGTTTAATATTTGTGTTTTTGGATGGGGTGTTGGGAAGTAAATTTTGTGTACACTGAGATGCAAATATCATAAATGTACCATTCAGTGAGTTTTGACAAATGTATATAGCTGTGTAACCCAAATTCCTGTCAAGAATAGGACATTGTCTGGGATTAGTGTTCCCTCAGTTCACTCTTGCCCTTTGCTAATTAGCAATCTCTGTCTCTCTTTTGTCCTACTGCTACTCTTAACTATCAAACTGTTTTTTTAAAACCATGTGTTAGATTTTCCTGTTCAAGAAATTCATATAAGTAGAATAATACAGACTTACTTGTCTTAATGTAATGGTTTTGAAATGAATATTTTTGCTTGTGTCGGTAGATGGTCTTTGTATTACTGAGTAGTGTTTCTAGTGCAAGAAGATTTGCAGCCCAATCTTAACTTGACCTGTCTTGGTCTTGGAATCAGACTTTTCTCCAGGGAGTTTCAGTTCCTGTTAGTGGGAATGGTATTTAGAAATCAAGATCTGACTACCTGTCTGTGGAATTCTTAACTTCAGGTATTGTTTCTCCATTTGATTGTCTAAAAGATTATAGTTTTCTGGTAAAATCTTCTATCATCTCATCCCTTTTCTTGAACATTTTTATCATTGTCCTGTCTTATAACGAAAATAGTTATGGGGCTGATTCTAGTGATTTCTTGCCCCCTCTTGGTTTTTGATTATGCTTCATGTTAGACTGGTAACTCATTTTTCCTTTGAACACTGTACCTTGTGTATGAGAAATTCTCAAACTGTTTAGTGTAGAAGCTACTAATCACCAGTGGCTATTTTTAAAAGTGTAACTCAACTAATACAATTGAAAATTCATCTCCTTAGTTGTATTAGCCACATTTCAAGTGTTTAGTAGCCATGTGTGCCTATTGTAGATGGGGAACACGTTCATCATTACAGAAAGTTCTGTTGGAGAGTGCTGTTAATAAGGATTCTGGATAATAAAATCTACCTCCAGAGAGAATTTACTTCTGTTCTGGAAGGCAGGTAGAATAAGCAGATTGCATTATTCCAAGTGAGGCAGGTCTGTTTCAATTTGCCATTGTTCCTAGGATATAGCCTTTTGTGGTTTCAGTTGAAAGCCTGGGGTATTTGCCAAGACCCTTTTCTTAGGTAGTTTCTGAATTCCAATTTTTGTCTTCCCAGTCCAGTGGGACAGCTGAAGCTCTGGGTCACAGCTTCTGCTCAGTCTCCATGCCCCTTGCTTTGAATTGACAGCTACCTCAAGTAAATGCAAGACTCCCTTCAAAAAGATTTCTTTCTGCTCTGGCATTTTGTTCTGTCAAGTCTTTGCTATCTTGTGTGCTTTCTGATGACTTCACAGAGATATTTTGCGTACATGTTTTATTCATCTTTTGTAGTTGGGGATGTTAGTCTCATACTAGCTATGAAGCATCCCTCTGTTTTTTTGTTTTTTTAAAAAAGTATAATTTAGTATATTTGAAAGTTTCTCTGTGGTTTCTGGCAATTCTTCAGAGAACTGTTACTTGTTGGGGTAACTATTTTGGTAAGAAATTATGCGGTTGAGCTGTGCAGAGGAAAATGTGCTATGTCTGGAGGTGTTATATTTTCATGTTCCTGCAAATCGTATTGGTCTAGGTACAGAAGTTGCTTAATTTAGTGGACAGTGTTGTAGTTCATCAAATAGCTGAGAGTTTTATTTTAAACATATTAAAATGGGATGTATTGTGGGGAGCATTGTGTCTAAGTAGATACTTTGTGTTCATTGAGTCCCTTTAAAGAGGGACTTCAGTTTGTAAAATACTCTTTTGGGGCTATATTTGAATTTATAGCTATGTCAGAGACAGTTCTTGATTTTAAGGACCTTAAAAACAGAACACCAAACATGTTGCTGCCTAGTCACTTCGGACTTACAGATGACCCTATAGGACAGGGTAGAACTGCCCTATAGTTTCCAAGGAGTGCACCATGGATTTGACCCCACTGACCTTCGGGTTAGCAACTGTAACTCATAACCACTATGCCACCAGGGTTTCCTTAAGGACCTTAGGCTCTTACTGTATAAATATTATCAAGACTGTTTATAAAAGGCATATCTTATGTCTTAATAAGATTTGCAGATTAAACTGAAATTTTTGTCTTGACACTGCCATTTATTGACCCCTGACACTACCATTTATTGACCCCTGGACCTTGGAAAAATCACTCTTCTACACTTGATGGTTTTTAGGGAAAACGAAGTTGATTGTTTGCTTTACTGTGTTTTATTTTCACAACCATCTGGAAAGGCAAATATGTTTCTGATTTGGAAATGAATGAATTGAGGGTATAGTGAAGTTTGTAAGTTCTAGTGTTTGTGACTATCAGAGCTGAGATATGAATTCAGTTCTGTGACTCTATAAAGTCTGTATTTATTTGATTATACCAGCATATCACTGTACTCGGAAGAATCAGTAGGTGCTCCTTGAAAAACTTAATGGTAGAAATATGTTTTCTAACATGTACTTCTAAAAATTAAGTCATAAGGTAGCATTCCTCCTGTGGTAGATACCTTGCCAAAAATAGATGACCTAAATTTTCATGTGAGAAAATACTAAAACACAAGTTTGAAGGACATTCTACAAAATAAAACTCTTCAAAAATGTCACTGTAGTAAAACCAAACAAAATACCCAGGAACTCTTCCAGACTAAAGAAAACTAAAAAGATGTGTATCTTAGATTTATTATTAAGTTTAAATTTTTATTGTTTGATACAAAGGGAGAGATTGTTGACACAGTTTGTGAACTGAATAATGGTATTGTTTCAATATTTTCTGATTTTGACAAAAGTACTGTAATTATATAAGAGTCTGTCATGGTTTTTAGGAAGTACACACTAAATGAAATATTTAGGGTAAAGCAGCATACCTGCAACTTAATTTGCAGACATTGGAAAAAATTGTATTCATGTATGTAAAAGCAAGAGAAGGACGATACAAATATGGTAACATTTAACAATTGGGAAAACTAGTTGAAGGGTATACAGGAATTATTTGTACTATTTTGTAACTTCTCTCGAAGTCTAAAATTTAAAAAGTTGTAACTAAAGAAATACGGAAAAAAAAAAAGGCTAAATATAGTTGCCTAGCTGCTGCTGAAGTTAATATGCCTTTAAGCAGTGATGTGCTCAACCATGCCACAAGCTGTGTGGGAGACCACCTGATAAATCAGTGTCTGATCTTCCACCTGATCAGTAATACACAGATATCTGGTCTTTGATTAAATAATGCATTTGAGATAGTTCTTAAAATAAAAATGATTTCTCTGTAAGGTACTGAGGGAACTTAGACTCTCACTTACGCAGTGTAGGTTTGTTTATAAGCCCCATGATTAACTGTCAGAATTTGAAAAGCTGGCTCTGTGCTTCAGTTGTCCTCATCTGTAAACATCAGAAGGTTGTCTTAGGATGTAATGAAATAATGAATGTAAAGCATTTAGCACAGAAACTGACTCCTAACAAGAGCTTAATAAATGTTACTGTCAGTAATTATCACAAAGGTAAATAATCATTGCAACTTTCGCTGTTTGCTTTAATCTAAGCACACCTTAAAGCTTGAGTTTCTGTTGGTGTTCTACTTGTAATTTTAAAGATACCTCATAGTCAAGTGAATGTAAGAAATGCTGGATTATTGGGTGCAGCCCTCTTAACTGCCTGCAAAACAGAGATAACAGCAATAGAAATTTTAAGGTATTAATAATACAGTATATTTATATGTGCTGTGATAATCAGACATTAAATTTGCTACATCTAGTAGTGTGTAAACTAAATATGAGAATGGACATATTCAGCCTCCATTGTTCACATGATTTTCCTTTGTTTTCTGTGGGTGCTTTTTATATTCCCCTACTATTCCAGCCCCTTAGTATCTCTCTTGATATGTTAATAACAGATATTCCTACAGTTTTCTCTTCTCTTTCATAATTGAGAATTGAGTGATCTTGCAGCTATTCTTGGTGAATAAAATATAATCAAATAGTAATGCCTGTAAGTGAAATAAATTTCTGACTCCTGTCTTTACAAAATATTAAACTGTTTACCATTTAGAAATGTACAAATATTGATATGCTTGCTTTTTTTGTTTTGTTTTAGGATATAAACTGCATGTTTGATATAGTGGTAATGAGTAAATGTTCTATGCCTCAAGTTTAACATTTAATAGGTTTTGAAAATATATATTATTACCGTTGTTCTTTGTACATGGTGCTTGGATCTAGATCATTATACAGCATGCTTAAAAGATTAAGTGGCCTTGCACTAAGGATATTTTTAATTGTGGTATTTTTAGCCTACGACTCAAGCTACATTTGAATGAGCGTGTCTATTCTAAGAGCCTTACTTGATTACATTTCAGCATGTTACTGAATAGTTGCACTTACAGTCGTAGAAAGTCTGTGTGGATGTCAGGTATTCTGCCATAATGCAGTGTTATTTCTATAGCAAGTTTTTGTGTAATGTAAAAAACACAAAATCTTTCTAGAAGTGATTTATCATTTGTTTTGAAATCTATTTGTCTTTCTAAGAATGTTGAAGTTTTGTTGGCTATTTTTTTAAAAAGCATGTTTCTGCTGGAAATAAGCTCACTAGCAGTATTTTAACAGTCATCCTTTTGTTCAGTTTCATTTGTTAATATTTGTCTGTATTTTTTATAAATTTTAGTATGATTTGGAAGGGTTCTTGGAGGTTCTTCAGTGTAAGTTCCCCTGTCTTAGAAAGGTCTCTTCCACGTTGTCACCCACAGATGGTGGAAGTACTATAAGGAACTTCTCCAGAATTTTTCCCTCTGGGGCAGCACATTGCCATTTCCCATACTCTAACTAGGAAATTCTTTCCTTGTAGTAAATGGAAGTTTAGAAGTTCATCAAATGGTGATTATCCAGTGTCCCTGGGTGGCACAAATGGTTTGCCCTTGACTACTAACCAAAATATTGGTGGTTTGTACTGTCATTTGATATTAACATTGTAAAAAAATGTGAAGTTCCAGTAAAATTTAGGTGGTTGACAATTTTTACATTATTCTTTAATAATGTAGTATGATATACTTGTTTTTAGAAACAATAAGATATTGTGGAAATACTCCTTTTCCTCCTTTCCAGCTTGGTTTCTCAAAAGTAATTGCAGATAAAACTTGGGTATGTATACTTTCTTAGAGTTGCTTTGCTGGCATAAAGATATGTTCATCTGTGTTATGTATTGTATGCCTCATATATCCTTGTAAATAGTCCTGGTGGAAGTGGTGTGATGGTAAGATTCTATAGTATTATTAGTGTAATTTTGAAATTAAGATTTAGTAAGTAAGCTACAGGATCCTAATTACTGTTTATCACATGTATTCTTCAGGAAACAGAACTAAGTCATACAAGCTTCCTGTTGGAGGGCAGACACTTTATACCATTTTATAGGGACGTCACTTCTTGGAGGATGTGGGCTCCTTAGGATCTAATCTAACAAAAGGGTAGGAGTTAATCAAAGGCAGAAGGGAAGGTGATATAAAGAGCTCTAGTAATAAAGAAACTGTGTTAATAGTTTAAGAATAGACACATAAATCAGTGGGATAGAATTGACTCCAAAAATAAACCCTTAAATTTATGGTCCGTTGACTTTTGATGAGAGTGCCAAGACAGTTCAGTACAGGAAAGAACAGTTTTTTGAAAAACAAATTGTTCCAGGGACAACTGGATTTTCATATGCAAAGGAATGAACATAAATCCTTCGTATGGTATACAGAAATGGACCCCAAAAAATGTGAGTGTAAGAGCTAAAACTATAGAACTCTGATAAGAAAGCATAGATGTAAATCTTGATGACCATGAGTCAGGCAATGGTTTCTTAGATATGACACCAAAAGTACAGATAACAGAAGAGAAAAATAAATTAGATGTCATCAAAATTAAAATTATTATTATCATCATCATTTTGCTTTAAAGGACACCATCAAGAAAGTAAAAAGACAACCCACAGAACTGGAAAAATATTTGCAATAAAGGACTTGTATCTGGAATACAAAGAACCTCTACAACCCAATAATAAAAAGCCAAATAACCCAATTAAAGAGTAGACCAAGGATCTGAATAGACATTTCTCCAAAGAAGATATGCAGATGACCAATATGCACATTTAAAGATACGCTGCATCATTAGCCATTAAACCAAAAAAACTAAACCCACTGCCGTTGAGTCAGTTCTGACTTATAGCAACCCTATAGGACAGAGTAGAACTGGTCCATAGAGTTTCCAAGGAGCCCCGTGGATTCGAATTGCCAACCTTTTTGTTATCAGCGATAGCACTTAACCACTGCACCAGCAAGGTTTCCCAATAGCCATTTAGGGAAGTGCAAATAAAAACTACAGTGAGATACTACTTTATATTTAACTAGGATGGCGATAACTAAAAAGACAGACGTGGTAGTAAGTGTTGGCAAAGAAGTGGAGAAACTGGAACCTTAATACAATGCTGGTGAGGATGTGAAATGATGCAGCCACTTTGGCAGAAGGTTAAACATAGACTTATCATGTAACACAGTAGTTCCACTCCTGGATATATACCCCAAGAGAACTGAAAATGTACGTTCACATGCATCATTCTACTATGTATTTGGAGTACTGGAATCCTAGTGGCACAGTGGTTAAAAATTCAACTGCTAACCAAAAGGTCAGCAGTTGGAATCTACCGGCTGCTCCTTAGAAGCCTCATGGGTGAGTTCTCATGTGTCTTGTAGGGTCCCTGTGAGTCGGAATTAAAAGCAACTGGTTTGCTTTGGATTTGGTGACTATATATATAAATAATGGTTATAACTGACTTAATGAATAATTAGTAAATTGAATTGTAATAAACTGAATTAAATCAAGCTAGAGTTTAATGGTTATTATGATAGGGAGTAGCCAAATTAGACTGTTAACCTTAAAAGAACCACCTTGGGAAAGTTTCAGGTAAAATAAATCGTGAGTGAAGATGCCTGTGAAAAAATTTGCATCTATATAAAAATTGAAAGTACCAGATTTCAATTAAGTGAAAACTTCTGAAAAGAAGAATTTCAGTAGAAATGCTTCTACATCAGGGTCCCTCAACCGGAGCACTGTTGAAATTTGAGCTGGTAATTCCTTGTTGTTGTAATTCTTTGCTGTGCTATACTTTGTATAATGTTTAGCAGTGTCCTTGGCTTCTACCTACTAGATGCTAACAGTAGCCCCACCTCCACGTTAGGCAGTTCTGATAACCAAAAATGTCTCCAGATACTGCACATGTCCTCTGGGAGTAAAACTTTTGTAGCTTAGAACCTTTGTTGTAAACCTGAGAACATTAGGATACACCAGGATGTTCCATCAATACCAAGTGTATAAACTACTATTAAAGCTGAGAAAGAACTAAAGCCACACAGAGATGATTCTCTGTGGAAGATTGTATCTATAAAAGTGAAAATTCCTGTTGAAATTGCAGTTGATGCTTTTCTGAGATTAACCAACTCAAGAGTTTTTTCATCTTTGTATTAGGATTGCAGATGTATTGTAAATTAGTGATGGTTGAAAATATTTCATAGTGATTATTTCAGACTACCTTTTTTTTATCTCCATTCAAAAATTTGCAAAGTTAATTCAGTATTTCATTTGCCAGTGTAAGAAGAGATTAAAAAATTATTTTTCATTGTGTTTTAGGTGAAAGTTTACAGTGCAAAGTAGGTTTTCACTCACAGATCTGTACACAAATTGTTTTCCTTTTTTGCCTTGGGTTCTCCATTTCCATTCACCCAGTTTTCCTGTCCCTTTCTACCTTGTCTTTGCTTTTAGCCATTTGTTGCCCATTTGGTGTCATATACTTGATAGAACTAAGAAGCAGCTATGCTGTCGTTTGTTTTATAGGTTTATCTAATCTGGCAGAAAGTAAACTTTGGGAGTAGCTTCAGTTCTGAGTTAGGTGTCTAAAAGCTGTAGTCTAGAGGATTCTTCCAGTCACTGCCAGACTAGTGAGTCTGGTCTTCTTTGTGAATTTGAATTGTATGCTACATTTTTCTCCTGCTCTGCCTGGGACCCTGTATTGTGATCCCTGTCAGAGCCATTGCTGGTGGTAGCTGGGCACCACCTAGTTCTTGTGGGCTTAGGCTGGTGGATGCCGTGGCTCCTGTGGTCCATTAGTCCTTTAGATTGCTGTGTTTCTTATATCCTTGGTTTTCTAGTACTATTAGATTTAAAGAGTGCTTGCATCTTGAAGTGTGATTTAAAGAGATTAAATTACCCAAATTCTGGCTAAGGGCAAGAAAGGAATTTCCATTGGTTGGTAAAAAAGTGACAAATAAGCTTTTGCCATTTGTGGTTACCTGCTTGTGCAAGCAGTTCCTCTTAGATGATGACTCAAGAATTTGAAGTTCTGATCTGGACTTGAATGTCATCATTTCAAGTCTACAACTTGATATAAAAAGTTAAAGTCAGAGAAGCAAATGGAAGCTTCTCACCAGTTTTTTTCAATAACAGATTTATTGATAAAATATACATACTATAAAATTCAACAGATGTACAATTTGATGATTCTTCATGTATTCACAAGAATTGTTGTACAGCCATTTCTACAGTAAGTTATAGAACATTTTCATCACCTCGAAAGAAACTCCATACTCTTTTGCTGTCCCTTTTTTTCCTCTACTGTCCCCCAACCCTGAATAGCCATCAGTCTACTTTGTATATATTTGTCTATTCTGGGCATTTAATGTCAATGGAATCCTATACTATGTGGTCTTTTGTGACTGGGTTCTTCCACTTTACATGTTGTTTTCAAGATTCATTCATGTTGTAGCAAATATAAATAGTCCATTCCTTTCGATTGCTAAATTATATTCTATTACATGAATATAACATTTTCTCCATTTATCGGTTGATGGACATGTGGATTGTTTCGAAGATTTGGTTGTTAGGAATAATGTTGCTCTAAGCATACATGTGTAAGTTTTTGTGTGCACATATGTTTTTATTTCTCTTGATTGTTACTTAGAAGTAGATCGTTAAAATTTTGGAAAATATGTTCAAGTTTAATATTTAAAATCCTCTAATTGTTTATTTAAAAAAAAATTATTTAGTGTAAAGATAACTTTTAAATCAAGTACCAGGTAGATGTCCATTTCCTAATCCCTTCCTGTTTATCCTGGCATATAGTAAAATATTTAAAATTTTCTCTGTGTGCCATGATGTGAAAAAAATGTGGAGCATGGTTGTTTATAAGCTGCAGGACCAGGCTCATCTTAGCATTTGGACTGTAGATACTGTTCTGAACTGTCAGACTGTGGATTTTATATCCTTAGTAAGCTGAAATGTGAATGTCCTGTCCACTTGTGCTTTGACCCTGAGACCTTTACTGTCTCCCAGGACTGAATAACCAGGAATTTGTGATCTTTACTTTGAATGTCTGTTCTCAGAGGTTTATCTCATGTGTAACCTCTTTAACACAGGTCAGAACTATTCCTGCCTTCTGTCTTGACTAACTTGATATACATTCTTACATCCTGCATAGAATTTGATTTGCAGGTATGTTCAACACTGTTACTGAGTTTTACTTTGTCATTGTTTAGCTAGAGTGTCCCTATCTGCATGTGCATTTTAGGTCTTTGCTATCTTTGGCCAACTACAGCAACTTGTAAGAATTTATTGAGTATATGAGGTTGAATTGATGTTTATGAGTAATCACACCTACTGGCTTAGTAGGGTCACATCCATTATTGGGCCCATTTCCTAACAGTTTTTGTAGTAAGACATCACAGTCATGGATCATAGAAGCTCCCCAGATAAGAGCCTTACTTTGAATAAGAGGCATCCAGAGGATGTCTGTGTAATTCATGTGAAATATATGTAGAGATTTTGTAATTGTAAAGAGTGGCAGGTGGTGCCTTCCAGCTTAGGAACCAAGTCTGGCTGGGGCCTCTGCCTGGGCTTTTCCTTTTCCTGACAGGCCACAGAAGCTCCCCAGATAAGAGCCTTACTTTGACTCAGAGGCATCCAGAAGATGTCTGTGCATTTGATGTGAAATATATGTAGAGATTTTGTAATTGTAAAGATGAATAAAAGCTTAAAAATCAGGAAAAGGGTTTAGTAAAATATCAGCTAGAGTTCTCTTAGTGTAAGTGTATATTTCACATTTCCTGGTTAGTCTTAAGACCATAGATGTAATACCAAAGGTTAAAATTCAAAGGCTTGAAGAGAAAGGGAGAAATACACTAATGATCAAGCAGCATAGGATCTGAGTAGAATTTCCAGTAGAATGAAAATCTGATTGATACTTTTAGCAGTCTCAGGAATTATTTATTTTATGGGGGCAGAGTCAAGATGGCGGACTAAACACATGTCTCCCTAAATCCCTCTGGAAACCAAGACCTGAAATGATAGTTAAATGGAGCCTTCTGGATACCTAGTGAACCCTGGGATGTGGCATAGGGCTGTTAATTTGGACTTCATACCACTGAATGCAAAACCTCTTTTTCACTGACCCCACTCTCGGCAAGCACAGGCTTGCACAGACTGAGGGTAACTCACCATTTTGTTTTTTTCTTCCTCTGTCTTGGCTGGCGGGCAGAACTGGGACTTGACTAGCTGCTGGTCTTGGATGCACTGCTGGTGGGACTGGCAAGTGTAATTGCCAGGTTCTGAGAGCCTGGCTTTGGGCTCGATCCACCTTCACTCCTCTGGACAATCGGGGAAAGGAAAAGCCCAGGCAGAGGCCCCAGCCGGACTTGGTTCCTAGGCTGGGAGGTAGCGCATGCCAGGGAAAGAATGCTTTTCTAGCAGGGAAGCGGTGTTTTGCACAGTGTCACCTGGGGCTGGGGCACAGCAGTGGAGGCTGTGGACTCTGGGCATTTCAACACTCTTGGCCTCTTTTTCCTTTGGGAGCCTGGTCCCGGCCGGCTGGTGAGCTTACATGGGACACCATCTTGTTTTGCTGGGAGGAGGGGTCATTCATACAGAAGCCTCAGCTGGACCTAATTCCTGGGCCGGGAGGCAGTTCCTAACCAGAAGAGAATGCTTTTCCAAAAGAAAAGCAGAATTCTACACAGTATTGCCTATAGCTGGGGCCCGACAGCAGAGAGGCCTGCAGGCCAGTAGCCTTTCTGTATTTTGAGCTAGTTTATAACATCTGGTGTTCAATATAGAGGTGCTTACTTTGCCAGCTGGGAAGAGGGATGTTTACATCTGACTTTGGAAGTTGCAAAATACTTTTTACTTCTCATTTTAAAACTGCCTAGAGAAACAACTGTGGTCCATCTCTACAGCATCTCTCCCAGCCTCTATTGACCCACATGAAACCCAAAATGAAGCAAACATTAGAGAGGACGGTAACCCGGAAGTCACCAACGGCATCAGAAGGCCCCCAAAAGAAACCACCTCAGAACTTCGCAGATGAAGAAGCTTTTCTGAAACTATCAGAAGGTGAATGCAAAAGGATTATGTATAGAGCCCTACTAGACCTTATACAGAATGCAGCAGAGCAAAATGAAAAACTAAGCAAGCTGTTTGAACATCAGTACTCTGAAATCCAACAGATCAAGAACAAAATCAAAGACATAGAAACTTCAGTTCAAAGCCAAGAAAACAGAATGAAACAAATGGAAAAGAGAATTTCTGATTTGGAAGACAGAGCCACTGACTCCAACATCTATAAGGAGAAATCAGAAAAAAGAAACAAGAAAAATGAAGAAGCATTAAGAAGCATGTGGGACTCTATTAAGAGGAACACTCTATGATTAATTGGAGTTCCTGAACAGGGCGAGACACCTGAGAGCACAGACAGTATTGTGGCTGAGCTGCTGATAGAAAATTTCCCAAAAATTATAAAGGAAGAGAATATAGATATCCAAGATACGTATCGAACACCATTCAACATGGATCTCAATAGGAAGACTCCAAGACATATTATAATCAAGCAGCAACTCTTAAAGGCAGCAAGACTCAAAGCAAAGCTAACATTCAGAGGGGAACCCGGTAGGCTTTCATCAGATTTCTCTGCAGAAATGATGCTGGCATGGAGACAGTGGCATGACACATTCAAAGCCTCGAAAGAGAAGAACTTCCAACCAAGAATTATATATCCTGCAAAACTATCTTTCAAATATGAAAATGAAATTAAGACATTTGCAGACAAACAGAAACTCAGAGACTGTGTAAAAACCAAACCAAAGCTACAAGGAATACTGAAAGAATCTCTTGGCTTAGAAGAACAAAACCACTAACTTTGTATTTTAGAAAGACACATTATCCAGAATCCTACTCAGTTAGGGAAGGCTCCAAACACAGTCAAAACTATAATAGTGAAAGAAAGAATCTAGTGATCATATCATGTAAACTGTGATATCATCATATTAAAAAGAGGGGTGTACTACAGTTGTTATAGTCCTTCCAGATGGAGAGGAAGTTGACAAGACTGGTAGCAGTCAAAATTGGGGTTATACATAGGTTATTAAGCGGGATGATGGGGCAGCCGTAAAGCACAATAAAGATGCAATATATCAAGAAATGTAATACAGGAGTCTCAACAACCACAAAACCAATCCTGAAAAAGGTGAAAAATCAACTCACAAAGAAGAAAGTTGAAGAACCGATTAATAAGAACAGAGAAAACATCAACTCAAAAATAAACATATCGCAATGGCAGCACTGAACACATACTTATCAGTAATTACATTGAATGTGAATGGACTGAATGCTCCAGTAAAGAGACATTGAGTGACATCTTGGATCAAAAGACATGACCCATCTATATGTTGCCTACAAGAAACTCACCTTAGACCTAAAGATATGAACAAACTGAAAATCAAAGGATGGAAGAATATATATTAAGATAACAGTGAACAAAAAAGAGCAGATAATCTCAGATAAAATCGATTATAATGTAAAATGCACCATCGTGGACAAAGATGGACACTGTTGCTGAAAGGTTCAATACACAAGGAAGACTTAACAACATTAAATATTTATGCACCTAATATTAGAGCACCTAAACATGTCAAAGAAACACTGATTACACTCAAAAAGGAGGTGGATCACTCCACAATAATAGTAGGAGACTTCAACACTCCACTCTCAATATTGGACAGATCGTCTAGAAAAAAGCTCATTAAAGACCCAGAAGACCTTATTGCCACAATTAACCAAATAGACCTGATCGACATATACAGAACTTTCTATCCATCAGCAGACAACTACACCTTCTTTTCCAGTGCACATGGAACATTCTCCAAGAATTATTTATTTTATAAGATGTGACAAAACAAAAACACCAAACCCACTGCTGTCCACTCAATTTTGACTCATAGCGACCCTATAGGACAGAGTAGAACTGCTCTGAGAACTGAGAAACTCAGAACTGAATCTGAGTTTCCAAGGAGCACCTGGTGCATTTGTACTGCTGCCCTTTATAGTTAGCAGATGTAGCACTTAACCACTACACCATGAGGGTTTCCATAAGGTGTAACAGTAGAAATTAAAAGCATGAATTCTGAAACCTGAGTCTGAGTTCCAGCTACAATTCTTACTAGCTGTGTAACCTTAGACAAGTTACTTATATCTTTTAAAAGAGTTGTTTTGAATACTAAATGAGTTAATATTTATAAAGCACTTACAAGATTGTCTGGTACGTATTTAGTATTATATAAGTACTTGATGTTATCACTGCTGTTGTGTTTTTACAAATATACAGAATGAAAGTGGTTTAAAAAATGAGAACAAAGTTCTGATTGCTTTAGAAGACTAATGATCAGTTAAAAAAGGCACATATGAGCTGGGTTCCTTTTTTTTTTAAGCTGGCTTTGTTATGCTGTGAAGTGTAACTATTGGAGAACATAGGTCAGTTAGTGTGTATACCCTTTATAAATTCTTCTGCACATTTTCGTTTGTGAGAGAGTTCTGTTCCTTGAGGCATGCTTTAGACCTAGACTTTGATATCATACATAGTGTGACCCAGCCTGCATTAGACAGATTTATTTGAGAAACGTTTATTGGGTGCAGGTTCTGTGTAGGTCCTGGGTGTACAATAGTGAAAAAGGAAAGGATAAGATTTCCCTCTTTTGTATGAGATTGTGAATATATAACCAAAAAATCAAAACTCATTGTCACTGAGTTGATTCCAACTCACAGTTGTTACCCTATAGGACAGAGTAGAACTGCTCCATAGCATTTCCAGGAGCACCTGCCTGGTAGATTTAAACTTCTGATCTTTTGGTTAGCAGCTGTAGCACTTAACCAGAGTGTTACCAGGGTTTCTAAGGATTGATAAATTACTGTAACTCCCCCGCCCCTTTTTCTGCCATACAATTTAGTGCTTGATAATATCCAAATATAATACACTGCAACCTGTGAGAGCCAGAAGTTGTAGAGACTGCCTTCTTTATCTGCGTCTTGCAAGTTTTCAGGGTGCAGTCTTACCACTTAACTTCTGTCACTTGTTTTAGTAGAAAACATTTGAGTTTTCTGTCTCTGACAGGTTTCCATCTCACACAAGTTCCAACTTTCACAGGTTTTACAGTACTTATATGCGTATCCACACAAATACTTATCGATTAGGTGTTTTGGCAAAAGAGTAAAAGCCTCATATAACGGTGTTTCAGCATCTTTCATACTTCATAGCACCTCCCAGTGGAGGTGAATTGCTTGTGAATTGTTAAGGATTTTCTTTGTTTTGAGTTGCCCCAAGGACTTGACTGCGATTTGGTGACCACATGTGCGAGTAGAACTGCAGTCTGTGTGGTTTTCAAAGCTGTGTGTGCCATCTTGGAAGCCGTTCTCCCATCCTTTCTCCTGGAGTGCTTCTGGGTGGGTTTGAACTTCTCTTTCAGTTAGTAGTCTAGCACTTAACAGTTTGTACCACACAGGGACTCATGACTAAGGATGTCATGGATCTGATGAATTAATTACAACAGAGAGGGCCAGGAGTAGAAGCATGACTATCTTTAAAACTTATCCTGGTCAGAAGAGCTGTAAGCTAGCATGGGAGTCTCTATCCAGTGGTCTAACTGCTGAGTTCTAGAGCATTGCTAATTGGCTGTGCATTGCAATCTCTTGGGGGTTAGTTTCTGAAATCTAAATCTCATCCCTGAATTTTCTGATTTAACTAGCCTAGGGTGTGGCCAGAACCAAAGTGTGTGTAATGTGCAGCCAAATTGAAAAATGCTGCTTTAGAAGTTAATTGAATTCAGCAATAACAATTAAATTAGCAGAAGATTCAGTCTGTTTAACTAGCTTAGAAAGCAGTGTAATACTTTGTTTCCAAGAGGGTAGTCGGCACTCATTTTGTTACTCTTGAATAAAGTTCTCTAAGTTTTCTCTCTTTCTGTCTTTTAACCATGTTGAGCTTCTCATGTTGTCTGACAACTGCTTATGTCATAATCAGCTGGTGTGCTTGTTGAAATGAAGAGCCCTGGGTTCCATCCAGATCTGTTTTCATAATGGATTTGTATAATGTTTATGAATCTAGTAGGAGTGTCACTAGTCCCATCTGTACAGCACCATTGATGGGCTGGAAATAACTGTCTTTTCCTAAGACACAGTTTACTGACACTTGCCAGAAAATTATGGCAATTAGTATATAAATCTATGGGTGGTGGAGCCTGAGCAGATTGAGGTGTCCATGTCGGTGGATGGGAGCCATGTGTGGCAGGAGTGGCCCAGTGCAAGGTATTTGGAGGCTGAGTAGGGGGATACACACAATGAAGGGATCTACTGCAGAATGCGTATATGTATATATAATACATGTAATACACACATTCAGTCTGAGAGGATCTGGGAGCAGTGACATCCCAGCAGTAATGAGAATCGCTAGTTCCCAGATCTTGGTTTCACCTAGGATGGCAGTGAGATGTGTATGGCTTCTTCTGTAATTACACACTTGTAGGAGGCTCTTTTAGTACTCTCTTCTTCTGCTTGGAGAGCTGTGAGAAGTACTAACATAATTAATCTGTTGTTTTTAGTGCCATCGAGATGGTTCCGACTCATAGTGACCCTTTGCACAACAGAAAGAAATACTGCCCAGTCTTGTGCCACGTCCACAATTGTTTTTATGCTTAAGCCCATCTTAGCAGCCACTGTGCCAGTCCGTCTTGTCGAGGGTCTTCCTCCTTTTCACTGACCCTCAACTTTACAAAGTGTGATACATTTCATGGAGCATCTTTTCCAAATAAGCCCTCCAAGTATCAAAATGCTTTTAAGCTATTTTGACTTATACCTTCTTCATCGTCTTTTTTTTTTTTTTTTTTGCCTCTTTGAAGAGTGTTCTTGCTTTTGTCTGCTTTGGATGACTAAGATTTTAACTTTGTGAATATTATTGTGTTCTAGAATATACATAGGCCTACCTCCACTGTAATCTGGAGTTTTTGTTTTGGCCTTATCCCTCAGTGTCTGATTTTCATTTCGGTTACTCTATAACGCAAACCAACACCAAACCCACTGCGATTGAGTCGTTCCCAATTCATCAGTGTCTTACAGGACAGAGTAGAGCTGCTCCATAGAGTTTGCAAGGAGTACCTGGTGGATTTGAACTGCTGACCTTTTGGTTAGTAGGTGTAGCACTTAACCACTGGTGCCTGTATTTAATACTTAGCCAGTTTTCTTTCCAATTTGTTATTTCTAATGTGCAAAACCCCTGTGGATCACAATTCTACTCTGACACACATGGGGCCACTATGAGTTGGAATCCATTTGATGCAACTGGTTTATAGTCTCAACGAGATACATGCTTTTTACATTTTTATGTTAATAATACTTCATTAGGGAAGAGGATTAAGGCATAGGGACTTTATCATAGGAATGTGGTGCTCTTAGGACTGTCTTCAGTTTAATTCAGTATTGTGGCTAGAGTTCAAAGAATCTACGAAATGCAAGCCAAAGCCACCGCTGTTGAATCTGTTCTGACTCATAGTGACCCTCTGTGTCGGAGTAGAACTGCCCCACAGAGTTTCCAAGGAGCACTCGGCAGATTAGAACTGCCAACCTTTTGGTTAGCCAATGTAGCACTTAACCACTTTGCCTCTAGGGTTTCCAGAAAATGCAAAGTTATTATAAATAAAAATGGATTCTGCAGTCATTCTAGTAACCTTTCATACAACATCAGATGAAACCATAAAATTTTAAAGGAAAACCACCCTGATCTTTTTTCTCCCCCTTGTTTTAAATCTAGAGCTCCAGAGATTATATTGGGGTTGCCATTTTGTGAAGCCATAGACATGTGGTCGTTGGGATGTGTGATTGCAGAATTATTCCTTGGATGGCCGCTCTATCCAGGAGCCTTGGAGTATGACCAGGTAATAGATCCCTCGTGATAATCTGGTAAAACTGGTAAAAAATAATAAACTTACAGGAGTACATGGCACCATGTATCTAATACATTGAAAATCTTTCAAAAATAAGTGGTTAAACTTGGAATATAAAATTTAAATTCAAGATTTCAAACCAGAAGAAAGTTTTCTTAAACAAAATTAGTCCAAAAGTTAAAAAACCAGTTTTATAAAGCTCTTGGGACTATGTATATCCAAGTATGTAGACATCTAAAGGCCTGAGCTGTGTCTGTTTAATTTTTGCCTCTTTCAGGGAAAGAAAGCTGTAAAAGGCATCATAACTTTTGGTCTTAAACCAACAACCAGTATTGGTCTTAAGCACCTCAGTCATGTCAACTGTCTTCAGTATCTTCAGCTCTTTTTGAATGGTATTTTAAGTCTAGTTCACAATTTAAATAATTCTACTAGATTTCAGAAAATTGCCTCATTAAACGCATTTTTTATTGTAGCTTACTTAAGGTATGTGTTTTATGTAAGCTTTTAGACACTGTTGCTTACAATCTTTGAAAGAGTTTCATAGCATATTATTTATATATTTATTATATATAATATATAGATAATATATTTTATTATAGATTTATTGTACATATATATTCAACTGTGTCAGATGGCTTGTGACGGGTACAGTGATTTTTATTTTTATAATACACATTTAAGCTAGAAATGGAAAATAAAATAGAACATTTTAAAGTGTGTGTAGCATAATGGTATAATATGTTGGGACTTAAATCTGATTTTCGGGCTTAGTTTTTCTATAGGTAAGGAATATGATATAGGTAATTAATGTTTGAAAAGGTAATTAATTTGGGTGAATTGAATGTTCTTGAAGTGACTCATTTGATATTAATCATTTGCTTACACATTATGACTGACTTGATCATCTTGAAGTGACCTTTTTTCCCTTATGTTTTTTCCTTTTTTCCTCCTCCTTTCACTTCCCCATATTTAGGATACTTCTTAAAAGACAGTTTCTGTAAAATTGACCATATTTGGGTTCCTTTCATGACAGCCACTGTACTATTTACCCAGTCACTAACTACTTTTAATACAGATGCTAACTTATTGCCAGTGTTGATAATCTGGAGGAGTCCCAAGATCTCTTAGTTACTGAAGAACTACTGAGGTATCAGTCAAATAGCTTTGCAGATTACAATTTATGCTATGCATAGTACCCTGCAATGGGACACTATCTAGTGGCAAATGCAAGTTGGTATTTATAATTCTAGTCTTGGACAACTGATTTAATACTGAAAGGGACCCCAGAGATTATCTAGTTAGTTACAAAGGAGTACAGTGATTGACAAAAGTTATTAGCGTATACCGTCAGTAATTGCACAATTATGCATAAAGAAAGGAGGAAACAGAGTATCTAGGACAATATCACTTATGTAGGTTACAAATTGCATAGATACACAAACAGAACTGTTTGTCAGAACTGTGGTATCAAGGACATATGCCAAACAAACCAGAGTGAACTTCCTTGGGGACTAACTGGAAAAGAAAATACTCCAAAATCAAACCTTTTATTGGCGAGTTGATTGGTGAATTTCTAACCTCTCATTAGAAAAGAATGTTTGTTTAACCCACTGCCGTTGAGTCGATTCCTTTTCTTGAATCTAGACCTTCCTCTCTATCTTCATTTAGTCTCTCAATTCAGGTCCCTTACAGTTTCTCCTTTAGTGTTATCCCCTCATTGTTCTTACGTATTACTTAAAAAATGCACATTTTCAATTCCCTGCAGAAATTCCTCCAGCAGTTTCCCAATTACTCCTAGAGTAAAACTCAAACTTAACTTGCTGGTAAAGCCCTTTTCCTGCTTTCAAGTTCAATTTCGTCTCTTGCTATTGCTGTCATTGTGAACTTCTGTACTTCTAGTCCATGGATGTGTGAATATTCTCTCTTAATTGTCCATCTTTACACATATGTTGACCGTAGCTGGGTTGAATTCTTTGCACTTCCCAGGGCTAACTTTTATTTGTCCTTTAAGACCTAGCTTGAATATTATCTGTTCTAGAGTCTTTACTGACTATAATTATTTTAGGTACCACTTTAGTCTTTATATGGTACTTAACACTGTATTATAGTTGTTTACGTGTATATTCCCTACTAAACTGAATTTCTAGAAGACATAGACTGTCTTTTCATTACTTGCAGAAAGCTTATTGTCTGATGTATGGTAAGTGTTCAATTAATGTCTGTTGCATGAAAAAAATAATTATTCTGTGTTGTAAATTGTTTTTCAGATTCGATACATTTCTCAAACTCAAGGTTTACCAGGGGAGCAGTTGTTAAATGTGGGTACAAAATCCACAAGATTTTTTTGCAGAGAAACAGATATTTCTCATTCTGGTTGGAGATTAAAGGTAATTCATAAAATGTGTGCATGTGTGTGTGTACACACATACACATACATATAGTGTTTATAAAAAATATTTTTCCAAGATGCCTCATATGTATGGATAATAACATCCATGCTTATTTTTATTATATTCTTTCTTTTGAATTTTCATTTTTGACCTTTAAGAGAAGAGCTCTCGTGGAATAACTTAGCTCATTCTTTAACCTAGCAACATAATTGTAACTTTTAAGTTTCTTAAAACTTCTATGAGTATAATTCTATTTGTTATGTGTGTATATTTCATCTTCTTTATCCAATTCTACATTATGAAGCTGAATCTGACAACTTCACTGCATATCCCATGTACTTAATTTATTGCTAGAATGTTCGAGGGATCAGTAAATTCTCAGTAACTCAGTTGAGGATTTTATTGCACACACACACACACACTCTCTCTCTCTCACCCCACCCTCCCTCCTTTCCTCTGTCCCTCTCTCCCCTTGGTCTGAACCAAGCTGTGGTGATTTTTGTGTATTTTTTAAAGTAGCACGTGTGTGAAACTTCTTACCTTAGAATATTCACTGTAATAGACCAAATATGCCAGGGTTAAAGAAGTAAAAATTTGTAAATGGTGGCTAACAATGTGTTCTTTTCCCTTTTGATACATTCAATAAGACTCTAGAAGAACACGAGGCAGAAACAGGAATGAAGTCTAAAGAAGCCAGAAAGTACATATTCAGCAGTCTGGATGATATAGTGCATGTGAGTACCACAGTCAGATTTGGGCATGAATGCCAAGGATGCCATAACATGTTGATCATTTTCTAAATGGCTGTGAGTGTTGGCTTTTTTAAAGCTTTCTATGTGAAATTGATTTCTAAGGTTCTAACCTTTCAGGAATGAAAGTGTATTTATCTTTATCACATCTTTCATTGGTACTTTCTGTTGTTTAGTAAGATGTATTCTTTAAAAGGAAAAGTTTAACCATGCAATTTTCTTTTCCTTATGTCTTATTAGAAAAAAGATATTTGTTTAGGTCACTGCTGTCAAGTCGATTCTGATTCATAGTGACCCTATGTATAGGACAGGGTAGAACTGCCACATAGGATTACCAAAGCTATAAATCCTTCTGGAATGCCACATCTTTCTGCTGTTGAACAGTTAGTGGGTTTTAAGTGCTGACTTTTCAGTTAGCAGCTGATTGCTTTAACCAGGAGTCAGAGTGGATTTTTGTTTATTAAAATATTTTTTCCTGCTTTGAACATCCCATTTGGTATCTCAAAACACTTTTAGCATTTGTTAAGCTTAATTGTTCTTTCTTATTTCAAGATAATTATAGTTCCCTGTTCTTTCCTGTGTTGTGATAATTTAAAAAAAACAAATTGTTACACTTTAACTTGTATTACCCTCCATGGCTTATTGTTTATGTGCTGAGTTGAAATTATGATTTCTTAGGTGAACACAGTGATGGATCTGGAAGGAAGTGATCTTTTGGCCGAGAAAGCTGATAGAAGAGAATTTGTTAATCTGTTGAAGAAAATGTTGCTGATTGATGCAGATTTAAGAATTACTCCAGCTGAGACTCTGAACCATCCTTTTGTTAATATGAAACATCTTCTAGATTTCCCTCATAGCAACCAGTATGTTATTTTAAAGTCGTTTAAAAGTGATTTGGGGAAAATAATAATAATAGGTCTGTAGAAAATTGATGTCTTAGAAAAATGATTTTATATAGGTAACCTATCTTGACCAGGTTCACGTACACTAGTAAGTGGCTGAGTAAAAATAGAAGACAAGTCTGAATTATACTTGTATTCTTTCTCCAAATGACGCTGAAGAGTTCTGTTTTACATTACATTCTCTGTAATAGCCAGATATCGGTATAGGAAAAGGAAAGATTGACAGTTTCTCTTCCAAGTCATATTTCGGTTTTCATAGGCCCTGGATTCTCTTCTCTTTGAGTCCTGCACAGTTTTCTACTTCCCTTCACATCATTTGCTTTCCTTTTTCCTCCTCTTTCTTTTCTGCAGTGTAGGGGAAGGAGTTTTTTATGAAGTGGTAGAAAAGAATATGTCTTCAAATTCAGAAGACCTTGGGCAATTCTATTGAATTCTTTGATCCCCAGACCTCTTGTTTATGGGGTAAAGGAATTAAAATAAGTAACTTAAAACTACTTTAAAAAATATTTTAGAAGATTTGAATAAAGAAGGCATAGGGATAAACTGATACCTAATACTGTAAATACAATTTCTATTTCTATAAAGCTCAACCACACCTTACCCCAAACATTTGAGAATAGCCTAATGACGGCACTTGGCACTAATGGTTTCCACATACAAGAACTTTGAAAGTAGCATGATAACCACCTAACTGGTACATTTATTTAGGGGTGTGGGCTTATAGAAATTTAGGGAAAATTATTTAGGGTATGGGTCATAAAATTATTGTTTATTCACCAAAAAATGTTTATTATTGTTTACTGTGTTAAAAAAAATTGTAGATATAAGATACATATTTACTTGCTTTGAAATTTGGATCTTTTGTTCTAAGACTTCTTGGTAGAAACAGTATTGGAAATAAGCAAAACAAGTGCGAATGATAAGAGTTGTCTTTTGGAAGTGATTTTTAAGTTTTCGTCATGTATATTAATTTTAAGCTATTCTAAGCATTTAAAATAACATAATTACTTGTCATACTTTCTTTTGCAGTGTAAAATCTTGTTTTCATATTATGGATATTTGTAAGTCCCATCCAAATTCATGTGAAACAAATAATCACAATAAAACATCACTTTTAAGACCAGTTGCCTCAGGCAGTGCTGGCAATCTGACAGCAAATTTCGCTAAAATTGGCACATTAAGAAGTCAGGTAAGAACTTAAGCATGTTTAATAATTTATACTCTTCTATTTTTATGATTACTTACTTTGTTTTTGAAGTTCACAGATGTTTCATGTTGGCAGTTTGAATTTATAGTGTTGGTGAAGGCTTACTATGGCTGTTGTATTAGATCAGCGTAATGATTGGAACATAGTCTACTTAACCTCATCTTTTTATTTTCTCTTTTATTCTCTTTGGTAGCTTCAACCTCCCACAACTCTGCCAGAAGATAGAATTTTCTTCTGGTTTAGTGGATGTTTCTAAATCTTAATTTGGTCAACTTGCTTTGGTGCTCTTTTCTGGGCCTGTTTTTATTGTAGAACTGTGATTTTAAGAAGTATGTTTGAATTCTATTTATAATGTATGTTTGTAGCAGTTGAAAGACTTCCATATAATGTGATATGCACTGATTGTTTCAGGCATTAACCACATCTGCTCATTCAGTTGTGCATCATGGAATACCTCTGCAGGCAGGCACTGCTCAGTTTGGTTGTGGTGATGCTTTTCAGCAGACACTGATTATCTGTCCACCAACTATTCAAGGTATTTTTTAAAACTATGTTTTGAATTCAGGCATGCTATTTTAAAATAAATTTAGGTGTCTGTTCACTAAATGGACACCCTGGTGGCATAGTAGTTAAGAGCTATACCTCCTAACCAGTAGGTCAGCAATTCAAGTCCACTTGTCTGTCCTTGGAAACTCTGTGGAATAGTCTTTTCTGTCCTGTAGAATTGCCTCAGCAGCAACAGGTTTATTTATTTTCCCGTTAAGTATATTGTATTATTTTTGCTGTATTCTGAATTTTTGTTGCATCTGAATTTAACTTAAGCTGTTCAAAAGCCCCTAGGACCAGTGACATACATATCTTGAATGGAGCACCATTGTAAATCATCATTAACAAAATAGGTTGCGTGGTAATTGCATTCTTTATAGAGTCTAGCATGGTAAATACTATAATGGAAATTAATGAGCTTGGAAAGCTATGGATTGCCCTATATTGGATATCACTGCTCTCCATATTCAGATATGTACACATCATCTGTATATCATTACTGGTCATTCAAATGAAGTGACTGAGAACTCAGTTCCTTAAAGTTTGGCCTAAGGAATTCCAGAATATTTAGTCATGTTCCTTACCCGTAAACAAACCTGTTGTCATCTAGGCAGTTGTGACTGAAAGCAGCCGTATAGGACAGAGTAGAATGGTCCCATAGAGATGTCAGGGAGTGACTGGTGGGTTCATACTGCCAACTTTTTGATTAGCAGCCTGAACTTTTAATCAGTGTGCTATCAAGGCTCTTCTTTACTTATAGTTTAGGTAAAAAAAACTATGGCTTGATTTTTTTTTTTTTATTAGATTGTGTCCTTTATTTAGATAAAAATAGCGAATTAACTTTTCAGTAGTGTAAATGGCAAACACTTTTGTAGAGTCCATAAATTTTCGAACTCGGAAATCTTTCAGTAGACTGTAACAACAAAACTTGTGACTAGAGTCACAGGATTGTGTCCTTGCTGGGCTTTCACATCAGTTACATCTTAAGAGAGAGATTGCAGTGGAGCCCTAAATGAGCATTTGAACTTGGTAATGCTGTTTAGTATAAATGAAAGCAGTTGTTGCTAAGTCAGATACCTGGAAACAGCTCTGTTTCTGCTGTTAATGTGTCATAGTAGGCAAAGTGGATAGTATCTCTGTCATTTCCAGCTTTAATGTTTCTGGATTCCAGCTTTTTCTTTCATTTAAAGACTGAAGCAACCATTTAAAAAATTTACTTTGATATCTCCCTCTCAGTGCCTCTTGGTTTAGTACCAAGAATATGTTGATTGACTTAATTAACTGCTAAGGAAATGTGAAGCAGATCAAACCTTTAGTCACTGATTTTCTGCCCAGATAGCTTTACTTTCAACTCTTTTATATATTGCATTTTCATGTAGGGTTTCACTGGAAAGTATAAAATATGACAGCGTAGATGGTTGATTCTCAGTAATACGGAGAATTCATTGGTGGCCTGTGACAGTGACCTCTGACTGGTCTCTGGCAGTAAAAATATCCATGTTATTGTATTGTCAGTGATCTTAAAAGATATTGTGTTGTTACTTTGCTTTTTCCCAACTGTTTATTATAAAAACTTCGAATGTGTAGAAAAGTTGGATGAGTTACTTTCAGTAACCCTAAATTCAGCATGTGTTAACATCTTGCCACGTCGGCTCTATTTGTTGGTCTGTCTGTCTGCACTGCAGTCACACACACTATCTGAAGGAAAGTGGTAAACTTGATGACATTTGACCTCTGAATATTTGAGCATGCAATAAAATGAGAAATCCCCAAACCCACTGCAGTCAAGTCAAGAGTAGAACTGCCTTATAGAGTTTCCAAAGAACACCTGGTAGGTTCAATCTACTGACCTTTTGGTTAGCAGCCATGGCACTTAACTGTTATGTGACCAGAGTTTCCTGAACACGCAGTACTGATACTAACATTTTGTTTTTTAATCAGTTATACTTAAGTGGTGTCTTAATAAATACATTTATCTCCATGTACCAAAATCAATTTGAGGTCCATCACCAAGATTTGGAATAGTAATCTTTTCTACCAAACTTAGCTGTTATGCATAGCAAAAACAGAAAGATATGGGAGATGCATTTTTAAACATGTTGAGCAGAATTCTGAAAACATTTTAATGAAACTAGATAAGTCTTTTGTCTTTCTATCTGGCTTATGCTTGACAAAAGGTTGATAACTTTTGTCTACATAGAATACCTCGAATACCTCTATGAGTGGTTTGCAGTAGGGACAACAGGAAGGACCAAATATTCTTCAGAGTCAGCAGGATGATATCCTATAGATGTATAGAACCATAAAGTGCATCCAATATATGGTCACTCTGCATTGCCAAGTCCAATCCATTCCTGTCCAAAGAGTGGACCTTTGTTATAATTTATGGGTAAGGGCAGCATCAGGGCCGGGGGCCATGCTCTCAAGGCAACCCCGAAACTGCTGGACCATCAGCTGAGGTCTTTTAGTGGAGATCTCAGGATGCACCCCTTTTTATTCTTGTGTTGCCAGTGAGACTCCTCTCTGTGAGCTGCATCGTGGCTATCACTGGTGGTGGCCAGGCACCATCCGGTTCTTCCGGTCCCAAGTCGATGTAGGCACCCACTCTTGTGGGTCTCTCTGTCTTCTAAGTTGTCTTTACCGCATGTCATTTTGGTCCTGAGTGAGCATCCATTCTTGCTGAGTTGGGACCATTTGCTGTGTCCTCGGATGACAGCTTGGCAGCTTTTAAGACCCCAGACGCCACTCACCAATGTGGGGTGCAGAGAGCTCTCTTAGCAAAATGCTAGTTGTGCCAATTGGCCTCGATTTTGCCTAAGAGCATGGTCCTCTGCCCCCTGCCCCAGCTACTCTATCCTTGCAATATTGGGTTAAGATGGAAGGAGTACTCAAGTTATGCTGAAGTCCACTTAGTGTTGTTCTTATTTCTAATGTGTGCTATCACCGCTTTCTCTCAACCAGATTTCTACCAACTATCTAAACTAAACCCTCCCCCCGTCACCCTCCCTCCCTCCCCTCCCTTGCAGCTGCCAAAGAGTCTTTTCTGAGATCTTATCGTAGAGGTCTCATACAGTATTTGTCCTTTTGTCGCTGACTACTTTCACTCAACGTTATGTCTTCCAGTTGAAACCAGGTTAGGAGATGTTTCCTGGAATCATCGTTATTCTTTATCATTGCGTAGTGCTCCATTGAGTACATATACCATAGTTTACCTATCCATTCTTCTGTTGTTAGGCATCTGGGTTGATTCCATCTTTTTGCTATTGTGGACTGTGCTGTGATAAACATTCTGGTGCATGTGTCCATTGGTGTGAAAGGCCTTGATTCTGTAGCATATATTCCAAATAGTGGAATTACTGGGTCAAATGGTATATCGATACCCATTTTTTTAAGGAAGCGCCAGATTGCTTTCCAAAGAGGCTGGACCACTTTGCAACCCCACTAACAGTGTAGGTGGGTTCCACTTTCTCCACAGCCTCTCCAGCATTTGTTGTTTTGTGTTTTCTGGATCATGGCCAGTCGTGTTGGGGTGAGATGGTATCTCATTGTCATCTTGATTTGAATTTCTTTAATAACTAAAGATTGTGAACATGTCCACATGTGTTTTTTTGGCTGCCTGGATCTCCTCTTTAGTGAAATGTCTGTCCATCTCTTTTGCCCATCGCTTAATTGGATGGTTTATCTTCTTCTTATTGATATTTTGTAGTATCTTAAAGATTGTGAAGATCAGGCGTCAGTCTGACATAGAGTTGCCAAATATTTTTTCCCATTCTGTAGGTGTTCTTTTAATTCTATTAATAAAGTCTTTGGATGAGCAAAAATGTTTGATTCTTAATAATTTCCATTTATCTATTTTGTCTTCTGTTGATTGTGGTTTCTTTGACAGATTTTGGAGTCTGTCCTCATTATGTATTAAAGCTTTCATTGTTGTTCCTGCCTTTTCTTGGATGAGCTTTATCGTTTTAGGTTTGATATTTAGGTCTTTTATCCAGTTGGAGTTGGTTTTTGTATAAGGTGTAAGATACAGATCTTGATTCAGTTTATTGCATATGGATATCCAATTTTGCCATCACCATTTGTTGAAGATACTGTTTTTACCCCAGTTTAATGTCTTAGGGCCTTTGTCGAATACCAACTGTTCATAGGCAGATGGTGTCATCTCTGGGGTCTCAATTCTGTTCCATTGATCCATCTGTCTGTTCTTCTACCAGTACCAGGCTGTTTTGACCACTGTGGCAGTGTAGTATGTTCTAAGGTCAGGTAATGAGAGGCCTCCCAGTGTGTTCTTCTTCTTTAGTAGTACCTTACTTATCTGGGGCTTCTTCCCTTTCCAAACAAAATTGGTGATTTGTTTCTCCATCTCATTAAAAAATGATGCTGGAACTTGTATTGGGATTGCATTACATAAATAAATTGCTTTGGGTAAAATAGACGTTTTCACAATGTTAAGTCTTCCTATCCATGAGCAGGGTAGGTTTTTCCATTTGTCTAAGTTCAATTAAAATTTTTATTTTAGGGTGGAGTGTTTAGGTTTGTCAGACATTCCATCTACTTCAGATATTATAATATGCAAGTCTAGATATATAAGGGTAACAGCATCAGGTAAGGAGGGTAATGGTATCAGATATGGAGTAATAACAGCATCAGGTAAGGAGGATAACAGCATCGGATAAAGAGGGTAAAGATAGAGTGAGCAGCCCTCACGTGTCAGTCAGTGGCGGCTTGCTTGTTGCTGTGACGCTGGAAGCCATGCCACTAATTTTTAGGTACCGGCAGGATCACCCATGGTAGACAGGTTTCAGCTGAGCTTCCAGACTAAGACAGACTAGGAAGAAGGACCCAGCAGTCTACATGTGAAAAGAATCACAGGGAAATCCTTATGAATAGTATCCAAATACTGTCAGATACAATACTGTAAAATGAGTGCCCTGGGTTGGAAGGCACTCAGAAGACAACTGGGGAAGAGCTACCTTCTCAAAGTAGAGTCAACCTTAATGACATGGATGGAGTAAACCCTTCAGGATCTTCATTTGCAGATGTGACACAACTCTAAATGAGAAGAAACAGCTGCAAACATCCATTAATAATTGGAACATGGAATGTATGAAGTATGAATCTAGGGAGATTGGAAATCATGAAAAGTGAAATGAAACGCATAAACATCGATATCTTAGGCATTAGTGAGCTTAGGTGGACCAGCACGGGCCATTTTGAATCCGACTGACATATGGTCTCCTATGCTGGAATGAAAACTTGAAGAGGAATGGTGTTGCATTCATCATCAAAAAGAACATTTCAAGATCTATCCTGAAGTACAGTGCTGTCAGTAATAGGATAATATCTATACATTTACAGGAAGGCCAGTTAATATGACTGGTTTTCAAATTTGTGCACCAATCACTAAGACCAAAGATGAAGAGATTGAAGATTTTTACCAGCTTCTGCAGTCTGAAATTGATTGAACATGCAGTCAGAATGCATTGATAATTACTGGTGACTGAAATGCAAAAGTTGGAAATGAAGAAGGATCGGTAGTTGGGAAATAAGGCCTTGGTGGTAGAAATAATGCTAGACATTGCATGATAGAAGTTTGCAAGACTTACGACTTTTTCATTGCAAATAACTTTTTTAACCAACACAAATGGCGACTGTACATATGGACCTCGCCAGATGGAATATACAGGAACCAAATCAACTACATCTGTGGAAAAAGATGATGGAAAAGCTCCGTATCAACAGTCAGAATAAGACCAGATGCTGACTGTGGCACTGATCATTCGTTGCTTGTATGCAGATTCAAGTTGAAACTGAAGAAAATTAGAATAAGTCCACAAGAGCCAAAGTATGACCTTCGGTATAGTCCATGTGAGCTTAAAGAACATCTCAAGAACAGATTTGATGGGTTGGTCACTAATGATCAAAGACCAGATAAATTGAGAAAGACATCTATGAAGAGAGCAAGAGGTCATTAAAAAGACAGGAAAGAAAGAAAAAACCAAACTGGATGTCAGAAGAGACTCTGAAACTTGTTCTCGAATGTTGAACAGCTACAGCAGATGGAAGAACTGAGAAGATTTCAAAGAGCAGCTCCAGAAGACAAAGGTATTATAATGACATGTACAAAGAGCTGGAGATGGAAAACCAGAAGGGAAGAACATGTTTCTGTGTTTCTCAAGCCGAAAAAACTGAAGAGACAATTCAGACCTCCAGTTGTAATAGCAAAGGATTCTACAGAGGAAATATTAAATGACTCGGAGAGCATCAAAAGAAGATGGAAGGAATACACAGAGTCATTATACCAGAAAGAACTGGTTGATGTTCAGCTATTTGAAGAGGTAGCATGTGATCAGGAACCAATGGTAGTGACGGAAGAAGTCGAAGCTGCATTGAAGGCATTGGCAAAAAACAAAGCTCCAGGAATTGATGGAATATCATTTGAGATATTTCAACAGATGGCAACACTGGAGTTGCTCATTCATCTATGCCAAGAAATTTGGAGGACAGCTACCTGGCCAAATGACTGGAAGAGATCCATTACTGTGCCCATTCCAAAGAAGGATGATCCAGTTGAATGCAGAAATTACTGAACAGTATCATTAATATCACACACAAGTAAAATTTTGCTCAAGATTGTTGCAAAGCGACTGCAGCAGTATATTGACAAGGAACTGCTGGAAATTCAAGCTGGATTCTGAAGAGGATGTGGAACCAGGGATATCATTGCTGATGTCAGATGGGTCTTGGCTGAAAGCAGAGAATACCAGAAAGATGTTTACCTGTGTTTCATTGACTATACAAAGGCATTCAACTGTGTAGATCATAATAAATTATGGCTAAGATTGTGGAGCTCTTCAGGAATCTGTACATGGATCAGGAGGCAATTGTGTGAACTGAGCAAGGAGACACTACATGGTTTCAAGTCAGGAAAGGGGTGCGTTAGGGCTATATCCTTTCACCATACCTTTTCAGTCTATATGCTAAGCAGATAATCTGAGAAGCTGGATTATACGAAGAACAAGACATCAGGATTGGAGGATAACTCACTAACAATGTGTGTTACGCAGATGACACCACCTTACTTGAAGTGAAGAAGATTTGAAACATTTACTTATGAAGATCAAGGACCACAGCCTTCAGTATGCACTGCACCTCAAAGTCAAGAAAAGAAAAATCGTCACAGCTGGATCAGTTAGCAACATTGTCATAAATGGAGAAAGGATTGAGGTTGTCAAGGATTTCATTTTACTTGTGTCCATGATCAATGCCCATGAAAGCAGCAGTCAAGAAATCAAAAGATGCATTGCATTTGGAAAATCTTCTGCAAAGGATCTCTTTAAAGTCTAGAAAAGTAAAGATGTCACCTTGAAGACTAAAGTGCGCCTGACCGAAGCCATGATACTTTCAGTCACATCATACACATGTGAAAGCTGGACATGGAACAAAGAAGACAGAAGAAGAATTTACGCTTTGAATTGTGGTATTGAATAAGAAATGTTGAACACACCATGGACCACCAAAAGAACAAACAGATCTGTTCTAGAAGAAGTACAACCAGAGTGCTCCTTGGAAGCAGAGATGGCAAGACTACATCTTACATACTTTAGACATAATTGTCAGGAAGGATTAGTCCCTGGAGAAGGACATCGTGCCTTGGTAGGGTGGAGGGTCAGTGAAACAGAGGAAGACCCTTGACAAGATAGATTGACACAGTGGCAGTAGCTATGGGCTTAAACATAAGAATGATTGTGGTTATGGTGCAAGACCAAGCAGTGTTTGATTCTGTTGTGCATAGGGTCACTATGAGTCGGAACCAATTTGACAGCACTTAACAACAACATAGATATATAAATACTGTTATATGTAATACTGGGCTGCTTTTTTTTTAAGTACAGAAGACTTAGCCAAGTATTTGTTTAACAAATCAGAGTGTATGATGTGCTAAACAAACATTTAAAATTATTCAGCAGCCTAAAGCATAAATTATTCATCACCTCTGGTGAAAATTACTGTTTCAGAGTCAGATACATTCTAGCAAAACTCTGTACTAGAACAGTCTTGATAAGCTTTTTGAGACCTGCCTTCTAAATACTAAAGCAAATTTAATTAAAGATAGATGTTTGTGCTAACCCCAATAACTGAAGAAAATTAGGATCTTAAGCCATTGATGGATCTGATAAAAATTAGGAGGGGAATTCTCATTTCAAGGCATTCCTTATGTAGAGAATTTAAAGGCAACCTGCTTCTTGTTGGAATTTGAGAATTCACACCATCCTTTCATCTTATTAAAGTGAATTCTACTCCTTTCTCTGAAGAAAATGTCCATTGCTACACCATACCTGTATTGTCTAGTTGTGCTTAAATTCTGTTTCTTGGAGAACTTGCTTGCCATGACATGCTTTTTGGAGGGGATTAAAAAGATCAGTTAAAAAAAATTAGTTCTTAGTTCTTTAGATGGAGCTCAGAGGGTAGAAGAAAACCTTGTAGATAAAAGGCTCTGAGGAAAACAAGCATAACAAAATTAACATTTTCCTTAGGACAGGTACTTAAAATATATTTGTGCAATAAAAATTTTAAGATTAAATGTATTTTTCAGACAATATTACACAGGTCCATAAAACAAAAAGTACCATATATAAAGAATGCCCTTCTTAGTTCAGTGAAATACATGAGACTAAATGGGCAACTTCTGTCTAAAAGCAGGATCAGAAGACAGGAAGCAACAGGAACTGAACAAATGGACACAGGGAATTGACTGTGGAAAGGGGGAGCATGCTATTATTTTGTGGGGATTGTAACTAGTGCCACAAAACATTATGTATGTGCATTTTTGAGTGAGAAATTAACTTGAGCATATAAACTTTTACCTGAAGCCCAATTAAAAAAAAAAATTAAGGTTATTATTTTCTCTTACGGCTAAGCAGAAACACCCAGGATAACTTTTATCTGCAAGTTGATTGTATTATATTTAAATAAACCAGTCCATACTGAAAGGAGTTGCTTTAATAGACTGGAATTATGAAATAGTGAATTTTGAAATCTCTGGTCATTATCTTTTCTGATCATGGGGGGTGTTCTAAAATCTTGGTGGTCAAGGCCATATATTAGTGGTGATACTGCTTTACTATTCAGAATTTAATATCACCATTTAAGATACAACTTTTGATTTCTCCAACTGGAACAAATGAGAAAGAAGGAAACCAGTAGTTTCAAAGATGAAATTTGTCTATAGGACTAATGAGCCTACTCGAACTGTGTTGTCTCATCTACCTGAGACCAGAAGAACTAAGATGCTGCCAGCTGCTACCAGTGCCACCCAGTGTGATCAGGGACACACTAGATGGATCATAATAGAATTAAGAAAAATATAGAGGACTCAGATTCCTAAAAAGTCCAGACATGCTAGACTGATTAGGACTAGAGGAATCCCCAAGATTCACACTGGTAGATATCCTTTAAACTTGGAACTAAAACTACTCTTGGAGATCACTTTTCTGCTAAATAACACATTAGCTTATAAAATAAACCACATTACCCGTGAGTACTGTGCTCCTTTAAAAAATCATCTCTGTGAGACCAAACAGTCAACATTTACTCTAAAGCAAAGATGAGAGGGTAACCGGAGGCAGGGAGACATGGGTGGCAGGAAAAGTAGATTAATGGGAATTGAACAACTAGCCAAGCCAGCTAAGTGCTGTCAGGTGGGATCCACAGCTAGAACAGATGTTAATACAATGTTTATACATTGTGAAAAATGTAGCTGATGTCTTTGAATGGTTTGTGTTACCCATTGCCGTTGAGCTGATTCTGAGTCATAGCAACTCCATAGGACAGAGCAAAACTGCTCCGTAGAGTTTCCAGGGAGCTGCTGGTAGATTTGAACTGCCAGGTTTTGGGTAATCAGATACAGCTCTTAACCACAATGCCACCAGTGTTTCTGAACAATCTGTACAGAAATTGTTAAATAGGACTCTTGTTTTCTGTGTAAATGTCCCCCCACAAGATTATAAAAAATTTAATACCATAAGGTTTAATGTTCACAAAGTGCTTTGTAATGCATGAAACAGAAATGTTAGCATTAGCAAGATTGACATGGCTGATAATCCTGCTTTATCATTTTTCTAGTGTGTAAGCAAAATGGTTAACATGCTTGTCTTCAAGTTCCAGCATTTCCCACACTGAAGAAAACTTAGGTATATCATCAAATTAGTGGAAGAGGTTAATTTTTGCTTTTCTTTTGGAGATTGAAATGAGTGCTTTATTCTCTGAATCTTTTCATCATGTAAACCATCATGCTGCTTGAAGTGCGAAATGGTGATGCATTCCTCTTTGGTGACAACAATGTTTATCATAAGGATCCTATCACAGTTTTAAAATCAATGCCAGGCATACCTAAAAGTTTGTATTAAAAGATGAACATTTACACTGTTAGGTAATGAAGATGTCTAGCCAGCTTTACTGTCAACCTTTATCATAGTGTCAGAACTGTTTGGAAAGGAAAATAAAGCTGTAACAGCAAACTTGAAAAGAAAACGAGAGGTCTTAAGAAAAGTAAGTGATGTAGCTTTGTTAAAGCCTGCATTTCGGACTAGGTAGCTGGATTAGGTAGAATAGATAGATTAGGTCTGCAACAGGTTTTTTGGCATGATGTCCCAGAAGATAGGCAGAAAGCACCTCACTTTCCTAATGTATGTGAGGAGTGGTTTTATGATCCCAATTAGAATTTTAGCAATTCTTTACATTTAAAATAATTTTACAACTTAAATCAGGACGTTTTTTCTTTGGTTTGACAATTGCTTTTTTCTGTTCATAGGTATTCCTGCAGCACACGGTAAACCCACTAGTTATTCAATAAGGGTAGATAATACAGTGCCACTTGTAACTCAGGCTCCAGCTGTACAGCCACTACAGATCCGACCAGGAGTTCTTTCTCAGGTTAGTAATAATTCATTACTTTGGCATATGTACTGTCCTCCTTGCACATAAGTGGGGCTCCTGGTCCATTTGGAATTGATCAGGGTATGCTGTCGAAAAAAAAGAAAATGGCCTGGATGGAAGTTTGATCTTTTGTAGGTTACTGACTTTTTATAATTATTAGCTGATTGTTACTTTAATATACTTTTTACCTTAAGATGTAGTAAAGATGATTTGCTTATCACTGACTAGGTTTTTTGTTTTTTTTTCTGATGCAGCAGACATGGTCTGGTAGAACACAGCAGATGCTGGTACCTGCCTGGCAGCAAATAACACCCATGGCTCCTGCTACTGCTACACTAACTTCTGAGGGTGTGACTGGTTCACAAAGGCTTGGAGACTGGGGGTAAATTTGAAAAAAAAGAAAAGAAGTATTTCTTTGTGAATAGTTTACAGAATACATCCTAGTAAAGAAAGCATTAAAATTTTCTGAACTTGCTCCCTAGGAAAATGATTTCACACAGCAATCATTATAACTCAGTGATGCCACAACCTCTGCTAACCAATCAGATAACTCTCTCTGCCCCTCAACCAATTAGTGTGGGCATTGCACATGTTGTCTGGCCTCAGCCTGCCACTACCAAGAAAAATAAGCTGTGCCAGAACAGGTTGGTATTGCTCTTTAACTTTGCTCTGCGTTTGGAGTATTGATCTTTAAAATAAATTTTGCATGTACGCTAGAGGGTCACTCTGTTGTATTCAAAATGACCTCTTTGATAGCCTTGCTACAAACACTAAGCCAGCTCCCTTCTCAATTTCTCAGAGGTATTTTGGTAAAACTAATGGAATGGGAGCCAGGAAGAGAGGAAATAAATGCTTTCAGTTGGTAAGATTGTCTTTATTGCCCTTTTGATTTATTATCTACCTGTCCTGTAGCAATATTAGACATCAGATACCACACTCCCTGCCCTCCAAAACATGACCATTTCAGTATCTGTAAATGCAGTCTACATTGATGCTTCTAGAAATAGTTCTATTTTGTATGTTACAAAAACTCATGATTTTTATTTTGTTGCATACGTGATTTTTAAGAAAGTGAAAGTTCATGTTATTCCGTTTAAACACATCTAAGAAAAATGTCATGTACATGTTTTGATTAATTGCAGGAGTAATTCATTGCAGAATACCAATATCTCCCATTCAGCATTTATTTCTCCAAAGATGATAAATGGGAAAGATGTTGAGGAAGTAAGTTGTATAGAAACACAGGACAATCATAACTCAGGAGGAGAGGCAAGAAATTGTTGTGAAACATCTGTCAGACAGGACTCTGATTCATCGAGTTCAGACAAACAGCGTCAAACCATCATCATTGCTGATTCCCCAAGTCCTGCTGTGAGTGTGATCACTATCAGCAGTGACACTGATGAGGAAGATACGTCACAGAGACATTCACTCAGAGAGTAAGTGTGCCAAACGTAGCTTCTTGTGTCTATGCTGGTGGTGTCTGGTGAGGTAGAAAAATTTCTGTGATTTCATTTTTGTCTGCCAGTGTCCTCTGGAGTAAAACCTTCAGATTAGATTATCAGATTTCAACTAGAGGAGACTTTCTAAATAGTATGTACCATGATTATTATAGTAGTTTTAAAAAAATGTAAACTTTAGACTTTTGTCTGTGGGAGATCATTCTGAAATGTTTCATATTTTTAATTTAGTAACAAATTTTAGCTACTTGTGTAGTCTTCTCATTTTTGACTTGTTTCTCCTTTGTTCTATTAGATGTAAAGGAAGTCTAGATTGTGAAGCTTGCCAGAGCACTTTGAATATTGACCGGATGTGTTCATTAAGCAGTCCTGATAGTACCCTGAGCACCAGCTCCTCAGGGCAGTTCAGCCCCTCCCCTTGCAAGAGACCGAACAGGTAAAGGAATTTCAGCAGCAGTGTGTAATAATTACTAAGCTTACTAAAAAGCCAATAATTTCTTTGGTTGTTTAAATTAATAATTGCCTGCCAGTTTACTACAATTCCTCTTCTGCATGTAGTTTCTGAAACTTGATCCTTTTTTTTTAAAAGCATAGGAATGAAGTAATAGGCATTTTCTCTATGTTTTAGAGTAGCTATAAATACAAAATTGTGAGTCTAATAAATGACTTTGTAAAAGTCACCTGTTTTTGAAAGGGGAAAAAAGCCACATTATGAAGTTCAGCTTTGTAGCAGACTATCACTATACTTAATTTTGCATTCAGGTGTATACTTTTGCAAAACAAAAACAGGAATATTTTGCATAATGATGTCCTGACTGGCCCACTGACAGTAGAGTGGTCACTTTTGATTTTTTTTCTTCTATTGGTGATTGATTTGCATGATTTCATCTTTATTTTTGACCAGGAACATGCATGGCCAGTAAAACAGTGAGCATCTCATGATCAATAGGATGTACTACAAATTAATTGAGTGAAATCTATTTGGTATTATCATGTGTATTTGAATTTTTTTTTTTTTAAAGTGGCAACATAATTTGAGATTTTTAGGTCTTAATTTTATACGTTTATTTTATACATTTATACATTTTGTTTTTCTTTAAGTTGCAAAATAGGCTATTGAATACTTAGCAACCAAACCTGTATGGAGGACATAAAGAAGTTTAACATACTCCCTTCTAATAAGTTGCCTATAGCATTGTTTGACACATGCATATAAAAAGAGATTACATATTACTTCAAGTTAAGTGTGAAATGAGTAGTTAATCAGTAAATACTTTAGAAATCCCAAGAAAAGAAAGACTGTTAGATTCCGAGAGGGTCAAAAAGAGGAGATGTGAGTGAGAAGAGGAAGGAAGATTTTTCAGACTACCAATAAAGGCACATTAGAATTGAATCTGGACCTCTGGCTGGAGGAAGGAGAGTGGGTGGAGAAGAGTGGAAAGGAGGCTGTTGGGAGGATGAGACATGTATGGAGCAGAGAGGAATAGTGTGCTGTCACCGGACAGGGAGAGCAGTGGAAGCTGCAGATGGATGGGCATGTAAATTTATACGGGAATGTACATTTTCACTCAGCCATGTTAAATAAAAAAGAAAAAAAAGAATTGAATCTGAAATCTTGAAGTCATACGCTTATTTGTTTGTACATTTCATTTAAATTATCCACAACAGTGCTTCTAATGTGTCTTGATGAAATTACCCAGAATTTATAAAGAAGAACTTTATGAACTTCTAAGTATCAAGTGCAAAGGGAAAGGAGAGAAAATAAAGGGCCAAAAGAAGTTCTTGAGCAAGCCAGATACAGTAGGGTTAGTAGTCTGAAGATGGAATTAACGTGAGGGACTACAGATCCTTTGAAAAAAGGTATTGGTTGGGGCAAACGGTAATTAGATACAAAACTGATTAAGATCTTTGTCTGTTTTCTGGAATCTGACTATTATTTAACTTTAGATTTAATGTTGGAAAAGGTAGTGTTCATAAAAATGCTTTCTTGATGTAGTATGTCAGATGAAGAGCAGGAAAGTGGTTGTGATACTGTGGATGGCTCTCCAACGTCCGAGTCTTCCGGGCATGACAGTCCATTTGCAGAGAGCAGTTTTGTGGCCAGTGCTCATCAGAACACAGACATGGTAGCCTCTGCTGATACAAAAACCAAACCAGCTGTCTGTACTGTTGTAGTGCCACCAGTGAGATTGGAAAGTGGATTAAGTGCTGAGCTTATGGCAAACACAGGTAAGCTGAAGCCTTTCTATTCCCACGATTGTTTTTTTTAAAAGGTCTTAATTTATGACCGTCAGAGAATATCATTGCCAAAAGTCCTCCCTCCATTTCCAGCTTGACCGTGCTATGTCTGTTAGATCCAGAAGAAATCTCTTAAAATGGTGGGAGGTGTGAATCTTTTTAATTTTAATGCTCTGAAATTGTTATCATGTAAAATATCTAAAGCTCATTAAAATTTTTATTAGAGAAGGAGAAAGCATCAGCTCTATAATGTTTTGTTTGTTGCCAGAATCTGCATGCCAGCCTTTAGTGAAAGGACGATCTGTTCCTGGAAGATTAAACCAGCCTTCTGCAGTGGGTAGTCGTCAGCAGAAGTTGACATCAGCATTCCAGCAGCAGCATTTGAACTTTAGTCAGGTAAGCCTGTTTGTGAATTCCTAAGAACTGAGATGCAGATTCAGCAACTGTCTTTCACTTGGGGGAGAAAGGGATTCTGAAACTGGGCAGTTGTAATAAATTTTTCCCTTACCGTTATTCCCCAAGTGACTGAAGAGTAATAGGCCTAATCGTAAGTAATTAAGTAGATTGTCCGTAGAATCTGAATTCTTCTTCAGGAAGAACAGTTTTTTAGACTTTGATTTTTTAAAACTTTGTTGTCTTAAACTTGTTAGTGTGTACACGAATGGATTGATGGCTGCATTTCTTGTGTGTTAGTGGTGGTGATCATTCAGCCTTACTGAATACTTTACGTATTAAGCACTGTGTTTGGCAGTTGTATTTCAGTTGCAGAAACAGAAGATCTTACATATTAGAGTCAAACCTTGCTTCAGATTCTCATTTTGCTAGATACTGCTTATATGACCTTGGCTGGACCTCTTTAACAAATCTGGGCCACAGTTAATGGGAGTTAGTAGCTGTGCCATGGGGTTGTTTTAGAAAATAAAGCTGTGTATGTCAAGTTTTTAACTTGATGTGTAATAAATGCTCCACAAATGGTAAGTTTTAGTTGTGGTGGAAATAGTAACAGTACTAGCAGCAGTAGTAGAATGCTACTGTTATGATAGTATGTGATAATAAGTCTAAAATGTTAATCATATATATATAGTTGATTTTTTTTGCTTTACTTAGCATAAGCTAGTTCTGAGATCTGCTGTGAGTTATCAGTAGTAACAGTATATTGTAATTTCCCTCTTTAACCTATAAAATATGTTATTCAGTTATTTTTTTTCTTTGTGGGTAGGTTCAGCACTTTGCAGCTGGGCATCAAGAGTGGAATGGAAACTTTGCGCATCGAAGACAGCAGGCATATATCCCTGCTAGTGTTACGAGTAATCCGTTCACTCTTTCTCATGGAAGTCCCAGTCACACAGCAGTGCATGCCCATCTGGCTGGAAATACTCACCTTGGAGGACAGGCTACTCTGCTTCCATATCCCTCATCAGCTGCCCTCAGTAGTGCTGCACCAGTGGCCCACCTCTTAGCATCTCCATGTACCTCAAGACCTGTGTTACAGCATCCAACCTATAATATCTCTCATCCTAGTGGCATAGTTCACCAAGTCCCAGTGGGCATAAACCCCCGTCTTTTACCATCCCCAACCATTCATCAGACTCCGTACAAACCAATCTTCCCACCACATTCTTACATTGCAGCATCACCTGCGTATACTGGATTTCCATTGAGTCCAACAAAACTCAGCCAGTATCCATATATGTGAAAACTCACAACAGTATATTGAGGAAGCTCAATGATATAACCATTTGATTAAAAATAAAAACATGGTATTTAATAAATATTAGCCATGGCACAAGAAAATTATTTTTGAATCATGTAGACTTTGGTGCAATTTAAACAACTTTGAGCTTTAAAAAAACTCACTTTTAATGTGTTTTGCACATTTGGTATAACTTGTCTTTGGTCATGTTATCTTCTTATGTAGTAACTCTAGACAGGTGACTTATGGGAGCAGAAGTCCAGTTTTGCTCCTGCTATTTTTTATAAAATTGCCTTCTAACTAGTGCAAGACACGTCCACATTTGGGAAGCCATTCTGTGTACAGACTTACAGCAACAGATGCACATATGTCAGAATTAACAGCATATAAGTGAATTGTATTATCTCTGTCTTAGTGTGTAAATGTTGGGTCACTTACCGAAGAAATTGAGCTATTGTTCTTTACATTTGCATGTGTCTTTTGCATGGGCAAAATGTTGCCTAGACTTTGCTCTTAAATGTTGTTCTAATAATCTCAGCTGCATTGTAAACCGTTCCCACACTTAGTGCCTTAAATATTGGAGATTGTTAATGTTATTACCTATTATAAATGTTGAGGATTGCAGTACTTAAAAATCCAGACCTACTCTCAGCTTTTTTTGGATAGAATAATGTTCCATTTTTGGTTTTGTGTGGTATGATTTTGGGTTGTAGCTGTTTTTTCCTTATTAAGAGGGTAGCATGTTTGCTATAGCTAAATTCTGCTGTCTGATTTTTCAGAATGATCTAGCTTCAAGAAAAGCAGTTAGTAGTGCTTAAGAAAAATTGATTCAATATCTAATGGATAGTTGGTAACTGTCACAACGCAGCATTTTATATACTGTTAAGTGAAACTGCAATACAGTGTAGGTTTATTTTGGGAGTGTTTGCTGTATAATTGGGTTTAAAAATGTTTAGAGGTACAGTAGGCATGACTTTGAATAGATAATGAAAGAAAATGCAAAATGCTCATTGATTCATGATGTGGTTTCATCTTAGCTTGGGCAAACCATGCAGTATTTAATAAATAGTAGCAGAATATTTACTATTGAAGCTTGAAGAGATGTGAGTTCTTTGTGTGCAATTTTTCATTTATGCATGTGAGGGTTTTCTTTCTTTTTTTTTTTAAATATTTTTACATTGTATTTGTTTTGCTTGTTGGTGGTGTTTGCTTATTTAATACATTCCGTCAGGGACAGAAATTACATGCCTTTTTTTCCCCCCTAGGAAGTGTGTGTTGGATTTTTCCCTTCTGTTCTTTTTTTTAAAAAAAAATTATAGTGGTGGTTATGTTTAAATGAAGTTGCTTTTACAGCACCAAAGACTTAATCATCCATTTCCTATATAAAAGGTAGCTACTTTTTGCATAGACCTCAAGTATATTGTAGTGTAGAGATGGAATTTAAGGAAAGGTATTAAACTGAGGCTGTGTTTTAGCTTATGGGCAAGTAATAAATTGTATCATTTATCTTGAATGTATCATAGATAAGCTGCTATATAACGATTGCCACTTCAGATAGCTGTGAAATTAGGTGATTAACTAGTTGTTATTTAGCCTTCTAATTTCTGTATAAGTCTAATTATATGAAATAGAAGTTGAGATTCTGATTTTTTACTTTGCTTTTCTGTTTGGAGTGTCATTGTAACTACTGTATTGTAAATGATGGAAAATTATTGCCTATGTTATTTTGGGGTGTGTTATTTGCATCAGTATTTTATCTCTATTAATGTTTGTGCTCATCACTGCATATAAAAAAACTTGGGTGTATCAATGTAACTTAATTTTTTATTTTCATATTGGCGTTGTAGACATTTGAGAAAGCTGTATCTTGCAGGCTTGACTTAACTTTTTTCCCATAAAAATCTGGAATATAATCTTAACAGCTTTTACTGGAATAAGTAGTACAAAGCATTTGAGTGTAAAATTCTCCAGATGTTTTGGACTTACAGCATTTCTTTGATTAATAAATTGCATACCACTAGTACAGCTCCAGAATAGCGCTGACAATAAACTAATAATGGATAAACTTTCCTTTACTCCATTAACACAAAGCAGTGTTTTATTTAACAATCATCAACGAAATAAATGTGCCTGATGTTGATTTTTAAAATTACAGTATTAGATCATAAAATAAAAACCAGCAGTACATTTTTAGTCACACTGAAAATGAAGGACTTAATTTTCCCCACAAGTTTCAGTGTTTTTAGTAATCAAGTCTATGCATTTTATATAAATATAAATATATATATACCTATATAATCACATAAAAAAGGAGTAGCCTGATTAATTTAAAAGATCACTTACAGATGACAAAATTATGGAGTCACTATTGAAGTAAACTTGCCACCCCCCACAGCCTCTTAATTTTGTTCATATGGCCCAGCAGATGACTAGTATCTGCTCATTTCTTGGGAATGAAACCAGCGCTGGTACCGGATGTTTCTGAAACACCAAGTACAAAACTGGTGCAGTTTTCTTTTTGTTCAGAGTCACGTCACACGGTCACATGTTTTCTCAAATGTCTGTATTTAAGCTCCAAGACTGAGATAGTCATGTTGACAGTAAATGATAAATGTTTTCAGTAATACAACAGTAATGTTTGATGAAGGCATACTCTAAGTACACTGTTCTTAATTGATTATAATCATGGGCTTTTTATGTGTTTAAAAGGAAAAAAAATTCTAAATTCTCATAAAAGAATCTGAGTAACACTGTCTTTAAAACCATTTTTAACAATTTTCTTTGTTTTTTAACTCTTTCTTAAATAAAACACTGCGTGACTTCTGAGTTGCATATTTGCATACTATTTTAATTTGCAAATTACTTTTCATAAAATATCCTGATAGTTTGTTTCTCCTTCAGGGTGTTTCAGTAAATATGCTACTGTATTAACAAAATCTTTTTCATTTTAAAATCTACTACTAATTTTAAACTTGGTTTGTGTTAAGTAAAAGTTAAATCATACACTGCAAGGTGTAGGAAGATTTGTTTTAATAAACCCAATGATAATAGGTTTGATTACTAAGTTTGAATTGTTAATTGTTTAACAACTTTGGACTGTGGCTTTTTTTCTTTCGTTGGTTGGTTTTTTGCTTTTACTATGCTACACTAGTTTGCCATGTAGCAATTGCACTGTGCAATATTACAATAAGGACTGGGAAAAACTTTTATGGATGTAATGTCTATTACAGTTTGCGGTAGTATTTCTCTCTAGTTCTCAGTGATTTAAATGTGACCAAGCCTTCTGTACTTTGTCACAAAAAGCGGGTTTTCCAGGTGACTCTTTTGGTGAGTGTCAAAATAAGAATTTATGGTGTATTACTGTTGATTCACTTTGAATTAAAATATATATATTGCAGCAAACAACTTGTTGACTTTTTTCCCCACCTCTCTTACGTGTACAAGGTACAGAATGGAAAAGGTTAACAACTCTGAGTACCTCACATCATCTCATTTAATTTTCAAAACCATTTTGTGAATTATATATTATTAATTTCATTATGTAAAATGAGAGCATACATTCAGAAAGTCTAGGTAATGTGCCCAAAGTTACACCACCAGTGAATTGTTAAGCTAAGATTTGAGCTAGGCCTTCTGACCATAACTTGTCTACTTTCCAATAGTTCTTCTTAAACAGAAGTTTGAGGCAGTGTATCAGAAGTACCTGCAGCCACAGACTAGCATGACCAATCTTCCATGACCATTAAGTATAAGTTTTCTCAGATATTTTTTGAAGGAAATATTTTTGTTCAGTATTCATGGATGAGTAATACGGAATTCACATGGATTTTTAAAATACATAAAACATGAGTCTTCCAGAGAATGGGATGGTAACAGGCCAGTTTTAGCTATGTCCTCCAACACCACCTACACCTCAGGGATCTAACTTTAGATAGGTACATCAGTAGAAAGGCTTTTTGGGGAGCACTTTGCCAGAATACACCAGCAAGAAATATGTATGCTCAGTCTCTCAGTAAACTTGAATTATAACTTACATACATTCTCTTATGTGTAGCTTCTTTTGTTACACATTCGTGAGATGAATCTATGTTGTTTGTAGTTGTGGTTTATTCTCATTGCTGTGCCATATTTGTGTGCATATAGCACAGTTTATTTTGTTGGTGGACATTTGAATAGTTTTTACTTTTTGGCAATTGATGTTACAGATAGCGCTGCTGTGTGAACATTTTGTCCATGTCTTTTGGTGCACATACATACATATTTCTTTTAGGTACATGTGTATACCCAGGCATGGAATTCTTGGGTCATGAAGTGTACATATGTTTTGCTTTAGATACTGTGAAACAGTATTTCAAAGTGATTGAGTTAAAATTGCCAGGAGTATAAATCAGAGATGAAGTTGCTTTATCCTCACTAACATTTTAAGTTTTTTTTTATTTTTGTCATATTAGTAGGTGTGAGTTGAAAATACTATGAACATTTTTCATTTAGCCAAAGGATTGATCCTATATATAGATAAAATCCAGTTTTTCAATTTCTTTGAAAGTAAATTGGCCTCTTAAGAGGCCAATACTGAATACTTAAGAAGTATTCAGTTATTTGAATGAATCAAGGAATTTGAAACTTTTTTTTTTCTAAGGGGATAATAGGACGAAAAAAAGTCTTTGAGCAACACAGTTGTTCAGCCAGGACCTAGCACAGTGTCTGGTACATAGTAGGTATTCTTGAAGCATCAAAATATTTGTGAAATCCCCACTATGTTCCAAGCACTATATGCTGGAAGTGTCAGTTCACAAAACAAATTCTTAATGGTTCTTACATTTTTGTAAGAGAAGAAAAACTATAAACAAGGTAAGCTCAGGGTAACATGGCTGAAGTAAGTAAACTAGGGTACAGTGATTAAGTGACACCTCTGTGATGCCTCAGCAAGAAGGTAAGATCTGAAATGTGAAAAGAAGTCAAGTCAGCCATATGAAGGAAGTGTATGGCAGAGGAAATAGCAAGTGCGAAGACCCTGTCAGAGTGAGCTTTTGTGGTAGTGTTGAATGCCACGAAGTCAGTTACAACTCACAGCAACCATATGCATAGCAGAAACACTGTCACGTGGTGTCCCATCCTCACAGTTACTGCTCTGCTGTGTAGCCCATTGTCACAGCCATTGTGTCAGTCCATCTAGGTGAGAGTCTTCCTCCTTTTCTCTGACCCTCAGCTTACCAGACATGTCACGTCCTTCTCCAGGAACTGATTCTTCCTGATAACACTTGCCAGGTGCGTGTGAAATGTAGTCTCACCATCCTTGCTTCTAAGGAGCATTCTGGTTATACTTCTTCCAAGACAAGTCTGTTCATTCTTTTGGAAACCCATAGTATATTCAGTATGCTTTGCCAACACCACAGTTCAAAGGCATCATCAATTGTTAGGTCTTCTTTACTCACTGTCCAGCTTTTCATGTCTATGAAGATTGAAAACACCGTGGCTTGGGTCATGTGCACCTTAGTCTTCAAGGTGATATCTTTGTTTTTCAATACTTGAAAGAGGTATTTTGCAGCTGATTTGCCCATTGCAGTGTATCTTGGTTTTTTGGCTACTGCTTCCATAGGTGTTGATTTGGATCCAAGTAAAATGAAATCCTCGACAGCCTGAGTCTCCCCATTTATCATGATGTTGTGTATTGCCCCAGTTGTGAGGAGTTTTGGTTTCTTGATGTTGAGGTGTAATCCATACTGAAGGCTGGTCTTCGATCTTCATCAGTAACAACTTCAAGTCCTTTTCACTTTCACCAAGGGAAGCTGTGTCACCTGTACAACTAAGGTACTTAATGAGTGTTCCTCCAATCCTGATAGCATGTCTTCATTAATAGTCTAGCTTCTCAGATTTGCTAGCATGCAGACTGAATAGGTATTGTGAAAGGATACACAACTCTGATGCATACTTTTCCTGACTTTAAATCATGTAGTATATACTCTGTTGTGTTCAAAGGACAGCATCTTGATCTGTGTATGGAATCTTCAAGAGGACAGTTAAGTGTTCCAAAATTCCCATTATCTCATTGTTATCTGTAATTTGTTATAATCCATACAGTTGAATGCCTTAGGAAAAAATAGGTAAATATCTTTGTGGTGTTCTCTGCTTTCAGTCTGGATCCATCTGACATTGGCAGTGATACCCCTGGTTCCACATCCTCTTCTAAATCCAACTTAAATTTCTGGCAGTTTCCTGCTGTAGCTGCTTTTGAGTAATTGCCAGAAAAATTTTGTTTGCATGTGATATTGTTTGATGATTTTCATATTTGGTTGGATCACCTTCCTTTGGAGTAGACATAAATACAGATCTCTTCCAGTTATCTGGCTAGGTAGCTGTCTTCCAAATGTCTTGGCATAGACGAGCGAGCACTTGCAGCACTGCCTACAGTTGTCAAAATAGTTGGCATTTTGTCAATCCTGGAGTCTTTCTTGCCAGTACTTTCAGTGCAACTTGGACTTCTTTCAGTGCCATTGGTTCCTGACCATGTGTTACCTCCTGAAATGGCTGAGCATCGACCAGTTCTTTTTGGTATAATGACTGTGTTCTGTCTTCGTTTGATGCTTCCTGTGTCATTTCGTATTTCCCTATAGAGTCCTTTGGTATTGCAATCAGAAGCTTGAATTCTTTCTTCAGTTTTTTGAGCTTGAGAAATGGTGAATCTGTTCTTCGCTTTTGATCTTCTAACTTCAGGTCTTTTGCACGTCATCATAATACCTGGCCACCTCGAACCACCTATTGAAATCTTCACTTTTATGTCACCATTTTTTCCTTTTGCATTAGCTACTTAGTGTTCAAGCGCAAATTTCAGAGGTGCTTCTGACATAGGTCTTTTCTTTCTCTCTTGTCTTTAATGACTTCTAGCTTTCTCTGTATGATGTCATTCCACAACTCGTCTGATCTTGAGTCATCAGTGTTCAATGCTTCAGACCTGTTGTTGAGATGATCTCTAAATTCAGGTGAGATATAATCACGGTTACATTTTGACTGTTGTGGACTTTCTCTATTTTCCCTCAGTTTGAACTGGAACTTGGCTTGTAAGTAATTGATGGTCTGATCTGTAGTTAGCCCTTGGCCTTGTTCTGACAGATAGTGAGCTTTTCCATCATCCTTTCCCGCAGATGTAGTCAGTGTTATCCTAAGTATTCTATCTGGTGAGGTTCGTGTGTATGGTTGCCATCTGTGTTGGTGGTGGAGGTATTTGCAATGAAGAAGTCTTTGGTCCTACAAAATTCAATCATATGATCTCCTTCATTGATTCTATCACCAAGGCCATATATTCCAGCTTCCAGTCATCCTTTGTTTCCATGTTTCACATTCCAGTCACCAGTAATTATCCATACATCCTGACTGTGTGTTTGATCAGTTTGAGACTGCAAGATCTGGTAAAAATCTTCAATTGCTTCATCTTTGGCCTTAGTGGTTAGTGTGTAAACTTTATAATATTTCTGTTAACTGGTCTTCTTGTAGGTGTATGGATATCATCCCATCACTGACAGTATTATGCTTTAGTACAGATCTTGAAATGTTACTTCAAGTTATCATTTCTGGCATAGTAGACCATATAATTGTCTGATTCAGAATGACTAATACCAGTCCATTTCAGTTCACTAATGCCTTGGATATTGATCTTAATGTGTTCCATTTTAGTTTTGATGATTTCTAATTTTCCTAGATTCATACTTCTTGTGTTCCAGGTTCCAGTTATTAATCAATGTTAATAGCTGTTTCTTTTCATTTTGAGTCATGCCACATCAGCAAATGAAAGTCCTGAAAACTTGACTCCATTCATATCATTAAAGTTCCTTCTATATTGATGACGCAGTCATATTTTGAGTGTCTTCCAACCTGAGGGGCTCATCTTTGGCACTGTATCAGACACTGCTGTTTGTAAGGTTTTCACTAGCTAACTGTTTTTAGGGGTAGACCACCAATTCCTTCTTCCTAGTCTGTCTGAGGCTGGAAGCTCAGCTGGAGCCTGTTTGTCGTAGCTAACCCTGCTGGTATTTGAACACTAATGGCATAGCTTCCAGCTTCATAGCAACACACAGGCCCCCACACTATGACAGACTAACAGACAGGAACATGGGGGAGAATGAGTTTCTAGTATGAGCAAAATACGGAAACGAGGTCAGACAGTTTGTGAGTGAGGGCAGGAGCTAGATGACAGGAGGGTGGCATATAAACTTTTTGCCAGAGAAAGGAGCATAATTCAATTCCACATGCTATAGGAAGCCATGGGAGGGTTTTAAGCAGACACATACGACCAACTTTGAGTTTTACAGCTCAGTCTGGCTGCTGTTTGGAGGGTGGATTGCAGGGCTCAAAGGGCAGACAGAAGACCAGTTAGGAGGTTGTTGCAGTAGTCCAGATAAGATGATGGATCAGTCATTTGTCCAGATGTATACCGTGAATATTTTCTTCTAGTCTGTGACTTGTTTTTAATCTCAATAGGACATTTGAGAGAGCAAAAATTTTCAATTTTGATGAAGTCCAACTTATTAATGTTTTATAGTTTGTTTTCTGTGCCCTAAGAAATTTTGGTCCAAATTGCAAAAACTTACTGTTTTCTTCTAGGAGTTTTTTTTTTATAGTTTTAGCTTTTATATTTAGGTCTGTGGTCTGTTAATTTTTGTGTCAACCTTTTATTTTAATGACATTATTTATTCTTGCAAATGAACACTTACACCTAATTAGAAGTATGGTGATTGTAAGTAGAAAAATGATTACAATGTGCTTGGGAAAGGCAGAAAACAGATAAATTAGAACTCACAAAATATAAAGTAATAATGTGTATGTAATTTATTTTAGATCCAAATGGTTTTTACTTCAGTTTATAACATAGTGGCATAGTGAATTAAGTGTTACATCTGCTAAGCAAAAGGTCGGCAGTTCAAATCCACCAGGCACTTCTTGGAAACTCTATGGGACAGTTATACCTGATCTGTTGGGTTGGGTTGGGGGGGTCGCTATGAGTTGGAGCCGACTCGATGGTCGGTTTGTTTTTTTTTTCATTTATGTGTAACATAGTATAACAGTGGTCTGCATGTTTTAAAAATTTAGAAACATTTTGAACTCCAAAATGCTAACCTTTAAAGTTTTCAGCTTTATTGCAATGATAGGTTGTTTCCTGAACTTGTGACCTTAGGAAATCAAAAACAACTACCTTCTTGATATGTAAGATTATTTTTTTGACTCATGTTGAACGAATTTTTAAAAAACCTTGTCGTGCTCTAGGTGAAAGTTTACAGTGTAAATTAGTTTCCCATTCAAAAATTGATACAATAGTTGTTTTGTGACCTGGGTTGTAATCCCCACAGTATGTCAGCACTGCCCCTTTATACCCTGGATGCTCCCTGTACATTCTTCTAGTTTTTCTGTCCCTTCCTGCCTTCTCATCTTTGCTTTTGGTCAGGTGTTACCACTTTGGCCTCCTGTACGGGACTGAACAAGAGGCACGTTATTGACGTGTGTTTTTGTTTTATAGTCCTGTCTAATCTTTGACTGAAAGGTAGACCACGGGAGTGGCTACAGTTCTGAGTTTGTATGGTGTCTGGGGGCCGTAGTCTTGGGGATTCCGCCAGTTTCTATCAGATGAGTGAGTCAGATAGTTTTTTGTGGGTTTGAATTTTGTTCTCTACATTTCCTCTCCTCTGTCAGTTACCCTCTGTTGTTACCTCTGTCAAAACAGTAGGTGGCAGCAGTCAGGCACTGTCTGGTGGTTCCTGGGCTCAGGCTGGTGGAGGCTGTGGTTCATGTCGTCCGTTAGTCCTTTGGACTAATGTTTTCCTTGTGTCTGTTTTCCTCATTATCCTTTACTCCGTTATCTGTTGCTTCTGGGACCAAAAGAGGTATCTTAGATGGCTACTTCTAAGCTTTTAAGACCGCAGATGCTACTCACCAGAGTAGGACGTATAACATTTTTTTTATGAACTATGTTATACAATTAACCTCGACGCCCCCCAAGACCATGGTCCAAGCTCTCAGCCCTACTAGGGTATTTGGATATGTCTAGGAAGGTTGTATTATGGCTCTGCCTTGGACAAGTTATGCTAACTTCCCCTGCACTGTACGTTGTCTTTTCCTTTGCCAAAATTAAAACTTGTCTACTATGTAGTTAGTGATTTCCTTCCCCCTTTATTACTGTGTATATTTTTTAGAATGACTTGTAAGCATCTTTTTAATTAGAAAAATTACAAGCAAGTAGAGTTCAGGGTACATCCGTGTAACCTTAAACTGACCAGTTGGTAACTTTTCACCACAGTATCTCTAAATAATGTTTTAATTGAACCATTTGTAAGTAATCATGACATGTTGCCCCGGAAGACTTCTGTAAGAATAATGGCCTTCTTCAGCAAACCACAAAACTATCACTTAGCAAAGCCAATAAATAACTTGATAACATGTAATTCCTAGTCCTTGTCCAAATTTCCCCATGTTGTTTCAAGAATGTCATTTATAGCTGTTTTCTCACCATTCTAGAATCCATCCAAGATTTGCAGGTTAAATTTGATTATGGCATGTCTATGATCATTTTTAAATTCATGACAGTTCTCCCATTCTTCAGTGACAATTTTGAAAAATTCAAATTAGAATGTCCCACATTCTGAATTTATCTGACTGTTTCTTCATGCTAACTGGTTCCTCTCAGTTTTCTAGAAAGTTGAGTCTAGTAGCTTGAGTGTTTATAGGGGTTGTTGTGTACTTATTGCATCAAGCCAGGAAGCATACAATGTCAGTTGGTCTACTAGTGACGACACTTGGTTAATGAGGTGACTAGCATATGCTTCCATTGTCATTTGTGGGGTGATACTTTGGCAGCATCAGTAGCCTTTCACCCAGTGGTTTTAGTGTCCATTGCTGATTGTTGTCTGAACAGTTAAAGTGGTGGTTGCAAAATGGTGACTTTCAGTTCTGTCATTTGTTGTTCATTTATTACTGAGCATTCTACCAAGAAAGTCACACACGCTCTCCTACTACCTTTTTCTCTTCCTCTGTCACTACGGATTCATGGGTTTTGCTTTAATCAACAAGTTAAAATCTATTGTCTTGAAGTATCTTAAAGAATCCTGAATCCTTTTGCCCAACTAGCACTAGTTTCTGAACGTTTACTTGCTTTTGGGCCCAATAAGGTGTCTTAGGCTGAACCTGTGCTTTTTGTCTGCCTTCAATCTGGAATCAGCCACGTCTCCGCAGAGCCCAGGTTTGGAAGGAGCAGTCTGAGTAATGTTTGTGAGTTAGACAGAAAGGTGGTCTCTCTTTTGTGGGATAGTGTCATAAGTGTTGCTGACCAAGATTACTTTCTCCTTTCTTCATAGTTCAGCTTTAATCTCTTAATTGCTATTACTGAAGCACTTCTCTGACTCCAGTTTCTTCAGAGAAGCCTCTTGCTCAGCAACTACTTGCCCACCTCTTTAAGCAATCCTTAACCTGGCATTGATTACAGGTTGTAATCCCACAGCTAGGGGGGACAGAGGAAGGAGCAAGAATGACTATTTTAGAGGATGTTCTTGAAGGATAAATGAATATCTGTCTTGTTCACTTGTTTTCCTAAAGTTTTAATGCTCAACAAATGTTGATTAAATGTGGACTCTAAGGTTTGAGGGCATTATTTTAAAAATCTTAATGTTATTTTTAGTATATCCGCCACCTATTACTGATGAACTTGAAGCAGCTGATGAGTAGGAGCTCGGCTACAGCATCACTGTATTCTCCATAACCCTTCTTTCATCACTGCCATCATCATTCTTGTGGAAGCCTATCAGCTTTTCCCACTAATAGTAAACTGAAGAGAAAGATAATTGTGTTGTATACTCCATCTTTCAGCACTTATTATGTGCCTGGTATGTATTAGGCACTCAAACATTTGTTTAATAAATATCAGACACTTGTTGAATGGAATTTGGACGACTCAAATTTTGTTGCTTTCCTTCTAGTGTTGTTAGGTGCTGACATTGAGTCTGTTTCAACTCATAGTGACCCTGTGTGTAACAGAAGGAAACACTGCCCTGTCCTGCTCCATACCCACAGTCATTGCACTTTAACTTCTTGTTGCAGCCACTGTGTCATTCCATCTTGTTGAGGCTCTTCTTTCTCACTGATCCTCTACTTTACCAAACACGATGTCCTTCTCCAGAGGGTGATCCCTGTTGACAACAGGTCCAAGTACCTAAGATGCAGTCTCGCCATCTTTGCTTCCGAGGAGCCTTCTGGTTGTACTTCCAAAACAGACCTGTTTGTTATTTTGGCAGTCCATGGTGAATATTCTTCAGCACCACAATTCAAAGGCATCACGTCTTCTTCTGTAGTCCTTCTTCATCATCTGGCTTTCACATTCATATGATGCAATTGAAAATACTGTCCTGGTTTGGGTCAGGTGCCCCTAGTCTTCAAGGTGACATCTTTGCTTTTCAACACTTTAAAAGAGGTCTTTTGCAGCAGATTTTTCCAGTGCAATGCGTCTTTTGATTTCTTGGCTGCTGCTTTCATGTCTGTTGATTGTAGATCCAAGTAAAATGAAATCCTTGACAACCGCAGTCGTTCCTGCATTTATCATGTTGTGGCTAATTGATCCAGTTGTGAGGATTTTTGTTTTCTTGATGTTGTGTAATCCACACTGAATTAAGTGGTATGACTCTTATTTGATGATAGATTAAGGGAGCTTTGGGCTGCAGACTCAAAAGCAGGAGCTAATCAGGGACATAAGTATTGAAAGGAGACTGGGGCAAAGTGGAGAGTGAAAGCCCCTGTCCAAAGGCAGCAGAAAACACTAGCTCTAGACTCTGCTGCCAAGAAGGATGGCAGGTCCAATGATGCATGAACTTCTAGTTTTGCTTTTTAAAAAAACACGAATATGTCTGATGTTGGCCCTTGATTCAAAGCTTTGTGCATTTTTTGTTGTTGTTTTGTTTTTTAAGTACTATGTAGGCCAAACACAAGTCATTGGTAAGCCAGAGTAGGTCTTGAGTAGCCAATTTGCTAGAATGGATATTGTTTGAGTTTCTTTCCAGTTCTGACATTTGATGATTTTGTTCATTGGGTACAGTGAACACGTGGTGAACTTAAAGGTTGGCAGTTCTAATCTACTGAGCAGTGCCTCCAAAGAAAGGCCTGGTGGTCAGCTTGTGTCTGAAAACTCAGCTATTGAAAACCCTGTGGAGCACAGTTCTCCTTTGACACACATGTGAGTTGGAGTGGACACCCTGGCAAAGTGGTTCTTTTTTCAGAATAATATTGCTGTACTATATTATGGCCAGCAGGGGGAGGAAGAGTACTCTAATAATTTTTCTTTCAAGTTTGATCCCAGAATAACTTCGAATAAATAAAAATTTAGCAAAAACAGTATAGGCTATGTCCCATGAACATGAAGAATGTGAGATATCTCTAAATGTTATAAATTTGAAAAATTGAGGATTCTAAACCTCAATGAATCCTTGCATTACTAATTTGATTGGTTTGTCATGGAATCAAATGAAGACATCCATCCATCCATCCATCCCCTCACTGCCCTGTAGTCCTGCCATGTAGTCCAGAAGTTTGTGGATCTGCAGAGAAAGGAAGAGAATGTACAGGAGTTGGCAACTGGAAGAGGAGGAGAAAGGTAACAATCACCCAGCACCTAGATTGTACCTGAGCCTCATAGATACAACTCCTTACTGTGCAAATTCTTACTTGTTTTCCAGAACACAGGACTCAGGCAACCTGAGTAATTTGCTTAAGATAGCACAAAAACAAACAACGCTGAAATTCAAGCACCTGTTTACCCTGGTGGTGCAGTTGCTAAGTGCTAGTATGTCTGCTAATTCAAAAGGTTGGCAGTTCAAATCCGCCAGGTGCTCCTTCAAAACTCTTATGGAGCAGTTCTACTCTGATCTATAGGGTCGCTATGAGTCAGAATTGACAGCATTGGGTTGGGTTGGGTTTGGGTTGGTTATTTAACTCTAAAACTTGTGGATATCCCACCTCATTCCGTTCTCTAAAACCAGAGTTGACAAATGTTGAACAGCCAGCTTGAGGAAAGAAAGGACGGAGGAGAATTATCCATATAGATGTACAAAAGTTTATTATAATGTATTGTCATAAAGGATGTGTATCAAGTAATTTACAAAAGATAATAAAGCATACAATATCATCATGAATTCCGTACAGCCAATTGATTTTCACAGAATGCTTTCATTGAGTTTTGTGAAACTCTCATATTCCCAGTCAACCTATGGTTACAGTTCAATCATGATCTGACAAAATTAGGCCAATGCTTGAGTACTATCTGATTCAGTAAAGAAGTTGCTCAGTCATTGATGAATGAGTTAGTTCCAATATGAATATTCATTGTTACTTTCTTTGACATTAAAGAGTAAGACCAAAGTGAAACAAACGTTGAAACTTTCCCTTTCTGTCATGCAACATTATCTTTCTGTCTGTTTTTTTGGCATTTCAGTTTTGCTGCCTGGGTTGAGGTGTAGTCTGTGTAACCTAATGCTCTTCTCTAATGTCTGGGCTTCTAGTCCACCCCACTCTTCTGACTTTAGTCTACCTCCTTGTTGGGTCCGCGGGTCTGTATTGTCCATGGGTAATCGGTGCAGGTGAAGATGACACACAGAAAGCACTAGTGGTGAGGAGGAAAGCTGGTAACTCTGATGTCCCAATGCAAACTTGGCATCGTGCAGCTCATTTTTATTTAATGAGCAAAACATATATACATGCAGCAAATAAGCTTTGATTTGAATAGAATTTGGGAAGTTTCTCACAAAGCAAACTTCTTATCTAAGCAGCATAACAAAGGCCACTTCCTCAGGTGAGCTTAGAGGAGGAAAGCATGTAGGGCTGGGCAGGGGTACAAAGGTCTGATTCAGAGGGCGAGACCCATCATTTTTGAGGATCTGATGTCATGCATTCCAGTCGTTTTGGGCTGCATACATTCACTCTTTCACAGGCTCACAAGCCCTGCCCCCAGGCCATAATGCTTGTCCTCACCATGGCCACATTACCCACAGCCTTAACTGTGGCCATGTTGCCCAATTCCTCATTATTTACATTACTTAAAATGTAATTCAGATTAAGACAGTAGCAGTGGAGGGGACAAGGAGAGGCTTGGGGCAAGGTATAAACAAACACAGCCTGAGAAAAAATTCTGTCTATTAAATTCTTCAAAGTAAGACCTTGGGCTGTGGAGTTGCATTTAGATACCAGTCTGCTTTAAAATCTTGAGCATCACTTTTAGGATAATGTCCCAAATCCTCCATAATTTGTGCCTTGGCTGCCTTACTAACAGAATCTCTCTCTGTTCCCCTCTGTACTCAGTGCTCCAGCCACATCAACTCTTTGGTCTTGCTTGGAGGTACTTGTTTATTTCGATATGATTCCATACCTTTGCATGGCTGAAATGTCCTCTCTTGTTTGAGCACAGTGTTGGGCACATAGTAGATGCTCAATAAAGTTTATTTGAATGAAAGAAAGAAGGAAAGACTACAATGATGGCTTCAATCAGACATTGCGAAGAAATAATAGGTGTGACTGGGTTAACATAAAAAAATATGTCTCCTGTCAGGCAAACAAAGTTACTTTAAAAATGGAAGATACTTTCATTACTGTCTATGTTTGCCTCTAAAGAGGTTTCACCTAGACTTGAAAATTCATCTGACTGGACACTCTAATAACACAGAAGTGTTTTTGGCAATTGTTTTGGCATTTGTTGTTTTAGAAAGTTGAAATTTATTACTGATGGGTTAATATTCTTGTTACAGTAGACATGTCTGTATTAGACTTCTTATAAAACTCAAAAACCTATTGTTGTGGAGTGAATTCCAACTCAGAGACCCTATGAGACAGAGTAGAACCAACCCATAAGGTTTCCAAGGAGCTGCCAGTGAATTGGAACTGCTGACTTTTAGGTTAGCAGCCGAACACTTAACCCCTGCACCAGCAGAGCCCCCAGTGTTCTAGATGTGATTGTGGGGATAGTTGTACACTGTAAATAGACTAAAATTCATTGAATGGTACACCCAAAACTGGTGCACTTTATGGTATGTCATTTTTATCTAAAAAGTCATCCACAAATTACATAGAGACCTTTAAAAATGGTAGACCCTTAAAATGAAATTTTTATGTCCTTGAGAAAAGACTTTCTATAGCAATAGCATTTAAGGTTTATGGCCACTGTGCACCAAGTTCATTTTTCTTTTTAAGAAACTAGTTTTTAAATTTATTAATTACAGTAAAAGAAAAAAATTCTAAGATGTATCAATTATCTATGATAAACCCTCGCCCCCCCAACCCTTGTAGCCAACACAGTTATTTTCTTCTGTAGATAATTCTATTTTTAAGTCCTTATAACAGGGGTCTCATATAATATGTGTCCTTTTGACACTGACTGATTTCACTCAGCATGATCTCTTCCAAATTTTTTATCAAAAGAATTAAAAGACCACCTACAGAATGGAAAAAAATATTTGGCAACTATATGTGAGACTGACTTCTGATCTCCATAATCTACAAGGTGCTACAAGGTATCAAGAGAAGGATAAATAATCCAATTAAGTGATGCATGAAGGAGATGGACAGACACTTCTCTAAAGAGGATATCCAGGCAGCCAAAAGACACATGCAGAATTGTTCACGATCATTAGCTATTAAAGAAATTCCAATCAAAACTATGATGCGATACCAACTTACCCCAACAAGGTTGGCCATCATCCCAAAGACACAAAACAACAAATGCTGGAGAGACTGTGGAGAAATTGGAACTCTCCTACACTGCTAGTGGGATTTCAAAATGGTACAACCTCTTTGGAAAGCAATCTGGCACTTCCTTGAAAAGCTGGAGATAGATACACCATTTGATTCTATAATTCCACTGCCTGGAATTTATCCTTCAGAAACAAAGGTTGTCACACGAACAGACCCATATACATGAATGTTTGTTGCAACACAGTCCACAACAGCTAAAAAAGGTGGTATCAACCCAGATGCCCACCAACTTCATTTTTGAGATATAATTTATATGCCATAAGATGGGTCAATTTTAAGTGTCCAAGTCAATGAATTTTAGTGTATTTACAGAGTATACAACCATTACTGCAATCAATTTTAGAACACTTCCTTGTATTCAACTTATAGTCACTCCCTATTCCTATCTTCAACACTAGGCAACCACTAATCCACTTTCTATATCTGTAGATTTGCCTTCCCTGGACATTTGAAATACATGCAATTATACGATATACGTTCTTTTGTGACTGGATTATTTCAGTGAACACAATGTTGTTTGGGTTCATCCATGTTGTAGCATGTATCAGCACTTTATTTGTTTTTTATTGTGGAGTAATGTTCCATTGTATGGATAGCCCGCACTTTGTTAATCTATTGGCCACTGGGTGGAAATTGACGTTATTTCCACCTTTTGGCTATTTTGAATAATGGTTCTCTGAGCATTTCCTTAGAAGTACTTGTGTGGACATAGTTTTTCATTTGTGTTGGGAATATAACTAGGAGTGAAATTGTTGGATCCTAGGTCTGTATTTGGAAATTCTTGTGGTGCAGTAGTTAAGTGCTACATCTGCTAACCATGAGGTCAGCTGTTCAGATCCTCCAGGTGTTCCTTGGAAACTCTGTGAGCAATTCTACACTATCCTATAGGTTTGCTATGAGTTGGAATCAATTAGACAGCACTGGGTTTGGTATATTTTGTTTGTTCTATGTCTATATTTAACTTTTAAAGAAACTGCCAAACTGTTTTCCAAAGTAACTCCATCATTTTACATTCTCACCAGCAATCATGAGTATTCTGGTGTCTCCATATCCTCACCAACATCTCTGATTGCTGTTTTACTCATAGTCACTTTATTGTTAGGTTCCATTGAGTTGGTTCAGACCACAGTGACCATATGCAGAACAGAAGTAAACGCTGCCTGGTCTTGCACCATCCTCATAATTCTTGTTGTGCTCAAGCCCCTTGTTGCAGACACTGTCAGCCCAGTGTGTTGAGGATCTTCCTCTTCTATGACTCTCCATTTTACTAAGCACGATGTCCTTCTCCAGAGGCTTATGCCTCTTGATAATAAGTCCAAATTATGTGAAATCTAGTCTTGCCACCATGCTTCTAAGGAACATTCTAGTTATACTACTTCCAAGACAGATTTGTTCTCTTTGGTGGTCCATAGTATATTCAGTATTGTTCTCGAGCACCACAATTCAAAGACATCAGTCCTTCTTCAGGTCATTTTTATTTATTGTCCAGCTTTCACATAGGAGATGATCGAAAATACTACGGCTTGGGTCAGGCCACCTTAGTCTTCAAGGTGTTATCTTTGCTTTTCAGCACTTTAAAGAGGTCCTTTGCCGCAGATTTTCTCAATGCAATGTGTCTTTTGATTTCTTGACTGCTGCTTCCATAGGTGTTGATTGTGGATCCAAGTAAAATAAAATCCTTGACACTGTCAATCTTTGCATCATTTATCACGGTGTTGCCTATTGGTCCAGCTCTGAGAATTTCTGTTTTATTTATGTTGAGGTGTAACCCATAGTAATTCTAGCAGGTGAGAAATAGTACCTTATTGTGGTTTTGATTAGATTTCACTAATGACTAATGGCATTTGGGCATCTTTTTATATATTCATTGGCCACTTGTAATCCTCTTTGGAGAAATGCCAGTTAGATCCTTCTCCCATTTTAAAATTGGATTATTATTATTTTTTTTTTACTATTAAGTTGTAGAAGAGCTCTTTGTATGTACTGGATGTGTCTCATATCATATACATGATTTGCAATTTTTTTCCTCCCTGTCAGTGGGTTTCCTTTTCACTTTTTAAATGTTGTCTTTTGAATCACGTGTTTTAAATTTTGATTCAGATCAAGTTATTATTTTTTCTTTTATCACTTGTACTTTACATATTATTTCTAAGAAATCATTGCCTTCAGGTTCCATTTGAAGTCCTTTACCTTGGTGGCACAGTAGTTAAGTGCTAGGACTGGTAATCAAAAAGCTGATAGTTCAAATCTACCAGGCACTCCTTGGAAACTGATGGGACAGTTCTACTCCATCCTATAGGGTTGCTGTTGCTATGAGTCAGAACTGATTCAACAGTATGAATTTTTTTTTAACATATATTATCACATTGAATCCTCACATACCCTGTGAGTTGAGTATTATTATTGCCAATTTTCCAAACCGGGGAGCTTAAATATTTTTTGCAAAGCCTCCCAGTTTCTAAGGGATGGGATCAGTATTTGTACCCATGTTTCAAATCACTAAGATTTTCAATGGCCAGTCTTAGTTTCCAGAGAAATTCTTGTGGCACAATGGTGAAGCACTCAGTCATCAACCAAAAGATTGGCAGTTCAACTGGTGACTCTGTGGGAGAAAAGACCTGGCAGTCTGCTCCCAGAAAGTTTACAGCCTAGGAAACCATATGGAGCAGTTTTATTGGGGTAATTCTACTCTGCCCTACAAGGTCACTGCAAGTTGGAATCTACTTGAAGGCACACAACAGCAACAAAAACAATCTTAGTTCCTATCCTTTAGGGCTTGAGAGAAGGGCTTCACAAGCTAAACTGGAATCGAAAGGCAAAGAGAGACAGCACAATGGAGCTATTGGCACAGTGCTAAAAGGTGAGTCATATCTTTACTCTGATTGGTGAGCCCCAGAAGCACCAGAAATACTACTTAATAAGACAAATTTTCCGCCTCCCACTGGAGCATTTGGAGAATAATTAGCCAGAACCTGGGGGAGTTGAAATGTCATTAGAAGAAGACCAATTCAAATCAACAAACATTGAATCACTGGGCTGCTGGGCTAGTGGATGCTGGCACTGCCTTCCTGTTTCTTGTATTAGGCCTTGAGGGGGGAACTTGGAAAACTTCTTTTAGAAAAATAGGTTGCGAGATGAGGGAAAGGGGGAACCAAGATGACCTATATTTCTGCAGCAGCCACCTCTTAATTGGTGTCCTGTCTCTAGTTGCAACCCACCCCTGAGTCCTTTATTTGGGGTCCCCAGAGCCAACAATCACATCACTCCTCGGTTTTAAAACTCTTCAGGAGCTCCCTGTTCTCTGGTTACTGTTCATTGGAGCTGGAAGTTCTTGCCCCTATGGGCAGCTTCAGTCACGGGGAGCCATGTGACTATCTGAAGCCCTTCTCTCAAGGCCAGGAATTGCTCAAGAATCTTCCAATTCACTTATGTACAGTGTTTTCTCAAGGGCACCCCAAACAAGGAACACTGTGTTTGAATTTTCATTTTCAAGGTTTGCTGGTTTTCTTTTTCTTTTTTGCGGGAAGGGGCGGGGAACCTATAACCAAATTGGAAACTTGAGCTACATGGTGATTAAGTGCTATGTCTGCTAACCAAAAGGCTGGTGGTTTGAGTCTACCAGGTGCTTGTGAAAACTCTATGGAGCAGTCTAATCTGTACTATAGTGTTGCTATGAGTTGGAATCGACTCAGTGGCAGTGGGTTTTTTTGGTTTGGTATTACCAAATCGGAAAACCTTGGTGGTGTGGTGTGGTATAGTGATTAAGAGCTATGGCTGCTAACCAAAAGACTGGCAGTTCAAATCCATCAGGCTCTCCCTGGAAACCCTATGTGGGAGTTCTTTCTATTCAGTTCTGTAGGGTTGCTCTGATTCAGAATCATCTTGGTGGCAGTGGGTTTTGAAATTGTTATTATTATTATTTTTTTGGTAGTTTTCTCACCAAATCAGGAAAGTCTGGTGGCATAGTGGTTAAGAACTACTGCTGCTAACCAAAAGGTCAGCAGTGGAATCTACCAGGTGTTCCTTGGAAACTCTATGGATAGTTCTACTCTATTCCATAGGGTTGCTATGAGACAGAATCAACTCAATAGCATTGAGTTTTTATTACCAAATCAAACCCACTGAGGTTGAGTGCATGCTGACTCATAGCAACCCTGTGGGACACAGCATTATGGCCCCATAGGGTTTCCAAGGAGTGGCTAGTAGATCAAACTACCAACCTTTTGGTTAGCAGTCACAGTTCTTAACCACTGTGCCACCAGGCCTCCATGCTTTAGAAAGATAACGTTTAATTCCTCAGCAAGGACATGCCTTTTCCTGGCCTCTTCAGCCTCCTCTCTCAGCACTCCCCTCTATGTGCCCACAGTATCTGTCACACCCCCATCGCCACCCCCCACCACTGCACTTACCATCCTGTGATTTAACTGAGTGTTTACTGTCTCCTCCATTTGACGCAAGTGCTGAGTTCAGTGCGGGTGGAAACAGGCTTGCCCATGGTAGGAACCCCTGAGTGCAGCACAGAACCTGGCTAGAAAGGGGTTCAGGGTACACATGGGTCAGCCAGTAGCAGAGGTCAAGGCCAGAGGCGAAATGTCTGCTGATTGCAAAAAGAGTGAAAAGGGAAGCCCAGGTACTTCCCCTCCATGAAGTTTCATTTGAGGGCCTGAAATGACTGCCCTATGACTGACTGATCTTTCCTCCTCTGTCTGCCTGACAAAATGTGTTGCATTAAGGACACTGACTTTTTAAAGCTACATAGCAATGAATTTACACACAGGGAAGGCCTTAAAGTCTAGTGGTTAAGAGCTACAGCTGCTATCTGAAAGACTGTCAGTGCAAATACACCAGGTGCTTCTTGGAACTATGGCAGCAGTACTGGTCTGTCCTATGGGGTCACTAAGAGTCACTAAATGGCAATGGGTTTGGTTTTCTTTAAAGTTAGCAAAAGGGTTTATGGCTTAAGGAGACTGCAATTGTCATGTAATAAAATCATAATAGCTAAGATTGCAATTGTCCTTATGGCTTAAGGAGACTGCAATTGTCATGTAATAAAATGATAATAGCTAAGATTGATTGGACATTTACTGGTATGTCAAGTATGTAGGCAGTCCTGATGACTCCTTTCTAAGCTGATTATGACATTAGTAGAAAGCCCCCGCCTTATTTTTTTTACTATTCATTATTATTGTTTCTTTTCATTATCAGTGTCTATAAATCCCATCTTTGTTTATCTTTAGGATTTGGAAACATTACACTTAAACTTACAGATATGACAACAGCTTTATAGGTGTCAACTCAGTCCTTACAACAATCCAGTGAGGTAGGTACTCTTATTATTTCCAGATACAGGTACACATATAATGTCTACATATTGAGACTGTATAATTTGCCCTAAGTGATAAAGCTATTAACGACTGATAGATTTGCACTGCCAGCCTTTGCTTAGCAGCCAAACTCTTATTCACTATGCCACCAGGATTCCAATCAATGGTAAAGCCTGAATTTCCACCTAAGTGGTACAGTTCTAGAGTCTGTATGCTCAAGGACTCATCGATTGAGGACTGAAGGACACTGATGACATTCAGCTTTTTGCTCCAGCCGAAACCCTGCTGGAGATGTTCCTGCTGGTTAAGGATGGTACAAACAGAGGTCCTCCACATCTGCCTCCTCCACTTAACTCTCCTGCCTTGAATCAGGATTTCTCCAAGCTCTCTTCTCTATGCTGCTGTCACCAGTTACCTCCCTTTACCACCAAAGGCTGCAAACACTTATGCTGTTCTACCTCACCGTTTGCTGTGCCCAGCAGACTCTAACTTCACATGTTAACTCCTTTCACCTCTCCTCCTTCTCCTCCAGGTAGAAGTAGCCTTCCCTTTTCTCATGCTCCCAGGATCATCTACGACCTCTGTCACATCCTCACGACGTGGCTCTGAGGTTATGGTGGGATGTGTTTGCCTCCCTCACTGGACTGTGGGCTTTTGAGAAAGGGAATAGTGTTTTGCTTTGAAGCCAGCCTCATTAAGGAGACAGAATAAAAAAAAAAATCTAATAATCTAATAAAAAACAATCTAATAATCATAATAAATACTAAAAAGTAATTTACATGTTGTCTAAGTCTGGCAAGTAATGACAGAGCGAGACTTCCACTGGCCTTCTTTGCCATTTCTCAAAGCCAAAACAGTTGTCCCCCAAATCCCTTGCTCAATCCTCATGGAGAATCTAGTCTTGGTGGAACCTTGCCATTCTTCACTCACAGCCCAAACTCTTAGTCTTTTAAGTCCACAACTTTCTGTCCCTTTTCATGAAATGCAGCAATCTCTGTGGCTTCCTAAGTTTAGGGCTCTGCCCTCTATCCCTCAGAAACACAGTGGTCCAGGTGCACAAAAGGCCTGGTGGTCAGGGAAGGCTGGTGCGGCTAAAGGGTTTGTATTTTCTCTCCATCACACTCACCTTTGTATCCTAGATGCCTAGTTCAGGGCTTGCCATGTGATTGGTGTTCCTGAGAGTGACTTTCCTTCTCTTTTCCCTCTCCCTTTGGAGAAAAGTCCAAAGTGTGTCCACGGCCTTCCACAAGCTGGTCGTCACATGCCTTCCTCTTTCTGTCTTCGATGTCTCCAATTTAAATGTTACAGGTTTTAAATAAGCAGCCCCCACTTTCTGCGCCTGCATTTTCCTCCCTCTCTCCCTACCTTTGTTCAGTCCTTGTTTCTCTCTGAGATGTCCTCCCTGGCCCTAAGCATCTGAGCTGCCCCAAACCCAGCCCTTCCTTGACACTCTTTCATGATCACCCCCCATCTCCTCGTCCTTGGGGCCACCAGGTGCTGCCAGGACCATTTTTCCTGCCTTGTGACTTTGCCTGAATCACAGCCATGATGAACTTTTTCATTAGTGTCTTAAACTGATTATTTGAGTTATTGCCTCAGCTAGATTGTAAGTTTCTTAAAACAAAACCAGAACTAATGTAACTGAACAGCAAGCTGAGGTCATCATCTCAATAAGGTATAACCATATTTCAACAAATCTTAGCACCTATTATGAGACACATCTGCCTTCTGAGAAATTAATATGTGAAAAAAAAATGTGTCTTAGATAAAATTCTATCCTAAGCCCCAAAGAGAAACAAATAAAAACCCCAAACCTGTTGCCATCCAGTTGATTCTGACTTACAGCAATCCTATAGGACAAAGTTGAAACTGACCCACAGGGCTTCCAAGGAGTTGCTGGTGGATTTGAATTGCTGATCTTTTCGTTAGCAGCCAAATGCTTAAACAACGCACCACCCAGCTCCTATTTCATTCCTACAGTTAGGGACCCCAGAGGCTGAAGACAATTAGCATTCCACCAGTTATTGGGCCACTCTCAGTCACCTCCCCTCCATGTCACTCACTTACCCTAAGTTGTTTTGCAGACCCTCTGGAGAGTCCAGAATGGATCCAGGTCTAACCAGCACAGAATGGTTAGACACGTCCAGAACAAAGATGACCAACAGGTGACCTCAGGCCAGCACACGTGTGAAATAACATACACAAACTCTGCCAAGGAACCAAAATCACTGGACATATAGTAGCTGAACCCATTTCAAAAGTGAAGAGTCTGTTAGCTACTTCTGTGTCCAGTCTTAACCTTGTCTGGTAAAAAATAATCAGTGGGAACTATAACTAGAACTTTCTGATCCTGTCCTGATCTTCCACCCTTATATGATAATACAAATTATAAATTATAAAATGTAATGCTTCCTCAAACCAAGAAACTCAGTCTGAGGTTGATACCTGAATTCCTGCTTGCTAGCCTTTGAAACAAACTCTTTTTATTCTTCTCAAAACCAGCATGTGAGAGTTTGGCTTCTTGTACGACACTAGGCACAAATCCTTTGGTCCGATTTCACTACAGATGCACAGACTGAGAGTTAGCAAGTTTCCAGCTCATTGGCTAGCTTTGCTCTGCCTGGAAGAGACAAAAGAGCTCTGTCCCAGGTTTTTCACTTTACTGTTCTTTTTATTTGGTGGCTTGTTTCCTTACCTCCTCCAAGTCTTTGCTCATATGTTACCTTCTCAGTGAGAACTTCTTACACACTATTTAACATAGCAACCCGCTCACCCCATTTTTCGTTCTTTTATCGTCATTTATTTTTCTCCACCTCTTACTTGTTTATTGCCAGATGTCCCACTAGTATGTCAGCTTTAAAGGAGGGCAGCAGTTGTGTCTGTTTGGCTTATAGCAGTTAGAATCAACTGGATGGCAACAGTTTTTGTTTCCCCAAAGTCTAGAACAGTGCCTGGCCTGTAATAGGCAGTCCATAAATAAATGTTGAATGAATGGAGTTTGAGTTTCAGCAGGCCAGGGAAATATTTTTTGCTCACCACTTATATCCTCAGTGCATTCATTCAAGTAGTACATGGGACACAGTGAGTCCTCAATAAATATTTATCGACTGAGAAATGTATGAAGCTCTGATGAACTAGGTAACATGCTCAGGGCCACCCAGCCTGGAAAGGGGAAGAGCAAGGATAGGAGGTCAATGCCGTGGACTTGGGCCCTTTTACTCCACTTGGCAACAGTCAAAACCAAACCCTTTGTGGTGGAGCCCTTCTGACTCACGACAACACCAAGTGTTACAGAGTGGAATTGCTGTAATCTTTACAGAAGCAGATCGCCAGGCATGGCTTCAGTACTCTGCTGGGTGGGTTCCAACCACAAGTCTTTGGGTTAGTGTTGTTGTTGTGGTTAGGTGCTGTTGAGTTAGTTCTGACTCATAGCGACCCTATGCACACCAGATGGAAACACTGCCCGGTCTTGCACCATGTCCACAATTGTTTTAATGCTGAAGCCCATCGCTGCAGCCAGTTTGTCAATCTATCTCGTTGAGGGTCTTCCTCTTTTTATCTGACCCTCCAGTCTACCAAGTGTGATGTCCTTCTCCAGAGGCTGATCGTTCCTGACAACAGGTCCAAAGCATGTAAGACGCAGTCTTGCCATCTTTGCTTCCAAGAAGCACTCTGGTTGTACTTTTTCCAGAACAGATCTGTTTGTTCTTTTGGCGGTCCGTGGTACACGCAACAGTAAATTCAAAGATGTCAATTCTTCTTCTGTCTTCCTTATTCACTGTACAGCTTTCAAATGCATATGATGAGACTGAAAATACCATGGCTTGGGTCAGACACACCTAATACTTCAAGGTGACATCTATACTTTTCCATACTTCAAAGAAGTCCTTGGCAGCCTATTTTCCCAATGCAATGCACCTTTTGATTTCATAGCAGCTGCTTCCACAGGCACTGATTGTGGACACAAGTGAAATGAAGTCCTTGACAACCTCAATCCTTTCTCCATTTATGATGATGTTGTTTACTGGTCCGGTTGTGAGGATTTTTGTTTTCTTGATGTTGAAGTGCAATTCATACTGAAGGCTGTAATCTTGGATCTTCACTTTGGGTTAGTATTGGAGTACAAACCCCTTTGCGACTCCCAGGGACCTTGCCCCACTAGGTAGCGACTGCCTGACTCTCTTATTTGCTGAGAAGGATTTTTTTTTTTGAAGATATCTTTGTTTCCCCAATGCGCAGGGCACTGTTTTACAAGTAGGTAGTATGGCTGCAACAAATCCTTGTATTTTACAACTAGGCCACACCCATTTCAGTCTCTGGGGTTAAATGGGCTTGCAGGTATACGCCGGCCCCTGAGGACGTTGTAAACAAACAATAGGTAGCTCGCTCTTCCATCTCCAACAGGCTATCCAAAGGCCAGGCTGAAGAGTTTTCCGTTCACTTTACAGCACCTTGACCCTAACCATTTACTCCGCTTCTCGAGATCTGTCCCGCCAACCTTCCAGCGTCTGCTCCTTCAGATGTAGGGCCCGCGGGGAAACCAAGAGAGGGAACCCTTCCCCAGCCCCAGGCTTCACTGGTACAGGGAGCCACCCGGAGGATTTGCGGGTCCTGGGCCGGGGGCCGAGCAGGCGCGCCAAAGCGGGGGACGCGCCGCCGCTCCGTGCGGGGGTGCGCGCGTGTGCCTGCCGCCCCTCCCTCACCAGCTCTGGTTGCTACGTGATTTCTTTGTCAATGAGGCGCCGCTCAGAGCTGCAGTAACGCTGGCGGCCCAGGAGCCGGAGCTGGAACCCGAGCCGCAGCTAGCTAGCGAGTGAGAGACGAGAGTGAGGCGAAGAGGCAGCAGCCGGCGGCGGGAGGGAGGGTCCCGAGCGGCGCCCCGCGGCCACCAGTCCGTGCTCCTCTCAGCCTCGTCCCCTCTGTCTGCAGAAGCGACACCGGGGGAGGGGACCCCGGGCGGCGCCTGTCCCACCCTCGCTGCCGGGGAAGAGCGGACGCGCGGCGACAGGCACCGTGGGAACCAGGTCCGCGCCTGTCGCGGCTCCATGCGGCCCCAGCCCCTGCGCCTGTGAAGCCGCGGCTCCCCGGAGTCCGCCCGGTTGCGGGAGGCAGGACGAGCGAGCAAGTCGCGCCGCCCAGCGCCCCCTACCTTGGCGCCCGGGCCATGGCTGGAGATGCCCGCTGAGGCGCGGGGCGCCGAGGGCTGGGCTCCCCGGCACAGTGCGGACCGAGGCAGCGGCCTGGATGTGTGAAGCGTCCCCATGGCTCCGCAGGAGGCGAAGCCGCAAGGCCGGAGGGATTCTGTTCCGGCGGCGCCAGGGCGCAGGGGCTGGCCCGAGGAGCACGGGCTCGTTGGGGTCGGCGGGGAAGCCACGCGCTGGCCGGGCTTGAGGGACCACCAGCCGGCGCGGTGTTCCCAGGCCGGCGCGCCCGAGGCTGCGCCGCTGCCGCCGCTGCTGCTGGGACTTCTGCTGCTGGCGGCTCTCCCGGAGCACTGCCGGGCCAACACTGGTAAGCACTTGGCGGCTGCTTTGCGTCGGCGGAGGTTCTGGAGGAGAGGGGCTGCCCATCCGGGCCAGCACTTGGCAAGGTGGCGGTGGGTAGAGAGGTCTTTGCAGTACTGGAGTTGAGTTTCTTCCTCCTTTTGCTGCTGCAGTAGCAGGCGAACTGTCAAGAAGTCTGTCTCCCAGGAAGGCACCGCTGGGCAGGGAAGAAAAAAGAAGTGCCTTCACATCTTCCTGGACAAGTAGTAGCTCCTTTTTAGTAGTCCCGGAGGCACGCTTCACTGAGATAAAGGCACAAATGAGATGTTTTAGTAGGACGCTTTTGAGGATGGGGACGTCCACTATGTTTGGGGCTTCCTGTAGGATATCCACTTTGTCTTAACTGCGTGCGATGGCCGGAGAGTTTTAACCAGATTTCTCATAGGCTTCCCAAATAGCGTTTTTTCCTCGGTGTTGATAGCGGACCCCTTTTCTTTTAGGATAGTGGTACCTGAAATAATTGCTTGCACCTTGCAAAGGAATACAGACCCTGATCAAGTATACAGTCCACTGTTTGCAGGAGGCTAGTTAAAAATGACCACACTTGACTCTTAGAACCCTAAAAATTCTTAAGAAATAGATTTGTGGAATTCCTTGGACAATTTTGAGAAATCTGTTGAAACTATTTGGAGGGGGGGAGCATTCTGCAGATATGCTGCAAAATGTACCCTGTGCAGTAAGCAATCGCCTTTGAAATAAGAATGATTACAACCGTGCGTGTAAAGGGCAGGCTTCTGTGTTGTGATGAAATTCTGGGCTCTTGGTATATTTCTTTTCTTTTTAAAAGAAATATGGCTCTCATTCACCTAATATAGTCTTGTAGTTTTGGTGGATTTTAGCAAGGATTAATGAGGACCATTTTCTTTACCTGCATACCTCTCCCCCAAAGTAGATTAAAATTCCTTAATTATGACGGAGTGCACACTATATAAGACAATTTCAGGCTGAATATCTCTTTTCTTCAATGGTTTCTTTCAAAGCAGATTTCCCTTTGATTTACTCAGCAGTGCTGAGATGATGAGGTGTCTGTGTCTGCAAGTTACTGTCAAGGAATTTTCAGTGGTGATCATAGAGGTTAGGAAGTTCCATAATCTTTGGACGAGTGCCTGAGAGCTGAGAAAAGCCTCTAAAGACTTTTATAGACCTTAGTTTTCATGCCTTTATCAGTTATATATATTCAGCACCGTGGTTCAAAAGTAAGTCCTGGATGAGGTGCATCTCAAAAGTTTAGTATTCATTTGCTCAGAATGACACAGCGTTTTTGTTTTAAAAGGAATCAGATCCTTGATAGTTTTGTAAACTGTTGATGAGATATTAACTTTTGTATATTGTTCAGTTAGGTGCAGAGACTGAAAACTGTTCATCTACCTGCAATATGTGAAATTTGACTTTCGTGTACTGTTCTTATTGACCCTGATGGCAGATAACTTCCTCTGATCAGTTTTGAATTTTTGATCTCTCTTTTGACCTTTGTATATTGACCTTTCTGAACCTCTGTGGTTTGGCTTCCTCTTCTTTTAGAGTGCTAAAGAGCTTTGCTTAAGAGACCTTGGATCTATCTCTTTGGTTTTAGTCCTGGTGTCCTTTTTCTTTTATCTTTTGGTGTGGTCTTCTCAGGGATGCAGAGCTTGGAAAGCTGCTTTGATGTAAACAGTGGTCCAGATCATTAAAGTTGATTTTGCTTCTCTTTGCATTGGAGTGACTTTTTGCTTCCCTTGGTTTTTGGGTGGGCTTTCTGCAGTTATCCTGGATGACCAGTTCACGATGGACCGAGTCATCCTGTGGACCCACAGTCAAGATGCAGCTAGGTTCCGTCATTTCCCTGTGGATTTGCCATCCATCCAGTTTCACAACTTACTTCTCCCTCGATGTAAGAGTTGAACAATGGGCTCCCCATCTTGCCTCCTGCCAGCTTTTGTTTATTCTCTAGTTTCTGCTGAAGGCTGCTTCACCCCAGAGTGAGCAAGTCTTGGGCCTGATGCAGGGTGTCCCGAGTGGTATGTTTGAGGAACCAGTGTCAGGAATGAGGCAGGGAGGAGAAGGGATGACCCTTTGTGGGACCTCTGGCTTCCAACCAACCAAATTTTTAATTTTCCCTGAGGAGTGACTTCAGTTTGGGGCGGTCACTCATTGTAGAAGGTGTGGACACCAAGTTCCGTGAGAAACCAAACCTATGAAGATCCTAGTCTTGCTAGAAGTGCTGGTTTTCAACAGTCATGTCATTTGCATAGTTGCTGTTTCTTGCTTTCTAAGCCAGGCTAAGCCAGACATTTACCTTGGTTGAAAAAAGAATACATAAAAGTAGATTTGTTTTTGGAAAAGTCTGTAGCAGTTGTTCAGAATCTTTGTGTCCTAGAGCCCCTGCAGGTGTTCTCAGCTCACCTCCAGGCACCCCGTTCTACCCCAACCTCTTTTGTGCTAATATTCCTTCTCGTTTTTTACATAAAGAAAAGGTTGCTGTGTTCAGTGTCCTTCCTCAGATTTGTCCTGATGTCCATTTCTGTGGAACTCTTGTTTCCAGTTAGTAACTTGTGCTGTACGTAGGAGAGTTTGGTGTGGGCAAGAAGGGTGTTCACAGCAGAGAACTCTGACACCCTCTATTCTCTCTGCCCTCCGGGTTGCCAGGTAAAATTCAAGTTCAGTCACTGTCTTTTTCTACTATTTTCCATTCTGTTCATGTGAGCAAACATTTACTAAATGCCTGCTACACACAGACACAGTGCTCATCCCTTTACAGGCATCTGTTCCCTGTGGCCTTGACCTCATTGGGGCTCAGTTCTCCCATCTGTAAAATGGGGGTAATGGATTGTGTGAAGACTAACTGAGTCAGTACATCTCCAAGATTTTAAGCAGTGCTTGTGTGGTACATACTCATAGTAAGTGGACAGTGAATGTCAGTTTTTCTTATAAAATGACAAAAATTGACCAAGCATTTATTTTGGGCAGAGGATACAGCAGTGAATAAAGACAAAACAGTTTGTAAAGCTCCGTATGAAGAGAGTGATAAACCAAAAAAACCTCAGTGACATCAAGTTGATTCTGACTCATGGCGACCCTGTAGGGCAGAGTAAAACTGTTCCACAGAGCTTCCAAGGAGCAGCTGGCAGACTTGAACTGCCAGCCTTTTGGTTAGCAGACATAGCACTTAACAACTGTGCCTCCACAGTGATAGACACCCCTAAATTCTAATGCTGCATAATCAGGGCTGACAAAATGTGGAAACAGTTATTTCTGAGGGAGCAGAGATTTTGAAGGATGGATAGGATTTGGGAGGGCTGATGTTTCCAGCAGAGGAAACTGGAGGCTTTTTTTGTTGTTGGCTGTAGGGAGCAGTACTCAGGACTCTGTCACTGCCTGGGACTTCTCTAAGCCCTCCTCCAGCGGGCATTCCACCCTCTCAGGCCTCCTCTGAAGTGCCCTCTGCTTCTCCCACCACCTTAAAATTTCCTGATTTATCTTTGTTTGCCTTTTGCCTATTAATTTGCCCTGCACAAAGTTGGCATTTAATATTACAGCCTTTTTATATTCCTCCTCCCTCTATTTGGCTGATTCTGTTAGATCTTAGACTATCATCTCGTGTAAATAATCTGCAGTAAATAGTAAATGACCGCTTTACTCGGGGATATATTTGCATTTTACAAGAAAGTTTTGCTGATAGCAGGAAATATCTAATTTAGCACAATATGGGGTAAAGGGAGAAATCTTTGACCTGGGATGTCTTCTTTGCCCCACTCCAACTTCCTGATACATGTCCTCAGCTTGGAGTCACAGTCAATACAGGTTCAACAGTTCCTTCCTTCCTTGGTTCATTCGGTGCGTTTTGAGAACTACACTGTCCCGAGATTACAGAAACGAACAAAAGCAAGTTCCTGTTCTCATGGTAGTTAGAAACCAGTGTGCAGTGTTTTCCAAATTTAGTGTGTATATGACTTACTTGACTGTCCTGTTAACATCCAGGTTCTGATTCAGAAGGTCTGGGATAAGGTCTGAGATTTTTTTTTTTAACTGTGATTAAGTGAACGTATATGATCTAAATTAAATTTGCATGCCCGCTTATCTGCAGCTCCTTCTGCTCTCCTTAGCTGGTGACAGCACACTCCTCCTTTTCGTTCTATGTATGTCATATCCTCTTAACAATTTCCTGTCCCCTCCTTTCCACACTCTCCTCTTCCTCTAGTAAGAGACCCGTAGGACAGCATCCTATAGATGCATATACCCATAAACTACATATACCGTATGCTCACAGTGTGTTGCTGAGTCCAATCTATTCCTGTCCAAATAGTTGACTTTAATAATGTTTTCTGGTCAGGGGCAGCAGCAGGTCTAGGGGCCATGCTCCCAGGGGAACCTCTGAGCCATCAGACTATCAACTGTGGTCTGTTAGTGGAATTCTTGAGGTGCGCCTCTCTTTTTCTCATGTTGCCGCTGGGACTCAGCATTGTGTGCCCGATCATGGCTGTCTTTAGTGGTGGCTGGGCACCTTCTGGTTCTTCTGGTCACATGTTGATATAGTCGCTTATTCATATGGGTCCCTCTGTCTCCTGGGCTCTTTTTCCCTCATGTCTTTATTGGCCTTGGTGATCATCTGTTCCAAATGAGTTGAGACTATTTGGTGTACCTCAGATGGCAGCTTGCTAGCTCTTAAGACTCCAGATACCACTTGCCAATATGGGGTGCAGAAGACTCTCCTAGCAATAGGCTAGTTATGCCAACTGAAGGCCTGAGATTTAAACAACCACCAGCTAATACTAATGCTGCTGGTTCATGGACCTCGCTTTGAGTAACAAGTGTCTAGGACACTGACAGTAAACAAATATGTGTAGATCCAGTAGTGATAAGTATATAAAAAAGAGTTGACCGTGACTCTCATGGGTAGAAAAGACTGTAGAAGGTTGAAGCAGGAAGACCAGGAATGAGATTGCTGGTGAAACCGAGAGTGGAGATAAAGATGGTTTAGACAGAGTGGTAGCAGTGAAAGTAGTAAGACATGATTAGATTTTGGACATACTTGGAAGACGGAGCCAGTAGAAGTTTCTAAGGGATTAGAGGTGGGGCATGAGACAAAGAAATGGCTTCAAAGTTTTTGGCCCAAGCAATTGGGAAGATGGAGTTGCCATTAATTGAGATGAGGAAGGTTGCAGTGTAGCCTCAGGCTTGGAATAAAAAATAAGGACTCAGTTTAGGCTTTGTTAGGTTTCAAATATTTGTTATACATCAAGCTGACATACTATACCAGTTGAAAAACTGGTCTGGAATTCTAGAAAGAGGCTGAGTCCAGTTATATAAATTTGAGAACCATCAGGACAGAACTGAATGAAAACCTAGAATAAGAACAGGTAAGAGAGAATGTTTGAGCAGTGAGCCGTGGGATACTACCACACTGAGAGGTTTGGGGGAGGTGGGGACTAGCCAAGGAGACTAGACAAGAAAAGGCAGTGGGAGGGAGGGAGGGAAGACAGTGCATTTGGTGTCCTGGAAGACAAGGAAACAAATCTTCAAGAAGGAGAGAGTGACCAGCCAGACCAAATGCTGCGAGTGGACTTAGATTTTGGACATACTGAACACTGGGTTTGGAGACATGGAGGTGTTTAGTGCCCGTGAGAGCAGTCAGGACACAAGTCTGACTGCAGTGGGTTCAAGAGAAAGGAAAAGGAGAAATCAGCAACAGTGAGGAGGAAGACTGACTCTTCCCTGTAAAGGAAAGCAAAGGCACGGGGTAAAGGTCAGAGAGGCAGGTGGGCCACAAGAAGGTTAAAACAAAAAAAACAAACCTGTTGCTGTCGTGTCAATTCTGACTCATAGTGACCCTATACAATGGGGTAGAACTGCACCGTAGAGTTTCCAAGAGCACCTGGTTGATTTGAACTGCTGACTTTTTGGTTAGAAGCCATACCACTTAAACACTGTGTCCCCAGGGTTTCTAAAAAGAGGGATAGAATTATATAGTGTTTGCACATTTCCAATTTTTAACATTAAAGACACAAGAATGCTTGAGTTGGTTTTTCTTTTCTTCTCCAGATATATATGGTCTATTAAATGTATGTGGACTTTTTTACTGTCACTATTAATTATTAGCACTTAAAAAATACTTGCAAGATTTCCTAAATCTTGACTTTCCTCTCCTTACCTGCCAAAGTGAAGAAAAAGATCTTAGGAGTATTAATACTGCACTTTTCACATTGGCATAAAAGAGAAGTCAGATATTCCCTTCTTGCCCCACCTCCTCCCGAACTGAACAACACTGTGGAAACGTTCAGAAACAGAAATTCTGGTGATAGATAGTGTCTCAGAAGCTTATTTATTTCAAGTCTTAGATTACTAGAATATGATCTGAGAATGTAATGAATGAATACACACACTTCTTTTTTTCTTTTCACAGACCTTCAAGCTTGTATTGTGGTTTTCTTTCATTCTCTCTTTTTTAAACAAACAACTCTACTCTTCTCCAGACAACAGTGAATGGTTGGAATGACCCTAAAACATTTTCGTTGCTTGACAACATATTACAAGGGATTTCCAAACACACAAGAGGGGCATTATTCTAGATCACGGGATGACTGCCACGATGGTGACTCTCTCTGGCGACTTCAGGATCCAGGGAGCAGTCAGCAATCTGAGCATCCTAAATGTCAGTGTAGCTATCGGGAGGGTGGCACATTGACTCAGCAGTAGTCACCAGGTACGTGGCATATTCCATGGCCTTGGGTGGATCCTGAGGTTTATATGGAGGACCAGCCAGGCCTGATCCTTGCCCTCAAGTAGCCTGTTGTGCAGGGCAAGAAACCCTTAGCCAGGTGGGTGGTGTGACAAGTTATAAACTGCCTCTGTGAGCTGGGTCAGGTGGGAACTATTATTGTTAGTTGCTGCTCAGTTGATTCTGACTCATGGCAACCGTGTCCATGTGTTACAGGGGAGAAGTGCTCTACAGGGTTTTCTTGGCTGTAATTTAACTAAAGCAGATCACTGGATGTTTTCTTCCACGGCACCACTGGGTGGGCTCTAACTGTTAACCTTTAGGTTAGCAGGTGAGCACAAACAAACCATCTGGGAAACCTAGGGAGTTTTGTTGTTGCTGGTTACCCTTAAGTCAGCTGGCAACTCACGGTGACCTTGTGTATAAATAAATGAAACATTGCCCAGTCCTGGACCATCATCATGATTGCTGGTGTGTTTGAGCTCACTGTTGGATCTATTGTGATGCTCCATCTCACTGAGATGTTCTTTGATTTTCACTAGCCCTCTGCTTTCCCAAACATGCTGTCCTTTTCTAGTGATTGATCTTTTCCAATGACATGACCAAAGTAAGCAAGCCAGACTCTCACCATCCTCACTTCTAAGGAGCATTTCTGGTTGTATTTCTTCTAAGACTACTTTGTTCATCCTTTTGGCGATCCACAGTATGTTCAGTATTGTCTGCCAATATCACAGTTTGACTGCATTTGTCTGTCTGTCTTTTGTTTTCATTGCCCAGCTTTTATATGCATATAGAAAGGATTGAAAAAGACCATGGCTTGGGTTGGGCACAGCTAAGTCATCCAAGGGACAGCTTTGCGTTTTAAGAGTTTAGACATCTTTATTTATTTATTTATTTATTTATTTATTTATTTATTTATTTAACATAACTGAGTGAAAATGTACATTCACATGAAAATTTACATGCCCCCCTATATGCAGCTTCCACTGCTCTCCCTGTCTGGTGACTGCACACTGTTCCTCTCTGCTCCATACGTGTCTCATCCTCCCAACAGTCTCCTTTCCCCTCCTCTCCGTCCACTCCCCTTCCTCCAGCCAGAGGGAGTTTAGACATCTTTTGTTACAAATTTGGCCAGTCCAATATGTTGTTTGATTTTTTGATTGCTGCTTCCATGGATGTTGATTTGAAAGTGTTGACAGCTTCAAAGTGTTTTGTTTTCTTTTTTGACAACCTTAATTTTTTCACCATTTATCATGAAGCAGTTTGTTGGTCCAGTTGTGGAAGTTTTCCCTTTCTTCGCATTCAGGTGTAATCCATCCCAAAAGCTAATGTTTGACTTTCATCAGTAAGCACTTTCAGGCATCTTCATTTTTTGCTAAGGATTCTAGAAAATCAAAAAGCATCTGCCTTGTCCAAAACAATAGCTCCTGCTTAACTGCAGCCTGTGAGGAAATGAAGCTCAGGATGCTGTATTTCTGATTTTTCAAGAAAAACTGCATCTTTATTTAAAATCTCCTGATTTTCAAAGGTCAACTACTAATTCAGATTTTTGAAACATCATACGGTATGTACAGAATATACCCAGAAGCCACTATTTTCTTTTCTTTTTTAAAGTCAAGATTTAACTTACATACAGTAATAGTCACCCTTTTTAGTCACACTGTGTGAGTTTTGACAGTTGTATACTGTCACATATCGACCATCACAACTAGATATAAGACATTTCTGTCATCCCTAAAAGCTCTCCTCTTCCCCTTTGCAGCCAGTCTTCTGCAGTCTCTGGTAACCACTCATCTATTTTCTGTCCCAGTAGTTTTGCCTTTCCTAAAAGCACATATAATGGAATCACATAGCAAGAAACCTTTTGTATCTGGCTCCTTTCACTTAGCATAATAGTAAGAGTTATCCACATTGCTGAATGTATTACTAATTCTTTCCCTCTTATTGCAGTGTAGTATCTCATTGCACTACCGTTAATTTATCCATTCACAAGTTGATAGATGTTTGGACTGTTTCCAGTTCTGAGTATAAAAGTCTTTGCATGGACATATGCTTTCATTTCTTTTGGGAGTGGAATTATTAGGTCGTATGTTAGGTGTATGTTTAATTTTGTAAGAAACTACGAACTATTTTCTAAAGTGGCTGTAGCACTTTGCATTCCCACCAGCAGTGTATGAGAGTTCCAGTTGCTCACTGTCTTAACTAGCATTTGATAGTGTCAGCTTTTTTTTTTCTTTTAATTTCAGCCATTTTAATAGTTGTTTAGTGGTATATCACTGTGGTTTTAGTTTGCATTTCCCTAATTGCTAATGCTGTTACACTTCTTTTTATGTGCTTGCTTGTCATCTACATTTCTTCCTTGGTGAAGTGTCTCTTCTAATCTTCTGCTTATTTTTGAAAAATTGGGTTGTCTGCTTTCTTGTTGAGTCTTGAGCTTTATGTATTTTGGATACAAGTCCTTTATCAGATAAGTGTTTTGTTATTTTGCAAGTATTTCCCCCAATTTGTGCCTTGTCTTTTCATTTAAGTTTGTCTTTAAGAAAGCAGAAGTTTTCAATTTTTACACACTCCAATTTATCAACTTTTTATTTTGTATTTGTGTTATTTTTGTATTCTGTCATAGAATTCTTTGCCTACTCAAGGTCATAAAGATTTTCTCTGTGGTCATTTCCTAGAAGTTTTGTAATTTTATAATTTTACTTTTAGGTCAATGATCCGTGTTATGTTAATTTTTGTATATAATGAAATAGAACTTTTGTGTTTTTTTCCTTATATAGCTGTAAAATTGTTCCAGCACCTTGCTCTACTGAATTACCTTGGTACTTTACATTTGTGGGTCTGTTTATGGACTCTGTTCTATTTCATCGATCTCTACTTCTCTCCTCATGCCAATGCAATAGTGTCTTGATTTTTCCTAACTCAGAATTTCTTAACCTCGGCATTACTGACATTTTGGGCTGGACAGTTCTTTATATTGGGGGGTTGTCCTGTGTAATGTAGGGCATTTAACAATATTTCTGGTTTCTGACCACGACAGTCCAGTATATCCTCCCACAAGCTGCGACAACCAAAAGCATGTCAAGGCATCGATAAATGTCCCCTAGGAGGCAAAGCCACCTGCAGTTGAGATACAGTTCTCTAGCTTTATAGCATGTCTTGGAGTCAGGTAGTACAAGACCACCAGTTTGTTTCTCTTTTTCAGAACTGATTTGACTATTCTAAGTGTTATGCTTTTCTGTATAGATTTCTAGAGTCATCTTGTCATTCTTTACAAAGAGAAACCTGGTGGAGGTTTACCTGGGATTTCATTGAATTTAAATCAGTTGAGGAGGATTGATATCTTACTTATATTGAAGTTTTTTATCCCTGAGCATGATCTCACTCTTCATTTACTTAGGTATGCTTCAGTTTATTTCACCGATGTTGTATAGTTGTCAGCATACAAATTTTGCACATATACATTTTGTGTTTTTCAGTGTTTGGATAAATGGTACTTTAAAAATCTTCTTAGCATACAGAAATATGATTTCTAATATGTTAATCATGTATTCCATGACTCTTCTAAACTCAATTTAGTTCTAGTAACTTTCTGTGGAATCTGAGATTTTTTCAGATAGACAATCGTCTGTGAATCAAAACAGTTTTATTTCTTCCTTTCTAATCTGTATGTCTTTTTTTTCCCTTGCTGTATGGCATTGGCTAGGACCTCTAGTATGTTGTTGACTAGGAGCAGTGAGAGTGGGCAGCCTTGACTTTTACCCAGTTTTAGGGAGAAGACATTGAGTCTTTCACTCTTCAGCATGACCTTAGCTGTAATTTTTGTATGCCCTATATCAGGCTAAGAAGTTCTCTTCTATGTCTAGTTTGCTGTGAGTTTTTATAATGAATGGACATTGAATTTTACCAAATGTTTGCTCAGTATCTATTGAGATAATCATGTGGGTTTATATTTTTTAGTCAGTAAAAAGGTGACATTGGTTTTTTTTTTTTTTTGCGTATATGTTCATGAAGAATATTGTTATGTAGCTTTCTTTTCTTGAAATGTCTTTGTCTTGTTTGAGCCTCATACAATAGCAGGGATGTCTTCTCTTTTCTGTGTTTGTGTAGAATGTTATTATTTTTCTAAAGCCTCTTGTCTTGCAAATTGGATTGAAGATCACTTAAGCGTTTCTTTAGTGTAATGAAATGTATTGAATACTTCTAATGTATTTTCTCATTCTCAGGACTTAACAGTGAACACATTCTGAACATTAACACAGAGGTTTGGCCCAGGTTGGCCCAGGTTTAAGAACAGCATGGAATTGGGGAGATTGTGCAGGACATAGTCAGATGACTGAAGTCACCACTGGCTGGCTGTTTGCTATTTATCAAATCATTTATCTTTTCAGGGCCTTAGTTTTCTCATTTGTGAATAAGATCCTCAGTACCTTCCCTTCTTCTCCTTCTCCTTGGTTATGTGTTTATGATCCTGTAAGCTGATGTTTTGGTGGTATTATGCCAACTGCATTTCTTACCTCTTCCTACATTAGCAATGAGACCAGTCAAGGACCAGAAACTCTCATCCTGAAAAGGAGTTTTCCCATATTGTGCTGTCATGGTTGCAATTTAGCTAATTTTAAATATTCATTGGCTTTTTAAAAAATTATAAAAGTACTATACCACCACCACCACTACCACAACAACCAACCAAACAAACAAAAAACGTTGCAGTTGAGTTGATTCCAACTCACAGAGATCCTACAGGATGGAGTAGAACTGCCCCATAGAGTTTCCAAGGAGTGCCTGGTGGATTTGAACTGCTGACCGTTTGGTGAGCAGCCATAGCACTTAACCTCTAAGCCACCAGGGTTTCCAAAAGTAATATTAAAAACAAAACAAAACAAACAGACTCCCATGGAGTCATAGTGACCCTATAGGACAGCATAGAACTGCTCTATAGAGTTTCCAAGGAGTGCCTGGCTGACTTGAACTGCCCACCTTTTAGTTAGCAGGCATAACACTCAACCACTATACCACTAGGGTTTCTGAAAGTGGTATAGACTCTAATAGAGTCAAACAACACCCAAGGATGTGCAGTGAAATGCGGAAAAGTCCTGTTGGCCCCATTGCAGCTCCCTAGAGTTGTGCTCTCAAGTCTGATGGGTCTTCACAGATCTTTTTCATAGAAATGCACAAATCCATACATACAGTGAAACCTGCGGAAGTCAGAATTCTGTGAGGATGCCTTGTTTTCCTGGGCCTCATAAGTTTTCCACCTTTGACAGTGACGTCTTCCTGCCTCGCTGGCGAATATTTGAATTTTCTTTCTTTGACATGTTTTTGCCTTACGCAGGTTCTTCTTTTGCAGGTTTTACTCTCTCTCTGTCTCTCTTTAAATATATGTGTGCTGTATATGTGTATACTATTATACATTTTTGTATCTTAATAACTAATCAAGTTGTGACAAAGAGTGTAATGTTTAACACTTTGCCTTTTTCACTGAACTGTATAATGTGGCCTTCTTGCCATGCTAAGTTTTGTTGTAAGACAATTTGAATGTCATTCAGAAACACAGAAAAGCCTTCACTTAAAAGAAAACCATTTTAAGAACCACAGGTCAGATTCAAAGCTACAGAGTTAAAAAATCTTCATAGATCATTTTTCCCATTTCCCTCACTGCCTTGGCCTCCTTCCCTGGAAAAGGCTTCCACAGATGTTTAAGGAAAACTATGGACCCTTTTCAGCACCAAATAGGACAGGGATAAATGTTGTGTTTAAACCAACTATTGTGGATATAAATAAGGCCAAGTAGCTGCCTTGAGTGTTTAGCCCAAGGTCATTGCTGCACCTGCTGTCTGCCCACCCAGGTGAAACTTTGCCTAATGCATCCTGACCACAAGAGGGGAATTTAAATTTGATTTTGATTTATATGTGTTAAATCTATTCCTAGCCTGAAACATAATCTCCTGACGTCAGAAACACAAAATGGCTTTGCTCTTTACGCAGCACCAGTAAATAGGAAGGTCTGGAATGTTTCTGACTTTACTCTTTCAACATAAAATATGAAATGAAGTGCCTGGAATGGAACTAGGGCTCGGGCACCTATGCCATGTCATCTGTTCCTGGTAATGACTGCTGCTTCTCTGTCACTTGTCTTTTTATTTACTGTATGTCAACAGTGAACCAAGAAAGGCTGAAGAAAAATGTGAAGTCAGAGAAGAAAATGTGCTGAAATTAATAGTGCTGCTTATAGGTTCTTGTTGAAAAGAGCTGAGCAAAAATGTATCTAGAAGCTACATATTTCATTATCAAATAATGAGTCTTTGTTTTGAGAAGAATAGAAGGATCTGGATTATGAGCTTAGTTTTGCATATAATTAAATTGGATGACAAGTATAGTCAAGAATCAGCACCATTGAGCCTATCTTTGGCAGTTTCCTGTTATTATCTTATTAATACTGGAGGTGAACGTGAGTCAGCCAGTGAATCCTCCTGAAAGTAAAGCTTTTCTTGAGTGGGGAATGAGTTCTCATCTCTCACCCAGCAATAAAAGTGATACTGCAAACAAGTGTTTTTCTCTTCGTGTGACTAACCTGTTGGAAAACCTGGTGATATAGTGGTTAAGTGCTACGTCTGCTAATTGAAAGGCAGCAGTTTGAATGCTCCAAGCTCTCCTTGGAGACTCTATGGGGCAGTTCTACTCTGCCCTGGTTGCTATGAGTCTGCATCGACTTGACAGCAGTGGGTTTATGGCTAATCTGTAGGACAGTGGGGATTCAGTGATAGAATTGTCACCTTCTGTGTATGCAATCCAAGTTCAAGTCCCAACCAGTGTACCTCATGAGCAGCTACCACCTTTTTGTTAGTGGGGACTTGTCTGTCATTGTGACGCTGAAAAAGTTTCACTGGAGCTTCCAGAATAGAAACACAGACTAAGGTGGTGTAAACTAGAAGATTAGGAAGAATGACCTGGTGATCTAGTTACAAAAAAATGAGCCAGTGAAAACCCTGTGTATCACAGTGGTCTCGTCCTGTTGTGCACAGACTGCCATGAGTCAGGGACCAGTTAGATAGCAGTTAGCAACAACAAGGCTAATATAATAGTATCTTTAGTTTTCCTGACAAGGATAACAATCCCTACCTTTGTACCATACTTCACAATTGTTGAGGCTTTTACTTTCTTTGTATTTGAATCCCTCACATGGCTCCTAAGAGAGGATTGAGGAAGATATCTACTGAGGGTCACACAGTGGTCCAGGAAGTTTTACATTATTCTGTGATTCAGGAAACAGATTACTTGGAGACTAGAGTTGCTTTCCTGCACAACCGCAGCTAGCTCAAGTGTGGGGCTCTTGGTCATGGGATAACTCGTGAGTCCTAATCAATCAAGCTGTTGTTGTTACGTGCCATTGTGTCGGTTCTGATTCATAGCGATCCTATGCACAACAGAACGAAACACTACCCAGTCTTGCGCAGTGTTCACAATCTTTTTTATGCTTAAGCCCATTGTTGTGGCCACTGTGTCAATCCATCTCATTGTGAGTCTTCCTCTGTTTCACTAACCCTCCATTCTGCCAAGCGTGAAGTTCTTCTCCAGGAACTGATCCTCCTGACAACATGTCCAAAACATGTAAGATGTAGTCTTGCCATTTCTGCTTCCAAGGAGCACTCTGGTTGTACTTCTCCCAGAACAGATGTATTTGCTCTTTTGGTGGCCCGTGGTACCTTCAACACTTCACCGACACCACAATTCAAAGGCGTCGATTCTTTTTCTGTCTTCTTTGTTCATTGGCCAGCTTTCTCAAGCATATGATTCTACTGAGAATACCATGGCTTGGGTGAGACTCACCTTAATGTTCAAGGTGATGTCTTTACTTCTCAATACTTTAAAGATATCCTTTGCAGCAGATAATCAATCAAGGAATGAAGTATAAATGAGCTGGATGGGGGGGTGCATAATTAATTGATGGAAAAAATAGCTGTATTTTATTAAGTACTTGTATTAGCTCATTTGATTCTCTCAATAATGCTGTAAAGAAGGTTCTATTATTGTCCCTATGTTTCAGATGAGGTAACTAGGCATAGAGTAACTTACCCATATCACCTGGCTAAGTGTCAGTGCTGGGATCTGAACCCCAGAAGTTTGATTCTAAAGCCTGCACTTTGCTCCATGATATTGCTGTGTCTGTGTGACCATTGAGGTTATGTGTCATTTTGGCCGGGTCATGCTTTTCAGTATTTTGGCAGTTATAGTCATATAATGATGTGATCACATTCATGTTGAGATCTGATGTAACATGATCATCTCTATGATGGGCTCTGTTGTGAGCAGCCAGTCAGTTGAAGAGGAGTTTCTCTGGGGGTGTAGTCTGCATCCAGTGTAGGTGGACTTCTGACAGGGCTTGTGGACTTTTACTCCCTCTGGATCCTGCAATTGACTCCTGTTCCTTTGACCTCCAATTCTTGGGACTTGAGCTGTCAGCATACCTACCATCTTGCCTGCTGATCTTGGGATTCGTTGATCGTTTTAGTCCTTAAGCCACAGCCCTGCTATCTGATCTGCTGACCTTGGATTCATCAGCCCCAGTAGCTACATGAATCAGTAGAAGCCTCTAGCCTGACCTACAGACGTGGGATGATGTGGTTTCCACAACTGAGTTATTGCCTTGATGTAAATCTCTCTCTCTCTCTATAATTATATGCCTCACTAGTTTTGCTTCTCTGGGGACTCTAGCCTAAGACAGCCAAATAATAAGAGTCCAAGTTTACTTGCTTTGTGTCTTATGGGTCCAGTGCCTCTTGCCTGTCTCTGTTCTCTCCGCTTGGTCCGTTTTTTTTGCCTCTTTCTGCAGACTGGCTTTTTCTTCCTGGCTCCTGATAATGAAACCTTGCATGGGGCGTTTGCTTTTTGTGGTGCTCACTGCAGCCAGTTGGCAAGACTTTGCAGTTTGAGCACTTGACATCAAGTCTGTCTCAGTTCCACATTCCCAGGAGGGAGAATCAGACTGCTTCAGGCTGGCCAGAGGGGTCAGCGATCTACCTGTTATCCAGCTAGCAGAGGCCAGAGTTGAAGGGGCTGCTGCTAGGTGCCGTCAGTCAGTTGTAACTCACAGTGACCTCATGTACAACAGAATGAAACATTGCCCGGTCCTGAGCCATCCTCACAATCATTGTTATGCTTAAGCCCACTGTTGCAGCCACTGTGTCGGGAGAAAGGGTGCATAGTACCAAAAAGGCTTCATAGGCTCTCCCCTTCAGCTGTGGCTTTTGGTAGAGGGCAGTTTTCAATAAGGTGATATTGGTGTGGCAAGGTTCTCAAAACTTGTCTCCTCCCTTGTGATAGTAAAGACAGATTCATGTGCTGGGTAAGCAGGCTCTATGAAAGACGGTGATGACAAATTGCCTGATTTGTAGTGTTGACAAATGTATGTTGTGTACGTACACCCACTGTGGCTGATTTTAAGCTATTAATGTGTCAACTGAATTGGGAAGAAATGCGTAACTCTGGTATGACATAGCTCTGGCACACCTCTGTTGCTAGCCATACATGGTCCAAGGCTGGTTGTGAGGCAGTTTGCACAGTAAGTGCCAGATGTCTCTGAGGAGTTCAAAGTCTAGGCTGTGTAGGTCAGCCACCTATTGTTGTTAATTGCTGTCAAGTCAGTTCTGACTCCCAGTGACCTATGTACAACAAAACAAAACACTACCTGGTCTTTACCATGTCCACAATCATTTTTATGCTTAAGCCCATCGCTGTGGCCACTGTGTCAATCCATGTTGTTGGAGGTCTTCCTCTTTTTTTCTGACCCTCCACTGTACCAAGCATGATCTCCTCCTCCAGGGACTGATCATTCCTGACAACAGGTCCAAAGTATGTAAGACCATGGTCTTGCCATCTTTGCTTCTAAGGAGCACTCTGGTTGTACTTCTTCCAGAACAGATCTATTTGATCTTTTGGCAGTCCGTGGTATATTTAACATTCTTCTCCAATACATTTCAAAGGCATCTATTCTTCTGTCTTCCTGGTTCATTGTCCAGCTGTCACATGCATATAATGTGATTGAAATATCATGGCTTAGGTCAGGTGCACCTTAGTCTTCAAGGTGACAACTTTGGTTTTCAATACTTTGAAGAGACCCTTTGTAGCAGATTTTCCCAATGCAATGTGTCTTTTGATTTCTTGACTGCTGCTTCCATAGGCATTGATTGTGGGCCCAAGTAAAAGGAAATCCTTGACAGTCTCAATCATTTCTCCATTTATGACAATGTTGCTTACCAGTCCAGTAATGAGGATTTTTATTTTCTTGATGTTGAGGTGCAATCCGTACTGAAGGCTGTGGTCTTTGATCTTCATCAGTAAGTGTTTCAAATCTTCCCTTCCAGCAAGTACGATGGTATGATGTGGTCTGCATAATGTAGGCTGTTAATGAATCGTCCTCCGATCTTGATGCCTCGTTCTTCTTTGTATAATCTAGCTTCTTGGATTATTTGCTTGGCATACAGATTGAAAAGGTATGGGGAAAGGACACAACCCTGACACACACCTTTCCTGAGTTTAAAGCATGCAGTGTCCCCTTGTTCTTTTAGCATGACTACCTCTCTACCCATGTACAGATTCCTTAAGAGCACAATTAAGTGTTCTGGAATTCTCATTTTACGCAGTGTTAGCCATACTTGGTTATGATCCACACAGTTGAATGCCTTTAGATAGTCAATGAAACACAGGTAAACATCTTTCTGGTATTCTCTGCTTTCAGCCAAGATCCATCTGACATCAGCAATGATATCCCTGGTTCCATGTCCTCTTCTGAATCCAGCTTGAATTTCTGGTAGTTCCTTGTCAGTGCACTGTTGCAATCACTTTTGAAGGACCTTGAGCAAAATTTTACTTACATGTGAGTTCAGGCAACTAGATGGGTTTATAATTATATGTAAAGAAACAAGATTTCAAGGTAGAGAGGATAAAGGTTAGATCTGGGGTGTGTGGCCTGAAATAGCTTGAAGTATATGATTCCAAGTATACAACCCAGTAGATACACATAGATGCTTTCTAAAAGAAATACAGTTTCCTTTGACTTTAATCTGTCACTTATGACATATAGTCAGCCCTTGCCTTGATTTTAAGATGTCATACTTCATTAGATGTGTTTGTGTGTGTGTGTGTGTTTTCTTGGCACCCAAAAGTGTAATTTTTCCTTGTTTCCAGATGTCGCTAACTCCTCATGTGGTGTCATGTTTAACCTACTCCTCTCTTCCACTTTCCAAACCTGGAGATGCAAAGTCCATGTGGTGGCCTGTTAGACAGTTTTCAACTGCATACACACTAATACTCTTGATTGGAGGCTTTTATTTATGATCCTAAGGCCACGTCTCAGTTCATGTAATTATGCTAAAAGCAAAGGCAGTCTTGCAACTATCGCCTCTGACCAAGCATCAGCTTTCACAAATCTGGAAGCCTGTCTGCTTGGTTCTTTCCCTGGTACATCTGGAAATGTGACTGGGAGTCTTGGGGTCAGTGGGCAGTTTAGAATTCAGCTGATGTCCCCATCTTTACTCCTGTTGTGACTTTGTTGCTAACCCTAGCCAGCTCTTAGAAAGCATGGCACTGGCCACTGGAAGCTAGAGTCAGGAAGTATGGACAGTGTACATGTATTACTGTTCTTTGACATGGAGCTCCAAGTGTCCTGCTGATGGAAGGTCAGCGTCTCTACCTATAAAAATAGCACAATTAATTTGTTCCTTTAATTTCCTGTGGGATGTAGCAAGAGAAAAAAATGTCAAAATTCTTTTTTTTTCTGTTTTATTGAAGATTCGTCCTAGTCTGTAGGAGCCTTGGTAGCACAGTGGTTAAAACTTGCCTCCTAACAGAAAGGCTGGCAGCTCAACCCCACCCAGCCACTGAGTCGGAGAAAGATGTCTCAGCTCACTTCTGTAAAAATTTGTAGCGTTAGAAACCTTATGGGGCAATTCTACTTTGTCCCATAGAGTTACTAGGAGTTGGAATCAACTTGATGGCAGGGGGTTGTCCTAGTCTGTAGATGTGTTGAGCTTGCAGTAAGAAAACTAACATTGAGGAAACAGCTACTATTAGGTTAGTCACTGGGTGAAGGCTTTTATTTAATACCCATGACAGCACTGAGATACTTTTTTGCCCATTTTGCTTGGAGGAAGCTATGAGTGTGAGAACATTAAAGAATCTGACTTGGCCAAGGGTACATTGTTTGTAAGTGGTGCAGCTGGGATTTAAAACCAGACTACACTGTCAGTATATTTTCAGTTACACCTTGCAGCCTTTCCTTGCTTGAACAGTTTCTTGTTAAATTTTCAAATAGTGGAGTTGAAAGAACTGTACATTGAATGCCCAATTACCCACCACCTAGATGGTACAATTAGCATTTTTAGCATAATTACTTTAACATATATCTGTCTCTCTGTATGTCACCAATGCATATTATTTATCATTGTTTTCAAGGTAAATAGAAGACGTTAGTACACTGATGAGAGAGAAACACACAGGGAGAACAGCATATGATGATAGAGGCGGATACTGAAGTAATGTGTCTACAAGCCAAGAAACTCCAAGGGTGGCTGCCAACATCATAAGTTAGGAGAGAGGCATGGGACAAATCCTCACTCAACCCATGGAGGCAACCAGCACTACTGACAGTCAGGTTTTGAACATCTGGTCTCCAGAACTTTGAGATTAAACTTGTTTTAAGCCATCCACTTTGTGGAACTTTGCTATGGAAGCCCTGGGAAACTTCCTCATACAAAGAAATATGTACTTAGCAAGAGAGGTGAGTACTGTGTAGGGAAAGTCCAGTGTGGTGGAGGAGGGCGTAGTGGAGGACCCGACTTGGTGAGTGAGGAGGAGTATGGCCAGGGAAGGTTTTCCTGAGAAAGTGACATTTGAGTCAACTTCAGGAGGATGAATCGGAGCTATCACCAGGCAGAGGACTCAGGGATTTGGGAGTGAAGAGAGAGATTTGGAGAAAAGGAAAAAGCACTCTGACCTCTGCTGTGAGAAGGAGTGTAGTTTAGTCCTGGAATCAGGGCCCCTATGAATGGTGGGCTGAAATCGAGGGAATAGTGAGTAGTGGACTAGGCAGGATGGTAATGGACTAGCCAAATCACACAGGAGACAGGCGATAGATTCTAGCCTTTGATGAGCAATGAGAAGTCACTGCAGAGTTTTAAGTAGAAGAGTGACCTTGCCATTCAATTATCCAACCAGCTGAGTTAGAAGAAGAGGAGGCATGGACTGCGTGTTCTGAAATCCTAGCTAAAAGTAAAATACCATCAGTGTGAAATTTTCAAGTCTTAGAAGAATTCTGTATTATGAATCCTACACAGGTCTTCAGATTTCTCATTCTTTTTTTTTTTCCTTTCACCTCTCTACCTACCTGAGCAATAATAGTTACTAAATAAAGCCTCCTTGAACTTCTAGCTCTTGCCCTGGTCTGTCCTCACATTTCAAGGGAGCCGTACTCACTGTCACCATTTCATTATCTCCTTCACTCCTTAACTGAGTCCTCTTCTCTTCCACCACCCACTCATTCATGGAACGGGTTCCTGCTCAAGTCACCAGTAACTCCTGATTGCCTAGTTCTGAGCAGTTTTCTGCGTGATCACCTCGTATCATCATCCAAGCTCATGGATTTAGAAACCACTTATGTATGGATAATGCAAAACCACTTGTCTGCCCCTTGATAAGGCCTATCTTCCCCAAATTATATGCTTAATATTATATTGGTGCTTATTGGATATCTCCACCCAAGTATTCTGTAGCCACTGACCACTGAAATTGGCTTGATAGGAGTGGGTTTGAATTTTAACACTGACCACTCAGTACTTCTTTAAAATGAATTAATTTCCTCTCTCATCTTGCTCTTCATTCTGTATTTCCTCTTTTAGTGACTGTGACATCACCCATTTGTTGGGGTCAGAAATCTGAGAATCATTCTAGGCCCCGTTTTCCCCCTCCCTTTTTTTGGTGGGTTGTTGAATCTTACTAATTCTCTTTCTTTCTTTTTTCTATTATGTCTGAATGAAAATGTACATTCCCATATAAATTTGCATGCCCACCTATATGCAGCTTCGACTGCTCTCCCTGTCTGGTGACAGCACACTCTTCCTCTCTGCCCCATAGATGTCTCATCCTCCCAACAGTCTCCTTTCCCCTCCTCTTCACCCACTCCCCTTCCTCCGGACAGCAAGGGATTGGACTTGGCGATGCAGAGTGACTATATATTGAGTGCACTTTATGGCTTTATGGTTTTATGCATCTATAGGATATTATCCTGCTGACCTCTTACTAATTCTTATTTCTGAACACCCTCATGGTTTTTTTAGAGCCCTGGTGACATAGTGGTTAAGAGCTGCAGCTGTTCACCGAAAGATTGGCCATTTGAATCCACCAGCTGCTCGTTGGAAGCCCTGTTGGGCAGTTCTGCTCTGTCCTGTAGGTTTGCTATGAGTTGGAATCCACTCAACAACAATGGTTCTTTTCTCTCTCTGAAGCCTTATCTCAAACCTTCCTTCTCCTGGTCTGTGTTCTCGCCAAAGCCACTCACTTTGCCTCCAATCCCCCTTCAAACCAATCTCATTCTCCAACTGGAGATTTTTATGAAACATAAATTTGCCTAAACCCTTCAGTGGTTCCCATAAGTCAGTTCAAATCTGTTGCTCAGCAGCCTGGATCCTTTAAGAGCCAACGTCAACTAACACCTGATACTGTAGCTAGATTTGCTGTTCCCCCGAAGCCCTTTCATGCCCTTTGTCTTGTCACATTCTGTTCTTTCTTCCTGGAAAGCTCTTCCCAGTCTTAATCGCTTGGCTAGCATCTAGACTTCCTTCCTGACTCATTTCAAATATTACCTCCATCAGGTCACCTTCCCTGCCACCCACTTTGCCCTCTCTCTACCATAGGAGTTAGATGCTGTCCTCTCTGTCCCATGCTGCCACCCTCTGTACCATCTGTTTTTGTTTCCTGCATCTGTGTGAGCTCCTTGGAGCGGTGGTTCTCTGAAGGTAATCACAGGTATACTGGGGCGTGGGAACTCTTTTACAAGTGTGATTAATGTGTAAAAATCATTTCCTTATTTACTGAAGACATATGTGTTGTCACAGCCATGTCTGTTAGACGAAACAATGAACTAAGTGGCTGATGAGACAACTTGCTCAGAGTGAGAGGGAAGGATGTACTGACAGTGCCATCAGGGCAGAAAAAAGGGCAATGAGACTGTTCAAAGATGAGATAACTGTGGAAGCAATGTACATTCTAGAGTATGAAGGGGTACAGACACTCCCAAAGGCTTGAGATCCCCTCTCTTAAATTCTGGGATCCTGTCTTACTTGTCTTAGCACAGGGCTGTGCACATACATGATAGGTGCTGTGTAATTATGGTGTGTGTAAAGGGAGAAAAGAATTTCTTGGCGTGTCCCCATCATGCCCGTGAAAACCTATTATATTATTTCTGGTCTTAAAACTTCTCTGACCTTTCTGCTGACAAGTATTTCTGGATAGGACAGCACCAGCGGTGACTGGAGTACTGAGATCACGATCCAGAAGACTGACATCTGTTCACAGCCATGTTTTCAAAAATTAAAGAAAATAAAAAAATCTTTTAAAAATCAAGAGCTGTCCCATAAAGGTCAGAATTTCTAGCTCCTTTTGAAATAATCAGATGATTGACTACCCTGGCCCCACATTCCTGCATGGTTTGCACCTTATTGAATAAGATAATAGTGAGTTAATCAAAGAATCCCCAAAATCTATAACATATCCAAAGTCGTAGAATTTTATTTTTGAGGCATATAATCACCAAAGTGAGTATCGTTGATAAGCTCTCCTCCAGTCAGTGATTTAGGGACCCAGACCTATTCTATCTTTGGTTCCCCCTATTCATCCTGTGGCTTCCAGGGCTGTTGTTTTTGTCTGCAGCAAGTAGATGGAAGGGGAAAGAGAATGGGGCATTCTGCTTACATTCCAGTGGGTTAGGGCTCAGCTGCATGGCCACATCCGCATACAGAGGGAGACTGGGAAGTGTAATCCAACCCTTAATCTAACAGACAACAAGAATAAATGGGTTTGATGAAAGCCAGCTAGTATGTAACCCGACTCATTTATTTTATCTGCCTGGCACCTTTAGGCATTTCAGTTTGCAATCCCTTGTTTAACTGCAGCAGGCCTTGGAGACAAAGAAATTGAGGTTCAGATCACTAGAATGTGCTTTTGAGCAAGGCAGAGACTTAACCTACTTTATTCATTGCTGTACACTCGGTGCCTAGAAAGGGCCTGACACGCAGCAGGTCTCAATAAATCTTTGTGATTGTATGAATGAATCCTACTTTTGTCCCCAGGCAATATAATAGCTCACATTTGTTGTTGTTACTAGGTACTGTTGAGTCAGTTCTGACTTATAGTCACCCTATGTATAGCAGAATGAAACATTGCCCAGTCCTGTGCCGTGTCCACGGTTGCTGTGCTTGAGCTCGTTGTTGCAGCCACTGTGTGAGTCCATCTCATTCAGGATTTTCCTCTTTTTCACTGACCATCTAGCAAGCATGATGTTGTTCTCAGGGACTGGTCACTCTTGATAGCATGTTCAAAATACATAAGATATTCTCACCATCCTTGCTTCTAAGGAACTTTCCGGTACTTCTTCTAAGACAGATCTGTTTGGGTTTTTTTTGGCAGCCTGTAGTACTTTCACTGTTCTTTTCCAATGCCATAATTCAGAGGCATCCATTCTTCTCGTGTCTTCCTTATGCATTGTCCAGCTTTCGCGTGCCTATGGTGCAATAGAAAATACCATGGTCTGGGTCAGACATACCTTAGTCTTCAAGATGACTTCTTTGTTTTCAACACTTTAAAGAGGTCTTCTGCAGCGGATTTCCCCAGTGCAGTGTGTCTTTTCATTTCTTAACTGTTGATTCCATGAGCGTTGGTTGTGGATCCAAGTAAAATGAAATCCTTGACAACCTAAATATTTTCTCCTTTTATTATGGTGTTGTTTATTGGTCCAGTTGTGTGGGGTTTTGTTTCCTCAGTGTTGAGATGTTATACTTATTAAAGTCTGTGCTCTTTGATCTACATCAGTAAGTGTTTCAAGTCCTCTTTACTTTCAGCAAGCAAGGTTGTGTGATCTGCATAAAGCAGGTTGTTAATGAATCTTCCTCCAATCCTAATTCCCCATTCTTACTCATATAACCCAACTTCCCAGACTATTTGCTTGGCATACAGATTGAAAAGATATGGTGAAAGCATACAACACAGATACACACTTTTCCTGACTTTAACTTAAGCAGTATCCCCTTGTTCTGTTCAAACAACTACCTCTTGATCCATGTGCAAATTTCTCATAAGCACAAGTAGTGTTCTGGAATTTTCGTTCTCTGTGGTATTACCTATAGTTTGTTAGTATACCATAATCAAAAGCGTTTGTGTAGTCCGTAAAACACAGGTCACCATCTTTCTGCTATTCTCTATTTTCAGCCAGTATCTGACATCAGCAAAGATATTCCTTGTTCCATGTCCTCTTTTGAATCTGACTTGAACTTCTGGCAGTTCCTTGTCAATATACTGCTGCAGCTGCTTTTGAATGCTCTTGAGCAAAATTTGAGTCGCATGTGATATTAATGGTATTGTTCATTAATTTATACTTTTGTTTGGATCACCTTTCTTAGGAATAGGCATAAATATGCATCTCGTCTAGCAGGTTGTCCAGATGGCTGTCCTCCATAGTTCTTGGTATAGGTGAGTGGGCACTTACAGTGCTACATCCGTTTGTTGAAGCACATCAGTTGATAGTCCCTCAGTTTCTGGAGCCTTGTTTCCCACCAATGCCTTCAATGCAACTTCAGCTTTTTCCTTGGGTGTCATTGGTTCCTGATGATATGCTACCTTTTGCAGTGATTGAACATTGACCGGGTCTTTTTGGTATAATGACTGTCTTTCTTCCATCTTCTTTTGGTGCTTCCTGAGTCATTTAAAATTTTCCCTGTAGAATCCTTCACTATTGCAATTTGAGGCTTGAATTTTTTCTTCAGTTCTTTCAGCTTGGGAAATTGAGAGTGTGTTCATCTGTTTTGGTTTTCTATCTCCAGTTCTGTGTGTGTGTCATTATAATACTTTATCTTTTTGAGCCACCCTTTGAAATCTTCTGTTCAGTGCTTTGACTTCATCATTTATTGTTTTTGATTTAGCTCCTTGACTTTCAAGAGCAAATTTCAGAGTCTCTTCTGACATCCATTTGATATTTTCTTTCTTTCATGTCTTTTTCATGACCTCTAGTTTTTTTCATGTCCTTGATGTCATTCCCCTACTAGTCCAGTCTTCAGGCATTAGTATTCAATGTGTCAAGTCTTTTCTTGAGATGCCCTCTGAATCCACGTTCGATATACTTAAGGTCATACCTTGGCTCTCGTGAACGTTTTCTAATTTACTTCACTTTCAGTTTGAACTTGCATATGAGCAATTAATGGTCTGTGCAGCGGTTGGTCCGTGGCTTTGTTCTAACTGATGATATAGAGCTTTTACATCATCTATTTCTGCCGATGTAGTCAATTTGATGCCTATATATTACATCTCATGAGGTCCATGTACATAGTCACTGTTTATGTTCTTGAAAAAAGGTGTTTGCAATGAAGTTGTTGGTCTTGCAAAATTCTATCGTGTCATCTTCAGTATCATTTCTGTCACCAAGACCATGTTTCCCAACTGTCAATCCTTCTTCTTTGTTTGCAGTTTTTGCATTCCAATCACCAGTACCTATCAATGCATCCTAAAGCGTGTTTGATCAATTTCAGACTCTAGAAATGGATAAAAATCTTCAGTTGCTTCATCTTTGGCCTTAATGATTGCTGTGTAAATTTGAATAATAGTCGTATTGACTGGCCTTCCTTGTAGGCTTATGCATATTATCCTATCACTGATACCATTGTACTTCAGGATAAATCTTGAAATCTTTTGAGGATGCATGCAACACCATTCCTTTTCAAGTCATTATTCCCAGCACAGGAGATTATATGATTGTCCAATTCAGCGTGGCCAATGCCAGTCCATTTCAGCTCACTAATGCCTAAGATAGCAATGTTTATGCATTCTGTTTCATTTTGGATGATTTCCAATTTTCCTAGATTCATGCTTCATGCATTCCACCTTCCAGTTCTTAGTGGATGTTTGCAACTATTTCTTCTCATTCGGAGTCATGCTACATCAGCAAATGAAGGTCCCAAAAGCTTGACTCCAGCCACATCATTAATGCCAACTCTACTTTGAAGAGGCAACTCTTCCCTAGTTGTCTTTTGAGTGCCTTCCAACTCTTCTGGCTCTGTATCAGACAATATTCTGCTGCTGTTAATAAGATTTTTGCTGGCTAATTCTTTTCTGAAGTAGAATGCCAGGTCCTTCTTAGTCTGTCTTAGTCTGGAAGCTCAGCTGAAATCGGTCTACCATGGGTGACTCTGCTGGTATCTGAATCCTGGTGGCATAGCGTCCAGCATCACAGCAACATGCTGGTCCCCATGATAGGACAAACTGACAGGTAGGTGGGGAAGCTATAACATTAAGCTAACCTTTACTTCTTGCTTATTATGTACTTCATTCTGTTAGTAGTCTGGCAGACGTCGGTTGTTAGGTGTTATGGTGTTGGTTCTGACTCATATCAGAGGAGGCACTGCCCAGTCCTGTGCCATCCTCACAATTGTTATGCTTGAGCCATTGTTGCAGCCACCATGTCAGTCTGTCTTGTCTGGGAGTTTTCCTCTTTCTCGCTGATCCCCTGCTTTACCAAACATGATGCCCTTCTCCGGCGACTGGTCTTTCCTGATAACATGTCCAAATATGTGAGACAAAATCTCATCATCCTTGCTTCTAGTGAACATTCTTTTTTTGTTGTTTTGTTTTTGTACTTTAGATGAAGGTTTATAGATCAAACTAGTTTCTCATTGAACAATTAGTACATATATTGTTTTCTGACTTGAGTTACCACCCCCATGGCACGTCAACATTCTCCACTTTTCCATCTTGGGTTCCCTATTGCAGGCTTTCCTGCATTCTAGTGCTTGTCCCTGGGCTAGTGTGTCCCCTTTTAGTCTCCTTTTCTAGCTTGTAATAAGCATTCTGGTTGTACTTCTTCTAAGGCCGATTTGTTCATTCTTCTGTGAGTCCATGGTATTTTTGATATTCTTTGTCAACACCACAATTCAAAGGCATCAATTCTTCAGGTCTCCCTTATTCAGTGTCCCACTGTTGCACGTATATAAGGTGAATGAAAACCCCATGGCTTGAGTAAGGTGTACCTTAGTCCTTAAAGTGATGTCTTTGACTTTTAACAGTTTAACAAGATCTTTTGCAGATTTACCCGTGGAATAAGTCTGTAGCTTTCCTGAAGGCTGCTTCTGTGGGCATTGATTGTGGATCCAAGTAAAATGAAATCTTTGACAATTTCAGTCTTTTCTCCATTTATCATGATGTTGCTTATTCAAAACAATTTTATTGTTCTTGAAGTCCAGTTGTGAAGATTTTTGTTTTCTTTATGTTTTGGGCAATCCATATCAAAGACTAGTCTTTGATCTTGTTCGGTAAGTGCTTCAAGTCCTCTTCACTTCCATCAAGCAAGGTTGTACCATCTGTGTAATGGAGGTTGTTAACAAGTCTTCCTTCAATCATGATGCTGCATTCTTTTTCAAAGAGTCCAGGTTTTCAGATTATTTGCTTGGCACACGGGTTAAATAAGCATGTGAAAGAACAGAACTCGGACCCACATTGTGCTTGACTTTAAGCCACTCAGTATCGTCTTGTCCTGCAGTATGATCTTGTTCTTTTTGAATAACTGCTTCTTGGTCTATGTACCTGCTCCTCATGAACACAACTAAGTGTTCTGGAATTTCTATTCTTCAAAATGTTTTGCATACTTCGTTATGATCTACACAGTCGAATGCTTTTGCATAGTCAATAACACAGATAAACATCTTTCTGTTATCCTCTGTTTTCAACCATGGTTCATCTGACATCAGCAATGATATCCTTTGTTCCATGTCTCCTTCTAAATCCAACTTGAATTTCTGGAAGTTCTCTGTCAATGTACTGCTGTAACCGCTTTTGATATATGAGTAGAAAGAAGGATAAATGTGAAAATTGTTTTTTGTCTGTTCCACTTGCAGTATTTTTCTGGATTGCCCTTCCTCCTAAGTATTAATAAGGAAATGTAATGTATTTTCTTACTGGCTGACTGCTAGGGTAAAAATCAGCTGTTTATAACTGCTATAGTTTTGGTAGACAAATGGTTGATACTTTGAGGTGAGATTTTCATTCCTGTATGTAACAAATTCAGATTATGTTTAACTCACTTGTACTTTCAAGTGGATCTTGATCTGTTGTTTTCCATGTCAAATAATTAGTTTCTCTTTTCAAAGTCACCTTGATGTCTTTTAGCAGTACACAAGGTGGAGGGTAGAAGGTCTGATAGTTTTCTTACAGTTGAGTTTTGATTGTGGCTTATTCAAAACAATTTTGTTGTTCTTCTTACTCTCTCTTTTATTTGGGGGAGATTTAAGGCTAACTGGAAGAAATTGATTGCATTCCTTCCCCACGGAAATTCTTCATATCTTGTTATCCCTAGGACTGTGCCATTGCTAGTTATTATGGGGCCATACAGCCTGAAGACTTCACCTACAGCGATTTCAGGTGGTAACACCGGTGTTCTGGACAGCAGGAAACGTAACTACCTTTACATGAAGTATATATCCTATCAGTGACCGTAAACAGAAAAAAAAAACAAAAATCAAACAAACAACCAAACCTGTTGCCATCAAGTCAATTCTGACTCATAGCAACCCTGTAGGACAGAGTAGAACTGGCCCACAGAGTTTCCAAGGAGACCCTGCTAGATTTGAACTGTTGACTTTTTGTTAGCAGCCTTAGTGTTTAACCACTATGCCACTAGGGTTTCCACGTAGCCATCAGGATGCTGGAAATCCACCTTTTCACCTATGGAAGGAGGGTGTTGATGTTACAGGAGCTTGCCACTTCTTCTCTACTCTACTTGAATGTCTTTTGCCAGATAAGTGAGAAGTGCAAAGAAAATATAAGAAAACTAGAGATGCATAAACTTGTAACTGAAAGAAATAAGCCATTACAGTATTTATAGAAGTATTGAGAGGGGAAAGGATTAATTTAGATTGTGCTGGTAGGATTTAGAGTGAGTTGAATTAATTGGGTGGAGCAGTGGTTAAGTGCTTGGTTGTTAGCTGAAAGGTTTGAACTCACCAGCTGCCCTGCTAAGAAAGATGTTGCAATCTGTTTCCATAAAAATTTATGGCCTTGGGAATGCTATGGGGCAGTTCTGCTCTGTCATATAGCGTCACTATGAGTTTGAATCAACTCAATGGCAGTATGTTTGGTTTGGGGTTAATTTGGGGGAGAACCTTGAACAAAGGAAAAATAGAGGAATCTGATGTGGGGGACTGGTCTGGTCACACTGGTTAACTTGGACAAAGTCTAAAGCCAGTAAATGAGAGTGTGCAGAGGGACTCAGCTGGGTGTGGTCACTCTTCTTTCTTTCTCCCTTTTTTCAACAACATCAACTCCCCATCTTCTTTCTTTCAAAGTCTTAGTGAGTTTCTTTTAGGTCTTCCTCCTTTTCCTCAATTTCATTGTAATTTCTTTAAAAGTTAAAACATTAAAAAGAAAAAGTCAGCAAATGGCAGCCTTTCAATAACAAGAAAAGAAAATTTTGGAAGAAAGAACTATCAGTCACAGACTCCCTGTACAAATGCCTGAACCACACAGGTTTTTTTATGTGACTGGAACACTGAAAGAGTTTGAATCTGGTAGTCTTCTGTTAAATAGTAATGCCAGACTGGCAGCTATTGTTATGGGCCCCCACTGCTTATCACTGTCTGTAGTAAGATAAGTACAGGAATTAAAAGTTTAGAAACTGTTATAGCAAGTAGACATGAACAGGACATCCAGGCATGTGTGATCAGCAGACTTGTCCCATAGAACAAGAACTAGACCAGTTCAAACTCCCAAAGTGAATGGCAAGTAGTGTGAATCGTAGAGCCATGAAATTGGTAAGTGATAGATTGGAAATAACAAAGCACTAGTCGTTCCTCATGGGTAGTGCTATATACTACTTGCTACTGTGTTGTTGCTAACTCTTCTTCCATTCATAGCCAAGTCAAAGGAAGAAGAAAAGTTCCTCATTAGACCAGCAATGTAACACAACCATTGTTAGGATTTTGCTGTTTTTCCTTTGACCCTTTGTGTATGTTCTAGACCCTGTGCTGACCCGCCTTTCACATATGCATTTGTAACCATAGTCCATCACGGTTTCTGAATCTTTGGATTTGCTTGCAAGTTTCTAGCTGACATATCTTGAACAATTTTTATGTTTCATATATGATCTCAGTTAAAGATTCAGTAATCAGTTTCCTAATTATCACTTCTTTTAGGAGTTTACAACTCCAGTTAGTGTTGATAATGTCCTAAAATGTGTGTGTGTATGTGTACAGTAGAGGGGGGTACTTTTCTTCTGTATTCTAAATTTTGCTGTTTTATTTTCATGCAGCCAAAGAAGAACTATTGGTAAAGTAAATCAAATATCTTTTCTCATTAACCCCAAGCATTGCAGTAGATATAGTTTTTATCGTCTGTTTTCTTTCTATTCAGGTGAGATAAAATTCTCACAAGTCCCCAAGCTTATCTGTGGCTGTGCTTCAGGTGGTGAGCTGACCATCTGGTGACATGGACATCATCTCATACAAACAGGCATCTCCCATGGTGGACCACCATCCAAAGGGCCGTTGTTCCATGTCCCCCTGGCTCTGCCCACTGCCCCCTGGCCATCTGTTTCCCCCTCCTCTTCTCACTCCCTGAGGGTTTCTTTTGGCTTTGCATGCTGAATGGTGAGATCTCTTCTGAGTCACCTGTGCCCACCTTGGTTTTTTTTTAATCTCTTCCTAAGCCTTGGAAATGGTTCCAGATTGTACTGACTCAGTTTTGTGCACTCAGAATGACAAAGATGAGGAAGGAAGGAGAACACTCTACCTCCTGTCTGTTGTGGCCATAGCTCTCCGGGATTACATTCAAGCATCCTGAAGCTTGCCCTGCTCAGGAGGGACTGACTCCACTCATGCTGATAGGAAACACGCTTATCTCAAACCATCGTTAAGAAGCACATTTTGTAATCTTTTCTGGATATAATACAGTTAAATGGATTCACTGAAATATTATTTAATAGAAAAATGATTTCCGTACCATTTTGGTTGGTTTGTGGCCTTTCAGATATGGCATATCTTTAAGAGTCAGTGGTACTTGCAAATGTGTAGAAATCAACCAATCCCATATTTACAGAATATGTAGGATATGCCAAGGCTGTTGTTAGGTGAGGTTTCCAAAGTGGTACCAATAGGATTTTTAAAGAATATACACTGTAGTGGGGGCCAAAAGGCCATAAATACATAAAAATAGTTCATTGAGTATGGAATGTAAAGTACTTGGGAGCAAAATAAATGGTACAGAGAATAAATGTTAAACAAACCCATCTTATTCCTCATGGACTGGGCTATAAAGTTCAGCATCCACTGCTTTGGGTGATAATGGGAATGGAGTAGTGGATTCTTACCACACTAATGAATGGGGTTCTTACCACACTAGTGGTAAGAACTCGCCTGAAAGAGGAATGCCTGCTGGATATCTGTGTTCTGGGACCTCATGGTCTGGGGTGAAGCTGGGGCTCCCTTACGAATTTTGGAGTTGTTGATTTTTACCAGAGCAGATCTTAGGAAGTCATGTACCAGCAACAGAATCTTTAAAAGGGAGGTCAACATTTAGCTTCTGAAATATATTCTTGTACACAAAATTCAGTAGACATTATGGAGTAGTGTTTAAACTGTTACTACTTGGATTACTTAAATCAGTAGAACAGCTTTACTAACTAGCTCTTCTCCAGGCAAATTGTAGTAAAACTCACCATTCCCACTTATTTTGTTGGCATTTACCAAGTTCTAGACTCTGTGCTGTCATGCTTTTCATGGCATTGAAACTTCACAGCCATTTTCTGAACTGTGAACTATAGTTAGCCCATTTTGCAGACAGGGAAACTGAGGTTTAGAAAAGTGATGTAACTTACACAGTACCACAGAGCATAAGGATGTTGAAACTGTGCCTTTGAACCTAATGGCTGTGCTTCCATCCAACTCTATGCTATCTCCATGACTATTTTCCTGTTCTTCTTATGCCCAACGAGCTACACAAGCCTGAGAATGAGATAACGTGTTTTTGCTTGACATGCTTATATTGCTCCATACTTTACAGAGGGTTTCACGTCTGCCGTCTCTGTATTATGATCTGGACATGAAGGCTGAGGGTTTCAGCCATGAATACGAGGTCTGATTATTAAGTCTGTGAGCTTAATTGTTGTAAGTGCTACACACCTTGGTGCTGTGTACCACAGTGGTCACCTTTGAGGTCCCCCCCTTGGGCAGCTGTGCACTGATGCCACCCTTCAGAGCCATTTCGGAATTGTTTCTGGAATAGGCATTATGCATGGCAGCCCAGTGGCAAGTTGGTAAACTAAAATGTATAGTTGTCTATGAAGGAGGTTTTAGCCAATAAACAAATAACTGTATTGGAAAATCCTCCCTCCCCTGATCTGGCCCTCCAGTGACTTTTTTCTTTACCCAAAGATAATAGAAATATTGAAAGAAAGACATTTTGATGACATTCAGGACATGGAAGGTAATACAATGACAGCTCTGATGACCATTCCAGAAAGAGTTCCACAGTGGCTTCGGAGGGTGACCTCGGTACCGGCATTGGTGTCTAGCTTCCCAAGGGGGAGTGCTTTGAAGGTGACCATAGTGCTATTCAGTAGTGAGGTATGTAGCACTTTTTCTAAGATGAGTTTACAAACTTAATCTTCAGTCCTCCTATATCCACACTTGTGTCTCCTTGTTTCAGACTTCAGATGTACGTACACCAAATGATACTTATTTCTGGCCTCTTATTATTGGACATAATGAGAATTCACTGGATTGTGTTTCTCCCCATGCAGTGCTTGAAATTTAAGTGCACTGGCAAGAATCCTAAAGAATTTGTAAGGATTATTTTTCAAAATAATAGAGATTGAAGCCATTGTGTTTCTTTCATCTTGTTTCAGGCCATTGAGAACACACAGGCTCGAGTCAGACTGTGGTCACATTGAAATAAAATTTAGATGCCCTGGGATATGGCTCCGAATATGCCCTTTGAGCTGGTGAATTATGGATTTGTCCTGGGGACCTTTAGTTTTCCCTGGCCCTGGTGACTGCTATATTTCTCATGCTAGCAATATTGAAAATAATGCTTTGGTTTCCAGCTACCCTTTATGGAAGCCACATAAATTTATACTGGGGAACTAGATCTGAGATGTCTTTTGGGAACTGCCTGCTCCTGTATACTCAATCGTACAATTTCCAGTGCATCTCTTGTATCATTCGTCTGTTCAGCAGTGTTTACTGAGGGCCTGCGGTGGGCCAGGCACTGGGTTCTCCTGAACCTGAAGACTCACCCATTACTCTTTTTTTGTGTGTGATTTACTTTTGTTGTTGTTGTTGTTGTCGAGAATATACATAGCATGACATGTACCAGTTCAGCCCTTTCTACATGTGCAATTCAGTGACATAGATTGCATTCTTTAAGTTGCCACCGTTCCTACCCTCCTTTTCTGCGTTGTTCCCCCCATTGACACAAACTCAGTGCCCCTAAGTTTCCTGTCTTTCTTGTTGGTGTTGTCAGTTTAATCCCATATAGATAGATCTTGAAAGAGAACAGTACTCAGGATAGATATTCCCGACTAGCTAAGCTACACGGCGCGTTATTCTTGTCCATCCCATTGCTCAGGGTAGTCACTCACTACACTGAAGTTACCTTTGGTGCTCTTCTGTTCACCAGACTTTTACCGGATGCCAAGCATTTGTAGGTATTGTTAAGTGTTAAGACATAGTAATAAATACCAATAGTGCAGCAGGCTGGGGTTGGGGAACTTTGTCAAAGAAACACCACCAGATGTTGGAACACGGAGGGAAACAAACAGTAACAGCAATGTAACTAGTACAAAATTAATAATAATAATAACAATTGGTAGGTGGTTGTTAGCTTCCATCACATTAGCCTCAGACTCTTGGCAACCCCAAGCACAACAGAATTGGACTGTTGATATCTGTATGGTTTTCACTGGCTGATTTTTTGAAAGTAGATCACCTGAACTTTCTTTCGAAGGGGTGGATGGACAAATAATAATTGTTACACCTTCTTCACTTTTTAGATGAGGTACTGAATCCCAGACAAGAATGATTTGATCAGTTAACTAACCAATAGTATTGAAATTTTTATTTTAGGATTTAGAATTTAGGTCCTGGTAGCATGCATAGTGGTTAGGTGTTACAGCTGCTAACCAAAAGGCCAGCAGTTCAAATCCACCAGGTACTCCTTGGAAACTCTGTGGGGCAGTTCCACTCTGTCCAATAGGGTGACCAGGAGTCGGAATTTACTCAACAGCAGGGGATATAGCTTTAAGCACAACCAGTAGGATTAAGTATAAATTTACCGTTTAAAGCATTTTCCTCCTTTGACTTTTGTATTTTTTTAAATATCTACCCGAGGCTGGGGCCAGTGAGCATCAGACTCTTATTTTGTAGAATAGAAACTTTAGATACTCTAGAGGTTAAATGACCTGCTCGTGGCTGCTCACCTGGTTAATAGTGGTTTCAGAACCAAAGCCTGAGCTTCCTGTTTCCTTGCCCACCAAGGCTGGAACCATGTCCTTGTGTATCAGAGGGATGACCGAGGTATAGCAGAGAGGGAAAAAGGCAAGAGTAGATCGTAACTGGAGGAGGAGGAAGAGATCAGGCTGAATGAGCATGGTATTTTGGGGCTTGATGTGTGGTATTTTGAGTTCTGCAATGAAGCTATTTCTCTTCCAGAGCTTCCTGGAATGTGTGGGTGGGAAGATGTCTTGAATTTTTCTGGTTTTCATTGCTACCTTTATTCTGTCACCTTCGTAAAAAGCCTCCTCTTCCTTTGAGACTCGTGCTGCCTGGATCTACCAACCTTCTCCTTCCTTGTTGCTCTCACCTGACTTCATTCATTGAGGACCTAATATCATTCACAGTCTTTTTCTTCCTGTCAAGTCTAAGAAGTATCAGAATACATAAGGATACTCCCCCCCTTTTTTTAACCCCATAGCTACTTTTTTGTAGCTGTGTGATTAAGTGAAAGTTTACAATCCACTTCAATTTGCCGTATAAAACCCCAAATACATACCTCTGTGCAACTCTAATGGCTCTCCATAGCCTGTGACAGCACCCCCCTCCTTTCCACTCTGTACCCCTGGTATTCACTCAACCAACACCTGTGTCCCCCTCTCCACCCACCCTTCCCACCTCTAGAGAGAAACTGGTCAGACAGCCTCGTATATATATTTAAACCAAGAAGTACACACACCACCTGCATCACTCTGTGTCTTATTGTCTGGTTCAATTTTTGTCTGAAGTGTTGGCTTCAGAACTAGTTTCAGCTCTGGGCTAGCAGCAAGTCTGGGGGCCTTGTCCTCAGGGGACCCTCCAGGATGTGATAATCTCCTTGTTCTATAGCTTCAAAGCTTCTTAACTTTTTTAATTTGAACCACCTTCACTTTCACTTTGACTCAGCTTGGACCGCTTCTGGAGTCTCAGACTCTCGTATTCCACTCCCTGTCCACAATCTCTTCGTCACTCCAATGTGCAATCCTTTGTTATCAGTTTGCCTGTTTGGGGGACTCCCTGAGGTTTCTGTCTCCTCCACCTTTGGCTTTTCTTAGTGTATGGCCTCCATCGTGGCGTCTCTTTCTTCTCCATCCAGCCCAAGCGCTGTACATATCCCAGCCCCGTTGTCTTTCTGTCTTGCTCAAACTTCATGTGCTCGGCCTTAGAAGAGTCCAGCCGCTCACTCACTACATTTACTTCTACCTCAGCCTGCTGAATATATAAAAGACAACTGGTAGTGTGGTACCCTTGTGATTCTAGGTTCCAGCATCCTTGCAGCCAGTTGGTACATCACTGCTAATCTCAGTAGGGTCTTCAGCACCACGTGGTAATTCCACCCTGTATTCCTTGTGAGTACCCTTTTCCAGTTTCCCAAATGGCTCTTGCAAATGGTGGCAACTCTCTTGGAGCCTTCTAACCCACTTCCAGCCACCCAATCTTCCTTCTCAGCAGATAATATTCATGGCGTCTTTTTTGTTACCCCCTAAAGGTGGTTGTGCCCTAAGGTTCTGTCTTAGGTCTCTTGTTCTGTAGCTTCAGCAATGTTGTGAAATGTTGATAACTCACAGTGTACATCTCTAGTGTAGTCTCGTCTGAGTTCCAGCTCTGCTCTTCAGTCTTATGGGTGTTGCTTATGGACCACTTAGATGGTCTCCAGTCATGTTATATTCAACTGTTTTCCAGTGCAATCCCCTGACCTGGCCCTCCTGTTAGATTCCCAGTCTTGTTGAATAGGCCCTTTTCTGTGTGACCACTCAAGTCAAAACCACAGCCATCCTGTCTTTCACTCTGCACTTCTAACTGGCCCTGTCATTTCTGTCTCAGTTTTGCCTGTGTTTACCTTTTCAGCTCTTATCTGGTTTATTTCTGTTGTTTCTCATTGGGCTTCCCTGGCCACAGTCTTCCTCTACACTTCCTCCATTCTCCACAGGTCTTTCTAAACCATAAAACAAATAATCTGTTCTTCCTTGATCTAAAATCCCGTGGCAGTTCCTTCTAATCCTGCAGAGGTTGAAAACTGTATCCAGCCCACAGATGTGTTATGTTTGATTCACACTGTTGGCCTGCGTCATGTTTAAAAAACAGTCTTTTGTTTTTAGTTGCCTACATTAAAAGTCAAATTTCATATAAAGATCTAGATTTCTGGCTTCTCTTTGAAAGGCAGAAGCTCTCTCTGGTTCCCGGCTGCATTTCCCCATGACATCTTCTACCTTGCCAGTTGTGTTTTGGTCATTTATGTCAACGACCTGGCTGATGCATCGTTTGGGTTGTGGCCTTTGGTCTATGGGATGAAGTTGGGGCTTCCTCTAGCTGCAAGTGCACCATTTCAGTCCTTGTACTCTGTGACCATTGCATTCAGTTACTTAGAGTACCTCAGTCTCCTCTCTTTGTTTCACACCTCTGTTTAACACCTCTCACTCTTTGTACATACTCTTCTTCTGGTTAGCGCTTGACAAGAGGCAATATTCTTTCTTGAGAATCTTGGCAACCAAGTAAGATGATGGTTTCATCCTTAGACATTTAGATGAGGGTATCGTGGATTGAGTTGTGGCTCCCTAAAGGACATTGTTCCCGGTATTGTGTGATTGTGTACCATTTTGTCATCCGATGGGATTTCCCTGTGTTGTAAATTCTATCGCCATGATGTAATGAGATGGTTTAGTGATAGTTACATTGATGAGATCTATAGGGTTAGATTGTGACTTAAGTTCTTTTGAGACATAAAAGAGAGAAGCAAGCAGAGAGACATGGAGGCCCTCATGCCACCAAGGAAGCAGTGCCAGGAGCAGAGCATATCCTTGGGACCTGAGGTTCCTGTGCCAAGATGCTCCCAGACAAAGGGAAGACTCATGTGTCACAAGGACCTTCCTCCAGAGCCAACAGACAGAGAAAGCATTCCTCTGGAGCTAATGCCCTAATTTGGACTTCTAGCCTGCTAGGCTGTGAGAAGATAAAATTTTCTTTGTTAAAACCATCCACTTGCGTTATTTCTGTTACACCTGCACTAGATAAAGATGACAGAGGGGGCGTGAACCTCTCAGGTCGTCTTTTCCAATTTTTTTATTAGGGAAACACACAATGAGACATAAATTTTAAGTTTCAATCCATCACACACACACACACGCACACAAACTCTCTCACAACCCAAACCTACTGTTTCCTTTCCTTCCTTCTCTTTTACTCCTTTCTCTTCACTTCGCTTTCTTCCTCTTCTCTCTCAATCCCTCCTTTCCTCTTTTCCCTTCAAACTGGTCGTGGCCCACTCATGAGTCACAGTCCATAGTTTGAAAAACACTGTATCTCTTAGTCATCTAATGCTGTTATAACAAAAAATATCGCAAGTGGGTGGCTTTGAAAAGAGACATTTTATTGTGTCACAGTCCAGTCTGTTAAGAGTTCCACTCCAGTATGAGAGCATCTTGGTGCAGGAATCTTAGGTCCAAAAAGAATGCACTGTGCTCTGAGTGCTTCTTTCTTGGTAATGTGAGGTTCCCAACTCTCTCTGCTCACTTCTCACTTATGTCCCACGAGTTTGTAGATTGCTTCCTGCCTCAGCAACACAACTGCTGCCCATTCTCTCTCATCAACATCACAGACACAAGATTCCCAACACATGGGGGAAAAAAAATCACTCAATGCTGAGAATCATGGCCCTGTCAAATCGATACACATATTTCTGGGGGAACATAATGCAATCCATGACACTGTGCTAGGGACATTATATAAATCCTCTGTTAAATTAAATGTCTGCAATATTTGTTTGTTTGTTTTTTTCTAAAAGAGAATTTTCTTAGCTTTCAACTTTCTAGGAAACCCTGGTGGCGTAGTGGCCAAGTGCCACAGCTGCTAACAAAAAGGCTGGCAGTTTGAATCTACCAGGTGCTCCTTGGAAACTCTATGGAGCAGTTCTATTCTGTCCTATAGGGTTGCTATGAGTCAGAATCGACTCAGTGGCACTGGGATTGGTTTTTTTTTTCAGTTCAGCTTTCTAAAGGCCCGTGGATTTCAGAACCAATGATTTAAACATCTTATTTTCAGTGGGATTTGAAATTGTCAGTGTGGTGCACCCAAGACCTGGAAATCAGTAAACATCATTTGGAACGTGGGCCTTTGTGTCAAATCTCTGATGTGGCCTGTGCTGTTAGTTGTTAAATGAGGTTAATATTTGCGGAATCTCCAAGAGGATGAAATGGATCCTTGAACTCTCTTGCACACACAGGAATGTGAAAAGGTGGGTGAGGCACCATAAAAAGGATTTAGTGAGGAAGGTTTACAGTTTCAATAGAACCCCTATTTAAAGTCAGATAAAAGAACATCCTAGAAAATGTTTTGTTTTCATATAGTATGAATGAACCAAAAGCTGCATTAGGAATAGTATTTTGTCATTGTAGAGTATTCTAAGTATCATTGGTCTGTTTTTGAAAGAGGAAGGCTATATGTCAAAAGAATATCAGGCTTATGGACCTGCCCTGCTACAGGGAAGGTTAATGGTTTCTCCAAGCAAAGCTATTTATTATTACCCACGTGTGCCACTCCTGTGAGTAATTTCAGCAGACGGTATTGGAAGCAAAAACTAATTCATTACTCCACTGCCATCAAAGAATGAAAAATGGCCATTGTGATGAGCCTGCCTTTTTTACTTGACTAACACAATTAAAATTTCACTATATATATTTTTTGTTGTGAATGTAACAAAACTGTGTTGCTTGCTTTCAAACTGGCATGCAGAGAAGAGGGGAGAAAAAGCAATCCAGCATCCCATGACCCCAAACACACCCGTGGTTCTTGTTTCTGTTAGCAACAGAGTGTTGCTTTAATTTGCTTGGCTTGCCATCAGAATGGCGAGGCAGGGAGGGGGCTCCCTCAGGCTCCGACTTATGTTTTGCACGTGCACAGGCCATATGGCAACACAAATGTGCGCGTGCAGAGGGAGGGTGGCTGCTGGGACTGCTAGGCTTTCCATTTTGTGTTTCTGTTTTCAAATGGTCTTTGCTCCAAATCTTATGACCTCATGCCTCTTAGAGACAGGTGAATGTAAATGGGGGAGCGGAAGACAGACTCCCCAGCATTCTTAATGCTGTGCTGTAATCAGGGCAGGGAAATGTTGACAACCATGCTTCAGCCCCCGAGAGCCGGCAGCCACAGAAATTCCAGGTGGGCCTGACATTTGCTCTCCACCTTGCGTGCTTCTTTCTTAAGACCTCCTAACCCCACCCTGTCTCAAAGGGATTAGCTCTCACTGCATCTTTCTCAGAAATCTAACTGAAAAGGATCAGGGCACCTACAAGAAGCAGTTACTTTGCTGCTGCTGCTTTGGAGTCTTCATTTTTTCTGACTTTTTTTTGTTAACCTTTGCTTTCATATACTCAGGTGTCGGATGAAGGCCTCTTGTGCCGTAAGCCCGATTTCGATGGCCCCCGCCTCCCTGTTGCCTCGCTGGTGAAAGTGTAATTCTTTCCCTAACATTCCTGCAAATTCCTCAGGGACTTATACTCTAGCACTCACTTGTTTTGCCTTTGAGCTTCTGCTTCCATCGCATTAGCTCAGTTCAGGGATCACTCTCTTTGTTCCCTGATGCCCCTCTGGATGTGGAATCCAGCCTTTTTTCTTATTTTCTTCTAATAACTTGTCTGAACTAAGCATTTGCAAGAGTACACGGAAGTCTTTAATGAGGGTTAGGGGACATCCAAAGGGTCTGCAGCAAGGCAAATTGCTTTAAAAATTTAATGCTGTGTGCCTGCTCCAGAAAGTTCCCTGGCCAACTCTGAACATCCTAGAGATCCTCAGGCTCCTCTCCTTTCGTCCTCTCTTTCACTGATCACCTCCGAAGTCCTCGTCTGTTTCACACGAAGCTGTCCAGCTTTTTTTTTTGGTCACTATCTGCTTGGAATGATCCATGCCTGTAGGTTTTTGGTTTCTAGGTCCAAGAGGCGTTTTGGTTGGACACTGACTTGTGGTGACCTTCTGTGTGTTGCCCGGTCTTGCACCATCTTCGTGACCGTTGGCATGCTTGGGTCCATTGTTTCAGCTTCTGTGTCAGTCCACTTCAATGAGGGTTCCGTTTTGCCTCTACCGACTCTGCTTTGCCAGATGTGGTGTCCTAGTCTAGTAATGGGTTTCCTGATGACATGTTCAAAGTAAGCAGGCTAAATCTTGCCATCTTGGTTTCTGAGGAGCATTCTGTTTGTATTTCTTCTTTCTACTCACATTCCTTTTTTTTTTTTTCAAATTGTGCTTTAGGTATAATAGAGCAAGTTAGTTCCTCATTAAACAATTAATACACGAATGGGTGACATTGGTTGTCTACTCTGTAATACTTCAAGATTCTCCTCTTCTCCATCCTAGATTCTCTGTTTCCATCCTCCCAGTTTTCCTATCCTTTCCCGCATTCTTGTCTTTGTTTTGGGGCTGGTGTTCCTATTTAGTCTGGCATACGTTATTGAACTATGAAATAGGTTCTTCATGTGTGTTGTTTATCCTATAAACTGGTCTGATCTTTGGCTGAAGGGTAAACCTCAGGAGTGATTTCGGTACTGATTTAAAAGGGTGCCCAAGAGCCATACTCTCAGTGTTTCTCCAGTATCTGTCAGACTAGCAAGTCTGGTCATTTTTCTTTCTTTCTTTTTTTTTTTTTTGTGAATTTGAGTTTTGTTCTATATTTTTCTCCTGTTCTTTCTCAGGCCCCTTATTGTGATCCATGTCAGAGCAGTCAGTGGTGACAAGACACCGTCTAGTTGGCATTATATTTCTTCTTAGGCTGATTAGTTCACTTTTCTGGCCATCTGTGGTGTATTGAGTATTCTTTGCCAACACCACAATTTGAAAGCATCTATTCTTCTTCTGTCTTCATTTTGATAACAGAAATTTCACCCTCATACCTAATTATCTGTTTTCTGGAGAACAAAACATCTCAACAAAGTCTACACTTCAAAAATAAGGAACAGTTATTTATGATATACACAAAAGAAAGATTAGAAAGTATCTTTTGCATTGCCTTCTTTTTTTTAAAGCATAAAATAACTGAACCAATGTGTTTTGGAGCTAGGAGGGAAGTTATTTTTACCAGTTAAATGTTGGGGGGGTGGTGGCAAGAGGGTGTAGAGAACTACATTCTGAACTGGGAGTGAAGTGCCAGGGATTTTTACCACTTACCAGCAACTGATGACCTTGACTTTGAGCTAATCAGGTGCCTCCTGTTTCTCCATCTGCAACATTGGATTCAGTCATTTCTAATGTCTTCCAGCTCTAATATTTTATATATGTATATGAATTTGAATGTGCTTGGTTGCTTACCAAAAGACTGGAGGAGCTTTGAAAGAAAGGGTTGGTGATTTTGCTTCTGAAGAATCAGTGATTGAAAACCTTTGGAGCATGCTTCTACTTTGACACAAATGAACTCGTAGTGAGTCAGAGTTGATTCTATGGAAACTGGTAAAATATGAGTTTTAATGCATCCCAAGCCTTTAGGAATGCTTTCTGCACACAGATGCCTTGGTGAGGAATTTCTTTGACGTCTTGCGTTCCAGCTTTGAGTTTCAAAGGCGACATACTCTTTCCTCTGAGGACTATTAGTGGGTTGGTGGTCTCAACTCTGACACTGTCCTTGAGATTAGATGATCTGACCTTAAATGACTCTAGAAAAAGCCAAAACTGCTGGTGTGGGAAACTTCTCCTCCTTCAAATAACACAACAGTCACAAGTTAGATAAAGTGGATGATGCAGGGAAGGTGTCATAGCATCTGTGTTCCTCTGTTGTTTTAAGGAGAGGATCATGAACCTTGAAAAGAATCTCAAAACTGTGCCTCTTTCGTTTAAACCAGGTTGTATCAACTGCAACAATTAGGAAACTCTAGACTTTTAAAATACCTTTTTTATTGTGATTAAGTGAAAACTTACAATCCAAATTAGTTTGCCATGTAAAATCCTGAGCACCTGCCTCTCGTGCTCTATTTGCCCTCCTCTCCCTGTGGCAGCACATGCTTCTTTTTTTTACTCTTTACTTCCAGTCTCCACTCCACCAATACTTGTCCCCTTGTCTCCACCCTCTCCTCTTCTGTCTAAAAAGAAATTGGTAGGACACCCTCATGTATATATTAAACTGTAAAGTACACACACCACCTGCGTCATTCTGTGTCCCAAGTTCAGTCCATTCGTTGTCTGAAGTGTTGGCTTCAGTAGTGGTTTCAGGTCTGTGCTGGCCGCAAGTCTAGGGACCTTGTTCTCAGTAGACTCTCGAGGTTGTCAGACCAGCAAGTCGGGTCTTATAATAGAGTTCTAGATCTGCACACCCCTTTCTCTCGTGCTGCATTAGGGGCTCTACATTGTGTTCCCTGTCAGGGCTGTCTTTGATGGTGGCCAGGGACCATCTAGTTTTTCTTTCACCTGCTGATGTAGTCTCCCAATCATATAGGTCCTTCTGCCTCCAGGGTTAATTTTGCCTCATGTCTTTGATGTTCTCAATTTTCATCTGTTCCAGGTGATTTGGGACAAATCAATGTTCCTTAGATGGCAGCTTGCTGGCTTTTAAGACCCCAGGTGCCACTTACAAACAAGGGAGGAAACTGCAGACTTTTAAAGGCTCTAGTGAATGGATTTGATGACTTTATAAAATCCTTTATCCTGTATAAAAAAGGTTATGGTTCACAATTTATTATGCTCTTTTGAAGCTTGTAGAAAAAGGAAAATATATGACAGTCACCATCCTGAAGGTCCCACTGAGTTCTCATTTTTCTTGCTGGTTTTCCTAGTGATTAAAGGAGGCAGTGTTTCTTCCAAGATTTTTCCCTCCTCCTTTATGCTTTACTGACCCTTTTTTCTCCTTTTTCCTTTATTATGATTGAATGAAAATGTATATTCCCATATAAATGTGCATGCCCACCTATGTGCAGCGTCCACTGCTCTCCCTGCCCAGTGACAGCACACTCTTCCTCTTTGCTCCATATGTGTCCCATCCTTCCAACAGTCTCCTTTCCCCTTGTCTCCACCCACTCCCCTTCCTCCAGCAAGAAGTCATCATATCCTATAGATGCATAGAACCATAAAGTGCACCCAATATGTGGTCACTCTACATTGCCAAGTCCAATCCATTCCTGTCCGAAGAGTGGACCTTGATTATGATTTATGGGCAAGGGCAGCATCAGGGCCAGGCGCCATGCTCCCAGGGGAACCCCAAAGCCACTGGATCATCAAGTGCAGTCTTTTAGTGCAGATCTCAGGGTGCACCCCTTTTTATTCTTGTGTTGCCAGTGATACCCAACTTTGTGAGCTCCATTGCAGCTATCACTGGTGGTGGCCGGGCACCATCCAGTTCTTCTGGTCCTGAGTCGATGTAGGCACCCACTCATGTGGGTCTTTCTATCTTCTGGGTTATCTTTCCCTCATGTTGTTATAGATTTTGGTGATCATCTATTCCTGCTGCACTGGAACCATTTGCTGTGTCCTCGGATGGTGGCTTGGCAGCTTTTAAGACCCCAGATGCCACTCACCAATGTGGGGTGCAGAGAGCCCTCTTAACAAAGTGCTAGTTGTGCCAATTGGCCTCGATTTCACCTAAGAGCATGGCCCCGGCCCCCCGCCCCAGCCGCTCTGTCCTTCCAATATTGGGTTAAGGTGGAAGGAGTACTCAAATTATATTGAAGTCTACTTAATATTGTTCTTGTTTCCAATGTGTGCTGTCACTGATTTCACCCAACCAAATTTCTATCAACTATCTAAACTCTGCTTACCTCACCTCCCCTCCCTCCCCTCCCTTGCAGCCATCAAAGAGTCTTTTCTTCTATGCATAAGTCTGTTTTTGAGTTCTTATCGTAGGGGTCTCACACAATATTTGCTCTTTTGTCACTGACTGCTTTCACTCAACATAATGTCCTCCAGTTGAAACCAAGTTATGAGATGTTTCCTGGAATCATCATTGTTCTGCATAATTGCATAGTGCTCCACTCAGTATATGTACCATAGTTTACCTATCCATTCCTCTGTTGTTGGGCATCTGGGTTGGTTCCATCTTTTTGGTATTGTGGACTGTGGTGCAACAAACATTCATGTGCATGTATCTGTTGGTGTGAATGGCCTTGATTCTGTAGGATATATTCCAAGCAGTGGAATTACTGGGTCAAATGGTATATCTACATCCATTTTTTAAGAAAGCACCAGATTGCTTCCCGAAGAGGCTGGACCATTTTGCAACTCCACCAACAGTGCAGGAGAGTTCCACTTTCTCCACAGCCTCTCCAGCATTTGTTGTTTTGTGTTTTTTGGATCATGGCCAACCTTGTTGGGGTGAGATGGTATCTCATTGTCATTTTGATTAGAATTTCTTTAATAACTAAAGATCGTGAACATGTCTGCATGTGTTTTTTGGCTGCCTGGATCTCCTCTTTAGAGAAATGTCTGTCCATCTCTTTGCCCATCACTTAATTGGATGATTTTTCTTCTTATTATTGATATTTTGTAGTACCTTATAGATAATGGAGATCAGGTGTCAGTCTGACCTATAGTTGCCAAATATTTTTTCCCATTCTGTAGGTGGCCTTTTAATTCTTTTAATAAAGTCTTTGGATGAGCAAAAGGGTTTGATTCTTAATGGTTCCCATTTATCTATTTTCTCTTCTGTTGGTTGTGGTTTGTTTGACAGATTTTGAAGTCTGTTTGCATTGTGTATTAAAACTTTTGTTGTTGTTCCTACTTTTTCTTGGGTGATCTTTATAGTTTTAGATTTGATATTCAGGTCTTTTATCCAGTTTGAGTTGGTTTTTGCATAAGGTATGAGATATGGATCTTGTTTCAATTTACTGCAGATAGATATCCAGTTTTGCCAGCACCATTTGTTGAAGAGATTGTTTTTACCCCAGTTTAATGTCTTAGGGCCTTTGTCAAATATCAACTGTTCATAGGCAGATTGTGTCATCTCTGGGGTCTCAATTCTGTTCCATTGATTGATCTGTCTGTTCTGTACTAGTACCAGGCTGCTATTACTGTTGTGGGTAATGAAGGCGGGTAATGAGAGGCCTCCCAGTGTGTTCTTCTTCTTTGGTAGTACTTTACTTATCTAGGGCTTCTTCCCCTTCCAGACAAAATTGGTGATTTGTTTCTCCATCTCATTAAAAAATGATGCTGGGACTTGTATTGGGATTGCCTTGTATAAGTAGATTGCTTTGTGTAAAATAGACATTTTCCCCATGTTAAGTCTTCCTATCCATGAGAAGGGTAGGTTTCTCCATTTATCTAAGTCTTTCTTAGTTTCTTGTAGTAAGGGCTTGTAGTTCTCTTTGTAAAGGTCTGTTTTTTTTCTGGTTAGATAATTCCTAGGTACTTTATCTTCTTAGGAGCTATAGTAAATGGTATCGATTTGATAATTTCTTCATTAATAGTCTTGTTGTTGGTATAAAGGAATCCTATTCATTTATTTATGTTTATCTTGTATCCTGAGACTTTGCAGAAGTCTTCTATCAGTTTCAGTAGTTTACTTATAGATTCTTTGGGATTCTCTGTGTATACAATCATATCATCAGCAAATAGGGAGATTTTGACTTCTTCTTTGCTAATGCAGATGCCCTTTATATTTTTTGGTCTTGTCTAATTGTTCTGGCTAGAACTTCTAGTACAATGTTGAGTAGGAGAGGTGAGAGTGGGCATCTTTGTCTAGTTTCTGTTCTAAAGGGAAAGTCTTTCAGTCTCTCTCCATTCAGGATGACATAGACAGTTGGCTTTGTATGCCAAGCCAAGCCAAGTGGCATCAAGTCAGATCCGACTCATGACTTTGTATAAATGGCCCTTATTGTGTTGAGGAGTTTTCCGTCTGTGCCTGTTTTGCTAAGAGTTTTTAGCATGAATGGGTGTTGGACTTTATCAAATGCCTTTTCTGCATCAATGGACAAAATCAGGTGATTCTTGTCTTTTGTGATATTTATGTGGTTAATCACATTAACTGTTTTTCTGATGTTGAACCAGCCTTGCCTCCCTGGTATGAATCCAACTTGGTCATGATGGATTATTTTCTTGATATGTTGTTGTATTCTATTGGCAAGAATTTTGTTGAAAATTTTTGCATCAAGGTTCATGAGTGATATCAGTCTGTAGTTCTCCTTTTTTGATGGGTCTTTCCCTGTCTTTGGTATCAGGGTTATGCTGGCTTCATAGAATGAGTTTGGGAGTACTCCATCCCTTTCCATACTGTGAAACTGTGTCAGTAGTATTGGAGATCACTTTTCTCTAAAAGCTTGGTAGAATTCTGTGGTGAAGCCATCTGGGCCCGGGCTTTTTATAGTTGGCAGTTTTTTGGTGACTTTTTCAATCTCTTCCTTTGTGATGGGTTTATTAAGTTGTTCTGCATCACCTTGTGATAATTTGGGTAGGTGATATGAATCAAGGAATTTGTCCATTTCCTCTAGGTTTTCAAATTTGTTAGAGTACAGTCTTTCATAGTATTCTGTTATGATGTTTTTGATTTCTGTTGAATCTGTTGTGACAACTGCCCTCTCATTTCTAATTTGGGTTATTTGTTTCCTTTCCTGTTTTTCTTTAGTAAGTTTAGCCAGTGGTTTGTCAATTTTGTTGATCTTTTCAAAAAACCAGCTTTTGGTTTTTTCAATTGTTTTTCTATTCTCCAATTCATTTAGTTCTGCTCTGATCTTTATGATCTGCTTTCTTCTGGTGCCTGAAGGGTTCCTCTGTTGTTTTCTCTGTACTTGTTCAAGCTGTAGGGTTAGTTCCTTGATTTGGTTTCTTTCTTCCTTCCAGATGTATGCATTTGTGGAGATAAACAGATCTCCGAGCACTGCTTTGGCTGTATCCCTTAGGTTCTGGTAGAAAATGTTTTCATTGTCATTGGAATCCATGAATTTCTTTATTTCATCCTTGATTTCTTCTATAACTCATGTTTTTTTGAGCAAATGTTGTTCAGTTTCCAAGAGTTCCACTTTGTATCTGTTTTCTCTGCTATTAATTTCGACTTTTATGGCTTTATGATCTGAGAAGATACTTTGCATTAATTCAGTGGTATGGATTTTGTTGAGAATTGCATTATGTCCTAACACCTGGTCAGTTCTGGAGAATGTTCCATGTGCACTGGAGAAGAAGGTGTAGTTGTCTGCTAATGGCTAGAAAGTTCCATATATATCGATGAGGTTTAGTTGGTTAATTGTGGCAATAAGATCTTCTGTATCTTTATTGAGTTATTTTCTAGATGGTCTGTCCAGTATTGAGAGTGGAGTGTTGAAGTCTCCCACTATTATTGTGGAGTCATCTAACTCCTTTTTGAGTGTAATCAGTGTTTCATCGACGTATTTAGGTGCTGTGATATTAGGTGCATAAATATTTAATATAGTTAAGTCTTCCTTGTGTACTGAACCTTTCAGCAACAGTGCCCATCTTTGTCCACGATGGTGGATTTTATATTAAAATTGATTTTGTCTGAGATTAGAATTGCCATACCTGTTCTTCTTTGTTCATTGTTAGCTTGACATGTATTCTTCCATCTTTTAATTTTCAGTTTGTTCCTATCTTTAAGTCTCAGGTGAATTTCTTGTAGACAACATATAGATGGGTCACGTCTTTTGGGTGAAGATGCCACTCGATGTCTCTGTACTGGAGCATTCAGCCCATTCACATTCAGTGTAATTATTGATAGGTGTGTGTTCAGTGCTGCCATTGTGATATGTATATTTTTGTGTTGATGTTTTCTCTGTTGTTCTTATTAGTCTGTTTTGGGACATTCTTTTTTGTAAGTTGATTTTTCACCTTTTTCAGAGCTGGTTTTGTGGTTGTTGAGACTCCTGTGTTACATTTCTTGATATGGTATGTTGCATCTTTGTTGTACTTTATGACTGCTCCTATGATCCCCCTTAATAAACTATATATAAACCCAATTTTAATTACTACCAGTCTTGTCAACTTCCTCTCCATCTGTAAGGACTATAAGGACTGTAGTACATCCCTCTTTTTAATATGATGGCACCATGGTTTTCATGATAATCACTGGCTTATTTCTTTCAGTATTAAAGCTTTGATTGAGTTTGGAGCCTTCCCTAACTGAATAGAGTTTTCAGTAGTGTGTTGTTCTAAAATATAAAGTTAGTGGTTTTGTTCTTCTAAGCCAGAGCCAAGAACTTCTTTCAGTATTTCTTATAGTTTGGGTTTGGTTTTTACAAAGTCTCTTAGTTTCTGTTTATCTGAGAATGTCTTAATTTCATTTTCATATTTGAAAGATAGTTTTGCAGGATATATAACTCTTGGTTGGAAGTTCTTCTCCTTCAAGACTTTGAATGTGTCATGTCACTGTCTCTGTGCCAGCATGGTTTCTGCTGAGAAATCTGACGAAAGCCTACAGGGTTTCCCTCTGAATGTTAGCTTTGCTTTGAGTCTTGCTGCCTTTAAGAGTTGCTGCTTATGTTTCATTTTGTGAAGCTTGATTATAATGTGCCTTGGAGTCTTTCTTTTGAGATCTATATTGAGTGGCGTGTGATGTGCATCTGAAATATCTGTATTCTCTTCCTTCATGATTTCTGGGAAGTTTCCTGTCAGCAGAACTCTCTGTGTTCTCAGGTGTCTTAGCATGTTGAGGGACTCAAATGATTTGAAGGTTGTTCCTCGTAATAGAGTCCCACATGCTTCTTAATGTTTCTTCATTTTTCTTGTTTCTTTTCTCTGATTTCTCCTCATAGACACTGGCATCAGTAGCTCTATCTTCCATGTCAGAAATTCTGTTTTTCATTTGTTCCATTCTGTTTTCTGGGCTTTGCACTGAAGTTTCTATGTCTTTGATTTTGTTCTTGATCTGTTGCATTTCAGAGTAGTGGTGTTTCATCAGATTGAACAGCTTGCTTAATTTTTCATTTTGCTCTGTTGCATTTTGTATAAGGTCTAGAAGGGCTCTGTATATAATCCTTTTGTATTCACCTTCTGATAATTTCAGAAAAGTTTCTTCATCCAAAAAACTCCTTGGTTGTTTTGTTTGGGAGCATTCCGACGCCATGGGTGATTTCTTGTTTGCCATTTTCTCAAGCGTCTGTTGCTTTTTGGGTTTCATGTGAGTCCGTAAAGGATGGGAGAGATACTGTGAGGATGGACCACAGATGTTTCTTTAGGCTGTCTTAAAATGAAAAGTAAACGGTATCTGACGACTTCCCAAGTCAGTAAGATTTTGGGGTATAGTGGTCCTTCTTCCCAACAGGCAAAGTAAGCACCTGTCTATCCAACACCAGATGATATGAACTAGTTCAAAATACAGCAGTGCTACTGCCGTGTTGGCCTCTGCTGACAAGGCCCAGCCTTGGGCGACACTGTGTAAACTACTGCTTTTCTGGTAGAAAAGTGCTGTCCTGTGGGCAGGGTCTAGTTCCCAGGCTGAGAATTAGGTCCAGCTGCATCCACTGTATCTAAGATGACACCCTTCACAAGGACGCTGCCTCTTCTGTACAAACTGCCCTGTGGCAGAGGCAGAAAGAGGGACTAAAAGGTGCCGAGACATAGTAAGTCCTCAGCCTCTGTTACTGGGCCCCCACCATAGGTGACACTGTGTAAACTACTGCTTTTCTGTTGGAAAAGCACTGTCCTGTGGGCAGGCACAGGCTCCCAGGCTAAGAATTAGGTCCTGCTAAAATCTCCGTATCGACATGACGTCCCACACATAGATGCTGCTGCTTCCGTACAAACCACGCTGTGGCCAAGGCAAAAAGACAGGCCCAAGTGGTGAGATGTACAGAGTCCTAAGCCTGGTTCTCAAAATGTGGCAGTTTTGCCTGCCTGTCCCACCAGTAGTACATCTGGGACTAGCTGCTAGACAAGACCCAGCTCTACCTGCTGGCCAAAACAGAGGAAAAAAAGTCAAAATAGTGTGTTACCTTCAGTCTGTGAGAGCCAGGGCTAGCCAGGAGCAGGAGTCAGCAAAAGAGGGGAGGTTTTTCATTCAGTGGTATGAAGTCCAAATTAACAGCCCTGTGCCATGTCCTGGGGCTCACTAGGTGACCATAAGGCTCCATTTGATTATCAATTCAGGTCTTGGTTTCCAGAGGGATATAAGGAGATGAGTGTTTAGTCTGCTGTCTTGACTCCACCCACCCTAGCATTTTTGTTAATCTACTTAATTGCATTAACAGTAGGCTGTAATGTCACACACTCAGTTGTAGCTTTTCCCAGAATCAAGTGAGAATGTGAAAAAAAATCAATAAAGATCAGTTGGTAAATCAAGGCCATTATTCTTACTTTTTCCTTTCTGTTCTCCTCCTTCATTTATTCTTTTTATCTGGAAAGTACCCTTTTTAAATTACTTTATTTGATCATTATCACCCATTCCTTTCTTGATTTCAAATAAAAAACCCAAAGCTTGCTTTTCTGGAGTGTCTCACCTCTTTTTTTTCTTCCCTGTACTTTTATTTCCATAGCTGTTTTTTGTAAGTCTTCAGGGTATTTTGGGATGAGATTTGGAAGGAAAACTCAATACAGTATAAAGTTACTTTACACCCACCTCAGAATAGGAAAATACTTACAACAGCCAAAAAGAAACCCAAGGGAGTCTGGGACTAGGTGGAGGCCACAAAGGCCATCTCGTTTTATTCTGATGTTTTTCAGTGTCTGTGTTCATTGTCTTACTTTTGAATTTTTATTTCTCTTTGTTCATGGCCCTTTGCTGTCTTTACCCCTGCTCTCTCTCCTTTTTCGTAGAACTGTGGAATGTTAGATTTACAGTGTGGGCCATGAGAATCATATAGACCAGCATCCTTATATTTTAGGAAAGGAAGCTAAGAAAAGAAAGCTCCATTTAAAGAAAGCAGTGGTCTGTAATGGAAAGATTTCACATAGGCTTTGGAACTGAAGAGGGCCAACCTCAAATCTTGGCTGAGCCACTTACTAACTGAAAGCTCTTGTGCCAGCCTCTTAACTGTGTTCCTGAGGTATATTGCATTTGAAATGGGGATGGTAATACATTCCTTGTTAGACTCACCATGAAGCTTGGATCAAATAATGTATTTAATGTTCCTGGGCAGTCTTAAAACAATACAACCAGAATGCTCCTTTCAAAGCAAGCCTCTGGCTCAATTACTTTAGACAAGCCATTAGGAAACACTAATAGCTAGAAAAAGGACATCATGGTTAGTAGAGGGCCCATGAAAACAAGCGAAACGCTCAATTAGATGGATTGACACAAGAGCCACAGCAGTGGATTCAAACATAACAACCATGGAGATGGCACAGGACTAGGCAGTATTTTATTATGTCATACTTCTGTCATATATAAAGTCATCATGAGTTGGACCTGACTGATAGCAACTAGCAACAGGCAGTGCCTGGCACACTGAATGCACTGAAAAACTAGTACTTGGCTTACTTCTCGTTACAAGTTTCTTACTGTCATGAACATTGGTAATCATGTTGGTGTGGAACCACCTTCCACACTCCTCCTTGTGCTCTGCTTTCCAATAGGTTTTTAGTATCTATGGCTTTTGACCTTGAGCTTGGCTTTTCAGTTTGTGAACTCACTTCACCCCTCGGAATTGGTACTACATTTGAAATGCTACGAGGTGCCCTGTGGACCTGCACATGGAACATGGGTGAACATAGCAAGACAGTAGCACTTGACTTTGTCCTTGAAGTAGATATTGGGTTTGGGCCTGTGGAAGACAGCAGTTTTAGGGAGAGAGCACAGCATGGACAAAACTAAAAGCAGAGACTTGCCAGACATGTTTAGGGAACACTGAGTTGTCTGGTGGAAGCTAAGCAGTTGGAGTGAGAAGGAAGACAGTTTCAAGCAGTGAAGTATAGGCCACTCTGTGAAATGCTGTGAATAGGTGGAGGCAGGAGAAATGAGAAAAAGAGACCGGCTTTGGCTACACAAGATTCATGTGTGAGCTTTGAAAGGGCCACTTCAGTGAGGAGTGGAGAGGGCAAAAGCGTAGTTGTAAGAGTTACATATGAAGAGAGGGGTGAGGAAGTGGAGTCCATTAGCAGAGGACAGATGTGCCCAAGTGCTTGTCCACAAGCTCTATTTTAGGTTGTTAGGGCTGAAATGGGAAATATAAAATTGATATAAGGTTTTTTTTTTTTCCTCCTAAGCCTAATTTAATTTACTTTTAATGGCCATCTTTTAGTCTGAGATTACAGCTTTACTTTTTTGGTTTTAAAATGTTCTTTGTTTTCTGGGATGATAATGGTTCTTGACCCAGGCTGCTCATTAGAATTGTTTGGAGAACTCTTAGAAATAATTGTGTCCTGGCCTCACCTCAGACAAATGAGTTAGAATTTTGGGGCCAGCCAGTGTGGTGTGGATGAAAAGCTCCCTAGGTGAAGGTGTTGTGTAGCAGCCAGGATTCTGAACTCTGTTTGTTTTTTTGGTCAAGTTTAAATTTCTTTAATGAACCTTCTTGGCAAAATTAAAAGTTGATAACTCTTGGTTCATTGCCTACTGTTATTCCTGTGTTTTGTTTTCCATTTTTATTTAATTTTATTTCACTGATTGTAGAAACCCTGGTGGCATGGTAGTTAAGTGGTACAGCTAAATAAAAAGTCAGTAGTTTGAATTTGCCAGATGCTCCTTGGAAATGCTATGGAACTGTTCTCCTCGGTTCCATAGGGTTGCTGTGAGTTGGAATTGACTCAACAGTGGTGGGTTTTTACTGATTTGTGAATGCCAAATGACAAGGACCCACTTGTAGGTAACTTTTTACATGACAGGGAGAGTTTGTTATAAACCGAAAACAAACCCACTGCCATTGTGTTGATTCTGACTTGTAGCAACCTGATGGACAGAGAAGAACTGCCCTGTAGAGTCCAGTGAGTACATGGTGGATTTGAACTTCTGACCTTTTGGTTAGCAGTCATAGCACTTAACCAGTGTGCCACAAGTTTGTTATGGGGTTTTTTTTTTTTTTTAATGGGTTAGCTTCTATAATGCCTCCCAGCTAGCATCCAGGTACTCATGTTGCCAGGAACATTGTGTTAGTATGAAGCAAGGCTCACCTGTGATCTTTGAGCCAAATACTCAGATGTGATGGATGCCCAGTACTCCTCCAAGACATTCTCCATTTGAATCTGCCCTTTCTTCTTTCATCAGGTGCAGGGTTATTCTTCTGGCTCAGTTTTGTCTTCTAGCTACTCTCAGAATATCTTATACTTCTGATCTTGAATGGTGGAGTGTTGTTCAATTAACTGCAAGTCTTAAGGGTAGCGTCATACAAATGAAATGTTCTCATTTCTGCTTTGTTGTGCTTCTAGTTATTTTAATATTTAAAGGTCAAAGAAGCATCTAAATGTAAAGCATTTAATTTCAGTTAGAGTTAAAGGCTTCTGAGCCCATGTGTTCCTAGAGTAGTCAATAAAATGGTGATGTTCAAATCAGCTAATGCTGTACTTTTCACATGAATATTTTATATGAGCTACCCAGGAAGAAAAATCTATATGTTTATCCAACATTCTGTCCAGTGGGTATTGGCAACTTATCTTTGTAAGTCAGTATGTGAATAGCACCTCTTATATCTATCCAAATTGTTGAAAGAATTACATGCATTGTTCTTGGAGGTTGCTGTTCGGAATAAGTATACTGGCTAAATCTTGCTAATACAGGCACCCCCTGAATTACTAACACCCTTACAGACTTGCTATAAATATGACTGTGTGGGCTGTACTATGCTGGGGGATATGGCTAGTTTCTATCATGGGGCAAAAAATGGCTTTACTGAGTGTCACTTGTTCTACTATTAGTACTCATCTAGTATCAGTACTGAAGGATGGAGTAGTACTATAGTAAAGAGCGCTTTTAAAAAACTGTGGTAACATACCTATAACTAAAATTGCCATTTTAACCATTTTAAGTGTACAGTTCAGTGACATTAATTATATTCCTTAGATTGTGCAACCATCACCGTATTTCCAAAAAAAACTTTCCATCACTTCAAACAGAAACTCATTACCCCTTATCTTAGTCGTCCAGTACCATTATAATGGCAGTACCACAAATGGGTAGCTTTAACAAAGGATGAATTTCCTATTCTTACAGTTTAGAAGGGTAGAAGTTTGAATTCAGGGTGCCTGCTCCAGGGGAAGAATTTTTTTCTTTGTCAGCTCAAAGGGAAGGTCCTGTCACCAGTCTTCCCCTGGTCTAGGAGTGTCTGAGCCTGGAGACCCTGGATCCAGAGGACATGCTGTGCTCCTAGCTCTGCTTTCTTGGTGGTAGGAGTTCCCTCTGCCTCTCTGCTTGATTCTCCTTTTATGTCTCGAAAGCGATTAACTAATTTTGTAGATTGAGTCCTGCCTCATTAACATAATTGCCTCTAAGTCAGCCTCATTAACATCATAGAGGAAGAATTTATAACACATAGAAAAATCATATTAGATGATAAAATGGTAGACCATCACATAATACTAGGAATCCTGGCCTGGCCAATTTGACACAGATTTTTGGGGAACCCAATTCAATCCATAGCACCCCTTAAGCAGTAATCCTGTATTAGCCCCTCCCTCAGCTTCTGATACCCACAAATAAACTTTTGTATGTATGCATTTGCCTATTGAAGATGTAAGTGGGGTAATACAACATTTGTCCTTTTGTGTCTGGCAGTTTCACTCAACATGTTTCCAAGGTCTGTGTGTGTTGTTGCATGTATTAGAACTTCATTCCTTTATTGACTGAGTGACAGTCCTTTGTATGTGTATACCACATTTTGTCTATCCATTCATTTGTTGATGGACACTTGAATTTTTCCACACTTTGGCTGTTCTGAACAATGGTGAAGTGAATATTGGTATACAAGTATCTGTTTGAGTTCCTGCCTTCAAGTCACTAGAGACAGTTTTAACTGACCTCCACCCAACCCCGTTGGCTGGATTAATCAATGCTGGTCATTTGTTCTGTGAGACATGCTGGCCGATGGACTAGAGTGTCCATCCCCTGTGGTTAGAAAGCTGGTAGCTTCTCCACCCAGGTGAGGATCAGTTGTGTTTGTGCCCAAACCTGTTGATGTTTGTTTGAATTGTTATTTTAATTTCTTAATTTATTGCAATATGGTATAAACTGAGTACCTATTAGGACTATAAGCATTTAAACATGGTGTTCTGCTATGAGAGTTACTATTATCCTTTCCTCTTTGCAGATGAGGCAACCAGGACACAGAGAGCTTAAATAACTTGCTTGAGCAAGTAAGTGGCAGTGACAGGGTTTGAACCAAGGTAATCCTACTCCAGCTATGGCCTTAACCAGTTAACCACACTGCCAGGGTAATGCATGATACTGGGTTATTTGAAAACTTCCCAAGACTTGAACAAGATTTCACAAAGCAGGCTTGGGAAACATTAATTCAAGAAATCCTTCATTTAAAAGTGTTTCATTTTCAAATAATTTAGGAAAGTGCTGCAGGGATACCCCCTCCTGAAGATGAATAATTCACCCTCATTTTCTAAAGCTTAGGAAGTTTTACAGCAAAGAAACTAATTTTGCTTTTTTGTAGCACTCGATTGCCGCGAATTTCTTTGAACGTAGAATAATTATTTTAGTAAGCAATAGCTATCAACAGTCTTTAGAATGTTCTATGGAACATGATTTTTGGGGGATGTGATAATTCTAGATGTATTCCTGAATTTGGATTGTTATACTGTATCTTTGCAAAATAAGTAAATATTTAAAATTTGTGATTTTAATCATAGAACAATCTCCACTGCCTGTCAATCAGTGTGTTATACTGCAGTGGCTTGCATTTTTCTGTGATGCTGGAAGTTATGCCACTGGTATTTAAAATACCAGCAAAATCATCTATGGTGGAGAGGTTTCAGTGGAGCTTCCAGACTAAGATAGAGTAGGAAGAAAGGCCTGATAATCTACTTCCAGAAATTAGCCAACAAAAACCTTATGGATCAGGACAGATCATTGTCCAACTCACTCACTTCGGACATGTCATCAGGAGGGATCAACTGCTAGAGGATGACGTGATGTTTGGTGAAGCAAAGGACACTGAGAATGAAAGAGATGCTTGGCGAGATGGGTTGACACAATAACTGCACAATAGACTTGAACATGTTGGTGATGCTGAGGATACAGGACTCCATAACATTTCGTTCTGTTCTACCTAAGGTCATCATGAGTCAGAGTTGACTCGATGGCAGCTAGAACAACAATAGTACAGTCTATATAATTAACTAAATGTCTCTACAGCATCACCATGAGTTGGAATTGATTCAACAGTAATTTTTTTTTTTTAATTTAGTTACTAACCTTCTGGGATAGGTCAGGCACTGTTTCAGGCTCTAGAGAAACAAAGTATCAATGATAATGAAAAGAGTAACAATCCTAGTAGGTATACACTCAACTATTGACTTGAATTTGTGCACCATACTGAGGTCCAGATGCTGTATCCATCTTTGCGTAACTGTCCCTTTAGACTGTCTTTTGAGAGTGAGAATCCTGGAATATGTCTAGTGTCCTTAATTAGGGTGATCACAAACTGCAAATCAGAGCGAAGGGCTGACAACGGATGTAAGTGTGAGGACACTTGAAAATTGGAATCTCCTGATCTGGATGTTCATGAAAATGTAGAATATTGGAAATGCCTTGGAATACTTTGAGACAGCAATTGGCACATTATTTGTGACATTATAATTTCTTAATTCAATAAATGTGTCACCTAGTATTTTTTATTGTCTGCCACTTTCAATTAGCACACATGCCTAAAAGACTATTAAAATTATACTTTGAAGACTCTTATTATAAATGAGTTCTGAAACGTCTTTAAGCACCTTCAGAAACACACAAAAATTAAGCTATGTGTCCTATGGATTTAGCACAAAGTGTATTCTGTAGTACAGTAATTTATGAAATGAGCAACCCATGAATGATTAGATAATCTTCTGGGAGAACTTTTAAAAAAGGATGCATCATTTCCATCATAGGGTTGTAGTCTAGCTCATTTAATGACCCTTCTGTTGGTGGATTTATAGGTGATTTCTCTCTTCCTCTACCATAAACAGATGATGAATGTGTTTCTTATAAATCAAGGTGTCTATCTCTGGTTATTTCCTTAGTATAAATTCCTGGCATCAACTCACTAGATCAAAGAGGGTACACATTTTTAAGGCTTATGGCACAATTATCAAATTGTTTTCTGTAAGCATGTGAGCAGTACAGGCGGGAAGCCATTTCTGCACTCTTGCTAATGTTGACTGCTGTCATTAAAAACCGAAACAACAAGCAAGGACCTTCGCCAATATGATAGTTGAAGATGGGGTAATATCGTTGCTTCAATGTGCATTTGTTTGACTACCAATTGTGGGGCTGTACTTTTTTCCTATATGTTTATTAGTGCTTTGTGTATGTATGTATGTGTGTATGTGTAAGCACAAGTGTGCATACGGAACAATAATTCGTATCCTTTACCCATTTCTCTAATAATGTACAGTGTGTCTTCTCTTTTTTATTGATTTTAAGACCTCTTTATAGTCATGATATTTAGTCTTTATCATATGTTGCATGTGTTTTTCCCAGTTTGTCATTTTCCCTTTAATGTTGACAATGTTTTTTGATGTCTGACATTTTAATGTAGCCAAGTCAATGAATCTTTCCCTTTATGGTTTCTTTCCTCTGTGTGCTGTTGATAAGACTGATGAAATATTAGGCAAAGCAGATCTGCCTTTTTCTGCTTTCTGCTTCACTTCAGAAAGGAAAGTGAAGTTGTGGTACTGTTAAGTTAGTGGCAGAGCATCATATGTTTCTAATTCAATCATTCATTCAAAAATGTTTATCAAGTGCTCTGTATTAGATACTGGATTGCACAATATGCAGCTGGATTGCAGGAATATGGTACACATTCATTATGGATTTTCATGAATGGTCCCTGTCATGGATTAAATTGTGTACCCCCCAAAATATGTATAGTAATTTGGCTGGGTCAGGATTCCCTGTATTGTGTGACTGCTCTCCATTTTATGATTTTCTTATGCTGTAACTCCTAATCTCTGCCTGTGGTAAACAGAGTGGATTATGTTAGAGAGGACTAGGGTGGGAGTGTAAATTCTTCCCTAAGGACACCTCCCTGCTCCATTATAAAGGGAATTTCCCTGGAGTGTGGCTTGCATCACCTTTCATCCTATAAGAGATAAAAGGAGATGAAAGCAAGCAGAGAACTGGAAACCTCACACCATCAAGAAAACAGCACCAGGAGAAGAGCACGTCCTTCAGATCCGAGGCTACTTCACCAAGATGCTCCCTAAACCAAGACTGATGCAGCACAAGGACTTTCCTCCAGAGCTGACAGAGGAAAGCCCTTCCCCTGGAGTGGACACCCTGAATTCGGACATGTAACCTACTAGACTGTGTAATAATAAACTTTTCTTTGGTAAAGCCATCCACTTTGTGGTATTTCTGTTAGAACACAACTAGCTGACTAAAACAGTCCCCATTTCAAATATCCCACCCTCTTGCTGGTCTTAGATTTCAGACTATGTTTTCTGAATTTGGGTCCAGAAATGCTATCCTTGGTTAACGCGCTCAGTGACAATCCTTCTTTGCCTACCTACACGTGGACCAGAAGCCACATGCATCATCTAGATCTGTAGCTGGAAGGGGCCAAGATCCCACTGCAGTATAAGATGTAAACACAAGCATTGCTTCCTCTGATTCTTAATTAAAGAGAGCAGCATCTATTAGGAGTACCCCAGTGGAACGGCCAAGATCTGGTACTGTCTCTCTGTTCTACACTGCTCATGCTGGCTGACCAGGCATAGACTAGTAACTGGAAATTTGCTTCCCTAAACAGGGGGTGCTGAGAGGCTGAAGAAGGAGACAGGCAACTCCAGTATGATGGTAAAAGAGTTTATTAGTTAATTTACATGTGAAGGCTGAGTCCCAGGCAGCTGCAGGGTAGAAGCAGATCTTTGCCCCCCATAATGGGAGGGCAGAGTTTTATAGTGGTGGTGGACAATAGTGACTGTACACTGGGGCCTTACCTAAGACTGACGCAGCAAACGGTAGTGAACTAAACTAGTGTAACATATGAGGGTGCTCGTGCTCAGTCTCACAAAACTTGTTTTCCCTTCAGTCTACCCCTTGACATTGGCTTTTACAATCTGGTGTGTTCCCCAACTTGTGCCACAGTATGAGATACCCACTTCCCCACTGGAAATAAGTGTATATTAGTGGGCTTGGTCATGTGCCTTGTGGCGCCCGCTCATGGTTTTTTTTTCTCGAGATATGTAATCTCTGTGGGGGCCTGCTTGATATGTCATTCTGAGGGTTGTCAGTGAGTGGCTGGATTTAACGGCCAGGCTATTAGCATCGTTTCTGCGTGCCCCTTAAAATGGCTCTTACTGCAGCAAACCTGTTCAGGGCTTGGAGGCAAAAGTTTACAAAGTTGTGCATCAGTACGGCAACATCATGAATACCGGTAAACAGGGGCTTATAGGAGCCCTGAAGGGACTTATCCATACTTAGATTTGGGGAAGAATCTCAATGATGGTGACCTCAGACCCAAATTTTCCTCATTTTTTGCCAGGTGTTGTAGAGATCACACAACTCCCAGCCTCCTTATTGTCGAGATCCTGTAACTGATTAGATCCTAAATGACCCAGATCAGGTTCAGGAGGTCAGGCTAGCAAGTCTGATCCCTTCTTGGGAGGCAAATCAGGTACCACCTTCCTCAAGGCATGAGGAGGCAACCTTTTTGGTAACAAGTGATGGAAAAGTTTTATTAAGTTTAAGTATGTTCCTGTGAGTGGAGAAAGACCCTGTACAGGGTTTTTGGGTTTCCTTATATTGGCAAAAGCAGGGAGTGATGTCATGGGTGAGAGGGGGAGGTAGTGACATGGTTCTTGATCCTGGGTTTGAGGCTCCACATCAGCAACTTCATGAGGGGTCTCCTCCAGGAGAGTATGAAGATGGAATGGAAACTGCCAGGAGGAACTGTTATATTTGCATCACAAATTGCCAGGAAGAACTGTTTACCCTTCTGAAACATGGATACTTGAGGTGGTACGTGGTTGTCATCAGGTTCCCAACTAACCTTGTCACTTATCTGAGAATGTTCTGGGCCCAGTGCCTTACTTAGGCAGCCTAAATGTATGGCATAGAGGCAGACCATTGCTCCAGCACTGGCGCAGACACATTTGCCTTCCTTGAGCTATAGAGACAGGACCCTCACACTCCTCTCTCTTGACTTCTCCTGCCTTGGGAGAGAAACAATGTGAAGGAGCTGACAAACACTGGTGATTCCCTAACCATGAAAAACCCCTTTCAAGAGTCAGCCATTCTCAGACACCAAAGGCGAAAGAACTGTCCTGAGGTTGGTTCACCACCCTGAGTTAGGTGCTCTGAATACTGTCTGCATGGTGTGTCGCTGCCTCTTGAGGTGCAGGACTAGTGATTGTCACACTGGTTGTTAATCATTGTTGTTAGGTGCTGTCGAGTCAGTTCCAACTCACAGACACCTTATGTGTGACAGAATGAAACACTGTCTACTCCTGCACCTTCCCCGTAATCGTTGTTATGATTGAGCCCGTTTTTGCAGCCACCCTGTCAGGCCATCTCAGTGAGGGTCTTCCTGTTTTTCTCTGACTCTCTACCAAGCATGATGCATTTCTCTACCTCTTGGTCCTTCCTGATACGTGTCCAAAGCCCGTGAAGTGAAGGCTTGCCAGTCTCGTGTCTAAAGAACGTCCCGGCTGTGTTTCTTTAGAGTCCCACAGTCTGCATGTGGTTATGGGATGCCTTCACTGCATCAGTCTCAGCTTTTTCTCGGGGCTGGGAAATGAATTTTTTTTTTTTTTTTTTAAATTGTGCTCTTGGTTCCACATTGATCAGCTGACTCGTTTCTAAAGTGCTTTTCTTTGGGAGTCCATAAATTTTGTAGTATTTTTCCCCCCTAGTGAAACCTTTAATTCAAAACGAATGATGAGTGAGTTATCTGTTAATGGTTGCTTTGCAGAGGGAAAGTAAGGTAGAGTGGCTCTTACCAGCACATGCATGTGACTCTTAGCTGAAGGAGGGGTGTGTGCTTCTGTATGTTTTGGTTATGCCCACCGGGATTCCAGCTGCATTATGAGACAGTATCAACTCAGAGCCTTCTATTCAGAAAATCCATTCATGTGAGCATCGTGGACAAACTTGTACTTCTATCAGGTAACGTTAAAGGAGCCACAGACTCAGACAGAGAATGATCAGTAACAGTGCTCTCTAAGAGAACTTTCTGTGGTGAAGGGAATATCTTATATTTACAGTGTCCAGAACAGTAGCCACTGGCCACTATGGCTGTTGGGCACTTGAAATGTGGCTAGTATGACTAAGGAATGGAAGTTGAAACTTTTTTCCAAACTTTTAAAAAATGTGGTTCGCTATGAGAAGTGCATTTTGTCTTGTACTGCAGCTCGGATAAATGACATTCTGTGAACACCGCCTCACCTCTCTACACATTACCAAAGTCACACTGAACAATTATTTAGCTTCTTGCAGGCAACGCACACTGCTTTTGTACGATCTTTTCAGTTGTTTCGTATGCATGTGAAAGTTAGACAGTGAAAAAGGAAGGCAGAAGATAAATTGATGATGTAGACTGTGGTGTTGGAGAAGAATATAGAACGTACCATGGATTTCCAGAAAAATGAACAAATCAATGAGAGACAAAATACTACCAGAATATTCTTTAGAAGTGAGGATGGTGAGACTTTGTCTCGCTTACTTTGGACCTTCCATCAAGAAAAAACATTTAATAGAAAAGGACAACAAGCTTGATAGAGAGTCAGTGAAAATGAAGGAAACCCTTAATGAAATGCGTTGACACCATAGCTGTTGTTGACAATGATCTCAAGCCCACAAACCATTAAGGTGACACAGGACTGGGCAGCTTTTCATCCTGCTCCACAACAGTTGGACCCAACCTGATATCAACTATCAACAATACTTTCATTTTTTAAGGGGCTAAATTGTTTTCCTGACTGGGTTGTAACCCAAGGTTTGAAGGATACTGCCCTATATCATTGGCCTCTCACCTCCAGCCCTCTTCTTGTCTCCTGGCTGTACATCTGAACTCCTTGCGGAGTCTGTGCACTTGCTGTTCCTGGGCCTGATGTGCTTTTCCTTGTATCGTCTTGTGACTGCTTGGCTGTCATCCTCAGGTTTCTGCTTATCAGAGATTTCTTCCCCTAATCATCCTACCCTGGGGAGCTTCTTGGCCTTCTTATCCTGCTCTGTCTTTCTCTATAGCACTTCCTACCGTTTTGTATATGCTAGTTGTTTGCTGTCTGTCTCCCCAACTAGAATATATGTTGTACAAGGCAGGGACTTACTTTGCCTGCTGGTGTGTGCTAGCATCCAGAATAGGTGTTCAGTAAATACATGTTGACTGAAGGAATAGACACAACCTGATGACTTCACTCAGATTATTGAGCTGTGGCTTCATATGCTGAGAGTTTGTAGAACCTTCCATTATTCCTTTTGGAGATGTTGATTTTATACCAGAGCCTGGGCACTGAGCTGGGCACTGGTGATAGATACACTGGAGAAAAAGGTAGAAAAGTCTCTGTCTTCTTGGAACCTTGAGTTGGCTTTTAGGCCTCTGCTGCATATGAGTCCAAACATGTGCTGGAGATTGCCTGGATTTGCACGTGGTGATTGGAAGAATCATGTGGAGATTTTATATTTTTCAAAAGTACAGGGCTGCTTAGGGGCGGGGTCAGCAGCTGTTTGGAGATACAGGAAAATTAAAAACAAAAAACTAGTGTCATTGAGTAAATTTCACTTCATGGCAACCAATGTGTGTCTCAGTAGAACTGCTTTGTAGGGTTTTCAATGGCCAATGTTTTGGAAATAGATCTCGAGACGGTTCTCCCAAGTCACCTCTGGGCAGGCTCAAACTACCAACCTTTTGGTTAGCCAGCCAAAGCCAAGTGCTGTCGAGTTGGGTCCGACAGCTAAGTGTTCATAGCACTGTGTGTAGCACACAGGCACTCTGTAGGAAAGTAAACATCAACAGAATCTTTCCTGGGAGCACTGGGGTACTGGCGATGTTCTTTATCTTGTACTGTAGATTTAGATATCCTGAGGATCTGAGACTAGAATTCCTGTCTCTTATCTTCCATGCCAGAAATCTTTGCCGTTAGTTCTGCCTGCATCTCTTGTGGTTTTCTCTTACATTTTCCTCTTAACATAGAAATAAACATAGCCAACCTAAAAACATTATTATTGCTTCAGGTCTAACTGGCAAGTTTTATGAGACTTGAGTAATGGGTTTGGTTGATAGCTATCTGATTATAATCGTACCTTGAAATTTTTATTAGCCAGTCTCCACACTAGATGGTTTCTGCTTACGCTATGGATGTGTTGGTCGTTCTTGAATCTATTGTGAAGGCACAGAGTGTTTCTATTCTCGGTCTCTTTTTTGTCATTGATTTATTATCCTCTTGTCCTTCATTAGTGAGTCAACAGGATGGTGTTATATTTTTCCCTCTTTTCTTGAGTGTACATATTAAATACAATTTTTGAATGGCTTTATTTTTTTCAATTGGGAAGTTTTCAAAAAGAACCTATACTATAATATTAGGCTTCCATGTGATAAATAGTCAAGTCAGGCAAGTAAGTCCAAAACATCTGAGCAATCTCTTTATATTGTAGATGTGAACTTTTAGTTGCATAAATTTTAAAGTGCATCGTCTGACCCTATTTGTGATAAATATTCCCTAGTGATTAAGTCATCATTTTGTAATCTTAGGCAGAAAGAGCACTCATAAAGCTGTTCCTCACACATGGGGCTCAGATGTTAAGAATTCCAATTTTTCAGAAAAGTATTATTCTTTTTACTTTAGCTGTTCTAAAGAGGTCATATAGATTTTCATGAAATAGCTTTATGTAACAACTTTTTTGGGAGGGGGGAGGGATGAAGAAAGTGGAGACTAAATTGTCCAATAGGGAAAAGAAGAAAACAGACCCTAAAGTAAAAGATGGTCGTGGTTATGAAGTATTTGCTGCAGAGTCTCGGGCTGCAACTCTGCAGTTTTGTTAGCATAAAGCGTTTCGTAACCACAGAATATGTGATGAGCTCATGGAGCAGGCGCCTGGTGCAGTGTACAGCACAATGAGACCACGCTCCCCACTTGTTAGGGAAATGTCTCCAACCTCAGAGTTTTTTACTGAGTTAATGCAGTGGTCCCAGCTGGGCTTTTCACTCTTCTTGGCTGATGGGGCTTGTAGGAGACTGACAAGGACCCCTCTCATCCAAAGCAATGTCTATTGATTTGCAGCCTCAAAGGAAGCTGAATGTAATATCTGATGTTTTAACTAATGGATAGTTAGCTCTGCAAACAAATGAGCCAGATCTCCCTACAACCCTAAGTCCCTGTGGAAGTATAGGGATAGTGCTTGGGGAAATGCATTAACTCCCTCTGCTGGCATCATAGGCACAGAAAGCCCCGTCCTGTGCCTCTTCTCACTCTGCAGGGATTAGAAGAAGAGAGTGTATTCAAGGAACAGTTGGCATAGTGGAAACCCTGGTGGCATAGTGGTTAAGTGCAACAGCTGCTAACCAAAATGTTGGCAGTTCCAATCTGCTGGGCGCTCCTTGGAAACTCAGTGGAGCTGTTCTATTCTGTTATATAGGGTTGTTATGAGTAGGCATCAAATCAACAGCACTGGCTTTTTTTTTTTATGGCATTGGTGTAGTGACTAGGGGAAAAGGAAGACACAAGAGGTGGTGTGGAGCGGGTTATGGGCAAAGGAGGGCTCTCCACAGCAGGCCATAGGTGGGAAAGTCCACTTGATGAGCGATGGTATCTTACTGCAGGCGCTTTTACACTTCTGTTGTTGTTGTTAGGTGCCGCTGAGTTGATTTCAACTCATAGTGACCCTGTGGGACAGAGTAAAGCTGCTCCATAGGGGCTGGTTTTTACGTTATAACCTTCAAGGGAGCAGATTGTTACCGAGTGAGTCTGAATCACTGACCTTTTGTTTAGCAGCCGAGCGCGTAAGTGGTATACCGCCAGGGTTTTTGTCTAGACTTCTAGAGTTACATAATGTCTTACTTTGTTGCTTGTGGGCCTTAGACCAGAAGCACAGTGTCGCCTGGGAGCTTGCTCAAGGTGCAGACTCCTAGGCCCCTGCCTCAGACGTGCAGATTTAGAATCGGTGTTTTCACAGTAACATCAGGTGATTTATGTGCCCATTAAGTGTGAGCAGTACTGGCCTCACAGCTTCATTTTAATAAATTTATGATACATTTCTAGACCCTCGGGCATTAAATTATAAAGCAGATTCATAAGTCATGAAGATACTTGTTGGTTTGCAAGCAGTCCTCTGTGTTAAAGGGAAGGAAGGACTGAAGGACAGCAACAACAACAATAATACTGTAAATTTGGCTGGAACGGAGTTGGTAGGAGTTTTAATGCAATGTTGGCCATCACAAGCCATCCCTCCCTCTCTCCTTCCCTTCCTCTCATCTTCCTTTTTCCTTCCTTCCAACAGTGCTTTTCTTTTAAAAACAGCTGTCAAAACTGAGATGCCAGTTCTTGTATTTTGATCAATTGCAAGATGTCTTTGCAACCTCCATCCCCTTTGTCTTTCTGGAAAACAAAAAAAGGGAAAAGAAAAGCTATGACTTTTCCCAAATTTTAATTGTTAAAAAACAAAAGTGGAGTGTAACACAGAATAGCACTACCCTATGGCTTCATCTGCCTTCTCTCTGATGTGATGGCAGTTATGTATGTAATTATAGCCCCTAGGAATTGTAGGCTTGTGGGGAGGTGAAACTGCCTTATATTTATCTGCTTGTCCCCCACATAGTTGGCTTACAGTAAGTGCTCAAAGATAATAGTTGGGTGACATAAATGTTACTCATTTGTCTGTGGGTGAGTGGACACCATTCCCTTTCTGGGTTGGTCTTCTATCACAAGTGAGCTTTGTGTACCTTGCTTTGTGTACTGAAGGGAAGAGCAGACAGAAGGGAATCAATGAAGATCTTCGATGAAGCTTTAAAGACATGATATTCCCAAGGAGACCTTGAAGAGCCAGCCTGCCTCTGTAGAATCCTGGATGTCTGTGGGACTGATGGGTGGGGAAAGTATGACTTTGTATTTAGGGGTTGGGGAGAGCGTAAACTCCTCCGTCCAGAGAGTGTGAGTTTGTATTAAGAGCATGCAGAACAAAAGCAGGCAGTGAGTCACTGTTTGTCAGATGAATTAATGAATGAAACCTTGACTTTGATTCCCTATCCAGGTATCAAATCTTAACTTCTTTGTGTCTCATCTTCTTCATGTAAGCTAGGGATGTTAACTACATGATGTAACAATCTCACAGAACTGTGGAGAGCTTAAGATGAGTTAATTGATGTGAAGGGCCAAGGGTTATGGATGTGGTACACTGAGGGCAGGAGAGAACCTTCCCTGTGTTTCTTACTAATAGCTCCCTTAGTCCTCAAGTCTTATTCTTAAAATTTGTTGATTCGAGACCTCTTGGCTCTCTCGCTTGGGTCGTTCTCTGTTGATTTGTTCTTTGTATTTGCAGCAAATGAAGTGCAGCTGTTTGAAGTGTTTCTGTGTCCCCATGATGTATCAGGGGATCTGCCTGTTAGTGCTTGTTTCTCTGACAGCTGTATTTTGTACCTTGTACTGTAGCTGTCATTGGAGAAACTCAGGGCTTAAGAATGATTTGTTGTGGCGTTTCCTCGTGGAACATAAACTTTGAAATGACATAAATATATAAGAGAGCCATCCAGGTGCAGTTGTGAAATGGAAAGAGGACAGCAGTTGGAACAGGAACACTTTAGGTCTGGTCCTGATGCTGCCCCTTGTTTGTGTATGTGTGACCTTGAACATATTATTTCTCTTTCCAATGGCTATGAATTGATCATACTACCCTCTTATAGTTTTGTGAAATTTTAAAAGCGAATTTGCAAGGAAGGACCATACACACTCCTGTCTCAAGAGTAGTTGTCACTGTGATAGGATTATTGTTACCTGCTGTTGAGTTGGGCCTGACTCATGGTGACCCATGTGTGTCAGAGTAGAACTGGACTCCATAGGGTTTTAAATAAGTGATATTTTAGAAGTAGATCACCAGGAATGTCTTCTACATGGCTTCTGGGTGGACTTGAACTTCAAACCTTGTACTTACTATTTGCGTGTGTTAACTATTTACACTGCCCAGAACTTCATGATAAGATTTGTTCTTCTTCTTATTGTTAGGTGCTATCAAGTTCGTTTTCAACTCACAGTGATCCCATGTGACAGAGCAGAACTATGCTATAGAGCTTCCTAGGCTGTAATTTTCACATGAGCCCGGTCTTTTCTGCCATGAAGCTGCTGGTGGGTTTGAACCACTGACTTTTTGGTTATTAGCTGAGTGCTTAACCACTGCAAAGCCAGTGCTCCTTATGATGGGATTAAACCCTCTGTATTAAAGTTTGGGGGATTGGGCTCCAGATTGTGGCTTTTCTGCCACATTGAGCAGAATAAACATGACAGCATGATGTGTTGAGGGCTGAGCATCAGAGGGACTGGGATGTTAATTCCTGCCCTGCCATTTACTGGTTTTAAGATACTAAGCAAACTGCTTAAACTCTCTGAGCTTCAGTTTCCTTATTCTTTCAAATGTGATGAATAATGTGTAACATCAAAGTTATGTTATTAGAGATGACGTGTGTAGAGAGCCTTGAATAGATGGTTCACATGGGGATCTGTTCTTTGTTATTGTTACTTTTGATATCTGAGTCCTTATTGGGAGCTTGGGGGCACTTAGGTAGTGCAGGGAGTCTGGATGTGGCTGAGTGAGCAAGAGGTAGGTGCTAGGGGTTGGGGACATAATGAATTTTTTTATTTGTAGTGATGCCATCTTCCCTTTTAAACATATTTGAAGAAGAAAATAGTTTAGAATTAAAAGAAACAAACAAAAACAAATTCTTTGGTGCTGTGACTGTTACATTTACTTGTGTACCAATCCTGGAATATGTATGAAAGCATCTGCTTATTTTCACTGTGGGGGAAAGGCTGGCATTTTATCTCACACTGAATCAAACATGGTACAGATGGAGAAATCCAGCAAACACTACCTTAACAAAATGATCAAAGTTAGCGTCTCCGCAGAAAGAAGCACATAAACCAGGGTCTACATCAACGTGAGACTGGAGGAACTAGATGGTGCCCAGCTACCACCAATGACTTCCTTTACAGGCAATTCAACAAAGAGTCCCTGTTGGAACAGGAGAAATGTGGGATATAGAACTTAAAAAAGATCAGATTTGATGGTCTGACAGACTGGAGGTTCTATGGAAGAAATGACTGCTGGACTCCTTGTTAGCCCAGAATTGAGACTGTTCCGAAAGCCAACTCCTGAAAGATTGAACTGGTCTAAAAGATATAAAATGATACTGGTGAACAGTGTTCTTCTTCACCTAAATAGATATAGGAGACTAACTGGGCAGCTTCTGTCTGGAGGCGAGAAGAAAAGAAAGAAGGAGACAGGAGTTGGCTGAATGGACACAAGAAATTTGGGTGGAAAGGAGGAGCGTGCTGTCACCGTGTGAGGTGAGCATAATAAAGTCTGTAAGTTTTTGTATGAGAAATGGACTCAAGTTATAAACTTGCACTAAAAAATAAAATAAAAATAAAATCCATTACAATTAAAAGAAAAAAGTTAGTGTCTCTAGTTATGAAATGTGTTGACATCATATATCATCTATTTTGAGGCATTGAGCAGGGCAAGACATCTCTTCTGGGAGGCTGTTACTAAAAATGTACCAGCTCTATCTAATCATGAGAAAATGTCAATCCCAGTTGAGGAATAATCTACAAAGACCTGACCAGTCCTCTTTGCTAGTGTCAGGGTTATGGAAGACTGAGAATGACTGAGATTGGTGGAGGCTAAGGATGCATGGCACCCAGCTGCAATGTGGGCTCCAGAATGGATTTTGCATCAGGAAAAAGATGTTAGGGGCTGTATCAGTTTGGATTTTCCAGAAAAAACTGAACCAATAAGTTATGTACATGTATGTGTGTGGGGTGGGGGTAGGGAGGAAAAAAAGAGACTGTGTGGGTGTGTGTATGAGAATATATATACTTTATATAGCTTTATATATATTCCAATATATATATAATGTTATTCCAATAATATTCCAATACAGACATATTGTATGTGAATGAGAATATATATATATATATATATATATATATATATATGAGGTCTGACAATTAAGTTTGTGAATTCATCCTAGAAAAAGTGCTTTGAAGGGTGGGCTAGGTGCTGGCATTGGTGCATAGCTTCCCAAAGGGGTTTGTCAAAGGTGACCATAGTGATATTTAGCAAGGAGGTATGTAGCACTTTTGCTAGGATGAATTGAGAACTTAGTTGTCAGACGGTGTGTGTGTGTGTGTATCTGTGTATATACACAGATAGAGATTGATTTCATGGAATTGGCCCACCTAATTGTGGGACTGGTAAGTCTGAAATCTGTAAGACAGGTTGTCAGGATTTCTGTTATAGTCTGGAGGTCAAATTCCTTCTTTTCCAGAAAATCAGTTTTTGTTTTTGGGTCCTTTGACTGTTTGATGGGGCCCACCCACACTGTCAAGTGTAATCCCTTTTTCTTAAGGTCAGCTGATTGTAACAAAGTTAATCACGGTTACAAAATACCTTCCCAACAACCTCTAGACTAGTACTTGACCAAATAACTTGATACCGCAGCCAAGTTCACACGTAAAATTAACCATCACAGCGGCAAAACTCGGAAAATTGAGATCAGTTGGGTAGATAATAGTCATACATGAGTGTTATTTTCCTGGTTCTGATCATTGTGGTAATGTGCTGAAACAAGGGCTCATGTTAGAGAAAACTGGATGAAGGGGATGTGACATCTCTTTGTGCTGTGTTTTTAATTTTCACAAAGTTAAGAACATGATACTGGGATACATGGAACTTTCGTGAATGGGTTATTTTATAGAAAAGCAGAAGGCCTTTGTTGCATATGAACTTTGGAAATGTTGTTATTAGGTGCCGTTGAGTCCCTTCTGATTCATAGTGACCCTTGTTCACAACACAACGAAATACTGCCTGGTCTTATGCCATGTCCACAATTGTTTTTATGCTTAAACCCGTTGTTGCGGCTACTGTGTCAATCCGTCTTGTTGAGGGCCTTCCTCTATTTTGCTGACCCTCCTTTCTACCAAGCATGATGTCCTTCTCCAGAGACTGATCTTTCCTGATGACATGTGCAAAGTATGTTAGACACAGTCTTGCCACCTGTGCAGAAAATACCAGAAAGGTGTTCACCTATGTTTCATTGACTATGCAAAGGCATTCAACTGTGTAGATCATAGTAAATTATGGCTAACTTTGCGGTGAACAGAAATTCAAGAACACTTAATTGTGCTCTTAGGGAACCTGTAAATGGATCAAGAGGCAGTTGTGCGAACAGAACAAGGGGACACTGCGTGGTTTAAAGTCAGAAGAGGTGTACATCAGGGTTATATCCTTTCACCATACCTTTTCAATCTGTATGCCAAGCAGATAATCTGAGAAACTGGATTATACACAGAATGAGGCATCAGGATCGGAAGATGACTCATTAACAACCTGCATTATGCAGAAAACACCACCTTACTTACTGGAAGTGGAGAAGGTTTGAAACACTTACTGATGAAGATCAAAGACCACAGTCTTTAGTATAGATTGCACCTCAGCATCAAGAAAACAAAAATCTTCACAAATGGACCAGTAAGCAACATAGTCGTAAATGGAAAACAGATTGAGGTTGTCAGGGATTTCATTTTACTTGGGTCCGCAATCAACACCCATGGAAGCAGCAGTTATGAAATCAAAAGATGCAGTGTACTGGGAAAATCTGCTGTAAAGGATCTTTTTAAAGTACTGAAAGGTCAAGATGTCACTTTGAAGACTAAAGTGTGCCTCACCCAAGCCATGGTATTTTCAGTCACATCATATGCATGTGAAAGCTGTATAGTGAACAAAGAAGACAGAAGAAGAATGGATGTCTGTGAACTGTGGTGTTGGAGAAGAATGTTGAATGTACCACGGACCAACAAAAGAACAAACAGACGTGTTCTGGAAGAATACAGTCTTTCTTGGAAATAGAAACACCAGATTACCCTTGACCTAAAGCAGATGTAAGCTCTAACTGTAAGTTGAGGGCATGATGTCTTAACTCTTAAGTTCTGCAGAGGCCATCACCAAAGTGACTGGAGACCTGGAGGTGATGTTTTTTTGGCCCTAACGTCTTTCATCTTGGTCTGGTTGAGCTGACTAGCTAATAGCAATGATTACCTCCTTCGAGTAGCTGTCTGTTATCTACTAGAAACTGGGTGCTAACTGCTTAGCATCATTAATTTTCCAGCATCCTTAGAAGTCAGGTGATAGCTTCCTCATGAAACATTTTGGAGAGATTCACTCAGCTGTAGTGGGAATTTAACTCCAAAGCCCAGACTCTAACAGCTTTGCCAATCTGTGATCATTTCTTCCTTATGAGTCCTCCCCTGAACAATCTAATGCCTGTGCCCTCCAGCTGGGCATCCAGACCTGACCCCCTCATTTATCCTTGTTTAGAAAAGAAACTAGGAAGTATTCATATTTTCCTTCCTCCTTATTGGCTGTTTAAGCATAGATTAGCATTTTTTTGTAGCCTCTTTGGGCTCTTTGCTGATAGGCTTCCATGGTTAAACAATTTTTGGGAATTTAGGGATAAATAAAGTAGTTCTTGCCCTTCACTCGGCAACTGACTGTGCCTGGAGTAAACCACACTACCGGCTGGGTGCTTTGTGCAGTGCAGCAATGCCATCCTGTTTCCCTAGCCCATTTACCTGCCTGCTGTCCTGTGAAAACGAGTCAGACGATGTTGCATCTGCAGCCTCAAATTGCTTCTCCTGTCACTGAAAGTTTGAACTGAAGTCTCTGCATGATTTGGCACATGTCTTCCTCTTCCATTTTAATTGCCTACCACTCGTCCCCTTTTTCATGCCACTTCAGCCACAGTGCCCTGTTTGCTGTGCCTCAAACATGCCGAACATATTCGTACCCCAGGGCTTTTGCATAGGCTGTTCCTTCTGCCTGGCATGCTCTTTCTCCAGAGAGCCACATGGTTTTCTCCTTTCTTGTCTGGCCTAATGCCAGTTTGTTGGTGAGATCTCCACTGAGCACCCTATGTAAAGTTGTGACATCCTCCTCCCCTCTCAGTCTCCCTTACTCTGGTTTATTTTCCCCCTTTGTCCTATTTAGGAATTTGGCTTCTAATGCAAAGGTCTGCAGACAATTCAAATCTACCAGTCAATCCTTGGAAACCCTGTGAGGCAGTTCTGCTGTGTCCTGTAGGTTTGTTGTGAGTCAGAACTGACTTGATGGCAATATGGGTTTGTTTGTTTTTCCTCTGATTTCCCTTATTAGCTTGTCAACTCCATGAAACCAAGGACTGTGTTTTTTTTGTTCACTGCTTTTTCCCTGTGCTTAAACCAATGCGTCATATGACAGCTTGAATGGTAAGGGCTTCTCCTACTCTGTAAAATGCTAATATTCATTATGAGTCTCCAAGAAGAGGATATTTTTGTAATATCCCTCTTCCCCTAATTTTGTTTTTAAACCACAAGACCATCTTACACAAAATATTTTTGAAAGGTGTTAGAATAGACTGTTACCTATAGTAAGTCATGTTTGAGGTGAGTTAGTTGTGGTGAATATTAGAGAATCTGTCTTTTCTGCTTGACTAATAAAGTGTTTCAGCATGTAGGAAAACTGGGCATCCTACATCCTTGAACTTACCTGAGGGTGGGCTTTAACAATCTACTAGGTAAGACCTGGCCAATTTTTTTCTTCTTTGACTTTGAAAAGTGGTTTTCTATTTGGTTATTTTTGCATAACCACTGGGGGCACAGTGATTAACAGCTAGGCTGCTAAACAAAAGATTGGCAGCTCAAATCTACCACCCACTGCTTGTAAACTCTGTGGGGCAATTATACTGGTTGGGTAGGGTCACTACGAGTTGGAATCGACTCAGTGGCATTTGGTTTGTTTTTTTTTGTTTGTTCGGTATCTTCGTAAGCAAAATATGGTAAGAACCTCAAAGCAGTTTTCTGTACAGCTGTTCAGTTTAAGCCTTCCCTTTTTCTGTTTTTGTGTAAATTTCGCAGTTGATCTCTGTGGTGCCCTTTGGCATCCTAGGGTCCAGGGTTTCAGGTGCCTTCTAGGACCAGGCTCATCGTGATCCCCACTGTAGACCTAAGCACCTCGCATCATGCCATTCACATAGTAGGTGGCCAGTTAATATTTGTTGAATGAACCTCTGCAGTAGCACCGGGAAAATCTCATTTCACTTGGCCCTGCTTCATGATGACTTATAATTAGGGTTCAGCTTCAGTAGATTTTGATGAAAATATGTTTGAGATTGCCATCTCAATGAGTTTCATATATGAAAATTTTCATGTAGCGTTTTTTGGGCACAATGATAATTTTGTCCTCTGTAAAACTGCTGAGATTCTAAATAGAAATTACAGTATCTCTTCTCACTGTTTTCATTATCTAAGCTCACAATCAGTAATAGGGACATTCTTGGCAAGATTCTTCAAGCAGTCCAACAGCTTGTGATAAATATGAGATAAAAAAAAATCATTTGGCTATCTAGTTTGAAAGCCACTATAGTAGGCAATGGGTTTGGGTTTGGATATAGTAGATATCAAGTAGCTTGTTTGATCAGTGCCCCTGGAATAAAATTGCCCTGAACAATTACCCATGTCATCTTTTGAACTGGCAAAGACAGGAGGAATGATGTCAGTGCTCCATGAAAATGGTGGTTTGATAGTTTATTTCCTAGAAATGGTCAAAAGAAAAGCTTCTTTGTTTCTGGAAAATGGGAAAGCCCAAAGTTTTTGCATTTCAGCCTATTCTTTGAGCACAGGCTGATGTGTCCTGTCATATTTTCTGAGGGAACTTTCTCTGATTTGCACAGTAAGAAGAATTGCATTGTCTTGGCTAATTAACTCTGGGTACTAATGTCTAAGTATTAGTGCCTCAACTTGGTCTAATTAAGTTCAGCAAATTCAAAGGCCACCTGAATAGGAATGGGACAGGCAGTTGCTTTGGCAGTAAAACCAGAGGTGAGGAAGCAAATGGGGCTTTAATTTAGATCATGACGCCAGTTCTTTTTTTTTTTTTTTTTTTTTTTGTAGTTTTTCACTGATGTCACCATAGTTACGGTGTCTCTATAAATCACATATGTACCACAGTAAGGAAAATAAAGAAGCTTATGGTTGCAGATAAAGTAACACACGTTTTTATAATTACAAGGCTTTTTTAGGAAAACCTTTTGCTTCTACACACTTTATGGTTCTTTTCTAAAAGACTTACAGGACTGGGATGTTAAATGTCTAATGGTCAAATTTAGTATCTATTGAAGGCTTACAGTGTGGCAGGCTCTGTTCATATTTTCTGATTCAATTCCATAGTAACCTGTGGTAGGTACTACTTTTACCCCTTTTGAGAGTTGAGGAAGTGGAGGCACAGAAATGTAAGGTAACTTGCCAGAAGTCACACACCCATAACGTAGTGGCAGAACACAGTCCTAGGCATTCTGACTCCTAGAATTCTCACCTTTAAGAAGACACCCAAATGGGATTAGGGAGTGGGGAACAAAGGGATTCAATAACATGCCAGTGTATACAATTAGTTAGAGGCAGAAGTGGGATTTGAACCCAGGTCTCCTGACTCCTGGGCTGCCCTGGGAGTCCTTCAACTCTAGTAAGTAGTTAATGTGTAATAGACACTTAAGTTATGAAAGGAAAAGGGTTAGTTGTTAGTCGTACATCTGAATTGTTGATTTCAGCACTGTATGTAGCAATGCTAGTTATCAACACTGCAATATTCTCAGATGAGTTGGCCCACGTGAATGGATGTAGTAATTATTTTAATAGTACTACCTTCCATTTATAAAGCACTCTCATACATACATATTATTTTAAAACATATTAGCTTGATGAAGTGGATTTACTCTGGGGCTATGGCCTTCTGTGGATGTGAATGGAAAAAAGGCTTTTACCTCCTATTAGCCAAGATTAGAAAGAAAACAATAAAGGAGTTATGAGAAGATGCCAAGAGAGAAAAGGGTGTTAATTCAAGCAGCGCAATCCCTGGAAGGCAGCTCTGATGGAACGACAGGAGCCCTGAGCTGGGAGGTGTGGAGTTCTGTGTGTGTACAGAAGCCAGGAAGGCCTGGGTTTGAATCTCGGCTCTGCCACTTAGCAGAGAAACACATATGGTTTTACCTCTCTGAACCTTTCCTCATTTGTAAAATGGCAATGACACTTAGTATCTGATAGGATGGTGGTGAGCGTGAGAAATCTTTGTCTGGTCCATGGCACGTAACCTGTTTTCGTCGAGTCAGTTTTGAGTTGTAGCAACCCTATAGTGCAGAGTAGAACTGCCCAGTAAGGCTTCCAAGGAGTGGCTGGTGAATTCAAGCTGCTGACCTTCTGGTTAGCAGCTGTAGCTCTTAACCACTGCACCACCGGGGCTCCCCATGGCACATCGTAGGTTCTTAGTGTTGTTAGTTGCTGAGTTGGCTCTGACAATGGCAAGCTTGTTTACAACACGATGAAATGTTGTCCAGTCCTGCGCCATCTTCATGATTGCTGATATGCTTGAGTCTGCCTTTGCAGCACTGTGTAGCGCCTTCTGACCCAGGGGACTCATCTTTCAGCACTCTGCTGGACTTTGGAAACCCTAGTAGTGTAGTAGTTAAGTGCTACATCTGCTAACCCAAAGGTTGGCAGTTCAGTTCCGCCAGGCAGTTCTTGGAAACTCAGTGGAGCAGTTCTACTCCTGTCCTACAGGGTCGTTATGAGTTGGAATTGGCTTCATGACACTGAGCTTGCTTTTTTTGGTACTGGACCTTATTATGTTGCAGTCTGTAGGGTTTTCGGTGGCTAACTTTCAGAAGCAGATCACCAAGCCTTTCTTCCTAGTCTGTCTTAGTTTGGAAGCTCTGCTGCAGCCTGCCCACCCGGAGTCACCCTGCTGGTGTTTGACATACCAATGGCATACTTTCCAACATGATACCAAACCAAAAACCAAGCCCATTGCTGTCAAGTTGATTCCAACTCACAGTGACCTTACAGGACAGAGTAGAACTGCCCCATTGGGTTCTCAGCCTGTGATCTTTACAGTAGCAGAGTGCCATACTTTTATCCTGGAGAGTGGCTAGTGGGTTTGAACTGCTGACTTCTTAGTTACCGGCTGAGCCCTTAACTGCTGCACGTCTAGGGCTCCTTCCCAACATCCTAGCAGCATAGAAGCCACTAGAGTAAGACAAACTGGCAGGCAAGTGATGGAGACCTTTCACAGATAGCAGTCTTTACAAATTCCCTCTACCTCCTACCCTTCAAGCTGGCCCTCAGCTGCATTTTGACAGAACTTCACCCTGCCTGCTCTTTCTTATGTGGCTCCTGGAAGCTAGCGACCAGACTGGATTATTAGGCCTCTTTTTTTTTTTAAAAAAAAAATTTTTTATTGTGCTTTAAGTGAAAGTTTTACAGTCCAAATCAACTTGCCATATAAAACCTTGCACGCATCCCACTGTGTAACTCTAACTACACTCTCCCCCACCACCCCTGTGATGGTACACTCCTCCTTTTCCTACTCTGTACTTCCTAAATCCATTCAACCAACTCCTGTCCCCCTCCACCCTCTCATCTCAGCTCTGGACAAGAGCTGCTCAGACAGCCTCGTGTATGTATTTAAGCCAAGAAGTATATTCTTTGCCAGCATCTCTCTGTGTCTTGCATGGACCGTTAGGATTCTTGACCCCACCCGTGAATGGATTGACTGGGAAGTCATCCTGCTGCTCTAGGCCACATGTAGTCAGAGACATGCCTGTCTCCAACCCCTCAAGCCCCCAATCCCCCCACTCCCCACCCCTACACTCCTATTCCTCCCCCCTGCTCTCCCGCCGCTTGTGTGTGTTCCCAGACCCTGTAAAGGGCTTCTTCCTTAGTTCCTGGTTCGGACTCGGGATTCCTTCCCCAGACGCAGCCTGCCAGCCTGGACCTCTACCTCCTGCCTTTCCCTCTCCAGGCCACTCTTCCCACAGCTAGTCCTGTCCCTGTTTTACTCACCTGTTGGTGAATGTCCTGCTTTACACTGGACACATATTCCACTCCCTTCTTATTTTTCTTTTGGACAAAAAAGTTTGTTTCATATGAATCATTTTAGAAGGAGCTTTACCGTGCCAAGGTTTTCAGGGTCATCAGAAAAGAGGAAGGTCCTCAATGAGGTGGATTGATGTGGAGGCTGCAGCAGCGGGCTCAGGCATAACAATGATGGGCGGGCATGGCCCAGGGCCTGGCGGTGCTTCATTCTGTGGTGCATCGGGTCACCACAGATTGGAACTGACTGCTGGCACCTGACAACAGCGTTGTTTCAAAGGAGGCCTGGTGCCTCAGTGGTTAAGCACCCAACTGCTAACTGAAAAGTTCTGTTCAGGAGAAAGATGTTTTGCAGTCTGCTTCCATAAAGATGACAGTCTTGGAAATCCTGTGGAGCAGTCCTTTTAGTGTTGCCAGAAACCTTGGTAGTCTAGTGGTTAAGTGCTATGGCTGCTAACCAAAAAGGGGAGCATTTTGAGTCCACAAGGTGCTCCTTGGAAATTCTGTGGGGCAGCTCTCTCTGTCCTGTTAGGTCCCTGTAAGTCAGAACTGACTTGACAGCAGTGAGTTTGATTTGGTGGGATACTATTTCTACAGAGTCAGTGGATTTGGTCAGTTAAGTCTAGTTCCTGGTCTTTTCTGGAGAGAAATCAGCTAAGCAGCTGCTTAACTGACTGCCTTGGCTAGTGGCTTCCCTGTACCAGTGGGCATGACCAATCAAAACGATTAAGCTGGTGAGCAGTTTAGATACAGACTTAATGTCCCATTTCTAGTTTTCATGCCAGTTTTTTCTTGTGTCTGGAGCAGGACAGCAAAGATCCTTTGAACGCAGGTTTTTCTTTTTTTTTTTTTGCTGCTGTTGAAACTTTAAAGGATCTGGAAGCTTCAGTGTCTGGAGGCTGTGACTGGAGAGATCCCATCCCTGCTAGCGGCTGACGGGTGGAACACTGCTGCTTCCAAGGGGTCCCGAGCACCAGGCTAGTGTCCATGCTGGCCACGAGGCCCAGACTAGGAGAAGGTGGGTGATGCAGGTGGCATCTGTACCTTCCTTGCCAGCCAAGAGGTGGTTCATTAAAGTGGAAGCTGTGAAGCCAATATTGTGTCTCCGTGTAACTTTTTCAAATTGCTGTTGTTTGAACTTTCGACCAGATATTGTTCCAGAAACACTGCTGAGGGCTCCCAGTGTACGAGTTTTTGCTTTTAGCCAGAAGGCATTCATTACGACAGCTTCGGAAAGCAGCTGTGATGGCATGAAAACCATTCTCATCTGTTGGCTTATTCCTTTTCATCTCTGTGATCCAAGTGCAGCATTTCGGAGGTTTTTGAAGATGGAACTTTGGGGTTCTCAGAAACTGTATTCTTGTTTTGTCTGGATCCATCAGCTCCTTCTTTTACTAGTGAATTTGTCGTTTCTAAAGAGTGTTGGCCAGTTAGTGATTTAGAGGTGGGGGAAAGAAAATCTCCACCCTGTTCTTCTCAGAATTTACTACCTTTCTGAATCTTCCCTTCTCTCTTGTTATTTTCTTAAACAGATCCTTAAGTGCTCAGCTGCTAACTGAAAGGTCAACTGTTTGAACCCACCCGGTGGTTTCTTGGGAGAAAGTCCTGGCACTTTATTCCTGTGAAGATTACTGCCCAGAAAACTGAGTGAGGGTGGTTCTGCGCTATCACAGAGGGTGGCCGTTAGTGAAACTTGGCTTGACGGCACATAACAACAGCAGCAATGCTGAGGATACTTTTTGTGATTCAGTTTGTGGGCCTGGAAATGAAAATCATTACGTGTCATTCATTTGTGAAACAACTCAGACAGAAGGTAGAAATTACTTCACAAGATGTGTTAAAAATATATATATATATATACCCAACCCATTGCCGTTGGATTGATTCCAACTTGTAGTGACCCTGTAAGACAGAGTAGAACTGCCCTGTAGTTTCCAAGGAGCACTTGGGGAATTCGAACGGCTAACCTTTTGGTTTGCAGCCATTATCCTTAACCGCTATGAAACCAGGGTTTCCAAGATGTGTACAGAAGTGGCCTAATAATAATCTCTCACTAAGGATTTGGTAAAACTGCCATTCCTTTAAACATTGTCAGTTTCAGTGCTGGTCCTAGAGAGTTTAGCTGCTGCTTAGAATTCTGTTATCTTGTAGAGCTGTTGTATTGACTAACAGAAATTACAGTTTGGCTGAACATGAAAAAATACCTTCCAACATTTCTTAGTTAAGCAACTCATGATTAGTTGTGTGAACATCATCCCTTTTGTGAGTAATAACCTATTAAGTCCCTAGCTTGCCTCTGCTTTCTGGCTAGCGAAGTTTGAAAAAGTCTCAAAACTCAGCTAATAAAATCAAACCAAACCCACTGCTGCCAGTCGCTTCTGACTTATAGTGACCCTATAAGGCACAGTAGAACTGCCCCATGGGGTTTCCAAGGAGTGCTTGGTGGGTTGGAACTGCTGACCTTTTGGTTAGCAGGTGTAGCACTTAATGAAGACTCAACTAGGGTGGGTAAACTAAGTAATCACTATAATGAATGTAATTCAACCAAACACAAATCCTAGTATGAAGAAACTGGATGCCCCGGAGTCTGTTCTGACTCGCGGTGAACCCCTCTGTGTCAGTAGAACTGTGATCCCTGGCGTTTTCAATGGCTGGTTTTTCAGAAGCAGATCACCAGACCATTCCTTTAAGGGCCTGAGACCACCTAATTCTGGGGTCAGAAGTTTGGTCTGTGCAGTCATAGGTCACCTGGCTCTACCAGTGACTGGGTGGCCTTGGGCAGCATTAAGCACTATGAGCCTGTCTTCTTTCACATGTAGAATGAACATAGGAAACTCTAATTCATAGTCATTATAAGGTGTTAATGAGTAGTCTGCTTAGTACAATGTCTGCCATATAGCTTAATTTGTATTATCTATTTTTATTATCTTCCCAAGAACACATCTAAGTGATTTTTAAATTTTCTATGCTTTTGCTTTTTTAAATTAGTGTTTAGAAAGTTATACTGCTTTAACTTAGAGACTGTGGCTTTTTGGAAATGGTATTTGGTATGACCAGTCCCCAGGATCAGGACCCAAGCTTTGTCTCTTGGTCCAGCCAGTTGCCATCAAGTCGATTCTGATTCACAGTGACCTCATATAGTCAGAAATGTGTAAAAATCCAAACTTTAGGTATCAATGGCTTTGTCTCTTCATTTCACAGAAAATTTACACTTTCTCATAGCTTCTGATTTCCAGCTGTTTCCCTTTATTGCAACCTCAGTCATGGTTTAAAACAGATTTTGAAATGTGTTTTATCCCTTGCTTTAGATAATTTGTACCAGAAGAAGTTTCTTCATCCATCTAGTTGGCAGAAATAGAGATTCTACTTTTGCTAGGCATTGTTTTAGGTATTAGGAATTCTGTAATGAACAAATAAGATGGTGCGATCCCATCTCTTGCAGAGCTTACACTTAGGTGAGGATAAAGAGACTAAACAAGTAAATATATAATACAAACAGTATTGAATACAAGTTCTGACAATTAAGTCCACGAACTTAATTGTTCTAAGTGCTACAGACCTCCTTGCTGAATACCGCTATGGTCACCTTTGAAGGACTCCCCTTGGGAAGCTATGCACCAATGCCAGCACCTAGCCTACCCTTCAAAGCAATTTTGGAACTCTTTTTAGAATGGCCATTGCCCATGGTGGCACAGTGGCAAGTTGGCGAGCTTAATTGTATAGTTGTCTGTGAAGGAATTGTTAGCCAGTAAACAGATAACTGAACTGGAACACCCTCCCTGCTCACCTGATCTGGGCCCCAATGACTTTTTTCTTTACCTGAAGATAAAGGAAATATTGAAAGGAAGACATGTTGATGACATTCTGGACATCAAGGGTAGTGCGACGACAGCTCTGATGGCCATTCCAGAAAGAATTCCAAAATTGCTTTGAAGGGTGAGCTAGGGGCTGGCATTGTTTTATAGCTTCTTGAGGGGAGTACTTCAAAGGTGACCGTAGTGATATTTAGCAGTGAGGTATGTAGCACTTTTTCTAGGATGAGTTTATGAATTTAGTTGTCTGTCCTCGTACTGTGATCTTTTTTCATATTTACTGCGGCCGTGTAAGGTGTTTGATCCTGTATCTCCTTACATGTTTGTGTATTTTAACCGCTCCATCACCTTGTTGTAAGATGGTCCTATCCATTGTTCTGTGGGGGTTCAGTGAAGCTGTCTCATTTAGTGATTAATTAATTCAATGACAAAGACAAAATGGTAGTGAAGCATTTGAATCTGAGCTTAGAGCTAGCTGACATCCATATCCAACTAAGCAGTGATATTTATATGATTGGTGAAAATATGTGTAAGATTGACAGCCAATTTTTCATGACAAGCTGAAAGTGATCTTACAAAGTGGGATATGGTTCTTTTCTGAGATTAGTCATTTTAATGCCTCATTTTCATTAACAAAACTTTTTGTCTTAGCTTTATTGGTGATGTAGACAGGCCCAGGAGTAACAAATCATTAAAAAAAAAAGTAAGAGAAAGAAACGTTCATTGTTATTGATTAGATTCTGACTCAGCAACCCTATAGGACAGAGTAGAACTGCCCTGTAGGATTTCCAAGGAGCATCTAGGTGGACTCAAACTGCCGACCTTTTGGTTAGCAGCTGTAGCTCTTAACCACTATGCTGCCAGTGTTTCCCAACAAATTATTAGTACCGTCACATGTTTAGATTAACCCATATCTTTTAAATTGGAAACATGAGGGGAAAAAAAACCCTGTAATGCTTTTACTTAAACAATGAAATAATCAAAGTGTCTGGTAATAAAGTTGTTGAAAGAGATTGACATCATACTTTGAAGTCAAGTGTGCTTTGGAGTCAAATGCTGTTTGAGAGAAAGCTGTTTTTATAAGAAATGCCTCAAAATATCAAATCAATAACTCAGAAATGAGCTTGATTAACTGAATTTCTTCCACCTGATTTAGAAACAACTGCTAATGAAACGTGAGGACATTTTCAGAGGTGTAAATGGTGAATGAGCAAGATGCTGCATTTTTCAAAGCAATCAAGTGACTTCATTCCTGAGTTGAAAAGGTGGGGGTGGGGACGACACCTGGGGCAGCTGGTTTCACCAGCCTCTGACAGGCCAGTAAGCCAGGTCTTTGTTTTTGAGTTAGAGCCTGTCCAGGATCCTCTGCTGTGATACTTGTCGTCAGAGCAGTCAGTAGTAGGAGCTGGGCACCATCTGGTTGTGCTGGATTTGGTCGGCTGGAGGCTGCTGTAGATGTGATCCGTTAGTCCTTTGACTAATCCTTCTGCTGTTTCTTCAGTTTTCATCACTCCTCTTTTCTCCCAAAGGGGTAAGATCAGTGGAGTGTCTTAGATGGCCGCTTATAGGCTTTTAAGATCCTGAATGCTACTCACCAAAGTGAAATGTAGAATATTTTCTTTATAAGCTATGTTATGCCAGTTGACCTAGGTGTTCCCTGAGACCATAGTCCCCAAAGCCCTCAGCCCAACAATTAAGTCCCTTAGGGAGTTTGAGTGTGCCTATGGAGCTTCTGGAAATCCTGGTGGCATAGTGGGTGGCCCGTGCTACATCTGCTAACCAAAAGCTTGGCAGTTCCAATCTACCAGGCACTCCTTGGAAGCTCTATGGAGCAGTTCTAGCAGTTCTACTCTGACCTGTAGGGTCGCTATGAGTTGGACTCTACTCAATGGCAGTGGGTTTGATGTTTTTGGTATGCAACTTCCGTGACATAGCCTTGTATAAATTGTTCTGGTTTCCCTAATAGTATGTACTGTCTTACTCTTCATCAAAATTACCATTCATTTATTGTCTGTTTAGTGTTTTTCCATCTCCATTCTGTCCCTCTCTGTAACCATAATAGATTGTTTCTGTCTATATGTAGACTGTTTATCAGTTTTCACAGTAGTGATCTCACACCACACCTGTTCTTTTGTGGTTGGCTCATTTCACTCTAGTAATGCCCTTTGATGTCCTCCACGTTATGCGATGACATCCAGTTTTGCCAGTATCATCTGCTAAGAAAGACCATCTTTTTCCTGTTTGTTGGGCTTTGGTCCCTCATTGAAAATCAAGTTACCATAGGTAGATGGATTTTCATGAGTCCTCAGTTTTGTTCCATTGGTCAGTGTGTCTGCTGTTGTACCAATACTAGTCGTCTTTGTTTCTAAGGTGTGTTGCTTATGAATGATGGAATGAATTGATGGATCCTAATTTTTTTAATCCATTCTGTAACTCTCAGTCTCTTTTTTTTAACTCATTCTGTAACTCTTTGTCTCTCTATGACTGCATTTATGCCATTTACATTCTGCATAATTTGGTTGAAAATTTTTTTGTGTGCTTTAAGTGAAAGTTTACAGTTCAGGTCAGTTTTTCATACAGAAACTTACACTTCTGTTTGAAAGCCAGTAAGTTTCCTTTGGCTTGTGGCCTGGATCCAGTATATATGGATGTTCAGGTAACACTCTTGCTGGATCCTGCATCTGCCCTGTCATCTTCTGACCTCCATCCACTTCTTGGAATGTGAGCCAGCAGCCTGCTACTTGATCTGAAGATCTTGAAATTCACCAGCACCTACAACTCTGTGTGCAGGAGCCTTTCCTCTGATCTGCTAATTTGGGGTTTGTTGGCCCCTGCAACCACATGAGTCAGGAGAAGCCTCCAGCCTGATACTCGACCAGTGGATTTGAGAGTCAGCAGCTTCCACAACTGCATGAGCCGTTTCCTTGAGATAAGTCTCTCTCTGTTACATATACACACTTCACTGGTTTTCTTCCTCAAGAGAACCCAAACTAAGACAGCATTTTTTTCCCTTATGATTGAGTGAAAATATACAATCCTATATAAATTTGCATACCTGCCAGGGAGCGGCTCCCACTGCTCTCCCTACCCGGTGACAGCACATTCCTCCTCTCTGTTCTGCACATGTCACCCTCCCAACAATCTCCTGTTCCCTCCTCTCCACCCTCTCCTCTGTCTTGTAAGAGGTAAGCCAGATAACATCCTATAGATGCATAGAACCATAAAGTGCACACATGATATGGTCACTGTGTGTTACCGATAAGACAACATTTTATACACATGAGTGATTGAAAGTATAACTGGCTTATTGAACATGCTGGTCTTAGTAGGGCGCTTACAAGAAACAACTGTTTTCATTCTTATATCCTTCTCTTTCAGTCCACTCCCAGATAATAGTCTCTTTTCCAATGTATTAAAAATATCAGTCCAATGTAATATACAAATCCAGTTTAACACTTCACAGTATCCCCAGCTCAGGCTTCCTGTGGTCTGGGAGTGGGCACCTGAAAGAGAGGGGCATAATGGATTTCATCTCTACTTCTTGCGACCCCTACCCATCTTTCACTTAACTACTATGGTATGGGTAGAGTGGGTAGGGGGAGAAAGTTTCAGGGTCAAGGATAAGGATCTTACTTGACACTGTAGTTTGATGCCAGAGCCTTCTGAGTGGGCAGATGCATAATTACCAGCTTGTGGTGTACCTTTGAGGGATTTTGGAATCCCCGTCACTGAGGTATCTCATTTTCAAAATAAGGAAAATACTTCAGTTACCTCTCTAGGTGAGGGGACAGGGAGATGCTGAAATATGCAGCACACTGACAACTCTCTCTAAAGAAAGTATTATTGACCTTCTAATGATTTCACCCTTGCTTACAGAGCCTGGAAGGATGGTGGGCTCAAGCTGGCGGAAATGGCAGCTCAGGTTCTTAGCAAGTCTGGCAAAGATACTGTAGCATATGAACATTTTTGGTATCTATAGAATGGTTTTTGCCCTTTGGAGCCTCAATGACTCTGAGGTCACTGAAGAAGCGGTCTTAATACGAGGTCTGACAATTAAGTCCGCTAACTTAATTGTTCTAAGTTCTACATACGTCACTGCTGAATACCACTGTGGCCACCTTTGAAGTACTCCCTTTGGAAAGCTGTGCACCAAGGCCAGCACCTAGTCCACCCTTCAAAGCAATTTTGGAACTCTTTCTGGAATTGCAATTGTACATGGTGGCATCAGTACCTAGCTTCCTAAGGGGAGTACTGCGAAAGTGACTGTGGTGATATTCAGCAATGAGCTATGTAGCACTTATTATAGGATGTGTTTGAGAACTTAATTTTAATAGTCCTTATATCATATTACAGAATTCTTGTGGACTTCTTGGCTGGGGAGGCCAAATTCTTTAGCTGTCTCTACCACGAACCCTGATTCACATGTGCTTAGTGAGGAATCTAGGAGTTATGTGTGGCATTTCAGTTCACCATGGCCACTGTCTACAAGGATCTGAGTTACCTTTGGGACACAAGTCTGGCAAACACAAGTTCCGCCTGAATTACAGAAAATGTATGCTCATCTAGGTGTCCAGATTTTATTGAGCCTACCAGGTTGGTGGTGGAATGGGGTTAAGGGAAGACTTCTTGGAGGTGGTAGGGTCTTCTGAGCTAAGTTTTATTACTCTTTAATGTTTCAAGTGAAAATTTACAATTCAGGTTGGTTTCTTGTATCAAAAACCTACACACACTGTATTATGTGCCCCTGGCTGCACTCCCCACACTGTGGCAGCACACTCTTCCTCTCCATCCTGTATTTCCTGTTTCCGTTGAACTAGCCCCTATCCCTATCTGCCCTCTTGTTTTGCCTCTGGACAAAGCTGGCCAGCTAGTCTCCTGTGTCTACTTAAATTCAAGAAGTGCGCTCTTCACCAGTAAGATTTTATATCTTTAAACTGGCCCTATGTTTGTCTAAAGAGTTGGCTTCAGGAATGCTTCCAGTTCTGGGCTAACAGAGCTAACAGAGCATCTGGGCAACAGAGCTGTGTCTTCCAGGAACCCTTCAGTCGGTCAGAACACTAAGTCTGGTCTTTTCCTAGAGTTCGAGTCTTGCACCCTGTGTTTGTCCCACTTTATCAGGGATTGTTTGTTGAGTTCCCTGTCAGGGCGATCATCACTGGTAGCTGGGCATCATCTAGTTCTTCCTGTCTCAGGCTGATATAGTCTCTGGTTTGTGGGGCCGTTTTCATCTCTTAGGCTGTGTTTTCCTTATGTCTTTGATGTTCTCATTCTCCTTTGCTCCAGGTGAGTTGGGACAAATTGACGCTTCTTAGATGACTGCTTGCTAGCTTTTAAGACCCTAGGTGCCACTCACCAAAGTGGGATGAAGATCTATTTTCTTAATAATTTTCATTATGCCAGCTGACCTAAATGTCCCCTGAAACCATGGGCTCTATACCCCTGCCTCTGCGACTCTGTCCCTCCAAATGTTTGGTTGTATTCAGGAAACTTCTTAGTTTTTGCTTTAGTCCAGTTGTGCTGAATTCTCACATACTGTGTGTTGTCCTTCCCGTCACCTGAAATAATTCTCATGTACTCTCTGGTTACTGAGTACACCTCTTTCTCCCTCCTCATCCTGTAACCATCAAAGAATGTTTCCTTCTGTGTTTAAACCTTTTCTTGGGTTCTTATAATAGTGGTGTCATACAATATTTCTTTTTTAGCAACTAATTTGACTTAGCACAGTGCCTTCCATATTCCATGTTATATGTCACAAATTCATCATCATCCTTTCTCACTGAATACGATTCCATTGTGTGAATATACCTTCATTTGTTTATCCATTCATCTGTTGATGGGCACCTAGGTTGATTCTGTCTTTTTTCTGTTGTGGACAGTGCTGCAGTGAACACTGGCGTGCGTATATCTGCTTCTCAGTTACCTGTTTTCTCTTCTGATGTTTATGCATTGTTAGCAATGTTTTGTATTCTGTTTATGACATGTACTAGGGCTCCTAGCATTGTCCTTATTTTTCCTCTATGATATTTATCATTCTAGATTTGATATTTAGGTCTTTGATCCATTTTGAGTTAGTTTTTGTGCATGGTGTGAGATATGGGTCTTGTTTCATTTTTTTTTGCAGGTGGATATCCAGTTAGAACAATAATACCATTTGTTAAATAAACTGCCTTTCCCCCGGTTAACAGACATTGGGCCTTTGTTAAATACAAGCTGCTCCTAGGTGAGTGATTTTATGTCTGGATTCTCAATTCTTTTCTATTTGTCTGTATATCTGTTGTACCATGCTAGGCTATTAGAACAACTGTGTTGGTATAACACATTCCAAAGTCCATTCTTGTCTGAAGCGTTGACCTCGTTACTGGTTTCCAGTCAGGGCAGTGGCAGATTTAGGGGTCATTTTCCCAGGGGACCCTCTAGGCTATTGGATCATCAGTTATGGTCTTTTAGTAGAATTCTTGAGCTGCACCCCTCTTTTTCTTGTGTTACCTCGGGGAGTCTACCCATCATGGCTGCCTTTAGTAGTGCTGAGCACCACCTGGTTCTTCTGGTGTCGTGTCGATACGGTCTCCCATTCATATGAATCCCTCTGTCTCCCGGGCTCTGTTTTCCTTGTGTCTTCGTTGTTCTCAGTCATCGTCTGTTCCAGATGAGTTGGGACCATTTGGTGTACCTCAGATGGCAGCTTGCCACCTTTTAAGACCCCAGACACCACTCACCAATATGAGGTGCAGAAGACTCTCTTAGCAAGACCAGTTGTGCCAGTTGGCCTTGATGTCCCTGAAAACATGGTCCATAGACCCACATACCTGCTACTCTACCCTTTAAAATATCAGGTTGGGTTTAGAAAATCTTTCAGTTTATGGTGTTGTCTACTTATGTTGATCTACTCTCTGCTGTGTGCTGTCACTCCTTTCATGACGGTACCTTGGAAGGGAATTGTCCAAATACTTAATTTTGTACTTACAGAGTGTCCAGTAAAATATGAAGATCAATGTTCCTTTTTTGTCCTTATACATTAAAAGCTGATCTCTGAAAATAAACAGGAAAGGAGAAAATAAACATTGGTTTATTTTGGAAAGCTGTGATTTGTTTATTAATGGCCACACTAGGATGAAATATTATTTATTCATTGTTCTTCTCTGTAGCAAAGAACTGTTTCCATTATTGGAAGCAATCTAACTGAATGTCTTTAGAGTATTGGTTCATCCCTATGATAAAATCCTATGCAGCCATTAACTAGATTAGAGACACATGTGCTCTCCATAAGCGAGCACTCTTAAGATATGTCATTAAGCAGAAAAGAAAAGGCACAGATGAGTGTATTGTTTGTGCTCACTTATTAAAATTTGTCTATTCATAAGCGTATGATATTTCTGGAAAGAAGCTCTGGTATTGGTAACAGAGATTGTTCCTGGGGAGGGTCTTTGGGGCCGGGGGGGAGGTAAAACAAACAAACAAAAAAACACCCACTGCTATGGAGTCTGTTCTGACTCATGTAACCCTGTAGGACAGAGTCGATCTGTCCCACAGGGCTTCCAAGGCTGTAAATCTGTACAGAAACAGACTGTCACATCTGTATCCCATGGACCAGCTGGTGGGTTCAAGTAACCAATCTTTTAGTTAGCAGCTGAGCATTTTAGCAACCACACCACCAGCGCTCCTGGGGGGAGCTAGGGAAGATTTCATTTTCGTTGTACATCTATTTGTACTGTTTGAGTGTTTGCCATATGCATGTGTTAACATTCTAATCAATTCATTAAAAAGAACTATCCTTGCTTTTAGCAGATATTGATTTTGAAATGAAATTAGAGCATATAAGAAATATGTACTAGTTAAGCCTGTCAAGTAGCATCATTTCATTAGTTAATACACTATTCTGTACAGCGGGAGAAAAATTCTTAGCAATTAAGCCTACTCCAAAAGAGGCCAACTGGCAATTGAGTTCTGGGTGTGTACTGTGCCCTCTGAGTGTTCTTCTGGGGGCTGCTGTCCTCTGTCACCCCAGTGCACTGCTTTCTAATAATTTCTGTTCTCTTCTGAGTATGTGAACAACTTGAAGCTTGTCTTAAATGGTGCCTGGCAAAGAGCAGGTCCGCAATCAGTGGAGTAAGGCAGCAGTTGCTAAGTTTTCTTACAGTTGAGCAGGCAGCACTGCTAGACCCTATATCCTAGGGGATGAAGGGCTGGGCAGTAAAGTGAGATCGAAGCCTGAGTCTGGAAGGGCACCTTTCCTTGTCTTTGCCACCTTTATGATCAGTCCTCTGTTGTGGGAGTGGTTGCTGGCCGAGGAGACAAAGCCAGCAGAACAGAGAAAGCAGTAGGTGGGAAAATCAGAGAGGAGTTGTATAACAGCAGTTGTTCAGTGAAATTTCACAGTGCCTTTCAAGAATGAAATTCGATTTATATTTAGAATTTGATTTTAATCCAGAAGAAACACACAAGCTGGTTAATACCAAGACTGTCAGAAATAATCTGTCAGTTATTGAAAGGATTTCTAATTAAGTGTGAAACGGATGTCTGGTCATGCGCATTCATTCATTCATTCACTTACTCTAAGTTTATTATTGAAGCAATGTGCCCCATGAAGGCTACAGAGAAAAACTGAATAGATCCCTTGTCCCCAGTTCATAATCAGCACCCATGGAAGCTGGAGTCAAGAAATCAAATGATATATTACATTGGGCAAATCTGCAGCAAAAGACCTCAGAAGCAAAGATGTCACCTTGAGGACTAAGTTGTACCTGATTCAAACCTTGCTATTTTTAGTCACCTCATATGCCTGTGAAAGCTGGCCAATGAATAAGGTAGACCAAGGAAGAATGTACATGCATTTGAATTTCAGTGTTGATGAAGAATATGAAATATACTATGCACTGCCAAAGGAATGAACACACGTGTCATTCTTGGAAGAAGTACAGCCAGAATGCTCCTCAGAAGTGAGGAGAGTGAGACTTTGTCTTGCTTACTTTGAACATGTCATCAAGCGTGAACAGTGCCTGTAGAAGAACCATCATTTTTGGTAAAGTAGGGGTCAGTGAAAAAGAGGAAGACTTGTGCCTTGGTCAGCAAGTGCTGCTGTAAGAGAAATACCACAAGTGTGTGGCTTTAAAAAGAGAAATTTTATTCTGTTACAGTCCAGTAGGCCACAAGTCCAAATTTAGGGCATTATCTCCAGCGAAGTATTTCTCTGTTGGCTCTGGAGGAAGGTCCTTGTCATCAATCTTCCCTGGACTGGGAGCTCCTTTTTAAAGGATGTGATCGGCTCCTGTCACTGCTTCTTGGTAGTATGAGGTCCCCCACTCTCTGTTTTCCTTGACACTCCAAGAGATTGCCTCAAGGCACAGTACAGTCTTACAGTTTGAGTCCTGTGCTGCTGTCTGGTTGACTTCAACTCGTGGTGACCCTGTGGGACAGAACAGAACTGCTCCATAGGGTTTCTAAGGAGCACCCAGTGGATTTGAGTTGCCAGCCTTTGTGGTTAGCAGACGTAGGTAGCACTTGACTGCTACACCACCAGAGTTTCCGTTAACATCATAGAGGCAGGGTTTATAGCATATAGTAACTTGACACGGTACCAGGAATCAGGAATCAAGGTCTAGCCAAAGTAATACAGACATTTTGGGTGGGAAACAATTCTACCCATGGCAACCTTCAACAGGATGGATGGACACAGTGGCTGCAACAACAGGCTCAAACACAGCAATGATTGTGAGGATGGAGCAGGACCGGGCACTGTTTTGCTTAGTTGTGCATGGAGATGCTGTGGGTCTGAATTGATCTGATGGCACTTCACAACAACCACCTGTCCCTAAGTAGCTTTTCACCAAAAAACTTTTACATAATGGTTAAGGATGACATCTCGGACTCAGATACCTGAGTTCAGACCCTGGCTTCATTAGTCACCATCTGTGCAGCCCCGAGCAGGTTATTTAATCTCTTTGTATCTCAGTTTCTTCGTTGTTAGTATGGGTCTAATAGTAGCAGTTTAATAAGATTAAACATGATAACACACAAAAAGTGCATAAGAAATATGCAGCATAATCAAGGCTTAATAAATGTTAGATAAAACAAATATTCATTGGTATAGTGAACATTTTTAAACTCCTGCTATATGCCGGGCATGGTTATAGCTACTAGGGTTGCAAAGATGGACAATGTAATTTCTGTACTCCAAGAACTCAGCAGCTAATTGGTATATTAATGATCTCTTTCTTTGTAACAAATGATTACAGCCCTTGGAGTTGAAATACATTTATTATCCCTTACATTGTATGTAGTTCTTGAATTCAGAATTAGCTTGGCCAGGTGCTTCCAACTCAGGATCAGTCATGAATTTAAAGACAGAATGTTGACTGGAGCTGCAGTTATCTGAAGAGTTGACTGAGGCTAGAGGACTCATTTCTAAGGTAGCTTACTTATATCATCGGCAAGTTCCTTCTCCACGTAGGCATGTTTCCATAGTGCTGCTTGAGTGTCCTCCCAACATGGTGGCTGTTTTTCCTCATAGCACGTAATCCAAGGGATCCCATGAGAAGCTGCCTGTCTTTTATGGCCTGGTCCCAGAAGCCAAACCTTCACTTCTTCCATGTTTTATTGATTTAACGTCTTAGCTCTGATTTAATATGGGAGAAAACTATACAAAAGCATGGGTACCAGGAAATGAAGAACCTTGGGGACTGTCTTGGTAGCTGGCTGCCACAGTTGGGGAGGCAGACATGTAAGCGTATGGAAAGTGCCTTGGTGGGGGCAATATGCTATAGGAGTCCCTTGTGGCACCCCAGTCTTGTCCAGAAAAGAGGAGTTGATGCTTGCACCCAGTCTTGAAATAGAGGGAGACATCTGGCTCAATGTATGAGGGAAGGGGTTGTCCAGGGCAAAAGGAACTACAGGTGGAGAGGCACAGAGGCAAGAGTGAGCACAGTATACTCCACAAGTTTGAAAGATCTGGTGGTGCAGGGGAGAAGATGAAGAGATGATGAAGTCAGCACCAACCTGTCTGTATGAGAAGACTGTGGTGATTATTAAAATAATTGTGGCAACTGCACTTAAATTCATAAATAATTGAAAACATTCTTTGGTGTTCTTTAAGGATTTACTCCTTAAAGTGTTCTTGTGTGCTACTGAGTGAATTTCTGCTCCTAGTGACACTATGGAAACCCTGATGGTGTAATGGTTTAAGAGGTGTGGATGCTTACCAAAAAGATCAGCAGTTCAAATCCACCAGGTGGTCCTTGGAAACCCTATGGAGCACATCTGAACTGCTGATCTTTTGGTTAGCAGATGTAGCACTTAATTGCTACACCACCATGGTCTCCATTGCACTACCAGGGATCCCTAAATGCCTTTGTGGAATTGTAGGTTTCACCAAATCAACCAACTGTCTATTTATCTATCCATCCATCCATCCATCCGTCCGCCCATCCGTCCGCCCGTCCGTCCGTCCGTCCGTCCGTCCATCCGTCCATCTGTCCATCCTTCCATCTACTCACCCACCCTACCCCGTCTATCCATTGAACTAACCAACAAATATTTATTTGATTTAGGCTTTGTGACAGGTTGCCTGTTAAGAAAATGACCAGAACATTTTCTGTTCTGTGTATACATGCACACAATTTTAATGTAGTCTGCTTAATTTTTATTTTTATAGCATTAATCACTACTTGACATTAAATTTTATGTTACTCACTTATGTCTTCCTTAGAATATAAGTTCCAAAGTGGCAGGAGAGACTGTCATCATGTGCCTAGTGCCTAGAATACTGCTTGACACATTAGGTGTTAAATAAATATTTGGTGGAATAATAAATGTAGGAGTGAGTGAAGTGAGATCATAGAAGCATGCAGGAACACTGCAGAAACTGAGGGGAGGGAAGGTCCTGGTGTTATTTAAATGGGGGAAAAGAGGTGAGTAGGCTGTACAATGGATTGTATGAGTTGTACTTGCTGTGTAGGAGAACTGAAGGTAAACATTCAAGGAGAAGAAGCCCTCATGAGCAAAGAAAGAAGACATGTGAGAACATGGTCATAGTCTTAGATGATGCTTAGTTTTATATATCTGTCTCTGTATTTATGTAGTGATTTTTTTAAGTGTAATTACAAGATAAAAAGAGCATCTTTTGGCAGTTGCTTTTACTTAAATAATTATTTCTTAAAACATATCTGAGAAAGCATCCATAGAAGATACTTCTGAACTGAAAACCCCGGTAGTTGATGGATGTCTTCTGTGCAGCTACTGTAAATGTGTTCTCGTAAAACATACCAGAGTTGCATGCCCTTCCTTTAGTGAGCCTGTTTCTCAATACTGTTCACATTTATCTTTTGAAATTTGTTTCCTTGTTGTAATGGCAACACATTTAGTCTTCCCTGGAAAGTTGACTTGAGATGTGGTTTTTGGCATCTGTGTTGCCTTAAAGATACTGTTTCATACCAGACTGGCACTAGGTAGAGCCACTGTTTGGGTTATTTTACAGTATAGGACATGTGAGGTTGTAAGTCTGAGGATGAGTTGAATCATATATGGTTTATAATTCCATACTCTAGGGCCAGCTTGAGATCTCTTTAGGTCATTGTTTTCTCAGTTTTCTTCCTCAGTGCAGGAATGTTGGTGTGCCTGAAAGGGTTTTCTTGTGGCCTCCTGCCTGTCCTTTTCCTTTGAACTTCAGGAAGCAGCTGCTCAGAGAAAGAAAACATCTTTACAGGATTCCAAGTACTGCATTTATGAAATTATCCTTGATGGCGGCTGTGTTCAGGTAATCTGAAAGTATTAGTAGAACCTTTGAAGATAGTTCAGAAGAAGCAAATTGGTCCCAGGAATCTTTGTAGGTTCTGTTATTTTTACTAGTAACTCCGTCTGATTTTTTTCTTATTGACTACCTCTACCCAAGCTTAAGGAACCCTGGTAGTACACCAGTTGAATGCTCAGCTGCTAACCAGTAGGCTGGCAGTTCGAACCTACTTGCCACTGTGTATTCAAGACCTGGCAGTCGGCTTCTATAAAGACTATAGGCCAGGAAACCCTATGAGGCAGTTCTACTCTGTCATACAGGATTGTTATCAGTCAGAATTGATTTGATGGCATACAACAAAACAGCCACCTCAGTAGTATAAATTTTCAGTAGCAAAGAATAACGCTTTGTGTTTTATAAAGGCAGTTAATTTGTGGTTCTACTGAAAAAGTAGAACTCAACTTTGCTCTTAAATTGAAATGAAAAGTTAATAATTGTCTTTGGGTGGTGGGACTATGAGTATTTTTTTCCTTCTAGTTTTCATTTTCCTCTTAAATGTCAATAGTGAACTTTTTTTTTAACAGTTAGTTTAAAATAAAACTTTAATTTGAAAACTTGATTTTTCACTATTTGTACTATGTATGATCTCTAGGTGTTCTTTTTGCAAAATGGGTGCTAATTCTTCACTGTTTTTCCTCTTTGGGGCTCACTTTTCAATGTCAGTAATGGTTGCTTGGTGTCCCTGGGTAATGCAAATGGTTAATACACTTGGCTGCTAACCAGAGGTTGGAGGTTCAAGTCCACCTAGAGAATCCTGAGAAGAAAGGTCTGCCGATCTACTTCCAAAATAGCGTACCTATTGGAAACCTTACGGAGTTGTCACTCTGGAACACATGGGTTGCATGAGTTTGAACAGACTTGATGACTGCTGGTACTGATCAGGAACCCTTGGTGGCCTAGTGGGCAAGGGCTACATCTGCTAACCAAAAGGTCAGTAGTTTGAATCCACCAGACACTCCTCGGAAACTCTATGAAGCAGTTCTCTGTCATGTAGGGTCTCTGTGAGTGGGAATCAACTCAACAGCCATGGGTGTTCTTGGTTTGGGTGCTGGCCATGGTGGATGGAAGGATAGCTGAAATAAGCAGAAGAAGAGTTCTCATTTATTAACTAAAGCTTTCCGAAAGAATGTTAATAGTATAGGAAAAGGCCAAACAAATGAAACTACCTGTGGCTAGGTTAGGTTGACAAACCCAAAGACCACACTAACTGCTGTCGAGTTGATTCTAACTCATAGAGACCCTATAGGGAAGAGCACACCTGCCCCATAGAGTTTCCAGGGAGTGCCTGGTGGAGTCGAACTGCCAAACTTTTGGTTAGCAGACGTATCACTTAACCACTATGCCACTAGGATTTCCTAGGCTGCGAATGGGACACATTTATTCCCCACTTTATACTTCTCAGGAGACCTGGTGGTGCAGTGGTTATGAGAGTGGCTGCTAACCAGAAGCCTGGCAGTTGGAATCCACCAGCAGCTCTGTGGAAAGGTTATGGAGCCATTCTACTTTGTCCTTTAGAGTTGCTGTGAGTTGCGATCAACCAAACAGCAACGGGTCACATTCTCAAGGAATCCAGAAATGACTGTTATTCTCTGACACTTTGTTGTTGGTAATCAAGCATACAGGGCCTCCAAGTCTAGTTCTGCTCCAGTACTTGTTTGCCAGTCTGCTAACCTGCCTTTCTGCTGGTGCTTTTGAAATACAATCTTCTGTCCATGTCTGCTGATCTCACTGTTGCATCCTCCTCCCACTGAAAGCAAACATTGGGTGATTTGTGGAGACACTTGGCTGTGCCTGGTCCATAGTAACCAGATGACAATGTGCCATGTTAGATGAAGTCCTAAATCCAAAAGAGAAAGAAGACAGCAGATTTAGGCAAAATAAGCCAGCCTTGAAAATAGGCCCTGACTAGCAGACCAGCTCACAAATTTTCAACTCCCAAGCTCGTACTCCTGTAGGAGGTGCATACAGGTGACAAAAATAAATGAAGTCAGCCTTCCAGCAAGCCCAGTAGCCATGTATCACTGTTTGTCTTGAGCAAATAGCTACACTATTTGCAAAGCTGCTCCTGTGGCTTGATGGTGATACAGCTTGTATGAGATGCCGGTAGTTTTTCCTTAGATGAGGATTTCAGACATCATGCCCCTGAATACTCAAATGTACTTGAACACCTCATCAAATCAGAACCTCAAAAAGTCTTTATATTGAAGATGAAAAAGGATAAATGTAAGAAAATCCCCAACATACAATGACTTGGGATGAAAATGGGCCAGTGTGGGCTTTAAAAGACCTGATGTTGCAAATTCAATCCTGGTGCAATCAAAGAAGCTATCCTTTAAAAATCCTGCTATCTGTAGATAAGCTCTATTGGCACTGCATTAGGGTTTGTTTTTTTTTTTCTCCTCCAGCAGTTGTCTTTTTGAGGCCCTGCTGTATGCACTCACTGATGATTCAAGAGGAGGAAGACATGCATCTTCCCTCCAGAAATTCACAACGTAGATGAACAGATGGGACCCACAGGCAAATAGATTTTACAAAGTTGAAGATGAAAATTTCCCAAGGGGAGTTACAAAGTGCTAGGAGCCTGTGTCTTAACTTTCTATAAGAGGACAACAATAAACAGCCAACCTGAATATCTTTATAAGCATTCCCATGCACATAAAGAAATGTGTTTATTTTCCTGAAGCTTCTCTAACATATGGCCGTTTCCCCCACCTTAGTTCTATTTGTTACACACACTGTAGTATATTTATCATCATACATAAATGTCATTAAATGCTGCTCACTCTTCCCTCTGAATTAATTTGCTTGCTTTGTGGATGAAGGGTTGTTTGAGGTACCATTCTGCTCTTGTTGTCTGGAAGAGAAAACACAGAACTCTTGCTTGTGAGAACTACTTTTCGTCTCCATCCATGAACCATGTTTCAGAAGCAAGCAGTGGAAAGGGATTCAGCTTCTCTCCAGAACTTCATCCCACTTAGTGAACTGGAGATGGACCATCTAAAAGAGCTTCCTAAGCAAAGATTACCTTTTGCTTAAATAAGTCCCTAGGCAGCCTGTACCCTGATTTTTTTCAGTCAGGCTTTGCTTGAGCTCCTTTAGAGTTCAAGAGCAATTAGCTGTCATTTATTGAGTGTTTACTCTGACCCAATGGCAGCATTGGTGACTCAGTGGTAGAATTCTCACTTTCTGTGGGGAGATCTATGTTTGATTCCTGGTCAGTGCACCCCTTGTGTACCCACTACCCGTATGTCAGTGGAGGCTTGCATGTTGCTATGATGCTGAGCAAGTTTCAGTGGAACTTCCAGACCAAGATACACCAAGAAGAAAGGCTTGGTGACTACTTCAGAAAATTAGCCAGTGAAAACATTCTGGATCACAGTGGTCCAATCTGCAACCAGTCGTGGGGATGGCACAGGACCAGGCAACGTTCTATGCCATTGTGCACGGGGTTGCCATGAGTTAGGGCGAACTCTTTGGCAGCTAACTACCATGACCTAGGTGTTTTGCATATACTTATGGCAATTTTTCTGACAATATCAGGTTAAAAAGGTAAGGCTGATGTCTTAGTCATCTAGGGCTGCTATAACAGAAATGTCACCAGTGGATAGCTTTAAAAAGAAAAATTTATTTTGTCACAGTCCAGTAGGCTGCAAGTCCGAATTAGAGCATCAGCTTCAGGGGATGTCTTTCTCTGTTGGCTCTGGAGGAAGGTCCTTATTGCCAGCCTTTCCCTGAACTGGGAATTTCTGATGCACAAGGACCCTCGGTCCTTTCCAAAGGATGCACTCAGCTCTGGGCGTTGTTTCCTTCCTGGTGGCATGGGGTCCCCAACTCTTTGTTTGATTCCCTTTCCAGAAGATTGCCTCAAGGCACAATACAGTTGCACACTTAGAGTCTGTCCCACCAATACAACTGCTGCCTGTCCTGTCTTGTTAACATCATATCAACAGACTGTCACACAACACTGAGAATCAGGGCCCAGGCACACCTCCACACACATTTTTGGGGGAACACAATTCAATCCGTGACACCCACTTTTAAGATTTTTTTTGGATGTGTCGGATCATCTCCTGGGAAGCCACATACATTCTCAGAGTGGTTCATTCAGGCTGAAGCTGGAGCCTTTCAAATGCCACAGGCTAGATGAAGACATGAGATCCGAGAGTGTCAGCAAATTGCAAAGTGTGAAAATTTGAGATTTCACGGAGTCATAGTAGTATTCTTTCTGGAAGGAATGTAAGAGATCAGCAAGGATGGGGTGGTCTCTAAACTTTTCTGGAGAGGGTTTTTGTTTCAGTTTCCTCCAAATCTTTGGATGGTTGGCAGAGGCGGGTCATGAGAAGTTGCAATTATTAAAGTAAGACTGTTTAGGGGGCTTCTAGATGGGATTATAAACTCAGATAAGAATAAGCAGTGTGATGTGGCTGCCTAAAATAAAGCTGGTTGACTCCTGTTGTTGATTCTGACTGACGATGACCCACATTAGTAAAAATATGCTGTCTAGATGCAGGGAGACGCTTGCTGCCCTGTGCTCAAGGCTGCTGTCTGGGAGAGTGACAGACATCTCATTGTGTTATGAATATAATTGCATATGGCCAAAGGGAATTAAGTTTCAACCTGAATTTTTAACAAATCGGATAAAAATAGCTAAGAAATATCAATAGTTAATCATTGTTGAGCAACTGCAGTTTCTGCTTTGGAGTAATGTTTCCCTTTAAAAGCTACTTTTATTATGCTTAAACTGGGAAAAACTAAACCTGTTGCCATAGAGTTGATTTCCAGCTTATTTAGTGGTAGAGTAGAGGTCAGCAAAAAAGAAGAAGACCCTCAACGAGATGGACTGACACAGTGGCTGCAACAATGGGCTTGAACATAAAAACAATTGTGGACGTGGTGCAGGACCGGGCAGTGTTTCATTCTGCTGTGCAAAGGGTCATGGTGAATGAGACCCAACTCAGCAGCAGCTAACAACAGAACAATAGCATGGAGGCAGAGTGGAAATGCAGCCGTAGGGTTTCCAAGGAGCACCTGGTGGATTTGAACTGCCATCTTTTGGTTAGCAGCTGTAGCACTAAACCAGTACGCCACTAAGCTTTCTTTTATTATGCTTCAGTTAAATGCAAATAAACTCCAAAGTGTGAAACCCCTTGTTAGCTCATTCGATATTCAACTGATTTTTTTTTCGAGGTGAATTGTTGTTGTTAGTTGGGGTCAAGTTGATTCTGACTCGTGGCAACACCATGTGTGCAGAGTAGAACTGCTACACAGGGTTTTTAAGTCTTGGACTTTTGGAAGTGAATTGCCAGACCTATCTGCCAAGGTACCTCTGTGTGAGCTCCAACCACCCACCTTCTGGCTGGTAATTGAGCTCTTAAATCAGTTGCACCATCCGGTGCCAGGCAAACTATTGTAGGTCATTATTTCAGTCACCTAGTACTGCTGTAACAGAAAATACCATGAGTGGAAGGCTTTATGAAGAGAAACTTTATTGACACAGTCCAGTAAGCCATAAATCCATTTAAGGATTATAAGTCCATTCAGTAAGAGAATTTATCACAGTCCGGTAAACTGAGTCCTAATCTAGTGAGTTCAAATTCAAGGAGAGCATCTTGGCACAGGAACCTCAGGTCCAAAGGATGTGCTCTGCTCTCTGTGTTGCCTTCTGGGTGGCATGAGATTCCCAACTCTCTTTGCTCACTTCTGTCCCTTGTATCCCACAGCTGGTAACTTGAGTCCTGCCTCACCGGCACAGCTGCTGCTCCGTCACCAGTATCACAGAGGGAGGATTCACAATACATGGGAGCAATGGCACCATATTGGAACTCCTATATGTCAAATCAATATATACATTTGGGGGGGAAACAGTGCAATCCATGGCAGTAATACAAGACTACAGCATTCTTTCTTACCTCTATTCCCTGAGGTTTGTTTACCAAAATGTTTATATTCTGCTTAGGGAAAGCAGTAATAACTGAATAGCAATTAAGGGCAAGAGTAGGATCCCTTCCAGCAGAAAGCTAAGACCTGACCTATCTGCAAACAGCTATCATGTGGCTTCTCTGCTGGGAACCAAGCAGGAAGCAGAGGAGGCTCTGAGCTCATGGAATATATGCCAAGAAGTCCAGGCATTAACACAGATGTTTACTGAGAACTCTTCATATCCTCATTCATACCCGATTTCTGCTTTGTAAACATTTTTAATTCTGATCCTAGGATTCTGATGCTGGAAAGTCAGAGGTAACAAATGAGATGGGGAAACGGGCTACCAATAACACAGGCAGTCACTGTTTTGAAACATGGTAGGCAGTAAATAAATACAAGCAGACTCCCTTACAGTAACAGGACTTGACATTAATAGGTAGACAACAGATGTGACAGAAAGCTATAAAAATCTGTGCCTGGGCTAGGTTTAAATAGGCCCACTGAGCCTAATGACCTTGAGGGCTTCACTGCATTAAGGTGCATTATAGTAATTGATGTGTTTCTTCTGCGTCTGATAGGCTGCGTTGTCAACGATGACCCTGAGGCCTGCAGGAAAGATTAGATCGTGCTCCATGCATGCTTTTTCAGAAGGTATATGGGTGTATTGTATTTCTTTATTTTTTTACTTAAACCATTTTTGACAGACATCCATCCAAAAGCCATTGTCACAGAAGGAAGAGGCAGTGCAAATATCTTTAGAAAAGATAGGGAAAATAAGATCAAAAGGAATTGCTGCTGAAAAACAGATTATCATATGGCAAAACAAAGGTTTAGTGTGTGCCCCTTGCCAAGTGCCCCTTAGCTTTCTAGAAACCTCGGAAAAGATTCATCCTGCAGGAGAATTCTCTGAATTGCTAAGAGTAATAAATGCTATAGGAATGTGCTGTCCAAAATGGTAGCCGCAGTCACATGTGGCCATTTAAACGTAAATAATTTTAAAAATTCAGTGTCTCAGTTGTACTAGTTACATTTTAAATCCTCAGTAGCCTGTGGCTAGTGGCTGCCATTCTGGGTAGCATGGATGAAAAACATGTCTATCATTGCAAAGAAGTCTTTTGTCCATCAGCACTACAGAAAATCAGGAGGAGATGAAGTTCATTTTATTTTACTGTGCTTTAGGTAAAAGTTTACAGTACAAATTCATTTCTCACTCAAAAAGTTATACACCAATTGTTTTGTAACATTGGTTGCAATCCCTACAATGTGTTAGCACTCCTCCCTCTCTCCCCCAGCTTCCCTGTGTCTATCTCTTGAGTTTCCTGTCCCTTCCTCGTATCTCATCTGACCTTTGCAGTCAGGAGTTGCCCATTTGGTACTGTAGACTTTTTTTTTCCCGTTGTGATAAAGTGGAAGTATAGAATCCAAATTCATTTTGTATGCCTGCCAATCTGCAGCTCTGTCTGCTCTCCTTGCCTGGTGACAGCACACTCCTCCTTTTCATTCTATACTTGTACCCGTTTAACAATCTTCTGTCTCCTGCAGTCCACCCTCTTCTCTCCCATCTAGAAAGAGACCAGTAAGACAGCATCCTATAAATGCATAGATCCATAAAGTACACACATTGTATGGTCACACTGTGTCCCCGAGTCCAGTCCATTCTTGTCTGAAGAGTTGACCTCGGCAGTGTTTTCTGGACAGCGGCAGCAGCAGGTCTAGGGCCATATTCCCAGGGGATCACCCAGGCTGCCAGACCATCAGTTGTGGTCTTTTAGGAGAGTTCTCGAACTGTACTCCTCTTTTCCTCCTGTTGCTACAGGGACTCAGCATTGTGTGCCCCATCACTGCTGCCTTTGGCAGTGGCCGGGTACCATCCAGTTCTTTGGTCACATATTGATAGTCTCCCATTCACATGAGTCCTTCTGTTTCCTGAGCTCATTTTCCTCATGTCTTTGTTATTTTCAGTGATCTTCTGGATCAGTTGGGAACATTTGGTGTATCTCACTTGGCAGCTTGCTAGCTTTTAAAACCCCAGACACCACTCACCAATATGGGGCACAGAAGACTGTCTTAGCAATAGGCCAGTTATGCCAGTTGGCCTTGGCGTTCCCTAAGAGTTTGGTCCCCAGACCTTAGCCGTGCTGCTCTGTCCTTAAAATGTTGGGTTGAGATTAGAATTTTCAGTTTATTGTGACGTCCAGTTAAGTTGATCTACTTTCTCCTGTATGCTGTCATTGCTTTCACCTAACCAAATTTCTATCAACTGTCTAATCTATTACCACCCCCTCCCTCCATCACCACTGTTATAGCCATCAAAGTGTCTTTTCATCTGTATGTAAGTCTATTTTTAAGTCCTTATAGTAAGGGTCTCATACAATATTTGTCCTTGTGCTGCTGACTGATTTCTCTCAGCATAATGTCTTGCAATTGAAACCAGGTTATGAGATGCTTCCTAAAATCATCATTGTTCTTTATCATTGCATAGTGTTCCATTAAATGTATGTGCCATAGTTTGTTCATCCATTCATCTGTTGATGGGCATCTAGGTTGACTCCGTCTTTTTGCTATTGTGGACTGTGCTGCAGTAAACATTTGTGTGCATGTATCTGTTCATGTGACAGCCTATTTCTGAGAATATATTCCAAGCAGTGGGATTACTGGATCAAATGGTATATCTATTTCCTGCTTTTTAAGAAAGCACCACATTGCTTTCCAAAGAGGTTATACCATTTTGCAATCCCGCCAGCAGTCTAGGAGAGTTTCCATCTCTCCACAGCCTCTCCAACATTTGTTATTTTGTGTTTTTTTGGATCATGGCCAACCTTGTTGGCTGAGATGGTATCTCATTTTAGTTTTGATTTGGATTTCTCTGATAGCTAATGACCTGTGAGCATTTCTTCATGTGTCTTTTGGCTGCCTGGATCTCCTCTTTGGTGAAGTATCTCTCTCTCCTTTGCCCATTGCTTAGTTGGGTTATTTAGATTTTTCTTGTTGATATTTTGTAGTGCCTTGCTGATTATGGAGATCCAACTTGTATCTGACATGTAATTGCCAAATATTTCTTCCCATTCTGTATGTGGTCTTTTAACTCTTTTTATGAAGTCTTTGGATGAGCAAAAGTGTTTGATTCTTAGTAGTTCCCATTTGTCTATTTTCTCTTCTGTTGATCAAGCTTTGTTTGTCAGATTTTGAAGTCTGTCTAAGCTGTGTATTAGAACTTCCACTGTCGACCCTATGTTTTCTTGCATGATCTTTATCGTTTTAGCCTTGATATTTAGGTCTTTGATCCATTTGGTCTTGTAGACTTGATTGAACTAAGAAGTATGTTCCTCACATGTGTTACCAAGTTGTTGTTTTATGTTGTTGTTATGTGCCATTGAGTTGATTCTGACTCACAGCAACCATATGTAGAACAGAATGAAACAGCCCAGTCCTGTGCCATCCTCACAATAATTGTTACACTTGAGCCCATTGCTACAGCCACTGTGTCAATCCATCTCCTTGAGAAGCATCCACTTTTTTGCTAGCTGTCATGGGTTGAATTGTGTCCCCCTCAAAATGTCTGTATTGATGTGATTTGGCTCTGAGTCCCAATATGGTGCCCTTCCTCCCATGTGTGGTTAATCCTGCCTCTGTGAGATTGATGATAGACAATAGGCAACAGTTGTGTTAGTGAGGCAGGTCTCAAGCTATAAGCTTGTGGAATATAAGGGAGAGAAGTGAGCAGAAAAAGTTGGGAACTTCATACCACCAAGAGAGAAGCACTGAGAGCAGAGCACATCCTTTGGACCTGAGGTTCCTGTGCTGAGATGCTCTCACTGGATTTGGACTTAGCCTACTGGACTGTGATAAATTCTCTTACTGAATGGACTTAGAATTTGTAAATGGGTTTGCAGCTTACTGGACTCTCTCAAAAAAGCTTCTCTTCATGCAATCTTCCACTCGTGGTATTTTCTGTTAGAGAAGTACCAGGTGACCAAGAACACTAGCCCTTCCCTTTACCAAGCATGATATCCTTCTCAGGGGACTGATCCCTCCTGAAACATGTCCAAATTGTGTGAGATGTAATTTTCTCCATCCTTGCTTCTAAGAGACATTTTAGTTGTACTTCCAAGACAGATTTGTTTGTTCTTTCGGCAGTCCGTAGTATTTTCAAGATTCTTTGTCAACACCACAGTCCAAAGGCATCAATTTTTCTTTGGTCTCCTTTATTCATCTTCAGCTTTTGCACACATAAATCTTTTCAACACTCTAAAGAGGCCTTTTGTAGAGGATTTATGCAGTGCAGTGCATCTTTCAGTTTCTTGACTGCTGCTTCCATAGGTGCTGCTTATGAATCCAAGTAGAATGAAATCCTCGACAACTTCAACCTTCAGCTGAATGGTGGGCTGCAGGAGTGCCTTCACGTCTGAATTAGTAGGGTGACCAGAGGCCACAGTCTCCAGGCTTCCTCCAGTCTCTGTCAGACCAGTAAGTCTTATCTTTTCTTTGTGAATTTGAATTTTTTCTAGATTTTTCTCTCTCTGGGTCAAAGACCCTCTCTTGTGACCCCTGTCAGAGTAGTCAGCAGTGGTAGTTGGGCACCATCTAGCTGTTCAGGGCTCAGGCAGGTAGAGGCTGAGGTTCATATCTTCTGTTAGTCCTTTAAACTAATACTTTCCTTGTGTCTTTGGTATTCTTCACTCTCCTTTGCTTAGAAGATAATGGGACCAATAGATGTATTTTAGTGGGGTACATGAAAGCTTTTAAACACCAGATGCTACACACCAAAGTAGGATGTAGGATATTTTCTTTATGAACTATGTTGTGCCGATTGACCTATTCCTCTAAGACTATGGTCTGTAGCCCTCAGCCCCAGTAATTTAGTCCCTTAAGGTCTTTGGATTTGTTGGGAATGTTTCTTTGTCCTTAGTCAAGTTGTGCTAACTTCCTCTGTTTTGTGTATAGTCTTTCCTTTCACCAAAATTGACACCCATTAGTGTCTAGTTAGTGATTTTTGTCTCCCTTCTTCCCCCTCTCGTGTAACATACAAGTTTTTTTTTTTATGTGTAAGCCTTTTTTTAATAGTAGTCTTATATTTCTTTTTTTGTGATTGCCTTACTTCACTCAGGATAATGTCCTTTAGGTTCATCCGTATGGTGAGGTGTTTCACAGATTAATCTTGTTCTTTAAAATGGCATGGTATTCCGTTGTGTACATACCATAGTTTGTTCATCCATTCATCTGCTGATGGACGCTTAGTTTGTTTCAATCTTTTTGCTATTGTGAATGATACTACAATGACCATGGGTTTGCATATAATCTGTTCATGTGATGGCTCTTATTTCTCTGGGATATATTCTTAGGAATGGGGTAGCTGCATTGTATGATATATCTAGTTCTAGCTTTTTAAGGAAGCACTGTATCGTTTCCAAAATAGTTGTACCATTTTGTGTTATATGACCCTAGGTGTTCTCCCGCACACTGTGACAGTATACTCTTCCTCTCTGCCCTGTATTTCCTGTGGCAATTCACCCAGCGCCTGTACACCTCTATCTTTTCATCTCCAGGCAGGAGTGGCCTATTTAGCCTCCTGAAACTACTTATGCCAAGAAGCACACTCTTCACCAGTATCATTTTATGTCCTATAGACCATTTCAGTCTTTGAGGAGTTGACTTCAGGAATGCTTTCAGTTCTGGTCTAACAGAATCTGGGGGCCATGTCTTCTAGGAACCCTCCAGACTGTCAGACCATGAAGTTTGGTCTTTTCACTGGAGTTCGAGTTCTGCACCTCCCATTTCTCCCATGCCGTCAGGGACTCTGTTGAGTTCCCTGTACCGGCAGTCATTGGTGGTGCCCGGGCATCATCTAGTTCTTCTGGTCTCATGCTGGTGTAGCTTCTGTTTTATGTGGCCCTTTCTGTCTCTTGGGCTCACATCTTCCTTGTATTTTTGATAGTCTTTATTCTCCTTTGCTCCAGGTAGGTTGGGACCAATTGATGCTTCTCAGATGGCTGCATGCTAGCTTTTAACCCTTCTTTTAACTCACCAAAGCAGGATGCAGAACATTTTCTTAAAAAACTTTGTCATGCCAGTTGACCTAGATGTCCCCTGTTTCTTGGAGTGTTTGGTTGTATTTAGGAAATTTTCTTAACTTTTGGTTTAGTCCAGTTGTGCTGATTTCTTCTCTGTTGTGTGTTGTCCCTCCCTTAACCTAAAGTAGTTCTTGTCTACTGTTTAATTAGTGAGTACCCCTCTCCCTGCCTTGTACTATCAAAGACTGTTTTCCTCTATGTTTAAACCATTTCTTGAGTCCTTATAATAGTGGATATTTGTCCTTTTGCAGCTGACTAATTTCACTCAGCATCATGTTGTCCAGATTCTTCCATGTTATGAGATGTTTCCTGTCACTTTTCTTTATCATTGCATAGTATTCCATCATGTGAATATAGCATAATTTCTTTATCCATTCATCTATCGATGGGCACCTAGGTTGATTCTATCTGTGTGCCATTGTAGACAGTACTGCAATGAACATTGGTGTGGATGGGTCAGCTCATATTTCTCTAGGATGTATTTAAAGAAGTAAGATTGCTGAATAATATGGTATTTCTATTTCTAGCTTTTTAAGAAAACACCAAATTGATTTCCAAAGTGTTTGTATCATTTTGCATTCCCACAAGCATGTACAAATGTTCCAATCTCCTTACATTTATTGTTTATTATTTTGAGTTTTTTGGATTAATGCTAGTCTTAATTGGGGTGAGATTGTATCTCTCTGTAGTTTGGATTTGTGTTTCTTCAATGGCTAATGATCATGAGCATTTTCTCATTTATCTGTTAGCCACCTAAATATCTTCCTTGGTGAAGTGCATATTTATGTCTGCTGCTCATTTTTTAATTGGGTTATTTGTCTTTTTGTTGTTGAGTTTTTGCTGTTATCTTATAGGATTTTGGAAATTAGATGCTGTTCAGACTTGTTGTAGCCAGCATTTCTTTCCTAGTCTGTAGCTTCTCTTTTTACTCTTGGCGAGGTCTTTGGATCAACATAAACTCTGGTGGCATAAGTGATTAAGTGCTGCAGCTGCTAAACAAAAGTTTGGCAGTTCAAACCTTCCAGGTGCTCCTTGGAAACTCTATGGTGCAGTTCTATTCTGTTCTGTAAGGTCACTGTGAATCAAAGTCAACTCAACAGAAGTGGGTTTGGTTTAGTTTGGTTTTAGATCAACATAACTGTTTGATTGTTAGGAGTTCCTAGTTACCTGTTTCCTCTTCTGGTGATTATGTATTGCTAGTAATGCCTTGTATTGTTTATGCCATGTATTATGGCTCCCAGAGTTGTCCTTATTTTTATCCCATATTCTTGATCATTTCAGATGAATCATTTAGGTCTTTGATCCATATGAGTTAGTCTTTGTGCATGATGTGAGCTATGGGTCTTGTTTAGTTTTTTTTGCAGACGGATGTATCCAGTTACACCAACACTGTTTGTTAAAGAGACTGCATTTTCCCCTGTTAACAGACTTTAGGCCTTTGTGAAATATCAGCTGCTTATAGGTGAATGATTTTGTTTTTAGATTCTCAATTCTGTTTCATTTGTCTATGTATTGTTGTTGTACCAGTACCAGGCTGTTTTGACTACCGTGGTGATGTAATAGGTTCTAAAGTTAGGTATTGTGAGTCCTCCCACTTTGTTATTCTTCTTCAGTAATGCTTTACTTATCCAGGGCATCTTCCCTTTCCGTATGAAATTGGTGATTTTTTTCTCTATCTCATTGAAAAAAATGACATTGGGATTGCATTGTATCTGTAGATTGCTTTGGGTAGAAGTGATAGCTTCACACTTTTGAGTCTTCCTACACCTGAGCAAGGTAAGTTTCTTCCCTTATGTACATCCTTTTGGTTTCTTCCAGTAGTGTCTTGTAGTTTTCTTTGTATAAGTCTTTTCCATCTCTCGTTAGATTTATTCCTAAGTACTTTATCTTCTTGGGGGCTGCTGCAAATGGCATTGATTCTTTGACTTCCTCTTCAACATTCTCTTTGTTAGTGTAGAGGAATCTAAGTGATTTTTAGATGTCTATTTTGTATCCTGATACTTTGCTAACTGCTTCAGTTGGTTCCAGTAGGTTTTTGTTTGTTTGTTTGTGTGTTTTTTTTTTCTTTTTTTGTGTGTGTGTGTATTCTTTAGGGTTTCCTGTGTGTAAGACCATATCATCTGAAAATAGAAATACTTTTACTTTTCCTTACCAATTTGGATGCCCTTTATTTCTCTTTCTAGCCTAATTGCTCTGGCTAGTACCCCCAGAATGATGTTGAATGAAAGTGGTGACAAAGGGCATCCTTGTCTCGTTTCTGTTCTCAAGGTGAATGCTTTCACATTCTCCGTTTAGGGTGATGTTGGGTGTTGACTTTGTATAAATGCCATTCATTATGTTGGGGAATTTCCCTTCTTTCCTTATTTTGCTGACAGTTTCTATTTATTTATTTTTCGCATAAATGGGTGTTGGACTTTGTCAAATGCCTTTTATGCATTAACTGATAAAATCATATGATTCTTGTCTTTTGTTTTATTCATGTGGTTGATTATATGATTGTTTTTCTAGTGTTGAACCATCCCTGCATTCCTGGTAAGAATCATACTTGGTCATGGTGACTTTTTTTTTTTTTTTTTGGTATGTTTTTGAATTCTATTGGCTAGAATTTTCTTGAGGAGTTTTGCATGTAAGTTCATGAGAGGTATTGGTCTGTAATTTTTCTTTTTTGTAGTGTCTTTACCTGATTTTGGGGAAGTACCTGAATTGGGGAAGTATTCTGTCCTTTTATTTGCTCTGAAATACCTTTAGTAATAGTGGTATTGGCTCTTCTCTTAAAGTTTGGTAGAATTCTCCAGTGAAGCCATCAGGGCCAGAGGTTTTTTTCGTTGTTGAGAGTTTTTTAAATTACCTTTTCAATCTTCTTTTGTTTGGGTTTTATTTAGTTGTTTTCTGTCTGTGTTAGTTTGGGTAGGTAGTGTGATTCTAGAAATTAGTTAGAATACAGTTTTTCATAGCATTTTATTATGATTTTTTAAATTTCATTTGGGTCTGTTGTGATGTCATCCATCTGATTTCTTTTTCAGGTTATTTGCTGCCTCTCCTGTTTTTCTTTTGTCAGTTTGGCCAGTGATTTATGGATCCTGTTTCTCTTTTTAAAGAACTAACTTTTGGTCTTTTAAATCTGTCAATAGTTTTTCTATTCTTTACTTAGTCATCATGAGTCAGATCCTACTCAACGGCACTTGGCTACTTAGTTGTACTCTAATTTTTATTATTTGCTTTGTTTCTGATGCTTGAGGACTTCTTTGGTTACTCTCTTTCTACTTGTTTGAGTTAATGTTTTGATTTAGGCTCTTTCTTCTTTTTGGATGTGTGCATTTATTGAAAGAAAGCTGCCTCTGAGCACTGCTTTTACTGTGTCCCAAAAATTCTGGTAGATGTATTTTCATTCTTATTTTATCTCCGTGAATTTCTTTGTTTGGCCCTTGATTTCTTTTGTAATGCAGTAGTTTTTAAGCAAGGTATTCTTCAGTTTCCATGTGTTTGATTTTTTTTTCCTCGCTTTTTCTGTTATTGGTTTCTACTTTTTGTCTTTATGGTCTGAAAGGATGCTTTGCAGTATTTTTATGCTCTGGATTTTGTTAAGGCTTGCTTTATGAGTGGCCTCATATGTGGTCTCTTCTGGAGAATGTTCCATATGCTTTGAAAAGAAAGTATACTTGGCTGCTGTTGGGTAGAGTGTTCTGTATATGTCTATGAGGTCAAGTTAGTTGATTGTGGCATTTAGATCTTCTGAGTCTTTATTGAGCATCTTTTTTGAATGTTCTGTCCTTCATGAAGAGTGCGGTGTTGAAATGTCTTACTGTTATTCTAGACCTGTAGATTTTTGTTTTCAGTCCTGTAAGATTTTGTTTTATGCTTTAGTTCCTTGTCACCAGGGCATAAATATTTAATATGAGTGTGTCCTCCTGGTGCACTGACCCTTTAATCGTTATATTGTGTCCTTGTCTGTTGTAGTGGATTTTACTGTAAAGTCTGTTGTACTAGAAATTAACATAGCCTCTCCTGTTGATTATTGAATGCTGTTTTTTTGTATATTTTTCCATCATTTGTTTCTTTAATTCTAAAGTGTGTCTCTTGTTGGCAAGATATAGGCTGATTGTATTTTTTTCCATCTGCCACCTTTTTAGTGCATTGTAGACAATTCCTTTGTTCTGCCAATTTTCAGTGCCAAGTCATTTTTCTTTATGTATTTTCTTTTCATGTTTTTCATGATTGGTTTTGTATCTGCTGTGGCTTTTTTCCCTGGCTTTCTTCCTTCTTTTTTAGTACAAGATTGTTAGTTTCCTTCATGGTTAATTTAATACTTATTCCTATTTTCGTAAATTGAAACCATTCTTTAATGTCTTTGTATCACCTTGACTTCCTCTCCATATGAAAAATCTGTGACTACATTTTTTTAATATATGCTTTTTCCCCTTTTTATTGTGAATTAAGAACAATTTTACAGTCTATATAATGTTGCCATATAACACTCAGAACTTTCACCTCTATTCTAGTCTTGCTGCAACCCCTCCCTCCACTGCCCACGTGGCAGCATGCTTCCCCTTTTGTTTGGAACTTCCTGTGACCTTTTGATAAAGGTCCGGCCCTCCTCACCCGATCAACTAGGCTACAGCAAAGTGTTCCTCAGACAACCCCGTGTACATTTTTAAAGGTTTGTTTGCCTACAGTATTACTCTTTGTTTTATATGGTCCAGATCAGTCTCTGTCTGGGGACCTGGCACTGGTGCTGGATGCAGTTTGCAGTTAGAGGATCCAGGGGCCATGCTGTCCGGGGCCCTCTCTGTTCAGAAGGACCATCAAGTGTAATCTTTTGGTAGAGTTCTAACTCTGCACTGTACTCCATCACCTGCTGTGTCCAGACTTCCATCCTGTGTACCCCATCCAGGCTGTGTGAGTACATTTTCATAAGTCCCTCTTTTTTGCTATAATGTTGTCATCTTTTATGTAATGATATCTCTGTCTCCCTGTTTACAATGTTTTGCTTTCAATTTACTTTTAGGATTTTTCTATGTGGGTTGATTCATGGTTGCTCTGTTCTGCATTCTAGTGTTGGACAGTTATCTGATATTATTGATTTTCTAACTGATGACTCTCTTTAGTATTTCTTATATAGATATATTTTGGAAGATTCCCTAATTTTCTGTTTATCTTGAAATGTCCTAATTTCACTATCATATTTGGGAGACATTTTTGGTGAATATATAATTCTTGTCTGGCAGTTTTTTTCCTTCAAGTCTTTGTATATGTCATTCCATTGCCATCTTGCCTGCATGGTTTCTGCTGAGTAGTCTGAGTTTAGTCTTATTGACTGTACTTTGTAGATTGTTTTTCATTATCTTTAGCCAGCCAAGCCAAGTGCCGTCGAGTCTGTCTCCTGATGTTTAAATTTTGGCAAGTTTGATTACAATATTTTTTGGTCTCTTTCTTTTGGGATCTACCTTGTGTGGAATTTCTTGAGCATCTTGAATAGATATCCTCTCATCTTTCATGATGCCAGGGCAGTTTTCTGTCAACTAATCTTCAACAATTCTCTCTGTGTTTTCTGTTATTCCCCCTGTTCTTGTACACCAATCACTGACAGATTATTCTTCTTGATGGACTTTCACGTAATTCTTAATGTTTCTCATTTTTTAAAGTTCTTTTATCTGATTTTTTCTTAAATATGTTGATGTCAAGTGCTTCGACTTAGTCTCACTAATTCTGATTTCCTTTGTCTCAGTTCTGCTCCTTTGACTTTCTTTTGAGTTAGCTAATTTTGAAATTTTATTGTTAATTTTCTGAATGCTGTCTCTCTGTGGTTTCTTGCAGCTAGTCACTTTGTCATTATGCCCCTCTGCATTTTGCCTAATCTCCTCCTGATTTGTTGAAGAGTTCTAAATATTAATCTTTTGTATTCTACCTCTCATAATTCAGGAAGTTCTCTTTATCAGGAAACCTTGATTTTTTGCTTTGGGAGATTTCTGAAGCCATCATATGACTTTATACTGACTGTTGCAGCCAAGTCACTAGGAAGTTGTTGTATTTATTTTATGTTTACACACTGTGTTCTATCTTATTATTTTGTTTTGTTTTGAAATGCCCAAATAGGTTGGTTGTGTGAGCTAGTTTGATCTAGTGTGAGCTAGTTGGATCTGTAACATCCTATCACCAGCTAGTTAGAGCTGCTGCTAGGTGTGTGAGCACAGGAGTTATGTTAATTTTCTTGTAGGTATTCAACTCCAGTATCCACATAGTTGGTCATGAACTGTGTGGTGCAGGCTCTCCCATAACCTCCTAGATGGGCAGGAGTGATTGGTGTAAGCGTACATCTCTGGTTGCACACACTGAGAGAGGCAAGGAACTGAATGTCTCCCCTGTGTTTCTGTGAGGAAATTGTGTTCCTGTTCCTTAAGGCACATAGGATTATAGGTCTTGCAGCTGGCTGTAGGTGCCCAATGCTCTATGCAGGGGTGAAAGGCATTAAAGTCCATGGACCCCTTATGCCTATGCTTAGGCAAAGGATCTCTGTATGCCCTGATATTCCAGGCATAGAAGAGACAGTAGATTTTTTTCCCCTCATTTTTATTTTGTTCTCTCTCTAAGGCTGGGAGAATGGCTAAGACACCTAAGGGGTCCTGTTCTCTGCCTAGAGGATGCATCAGTCTCTGGAGCTGGCACAGACACAGGGAAAAGGAAGGTGAAAACAAGAGAGGTTTATCCTGTAGAAAAGTTTTAGAGTTTTGAATGTTAGATTAGATTAGATGCAAGCTACTTAACTTGGGTGATCAAATGCTCTTTTTCACTGATTTTGGAGACATGAGTGGGGCCCTGTGCTACTTGGTGTCTTCTGATGAGGTAGATGCTTTTCCAAGAGCCACTGCTGTACTCACTACGTTCGCTGCCACTGATCCACCTGAAGGAGCCAGATCTGGCCAGGCCACTGTATTTCTGCATCTACTCTCACTTCTCTGTTGCTTAGTCCAATTTCTTAACTTTTATTTTGAAGTTCAGGGCTCTTTGAACATCATATATAATTGACTCATTTAGTTTTTTCAGTCTTTGTGTTAGATTGCAGGAGGCATCTGACTACTCGCCGTCTTAGTGCCACCTTCTGAGCTACATTTTGAGAGAAGAATAGAATATTCTCACAGAGATTAGAGACACCACTCTTAATGCCCAGGCAGTAGGGCCCCACTCTAGCTCTCCTTTCTTGACATCTCTTCATGGGGCAGTGGATATGTAGGACCAAGGAGCCAGACTGAGTACAGAGTCCATGCTCCCCTTTATAGAGTATAGACTCTAGATCATGCTGTGGATACTCAGGGCCCTGGAATTCCCTGTGTATGTCTGCCTTCAGGGCCTATGTGGGCCCCTTTTCCTCCTCCAGCTGACAAACTACACCTCAAATGTGTATGTTTCTTGGCCTGAGGAATATGAAGAAGTAGCTGTTAAAGGGACTGAATATGCAGTCATTGTTTCCATAAGTTTGAGGCTTCGTATCTACAGTATGGAGCTGTAGGATGGAGCAAAGAAGGTTGGGTAGGGTGATGGTCGGGAGCCAAGGGCCAGAGGCCAGGGGCCAGGACCAAGGGCCAGGGTAAGAATTATGTATTTGAAGCTGACGTGCAGGTCACTAGCAGATATATTTACTGAGAGAGGATAGAAAATACTTTAATAATCTGTCAGCTTGATTTATAACTTAAATATTTGCATTTATGATATGTGGACCTTCATTTGTACTCTTGCCCCAGGTTCTGCAAATGTTAGGAGTGGGACAGAAGGTAAAAACCTTAGTTTGGGTGGATTGAATGGGTTCTGATCATAGGGGATAGAAGACAGTTCTAGATTAATTCGAAAAGAATCCTAATTAGCAAAGAATCTAAGAGTCATATGAATCTTGGGTGAAACCTGCAATTATAGGAAGATTCAGTTTGGTGAGATAAGACCAGCTTCAGGTAGGAAAATGAGGGTATCTGAAGAGAGCCATATTGGAGACCACCTAGATTGCATGCTTATAGATTGTATCTTGTACAGAGTTGGACTCCAGTGATGACTGCTGGTTGGCAGCTTGATGGTTGGCTCTGTTGAAAGGACCAATAGTATTAATTTCAAAAAGGTGATCTAAGAAGGAAGAAAGGACAGATGGTTCCTGCCCCGATGTGTTTTTCATTAATAATTGTGTCACTCTTCTGTTATGATCAGGATGAGAGCTTGAGATGACCACTGGTTGACACTTTTATCTCCATGGGAAGCTTTGTACAAATTTAGGGGCAAAAGATAGAATTAAGAATATTGAATTTGAGAGCACAAGACAGAATTTAGGAAACGGTGGTGTTTGAAAGTGACAGCTGCAATGGTAGGAGTGGCAAGATGAGGAGCTTCAAGATTTTAAACAACATGTTTGTTACCCTACTTTTTATAATCTTAACTCTCCAGTTTTAATTGCAGTTACCAGCTGCCATGAGATGGGCTTTTTAAATGGACCATATGTATACAATTGGGGATTTTGATGCTGGTAGAGTTTATTTCAACTTTACAGCAGCTTGAAATGACAGCAGTGTGAAGAATGCCCTGGACTTCACCCATTTAGCTCAGATGCTACTATTTTTAACCTTTTAAGGGCTTTAGGGGGTCCTCACATCAGCATTCATTTGGATCTATACTGTAAGTCCCCACTTTTGGAGGTCAACTGCTTCCATATTTGTGTAGGTGCTTTGGGAGAGAGAAGGTGGGTAGGGCAAGTCTTTCTGAAAGGTGGTTTGTATCAACCTCTTTGAAAAGAGCATAGCATTTGGGGCCATTGCCTGACAGATGTGCCTCCTCAGGTCAGATTGCCTCTGGCCGCTTCCTTGTGCTCTATCTCACCCAAGTGTCTCTGTCTTGATTTTCATGCCAGGAGGATTTTTTTGGTGCAACCATGTCTTGTTAGCAGCATCACATATTACTTTTTATTTGCCACTATAAAAGGAATGACAAATAAAACCAGTGTCCTGGAGGATATAGAAAATGGATTCTGACTCATGGCCCCCGTCAGAGACATCCATCAGCCTCTTCCCTTGTGTGCTTGTAGAAATAGCCTTCATTCTGCCTGTTCCTTTTATCTTGATTTATTCTCTCCCTTACCATCCCCCAGCACGTCTCTTATGCCCTATCTCCATGCTCCCTACTCTTCATGAGTAGTTTCTTTTGAAGAGCAGGATTAAAATGCATGAGCACTCACTGACAATGACTGCCTTGGACAAGGCTACCTGTATCACACGTACATAACTCCTAATTTTTTAATTAACAATTAACCCCAAGTGCTTGCCAGCCTTGGGTAAAAGACTTTGGCTCCATTAGAGTAGAAAGAGGAAATTGGCTTTTTAATAGCACCTATTTTTTTGTAGTTAAAAAAGATACAATGTCTGACAGTTAAGTTTGTGAATTCATCCTAGAGAAAGTGCTACATACATCATTCCTGAATATCACTATATTCACCTTTCAAGTACTCCCCTTGGGAAGCTATGCACTGATGCCAATGCGTAGTGCACCCTTCAAAGCAATTTTGGAATTCTTCTGAAATGGCCATCAGAACTGTCATTGTATTACCCTTGATGTCCTGAATGTCATCAAAATGTCTTCCTTTCAATATTTCCTTTATTTTGAGGTAGAGAAAAAAGTCATTGGGGGCCAGATCAGGGGAGTAAGTAGTGTGTTCTAATGCAGTTATTTACTTACTGTCTTAAAACTACTGTACAGGCAGTGCCGTATTAGCTGGTACATTGTCATGATGTAAGAGCCATGAGTTGTTGGTGAAAACTTCAGGTGGTTTTTGTCTAACTTTCTTACGTAGCCTCTTCAGCACTTCCAAGTAGTCAACTTGGTCAACTGTTTGTCCAGTTGGTACAAGTTCATAGTTAACAATCCCTCTGATATCAAAAAGGGTTAACAATATCATTTTGACTCTTGATTTGGACTGATGGAACTTTTTGTTTGTGGAGAATTGGCTGACTTTTGTTGTGCATTTGGATGCTTTGTTTCAGAGTCACATTGATATACTCATGTTTTATCACAAGTGATAAGGTGGCCCAAAACATTGTTTTGCTTGCCTCTTCAACTGGTCTTGACAAACTGACTCTCCTTTGCTCTTGTTCATTGGTGAGCTCCTTCAGGACCATTTTTTGCATACATCTTTCTCATGCCAAGATTTTCAGCTCAGATTTTCCCGACTGTTTCTCCATTGATGTTTACATGGTCTGCTACGCTTCTCATAGTCAGCTGACAATTTTGATGAACAGTTCGATGAATTTTTGCAATGTTTTCATCCATTCTGCTCATTACTGGCCACCCTGACCTTTCTTCATCAGTGATGCTTTCTCACCCCTCAGAAAAATGTTTAATTCATTCATACACTGCTATTTTCTTCATGATATTATCCCCGTAAACTTGGACTAACATGTCCTTGATTTCACTTCCACTCTTGTAAAGTTTAGCGAAAAATTTAATGTTTGTTCATTGCTCTAATTCAAGCTCCAGTATTCTCACAGTGGCACACAACAAATGCAACAAGAATAATAACACCACTCAGCAAGACACCACCACATGCTGACACAAACACAACTGTGAGGCACTGATATAACAAGGTTATAAACCTTACTGAGTTGTTTGTAGTACAGTGCTGCCAACGTAAGCTCACAGTGGCAAGTTCATGAACTTAATTGTCTGACCTCTTACGTGAAACTGGATGTTTGACCGTTCAGCAGTTTTCTGTATGTATGAGTCAATGACAGGGAGTACGTTCATCATGTTATGCAACCATCATCACTCTCCTTTTCTGTGTTATTCCACCGCCATTAACAGGTACTGAGTATCACCTGAGAAATGGCTCCTTACCACACTCCTTCCTGTCCCCAGTAAATACTAAAAGCTTTGATCTCTGTATATTTGCCTATTTCGTGTAAGTGGGATCATACCATATTTAATTTTTTGTGACTGACTTATTTAACTCAGCATGGTGTGTTTAAGGTTCATCCACGGTGTAGCATGAATCAGTACTTCATTTGTGTTTGTGACTAAGTAATGTTTTATTGTATGCATATACCACATTTATCTGTTCATCTGTTGATGGACGTTTAGGTTGTTTCTACGTTTTGACTGTTGTGGGTAGTGCTGCAGTAAAGATTGGTGTGTAAGTTTCTGTTTGCTTTCCTGTTTGCAGTTCTTTGGATATATACCAAGAATGGGATAGCTGGATCATATGGTATTTCCTTAGCAACTGTTATCATTTTGCATTCCAGCCATCAGTGGATGAGGGTTCCCTCAATAGTGTTTATTAATGAAAAGGAGTTGGTCAGCAGAGAGTGAGTTATGGTCAGAGACCAGGAGTGGTTGAGCATACATATACCTGATTTTGATGTGCTCAAAACAAATAACTACACAGTAATGTGGACAAGCCTGCTGCCTGGCACTGTGAGGATGGGGATGTAGAACAGGAAAAAATTCTATTTGATGGGACTCATGTGGGTGTGGCTGTGTATATGAGGGCAGAGTTAATGGATTCCTGATGTATCAAGACTATTGAATGGCTTAAAATCATTGAGTGGTTTGTGAGTGCAGACACTTCAGTGCAACTCTTTAGTCTGTGAGTATGTATATATTTAGTATATTTGACTTGAGTATCTGTTGTGAATTTGTGTATGTTTATTCCTGCTGCCTGTTTTTATTTTTTGGTTGCAGAGAAATTTATGCATGTAGAAATGCTGTAGGGTCTTGGGATGACTAAAAAGCGCATTGATGACCTGACTCACAGTGACCTGATAGAGCAGAGTAGAAGTTCCCCATGGAGTTTCCAAGGCTGTAATCTTTATGGAAATAGACCACCACATCTTTCTCCTGTGTAGCAGCCAGTGGCTTCAAACTGCCAACCTTTCGATTTAACAGCTGAGTGCTTACCTACTGTGCCACCAGGGCTTTCTCTAGGCTTTGGGATAATATGTTTAATTAAAAATAATTCACTTACCTGTGTGCTCCTGCTAAAAAGTACATAAACAAGGAATCCTTCTTAAGTCTATATATTTTGTTTCTTGCAAAGATGGTCCTGAGAGAAATGGGCTTTTACTGTGAGATTATTAAAAATGGATTTTCACATGTATGTTTATATGTAGGGAAAAATCTTCTGAGATGTTGGACACCAAAACACCATTAATGATTACTTCTATATGGTAGGATTATGAGGACTAATTTTTATCCTTTCATTCATCAGTGTTTTGTAATATTTCTGCTGTGAAATTGCTTTGAAATTACCTCTTTTTTAAAAAGAGGTAAAAAATAATAGCATGAAAAATTAAGCTGTAGTGTTGATTTTTTTCTACATATACATAATTCCTTGCCTCTGAAGAGTAATTTTTAAAGTGTTGAAAAGCAAAGGTCTCACTTTGAGGAATAACGTACTTCTGTCTCAAGCCATGATATTTTCAGTCACTTCATATACTTGTGAAAGCTGAACAGTGAATAAGGATGATCAAAGGAGAATCGGTGCTTTTGAATTATGGTGTTGCTGAACAACATTGAATATACCATTGACTGCCAGAGGAACCAACGAATCACTTTTGGAAAAAGTACGGTCAAAATGGTCTTTAGAAAAAAGGATGATGAGACTTCATCTCATGTACTTCAACATGTTGTCAGGAGGGACCGATCTTTGGAGAAGGACATCATGCCTGTTAAACTGGAGGGTCAGCAAAAGAGAAGACCTTCACTGAGATGGATTGACACAGTGACTGTAACAATGGACACCGTATAACAATGTTTGTGAGGATGGTGCGGACTGAGCAGTTTTGTTCTGTTGTGCATAAGATCACTAAGTGTCGGAACCCCAACTTGCTGACAGCTAACAACAGGCAGTTCTCCTTCATGTTTTCAGAAGTAATAGAAATTTTCTGCTTGGTGAAAAAGAAAACGTTCTCATAGATTGCTTCTTCAAAAAAAACTTTTTTATATTTAAGTACAATTTGACATTTAAAAAGAAAAACCAACCATTGGCATTGAGTCAATTCCGATCTATAGTGACAGAGTAGAGCTGTCCCACAGGGTTTCCAAGGCACCACTCACAGCATTTAACTGCTGACCTTTGGCCTAGCAGCCATAGTGCTTAACCACTGTGACAACCGAAAAACCTAAACCAAACCCTCTGTCGCTGAGTTTACTCTGACTCATAGCAACCCTATAGGACAGAGTTTCCAAGAGTTTCCATAGAGTTTCCAAGGAGCACTTGGCAGATTTGAACTGCCAGTGTCTGGTTAGCCGATGTAGCACTTAACCACTATGCCATCAGGGTTTCCAACGCATCATAGACTGATATAAAAATAGTATCTATTATGTATTGAGCACCTACTGTGTGCCAGACATTTTTTACAAATTACCTCCAGTCCTTAGAACAACCCTTTTGTGGATGATGTTGTTAGTTGCTATAGAGCTGGCCCTGACTCATGGGGACTTCATGTGTAACAGAATGAAACACTGCTCGGTCCTGCACTGTCTTCATGATGATTGATATGTTTAAATCCATTTTTTGACTACTGTGTCAGTCCATCTCATTGAGAGTTTCTCTTATTTGCTCTGACCCTGTGCTTTACCAAACGTGATACCTTTTCTGCCTTGGTCTTTGCCCATAACACATCCAAACTGAATGAGTTGAAATCTCCCTATCCTCTTTTCTAAGGAATTGTATTTCTTCTAAGACTGATTTACTTGTTCTACTGGCAGTCCATGGTATATGAGGTCTGACAATTAAGTTCATGAACTCATCTTAGAAAAAGTGCTACATACCTCATTGTTGAATATAACTAAGGTCACCTTTGAAGTACCCTGCCCTTGGAAAGCTATGCTCTGACTCCAGCATCTAATCCACCCTTCAGAGCAATTTTGGAACTCTTCTTCTGGAATGGTCATCAAAGCTGTCATTGTATTACCCTCGATGTCCTGAATGTCATCAAAATGTCTTCCCTTTAATATTTCCTTTATATTCAGGTAAAGAAAAAAGTCATTGGGGGCCAGATCAGGTGAGTAGATAGGGTGTTCCAATACAGTTATTTATTTACTGGCTAAAAACTCCCTCACAGGCAGTGTTGTGTGAGCTGGTGCATTGTTGTGATGCAAGAGCCATGAGTTGTCGGCAAAAACTTCGGGCTATTTTGGTCTAACTTTCTCACATAGCCTTTTCAGCACTTCCAAATAGTAAACTTGGGTAACTGTTCAAACTCAAACGAAACCCACTGCTGTCGAGTTGATTCCAATTTACAGTGACCCTACAGGGCAGAGTAGAACTGTCCTACAGAGTTTCCAAAGAGCACCTCACAGATTTTAATAGCTCACATTTTGTTAGAAGCTGTAGCATTTAACCACTCTGTGACCAGAGTTTCCAACTGTTTGCCTAGTTCGTAATGAACAATCCATCTGATATCAAAAAAAAGGATAGCAACATTATTTTGAATCTTGATTTTTTGGTCATAGAAAATTGACTGACTTCTGTTATGCCCTTCGACACTTTGTTTCAGGGTTGCATTGGTTCAGCCACATTTCATCACCAGTGATAACATGGCCCAAAACATCATCTTGCCTCTGCAAAAGGTCTTGGCAAACTTTGACTCTCCTTTGCTTTTGTTCATTGGTGAGCTCCTTCAGGACCATTTTTATACACACCTTTCTCATGCCAAGATTTCAGTTAAGATTTTCCTAATTGTTTCTCTATTGATGTTTACTTGGTCTCCTATGCTTCTCACAGTCAGCCAATGATTTTGATGAACAATTTGATGAATATTTGCAATGTTTCCATCAGTTCTGCTTGTTATTTGTTGCCCTGACCTCTCTTCATCAGTGACGCTATCTCTCCCCTCAGAAAAATGTTTAACCCATTTGTATGCTGCCATTTTCTTCATGGCATTATCCCATAAACTTGGGCTAGTGTGTCCCTGATTTCAATTTCACTCTTGCCAAGTTTAACAAGAAATTTTATGTGTGTTCATTACTCTAATTCAAACTTTGACATCCTCATGATGGTACACAAAAACATACAGTAATGAATCCCACACAGCAAGACATCACCATACGTTGACATGAACACAGCTGTAAGACACTGACATACCATGGTTGTGAAACTTTACTGAATCATTCATACAGTGCCACCAGCATGAATGCACAGTGGCAAGTTCACAAACTTGTCAGACCTCGCATTTGGTTGTCTTGTCCAGCATCACAATTTGAATGCCTCAATTCTTCTTCTTGTCTTTTGTACCATACAACTTTTGCATGCATGTGAGGTTGTTGAAAAGACCTGCACAGTTGGTGGTATCATCTCTATTTTATAAACAAGTCATTCTTTGTGGGACACAGAGAGATTAGCCAACCCACCCAAGGTTGCATAGCAGGCAAATGGCTGAGCTGGGATTTCAGCAAATACCTGACTCTAAAGTTTGGTTCTATTCGCTTGCCAGGAAGGCATCCAGCATCAGAAGATAGGGCCTTATACTTGTTGGCAGTATCTCTGATTTCTGTTTGTTGCAGGCATTGTACAATACCTTATGCCCAAATAGCATAATGGTTCTTGTCTGTGCAACCTGTTCTCCCAAAGGTCCTGAATGTTACTATTGTTAATTGTTTGGTAAAAATAATAAAATCAGCCAACACTTATAGGATCCTTATCATATGCTAGGGATACTAAATCTTTTATATGAATTGTCTCATTTTATTTTTATAACAGCCCTGGGAAGTAGATGTTTATGATCCTCATTTAGCAAATGTGGAAAGAGAGATGTTGGGAGATCTTAACTTATCGATCACCCATCTAGTGAGTTTTTAGAGCTGGTTTTGGAAACCAGGCAGTCAGTGCCAGCTTGGTCAGGAAACTCTGCTGAAGGAGTCCCTGAATGGTGCAGATGGTTAATAAACTCAGGTGATAACTGCAAAGATGGGGGCTCAAGTCCATCCAGTAGCTCCTTAGATGGAAAGGTTGGCAACCTACTTGGCACTGAGAACGCTTTGAAGCATAATTCTACTCTGATACACGTGTGGTCACCATGAGTGAATCCAACGGCAACGGGTAACTGGTATTCTGAAGAAGATGTCTGCTTCCTTCTTGCTGTTACTGGTTGCCAAGCTTCTGCCGTGCTGTAGCCACAGCTGTGAAGCCTCTTTCTGGGGGAGAGAGGATGGTTTATGCTGAATTCTGAAGAGCGTCTGAACCATTTACGGTTTTCTCTAAACAGCAGCTGGTGAATATTCCTAATTCATAAATTGAAGACTACATGAAAGGAGCTTATTAATGAGGAGCGTTGTTGCTTTAGGCCCTTGCTAGAGAGTCTCTAGGACTGTATGATAAACCAGTTTCCAGCAGAAACTGGGAACAATGACATTTAAAGAAGATAATTTAAGAAACAGATTCTCTAGTTCTCTGGATATGTTTAGTTGCATCTGTGAGTCATAGCAGACTATGAGAAGGAGAAATCTTGGAGCCATATCATCTTATCTAGGGGTGCCAATAGTGCAACAGTTAAGCACACAGCTGTTAACCTTAACATTTGCTGTTGGAAACCACCCAGCTGCTCTGTTGGAGAAAGGTCTAGCAATCTGCTTCCATTCTCTGATCAGGATTTCTGAATTTTATTATAACCTTATGGGATCACAGACATATATGCTATTGGATGAATGTTATGTGGTGCCTACATTATGTAACTCATCCTGCGTCCATCTTTACCATGGCTGCTGGGGAGCTTAGCATTAAGGAAACAGTGTATTCAGTGATAAAGGGCCTGAGCTCTTTGGTGTCAGGCTGCTTGGGTTTAAACCTGATTCTTTCACTTAGTGACCAGTGAGTGACTTTCAGCAAGCTTTTTTTTCCAACTTTGCTGCTTTTCAGTTTGCCTACCTAAAAAATGGAGATTGCAATACTGTGTTTACTAGCCAAGTGCCGTCAAGTCGGATGCGACTCATGGCGACCCTAGGGGCCAGGGTAGAACTGACCTCCAGAGTATTCAAGGAGCGCCTGGTGGATTTGAACTGCCGACCTTGTGGTAACTAGTCATACATTTAAAAGTATTTTAACATTTCTGAAATCAAAGTGGTGTGTCATGGTTTAATTGGTAGCATTTTTCTTTCCTAATAATGCCTTATGTTTGATGAAGATATCCTCATCATTTGATTAGTAAAGACACTGCATGAGGGAACACATCTGTGTCAGTTACCACGTGACTGTGATTACTTTTTTATTTCACACTTAGTCTCAAAAACTATATTCATACCTGTTGTTGGCACCTCTGCTTTCCTCTTGGACATTCTCCTCTTTTTACCTCAGCTTTATTCATTTTGTTTGTTAGTCTGTTTGGAAAAACAGTATAAATGAATTAGACAAAAAAAAGTAGATAGTATAAGATGTGTTAATTATGACTACCACCAGCTGAAACCACCCAGAGTAAATAACAGCCTCTTGGGCAAGAGAACAACCAAGTTTATATCCACATTTTCTTGTATGAATGGAAAATTAATGATGAAAATCTGTTATCAGGCCAATCCCAGGGCCACTATTGCAAAGGTGGCTCAATTGAAATCAAAGATTATTTTCTAGTTGATAAATTATTGGTCATAGACACTCAGAACATTTTTATACTTGACTGAGCGTGACTTGTTGTTGTTAAGTGCCGTCAAGGTGATTCCAACTCATAGTGACCCTATGTATATCAGGACAAAATACTTTCTGGTCTTGAGCCATGTCCACAATTATTTTTATGCTTAAGCCCATGTTGCAGCCACTGTGTCAATCCATCTCGTCGAGGTTCTTCCTCTTTTTTGCTCCCTCAACTCTGCCATCATGATGTCCTTCTCCAAGCACTGTCCTGATAATATGTCCAAAGTATGTAAGACGGTCTTGCTATCTGTCCTTCCAAGAAGCACTCTGGTTGTACTTCTTCCAGAACAGATCTGTTCTTTTGGCAGTCCATGGTATATTCAACATTCTTCTCCAACACCACATTTCAAAGGCATCCATTTTTCTTCTGTCTTCTTTCTTCATTGTCCAGCTTTCGCATGCATATGATGTGATTGAAAATACTGTGGCTTGAGTCAGGCACACTTTTGTCTTCAAGGCGACATTTTTCACTTTTCAATACTTTAAGGAGATCCTTTGCAGCAGAGTTTCCAATGCAATGTGCCTTTTGATTTCTTGACTGCTGCTTCCATGGATGTTGATTGTGGACCCAAGTAACGTGAAATCCTTGACAACCTCAATCCTTTTTCCAGTTGTGAGTATTGCTTACTGGTCCATTTGTGAGGATTTTTGTTTTCTTGAGGCATGATCCATACTGAAAGCTGCCATACTTAGTCTTCATCAGTAAGTGTTTCAAATCTTCTTCACTTCCAGCAAGTAATATGGTGTTGTCTGCATAACATGGGTTGTTAATCAGTCATCCTCCAATCCTGATGTCTCATTATTCTTTGTATAATCCAGCTTCTAGGATCATTTGCTCAGCATACAGATTGAAATTGTATGGTTAAAGGATGCAACTTTGATGTACACCTTTCCTCCCTTTAAACTGTGCAGTGTCTCCTTGTTCTGTTCTCACGACTGCCTCTTGATCCCTGTACAGATTCCGAGCATGATTAGGAAAGGCCATTTTACATAATTTCATGTCTCTGACATCTATTTAAATGTTTGAACCTTTTTGCACTCTGCTATGGATTGAATTGTGCTCCCGCAAAATATTTGTTGTAAATCATAACTACTATACCTGTGGTTCCCTCATGTGTCTCTGTCATACTTTGGGGACTTGGAGGTTGCTGTGATGCTGGAAGCTATTTCACTGGTATTCAGATGCCAGCATGGTCACCCACAGTGGACAGGTTTCAGCGTAGCTTCCAAACTGAGGCAGACTAGGAAGAGGGACCTGGCCGTCTACTTCTGAAAAGAATTAGCCAGTGAAGACTTTATGAATGGTGGAAGAACATCCTCTGCTTTAGTACCAGAAGATGGGCCCTCAGGTTGGAAGGCACTCTGAATAGATCTAGGGAAGAATTGCCTCCTCAGTCTTAATGACATGGGCGCACTCAAGCTTTTGGGACCTTCATTTGCTAGTTGTTTCAAACTCAAGATGAGAAGAAATAGCTGCAAACTTCAATTAATAATTGGAATGTAGACTGTGTAAGGATTGGTCTAAGAGAATTGGAAATCATCAAAAATGAAATGGAATGTATAAATATTGATATCCCAGGCATTAGTAAGATGAAAAAGACTAGTATTGGCCATTTTAAATCACAGAATCATATGGTTAGTCTACTCTACTGGGAATGACAAGTTGAAGAGGAATGACATTGCGTTAATCATCAAAAAGAACACTGTAAGATATTTCCTGAAGTACAGTACTGTTAGTGAGAGAATAATATCCATACACTTTCAAGGAACACCAGTTAATATGGCTATTATTCAGATTTGCACACTAACCACTAAGGCCAAACATGAAGAAACTAAAGATTTTTACCAACTTTCGCAGTCTAAAATTGATTGAACATGCAATCAGGATTCATTGATAATTACTGGTGTCTGGAATGTGAAAGTTGGAAACAAATAAGGATCGGTAGTTAGAAAACATGATGCTGGAAATTGCATGTGAATTTTGCAAACCCAATGACTTCTTCATTGCAAATATCTTTTTTCAGCAACATGAATGATGACTATATACATGAGACCTCACCAGGTAGAATAAATAGGAATTAAGTTGACCACATTGGTGGAAAGAGGCAATGGAAAAGTTCAATATCATTGGTCAGAATAAGTCCAGTGGCTGACTGTGGAATGGACCATCAGTTGCTAATATGCAAAATCAAAAGGAAACTGAAGAAAATTAGAACAAATCCACAAGACTCAAAGTACAACCTTGAGTATGTTTTTGTTGTTAGGTGCTGTTGGGTCTGTTCTGACTCACAGTGACCCTATGTGTGTATACTTTGAGTATACCAAACCCGTTGCTGTTGAGTGGATTCTGACTCTTTGCAACCCCACAGAGCAGAGTAAAAGTGCCCTTCAGAGTTTCCAAGGAGTGCGTGGCAGATTTGAAGCGCTAGCTTTTGGGTTAGCAGCTGTAGCACTTAATCACTGTGCCACCAGGGTTTCCACTTTGAGTATATCCCACTTGAATTCAGAGACCATATCAAGAGTAGATTTGATGCATTGAGCACTAATGCCCAAAGACTAGACAAGTGGTAGAATGACATCAAGATATTATGTATGAAAAAAACAAGAGGTTATTAAAAAGACAAGAAAGAATGAAAAGAACAAAATGAATGTGTGAAGAGACTGTAACTTGCTTTTGAATGTTGAGTAGCTAAAGCAAAAGAGAGAAATGATGAAGTAAAATTGCTGAACAAAAGTTCTTAAATGGTGGCTCGAGAAGACAAAGTAAAGTATTATAATGACATGTACAAAGAGTTGGAGATAGAAAACCAAAAAGGAAGAACACACTTGGCATTTCTCAGGCTGAAAGAGCTGAAGAAAACATTCAAGACTTAAGTTACAATACTGAAGAATTCTGTGGGGAAAATACTGAACAATGTAGGAAGCATCAAAAGAAGATGAAAGAAATACACAGAGTCACTATACCAAAGAACTGGTAGATAATTAACCATTTCAGGAAATAACATATAATCAGGAACAATGTACTGAAGGCAGAAGTCCAAGCTGCACTGAAGGTATTGGTAAAAACAAAGCCCCAGGAATTGACAGAATACCAAGTGAGATGTTTCAACAAACAAATGCAGCATTGCAAGTGCTCACTTGTCTATGCCCAAAAATTTGGGAGACAGATGCTTGGCTAATCAACTGGGAGAGATCCATATTTACATGTATTGCGAAGAAAGGGGATCCAACCAAATGCAGAAATTATTGAACAATGTCATTAATACCGTGCTCAAGTAAAATTCTGCTGAAGATCATTCAAAAATGATTGCAGAAGTATACCAACAGAGAGAACTTCCAGAAATTTAAGCTGGATTGAGAAGAGGAAGTACAACCAGGAATATCATTGCTAATGTCAGACAGATCCTGGCTGAAAGCGGGGAATATCAGAAAAATGTTTACTTGTGTTTTGTTGACTATACAAAGACATTCAACTGTGTGGATCATAACAAGTTATGGCTAACATTTCTAAGGCTAGAAATTCAGAACACTGAATTCAAAAGGACTCTGTACATAGAATCAAGAGGCAGTTGTTTGAACAAAATAAGGGATATTGCATGGCTTAAAGTCAGAAAATGTGTGCATTAGGGTTGTGTCACTTCACCACACTTATTCAATCTGTATGCTTACATATAATCTGAGAAGCCGGACTAGTATGAAGAAGGAGCCACCAGGATTGGAGGAAGGCTCATGAGAAACCTTCATTATGCAGACGACACGAGCTTGCTTGCTGAAAGTGAAGAAGACTTGAAGTATTTACTGATGAAGATCAAAGACCGCAGAAGACCCTTCAGTACAGAAGAAAGTATGTAAAGAAAACACAAATTCTCACAAATGGACCAGTAAGAAACATCATGATAAACAGAAAAGACTGACGTCAAGGATTTAATTTTACTTGGATCCACAGCCAACACCCATGGAAGTGACAGTCAAGAAATCAAAAGACTTATTGCATTGGGAAAATCTGCTGCAAAATAACCCTTTAAAGTTTTGAAAAGCAAAGATGTCACCTTGAAGACTAAGATGCACTTGATCCACACTGTGGTGTTATTTTTCAGTCAACTTGTATGCATGGGAAAGCTGGACAATGGGCAAGGAAAAGCAAAGAAGAATTGACACCTTTGAATTGTGGTGTTGGCGGAGAATATTGAATATAGATTGCCAAAAGAACAAATCTGCCTTGGAAGAAGTACAACTGTAATACTCCTTAGAAGCAAGGATAGTGAGACTACATCTCACATACTTCAGATGTGTTATGAGGAGGGATCAGTCCCTGGCAAAGGACATCATGCTTGGTAAAGGAGAGGGTCAACAGAAAAACAGAAAGACCCTCAACAAGGTGGACTGACACAGTGGCTGCAACGATGGGCTCAACCCTAACAGTTGTGAGGATGGCTAGTAGTGTTTTGTACTGTAGTACATAGGATTGTTGTGAGTTGGGAGCAACAACTCACCTGTCATTATAATTCCATTTGGGAATGGGTTTCTTTGTTTTATTTATGAGAAAGTATATAAGTGTAGGGTGTATCTTAAAGCAGCCTTTTTTTTTCCCTTGAGAAATAAAAGCAGATTAAGCAAGCAGAGATGGGAGAAAGATAGATGCCAAGCCATATGAGGTTTGCTAAGGAACAGAAACTCCAAAGTGACAAGGACCTCTTACCAGAGCTGGTAATTTTGCTGTTTGCTAAGGAGCAGAAGCTCAAAAGTGGCAAGGACCTCTTGCCAGAGCTGGCAAAGAGAGAAAGCCTTGCTCTAAGGATGGTGCTCTGAATTTAGACTAGGAGACTCTTAAACTCTGAGAAAATAAATATATGTTTTTAAAGCCATCCATTTGTGGTATTTCTGTTACAGCAGCACCAGATAACTAAAATATTCTCTAAATAATTATTTTAAACTTGTTCTAATGGCTCTGTGTACCTACTGGGGAAATGCTAGTGGTGTAGTGGTTAAGTGCTACAGCTGCTAACCAAAAGATCAGCAGTTCAGATCCACCAGGTGCTCCTTGGAAACTCCAGGGGGTAGTTCCACTGTGTCCCATGGGATTGCCTGAGTCACAGTTGGCTGTATGGCAACAGGTTTAGTTTTAGTTTTTTTTTTTTACAGATAGCTGCTGAAATAAAAGTTCTCGAGTCTGCCCATTATTAAAAATGACTTTTTTTCTGGTAATTGTCTTCCACTTTGTTTCAAATGCCATTCTAGAACATCTGCGTAACAGTTCTTTTCTCCCCCTGCTGTATTTCTGAAGCGCTATGCTGGGTGTGGACACCGTGGTGGTGCAGTGGTTAAGTGCTACAGCTGCTAACCAAAAGGTTGGCCCTTCAGATTCACCAGGTTGCTCCCTGGAAACTTAATGGGGCAGGTCTACTCTGTCCCAGTCCAGTGAGAATTGACTCCACAGCGGTGAATTTCGTTTTTGGAGTTTATGCTGTGTACCAGGTGGAAACAGAAAAACAAGATAGAAACGGACAAAAATATGTTTAGTGCCTGTGCTGTGCTAGAGTCCCACTGGAGACATCATCTCATTTAATCCTTAGAATAATACTATTAGCAAATATTATCTCCTTTTTACAAATGAGGAAGCAATCTCAAAGTGTTTAAGTAACTTATCTAAGATCACACAGCCAGTATGAATGTGTGATTTAAATAAATTGCTACCTAGTTCCAAAGCCCATGATATTTCCATTAGTACTTCCCAGAGCCCTTGTTCTATGTCATTGTTCCTTCATTCATACTTTTATTCATTCATTCAAGAACTCTAGCATTCATTCTACTGGCAAACACCTTATGAATTGCCTGCTCTGTGTCACGCGTTGTGCTTGGTGCTCAAGATCGGAAATGAGTAAGATTCCATTTCCTTCCTTACATTCTAAGGGAAATGCAGACAAGCAAGAGTGACATGCTGCATTCGTGCTTTACTGCAGTGCTATGAGTCTTTATGTCGGTACAAACTAGTTGGGGGCCCCTCCCTGTGTTCCCTTAGGGTTCATTTGAGATGGAATTGACTCAATGGCACCTAACAACAACCTGTTCAAATAAATTAGCATGCTCATTTCTCTGTTTCTGCCCAGTCTTTTGAAATTGATTCTCTATGCTGAAGCCAGAATGATTTTTCCAGATGCTCATCTCATCGTATCACTTGCCTGCTGAAAACTTACTGATAGTTTTGATAGCCCTAGGGTAAAGTGCCGACTTCTTACCAGTCCCTTCTCCATCAGGCTCTACATTTTCCTCCACTTTCAAGTCCTTGACTCAGCTAGTGAAACTTCTGGGGTCCTCCTAGCCCTGCATCTGCCCACTTCCCCAGGCTTTGATCCAATTCTACTGAACTTACTGCAGACCTAAGAAACCTAAAAACATGCCATGTGTCCCTGGGCACTGACCCTTTGTCTCCAATGTTCTCACTGTCTGGAACATCCTTCCTGCACCTACCCACCCCACCCCCAGTTCCCAGTTGACCTCTTGTCTTCATGTGGGAAGTATTCCCTGACACTAGGGCATTGATAAGTGGCTTGTCCTGAATGTTTCCATCCCTGCATGCATAACCTAGCTGAAGCATTTATCACAGAGTTTTAGAACTTCCTGTGGACACTTCTGTCTCCTCTCTTGGCCGGTAAGTGCCTTATGAATAGGAACTTGGCTTTGGGTCCTCACTAGCTAGCATCCTGACCAGCATCTAGTAAAAGCTTAATGAATGTAGTTGAGTGAGTGAATCATAAGTTTAAATACCAATGTGAGGAAGACAGTCACTGTTTATGCATTTTTTATAAGTAACCATTGAAAAGGGACACAAGCACACCCATGCTAATGAAACAACTGAAACATTACTGTAAAAAAGCACAGCGACCGGTAATGACAGAGCAAATGGGAAGTTTCAACCTAGAGTGTGAAGGAAGAAATACGATGTGAAGTGTTTGTGTGTGTTTTCAGTGCCGGTTCTAAATATCTTCTCTGACACCAGTTGTGTTATTATTTTTTAAAAATATATATTTTATTGAACTTTAAGGGGAAGTTTATAATCCTAGTCAATTTGCCGTATAAAACTCCCGCACACATACCTCTATGCAACTGTATCTGTTTTCCCAACCCCATGACAGCACACTCATCTGTTGCACCTGGTGCCTCCTATGTTCTTTCAACCACCTCCTGTCCCCTCCTCTCCACCCACCTGTCTTGCATTTAGAGAGAAGCTGCTCCAATAGCCTCATGTATAAATGTATACCGAGAAACACGCACTTCACCAGCTTTGCTCTGTGTCTTATAGTCCAGTCCAGTTTTTGACTCGAGAGTTGGTTTCAGTACTGGTTTCAGCTCTCGGCTACCAGTGAGTGTGAAGTGTATTGCTCTCTGGGGACAGTCCAGCATGTCAGACCATCAAGGCTGGTCTTTTAATAGAGTTCTAGATCTGCACCTCCATTTTTCTCCTGCTTTGCTGGGGACTGTATGTGGTGTTTCCTATCAGGTGTTCACTGGTAGTGGCTAGGCATCATCTAGTTCTTCTGGTTTCATGCTGATGTAGTCTCCCAAATCATTTGGCCCCTTCTGTCTCCTGGGCTCGTATTTTCCTCTTTGATGTCTTTTGTTCTCCTCTTCTCCAGGTGGATTGAGACCAGTTGATGCTCCTTAGATGGCAGCTTGCTAGCTTTTAATACCCTGGACACCACTCACCAAAATGAGATGCAGAACATTTTCTTGGAGAAAAAATACTTAGTTGTGCCAGTTGACCCAAATATCCTCTGAAACCATGGTGGCCAGCCCCCAGCCCCTGCTACTCTGACCTTTGATATGTTGGGTTGTGTTTAGTAAACTTGTTAGCTTTTGTGTAGTCCTTCTACTGCATATTGTCACTTTTTTCACTTAACCCAATTCCTACCTGCTGTCTAATCTATGAATACCCTTCTGCCTCCCACCCCTCTCTTGTAACCATTAAAGATGATTTTCTTCAGTGATTATTCCTCCATGTTATGTTTCCCGAGATCATTGTTGTTCTTTATCATTGCATAGTATTTTATTGTGTGTATATACCATAGTTTGTTTATCCATTCATCTGTTGATGGGCACTTAGGTTGATTCCATCGTTTTGCTATTATGGTCAGTGCTACAATAAACATTAGTGTGCATGTATCTATTTGTGGGACAGCCCTTATTTCTGTAGGATATATGCCAATAAGCAGGCTTTGGACCATATGGTATTTCTATTTCTAACTTTATAAGAAAGCACCAAGTTGATGTCCAAAGTGGTTGTACCATTTTACATTCCTATCAGCATGTAGAAGAGTTCCAGTCTCTCCAGAACTTCTCCAGCATTTATTATTATGTGTTTTTTTGACTGATGCCAGCCTTGTTGGGGCAAGATGGTATCTCATTGTATTTTTGATTTGGATTTCTCTGATAGCTAATGAACATGAGCATTTCCTCATTCATCTGTTAGCCATCTGGATGTCCTCCTTATTGAAATACTTGTTCATTTTCTGTGCCCACTTTTTTTTTATTATTATGATTGAATGAAAATGTACATTTCCATATAAATTTGCATGCTCACCTATGTGTAGCTCACACTGCTCTCTCTGCCTGGTGACAGTACACTCTTCCTCTCTGTTCTATACATGTCATATCCTCTTAACAAACTCCTATCCCCTCCTCTCTGCCTTGTTCCCCACCTCCAGTAAGAGATCAGTAGGACAACATCCTATAGATGCATAGAACCATAAAGTGCACATATGATATGGTTACTCTATGTCACCAAATCCAATCCATTCCTGTCCAAAGAGTTGACCTCCATTATGATTTATGGATAAGGGCAGCATCAGGGTCTGGGGCCATTCTTCCAGGGGAAATACGAGGCTCCTGGACCATCAATTGCAGTCTTTTAGTGAAGATCTCAGGGTGCACCCCCTTTTATTCTTATATTGCTAGTGAGACTCAACTTTATGAGCCCCATCAGGACCTTTGTCCACTTTTTAATGGAGTTATTTGTCTTTGTCTTGTTGAGGTTTTGCAATACCTTGTAGTTCATGGGGATTAGATGCCAATCAGATTCTTGGTTGCCAAAAATGCTTTCCCAGTCTGTAGGTAGTCTTTTTACTCTTACAGTGAAATCTTTGGATGAACGTGTTTGATTTTTAAAAGTTCCCATTTATCTATTTTCTCTTCTGGTGTTTGTGCAATGTTGCTAATATTTTGTAGTCTGTTTATTCATGTATTAGAGCTCCCAGTGTTGTACCAGTTTTTTGTTCCATGATTTTATTATTTTAGATTTCATATTTAGATCTCTAATCCATTTTGGGTAAGTTTTTGTACGTGCTGATGTTATTTTTCTGACTCAAACCACCCAGAGCTATGTCAGCTCTCACAAGCTGAAGTGAGCAGTCTTCCAGCCTGCCAAGTCTACTCAGTGTCATACACCAGCTGCAAGCCTGAGGATTCCCAGTGCTTCCTGACTTCCCACCTCCTGGCTACAAATTTGGGGATTCCCACCACTCCCGCAGGTTTGATAATTTCCCAGAATGATGCACAAATCAAGTACATACTATAGTTGCGATTAAAGTTTGATTACAGCAAAAAAGGATTCAAATGCAGAGAGAGACAGAGTGAGATCTGGGAAGATCCACAACTCAAGAGTTTTCATGTGCTGAAGGTCATGTCATCCTCCTATGCACTGATGTTTTTTTCTAACCTGGAAGTTCACCTAAATTTTCATATCCAGAGTTTTATGGGAGTTCCATTACACATGCATGATTGATTGAACTACACGGTCCATGTGGTTGAACTCAATCTCTCATCTCCTTTCCCTCCCTGGAGTCTTTCTGGAATGGCCAGCCTCAGCACCTCCCCTACCCCCACCCAAAAGAGTCACCTTATTCACATAAACTCTCAGGTGTCATGGGAAGCCCTCTGTAAATAACAAAGGCTCCATCACTGAGGAAATTCTAAGGGTTTAGAGATTACCTCCTCGATGGTACTTGGCTTTGGCTTGGCTCTTGTAACTGGAGATAAACACCAAATTCTTTGGGACAAGTTAATTGAACCCCTAATAGTGTGGTACATACTGCATGAAGTCAACTGTGGGGCAAAATGGAAAAGGCCCAGGGAGCAGATCCAGATCCCCAAGAGGTTGATAAGGTTGTTTGGTTGGAGACAAAGTTCCACATGGAAGAAGAAGAGGGTGGTAAGGTCCTTGGTGAAGGCGCTTGACTCTTGGTTGAGTAGTTTGCCGTAGATCTTGAACATGGGATCCCAAGGACAGTGTTGCTATTTATGATCTTTCTTCACTGCTTTCTCTGTTTGGATGGTGTAGTACATTCAGTTTTGTTTGTTTTTAGATCCACTTTAATGAAAATCTGCTGTAGGGTAATAGATGCTGGCTTTATTTTGAGGAAAAATAATGATGACCCTCTGCAGTGAGCAAAGTGTGACACCCTGGAAGTCTGGTTTGCTTACTTCATACTACCCTTGAGTCCTGGTGAATGAGAAGGTGAAAATTGTTGCACTTAAAAAGAAGAAGGGAAATATAAACATGAATCTCGTCTTCTGTGCTCCTTGGAGCAGGGCATCAAGTGTTTGCCACCACTCTGTCATTAATTCTCGGCATGTATCTACAGCCTTTTCCAGACAGCTACATTTTTCCACTGACAAAACATTTAATTCTCAGTGACATTTCTCCATCATTATAAATAGCAGGGAGTTTTTAATCATTTTTTAAGTGCCAAAGCTTTTTTTGCCCAGCGGGGCTATAGCGATTTGAGCAAAGCCATTTAGGTCCTAAAACAGATCAATTGGCAAGTATTACACTCAGCTCTTCAAAGAGAACTGCTGATTTTAGCATGTTAGGAAGTTTCACAAGGGTATACATTTTCATATTTTTCTCTTGTCAGTAGTTTCCATGGCACCAAAGTTTTGGTGTAGCTGGCTTCACTTACATCTCAGGGTGTCACAACTTTTTTTAAGTTACATCTCAGGGTCACAAGTTTTTTTTTTTAATTATCCCCAAAAAAGCTTAGAGGCAACAATGGAGTCAACCTGGACTTATACTGGCCGTATAGGACAGACTAGAACTGCTCCATAAGGTTTCCAAGGAAGATCTGCTGGATTTGAATTGCTGACCTTTTGATTAGCAATCAGGATCTTAACCACAGTACAACCAGGACACCGTAAGGGTGAGAGGGAACAGAAGGGGGTGGTTAATGGTTATGGAAATATTGCATTGATTAAGGGTAGGATTGCACAGCTGATTATTGTAATTGCTTTCAATAAGCTACATACCCTTAAAACACTGAAGTGGCAACAGTTGTGTGATAGATATATATACAATGATGATGGGGGATGGGGAAGTGGGGAGGCTTAGCTGCTGAGGCTGCTTGCATATAGCCAAAACCTCATGGGATTTGGTTTCTTGGTGTAGAGGTTTAGGGTCATGGTTTTATGAAACACCCAGTTAACTGGTCAAATAACATGCTTGGTGCTTCTGTTCTGCCTCCTGGCTTGTTGGATAGTGTCCAGGGTCTTAAAAGCTTGCAAGTGACAAATGCAAGACACAACAATTGATCTCTATTTGCCTGGAACAAAAGAAGAAGGAGAGTTAGGAATAATAGGAGGATATGTGATGTGTGGCTTATGCTTCCTTGAACAGCTATCTCCTTTGCCATGAGACCAGAAGAACTGAATGGTGCCCAGCTACCATTACTGAACATTTTGACCAAAGATTCTGTAGAAGAATGTTGATCAAAAAAGGGAAAATACAGAAAAAAATTGCAAATTCTCATCAACTCCAGACTTACTGAGGCCATGGAGGATAGATGAACCCCTAAAACTATCGTCCTGAAATAATCTTTAAACCTTAAACTACATATATCCCCTGAAGGCTTCTTAAAACCAAACAGTAGTTTAGCTTAACTATTAAAAAGTGTTTGAATGTATGAAAGTTGCTCTTGAACACTGAGTAACTAAAGCAAAAGGAAGAAATGATGAAGTAAAAGAGATAAACAGAAGATTCAAAGAGCAGCTACAAAAGACAAACTATTATAATAACATGTCCAGATAGCTGGAGATAGAAAACCAGAAGGGAAGAACATACTTGGCATTTCTCAAGTTGAAAGAATTGAGGGGAAAAAAATCAAGCCTTGAGTTGCAGTATTGAAAGATTCTGTGGGGAAAATACTAAATGATGAAGGAAGCATCTAAAGAAAATGGATGGAATGTAGAGTCAGTATACTAAAAAGAATTGGTAGACGTTCAGCCATTTCAGAAGGCAGCATATGATTTGGAATCAATGGTACTGAAGGAAGAAGTCCAAACTGCTCTGAAGGCATTGGTGGAAAACAAGGGCCCGGGAATTTATGGAACAACAATTGAGAAGTTTCAATGAACTGGTGCAACACTGGAAGTGCTCACTCACTTGTGCCAAGAAATTTGGAAGACAATTACCTGGCCAACCAACTCAAACAGATCTACAGGTATGCCTATTTCAAAGAAAAGTGATCTGACCGAATGCAGAAATTATCTGACAATATTATTAGTATCACCTGCAAGGAAAATGCTGCTGAAGATCATTCATAAGTGGCTGCAGAAGTGTGTCAACAGGGAATTGCCAGAAATCCAAGCCAAATTTAAAAGAGGACGTGGAACCAGGGGTATCATCGCTAATGTCAAATGGATCCTGACTGAAAGCAGAGAAATGTCAGAAAAATATTTATCTGTGTCTTACTGACTATGTGAGAGGATATGATTGTATGCATCATATCAAATTACGGATAACATTACAAAGAATAGAAGTTCCAGAACACTTAGTGCTCACGAGGAACCTGTACATAGATCAAGAGGCAGTAGTTTGAACAGCACAAGGGGATACTGCATAATTTAAAGTCAGAAAAAGTGTGCATCTGGGTTACGTCTTTTCACAATACCTACTCAGTCTATATGCAGAGCAGTTAGTCCAAGAAGCTGGATTCTGTGAAGAACAGAGCATCAAAATTGGAGGAAGACTCATTAACAACCTTCACTGTGCAGACAGCACAGCCTTGCTTGCTGAAAGTGAAGAAGACTTGAGGCACTAATAGATTATCAAAGACCACACTCCTCAGTATGGATCACAACCTGAACGTAAAGAAAACAGAAATCCTCGTAACTGGACCAATAAGCAACATCATGGTAAATGGGGAAAAGATTGAGGTTGTCAGGGATTTCATTTTACTTGGATCCACAATCAACACAATGGAAGCAGCAGTCAAGAAGTCAGGTGATGTATTGCATTGGGCAGATCTGCTACAAAAGATCTCTTTAAAGTGTTGAAAAGCAGAGATGTCACGTTGAGGACTAAGGTGCACCTTACTCAAACAACAGTGTTTTCAGTCACCTTGAAAACATGTGAAAGCTGGACAATGAAGAAGGAAGACAGAAAAAAGTTGATGCCTTTGACTTGTAGTGTTGGAGAAGAATAGTGACTACACCATGGACTACAAAAGAATGAACCAATCTGTACCAGAAGTACAGCCATAATGTTCCATAGAAGCAAGGATGGTGAGAATATGTCTCACGTACTTTGGACATATTATCAGGAGAAGTCAGTTCCCGGAGACGCATATCATGCCTGGTAGAGTAGAGCATCAGTGAAAAAGAACAGGATCAGACAGTGTTTTGTTTGGCTGTGCACAGGGTTGCTTTGAGCTGGAACTGAATGGACAACACCTTATAATACAAACAACTGACTGGACTGCACCTCATAAGAAATAACGACAACAAAAAGTCTTCCTTGAGCATCATGCTCTTTTAAGAACTATGTTGTGGGATTAGGAAACCCTGGCAGCATAGTGGTTAAGAGCTATGTCTGCTAAGAGGTAACCAAATGCTCCAGAGACTCCTTGTATGGGGAAGGTCTACTCTGACCTATAGGGTCATGATGAGTCAGAACCAACTCAATGGCAGTGGCTTTTGGCTTTATATGGGATTAAGTTGACAACAGCAACTTGAAAGATTACATAGGAGCCTTATGGGGCAGTGAACATAGGTTAATGGTGGAGGAACAACCCAGAAAACGAGGGGGAGAATAGTCGCAACAACTTGAAGAATGTAATCAGTGTTACTAAATCGTACATGCAGAAATGGTTGAATTGGTGTCTGTTTTGCTGTGTATATTCTCAAGAACAACAAAATAAATAAATGCATGCACGCACACATACAGTTCACTGTAATCACAAGGAAATGCCAAGCCCTGGCAGGAGGTGTTACAGAGTCAATCAGCCAACAACTGATGAGGCACCTGCTGGGAGGTTGACATCCCAGACCTGGAACATACCTGTGGCCTCAAATACATCATTGTCACATCGTCTGGGATGATGTCTCACAGATGGAGCACTCATCTTCTGTTGTTGTTTTGACCCTGTATCTCTTCCTGTCTGCCGCTCCTTTTTTTATGGAGTGGTAAGTGATGTGAGTTATTAATAAAACTTGGGAAGGAGACATCATGTGTGTAGTGAGAGGATTAAATTTTCTGGTGTTGATTAGCATTCTCAGCACTGCTTTAAAAATATATATTGTAATGAACTGTTCTTGGCTAAAATATGGTATTATGTGATCATAATTCTGGCTCCTGGGGCACTGTGATTTCCGTGAGTGTATTTTATTGCTCCCTAGTCCTACGCAGAATGGAGATACTAAGCTTATTTTTGTTTTTAAATGTTGTAGGGACATCAACAAATGGTTTTTAAAATAACCCCAAGAAGGCAGAAGAAGCAAGTGTTGGAAGAGGGAAAAATAATGTGCCCTGGCTGTGTTAGCTCTGGGCAAAAGTGGGTCCTGAGTGGAGTTATTTGTTTGTTTTTATATAGCTTTACTGAGATATCATTGCATTCCCCAATATAGGACCATTTAAAATGTGCCATTCAGTGATTTTTTTTGTATTTTGATATAATTGTACAATCATCACCACTAATTTTGGAATATTTTCATCACCCCCAAGTAAACGCCATACCCAATAAGCAGTTGCTACCTATTCCCCATTTCTCTCATTCCTCAGCAACTACTACTTTATTTTATGTCTCTATGGATTTACTTGTTCTGGACCTTTTATGTAAATGAAATCATACAGTTTGTAGCCTTTTGTGTCTACTTTCTTTTGCTTAGTATGATGTTTGCAGGGTTCAGCATAATTTAGCAAGTAACTTTTTTCTTTTTAAAAATTTTTTTATTATTAAATAAAAAATGAAAGTGTACATACTCTGCTTACAATATTAGGTTAAGAGAGGAGGAGTACATAAGTTGTGTTGAAGTCCCATTAATATTGATCTTCTTACTAACGTGTATTGTCACCAGTTTCACCCAACTAATTTCTAACAACTATCTAATCTAAACCCTCGCCCCTTGCCCTCCCACCCTCCCCTCCCTCCCCACCCTTGTAGCCATCAAAGAGTCTTTTCTATTATGTATGAGTACGCCTTTTTTTATCGTAAGGGTCTCATATATAATAATTGTCCTTCTGTCGCTGACTAGTTTCACCCAACATAATGTCCTCCAGTTGAGACCAAGTTGAGAGATGTTTCCTGCTATCATCATTGTTCCTTATCAGTGTATAGTACTCCATGGAGTATATATACCAAAGTTGACCTATCCATTCTTCTGTTGTTGGGCATCTGGGTTGATTCCAACTTTTTGCTATCATGGACTGTGCTGCAATGAACACTTGTGTGCGTGTAGCGGTTGGTGTGAATGGCCTTGATTTTGTAGGATATATTCTGAGCAGAGGAATTAATCTATATCCATTATTTTAAGGTAATGCCAAATTGCTTTCCAAAGAGGTTGCACCATTCTGCAATCCCACCAACAGTGAAGGAGAGTTCTAATCTCTTCACAGCCTCTCCAACATTTATCGTTTTGTGTTTTTTGGATCATGGCCAATCTTGTTAGGGTGAGATGGTATCTCATTGTCGTCTTGATTTGAATTTCTTTAATAATTAATGATCGTGAACATGTCCACATGTGTTTTTTGGCTGCCTGGATCTCCTCTTTAGAGAAGTGTCTGTCTATCTCCTTTGCCCATCGCTTAATTGGATGATTTGTTTTTTTCTTATTGATACTTTGTAGAACCCTTTAGACTATGGAGATCAGGTGTTGGTCTGACATAGAGTTGCCAAATATTTCTTCCCATTCTGTAGGTGGTCTTTTAATTCTTTTGATGAAGTCTTTGGATGAGCAGAAGTGTTTGATTCTTACTAATTCCCATTTATCTATTTTCATTTCTGATGAATGTGTTTTGTTTGTCAGATTTTGAATTCTGTCTATATTGCATATTAAAATGTCCGTTGTTGACCCTATCTTATCTTGGATGAGCTTTAACATTTTGGCTTTTATATTCAGGTCTTTTTTTCCAATTTGAGTTGATTTTTGTATAAGGTGTGAGATGTGGGTCTTGTTTCAGTTTTTTGCAGATGGATATCCAATTATGCTAGCACGATTTGTTAAAGAGATTGTTCTTACACCAGTTCAAAATCTTAGGACCTTTGTCAAATATCAGCTGTTCATAAGAGGATGGTGGCATCTCTGGGGTCTCTATCCTGTTCCATTGGTCTATATGTTTCCTTTTGTACCAATACTAGGCTGTTTTGACTACTGTGACAGTGTAATAGGTTTTAAAGTCAGGGAGTGAGAGGCATCCCAGTATGTCCTTCTTTTTCAGTAGTGCTTTACTTATTCGGGGTTTCTTCCCTTTCCAAATAAAGCTGATAATTTGTTTCTCCATCTCATTAACAATGTCGCTGGAATTTGTATTGGGATTGCATTATATAAGTAGAGTGCTTTGGGCAAAATAGACATTTTCACAATATTGAGTCTTCCTATCCATGAGCAGGGCAGATTACTCCACTTATGTAAGTCTCTCCTAGTTTCTTGTAGCAAGGTCTTGTAGTTTTCTCTGTAAAGATCTCTTATTTCTCTAGTTAGATTTATTCCTAGGTATTTTGTCTTCTTGGGGGCTATAGTAAATGGGATTGATTTGGTGATTTCTTCATTAATAATTTCATTGTTGGTATAAAGGAATCCTATTGATTTAGTTATGTTTATCTTGTATCCCGATACTTTGCCAAATTCTTCTATTAGCTGTAATAGTTTACTTATGGATTTCTTTTGATTCTCTGTATAAACAATCATATCGTCTGCAAAGAGGGAAATCTTTACTTCTTCAGTGCCAATATGGATGCCTTTTATTTCTCTGTCTTGTCTAATTGCTCTGGCTAGAACTTCTAGCACAATGTTGAATAGAAGTGGTGAGAGCGGCCATCCTTGTCTAGTTCCCGTTCTCAAAGGGAATTCTTTCAGTCTTTCACCATTCAGGATGATGAAAGCAGTTGGCTTTGCATAGATGCTATTGATTATATTGAGGAATTTCCCTTTTATTCCTATTTTTCTGAGAGTTTTAAGCATGAATGGGGGTTGAACTTTGTCAAATGCCTTTTCTGCATCAATTGACAAAATCTGGTGATTTTTATCCTTTGTGTTATTAATATGGTTGATTAGATTAATTGTTTTTCTGATGTTGAACCAGCCTTGCATCTCTGGAATGAAACCAACTTGATCATGATGAATTATTTTTTTTTATATGCTGTTGAATTATATTGGCTAGAATTTTGTTAAAGATTTTTGCATCTAGATTCATGAGTGATATTGGTCTGTAATTTTTTTTTTTTGTGGGATCTTTCCCTGGTTTTGGTATCAGGGTTATGCTGGCTTCATAGAATGAATTTGAAAATATTTCATCTCTTTCTATGGTGTGAAATAGCCTCTTCAGTATTGGAGTTAATTCTTCTCTAAAAGTTTGGTAGAATTCTCTAGTAAAGCCATCTGGGCCAAGAATTTTTTTTGGTTGGTAGATTTTTGATGACTTCCTTAATCTCTCCCTTTGTGATAGACTTATTAAGTTGATCTACTTCTCCTTGTGATAGTCTTCGTGAGTCATATGAATCTAGAAATTTGTCCTTTTCCCCCAGGTTTTCAAACCTGTCAGAGTATAGCTTTTCATAGTATTCTGTTTTTTTTTTCTGAATAATGTTCTATTGTGTGAGTATAGCACATTGTATTTACTCATTCATTAGTTGATGGAAACTTGGGTTTCTGTTTTTTGGTTATTGTGAATATACATTTGTATACAAGGTTTTGTGTGGACAGATGTTATCACTTCTGTTAAATGCATACCAAGGAGTAGAATTGCTGGGTCGTAAAGTAACCTTCTGCCACTTGTCTGTTGGTTTGACATACAGTGGTGGCTTGTATGTTGCTCTGATGCTGGAAGTTATGCCACCAGTATTTCAAATACCGGTAGGGACACCCATCATGGACAGGTTTCAGCAGAGCTTCCAGACTAAGGCAGACTAGGAAGAAAGGCCTGGCAACTGACTCTGAAAATTAGCTGGAGAAAACACTATGGTTCAGAATATTGTCCAGTATATTGCTGTAAGATGAGCCCCCTAGGTTGGAAGGCACAAAGAATACACAGTGACCACAACAGTGAACTTGATACCAATAGTAGTAAAGATAGTGCAGGACTAGGCAACGCTGTGTTCTTTTGTTCTCTGTCAAAAAAACCCAAAACCCATCACTGTCAAGTTTATTTCGACTCATAGCGATCCTATAGGAAAGAATAGAACTGCCCCACTAGTGGATTTGAATTAGCAGCCATACACCTAACTACTTCTACCTTTCCTGTCTTCTTCACTGGCCAAATCCTATGCTTTTCTGGGACATCCTAACTAAGGTGTCAACTTGTTTGTGAAGCCTTTATATTCATTCTGAATTGGACTTGAATTGCCCATTTCTATGATTCCAAAGCTCCTGTCTTTCATAGTGACTGCATTTGATTACATATTGTAATCAGAAATCTATTTTCCTTGTCTATTGCTGTTCTTAAGGGCAGGAATATGAAGCTGAGTTGCCTTTATGGCTCACACAGTGCCTGGCACGTGCAAGATTCTTACTAAGAGAGCAGCATGGCACGGAAGGAGCTCCCGCTGCAGATTCAAATCTGAGCTTTATTCTCAGCACTAACATTGTCCTTGGGGAAGTCCTTTAACTGCCTTGGGCTCCCAGTGCCCTCATGTGTAACACTGAGATCATGGGAGTGGGCTGGCTGATTACACAAGACAACCTAAGTGAAGTGTCTTGCAGAGTACACAGTAGGTACTCAGTAAACACCTGCCAAATTAAATAGTCTGTGACCTAATTGCTGTTTGGTTTATTTAGGTTCAGCTTTTTCCAGGCCAGGAGTGAAGGGGTATGAATTCTAATTATTTCATGCTATTTCTTTAAGGAGAATTGCAGTATTTTATATTTTTCAAGGCCATTTCCCATGGAATTGAAACCTGGCAGAGTTAGGTGTCTTCAGGGAATGGAGTGCTGAAAACTCTGAGTGTGTGGGCTTGCTGCTGTGGAGCTGTGAACAGGGAAAGGAATGAGTGTCCAGTTGATGGCTCTCATCCTGCAGTGATATTCTCAGCAGAGAAGGTCAAGACTGCAGCTGTTGGTGGACACTTAACTCCTCAGTGTCTCTTCTTTTTTTTTTTTGCAGCCTGGATCCACATAAGCCTTTTCTGGTTCTGTGCCTGCTAGTATATGGATGTATCTTTATTTTTTACTTAGCCATGTTTGTAAAAAAGAATCTGTAGTGGGGAGCTTCTAAGTGTAGACTTTTGCCTTCTGGTTGAGTGAATCCTAAACACCAAGTGTGTATCAGAATCTCATGGCAGTTTTAAAAAGTACTGATCCTCTGCCCCCCACCTCTGATTGTGACTTCATTAAGTCTGGGCTAGGCCCAGGCATCGGCCTGCTTCAAAAACTCCCCAGATGTGCACATCTTTAGTTTTGAGAAGCTTTGTTCTGGCTCACCCAAGAAATCTTTTAAACCATGGAAACTCCACACAGCTGGTCAGGTGACAGCCTATGAGAGAAATGGCAACTTTGAATGCCACTCAGGAAATCTATTACTGTGCTGACATGGGCAAGCTGCCAAACTGGTGACTTTAAGGGGAATGAACAAATGAGATCTTGCAGTTTTGTTAAAATGGAAGTTTACTCTGCAGTCAGAGGTCTGGACTGATGAACACTATGCACAGGCCATGCTGATTAGGGAAGGAGCCAATTGAATGAATGAAGGAGTGATATGTGTTCATTGACAAGGCTTACCCCCGTTTACTGCTGATGGAGGGACTGGACAGCGCCTCAAGCTCAGTAGGCCAAAGGTCAAGTTTAGAAACATTATCCAAGACAGGAAGAAAAAGATCAAGCCACAGGGCCAGAGTCCTGGGGCAGTTTTAATGTAGTAATCTTTTTAGAAAAGGAGCAGTGGTGGCCCAGTGGTTATAGCACTTGCTGCCAGTGGAAATGTTAGAGCTTTGGACCCACCAGCTTCTCTGAGGGAGAGAGACATGGCAGTTGGCTCCTGTAAAGATGTGTAGCCTGAGAAATCCAAGGGGGCCAGTTCTGCTTGTTTTACAGGGTCACTGTGAGTCAGAATCAACTTGAGGGCCATGAGTTTTCGGAATCTTTTGAAAAGTTAAGTGAGATCATGTCACCCTTTTGTTTAAAACGTCCGGTGGATTCCCATTGTCCTTAGAACACAATCCAAACTCTGTGTGTCTTTGTTTCCTGGTGCTGCTGTAACAGAAATACCCCAGGAACAGACATGTATTTTCTCACAGTTCAGGAGGCTGGAAGTCCAACCAGGTTGTGGCTCTGAGGGAGATCCTTCCTGGCTGACTTTGGCTTCTTGTAGCTGACAATCTGTGGAGTTCCTGGGGGCATCTTGACTGCCCTCTTCAGATAGCTTTTGTCTTCCCCCTTATGTGTTTTCCTCCTTGTCAAATCTGTTCTTTTTATAATGCAGAAATGATTGTGTTTAGGATACTCCTACACTGACATATCCTCATTAGCATAACAAAGGCAACTTATTCCCAAATGGGATTACATCTCCAGGGATAGAGGTTACAGTTCCCGCACATATGCTGGGGGGATGTTGTTCAGTCCACAACACTGCCTGATGGCTGTAAGTCTCAAACTGTCCTGGCTCCTTCCACCTTGTCATACACCACTCTCTTCCTAGCTTCCTACACTCCAGCCACGCTAGCCTCCTTGTTGTCCCTGGAATCCATCGAGCTTGTTATTATCTCCAGGACTTTGCCGTTAGTTCCCTGTTTCAGACTTATCCTTCCTCCGAATCACTGCATGGCTGGCTGCATCCCATTGTTCAGGTCCCAACTCAAATACTACCTTCATGAGGTCTTCCCTGGGCACCCTATTAAAATAACTGTTCCCACTGTCACTCTGTGACAGATGGCCCTATTTTGTCTTTGTTTTCTCAATTGAACCTCTCGTGACATAAAAATCTCTCCTTTATTCACTTACTCCTTTGCACCTTTATTGTCTATGCCTCTGTTAGAATGCAGCCTCCATGAGAGCAAGAGTCTGTGTCTGGTTCAGTTTCATAGCCCAAGCCCTGGGAATAGTTCTAGGCCTGGAGAGGAAAAGTTATTACCAGTTGAATAAATGAGTGAGGGAGTGAATGAATGAGTGTTGATTCCAGAGCTCAGACCAGGAAACTTGAACCTGGAGGTCTAGGAGTCTGGACTGAATTTCTAGCAGCTGGGGTTAGGGAGGAGAGAAAGCCAGGAACAGCTCAGGATGTAGGTGGTTGTTACCCAGCAATGGCAGAGCTGTGTCAGCTAGGAAGAAAGCTAAGACGGCCTCCTCCTCCTGAGGCCTGAGGCCCGGGGGCCGGATGTGACCAGCTGGGTAGAATATAGCCCACCCATCCCCACTCTAGGTACACTGAGAAAGCCAACTGGACAGTCTTTCTCTGACACTTCAGAAAGTGTGGACGTACATTTAACAAGATGTAGAAATCCAGTGAGATATGACTCAGGAATGTTCTCTCTGACCTTCTGTCCAATGGGGTGGAACACAATACATTTCAAGATGTAAGCTGTTCAATGTGCGGTTTTTAGAAAGGCACTGTAATCAGTAATTTGTGGTGGAGTGTGCCTGCGTGGATTGTCCAGGCACACGTGCACAGGCAGTCATACACACACACACACACACACACACACACACACACACCCCTTTTCACACTATTCTGCTCTCTGGCTCACTTCTCACTTTCTGAGCCTCCTTAGTGCATCACCTTCCTGGGAACCACCGGCTATGGATGAGATACTCTTGATTGGTGACTCCTTTGGACTCCTCTCTCTGCACCCCCTCTCGCTCCCCCAGGACTGTGAGCTCCTCAAAGAGCCGTATTGTTTGTCTCTATATCCCTGTAGCCTAGTGCAGTACCTGAAACACAAAAAGCTTACCGAATGCACAAATGTTTGCATGTACATGTCACTGGAGGAACATAATTTCTTTGTCTAAGTTCATAATACCAAGAAACAGTCCCAAGGGCACCGGGGACTTGCTGAACTCCAAAAGCACAGGGGCTGCATTGGACAAGATTCAGCCTAAGGAGGCATTGACTGGTGACACAGAGGGTCAAAGCTGAGCTTTTCTCTGAGATTTGCTTACTTACGGGAAAGGGGGGTGGGAGAGAGGAACACCTCACCAAGATTAGAGTCATTGTCTTTCAGTGGATGCAGATTCTCCTGACCTTGAACCTACTGATGGCAGGGTATCAATTGCACCACCCGCTGTAGTCCTACCACAGCTGCCAGTGAACTCGACAGTAACAGGGCTCTGAAAAGAGGCGAGTTTTACTCCAGCCTGACAGGCAGCATGGGCAAGAGTTTCTGCAAAGCTGTGTCTTGCAGAGATTGTATTTTTGTCTTGGGAGAAACACAGATTGGCCTGAACTGGTTGAAGGGAGGAGCAGACAGAGAGGGTTTTCAGGCTTTGCAGAGCTGTTACAACCACATGGAGCAGGTTTTCAGAGCGAGGAGCACCACATGCAGAAGGCTGCATAGCAACAAGGGAGGGTGGATGGGGAGTCCTGCTTTTCTGTCCTTTTATATTGCTGGTCACTGAGAGTAATGGCATTTTCCTCATCTGATTTATGTTGTCCTTCATGTAAACTGTAATGTAATCTATGATTATGCTTTATATAGACTGCTAGAATGACTGTAGTACCAAACCCTTTATTTGAATCATCTTGCTTAATCCTCTAAATATACCTATTAAGTAGATACTATGATTCCTGGAGCCCTGGTGGTGCAGTAGTTAGCAGGTCAGCTGCTAACCAAAAGATCAGCAGTGTGAATCTACTAGCCACTCCTTGGAAACCCATATGGGGCAAATCTACTCTGTCCTGTAGGGTTGCTGTGGAATCCACTGAGTTGGAGTCCACTCGGTGGCAATGGGTTATTATTATCCTCGGAGCAGTGGTGGTTCAGTGGTAGACTTCTCACCATCCATGGAGAAGACTTGGGCTCGGTTCCTGGCTGGTGTACATCACGCTCAGGCGTCACCCGTCTGTCAGTAGGGGCTTGTCTGCTAGTATGATCCTGAACAAGTTTCAGCAGAGCTTCCAGACTAAGACAGCCTAAGAAGAAAGACCTGGTGATCTACTTCCGTAAGGCACTCAATGAATCAGTGGTTGATCTGCAAGCAATCGTGGGGATGGCCCAGGACTGGGCAGCATTCTTTCCCATTGTGCTTTGGGTCACCATGAGTCAGGAGGACTAACAGCAATATTAGTTTCATTTTCACAAATAGGGAAATTGAGCCTTGAAGAAGTTAAAGTCACCCAATTAAATCAAGGATAGAACCAGATTTTGAACCCAAGACAGTTAAAAACATACATGGGGCGCATACCGATCTGCGTGTGTTTAGACTTCCCTTTTGCAACAGTGACCATTATATCTTTGTGCTCTCTGCCTTTGTGTGGGTGGAGAAGAGACAGAGCCAAGGTTAAGGTCATGGAAGTGGATGCTTTCTGTGGATTTGCCAACTGGAGCCAGGTGGGAGTAGGGGCTCCTGGGTAGTCACCTGCACTTATGGAGAGTGGGCAGCTCTGACGAAAAGCCAGAGGCATTCAGTTGGCACACAGACCACCTGGGAGCCACCACCTGGTCTTGCCTCAGCTGTCATCGGCCGGTGTTGGGAAGAAAAACTGGAATGCGGAATTTATTAATCGCTTGTGGAGGGATGGAACTGGGAGGACATCTAGGCTGAGAGAGGTTGGCTAGAGAGCAAACATGAATCCTCAACTAAAAACTAAGGCAGCCACGGGCAGGAAGTCCAGGCTGCAGAGATGACAAGCTGGCCCTTGATGTGGCCCAGCCAAAGGGAAAGGGTTAGAGTGCCAGGAATAGAATGGGAAATCAGTGGGAAATTTAAAAGTTGCATTAGAGAACCTGAAATAAAAGCAGCATTGGATAAGAAAAGGCTTTTGGTTGTACTGGCAACAAAAAAGAAATCTTTTGATTCTCTCACCTTTTCTCCTGCTGTTAAGAGCGTAACCCTAGGTCTAGTAATTGAATTGAGGTAGGTGTTCTTAGTAGAAGAATTGTTGGGAAGGAAAAAACAGTGGCCAGTGATGATCACTTTTTGGTAAAGAATTAAACCAACTTTAAATGAAAGGAAGAAAAAGAAGACAGAAAATTACAACTGTCAAGAGCCTGCAAGGATGTCAGAACAGAGATTCTAACTAGATTCTCCACTTCATACGTATAATGTATATTCAACAAGTAAGAACCTGGTGCAAAAAAATGGATTGTAAGAAACACCTTGTTAGCTTATTTTCCTAAAGCCGACTGAATTTGGCTCTAAGTATCCACTTATCAAGGTTGGAAGGAGGTTCATATTAAGATACGTGTGTGTAAACCATCCAGTTAAGCGATGGGCAAAGGAGATGGACAGACATTTCACTAAAGAGGAGATCCAGGCAGCCAAAAAACACATGCGGACGTGTTCATGATCTTTAGTTATTAAAGGAATTCAAATCAAGACGACAATGAAATACCATCTCACCCCAACACGACTGGCCATGATCCAGAAAACACAAAACAACAAATGCTGGAGAGGCTGTGGAGAAAGTGGAACCCTCCTACACTGTTGGTGGGGTTGCAAAATGGTCCACCCTTTTTGGAAAGCAATCTGGTGCTTCCTTAAAAAAAATGGATATCAATATACCATTTGACCCAGTAATTCCACTACTTGGAATATATCCTACAGAATCAAGGCCTTTCACACCAATGGACACATGCACCAGAATGCTTATCGCAGCACAGTCCACGATAGCAAAAAGGTGGAATCAACCCAGATGCCCAACAACAGAAGAATGGATAGGTAAACTATGGTACATATACTCAATGGAGCACTACGCAATGATAAAGAATAACGATGATTCCAGGAAACATCTCCTAACCTGGTTTCAACTGGAAGACATTATGTTGAGTGAAAGTAGTCAGCGACAAAAGGACAAATATTGTGTGAGACCCCTACGATAAGATCTCAAAAACAGACTTGTGTATAGAAGGAAAGACTCTTTGACAGCTGCAAGGGAGGGGAGGGAGGGAAGGTGAGGAGGGGAAGATTTAGTTTAGATAGTTGCTAGAAATCTGGTTGGGAGAAAGCAGTGATAGCACACATTAGGAACAAGAACAACATTAAGTGGACTTCAGCATAACTTGAGTACTCCTTCCATCTTAATCCAGTATTGCAAGGATAGAGTAGCTGGGTCAGGGGGCAGGGGACCATGCTGTTAGGCGAAATCGAGGCCAATTGGTACAACTAGCGTTTTGCTAAGAGAGCTCTCTGCACCCCACATTGGTGAGTGGCATCTGGGGTCTTAAAAGCTACCAAGCTGCCATCCGAGGACACAGCAAATGGTCCCAACTCAGCAGGAATGGATGCTCACCAAGGACCAAAATGACATGCAGTAAAGACAACCTAGAAGACAGAGAGACCCACAAGAGTGGGTGCCTACATTGACTTGGGACCGGAAGAATCAGATGTTGCCCGGCCACCATTAGTGATAGCCACGATGGAGCTCACAGAGAGGAGTCTCACTGGGAACACAAGAATAAAAAGGGGTGCATCCTGAGATCTCCACTAAAAGACCTCAATTGATGGTCCAGCGGTTTTGGGGTTCCCCTGAGAGCATGGCCCCCGGCCCTGATGCTGCCCTTGCCCATAAATTATAACAAAGGTCCACTCTTTGGACAGGAATGGATTGGACTTGGCAATGCAGAGTGACCATATATTGGATGCACTTTATGGTTCCATACATCTATAAGATATCCTGCTGACCTCTGGCTGGAGGAAGGAGAGTGGGTAGAGAGGAGGGGAAAGGAGGCTGTTGGGAGGATGAGACATGTATGGAGCAGACAGGAATAGTGTGCTGTCACCGGACAGGGAGAGCAGTGGAAGCTGCATATAGGTGGGCATGTAAATTTATACGGGAATGTACATTTTCACTCAGTCATGTTAAATTAAAAAAAAAAAACCCAAAAAAAGATACGTGTGTGTGTGTTAAGCAGCTTTATTGAGATGTCATTCATATATCATGAAATTCACCCATTTAGTGTCTTATTTAAAGGGTACAATTCAATGGCTTTTGGCATATCCGCAGTACTGTACAACCATTGCTACAGTTGATTTGAGAACATTTCCACCACCCTGAAAGAAACCCTGTATTCCTTAGCAGTCATTCCACACTTTCCACCTAGTCCTCCCAGCCCTAGACAATCACCACTCTACTTTCTGGCTCAATGAATTTGCCTATTCTGGATGTTTTATGTAAATAGTCCTTTGTGACTGATGCCTTTGATTTAGTGAATTGTTTTCAAGGATCATTCATTGCTTGGTGTGTGTCAGTATTTCATTTTTCTTTAAGGCTGTATAATATTCCAGGATACAGATATACCACGGTTTGTTTATTCATGCGTCAGTTGTTAGACATTTGAGTTTTTTCTATTTTTTGGTTATTGTGAATAATGTTACTGTAAACACTGTATGCAAGTTTTTTTTGCGTGTTTGCTTTTGCTTCTCTCTGGTAAATAGTTGGAAGTGTAATTTCTGGGTCATAAGGCAACTCTGTATTTGAGGTGTTTTTTTTTTTAATCCTTAAGGTGAACAGAGTTATAAGGGACTACCCGGAAATTAGGGGAAGGACTGCTGGTCTTTAGTTCACCATGGCCGCAGCAAAGACGCTCTTAGTCTCTGTACCAAGATCTGTGAAGAAAGCTCCATTCTTTCCCAAAGCTGGGGTTCTTGGGTCTCTGTTCCTGGCATCCATGTGCCACCTTCTTCAGAAACCCTGCTACATCCCAGGATATGTTGTGGAAGTAGGAATCAGCTTTTGCTGCTACTTAAGGAACGTGGCACCACCCCCATTTCACACTACATCTGCTATCAGCAACTTATGTGATTTTTTTCCTGCTGTAACCCTGCCCTATTCATTTTTTTTATCATCTTAATTTTAATTTAATGTTGTTCTGTGATACTTTAAAGTTGTTTTGTGTTATTTTTCTTTAGCGACTAGAGGTGTATTTTTCTTTTCAGTTTGAATTTCCTTTGGGTTAAATGAAGCATACTTCTTTGACCTCCTTTTGTGTATATTTTTATCTGTTCTTAAATGTAGTATTTTGAGTAGTAATACTTTTACCAGTTATGTCTGTCACATATTTCCACATTCCTTTAAATTTCTCAAATCCATTTTTTCCCCTTTTTTATTGTACCAGTAATAAGAACATTATCTTATCTCTACTTTTCATTTTAATACAGTGTGGGTATTTTTAATGCACAGTTCATTGCCATGTATGAAGTGGGTTATCCTGGACCTAAATTATAATAGTTCTTTATTTTGCAAGTTTCAGTCTAATAGTAGTTCTTCTCTCTATTTCTGTATTGCTTCGAATATGTCATTTCTTAGTTTCTTTCACAATTTGGATTTTTCTGGAAAGTGTGGAAGCCCAATGACACTTGTTTTTAATACAATGCTGTACAATTTTTTAAAAAATGTATTGAGGTGAAATCTATATAACATAAATTCACTTAACTCAGTGGCATTTGGTATAGTCACAAATGTCACTTGCATCTAGTTCCAAATAATTTCCATCACTCCCAAAACAAAGCGCTACTCCTGTTAGGGAATTTCTCCCTCCATACACTTTTGATAACTGCAGTTTTGTATTTTCCAATTCAGTGGGATGAACCCACCTTGTGATAAACCCACCTTGTCATTTAAAAACAAAAATGAAAACCCAGCAACTTTTGTTATTTCTTATTCCTCCAGATGAGTTTTATTCTCTACCTAGTTCTAGGAAGTGTTCCAGTGACCTGAATACATATTGCATTAATTTATACGTGCACTTAGGAAGTATTTTCTTCTTGACCACTTGAACCAGCTCTATGCCCTTAACTCCCCTTCCAGGCCCCCAGCCTCATCCCCATGCTGTCCCCAGCCCGCCACCACATCCCAGTCTCCCTGCTTCCCTCCTCTTTCACTCAGAGAAAGTGGGATATTTACTCATAGGAGCAGGAAGCATCACTCCATTTAATCAAGTTATCTTTATTTCCCTTAGCAGAATTTTGTAATTTTCTTTTAATACATGTGTGTCTCTAGTAAAATGAGTATTTAACATTTTGTGTCACTATATAGCAAATAGCGTGTTTTTCCCTTGGCCTTTTCAAAGCTGTCTGACACTAGTATAAGAAGAGGTTATTGATTTTTGATTATTTATTTTATATTCTTAATTTTGAGTAAGTCATTTTCTGGTTAATTTTTTTCAAAATTTTTAGGAATATAAACATGCTATCTGGAAATAATACCTTTCTACTTTTTCTTCATCATTTAACTAGAAATGGCAGCAATGAGACATCACTGAGTTTTTCCTCTAATGCGTATCACAGTAGGGCTTCATGATAAATATGCTTGTGCTTCTACCAGGCTAAGGCAGAAACTCAGCATCATTTGGGGGAAAATTTAATGAAAATTAATGTTGAATTTCACTGAGTTCTTTGTTGGCATGTATTTAGTAGTTGTACGTATTTCACAGGGCTCTTTTTCTTTGAATATGGGACATTAAACTAGTTTTTAAAAAATGTGTACTGTCCTCTTTACCTGACTGTGACAAAGTCTACATGATTACTGACAGATTTAGAGGATTTTTTTCCCCAGTATTTTCGTAGGAGAGGTAAACACCTCTGCAGCTCACTTTTCTTTCTCTCCTCCTGTTGTCCATTTCTTCTCTCACCCCGTGTCTCCTTCTCTTCCTGTCCTCTTCCTTCTCCTTCTCTTTTTTCCCCTATCTCTCTTTGTCTCCCCGTCCTCCTTTCCTTTGAGTGATATTGTTGTCCACTTTGGGAATCAAAGCCTTCTTGACCTCGTAAACTGTTTTAGTCAGCTAGTGCTGCTCTAACAGAAATACCAAGCATGGATGGCTTTAGCAAAGAAAAGTGTCTTCTTATACAGTCCAGTAGGCTGGAAGTCCAAATTCAAGGTGTCCGCTTCAGGAGGAGGGTTTCCCTCATTGCTGGCCCTTGGAGGAAGGTCTTTGGGTTGCACCAGTCTTTGGTTGGGGAGCATCTTGGTGCAGGAACCTCGGGTCTGAAGGACGTACTCTATTCCCAGTGCTGCTTTGTTGATGGTATGAGGTTCCCAACTCCGTTTGCTTCCCTTTCCTTTTATCTCTCTTAGGATAGGTGGATAAAAGGTGGTGCAAGCCACACTCCAGGGAAACTACCTTTACATTGGAGCAGGGAGGTAACTTTAGGAAGGGTGTTACAGTCCTGCCCTAATCCTCTCTAATGTCATCCCCCGTAGCCACAGGCAGAGATCAGGATTTGCAGCGTCAGAAAATCACAATATGAAGGACAATCACACAGCAGTGGGAATCAGGCCCAGTTAAATTGCTATGCACATTTTTGGGAGGACACAATACAATCCGTGATATAAACTAATCCAATAATGTCATCTAAAATATAAGACGCTTTGTGTAATCAATGAGTTACAAAATCCTCCTTTAAGTCCAATAGTAACAGATATCCTACCAGAGGGGGTTCAGAAGCCCTTGGAAGATTTTGAGCAGGAGACTGCTGCATTCTGGGTGTTCATTGGAAAGGTCAGGTTGCCGGTCCTGAGTAGAATGACTTCAGGGGTGCTGTGGGCGGATAGACTATCTGGAGTTGCACTCATTCACTTATAGAGAAGAGCTGATCTGGAGGGGAGGGTATGTGTCCTTGGCCAGTGAAGACTTCAACTAATGGAAGGACATTTGGTTATTATCTTGCCAGCTTGCCCTTTGGAGTCAGAAGGCTTTTGAGGACCTGTCTTTTAAGTTGAATCATGCCTTTTTTGGGTTTATTATTGTTTCTGTTGGATTAAAACATTTTAACCTCTATTTTAGCAAATCTTGTTCAGAGGAAATCCCCTGGGGACAGTACTACACAAAGCTTTGACTCGACTTTTTGTTATTTTTGGGATTTAGCCACTTATGCATATACTTTATGCATAAAATTATACTATTTATACTTAATAAAGTCTTTTTAATGAATGACAATGTAATCACAGCAATGTTTTATTGCCAGCCTAAGGACTAATAAATGACCAGTGTTTTATTAATGGCTAATTAAAAAATAAATAAATAAAAGGAACAACATAAAGCCTTTTCACTTTGTCATTTCCTCAGGGACAAATTATTCTTTGAATCATTGCCTATGTCTAGCAGTTCTTTTAACATCTTCCAAATGTCAAAGTCTTTCCAGATTTTTTAAAAAAATCTTTGAATAACTTAACCAAGGAGCTGCCTGCAAAACTCAGTTTCTGTCGGTGATGAGGTATGTCACAGAAACCTGCTAACTGATGATGGAGCAGGTATTCTCAGCCGTGGTCTAGCCAAGACTTACTGTAGCCCGTCAGTCCCTAAAATTTCATTTATGGGACCACCACACTGCCATGACTTTCTGGACCCACGGACGTAACTAGCTTTAAGCATTTTCCACAGAGCCTATACATGATGAATATCAAGAAGAAGTACACGGATCTCCACAGCAATTGATTCTTCACTTATTCACAAACAAGTACCTTGCTTTCATCTTTAAGAGGCCTACTGATGGGAAAATGACAGCATCCAATAATGAAATGAAAAGACCAGTTGTTTTACTAGATGCCAGACTTTTGAGGTCAGGTGCCAACAAGGACCATCTCATTTGAGAAAGTTAGTAACCATCTCCTTCGCCGACCCAGCTGTGGATCACCTGCCATGCTCTTGTGGACCACAGAGACTGATTCAGAGGGTCAGGGCTATGTGGTGGGGAGGTGGTATGTACTGACAAAGAAATCCAGCTTACTAGAGAAGGATTGTTTGCTAGACAGTGAGCTCCTGGAGGCAGACACCACGGTCTATGGCTTTTGTATCCTCAGCACCTACTATAGTGCTGCCATGTAGGTCTTGCATGTTGATGGAGTGAATTGGTGGATGCTGAGGAACTTTGGGGAGTGGGATGTTCTAACAAAGCTTTGCATTTCTGCTTTAGTAGCAGTTCTTTTCCCACTGCTTCCAAAAGTCTGTGAATTGAAGGAATGGTTTGTAATTGTGAATGCATTTTCCTTGCACTTTCACTCAGGAAAGTTTTCAAAAAGTAATACTTGGGCTCCATCCTGAGAGATTCTGATTGAATTAATCTGGGGGTGGGAGTGGCCTGGACATCAGTATGTTTTAGAAGGTTTCTCATTTGATATTAATATAGAGCAAGGATTGGGAGCCTCTGGGCTAAAAAATGGGTAGGATCTGAAATTGAAAGCTCAAGATCATGTGTATTAGGCTCCACAGCTGATGAGGGTTGTTTGAGGACCCCACTGACATGTAAGTACTGGTTGTTGAAATGATGGAAATTGAATCTTCTGGAGCCATTTTTCAAAGCTTTTGTTACTTCTTTCATTTTCTTTGTTTCCTCTTCCCTTTGGTGTTTATTGAAGGCAGTTAACTGAGTAGTCCAGGAACTGGGTGCTGATTAATTTGGGTTCTGATACATCATCTGATATATGTGGTCTGGTCTAAATCTTCCAACATCTTAGCACCTCAGCTTTCTCACTGGTGAAACAGAGGTTTTGAGTTTTAGAATATTTCCAGCCTGAAATATAGCTTGGTAAGTGTGGACTTTTTGTGTCAATCCATCCCTGCAAAAATGATTTTATAGTGTTTGTGGTGCTCAAGCCAAAGTGAATGTTAAGAAAGTGAGTTAGTGGTTAAGGATTCGGCTGCTGATCAGAAGGTTGGCAGTTTGAATCTACCAGCTACTCCTTGGAACCCTTTGGAGCAGTTCTATTCTGTCATATAGGGCTTCTATGAGTTGGAATAGACTCAGTAGCAGTGGATTTTATTTGGATTTGATAGTGTATTATTTATGACAGTTTCCTTTTATTAGTCTAGTGTTTGAATAATTCCTGATTGTAAGGCAATCTATTTACAGGCATTTCCCCTCCTCAGTTATCTTGAAGAACAAATATCAAAGAATGCTAAAATGGCAAAGTCTAGCACTGCCATTGTCAAAAATACTTCTATTCATCAAATACTCTGTTTTAATATAAGGGAAGCCAAAATGGGCAAAGCAGGAAATTTTGGGTAATTGATGCTTATAATTCTTACATCCTGGTTAATTCTAACAGTTACCAACATTTATAAATTGCTTGCTTGTCATGTACCAGATGGTGTAAGGATTATGTACGTTATCAACTCATTCAGTACCCACAACACTCTATTGAAGTGTTCTCTACTACTATCCTGATTTTAAAGATGGAAACTGAAGCACATGAAAGTTAACTAACTTGCCTGAGATTGCTAACCAGGAAGGAGCAGATCTGGGTTTTCAGGTTAGGAGGACTGGTTCCTGACTACTAAGTCACATCACCTCTAGAAAACTAGTCTTTGCTTCCATGGTACATTTATGTATACAGCTTATCTTACCTAGACACAAACTTGTGTGGTGAGTGTTATTCTTAAATCTATTTTATAAATCAGCTCAAAAAGTGTGAATCATTTATGCAGGGTCACCTTGTATGCTACAGTATCTGAATTTGAACTTAGGCCTGACTTCAGCTAAGGGTCTTGTTTTAGTCACCTGGTATGCTCTAACAGAAAATACCATGAATGGATGGTTACATGAAGGGAAACTTCATTGACACAGTCCTGCAAGCTGAAAATCCATTTATGAGTTACGAGTCCATTCAATAGGAGAAATTGTTACAGTCCAGTAGGATGAGTCCAAGTTCCAGGAGAGTACCTCTTAGCACAGGAACCTCCGGTCCGAAGGACATGCTGTGCCCTTGGTCTTGGAGGTTCCCAACTTACTCTGTTCACTTCTCTCCTTATATCTCACAGCTTGTAACTTGAATCCTCCTCACCACTGCAACTGCTGCCCTCTCCATCATCGATATCACACAGAGGTAGGGTTCACAGCACGTGGGAGGAACTGCACCATTTTGGAACTCACAGCCAAGTCAAATCAATACATGTATTTTTGGGGGAACACAATGCAATCCATGACAGTGCTCTTTTCCATCTCTCTAAACATTTGCACAGTACATCACAGTTTACATTTTCACATCGTTACGTTGTTACAGCTTCGTAACAGCCTTATGTTGTTACATAGCTTCACATAACATGAAAAATCTGAATGTCATACTGGTCAACTGTAGTAACACTAGCCACTATTACAGATACACCTTGAAATCTCAGTAATTTAACACAATAGAGGTTTAATTATCACCAATGTACCATCCCGCTGTTAATGAAGATGGTTACAGGAATAATGGTGGTAATGTGGCTTCCTTCCATGCAGTCATTCAGGACCCAGGCTCAGGGAGGTGCCTCCGTCTTCAGTCCATGATTTCCAAAGCCACCTGGGCATTCCCAGCCAGTGGCAGTGGGAGAGAGTAGAGCATCATGCAGGAGGTCTTGATGGGCTTGGCCTGGAAGTGGCGTCTGTCTCTTTCACCTCTGTTGACCAGGACATTCTGTGGTCACTCCAGAAAGAGTTCAGGTCTGGAAAATATAGTCCAGCTGGGTGCTGAGGAATGAAGGCAATTGAGTTTGCTGAACAACTGGCAAGCTTCTGCTGGAACAGCTAATAATAATGAAAATATCAAACACTGATGGTTGCTATATGCCAGGCAGTCATCATTACCTCAGCCAGTTCTCACAACAGTCTTTGAGATAGGAACCATTTCTTATTGTTACAGAAATTGAGAGATATGAAGTGACTTGCCCAAGGTCACAGAGATAAATAGTAAGAGGCAAAACTCCAGTTCAAACCTTCTGAGTCAAGATTTGTAAACCCTCAGTATGTTTTACATCGTCTTAGGGGGAGTCTGGAGAGTGGGTTCCAGTTCCAATCTTGCCATTAATAGTACAACACAAGACTTGAGTGATTAGGCAGTTAAGTGGATGGTGTGAATTGTCTTCCCTCTGTCTTAGTCAAGGACCAGGCCATGAAAGTTCTGAGTCTGGTGTGGGGGTTGCTAAAAACTTGCTGCTGTTAAGTTAATTCCAGCTCATAGTGATCCTATAGGACAGAGCAGAACTGCCCCATAAAGTTTCCAAGGAGTGCCTAGTGGATTCAAACTGCTGACCTTTTGATTAGCAGCCATAGCACTTAACGTTATACCTCCAGGTTTTCCTTGGGGCTTGGTAACCCAAGAACCCACTGCCGTTGAGTTGATTCTGACTCATAGCAACCTTATAGGACAGGGTAGAACTGCCCCATAGAGTTTCCAAGGAACATCTGCTGGCTTTGAACCACCGACCGTTTAATTAGCACTATGGCACTTAACTACTACTTCACCAGATTTTTCTTGGAGAGAGTTGGTAGAACTGCTTGATTTACTTCTAATTAGCCACCCTTTTCTGAATCCTGCTTCCTGTGTGTTCTAACAGATGTAAGATGATCTTCCCCTGATTATTCCTGGTACGTTCTGGTTGCAGCTGCACTTAGGTATGTTAGCAGGTGCCTGCCTTTACATTGGCGTTTAAGGCAGTGCATTTCATACTCAAGCATGCTGGTGAATCACCCAGAATCTTGTTAAAATGCAGATTCTCCTTCAGTAGCTCTCGGGTGGGGCCTGAGATTCTGGTGTGCCACTGCATTTTCCATAGCAAGGCCATAGTTCTTGGATAATGAATACAATTAGCCTGTTCCCTTTTCAGTTTACTTTAACACTTTGGTTTATATTTTTGATTTCATTTATTTTATTGTATGGGAGCTAATATGCCTGCATTCTCAACTGGATTTCCAGTTTCTTGAGGGTTGGACTGTTTATACTTGAAAACTTCATGTCTGATTTAGTGCTAAATTCATAATATTTGCTAGATCTATGTTTTCTGAATGGATGACTACTTCAAATCTGGAGAAAGGCTTCAGGGAGTTCTGTTTGGGGGCAATGTCAAGGGCGTTACTTCTCACCCGATGGGAAGCGGTGTGAAAACTGTTAGCTCTGACCACCACAGGTCCCAGAGGCCTTTAAGTAGTTTTGGACCCCTCACTGTTCATATAATAGTAAAACGGGGTACAAGGCCAAAGAGTAGAGGGGTAAATAGGAAAGTGTAGGACTAATGCTAATTTGGGAAGTACAGGACAAAGCATCTTGTAGACACCATCCATAACATTCTGATCAGCCAAACGTGACTAATTGCAGTTCCTGTTTGGCTATTTCCCTTCAGTAGTAGCTTTTCAAACTGGGAGGGTGCTTGCAGCCCAAACTAAAATAAAAAGCTAGAACACAATTCTTCTCCAGCAAAACCCTTGTCACACTTTTATTTTTCCACAGAAAAACTCTATTTTCTTCAAAGAATCAGAGTCTCTGAGGGCCACAGCTGTCTGAAAACAGCCCATGTTGTGAAGACTCCTCTAGAAGCAGTGGGCCCTTGAGCTTATCTGAGGCCCCTCCTCTCATTCCTATCATTAACCTGTTACTCACTGGAAAAAAGACGGCATGGTGCCAGGTGCCTAGAAGAGAGAGGTTGTTTCTCTCAGGTGTTCAAATATCCTGGAGACAAGACTTGTTGGTAAAGCACGGGTTGTAGGGAGAAAGACAGAATAGGTGAGGAGAAGATAGAGTTGTCAGAAAAATGTGGGTTATGCCTTTTTGTGGGTTCACTGTTATTCTCAAAAATAGGATGGGAACCCGTGGTGCTTTTTCCCAGAGATGCACATACTTGCACCGTTTTGCATATGAAGTCAGTAAATTCAGGGCTTCCCAACCTAAGAATCCCTGGAATAAAGAGGCATAAAGACTAAGGCGTGAATACAGTGGGACAGGATTTAAAGAGATTTTATCTCTCCCTTTTTCCCTTTGGCCCCAACTGCAATTTCACACATGTAATAGTCATGGACATGGTTTTACTCTTGTTATTATTAGTCTGCTTGGAGGAGGCCTCCTGGCATCTCTTCAAACACTGAGACAATCTCAGAAACAATCGGAGATGTCAACAGCCGTGATAATTGTGCTGCCTGGGTCGCTGTGTTAGTTCTGCTTCTTTAGCGAGATTAGATTAATTATTGTTCCAGGCATGGGTGCAATGTTCCCTATCAAGACCTATCCCAGATAGTCTCTGCTCATTGTTCTGTCCATCTGCAGTGTTGTCATTGGGTGACTACTAAGTCACTCTGGTAGATCGTCCTCAACACTGTTTGGAATAACTTTCCTTACAGCTTTGCAAACACAAGCATTTGTAGCAAAAATGTGGAGGGGAGAGGGGAGAAGAGGCAGCTTATGTTCATCATCAGGAAAGCACAGTGTTTTCTTTTAGCATGAGTCTATGCAGTTACCATGATTTCCCACTTAAAGACTGAAACAAGATTCCTTGTCTACTCTGCTCCTCTGGTTTGTGACAGTGGTGACAGATGGCCTCTGTCTCCCTCTTGGGGCATGGCACCTTGCAGGGATGGCGAGCTTTTCATTTGAGTTGCAGCGGGATAGGGAGCTTGACTGTGCACGTTAGTACAGTGCTCGGGGCGTCTTGCATCTCATCTCCAGAGTTCCTGCTCTGTGCATTCCCAGAATCATGTGAGCTGTTTCCCAAGGGGTGGAGAACAGCATATATTTGTGTTTCGATTAAATTAGTACCTTTACAACTAGGAAAAATAATGCAGAATTGTTATTTTGACGTTTTGGCTGCTTAACGTCTGTTTGGAAACCCTGGTGGCACAGTGGTTAAGTGCTATGGCTGCTGACCAAAAGGTTGGCAGGTCAAATCCATCAGGCATTCCTTCAAAACTCTGTGGAGCAGTTCTACTCTGTCCTGTAAGGTCACTAGGAGTCGGAATCGACTTGACGGCAGGGGGTTTGGGTTTTTTGGGTTTTTAACATCCTTGGTAACTGGGAGGTTAAGTGCATGGGTGCTAACCAAAAGATCAGTGGTTCAAACCCATCAGCTGCTCCTCGGGAGAAAGATATGGCAGTCTGCTTCCATAGAGGTTATGACCTTGGAAACTCCATGGGCCTCTTCTACTCTATGCTATGAGGTTGCCAGAGCTGGAATTGAGAGGAGGGCAGTGGGTTTGGTTAACATCCATTTGCCCTCTTGATTTCACCCCCTTTCTCTCTAGAGAATTACCTTTTTCTCTATCCCGGTGTGGTGGGCTCATAGGTAGGTGCTCTGGCCTACCCTACATGAGGAGCAGTTTGGGGACTCCCTCCCTGCACCTTATGCCACGAACAGCGTGACTAAGGGATTAAAGATGGTTGCAGAGCAATCATTTCTAGCGAGAGTAGACCCATCCTGGGCTGTCTTATACTCCATGTCACCAGACAAAAGATCACAAAGTGATGACTTTAAAGGACTGCAATTTATTTTCTCACAGTTCTGGAGGCTAGAAGTCCTACTCAGGGTCTCGGCTGTTCTGAGGGCTTCTGGGAGCTGCTAGCAGTCCATGGACTTCCTTTGCATTTGCCTCCGTTGTCATGGGATGTCTGTCTGTGTTAGTTTTCTCCATTTGTAAGATGCCTGGTGGCATAGTGGTTTGGAAACCCTGGTGGCACAGTGGTTAAGTGCTCCAGCTGCTAACCAAAAGGTCAGTGGTTAGAATCCACCAGGTGCTCTTTGGCAACTCTACTCTGCCCTATAGGGTCGCTATGAGTCAGAATCAACTCCACATCAACAGGTTTGGTGCTTTTCTTCCTTTTTTTTAACTTCAATGTGATTTAACGGATAGTATCTTAAAAAACAAACAAACAAACAAACAAATCCATTGATGTCGAGTCCAACTCATAGTGATTCTACAGGACACAGTAGAACTGCCCCCACAGAGTTTCCAAGGAGAGGCTGGTATATTCAAACTGGCAACCTTTTGGTTAGCAGCTGTAGTTCTCAACCACTGCACTACCAGGTTCCTAATACCTTTAAAGAAAGACCTTGTTTCCCTGAACAAGGTCACATTCACAGATACAGGGGTTAGGACTTCAATATATCTTCTTTTGGTTGGGGGAGATACAGCTTAGTTCATAACACAGGGCAATCAAATCAAGAATCTCAGGGTATAGGGTCAAGGCATCAATATACTTTAAAAGCTTTAAAGTCTTCCCAGATGATTTCAGTGTACATTCAGGGTGAGAGCCACTGCCAAAAAGATTGCTTCCAAAGCCTTCAAAACTGCTGAGATTGCCCTGCCTAACTTGGTATCCTCCTTGGTGTTAATATGAAGCCTTCCTTTAACTCCTCAGATTATTTGCATTAATCAAAGTCAGTTTTGTTGCCTAACAGATGACCCAATTTTAAGATGAAAACCAAATTGTATGGATACGTGCTACACCGGAGCGAGGGCAGGTAGGCTGCCGTGCCAGTAAAACTGAAACTAATGGGTTTGACAGCTTAAGGCCAACAAATACGCTTCCTCTCCTAATGGGAAAGCCAAATCTACTCATGGAAGATAAGCCAATTATTCCACCAACACGGAGACTGGGGATTTGCATGGTATTAAGAATTTTTTTTCAGAATCCTTGAAAGGTTTAAAGCCAAAGGACCTTCTAAGCGCCAACATGGTCCTTTTACCATCTCTAGATCTATTAGATAGAAATTAACACGTAGCCAAATAACCTCTTACCGGCAGCAAATGTGTGTAAATCACAAACTTTGCAAGCATTCTTCAAGGAAGTTTGGCAACTCGAGGGCTTTCTGGACCTCCAAAGCGTTTGTAAGTGCCTTCGATTCCCAGTTGGCGTGATGGGAGAGGTAATTGTATTTTAGAGAACGAGGTAGTAAGTGGCCAGTGAAAAATGGAAATTTTTCCAAAAGACGAGTTTCATTTTGATTGTGTTGCGAATCTGGAAAAGAGCCCCTTCGGTCTGATGCTTTTGCCCAGGGTACATGACCAAATTTCAGGTTTCTAAAGAGTAGTGCAGAGTTGTCTCATGCAGCTTTTGTGGGAGAAGAATTCATAGTTTGGTGGGCCTTGCTGTGCAAAATTTATCTGCGTTTGTAGTCACATTGCTTTTCATCATAGTTAAATATTGAAGCAGAGTAATCTTGATAGGAAGTAAATGGTGCCCAGAGAGGAGATCTAACCCTCCTTGTAGTAAGTTTCACGCATGTCTAGTCCACAGGGATTCTTGTCAAGTGTGTTAACCAGCTTCTCTTCAGCCACTTGTAGAAGGAGATCAGAAGTTAGAATGAATGGCACTTTAAAGGATGAAAAGTAAAATCTCTTTTCACCTACAAATAACCCTTGAAGTCACTAGGCTTCCTTCTGACATCTATCTATGAAGCAGGAGCTTAGAATCACCAGATCTCTGAGTTGGAAGGCATGGGAGGGGGCACGGGCAAGGCCATTCATGCAGTCCTGCAATACAACTTTAACACTAATTTCCAGTCTAATGCACATCTCAAGCCTAACATGCCCAAGACACAGCCCTTGAATTCTACCAGAGATGTATTCCTCTCATCTCACTATGGATGGGTTCCAAATACATCTACCTCTTAGTATCTCTACCTGTGCTGTGCCTCAGATGCAACCACCTTGATTCTTGCCTGGCCATGTAGTAACTTCCTAACCAGTTGTCTTGCTTCCACTCTTGCTTTTAATCCTTCAGCACTGCAATTCATTTTCCACAATACACCCAGAATGATCTTTTAAAGCACACCAGTAAAAACAGTTGTCATCAAGTTGGTTCTGACTCAGGGGGACCCCACCCCATGTGTATCACAGTAGAACTCTGCTTAGTAGGGTTTTCAGTGACTGAGTTTTCAGAAATGTATCTCCAGGTCTTTCTTCTGAGGTGCCCCAGGTGAGATCAAACCTCTAGCCTTGTGGTTAGCAGCCAAGTGTACTAACCATTTGTATCACCTAGAGATTCCTATAGAGCACATAAATTAAATTATATTACTCCCTCATTCAAATGCCTTTCTACTCTGCCTGATTGGGTCACTGTGAGTCAGAATTGACTCAACAGCAGTGGATTTAGGATTTGGGTTTTTGATATCCTCCCATTCTCCATAAAATGAAACCCCAACTCCTTCTGGTAACCTTAAGGTTCTATGTGATCTAAATCTTACCCCTTTGTAGTCTTGTATTACATAATAATTCCCTTTGCTCACCGTGTTCCAACCCTAGTAACTTTTTTTGTCCCTCAAACACGTCAACCTTATTCCTACCCCAAAGCCTAAATGCAGCCTAGAGTCTCTTTCCCAACCATGACTGTTATTAGGTACCATCAAGTGAGTTCTGACTCACAGTGACCCTATGTACAGCAGAGTGAAAGACTGCCCAGTCGTGAGCCATCCTCACAATCATTATGCTTGAGTCAGTTGTTGCAGCCATTGTGTCAGTTCATCTCACCAAGGGTCTTCCTCTTGTTGACTGACCTTCTACTTTACCAAGCAGGATGTCCTTCTCCAAGGACTAGTCCCTCCTGATAACATATCCAAAGTATATGAGTTGAAGTCTCACCATCCTCACCACTAAGAAACATTCTGGTTGTACTTCTTCCAAGACAGATCCTTGCATTCTTCTGGCAGTCCATGGTATAGTCAGTATTCTTTGCCCAAACTGTAATTCATAGGGGCTAATTCTTCTTTGGTCTTCCTTATTCATTGTTTAGCTTTTGCCTGCATATGAAACCTTAGTCCTGAAAGTCACATCTTTGCTTTTTTTTTAAACATGTTAAACTCTTTGGCAACAGATTTGCCCAGTGTGATGTGTTTGATTTCTTGACAACTGGTTCTAGGGGTGACTCCTTCTAAGCTTCCATGACTACTCCTTCTCATCTCAGATCTTAGCTCCAACATCAGCTCTTCTGAGGTGCTTTTCCCAATCACTCAATCTAAAGTAGCCTGGTACTCTCTAACACACCATTTGATTTTCTCTTCTTTATAGAACTTACCACTTTTGAGTCCTATTCAGTTCTTTCTCTTTCCCTACTAGAACCTAATCACCATGAGAGCAAGCCAAAGGCAAGGACTTTAAAAAAAATTACTATTCATCATGTGTCTCCAGTACTTAAATAGTATCCAGCACAAAGTGGGTGACGAAAGGTCCTCATCTGTAGCCACAACATTCAACATTAAGTTGCCACACCTAAATATGTAACTTATTAGTAAGTGAATTATTTTTGAGAAAACTAGAAAGTCAGCATTGTAGCCCATACAAAGACCAGTTGGCTTGTGCACAAGTTTAGATATGATATCACTTTCAAAGAAATATCACTCTATCCTCCAAAATAATGAAAAAGGTATTAGAATTTTTACTGAAATAAAAACCCTGGAGCATTGTAAAACTTCTTAAACATCTTCTGTCTTCATTTTATTCTTTTCTAGAACTTTCCTTTTTCCTCATTTACAGTGCAAAAATAAAATTTAAAAATGAAAATATTAAAAAGAGTACACTGTGGCAAGGCAGTAGTCACCTAGTACCAACACATTTATTTTTACTTAACCATTCTTTAAAATTACCAGTGAAGTCTGTATTGAGTAGATATGTGCACACAAAATAAAAGTTCATTAGAATTTAAATGTGCAATTAGAGTAACAGCTATTGTATCACCGTTGCCAGATCTTGACGTTTGTGAGAGCTGCAGTGCCAGACTGACCTGGGTTCAAATCCCAGCTCCGCTATTTGTTGTAGCTGTCATCCTGGATAAGTTACATTACCTCTCTGAACCTGAACCTGAACCCTATGAAACAGGGATGCTAATGAGGATGACCTTATGGTATCCTTTTTGAAGATTAGAAGAGATAAATATGTAAAACACCTAGCACAGTTCTGGGCTTCTGGTAAATCCTCAATAAGCGCTGATTTTAAAACTATAAATTATCTTTGTTAATGAGACTAAAGCATATTCGTATTATCTTGGGACCTCCTCTAAGTTTCTCTGCATGCTCTGTCTTTGCTACCATCCCCCAGGGCCCATCCCAGAATTCCTGTGCCCTCTTTCCTCTTTCCAATCTTTCTGACAGTTTGAACCCCATATCTGAACTGAGCTGCCTGGGCTCTGGTGGCTTGTGCTGTAGCTAGAATAAGTTGTGTTGTTTACATTACTCATGAACCAGCTGGCTGGACCCTATGTAAACTTCTGATATATCCCATTCCTTCGGGCATAGTGGAATTGGCTTCTGTATGCTAACTATGTCAGGGATGGTTTAAATAGTTGGGGACCAGCTTGAATGGTGCAATAAGGGTTATTTATATATTTGGATTCCTCAGTTCTCCTCTGCCTGATCTCTTTATATTACTAGCTTAGGCTTCCTAATAGCACGGTGGTCTCGGGGTGTCTAGACTTCTTCGATGGAAGCTGGCTTCCTCCCAGGGAGGAAAGCCAAAGCTGCCAGGACTTTAAAAGCCTGCTTCAGAAGTCCTGGAACATTTCTTCCATCACATTATACTAGTCTAAAAATTACAAGGTAAGCCCAGATGCAAAGGGAGGAGAAATAGACTGCACGTCTTAATAGAAGATGTGCATACTGGAAGCGGGTGGGGATTGTTAGCAGCCACCTTCAGAGATGATTTACCTCAGCGAGAAGTACCCATTGGCTCTTGCAAACAGGTGAGAGGAGGGGTGCGTTCTGCTCCCACAGTGTGCACTCCCTTCTGGCCCTCTTACATTAACCAGTGGGGGTGGGGAGTAGGGGCTGACTCTTCGCCCGGATAACTCTTGGTGAGGAAATGTAGGCAGTTTGCCCCAAAGCTCATAGCTCTTTAAATTTAAATGTGAACCTCAGAATCTTTTGTGCTCAGTGTTTTCTGAACCTCTGCACTGAACGTTTAAAAAACAAAATTCCATTTAACATCCGGCCGTATAAAGAAGGTTGTTCTCCGTTTCCCTCCGTGTCAGCCTTTTGACTGTCATCTTCATCCAGCTTATTTCAGCAAGTATGCTCTCTGTCTAAACTCAGGAGCTGAGTAGATCCAATTACTGCTTAAATAAATTCCTCACTATCTGAACTTGGCTTACTCTAAAGGTTAAGTATTATGGCATCCATCATTATCCAGATTCATATCCAAACTCTTAGTGTCTATACCCAGGAACTGAATAGGTTTAAGTAGCAAGAGATACTTACAGTTTACTTACTTAGTTGAGTGCTTTTTGAGGGTGGCAGGGTCCATATTCCAACCAGAATGCAAACATTATTGCACAGTAGGATCTGTGTCTGTCTTAGCCCTACAGCCTGGTACAGTGCCTGGCATACAATATGTGCTCAGTAAATATTTGCTGATTGAGTAAGTGAAGAGGACAGCATCTGCAGAGGCTTACTCTTCCCTGAAACTTGGGTAAGCATTTTTGCTTTCCATCTTGGTTCTGAACAGTTATTTTTGGCACCAACTTGCATAATCTCGGAGTCATCTTTTCAGATGCCACCTAGTGCATTAGCTGCTCTTTGAACTGTATCAAAAATATTCATTTGATAAATGTGCTTTGGTTAAGCACTTGCTATGAGCCAACCCTGCGGTAGCTACTCTGGGTGATAAGAAAGAAATGGAAAATGTGATTCTGGCTATTAGAGAAGTTCTTTGAGGCTTTTGATACAGCTGATTTTTTTTAGGTTAGGCTTTCAAGGCAGACTCTGTAACTTGGCTTTGCTCTCCCCCACCCATGTGCTCAACTCCCTGCTTCCTATCCCTCCCCCTTCACGGTGTCTGGGTAATGCTCTTGCTATCTCACAGATTCGGTGCACTTATTCTCACTTTATCAATATGTTACTATCCACTGCTCAACCTGTCGTAGATGTATTAAATCACTAAAAGCAGGTTTTCAAATAAATTCCTCACTTTCCGAATTCTTGCTGCTGGTGCTATCAGAAAATCAGGAATTAAATGAGTTTGGATAACACAGTATCTCTCAGTTTCCAAATTGAAATGATTCAAATAATGAAGTATAGTTGTAATTGCAGTTTGTTTATTTTAGATATGTTTGTGAGTTTACTGTGTTCCGTTCTGTCTGCTTGGCCACTGACATAGAGTCTTGAACAACAAGGATGAGGTCACTGCTGTAACAGAGATAAGATTTTTGTAGGAGAAGACTAAAGACATGTGTGTATGTATACAAATGTATGTGATTAAATAGAGATATTAATAAGTATTGTGAGGAAAATAAGTAGAAATTGTAAAGGAAAAATTATTGCTAATTGTATATGTGGAGAATGTTGTACATAATATCTAATAATAACTACTAATATTTACTTAGTGCTGTGTGCCAGGCATTATTCTGTGTCTTAACCACAATTAATTCATAATCACAATAACTCTGTGAGGTGGCCAGAAACCCTGGTGGTGCAGTGGTTGAGTGCTACATTTGCTAACCCAAAGGTTGGCAGTTCAAATCTGCTGGGTTTTCCTTGGCAAGTGTATAGGGCAGTTCTACTCTGTCCTATAGGGTCACTATGAGTCAGAATCAACTCAGCAGCACTGGGTATGGTTTTTTGATGAGGAGGCCACTGTTTCCAGTTTTCCAGATGGTATAGCTGAGACACAAGAAGATTAAGTATGAGGTCTGCCAATTAAGTTAGCAAACTCATCTTAGGAAAGTGCTACATACATCATTGCTGAGTATAACTATGGTCCCCCTTTAAGTACTCTCCTTGGGAAGCTGAATATAACTATAGTTCCCCCTCTAAGTACTCCCCTTTGGAAACTATGCACCTATGCCAGTGCCCAGTCTACTCTTCAAAGCCATTTTTGGAACTCTTTTTCTGGAATGACCATCACAGCTGTGGTTGTGTTACCGTTGATGTCCTGAATATCATCAAAATGTCTTCCTTTCACTATTTCCTTTACCTTCAGGTAAAGAAAAAAGTCATTGGGGACCTGATCAGGTAAGTAGGGAGGGTGTTCCAACACAGTTATTTGTTTACTGGCTAAAAACTCCTTCACAGACAACTGTACAATTAAGTTTGTGAAGTTGCCACCAGGCCACTGTGTTCAATGGAACTCATTCAATTGGAACTCCAGAAAGAGTTCCAAAATTGCTTTGAGCGGTAGACTAGGTGCTGGCATCAGTGAATAGTTTCCCAAGGGGAGTACTTCGAAGGTGACGGTAGTGATATTCAGCAGTGAGTATGTACCACTTAGAACAATTAAGTTCATGGACTTAATTATCTGACTTCATATTTACTCAAGGTGATATAGTAAGTCAGTGGTAGCACTGAGATTCTAGCCGAGATAGTCTGGCTTCAGAGCCCACTCCAGAATCCCAGATACCCAGAAGCCAGTGCTAGGGGAGAAGGAAGATGACATGGGTAGAATAATAAGGGAAGAAGACTTCCCAGCACGGAGACAGCAGGCATTTGGAACCTCCGGAGGGAAGGACCTTCAGAGAAGTTCATGTAGAATTTTGTGTCTTCTTTTTGCAGAACTTAGTCTTCTGATCGTCACAAATCGGTGTTTACCACCCTTATAAGCCCCCACCCCCACCTGGTCGATACACCAGTGATTCTGTTGCTGGAACCTGATTTCTAGTAAGGGTCTGCTCCAGTAACTTCCACAGAAGACGACAAACCATTGTTCATGAAAAGTCAGTTTTAATCAGGGATTTTTATGTTACTACTTTCAGTCTTGGAGAGGCACGTGAGAGACAGGGAAAAAAAGACTGAATGCCTCTTAGCTGGATTCTTCCAAGTCTGTCCCCAGGTACACTTTGGTTTCTTGAATTGTCCATGGAACTAATTTCATTGCTTGCCGTTTGTCATGAAGTCTTATTGATTTATCCAAGATGACATCTAATGGTAACGTAGTATCTCCCACTTTTATTGTTAGATAAACCTAATGAGCAAACCGTAAATACTGATACATGAAGGAAACAGTTATTTTTTTATTACCAAAAGTTGCTTCATGGAATATCGTGTGATCTCATGGAAAGAGCATAAGCTTGTAAGTCAGTAAGACCTGGGTCAAGACCCCAGATCAATCTCTTGTGAGCTGTGTGACCTTGAGAAAGTAACATAATCTTAGAACTTTGGTCACCATGTGTCTAAAGATGGGGGTGACACGTGCCTCATACAGTTGTCTATTAAAGCCAAGTGAGATTATGCAGGTAAGATTCCTAGCACAGTGCCTGACAGTGGCACATGCTAGTCAACTTCTGTTTTTTTTTTCTTTTTAATGTAAACTTGCTGTGGGAACACTGGTGGCGTAGTGGTTAAGTGCTACAGCTGCTAACTGAAAGGCTGGCAGCTCAAACCCACCAGGCATTCCTTGGAAACTCTATGGGGCAGTTCTACTCTGTTCTGTAGGGTCACTATGACTAGGAATTGATTCAACAGCAGTGGGTTTTTTTAAAACTTGAAGTATGAAGCATAGCATAGGCACAGAAACATGCACAAACCATACATTTACAGGTTGATCAGTTTTCACAAAAGAGCATACATATGCAACTTGCACCTAGATCAAGAAACTGAATATTCCTAGCCTACCTGAAAATTCCCTCAGTCCTCTTTCCAATCACTATCCTATCTTGCCATAGATAAGCTTTGACTATTTAAAAAAAATATATAAATGGAATTATAGTATGTGTTGTTTTGTGTCTGCTTCTGCTCAATATATTTGTGAGATTCATCCATGTTGGTATGTGTAGTTGCAATTCATTCATCCTCATGCTGTATAATGTCTCAGTATGTGAATATGTTACAATTTATTGTTTATACTGTTAATGGACAAATGGATGATTTCCTTTAAGCTATTATGGATTTTACTGCTAATTATCATTTTAATACATGTCCTTTGATGAATATATGAGTATATAGGCATTTCTATTATATGTGTATATATTTTTATTGAGCATGTTTCTAAGAGTCGAGTTGCTAGATTGTAGGACATGCTAAGGAAAGGCCAGTCCCTAAAGAAGGACATCATGCTTCGTAAAGTAGAAGGTCATTGAAGGAGAGAAAGACTTTCAATGAAATGAGTTGACTCAGTAGCTGCAGTAGTAGGTTCAAACATAGCAGAACCCGGCAGTGTTCCATTCTGTTAGACAGCACCTAACAACAAGGATGTGTATGTTCAGCTTAATAAACACTGTCAGTTTCCAAAGTGGTTCTGTCTCCAACTGCACATACCCCTCCCACCTTTTTAACAAAAGGAAATACCTTGGGGATCTTTTTAAAAAAATTTATTTGTCATTGTGTTTTATCAAAAAAAATGGTAAACTTTTGTCAAAAGTTTTGTCAAAGTTTACCATTTGAGTCCATTTCTCACACGAAAACTTACACACATGTTGTTATGTGACCCTTGCTCTCCCCACACTTGAATAGCACATTCCTCCCCTCCACCCCGTATTTGTCATGTCCATTCAACTAGCTCTTGTCTGCTTCTGTCCTCTCATCTCACTTCCAGACGGAGCTGCCCATTTACTCTCCTGTGTCTACTTAAATTGAGAAGCAGTCTTCCCCAGTATTGTTTTATGTTTTACAGACCAGTTCAATCCTTGTGGAATTGGCTTCTAGAATGGTTTCAGTTCTGGGCCAACAGAGAATCTGGGGACCATATCTTCTAGGGACCTACCAATCTGTCAGACCATCAAGTTACATCTTTTTACTAGAATTTGGATTCTGTACCCTACATTTCACCCACTCCTTCAGGGACTGTTTGTTGAGTTCCTGTAAGGGCAGTCATTGGTGGTGGCCAGGCACAATATAGTTCTTCTGGTCTTGTGCTGATGTAGTCTCTGGATTATGTGGCTCTGTCTGTCTCTCGAGCTTGTATTTTCCTTATGTCTTTGATGTTCTTCATTCTTCTTTACTCCAGCTGGATTGAGACCAGCTGATGATTCTTAGAGGGCCACTTGCTGGCTTTTAAGACCCCAGATGCCATTCTCCAAAGTGGGACACATAACATTTTCTTAATAAGCTTTGTTACATCAGTTGTTCTAGATGTCCCCTGAAACCATGGTCCCCAGACTGCTGTCCCTGCTACTCTGTCTATTGAAGTGTTTGGTTGTATTTAGGAAACTTCTTAGCTCTTCATTTAGTCCAATTGTTTTGACTTCTTCTCTGCTGTATGTTGTCCCGCCCTTCACCTTATTCTTACACCCGGTGGTGTAAGGTTGGCAGTCAAAATCTGGCAGGTGCTCCTTGGAAACTTCTAAGGAGCAGTCCTGCTCTGTTCTATGGGGTCACTATAAGTCAGAATCAACTTGATGGCTGTGGGTTTGGATTTATTTTTTGGGATATTATTTAATAGTGAATACCCTTCTCCCTCTTTCCCCACCCTTGTAACTATCAAAGACTATTTTCCTCTCTGTCTAAATCTTTGCTTGTGTCTTTATAATGAGCCAAGCCAAGTGATATCTTATTTGTCCTTTTGCAATTAATTTCACGCAGTGTAATGCCTTTCAGATTCCTCCATTGTGAGATATTTCACAAACTCATTGTTGTTCTTTGTCATTGTGTAATATTCCATTATGTAAATGTACTGTAGTTTGTTTATCTAATTATCCATTGATGGGCTTAGGCAATGAACACTGGTAAGCATGTATCTATTTGTGTGGCAGCTCTTATTTCTCTAGGATACGTTCCAAGAAGTGGGATTGCTAGATTGTATGGTGTTTCTATTTCTAACATTTTAAGAATGCATCAAATCAATTTCCAAAGTGATTTTACCATTTTACACTCTCACCATCAGTGTGTACGTGTCCCGGTCTCCCCACAGCCTCTTTTAGATTTATTGTTTTCTGCTTTTTGGATTAATGCCAGCCTTGTTGGGGTGAGATGGTATCTTATTGTAGTTTTGATTTGAATTTCTCTAATGGCTAATGCTCATGAACACTTTTGAGGATGTTTTAAATTTGTGACTTAGTACATTTAGTACATGTGATTCTACTTGCCGAAGTTTTATTAACACGCTGTTGTTGTTTTTGTTGTTGTTAGGTACTGTAGAGTTGGTTGTGACTCACAGCAACCCTATACGCTAAACAGAACAAAACACAGCCCAGTCCTGGGCCATGCCCACAATCACTTGTGTGCTGAAGCCAATTGTTGGAGTCACTGTGTCAGTCCTTCTTGTTGACGATCTTCCTCTTTTTCAGGGACCCTCTACCTTACCAAGCATGGTGTCCTTCTCCAAGGATCGATTCCTCCTGACAACATGTCCAGTGTATGTGAGAGGTAGTCTCGCCATCCTTGCTTCCAAGGGGTGCTCTGGTTTTCTTCCAAGACAGATCTGTTTGTCTTCTTTTGGCAATCCTTGGCATATTCAGTATTCTCCAGCACCACAGTTCAAAGGTATCAATTCTTCTTCAGTTTTCCTTAATCATCATCTTGCTCTCACATGCCTATGATGTGATTGATTAGTTTCCAACACATTAATATGCTACACCTTCATAATATTCCCACTATTTAAGTTGAAACATGTGCGTGTGTTATAACTTTATTCCCAGGAGTTTATTTTCCCAGGAATTTCTCCATCTTGGTCATGAAAATAGTCTTTTTACAGCTTCAAATGTGGTAGGGCTTAAACCGACTCATTTTCAGTAATGGTTTCTGTGTTTATTGCAAGCTGCTCTCACCTCCAGATTCTGTGAATATAACCCTTCCGTTGTTTGCTTGCTGTCACTGACTTTTGGCTTGCTGTTCTAACGGGGAGCGGGAACAGGCGATAGGTTACACTCACTTTCCATATTCCACTCAGATGACATGCAGAGAGTTCTGCCTTCAAAACTGCCTCAAGAATTGTTGATTTGGGATCTTGCTCATCAGGTAAATTTTTCCCCTTCGGATTTGAGAAGTTGTATATCGTTATTCCATCTTCACCATCACTGTCTCTTGTTGCCTGCCTAGTATGTCCAGAGAACTGAATGAATCACTTTACCTGTGTTATTTCATTTTAACAACAAGTTCCTCAAATAGGTGTCATTTCAGATTATCAATCTGACCAAGGCATAGAAAAGTTAAATACATTGTTCAGGGAGGTGGAGCTCCTAGGTGGAGGAGTCAAGATTCTAACCTCAGCATGCAAGGCTCTGAAACAAACAGAAACAACAAAAAACTCAACCAACCAGTTGCTGTTGCATTAACCCCTGAATGTCAGGGTAGAACTTTGTTCCATAGTGTTTTCAATGGCTGATTTTTAGGAATTAGATTGCCAAGTCTTTCTTCCAAGGCATGCCCAGGTAAACTTGAACCTGTGTTGACAGTTTTATTACCCAGAGACTCCCTTAGACTCTGAAGTTAGAGCTAGTTTCTCTCTGTCACGCACCTTTACATCTCTGTATTCTCTCAGAAGCACTTAAATTACAAGTTGCAAAACAACCCTTCACAAAACTCTTTAAAGTGAATCTTAGCATGAATGTTCTATTCACTCTAAGTTCCTTAGTTGGTTGTCAGAAGACTCTCCAGTGGCTACCTATTGTCTAGGCTTTTAGTTAATAATGGTTGGAAGTGGTGCAGCGCTAAGCTCCTGTCTCTCCATCCCTCCTTGCCGGCCAGCTCAATATTCTGCTGCCAGCAGAGCCTTTCTCTCCTACCCCTGCTATATGACACCCCCACGCTTGAGACTCCTTGGGTTTGAAATCAGTTGTCAAGTTTCTGTGCAAGACATCCAGGCTGCTTCCCACTCCTGCCTCCTTTCCCACCCCCTGTTTCTTGCTAATCATCTGCTGTTCCCACTGCCATCAAATTGAGCCTTCACTTGCTTGTTCTGCTATTTCAGGTCAGAAGGAAGCAGTGGGGACAGTTCCCTTCTTCTACCATATGTGCTCTCTGGGAGGTTAATGTAGCAATATTTGTAACAATTAGTGAAAACAGAGTCTTCTTCCCACCTGTAGCTACAATTCTGGGTTTGTTTTTTATGGCCAGATTTTTGGCATCTAGGAGTATACTTCCAGGACTACAAAGCATTTCAGTAGTAAAGTGAAATACTCCAATGTTCTACCTCTGGTATAATAATGCCAAAATTTATTGAGAACTTTCCATATGCTAAGCTTTTTTCAGGATGCATTATTACATGACATACATTCTTTGATCAACACAACAGCCCCATGAGTTATTATCCCCATTGCACCGATGACGAAATAGAAGCACAGAGAAGTTAAGAAATCTACCCATGGTTATCAGCTAGAAAGTTGTACAGCCAAGATTTGAACCCAGGTAGTTTAATTCTAGTAATTATATTTACTCATTTATGCCACTCTGCCCAGTAGGTTGAATGAATTGCTTTCTGGATCTGAAGTTAGGAAGCTGAGATGGATCCTGGCTCTGCCCTTTATTAGTTGGTGATTTAAGGCAAGGAGGTGGATACTCCGTTTCCTTATTTGTCAAATGGCGACAAGCTGTGCTGATACGATGTCAAATGAAGATCTTCGTGTCAAAGTGCTTCAGGAGCCATAAAGTACAGGCTAGATGTAGCATCATGAATATTGTCTCTGTGAATTACTTCTCTTGAGACGTAGCCTCAGTTAATACAGATTTGATTTAAAATACACAATAGGCTGGAAGAATCTGGCATTAGAAAATCATCTGACCTTTTGTGAGGTAACAGGTTTTTTCCACCATATTTTTGCTGCATCCAAACTGTGAAAACATCCAGTTTTAGCACTTCGGAAGCACATAAAAATATTTGAATGATTTATGAAATTAGGCCTCGTTTGATACTGGAGTTCTGTTTTTATAAAGACTCTAAAAGCAGATTATGTCAAAGACCAGGCTGTTAGGAGTGCCACCCCTCCCATCAGTTTTTCTATACCAAACTCCTGAGCCACTCAATTTCATAGGAAAACACCTCGTTGCCAGTGTGACAGTACCTTAAGTGGGAAGCAACATGGCATTCATAGGAATTTCTGGGCCTTGTGCAATGCTGGCTTCTCAAGATACCACAAGACTAGCCTGCTGCTAAGGAGAAGCTGAGTTGATTGCTTGTCCTAGCCAGGGAGAGTGCCGTCTTTAAGGAGTGTTAGTGTCTCAGAATTGGGAGGGCAAGGTCAGCAAATGTAAGAGGTTTTTGAGGGGGACTCAGGTAGGGTTAGGTGAAGATCATGATGTAGGAATTTTTAGGATTAGTAAACACAGCAAGGCAAGAGTTTTGAAGGGTCTTGGGGTATAAATAGTAATTTGATGTTATATATTATAAAGCTGAGCCATTTAAAATAGGTTCTGAAGAAGTTCCTACAATGAGTAATAAAGTTACTTGTAATTTTAATCTTCCTGGCTGAGAGTTTCATGCAAGGGCAAACTCGTGTTGATGAACACAGTGGAATAGCAAAGTCCTGTTAGCAGGGCTTCAAATCTGTTCTTCCCAATTCAGTCGTGGCTGAAGAAGGAACACTGGAACAGACTGAATGTTAAAAAGTTTGGATGAACCAGAGCTGTAACCAGGGCAGGAAAAATTATGGGTTGAAGCCCTGCTAAAAACCTAATCTCCCCCTTAGAAGACAAAGGCAGCATACATGTTGAATAACAGCCAGATCTCTTGCCCATAGAATTTTGTGCAGAGTTGAAAACAGCAGTGCTGAACTTAAAGGTGGCGGTGAACCGTGCTACTTTGAAGGCGTGTCGCTCTCCTCAGTCCTGGCATCAATCCAGTCTCATATATCAGTCTCCTGAAAGGGTTCACTACACCACTTCCAAGTCTCCCATTCTAGGACTTTGACCTGTAATTTCTCCTGTTCTGGTTATGGTTCCGGGTCATCCAAATTTTAAAAAATTTGAGTGTATTCTGGTTTTGCCTTATTGGTCTTGACTGAACTGGTTTGAACTGGTTCTAAGCCCTGCCTGTTAGTGAGGCCGGCTAAATAGTTACGTTAGCAAACAGTGAGCAGTATGGGTGTAGGTATTTTTCATTTCTCAATCAGATCCCTGTCTTACCACTTGTGTGACCTCAGTCCTTATTTAGAAGTGAAGATAATCATAATGACCTTACATGGTATTTTTGAAGACTGAGTTGTAGGATATGTAAGTTAGTTCCTTTTCATCACCTGTCAGCACACACCAGGGCTCATTACAAGTAAAATTTTGTTGATGTATTACTCTGTTAGTGTTCACTTGCAGACTACCGAATCTCCTTTAGCTAGTTTATGCAGACATGGGACATATTACAGGTGTTGGTGCTGAATTAACTAATTAAATCATTGGGATGGCTGAAGAACAGGCTCACAGCTGCATTTTCAGGAATAACTTCCACAACTACCTTGAAGTGCTAGGCTGTCAAGGGAGTTGTTGCCTCTGTGTAATCACCAAGCTCGTCCCATAGGTGATGGCTCCAGACTAATGCTGCCATAGCCATGAGCCACGGCAGCAAAACAGATGCATTGCACCTTACCTTTCTCCATGAATGACTTAGTTCTAAATCAATATCCTGTGCAATGTTTCCATTTAATGAAACCTAATCAACACAAGGAAACCCGGATGGTATAATGGTTAAGTGCTATGTCTGCTAACCAAAAGGTTGGCAGTTTAAATTCACAAGGGCTCTTTTGAAACTCTGTGAGTCGCTATGAGTCAGAATCGACTCAATAGCAGTGGGTTTGGTTTCCTTTTATTAGCACAAAAGTGCTGACAACTAGCTGATAAGCAACATCACGATAAATGGAGAAAATAGTGCAATTGTAAGAACTTCATTTTTTGTGTGTCCACAATGAGCACCTGTGGAAGCAACAGTCAGAAAATCAAGCAATGTATTGCACTGGGTGCAAAAGACTACTTTAAAGTGTTAAGGAGCAAAGATGTCACTTTGAGGACCACAGTACACCTGACTCAAGCCATAGTATTTTCAGTCACCTTATATTCATACAAAAGCTGGATAATGAATAAGGAAGACTGAGGAAGAATCGGTGCCTTTAAATTACTGTCTTGATGAAGAGTATTGAATGGACTGCCACAAGAGTGAACAAGCCTGTCTGAAGAAAAACAGCCAGATTGCTCCTTGGAAGCAAGGATGGTGAGTTTCATCTCATGTACTTTGGACATATTACTCTAGGAGGGACTGATCACTGGAAAAGGGCATCATGCTTGGTAAGGTAGAGGGTCAACAAAAAAGTGGAAGACCTTCAACAAGATGGATTGACATGGTGGCTATTGTCATGGTGGCTACAACAGTGCGCACAAACATAGTTACAATTGTGCAGATAGCAGCAGGACTGGGTGGTGTTTTCATTCTGTTGTAGGTAGGTCTGCTATGAGCGTGAATCAACTCAATGGCAGCTAACAGCAACACCAGTCCAAGCACAGAACCCCAGCTGCAAGGGAATCCGAGGAGCACAGGGAAGTTCAGCTTTCTTTTCCCACCTAACCTCTGCTTGCTAGAAATTTGTTCTCATGGGTGTGGAGCAAGTAAGTTCACGCATCCATCACAGCAGGTTCCGAGGGATGGTGGCTCCCAGGCAAGGAGCCCCAGGCACTGGCCTCTGCTCTTTCCCCTTATCATTTCACTGCCCATTACACTCTTCGAAGGGAGCAGAGGCACGGAGAAATAAATTGCTGTACTTTGTTCCTTGCAGATAAGAGAGAAAAGGTTAGAATTAGTGTCTACTGCTAAGTGTAGTCTCCTCATTTGGCCAACCCCCAGGCTTTGGGTAAGGTGCATGTTCCCATAACCCGGATATAGTGAACATCCTTCCCCTTCTCCTTTCCTCCTCCACCACACCTGTGCCCAGTCTCCTCTTCATTTAACCCTTCATTACCCATGCCATGCCACATGATTGTATAACAGGCACATCTGTTGTACACACAGGGCATTTCCCACCACCACCTTGCAAACCACTTAGAGACCCGTCTCTAAATGAGGAAGGGAAAGGCCAGTGTTCAAAGAAAGTGGAAGGCTGGGGTTTTGCCTTAGGCCCAATAGGGTTACTATGATTTGGTATTGACTCAATAACAGTGGGTTGTTGGGCTTTTTTTTTGGTTATCTATGCCAGCAGAGTTTTCAAGCTATCATATATAGGGGAGTTCAATTCCTAAATAATAATCTGTGGGTTGACTTGTTTTCTGAAGTGAAACCAATGGATTATGCCACCTCAGTTACCGTGATCGTCATTACAGAGTTCCTACTTCTTGGTTTCCATTGCTCTTCTGCCACTTAGGGCACTCAGCACACTGTGTTTGTGATGATCCATTGGCAAATGTGTCCTTCCCACAGTCTTCAAAGGCAAGGACACCTTTCTTACCTTCTTGGTGGCAGGCCTAGGCAGAAAGGCGACACCTACCCTCCATGACTGCAAACCAAAAGTACTAGACCCTTCGAAGCACTACTTTAGTTGCTACTTGTGCATTTTACCTCTGGGGAACCTTGTAATCACACCTCCTTATTCTCATTCCTCAATCTAAGACTGAAAAGGATGGCTTACTTTATTTCCAGTGATCATGGGACCATATCAGATAACACTTGTGATTTTGAAGAAGTACAAAGTCAGGCCCACTCACCTGTTATCACAAGAATGAACTGTTGACGTGGCTTGGCAGCAGCAGGGATCTGCTCTGAAAAGTGAAGGTGAATGTTCAGTTTCACAGTGGAGTATAAAAAGGTCTTAAGGGGTGATAAAATTTTCATCATGTTTATACTGTCTCCTCTTGCTAGGCCTATGTTCTTATTTTCCACCTAAGGTAGGAGGTTTATAATTTAGAGCCTTAGCTGATCTGCATAATCCATTAAAATGTCACTTCTTTAATTGCAGAAGCTATTCCTCTGAAGCACACACCTGCTGCTGCTGCTGGAATTTATAGCCAGGACACGGTGTGATTTGTGTTTGGAATCAACGTAGCCACCTCTGCCATCCTAGGCTGCCCTGATAATGTTGACAGTGTTGATAATGTCTGATCATCCTCACAAACTGGAGGCCAGAAGAAATGACACCCTGACCAGGAGAGTTCCCATTCTCCTCCTAGCACCTTTGGGGACTCACTTCTCTGCCTCAGTAATTGCTTTGCTGGTGCTGTGTTGGTCCTGGGGAGAATTCTACACTCAGCGTCAAATCAGGGTGGATTTTAAGGGAGGTTTTGGAAATTGGCTACTTATAGCAAACTGGTGATCAGACTCAAGCCAAGAAATTGCAGACAGGGACCTCGTTAATGTGTGCGGGAGGGACTAGCCCAGGCCAGTGTAGAAATAGACAGGGATTGTTTGAAGAATCCCAGGACTGTTTGACTCTAAAGCAACCAGATTTCAGGGATGCTGAAACCTGAATTCAGCATCCTGAATATTCAATTCAGGTTTCTGACATGTTTGCCAGAAAGACGAAGGCCTCTAGATTTGGGGCCCATAGACCTGGGGCCACAGACAGAGAGGAAAGGTAAGTAGTGGCACTTAGGGAAATCGCCTAGAATGTGGAAACAGGGAGGCCATGGAAATCTCCTGGGGTGTAAAGAACAAGATGAGGGGGTAGGAAGAGCTGGAGCTACTAGGCTGGCTGTTTCTCAGAACTGTCTGTGGTGTTTCTTCATGTGTAAATGTCTCGGGCCACAAGGAATCTGACTCAGTGAGTCTGGGCTTGGTTGTGGCCAGACACGAAGCCAGGTTTGAGACCATGAAGCTGGAGAAATGGACAGCAAAGAACTAGAACAGAAGCCGGATGCTGCTGTGGAAGGAGAACAGGATTGGAAGTCACACAAACTGTTCTAGTCCCCCTTTGGCAAGTCACCACTGGAGACTCCATGTGCTCTCTCCTCTTCCTAAGTGGACCTTCCTAGGCCTTAGGTAGATAACCCCCAAAACCCACTGCTATCGAGTCAATTCTGTCTCACAGCAATGCTGTAGCGTGGAGTACAACTCCATAGAGTTTCCAAGGAGTGCCTGGAGGATTTGAACTGCCGACCTTCTGGTTAGCAGCCGTAGGTAGCACTTAACCGCTATGGCACCTGATAGATAGATAGATGGGTAAATTGCCGCTGAATCTGCTCCAACTCATGGCAACCTTATTACAACAGAACAAAGCGTTATTCCACCCTGCGGCTTCCTCATAGTCCCCTGCATGTTAGAGTCCATAGTTGTGGCTGCTGTGCCGACCCTTCTCACTGAGGCCCTCCTGTGCCCTTCTTGTCCCCCTGCTTCAGTGCAGACCCATGTCACGGAGGATCTCCTGTGCCCTTCTTGTCCCCCTGCTTCAGTGCAGACCCATGTCACGGAGGATCTCCTGTACCCTCGTTGTTCCCCTGCTTCAGTGCAGACCCATCTCACAACGGTCTCTCATACCCTTACTGTCTCTTTGCTTCACCAAACACGATGCTTTCTTCCAGCAGTTGATCCTTCCCGATAATGTATCAAAGGGATCAAGTTGGACAGTGTTCTGTTAGGATTCATAAAGCTTTCGTTGGCTTATTTTCTGAAATAGATTGTCAGGTCTTTCTTGTTACATTCTCTTAGCTTAGAAGGTCCACAGAAACCTGTCCATCATGGGTGACCCTGCTGGTATTTGAAATACCAGTGGTATCACTTCCGGCATTGCAGCAACATGCAAGTCACCACCATACAGTTAACTGGCAGGTGAATGGTGGTCCTAGGCTTTGGAAGCTGGAAAGCTATAGACTGTGTGTCCGTGGCTGTGGGACATCTAGGATCCTAGGCGCAAGTTAGGATCAGCCAATTAGGTGCTCTTCTGTGCTATCCAGAGATCACGCTCAGCCTCCTTCTCTTTTCCCTGTGCTAACAAGCATGGTTGTGTTGCCTCTTTTTGTGCAGTAGCCTGCGTCTTTGATGTGACTCTGGGTGTGCTATTAGATATGCCATCTCTAGCCATTGCCGTTTGAGTCACTTATAACTCACAGCAACTCTATGTGACAGAGTAAAACTGTCCCACAGGGCTTCCATGGGGTGGATGATGACTTTGAACTGCTGACCTTTTGGTTAGCAGCCGTGCCCTTAACCACTGCACCACCAGGGCCCTGTCTCATCTCTAGAGGCCTCTGAGTAAATTCCTTAAGCTGTTTATCATTCCTAGTAAATCTCTTCCAGCTTTTACTGGCTTCTGTGGAGTAGAAGCCTGGTGGGTACATGGGGACAATAATAGCTTACTCAGAGTGTTACTGGGAGGATTAACAAGATAACATGTGTCAAAGATCTGTAAATTATATTTCCTTTCAGAAAGGAATGAAATTGCCAACCAGAAGACATCAGGGGAGATCTTTGAGGGATTCCCTGTTAATCAGAGAACTGGTCACACAATGTTACTGCACACCTGTACGCATTTCCATCTGGAAATTGAAATTTAGGGTAGTCTTAGTGATTCTGGGCTGCCTCGTCTGCCCTGGTGACACAGTGCTTAAAACAACTGGCTTCTAACAAAACGTCAGTGGTTCAAACCAGCTGCGCCTCAGGCGAAAGATATGACTGTCGCTTCCATAAAGATTTACAGCCTTGGAACACTGTGGGACAATTCCTACTCTGTCCTGTGGAGTTGCTACAGGTCAGAACTGACTCTGTGGCAGTGAGTTTGTTTTCTGAGGTTGAGAATGATCATTTAGTATATTGAGAGCTTCTTTTGCGAAGCCTCAAATCTTTTTTTACAGTCTAGTTAGCTATTTCTCCTGGATAATCTTGATGGTATTCTGCTGTAGGTATATAAATATCTCAGAATATTCTGATTTTAACACTATAGACTGTCAGGTAAAATTCTAGGCACCAGATTGTTTATTTAATTGATTATATATACATTTAATGTATGAGAAATTTTCATTAAAAAATAAGCAGATTTGTAGTTTTGAAAACAGACAGGATAAAACACATGGGTATCTTGAAATCTTTCTGAGACCAGATATTTAACAATTTGATGAACATGGATAATAATAATTAACAATGGATCCGTTGCTCCTGTAAAACACAATTCGACATCTGAATTTGGTCAAAATTTTCTTAAAATTTTCACCTTTTAATGCTGCAGTGCTGGCGGCAGTCATTAATAAAGATAATAGCCATTTTTTATTTTGTTTTTAATGACTGTCCCATGGTTAAGGGCTCAGCTGCTATCCAAAAGATCGGCAGTTCCGAACCTTATGCGGCAGTTTTCCTCCATCCTGTAGGGCTGCCTGAATCAAAATCAGCCCGACGGCAGTGGCTTTGGTTTGGGTTTATGTTTTAGGTACCTCTGTGTCAAACTTTGTTTATGCTTGATCTTGTTTAGTGTTCATGTCAGCTACCTAAAGGAGGTGTTTTTGTCTCCAGTTCACGGATGAGAAAACTGAAGAAATAGAGGGAGGTAAAGTGACTTGTGCAGAGTCACCCGGCCGGTAAGCAAGTAGCTGGGGTCTTAGTCTGCAAAGAAATCCGATCAAAGGCAACCTTTGTCATTGTCATGTGTTGGTTCTTCCTTCCTCTCACCCTCCTTCCTGTCCTCTGGACTGTGTGCTGTAGTTGACTTAGGACATGAGAGCAGAGAACATCAGCAGTGCCTACTCAGGTACCCTTGACACCATGGCCGGAGGTGACAGCTGAGAAGCTTGAACTTCGGTCGCTAGAGTTTTAAAAAAATCTCATCAGGTACCTTCAAGGAAAAGCTCATTTCAAATGTTATAACGTGTTTTGGTCTGTACTGAAATGTTCACAGACTATAAAAATAGAGTAAAATGAAAATAAAACAAATATTTTCTAACCAAATAGAAAATTCTGTGGTAGAGAAGTGGAGTCTTACAGTGGTGGGATAGGCATTTTCTTCTCCCTGTGGTTGGTGGGGAAGGAGCTGTTTTGTAGTCATCAGTAAGGCTTGGATGGTGGCTGTTGTCCACAGGGCTGCTAGTAACACTCACACTAGCTGAACTGGAGGTCAAAATTGTATTGGGAGGCTGCAGGGTTACATCATGGAACTCTAGATGAGAAAGTCTAGCTGGGCTTGAGAAAAGAAAATGACTGAAACCAGAGCCAGACATCTCTGTTTCTATTTCTTTCTGCCTCTGCTTTTCTCTCTCCCTTTCGTCTTCCTACAGATTCTGCCATTTCTGCTTCGTTCTGGTTCTTTCTTTTATGCTTCCATGAAGACTCTCTTTGGGTCCATCGTACAAATAAACTAAACCAGACCTGGTGCTGTTGAGTCAATTGTGACTCATAGCGACCCTATAGGTCAAAGAAGACGTGTCCTATAGGATCTTGAAGGAGCCTTTAGTGGATTTGAACTGCTGACCTTTTGGTTAGTACTTGTGTCTCTTAACTGTGTGCCAACAGAAGTCTGTGATAAACATGGCCAACTTGAAGTGGCAGCCCAGAGCACAGTATTTTACAGACAACTAATTGAAGCTCTCTGTGGCCCAGAGGTGATCTGATTGCTGGAGACCTGCAGCGCTTAGTTTTTCCCTGGAGCAGTTATACACCCTTGGGCCAGTGGCAGTGTTTGGGAATGAACTTTGTGTTTGCGGGGTGGTGCATTTATTAGAGAAAAGACCACATGCTGGGCAGATGGTCCAAGTGGTATTTTCTACAGATTAGCAAATGACCATTTGTTGGTCATCTGCCTTGTGCAAGACCCTCTACTGTCTGAAAATGAAAAATCAAGACTGTACTGACTTTTATTCATATCCCAAATCTATGATATCTGGACAGCAGGTGTCTAAGGGGGTAAATGAGAAAGGAAGATGAAGCTACAACTCTCTCTGCACCAAGTACAAGGATGTCTTGCTTAGAAAAGTTGAGCCATGTTGTGGTATAAGCTGCAACTCTCCAGAGCTCTCTTTTGTGGCCTTCTGGTCTACTAAAAGATTTATAAGCTGGAAAAACACTGGAAGGTTATCTTTTTCCAGTGCAAACATACACATCGTTTTTGAGTAAACTGGAGAAAGAGAAAACTCACCCGAAACTAGAGTAATATTTTATGCAAAATCGTCATAAAACTCTGAAACAATTAAGATTTTCATCTGGGGAATTAGTTTCCTGAGAGTCAGGTAGAAACCATAAGATTCATCAACTTTTTGCTAACCGTGTTATTTTAACAGGTCTACCTTCGGCCTGGGTGATGTCGCAACAAGCTTTTTCCTCAGTGCTTTCATAGTCTGTCAGATTCAGAGTACTTTGTTGAAAATTCAATCCCAGCAAAAGTAATTTGTCTTTTGAAAGAGTTCATTTCTCCTGACTTCATATCATTTAGCTTTCATACATAGAATCTACAGAGCAGACTTTGGTGAGGCTTTGCCCGAACACTTCCTGGTGTCTTTATTTAATCACAGTTTTATGAACTCTTCATATGCCAAGCAGGCAATTTTACAGCCTCAGAATCTTGCTAATGAGACAGACACTGACTTTTCCTGCAGTCAGTATTAAAGGCTGTACCACCTGAGATTTTTAGTAACTTGTGAAAAGCAAATGGATAACATGTTTTCGGGATCTTACAGCCTGGACTACAGGGGGTTGTACATGAAATGTACAGTAATGACACAGTCATTTATGAAACTAATTGTCAAAATAGATTTTAAAGAGCTGGCATTTGGTTAATTTGAGTTACTACCATAATGCAATATTCTATTGCAGAAGTGAGCATATAAATCTGGTTTTTCTGAGAACATGGGCTGCCGTTTCTCATCTGTAAGTGTTACTGCTTAAAGAAAACTGAGACCACCTAGGGTTCCATTGACTTAACCAGAAGTCATATTTGCTTGGAGAAATTGGTGGTTCCGTGGTAGAATTCTTGCCTTCCAAGTGGACACTTTGGTTTGAGTCCTGGCCAGTGCATCTGATGCACAGCTACCACTTGTGTGTCAATGGAATCTTGCATGCTGCTGTGATATGGAACAGCTTCCAGTGGCATTTTGTGACCGAGATGGACTAGGAAGAAAAGGTTGGTGATCTGTTTCCAAAAATTGGCCAAAGAAAACCCTATGGAACACAGTTCTTGTCTGACACACAACAGTCTGATCTGCAGCAGGACTGGACAGCATTTCACTTTGTTGTGCATAAAGTCAGTATGAATCAGGGCCTCACTTGATGGCAGCAAGCGACGGAATGTTTGCTTGCGACAGATAGGACCCATTAGCCGAGCTAGTTGTAGCAAAAAAAAAAAAAAGACTTTTATTTTAGAAAACTTTCAACAGTTTCTCAAGGTCTCCTGCACCCCATGTTGGTGAGTGGCATCTGGGGTCTTAAAAGTCAGCAAGCTGCCATCTGAGGAACATCAGTTGGTCCCATTCTGCCTGAAACAGATGAAAACTGAGAGCACCAAAGACATGGGAAAAATGAGCCCAGGAGACAGAAGGACCTTTATGATTGGGAGACTGGATCAGCAAGAGACCAGAAGAATCAGATGGTGCCTGGCCACCAACAAAGACAGCCTTGATAGGGGACACAATGTGGAGTCCCTGATGTCATATAAGAAAGAGAGGTGTGCAGATCAAGAACTCTGCTAAAAAGCCAGAATTAATGGTCCAGCAACCTGGAGTGTCCCTTGGAAACATGGCCCCTAGACTTGCTGCTGTCCCAGACCTGAAACCACTACTGCGATCAACACTTCAGACTAAGAGTAGACTGGACTTGGGGACACAGAGTGAGCATGTGGTGTGTGCACTTTATATATGGTTTTATATATTTGTAGAGGGCTGTTCTACTGATTTCTTTCTAGAGAGGAGAGAAGAAGGTAGAGAGGAAGCTACTAGTAAAAAGTGAAAAGGAACAGTGTGTTGTCACAAGGTGAGGAGAGCAGATGGAGTTGTAGAGAGGTAGGTATGCAAACTGTCTTGGATTCTATACTTTCACTTAATCATAATAATACTTTTTAAAAGATTTCTCAAGGAACACTATAGCATGTAGTACAGCTGAAACCAAAACCAAATCCACTGCCATCAAGTCGATCATAGCAACCCTATAGAACAGAGTAGAGCTGCCCCACAGAATTTCCAAGGAGTGGCTGGCAGATCAATTGCTGACCTTTTAGTTAGAAGCATAGTATTTAAGCCACTATGTTATAGGAAATCAATCAACGTCCAAGGAGAGAAGAAGCAGCCTTTTATTACAGTAACGCCAGCGGGCCAGCGGGGGCTCGCAAACCTCCAACAACTGGCCCCGAAGGGGAAGTTTAACAGGCTTTTATGGGTTGGAGTCTTCTGGGTCAGGTGCAACAGGGTATACTTGGTGCTGAGTGCAGCAAGGGGGCTGATGCTGAGTGCAGCAAGGGGAAGTGGCTTGGTGGTGAGTGTAGCAGAGGGCAAGATATATTTGGTGCTGGGGCGAATTTCCTGGAATGAGGCAGGGGTGAACGGAGCAGGGCTGGTGTTCAGTCTGGCTTCTCCTTCAGCTACACCACCAGGGTTTCCGTGGTACAGCTGAGTCTCTCTAACTTGCTCTTTTCTAGTGTAACGGTCTGGTTCCCTTATATCTCTTTCTCTTCAAACCGCCATTCTTCCCTCTCTTCAAACCAGATTTTGGCATGTATATGGGGGCAGTGGTTGCTTTCTGCTTTGAATTATTTCACTGGTCAAGCATCTGATATAGAATGACAAATGTATGTCTTCAGGTCCTGGTTTCCAGTTCCTGGGGAAATTAATGAGTAAGTCCAGCTTGTACCAATTATCCATTTCTGGTTCAAGCATCTTGAGGCCATAGCCAAATGCTCAGCTATCTGTTCAGTGGATGCTGTGAGAGCAGACTCTAAGGGATGGGAGCAGATGATACAAGCAGGTTCTATCTGATGGCTGATGAAGAGGAAATCCTCAGTAGAGGATATGTCAGTATCTCTGGTTCTCCTGGTATGGAAGCAGCATATTGGTTTAGCAGTTACAGCCTGGGATACAAGTCTGTTTCTTGTCCCATTTCAGTTAATCTTGCTGGTCTCTTCCTGTTTTGTTTTTAAATTTAATTTCTCTAATTCTTCCCTTTGCTTCCTTCTCACTTCATTTTCTCTCCTCTCTCAACTGGCACTGCAGAGAAGTAACACAGTGCATCTGTTGATGGAAAGAAATTGGTACAGGGAGTCAAGGATCTAGCTTTTAGTTCTGGTACAAGGCCTTGGCCAAGTCTTTTAACCATCCTTAGCCTTGGTTTCATCCAGGGCTTCTGCTTAGTTTGCTCCAGTTTAAGCCTCTGCTGAGAATTTGCATTTCTGGCAAGTTCCCAGGAAGTTATCCGTAACAATCACCTAAGGATCTTGTTAAAATGTAGATTCTGATTCAGTGTATCTGAGGTAGGAATGCAAATTCTAAGCAGGGAACCTGTTGGAAATGCAAATTCTTAGCAGGAGTTCAAACGGGAGCCTTCCAGTTTGAAACCCTGGCTTCATTTTCTGAAAAAGAATGCAGCTGGACTAGTTACTTGGAGAAACTTCAGAGATCACCTTGCTAAGGGATGCTGAATATCCTTTCATGCTGCCACTGGCAAATGCTGCTTCCATAGCAGACATTGCTAATTGATCCGAGAACTATTCCCTGCTGATCAAAGAATGTGTTTAGAATTCTTCACAACAGCTTAGGCAACTGCTACCAACCGGGTGAATATGACCTTGAAATTTGACCAATTAGCCATCTTTGAATAAGAAATTAAGGCCTAGTATCTACAAGCTTCTTTCCTTGTTATCTCCCTTTGAGAAATGGAAGCTATGAAGCCTGTATTCCTAATTCCCTGAAACTTTGGGGGGAAAAAATGTTCTCCTCTGCCCTTTTCTTCATAATTATTCATTCATTTAAAATCCTTGCTTGCTTCCTGACTTCCATGCAATGCCACCTTTAATTTCTCTTGTGACTGGAGAATTGACAGTTATTTTAGCAAAAATGTGGAGTCAGCCACGTTTGTCTGCACTCCCAAGATTTAGATGGTCTCGCTTTGCAACTGTGTGGTGGCAGGCATCAGTGAGGATTATTTTACTTTTTGAAAATATTCTTTTCTACAGTTATATTTAGACTGAAGAAAGATCCTTGCATTTGCAGCTCAAATTATATTCAATGTGCCTAATTGCTGTTACCCCCAAATATGATGTTGACTGAGGTCGCATCTTCAATTCACATTTGTCGTCTATATTTACAAATGACACAGCTTTGGAACATCTGCTCTGCCCGTGGAATACTCGTTTTTGCAGATGATGCAGCTGTAACGGCTGGTGGCAGAATTGTTTCCTCGGCAACAATGCTAGACAACATCTCTCTCTTTCTGCTTTTTCTGCCGGATGCTGTTTTTTAAGTTGCCTTCTAGAGTCCATTTCCATGGGAGAGATGACTTTCAACATCTAAGGCAGCAAACCTATTAATTTCTGCTGTAGGGCAACCTCCTGGATAGTTACCAACAGCAGCTGCCATGTAGCAGGGCTCTGCAGTTGGGGGATGGGTAGGTCAAAAGAAGTCTAGGAAGGAGATTGATGTAGACAGAAGAATGGAGGGAAACTTTTGTGAAAACTAGGATAAAATCTATATCCTTAATGCAGGAGCCCAAAACTGACTTTTTAGTTTTAAAAAATCCTTGGTGTTGGTAGAAAATGTGTCCGTGACACCTTATTTGTTCTTGGAAAGGGCAAATGAGTAAGAGTGGGTGTATGGTTAAATGTTTTTCCTGTTATTTACTTCCCATTTCAAAATGTTATAAGTTAATAAGAATAAGGACTTACCAGAAGCTTCTAGCTCTGGACCCAAATGCCTGTTTGCAGGAAATGCAGAGGACAAAGAAACACGTGGGAACTGCACCATGGATATCTATCAGACAATTCAGACTGTGGAAGAATTAAAGGACCCAGATTCTTTAACAGATATATATTGCAAGGGAAGAAAACAAAATAAAGGGGAGGGCCTGGAGATGAAAAATGACTTAAAAAGGGTGTATCTATATCTATGTAGATATAGATACAGAGGTAGATATAGATATATATAAAACTCATGGCCGTTGAGTCAATTCATAGCCACCCTACAGGTGAACCATTGAGTTTCTGAGGAGTGCCTGGGTTTGAACTGCCAAGCTTTTGGTTAGCAGACATAGCACTTAACCACTATGCCACCAACAAACCCAACCCAGTGCTGTCAAATCAATGCTGACTCACAGTGACTCTATTGGACAGCATAGAACTGCCCCACAGAGTTTCCAAGGATTGCCTGGTGGATTCGAACTGCCAGCCTTTTGGTTAGCACCTGTAGCACTTAATTACTATGCCACCAGGGTTTCCATATATCCAAGGTCCAGCGGTTAAGTCCATGAACTTACTTGTTCTAACTGCTGCATATCTCACTGCTGAGTGTCACTGAAATCGCCCTCAAAGTATCCTCTTGGAAAGCTATGCAACAATGCCAGCATCTAGTCTACCCTTCAAAGCAATTTTGGAATACTTTCTGGAGTGGCCATTGTGAACAGTGGCATGGTGGCAAGTTCGCAAACTTAGTTGTATAGTTGTCTGTGAGGGAGTTTTTAGCCAGTAAATGAATAACTGTATTCGAACACCCTCCCAAGTCACCTGATCTGACCTCCAGTGACTTTTTTCTTTACCCTAAGATAAAGGAAATATTGAAAGGAAGATATTTTGATGACTTTCAGGACATCAAGGGTAATACAATGACAGCTCTGATGGCCATTCCAGAAAAAGAGCTCCAAAATTGTTTTAAAAGGTGGACTAGGCATTGGCATCGGTGCATACTTCCCAAGGGAAGTACTTCCAAGGTGACCATAGTGATATTCCGCAAAGAGACATGTAGCAGTTTTTCTAGGGTGAGTTCGCGAACTTAAATGGCAGTCCTCGTATACAGTGGGCAAGATTAATCTATGTCTAGGGTGTTGGCGTGATAGTTAGGTGCTGGACTGGTAGCTGAAAGGTCAGAGGCTCAGACACACTCAGTGGCTCTTTAAAAGAAAGCCCTGGTGGTATGCTTCTGTAAAGATTAGAGCCACATGGGGTCACTATGATTCGAAATTGACTCCATGGCCCTCGATAACTACAACAGGATGATGAAACTATTTAGAAATTAATTTTTGTGTAGCTGAGCATTATGCTGAGAGAAATAAGTGAGTCACTAAAAGAATAAATGTTATATGATCCCACTTATCTGGTATATCTAGAGTAGTCAAGTATTTGGAGACTGAAGTTTATCAGTGGTTACTAGGGGCAGGCAAGAGGGAGGGGGAAAGGAGGACTAGATGTTTAGGAGATACTGAACTTTTGTTAAGAGTAATGGTATAGCTCGGGGACAGATAGGGTGATAACTGAACAAAGTGATGAACATAATTAATGTCTCCTAACTGCGCATATGATGGTTATTGACATGTCAGAGTTTAATTATATATATATTTGCCACAATAAAATTACTTTTCTGTTTAAGTTATGCTATAATTAAAGGGCTCGCTCTTATAAGTTAAAACACAAGACTCTTTGCTATCGAGTGGATTCCAATTCCCATCAATTCTGTAGAACAGAGCTGAACTGCCCCACTGGGTTTCCATGGCAATCATCTTTAGGGAAGCACGATTTCTGCATCTTTCTCTGGCAGAGAGGCTGGTAGGTTCAGACCACCCACCTTTCAGATAACAGCTGAGCACTTAACCACTGCGCCACCATGGCTCCTTTATTCACCGTCACTGCCTCCTGTTACAGATGGAGAGCCTGAGGGTTAGTCAGGCCAGCTGATCCTCTTCATGCCTCAAAGGCAGGTCGGTGGGAAACTACAGTGAGAATCCGGGTCTTCTGAGTCCTTGTATGATGTTGTTACCACTGTGTCCGTCTAGGATCCTGTATCTCCATAAACTTTATCACTGAGTTCCCTGAAACAGATAAAATCACAACACTGTCCACTACATACTGGAAGTTTCTTCTTGTTAATCCATTCTGTTAACTTCGTTTCAGACAAAATTGGCTCCTGGCCTCAACCTGGATATTGTGGCACTAAGCCCAGGAACTGTGATGCCATCTCTAACTTTTGGGAGCCTCAGTTCACAGAATAAAGTTATCCTTTTGCTTTCTACGTGCCTTGACATTATAAAGTTAGTTTCATTATTCAGCACTAGTAAAACACTTGAAAGTTGCAATTAAAGCCATAACATAATCTTTGCCTTTGTTATTAGATTTCATTTTCTCCCAGTAAGTCTTCTGGCACTGACTTAAATTACTTATTTTCACAAGTGCAGCACTTTTTCTTAGGGAATCCATTATTAAGCAGATTGGCTATTTGGAAAATGAGAACTGTTTGATATGGGTTGGTGTGAGAAAGAACCAGTTAAATTCTCAAATTCCAAGTAAAGAAAGGTGTATCTCTACTGTGCAAGCCATTTCGTCAACAAATTCACCCTTCCGAAATAAATACAGAGTTTAATTATTCAATATTTCAACTCAGGTTGAATGAAAGTAGATTTTTAAAAAGACTCAAACGACTTGATTTCTATGTGCTGCAGTGATATATGTTTGTCATTAATTATTTTTTAAAAGGATCAAGATTCAGATTTGACTACAGGTGATTAACAACCCAACCCAGTGTGCCAGAAGAAACATTAAATTCTCCTGGTATTTGTAAGGAGTCAACAAAACATGCCACTGTGTCATCAGTAAATGGTTCTAATGACTATTTTACTGTGAAAATAATAGGGTTAACAATTCAGAGTAGAAGACAGAATTGCACGTTGTCTATCTCGAGGGTAGCAGTCTATGGCTTTGACTTCAAGACACTGTGTGTACAATGGATGATAATAGAGCTAGGGACGTGAAACGTAACAAGCTGGACGAAATCTTGACGTCAGGGATACTCTGCTTTCCTCAGGGGCCGTCACAGAGAGACAGTGTCCCATTTGCTAGGAAATCTTTATGTTAGCAGTTTTTCTTGGTCATCCAGCCTGGCGCCTTGGAGTCTGTCGCATCAGAACATCCTCTTGAGGCTGTTGCTGCAATATCAGGCCCTCTCTATGTATCCTGCCTGTCGCCTCAACCCCAGCAGATATGCTGTTCTTTGTAGTCAAGTGCTTACCTATGAAGGGAAAACTCCAGGTCTTCTGCGGAAAGGGTCGATTACTAATTTTCAGAGTTGGCAGAGCTCTGTGGCCAGTAAAGTGAAAAATTTTGAAAGTCCAGTTTAGACTTGCTAACTCTTATTTAGCAAGTGAAGGAGGCTCGGTGAAGAAGAGCAGAACCCGGGCTGAGGCGGACTGGCTCAGCGGCTCCAGCAGCGGGCTCCAGCAGGACTGTGAGGGTGGCAGGGGACGGGGCAGTGTTTTGTTCTGTTCTGTGTAGGGTAGCTGTGAGTCGGAACCAACTCGAAGGCATCTAACAACAACAGTAGCTCTTCATTTGGCAGGGACGGGCATGAAGGAGAAAACAGCCACCACCTACAATCACTATCATTCAGAAAAGAAATTTTGACCCTGAAGATGGAGCAAAGCCCTTCAGACCCAGAAAAGCAGCTGGTGAACACACACACACAGTTAGTTTTTTTCCTGTTTTGTCCTGAGTAAAAATTTTGCCTTGGATTGGAGTTTGGACTAGCAGTGGGAAATTTTGTGCTGGATGGTTTCTGTTTAAAAAGTGGCATCTCTAAAAGACAGGCTCCCTTTTTATTTTACTGTGGCAAATATGTATGTAACAAAACATTTGCAGCTTAATATTCTTCACATGAGGCAGATTAGGAATGGTAGGCTTCCAGCTTGTAGTTTCAAACCATCCCCATAAAGCCTATTATGTTAAAAATACAAGGTACCTACAGTGGCTCCTAGTGACAAATGGATACTCTTGGCAGTATACATCAGAATGTTGTTATTATTATTACTGTGTTATATAAAGATGTTTTAGTGCATCTGGAAGTGTTCCTTTAATGTTTTTTATGCATAAAAATGTACGTTATATATTGAATATATTATACACTGTATTACATATAAATGTTATATATTAAGACAAACTTTTCACTAACTAATGTTAGATACTAACTGTATGTAATCGTTTCAGTTTACGTACAAATCTGACTTAAAAGCTGATTTAGAACAGAACTCTTGGTAATCTGGGGACAGCTTGTGTACAATGTAGTTGCATTAATTAGGTTTATCATGTTCAACCATCACCATTATCCATTTCCCATTTTTTGTCCATCAAAAGGTGGACTCTTTTGAATCCCTGCAGAGGAGACTAAACACTGTGAGCCAGGGATCTTGTCTTACATGCTGTTCTGTGGTGGAGCAGGGCACAGTCATGGTTAAGACACTGACTCTGAGTCCAGACTGCCTGGCTTAGAATCGTGGCTCTACCTCTTGCAAGCTGTATGACTTTGGGTAAGATTTTAAACTTCTCGTGCCTGTATCTGTGAAATGAAAATAGGATTAGCATCTTCCTCATAGCGCTGGCATTGTTGGGAGCAGTAAATGTGTTGCTATCTGCAGACACGTAGAGCGATGCTGCACTGTGGGACACATTCGCTAAGTGTTTCTGTTAGGCACGTGGAAGGTGTTTAGCAGGAGCATTCAGTAAATACATAAAGCTTGCGTTTCACATGTATAGTGGAAAATGTTGAATGTGAGCAACTGTCTTTTTTTTATAATTTATTTTTGTTGTTGAGAATATTCACAGCAGAACATACACCAATTTGACAATTTCTATGGGATATTGTCTTGTAAGGACACAGCAATCAGGGAGACACACAGCACCTCCTCCCAGACTCCTACCAAGTGGTGTACCTTCTTTCCTGGGCTTCTCCTAGAGAAGAGTTGTATCTACACGGGGCAGCCCAAATGCCAAGAGGATGGACATTTCAGTTCTCCCTCTGTGGGCGACTCTAGTTCTGGCCAGATGTGTCAGATCTATTGCAGGTCACGGATTGGCCTAGAGACTGGATGGATAAAGAAAAACCCATTGCCAGTTCTGGAATATTGCGTCTGAGCACAACTCTTATGTATGTTGGAGCTCTTTTTTCAAATACAATCTTATGTGGAATTCCAATATATGAAGCATTAAAAACAGAGCTGGTCTGGACAAAGGGGGTGGAGCATTGCCTGTCTGACTCCTTCTCTGCTTTCCTTTCTTCACAGTTCCTCAGACTCTGATGAGTGTTTTGATAACCAGTAGATGTTTGCAACATTTCAATAACTGTGAGCATTTACCTAAGGCTTCTCTAGGAATGAACCAGATTACTCTTAAAAACTATGATCCAGCCAGTTTATAAGATTTTAGAGAAGACTAAGGAAAAACTGAGAAGAGTTTAAGGAGATTCAGAGAAAACTTGGTGGGCTCTGGAATAGGATCAAATGGCACAAGAATTCATTGTTGGAGACTGTCTGGGTAGCACGTAGGAATTAATCGGTCAAGGAGACAGCGCTTAAGCGGAGTGATATAAAATGTGGAGGTCTATAGCTCACTATTTTACCAGCTGTGTTACTTTCAGTGGGTCATTTGCCTCCCAATAGGCTGTTAACTCATCTATAAAAGAGGGATAATAATGGTACCTACCTCTTAAAGTATTGTGATAATTAAACAAGGTATTATAAAAGTACTTGGAATAACACTTGACATATAGTAAGTGCTATATGATAGGAGTCCTTGAGTGGTTAACTCAGGGTGGTTAACACAGTGGTTAACACAGTTAACCTAGTGGTTAACACAGGGTTAACTCACTAGGTTGCTAACCCAAAGGCTAGAGATTCGAGTCTACCCAGGCATACTTAGAAAGAAAAGCCCAGCCATCTACTGTCTAAAAATCAGCCACTGAAAATGTGGAATACATAGTTTTACACACATGGGGTTACTGTGAGTCAGCAACTACTGAACAGTAGCTGGTATGGTAAATGTCATGATGGTGGTGAAGGGGACACTGATGGAGGCGGGGTGCTTGATCAGGACTCCATCCCTATCAGCCATGGGACGTTGTCTTCAGTTCTGAAGCAAACTGGAAGCCACAGATAATATTCCACATTGAGATACATGCTGACCAGATAACATAGTTAGACACGTTTGAATTTGCCACACGTGTACAAGGGCGTTCATTAAATCTCATCAGTGGACCAAAGTGGTCTGAAGAGAGATGATGCAAGATGAAAAACAAAGTGACAAATACGATGACATAGAGAAGCCATAAAAAGTCAACACTACAGGATATCAAATGGAATCTGCTGCAAAAATAAAGAGATAACAGCTCACCAAAGCATCAGAAGAAACATTTAGTGAAGAAAGGTACCTCTTTTGTAGTAAATAAAGGAACATATGGACTCATTTATAAAGTCTGACTTATAGAATGTTAAAAATAAATGCTTTTTTGATACGACCACATGTTAATAAATCAAGGCAAATAAATCAGAATTGGATATGAAGATATTGACTATTTGAGTGTTGGTGCTTCTGAAGGACTTGAACATTATTAACTTGGAATAAAATACTTTCTTTTTTATCTTAGAGACAATTTAATCATTATTGTCTTAATAGAATTGTAAGAGTCTGTAATATAATTCATTTGAATTCATAGCCCAATTTATTGGGCTATAATTTCTTATAAAAATCAGAATGAACAAATCCTGAAATAGCAGTGTCTGTATTAATGAAACTAAACCTCTATAGTAACACTTAGGCTGAAATGAGTCATTAATGAATATGAATTATGAATTAACAAAAATATTTGTTGTAAAAATTGTCAATATGCTTTTATTTGACCCCAAACTAGGGATCTCATTGTGAAGAACATCAATATCCATGAATCATATTGCTTTTTATGGTAGAGCATCTTCTTCTATGGCTCTGGTTAGAAGTGAGATTGCTATTATTGATATTATTTTACCTAAATTAACTTAGTGTTTTAAGGAGGCAATGGAGCCAAACAGTACGGTAATTATGTGTTCTTATATTTGCTACCGTACTTGACGTGTTACCTAGTGCCCACCCATATACTGTCTCAAGTAATGTGAAGAGTTCATGGACTATAATCTGTGTCACTGAATTGTATATGTAGAAATTGTTGAATTGATGTATGTTCTGCAGTGCGTAATCTCAATAAAAAATTAGTTAAAATTAAGAAATATAGATGAGTTCATGAAGAAGTCTCATAAAAGACACTGTGAAATAAGCAAACAGTAGAAGAGTTTTCAGCAATATAATGACAGAGAACATGTTTTCCGATTCCATAATGCCTTCAGTCCATGCCGTGTCCTGAATTGTGTCCCCCCCAAATATCTGTTAGCTTGGTTGGCCATAATTCCCAGTATCGTGTGGTTGTCCACCACTTTGTTATCCAGTGTGACTGTAAATCCTGTCTCTATGATGTTGATGAGAACTGGTGGTAGTTATGTTAATAAGGCGGAACTTGGTCTACCAGACTAGATTAGGCTTTAAGCCAATCTCTTTTGAGATACACAAGCGACAAGTGAGCAGAGAGACGTGGGGACCTCATGCCACCAAAAAAAGCAGCACTGGGAGTAGAGTATGTCCTTTGGGGCTAAGATTCCTTCCCCCAGAACTAACAGAGATAGGAAGATTTCCTGTGGAGCTGGAACCCTGAATTCACACTCATAGCTTCCTAGACTGTGAGAGAATAAATTTCTGTTTGTTAAAGCCGTCTGCTTGTGTTAGTTCTGTTATAGCAGCACTAGATGACTAAGACAGTCCATCTATCGATTCTTGTGGGTTTTTTTACCCTCGTGATACCGCAAGTTGCTCAAGGGCAATGACTTTAACTCTGAAATGATCTAAGGCTGAATTCCCCAAAGGTGTTCTTCAGAGCAGTGGTTCCTAGGGCTATTACCTGGTATTATACAAAAAAGAAAAATGCAGCTTCACAGTTGAATAGCTGGGGAATTTCTGAGATACAGAGAAGTTTTGTGTACCTTGAGTGTACTTAAATGCACTATGACTCTTCAATAAGAAGATTTTCCAGACTTCTCTGAATGTTGTTAGTTGTCATTGGGTTGGCACCAACTTATGGTGATCCCATGTCCAACAGCAAAACTTGCCTGGCCCAGTTCAAAAACACATCCAGACTCCCTGAAGGACCAAGTTCCTGGGTTGAGGGCTAGGGACCATGGTCTTGGGGAATATCCAGCTCAGTTGGCATAGCATAATTTATAGAGAAAATATTCAACATTCTACTTTGGTGAGTAGTGTCCACAATCTGAAAAGCTTGTGAGCAACCATTTAACGTATAAGATACCTCCACTGGTCTTATGCCCTCTGGAGCAGGGAGGAATGAAGAAAGTTGAAGACACAGTGAGAGATTAGTCCAGAGGACTAACGGACTGCCACGACCACAGCCTCCAGCAGACTGAGTCTGTCACATCTAGATGGTGTCCAACTACTCTGACAAGTATGACCACAGACGGTCCTGGATAGAACTGGAGAAAAATGTAGAACAGAATTCAAACTCCCAAAAAGAGACCAGACTTACTGGTCTGACAGAGACTAGAGAAACCCCCGAGAGTATGGCCACCAAGGACCGTTGTAACTCAGCAACGAAATCACTGCTGATGTTCGCTCTTTGGTCAAAGATCAGACAGATCCGTAAAACAGAACAAGACTAAATGGGCACACCAGCCCAGGGGTGAAGATGAGAAGGCAGGAGTAGACAGGAATACTAGTAATAGGGAACCGAAGATCAAGAAGGGAAGAGTGTTGACCCATGGTAGCGCTGGTAATTTTGATGTAAATTCATATTACTTGGTTCTTAGATATTTCCTAGTTATGGAATGAAAAAATAAATGTGGTGAAAAATTCTTTTGTGTGTGTGTGTGTGTGTGTGTGCGCACATGTGCACCTGTTTGTATATATGCTTGTGTTGACTATCATGGACCATAAAATTTCTATTTGTGATTGATAATTTATATATTTAAAATTTCTCTATAAATATACATACATAATTTTTATATAATTGCACAAATGTGACCCTATGGGGTCCATAGGTTTCCAATTTTTATTGTAGCCTTTCTTTCCTCCACTTTTGCTTGGCTTCCTCATATTCATTTACCTGTGTGGTATTTTGGTCATTTAAAAAATTAATGTATCTTTATTGGTGTGAAAGTGGTGTTGACTTCATAAAACTTATTAGGGATGTTTTCACATATTTCTAAAATCTGAATTAGGTTAATAATAGTGGAATTGCATTTTTCTAAAAGTTACATAGGACTTAGCTAAATATATGTAGTTATTCTATCTTTTTAAATAGTAGCTCTTTTTTACTATGTCAATTTGCCTCTTTAGGATTTTTATTTCTAGGTTAATTCTGATTATCAAAGTTACTAATTTTCTCTCAGTTTTTGAAAGTTTTCCCATAGACATTGTACATGGCATTCTAAGTAATTGTTTTAATTTCTTCTTACATGATTTGTTTCCTCTCTCATTCCTAATCTTTTATAATTCTGTTCTCTATTTTTTGTTTCGTAATCAAGTTACTGAAGATCATCTCTTTTACTCTTCTTTTTTCCCCCCTCAAAGGATCAGCTTTTAAATGTATCCTTCCTACCTTCCTACTCTTGTGTTTTAATACAGCAATTCCCCATTTTATCTTTATTAATTTTTTCCAGTTTTTTTCTTGGTCGAGGTGGGGGAGTGATGCCTTCTAATTTTTAAATGTTTTAAAATAACACTGTTGTTATTATATGTTGTGGAGTTAATTCTGACTCATAGTGACCTGTCTGAGTCATCTAGTCCTACTATAACAGAAATACTACACTTAAATGACTTTAACAAAGAGAAATTCATTTCCTCAAAGTAGGCCAAAAGTTCAAATTCAGGATGTCAGCCCCAAGGGAGGGCTTTCTTTGATGGCTCTGGAGGAAGGTCCTTGTCATCAATCTTCCCCTGGACTAGGAGCTTCTCAGGTACCAGCATCCACATCCAAAGGCTGCACTCTGCTCGTGGCACTGCTTTCTTTGCGGGATGGCATCCCCAACTCTCTGCTTGATCTTGTCTTTTCTCTCCCAAGAGATTGCCTCAAGCACAAGAGCAGCCTTACACACTGAGTCCTGCCCCACCAACACAACTGCCTCCCAACCTCTCTCATTAACATCACAGAGGCAGGATTTACAACATACAGGAACATCACACATTACCAGAAATACCTAGCCTATTTGCTACACTCAGTTTTGGGGGGACACAATTCAATCCATGATACAACCCAATAGAGCAGAGTAGCACTGTCCCATGGGGTTTCCAGAGGGTGGCTGGTGAGTTCAAACTGCTGACCTTGGTTAGCAGCTGAGCTCTTCTGTGCTACCAGGGCTCCAAAGTAACACTAATTTCCTGATAGCCAGTTATCCTCCCTACTAAAATGTCCTCTAGGTCTAGTTTTTACTGTTCCAGCTGTGTATTGGGAGAGTGTTAGGAATTCTTTGCAATGAAAAATGGTAGATATATTTACATACCTAAAGTATGTGTATAATTGGAGATGCTCTTGTTCCATCTCTGCTTTCTCCTGTTAATATCTCAGTGATAGTTGGAATGGCAAGTAAGTCATCTCCAAAATTATCTGCTTGATTCTGGAAATAAATAGAAGTTAGGAGAGAAACTGCATGCAGACCTGCAGTGAATCTTAGTAATGCTAAGAAAGCTAGCTAGATTACCTGGGTACTCATTGGAGAATTATGGACAGAGGAAAGGGAATCATTGTAAAAAGTGTGCATGATTCCTGAGAAGATAGAAGAAGTCAAGGACAAAAATGAGAGTATAAGAATCTATTCTTCGCATAGTTTAGGAAAGAAACCCTGGTGGCATAGTGGGTTAAGTGCTATGTCTCCTAACCAAAAGGTTGGCAGTTCAAATCTGCCAGGTGCTCCTTGGGAACTCTATGGAGAGTTCTACTTTGACCTCTAGGGTCACTATGAGTCTGACCTGACTGAAGGGCAGTGAGTATAGTTTAGGAAGACAATAAAACTCTGAAACGTTTTAATTAGATTTTATTCTTGATAATAATCATGATATCTAATATTTATTGATTACTGACTGTGTACCAGGATGTGTTCCAAATATTTTATGTAGGTTAATGCCTTTAAGCATCAAAACAAATTTCTGAGATAGGTATTATTATTCTCATTTTAGAAAGAAGAAAATATGTATAGAAAGGTCATCTAACTTGCCTAACTTTGCACAAGTGGAAGAAGGCAGTTGGATTACAAACCTAGTTGGTCTCACTCAAGATCCTGTGTCCTGAACTGTGATGACTGGCTACCTTTACAGGGAGAATAACAGTTTGTTAATCTTTGTGGCTGAGTGACCATCATGGAAAGCGTTCAGTAAGTGATGGAATGATTGAGCAAGTAAGAAGGATAACTGGTTATAGTATTACTCAGGGTAGGAAAATTACCGTAATAGAGCTATAACTAATGAGATATAGGAACAATGACTTCTTCATTATGGGACTATAACTTAGAAGAGGTTTACATTTAAATCTCTGCCACACCATGTGAGGCCCTGTAATATGTTTTGCCTTTTTGTCCAGTTCTCTAAATACTTATTACTGCTTTTCTGTAGGTACAGAATTTCCCATATTCTCAAGATCATACTTGGCTAATGGATTTAAATAACCTCAACTACCTCAAGGCCATTAGAATGAAATAGTAAAAATTAAGGTGGAATTTTTGGAAAGATTTGCTAAATAGAAATGTCATAGTTTTGAAGACCAGCTATTGGGTGATCATGTTGCCTTGGTAGAATTTAGACCTTTGAGCAGGGTGAAGATTTCAAACTTATCAGAAAGACATGAGGGGAAGAGTGCAACAGGACACCCTGGGTTTGATTGGTTTACTTTTTTCTGAAAAAGTGATTGAGGTTCAGGGTGTGTGTTGTCCCAGTCCCTAAGTGGAGATCATTGTGTCTATTCTGCCTGTCACAAGGGACTGTGATGGCAATCTGAGTAAAGAGATGAAGACCAGGCAAGAATGTCACAGACACCGAACTTCAGAAGGTATGTGCCATGTCAGGATTTGGCTTGTCAGACAGTGTTGGGGTATGGCAGATGCTTCAGCATAGTGATGACTCTTAATCCATCTTTTTGATCTTCTGGGAATCAAAGCCTGACAGGTCTAGGGTATTTAGAGCTGTGCTCAGTGATGTTTGCCAGAGGAACACCTTAGAGATGCGCCATCAAACCCAGAAAAAAGAGACAAGTACTATATGTGCAGGCGGTCCTGGTAGCATAATGATTACGTGGTCAACTGTTAACCAAAAAGTTGATGGTTTAAACCCACCAGCTGCTCTACAAAAGAAAGATGTGACAGTCTACTTCTGTAAAGACTACAGCATCAGAAACTCTGGGACAGTTTTACCTTGTTCTATAGAGTCACTATGAGTCAGAATCAACTGGATGGCAACAGATTTGGTTCTTTTGGTTACTGGTACTTTTGATTTCACTCTGGAAAGGGAAAATGACCCAGACTGGAAATGAAAGAAGACCGACTCCTTCCCACCTCTGTTGCAGAGAGCCTTGGATCAAAGGACTGGGCTTGAGTCACACTGGGCTACAGGTAACTCTTACTTTGACCTTGGCCAAGCTAATTCTTGACCTCTCTGAGCCCTCAGTTATAGTGAGGAGCAAGAAGAGATGATGGATGTGAAAATATTCTGCAAACTGTAAGGCATTCCACAGATGTGAGGGCCAGTGACAGTGAATGGTGTCTAAGCATTTCTGTATTTTCATTGGCTTCTGCATTCTCTGAGGAAACTCCTGTGTTTCAGTCAGCTAGTGCTTCTCTAACAGAATTACCAAAGAGTGGATGGCTTTAACAAAGGAAAACTTATTCCTACACATTCCGGTAGGCTGCAAGTCCAAATTCAGGTTGTCTGCTCCAGGGGAAGGCTTTCCCTCTTGTTGGCTCTGGAGGAAAGTCCAATATTGCATCAGACTTTTGTCTTTCTGTTCAGTTGAAGGAGACAGGATTTTATAAAATAGAATTTAATCACAAGAGTGGCATCTCATCACCTTGGATATTCTGTTAGTTAGAAGCAAATCATAGGCCCTGCCCACATCCCTTTATACCTTCTACCCTAGTTCTATCCTTGGAGCAGCAAATAACATATTGACCCCTTTTCTATATTAGCAAGGAGAAAGAATTACAGAAAGACATGGCACCAGGAGACAGGGATCATGGCTGGGAAAAGGGATGTCTGCCATATTTCCTACATCAAACTATTACTACTATTATTATTATTATCAAACTATTACTATTATTATTACACCACTGCCTTTCTTTTAACACTTTTTAAGGCTTCTGTAATTTTGTTTTGCCTTTCCTGCAAACCATGAGGCAGAGCCAATTAGGGCGTATGTTTTAATGAAATGATGAGTTGATTTTGATGTCCTCTAGCTTCTTGCTATGGATTTCTGTTTCTGGAATAAATTCTAGGTAGTAGAGGCCAGAGGGAGCTTTGGGTCCTGCAGGTAAGGGCTTTATGACTTAAATCTGATGCTCAGGAGAGAAAGGGGTTGAGTGGAGCAGCTGAGGACAGCTTGCATCAAAGAAGGACTTGATTCTCATTTACAAACTTTAGTGAACAAGCTCATTGACAGATCTAGTATTGGCTTACACTGTTGTGTTCTAAAAATGATTTATGGCTAATTTCTTGGGTATCTATAAATCCCCCAAATGGAGAATTTTAAAAATAAGAAAACAAAGAGTCAGAGAGGAAAATTTTTTGTGACACCTAATTCAAGGCTAATTCAAGGTAAAAGACCTCCTCTGTCCTCACTTTTACATCAAGTCTTTAAAAATGAACTGAAAATAATGTTTCAGAAAATCCTCAGTGTTTAGCTTTTGTGGCTGCAGAGAGATATGAGAAGGGCTTCTTATGGCATATGCTGAAAACTCCATTGTCACACAGTTTTCAGTTTAGTTTTGTGTTTTCTTGTTTGTTGTTGTTGACAGAATTCAAGGTGGTGGGATGAAGACTGAAGACTGAGTTGAGACAGGGAACTTCCAAAGAAAGTGGGAAGGAAATTGCATTGTGAGACAGAAAACCTTGCCTAGAACTGCTCCTTCCCTGATTAGTTATGTGGCTTCTGGAAAACGGTGCCCCCTCTCTTGACCACAGTGTCCTCTTTAGTTAAACAAAGAAACAAAATACAAACACAAAGGCTGGAACTATAAGGATAACTAATATTTGTTGTGTGCTTCTCGGTACCCTTACTTCCACCTCCATAATTTTATTTACTCCTCACAGCATCCCTGAGAGATAGTTTGGGTAGCTTCAGTCAAGTTGGTCCCTGCACTCATAGTGGCCCCATAGGCAACAGAGCTCAGTGCTGCCCGGTTCTGTACCATCTCCACCATCAATTGCTTGTCAACCTGTTGTGATCTATAGCGTTTTCACTGGCTGGTTTTCAGCGGTAGGTTGCTGAGTCATTCTTCCTAGGCTGTCTTAGTCTAAAGATCTTCTGAAAGCTGTGTAGCACCACAGCAACACGGAAATGTCCACTGACATTGGTGGTGGCTGTTCATGAGCTACCTTGGTGAGGAGTCAAGCCCAGGTCTCCTGCATGGAAGGTGAGGATTCTATCACTGAACCACTGTTGCTCCTACAAGATACTTAGGGTGGGCTTATTGTTCCCACTTCATACAACGGACATCCAAACACACACAGCTCAAAGAGCCCAACTGAATTTGACTACACACCCAGACCTTTAGTTTTGTTTATTTTTTTCTCTCCCGTGCTTCTTTCATTTTTAGCAAATAATGTAGAAATACTGCTCTTTGTTTTTTATTTTGAATTTAAAAACTGATTTAAATGTGTTCATAACAATGTCAAAAAGAAAAAAAGAGTGTCTGCTGGGGGTGTCTGTATATGACCAAACACGTCATGGGACTTGATTCCTCACTTTGGAGGTTTAGGGTTCTGGTTTCATGGGACATCCCAGCTTGCTGACTTAATAATGTGTTCAGTGCTTCTGTTCTACCTTCTAGTTTGTTGTATAATGCCTGAGGTCTTAAAAGCTTTCAAGTGGCCACTCAGAGCAACAGTTGGTTTCTGTGTACCTGGAACAACAGAAAAAGGGGGAAAAAAAGCCAGGAGCAGAAGGAGAATATGTAATAGGTGGCTATTTGCCTCCATGAACAACTGCTACCTTTGTATGAGACCAAAAGAACTGGATGGTTCCTGGCTACTATTACTGAACATTTTTTTCAAGGATTCTGTGGAAGAATCCTGATCAAAAGGGAAAAGATACAGAACAGAGTTTCAGATTCTTATGGACTCCAGACTTTCTGGAGCCATGAAGGCTAGATGAACCCCTGAAACTGTTGCCTTCAGATAATCTTTAAATCTTAAACCAAAAATAACTCCTGAAGTCTTCTTAACTTCTTAACTAATTAATAGTGTTTGCCTTGAGCATTGTGCTCTTTTAAGAACTATCTGTGTGGTATCAAAGTGACAACAGAAACTTGACAGATTAGATAGGAAGGTTAGGAGGCAGTGAGCTTATGTTAATGAGGGAAAAATCAACTTATTCTCCCCTGATTAGTTATGCGGCTTCTGGAAAAGGACGCCACTGAACTGTACATATGGAAACTGTTGAATTGGTGTATGTTATGCTGAATGTATTCTCAATAATGTCAATAACAAAATAAATGCAAACTTTAAAAAAGAATAAAGAAAAATTATTTAACATCACTTAACCACCTCTGTAATCATCAGAAACCTAGAGAAGGGGATCAGAGAGTCATGAAGCCTGTCTAGTCTCGTTCCAAGCATGTGAAATTCTCCGCCTACTGGTAGATGGTGTCCTTACCTCCTTTACTGTAGATGTCACTATTTTGTGACCAGCGTGTTTCCTTGCCTTTCTGCCTGTGGTTTCACACATCGACACTGATGGTTCTGGTCTCTGCAGGTGCTTGTAGTGACAATGGGGCTGGTGGGAAGCTCTCTGGTCAAATGTTGGTTGTGAATAGCTTTTCTTTGAATTCCTAATCTGGAAGAAACTTTCTTTGCTGTTTGACCTAATGTGAATAATAGCACCAGGAATCCTTCTAAATCCATGAAAATAAATGTATTGCATTAGCGTAATCTTTCCAGACATAAGCAATCTCGGAGCTTCTGTTGAAAGGCCTTAGGTTCCTACGAGAGGATCCATGTACAGATACCTATTCCTTTAGTATTACATTTTGGGCTCTTAGATGAGGTTTATGTCAGTGTCATCAGCCATAGAAAGTAGCCACATTCATTTTTGGTTTTCTAAGTTGTGATTTTTCACAACCCAAGACTCATAGGTGATGCAGGGGTGGAGGGGAAAGTATATACATACTTTAGATATATATGCATATATCTAAAGTATATACTAGGACTGACAATTATGTCTGTGAACTTGATTGTTTTAAGTTCTACATACCTCATTGCTGAATGTTATGGTCACCTTCAAAGTACTCCCCTTGGGAAGCTATGCACCAGTGTCACTGTGTAGTCCACTCTTCCAAACAATTTTGGAATACTTTCTGGAATGGCCATTGTGCACGGTGGCACAGTGGGAAGTTGGCGAACTTAATTGTATAGTAGTCTGTGCGGAAGTTTATAGCCAGTAAACAAATAACTATTGGAACACTCTCCCTACTCACCTGATCTGGTCCCCAATGACCTTTTTCTTTACGCAAAGATAAAGGAAATATTGAAAGGAAGACATTTTGATGACATTCAGGACATCAAGGATAATATGATGACAGCTCTGATGGTTGTTCCAGAAAAAGAGTTCCAAAGTTGCTTTGAAGGGTGAACTAGGCACCGGCATCAGTGCATAGCTCCCCAAGGGGAGTACTTCGAAGGTGGGCACAGTTATATTCAGCTGTGAGGTATATGGCACTTTTTCTAGAATGAGCTCATGAAGTTAACTGGCAGTCCTCCTCATACATAAAATCTAAGTATCTTCCAAGCCTTTATTTATCACTTCATCCCAGGAAACTTCTCACCAGTCTTACCTAGTTGTAGCACTTTGCATATTTGCAGTGACTTAATTCACTGTTTGAACTTGGCTGTAAATCCTCCGTGATGGAGCAGAAGCTCTGTGAGGTCCAGGCAGTGCCTGTCTTCTCCACTCCTCACCTCCGGCACCTGACCTGGGCCCTCGATGACCATCCATTACCTGAATGCCTGATATTTTGTTTCACAGGAACAGACAATCTACAGATAAATGTCACTCCTACCCCGGAGTCATTTCCTCACCAGAAGTTGTTACCAATTTCACCAACGCAGCCTTTCTCAGAAGTCAAGTTCCCCTCAGCACTGGACAGGACCGAGGATGTGCTGGGACCAACCTCTGACAACACAAGCTTGTTCCAGTTAGCGCAAACAGTTCTGCCCAAGACACACCGGAGAACTAGGGCACCCGTGGATTTTTCTTCTTCGCTGTACCAAGGAAGTGGACACAGCACCTCCCTTGAGCCTTCCAAGGATACTACCAAGTCCCTGGTCCAACCAAGACTTCAAGAGGGAAAAGAAGCAGCTGATGAGTCAGGTTTGCCTCACACCAGCATGCTCTCCCCATTGTCCATGGTCCCATCGGTGACATCCTTGAGTGCTGTCATCTCATCGAGGCCAGTACCAGTAGGGAGTCCCTCCATTTCAAAGCCAGGCATTTTCCCACCTCTCCCCCGGCCTTCATCCACTTCACTGGCTTCTGACTCACCTCATTCCATCATCTTTTCTAAGACAGCAGAACAATCCACCAAAGTGCCTTCATTCCCTCAGACAGCTCCAGCTGCTTCCTACACAAGGCAGAGTGTAGCACACTCCCTAAGGCCATTTGGTGATGAAATGACCCACATCCCATCCCCAGACACATGGGATTTAATAGGCATCCCTCATCTAGGTGTCCTTGGGTCCTCAACAAAGCGATATTATGAGCCCTTTCCAACAGCGAGTCCACGCTCAGCAAGCTTACGCCCATCTGGGTTTTGGAGCCCTGTGGCTGAACCAGTCCATCTGTCTTCCTCTCCCCCAGCACCTGGAAGTCATCTTTGGCTTCCAGGTGAGACTTCCTCATTGGCAAAGTTGGAGGTAGCTTCAACTCTGGCATCCAGTCAGCCAGTCAAAGCCGAAGTTGCTGAAAGAACACACATCAGGGTGCTTTTGCCAACTCTCAAGAATACAGCAGTGAGCCCTAAATCTGATCCTTCGCCGTCTCAGATCACAGACTCAGTGGCAATAGAAAAGACCAGCAGAAAGCTTGCGTCCACCCCTGTAAAGGATTCTACTTACCTGTCACATCTGTCAGCATCTCCAGACCGTTTCACAGGGCTTGCCCTTACCGTTGAACACGCTTCTTCCTCTTTGGTGTCATCTCTGCCTTTCACCGCCACGAGTCCTGGGAATGCCATCCTTTCAGTTCCCACTTCAGCATCCAATGGCACTGCAGACTTTCCCTCTGCGTTTGCTCTCCTCCAGCGAGCACAGAATCGTGCCACTCCACCCAGCATGCCAAAGATGCCATCTCCCCAAGAAAAGGGTGATGGTGGGTCTTCTCCCACTGCAGCTGCAGACTTCCTCCTCTCTAGCAAGGCTCCTAGTCTTCCTTCCATGGCTTGGACATTTCCCCTGCAGAGAGAAGGTAGCATGAGTCTTCACGCTGTAAGTGAATTCACTTCTGATTTTAACACTGATCCTATTTCTTCTACTGTCGCTACAACACTGAGGACAAATCTCACTCCTATAAAATTACTTCCACCTACCGTTCCAACCATACAAACCACCCAGACTACTTCCCTGTTTCCTAGCATTTCCAATACCAAGTCAGAGACTCTTGTAGCGACTGTAGACTCTTCTGAATTCCCAGCTTCAGCTTCCAGGCAGGTGGCATTTCCCTCTTCCACTGAGACCTATGATTCTTCAGCAGTGGGACACGTGCAAAAGCCAACAATCCCAGATGTTTTTTGGAGTTCCTTTTCAGCAGAAATTGGATCGCCTTCCAGAGAATCAACAATATCTGGCTTGCTGCAGCAAGCAAATTATGATTTAGATGGGCACACAACTAAGTCCACAAGCTGGGAAATTCATTCAACTTGGACTGCTGCTCCCAGTCGTTCAGCTTCAGCTGCCAGTGCCATAAACTCTCAGGATTTCAAAGAAATTGCTGGGCATTATGTAACTGCAGGAGGCTCTCGTGTTCAGGATCCATTCCTTGGCACGAGGATAAACCAGCCCGTACAGCAGCCAAATGTTACCATGATTGGAAACTATACAGGTTTCTGGCCCACACACAATAACAACCACACCAGAGGCTTCAAAACAGCTGAGCATGGAGATGACCCATCTACAAGTCAGTATTCTGGGTCTCGTCCCCAGTTGCAGCTGCCTGTCCATCCAATGCGTCCTCTTTTGCCAACTCTGCCAAATTTAACTTCTCCAGCTGGGTTGCAGGAAGTGCTTTCAGATGGAACTGATGGAAGTTCCCAGATTTCCAGGGCCATCTATCCATCACCTGAGATTGATGCTTCCACACCACTCCAGACTATCCTGAGATATCACTCTACTGCTGAGTCTCCTCCTGTATCAACCAGTGCCTTATTCAGGACACTCTCCGAAGTACTGCTGGCTTTTCAAAGCCCTGAGAAAAGGACAGGTGCAGCCACTAATGCAGGTAGTTTGTTTTATGGTGCCCAGCCAACAGATATGACCACTTCCAGGGCCAAAGCACCTTCAAGCTCAATACAGATAACTAGCTTTACTCTGAAGGAGCATACATACCCTTTCAGCAGTGAGTTAACACCCCAGCTAGTCATGTCATTGGTCATCTGTGTACTTGATTTTTTGAAAGAATTCAGAATTTGTGTCCCTATGAGCAAACATAGCTTTGCTGAAAATAGCATTCTCATTATGGTTAATGAATTTAATGAGCCTAAAGCTGCTTTGCTTAAACTCATCCCACTGCTGTGCAGCTCAGCACCCTGGGATATTTCACCCTAACAAACCGATAGGTTGCTTCCATTCATCCATTCATCACATGTAAAATGTGCATTCCAGGCCATTAACAAACTTTGCTTTATCTTTCATTTCAGTGGTGTCCTCAGTGTCATCCAAGGTGGAACCAACAGCAACATCAGCGGCCACGGTGTTTCTGAGGAAGTCAAGTCCACTGGTGCTGTCTGCAGCCCTGGTTGCCAAGGGCGCAGGCAGCAGCCCTTCTGCCATGGTCACAGGATTAGTCAAGAGCAATTTATCCACTACTCTAGCAAAAAATGTCACAAGCAAGACAGCATCTGGCCCGAAGGCAACACTAGGAGCTGTCCATACTGCCTTCCCATTCACACCAACCTACATGTTTGCAAGGACAGCCCACACCATGAGCACACATACAGCCATGCAAGGAAACATGGGCACTGCCTCTGGCCTGTTGTCTACAACACACCTCCCCAGGAAACCACAAGCCATGCACACGGACCTCCCAAACCCTACCAACCCAGAGATCTCCAAAGTGTCCACCACACGCCCGTTGACAATCACAGCAGCACTCACATCCATCACAGCTTCAATAAAGGCGACCCGGTTACCACCTTTGCCTGCAGAAAACACAGATGCTGCTCTTCCCGCTGTGTCTGCTGCCATGGTCACAACTGGTAAAATGGTGTCCAACCTGGAGTGTCAGATGTCCAGTAAGCTCCTGGTGAAGACAGGTAAGCAGCTACTTAAACTTGATTTTACTTGAAGGCAATAAGCATACCCTGGCTACAGATTAATGCAATTGTTATGTTGTCCTGTAGATCACTGGTTCTCAATCAGGGCAACTTTGCTCCCCCAGGGGACATTTGGCTATATCAGGAGGGCTTTGTGATTGTCACAACTTGAGGGAGGATACTACTGGCATCCAGTGGGTAGAGGCCATGAACGCCGCTAAACATCCTACAATGCACAGGGCATTCCCCGACAACAAAGACTTTTTCCAGCCAAAAACATCAATTGTGCCAAGTTGAGAAAGTATTTTTTATCAAGTGGCAGAGAAGAGGAGGCACAGTGTGACATGGATACTAGCATCACGTCAGGGTCCACATTCTGGGATCAGTGCCCCCTGGAGAATTGCAGTTCTGCTGGTGGGTCTGAGAATGCAAATATGCGCCTAGCTTTGCCTGTCGAGTGAATAAGTGATGTCTCATATGAATGAATGATGTGTCTAATAAAAGACAAAGTCTTTAGTAGTACTCTAGAATCCAAAGGGCTTTTTGTTCTGTATTTTCTCAATCAGCACATACTCAAAGTACAGCCGCAGTATTCTATGTGGGAGCCTGATATTTCTTTTGATGTGAAAAAGGAAACCTTCTTGAAAGAATTGGGTGGGCACTATTAGAACTGTAAGCAAAGCTCGGATGCTGGGTTTTTAGTCCCTGGTCCTCAGTCACAGCAAGACAGGCCTAGAATATAAGGATACTTTCAATAGGGTGGTGGTAATGTTTTCTATAAAAAGAATTTACAGAAATTATGTGAAAGAGCATGCCAGTGCTGAATGCTCACATCCCGCCTTCCTCCTCACCCTACAAAGAATTCTACAAAATTATATCTTTAGACATGTCCTCTTCTAAAAGGGGAAATTGTGAAACTAGGCATAGCACCAAGTTACCATATCTTTTTCTGCTTCTCAAGAAATTGCACCATCTGGCTTCTCGCGCCTCTTCCCCTCTGAGTGGCAGGTGGCCACCCAGAGGCAGAAATCTCACACATTGCTCCCTTTCTCTGCTTTGCAGCATCTCTGCCCTCAGCAACATCCGTGCAATCACCAGGTCTTCTCCAAGCTACCTCCTCATTGCCCCTGCTCTCCATCCCTACTGTCATTGCCTTAATTCAGATATCATCACTCATTTAAATTTCTGCAGTGACTGCCACTGTTCTCTCTCTGCCTTCCGACTTCCTTGCTCTCCAGTCTCCTCTTCACTCTGCAGTCGGGGACAATCTAAGATGCTCTCCTTTGCTGGGAACCCTTTACTCCCCAATGCCCTCAGGGCACAGGCTCAGCATCAATACTGAAATTATTTCAACTCTCTTATCTGGGGTTCCCTCTGCTGGAAGCGAGTGAGGACAGCCCCTTCCCCCTTGGCCTACTCCAGTTAGCCATCTGGACTCGCTGAAGCGTCACTTCCCGCAGGAGACCTTCCTGGATCACCAAGCCCTTCCCAAGTCAAGGCTGGATGCTTCTCCTAGGAGCTCCCACTGCATCCTAGGCTTCCTTTCCCACAGTGCCTGCAACAGTCAATCCCGAGTGCCCCTTCTCACCCGCTTCTCCACTCATATGAGCTGTGGGCTACATCGGCCACGTTGTGCTGTTTTCTCTTCTAGGGCCATGCAAATGTCTGGGGCCTCCTGCCCTTAAGACTTATGGTGGGGGGGTGGGGCATCCCACCCTTAAAGAGCCCTGGTAATACAGTCTGGCATTCAGCTGCTAACCAGAGGTCAGCAGTTCATATCTACCAGCTGCTCCTTGGGACAAAGATACGGCAGTCTACTTCTTAAAGATTGCAGCTTTGAAAACCCTATGGGACATTTCTATTCTGTCCTGTAAGATTACTGTGACTCAACAGCAGTGGGAGCAGGTCCTATCCTCTCATTGGTTGGACCTGTGCTTGCTGTCTTTGTTAGAACTGGCCAAAGGTGGTGGCTTGGGGAGGAAGGCTCATTACTGATGCTGTCCACAGCCTCACCTGGATGACCATGCCTCTGTTTTGCCCACAGTTCTCTTTCTGACCCAAAGAAGACTGCAGAGCAGTGAATTCTTGAAGCTCAGCGTGGCCAAAGGGCTCACACAGTCATTGCGGAAAGCCTTCCATCAGAGTGATGTCACTGCTCACGTAAGCCGCCTACTTTTGTAGCGACGATAATCCAACTACACTTGCCCCTTGTCTCCGAGAGTGTTTAGGTTATTTTCTGCCTTCCTAAGCGCCGTAACCACACTTGCCAGCAAGAGTATCTCTCTTTGTTTTGACAAATAATTAATGCATGGTGGCTCAAGACAAATGTCAATTTTAAAACAGAAAGTTGAATCTAGTTGCCTTTTATCTAGAGTTTTCTTCTTGAGCCTGGTTATGCAGCGCAAATGGTTCAGCATTTGATTACTAGCTAAAAAGCTGGTGACTCCCACCTTCTCAGAGGTGCCCTGGAAGAAAGACCTGGGGATCTGCCTACAAGAGGTCACAGCCTTGAAGACCCTATGGCGTGCAGTTCTACTCTGTGACACATGATGTCTCCATTAGTCAGGATGGACAGCAACTGCCCTTTGGTTATTATTGTTGTAAATCAAACTGTTATCCTGTTGTTCTGGGAAAGTATTTAATACTGTTAGAATTGTTGTATTAATATTGTTAGAGTTGTTGAATTCGTGAGAATTCATTTCACTGTTTTTTTCCTTTATCTTCCTCATCACTGCAAATGGTGGTTTATTTCTGGACGTTTTAAAATTATTGACTTGTCCACTGAGTCCAACTTTGCTTGAATTGACAGAGGCAGAGAAGTAAATAGTTTTTTTTGTTGGTTTGTTTTTAGTTTTTCTATTCCTTTCCAATACTTTAGTGCCGAGTATTGTTTAACAACTGCTGGCTAATTTTGACACTATAGCCAGGTGATGGAAGTCTTGCATTACACTCCTTTGGGGTTGACTCCAGGCTTTAAACAGTAAATGTAGCTGGCACTCAGTGGGCTCCTGTTGTGTCACTTAAAGTGATTGCTCTGGCTTCCTCCTCTGACACACACAGCTTAGCGGTCTTCCCCCACCTGCAAAGACTAGACATGAGATTTGGCACATAGTTTATGAGCCATTGTCAGTCTCTTTTATATAATTATGATAAAAGAATACATCCATGAGAAGTCTTTGTGGTCTCTGCACCAGAAATAGTATTTGAAAATTGAAAAATGTGAATGTTTTGATTGCCCAATACAATTTTCACTAAACTTTTGTCATTTGCAAACTCCCTTCACAGGGTTTTTTCCTTCCCTGTGTGTTATTACAGACTACGACAACAATTAATAGGTGTTAGTGTTTTCTAATTGGCTCACTTTTTAAAACTGGAATTAATTTCTTTTGAAAGGACAGTTGATACTACTATCGTAGATGGAAACCAAGATCTTTTGCCATTTTATTTGTGTAAATAAGAACAATGGAAACAAAACCAAAACTCAAATTAGATATGGTTGCTTGCTGAAATCTCTAAGCCCTGTGCCCCTTTTTGTTAGTTTTTTTTTTTTTTTTTAAAGGACTAGCAAGGGCTGTGGAAACCCTGGTGGCATGGTAGGTTAAGTGCTATGTCTGCTATCCAAAAGGTCAGCAGTTCAAATCTTCCAGACACTCCTTGGAAACCCTATGGGACAGTTCTACTGTGACCTCTAGGGTCGCTGAGCCGATCTGACTCAAATGCCATTTCGTTGTTTTTTTTTTAGCAAGGGCTGTAGAGGTGTTAAGTAGTCCCTGGGTGGTACAAATGGTTAATGCCCTGAGCTAATGTCTGAAACTTCAGAGGTTCAAATCCATCCAGAGATCACTTAGAAGAAAGGCTTGACAATCTACTTCTGAAATACCAGCCGTTGAAAATCCTGTGGACACCAGTTCTGCTCTGACCCATGAGGAATCACTATGAATCTGAGTAAGCTGGATGGCAGCTGGTGGATTTTCCTGGCAAGGAAGTCTTAAAGGGAAATAAGCCCAAACCACAACTTGCTTCTTGGGGTAATTAGAAGATTGAGATGTGAGTACGTATCTCACTGGGTGCCTTAGTGTTGTTTAGCACTGCATCCATATTCTATCCAGAAGTATCTCATTTGCCTAAAATCAACCGAGATACCATCTGTCAGAAAAAAACTGATAGAGACACACAAAGTGGAAGAACTGAAAGTCCATCCCTCCTGCCACTTGTAGAGATACAGGCTTCAACCAGGAAAGGCTGCTGTTGCACAGTAAGACAAAACCCTGAATTATTATTAACCTAAAATACAAAGAAAACAAAAGAGGATAAAACCCCAAACCTGGAAATTGTTCATTTGGGACAGAAAAGAGCTCAGATCATCTGTACGCCTTAGGACTGTCAGCTCTAAGAGAAGGTCTCTATGGGTCATCTCTACCTTGGTTTTGAACCAACTTTCAAGTTAAGGAAATGTGAGATGGAGTCAAGTCTGAGTGACCTAATGGTGCAGTGGTTAAGTACTTGGCTACTAAGCCAAAGGTTATGATTCAGTCCTACCTGTTGGTGCCATGGAAGAAAGACCTGGTGATCTGCACCTATAAAGCCTAAAAAAAAACCTCTTGTTATCAAGTCAATTCCAATTCACAACAATCCTGTGGACAGAGTAGAACTGCCCCATAGGGTTTCCAAGGCTTTTTTGAGTTTTTGGTGTCTGTATGTGTGGGAACCACGATGGCGTAAATGGTTAGGTGCTACATCTGCTGACGAAAATATCATCAGTTCAAATCCACCGGACACTCCTTGGAAACTCTGTGGGGCAGTTCTACTCTGACCTATAGGGTTGCTGTGTGTTGGAACTGACTCAGCTTCACTGGATTTGGTTTTTTGGTTTGGTGTATGCGTGTGTGTGTGCTTTAGGTGAAAGTTTACAGCTCAAGTTAATTTCTCATACAAAAATTCATACATATATTGTTAGGTGACACTAGCTGCAGTCCCTGTATTTTAACAGCACACACCCCTTTCCACTCCAGGGGTTCCCATGTCCCTCCAACCAGCTCCTGTCGCTTCCCGCCGTCTCAACCTGCCTCTGGGCAGGAGCTGCCTATTTAGTTTCGTGTATGTGCCTGCACTAAGAAGCACATTCTTCCTCAGTATTATTTTATGTTGTACAGTCTAGTCTATTCTTTGTCTGAAGAGTGGGCTTCAGGAATGGTTTTAGTTCTGGGGTAACAGAGGGTCCAGGTACCATGGCCTCAGAGAGTGCTCCAGTCTCAATCAGACCATTAAGTCTGGCCTTTTTACATGAATTTGAGTTCTGTTCGACACTTTTTTCTCGCTCCATCAGGAACTGTCTGTCATGGTCCCTGTCAGGGTAGTCATTGGTGGTAGTGTGGCACTATCCAGTTCTTCCAGTCTCAGGCTGATGGAGTCTCTGGTTTATGTGGCCCTTTTATCTGTTGGATATTCTCCTTGCATCACTGATGTTCCTGATTCTCCTTTGCTGCAGGTGGGTTGGGACTAACTGATGCATCTTAGACGGCCACTTGGAAACTTTTAAGACTCCAGACACCAAGGCTGTAATCTTTATGGAAGCTGACTGCCGCATCTGCCTTCTGTGGAGTGGCTGGTGTGTTGGAACCACTCACTTTCCAACTAGCAGCTGAGCATTTAACCACTGAGCCACTAGGTCTGTCTGTAAAGATTACAGCCTAGAAAACCCTATAAAGCAGTTCTACTCTCTCACATGAGGTCACCGTGAGTTGAAATTGACTCAGTAGCACCTAACAACAACTTCCTGACCCAGTCATGGAGATACTACACTTAATCTGTCATTTCTATATGTTAATTTTCATAAACTAAGGGAAATATAATAAAAGCTATTTTTCCCTGACGCCCATTCCCTGGAAATGTGTTTTGTCTGTCCCTCCTTTCTTTGCCTTTTTGGTGATAATTGTTGCCTATGGGATCATACTTACAGAAGAACTCACGAAATTGAGAAACAGATTTAATTCTAGTCCATGTAGGTTTGATGAAAAGTATATTTTGTTGTATTCTGATACTTTGAGACTTGACAATCCCTGTATGCTTTTTTAGGATTGTTAGAGTATGTGTTGAATAAGAATGTCCTATTCCCCAGCCACACTAACTAACAGTTGTGATACTAAAAAACACCAAGAAGAATGTAAAGTACTGTGCAGGTAAACAATGAGTTCTGTGCATCCATTTGTTTTGTAGGTGGATATTCTGGAATATTCTCACAACATCACAGTTGGCTATTATGCTACCAAGGGGAGGCTGGTATACCTGCCTTCAGTAGTTGTCGAAATTCTGGGTGTTTATGGCATCAGCAATGTCACTGCAGATCTGAAGCAGCACACCCCAAACTTGCAATCGGTGGCAGTACTTGCCTCCCCATGGAATCCTGAGCCTGCAGGCTACTTCCAGCTTAAAACAGGCAAGTCAAATGCAGAGGAAACTCTGAATGGTATAGACACACCCAGCTGCTAGCCAAAGGGTTGGAGATCTGAATCCACCCAGAAGTACCTTAGAAGAAAGGCATGGTGATCTAATTCTGAACCAATCCGGTACAGATAACCTTAGAGAGCAATTGATTTGGAATTGATTATGAGTTGGAATTGATTTGATGGCAACTGGTAAACTCAGGAAAAAAGAATTCCTATCTATTCTGCCATCAGGGAGGTACAAATTAGGCAATTGTTTAAAACTTCCCCTGCCAAGTAGTCTATCATCTTTTAATGTTCTTTTGTATCTTCCTCAAAGGTCTCTGCTAGTCAAATGTCTAAGTTCCTTCCACGTTAATCTAAATTTTTCCAACTCTATATTCATCAAAAATGTCCCGTTGCAGGAGCTTTTCTTCTTACTTTACATATCTAATATTTGGGAATACCAAGTACCATGGTTTCTTCTGTGTTAACAATGGACACAGTAAGAACTGAATATTCATAAAAATCTGTAATTTGAAGTTATGGATTCCATATGCCACTGAATCAGAATCTCTAAGAATCTCTAATTTGGTTAGCACCTTGCTATGTCTCTCTCTCCCTCTCTTTTTTAAAAGCTCCCTCATGATTCTTACCTGCAAAGTTTGTAAACCACAAGAGTGGGGAAACCATTGAAACTGAAAGACTCAATCAACTTAATAATGGGGGTCAATTGATTGTTTTTCTCCTCCAAAGAAAGAGTAGGCAGGATCTCTTAGGTTATTCTTTTCTCAGTCTTTGAGCAGATGTCTACATATTCCAATCAAAAGATATCGCAAAATTCCTTGTGTTGGAGGGAGTCTCAGATTTGATCATGCTTTTAATTTTTACATGGTATCAGTCATTTTAAGAGCCACTTTCAAAACTACGGTTAAACTTTGTCTGGCCTTATTGTCTATTTGCCTGATACCCCTAATCTAAAATCATGCTGTTTTATATTATGACTACTCTTAAATTCAAGGAATTGAGATGTGGAGATTCCCTGTCGCTTCCTTTGACTTATTTCTCTTATTCTAGTATTACAGTTTGTGAGTCAATCAGACAACATACAGTCCTGCAGGTTTGCACAGACGATGGAACAGAGATTGGAGAAGGCATTCCAGGATGCTGAGAGGAAGGTCCTGAACACCAAAAGCAACTTGGCAATTCAGGTGAGGAAGAGAGTACTCAGGCTGTGTGGTTGACAGGAGCCAATCATATGGCCTGTGCTGGTGAGAAGTGACTTTGTGTCCCATTTCAAAGCTGCCTTTTATAAATGTAGCTTTGAACTAGGGGTATGTGACATAGACAGTAAAGATGCCACTTTGATGCCACTGAGTCTAGTTGATCATGACACTGGTGAGGATGTCTGAGGTCTGGCTATCACGGCTTGGGACACTGTGCCATATTTACCTTCTGAGGTTTGGGATTATATGTATACCTTCCCATATGGTGCTGCCTTTTTCCAATACATTTGTTACTGTAAAATACTAAACTGGAATATAGTAAGCATCATGGAATTGTTTCCCCCCAAAATGTGTGTATCAGTTTGATTAGGCTGTGGTTCCCACTATTGTGTGGTAGTCCACTACTTTGTCACCTAACATAGTTTTCCAGTGTTGTGAATCCTGCCTCTGTGATGTCGAAGAGATGGGATTAGAGGCAGTTATGTTAATGAGACAGGACTCAATCTGCAAGACCGAGCTGATCTTGAGCCAGTCACTTCTGAGATATAAAAGAAAAAAGTAAGCAGAGAGAGATGGGGACTTCCTACTGCTAAGAAAGGAGCACCAGAAGCAGAGCATGTCATTTGGACGGGGGATTCCTGCGAGGAAAACCTAAACCAGAGGAAGAGTGATGGCAAGGACTTCCCCCAGAAGGCACATAGAAAGAAAGCCTTCCTCAAGACCCTGACGTTGGATGTCTAGGCTACCAGACTATAAGACAATAAATTTCTCTTTGTTCAAGTCATCTGTATGTGGTATTTCTGCTATAACAGCACTAGATAACTAAGACATTATGTAGCATAGAGAAACCCTGATAGCGTAGAGGTTAAGTGCTATGGCTGATAACCTTCAAGTTGGCAGTTTGAATCTACCAGATGTTTCTTAGAAACTCTGTGAGGCAGTTCTCCTCTATCTATAGGATCTCTGTGGGTCAGAACTGACACAACAGCAGCAGTTTTTTTTTTAATGTAAGATATGTCAAATGTCTAATAGAAAATCAGTCATTTCTAGGCTGCTGACTCACCAAGATGTGCCTATTCTGTGATTTGCAGTGGGTTATATTCCAGATGCTCACATGGACCACTCACTTTCTCTCTGTGTCACTCTTTTTTTATATTGAGGGATTATTATGTGCCAGGAAAAATGCTAAGTGTTTTACAAATGGTTGCTGCATAGTTCTCAAGACATCTTTCAGAAGACAGAAATGAGAGAGGTTAGGAAACTTCCAGAAGACCACAGAATTGACAAAGAATGAAAGAAGTACTTGGAACACTGGAGCTTGGCATGGAACTTAGAACAATGGAACAAGTCAAGAACCTGTAGCCTTAGCTATAATTCTGTAACAGTGTCAGCACAATGTGGAAACAGTCCTAGATGAAACTTTTGACGTACCCATGATCTCTTAGGGGAATTCTATTCCTGGTGCACTGTATTTCAGCTTCCTGGATTAATGGTGTACCATTAACCATGGAAAGCTTTTCTTAGGTCCCTCTTGTTATTGTTCTTCAATTTTATTATCCCACCAAAGACAGATGCTTATTAATGAACTCCATCCAGCTCCCAGTTTGTCTGATTAACTGTACTATCGGATATCTCTGTGTTGACTACTGATCTCAAGCCTTTGCAGTTAAACCCAAAGATTCTGAAATTGATATTTAGCATAAATGAATTATCTGAAAAGCCAGCATGATGTAGAAAGCATCCAATTTAATTTGAATATGCAGCTTTCCTTTTCTATATTCATCCAAAGTGTATATGGAAATATCTCATTATGGTTTGGTGCATATTAGACTAGGATCTAAAAATATGTCACAGACTTAAGACTTATGTAAGGAGTATGACTCTACACTGTGTGAGAAGTCTTTTTTCTCTGTGACTGGATCTGTGATCCTCACAAGTCCATGAGCCATATTAGAACTTGGCAGCAGAGCCTACCCTCCAGTTGTACTTAGGAAACACGTCTTACTGAGTACCTGCTACTTATCAGGCACTGGGAGAGACAATGACATAAATAAGCTGCCCTTGGCCTTGAGAAGCCTCTTTCGTTGTTGCTTTGTGGTTGTCTTGGGTCCTTAGGTGAAAGGTTGCAGAGCAAGTAACAAGCCTTCCCTGGGAAAGACTACAACAGGTGATCCAAAAATTGCATCTAAATAAATTTATTACTTTATTATACCCATTGAAACACCTCTTGAAACAAATGGATAATGGTGTGATTATTGTTACTAATCCTTCTTCCCTTCTTGCTTTGGCTGATAGGAAACCCTCAGCCAGACTTGTTGCCTGGGCAAGTTTATTAACCTTCCAGGCCCCTATATCACCCATAGATAACTACATGATAATAAATCTCCTGGGTTACATCTCATTCATTTTTTTCGGGATCTGGTTTTGTAGTTAATAACTTTCCATTTTATTATATTAGATATAATTTGTGAGGTACCCTGGGTCCTTTGTAAAATAAGATCATGTAAATATTCAATGAGTTTATAAATTCCATGAAAAAGAGATCTTTTCTTTTTCTTTCTCACTTGAATGGCATTGGCTGTAGGGGCTCAGCTACAGTTGGCACAGTGAGACTTCCTTGGTGGCATGTGACAGAATCCATAAAGAAGACTTATGGACTGATGGAACTAAAACGTTCATAGTTCGTTTACTTCAGGCACAACTAGATGCAAGTTCTTGAGTAATTTTTCATGAAGCTCTTTTTTTTGTTTTACTTTGCTCACCCTTAGGCCACATGGTGTGGCCCCCGGAACCTTCAGGCTTGTCTCATCTTTGTTGCTCACAGTCCTGTGCAAGCAAGGTGTCTCTTCTGTCCCGCAAGTAAAAATCTTGGAATGAGCTCTGAGTGGATTAACAGGTGCTCACTGGGGAGCCAGTAACTGTGGCTAAGGGCTTGGAATGTCCCACTGAACCAGGCCTGGCTCCAGTGCCCACTCCGGGCTCTTTGGGAGGGGCAGCCCCATGGAGACCACAAAGACAGAGGGCAGCAGAGGCAGTCCCCCAAAGGCAGTTGTGGTGCTGTCATAGAGGAAGGGCGATGGATGCTAGTGTGGCGACAGCCTCATAGATCGGACTGCTAACTCAGTCACAGCAGGAGCGAGTGGAAAGTTAAGAGAGAAAGTTCCAAGAGCTTAAGGAGTCTAAGAACAAAAGGATTGGTAGGGTAGCTCCCTCTGCAGGTCTGCTTCTGCTGGGGGTCAGAGGTGTGACTTTAAGGGAACAAGGGATGTGACCGTGGTCTGTAGATCACCTCTTATGTATAGAGCACGTGACTTAGCCATAAAAAAGTAAGTATACTTACCTGGATGAGTAAGTCTTGTTGTGATGTGCTGTCCAGCCAGTTCCAACTCCTAGCAACCATGTGTACAACAGGGTTGTACATGGATCATAACAAATTACGGATCAGATTGCAAAGAACGTGAATTCTAGAACATTTAGTTGTACTCATGAGGAACCTGTACACAGATCAGGAGGCATTCATTCAGACAGACAAAAGGGATACTGCATGGTTTCAAGTCAAGAAAAGTATGTATCCGGGCTGTATCCTCTCAACATACTTAATCTGCTGTGCTGAGCAAGCACTTTGAGAAGCAGGACTATATGAGGAACAGGGCATCAGCACCGGAGGAAGACTCCTTAATGAAACACTGTCCAGTCTTGCACCATCGTAACAGTTGTTATGAGTGAACTGTTGTTGCAACCACTGTCTCGGCTCATCGTCTTGAGGGTCTTCCTTTTTCTTCACTGACCACCAGTTTTACCAAGCATGATGTCCTTCTCTAGCTACTAGTCCCTCTTAATACCATGTCCAAAGTATGTGAGATAAAATCTCATCATTCTCAGTTCTAGTGAACACTCTGGCTGTGCTTCTTCCACGACAGATTCGTTGATTCTTCTGGCCGTCCGTAGTATATTCAATATTCTTTGCCAACACTATAATTCAAAGTTACCAATTTTTGTGCAGTCTTCCTTATTTATTGTCCAGCCCTCAAATGCCTATAAGGTGATTGAAAACACCGTAACTTGAGTCAGGCACACCTTAGTCCTCAAAGTGCTTGTTAACACTTAAAAAGATCTTTTACCCCTTTGCAGTATGTCTTTTGATTTCTGGACTGCTGCTTCCATGGGCACTGATTGTGAATCCATGTAATCCTTGACAGCTTTGTGATGTTCTTGTAAGTACACTTGTGACAGGTTTTGTGTTTTTTTATACTGAGGTGCAATCCATATTGAAGGCTGTGTTCTTTGATCTTTAAGTCTGCTTCCCTTTCAGCATGCAGAATTGTTTCATCTGCATATCATGGGTTGTTAAGGGATCTTCCTCCAGTGCTGATGCCCTGTCCTTCTTCATATAGTCCAGCTTCTCAAAGTGCTTGCTCAGCATAACAGATTAAGTATGTTGAAAGGATACAACCCTGACATACACTTTTCTTGACTTGAAACTATTTAGTGTCCCTTTTGTCTGTCTGAATGAATGCCTCCTGATCTGTGTACAGGTTCCTCATGTGTACAATTAAGTGTTCTAGAATTCACGTTCTTTGCAATCTTATTCATAATTTGTTATGATCCATGTAGTCAAATGCCTTTGAACAGTCAGTAAAATACAGATAAACATCTCTGCAGTATTCTCTGCTTTGAGCCATGATCTATCTGAAATCAGCAGTGGTATCCCTTCACCTAGGCCCTCTTCTGAACCCTCCTTGAATTTCTGGTAGTTCCGTGTCAATATACTGCTTCAGCCATTTTTAAATGACCTTCAGGAAAATTTTACTAGTGTGTCGGATGACAACTCGATGGCACTTGGCTTAGCTGGATGTTAATTATATTGTGCAATAATTTAAAGTATCGGAAAGTAAAGATATCACCTTGAAGACTAAGGTGCACCTGATCCAAGCCATGGTATTTTCAGTTGTATCATATGCATGCAAAAGCTGAACAATGAATAAGGAAGACAGAAGAAGAATTGATGCCTTTGAATTGTGGTGCTGGAGAAGAATATTCAATATACCATGGACTGTCAAAAGAACCAACAGATCTCTTCTGGAAGAAGTACAACCAAAGTGCTCCTTCGAAGCAAGATGGCAAGACTGCATCTTACATACTTTGAACGTGTTGTGAGGAAGGATCAGCCCCTGGAGAAGAACATCATGCTTGGTAGAGTGGAAGATCAGCCAAAAAGAGGAAGACCCTCAGCAAGGTGGATTGACACAGTGGCCACAACAATGGGCTTAAACATTGAAATGATTGTGGACATGGCACAAGACCAGGCAATGTTTTGTTCTGTTGTGCATAGGTCACCATGAGTCAGAACCAGCTCGACAGCACCTAACAACTGGATCACCTTTCTTTGGAATGGGTACAAATATGGTTCTCTTCCATTTGGTTGGCCAGGTAGCTGTATTCTAAATTTCTTGGCACAGACGAGTAGGTACTTCCAGCACTGCGTCCATTTGTTGACACATCTCAGTTGGTGTTCTGTTAATTCCGAGAGCCCTATTTTTCCACTGATGCCGTCAGTGCCACTTCAGCTTCCTCCTGCAGTGCCATCAGTTTTTGGTGATTTGCTATCTTCTGGAATGCTGGAAAATCAACCAGTTCTTTTTTGGTATAGTGGTTCTGTGTAGTCTTTCCATCTTCTTTAGACATTTTCCGCATCATTTAATATTTTCCCTGTAGAATCAGTCACTACTGCAACTCAAGGCTTGAATTTTTTCTTCAGTTCTTTCAGCTTGAGCAATGCCAATTATGTTCTTTCCTTTCGGTTTTCTATCTCCAAGTCTTTGCATGTTTTATTGCAGTATTTTACTTGGTCTTCTAAAGTTGCCCCTTGAAATCTTCTGCTCAGTGTCATTGGTTCATAATTTCCTCCTTTCACTTTAGCTGCTTGACATTCAAAAGCAAGTTTCAGAGTCTTTTCTGACATCCATTTGGGTCTTTTTTTTCCTTTCCTGTTTTTTCAATGATCTCTTGCTTTCCTCATGTATTATGTCTTTGATGTCATCCTACAACTTGTCTGCTGTTAGTCATTAGTGTTCAGTGCATCAAATCTATTCTTGAGATCATCTGTAGATTCAGGTGGATATACTCAGGGTTGTACTTTGACTCTCATAGACTTGTTCTAATTTTCTTCCACTTCAGTTTTAACTTGCGTATGAGCAACTGATGGTCTATTCTGTAGTCAGCCCCTGGCATTGTTCTGACTGATGATATTCAGGTTTTCTATTGTTTTTTTCCACAGATGCAGTCAATTTGATTCTTGTGTATTCCATCTGGTGACGTCCATATGTATAGTTGCTGTGTATACTGTTGAAAAAAGATATTTGCAATGAAGAAATTGTCTTACAAAATTCTGTCATGTGACCTCCTACATCATTTGTACACCAAGGCCATATATTCCAGCTACCAATGTTTCTTGTTTGTTTCCAGCATTAGCAGTCTAATTGCCTGTCATTATCAATGCATCTTGATTGCATGTTTCATCAATTTCAGACTGCAGAAACTGGTAAAAATCTTCAAATTCTTCATTTTTGACTTTAGAGTTTGGTGTGTTAACACGATTAATAGTTGTATTAGCTGGTCTTCCTTGTAAGCATGTGGATATTATCCCGTCACTGGCAGCACTGTACTCAGGATAGATCTTGAAATGTTCTTTTTGACAATGAATGTAATGCCTTTCCTTTTCAAGTTGTCATACCTGGTACAGTAGACCATGTGATGGTGTCATTCAAAATGGCCAGTACCAATCCATTTCAGTTCACTGATGCCTGAGATATTGATCTTTATGCGTTCCATTTCGTTGTAGATGATTTCCAGTTTTCCTAGATTCATATTTCTTGCATTCCACCTTCCAGTTATTAATGGATGTTTGCAGCTGTTCCTTCTCATTTTGAGTGATGCTGCATCAGGAGATGAAGGTCCTGAAAGCTTGACTGCATCCATGTTGTCAAAGTCGACTCTACTTGGAAGAGACTGCTCCTGCCCAGTCATCGTCTGCGCATCTTCCTGGAGGGCTCATCTTCTGACATTATGTCTGACAAGTTCTGCTGCTATCCATAAGCTTTCTGCTGGCCAATTTTTTCAGAAGTAGACTGCCAGGTTCCGGTTCCTCATCTGTCTTTGTCTGGAAACTCCACTAAAACCTGTTCACCAAGGGTGACCCTCTTGCTATCTGGAACACTGGTGGCAAAACTTTCAATATCACAGCAATAAGCAAAAACCACAATAAGACAGACATGTGGTGGGATGAGTGTATTATGTACCAAAGTACCCATAGTGCTGGCATTGTAGATGTCTCTGGTCAAAGTTTCCCTTGAGAGTCAGTGGAATTCCGTTGTGTTGAAAGTTGATAAATTATTCACAATAGAGATAATAGAGTGAAAAATTGTTTTGACTATTGTTGTTATTTTAGGTAGGAGTATTTTCATGGGTTGAATTGTGTTCCCCCCAAGGGTGTGTAGAAATTTGTCTGGGCCAAGATTCCCAGTAGTGTGTGTATGCTGTAAACCTTGCCTCTGTGATGTTAATGGGGGGAGGGGAGGAGGGGGTGCTGGCAGTGCTGCTGGTGGAGCAGGACTCAGTGTGTAAGATTGGTTTGTGCCGTGAGGCAATCTCTTGAGATATAAAAGAAACAAGCTGGCAGAGAGATTTGAGGACCTCGTAGGGTCGCCATGAGTCAGATCTGACTCGACAGCACTTGGCTTGGCTGGTACTGCAAGAGGTAGTGCCGGCAGCTGAGCCAGTCCTTTGGAAAGGACCAGGGTTCCTGTGCCACAGAAGCTTCCAGTCCAGGGAAAGGCTGGCAACAAGGACCTTCCTCCAGAACCAGCAGAGAAAGCCTTCCCCCAGGGCTCACACCCTGACTTTGGACTTTAGCCTATTGTACTCTGCCAGAATAAAATTTCTCTATTTAAAGCCATCTCCTTGTGATGCTTCCCTTTAGAAAGGTACCAGATAACTAAAACAAGTATGGTGAGGTCCTTTGAGTTGTTCAGAAAGAAGCACCCTTTCTCTTTGGTACTTCAAGAAAGAAGCTTGAATACCTGTGGCTAAACTGCTTTCCAAACTTAATTCCAGAGAACGCGAGTTGACCAGAAGTGTTGACTCAGCTTGTCATTAATCATGGGAATGTAGACTATGCTTCAGAGAATAACAAAGAATTTCCGCTTGTGGGGAGAAGTGGGAAATACAGGGGCAAAGCTGTTTTTGCCTATCATCTTCTAAGTAAGGATAAAAGCAAAGTTGCCAGGATATTTGTGTGTGTGCCCACAAAGGTTTGGGAAAGACTCTGTGTGTGTGTGTGTGTGTGTGTGTGTGTGTGTGTGTGTGTGTGTGTGTGTGTGTGTGTGTGTGTGTGTGTGTGTGTGTGTATCAGGATCCCGGCAGAAAGGAGATGACACACTTAAATTAAGCTTATTTGAGGAGAGTTCAATAAAATGACCGTTGCAGAAGTGTGGGCAGGCTCTAGGGAACCACAAGGGACACTGTGTACCCAAGGTGGTCACATTTGGGATCTGATGGGGGAGGGGAGAAAGTAGTTACCAAAAGCTGCAGACAAAGAGGCCGGAGCTGAATTACAGGAGCTGTGGCCCTGCAAGGAGGGGCCCAGATGTTTGTACTCTGACCTGACTCTCTCCCTTTAACCCCACATCCTCTGGAGGTCTCTTTAAACTGCAACCGGAGGGCAAATGAGCCAACAGAACAGTGTGGAGAGTGGGCCTGGAGCAGCACAGAACCTGAGCTCAGAATGACTTCCTGCTGAATCTCCTGTACAGATTTCATCCACGGACAAAGAAACCTCATTTCCCAGTGTCCTAGATTGAATTATGTCCTCCCCCCTCCATACGTGTGTAGCAGTTTGGCTAGGCCATGTTTCCTGGTATTGTGTGATGTTCCCGTATGTGGTAAATCTTGCCTGAGTGATCTTAAACAGAGGGGCGATGAGTGGTGGTTGTGTTGGTGGGGCAGGACTCAGTGTGAAAGATTCTATCGTGCCTTGGGGCAATCTCTTGGGATATAAAGAAAAGGGAAACAAGCAGAGAGTTGGGGACCTCGGGTCATCAAGAAAGAAGCAGTGCCAGGAGCAGAATGCATCCTTTGAAACTGGAGTCTCTGTGCCTTAGGAGCTCCCTGTCCATGGGAAGATTGATGACGAGGACCTTCTTCCAGAGCCAATAAAGAGAGACCTCCCCTGGAGCTGATACCCTGGACTTTTAGCCTACTTTTCTATGAGAAAATAAATTTCCCTTTGTTAAAGCCATCCACTTCTGATGTTTCTGTTATAGCAGCACTAGATGACTTAAAATATCCAGTAGCTAATTAACTGACCTTCTCATTGTCATATTTTCATGTTCTGTATATATGACCACACACAACAGCAGCAATTTTGGAGTTAATAGGGGTCCTTGGGTAGCATAAAGGGTTAAGCACTTGACTACTAACTGAAGGGTTGGCATTTCAGACCTACCCAGAAGCCCCTCAGAAGACAGGCCTGAAAACCCTAAAAGGCACAGCCTTGAAAACCCCATGGGACCGTTCTGCTCTGCACACATGTCGTCACCATGAGTTGGAATTAACACAACAACACATGGGATTATTAGACTGTAAGGAAATGGGATAGCTCTCTAAAGAAGCTACCTTAGCCATCTAGTGCTGCTGTAACAGAAATACCACAAGCAACTGGCTTTAACAAATAGAAATTTATTTGCGCACAGTCTAGTCGGCTAGAAGTCTGCATTCAGGGCCCCAACTACAGGAGAAGGCTTTCTGTCTCTGTCAGCTCTGGACGAAGGTCCTTGTCATCAATCTTCCCTTGGTGTGGGAGATTCTCTGCACAGGAATTCTGGATCTGAAGGAGGCACTCTGCTCCTGGAGCTGCTTTCTACGGGGTATGACGTGTTTCGTGTCCCTCCGTCAGTGTCGTGTCCCACTCCTCCTCTCTTGGCTCACTTCTCTCTTTTATATCTCAGAAAAGACTGACTTAAAACACAATCTAATCTTGTAGATTGAGCCCTGCTGTTCACCTAACTGTGGCTAATCCTACCTCATTAACATAGTAGAGATAAGATTTACAACACATAGGACAATCACATGAGATGACAGCGTGGTGGACCATCACAATACTGGGATGTATGGCCTAGCCTAGCTGATATGTGTATTTTGAGAAGATACAATTCAATCTGTGTTGCAGGTTATTTTGTATTTCTGAACTTTTTTATAATCAGGTTCAGTCCCCTTGTTACTATTGCTAATCAGCTCCGTGTATTCCTGGTCTGAAAGTTTGCTGCAAGTTTGAGTTGGGCTTCATGTCTAAGCAGTTGTATCCTCTTAAATTTAATGTCCCTATAATGCTTACTGGACACTCTAATGATGTAATCTTTAAGTGCTATGGCTGTTAACCAGAAGGTCGGCAGTTCAAACCCACAAGGCCACCCTTGGAAACTCTATGGGGCAGTTCTTCTCTTTCCTATAAGCTGGAATCAACTTGATGGCAGTGGTTTTGGTTTTTGGTTTTTATAATGCTTGTCATGCTCAAGTGCTAACCAAAAGATCGGAAGTGTGTCTACCCGGAGGTCCCTTGGAAGAAAGGCCTGGTGATCTACTTCCAAAAAATCAATTAGAGTTATGGAGCACAGTTCTACTCTCGCACACATGGAGTCACCATGAATCAGAAACAACTTGATGGTAACTGTTGGCTTCTGTCCTATTTTCTATGTTGAAAACTCTAAAAGTAACCTGAGACAGTTAACACCCTGGAAAAGATACATGATGGTAGTGATAAGGTTAGAAGTCAGACTCCCTAGGTTCAAATCCTGACTCTGCCACATATTAATTTTGCAACTTTGGGAAGGTCGCTTCAGTAGTCTGAGCCTCAGTTTGCTCATCTGTAAAACGGAGTCATAACTTGTATATACCTCCTCAGACAGTGGTAAGGACTAAACTCAACAACGTGCGCTTTCTTCTCACAAAGCCTGGCACGTAGTAAGCAAGCAGTAAATGATGACTGTTATTCTTGTCTCTTCCTTACTCTTTTCCTACCCTCCTTTCATTCCTACCCCCAACTTCTGCTTAGACTTCTCCACCCACGGCCTCCATGAAACAGACCCTCATCTTATTTGGCATGTCTCCCTCCCCTTTCCTCCTGTGTCGATTCAGATTGTGAGCACGTCCAATGCCTCCCAGACTGTCACCTTGGTGTACGTAGTGGGCAACCAGAGCACGTTCCTCAACGGCACCGTGGCCAGCAGCCTCCTGAGCCAGCTCTCAGCTGAGCTGGTGGGATTCTACCTCACCTACCCACCACTTACCATTGCCGAACGTGAGTACATCTGTGTCTTGCACAATTCTTTGTTGTTTGCTAGAAGTCTGTCTCCATCTGAGGAGTCCTGTGAGTTAAGTAGGAAATCCTGGTGGCGTAGCAGTTCAGTGCTATGTCTGTTCACCAAAAAGTCAGCAGTTTGAATCTACCAAGCACTGATTGGAAACTCTACGGGGCAGTTCTACTGTGTCCTATAGGGTTACTATGAGTCAGAATTGACTGATGGCAGTGGGTTTGGTTTTTGGTTTTATGGTGGTACAAAAGGTTAAATGCTTGGCTGCTAACTGGGGAATTCGGTGATTCCGATACTACCCAGAGGTACTTTGGAAGAAAGGTTTGGTGACATGCTTCCATAAAGATTACAAGCAAGAAATTCTATGGAGCTCAGTTTTATTCTGTAACACATATGGTTGTTGTGAGTCAGAATCAATGCACCAGTAGCAGGTTTGTCTCCACCTGGCACACGTGCATTGAAAGCATATTGTGTGCCAGGTCACATACTACCTCTACTGGCACAAAACAACAACTGGGATGTGTGATAATTTAGGGTTGAATTGAAGAAAAGTTCATTGCACACTGAAAAATGTGGTAACATTTCCTAAGCACCCTCTGTGTGCCTTGGCCCTTACAAATCTTTTATCTCATTTAAACCTCACAACCTCAAAAAGAGCCCTGTTTTGCAGAGAAGTAAACTAAGGTATCAAGAGGTTAACAAGATACTCACTCTCCCGTAACTCGTGAGAGGTGGATCCTGGGGTTTGAACCCAGGCACTTGCTTTTAGAGCTCATAGTGCTGCCTGGTAGGTACCCCTGTCCTTGGGAGAGTCCGTGTTGCTGGAGTTTCCTCCCATTTCTGCCATCACTGTGCGTTCATAGACCCTCAGCCCCTGCCCTGGCTGGGGATACAACGCAGCTCGTTTGCAGCTAGTGTCGTGACTTCCCTTGATGAAGTCCCCGTGGTCTTGTGGCCTTGTCTTCCTCTAACGTCTTCAGTTACATAAATCTCATTACCATGCAGCAGGCCTAGTCTATGAAGATGATACAGCCTGCATTCTGTACCCAAACACTTCCTTGGTAGCCAAAGAAGAAAAATTGGTGCTCTTGAGTTTCATCATCGGCACATTGCTGGAGGTCACTGGGCTCCCCCTTTTTAAAAACACATGTGAGCAAAAACAATCTCTTAATTTCCTTTTATGGTTGTTTTTGATGCTATAAATAAATGAGATAATGTCTCAGTGTACTTATCAGCACATAGTGGCTACTCAAAAATTTTTTTTGAATGTATGCTTAATGGCAAAGGAGCCTGGATGGTACAGTGATTAGATGCTTAGATGCTAACCAAAAGGTCAACAGTTCAAACCCACAAGAAGCTCCTCGGGAGAAAGTCAGGGCGGTCTGCTTCCTTTTGTAAAGATTACAGCCTGTGGAGCACTGTGTGGCGGTTCTACTCAGTCCTAAAGCACTGCTCGGAGTGGCAATTGTCTCAGTGGCAGTGGGTCAAGTAAAATGACTCTGGGTTTTATTAAAATCATGATGTCATAAAAGGTACCATCATGTCACATGGCAGCAAGCCAAGAATTTATTTTGTTTTATGATATTGATATTTTGATGCTAACAACAACTAAGATTTGTTGAGTTCTTGCTATGTGTCTGGCATTGCGTTAAGTCCTCAGCAGCTGTTAATTGTTGGGTTTTTTTTTTTTTTTAAAATGGGGCCATTTGTTACAAATATTTAGCAATTGAGCTTAGTTCTTGACACTGGAAAAATCCATGCAAGAGATAACCATTCCTAAAAATGTTTAGTGCTGGTTTGATCATGTTTTAAGTTAAAGGTGTAAGTAAAAGAAGTTCAAACTGTGGGTTTTGATAATGAAGGCTTTCAACTTAAGAGGGTTTTGATAGACAAAAATGAAATCACCGGATCTACAAACTCTAGAAAACCCTCCTCTGAAAGTTAGACCTTTACTAAATATTTTATTTTTCTATACAGTGAGATTTTTTGGCGTGTATACCTAAAGCTCCCAAGAATAATAACACAGCTTTAGTAAATGCTTGATATTTTGTTTTCTGTATTTATTTTCCTTGAGAATAAAAAAAAAAAAAAAAACTATTTAAGTCATTTGACGTGTTTCTTGTTTATTTTAGCTCTGGAATATCCTAGTCTTGATATATCAGAAACCACCAGAGACTACTGGGTGATCACAGGTAACCTATTCTTTTCCCCCATCTTTCTTTCAGGCTTTTTTTTTTTTTCAATTGCATGTTTTACACCAGTGTTGATTGCAGCCTGTTTACAATATCCAAAATACGGAAACAACTCAAGTGTCCAACAATAGATAAATGGGCAAACAAAATGTGCTATACTCATGATGAATATTCTGCCGTAAAGAGAAATGAAGTTTTAATGCATGCTATGGTGTGGATGAATCTTGAAAATATTATTCTGTGTGAAATAAGTGAGACAAAAGGACAAATACTGTATGATTTCACTTCTATGGAATATCTAAAATAGGCAAAATCATAGTGTTTTTAGCCATCTAGTGCTGCTATAACAGAAATAACCACCAGTGGATGGCTTTAACAAAGAGAAATGTATTCTGCTACAGTTCAGTAGACCAGAAGTCCAAATTCAGGGCATCAGCTCCAAGGGAAGGCTTTCTTTGTTGGCTCTGGAGGAAGGTCCTTGTCATCTGTCTTCCCCTGTAGTGGGAACTTCGGAGGCCCAGAGATCCCGTGTCTTTTCCAAAGAATGTGTTCTGCTCCCAGCACTGCTCTTAGTGGGTTGAAGTCCCCCAACTCTCTGCTTGCTTCCGCTTCCATTATATCCCGATAGATTTCCTCAAGCATAATACAGTCTTACACATTGAGTCCTGCCCCACCAACACAACCACCACCCATCCTCCCTCATTAACATCCGAGAGGCAGGATTTACAGCACATAGGAACATCACACAATACTGGGAATCATGGCCTAGCCAGACTGGTTACACACATTTTTGGGGGGGACAGAATTTAGTCCATGACACATAGAGACAAGTTTATTAGTGATTACTAACAACTGGAGGGAAGTAGAAATAGAGTGTTATTGCTAACAGGGTGCTGAGGTTCTGTTTGGAGTGATGAAAAACTTGTGGAAGTGGATAGTGGTGATAGTTGCCCAACATGGTGAATGTTCCAGTGTGAGCAGTTTAAGACCCTGTGGACTGGGCAGGAGTTAGTCACCACAGTGACAGGAATTGCTGGCTAAGAAAAGTGCTGCTAAGTTCTTTGCCCTCTCCTTCCCTGTTATCAAACCCGGGAAGGTGGGTCCTTGTCAGACACACTCACCAGCCACGAATCTGGACACCAGCCTTTGAGAAAAAGAAAGCATTATTTGCAAGTGCACAGAAGAAGGAGCCGGGAGGAAATTCCTCAGATCTGACTCCCCAGATGGTGGGGAAGAGGGCTTTTATGTGGTTTAAGTAGCAAGACGGAGGCTGTGCGGGTGCGTAGCAGAATAGGAAAGTCCTCGGAAGAATCGTACAGCACGTGATAGTCACAGGCTCTGGCTACATTCACTCCACGGAATAAATATCAAGATGCTTCTTTTCTAAATTTCCCCTGCCTTTCTGCTCTTAAGCTGCTCCTCTGCTGTGAGAAGCACGGCTCCTTGCCTTCACTGAAATACCTCTGTTGCTGAAGTTTAGCGGGGGGAGAGAGGTCAGCGGATCACCTGCCAAAAGGCGCTGCTTTTCCGTTATCAGCTCCACCACTCCAGCAATTCCCTCTTAAGGAACTGCAGACCAGGACTGGCAGGTTTTTGCTTCCAGCTTTTGGGGTTTATTCTACCAACAGTCTTTTGGGAAGAATAAATCAGTCTCTAGGAATTAACTGATCAGAATGTTCACACAAATTAATCTTTTTCTAACAATGCACAGAAGGTAGCATAAACCAGTGTGATTCCAGCTGGTCCATCCAACCAAACTCATTTATCATCTTTGATACCTGAGGCAAGGGTTGCACCAGACCAAAGGCTGAGGGTTGGCCATCTAGTGCTCTGCGAAAAATTGTTTCCTACCAGCTTTTATTTTGCCTTCTGTCCTGGGTCTGCCTGAACTGTGAAGTAGGTTCTCCAGTACTAGCTGCTGTGGCAGTGTCGTGTACCCTGGGCAGTTAAGAGTCCTGAAGCCTCTCTCTGGGATGCCCACCTAGTGCCTTCCTACAGGGATGACTGTTTTAAAAAGGGAAAACAAGAATACACCATCCTAAGGAATCTAGCATCCTTCTGTGCTAGGTGCCTGCCATGCATCTTGACTGCGCCCTTTTCCCTGTCATGCTCAGCATTTTATGACATCTATCCAGGTATCTGAACAGAGAACCAAAACCTCCACTGCAGGCTGATCTTAGGTCTCAGTTGGTATAATAATTTTGCACAGCATTGCTAGTAGTGAAAATTTCAGTTTTGTCCTCTGGGACAAACATTTGCAACTATTTTGATGGGAAGAGACTTCTACCCATTTCCTGAGGCCTGTGGAAAAAAACCTTTATGTACTTAAAATTATATGGAAAATAAAGTTAATATTAAAAAGAAGAAAACTGTCACTGAACAGTGTCACTGAATGGTATACTTAAAATGCTTCAATAGCATGTATTTTCCTATATACATATATGTTACCATGATAAAGTTAAAAAACAAAACTGCATGCCATTCTGTAATGGTATTAACATCTTTCCTTGGGTCATGTCTTATAAGCCAGAGTTCCTTCCACAGGACCAGAGGCGAAGGCGTAAGTTTGGATAAGAAAAGACATCATACAAAGCGTGAATATTAGATAAATAGTTCAAAATAACTACCTTTAGAATTCCATCAAATGGCTTCAGGGTAGTTATAGCTTGAACCTGTGGATATTTAGGGCTTCTCCATGTGAATGGTTGTTTATGTATTAGTCTCTTTGGGCTCCCATAACAAGTTACCACAAGCTAATGGGCTTATAAGAACAGAAATTTGTTATCTCGGGGTTCTGGAAACTAGGAGTCCAAATTCTGAGTGTCAGCAGAACGAAGACCTCTCTGTCCACCCCAGGGAAAGACACTTCCTTGTCTCTTTCAGCTCCTAATAGCCCCTGTTGTCCCTTGGTTTCTAGATGCATCTTCCCATGGCTGTCTCTGTCTTTTCTCCTCTTTTATAAGACTGGGCTAGGGTCTATCCTGCTCTGTTATGATAACTATTAACATGTTCAAAGACCCTACTTCTAAACACATACACTGATACTGGGGACTAGGAATTCAATATATGTTTTTGGGAGATACCATTCAATCCATAACCATATATTTACAAATGGTAGGCCTTTCTACACTACCCTACAAAACCCACAGTAAAGCTAAAAGACTGCCGGGTGTGCACTTTTCCCTCCCTTGTGGCCTGAGTCCCGTGCCCACACCCACACTGGTGAGGCCCAGGCACGTCCCGACAGTGTGGGCGGATGGAAGTGGAGGGATATTTTCGTGGCATTTTCTTTTTTTTCCTTGACATTTCCCAGTTGAGCTTTTTGAAACAGTAAGAAAGTTGTTGTTTTTTTTTTTCAAAAGCCAGATAGTAGCTCTGAAAATCAGAGAAGCAAGGATTGAGAACAAGGAGAGGATAGATATTTGCAGGAGAAAAAAAATCACCAGCCCAAAAGGGGAAGAAGGAGAACAGCAACAAGAGAGAAAAAGATTCCGCAAGTTGTGAAAGCCGCAACCCTGCCTCTCCCTTCCCCATCTTCTCCCTCATGTGCAGCCCCAAATGAGTGGCAGGTGGGCTGCTGCCTAAAATCCTAATTAAGGCCCACACAGCCCTGCCTGATGCAGGCTGCTCAAGACCTCGTCTGCATTGCAGAAAATTGCACTTCTTTCTTCTCAGCAGAGCCATGGATATGTGAAGATTATTTCATCTGCTAAGAAGGCAGAACCAGAGAAAATGTTTTTTAAGAAACAAGTAAGAGACAATACTAACCCAGTGATTTAGTTATCAAGTGCTGCTGTAACAGAAATACCATAAGTGGATGTTTTTCCAAACCCACTGCTGTTGAGTCCATGCCAACTCAAGCAACCCTACAGGATGGAGTAGAACTGCTCCGTAGAGTTTCTGAGGAGCACCTGATGGTATTGAGATGCAGCACATGTAGCACTTAACCACTGTCCCACCAAGGTTTCTGTGGATGCTTTTAGCTTATGAGACTAGAAGTCTGAAATCGGGGCAGTGGCTCTAGGGGAAGACTCTTCTGTCTGTTGGCCTTGATAGAAGGTGCTTACCTGGTTTCAGCATCTATAGGCCTGGCCTCCCTTGGAGGTCTCCGTGTGTTGTGGCATCACCCTTCCTCTGGGTCTAGGTCTCTGTGTCTTGGCATCAATCTTCTCTTGGGTCTAGGAGTTTCTCAGCACAGGGACTCTGGGTTCAAAAGAAGTGCTCTGCTCCTAACTTCTATCTCTTGGTGATAGTGATCTCTCTCTCTCTCTCTCTCTCTCTCTCTCACTCTCTCTGCTCTCTTCTCTTTCCTTTTATCCCTGTAAGATGAAAGGTGATGCCACACTCCAGGGAAATTCCTCTTCTGTTGGATCAGAGCTGTGACCTGAGTATAAGGATGTTGCATTCCACTCTAATCCTCATAAATGTGATCCCGTCCTGCCTCGTTGACATAACGCACAGCTCACTTCTAAATGAGTCCATAGCCACAGGCGCAGAAGCTACGATTTGTAACACCACGAAACAGAAGATAACCAGATCACAAAACGGAGGACAAGTACACAATACTGGGAATCACGGCCTAGCCAAATTGACAGATACTTGGAGGGACACAGTTCAGTCCGTGACACCAGCAGCACAGTTTTGAAGCCAGAAGACTATGTAACGTTTACAAAGTCGTGTTTGCTTTACAAGCTATGCTGCTTCTTTAACCTGTAGATATTTTCCCCTGTCAACTTTAAGCAAAGCAAACCCAAAAGCCTTTGCCATCAAGTCAGTTATGACTCACAGCAACCCTATAGGATTGAGTAGAACTGTTGCTATAGGGTTTCCAAGGAGCAGCCACTGGATTTGAACTGCTGACCTCTTGGTTAGTAGCCATGGCCCTTAACCACTGTGCCATAAGGACTCTGATTTTAAGTAAAGTTTACATTAAAGAACACATTGACTCTTAAGTGTAAGATGTGTACTTTCAATGATCTCGTTCCACTGTTTCCTCACACACCTGTGTCTCTCCCTGCCTCTTTTCTAATGACAAAGTCTTCATAAAAAACTCCACACGTGGTCTTGTTTTCAGGATTCTCCTGGTTAACTCCTGCCCACTCACTTATATAATCTTTGTTTGTTGTGGTTGTTGTTATTACTATTGATAAGCAAAATAAACAGTGTTCTTCACTGCTGTATTGGAAGCTAGTTGGAACCGTCGCTGAGTACTTAGTGCCCAGGAGAGCAGGGAGGACTGGATCCAGATCGCAGGATGACCCACCTGCCTTCCCTTTGGCCCATGACCACTTTCTGAACCTGTGAGCAGCACCTTTAAGGCGCCCCACCATTACGAAAGATAAGGAGAAGTTTGGGGCTGGAGGTGAAGGTAGCTTTGGGCTCAGTCATTTGACCTGCTCAGAGCCGCAGTCCCTTCAGTGATAATCCTCTCTTTACCCCCAACCTTCCTCATGGATGCTGTACGTTCTCACTGCTTACAGTCAAGGTGATTAGGAACAACTTTCTGTAGTTTAATATAAGTTGAATATTCTATGGCTTGAATGGCATCCCCCCAAAAGGCATGTTGAAATCCTAACCCCCAGGGTCTGTGAATGTGGCCTTGTTTAGAAATAGGGTCTTTGAAGATCTAATCAATTAAGTTAGGGTGAGTCCAAATTCAACCTCCTAAAACTTTTTGCTTTTGAATCAAACTTAATTAAATATGCTTTCGCGCACTGCTCACTTCTCCCCTCTCAGAGTGTGAGTTCCTTTTTGATGGAAAATCAGTGGCTTGGGGTGAATCCTGCATTCTGTATTTATGAAGCATCCAGTGGCTACTATGCTGCATGTGCGTGGGTCCCATAGTCAGGGTTTTATGGGTAAGGTCAAAAAGAAATCTACTGACTTATGTTGTTACCCATTTTAGGTTTACTCAACTGACTTCACTTCCTTCACAACAGTGAAAGTATCACAGGCTCGTGAAATGAGGGACTTCTTCTAGTCTCAGCTCTGCTATTTACTAACCCAGTGAGTCCTCAGGTGTATCACTCAGGCTGTCTGGACTCCACACTTACATCTTTAGAATGAGGGACAGCATTAGCTGATTTCTCAGAGTCTTTCAGAGCCCTGGTGGCACAGTGGTTAAGAGCTTGGCTGCTCACCAAAAGGTCAGTGGTTTGAATCTGCTAGACACTTTGGAAACATAGGTAGTTGTACCACGTCCTACAGGGCCACTATGAGTTAGAATCAACTCAGCGGCGATGGATTTGGGTTTTGTTTTGTTTTTTTGGTTTAAGTATCAGCCATAAATGTGTAGGGTTCAACTATGAATAAAACAATTGAGCTAGATTACAGAATGCTGAATTGGGCCTGATTGTTGAAATTTTAGAGCCCAATGTGCTTATAAGCAAAGAAGGCATAAGACAATGCAGTCACTGAATCTTCTGGGCAAAGCTCCTGTGAACACCACTGCGCACTTGCCCAGCTCCTCTAGCCTCAGCCAGTCAAGGATAGTGGCGGCCAGGACCCTGGCTGCCGGGCGGAAGAGGCTGCTGTCTTCTCGAGTGCCGAGGCTGGGGTTTGAGGTCTCCTGCAGCAGCTGTGCCTGAGGGAGACGGGTGCCCACTCCCGTCCCTACTCCCTGCAGGCAGAGAAGGCCAGGGAGGCCAAGGCTGGCAACGCTTACAAGGGAAAGGAAAAGGAACCACCACCTGGGACACATTTCCCTTCCTCCCACATTGTTTCTCCTTTGTAAAGAGGTGTCTAGCAAAGAGATGGGCACATTTTTACAACAGCAGCTCCTGTGTATCAGTCTCCTATCAGGTATCAGGCACTATGCTGTAGGCATATTCTTAAATGAATTATCTATTCTTCACAATGACATCATAAGGAATAGATTATGATCAGATGAGGAACTAAGGCTGAGAGACATTTAGTCGTTTTGCTGAGAACACACAATTAATAAGGAAGACTCAGCTTCAAGGCCTCGGGCTCTAACCCCTAGCCCTTTCCCAGCTGGATCCCAGAAAGAACATATTCTTTTTCACAAATACAGGCAATGAAGCATGTGTTAAAGGTCCCGGGTTGACTCCATGTAATGGTTGGAGGCACCTACTGCTTCCAACACTTCCCTGGAGGCTTATTATTATTATTATCTATTGGAATGAAATTTACAAGACATGAAGTTAACCATTGGGAGTGGCTAACATGAAAATTCAGTGGCACTTAGTACATTCAAATGTCCAACCACCACACCTCTATCTAGTTTTAAAACAGTTCCAGTAGTCCACAATGAAACCCTTTTCAGCAGCCAATCCCCAGCCACCTCTTCCTGACCCATGGTGACCACCAATCTGCATTCTATCTCTATTGGTTTAGCTATTCTCGAGGTCCCATATAATTTAAATGAAACATTACAAATAGAACTTTTGTGTCTGGCTTCTTTCATGTAGCATAATGTTTCTGAGGTTCCTCTATGTATGTTATTGCATGTATCTGAACTTTATTTCCTTTTATGCCTGAGTAATATTCTGTTGTCCATCTATGCCACAAGTTCATTTATCCATTGATCTGTTGATGCACATTTGAGCTGTTTTCACATTTTGACTATTGTAAATAGTGCCATTATGACCATGAGTGTACATGTGCTTGTTTCGTTTGAGTACTTGATTTCGGTTCTTCGGGGTGTGTACTAAGAGTGGAATTGCTGGGTTGCATGGTCATTCTATGTTCAGCTCTTCAGCCAGCCACTGAACTATTTTCCACATTGGCTGCACCCTTTTTTATTCCCACCAGCAATGTACAAGCTTTCTGGTTTTTTCACAGCCTCACCAACACTTACTATTTTCCTATTTTGGGATTATAGACATTCTAGTGGGTGTAGAGGACCCTGGTGGCACTTGGCTGCTAGCCAAAAGGTCAGCAGTTTGAGCCCACAGGAGAAGGACGTGACAGTCTTCTCTGAAGTTGACAGCTTTGGAATCCCTATGGGACAGTTTCCTCTGTTCTGTGGTTAATTATGAGTCAGAACTTACTTGGCAGTGGGGTTTGGTTTGGGTTCAGTGGTGTTAAATGGCACCTCATTGTAGTCTTGATTTGCGTTTTCCTAACAGCCTCTCTGATAGCTCTTATTTTGACTATTGCCCCATAGAGTTCCCAAGGAGCACCTGGCAGATTTGAACTGCCAACTTTTTGGTTCACAGAAATAGCTCTTAACCACTATCCCACCAGGGTTTCCAGCAACTCCTCTGAAGGCTGTTATCTTGATTGTGGCCTTTAATTGGTGTCTGCCCTTGAATATTCAAGGAGAATTCCCATGTTGTCCCTGATGATGCCCCTCTATAGTCCTTTGTCACCTCTGTCCCTCCTGTCCAGTGATCAAGAGAGGTGAACACAGTAATAGTACTTGATCATTTTGTTATGTGGATTTACAGAGGGGATGTCTTTGAACCAGGACACACACAGAGCCTTCCCATTCTGGTGCCAGGAGACAGGGTGGCTCTTCCTAGGACTGAGAGCTCTGTGAAGAGGAATCCTGAGAGGGCTCTCTGGGACTGACAGTGGGAACAGCGCAGGAGTGTTTTATCTTTGTTTATAGGGATTCAGCTGACAGATGAGCTGGGAACCACGCACAAGGGCCCTAGAAAGAGAGCTGCTTCATTCCCTCCATGGGGATTATTTGGCATTTATGGCTTCAAAGAAGTAATTTCTGAGCCCCAGCTGTGGGTTTTATTTCTCTCTTGATCAGTTTTAAGCATCGTTCTTTGTGTCTCGTCGTCAGTGCTTGATATGGCCCTGTATAGAGTGTGATCATTAGTGTTGGCTATTGGTGGCACTCCATTGTACTGGATGCCATAACAACACGTACTTTATATCCAAGCTGTTGCCCTATCCTGGCAGATGAGTGGTATAGTGATCCTTGGCTGGGCTATAATAGAACAAATTCTATTAAAGGAATAACCTTGTATTATGTTCCCAGATCATGCAAGTTTTGTTGTCTTTAAAAAGAGGGAAATTGTTTTTAGAATCTGTGATTGCAAGCATGACTGCCTCTGAAGGCAGGGTTTGCATATTTGGGATGAAGTATGCTAGCCAAGGGACATGAAGCAAGGGCTGAACTTTATGGGTACACAGAAAAAAGGCAATCACCCCCACAGTAAGTGATCCCAGCAGTCCTGAGAAGGCTCGAGTATTCATTAAAACCCTCCAAGTAGTTAATGTGCTTGGCTGCTAGTGAAAGGTGGGAGGTTCAAGTCTAATCAGAAGTACTTCAGAAGAAAGACGTGGTGATCAACTTCTGAAATGTTAGGAATTGAAAACCCGATAGAGCACAGTTCTACTGTGACACTGACAGGGTCACCAAGAGGCAGAATTGACTTGACAGCGGCTAGTTATTGGCCCGTGCACTAACCACTGATTCTGATTCCATTGTTAATGCCTGGCCTGCTGACTACAGACACCCCTGAGTGTAGATGAGGCACAGTAACTAACTTTATGGGGGGTGAGTGGGATGGCAGAAAGGATGAGAAAGCAAGGAGCTCAAATCTTCTATGCACCAGGCACTGTGCTGAGCTTCTTTATATATCCTGTTTCATTTAAACCTTAGGCCCATTAAGCCAAAGCCAAGTGCCATAGAGTCGGATTCGACTCATTAGGAATACATTTTCTATGATGTAGACTTTCCTACTCCCTTTTTATAGAGGACTTGGACTCTGAGAGCTCCACCTGTCAAGTGACAGAACTGAGAGAGAGCCCAGTCTCTCCTAAGCCATCCTGTTTCTCAAATGCGAGAAGGCCTGAGGGGCTTCTTGTGGCCATCTTTGGGGGTAGGCATCAAAAGGACCCCAAAGAGAAGGAAGGGATGAGGACACAGAACACGGTAGTTGGGCCCAGGTGTGAGGGTCTGAGTTGTAGGAAAGCATTCCCATTCCTTGGCAAAGCTGTAAAGGAGGAAAAAGAAAACAATGGCAGCCTCGAGCCAAGGCTTATGAGTGGGCACCGACAAAATCCCCTTTAGCCATGCCTGCAACTGTTAAGCATGCCCATATGAACCTTTAACACACAGTCTTTTAAATAGAAAGTGGGTTGACTAATGCAGCGTTAGGGATGTCACAGTTCTTGAAGAAGGGAGCCCAGGCCTGTAGAGTCACACAGGCTTGGGCTTGAACTCTGACCCTGCTAGTTACTGGCCGTATGGCCTTAGACAAGTCACTTCAGTCTGTCTGCATCTCAAACACGTGGATAAAGATACCTAACTCCTTGGGATTGTTGAGAGAGTCAGATGAGGTAAGGACGGCCCATCCCTAGCGTGGCGCAGACCATGGTGGCCGTAGTGGCTGGTGCAGGCCCCTGGTGGTCATGGTTCCTGAGCCAGCAGGGAGTCAGCCTGCTGAGCTCCCCCTCTGCCTTCCGCCTCCACAGTGCTGCAGGGTGTGGACAACTCACTGGTGGGCCTGCACAACCAGAGCTTCGCCCGGGTCATGGAGCAGCGCCTGGCCCAGCTCTTCATGATGTCTCAGCAACAAGGCCGGCGCTTTAAACGAGCCACCACGCTGGGAAGCTACACTGTGCAGGTGAGTGTGTGCAAAGCTGGGAAGCTACACTGTGCAGGTGAGTGTCGGGGGGGAAGTTCCTCCTGAGACTAAGTCATGCTGGCCGTATCTGTGCTGCAAACCAGCTAAGCCACTTGGTCAAGGCTGCTTTTAGGTGTTGGTGGTTGCGACCATCAAAACCATGAAGGGGGTGAGGGTTAGGTAGCACCTCTCCCCACCGCCTCACTGCACTGTTGGATGTTGCTGTGAATCTCAGAGTCTGTGGTGGTCTATGATGACCTCCTCATGAGGCAAAACCCGTTGCCCTCAAATTTTTGTCCAATGCATAGCAATCCTAAAGGACAGATTAGAACTGCCCCCATAGAGTTTCCAAGGAGCACCTGGTGGATTTGAACTGCTGATTTTTGGTTAGCAGCCATAGCTCATAACCACCACACCACCAGGATTTCCTCATGAGGTAAAGCAGTGGTTAATTTTGTGTGCGGATTTGTGATTTTCCCTCCGGTTCCACATGACCCCTATAATTTACAATTCTAAAAGTGACAGAAAGGAAGTCCCTAGGACTCAGATGGCTGTGAAATGGGATTTGCTTCAGCTGAGGGGAGGAAAAAAAACCTGTCATACAATCCCGGTGCTGTTTGTAAGCCTGAGAAAGCTGACACGTTCTATGTTTCCAAAAGAGCCCAGGGAGACCTTCTTTCTCTTGTTCCTTCAAAGTGCTGAGGTCACTGGGTCCCTGTGGCTGCTTGGTGGGGGTTGAGCTCTGCAAGCTTCTCTTTTGCAGAGGCTGCAGTTCATCTGCTAACATCACCCTTGGAGAAACCTTGGTATGAAGCATTTGCTGTTAAATTGAAATAGAGTGAAGTTCGTAGGTATTAAGAGCTCATTCACCTTCTACCTGGTTGTACTGACATCCTTCCACCTCCTTCCCCACTAGGAAAATGAATGGCATGCCCAGGTTTGCCTGACATAGCTCACGTCATCCTCCCTTCCACCCAGAGGCCTTTCTTCTAGGCTCAGATAATTTCAAAATTGGAACCATCTTCATGAATATGTAGATTTCAATATACTTCCCTAACTGATATGTTTAAAAAATGAATCCTAAGAAGAAATGCATATGGCTAATAAACATTTTTTAATTTTAATTTTAATTTTTATTTAACATAACTGAGTGAAAATGTACATTCACATATAAATTTACGTGCCCCCCCATATGCAGCTTCCACTGCTCTCCCTGTCCAGTGACAGCACACTATTCCTCTCTGTTCCATACATGTCTCATCCTCCCAATAGTCTCCTTTCCCCTCCTGTCCGTCCACTCCCCTTCCTCCAGCCAGAGGTCAGCAAGATGATATCCTATAGATGTATAGAACCATAAAGTGCTTCCAATATATGGTCACTCTGCCTTGCCAAGTCCAATCCATTCCTGTCCAAAGAGTGGACATTTGTTATAATTTATGGGAAAGGGCAGCATCAGGGCAGGGGGCCATGCTCTCAGAGGAACCCCAAAACTGCTGGACCATCAATTGAGGTCTTTTAGTGGAGATCTCAGGATGCACCTCTTTATTCTTGTGTTGCCAGTGAGACTCCTCTCTGTGAGCTCCCTCGTGGCTATCACTGGTGGTGGCTGGGCACCATCCAGTTCTTCCGGTCCCAAGTCGATGTAGGCACCCACTCTTGTGGGTCTCTCTGTCTTCTCGGTTGTCTTTACCGCATGTCATTTTGGTCCTTGGTAAGCATCCATTCCTGCTGAGTTGGGACCATTTGCTGTGTCCTCAGATGGCAGCTTGGCAGCTTTTAAGACCCCAGACGCCACTCACCAATATGGGGTGCAGAGAGCTCTCTTAGCAAAACGCTAGTTGTGCCAATTGGCCTGGAATTCATCTAAGAGCATGGTCCCCCGCCCCCCGCCCCAGCTACTCTATCCTTGCAGTATTGAGTTAAGATGGAAGGAGTACTCAAGTTATGCTGAAGTCCACTTAATGTTGTTGTTGTTCCTAATGTGTGCTGTCACCGCTTTCTCCCAACTAGATTTCTAGTAACTATCTAAACTAAACCCTCCCCCCTCACCCTCCCTCCCTCCCCTCCCTTGCAGCTGTCAAAGAGTCTTTTCTTCTATACACAAATCTGTTTTTGAGATCTTATCGTAGAAGTCTCATACAGTATTTGTCCTTTTGTCGCTGACTACTTTCACTCAACATAATGTCTTCCAGTTGAAACCAGGTCATGAGATGTTTCCTGGAATCGTCGTTATTCTTTATCATTGCATAGTGCTCCATTGAGTATATGTACCACAGTTTACCTATCCATTTGTCTGTTGTTGGGCATCTGGGTTGATTCTATCTTTTTGCTATTGTGGACTGTGCTGCGGTAAACATTCTGGTGCATGTGTCTGTTGGTGTGAAAGGCCTTGAATCTGTAGGATATATTTCAAGTAGTGGAATTACTGGGTCAAATGGTATATCAATATCCATTTTTTTAAGGAAGCACCAGATTGCCTTCCAAAGAGGCTGGACCATTTTGCAACCCCACCAACAGTGTAGGAGGGTTCCACTTTCTCCACAGCCTCTCCAGCATTTGTTGTTTTGTGTTTTCTGGATCATGGCCAATCTTGTTGGGGTGAGATGGTATCTCATTGTTGTCTTGATTTGAATTTCTTTAATAACTAAAGATCGTGAACATGTCCGCATGTGTTTTTTGGCTGCCTGGAGCTAATAAACCTTTTTAAATACCTAACTCTATTGGCAATCAAGGCAATGCAAATTTTAACAAGATGTCCTTTCACCTACCAAAGATGAGTAAAATAGTATTGTCCAGCGTTGATGACGATATAATGAAAGGGGCACTTTCAAATACAGTAAATTGGTACAACCGCTCTAGTGGGCGATTGAGTAATTTAGACATCAACAGCCTTTGAGAGGGTCCCAGACGTTCTCCTAGGAGTTCATCTGAGGGTGACAGGGGTGAAGACATAGATTTATGGGTGAAGGCAGTGTTTCTCAGGTAGTGTCCGGAAAACAGTCATATGAAGAGGCCTGAAGCAAAGGGACTCTCTGGTTAAATCAGTTTGGGAAAGTCTACACCCCATAGTGCCTTCCTGAAGGTTCTCAAAGCATATTTGTACCCCAAGACTCTAAAAAGACCTGCAGGAGAGAAATCACCTTAACTTTGTTCAGTATGTTGCTTTCTATATTTAAACATCAGAAGACCCTTGTTTCAGTAACATCTACTTCCCACCAACATTTCATTAGGAAAATTTTCAAATGTATAGAAAAAAATGAGAAAAATTATACAATACACACCTATATACTAGCTAGGCTCTGTGATGAATAGTATACTATGTTAACTATTTTATATTTGATACAATTTTTTTTCTTTTGGGGAGATTCATCAATGTTGTGTTATTCAATAGTGTATTCCTTTTTATTGCTGAGTAGTCTTGCCTTATATGAGTATACTAGCATTTTTCTGTTGAATGATACCCGGGCTTTTTGTAGGTTTTAGCCGTTTTAGATAACGTTGCTGTGAACATGTTTTCATTTCTCTTGAATACCTAGGAGTGGAGTTGCTAATTCATAGAATCAGTGCGTGTTAGTTCTATAGCAAACTGCCAGATCTTTTTCCAAAGTGGTTGTATCATTTTACACTGATGCTAACTGGCTATGTAGTTCCGGTTGCTCCACATCTTCCTAGACACTTAGTGTTTTCCTTGTTTTTAGCAGTTTTGGAAACTCTATGGGGGCAGTTCTTCCCTGTCCTGTAGGGTTTCTGTGACTCAGAATTGATTCATCGTCAATGGGCTTGAGTTTGGTGGTGTTATGGAACCCTGATTGCATAATGGTTAAGTGTTATGACTGCTAACCAAAACTTCGGCAGTTTGAATCTACCAGGCACTCCTTAGAAACTCTATGGAGCAGTTCCACTCTATCCTAGAGGATCTCTGTGAGTCTGAATTGACAGCAGGTTTTTTTTTGTTTCTTTTTGTTTTTATTTTTTTGGAGTGGTGTACAGTGATGTCTTGCTGTAGTGTTAATTTTAATTTTCTTGGTGATTAATGATATTGAGCATTTTTCATGTGCTTTTTGGCTATTCAGAAATCTTACTTTGTGAGGTTTATGGTCAGATCTTTTGCTTGTTTTGTGTTGGGTTGTCATAATAGCTATTTTTTTTATTGTTAAATACAACATATATACAAACATATAAAAAAAAGTATGTAAACTTAAAGAACACTGATTTAAAAAAACACATAAAACCCAAAGGGTAAAAACATTACCCTTCCTTTACTTATCCCAGAAGTCCCTCTCATGTGCCTTCTTTGATGGTACCTCCTTTGAGTGGCACGGGTTAAGAGCTTCAGCTGCTAACCAAAAAGATCAACAGTTCAGATCCACTAGCCACTGCTTAGAAACCCTATGGAGCAATACTACTCTGTCCTATAGGGTCACTATGAGTTGCAATTGACTTAATTGTAACAGGTTTGGTTTTCCTGGGGTGTTTTGTTTTTTCTGACCGGAGTTCAACATGATTCTGAATTTTGTGTTAGATCATTCTTATATTTACTGTATAGTTTTGATGCCAATATGTATATCCCTAAATAGTATATCATTTGGTTTTTCCTGATTTTGAATTTTATATCTGTGATTTATTTATTTTGCTCAGTATCAGGCTTTTGTATTCACATGTATTGATATAAATAGCAGCAGTCCATTTATTGCCGCTGTGCTTTCTTGTGTGACTATACTGTGACTCATTGACACATCCTACTGTTAATGAATCTTTGATGTTTCCAGTTTTTTGCCACGATGAACAATCCTGCTATAAACATTTAAAGACGTATTTTTAATATTCTGTGAAACTTATATTCTGTAGTATTTTGGCCAATGGTGTGTTAAAATATTGTTCAGTTGTTAATGATAATACTGAAATATGGCTAACAGTCTAAACTTTCAACAATAAAGGGTTGGTTAAATATGTTTATGAGGTTGCTATGAGTCAAAATCAACTCAATGGCAGTGGGCTTGATTTTTTTAATACGATGAAATATTACATAGGTATAAAAATTTATGTTTTATGTCTTTACAACATTTATAAATTGTTAATTAAATCTGAAAAGTAGCAATTTAAGTTATAATTATATTACAACTTAAGTTATAATTAATCAAAAAGGAGTTTTTAAGTGAATTTATGAAGTATGCCCTGGAACATCATGTAGAAATTAACTCATACTTTTGTTGTGTTTAAGGCTATTTAAGGATACAAGAAAAAAAACAAGGTATGGTACTATATAGAGACTATGATAAATAATTTTGTAAAAAGACTTACGTGGAAAAAAACTGAATAGAAACAATTACTCCAATATGATAATAATTAGCTTATGACAGAGGGATTACAGAGTTTTTAAATGTTATTTCTTTATGCTTTTCTGGAGTTTCAAATTTTCTGAAGTAAATATGTCTCACTTTTAAAGTGAGAGGAGCTAACAAGTGTTAATTTAGAAAAAGAACATCATGTCCCCAAGTACTGCTTTTATCAGACATCTTTTGCATTGCAGACATAGCATTACATTTCTTTTTTTTTTTTCTTTCTGGCAGTTGCAGGAATTTGAAATTAAAAGCTGTGTTTGAGGCTAACTTGGCATGTCCTGATTTAACGTGGCAGCCTGTTTTTAATTGAGGTCAGAGTCCTCTGTGGAAGCTGGAAACATCAGCATTCCAGTGTTTTCTTCTCCAACCCTGAACTATTCTTTCTGATGCTCATATTTTCAAAATGCTTTTCCTCCTCCAGTTTCCCCCCTCCTTCTAGAGCAGGGCTTCCTCAGGTGTTGATAACAGAGAGGCACACAAAGGCTGGGGTCTAAAACACACCTTGTGGGACCACTGTCTGCTTCCTGAAGGCTGCAGCAGTCGGGAGAGCCTGCTGGTGGCAAGGGTGAAGGCAGGATCAAAGGCAAGGTCAATGCCAGATGTGCTGTAAACATGGCCTGTCCTTTCTCTAAAGATGGTGAAGATGCAGCGTGTGCCAGGGCCAAAGGACCCAGCGGAACTGACGTACTACACCCTGTACAACGGGAAGCCCTTGCTGGGAACCGCAGCAGCCAAGATCCTGAGCACCATCGACTCCCAAAGGATGGCCTTGACCCTGCACCATGTTGTCCTTCTGCAAGCCGACCGTAAGGGGACAGCCTTTTAATTCATTACCTTTAATGCCGCTGTTAAATTTCTTCTGCAAATCAAGGTGATTTCCCAAACCCATGTTAATGGACCCAGAGGTAAATATATTTCTGTTCTGGAAGATTCTTAAATCAATCTGCGTGTTTCCTGTGGGGCTTAAAGCCATAGGGGTGGCAAGGAGTATTGTGGATATTAGGATGATATTAGTGGTATTGCTTTGTTCCCAAGTTCCACCCACTTTTCTTCCTTAATATAATCTTGTAAATAGCTATTTAAGGAAAACAACAACAAAAAACACTGTAGCTGAGATTGTATTTGCATGCTGGGGAATTAAAGATAATTTGATTTGATAAATATTTATGGAGTCCTGCATGAACCATGCTAGGTGCAAGAGGTCATGCAGAAGTGGGCAAGATCTGGAGGAGACGGATGCAGGTACCAAGGAGGGTAATGAGAGAAAGTACTGCTAGAAGGCAAAGTGACACAGGAATCCACAGTTTGCATTGAATGGGACATCTGGAAAGAATTACTAGAGAAATGATATTAAAAATCACAGCTACCTCTTTGACCCTCCCTTCCCTGGTGACAGATACTCTGCCAATGGCTTTACATAGACTATCTCATGTTCTGCTCTCATTGCGACAGAGTGTATCCGTCTCCAAATCGCAAATGAGGAAACCAAGGCTCTGTAAGGGCAAATGACTTGCCCAGCATCATGGAGCTAGCACTCGGGTAGCCGGGAGATGAAGACTCTGGATCCATCTGGCTTCAAATCTGTGTTCTTTGCTGTGTTACACTGTGAGATTTCAGCAGAGGGTGAGGAGGGACATGTATTCCAGAAACAGGGTGCAGCATGAGCAAAAGAGTGGAAGTGAAAAAGCACTCGGTGACCTTGAAAACAAGGAGTTCCAATTGCCTGGAGTGAGAAAACAGGCAGAGGGGCAGGTAGAAGTAGAAAGTTGTATTGCCTGGAGGGCTCAGGCCTCAGATGGCAAGGGAAGGAGTGCGAGATGGCTGTGCGGAGCTGCTGGAGACTTCTGAGTCAGGGAATAGTGTCGCTGGAACTCCCCACTGTTTAGAGAGGTTAGTCTGTAAGCAATGTCCAGGAAAGGTCGGGATGGAAGGAAACAGAAGGTAGTGTGACCGTTAAGTAGGGGTCTTACCATGGCCAAAGGGGTGGGGGTCCAAAGGAGGAGTGTAAGTGGGGAGGGGGTGGGACACAGGGAAGGAGTGGGACATGAGAGACTTTGTGACAGAGACTGGTATCTGGCAGCACTCTTAGCGTAAAAGGCGCCTAGATCACCTCCTATTGATTTCCCAGTTGGTTCCCATGCTCCTTCAGGACCTGACACCCGCCTCCTGGTTTGCCCTCCCGCCTTCCTTCCTCCTAAGTGACTTTTACTCCCAGAGTGATGGCACATGACACGGTGGCTTTCACTTCTTTACCTAGGAATGACGGTTGCCCTCTGCATTCTTTAATTTTTTTTATTATGGTTAAGTGAAAGTGTACAATCCAAATCAATTTTGCCTGTCTGCCTATCTGCAACTCCATCTGCTCTCCTCACCCTGTGACAGCACACTCCTCCTTTTCACTCTTTACTTCTAGTAAACCTGTAACAAACACCTGTCTCCTCCTTTCCAACCTCTCCTCTCCCATCTGGAAAGAAAGCAGTCTGGAATTTTGAAATGAATGACCCTTTTTGACCAGTATTCTCTCCTTAGCCCTGTCCCCTTCCCTTCCTTTGGGCTCTGTGCTCATCTCTGTTCAACTACTTGTTTTGAGTTTTGCTGTATCCTCTAGATGTGGGTTCCCTTAGGTTTATGCTTTCCAGGAGCAGATGAAGAAAGACAGGCCAATGAACAAAAGGAGAAACAGGAATTTCTAAAATCTCTGTTTCTCCTCATAGTTTTGAGGTCAGCACTTTGAATAGAGAACCACGGTGCAGAAAGACCCACTTGTCCCTGTGAAGCAGATTATAGTGCTCTCTGTGTTCCAAACCCAGAAGTTTGTTGACATTGAATCAGTTCTGACTCGTAGCAATCCTATAGGACAGAGTGGAACTGCCCCATAGAGTTCCCAAGGAATGCCTGCTGAATTTAAGCTATCAATCTTTGGTCAGCAGCTGTAGCTCTTAACCACTCTGCCACCAGCATTTCCCTGTGTGTTCCAGGGCCTTCTGAATCACTAGTTCTGGGCTGAGAGAGGAGTAGGCAGTGGCCACTTGACCATTCCACCTCCAGGTGATGGTGCAGCCTTTGATCCCTTTGAAGGGGCTGCATTTCCCATTGAGGTTTTCACCTGCTCCGCTTGTGGCCCTGGTGTGGGAGGCCCTCCAGGATGGTTATCCTGCTTCTAGGGTCAGGAAAAGCCTCTCCACGGGGAAGCAGACTAAAACCAGAAGTGGTTTACTGTACATGGCCATCAAACACTTATCTCAAAAAAAAGACCACTTAAAGAAAGCAATAGACTGACCATAGCAGAAGGAACTCACACAATTCATTCTTTCAACAAATATTCTTTGAGCACCTACTTTGTGCCAAGCCTGTTACAGGATTCAGCACAACAGAGCAGATGAAACCATGGCCCTCTGGGAGCTGACGTTCCTGAGTCTGCAGATCAAACGAACAAAATCAATGCCTGGTCTGCTAGCGGCTCAGGAGTGCTATCAAGGACAAGTAAGCAGGGAGAAGGCTGGGGGACAACAGGGGGCTAATGGCTGCAATTTGAAGTTGCAGGGAGGTGAGGGAGAGACTCCCTGAGAAAGTAACATCGGAGCACCACCTGAAGGAAGAGAGTGAAGGGAAGACCTCCGAGGATGTCTTAACTCTGTGTTCCAGACAGGAAATGCTTGGAGGGTTTGCGGCCCAGTAAAGAGGCCACTGAGGAAGGGGAGATGGGGTCAGGGCTGCAGATCAGGGGCCAAGATCACTGAGGCCTGTGGGCCATGCTGCAAGTGGGATGGGAAACCATGGAAGGATTTGGGCAGGAGAGAAACCATGGGGTGGGTTCTACTCTCTAGCTGCTGGGCACTGGGCTAGACTCCTTCCAGCACTGACTGTTCATACCAAGTAATGAACCCATTATCTGCAACAAAGGCAACAGCATAAACACAAGCTGGAAATATTTTCCAATGGGTTCCTTTACCTTTTAGCATGTATACTATGTAAGAATAGTTTATCCTGCATTTGGATTATTCTTCATTCCTCTGACGAATACTTGCCTGGGCACATGTGAACTTCCCTTCGTATGTGTTAACTCAGGAACAATTTATACCATGTACTGTTTCAGAGAAGTGGCCTCAAAGTGTCTAACATCCCTAGGGTTCAGTTTCCTTGTCTGCAAACTGGGGATCAAAACAGTATGTGGGCCAAGACAGTATTATAGTAGCCACTCAATAATGTTGGTTCCTTTTCCTATCTTCCTGTGCTGCAGTTTTTGCAAATTAAATAACTCTGTTCCTTTCCACCTCTGAACATGACTTTGTACTTTTCAGTCATTATCCCAATGAATATATTGAGTTTGGATGGCTTCCGTTGACCTAACTTTACTGTCATCTTGACCATTAGATGAATTTCTTAATGTGCAAAAGGTTAAATCTCTTCTCTCCCCATTTCCATTAAAGTGAAGGGATTTTACATACTGCTGCCCCAAGATGAAATACAGCCACCAAATAAGACAACTGAGTAAAAACCAAACACATGTAAATATCTCATTCCTGCTAATGAAAAATGTATATATTCAGGGGATCATGCGCTAATGTGCTATATATACATATTTCTTCATCTGGATAGTATAGGCTAGCCAAATAAAAGCATGTCGATAACTTTTCACAGAAGCCCTAAGCTTTAAAAAATGTTAATGGTAGAAAACTCACATGTAAATACTGAATTACTGAAAAGAGTAGCAATTAAGTGTTAATGCCAACAGAAGCACATTATCTAATAAGCTGTTTTCAGAAGCTAATAATGTGATTAATCACCAACTGATAAAAACTATAGTAAAGAGGTTCTTTTGTACTAATAGTGCTTCAAGTCCAAGTGAAGCTGGATGAGAGACAATTCCTTCTTCCTTCATCTCATCCTAACTTAGTCTTTCTCTCCTCCCATCGTTCCCTCCCTCCCTACTTTCTTTCAGATTTTTCCTAACCCAGCTTACCAAAAAGTTGTTAGAATTATGTAGTGAACCTGTGTACCCACCACCTAGATTCCAGAGTCAACATTTTAAATGTAATCCATCAACTACCCATGCATGCTACTTTTTTGATGCATTTGAAAATAAGTGACAGCCATCAGTATATTTTGACCCCAAATACTTGAGCATGCATATTGTTAACTACAGTTCAATATTCATTTATGATGTCTTTCTGGCAAAATTTACTTACATTGAAGTACACAGATCTTAAGTAGAGCATTTGATGAGTTTTGACAAATGAATCCAACTTTGTAAATTCCTGCCGTGATGCAGAGTGTGACTAGCCCCCTGCTGCCCGTTCCTGGTTAGTTAATCCCACTTCCACCAGGAGAGGAACCTGCTGTCCTGACAGCACATCCTTTCTGCTGGCCATCCTTTTGGTTACACTTTTCTTTACATGGATTCTGAAGACAGCCTGATCTTTTTGATTAGACTGAGGCATCCCCAAGCTTCCCCCTCAGCTATTCTGGGGGAGACTCATCAGCAGATGAGTCATGGAAGGGGAGGAAACTGGGATTTAAAGAGCTTGAGTAACTTGCCAAGGTCACACATCTACAGAGTCTGAACCTTTCTGACTCCAAATCCTGACTTAACTGCCACTCCCTCCCCTTCCATGACTTGGACATGGCAGGGATTCCTCTTAAGGTCACTCACCTCTCCCTTTCCCCAGTGCTTCTTGTCACGTGCTTCCTGCTTGCTCTTTCCCACAGCTGTTGTGAAGAACCCCCCCAACAACCTGTGGATCATTGCTGCGGTGCTGGCCCCCATCGCCGTGGTCACGGTCATCATCATCATCATCACTGCCGTGCTTTGCAGGAAGAACAAGAATGACTTCAAGCCAGATACCGTGATGAACCTGCCTCAGAGAGCAAAGGTATGCAGAAGCGGTGGGAAAGAGAAGCAGGAACCCAGGCCTGCACAGCTTCTCTTGGTTTTCCTCTCTGAAGCCATTGCAAGTATCATCAAAGACATCCTTACAAGCCTTCACTTGAAACAGACCCTTTATTTTTCTCATCAGGACATGCTAGCTAGAGCCTATCTGGGGATCACTTTGCCATCAGTGCTTCTAACTGCTTTACGTGTAGCAATTCATTTAACTTTACAACAATTCTTTGCAAAAACACTGTTATTTTACAGATGGGGTAACTGAGGCACTGATAAGCAGGAACTAGATAGGCCTGAAAGGGCTTTGTTACTGTTGTTAACTGCCATCGAGTTTGGCTCCTGGTTCCCCACACACAGGGAAATAAATCACTACCTGATCTTGTACTGGAAACTCTGGTGGTGTAGTGGTAAAGTGCTATGGCTGCTAACCAAAAGGTTGGCAGTTCAAATCCACTGGGCACTCCTTGGAAACTCTTATGGGGCAGTTACACTCTGTCCTATAGGGTCACTATGAGTTGGAATTGACTCAGTGGCAGTGGGTTTGGCTTTTGGTATGGATCTTGTACCATTTTCATGATGAGTTGCAGATGGGACCTTGGTGACCCATACAGTGTTTTCACCGGCTGATTTTGGGAAATAGAGCTCCAGTCCTTTCTTCTTGGCTCATCTTAGTCTGGAAGCTCTGCTGAAACCTATTTGGCATCGTACAGAAGCCCCTAGTGGCAGATGGGTGGTGTCTGCACGTGAGGTACAGTCACAGGTCTGCAGCATGGAAAGCAGAAGTTCTACTTCCAAACCACCCGTGCCTCTGAAAGGGGGCCTTCGATCACCTAATCTGACTCCTTCCTTTGACAGAAGACAAGCGACTCCTGCAAGACTGCACAGTTAGAGAGTAGTAATACTGATTTTATAGAACCAGATCCCTTGCGCCCCAGTGCAGGGTTGTCTTGGGCATATTAGATCCTCAAAGCAGTTGATGTACCTTCAAAGGCAGCCATGGTGGGCGAGCCGCAAAGGCTTCGCCAGGTAAGCGTCCACCTCCAGGTCTGCGGAGTCTGGCTGGAGCCTGTCCTCCTCCAGCGCTGCCACCTCTGCATCTTCCACCTCTGTGACTGGGAGGGTCATGGACTGCGGAGACGCTGAAGGCTAATTTTCCGGTTACATCTCTCACTTCGTAATATCCCCTGAGAGAACTGTAATATCCCATAACACCCGATGTTTAAATAATGTCTTAGAATTTGCTGGGCTTGTCTAGGTTCATCACCTCCTTGGCTCATCAGAGCAGCCCCCTGAGGTGGATCAACTTAGGGCAGCTTTTATTCTTTTCATTTGGCTGCTGAGAAACCCAAGAGAAATGGAGACTGAGGGATTATCCAGAGTCCTATAATGAGCAGCAGAGGGGTGACTCGGTCACGTGTCTGAGTCTCTGGGCTCTTTCTACATTACACACCTGCTGGAACCTTGAGATTTGGCTGGTAGGCATCTCCTTCCAGCTCTGAACTTCAAAGTGCAGTCTGCCTGTACAGGAATGAAACAGTGAATACATCTTGCGCTTCGTGTGCATTGGAACACACATCAACTGTGGAGACCATCCCTGCTGGGAGCCACATGACACCTAGTTCTTTCTGCATGATCACACCTTGCTTCAGTAAAGGAAATCAAAGGATTTCCATTGTTTACTAGACTGACGCACCTGTTGCAAAGCTGCAGCTTGATCAGATGCTGTGTACTCAATGGACATACCTTGTGGAAAATTATTCTGTTTCCATTGCCACAAAGGCAAAACCAGCTTCCCAGATACAGCATGGAGCTGGTAAGAAATGTGTGTTGGAAATTACCCAAACAGGGAGAGATGAAATGGCTCCAAGAAGGAGCATTTCATTCCCATCTTAGCTTAGTTACATGAGCCTTTCAGATGTAACAGTAATTACCGGAATCTAATTGCAGCTGAGCCCAGGAATGCAAAACGTGCCGTACTGAAGTTGTCAGTGGCATCTCTGGGTTCTAGATTAAACCCAAGTTCTATTAGTTCACCAAGCAGAGTCGGGCAGCACACGACGTTCAGCGTACTTTCTGGCTGGACAGCTGTCTGTAGCTGGACCCAGTGAATGTCTGTGGGTTTTCCTAGCCCCTTTTGTGTCCCTACTCAGTGCCTTGTGCTTCTGAGAGAACTGGCTGATGCTGAAAACCAAGCCTATCTACGTTGCACGAGAAGACTGAAATTCCTGCGTGTGCTCTGGTGGTGGGGACTGTGGTGGTGGTGGTGGTTTTCTGCCTCAGTGAGGCTGGGCTATGCATTTGGACTTCCAAAGCCCTTTTCTCACGGGAGACCAGCAGTGTGGAACTGCCTCATTCTTAGCGCAGTCCTTCTGCCGTTGCAACCCAGAAACACCGCAGTGTTGGAGGGAGGAGAGAGCTGCCGGCATCGCTTCTCACCATCTTGTGTATGTGAGCAGAATCCAATTAATGCCAAGGGGACCTGGCAGAATGAGAAAGTTAGCCTTCGCCACCAATCCATAGACTAGGAGGATAGTCCTGGGGACATCACTGCATCTTTAGAATGCAGGCTGCAGTGGCAGAGGACAGTGCTGGGGATTCTTGCTGAGACTCGGTGATTAATAAACATGCTGAGCAGAGGAGGTTAGTGTGGTTTCCTGGGAGCTGAGGCCAGGGCATGGATGTCTGCACCCTCCTGCAGAGGCGAGGTGCTAGGACATGAGCTGCTACCATTGTTGTCAGCGAGGCTTCTGCAGGGAGAGAGAGTAAGGGCAAAATGATTCATGCTGGAGGGCCAGGAGTTGTGCCTTTCCCCACCTGCCTTCTTCCTAGTTCACTTCTCTGTGCTCTTTGTCATTGGATTTGCAGCATTTTCCCACTTGTTCTCTTCACATAATTGAAGAGAATGTACCACTGGAACAGACAACCTTGGGAGAAGGTAATTGGGGCCATACCCTGATGTTAGATGGATCTTGGAATGCCTGCAAAAGTGGGCATGAAAATCTGCTTGGGACAGTCACCCCCAAAGAACAGCCAACTGGTTCTTCTCTCTTGTATACTGCCTGTATGACCTTGGACAAGTTATATAACTTTACTGTACCTCAGTTTTCCCATCTGTAAAGTGGGAGTGATAATAGTACTCATAGGTTGTAATGAAGATTTAGTTAATATCTGTAAATTGCTTTGAATTGTGACTGTCGTGTAATAAATATATGAAAGTTGACCTATTTGAGTACATACTCTGGTTTCTTAAAAAATCTGGGTAACATGTCTACCTTTGCAATTACTGGAGATTATTTTGATATGCTAGTTACATAAAATCCCACTGATGTAACTACATACTTCATAATTTTTTTAACTGTTGCTGAGAATCATTAATGTCCATCCAGTGGAAATTAATTCATCTCAGGTAATTTTCAAGTTGAGAGCTGAAAGGCCACACTGGCCTGAGAGTCAGAAAACTGAAGGATTGATTACTGCTTAGCTGTGTGATCTTGGGCAAGTCACTGAACCTCTCTGAGCTTCCGTGTTTCTATCTGTAGAAGAAAGATGGTGATGTTTTCCTTGTGTACCTCATGGGATTGTTGTGAGGATGAGATGTGGTGTCAGTATTTTGTGGGCTTTAAGTACTAAATACATGCCTGGATTAACCTAATAACAATGACTGCCTTTTATGCTCGTCATTTCTTAGTGTCTCTCTTTCTGCACTGCCATCGTCACTAACCTAGTCACCTGAAGAACCTAGTGGATAACTTCATCCCAGTGTGAAGGGCAAGGGACCAAATCAAGACAGAGTGGGAACTGATGGGGAAATAGGACCAGAGCCACCTTGCAGCCTCCACTGCGACCATAGACAGCCTTGTTGCTGGTAGTGATAGCCACCGCCTCACTACAGGTCAGAGCGTCAGTGGGAGGTGCCTAACCAAGACGGCAGACTCCAGAAGGAAAGGAGGAATCATGGGAACAGTGATAGTGCCCGAGTTAGACGATTAGACTCTGGGTCACATACTGCTGGGTTTAAATCCTGGTTCTGCAGCCAAGCAGCCGTGTAAGCCTAGATAAGTTGCCTCACCTCCAGAAACCTCGGCTTCTTCATCTATAAAGATTCATCATACCAACCTCCTTGAACTTGAGTGAGGACCAAATGACATCACACATGTTACATTCAGTACTATACCAGTGATACTGAATGAGGCCCAAAGTGTGAGCCCCTTCAGGGTGGAGGACCATTTGTTGTTTCTGTTTATAGTATTCATCTTTCTGTCTTCAGCAGCGAACACAATGCTCAGTGACTGTTGTGGGAACTGAAATGAAGGAGAAAATGGGACATGGGGGTGTAACCAGAAAGGAGCCCAAAGGAGATAAGGCCAATCAGGTTGGTGCAGCCAGATTGTGAAGGGCCTTGAATGCCTTGCCAAAGAGTTCAGGTGCCATCAAACATTATTCATGAAGAAGTGGCATGACCAGGTATGGTTTTAAGGATGATGACATTAGAGGCTTGTCAAGGAAGAAAGAAGATGAATAGAAGGAACAAACAGTGGATCTGGAGAGAAAAGGTCAGCTCCAAGAAACATTTCTGAAGTTGAATCAATTGGCGACCAATTGGTTGTGGGAGAAACAGGCAATTTGATATTCTAGGCACATGATCAAGTCATTCAGAAGCTCTGTTCTGTTTCACATAGCATCGATGCATGGGGGGAGAAAAGCAGAAATTTGCTTCTCTTAGCAAAAGACTATCTCAGAAATACATGCCAGATCCTGGTATCAGAATGACCAATGACTTCACATAGATTGGAGTGTCTCAGAGGGAAGGAAGCATGACCACAGTTCCCAGAGTGAGTCCCCCAGGGAAATGGAAGAACCACCCATGATAAAGCTACCAAAAAAAGCACCAGACCCATTGCCATCAAATTGATTACCACTCATGGTGACCCCACGTGTTGCAGAGTAGAACTGTGCTCCCCAGGGTTTTCAGTGGCTGATGTTGTGAAAGTAGTTCACCAAGTTCTTCTTCCAAGGTGCCTCTCTGTAGACTGGAACCGCCAGTCTTCCAGTTAGCAGCCAAAAGCATTAACTGTTTGCACCACCCAGAGACTCCATGACAGAGCTAGAGGCGTCTTAAAATAAGGAAGCTTTGAGGAGTTTAACAATATAAACGCCATCCTGTTTTGGGACACAGGGGTAAGATTTGATGAGTTGGCCCACAGTCCTAGATTTAATAAATGTGGAGCCTGCTGTAGTGGTGGTTGAGTACTAAGCTGCTAACCACAAGGACAGCAGTTCAAATCTATCAGCTTCTCCTTGGAAACCCTATGGGTTAGTTCTACTCTGTTCAGTAGGCTCGCTATGGGTCAGAATCTACTTGAAAGTAATGGATTTGTTGGTTGGTTAGTTTCTGGAGCCTCCCTGGTACATTTCTTAACAAAATTAGCTGTTGAAGGAGGACCTTCAGATCCTACCAAGTTTTGATCAAATCCAAAGGATGGAGGTGGAGTTTCATCCCCAAATTTTCTTGAAAAGAATAATAGATGTCTATTTTTTTAAAATAAATTTTATTGTGATTTAAGTACAAGTATACAATCCATATCAATTTGCCATTTAACATTTGAAACTCACATTTATAACATTTAGAACTCACACTCACCTGTTTTTACATAGAAAGCTATAAAAATCTTTAAAAAAGAATGGTGTCAGTTTCATCTGAATGGTGAATTTGTAGAGACCAAATGACAATAATAACTAATTGATTGAGCTCTTACGGTGTGCCACTGAGCTAAATGCTGAACGAGAATTTCCTTATTTAATCCTCACAGGAGCCCTCGAGGGTGATTAAATTCCACTCTTACATACACGCACTTTGCAACGTTTCCACTGTTATCATTTCCTTTTTACAGATGGAAATGGATGCTCAGAGGACTTCAGTAACTTACCCCAGATCACACAGCTAATAAGTGAAACAGCCAGGATCTGAGCCCAGGCAGTCGGCTTCTGGAGCTGCTGCTCTGCCTCTGATTTGTATTGTGTTGCTTTGGGGTGTATGGCAGAGTTGAGGCTCTCCCAGGAATTGCTTAAGCATGCCTCTTGATTTTTTTATTACCCCACTAATAGATGTCTATTGGGTTTTGCTCACAGCTGCCTTATTCTCTTGGGGTTTCAAATACTGTGTAATAAAATCGTTGCTAATTTCCCAGTAATGACTTATAGGAGAGCCAGCCTGCTTAAGGGAGAATTCTGGATTAAAGAATAATTCTATAAATTCCATTTTATTATTAAGGATTGTGCTGCCTCACATTTTTAGCATGTTTCTCCCCCTGTTTTCAGATCTGTGATCCTCTTTAATACCCAAGCATGATGGAGATAAAGCAGATACGATTATCTTCATTTCTGAGATGAGAATGCTGAAGTGCGTCATAGCTAAGTGGCTTGGCAAAGCCACCCACCTGTTTTTACATAGAAAGCCATATGAGAGTTGAGTTTCAGGGCAATGCAATAGCAATACTTCTACGCATGAGCTTCTGCAGGGCCTGTTGGACCACATCAATTAAAAGTATTGCTAATTAGCAGTCTCCATTGACTTAGCATTAATTCTCTAATATCTTTGAAATATGTTTGTTGTCACACACATTTGCATCTTGCTTATACTTCTGTCTATAGAGATTCTGTAGGTGGGTGCAATTCACACAATTCAGACATTGCAAAGGCAGAATGAATGATGGAGATTTGAGTTAACTCTTGTTCATTGGAAAACCCAGTATGGTCTCATTACAGGCACTTTACCACCTCGTAAAGCCATCACTTGAGTCATACTTTGCTAGAAAGATGATTGTAAATCGGTTTCCTCTTCACAGCCAGTGCAAGGCTTTGATTATGCCAAGCAGCATCTGGGCCAGCAAGGGGCAGATGAGGAGGTCATCCCTGTGACTCAGGAAACGGTGGTCCTCCCACTCCCTATTAGAGATGCTCCTGCCTCCCAGGAAAGAGATGCAGCTCAGGATGGAAGCACCATCAAGACCGCCAAGTCTACGGAAACAGGAAAGAGGTAGGGCAGGCCAACTTCTAGCTTTCTGTATCAGCAAGAGAAATAACGGATGGTGACAGCAGCCCAAGACAGCCCTCCCATTAATTCTGCTGTTGCCTTTAGACACCTTCCCTCACTGCTCATTTAGAATATTTGAAAAGGAAACTGAAGCAGAGGGTATGAATCACAAGACCTGTGTCACACGAGTCACTGTTTGCAGAACGAGCAGAGGTCTCATTCTGATGTTTACTGTTACCAGTTTGGCATTGATGTTGCATTTACATGTTTTAATTTTTCTTAAAAGCAGTTCCTTTGATCCAGCATAATTGTGTTTTATTTAGCAGTTTCTCAAGAAAAACCAGCTACTGTCAAATTGATTCCAACTCACAGAGACCCTGTAGGACAGAGTAGAACTGCCTCATAGGGTTTCCAAAGCTGTATTATTTATGGAAGCAGACTGCCACATGTTTCTCCTGGGTAGCAGCCAATGGGTTCAAACTACTGACCTCTCCCTTAGCAGCCAAGTACTTAAATACTGCACCACCAGTGCTCTTCGTTGCTGAAGAGTGTATGACTATAGCTCAAAAAAACATTTGTTGAGTTTTTACTATGAAGAAAGCACTTAGTTTGGTATTGAGAGGGCTACAAAAATTACTAAGTTTTATGGGGACACTGGGAGCCCTGGCGGTGGTTAAGAGCCCAGCTGCTAACCAAAAGATTGAGAGTTCAACTCCACCAGCAGTTCTTTGGAAACCCAGTGAAGCAGTTCTGCTAACTGCTAACCTGTGGGTCACTGTGAGTTGGAATCAACTTCATAGCAATGGGTTAGGCTTTTGTGTTGCAGATATTGCTGCGAGCAAAACAGTGTTCCTGCTACTGTAGACTGGTGGGGAGAGACAGACAATAAACAGAGATATAGATATACAGTACCTTTGGAGATGATGAGTACAAAGAAAACCAAAGCATAGTAAAGGGATAGAGAGATGGGGGTGGGGTCATGGAAGGCCTCTGTGATGAAGGGATATTTGAGAAAGACCCAATTGAAATGTGGTGTAAGCTGTGCCGCTATCTGAGGGAAGCGTGTTCTAAGCAGATGGAACAATATATGCAAAACGCAGAGGAAGGAACTTGTTGCTATCCTTAAAGAAGAGTAAGAAGGCCAAGAAGACTGGCATGAGGCAGGGATGGTGGCACAGGATGAGTCAGAGGAGTAGCCAGGGATGAGATCCCATCAGGGTTTACAGGCCAAAGTCGGGAATTGGAATTTTATTTTGAATGAAGATCAGAAATTATGTTAGAGGTTTTGGAAAGAGGAATGTCATGATGTAACTTTCAGTTTCAAAGGCTCCCTCTAGCTGTTCTGTGGAAATAGATGGAGGAGAAGCAGAGTAGATGCATTAGGACACAATGAAGAAGTTAAGTTTTCTAAGATGCTACCAATATCTCTTGCCATCAAGTGGATTCTAACTCTTGGAGACCCTGTGTGTGTCAGTGGGGAAGTGTGCTCCATAGGGTTTTCACTGGCTGACTGTTTGGAAGTAGATCTTCCGGCGTTTCTACCAACGCACCTGTTTTAGTCAGCTAGGGCTGCTCTAACAGAAATACCACAGAGTGGATGGCTTTAACAAAGGAAGATTTATTCTTACACAGTCCAGTAGGTTGCAAGTCCGTATTCAGGGTGTCCGCTCCAGGGGAAGGCTTTCCCCTTGTCGGCTCTAGAGGAAAGTCTGGTATTGCATCAGTCTTTGTCCAGGGAGCGTCTCGGCGCAGGAACCTCAGGTCTGAAGGATGCGCTCTTCTCCCGGTGCTGCTCTCTTGATGGTAACGAGGTTCCCCATTCTCCTTGTTTCTCTTTCCTTTTATCTCTTGCAGGCTGAAAAGCTTAAGAGTGGGGCAAGCCACACTCCAAGGAAACGTCCCCTACAGCAGAGCAAGGAAGTAATCCTATGCAGGAATTTACAGCCCCTTTAGCATACAGTTTAGTGAAACCACAGAATGGAGGACAGTCCCAAAATACTGGGAATCATGTCCCAGCCACATGGCTGCACATATTTTTAGGGGGACACAATTCAACCCATGACAGCACCTCTGGGTAGATTTGAAGCAACAGCCTTTCAGTTAGCAGCCAAGCACATTAACCATTTGCATCTCCCAGGGACTCCCCAAAATGTTTCAGAGTGAAAGAGATTGGTGGCCTAATAAACTGGGAAATACTAAGTTTAACAAAATCAGATAGGTCTCTTTATGACAGAATTGATCCAAGCTTTCAATATTCAAATAGGCATTGGGAATCACCAAAGAAAGACTATAAACTATGATGAATAAACTTATTCGTGGAACTTTGGGATGGGGCAGAGCTGAGGTGGAGTGAGGAATGTTTCACTTGGCTCTAGTATTCCGTGAGCACTCTTGGCAGATGGGGGCCTTGTTCCATGGGTGTAAGTGGGCATTTCCAGTGTTCTTGGCCTTTTAGGGAACAAAGTATACTCAAGAGCCCAGAATGGAGAATTCTAGATTCCCAGAGGATAAGGAAGATGAGGATCTACACGGATACCAGCTTTCACTTAAGCAGCTGCTTATGTACTAGTCAAGTGCATTTTGCTGCTGTTATTGTTAGGTGCATTGAGTCAGTTCCAACCCATAGCAACCCCGTGTACAACAGAACAAAACACTACCCGGTCCTGTGCCATCCTCACAATTATTTCTTACGTTTGAGCCTATTGCCACAGCCACTCAGTCAATCCATCTGCTTGAGGGTCTTCGTCTTTTCTGCTGACCATGTATCCTACCAAGCATGATTGTCCCTCTCCGGGGACTGGTCCCTCCTGATAACATGTCCAAAGTGAATTTATGTGAGACAAAATTCCATCATCCTTGCTTCTAAGGAGCATTCTGTCTGTATTTCTTCCAAGACAGATTTTTTTTTTTCATTTCTGGTCAACAAAAATCCAAACTTATTGAGCCAGTTCTGCCTCACAGTGACCCTATAGGGCAGAGCAGAACTGTTCCTTAGGGCTCCCAAGGAGCAACTAATGGATTTGAACTGCTCACTTTTCAGTCAGTAGCTGAGTTCTTAACCACTGTGGCACCAGATCTCCTGTCTTCTGGCAGTCTCAGTATATTTAGTATTCTTTGCCAACAGCATAATTCAAAGGCATCGCTTCTTTAGTCTTCCTTATTCATTGTCCAGCTTTCCCATGCCTATGCGGCAACTGAAAATACCATGACTTGGGTCAGGCTCACCTTGGTCCTCAAAGTGACATCTTTGATTTTATTCCAGTCAATTTCCTATTAGAGGGACAATTAGTTTCTGAATTTGGACAGGTGACAAAAGAAAAGCAAGAGATTTAATAAGGCTTCTAGGTCTCTGCCTCCTGATGTTCTGTTCCAGAGGGGAAAGGCTCGTGGTTGGTCTTTACGTGCTCAGACCACCCACGGGCTGGCAGGAGCTGAGTGAGGTGTGAGGCACCAGAAGGCTCAGCAGGAGCTCATTTTCCCACAGAGTCCCAGAAGTGGAGAAGCCCTGTCCTGGGGTAAGGCGAGAAGGAAGGCCCTGTGCAAAGGGCCTTCCCCTCTTCTGGGATCAGTGCAGGAGACTGTCAAGGGTGTCACCTCTGGCTGTGTGGGACAGCCCCGACCTGCAGGGGGCACCCTGGCTTCTGGTGCCCATTTGCCACTTCCCAACACTGCCCTGGACCAACCACTTCACCGTGTTTCACATTTCTCACTTGCTAAACAAGGGTGGGAAACCCTGGTGGCATAGTGGTTAAGTCCTACAGCTGTTGACTCAAAAGGTTGACAGTTCAAATCCACCAGGTGCTCCTTGGAAACTCTATGGGGCAGTTCTACTCTGTCCTATGGGGTCTCTGTGATACAGAATCAACTCGATGGCATTGGGTTTGGTTTGTCTGGTAAGCAAGGATGACAATCACCAAGTCAAGGGTCATTGTAATGGTTCATTAACACTTCAGAAAGCACTCAGCACAGTCCTTGACACAACGTAGTTAGTTCTGATTGTTAGCAAGCGTGGGGTGTTGCCTTAGTATCTCTGTGTACACAGTATGCCTAGCACAATGCCTGTGACAGAGGAGGTACACAAGAAAGTATTTCCTGGCAGAATGATTGGTTGAAATTGGTATTTTCAAAATACAGGTGGTTACCACACTGGCTGCCATAGTTGTTAAAGAATACATATGTGTGCGCACGTGTGACAGGGATGCAGTAAAGAACTCAGTGGTGGGGTAACTTTCTCTTTAGTTGTTGAGGTCTATGTTATAAAGAGAGTAGTGTAAGAGAGCCATGTTTTATGCATGTCCCTGAAGAAACCCCTGTAACTGACACATTCTGCGATGCTGTCTGGGGTGCTGTGGTTGAAAAGAGGCCAAGAAACAGCCATCGCTAACTGTCACTGGGGGTTAATGAAAAAGAGAGGAGACTGAGGGCTGTGCTCACTGAACTTCCCTGCAGAACTGAACATCAGTGAACGCCTGTCAGAACAACCAGCTGCCTGACCCATGCTGTATTGTGGGGTGTTGTCTGCCCCCCGGCCCCCTTCCTCCATGTCATTTCGTCTTTGTGGATAAAACTGGAATGAAAGGCTACAGACATAAACTGTGCAAATAAAATAACCTTGAGAGTCTGCTTCAGTCTAAACTTACTGTCTCCCCTGTTGCCATGGTTACCTCCAGCAGGTCTCCCAGTGAGAATGGCTCAGCCATCAGCAACGAATCAGGGAAGCCCAGCTCGGGGAGGCGCTCACCACAGAATGGAATGGCACAGCAGAAAGTGACAAAGGAGGAGGCAAGGAAGAGAAACGGTGAGATGCTGTCCCTGCCAAGCACCACCCCCGCCCCGTCCCCCACACAGCACACACGCGTCACACACTCACATACATCAGCACCCTGTCACCCACACTTGGCTCTATTCTGTCTCTTGAGGGCCAGGAGGCACATACCTACCTCTTGGGATCTCACCCTGTCCTCTTTTGGGAATGATTCTGTCTTACTTTCTCAGCCCCTTGTTTTAACAGAATTGTCAGTTCATTGGAAAAAAGTGTTGCAGAACAAACTAATGTTTGCATAGAGATTTTTCCAACTCTTGGGTGAACTGACGTGATTTCTCGCATCAGGTGCACTAAGGTAGCAGATCTCTGAAATGCTGCTTGCCTTGGAGAGCTTCCTCATTTTCTTGCCTTGACTCCGCTGATAAGTTTTGGGGGTTCAGTCTGTGCCAGTGAGTTCAGATTTTGCAGACCTCTCTCTCCCAGAAAATAACAACAAAGGGACAAATCTGTCATCATTAAAATCAACCTCATGCTTCTGACTTTAATCTCCAGGGAAACATAACCATTCAGTTTTTCCCTATCACAGATTTGCTTTCCTTTACCTATAAATGCCTGGGGTTGGGGGCTTGTTTACAAGTCCTCTGAGCTACCAGACCGTGGGGTGGTATTGTTAATTATCTATAGGTCACATCTGGTGGACATCACTGTGCTGCTTTGTTCTGCTCCATCCCACTTTTGTTCTGACCCTCTCCACCCCGTTTCTATCCTGTGTGATGTTGGACTTCCAGCTGTGGCTTCCTAGAGCCTAGATTTAAAGCACCTGCAGCTGCTACTCAGCACAGAGAAAATTCCTTTTGGATTTCGAAGGGCAGTAGGTAGGGCTGCACAGAAGTGCCAGGTGAAAAGCCAAGGAATCTGGCACTCTGGTTACCTCTGCTTCCCTTTTAAAGAAATTTGATGAAGACTGTTTTAAGGACTTGCTTTTGAAATCAGTGCCAGAATACTCTTTTGTTTTCAAGTGTCCCTTATTCTGGCCCCATAAAGGGGGGGGGGGGAAGAGAATGACACCAAGGGCAGATTAGCCAATAAATAAGGTAAGCACCATGCTTACCTTGCTTATCAGATCATATGTGGTGAACAATTTCACTACAGATTAATAAGTAAGCACAAGTAAGCCTGTGCTTACCTTGCTTACTGAGTTATCTGCCCATGTCAGGGATCATGAATTGAGAAAGAGGCTTTGATTCTGTAGGGAGGTGCTGTGGGATTGAGACACCAGGTAGACCTAGAAGCAGAATGTGTGATGTGGTGAAAAAATGTGAGATTGTTCCCTGCAGACGATCTGGTGAGCAAGGTAAGCACCTTGCCTGTGAGCTGATCTGCCCTGGAATGACACAATGGATTTATATTCTGAAGGGAAAACGTGAACACTGTTCCCATTTCCAGCTATTATGTAAAATACTTACTTAAACCACCAGACCAATTTAGTTCTTGAATTTTTTCTTGCCCCAAATTCCCCACGGCCTACAGGAGAAACTGAACTTTCCTCATCAGAATTAGGGTATGATGTGTGGGATTTTTCTGGGGCTGCTTGAGATCCTGTCCCATCAGCTCCCTGCCAAGAAGACACAGAAAAAGTAAGATGGGTTCTAGAACTTGTGAAGAGGGGTGTGAATTTACCAACTCTTTTTCTGTTTTTCCCAGAGTGAGGCAGTAAGAGAGATGGGTAGTAGGAGCAAGTGACAGCAGAGACGGTGGACAGTGAGGCCACAGGGCAAGTTGCTTCACCATCACCATTGTCACCCATCTAAGATGACACCTGCCCTCCCCTCTCCTCCTATCCCCCCTTTTCCCTGTCCTTCCTTCCCTTTCCTCCTTTATATATTTCTAGAAAGTATTTAAATTGTCTCTGGGTGGTACAAAGAGGCAAAGTAGTTAAGTGTTATAGTTGCTAACCAAAAGGATGGCAGTTCGAATCTGCCAGATGCTCCTTGGAAACTCTGTGGAGCAGTTCTATGCTGTTCTACAGGGTTGCTGTGAGTCGGAATCCACTCGACAGCAGTGGATTTGGTTTTGCTTTTTTGTGGGCGGTGCAGATGGTTAATGCACTAAGCCGCTAACAGAAAGATTGGTGGCTCGAGCCTACCCACAGGGACCTCAGAAGTAAGGCCTGGCAGTCGGCTTTCAAAAAATCAGCCATTGAAAACCCTAAGAAGTGCAGTTCTACAGTGACACACGTAGGGCCATCATGAGTTGGAACTGACTTGACAGTGACTGCTCTGGGTTTTAGAAGAATATAAAGTCAAAATCTCCTCTCTCCCAAATGTGCCCCCTCACCCCACTCTAGTCTGCTGGTGACTTGAATCATTCAGTGTGGGTCTTTCTCAGACCTTCTATGCGTAAGACAACACCCATGTGTCCTTGTTTTTTGTTGCACTGCTTTGTTTTATTCTATCAAATGAGATCAGTGAACACATTGTTCTGTGCCCTTTTTGCTTGCTTAAAAACGTGCTACGGACAGACTCTGTCAGTAAATACGTTTCTGCAACTGGATGCCTTTTGTCCTCCCCTGCATTTCGTCCCAGGCACCGGACGCCCCACCCCCAGTTTCCTAAACACTAATCTGCAAGACTTGTTCTTGCTAACCTTCACCCTGCCTGCCTCCTTGTTCTGTTCAGGTCTCTGATTATTTAAGTCTCCGATTCAGATGTAACAACAGATGGATGCGTGAATAAAATGCCGTTACTCCACTGGGTTGAAGTTTTCACTCAGTCATTTTATTTTATGTCTCTCCAGGGGTAGAGTGCCTGGTTGCATTTCATTCTTGCCAAAAGCAAACCCCATGCGTCTTCAGGGTTGGTTGCTTCTGTTTCACCACAGGTTTCCATTCAGTGAGGTTTAGGTTTGAAATTTGCAAATAGAAATGATAGGACCAACTCACTGAATATCAAACACAGCAGATACTGAAGCAGCACCTGAGAGTTCTAGATAGATGGTCCGTGAAGCCTACACTTGGCCTTTTTACCAGAGGGCTCCATTCTACCATAATACTAAGTTAAATTCTAACCAAGAGAATGAAGAGTGCACTTTCCTGGATTCGAAGATGAACTGGAGGGAGAGTGGGAGGAGGGGAGAAAGGTGGAAAATAGCAAACATGGAATGGAAATGTGGAGAAAGCCAGAAGGTATATTTTCATCACATTGTCAGCTTACAAAAAGTATTGAGGACTTCATCGTGTGAATGTGGCTTCTAAGAAGAGGTTACCCTATTGAAAGGGTGGTCACACAGATACGTGGACACCAGTGTTTATTGCAGCACTGTGCACAATAGCAAAAAGATGGAATCAACCTAAGTGTGCATCAACAGATGAATGGATAAACAAACTCGGGTATAATTCACACAATGGAATACTACACAGTGATAAAGAACAACAGTGATCTTAGGAAACATCTGGTAACATGGAGTCATCTGAAGACATTATGCGAAGTGAAATCAGTCAGTTGCAAAAGGACAAATACTGTATGAGTCCACTGTTGTAAGGACTTAAGGAAAGATTTAAGCATGAAAAAAAAAACTTTGATGGTCATGAGGGTGGTGGGGGAGGGAGAAGGGTATTCATAGATTAGATAGTGGATATAAATTGGGTTAGATGAGGGGGGTGGCAGCATACAGTAGAAAGGAAGTGAGTACAACTGGACTACATCAAAAGCTAAGCAGTTTTCTAAATACCGTCCAACATTTTAAAGGACAAAGTAGCAAGAACAGGGGTCTCGGGACCACAGTTTCAGGGGACATCTAGGCTAATTGGCACAACGAATTTTTTTTTTTAAGAAAATGTTCTGCATACCACTTTGGTGAGTGGCATCTAGGGTCTTAAAAGCTAGTAAGTGGCCATCTAAGTAGCATCAATTGGTCTCAGTCCACCTGGAGCAGAGGAGAATGAAGGACATTAAAGACAAGAAAAATATGAGTCCAGCAAACAGAAGGTGCCATATGATCCAGAGACTTCATCAGCATGAGACTGGAAGAACCAGATGGTGCCTGGCCACCACCAGCGACTGCCCTGACAGGGAAGACAACATAAAGTCCTTGAGGTAGTGGGAGAAAATTGGTGTGTAGAAACAGAACTCTATTAAAAAGCCACACTTGATGGTCCATAAGACTGGAGGGCTCCCTGAGGACATAGCCCCCAAACTCTCTGTTAGCCCAGAGCTGAAACTAGAACTGAAGTCCACTCTTCAGACAAAGACTGGACTGGGCTGTAAGATACAGAGAGATGCTGGCAATGAATATGCTTCTTGGCTTAAATATATACATGAGGCTGTCTGAGTAGCTCATGTCCAGGAGAGGGGTCTGGGGGGAAGCAGTTAGACTTGCATAGTGGTCTGTATGCAGGGTTTTATGTGGCAAATTGAAGTGGATTGCAAACTTGCACTTAAAGCACAGTAAAAACATTTATTAAAAAAGGAGATTACCGTGTTGATCTGGAGCATTCGAGTACTGCTTCCTTAGAGTGTTGTATCCATTCCAGTGTCCATTCTTAGAGTTAGTCAGTATAATTAGCAAGTGTTATTGTACCTATTTTCAAAAGTTGTGTCTGTAGCCTCCAATTTTCTTCTTTTATGAAAATCAGAACTTAGGAAAGGAAAAGACACTATCCTCATAGCAACAGGGTTGATGTGGATCCTTCTAGAAGCTCAGTGGCCTCAGCTACCATAGCTTCAAGGTAACTTTAGGGTCTGTTTCATGATGGTGTAGAAATATGACTGGGAAAGATACATGTGACAGCCAGGATTTTGGAAGCAGACAATGCAGTGTTTTTTAAGCCAAACACAGGCATTTGAACTTCTGAGCTGAAAATCAATGTCACTTTAGAAACTGTGTTTCCCAGGAGAACATTAAAAATGAGTTCAAGATTCTAACATATGAATTTGCATCTTTAGTCATTTAAAGGCAAACTCCCTAAACCCCTTACATCACGGAGAGATTCCACTGTCACACTGGCAGCTCTCAGAATCTAATCAGGCCTTGCCTTCTAGCAGTCAAGGGACAGGTGGAACACGGTGGGGACAAGAATCAGAGACCCTGGAGGATAGACTACAGCTTTCTTAGCAGCGGCCCAGAGGGGCTTCTGGGATTAAGAAATAAAGGAAGGTTTGTCCAAGATATTAGCTCAAAAATAGTTTCAGTTTTTATTCTTTTTTTTTTTTTTTTTTTGCTTTCCCAGTGAAGTGCAGACTTGCTTATGATCTGATCGACAACACCAGAGGGCACCGATGCTGACTTTGGATTATTTGTCCTTGAGCTTCAATGAAAAATTCAGAAAGAAAGCACATCTCTTGTTTCAAAAGCATTTTCTACCTTGAGTAGGAGCCTCCCCCCATGCCAATTCAAACAGGAAGAAATGAAGTTTGCTTCCCCACCCCGATTGACTGAAGTTAAAGCCAGCCATGCAAGTAGGGCAGAACTGGGTCTTTACTGTGGTGATGGCATGGTGTTCTGGACCGCTTCCTTGATTTAACCATAGCTCTTTCCTTTAGGGAAACTGTGGTGGCATAGTGGTTAAGTGCTACATCTGCTACCAGAAGGTCGCCAGTTCAAGCCCACCAGGCGCTCCTTGGAAGTGCTATGGGGCAGTTCTACTCTGTCCTACAGGGTTATATAAATCAGAATCCACTCAACAACAGTGAGTTTGCTTTGGATTTTTCTTTCCTATAGCATTCTCCAATGCCTTTTACTTTAGAGACTAATTATGTAGTAGCAAAGTCACAGGACCCTTCTGTATTCTCACAACATTTTAATATATTCATGTATTAATATTTGATGGAATGTCATTTCATGTACTTTTTACGTGAAGCATATTCTAAGTTCTTGTTTCTGGAAGATAACCTAGAGGAAGTCTTGTGCCAATCTGAATCTTGACTTTTGGGCAAGTGAAGATGGAAACAACTGTGGTTTGTGTAGCTCCTAGCATGTTATTTTCTTGCCCTGTTATAGCTACAGTCCCCACCTTACCCTGTTCGTGGAGTAGTCATAACCCAGAGCAGCACAAATGCTATGTGCGTAGCAATAGGATGACTTCAACTTTTACACATTTACCTGTTCTGCGGGTACTAATAACATCTCCTTTTTCAAAGGAGAAAGTTGACTCATTCATCCATAAATTCTTATTGAAAGCCAGCTCTTTGTGAGATACTGTAAAACGCAGTGGGTGTCAGCCTTTAGAAAGATGGGCAAGTATAGAGTTTATATTCTAGGGGCAGAGGTGGCTGGGGCAGGGGGACTATAAATCACTATAACAAATCAGCAGTGATGAGAGCTAGCAAGAAAATATAGCAGGATGATGAGGGGGTTGTTTTAGGTTAGTGGTCACAGGAAGTCTTTTTGAACTTAAGAACTTGAAAAATAGGAGAGAAAACCAGATATGTAAAGATGAAAGGAAGGAGCATTCCAAGCAGAGGAAACAGCTAATATAAAAGGTCTGTGATGGAACAACCCCGATGTGTTCAAGGACCAGAGGGAAGGTCATTGTGGCTGGAACAGGGTGGATATGGGGGACAGGGAGAAGATGGGGTCAGCAGAGTGGCCAGGTCCAGATCATACAGGACTTTGCAGGCTGTGGTAAAAGCTCTGGGATTTTTTTTGAGGCAGATGCAGCCTCAGAAGGTTTTGAAGCTGAAGAGTCATGTGACCTGACTACCAATGGAAGCAATGAGCCATCCTGGCTGCTTCTGGAGTCAGCACTGTAGGGAGAAGGGGACAAGAGCTCTGAATGGAAAGCTGTTTAAGAGGCTTATGTGTTATTTATTGCTGTGTAACGAATCACCCTAGCACTTGGGGTTGTGAGGTGCTGTTGAGTAAATTCTGACTCATGGCCACCCCGTGTGATAGAGCAGAACTGCCCCATACAGCTTTCTAGGCTGCAGTCTTTCTGGAGCAGATCACCAGGTCTTTCTCCTGTGGGGCCCCTGGGTGGGTTGGAGCTGTGTATTCAACCACTGCACCATCAGGCCTCCCAATACTTAGTAACCTAAAACAACAGTAAACATTTCTTACTGCACATAATATCTGTGGATCAGGAGTTCAGGAACGGCTTGGCTGGGTGGTTCTGGCTCAGGCTGTCTCTTGAGATTGCAGTCAAGATGTTGGCCCGAGGTCGTAGTCATCGAAAGGCTTCACTAGGACTTGACAGTCTTCTTCCCAAATGGCTCACTCGCATGGCTCTTGGGAGGAGGCCTCAGTTCCTTGCTACGTGGACCACTCCATAAGGCTGCTTGAGTGTCCTCAGAATATGGCAGCTGGCTTTTCCTTGAGTAAATGATCCAAGAGAGAGCAAAGGAGAAGCCATAGTGTCTTCTGTTTCCTAGCTTTGGAAGCAACATGTTGTCATTTCTGTGGTATTATGTTGGCTATAACAATTTTCCAGGCGGGAACTGATGGGAGCCAGGCAAGAGATGTCCAAAAAAACTATACTCCAAAAATACAGTTGCATACAGAAACACATCTGAAAAGAGATTTTCTCCTGCAGTCGGCTATTTGGTGGCCTGCTGTTTGCAAATAAGCCCACAGAACTCAAAAATGCTTCAATTATGACACATTGTTAGACTCAGAGGTGTTTTATTCACATTCTAAAGTAACAATTTACTTGGCTTAATTTGACAAATCTGTGATTATGACAGGAGACAAAATGATACAACTGTGCCTTTCTCGATAATTTAACATCCCAATTTCTTAGCAGACAGGAAGAAGGATGAATACACTTCTAATACACTCATATTGTGTCTAACACCTACTCTTCTCCTAAATTGTTGACTGGTTTTAGTTGTCTGAACAGGCTTAATTTATCTCTTGCCGAGCCGTGCTCAATAAGCCGTCATTCTTAGAGTTACTTAATGGAAATACACTTTAAGGACAAGTAGATCAGCGAGGTGCCATGGGTGCCAGAATTTCTCCTGTCAGCTTAGCTGTGGGAGCACAAGGCCGACCGGTGTCTCTCAGCTATCACTGCAGGATTGTCTGTCAGAGGGGACAATTAATGTAACAGAGCGTAGGTGGAAATCACTCTATTTAATTAGAGGAGTTGTCTGTAACTTTAAATTAGTTTCTCTGGTGGTTACTTCTTAGCTTCTTTTATTTTAGACAAATGAAAGAAACCAAAACCCAAGTCACTGGAGAAACAGCCTTTAGAAAGAAAATAAATGAAGCCTCATCTGTGAGTAATGTGGCCAGTTGGCCAAAGAAGATCTGTTACCTTAACACTGCAAACATTGGTAGCTTTAGTGGCAGACAGGAAAGTGAATGCCGTTGTTGTCCTGTTTTTAAAAGGACTTCCAATGAGTGTGCCCCATCTTAAAACTGGAAACCCTGGTGATACAGTGGTTAAGTGCTACATCTGCTAACCAAAAAGTTAGCAGTTCAAGTTCGCCAGCCACTCCTTGGAAACCCTGTGGGATAGTTCCACTCTGACCTATCGTGTCACAGTGAGTCCTCATCAACTCAACAGCACTGGGTTTGGTTTAGGTTTGGGTTTGGGTATGAACTTGAGTAAAACAAGTCGTGTGGATGATACAAGTTTAGTTGTTTTATTATTTTGAAGTACGTTTGATGGCATTATGCATGGAAAAGAATCTCAGGTAAGTGGCCACTGCGGCACCTTCAAAATGAGATAAAAATTAATCCATTATCAGAGCCCATTATCTTTCGCCATTGACAGTCACAGACTCACCTCATTCATCTTGGAAAAAATAAGGACCAATGATTCCACCAGACCAAAATCCACACTGAACAGTAACCTTTCCTGGATCAAGTGGACGTTCTGGAATCTCCACTGGATTCTCATTACTCCGAATGCAACGTTTTGTTTGTTAACAAAACCACTCATCCAAAAATGGACCTCACTGCTAAAGATGATTTTTTTTAACCCAAAGCTGGGTCAACTTCCAATTGCTCCAGAGCCCAGTCAGCAAATGTATGGTGCAATCTTGGTCCGTTGAACTTTAGTTCTTGGGTTAAAACAGTTTTGTAATGGGAAAACTTCAAGTCTGGATGTAAAATCAACCAAATTGTGGTTGACGAAAGGCCCAGTTTTCTTGTGCTCGGGAAGAAATTGGGATGGATTCTCGCGTATGCTCTGATGAATGGTGGCGATGTTTTCGTTGGAATGTGCGGTTCATTGATACACAGGTATTTTCTGATTGACAACAGACCTGGTTGTCTCGAATTTTTGGATTAAACATCGCATTGTTCTGTTGGAATGATAATTATTCACATTGTAAATGTCACATAATGCAGGAATTGGGGGCGAAAAGAACACGCATTTTAGTAATAAACTTTACTAATTTCTACACATTGTGGAATTGTGTAACTTTTCATGGCTATTTGTCAAAACTAATAAAAAAAAGCATGATAAATATGGCTTCTATAGCTTCACAAATTTTGCTTCAGTGAGCTGCCAAAAATAGAACATCCTTACTGAAAGACTCTTTAGTTACTTGACTTGACCAAACTGCATCTTTCAAATTGCATCTCTCTGGCTCAAACATGTTATTGTTAGGTGCTGTCGAGTTGGTTCCAATTCATAGTGACCCTAGGAACAACAGAACAAAATATTGCCTGGTCTTGTGCCATGTCCACAGTCATTTTTATTGCTTAAGCCCATTGTTGCAGCCACTGTGTCAATCCATCTCATTGAAGGTCTTCCTCTTTTTCGCTGACCCTCCACTCTACCAAGCATGATGTCCTTCTCTGGGGACTGATCCTTCCTGACAACATGGCCAAAGTATGTAAGACGCAGTCTTGCCGTCTTTGCTTCCAAGGAGCACTCTGGTTGTACTTCTTCCACAACAGATCTGTTTGTTCTTTCCGTGGTCCATGGTACGTTCAACATTCTTCCCCAACACCATGATTCAAAAGCATCAACTCTACTTCTGTCTTCTTTGTCCATTGCACAGTTTTCACATGCATCTGATGCGACTAAAAATACCATGGCTTGGGTCAGGTGCATTTTGGTCTTCAAGGTGACATCCTTTTGAATATTTTAAAGAGGTCCTTTGCAGCAGATTTTCCCAGTGCAATGCGTCTTTTGATTTCTTGACTGCTGCTTCCATGGGTGTTAATTGTGGACCCAAGTAAAATGAAATCCTTGACAACCTCAATCTTTTCTCCATTTATGATGATGTTGCTTACTGGCCCAGCTGTGAGGATTTTTGTTTTCCTGATGTTGAGGTACAATCCATACTGAAGGCTGTGGTCCTTGATCTTCATCAGTAAGTGTCTCAAATCTTCTTCATTTCCAGCAAGTAAAGTGGTGTCGTCTGTGTAACACAGGTTGTTAGTGACATAGAGAAGTCATTTTGTTTTTTGTTTCTCCCTCCCTTCCTTGCTTCCTCCCTCCCTCTTCCTCCTCCTCCCATAAGGGCCCAAGGTGGGTTTGAACTGACGTCCTTTCATTTAGCAGCTGAGCACATAACTGTTTGCCCAACCAGGCCTTCTAGAGCTAGGGTAGTTCTTAAATTCAGAAGAAATCCATGAACAGTGGTGATCCCCTGGCACTGAACCAGATACTGTTGTTCTGAGGTCGTTTTGAGTAAAGTAATATCCTAAACTGTAAGCATCTCATAAATTCTCCTTTGGCTGTGTAGCTTCTCTAAATCATAAAAATCAATGTGTTTATGTTGTGCTTTAGTGCCAGTGAGTGACGAAGAGGAGGGAGCAGTTCTTTTTGACAGCTCTGGCAAGGCGGCCGCAGATCCCTTTGACTCGTCTTCTGGCTCCGTGCAGCTGATTGCGATAAAGCCCGCTGCCCTTCCTGTGGTGCACCCCGCCTCAGACAGGAGCCAGGAGTCAGCCGTCCTCAACGGAGAGGTAAGGACCTGAGGACCCAGAGCGGGAGGGAGTCCAGCCAGGTCTTCGTGAGTGAGGACCTGGGAGCAACACCTCGGAGTGGCTGAGTGGAGACCGCATCTGCAAGATGCAGGGGTCAGACTTCCTCAGAGTGAAGCAGGCAGAAGATCACCCAAAAAGACTTTGTTGGGAGATATTTTCAGAGTATTTTCTACTGCTATTAGAAAACCCAAAGGGAGCTGTAGCAACAGCAGAAGTTCTGTGCTGTCCACCTGCACATGCAGACTTTCGCCTTTCTTGGCAACGCTCTTGTCTAGGTAATACTAAGTAACTAGGAAACACTAGGCACTGCAGTAACACAAATGGGTGACCTTAAAGAGCAGGAATTTATCTGCCTCACAGTTCTGGAGGCTAGACTTCCAAAGCAGGCTCTTGGCTGCATCAAGCCATGCCTTGTTGGTAGCCCGGAGTGTGTCTTGGTTCCTTGGTGTTCATTGGCTTCTGGGAGAAGATTCTTGCATGGTATGTGTCTTCCTCAGAGTGTGTCTGTGTGCCTTTTCTGCTCTTTTTCTAACTCAGATGTGATCAGATTTAGACTTCATCCTACTGGGTTGTAACATAATTAACATAATGAGGACAACCTTGTTTCCTAGTGCAGAGGGAACCGGAGAAGATACTGTCATCTGGGCAGAGATGTAGCCCATGACATTAGCTCTAAAACAACTTTTACTCCTTTGAACAAGCTTGAAGTAACCCATTACCAACTTTAAGAATTTCATCATGATCTAATGTTATTTAACTTTCCCAAGAGTTTGAAAAAATATTGATAGCATGCACCAAAGAGTAATGATTCCACCGAAGAAAAACAGATATTAGATAGATGCTAAGAGTTTGTAGTTTAGAGGAAGAGCAAGTTGGGTAGAAATTATCAGCCATTCTTGCATTTTCTGCAGCAGAATGGTCAGTGGGCTGAAAATGCTTACAAACTTTAAGAACAACATACATGTGGAAAATAGTATGAGCATTTACAGTACACATATATGCATGTAAACACACACACACATACTGTATTTTTTTTGTTACGGCAGGCTTACTGTTAATTTAATGTGTATATACCTGCTATTATTACCTGAAAAACTGAGAGATACACTACCCTGGTGGCATAGTGGTTAAGTGCTATGGCTGCTAACCAAAAGGTCTGTAGTTTGAATCTACCAGGTGCTCCTTGGAAACTCGATGGGACAGTTTGTCTTTGGAAACCCTAGTGGCATAGTGGTGAAGAGCAACAGCTGCTACTCAAAAGCTCAACAATTCGAATCCACTAGATGCTACTTGGAAACCACATGCAGTTGTTCTCTGTCCTCTAGGGCCACTACGAGTCAGAACTGACTCAACAGCAGTGGGTTTTGTTTGGTTTTTTTGCTGTTGTTACCTGCTGCAAAAGTCTTTGTCCCCAACACCTCAAGGAGTTTGTCACAGCCATATGTAACTGGGCATGGTAGCATGGTAAACTCACATCTAGGGCTTGCCATCATTCTACCATCTAGGCCACTTGTAAAAGCATTTCACAAACCTGACTCAAGAAGCACCTCTTTATTCCTGGACAGGAGGACTGAGCCAGGCTAAATTTCTCTGTGCCTCAGTTTCTCCATCTGTAAAATGGAGCTTCTATAAGAATTCAAATGAATTCATCTATTTAAAGTGCTTAGAACAGTACCTAGCACACAGTAAGCACTATATGTGTTACTTACTGGAAATGCTGATGGTGTGGTGGTTAAATGCTACATCTGCTGACCAAAAGGTCAGAAGTTCAAATCCACCAGGCAGTCCTTGGAAACTCTATGGAGCAGTTCTACTCTGTCCTATAGGGTCACTATTAATCAGAATCAACTCTATGCCACTTTGCTCCATAATTAGATGGAAACTGGATGTCTTCCCAGAGCCAATCACAGCCTCTGAATCTTTCCTTGGGCCCAGTTCTGCCATCAAATACACAAGCCCGGCAATTAGCGGCCTCTGCAGTTAGGCTAACATGCCCCAAACCGCTGCTGATGAGGACCCTCTGCCCAGTCATGGGCCCAGGTGGTAGCCACCATGCCTGCATCCTGTATCATCGCACCTTAATGATGTGGATGCAGTGGGGACAGGTTCTAAGTCTTGCTGGATTTAACTTACTGACCCCCTTTCTCTGCCAGGCCCATCACCCTGTCACAGAAGGAGAACAGATGAACATGTTTCTTGTCCAGAAATGGATACTGGCTACATTTTGGTAGTTAAAGGAATGGCCAGTGCTATTTGCATTAGAAAAGAGTCCCAGTGTGTTCTCTTTAATTAGCTGCCTTGTGGAGCCCACAGCAAACTGTCTTACAACTTTCTCTCTTTTCTTCTGAGTGGCTGGTTTAAGTGAAGAAATCACAGCCCAGAACCCATACATTTACCTTTTGTAAATTATATGAAATTGTTTTTAAAAAAGGTGTTTTAAAGAAAATACAAAAACAATATAAAATATAACAGAAAGTTCACAAAATAACAGAGAAGAATCACTAGAATTTCACCCTCCCTTATCATGTCCTGTTTTCGTTTTTCTGTGTTCTCTTCAAGCCTTTGACCAAACTGATGTCTATTTTAGGATCTTGCTATTATACAGACAGCTTTATGTCTTGGATCCAAAGCATTTGCCATGATTCTGTAGTCTTTCTGCTGATCATTTTTAATGACTTCTTTGAGAAGGCAAGGAGCACTGGTGGTGCAGTGATTAAACGCTTGGCTGCTAACTAGAAGGTTGGAGGTTCAAACCTACCCAGTGGCTGTGCCAGAGAGAAATCTAGCAGTCTGCTTCTGTGAAGAATACAACCAGGGAAATCCTATGGGCAGTGTACTATGTCACATGGTGTCACTGTGCAGTGCAATGGATCTGACAGTGTCAGACAACAGTTGATAGAAAAACTAATCTCCCACTGATCAAATCTCTGAAGTTTTTTTTTTTTTTTTTTAAGTTTTGGCGTTGGTTATTATAATGACCAAATAGCATGATATTATGCTATACTCACTGTAATGATTGATTTCATATACAAGAAGTGACAATTAAGTTCGCAAATTCATTCTGCAAAAAGTGCTACACACCTCATTGCTGAATATCACTATAGTCACCTTCAAAGTCCTCCGCTTGGGAAGCTGTGCACTGATGCCAGCACCTAGTCCACCCTTCAGAGCGACTTTGGAACTCTTTTTCTGAATGGCCATTAGAACTGTCATCATATTACGCTTGATGTCCTGAATGTCATCAAAATGTCTTCCAATATTTCCTTTATCTTTGGATAAAGAAAAACAGTCATTGGGGACCAGACCAGATGAGTAAGGGGGGTGTTCCAATACAGTTATTTGTTTAGTGGCTAGAAACTCCCCAACAGGCAACTATACAATTAAGTTGACGAACTTACCACCATGCCGCTGTGCACAATGGCTATTTCAGAAGGAGTTCCCAAATTGCTCTGAAGGGCAGACTAGGCACTGGCATCAGTGCGTAGTTTCCCAAGGGGAGTACTTTGAAGGCGACCAAAGTGATATTCAGCAATGAGGTATGTAGCACTTAGAACAGTTACGTTCACTGACTTCATTGTCAGACCTCGTAAGACTTTTTGCGTAATGACTTTGTAGCGCCTTTTTACTTCAAAATAGTTTTAGACTTACAGGAAACTTGCAGCGGTAGTGCAGGGTTCCCGTATGTACTTGACCTAACTACCCTCAGTGTTAACTTCTCATGTTATCCTAGACTGACTTTCAAATCCAGGAAATTAATGTTGGAACAGTTCTGTTGACTGTCTATAGAACTTATTTGAATTTTGCTGCTTTTTCTGTTAATGTCCTTTTACTGTTCCAGGGTCCAGTTCCAGTCCAGATCCCACAACGGCATTTAGTTGCCTTCTTGGTCTCCTCCAGTTTGGGACAGTTCTCCACTGATTTTTTGTCTTTTGTGGCCATTATTACATGTTTGAGTTATTGTGCAGAGTGTCCCTCAGTTTGGGATGTTTTCATGTGATGTTTTTGTGTGAGTGCACTGAGGTTGTGCAGTTTGGGCGGGACACCCCAGGAGTGATGTTGTAGCCTTTTCAAATGCCTCATCTCTGGAGGTACGTGAAACTGCTGTGTCTGATGACTGCCAATGCTAACTTTCAGTTTCAGCTTTTCATCTCTTTTGAAATGCTACTCTAAGAGAGAGTCCAGAAATGGGATTCCTGGATCAGAGGATGTTGTGGTAGCTTCTTCTTTTCATTCATTTTCTCAGTGGCTAGCAGAACGAAGAGAAAATTAAGTCTTATAAAATTCCACCCGCCTAAAAATAATTATTAGGGCTGTCTGAGGAACGCTTTCGAAAATTAGAAGAAATATTTATGTTTCTTCAAGTGCTGTAAAAATTGAGCATCTAAGATGCACCCTTATATTAGCAAACCTTATACTGTAGGGTGCTGCATATCTTACCTCTGGGTGACTTCATACTAGGCTAGTAGTTTAGTAGTGTGGAGCATTAGTCTAGCGCTGGAACTGACATAGTCAACCAAGTTCTGGCATAGGAGAGTTTATCCTCCAAGATGCAATATAGACACTCAGGTTCATAACTTCTGCTAATTGCATGGATGCTTGGCTGCACTTCTATAAAACACCACATGCTCACTATAATTTCTTGACCAAACATTCCTACTCCTGTACCTATTCTTCCAAACTCCCCAGGTTCTGATATGTGTTATTACAGCCTCCTTCCTAGGGCCATCTTGCCCCTTTTTTTCCCCCTCGAAACAAGACCTAGAAGGAGCAAAATCTGAATAACTTATGGACGAGAAGAAATGGACTTTCCCAGACAGCATTTTGTGGTGAAGCCTGCTGCGTGTCCTGCCTGCTTGGCATGCCCGCCCACGCCTCGCCACGTCCTGTGGCCCCTCCGATGCTCAGTCCAAATTTTCCAGCATGCCACCCCACCAAGCCTAACCACACGGCACACTCAATGCTCTCGTGTTCCTCGTTTTTCTTCTGTCTGTCGGGCCCCCTCTCCCTTTGTCTTAAATAACAAGAAACTCTACCCAGCCACATTAACAATAATGTTCCAGAGTTACTCAGTGTGCCAGATTCTAAGCGCAACACCATACGCGTGAAGTTATTGCAGTGCTTGGAACAACCTGGCAAGGCCATTGATATTATTATTTCCCATTTACAGTGTAAGAAACTGAGGCACAGAAAAGTCAAGTGACATACCCAAGGCCACACAGGTAGACGAAGGCAGAACAATGATTTAAACTTAAGTGGTCTGGGTCTAGGACTTACACCCTGAGCACCATTCTGTGCTGATTCAACATCTCATTTCATAATGACATATCATCTCTGCAAATTATCCTGTGAGTGACTGAAAGCAAAACTATCCCCCTAGGAGTATTTGCTTGTTAAAAACCAATTGCCATCCAGCTGACTCCAGCTCACCGTGGGCGGCCTGTCTGTGTTAGGGTAGGACCGTGCTCTGTAGAGTTTTTCCTGGCTGAGTTTTTGGAAGATGATTGCCGAGTCTTTTCTTCAGAGGTGCCTCTGGGTAGACTCAAACCTCCAACTTTTCTGGTTAGCAGCCAAGCCCATTAAGCATTCGAACCACACAGGCACTCTACCTGTTTACTAACCCAAGTAAAATTTGGTGAGCATTAGCACATAAACAGGGTGTGAGAGAAAGAGGGGCTTTAAAAGAGGATTCTTCACCTGTGTCACTTGCAAAGGAGTTTACCTCAAGAGGGGACCCTGCTCCCATAATTTCCTGTTACAGTCAGGGAGCAGAATAGGGAGCAGAGGGGGAGGCAGAAGGTTCCCTCAGCAGAAGGGAGTACTCCTTGCCTTAATTTCTACAGTCTGGAGATTCCAGGAGACTTAAGTTAATGATGCAAACAAGAGTGACTTCACTTACGAAGAGAAAGAATGGAATTTAAGTATTACCAACAGCACCCTACAGTGAATCAGAAATTTGTGGTCCTGACAGGCCAGAAACCCAGCATTCCAGGCTATGGGGTCTAGGAGGAATATAAAGAGTTAAGCCAACATCCACCTTTGTCCCCACTCTCAGCCCTTGGCATGGGCTTATGAGAAAGCTCCACCACCATGGTCCTGGGGGCATTCGAGCTGCTGTTCTTCTTGCATCACTCACCTCAGAGAGGCACACATCAGCACATCTGTATTTCTTGTGTGCCTGTCTCAGGCACATAGTCCTGTCTCTTTTTCCTCGCAGAGCTCAGTTCCACAGGGCTGTCACTAGAGTATGGATGTCCAGAGCTTGCTGGGGTGTCACACCACAGGTTTCCAAAGAGGGAAACCAGAAGGGTATAAGCAGGGACCCAAAAGGGCACAGATGAGGTTAAGGCCAATGCTACAAAGCTAAGAGTTTGGAGCCAGGTCTAGCCCTTAGCAGAGTCGGGCAGACGAGGAGGAAGAAGCTCACACAGAAGATGTCTGGTGACTCACGTGAGTGCCAGGCTCCACATTATTTGTGGGCTAGCCATGGAAAGGGGCACCAGTGGGTCTCGCTAATCAGAGGTGAACCCTGAGATGGCATTTCCGGGAGTACAACTCTCTGATGAAAGCCACACACCTGTCGGTACTGCTGGGCTGGATATGGGCCTGAGACGGTCTCTCTCCCTAGGTGAACAAAGCTCTGAAGCAGAAGTCAGACATCGAGCACTATCGCAACAAGCTGCGCCTCAAAGCCAAGAGGAAGGGATACTACGATTTCCCCCCAGTGGAGACAAACAAGGGTCTGACTGAAAGAAAAAAGATGTATGAGAAAACCCAAAAGGAAATTGACCACATTCTGGATCCAGACCCAGAACTCTGTGCCCCATTCACAGAGGCTAAAAACAGGTATAGCATCCAAGAGATTTGTGGAATGTTTGCAGTGTCGCTGGCGGGAGGGGGCAGAGGATGGTTTGGGCAATACAGGCCGTGATCCCAGGACTGGGATCTTTGGGGCTGCTCATACCTGAAAGCTGATACTCCATAATGAGTCGAGAACAGAAAAAAATTGAAGCCATTAGGAAAAAATACTTGGGCAAACAACCATAATTGTACTTTAGCTTAATGGCTTTTTATTTCATTTTAATTTTTAACCCAGTAGCTGTTTCTAGGCTGGGTGAAGATAATTATCACTTACTCAGGCTTTATGCAACTTCCAGATCAAGGGGCAGTATATTTTTCAATTACATTAGTGGCTCTTACGTAAGAAAAGCAGATTTCATGCCTTAGCTTTTCACTCAGCTTTAGTGAGTGCTTACTGCCCTGCTCCTCTGAGCTCCTGGCTGCCTTCATTTCTTTAACTCTCAGATTTACGTGTTTATTCAACACTGTCACTGTCTGTGTATTAGGCCACGGAGCAAGATGCTAAATTCTGTCATGGCCACATGTGCTTTTTCTCATTCACTCATTTAGCTGATTCGGCCTTTATACTGGACAAGACAGACTGATGACAGCTGACGGAGGAGATAGTTTAGCATCACCCCCAGACGTTTGCTAATCACAAGCGCAGTGGATATTTGATGGAAAAGTGTGAGCTTCTGTGACAGTTTAAAAGGGGAGCCTGTTCCTCAAAATGTTAAAGATAAAATTATCAGGTTGTTATTAGCTACTTGCCATCAACTCAGTTCCCACTCGTGGCAACCCCCCGCGTGGATATTAACACTGTGTGCCATTACGTTTCCAAGACTGTGACCTCCCAGGAGCAGATCACCAGGACTGTCTTCTGAGGCCCTTTGGGGTGGGTTCAAGCTGCCAATCTTTGGGGTGGTATTTAAGTGCTTAGCCATTTGCATCACCTGGGGATTCCCCAAGTTACCATATGACCCAATAATTCCATTCCTAGGTACACACCCCAAAGCCCTGAAAGCAGTAACTCAAGCAGATACTTGCGCACAAGTGTCTGCTGGTTGCAGCATCATTCACGATAGCCAAAAGACGAACACAGCTGAAGTGCGTGTCAACAGAGGAATGCATACATAAATTGTGGTATACCAATACAGTAGAATATTAATAAACTGTAAAGAGAAAGGAAGTTCTGTCACATGCCGTGACATAGATGAACCTTGAAAATATGCTGAGTAAAATAAGACATAAAAGGATGATATTGTGTGATCTCACTTACATGAAATATCTAGACTAGGTAAATGCATAGAGACTGAAGCTTATTAGCAGTTACCAGGGCCCAAGGGGAGGAAGAAATGGGAAATTATTGCTTAAAGGATAGAGGCAATTCCCAGGTTATGAATGTCGAACTTAGGTACAACTTGTAGTTATAAACCAACTTCTGTAAAACCCATTATATTAAAAACTCCAGGTACATACAGTGGCTTGAAATAACAAATAGGCACTACTTTGCAATGTGTATTACAACTTTATTGTTATTATTACTGTATTTAAAATGTGTTAAAGATGTTTTAGTGTACCTGGAAGTGTTTCTTTACTGTTTTTATGCACAGAAATTTCCCCTTACCATCATATACTGGGACAAATATTTGAGTAACCAGCATTAGATAGGAACCATACCTAACCACTCCAACTTACATAGAAATTTGACTTAAGGACAGATTTAGGAATGTAACGTGTTTGTAACCTGGAGACTGCCTGTACTGGGTTTCTGTGTAGATGATGAAAAACCTTTGGAAATACACAGAGGTGATGGTTACACAACATGGAGAATGTAATTGGTGTCACTGAATTATGCACATAAAAATAATTACAGTGGCAAATACATATATACACACATATATATAAAGTCATAATAAAACTTTTTAACAAAGGGGAAGCAGACTGGTCTAGTGTGCATGGGTTAGGCTGGGTGGTTAAATTGGAATCCTTCTAGCCTCTGTTGTTAACTAAGCAGAGGCAGGCCTTACCTACTGAAGGGGTACAGGCTTGCAAAGCTCACCATACCCACCTTCTTTTCCTCCCCGCCCTGAAAACACTTTCTCGTATGCATTCACAGGGCTTGAGATGACCTCTTTCAAATATGCATCTTCCTTAGTTGGATGGCAAGCCTCTTGGCTGTGAGCATTGCCAGCACTCCAGCCTGGCGCACAGCCTTGGCAGATGCACCCTACACAGACTCGGGGGAACAAGGCAGTTCCTGGGTATTTATTAAAACCCCCAAATGAGCATGTTACAAGCTTGGACTGATGGCGCAAAATCAAGCTGGAAGGTGAGGCTAGGTTGTACAAATTCACATCAGCATAACTATTTTCCGTGAAGAAAGGAGAGCTCAATTCACCATGCCTCTAATTAGGCTTGGTGGACATAGCAAGCCGTTGACAGAAAATTGCACTGTGACAGGATTCACGATGCCATGTGTCAGATGTTACGAAGGCAGTGAAGAATAGCTAGGGATTTCATAGGCAAGCTGGTGGCTTCTCTAGATTTCCCTTTACACTTTGGGGCTGCATTGGTAGACTGAGGTGATGAGTAGTTTTCTAGAAGTTTCCTGCTGACACTTGAAAAAATAAATCAGGTCATATATACAAATAAAAGAAAGTTAGGAAGTTATTTGAGAAATAAATTATTAGTTAACACTTTCATAAGAATGAAGACCAAAACTATTTTCAGTAGTGATCTAGGCCACTGCCTAGGATAGAGTCAGTCCAGATTAGTAAGGCCCTTTTTATTGCTATAGGGTTTTCCTTGCCTGATTTTCAGAAGTAGATGGTCAGGCCTTTCTTCCTAGTCCATCTCAGTCCGGAAGCTCTGCTGAATGCTGTTCACCACCTTAGCATCACACTGAAAGATGGGTGACGGCCACCCATGAGGTATATGGGCCAGAAACTGAACCTGGGGCTCCCATGTGGAAGGTGAGACTTCTGTCATGGAACCTGCAGTGTTCTCGCAATTCCCGGTAAGTGTCTGTAATAAGTGTCTCTAAAACACCAAAGGAAATCCTCATAGCATAGTGGTTATGTGCTCCATCTGTGAACCAAAAGGTTGGAAGTTTGAATCCACCAGGCACTCCTTGGAAACTCTATGGAACAGTTATACTCTGTCCTTATAGGGTCACTATAAGTTTGAATCAACTCAATGGCAGTGAAATAATTTTTTTTTTTATTGTTTTTGACCAGTTCAGGGGAGGGAAAGGACAGATAGCCACAATCAGGGTGAAGCAGGATGAGAAGAGGATCAGCAAAAGACGGGGACAAGAGGAAAAGAAAGTGGCAGAAACCAAGTAAACTGGGCAATGGGCTTTTGGGTACACACTCCTGTTTACCCAGAGAATTATCACAGGTCAGAGTGACCTGTTAACTGCTGTTCACAGTTCAAAATATCCAGAAGTTCTGTTCTGAATGACCCAGCCACAGCAAGACCCAAGGGGTCGAGTTATTCTCTTGTCTAGAGGCAGCATCAGTACTGGGAATTTCACCCTAAGAACCAAATTAAATCAAATCAGAGACAAAGTTGAGATTCCAAATTTCAGCTCATCACTAATCCTGTTTAGTTTCCACGTTTTTTTGTTTGTATTAATCAGAAGAACACTCCTATTTTTATACTGTAAACCCTTAGAGACACCGGGGGTGTGACATACCTGAGGCAGACACCATCAGAGGTCCTTTATATCCTGTCACCTGTCACTGCCCCTGAAAGGTTAGCAGTATCCTACTTGCTAGAGACCTCTGCAATGATAACTTCAAGACTTTCTCCAGCAGTGGCCGACTGGAAGTGCCGAGAGCTAAAAGGCTTCCGAATTTCTTGGCATAAATGAGTAGGCATTTCCAGCGCTGCATCCATTTGTTGAAACATCTCAACTGCTATTCCATCGATACCTGGTGATTAGTTTTTCACCAGTGTCTTCAGTGCAGCTGAGACTTCTTCCTTCACTACTATCAGTTCTTGATCCTTTGCTACCTCCTGAAATGGATGAATGTTGACCAGTTCTTTTTGGTATAGCAACTCTGTGTATTCTGAAGTCACAGTGTTGGCAGCACCGTGTTCTCCCCGAAGGCTCTAGGGGGTGATCCTTCCTTGTTTAACTCAGCTTCTGGTGGCCCTAAGCACTTTTTGGCCTGTAACTGCAGTACAGCTTTGTCATATGGCTGTTTTCCCTCTTTCTGTCCCTGTGTGTCTCTGAAGCTGGATTAGGATTCCCCCTACCTCACTCTGGTATGACCTCCTGTTAACTGATACTATCTCCAAAGACTCTATTTCCAAACCAGGTCATGTTCACAGGTAAAAGCATTAGGACTTCAACCTATCTTTGGAGATGACAGTTCAGTCCGTATTACTTTCCATCTCTTATTTCCACATCCCCCAGCTGGTACTTCCAGGAATCGCCCCCCAATAAGCCACTTGCACTCCAGTCATCTCAGGGCCTGCTTCTGGTGGAATCCAACCTAAAACAATGACATAAAAACAGAGTACGCCTGATAAAAGCAGGGCCTCTTCATCTTTCTCAGGGTTCCAACTCATGGAGACTCCACGTGTGTCAGTAGAACTGAGCTCCATAGGGTTCTCAGTGGCTGATTTTCTGGAATTAGGTTGCCAGGCCTTTCTTGCACAGCACCTCTGGGTGGACTTTGACTTCCAGCCTCTTGATTAACTGTTAAGTGCGTTAACCATTTCCACCAAAGAGGGATTCATCTTAAACTCTACTGAAGTAAAAATAAAGCCCCTGAAAACTAAAGTAAAACTTGTCATTATTCACCCAGCAAGATTTTTCAGAGGTGAAAAACCTCTCAAGTGTGCACGTTTCAAACTGTTTTTTAAAATAAAGTATGGAATTTGCATAGCACTCTGACACAGGAGCCATGCTAATCTTCTCTGTTTTTCATCTGTGTGTGGCCAAAGCGAGGGCTGCTTCTTATTATTTTTTTTAGAATATAGCAAAATACCAACCAGAAGTGAATACCAAAAAAGCCAAACCCACTGCCATTGAGTCAATTCCAACTCACAACAACCCTACGAGACAGAGTAGAACTGCCCCATAGAGTTTCCAAGGAGTTCCTGGAGGATTCGAACTGCTGACCTTTTGGTTAGTAGCTACAGCCCTGAACCACTACACCACTACACCAGCAATAATAGACACAGCTTACTTACGAGGTCCCACAGTTCAGTTGGTGAACTTAGTTTTTCCAAGAGCTACATACTTCATTGCTGACCTTTTAGTTAGCAGATGTAGAACTTAACGGCTACACCATCAGAGTTTCCAAGAAGTGAATACACCTAATAAATTTCTGTTTGATTAAAAAAAGCTATTTTTGTCTTCCAGTGAGCCTGATGTCTAAGCAGATGCTCACATCCCAGCACACACTGGTGGCCTGGTCAGCTGAGATCCATGAGGAAAAACGGACCGATGCACTTCAGCATCTCAGCTTTCACATGTTCTTCGTTCCTGAAAGGGCTCACAGGATCTCCCTGTTTTATTTCAAATACTTACAGAATAACCTATTTAAATGTCAGTCACTCAGCCTAGCGTTTACTTCCCCATGGCCCTTATTAGTAAATCTTCTCTAAATGGGCTAATTGGCAACCTTAAAATGGTTGTGAAGTCTGCTTCTTCAAAAAAATGATTTGTAATTAGGTCAAGGATGAAAATTCTTTGGGGTCTGCCTTAAAGCTGATTCCATTTCACACACTTCCTGAGGTTGTCTTCCTTTCCTAAAGGAAGCCTTTAATTGCCCATAACTACAGGGCATACCGTCTGTAACACTAGTTTAAAACTTCCTACATTAGTCATGATTATTTTGGCTGCAAATTATGGAAATGCAACACAAATTTGCTAAATAACGTGGGAATCTTTTGTTAAACATCACTGAGCAGTCAAGGCTGGAGGCATGGCTGGAGCCTGGGCTCAGACGGTGTCTCTCGTGTTCGGTGTTCTGTCTCAATTCACTGCAGCCTCGTATGCAGGTAGGCTCTTACCGCGTGGTGGCAGATTGGCTGCCAATGACTCCAGGCATATATCCTGTTTTAGCAATACTCAGTGACAAGAGAATACCTCTCTCCTGGTTGCCCTAGCAAAAGCCTGGAGACTTGAGTCTCACTGGACTAACTTGGTTCATGTGCCCACCCCCTGATCAATTACTGTGGCCATGAGGCTAGGATGCTGTGATTGGTCCAGCTTAAGTCATCTGCCTACCTGTTGAGGAAGTAGCCCCCAAGGAACATCAGCATATTTTTACCAAAAGAAGTGTGTCCTAGGTATAAGGCAAACAAACACCACAGATATTCTCTGAGTAAGTGAAAGAACTCGTGGTGAGGGAATAGATCTCATAGTTCCTGTTTTATTCATAAAGCTCATTGCAAGGGCAATCTTCTGCCTTGGGAATTCTAATATCTGTTTTTGATGATGTGGCAATCTGTGAGATCATCAAAAGATATGTTTACCTGCCGGGCATCTGACTAGTCACAGGAAAAATGATGATGTAACCTCTTCAGTCCGTGAACATGTGGAATCACGGAACAGAGGCGTATGTTAGGGGCTGCTGGAGGGTTTCTCTGAAGATAGGTGCTCTGAAAATGCAAGTTGCTCAGTTACAGAGAGCATCTTCTTGTTGGATAGGATAAAACCTACACAACCTGAAATTGGCCACTTTAACTATTCCCAAGTATACAACCAAGTAGCACTAATCACACTAAGCATGCTGAGAAGCCATTTGTTTTTTAAACTTTTTCATCATTCCAGAGAGAAACTCTGTACCCCTTAAATAATAAATTACCATTCCCTCTCTCTCCAACTCATGATAAGCAACAGTCTGCTGTCTCTATGCATTCGTCTATTCTAGGTATTTCATATGAATGAGACCATCTGATTATTTGTCCTTTTGTGTCTGGCTTATTTGACTTAGCATAAAGTCTTCAAGGTTCATCTGTGTCTTAGCATACATCAAAATGTCATTGCTCTTTGAATAATATTTCATTGTATGGAGATTTTGTCTGTCCACTCATCCCTTGAGGGACCCTTGGTTATTTCCACCTTTGGGCTATTGTAAATAATGCTGCAATGAACACTGGTGTACAAGCATCTGTTTGAGTCTCTGCTTTCATGTCTTTTGGGTATATAGTTAGGAGTGGAATGTCTGGGCCATATGGCAATTTTTTATTTAACTTTTTGAGGAACTACCAAACTACACCATCTCACATTTTCTTCAGCAATGGACAAAGGTTCCATTTTCTCTACACCCTTGCCAACACTGGCTATTTTCCTTTTTCCTTTTTTTTTTTTTTTTAATAATAACCATCTTAGAGAGTAGGAAGCAGAATCTCCTTGTGGTTTTGATATGCATTGCCCTAATAACTAATTAAACCCTGGTGGGCATACTGGTTGAGTGCTATGTCTGCTAACCAAAAGGTTAGCAGTTCAAGTCCACCAAGCACTCCATGGAAACTCTGTGGGGCAGTTCTACTCTAACCTGTAGGGTCACTATGAGTCAGAATTGACTTGATGACGGTGAGTTTGGTTTGGGGAATGACTGTGTTTAGCATCTTTTCATGGTCTTGTTGTTTGCGTATCTGCTTTGGAGAAATGTCTATTCAAGCCCTTTGCCCATTTTTGGATTGCCTTATTTGTCCTGGTGGCATAGTAGTTAAGTGCTACAGATGCTAACCAAATGATTGGCAGTTCAAGTCCACCAGGCAGTCCTTGGAAACTCTATGGGGCAGTCCTACTCTGTTCTATAGGGTCACTGCGAGTCGGAACTGGCTCAAAATGAGTGGGTTTAAGTTGTTTTGTTTGCTTGTTCTTAGTTTTTCTTGATAGCACTTAATACCTTAAAATTATTGTGCTAACTATCTTCCTTCAATAGAATGTAAGCCCCAGGGGACAGGGGCCATTGCTGTCTTGTTTGGTTGCAGATCCTTATCATCTTCCACAGTTCCTGGCGTACTGTAGAAAGTAAATATTAGAAGGAAAGAAAGAAGGGAGGGAGGGAGGGAGGGAGGGAGACAGGGGTGGAGGGAGGGAAGAGCTAGCCCCATATGGGCTTTGGATCCTTAGGTCAGATGGGAAGCCTCTGTGATGAGACAGAAAAGAACCAGATCAACAGTCACAATATTAAACAGCCCATCAGCAGCAGGGTTTATGAACATATCATAATACCCTGCACGTGAAGTCAAAAGAATTAAAAGGAACAGGAGGCCGCTGAGTCAACAAAGACAAGTTTGTTCTTCAAGTGTTAGCTGTTCCAGGGGGTCAAGGGAAAACTCCTGGACTTTTCATCAGCAGAATTTCAGATTAGGTTGCAGGATTGTAATTGATTACAGTTACCTAGTTTCCATATGAAAAAGCACTTACAATTCAGCCAAACGGTATAGGACCTGGGGGCAGGGGAGGCAGGTCAGCAAAACCTTTGTTCCACTCTTTCTATGACCCCTTACGGCTGGGAACAAATGCCATCAATTCTGAGATTTGTCAGGCAAATCCAAACCCTTCATTGGTTGCCTGTGGTTTGGATCAGTGGAGAATTCCATCTGTCAGGGCATTTGCTGCATCATAACAGTTGAATTTTCTTCAGGCAACAGATGAAGAACTCTGTCTACCGAAGCCGGCAGTCTCTGAACAGCCCGAGTCCAGGGGAAACGGAGATGGACCTTCTGGTGACACGGGAGCGACCCCGGCGTGGGATCCGTAACAGTGGATATGACGTAAGTCTCTCCGGTGGCTAGGGGTGGGATATGACTGGTTTGTCTCTGAAAGCGAAGGGCATGTGCCATCCCTTAGTTTTTCAGTTTCCTACTTATCCATGGAGTTTGTAAATGCACAAAAATAGTTTTATTTCATTATTATTATTTCTTTTTTTATTAGCTAGTGTGCAAAGTGAGGAATGCCGATAGTGAATTGAGTAAGCGCTCAGCTACAATCTGCCGAGTTTGGTTTCTCAAAACCACCGGCCACTCCGCGGGAGAAAGGTGTGGCAGTCTGCTCGCTGAACGATCCCCAAATCCAAACCCTCTGCTGTCCATTCGATTCTGACTCAGCCACAGCCCTGGAAACCCGATGGGGCCATACGGCTCTGTGCTATGGGGTCGCTGTGAGTGAGCACCAACTCCATGGCAGTGGGTTTGAGAATTTGCAAAGTAAAATTGTTTGGAGTATATTAAAGTAACAATGACTGTTAAAGGGGTCTTCATTTCTTAATTTTTGTGAATAGTGCAGAGTGAACTTCAAACTCAACAAGACTCTAACTGTCATTAATTTTCCAACCCTCTGTCCTTAGAAACTCAGTAGGGAACATCGCCGTGGGTTAGTCTTCATTTGAGCGCAGGCTTCTTTTTAATCCATGGCACTGTTGAGAGGTTGGATTTGTTCCTGATTTCATAACTCCTCAATATGCCACAGAAACAATGAGATGGGCAGCAGAACAATTTGACGATTTCATATGATGAAGCACATGCTTGCATCCAGAACTGTCTCCAATTTGCAGATTTTCCTAGCCCCACTAAACGTACCCAGAGATGTAAGTTCAAATGTGATGCCTCCGGTAGAGCCATATACATGACGGACGTGTAGGTACATCTATGAGCATATGTAAATGATACTATGCACCGATGTTCTGTAATGTTTACCCTGCTCCCAAATTCCAAACAATTTTAAATATACTCTTAGGTTTCATGAAAAATGTTTCCTTTCCCTTCACCAAAATCTTCAAATTACAAATGAATTTTTTTTCTGTAGTAAGAGTTATAATTCAAGTATGTCTGGACAAAAATGTGTGTATAATCTGAAAAACTGTACTTTGAAAATGAACCTTGCTTCCTTAAATACATCATGCTAATTTGAAGCCACAAAATTTTTCTTCTTCTCAGAATCAGTCATTGTTTCCCACAAAAGCCCAAAATATGACTTTTTAATAGTTCAACTGAAAACGAAGATAGCCTTTCTAATTCAATTACTTTGCAAAGGTAAATTTGGTGGCAATATCTTTATCTTTTCTTTTTTTTTTTCTTTGCATATAAAACAGTTTCATAATCTAATTTCACAGGATTCCAGATACTTAAGTAATTTTTTTTCCCCTGTCCCTGGGTTGAATTATTCCATGTTAATTTTTCTCATAAAAAAGATTTCTTATACACATCTCAGTTATTCATTTTATAATCAGCCTGTTTAATAAAAAAATTGGGCATTTGAGGTTACCAGCTTCTCTCCCTACCAACAGAGAGCAGTCTTCCTACATGGGATGCTTGTCTAGCTTGGGCAACTTTTACCGCTGCTCAGGCACCTCAGATACAATGTTGTTGTTAGGTGCCGTTGAGTTAATTGCAACTCATAGATGCTTAATTTATTTCTAGATCGGTGTTAATAGATTTCTTGTGAGATTCTAGGCATAGACACTTTCACAGTTGTGCAGAAAAAGGTGAGAGGTTTTCCTACTAATCTTGAAAAGAAAACATTGCAAAATTTTTAAAACCGCAGTGATGTGACTTGTAATTCTTACTTAATACCCTGGACTGCTGTGTTTGTAAATGATTGTCTTAGTTTTCTAGGTCTGCCAAAACAAAATACCAAAAAGTGAGTGGCTTTGAAGAGCACAAATTGATTTTCTCACAGTTCTGGAAGCTGCAAGACAGATTAGGATATCAGCCGTATTGACTGCTGCTATAGGACTCTGAGAGAGAAGCTGTTCAGGTCCTCTCTCCTACCTTCCAGTTTCTGTGAGAAATCCTTGGTGTTCTTCTGCTTCTTGTAGATGTATCTTCCTATGGCAACGTGCCCTGTGTGTGACTGCATCTATGTCTCTTCTCTCCTTTTGTAAACCACCACTCAGACGAGTGCAGAACTAGCACTCCCCCGACTTCCATGTGACTTCACTGATAATATCTTCAAAGAAGACCTTACTTCCCCAAGCCAAGTCACATTCACAGGTACACATCTTTTGGAGGACACAATTCAACTGAAACAGTTATCTAGAAAAATAGGAGAGAGACGACCTTTACAGGAAAGTTGATAACCCTTCATAAATACGTATAAACATTCCAATTACAGATTAATTGGGGGAGATCTTCTTCATTCTGAAAAGTATACAGTTTTAAAACATATCCATTTCCTCCAGAAGCGCAGACTCTGAAAAACATCAACAAATAGAAGCTTCCTTAAGAAAAATGATCATCCAGGGAGCAATTTTAAGAATTCAGACTGTTCCATGTAAAAATGAAATTGCTTATCTGAATCTTATTTGTTTTTTATACTAATCATATGTAAAGTGACTAACAGTTACTAACTTCTCACTGTAAACCAGACACTATTCTAGTCTTTTTATCTATATTCCTTATTTAAATTTGCATAGTAACCAGTTGGGTAAGTACTATTGTTATTCCCATTTTATAGATGAGGAAACTGAGGCACAGCACAGTGACATAGTTTGTCTGTGCAGCTCCAGAGCCTATCCAAATAGCCACCATGCAATATGGCTTCCCATATGCACCCCCTACATGTTATGACCATCCTTCCTTACTATAACATATGTCCTATATATCTGCATCTCTGGAAGACATTAAAAGTCACCTTGCACAAGGATTCTTACACGGGTAACAGGCTTGCAAAAAATGAACCAGCAGATGAAGAAGAAAAAGAGAAGAGTCACAGTTCTAAGTGATGCATTCATTTGCTGATCTCCTCAAAACTGCCAAGGCACTCTTGGCAGAGGAACCCAGCAGCCCAGCAGAGAATAGATAATTCAGCTGGAAACATGTTAGCCTTCCTACTGGATCTCGGATTTTGTTGCCAAACCCAAACATCCGGTCATTTCCACCAGGATGGCAAGCAAGCAAGGGACATCTGAGCCTTGATGCAGTAGATACCAAAAGTTTAGATTCAATGTTGAATTTTTTCAAAGCTAGGACAAAGGGAAAGCTTATGTTTTAAAATAAATAAGTAAATTAACAAGCAAACAAGTGAGACATACACACACACACACACAGAAAATCTCAGCCACGGGGCTGGATGGCAGCCTGGGTTTCTTCAAAAATGATTCATAGAGCCTAATGGACCTACAGAGAGATACTCTTAGCTCCAAGGAGTCTGAGAATCACTGTGTTTCACAGCAACAGTTCACCACCTTTTTGTCACCATAATAGCTGGGGAGGTAGCAAGCACACTGCCAGGTAACTCTGGTGCCCTTGGGTAGCAATTTTCAAAGAGGGGTATTCTCTTTAGAAGGATGCATGGTTTGAAAAAGATGCCCAGAGCTGACCACCACTAGACAGCTAGATGATATCATAACTAACTTTGCCATTGAAATTAATTCATCCTTATGCATAAAACCTGAAACCCTGGTGCCGTAGTGGTTAAGTGCCTTGGCTGCTAACCAAGAAGTCAGCAGTTCAAATCTGCCGGCTGCTGCTTGGAAATTCTACAGGGCAGTTCTACTCTGTCCTATAGGGTCACTATTGAAATCAACTTGATGGCAGTTGGCTTGATTTTTTGGTATGCATAAAACTGACCAGTTTCCCTTATTAATTCCAATTCATGGCAACCTCACAGGTGTCAAAAGGGATAGGAAAGATACCAACCTACTTTAAAAGCAAATAATACCTGTATCTCAGAGGATTTTTAAACTCTTATTTTTCAAGTGAAAAGCTTGTGGAAAATGACACAGCGTTGAGGAGGTGGAAAGAAATGCTCCCAATGTGAGTTCTCAAGCAGAATAAACACCCAAGTGAATTTTCCTGTATCAGCCAAATTATTTATCCTTGCATGTGGATGACAAATCACTCTTTGCTTCCAAAAGGTATATAATAATCAAATTATTCTCCAGAAATAAAAATGTACTTCCTCAGCCTGGATTTAATTTTTGGATCTAAAAATTCTGAGACAGGCATTCAATCAGCTTATGAGGGAGACCCTGAAAGCTGATTGCCTGGATTTATACCTTTGAAAACAAATGTTTACCTGAACTCAGACTTTCACAGGTACTGGCCCCTTAGGTGTCTCTCCAGTGTCTGTCCAAGTTTCCATACCGTGGAGGTGATCTGGAGAGCATCCCCGACAGACGGAAGAATTCAGACCCTAAAATGTGAACTTTGGGCTGGGGAGTGTTGAGAAGGATCACTGATCTGCTGATGCATCTCAGAAGAGACAGTGTTGAAGGCTCAGCTATAGGAATTACAGTCATTGGTTCTCATCCTAGAGGCTTTCTTCTGGGAAACATACTGAGATGTTATCAAAAGAGGGGTGATTTCCTTTCAAGTATGGGTAAGCTACAGAAAGGGGACGCTGCAGGCGTGGTTGCAGAAAATAGAAAAACCTAGTTTGTTTTTTTTAATTTTTTATTTGACATGACTGAGTGAAAATGTACATTCCCGTATAAATTTACATGTCCACCTATATGCAGCTTCCACTGCTTTCCCTGTCCGGTGACAGCACACTATTCCTCTCTGCTCCATACATGTCTCATCCTCCCAACAGCCTCCTTTCTGCTCCTCTCCACCCACTCCCCTTCCTCCAGCCAGAGGTCAGCAGGATGATATCCTATAGATGTATAGAACCATAAAATGCAACCAATATATGGTCATTCTGCATTGCCAAGTCCAAGCCATTCCTGTCCAAAGAGTGGACCTTCGTTATAATTTATGGGCAAGGGCAGCATCAGGGCCGGGGTCCATGCTCTCAAGGGAACCCCAAAACCACTGGACCATCAATTGAGGTCTTTTAGTGGGGATCTCAGGATGCACCCCTTTTTATTCTTGTGTTGTCAGTGAGACTCATCTCTGTGAGCTTCATCGTGGCTATCACTGGTGGTGGCCGGGCACCATCTGGTTCTTCCAGTCCCAAGTCGATGTAGGCACCCACTCTTGTGGGGTCTCTCTGTCTTCTAGGTTGTCTTTACTGCATGTCATTTTGGTCCTTGGTGAGCATCCATTCCTGCTGAGTTGGGACCATTTGCTGTGTCCTCGGATGGCAGCTTGGCAACTTTTAAGACCCCAGACGCCACTCACCAGTGTGGGGTGCAGAGAGCTCTCTTAGCAAAATGCTAGTTGTGCCACTTGGCCTCAATTTCACCTAAGAGCATGGTCCCCTGCCCTCCGCCCCAGCTACTCTATCCTTGCAATATTGGGTTAAGATGGAAGGAGTACTCAAGTTATGCTGAAGTCCACTTAATGTTGTTCTTGTTTCTAATGTGTGCTATCACTGCTTTCTCCCAACCAGATTTCTAGCAACTATCTAAACTAAACCCTCCCCGCCTCACCCTCCCTCCTTCCCCTCCCTTGCAACTGTCAAAGAGTCTAGAAAAACCTAGTTTTTTTAAACAGACAAAAAGATAACAAGAGAAATTAGATGCTGACAAAATCATCAGAGGGGCTAAAAGAATGTTCTAAGAAAGAGTCTTAGAACTAATCCAGAGCTGACCCTGAGGAATTGAAGATACCTCTGCCCCAGGCTGGAAGGTAGGGAAGTGGTGGGACTTCTGAGTGTAAGAACACACAGCAATGTCATAATTTGGGAATGGTAGAGCCTCCCAGAGCCAGAGACTGGATCCTGGTACTCAGCTTTTGGAAAACTCAGTGTCTCAACTAACAGGCTTACAGCAGCAACAGCAAGTGAAGCAGAAAGATTACCCTGTCTGACTGCTGCGTCCAAACTGTACGGTAGACAAAACCTAATTCTTATCCGTGGGCGCACTGGTGGTTCAATGGTAGAATTCTCAGTTTACATGCAGGAAAGCTGAGTGATCTCAGCCGGTCCACCTCACGTGTAGTTACCACCTGTCTGTCAGTGGAAGATTGCATGTTGCTGTGACATTGGACAAGGTTCAGCAGAGCATCCAAATGAAGATAGACTAGGAAGAAAGACTTGACAATCTTCTTCTGAAAAATCAACGAATGAAAATCATGGGGGTCACAGTGGTTCAGTCTGCCACCAGTCATGGAGATGGGTGCAGGTCCTGGCAGCTTTCCATTGCTTTGTGCATGTAGTCGCCATGATTCGAGGCCGACTCAGTGGCAGTTAACAAGTGGATTGACAACTCTCATCCAGAGCCACAGAGTCAGGGGAGGTCAGGCAATATGTGTCTTAGATGTTCAACCATGTCAGGACAAGGAGTACTATGAAGAAGTAGCCATGTGCCAATCCCCCGTCTTCTCCATAGGTGCAGGGGAAAAGTGAAATAAGAGGAGAATTACACAGACGAGCAATGCTTGGAAAGCAGTGAGGGACTAGTGGCGACAACTATACAGAAGACGGAGATGGAAGTATGTCACTCAGAGCTCAGTCTCAGCAACCTCTCAAGCCTGGGGCACTGTGCTGTTTGTAATAAACTAAAAAAACAAATGCATTGCCGTTCAGTGGATTCTGACTCATAGCGACCCTATAGGACAGAGTAGAAGTGCGCCACAGAGTTTCCAAGGAGCTCCTGGTGGATTGGAACTGCCGACCTTTGGCTTAGCAGCCCTGGTGTTTAAACACTGAGCCACCAGGGTTTCCATGACAGAGGTGTTTATCTTGCTGGCTTCCCATGGCTGACAGTGCTACCGGCATTACAAGTGAGCAATGGGTACTGAAAGGAGGCTGAGGCTTTGGAAAAAATGGTTTTTGATTTTCAAACTGAGCATTTCTTTATTTCTTCTTCTTTGTTTTAATTTCTCCTTCAAACATTTATACGTATATTGCTTTGTGACATTGCTTGCAATCCCCACAATATGGCAGCATGCTCCCCTTTTTCCCCCCTGTATTCCCTGTGTCCATTCGTCCACTTTCCATCTCCTCCTGTCTTCTTGTTCTGCTTTTGGACAGGAGCTGCCCATTTGCTCTTACATGTTTGGTTGAACTAAGATTATATTCCTCACATGTGTTCTTTGTTTTCTAGGCCTGTGTAATCTTTGTATGAAAAATGGGAATTGGAAATGGTTCCTGTTCTGGATTAGCAGAGCAACTGGGACCATAGTTTCAGGGATTTCTGTCAGTCTGTGTCACACTGTTATGTCTAGTCTTTCAATGGTGTCCATTTGCAGGAAAATGAAATAGGATCTCAAAAGCCCCTGGCTACCCACAAAAACTTGTTAGAAGTCTGAGGTATTCTATGTAAATGTGTAAATCCTGCTATAAAGAGGGACGTCTCTCATCTACCCATTTCACACTCTTCCTTCAGCATTACATGACTTTGGCCTGATAGCCCAGGACAGAAACGCAGAAATACTCTAGCACTGCCTGATGTAATAACTTCAGTCCGGGGACCAGCCAACTCTTGGCTTCACTGGGAAGCAGACAGTTGGGCATCTTGTTCTTCAGCCAGGAGCCCCTGAGTAGACAGTGTGCTGGGCTGCCAACGAAAAGTTAGAAGTTTGAGTCCACCCAGAGACACCTGGTAGGAAAGCCTGGCAATCTAATTCCAAAAATTAGCCACTGAAAACCTGAAGGAGCACGTTTCTACTCTGACACACACAAGGTCGCCATAAGTCAGAGTCAACTCAATGGCAATTTTTTTTTTTTTTTCCGGCTGGCCCTTTGTCTCAGAAGCACGCTGCTTGTCGCCCCCTGGACCACCAGCTTTAGGGCTGACTACCCCCCCATCAGCACCATAGCACCATCCCACCTAGAGTTTCCTACGTCTTCTTTAATCTCTGCCTTGCATTCTGTCTCCTACTTCTCCTGCCTAATTTAACCTATTGATAACTTTGGCCTGATATATTGATTTATAGCCATATTGTTTTTTAACAGGGGCTTTTAGTCCAAGGGGGGAAAAAACCCAAAAAACCCACAGTGTCGAGTCAATTCTGACTCATAGCAACCCTATAGGACAGAATGAAACTATTCCATAGAGTTTCCCTGGAGCACCCGGCAGATTCCAACTGCTAACCTTTGGGTTAGCAGATGTAGCACTTAACCACTGTGCTTCCAGGGTTTCCAACCCAAAGGAGGTACCTGATGATAGGAACTCAGACTCCCATGGGAGAATCTGTGGTAAAGAAGCTGAGGCATTTGGTGGTGGAGGGGCCTTTTATTCCAATCCACAGCTCACCAGGCAGTTGGCAGCCCAGAAAGATACTTACAAACCCCACAGAGATGGAGGCCACCTGGCAAGTGAGGACAGGAAATTCTCTTGGCAGGTTTGGGAGGAAGCAAGCTAGGTTTCAGGATTGCCTAGTGACGTCACCTGCAGGCCCAGGAGTCTCCCACTCCCAATCACCACTGCAGGCAATTTCCCACGGCACGGGAGACAAACCGTTTCCCTTCTGCCGGGAGCCAGCCCCAGCTGGGTTTCGAGACCACGAAGTGGTGGGTGGCGTCAGCGGAGGAGGAAAATGATGAGACTGAGACAACCAGGAATCGCAAGATCGATAGCCTGTCAGGGTCTGTCTGTCTTTATCTTTATAATCAACGAGGTAACTGCTCTTTGACCACGCAAGCTATTGGCTAGTAAGAAGTTGGTACCTCTGGTCTCTTTTCATGTTAATTATTAGGGTCCTCTCTGTTAGCTAATAAAGAATCAATACATTGTGGTCTTTTTTCATGTTAATCATTAGGGCCCTCTAAATAATGGTCTGAGACAAGTATATTTGTGATTATAATCAACAGTCGGAACAAGGCTAATCCTTGAGCTCAATTAACTCTGTCTATACCTTGAGGTCAAAGGTACAGGAAGAGGGAACAGACTCATCTTAAAAGTTAATCTGACTGTCTCGGTTTGTTCCTTCTCTGCTCTTTTTGTCTCTTCCTGTGGGGACAATAAGTGTCCACCGTCCCCCACTCTAAGCCTCTCTTAAACTATTCTAAGAAGGGTATTTCTTTAGTATTTGTCTATTTGCCATACCAAACACAATAAACTTGGAAGCCTATCTGTCTTCCTGATGTAGGGAGTGGAATATCTATATTCTAAGGGCTGTGCGAGGGGTCGTTCCTGGGGAGCTTCCCAGAGATTTTCTGCAATCTTGTTTTTCTGTGGAGGGCAATGTGCAGTTGGGGGAAGCCGGCGGGGCTGGGCCGGCCTCGGTGCTCTCAGGCTGGGCGTGCTGTGTCGGAATTCGTTAAGCCAAGGGGGTTGTAAAACCCTTCTTCTTTGATCCTTGTGCCGGGAGATAAGGAGGTACTTTTGAGGAAAGTTTGATTAGGTTTCAAAATATTATCAAAGAGAGTATGGCCAGAAATATGTCATGGGTGAGATGCCTCCACCCATCATCACATAAGCTTGTGACTTTGTTCACAGGGGCTTTTGTGGGTGACAGGCCTTGGCATCCTTCTATTTTGAATTCTCAAGTACCATCTTCCTGCTCATTCTCTCAGATCCCTCATTTGCTCCTACTCCTGGGACTACCTACTCATCGGGCCTTGTCCTGGAGCCTGAGACCTCTTAGCCTTTTGACCTAGGGTAGCTGCTCACTTCAGGCCAGGTGCTCCAGTATCCGCTTAGTGCCAGTGCTTCAGGGGAAAGGGTGGATCAGGCCTGGGCGGAAGAAGAGTTGGACGGGGTGCAGATGTTTCAGATCCTCAGCTGACCCTCTGGGTGGCCCTGCAGAGTTGACCTGAATCTTGGCAAAGGGGCTGGAGCTTTGTACTCTAGTATGGACCCTGGGAACCCTGGTGGCGCAGGGGTTTAGTGCTATGTCTGCTAATCAAAAGGTTAGCAGTTCGAATCTGCCAGGTGCTCGTTGGAAACTCTGAGACAGTTTTACTCAGACCTATTGGGTTGCTATGACTCCCAGTCGACTCAATGGCGGTAGGGAGTGTTAACCAGTCACTGAGCATCTCTGGGTAAGGCGGCTGTCCTTAGCCAAGCGGAAATCCCAGGGAGAGCAGACAGGGCACCCAGCCTTGGAGGGAGGGAGTCGTATAGTCCTCAGCAGCATGGCACAGCATCCACACTGTACTAGTTCCTTCCAAGCCTGTGAGTTCCTTAGTGCACCTGTGCCCCAAGTCCCTGCAGGTATGGGAGGCCAGCAGACAAATGAGAGACCCATGGGAACCCTGTCATTTCTTCTAGCAAACTTTCATTGAGTAAAGGTATCGTTGACAGAGTAGAACTGCCCCATAGAGTTTCCAAGAAGCATCTGGTGGATTTGAATTGCCAACTTTTTTATTAGCATCCAGAGCACTTAACCATCTTAACCATCTTAACCACTTAACCACCAGGGTTTCCTATATGCATTTAACATGTGCTGATTCAACAATGTGAGCTCTGAAGGAATAGGAAAAAATAATAATGCTAAAAAAGTTAGCTTTTGCAGGTAGTGTCTTTATAAATGTACATTACAGATTATGTATGTTTTTACATCTTATTCTGTAAGACTGTGCACACAGCCATGTATGCCGTGTCACATGGGTGATGTGAGGGCACTTTTAAGGGTTTAGTAGACATGATGTTTACCTTCTCTGCTAGCATCTGCGTCCAAGCTCTGTCTCTGATCCCTCTGTGCCTACCCGTGAGAGTCTCTGGAGAAGAGGAAGGTGAACTAGCTCATGTGCCTGCCCCCGGGAGCCTACAGACCAGCGGGGGAGGGAGGCGATGTGTGTTGAGCTGAGGCACAGGCAGCATGTGGTGGCAGTGGAGAGAAAGGGCGGTGACCTCAGATAGGAGCTCTAGTCCTCCCGAAGGTCTATCCCTTCCTGACTGTGCCCAGCCACTGCCCAGTCCAGTCACAGTTCCTCCCCACTGCTGGCTGCCAGACAGCTTCTGGGGATATCCTTCTAAAACACACACACCTTTGTTTAAAATCCTTCAGTGGCTCCCCATGGCATTTTGGATAACACTCCGTCTGGTAAGCTTCAAGCTTAAGACTCAGTGACTCTAGCTGGCTCTGGAGTGGCTTTCCTAGCTGACACTTGCCACTCCTCAACCCACCCCTGGGCTCCAGCCCTGTCCCCCTCCCCACATTTGCCATGTGGTTCACAGCTCTTGTCTTTGCATGTGCTCACCCGTCTTCTCAGAGCACCCCTTCCCACCTGCTCTAACTGCACCAAGGCTTCTCAGCATAGGTACTAGTGGCATTGGGGGCTGGATGAGTGAGTCTTTCTGTAGAGAGCTGTCCTGTGCATTGTAGGGTATTAAGTGGCATCTCTGGCCTCTACCCACAAGATGCCAACCCAATTCAAACTGTCTTAAAAATTAAGGGCATTTATTAGGTCAGTGAACCCAGCCAGGGAGCTGATGGGAGCTGCCGTTCAGGTCCTCTGTATGACACAACGCCGTCCTCCTTCAGGGAAGCCCTGTATCACAATGGTTAAACTTTCAGCTGCTAACCGAAAGACTGGCAGTTGAAACTCCCCAGCCATGCTGTGGGAGAAAGATGCAGCAGTCTGCTTCCATAAAGATTTACAGCCTTGGAAACCCTACAGGGCGGTTCGACTCGGTCCTTTAGGATAGCTAGGAGTCCGAATCGACTTGATGGCAGTAGGCTTTTTGGTTTGGGGCTTCTTCGGGGGCACCTGGGAGGCATAAAAGGTTAAGCACTCAGCACCAGCCCCCTCAAGTGTGTCGGTCACCGGTGTCTCCAGACATCACCAGATGTTCCCAGGGGAACATTGCCTTCATTTGAGAACAACGCTTTCAGAACAATGTTTAAATGTTAACTCCTCCCAGAATCTTTCCCTAAACCCAAGCCTGTGTATCTGACTGAGATGCCTGTCTTTTTTGTTACAGCAGCCCCTGGTACCCACCCCAGAGCCCTTATCCCTGTCTTCTACATGTACTACATAACACATGTACTACATGTACTATTTCCCAGTTCGACTTCACAAGAACGGGAATCATGCTGTATTTCTTTTTGAAACCTCTGCACTCAGAATAGGAGCATTGAAAACGCATGAGCAAATGAACAAAGGTGTGTGCCAAGGAAAAGAAATGACTCCCAAGCTAAGGCAGCCAGATTTATAACTCTGCAATATATAAACATTTGATTTGGCTATCCAAACAGTAGACAAATGTAGATTACAGGAATCAAACCCGTTGCTGTTGAGTTGATTCCAACTCACAGCCGTCCTATAGGACAGAGAAGAACTGCCCCACAGGGTTTCCAAGCCTGAAATCTTTACAGAAGCAGACTGCTACGTCTTTCTCCTAGTGTTTCAGTTAGCAATCAAGGGCTTAACTGCTGCACCACCAGGTTCCTCTCAGCCTGAAATTAAAAACAAAACCTTGTCATCAAGTCAATTCCAACTGTCTTAGTGACTGTCTTAGTCATCTAGTTCTGCCATAACAGAAGCACCGCAAATGGATGGCTTTAAAAAGAGAAATTTTATTTTCTCACGGAAAAGTAGTCTGAGAGTCCACACTCAGAGCATCAGCTCCAGGGGACGGCTTTCTCTGTTGGCTCTGGAGAATGGTCCTTATCATCAGCCTTTCCCTGAACTGGGGGCTTCTAAGGCACAGGGACCCCAGGTCCTGTCCAAAGGACATGCTCTGCTGCCAACATTGCTTTCTTGGTTGTATGTGGTCCCCAGCTCTCTGATTGCTTCCTTTGCCTTTATATCCCAAGAGATTGTCCCAACGCATGGTGCCTTCTTACACACTGAGTCCTGGCCCACCAACGTAACTGCCACCCGTCCTCCTTCACTAACATCAAAGAGGCAGGACTTACAACATATGGAAACATCATAGCATACTAGGAATCACAGTCTTGCCAAATTGCTTTGCATGCTTTTGGGGGAACACAATTCAATCCATAACAGTGACCCTAAAGGACAGAGTGGAACTGCCCCATAGGGTTTCTGAGGAGTGCCTGGTGAATTTGAACTGCCAGCCTTTTGGTTAGCAGCTGTAGCACTTAACCATTGTGTCTCCAGGCTTTCCTCAGCCTGGATGGCAGATGTCAATTAAGAAGCTGTGGCTAAAATTACCGGAAAACCCAACCCAATTCAAACTGTCTTTAAAAGTAATGGAATTTATTAGGTCAGTAAATCCAGCCATGGTTTCATGGGGCCTGCAGTTCTGTTTCTCTGTATGATGCAGTGCTATCTTCCTTCAGGGGAGCCATGGTGGTATAGTGGTTAAGCACTCAGCTGCTAACCACAAGATTGGCAGTTCAAACCCCACAGCCATGCTGCAGGAGAAAGATATGACAGTCTGCTTCTGTAAAGGCTTACAGCCTTAGAAGCCCCATGGGGAAGTTCTACTCTGTCCTTTTGGATAGCTAGGAGTCAGAATCAACTTGATGGCCATGGGCTGTTTGGATTTGGTCCTCTTTCAGAGGTCCCTGGGTGGCCTAAGTAGTCAAGGGCTCAGCTACTAACCTAAAGGTTGATGGCTCGAACCTACCCAGCTGTGCCTGGGAAGAAAAGCCTGGTGATCTGCTTCAACCTTGAGAGCCCTAGGGGGCAGCTCTGTTTGGTACACATGGGGTCACCGTGCATCAGAATCGACTCACATGGTAGCTGTGGGCTTATTTTCATTTTCGTTTTTGTTTGATCATCTTCCCTCGTGTAGGAGCTGCATCCACAGACTGGCCTCTGCCAGTGGAAGGTGACCACAGCTGTCCCATGCCTCACATCTCCAGACTGTGTTGACCCACGCCAAAGAGTTCCTCTATTCCTGACCTTGAAACAAGGTTTATCGGTTTCAGTCTGACTGAGCTACTGCGTCAGACACTGGGGCAGACCCTGGAGCCAGGAGCAGCAGCTGGTTGTATTGATTGGTGGGGCAGGGTCAGCCCACCCTGTCCTCCTGGCTGGGACTCAGAGCAGGAGGAGTGGCAATTATGTCGAGGAGACCATCCGTTGCTTGGGAACACTGGTGGTTGGCCTCTAAAAGGAGCAAAACAAGCGTAATCCTCCAAGTCACCCCTCCAGCTTTAAGCTGTCATCCTGGGTTGGTCCTCATGAAGGGAAAGATCAGTGTGGTGATGAGCCAGTGACCACTATTTCCTGTGGGCTTGAGAAAGCCAGATTACAACTCAAAGTTTGCATTTTGAAGTAGGAAGGTAAAATTCCTTAAAGGAATTTCATACCTCTGTCTGGCTTTTTCAAGAACTGAAGAGGAGAAAAAGCGGAGTTGAGCTGATGATGATGGGGAGAACCTGTTTTGTTACAGGATAGTGTTGGCTCACAGCATTGGTCCTCTCAGTCCCAGAAGTGAGAAAAAGCAGGTGCTGACTCATCCCAAAAGCTAACAGTGTAATAGCTCCCCAGGAGAGAAAGCCACTCTTGTGCATTTACGTTCTGGTGGATGCCTTTAATTAATTGACTGTGGTTCCTAAATAGCTCTCAGCATTCAGGAGTATCACTGGGCTGGGTTCAGATTCCACCTCTCTAACTTACTACCCTGGTGTTTTGGGTCAGCTTCACGTACCTGTACTTTACTTTTCCCATCTGTGAAATGGGAATGTAAATGGTACCTGACCAGATGGTTGAATTATTAGTGGTGACAATGAAATGAGTTGATACAGGCAAAGCACCTAGAAAACACATGGCAAACGTTAGCTATCACAATTATATTTACCAGAAAGAAGGCACCTGGGGTTCCCAGCAGGGCTATAATTTCCTTCCCACTTTTTCCTGGTGTATTTTAGAGAAGATGAAATCAGACAGATACTTCGTCATTCTGAGAGGGGGTGTAAGTATGAGGGATGGTTTCTGCTCTTTTAAAAGGTACACTGAAGGGCTGCAGAATGCTTGCTCAAGACCAGAGCCCCATGGGTTCCATGCAAAGAAGGAATAGCCTTCATTTCTTCCCAATTCCTGTGGCCTTTGTTGCCAAGTTATGATACAGAATAAATATCCTCAGATATGTGCACATCCCTCAACCCAGTGATTCCACTTCTAGGAATCGAACCTAAGGAAGAAAATATGCTCATATGCAAAATTTCTTCACAGAGATTCTTACTGCAGCTTTATTTATATGACAAGACATTAGGAAACTGCAGCTTTGTTTATATGATAAGGCATTAGGAAACCAACTGAAATAGCAGACTGTTAAATGGGGTGAAAACTCCGTGTAACAGAATACTATGAAATCATTTACTATTATTCCCTGTGAGTTTATTTACTGACAGAAAATTGTTTCTATTATTGTTAGATAAAAACAGCATCCAAATACCATATAAAATATAATCCTGTTTTATGAAAACCTTTTACATGTGTATAAATATGCCTACATGTGTATGTATATGTATGGATGTGTATATTCTGTTTATAAAACCCTCATCCAGATGGCTCAGTCTGAGACCAGTATCTAGATCAAAAGATTTAAAACCAGCCATGGCTGCTTCTGCACCTCCCTCCTCAACTCCACAGAAAATCTGCAACCCATATCCCTCCTGCCTTGTTGCTCATCTCTACATCCTGTCCTCCATCACCAAAAGCAGGAGAATCTAGGTGGTCAGGGCTGAGCCTTCCTTGGCAGCCGAGGAGGGGGAATCTGATGTGAGCCAAGCCAGCATCCTCAGGCAGTGACCAGAGGCTGGGGCTGGGCTGTGGGTGGGCATATGCACAGAAAACATCTGGAAAAGGAGGCACAAAAGCCCAAATGTTATTTTTGGTGATAGGATTAGAGTGGATTTTAATTTTCTTCCATTTGTTTATCTGTATTTTCAAATTTATTATCATGAACAGACTCCCTTGATTAATTTTTAGAATTTTTTGTTGAAAGGTATCTTGATTAATGTATAAAAATAGTTTTACAAAATTGCTCCCCAGCTTTTTGCAAGCAGATGTGGCTGGAAAAACAAGCATGGTAAACTCAGAGTCAAAGAGGCTTTGGAATATGTTCTCTGTCCCACATACAGTCCTCAGCATCACTCCAGGCCAGCCATCAGTCGGCACTGGAAGCTCATCATTTCTCTGGCTGCTCTTTTTTTGTTAAATAAAAGCAAAAGTATTTTCAGAAATGCACACGCTGGGTAGAAAGACTTAGGACAAGTTGAGTGGGGATAGTAGGCATCTCTTGCCTGGCAAACACCTATAACTTAATCCTCCTCAGGGATTAAGTAGGGTAACACAGACGGAGTGGTATGCATGGGGAGGATAGCACCCAACACAGGGCTGGCACATCCTAGGACCTCAAATGGACTTGAGATCTACTATGTTAGTTTCTTCCACTTACCAGATAATTCTTGGCTTCAGCTCAGTGCTTGGCCCTGGGTTGGGGACTAAAGATACAAGGAGCAATATGCTAAACCTTCCCTCAAGAAGCCTCCAGTCTATGCCAGCCAGCCAAGTGCAGTGGAGTCGGATCCGACTCTATGGGAGGAGTCAAATACCAACAATAGTCACTAACATATATTAAATATACTTACGTGTTGGACGCTCCTCTAAGTGCTGTATAGCTATGTTGATACTTTTCATCCTTACAATATTTGATGAGATTGATTTTCTCAATAATTATTTTCCTTCTACTGGTCACACAGTCTCTGTGTCTTTCTGTCAGAGCTCATACCTATTGTACTGTGATGAATCTCTTTATAGGTGTACAGTGGGTAAGAGCTTGGGCTTTGGAGTTAGATTCCGGATTCCAGTTCCAGGTTTGCCAGCTACATTTTTCTTTGCCTTAGTTTCCCCATCTGTAAAATGGAGCTAATGATAGTTCTTCCATCATAGATTATTTTAAGGATGAAAAGAGCTACTATATATATATATACTATAGCCAAGGTACTATATATATACTTTATATATATGTATATATACATATATATAAAGCATTTGGAACAGATCTGGCACATAAGCTGTTAATACATAGTAGAAGCTATTGTTATAGAGTGGGAACTTAATGATGTATGGGTCAGTGTCTTATTAATTGACTTATTCATAAGCCCAACCCAGAACCTAGCATAGTGGTGAAAGCAGTAATTGTTAAGCACCTTGCAAGGCCAACGCCAAGGCGATATATAGGGTGGCCCTCCATGAGAAGACATCAGATTTCCCCCCAGAACAGCAGGAGTAATCTGACCCTGGTGGGGCAGACAGAGTCCAAGAAACAATAAATGTCAGAACCAGAAAGGACTTCACAGATCGTAGTTCAACTCTTCCATTTACAGATGAGGAAACTGAGGCTTAGGATTCCCGGTGACTTACCTATGCTCATGCAGCTTCTTAGCATTGAAGGAAATTTGTTACAAAATGTGACCCTTTTACCATACCTCAAACTCTATTCCGTGGGAATTGGGCAGACTTTAGTTCAGTTCAGTTTTATCAAGTTTGAATGTATGCCAGGTGCCTTATGTTTGGCTCATGACATTCAGAGGTAAGATGGGCTCAAGAAACTTCCAATCTTAAGCATGCCAGCCAGCCAAGTGTCATCGAGTCGGATCCGACTCATGGCGATCCTAGGGGTGTCTTAAGCAAGAGAAAAGTTAGATAAGCAAGGAGAAATGTGATGAGGGGATGCCCAGAGTACAATGAGAGCTAGTTTGGGTTTCACCTGTATTTATCAAAAGACTGAAAAAAACTAAGTGAGAATTATAGTAAAACAAGAGTACCTTAGAAGAAGACTTGAGCACACCTGCCAAGGGCTTACTCTGGACTCCAAAGTTAAAGGGAACTGCCCACGCAGTACAAAAACTCTGTGGAGGGGAGCAGAGGTTAGTTTCCCTTGGGAAGTCATGGTTCAGATAACTTGAGGCCAGTATCTAAGTCAAAATAACCATGCCACTATTTAAAGCAGTCTAAATCCATGGTGACCCCGTATAAAACAAAGCACTGCTGGCATGGCAATGGAAGCTATGGAATTCCTCAAATAGAGAATTAGAGAAAATGTCACCACCTGTCCAGCGAAGGCAGCACCTCTCCCCAGCCCCCTCTTTCAGAGCACCGGCCCAAGCACAGCTTTGTTGCAGGGTTCCCTGAGGAGTGGGAGAGGAGGACGACGTTGCTAAGGAAAGCAGGCAGCTGTGGACCCGGCTTTCCGCACAGCTGTAAATCCACACAGTAACAGTTCCACTGGTGTCAGTGACAGGCACAGCACAGCTCAGGAGTGGGAAGAATTACGTCTCAGCTCTCCATGGTGCCATTAATCTTCCACCTGGGAGTCATTTAACATTAAAGCATCCATTATTTGTTAGGAGGACTGGGGATGTAGGAAGAAAGGGCAGCATGTGGGTAGCACCCAGCACCGATGATGAAGTGTGCGAGGCGGTGTAGTGCAGCTGGATGGGCACGGACAGGCCCTGGGGGAGTGAGGCTCTGCCTCTGCCCATCCCTCGGTGACTTTGGACAAGTCAGCCCTTAACCTCTGTGGCCTTGACCTCCTTATTTATAAAATGGGCCTCAAATCAAATGGTCTGCTTACGTCCTTTCAGGCTCTTGAAGTCAGTTTCAGAATGTTCTATCCATTGTGAAGCAACTGTCCTTTAGAAATTGCACTCACTACTCTAGAACTCATTTAAAAGGTAATAGACTTGATGCATGTCCAGGACAGTACGTGTATTGGGTATTTAATCCTCCTGGCTGACCTTAAGGGTCCTTAGCTTCATCTTACACTGTCTGCATTTCCTGCTGCCCTGCTAGCGACTCCAATTTCGATCATCACTGAAGGTGTCATGAAGCAGAATCTCAGCAGGTAGCTTTGCAGGCCTTGTCCCACTGCTGGCATGCACAACATAGAGCACAGGGCTCTGAGAAGGATCTCAGCCTTTCCCTAATGACCTCCTACTAGCAGAAGCATGCGGTGCACCCCCCACTCCACCACTCAGGGGCATGCACCAGGCATGAAAGGTCTGGGGGATCTCCTTTATTATCACTAAATGAGTTTGGGGTTCTACTCCCTAATCCACCATCTGCCTGCCACTTGCTCATGTTGCTGTAATGTTGGAAATGATGCCACTGATATTTCGAATACCTGCTGGATCACCGGTGATCGCTAAGTGTTGGTGGAGCTTCCAGACTAAGAGTAGGAAGAAAGCCCTGGTGATCTACATCCAAAAATTAGCCATTGAAAACTTTATAGATCTCAACAGAATTATTGTTTCTATATAGGGTAAGAAGATAACCCCAAACTTACCACCCATCACAAAGGCAGGTGCAGGACCTGGCAGTGTGTCCTCCAGTTGTCCTAGGCTAAGGAGCTGACTTGACAGCTGCTTAATAACAACTCCATAATCAATCGTTGCTTATTTTAATATAAAAATTGTGTTTGAAATGACTTACTTTAAGTGTTTGTTGATGAATCTAGGCTGGAAAGGGTGACAGGGAACTGCACTTCTGATCTTGAAGGACAGCCAAGCCTTGACCCTGGATGATAAGATTATCAGAGATGTTTAATTTCTTTTTTTGTGCTTTATGTATTCTCAGTTTCTTCTCTAATGAACATGTATTCACGTAATACTAAAGAAAAGTAAACTCAGTTTCTGTAAATAAGATATGAGATAGTCTGACAATGTTGTTGGGAAAATGAAAAATAACAAAACTTTAACCATTTGTGTGCAATAGCATCCCAGAAGAATGCTACTAAGTTCCCTAATAATATTTTCCTGGTATACTCATGTTTACCCTTCCCAGTGCTTTATACATAGAGGTTACTTGTGTTAATCAATGTCTGCAGTTTAGGGAATAAAAACCCAAACTAAGCCCGGTGCCACTGAGTCGATTCTGACTCATAGCGACACTGTAGGACAGAGCAGAGCTGCTCCATGGAGTTTTCAAGGAGCACCTGGCAGATTCAAACTGCCGGCCTTTTGGTTAGCAGACATAGCACTTGGCCACTATGCCAGCAGGGTTTCTGAGGGAATAAAGTAATGGTAATAGTGGCTGTGATGACAGCAACTAGTGTTACTGTGTTTTTAGCATGTGCTGTGTTACAAACATTTTAGACGTGTTGTCTTATTTAATCTTTATGAAACATTTTGAGGTAAGTTCTCTCATTATCCTCATCTGACAGATGAGGAAACTGAAACAGAAAAGGTAAACAGCTTTCCTGGTGGGAACACGTTTTCTGCTGTCTTTTATCTTCTCATTGCACATTTGCAATCCGGCCATTGCTATGGCAACCTGCCCTGCACAGCAGCAACCTGCCTGTGTCTGCTTAGCAGGCCCATAGCACTTGCTTTCTGCTCTGAGGCTTCTCTGCAGCTATTATGCAGGACACTGCAGGGGTCTGTTTCAGCCCATCTGTCACAAGGACAAACCTCAGAGTGCAAGAGTGTCCTCTGGGGTGATCTCACTAAGGCAGAGTCTGTGTAGTCCCCAGAGGCTTACCATCAGTTCAGCAACTCCCCTTGACTGGCTTTTCTTCCTTCTCCCATTTACTTATCCTAGGCCCCCATTCCTATTCCTGGGGTTGTTTTCCAAGATCAATTATATGTCCCGTGTCTTGGACTCTGCTTTGGGAAGAACATAAGCTACCATGTCGCCCAAGGTTGCGCAGCTGCTAAGTGGTAGAACCCAAGTAGGAGAGTATTTACTCTATATAAAATAATAATGAGAATCAGAATCTACTTAAAACATTTTAAATGGATGCATCAGAGAGAGAGAGAGATGGGATTGGGAGTGGAGTAAGTACACCTAAATGTTAAAGACTGGAAATGGTATCCTTTATGGGAGTAACCCATTACAGCCTCATAGGACAGAGGAGACCTGCCCCATGGGGTTTCCAAGGACCGGCTGGTGGTTCTGAACTGCCGGCCTCTGGGTTAGCAACTGAACTCTTAACCACTGCACCACCGCGGTTCTTTTTATGACAGTAAAGGGGAACTTTAATTTTTTCTTCCTCTTGTTTATCTGTATTTTCTGATTTTTTTTTTTTTAAAGATGCCTCTGTATTACTTATGTAATGGATGAGGAGTGAGTTGGCATACTGACCTAAGCCAGTTTATTCCTGCAGAACTCTCAGGTTCTTTCAGCAGACAATGGTAACCATGGAAATATTTGAAGTGGACATGGTTTAACTACTCCCCCACAGCATCGCTGTCAAGTTACCTTGAAAGCAAGTCTCCTATCAAAATCTGCCACACATACAGACACTAAACATACATTGATGAACCGACAGGCTCAAGGGAGCCCACCCCATGGGCAACGAAGCTCAATGAAGTCCCAGCTGTCTGCCCGTTTAGGTGCTGCAGCTACTGCCTATGTGAAAGGCTCCCTGGAGGACAGCAGAACATTCTAGATCAGTGGGTCTCCGATTTGAGTGGACGTCAGAATCACCTGGAGGGCTTGTTAAAGCACAGATCATCGTGCCCCATTGCAGAGTTTCTGACTCAGGTCTTAGAGAACAGAGCAGGACTTGGTCATGCTCCTGGGTAACTGATACTGAACACTCGGCATTTGCTAACCAGTGGTAGAACACAGGGTAGTTGAGCGAGTTAGTCTAGGGTACCATCCCTTAGGGTATATACCTTGGGACTCTGGATTCTTAGAAGGCATGAGAGTGGGCATGATCTCTAAAACATTTTAGAGAAAATGATTAGTTCTCCATGGAAAATCCATTTCTCATAATTGTTATATCAAATAGCAAAGCCTATGACATAGACTGAGATATGAATAACTGACATGTGGATAGCTAGAGTGGGACCTTACCAATGTCATGCCAAATGCCTACCCCTGTAGTGTGCCTTCCTGAGAAGGACAGGATAGGACTTCAGGTGACAACATGTAAATTAGCCCCCAAATTAGCCCAGATGCATAAAATCACAAACCGAACATTTTAGAATAAATTACAGACAACATTAACGGGAAGCAAAGTTCATTAATCAATCAGTGGGCTTTTCTTTGATCCTGCAGACTGAGCCGGAAATCATAGAAGAAACCAACATCGACAGAGTTAATGAGCCCCGGGGCTACGGTAGGTCCCGACAGATGAAAGGCCACTCAGAGACGTCCACGCTGAGCTCCCAGCCCTCCATCGACGAGGTCAGGCAACAGATGCACATGCTGCTGGAGGAGGCCTTCAGCCTGGCGTCCGCGGGCCACGGCGGCCAGAGCCGGCACCAGGAGGCCTACGGCTCCGCCCAGCACCTGCCCTACTCGGAGGTGGTGACCAGCGCTCCCGGCACCATGACGCGGCCCCGGGCAGGGGTGCAGTGGGTGCCGACCTACCGCCCAGAAATGTACCAGTACAGTCTGCCCCGACCCGTAAGTCACACATGCCACTGCCTGCCACCATAGGGCCAGCCCCGCACTGTGTGCCCTGACAGGGTCTCTGAGTGGGAACGGCCAGCGATAAGCCACCTTGGGATCTGGAGGTGAGCCCTGCTGGGCTATCATCATGCGCCCTTCACCCCATGATCCAAAGCCTTTTCCCTTTTAATCCTGTGGGCCCAGGCCCATAAGAAGCCCTTCTGTCCAATCAAAAACATCAGCAACATAGATTTTTTTAAATGAGGTCACTGAAAATGGAAAAGAACTGAAAAATAACACAGTAGAGAGATAGGCCATCAAACCGGAACATTAAAGGCAGCTCTTTTGTTATTAAGGGTTCTTTTTTTCTTGCCAGCGGCCCACATGGTCTCTATTTTTATGAAAGGAAAAACAGCTAACAGTACATGGTGGAAATGACGCTTCTTAACCCAGGCTTACAGAGCTCCCTCCTGTCTGATAATGTGGAAATCAGTAGAAAAGGTTGCAGTAGAAAATGATAACTTGGATTACTTTTTGTCTTCCAAGAAGGAAGTGCTTCAAGCTTTGCCAGAGGATAATTGGAAACTGATGGTTTTAAATGCAGTAAGCCAGGCTGATGGTATATATATCATGGAAAAGGTTACTGCTGGCAGCTTGGGATTTCTGCACTACAGTTCACGATACTCATGATCATTATTTTACCCTTTGACTCTCTGAAGAAATTGGACTCGACACCTAATGAATGATCCAGTTTTGCAAGTAGCCCTAAGGGGTCTGGGCCTGGTGGAATGAAAACATCCTACAGCCTTCCTATTTGTGTCCAAGTAAAGGGATTCTCAGAAAGACAGGAGGGCTGAAACATCTTCCCTCGGAGAGGCTTTCCTGGTGGCACTAAAGCAATAACACCAACAACATAGCCACTATCTATAGAGACGGGCGCTATTTTGTCTAGTCTAACAATTACACTTATTATTATTATTATCCCCATGTATTCAGTGAGGAGCCCCTGCAGGATGCAAACAGTAAAGTGCTTGGTTACTAACCAGCAGGTCAGCAATCCAATCCATGTGGAGATTGCTCGGAAGAAAGAGCTGGCTATCTTCTTCCTAAAAAACAGCCCGTGAAAGTCCCACGGAACACAGTTCTACTCTGAAACATGTGGGATCACCATGAATCAGAATTCACTCCATGGCAACTGATTTGGGTTATTTTTAGTTTGTCCTTAATGAGGAAACTGTAGCTTGGAGAAGTAGTTTGCCCCAGGTTGTACAGCTATAACTGGCAGAACTGGGATTTGAACCTAGATCTGTCTGATTGCAAGCCTGAACTCTTCCTACAACATGGTTACCCAGCCAAGGGAAGCTGTAAGGACATCCTCTGGGCTCTGATGAAAGCTCAGATCTCTGAAACTCTGGAGTACAGTCCTCTCACATGGAGGTTTATCCAGTTTGAGAGAATTGTGTCCATTGCTGCCACTGCCCCTGGCAAGGGGGACATCTCCATTAGGGTGAAGTTGGGAATATGACCGTCTTTCCTCCTCAAAACAAAGTGAAAAGAAAGGCCCTTTCCTAAACCTTTGTTAGGGATCTAATATGCAGGCATATCAGGCATGAGTTTGTATTCACTGGAACACTTGAGTTCCAGAAATGTGACATTTCTTCTGTTTCTCCAAATCAAATTTGAATCTTCTCTGAGTTCCTACCCGACCAGGTGAGTGGGAGTTTCACCATCAGTTATTATCGAGTTCTGTCTGCTTCTGGTTGTATAAAGTTGGCAGCTTGATGAAGTTTGGAACACCAGTAGGCAATCTACACCAGTCACCGTTGATCTGTGCAGTACCCAGTTCCCAGGGACCCTGGAAGGTGGGTCACTGTACCCTGTCTGAGTCAAACTGGGCACAGGAATCTTTGAACTGCCCTAAAAAATCCCCCTTTGAAAACCAGGTGAATACCTGACTTCTGGCAAGTACTTACCCTCTGAGCTTAGAAAAAGCATCAGAGTAAAAGCTGCAGTGTATACAGGCAGGCTGGGTGGGAAGAGAGCAAGGGTAGGTGGGAAAAGGAAGGCTCATCTCAGTCCACAAACTCAGATGTGCAAGAAATGTTATCTTTGTTGGTTTCCCTGTATTCTCGTCCAGGTGTAGCTCAGTTTCAGTTGGCTCAGGGTCTCCTTTCCTCCCCTTGAGCTAGGCTTATTTCGGGGGGTGGATCTACCTGATACAGAGCATGGTGGGAGTGGGGAGAATGCTTCCACGTCCGTTCCCGGTTTATCCTGGTCTGCCGCTCTGGCAGATGTCTCTGAGAAGCCCTTATTCTTATGTAGTCTTTGGTTCATCCAGGCAGACCATGCAGCTGTGTCTTCTTCGTGTTTGCGAGCTCCCTCCGAACTCTCCTCCCGGTTCCCTACAGCTCTCTTGTCTCTTGTTTTCTATTTCTCACTCTGTCTCTGGGGAGCTGCTAACAGTACTAAGCAGTAGCTTCCTGCAGGGTCCCATACACACAGCAGCCAGCAGGGGGCCAGGTCCAAAAAGTCTTACATAGACAGCCATTGCCGTCATACCAAAAAACCAAACTTCTTGTCGTCGAGTCAGTTATGATTCATTGCAAACTTATAGGACAGAATAGAGCCGCCCCCATAGAGTTTCCAAGAAGCTCCTGGTGGGTTCAAACTGCTGATCTTTTGGATAGCAACCGAAGTAGTTAATGATTACACTGCCAGGGTTTCCAGTCCCAACATATGAGAACCCTATAAACCACCCAAAAAAAACTGGTTTTGTCAAGTTGATTCCAACTCAGCGACCCTATAAAACTGCCCCGTGGAGTCTAGAAGAAGCAGCTGGTGGATTCAAACCTCCCAACCTTTTGGTTAGCAGCCAAGCACTTGACCACTGCACCCCCACAGCTCCAGTGTATAAGAATGGGCACCCAGATGCAAAAAGCCAGGAGGACTGTAGAACCACAGGAACCCACCCCTCTAGAGGTAAAGAAACACTGTGTGGGGAATTCCCACAGCCCGGGAGCCCGTGGCACAGGCTGTCTCTGTGTTTTATGTGGTCCTTGTGGCTGTCCCATGGCTGCAAGGATACAGCCTGAAGGGGACTGTCTGATATCCTGTGCAGTCCTGCTTTGTACCTGCAAAGTCCTTCCAGAAAAGGGAATACCCTCAGTGGTTGTCAGATGTTCAGGACTTGAATCTGTTCTTTGGTTGAACTGCTGCAGGACAGACATGGGCATAGAAAGCCTTTCCTTGGCTGTCAGACTGTGGTGACTGCGGAGTCGAACTTGCAAGAACTAATGATAAAAATAGGTAGCCTGCCTCCTCTGCAGAGTATCAGGTGAGGCGAGAAGAGAGAAGGGGGCTATAAAACCCTGTCTCGTTTGGGGGAAAGATGTGTCCTTACTTGCTGATTTATCGAGAATCAAAGAATGCAAAGCTGAAAAGATATCCAAGACAGTGACTTTCAAACTGCAAAATCTTCGGTTGGGGGAGCTGGGAGAGATGGATTCCCAAGGAACACTTATGATGGAAAGTGAAGGGTCAAATTTACCTGGGAGTCCCTCTTACAACTTCCATCAGATAAGCCCTGCTTTAATCTGTTTTTATTTTGGTTTCAAAATTACTTTATGGCTAGAGAAAAGTTTGGAAACCCAAGAGCTAGTCTGTTACCTTATTTCACCACCCCCACCAAAAAAAGAGAGAGAGAGAAAGAGACTCAGAGAGGCTAAGGGACATGTCCACTGAAAATGAATGGTTGAGTTAAGCTGAGATCTTGAGTCTCCTTCATCCTAGTTTACCCGACTGTCATTCAGCAAATAATTATTTAGCGCTTGCTCATGGCATAGTGGTTAAGTGCTGAGGCTATGAACCAAAAGATCAGCAGTTTGAATCCACCGTGTGCTCTTTGGAAGCTCAATGGGGCAGTTCTACCCTGTCCTCTAGGGTCACTATGAGATGGAATCAACTTGGTAGTAGTGGGTTTGGCTGGTATAGGCTCAAGGCAGAAACCCTGGTGGCTTAGTAGTTACATGCTACGTCAGCTAACCAAAAGATCAACAGTTCAAATCCGCCAGGCTCTCCTTGGAAACTCTGTGGGACAGTTCTTCTATGACCTATAGGGTTGCTGTGAGTCAGGATCAACTTGATGGCAGTTGGTTTTAGGTGCAAGGCACTTTGCTTGGTGATGTAGGAATCCCAGGAGGAGACAGAAATGGTTACTGGACCCCAAGTGGCTTAGGATCTTGTGGAGCTGAAGATCTTGGTTCCCTGAATGCTACTTTAGTATGCATAGCTTACTGATGCTCATGAAATTAGGCAAGAGAGTAATACAGCTTTTGAAATTGATTCAGTCATACTGCTAGATCTGGATCAATGTCAGAGTTTCTGTTATGAGTTCTATCCTTTCTTACTGCTCAGCACTATAACTATAGAAGAGTAAGCTACATATATGCCCACTCCAGCATATATGCTAAAGCCTGGTGTCTTTTGGTTTAATTCAAGAGCTGGAGAAAGTATCCACAACTCTGACCTAAACTTCACTCAGGTAACTAAAGGTCTCATTGGTTCAATGTCTTGGGTCCCTTAGAAATGTTTTCAGTCTGCCCAAACCCTAACCAAGTTGAGAGGATTCCTTTGATAGTTTCTTAAACAGCATCCCTGCTAATAATCCGCTGGTTATACCAAACAAGGTTCATTGGATGCAATCCACAAAACTGGCTAAGATCAACAACAACACAACAAAAAGATTGGAAGACATTTTTGGAAGGAAATGGGATAGTTCACTGGATTAAAGGGAAAGCTGGGTGAGGCAGGGAGGGAAACAGCCTTAACAAAACTTAACACCAAGATTTTTCCAAGTGTCTGACAAGCAAAACTGGTGGATGATATTTCTCAGAATGTTGCCATGAGGATTAATAAGTACAAGCCTGTGTCACTCTGGTTAGGAATCTGATTCCAGTCAGAAAGAATTTGATTCAAGGACTAGACGGAAGCACAGGACACCCCTTGGCCAAGCTGCTAAGACAGGATTCAGTGAGGAAAGGATAGTTTCATGAGGTCCATTTGATATGCTGTTAACCAGAAGACACATGATGGGTACTGAGCAGGCAAAAAACAGGAGCTGTCGGTGCACAGTTAGGGCTCTGGGTGTGGTTCCAGGTGAGACCCGTGAAAACTGTCGCACATCGGTGATACCTAACTCATTGCTGTTGAGTTGATTCCAACTCACAGTGACCCTGTAGGACAGAGGAAAGCTGCCCCACAGGGCGTCCAAGGAGGAGCTGGCAGATTCACACTGCTGACCTTTTGATTAGCAGCCAGGCTCGTAACCACCGTACCACCAGGGCTGCTACCCGTTCCTTGTCCAGTCCATTCTGACCTCTGCAATAGTAATCATGTTTCTCTTCCCCACCCCTCGGGATTCAAAATAAAATGAGAAAAAAATGCCCCTCTCGTGGCTCACAGGTTCAACAACATTGAATTTGTCAGACAGTTTTTTTCTTTCCGTCTTGTTCTTGAAAGTTAGTACTGCTGGATACAATTCTAGGTTGACAGTTATTTTCCCTGCACACTTTGTTCTTCCTGGGTTCTATTTAGAAGGCGGCTGCCTAATTGTTTTCTCATGGTAGGTGATATAGGCCTTTTGTGAGCGGCTATTTTTAAAATTTTTTCTTTGTCCTGGTGTAAAACAGTTTCACTACAATGTGTCTTGCTTTGTGTTTATCTTGCTTGAAATACTCTATCACCAGTTGCTGCCAAGTTAGTTTGGACTTACAGCGACCCTATAGGAGAGAGTAGGACTGCCCATAGAGCTTCCAGAGAGCACCTAGTGTATTCAGACTGCTGATCTTGGATTAGCAGATATAGTCTGAACAACTGCACCACCAGAGTTTTCTAAAATACACTGTGCTTCCTAAAATTATTTTATTAACTGAAAAATTCCTATCCATTGTCTCTTAAATATTGCCTCTCCTCTTTCTCCAACTTCTCTCTCTGGGGACTTTGATTTAGCTGCATGTAAGACTGTCTGACTCTATGTGCTGTATCTTTAACTTCTCTTTTCTATTTTTTCTCTGCTTGTTTCTTTGTGGAGCCCTGCTGGCTTAGCAGTTAAAAGCATAACTGGTAACCAAAATGTCAGCAGTCTGAATCCACCAGCTGCTTCTTGGAAACCCTATAGGACAGTTCTGTTCTGTCCTAAAGGGTTGCCACAAGTTGGAATTGGCCTTAACAGCAGTGGGTTTGGGTGTTCCGTTTGTTTGTTTGCACTGCATTCTTGGAGTTTCTTCAGTTCTGTTTTATAGTTTAGCAATTCTCTCTTCATCTGTGTCTAATCTGTTGTTTCACTTTCCTATAGTGAGTATTTTATTTTAGTAGTTACATGTAACTTCTTAACTTTTTTTTTTTTTTCCAAATCTGTGGGGTCATTCCTGATAGTATCTACTCGAGTTTGTAATGCCTCTTATTTCTGTAGACATTTCTTATATTGTTATTTTCCTGTTTTGTATCTGTTTCTTTCTTCTACTTCCACTTCTGATTTATGTTTTTTGGTTATGAACTCATATTTGCTTCAACTTAATCTGTGTAAATCCAGAGAGCCTAGTTTAGGGGTCCTCTCCCCAACAAAAGGACTTACAGTTGTTGCGTCTGCCTGAGCCTGATGCTACCAACCAGGGACAAGTGTCAGCCCCCTTCTGAGTTCAGTGTGAGAGTTCACCTCCCCCACCTTGCCCTACCCAAAGTGATTCCCAATATGGTATTGACCTTTGGGGAACCCCCACTTTTCACACTGCTTATCACTCACTACTGTCACCTCTAATTACAATTCCTAGTTTTGTGTTAGTTTGCTAAGGTGTGCCTAAGGAAACCCTGGTTAAGAGCCACTGCTGCTAAGCAAAAGTTGGCATTTCAAATTCACCCAGTGCTCCCTGGAAACTCTATGGGGCAGTTTTACTCTGTGCTATAGGGTTGCTATTTGTCTCAGTCATCAGGTGCTGCTGTAACAGAAATACCACAAGTGAATGGGTTTAACAAAGAAAAATTTATTTTCTCCCAGAAAAGCAGGCTAAGTGTCCAGATTCAGAGCATCAGCTCCAGGAGAAGTCTTTCTCTCTTGGCTCTGGAGGAAGGTCTTAGTCATCAGTGTTCCCCTGGACTGGGAGATTCTGAGGCACAGGGGCTCTGGCTTCTCCCCAAAGGATGTGCTCTGCTCCCCCGTTGTAGTTTGAGGTCCTGAAATCTCTGCTCGCTTCCCTTTGTTTATATCTCAAGGGATTGCCTCAAGGTATAACATACTCGTGTAGATTGAGTACTGCCTCACTAACACAACCACCACCCATTCCCCTCATTAACACCATAGGGACAGCATTTACAACATATAAGAACATCACACTATACCTGAAATCATGGCCCAGGCAAATTGCTACACACATCCGGGGGGTTCACAGTTCAACCCATGATGACACTGTTAGTCAGCATCAACTCAGTTGCAATGGGTTTGGGACGCTGTGTATAGAGGGGCTGTGGAGGTTCCTTGGAGATTGCCCTTATACCTTGCACTTCCCACAATGCATTTAAGATTATCTTTCATCCAGATTCTATTTGGGGGAAGCCTAACAATGTAGTAGTTAAAAGCTATGGCTGCTAACCAAAAGGTCAGCAGTTTGAATCCACCAGGTGCTCTTTGGAAACCCTATGGGGCAATCTATAGGGTTGCTATGAGTTGGAATTGACTCGATGGCAATGGGCTTGGGGGTGTTTTTTAGAGGGGGCTGCAGAGGAGCCTTGGAAATTGCCCTTAGATCTTGTGTTTCCCGCAATGCACCTCAAGGTGTACTTTATCCAGAATCCGCATGTTATTTAGTGGGTTGGTTCTTAGCAGTAAGTCTGCTGTAACGTCAAAGGGGAAGACCCATTCTGTTTCAGGAGTCTAAGGGTTTGCTGTGCTGCTGCTTTTGTCCTGATGTCTCTGGATTTCAAGTCCTGTCATCTTGCTCCTTGAGAGATCTAGCAGACCTGATGCCTAAAGAAAGAGATAGATGAGACGCACAGGTTAAGCTCTGTCATCCCAGAGGGCGTTTCTAGATTTGCTCTTGCTGTGGGAGCTGTGTCCTGGCTCTCTAATCATGTCCTTCTCTGCCCGTTTCTTTTCATCCCCTCACACGTTAATGTCTTCACTTTTGTGACAGTTACAATCCCTTATCCTTGAATAGAGCTTTATAGATTGCAGGATGCTTACCTGTACACTGACTCACCTGATCTTCTCAGCACCCTTCTGAGTGAGCTACTGTTCCCATTTCACAAGAGGACACTAACCCAGAAGCTCCGCATGTAGTCTACTCGTCAGCAGACCAAGACCCCCACCCATGCCTCCTCGTTCCAGATCCGTTGCTTTCCCTGCTAACCTTGCTTTCCATGAGTGAGGAAGTAAAACCCAATCAGTGATTCAGTCATTCATTCATCTAATATTTATCAACCACCCATTATATGCCAGGCACTGTTCCAGGGGCTGACAACAAAGCCCCTGCTCTCATCACCGTGTAGTTGGTAACAGATAATAAACAACAGTGTAGCGTCAGGGTGGCGGTTGCTATGATAGCAAATAAATAAAATAGGGACCTCGAGGAGTCTGTGGTTGAATAAATGAAATAATAGAAGAAGCCATATGAAGAACGGAGGGAAAAGCATTCCAGGTAGAAGGAGCAGCAGGTACCAAAACGCAAGATGGGAGAGAACTGGGCAGGTTCTAAGGCCAGGTAAAGGGCTCGGTGACTTTGAGTCTGGGAATGCCACCTACCAGGAATCAGTGTGGTGTGAGCAGAGGGGAGAATGGCAGAGATGAGACAGAAGGAGGGACTGGAGACCATGTTAAAGGAAGAGCTAAGAAAAAAACTTGAGGAAGAAATGAAAGTCTGATCCTTGGAAATCGGCTTCTCCCTGGTGGTGCAGTGTGGTTAAGGGCTCAGGCTGCTAACCAGAAGGTTGGCGGTTCAAATTCACCATCTGCTCCTTGGAAACCCTATGGGGCAGATCTACTCTGCTCTGTAGGATCTCTGTGAGTCAGGATCAACTTGACAGCATTAGTTTCTTTTTTTTTTCGTTATGCAGATTGGCACTGAGTTTTGACAAATGTCATTCTGTTTGCTTGTCTCTTTCAACAGGCCTACAGGTTTTCCCAGCTTCCTGAAATGGTCATGGGCTCTCCTCCTCCGCCTGTACCTCCTCGGACGGGTCCTGTGGCGGTCGCCTCCCTCAGGCGGTAACGCGTTCCTTTCTTCATTTTGTTTGGAGTATGTGGAAAGGATTTGGCCCTGTGGGCCGTGGCCTGACAGTGGCACCAGCAAATGCTCTTCGTGGCCTACCTCCTTTAGGGTTCATCAGCTGTAGGGACAATTGCATGCTGAGGGCACGCCGGGTACCACGAGGGAAGGGGGACTCACAGAGCCTTGGCAACTTTTGCATCTTTTTAAACAGAGTCCTTTAGAATCCATTATTAAAGAAACCCAAAGTCATTGTCCCATACTCTGAAAGCCCCATACCCTGACCTTGAATGTCTAAAATTTATTGCATCCTGGACCACTGTGACAGCTGCTAAAAGCCGGGGAGCATCCTGCTGTACTTGCACACCCAGAAGTACCCCCTTCTTTTTGTAGCTGTACTTTAGATGAAGGCTTACAGAGCAAACCAGTTTCTCATTCAACAATTAATACACATAATGTTTTATGACATTGGTTACCAACCTGACAACATGTAAACACTCTCCCTTCTCTACGGGGGTTCCCTGTCACCAGCTTTCCTGTCACCTCCTGCCCTGTCGTCCTCGCCCCTGGGCTGGTGTGTCCATTCAGTCTCCTTTTGTTTTACGGTCCTGCCTGATCTTGGCCAAAGGGCGAACCTCAGGAGCGACTTCGCTGCTGAGCTATAATAGTGTTGGGGGGCCATACTCTGGAGGTCCCTTTGTTATTTAAGGGTGGTATCCAGGCCAGGGAGAGGCATGTATCGAGCATTCACCTGCAACTCGTGTTTTCCAGATGTTAAAGACACCTGAACTCTGATCTCTGACTTATGAAGCACAGGCTTAAAATTCTCTTTGTCCCACTACAGAAAGCACACATTTTATAAAAATAGAAAAGAAATGCAAAAGCCAGGCACACTGGTTGGAATAGTGATCAGGTCCAGGACTGAGAGGAAAAGCTATGCCCTGGAGTGTGTATGGGCCACTGCCCTGGCCATCTGGCCCCAGCCTCCTCTTCCCAGCCCAGCCCTCTCCATCCCAGTCACGTGCTGTTTGTGGAGCACAGGTCTGGACTTGGTGAGAACAGTGTGGAAAATGCCAGTTTCCCTCCGCAAGCTGCCCTCATTCCTAGCAATTGAGACGGTGCAGCTGTGTGCAGACACCAGTCATCCATCCCAGCAGATCCCAGCGAACCAAGGCTCCGGTCCCTAGTCTGCCAGCAGCTCACCGTGTGACTTCCAGCGAGTTGCCTTGCCTCTCCTGCCCTGGTTTCCTTTTCTGTGAAATAAGGGCAGTGACTTAAATGATCTCAGAGGCTCTGGGAGTCCTCAGAAGGGGGTCGTGGGTACAGAGCCAGAACGCAGGGATTCCCCTGGGAGGAGTTTTCTGAACCAGTAGTAGATGGCTGGATCAGCAGAGAGGAAACCAGGACTGAGGGAGCAAGCCGACTGCCGAGGGCGACCCTACGCTGAGCCACGGGCTCCTACACTGATACGTGGCCAAATCAGCACAGCTTCTGCATTGAACACCGCGCTAGAGCGCAGCTGGGTGACGCCTTTACGTCTTCCATCTATGGTATTTCCTTATAAGGTCACTGTGAGTCAGAATCATCAACAGCAGTGGGTTTTTTGGTTTTGTTTTTGTTTTTTTCCTTCTGCCAACTACCAGCCTCATTCCATGCCCTTCCATAGTTTCTGCCTTCCTTGACAAATATCAGGAGGTGTCTGGTCGGGGTTCTGCTCTCCAGATAAACCCAGAGAATCACACTAAGAGGGAACCTTAGAGATGAGCTCTCTCACCCCTTCTGTTTTACAGACAGGAAAACTGAGGCTTAGAGAGGGGAAGTAGCAAGGACCCAGCCCTGTGCCACCCCAGCCAGTCGCCATGCTGTGGCTGTTTCCTGCTCTGGCTGTGACAGCCACTCCTGCCCAGACGGTGGCCCTGAGGCTGGCAGCCTGCCCACCTGGACAGCCCCCTTTGCCTCTCTTCCCCTTTCATTTTAGAGCAGCTTGACTTCCACCTGTGAAGGTGCCTCAGGTGAAGGGTGTTGACTGTCGACAAACAGAGCCTGAGGCCCACTTTATGAAGGGGTGAGATGCCAGGTCTGCAGAACACATGCACTCCTGTTCTGTTCCTGGCTTTCTGAGCACTTAGTGCAAATGTGGTGTGTTAGATGGGCCTAGAGCTCCCCAGAGGCTTGGCCTTCATGCTTCCAGTACCCGGAAGCAGGAAAGGTGGTCCTAGTGTCGAGGATTCGTAGACCATTCAGTAGAGACTGAACTGTCCCATTGGCTGCCGATGATGTGATCACTTCCTAGGTCAACCATCCCCTGCTAATACCCAGCACTAATTGCTTTGCTTATTTTTATGTGGAAATTAAATGTTCTATTGCCCAGAGACACTAGTACCACCCTCAGGGGAGAACTGACCTTGAATATCTAAAAATTACTCCAGCCTGGGTATCTCCTGTCGTGTTGGCGCACCTAGAAAGCCCCTTAGTTTTGTGGGGCAGATCTAGCCCTGCGGACTCCACCTTCATGGGGCTTGGTGGGGCGTGCTGCCCCACAGTGACGGGAACGCCTGCCCACTGCTCGTGCCCTGCTCACCCCTGCAGAGGGGCCTGGGAAGCGGCTAACACAGCCCCTGTGTTCTGCCCAGATCCACCTCGGACATCGGCAGCAAGACGCGAATGGCCGATTCTGCTGGGCCCGAGGCTGCCCAGCTACACGACAGCGCCTCCTTCACCCAGGTGTCCAGAGGCCCCGTGTCTCTGGCGCAATTGGATCAGTCGGCTTTAAATTACTCAGGTAGGCAAAGGAGGAGGAGAGCTTGGAAAACCTGAGCGGTACTCCAGCCCTGTCCCTCCTGCTGTAGTCTCCACAGCCCCAAAGCCGCTCTGCAGAAGGGGGTCCTTCGTTCTACCTGTCATACACCAGGAATCAAAGACACTGTATCTCTGGATGCCCTGGTTACTTCAGTAGCCCTAATGAAAAGAGCTGCTAGTTTTATTTCTCAAAAAGATCTGAAATCCGACAAAATGTTAAGCTATGTCAAGACGTGATATGTGTTAACAATTTGCCAAACCTCAGATCTTTTGTAAATTATATTTTTGAAGCATTACACATACAGCCATTCACCTCCATCCCATTTTCCTGTCTCCCCTAAAGGTAATAATCACTGTCCTCAACCTGGGGTTTTAACCTTTTGAGATAAATATAAAAAGTGATATCATGTTATACATTTCCTTCTGCAGTTTGTTTTCTTGGTTTACCATCATTTTTTTGAGATGTTTCCGTGTTTCTACATACAGCCGTAATTAATTCATTCAGACTGCCATAATGAATATCCTATGAATATGCCACAGTTAACTATTCCCCTGCTGATGGACATATTGGATGTTTCCAGTTTGGGGTTATTACAAACAATCTGAAATGAACATGGAGGTTTGGGCATGCTCTAAGTGTTTTCACTGAGGTAAAACCCAAGTAACAAAATTAACTGTTTTCAAGTGTACAACTGAGTGGCATTTTGTGCATTCCTAGTGATATACAACTATTACCTCTGTCTAATTTCAAGACATTTTCATCACCCCAAAAAGAAGCGCCATAACCACTAAGCAATCACTCCCATTTCTCCCTCCCTCTCCTCAGCCCCTTGACAACTGCTGGTCGGCTCTCTGTCTCAATGTATTTACCTATTCTGAATGTTTCACATAAATGGAATCAGACACTATGTGACCTTTTATATCTGACTTCTTTCACTTAGCATCATGTTTCCAAAGTTCAGGTATATTGTCACATGCATCAGTAGCTCATTCCTCTTTGTGACTGAATAATGTCCCTTTGTGTGGGTGTCCTAATTAGCTTTTTAGTTGATTCAGACCATACCTTTTAGACAAGCACCCGGTTGTCAGCATTAGGAAAGCATTCACTGTGTCCAGAAATTCCACTGATGAAATTCTCTCCTTGGCTGTCTAAAAATACACCCCTTGGGAGGAAAACACCTCGAAACAGAGGTGTCATTTCCTCTAGCCAGCAAGTCAGGGATGTTGGGAGGGTGGTTGGTGAGAATTCAGGGAGGGAAGCTGAATCGTCACTTCTCCAGGAAGCCACACATAGGTCTGAGCACAACGGATGGTGCCCTGCTCATCAACCAGCACAGGTGAGCAGGGCGGGGGCTCCGTGGAGGTCGACACCTGGAATGCTGCCCACCCCTGAGGCCTTCATCCTCTCGTTCTCTGGCTGGACCAATGCTGTATCCTCCCCTCCTTCCCCAGTTTCCAATTGTGGAGATGTAGGTTCAGTGGGTAGGATGCTGGCTGGGACCACATCTCCCCCTTTAGGGAGGTAGGAAGTTGGGAAAAGTCCTGGGCACTCCTACCCCATGCTGAGTTTTGATGAAATTAGAAAAAGGCTTCCCTTTCTCTGAACAAATGAAGACTGCAGCCCAAGCGAAGAAAACAGAGGCTGTACTTTAGCCCTATTTGGCTAACAGACCAGATGCCCTTGAGCGTACACTACCTACTCAGCAGTGCACAGCAGCCCTGAAAGAGTCCCATAAAGAAGAGAGACCAGGATCCCTCATCCACATTCTAGTCTCCTCGCTATTGCTAACTCATCTGGGGTCTCAGCCATCATGACCAGGGTCCACCCTATCTTAGATGAAACTACATCTCCCAGCCAATTTCATACCAAGGCAAGTCCCTTTCAACTCAAGACTTGACTTAACGAGACACAAGGTACAGCAGACAGTCAAGAAACCTTTCTTCCGTTCTTGAGTGGCTGGATTCCAGAGATGTGCCTCTCCTAATCTGCCACATACATCTCCACCATGCCAGGTAATACGGTGCCAGCAGTGTTCGCCATCCCAGCTGCCAGCAGGCCCGGCTTTACTGGCTACTTCATCCCAACGCCTCCCTCCTCCTACCGGAACCAGGCCTGGATGTCCTATGCAGGAGAAAACGAGCTCCCAGGCCAGTGGGCTGATTCGGTGAGACCCTTGCTAAATCTCAGCTGCTTTACACGTTTCAGGGGGAACGATGGGATAAAAGGTTGAGGAGAAGTGTTGTTTTACTTCACCCCCTCGCACCTACCAGGTGGCTAAAGTCAGCCATTTTTAAGGAGACAATGTGACAAGGTGGGGTGTCCTCTGGATAGAAGGAGCCCTCGTGGCCCAACAGTTAGGCCCTCAGCTGCTGACTGAAAGGTTAGCGGTTCAAACCCACCCAGCACCTCTGCAGTAGAAAGACCTGGTAATCTGCTCGCATAAATAACTGCAACCCAGAAAACTCTATGGGCAGTTCTACTTTGTCTGGTGAAGTTGCTGTGAGTTGCAAATCAACTCAATGGAACCCGATGGCAATCACTACCTCTGAATGGGGGAACCTGAGATCTGCCCTCAAGTCCAAGTTCTGCCTTTTCCTAGCAGGGAAGGTGGATCCTGGCCTCAATCAAGTAATTTTTAATGATCTTTTTTAAGTAAAAATAACTCCCATTTGTTGATTTCATGCCAGTCAGTATTTTAGATATGTTTTTTACATTATCTTGTTTAGTCATCACAACAATCCTATCAGGTAGATATTAGTATTCCATTATTCCCATTTCACAGATGAGAAAACTGAGGACTAGTCAGGTGACCTGACTCATCTGAAGGCTGTACAGCTGTTAAGTCCCACAGCCGGAATTCAAACCTGCCATTTGTCTGGTTCTAAAACCTTAATTAAATGTGTTCCTTTTAGGATCTGACTCGACGGCACTTGGCTTTGGCTTTAGATTTAAAATTCTGTAAAAGTGTAGATTAAATACCAGGAAATGAACTACTAGAAAGTCACACTGAATGACCTTTCACGTAGATCCCAGGGTTCCTGCCTGACGTCTCGTGAGGACTGTCATGAACCCTGTGCTCCTTTCTCCATTGTAAGTAGGAGCATGAGGCACAGTGGACCCCTGCCCCAGCCTGGACCAAAGAAAGGCAGAGCAGGTGAGCCTGGACAGCCATGCCCAAACCTGTCTTCTGGGTCACCTGTTAAGGGCTACTAGGAGGAACAGGCAAGCAAACCATAAAAAGCCTAATGGTGGCCTCTAGAGAGGATTCTCCCATCCTTGCATGCCATGAGCTATCACGGATGAGAAACAATCTGCTCCAGGTCATTTTAGCATTTGGTCTCAGCCCTTGAAATATCATCTAGAATTAGAGACACATTGACATTCAAAGTCTGGATCATCAGCTTTTCTCTCTGATCAAACCCTGGGGTTCTGCCCTCTCCTCCTACAGGTCCAGGTCTTAACCTTGGCATTGGTATCAGTTCTTGTAGTGATGCCACATTTAAATGACATCACCAGGGGGTCAAACTGTCCTCTGTATCTTTACCTTTCTGAAGACAAAAGGTTTAATTTCTGAAACACTTTAAGATTTAAGGCATCTTGCACAAAAATATTCCTAAACCTAATCATATCCTCTTCTCTCCTCTCCATCTTCATAAGAGGACACAACATAATTTGATTTGTCTTTAATGACTAAACATCTTTCTGCTTTGCTATGCTAAAATGAGGTTTGTAGGATAAGCTCTATTATTATTATTGTCAAATCTCCCCAAGCTATTATCATTTTTGGAGTTATTATAATGCCCTGACATGACTTTTCCTTCTATGACCTTGCTACCATCTGGCACTTTCTATTGCCCTTAATATTCTACTTTCTAGCAATATAAACCCCAAACCCCAAACTCATTGCCATCGAGTCAGTTCTGACACAGTGACACTATAAGACAGAGTAGAACTGCCCCATAGAGTCTCTAAGGAGCACTTGATGGATTTCAGCTGCCAACTTTTTGGTTAACAACTGTGGGGCTTAACCATTACGCCACCAGGATTTTCTCCAGCAGTGTGTTCAACCTTAAATACACTTTTCCACTTGGCTGGCTTGGCAATGTGCTATGCTTTGCATATGAGGTATGTCTGAGCTCTTTAGAATTGTTTGTAAAGTTGAAGTAAATAAGCCCTAAGAGATGACTTGAAATGACTCCCTACAATTAAGTGTGTAAATCATAGTGCTTCCTCGATAACTGAAGTCACTGGGTGTAAGTTGGTCAATTCAGAGCTGATTTCACTGTTGCAACTATAGGACAGAGTGCAGCTATAGTATAGTAGACTCCATAGGAAAGAGTAGAATTGTCCCGTAGAGGTTTCAAGGGGCACATGGTGGATGAGTAGCCCTAGAAGTTAACCACCACATCACCAGGGTTTCCATTCCACTGACAGTGGGCAAATACATGTAGCTTTGCAGAGGGAGATGACAGCTAACGCGTGTTAATCAAGCAGTAAGCCTGCAGCTTGGACGGCTCACCCATGATGTGAGTGTGTTACCCTGGGTACTGAGCAGGAGTCTGCAGAAGTGCTTTCTGAAACCTTGACCCTTGCCCTCAAGACACTTACTGTCAGAACTTAGCCAGTTTTACGGCTACATTCAGTTGCCTTTGGGTTCGTATCACCTTAAAGATGAAGGAAAAGGAACCCAGCAAATTAGAACCTAACCCTCCTGGCAGAAAGACTTCGTCATTCTGGGCTCATCCTCTTCTGTGTGAGGCAGAGCCAGCTTCCTATTAGTTGTTTTTAATTAAGAGGAAGATGATTGCTGCAGCCTAAGTGGATCTTTCCTGGAGCCCAATTACCACCTGCAGTTAAGCAGGGAGGTGTGCCCAAGCATGGAGCTCAGCAGTCAGGGACCAAGCCAGGAGAACAGGTGATTCATGACACACCAAAGGCAGTCGGGAAGCTCAGAAGAGACCAGCTTAAGAAAAATACTACATTAAGGCAAGGACGATGCATACCAACTGCGTCCATATGGAAGGGAGAAGTCCCCTACATCATTTGGATGTTTGACCTTTTGTAATCCCAATGGAAGGAGCTAGCTTGGTCCTGGGACAACAAATAGGTTTCATCTTTGGTGTTACCTCTGATGGACTCTGTCTAAAGCAGGGATGGGCGGGAGGATTCCAGGGCAGGCAGGAAAGTGTGCTGGAATCAATTGGTGATGTCTGCCATGGGCACTGGCTAAGGGAGGAATGGAATTTGCCAACCTTCAATTTTGGCAGACAATATGTAGTGGCTCCTACCTGTGTCTCCTCTTCTTTGCTTCTGTCCCACTTCTGAATACTTTCCTGAGGCCATTCCAATGGGCTCAAGTGTCCTTTGCCTGTCCTAGCCACCAGCACCAAGACACTTGGTGCAGCAAAGCTGAGGGAGTACAATAGTCAATATTAACTCTTTCAGCTCAAGACAAGTAACAATAGCTGGATTTGAATTGCAGGTACAGTGGGACGTGCAGCTTCCTTCGCAAACATTTGACACCCTGTAATCATCTCCAATGATTTTCAAACTGTATTCCCCAGAACTCCAGGCTCTGAGAGACTCCCACCTATGTCCTTGCACAATTCTGAGCACTGGTTTACAGTGGAAAGAAACGAGACCCAGTCCCTGACTTCATGGAAGTTGACAGCCCAAGATAGTTTGTTACGTGATGAGTGATGAGTTGTGCTAGAGAAACAGCATGGAAGCATCTAAGAGGGAGCCCGAGCCTGTTACAGGACTGGGTGAGGTCTTCTGGAGGAAAGGAAGATCACACTGAGATCTCAAGTGTGAATCCCAAGCTTTGGTTCCCCATTAACCCCAGTCACCTGTGCAGTCCAGCACTTGTGACCTGAGGACACAGACAGTCTGACTGTTTTTTCTGTAAGAGTCAAGTGACACACACTAGCACTTATATGCAAGGACCACCTTGTCTTAGTCATCTAGTGCTGCTTTAACAGAAATACCACAAGTGAATGGCTTTTTTAAAAAGAGAAATTTTATTTTGTCACAGTCCCATAGGCTAAAAGCCCAAATTCAGAGTGTCAGCTCCAGGGGAAGGTTTCTCTGGTGACTCTGAAGGAAGGTCCTTGTCATCAGCTTTCCTCTAGACTGGAAGCTTTCGAGACTCAGGGACCCCCAGTCCTTTTCACACGGTGCACTCAGCTTCCAGCACAGCTTCTTGGTGGTATGAGGTACACAGATCTCTCTGCTAGCTTCTTTATATCTCAGGAGACTGCCTCAAGGCACAAATCAGTCTTCCACGCTGAGTCCAGCCCCGTCGACACAACTGCAGCCCCTCCTCCCCATTGGCATCAGAGAGGCGGTATCCACAGCTGAAGGAGCATCACACAATACCAGGAATCCTGGCCCCACCAAACTTCTACACATAGTTTTGGGGGAACACTAATCAGTCCATGACACACCACTAGCACTTAGTTGCCACTTTGTCTTTCACTCTTTGCCTTTGGGTCTTGTAGGGAATTGAGAGCCCCAGACTAGGGGCATCCTTCCGTTACTTCTTCCGGCTCTCAGGTCCTCTCTAGCTGCTGAGGCAGCCTCGTCCCCTCTCCGCCTCCAGTGGCTCCACCCCCAGAGTGTTCTTTCTAAACCCCAGCCTTCTCTTCTGCCTGACACCCCTCAGTGGCTGCCTCCTCAGGGGTGGGAGGCAGCACTAGTTTCACACTATGGGTTCCCTAACCCAAAGTGTCAGAGTTGGCACCCAGTCACATTCCACTCCATCCTCACCCAGCACCCAGGGGAGCATTTCTGTTAAGACTGGCAATGTGCTGTATTCCTCAGCAGTGTTATGTAGCAAACTAACAGGGTGTACCAGGAAAACCTACACTCCTCAGCCTAGCGTCCCATGGCTTTACGGTTGGCCTGTCTGTCTTGCGTGAGCTCCTCACCCTGACACACGTCTTCCCTCTAATACGACCAAACTCCCTGGACCTCCCTGGATGTGCTGTTCTCTGCAGCCAGCCTTTGCCTTTCCTTTTCCCTCTGCCTGAAATGCCCCTTCCCACTGTGTCGTCCTGGCCTGCTCATCTTCCAGCCTCAGCCAAGCTCTGCCTCTGGAGTGCCACCTGACACCCTGCGGGCGCTCAGTTCCCTACCTCTGCCTGTGCCAACCACACCCAGGAACACTGATCTGCAGTGTCCCAGCTGGTGGTAGGGGATTCCACAGTCTTTGGGGGCCTAACCTGGAACAGCACCCCCATGTGTGGCAATGGTTCTGTGACCAAGTTGAGCCTGAATCCCAAATTATTGGCTTGTCTCTTTTACTTTAAGTTTTCATCCATTTAAGCATAGAATTGCTTGTCTTCCCCTTTTTAAGAAAAAAGAAAGTGTTTTTCATAAAATCAAGATCATTCTCAGACTGATGACATCATAACACAGGGACTAATTCCTACCCTTAGAGCAGGCAGACCTGTTCATGGAAGCAGGAGACAGAGACAAAGAGAGAGCTGTAACCCTGAAGACAGTGAGAAATTGTGGCAGGAGAGACCCAGCAGCAGGGACCTGGTAGCAGAAGATGGCATGGTGGGCTTTATGTCCCATGGAGAGAGAAAGCTGAGTACCTTTGGGGAGAGCCGTAGGACTAGGAAGATGCTTCCCTTTGAGCATAATTGGAAAGAAGCTACCCTGATGACAATACTGTGTCCTGAGTTTTCCTGAGCCTGAATGATAGCTGTTACTGTCTTAATAAATTTCATAATTATGAGTATAGTCTGTGAGTTCTCTGTGACCATTGCAATGAATTACTAAACCCAGCAGTGAAGCAGAGAGCACTGTCTAAGGGATGGCTGGTGTCCAAATTAGTAAAGATGGCAGAGAGAGAGGCTTCCTGGCCTCCTGCTCAGGGGAATTGGCCTTGTACTGTTGACCTTAGTTATCCTTCCCCGTGTAGGATGGAGGGGGTCAAACAGCACCCCCAAGCTGTTTTTACACATGGCTAAAAGGCTTCTTAACTGATCACTTTAGACTGTGGTATCACTCTGTTTGCTTCAGTCTCCTCATCTGTAAAACAAGGATAATAATACCTACCACAGTTATGGTTTTGAGAATTTAATGAGATTGTGTGTATAAAGCCCTTAGCACTAGACCTGGTACATGATGAGTGGTCAATCAGTGTCAGCTATTATTATTAATAATATATCCCCAAGTTTTTTTGCCATCCATAAATAGCAACAGTTGTGTTTTCTGGTTTGTGTTTATTAATAAGAGAGCCAGACGGGCTCAGATACCTTCCAGATGTTTTCAGGAAGCGTTAAAACACCTGGTTAATTCATTCGCCCGGTGTACTCAGTGAGTGCCCATTCCCTGTCTTCTAAACAAACTCACTGCCAGTGCTGCACCTGGACAATGGCACATGACTCCTATTTGCTTCTGAATGTCTTTCCTTGACTCTAGATCTCTCCTGCATCCAGTATCCAGCATGTCCTGTGACTGGAACACTTCTTTAACCCTAGGTCCTTCTCTCAATGTCCTCTGCAGGTCCCCCTCCCAGGATACATCGAAGCTTACCCTCGATCGCGTTATCAGCAGAACTCACCCTCAAGGCTGCCTCGCCAGTACAGCCAGCCCTCCGGCTTGCACCCCAGCTTGGAGCAGGCCCCAGTGCCCTCTGCAGCAGCCTCGCAGCAGAGCCTGGCAGAGAACGACCCGTCAGACACGCCCCTGACCAACATCTCCACCGCCGCCCTAGTCAAGGCCATCCGGGAAGAGGTGGCAAAGCTGGCCAAAAAACAGACTGACATGTTCGAGTTCCAGGTCTAATTCCTTGCCCCCCAGGGGACTCTTGACTTTTAAACTCTGAGGAAACAGTCTTGGGGTTTCTCAAGCCTAACCTGTTGGGACTCGTGACAAGTCACAGACAATGGGTGAGTCTTTCTCACCCTCTCTTTCTGACGAGGTGAATGATGAGATTTCTGGGAAACATAGGAAAGTCTTGAATGCCCTGATTCTTGGCCTGTTCAGCTGATGGTGTTTCAAGAAGTCCCTGCTTGGGAGCCCGTGTTTGATAGCAAATGTGTGAACTGTGGGTGTTTCCTTGTGGAGCCTTGCTCGCAGGAGGCACTGGCTAATCTACAGACTCCTGTCCAATGCCACATTCTAATAAACCACCAGGGGGAGACTCTAGCTGTGTCTTCGGTGACCTCTGCATGTTCACTTTGTGTCTGTGTTACAGCCAACGCAGGAGTGTGGATTAAACCCCAGACTGTCCTCTCTCTCTCATCCGGCTGTGATTGTCATCATAAAAATCATCTCCAGCCTGAAATGGAGGCCCTGACTCCAGCTAAGGAACTTCAGTCTTTTCCTTTTAAAAGTTCATGTACAAAGTCAGATGAATTGGATGAAAATCACCACTGCCAATGGCTGCACCTGTCACTAATCCTGAGTGTTCTCTCTGCCCTGTGTATTAAACAAAAGTCAAGTAAGAGAGAAGATGAGAAGGGGTGGTAGATTTATGTGGACCAGTTTTTGAAAAGATATCATCATTTTTGGAGATAGAGAGCCCTGCAAGTTGGGATCCAACTGAAAGAGGATTGGTGCTAAATGCTTTTAGGATCCCACAGAGGAAAAACAATGATGTGTGGCGGCATTTCTTTGCCCCACATTGAAGGTGCCTGAGAATGGAGCATCTGTCTCTTCCGGGCTAACAGATACATCGGCGTTTACAAGAAAACCTCTGTCTCTTTACCATGTACCACGTGCTGCCACATGGTACAAAAAGAAGCAGTAATTGATGCCTGTTAGAGACCAAAATAGGGGATCTACAGTGTCCCCAGGCTGCAGCCAGTGTGTATAGAAGCTTCTGAATAAAGAAAATCTGTTGATTTATGTTCAAATGTTAATGACATTTTTTTGAAGTGTATGGATTTAGCCAGATCCCCACAGTTAAACGGATGCAGAGGATATTTGCTCAAATAACCACGCAGCCAACCTTGTGACCAGATGTTGCAAATCGGCCTCCCTGGCATGGGAATCAGGCCTCCGGAGCTCGGGGCAGGGGACCTAACCAGACAGAGGACAACTGAAGGCGCCAGCAGGTTCACTACCCATCAAAGCAAACAAAACTGTTAGTGACTTTGATAGCCAAGACAAGGGGAACTCTGGTTTCCTCACCACATTTCGGAGCTATGTACATTGTTGGGAGCTTCTTTGGGGTCTGCTGGAGAATGAGGTCCCATCCTGCCTTCACCCCATGATCCATTTAGCTTCAGCTGTTTCCATCCCTTTCTGAGCCCGTCTTTCCATTCTGCTCATGAGTTTCTTTGGTCTTTACTGAACGAAGAAGGTACGAATTTAAGATTTGAGAGAAGAGTAGGCATGGAACTGATGAGAACTGGCAACTCAAATTGTCAAAGCACAGACTTTTCAAAGAAAGCTGTTTTTATTTCCCTATGGCAAATTGCCCTTTCTGGAAAGTACTGAGATGGTGTGTCATGGAACCCCCAAACGAGTCTCTTGCTCAGATGATATTAGGTAGTGTCTTTTTGGTATGCTGGTTGATCTTTCATAGTGTTTTTTGTTACTTAAGAAAAAAAAAAGCTATAAATAAAATGTATTTTTGTAATTTCCATGTGTATATATGGTATATTTCTACCAATGGCCAGTTGTTGTAGTCCAAAACCCAAATGAGCTTGCAAAACACTGTGGACAGTGCAAGATCTTTGCAGCAGATTAACACAATGCCTAAGTCTATCAAAGCAGGCATGCAATGCACTTGAATGAACAAAGAGCCAAAGAAACTCAGCCTTTTCATGCAAATGGTATGAGTCTGATAAAGTCAATTGCATTGTTCCACTTTATCAATAAAGTTTCATGAGTGCAATGATATCTATCCAGTACTTTGTCTACTTGGTAAATGCCTGGAAATATTGTATGTGAAAATGAAGTGTCAGGACCTTCATGTGATTTGTTCATGCTTCAAGAAACAGTGTCTGGGCTTTGGATGTTCCCGTGACTCATGGAGAATGAGTCCGCAGTTCACAGTGGCGAACAGCTCCAGCTTGTAAGAAAGTAGAGCCACAAATCATGTGGTCTTCATAGAAACGCAGGAAATATTGAGCTGGACAACTGAGGTGACTAGATCTCTGGCACATTAAGTCAAGTATTCTTTGAACCTAAAAAAAAAAGAAGAAAACCTTAAATTGAAAAAGATATCAATGTGTCTATGTTCTCCTACCAAGTGGGAGATATCCACCACTGATTTCACTGACTGATGTGTGCTCCCTCTCTGAACTATTTCCTAACCTCATGGAAGTGACAGATACCTGGACAGCTTACTCTGAGAAAAATCAGATGGTTTAAAAAAAAAAGTGCCTCATGGAAGTAAAAATATAGTTCTGTGAGAGCCCAGAGGAGGTGGCAATTAACTGTTTGTCATGACACCCCGGAGTCTCAGAAGCCATGAAGGAAGGATCTTGGGAACCTCAGAGGAGGAAGCTGGAGTTCAGAGACATGGTGTGAGCTGCTCAAGGATTCAAACCCACACCTGCAGATTCGTTAATCCAGCTTGCTTCCCATTTCACCACGCTGCCTCCATGCTTGTCTGTGACACACTTCTTTAACTGTGCTGTAATTTTTTTAAAAGTAGTATACAAGGGTCATATGAGGAACTCCTAATGTTGAGAAAAGATGACTGAATGTGTAAGGAACTTCAAGTGTGCAGAGTGCAAATCATTTGTGACATAATAAACAGTTGTTGACACTGGTCTTGATGTGATTTTTCTGTGTTAATGAAAAAGAAATGCATTCTGGAAAAGTAGCTTCTTTCAGAGGAGGCCATCAAAGAAATGGTGTTCTCAACTGCTATCTGTGGTATGGGAATGTATTCGTTTCTCAGGGCTGTGGATCCAAACATACAGGAATGTCCTTACAGCTTGTCACTGTGATGTAGCAGATGCCACTCTCTGCATCAGAGTGATGATGCTTGCAGGGGTGCATGAGTGCCAAGGCCTGTTGTGTGCCCTGGTAGCATGATCTGAGGCTTGTACAGTAACAAGAGAGAAACTGTCACTTTTAGAGCAGGAAATTGCCTTGTTCAGGGTAGCTTATGTAAGAATCAATTTTCTGGTCCTGGGAGACATTATATTGTGTGTTTGTTAATTTAAGAACTTAGTGGAAGGGCATGTAATTTCTGAGCTATCTTGATGAAAGAATGAAAATAGGAAATTGTTAGATCTGTGATTAAAAAAGAAAAAGAAAACCCTCTTGAGAGAAAATGCAGACTGAAAGAGGCGAGAAATTGAAAGACCTGATTTTAAAAAACGCTTCTCTAAATTGAGCAATGGATCAAAAGATTTAAATATTGTTGTTGTTAGGTACTGCTGAGTCAGTTCTGACTCATAGTGACCCACTGCACAACAGAGCAAAACACTGCCTGATCCTGAACCCTCCTTAAATCATTGCTGGGCTGGAGCCCATTGTTACAGCCACTGGGCCGGCCTGGTCATTGAGGGTCTTCTCATTCGCTGACCCTTTGCTTTACCAAGCATGATGACCTTCTACAGGGACTGGTCCCTCCTGATAAAGTACATGAAATGAAGTCTCCCATCCTAGTTTCCAAGGAGCATTCTGTCTGTACTTCTTCCAGAAAAGGTTTATCCATTCTTCTGGTGTTCCACGGTATACTCAATATTCTTTGCCAACACCACAATTTATTTAAATACTGATTTTATATATAAATGAACTACTTTTTTTTCTACATAACACACAGAAGCTCAATATTTAACGAACAACATATTTTTAAAGTGTGAGAACAGGATTTGATAAACTCATTTCTTTCATCCTGCACAATATGCCAGAGTATAATTTGGATTCTCCTTATAAAATGCAGTCAAAAGTTCTTCAGAAAAGAGAATAATTGCGCTCAGAGTAGTGGCCAACTCTGGTCTAAGTGCTAGGAATTAAATCTTGCCCTTTAGGCCAATCTTGGAAACCCTGGTGGCAAAATGGTTAAGTGCTACGTCTGCTAACCAAAAAAGGCTGGCAGTTCAAGTCCACCAGGGGCTCCTGGGAAACTGTGGAGGGTTCTGTGGAGTTACCATGAGTCAGAAGAGACTCAGTGGCACTGGGTTTGGTTGTTTTTTTTTGTTGTTTTTTTTTGTTTTTTACAAAAGGACCTCGAAGATACTGTAGTCAAGGAACTTGGCAGGGACGAAAAACCCACTCACACTTGCTCAAGTGTAGACTTGAGTAAAAGAAAAGGGACATTTCATGGAAAGAAAACACAGCTCCCATTATGACAGACATCAGACCAGCAGCCTCACTTTTGCTCTCTACCTCATGTGCTCTCTCCACACGGGTTATCGTTGCTGTTTTTCCCTACAGATCTGCCCCGTTCTCTTGCTTCCCTCCACCAACAAGCCTTTTCTGCTTTCTCATTAGGATATATGTAGCTGAAAAGTCCACCCCACAATCCACTCTGTACAACTTCTCTGTTTCAGTGCCCACTCTGTATCATTTCTGGCCCCTGAGGCAGATTGTGAAGAATCTGGTCAAGTGCTCAGCCAAGAAAACCTAAATTGGCAAGATGACAGTGGACAGGCAGAGTCGTAATACAAGCATGGCCACTTGGACATTTTGAAGGAGGCTTTTGATGGAGGCTGACTTGCAGAGGAGGGATCGGGAGCTGGGCGAGAACTTCAAAAGGAAACGAGTATAGTTTGGAATTGACCAGAACTGCTTGAATGCTGCCTAACAGCCAGGACTGGTGAGCAGTCCCTATGGATCTTGCCACACGGATGAAGGAGTATTCGTCAGTTGAGTATCAAGTGAAAATGCATGTGTCTCAAAACTCTGGTGGGCTGGCCTGACCCGCCCCAACCACTTCCCACCTCAGCACCAGTACTGTTTCTGCTGTTGGGTCTAAGAAGTGAGTGGCAACCAAGGCCCAGTTCACACAGTGTCTTGCTCAGTAGACAATAAATACTTGTAAACTGAATTGCATGACCTTAGCTCAGGGGCTATTCATGTAGCTCATGGCCACCAACTTGCATGGGTGAGAAAACTGATGAGCCTCTCAAGCAAATCATTTGAAAAAAAATTGGTTTTCAAGTGAAACTGATATTGTAGCTCTGACCTTCCAACTAGAACAAGTTAGTGTCCTGAGAATGGCAGGGTGTCTTGACTTTTTAAGGCAAATTGTTACAGAATCCTACCCTATAGGCAGTGCTAAAATGTAGGGTGTTTCTGCAAAAGATTATTTAGAAAATGCAGTGGATAGTGCCAGAAACAGATTAGTTTAGAAGATGTTACATTGGCTTTGATTCTGCAGGTTCAAAAAATAAGGAAATTTCTAACAGAGCAGAATTTGTCACAAGCCAAACCTACAAGTTAATGAGAGCCGTTACATAAAGAAATCTGTATTGATGATTTTCATTCTCTGATCTTGGTCGGACTTCTGTAATTTATAAGAGAAGGCTGTCAATGGATTTTACAGATATTACCTGTGGCCTTGTCTTATTTTCCTTCGTCTCTTCCTTATGTTTATTCCCATCCACCCTATATACAAACAGAGTAGAGAAGTGCTTTACACAGAACAGAGCCAGAGGAGTATCACTGGACTGGAAATTCTAAAAAAGGTGTAAATATTCCAGACCTCGGGCCACTTGCTTTAAACCAATTGCAAAGTCCACAGCTGTCAAATGGGTGTAACAACATCTGCACCTCCTACCTCGCCTGGCTGCTATGAGGACCACAGGGCATAACATATCAGAAAATGTTTTAAAGTTTCTGTTGGAAGGTACTTGCTGTGTGTGCCGTTGAGTCGATTCTGATTCAGAGACCCTGTGGGACAAGAGTGTATTGGAAGGTCTTCTTCATAAGTTGTTTGCTTCATGATTCAATTTCACCTAACAAAGTATTTCAGCTCCTCACACTCACAAAATCACTTTGCATTTCCCATGATCTGTGACAAAACTTCTTACTAAGGAAGACTGAAGAAGTTCCTAAGGTTGGAACTGCCCACGAAAGCCAGCCTCATCGGGAGTTGTATTTTGCTGTCACTGTCGTTGCTGTTGCATATGATTTGGAGGTAGTGTAAGTACCTGTATATGTGCTTTAACTCCCCAAGAGTGAAAGCACCTAGACCTGGTGTTTCTTTCCCAACCACCCTAGACACATGGAGCACAGACAGACAAGAACTGAACCGGAGCTTTGAATGTAGCTATTGTCATTGTAACGCTTTGCTGTCTAATTCATTTTGTACATCCTTAGCCTCTGCCGGGAACAGGGCGGTCATATGCTGTTAGAAATTTTTTATTATAAAATAAAGGGACAAAGGCTTTCATACCCCCAAAACCTGCCTGGTTCTCGTTTTGCCTCCTCCAGAGGGTGAGACGGGATTCCCCCTTCGTGACCCAGTTGTGCAGAGGTTCTGCTGGAGTTTGTTAAAGAACGGTCTCGGGGTTACAGACCTGGCAGACCCAGTGTGGGTCCCCAAGCCGTCCCCACCTGGGGGCATGAGCTCATGGGCCGAAAAAGCTCCCTCCTTGGCCCACGCGCTAGAGAAGCAGCGGCAGACTAGCCGTAATGTGACAACTAAAGAAAGAGCTATTCCTGGGACTGACAGTGCCCCAGGGCAGAAGAAAGCAGTATCTACTCAAGTGTCGTTCTGAGAACATAAAGAAATCCCCTTTAGGACTGTGGATACCAGTGAGATCAGGGATGACGTTGATACGGAACACAAACTCTAAAAGATTGTCTCGCCCATACCGTGCTACTCCTGGTAGCCATGATGCCCGATATATCTTCAGCCGCACGGGATGGCTCCGCCCCCTGGTTTAAGCCGATTGGACAGGAGAGACTTCCGTTCCAGGAGCCACAGGTTCATAGGCTGACCAGTCACTAAGGCGTGGCTCAGCCCATGGGGTGGGCCAATTGGATTCCCTCTTTAGAAAATCAAGAGAAACAGTCGTCCTCAGTTGATCCTGAAGCTGGGTAGTCTTGACTTCGGAAAGATTTTGATGGGCTGTATTCAAGGCGAAGGTCTAAGAAAGCACTTTATTGAGTAAGAAGTAGCTTTCAGGCAGAGGCGATTACAGTAGAGGAAACAGAACCTGTCTGCTGCAACAAAAACAGGCAAAAGCCAATTCTGATTGTTTCTGAGAAATTCCTCTACCTCGTGGAGAGCCATAACCCTGTGGCTTTTGTGGATTCGTCAAGGCTTGGGCAGCCACACTGTTGCTCCAAGCTGGGGCCTAACCTGCTGAAGTTCTCTGCTAGTCCTTAGAAAGGACTGAGATGTGAGGATGAATTTTTAGTTTTTCCCTCTAGCTGTCTCTAAAAAGGGATTAGATGTACGCAAAAGACACCCCAGTGCCTCTGTGTTGCTGCAGTAATGAGGAATGCACTTGGAGCCTGTATGGGCTCACCGTGGGGTGGGGCCAGTGCAGAGTACAGACCAGTGGGCCCAGGAAAATGAGGGGCTGCCTATTCCTCCCTTCTCTTTTTCCTTCCTCTTGGAGCCTGGCTGCTCTTAGCTTTCAGGACAAAGGAAACAATCAAGTGAAAAGAAGCCATGCCTAGGAAAGGCAGGCAGACACAGATCCAGGGAGCTGGAAACAGGGTGCAAACCTAGCTGTTCCTTTCTGCAAACTTATTCCAGAGTCTCTGGACCTCTCCAAGTAAGCATAGTACAAACATGTTATGAGCTTCACTGGCCGCTGAAAGACCAGAGAAAATGTACCTAGAAAGGAATATTGAACCAAGTGATGGAAACATTGTCATTTGGGGCTGCCATCAAGTCAGAACTCATAGCAACCCCATGTGACAGAGTAGAACTGCCCTATAGGGTTTTCTTGACAGTAATCTTTACAGAAGCAGATCACCAGGCTTTTCTTCCACGTTGCAGGAGGGCAAGTTCAAACTGTCAACCTTTCAGTTAACAGCTGAGCACTTAACCACAGCACCACGAGGGGGTCCTAATGGAAACATTAGCAAAGATGATGTTAATAATCAGCCACCTGGGACATGTCCACATGGTTAGGGAAACACGGTTGCTTTGAGTCTCTCTACGGTCTCTTCTCTTCACATGTGATTATGACAAATACTGCTTTGCACAACTGGACACTTTGCTGAACAACAGTGCACAGCTAACATCTGCACATACCAAAAAGAAAACAAGAAAGCCATTACTGACTAGTTGATTTTAACTCACGGCAACTTAATGTGTTACAGAGTAGATAGAACTGAGCTCCACAGGGTTATCTTGGCTGTAATTTTAACAGAAGCAGATCACCACACTTTTTTCTGCAGTGTCATGAGTCAAGTTTGGATCACCAATCTTTAGGTTAGTAGAGCAAACCAAAACAAACCCATATTTGCAGAAAGACCATCTTCCTCACTGAAACTGGAGTAGAGTGTTGTTAGCATAATGCTTTCACCAACAATCCCTCAGGTGAAAGCACTCCAGTTTATCTGGTCTCTGAAATAGGCTGAATGCACTGGCTGTTGGGGGCCTTCACTCAACATAAAAAAGAGCTTGAGTTTTCCCTTGGTGCCCACTCCCTGACTCAGCTACTGAGTGCCAGTGGCTGAGGTCTTTAGGCCAGTGGGACCAGGGGAAGCCATATGCCTCGAAGCCATATCCCCAGTGATCCCAGCACAACCTAATGAAACCTCAGGCCACCCCCTGGATGTCTTGCCTGTGGGGCACAGGGAAATAGCTGAATTTTGAACATAGAATCTTCCAAACTGCTGGATAATGGGCTGGATATCACATGTTTCATCTTACTCTGCTGGGATTTGTGAAGGCAAAGCCAGAGGCTGCTTGCGTGCTCCTGAGGGAAGCCCATTTTCTGAGGTCAAGTTATGGCAGCATCAAGAGCCTGGATAGTCTTAAGATGATGAAAACAAGGGGCTGCCAAATTGCCTGAACTGGTTTGTGTATTGATGGCTGATGGCTTTAGGGACTACACATTTGCTTCTAAAACTGGTACATCCCAAGCACGCTTCCTCTGTCCCAGAGACCCACCCTTACATATGGATTGAGGTAAAAGAGATGCCACAACTGGCAGGCAATGGGCCCAAGACAAGGATGATAGGGACTCACTTGTTGCCAAGAACAGGCGTGTCTGGATATATTTGGTTTTCTCCTGTTGGTCATTAATCTTTTGTATAACTGGAACCAACAGACACTTCTCCATAGCCCTGCTTGAGACACACACACACACAAAGCCCAGTAAAATCATCACTGTCAAGTCAATTTGAACTCAGAGCAACGTCATGGCCCAACATATTAAAAGGTCACCATTCGTTCAGTGCTTTTCCGACCTCGTAAAAGCCAATCAAATAAAAAGCAAAGTCCACTTCCTTCTGGAAACATTTAAGTTTGTAAAAAGACAGGCTAAGCTGTTGCCTCATCTATTATGCTACACAGCAGTTTCCTTCCAATTACTTTTAACCAATTAGTAAGATGCCCACAACAGCCCCAGTTGGGAACAGACAAAATTGCCAACTGTCTGGAATCAACAAGCGTTACGGATCCAAATTTCAGAGCTGTCATCTCCAAATGAAATCAAGAGCCTAAATTGTAAAAAGGAATAGCCAATTTGGGGACGATACCATGCAGTCCAAATGAAATTTTCAGGCGCTGTGTACTTTCCAAACAAGACCACAATACACTGGACACTCTCATTTTGAATTCTTGATATCAATAAAGTGCTATTCAGAATGTACTGGATTATTAGTACATATGTTTTGGTGTTATCTGAAAGATAAGTGTTTTGTAGGGTAAATCTAAATAGGGAACCAGGTAGAGCTTTGCAGTGATACTTTTATTTTCTTCAGTATTAGCCTGTTTGGTTTAGCTGAAATTATATTTTTGGGGGCACCCTTGGCAAATTTGCATATGAAATTAAAGGATCTTGTCTAAATCTAGTATTGTTAACTGATAATTTCCTTCCCAAGGTGCTAATGAATATTTGTGTTCACATCACGTCTTTTCTCACTTAATATTTCTTTCTCCATCTTCCACAAGGGAAAGATTTTAACGAACATTTACAACTTTCTCTAAGTATTAGAAACTACAATTTCTGTGCTATGTCAATGATAATCTTCTAAATGATCAGAGCTCAGGACTCTTAGAGCTGGATGGGAATAGCATGGGGATGTTACCTGACTTTGCCAGTGCATCACTGGGGCTGGTGTCACCCATTTTGGTAACACATAGTGTCTCTGTCCCTCACTTCTACTTATTATGATGTAGTCATTACAACACCAGATAACTTGACAAAATCAGCAACTGCAAAAACACTCGCAGCAGAACAACATCTGTTTATAGCATGTGCAGACAAAGTCACGTGATTCCAAGTGTCACCGTAATTGGGTAATACTGACAGCTGTAACCAGAGTGTACAATAAGGTTTGTTTTAGTCAGCTAGCGCTGCTCTAACAGAAATACCACAAAGTGGATGGCTTTAACAAAGGAAAGTTTATTCTTACACAGTCTGGTAGGCTACAAGTCCAAATTCAGGATGTCCGCTCCCGGGGAAGGCTTTCCCCCTTGTTGGCTCTGGAGGAAAGTCCAGTACTTATCAGTCTTTGTCCAGGGAGCATCTTGGCACAGAAACCTCAGGTCTGAAGGACGTCTTCTCCTGGTGCTGCTTTCTTGATAGTGTGAGGTTCCCAATTCTCTGCTTGTCTCTTTCCTTTTATCTCTTGTAGGATGAAAGGATCAGGGGCGGGGCAAGCCATACTCCAGGGAAACTCCCTTTACAGTGGAGCAGGGAGGTGATCCTGTGAAAGGATTTACAGTCCCACCCTATACAGCACAGCAAAATCATCAAATGGAGAACAATCACAGAATATTGGGAATCATGGCCCAGCCACATGGCTATACATATTTTGGGGGGGGACACCATCCAATCCATGTCAGGTTCAAAAAGTAAATTAGCAGAGAGTGTTAGCCATGTGGGTACTTTGGACACATCGTCAGGAGGGATCAGACTCGGGAGACGGTCATCAGGCTTGGTAATGTTGAATGTCAGCAAAAAAGAGAAAGAGCCTCAATGAGATGGATTGACATAGTGGCTACTGTTAGGGTCCGTGATTTTCAAGATGCGACGCTGTTACTTTAAAGGTTAAATTTTATTAAAAAATATGCCCAATAGGAAAAATACTGGTGCACCAGGGACGCACCCCAAGCTACACAAAGCAGGGGGTGACTGCGAGTTTCCTCAGCGCCCAGTATTTAAATCCTGAGATTGCAAAGCAGGGAGGGTGAACTGACCTTTACACTGATTGGTTAAGGACACCTGGAATTCCTATTAGTTGTAAAATGTGGTCAAGGTCTAGGGGTCACTTGCAGGCTGTCCGTGGTCAAGGTCTAGGGGTCAGTTGCAAGGCTGCCCCCTGGCTTGTCTTGTGACAGTGTTTTGTAAGACAAAGGTGAGATTACTCTATGGTATTTTCTGCTATTGAGTTGTTTCCTGGGGCTTTCCTTAATACCTTGAATTTTTACTGCGCCCTTCCTCAAAGGCTGTCACTTATGCCTCATTTCAACAGCTACAACCGTGAGCTCAAACAGCACTTGTGGAGATGGCACAGGATGGGGATTGCTTCATTCTGTTGTACACAGGCTTGTTATGAGTTGAAACCTATTTGAAAGCACCTAACAACAGCAACAACAACAGGTATATTGAAACCCAGGTAAACTGGGCTTATGAAAAAAAGTTACTGTTATAACTACAGAGATATTTTTATGAAAAAATAAATAACAACTTTCTGCTGAAACACTGCATAAAATTTTATAGACAGTCGTTTCGGCAACACTTAATGTGGTTCCGACTCCAGCTCACTCCCGCATTTCCCTACTGACACCACTGGCTTTACACCCCACAGTCGTCACAGGAGAAACTCCATCACCTAACCTGCGTATACAATACTGATTGCCTGGTCTGAAATCAAGTAGAATTAGGGTTTCTGAGCATGATGGAGGGGCAGTGAGGAACACTGGGAGGGGAGAGGGCCAGGGAAAGGAAAGGACCAAAACCGATAGCTGTGGATTCTGACTCAGCAACCCTATAGGACAGGCTAGAAATTCTCCATAGGATTTCCAAGACTGTAATCTTTATAGTCTCCCAGGGAGCAACTGGTGGGTTCAAACAGCCAACTTTTCAGTTAGCAGGAGACGTCTAACCACTGTGACACCCCGGTTCCTTGGGGAAGGGGAATGGTTTTAAATACAATTTGATACTGGGGGGAGGAATAAGCAATGTAGCTGGCCTGTGAGAAAAAAAAATCACAACTTTACCGAATTTCTTTATATTGATTTTAGCTTCTAGGATTATAGTAGTTTTAAATTACAATGGGGTAAGAGGGTATTAATACTTTTCCACTTAGGGAGCTGAATCTATGTCATGACCACTGTTATCATACCTTAAAGCAATTCTCATTTTAGGATGTGGGGTCACCCAGACCTAGGTTCGAAACTTGCCTTCACCGCACTCTGGGGTTCTTTGGCCAGTCATGTCCTCTCTCAGCTCCTTACCCGTGAAATGCAGGCGAGACCTGAATACGACATTACTGCAGAGCCAGAGTGGAGAATGCACATTGCATAACAGTGTGGCACTCTGCAAACCCAACAAACTGCTGCTTACGTGGCCTCAGCTGTAGTACACCCACCAACGGGCAACTCACAATCACACCAGCGCTGATGATCACTCAGAAGAAAGGATTCTTGTGCTTGGCCTTGCCTTGTGGTAGCTGTTAGCTGCTGTGCAATTATCGCTCTACTCATGAAGACTCATGTACAACAGAACAAAATGCTGTCCGATCCTGCGCCATCCCCATGATCCATTGGGAATTATACCCTTGGGACCCACAGGGTTTTCAGTCGGGAGCTCTGGTAAAACGTACTCAATCCATAACTATGTATATATCCAATCTGGTAGCCACTAACTACATGTGCCTTGTTAAACTTAAATAAAATTCAATTTCTGAGCTGTATTAGTTACATGTCAAATCTCAGTAGTCACATATGGCTAAACCTAAGCCAAACCCATTGCCTTCGAGTTGATTCTGACTCACAGTCAAGCCCACAGTGCTGAGTAGAACTGCCCTCACAGGGTTTGCAAGGAGCTCCCAGTGGGTTTGAACTACCAACCTTTTCATTAGCAACCACAGCTCTTAATCTCTATGCCACCAGGGTTTCCAGCACACATGGCTAGTGGCTGCCATATTAAACAGAGCAGATACAGAACATTACAAAAAGTTCTCTTGAACAGTGCTAATCTAGACCATCCAACCACTAATGGATAACAAAAACAAGACAATAGATAGGCAGACGAGAGTCAGAGCAGATAAATAGCTACGTAGCCGAATGAGAGGAAACTTAGTGTCCATTTGAATTAGAATTGATTGATGGCATTGGGTTTTATTTTGCTTTTGTAAGTTAGATAAATTACTCAAAATAACTAGGTATTGTTGGGTGCCATCAACTCTATTTCGACTCCTAGCAACTTCACATGACAGAGTAGAAGAGCCCTCTAGGGCTTTCAAGCCTGTAATCTTTATAGTGGAAACCCTGGTGGCATCGTTGTTAAGTGCTAGGCACTTCTTGCAAACTCCATGGAGCAGTTCTACTCTGTCCTATATGGTCACTATGAGTTGGAATCAACTCGACAACACTGGTTTTGCTTTTGGTTTAATCCTTCTAAGAGCAGATCTCCGGTTCTTTCTCCCCTGTAGCCACTGAGTGGATCTGAACCCAGGAGCAGATCTGCAGGTCTTTATCCCTTGTAGGCGCTGAGGGAATCTAAAACCACCCACCATAAGTTAGCACCTCAGAACTTAATTGATGTACCATGAAGCATCCCCTGTACCTAAGTGCTAATAAGTGTAGTCTAGCTTCTTTAACATGTGCTGGCTGGATTTTTCACCTTGAAACAGGTTCCTCAAAGCGGTTCTAGGAAGACCAGATTTTTCCTGTGTGAGTGAAATGTGGGTGGCTCTGAGTGGGCAGCCTGGCCGGGGCTGCACCATATTTGTTTTTGCAATGAATGACCTCAAGACTGCATTGTCTCCTCCTTCTCCAGAGGCTTCCAAAGTGAATTTTCTTTTAGATGATAATAAACTGGCTGTTACGTGTCAGCCTGGGACATGAAAATTTAGAGGAGGCTGTTTCAACCGACTTTCAAGTCCCAGCTGCCACCTAGTGGATTCCACCAGCAGAGAAACTTGGGTATTCTGTGTTTATGACCAGAAACCTCCTTGCCAATTTGTCCAACAAACCCTATGAGACCAAGATTGTGGTGGTGGTTGAAACTGGGTCAGCCAGGTCATGAGCTGAGCATCTTCAGTAACTCCTAACAACCCCGGTAAGAAAGAATTACCGTGCACATTTTCCAGATGAGAAGATGGACATGGGGGACTTATGAACCCACTTGACAGAAAGAATGGTTAAATGAATAAGCAATTGAATCAATGAGTAAAGGAACACAGGCTTCATTTAAGACACTGTTGCAAAGTTACAAAGGACCTTGGTGGCACAGTGGTTAAAGCACTAGGCTGCTAACCCAAAGGTTGGGGGCTTGAACCCCTCAGCCACTCCATAGAAGAAAGATGTAGCAGCAGTCTCTTCCAGAAGGATTTACAGTCCTGGAACCCTGTGAGGCAGTTCTACTCTGTCCTATAGGGTCACTAGGTGTCGGAATTGACCTGATGGCAGTGGGTTTCTCTGGTTTTCAGATTTCTTTTTTTTTTTGGTTTTCAGAATTACAGTGTGTTTGCACTAGATTCAACTAAACTCTGAGATGAGATGAATAATCCTGGTGTGTTTGTGAAGATGAGCTTGCTAACATTTGTTGAGTGCTTTGGCCAGGCATTGTTCTGAGAGCTCTCTCTGTATTTACTTACCTAAACCTCACTTAGCACTCTAATAAGTGGAGGTACTGCTAATTTCCTCATCTTACAGCTAAGAGAATTGAGACACAGAGAGGATAAGTAATTTGCCTAAAGTCATATTGCTTGGGATTTGGACACAAGCAGTCAGGCTTCAGAGCCAGCAGTCCTTCTTCACTCATTGCCAAAAGTGTTTCTAAGTTATCAAAGCACACTTTGATACAAGGGTGGGAAATGTCTCAATACTTTCCTTGGCTGATGAAATACTACACAGAGTCTTGCATGCAAGTACTTAAAAAAAAAATCCTACATTATATTGTTGTTGTTGTTGTTGATACTATACACAGAAAAACACACCAATTCAACAGTCTCTATTTGTATGATTTACTTACACTCACTGCATTCATCAAGTTGTGCAACCACTCTCATCCTCCTTCTCTGAGTTGATCCTTCCCCGTTAAACTCATTTTCCTCTGAGGTTCCTATCTAATCTTTCTGGTTGCTGTTGTCAATTTGATCGCACATAGCTCTTAAAAGAGCATAATAGAGTCGCACTCTTACTTGCTCCACTATACGCTGCCTCTCAGATCAGGAGAGCTTTCAAAGGGTGTATTGTTAGCTGCCACCGAGGTGGTGCCAACTAATAGCAACCCTACGTGTGACAGAAGCCCTGCTGCGTTCTCAGATGATTGCCGTTGGAGCCTGTTGTTGCAGCCACTGTGCGAACCCATCTCGTCGAAGGTCTTTCTCCTTCTCGCTGACCCTCTGCTTTACCAAGCATGATGTCCTTCTTCAGGGATTGATCACTCCTAAGAACATGTGCAAAGTACATGAGACAAGGCCATCCTCCCTTCTAAGGTGCGTTCTGTCTGTACTTCTGCAAGACAGATTCATTTGTTCTTCTGGCAGTCTGAAGTATATTTAGTGTTCTTGACCAACATGGTGATTCAAAGACATGAGTTCTTCAGTCCTCCTATTCCTTGTCCAGCTTTCACACACGTGAGAGGTGATTGAAAATACCAAGGCTCGGGTCAAGTGCACCTTATCATCAGCATGACACGTTTGCTCTTTAACACTTTAAAGATGCCTTTTGCAGCAGATTTGCCCAATGCAGTGCATGATTTGATTTTTCAGCTGCTGCTTCCATGGGTGCTGAGTGTGGATCTAAGTAAGGTGAAATCCTTGACAATAGTCCAATCTTTTCTCCCTTTATCGTGATGTTATTTATTGGTCTAGTTAGGAGAATTTTTGTTTCCTTTATGTTAGGCACAATCCACACTGAGGGCTGTGGCCTTTCATCTTTACCATTAAGCACTTCAAGTCCTCTTTACTTTTAGCAAAGCTGTGTCATATGCATATGAGAGGTTGTTAATGAGTCCTCCTCGAATCATGATGCTGTGTTCTTCATACAGTCCAGTTTCTCAGACTACTTGTTCTGCATACAGATTCAGAAGTACAGTGATAGGATACAGCTCTGACACATGTCCCAAAAGTTTTAAGAAAGGCATCACACATCCTAAACGTCAACCTGTCAAAAACAGGCACCCAGCCTAGATGGTTCCCAAGATAGCACGTCTAGATCATCCTTTCTTATGATTTTATGCATACTTATGTTTTGACAGGTTAGACTATACGTCAAATCAAAAGCCCAAGACTGCATTTTCTTCTCTGCCCATAGCCATCAGTTTGCTCAGTGAGTACGTGAAGAGTGTCTACTTATGCAAAACCCTGTGCTTAGGATGATGAGAATAAAGCCTTTGCCCTCCAGAAGGTCACAGTCGAATTAGGGAGACAGACAGATAGGAAGTGACAACCCAGGGCATACGTATGAGAAGAAAAGATGTTCAAAGTGCTAAGGGGGTTCAGAGAAGGGACATATAACCTAGATGGGTAGGTTGGCATCAGGGAAGACTTCCTGGAGGAAGTGGCTCTAATCACTCAACAGTGAAGGCTGAGTCTTGAACAGACTGGGAGATGGTAATAAAGACCCCATTTGGGGGGCAATTTCACAGCTGTCATCTTATTTGTTGTTCCCTCACCCAACAGTTATCCTGTGAGACCAGCATCTCCATCCTACAGATGAGGAAATTGAGGTTCAAGGAAGCTGGCTAGCTCTCCTAAGGTCACATGTAACAGTGATGGAATCAGGACACTGTTGAAAGGAAAAGGTAGTTATGTCGTGAGACATCAACAAGGATGTCTTCTCCTATCCAAAGGAAAGATTTAAAGCAGTGATTGATACATCTCTCTGCCTTCCATTCAGGGAAGCCAGAAAGTCATAGCACAGTTGGCTGCCCTCTATTTTGGGTGAACAGGGTGTGGCACAAATTACTGGGATAAGAATATGGGAGGTCTTCACTTGAAATCTGTATTTCTTTCAAGATCTGTGACAAAGGGAATCATGGTTTAAATAGCTGATTTCATGTTCTGTTAGGTTTCGTGTTTGATCTGCCTCAAAACAGTTACCCCCAGAGAGGAAGACTTCAGTATTTCCTCTTCTATCTTCACGTAGGATTCTATCTCTGCTCATCTTAACCCTAGATCCCCTAATGTGAGAGAAGTTGCCAATCTGATTGGCCAAGGGTCAGGACATTCCTTGGACCCCATTTTAACAGTGGGTAGGTTTGAATAAAACTCACTGCTGCTGAGTCAATTCCAACTCATAGCAAACCCACAGGAATGACAGTACTACCCCATAGGGTTTCCAGGGCTGCAAATCTTGATGGAAGCAGAGCCACTCTTGTCCTGTGGAGTGGCTGGTGGGTTTGAATCATCAACCATATGGTTAGCAGCTAAGCACTTTAACCACTGAGCCATGAGGTCTCTGAGACAGGTTTACTACACCCTAAAAGTTAGTAGAGTGTGCTAAGCTCATTCAATGGGAAAAGAATAGTCTCTTCAACAAATAGTACTGGGACAACTGGATTTTCACACGCCAAAGAATAAAGTTGGACTCTTACCTCACACCATATACACAAATTACCTCAAGATGGATCAGTGACCTATATATTAGAACCAAGACCATAAAACTCTTAGAACGTAACTTTTATGCAATGTATGGTTTTCCTCAATAATTATTTTAAAGCCAGTATAATGTGCTTACTTCCTCCTCCTGAGTTGTCAGACCAAGGAAGAGCCTGTCTTTGTAGGACAGGCACCTCCTGGTTCTTCTTTCCGTACCTCTTCCAGTCTGTAACTCAGTGAGCAAATCAAGCCAGAGAAAGCCGGGAGCTTCATTTAAACTTTTAGCCCAGATTTAAATGCTCCAATCAGCTTTCCCTCGACTGGTGGCTGCCTGATGAAGGCATCTGGGGACCACTGGTTCTGGATCATCACTAGGAGAACAGGAGACCCCATCCATTTCAAGTGCCGTCATGGCTCTGTGGGTAGACACTGAGGGGTCAAGGCAAAGCAAATGCCAGAGTTACTGTCCTTGACAGACTGCCTCTGCCAACTGCCATAGTAAGGGCACCGAGAACACGCCTGAGGGCTGTGACAGATGAGCGCTCACCTAGGGCTTCTCTTGTGTCTGTACCTCACTGAGGAAGAAGAGCTTGGAACAGCTTTGAGAGATCAGAGCCTCAAACCTGGCTTTGCCATTTCTTAGCTCCAGAAATGATGCCTGCTTCACAAGGTGATAGTGAGGATTAAATGAGATAATGTGCATTTACTTTGCCTCGCTCAGTGAGCAGCACATGGTATGCACTTAACATAAACTGCTTGTATGAGTGTGTACTGGGGTGGGCTATTGGGACTGTAGGGCAGGAATGGAAAACAACTCCATCCGTTGTTAAGTCTCCATCTGAATTCTACACAGTTTTTCCTGATGCCTGGCTAACTTCTAAACACTTCATTAAGAGTCTCCCCATCACTGAAGTTTTCTGGGTGGGAAAATACAGGAGTTTCTCCATTAACAACTGGCCTAAGGCAACAAGAACCTTGCTCCTTCTGGGGGAAGGCAGGCAGACAAGGTCTGGAATCCCTGCCCAGTGTATGAGGACTCTCTTTGTAAAGCAGAGATCGCAAATTCTGTAGGCGTGTCCTGCCTCTTTGCTGGTTCCTCTCAAGTCTGTTCCAACTCATGGTGACCTTATGAATGAAAGAATGAAACACCACTTAGTCCCGCTCCACCTTCACCACTGCTGGTATATTTGAATCCATCGTGGCAGCTCATGTCTGGCCTCTGTTGTGTTAGGTGCAGCTGAGTTGATTTCAACTCATGGAGACCCCATGTGATACATTAGATCTGCCCCCCCCCCATTCCCCCCTTAGAGTTTTCTAGGCTGTAATCTCTAGGAGAGCCCTGAAGGCACAGTAATTAAGAGCTCAGCTGTTAAGGTTGAGTTCAAATCCACCAGTCACTCCTTGGAAACTATGAGGCAGTTCTGCTCTGACCTGTATGGTTACTGTGAGTCACAATCAACTTGACTGCAATGGGTTTGGCTTAATCTTTGTGGGAACAGACTGCTAGGTCTTTGTCCTATAAAGCCACTGGGTGGGTTCAAGCCAGCCAAGCACTTAACCAGGGCTGTTAGGCCGGCAAAGCATTTGAAAACATTTGAATTCGTTGCTGAGATTCAGACACCAGAAGCTTTCCCCTGCCGCTTGTGTCCACACTCCCACCTTGGCAACAAGCCCCAGGAACTGGGTATCAGCTCTCCGTGAAGTCCAATATGACCGCTGCAGTCCTCACCGCAGATACAGAGGCCTACTTGAATGGGATCCCTGGGTTCTCTGTCCTCATCCCTACCACTCTCCCTTCACTCATCCTGGGGTCTTCACTGACCCTCAAACATGTCCCCACCCTAAAAGCCTTTGTACTGGCCCTTCTGCCTGGAACACTCCCCAGGGTGCCACATAGTCACCCTCAACCTCCTTCAAGCCTTACATGTCCTAGCTTCAAAAACTGTGAAATTCTACCATCTTCCTCTGAACCACCCTACTCTTTCTTCCCCCTTAGCATGTGATCTACTATAATGTACTTATGACCTCTCTCCTACCCACAATCCTAAATCCTAGAAGCACTGTTTTTTGTTTTTTTTTTAAGCATGTAAATTTCTGGGAAAAACCATGGCTTTGATCAGTTTTCAAAGAGTATTGTGGTCCAAATGTCATTTAAAAAAAAAAAAAATTCCAAAGATCAAAATTCTTTGAAAAACCTCCCACTCTTTCAGTCTTCAAAGACTTTCTGTGCAGAAACACAGCAACCAAACCAAGTATCTTTGCCCTTGGTTTCTTCTAATTTCCTCCTAACCTATCGATTGTTCTGGTTTTGCCAGACTTGGCAGTGTGTTTTGCCTGACTCTGGCAGGCCTCCCAGGTCTTCTGCCCTAGTCTCGGGAGTCCCTAAAGGCCAGCAGGGCAACAGCTTCCCAACCTCATGAGCAAGTGTCCCCAGCAGCAGAGGGTCTGCAGCACAGAGAGGAAAGAGACCAGGACATTCACCACCAGGTGGGCACTGTATGTGAGTCAGTGCTGGGAGCAACAAGACCAGAAGGAAATACAGAACAGAAAATAACCATCTTTGAAATGACACAAAAGGGGGCACATTATCTAAGCACTAACAGCTAAGGAAGCCGCTGCCCAGGCTCTCTCTGGTGGGTAGCTCCTCAGGAGACAGAAGCCGACTTCTTTCCAGGCTGCCTGGGCTCCAGTCCTTGTAACTTTTCATCTTTTAGTGCCTTCAAGAATTTATCTGCAGGAGAGGAACACAAAGCTCGCTGTAGTCAAGACTGAGAGCAAGGCTTCTAGGCACCTACTGTGCTCATTACCTGAGTGAGCCCCAAACCTACCTGTTAGCCAGTCTGGGACAGAAAAAAGAAAAACTCTTAACAGCCAAAAACCACTTAACTGGAGAATATATAGTCAAGAAATCCAAGTCTTAGAAAAGCCCACATTTCTAAGGCCATGCTGACATACGCCTTTGGGGTGGTTCATCCTCCCCTCCCTATGTAGCAGGGGACCACTGCGATCTGTTATACAATACAGGTTGGAGTCATCTCCACTTCTCCAATGGTCAAACGCAAGCCTTATCCAGAAGAGCTAATGGAAAAGACAAAGCCAGCAGGTCAGGTCCTTCTAGGAGTAGAACTGGATTTAACAACTTCATCCTCCAACAGGGAGGAATCATCAGCTTTCATGCCAGAGGAATCCTGCCCACACCCCTGCACCACAGCAGGCATGCCCTGGCCAAAAGCTCTAAGACTTAAGGCTACACTGTTAGATGTGGAAGTCCAACACCCTTTTCAAAGGGCTGCCAGGGCCAGAGGCACAGAGTCACAGGGAGCTAACTGCCCTCTAGCACCAGGAAGTGGGGTATCCCAAAGGTGCTCACTGAATGCTTCTGAGCCTGCCAGCCTTGCAGTTTCCACCTCCTCCTACGGACACTGTCACTGGTTCTCACCTACTTCCCTCTTCTCTCACGAGGGCCCAGTTTAAGATAAACACTAAAACTGGCCTCTGGAGATAAGGGCTGTGTGGTGGGTGGAAAACATTTCAGAGCAGAGAGGTGGGGAGACTCCTAGGCTGGAGGCTTCAAGTTCAGGATGGGGGTGCTGGTGAATGGAATTCCAGATTTGGGGGCTAGGAGACCAAATTACTGAGAAAGGGTTCTGGATTGAGGATGAATAAAGTTGGGGTTCACGAAAGTCTAGATTTGTGACTGGGGGAGAGTGGGTTGAAATCTACGATGTGGGGGAACCTGAGTTTTCGGGAAGAGGCCACTTAATGGTCCGCGTCTAGAGTCACATTCTGGGGCCAGATATGGAGCCCAGAACGGAGTCGAGGGCAGGCAATGGGTGGACCAGTAGGTAGGACAGGGGAAGTCACGCACAGCGCTGGGAGTCGAAGCCATCCCCAGTGATGGTAAGCAACTCTAGCTCCTTGATCCGGATCTCCAACTCGCATAGCTCCTCCGGGTGGGAGGTGGAGGCAAGCCGAGTGGTTGGGGGTCCGGGAGCCAGGGGCGAGGGAGCTGCCTCTGGCCCCGGCGGCGGCGAGTAGAAAAAGCGCAGAGGCTCGTAGGGGATGGAGGCCAGGCCGGAGGGCCAAGGAGGGGGACACGGGCGCTCGCTAGGGGGACCCAGGCCGGGCGGTGGCGGTGGAAGTGCCGGAGCCAAGGACGTCTGGGGCAGGGACCGGCCCCCTGCCGCCCCACCAGCTGGCGTCCCGCCTGCCTGCAGCGGCACAAAAAGCTTCTTCCAGATGTTGAAGTCACTGAGCGGAGACGAAGAGATGCCGCGGTCATAAAGAGACGGGAAGTAGAGGGGCGGGGCCTGCCGCTGGCCCAACGTGGGGCTCTGGCTGCCGCGCCGCCCCTTCGGCATCTTTTAAATGGGAGGCTGCGTGGGAGGAACCCCGTGCCAGGAGACTCGCGCCCCCTCCCGGAGTCGACCGCGTTCTAAGATTCCACAACCACGCACCAGGGGGCGTGGCCCCACGCTTTAGCCCCAGCCCCGCGCGGAGCAGGAGGGGTTCTAGGCTTCAAGCCACGCCCAGAACATGGCTCCGTCCATTGACAGAAGGCCCCGCCCCTAGAAAGCAGAAAGCCACGCCCAGTTCAGTGGCAGGAGTTGCAACAGCCACAGTGACTCCAGTCCCTGGGTTTCCTCTCTGCCGGCAAAAGCTGCTGCGTCAGTTTGTGTATTTGCATGACCTGTCCTGTCCTAGGTGACTGACTCCCAGCCTGGCCCCGCCCCTCGGCTTCTCCCATTATCCTTAAAAAACAAAACCCCACTGCTGTCCAGTCGATCTTGACTCATAGTGACCCTACAGAACAGAGAGAACTGCTCCATGGAGTTTCCAAGGATGCCTAGTGGATTGGAACTGCAGACCTTTTGGTTAGCAGCAGTAGCACTTAACCACTACACCACCACAGTTTCCACTGTCCCTAAACCAAGTTCCCATTCTGTCACCTCCCTGGCTTCTAAGGCCGGTTAGGTGGTGAAAGCTGTCAGTTCTGGAGGTAGTGAGGGGCAGCTTCTTCCCTGGGGTGCCCTGCAGAGCCCCCTCAGGAGGCCGCGGAAAGGCCATAGCTGCCAGTCCGGTATGAAGTCTTTGCCCGTGGCCTCTTGACTCCTTGCTGTGACCCTTCATCTCTACTTAGGCTGGTCCCTGTCAAGTACACCCCTTTCACTTTCTCTGTTAGCCAAGCACCAACCTTTCTCGCAAGCCAAGTTCCCATCACCTCCCTGAAGCCCTTGACTCCCTACTCAGTCTCACTTCCTGCTATCCCATTGCCCACTGGGAAAACTTTGATTCTGCAATTACTCCCAGCATCAAAATAGTTCATTGGCCTTCCTAGATCCCTCATTAGACTGTAAACTCTTTGAAGGCATGAACGTTGCTTACTTTATGTATTTTACAAATAGAATCCAGCATCTGCTATGTAGCTGACACTGACAGTGGTAGGAATGGGGACACAGCAAGAACAATGCCTGTGATATCCTTAGGACTCACTATCTGTTCAAGAAATACCTTTTTCCCCCACTCCCTCAGAATGGTTTTGAGAGCTACCTGTTGGTGCCTAGATCCCAAAGCACCCAAAGCAAAACTCTGAGAAAAGGCCATGAAGAACTGTGGGGTCAGAAGTATAGACAGTGTTCTAGACAAGTCTCTCACTGTCTCAATCTTGCTCAGATGAGAACTGAAATATACTCGAAACTAGCTTAATTCAAAAAAAAAAAAAAAGATTCAGAGGTAACTCACAAAATTCTAAGAAACATTTAACAGTGGGTCCTGCCTCAAAGGCCTTCTACTTATAGAAAAATCCAGACTTCTGTGACTCCAGGCTCTATGTCTCAGACAATCTCTTGAGCATTTAGCCAGCTATTCGATGGCAGAGACAAATCTGTGTATGCATGGAACCATTTTCTTCTCGGGCACACGGTAAGACTACATTTCGTATTTTTCTCTGCAGTTCACTTGTTGTGGTATGACTACTTTCTGACCTATGGAATGTGGGCTTCATTGGTGAGGTAAGCCTCTTTCAGGCCTGGCCTGTGATGAAACTGTTTGCATTTTCCTGGAATCCAGATTTCAGAGTTGAAGTCACTGGGGTGACCTACCCAGGTCATGTTCTCTTAGTCAACCTTTTGAACCTTGTGGGAACTGGTTCCCTGGAGTCGCCTTCAGATCAAACAACAGCTTAGTAAACAGCTTACCAAAAGACGCTTACCTTGGACCTTGGAGTTCTGGAAAATTATATGCAGTTCTGCCACCAAAGATTTTCCTTACATCTCCTTGACCACTCCTCACTGCAAAGAAGTCTGAGAAAATGAGTACTTGACTTTTAATTCTTGTATAATGGGAAGGCAAGGAGTCCTGGTGGTGCAGTGATTAAAGCGTTCAACTGCTAACAAAAAGATCAGAGGTTCAAGACACTAGAGTCTGCTTCCATAGAGATTTACAACCTTGGAAATTCTAGGGAGTCACCACCAGTGGGGATCAGCTCCAAGGCAGGACAGTGATTTTTTTTTTTGAATTGAGAGTAGAAGGCAGACAAAGGAGAAGGTACCTGAGTGGAGCAGCTGTTCGAGCCAGTCCATGTTTCTGCCAAATGTACAGTGTTGTGACAGAATCTGCTAAAGGAGACTGTCATCCAGATTTGTAATAAATCTGAAGTTCAGAGTATTCAAGTTTCATTCTTTTTCAAGCACAGACATTATCAGGAGCTAACAACAGGCCACAAACTTATCACCAAAAGAAATCCTGCTGGCCTTGCCTCAACTAATTCACATCACTGGATGTGACAGGGAGGCCCTTGGCCAGCCTGACTCCATCTTTCTGCAAACAGTAGCACAGTAGGTCAGACAACAGTAGTCAAGACAGTGGTTAAGACAACCATGTTATCAACACTGAGTCCTGAGAGCTTGATTTCCCCCATGCGTTAGAATTTACCTTGCACTGGTCCTAGGTGAAGTGGCTCTTCTTTCCTCTTAAGAACATTGATTAATTGTTCTGTTTTTCCCCTTTCAGTTATTCTCTAAGACTACCTGGTGAGGTAGTTTAGATGATTATCAAACCCCAACTTGCTGGAGCCATGGAGATGCCCACAAAAAATATTGTTGAAATATCAAAAGAATTATGTGTACAGACCGGGAAAAATATTAACCAGCATCCCCCTCCTTAATCAACCTATATAACCTCCAGGCTTAGCCTATGCATGCAGGCAAGCTTTGAAGGAGCTGATTCTTCCTTGCCTCTTATATGTCAACACTCAATATATGTCCTCATTTAATCACCTGTTGCCTTTGTGACAGGAGGCACGGATCAGCAATTGCGGCTGCAGATGTCCTGTCCAAACACAGGCCCAGCTTGTTGCTGTGATTTCAAGCCAAACCAAACTGCCACTGAATTGATCCCAACTTACAGTGACCCTGTAGGACAGGGTACGACTGACCCACTGGGTTTCCAAGACTGTCATTTCTACAGAAGCAGGCTGCCACTGGTTTCTTCATAGGAGTGGGTGATGGGTTCAAACAGCCAAGTTTCTGGTTTTCGCCGAGAGCTTTACTGTACCACTGGAACTCCTGCATTGATATAATTGGCAGAGAAGTAAATGTTCTTCAGAGCCTCAGTCTAACCATCCTTGGTGTGTATAAATAGAAACGCCTGGGCCCCCAGTTTAGGCTGTCAGCCAGTTAAGATCTCAGCTCCACAGTGGAGTGGTACAGCAAGTTTCTTTAACGGTGGGGGCTCAACAAAGCAGAGAGAGTCAGATGTTCAAGCCGGGCAGCCTTGGGCAAGCCACTTGACCTCTGAGTCCATTCTCTATAAAACAGAAATGAGAAAACCACCTTGCCTTAGAGGATTGTTTGTGATGATCAGAGAAACCAGGGTGCTGTGAAGCACTTCGTAAACTTGAAGCTCAGGGCCAATACACGGGGCGGGTGCCCCACCAAGTGGCCTGTCTGAAGCTGGGAAGTTTTACTCACATTTGCTAGAAGCTCCTTGAAGGCAAGGCTCCATCCCAAGGATTCTATTATGCTGACCATATAATATTGTTGTTAATTGTCACGGAGTCAGCTCTAACTCACAGCTATCGTACGCATAACAGACAAAATATTGCCTAGTCAGGTGCTGTCCTCGTGGTCACTTGGTATGTTTGTAGCCATTGTTGGGGCCATGGTGTCAGTCCACCTCATCGAGGGTTTTCCTCACCTTCGCTGACCCACCACTTTACCAAACGCAATGTCCTTCTCCAGCTACCAGTCCCCTCTTGACAGTGCGTCCAATATAAGTGAGTTGAAGCCTCCGACAGCATTCTGTTGTGATCCATGTAGTTTTCACTGGCTAATATTCAGAATTAGCAGACCTTTCCTGCTAGTCTGTCTTAGTCTGGAAGCTCTGTGAAAAGCTGTCTACCCTTGAATGGATGACCCTCCTGGTATCTGAACTGTGAGTGGCATAGCTTCCAGCATCATTGCAATAAGCAAGTTACCACAGCATGATAAACTGACAAGGGGTGGGAGCACACAGTAGGACTCCACAAATATTTAGGGGCATTTTCAACAGTGTTACATGTTGTGAGAACTATAAGAGTGGTTAAGACCCTGGGTTTTAGACTTGGACCTGGAACCAAGCCCTAAATCTGCTACCTACTGACCGTGTGGCTGAACTGTCTAAATCTGGTTTTCACCTATAAAATACAAACAGGGGTAGCATCTACTTGGTTGGACTAGCAAGATTAAAGAGACAATCTAAGTAACTGGCTCTGGCGAACACTCAATAAGCGTTAGCTCTTGTTGTTACGTATGGAGGGATCTTAAAAATTTCACGTCACATTTTAAATCATGCTATACAATCACATTTTCAGTTGTATGTATCCATTCAAGGAGAGAAAGCCTACAGAATTTTTCTCCCTTAACTCTGAGATAATCTAAATAGATTTTTAGACTGGACGACTTAATTGTAACATAGTCCATGAAGCTATAGCCCAAGGGTAAACACAAAGGTGATGAGGAAATTGTGCCCTCTAACACCTGAGTGGCACAAAGAGTCTGAACTCATCTAGTAACCCAACTTGGCACTTCAAACCCTTCCAGCAGTACTGCAGAAGGCCCAGCAAACTGCTTCTGTAAAGATTACAGCCAAGAAAACCCTATGGAGCAGTTCTGCTCTGTAACACATGGGGTTGCCATCAGTCAGAACTGATGTGAGTCGGGGGATTAGCGTTGGGAAGAGGGTGGCCCAAAACAGAAGCAGAGACACACCAGTCCAAGGGTCCAGTGAAGGTTACTGGAAGAGAAAGAGAGTGGGGTCTGAGATGAGTGGCTCAGCCCCTCTCTCCCTGTAGGGCAGGTTTTCTATAGTTCTAAGTTTCAGTGATGTAGTGCGGGGTAAGGGCCTTTGATGGTTGATAAGGAAAGAAAGACGGGTAGCAAGACATTCTGGTTAGGGGATGTATGGTCTGAATAAGGAAGAAGTGTTGATTAGAAGTGGAAGGGCTAAGGTTTTTTGTTGGTCAAGTTTTTTTTATAAAGGATGAGCTTTCAATCAGGAGGGTAAGGAAGACAGGCTTAAAGTTATTTATGGTTTTATGGTTATACCAGGTGGGGCATACCAGGCTGTTTTCAGCTACTGGCAGGGACCTCCCTGAATCTCAGGGACATAGTCCTCTCAATGACTTCCCTGAATTTCAGGGACAGAGTTCCCTCAATTTGGTTTTTGGTTAACAACCACACAGAAGAAAACTAAGGTGCCACAATAAGCAAACACTGAGACCTGGAGGTGCAGTCTACAGGTGGTAATAACAGCTGGTGGTAGTTAGGGCAAAATCCTCAGGCCATTCCAGCAAACAATTTCAGGAAACTCAAGTTGGCAATTTAATCCAATTTTAAAATGTTGGCAATGTAATCCAGTTTAAACAGAAGACTTCTCTCCCTCAGCTCTAAAGCTCTTGTCTCAACTACTTCTCCACTCAAAATTCCCATTTAAGTGCCATTGTTCCTAATACCTCTGTACCGGAAACAATAAAGGAATAAGACACATAGAGGAGCAGAAGAGGTAAAAATATTGCCTTTCTTGCTGCTGTAGCTTGGTTAGAGGATATTGCACTGGGTCTGGTAATTGGATGGGTTGTTAACGTAGCACCTATGAATTGAGCTTACTCATCCAACACAAGGCCATGCCCACTGGGAAAGGGCTTTCCCTGGAAATAGCCAAGAAAAGGCCAAGGACGTGCTTAGGCCCAACTCCAAACTCACCAACCAATCAGGCAGTCATGTCTTGGCCACTCTCAAGAGGAAAGCCAGCACTGGTACTTTTAAGAAGTGTGACACAATGTGGAGGAGTTTCTTTCCAACACTCCAACTTCACCTCTACATTTAACTGGGGCTGAATTGAAACTGGAGGCTGAAAAAGCCTCCGTGTAAGGGGTTCTCAAGATCAGAGGCCTAAGCGGCTTTGTTTCTGATCACCTCCAATTCACAGCTGAAAGACAGGACCTCCACATTCTACAAGCCCCAGGCTGCAACTCTAGGGTGAGGCCCTTGAAGGCCCCACTATAGATTCAGTGAACTCTAGGCAATACTTGAGTCCTTTTGTTTTGATAGTTGAACTCTTAACAATAAGAGTTAGGCAAGACAGGGAAGTCATTTGTGTTTAAGCTTTCTTCTTTCAGACTGCTGGCAAGATGATGTCTAACACCACTTTGTTTCCTTGATGGCCAGTGATGGCTTGGCAGGTTGTGAAGCAGAGGGCTTCCACTCAGTTCACTTCCACCCAGGGGACACTCTCCACGTGCCCCTCCCAACTGCCCTCACTGTTCTCACACAACTTCTGTGTTTCTTTGTGTTCTCCGCAAGACCCATGTGACTGCACTCCTTTTTTTTCCTATATAAACTCCCGGGTTCAGCCTGCCCAACTAGGACAGCGCTGGAGATTTGAATATGTCTATCCCCCATGTTCTAGCTGTCAGAGCACGATTAATAAACTTCCTTTTGATCACTCACCCTGAAGACCTGTCTCAGAGATTGGCTATTTGGGGCAGGTAACAAGAAACCTGGAGTTTTGTCCAGTAACAGAACCAATGAAATTGGGGTTGATAATTTTACAGTGCCACAGCCCTCCGCAACCAAGAGCTCTGGGAGCACATGGGGTGTTGTCAGTTCTCAGTCACCTGCCTGCTGCTTTCAGCGACAGTGCAGAAACCCCCTTCTGGACTCGCTCCCCTGGGAGTCCCACCTCCCCTACATCGTGTTAGCTCTGTATCTAGATATTGCCAGTAAAAACACCTTTACCCAATTCTCAACTTCTTAGAGGTAGGCCATGATTTGCCATGCCTGCCCTGGCTCATAGCAGACTTCACAGGAGTGTAGTGATTATGGAATACAACAGACTCGTATTTGAACCCAGGACTCTCTGTGACACAGGGAAAGTCATGCCAGTTCTCTGAAGCTCGATTTCCTGATCTGTAAAATGAAGACAATACCTATTTCATAGGGTTGATGTAACGGATAAAAAATTATGTATAAGTAGTATCTGGGACACCTAGTAGGTACTCAGTAAAATGTGGCTGTTGCTCAATTAGGGTCCATGACTTGCAGCAGTCAAGCCAATAAAATGTATCCTAATCAGAAAGTTTATTAGGAGGTATATGCCCCTGAGAATCTGACAGTAGTGTAAAGTCTATGTAGCCATGAAAAGCAATTTTACATTATAACTTACACAGAATTTTTACAAGGGATAGAAGTGCCTTTGTAGCATGCAAATGGCATGGCCTGAGGAGCTATTCATTATAAGATAGAGACAAAACCAAAAAACTAAATCCAGTGCCATCAAGTCAATTCAGATTCATAGCAACCCTGTAGGACAGAGTACAACTGCCCCATAGAGTTTCCAAGGAGCACCTGCTAGATTTGAACTGCCAGCCTTCTGGTTAGCAGCTGTGGCACTTAACCACTGCACCACTAGGATTTCCAAGATAGTGGCAAAAGACTCTTGATCAGACTAAAAAGACACACGCTAGACATCTTATCAGGCTAAAGACATTCATGGCAGACACCTGGGCTCTAATCCCTGCGGGTGCAGGGGGGTCATAAACCACAGGTGGATGGACAAACAAAATGAAGTTATTAGCATCAGATCAAAACAAAAAACAAAATTATCTGCATCAGATCAAAACAAAGTCCTTAACAACAGTATGAGGAAAGGAGAAGGCAGACGGAAGACAAACTTTCAGGTTCATCACGTTGTTAGTTATCTTATGCTCTCAATCACCCATTTTGTAAAGGAGAAAACATGCTGAGGAGTCGTAGGGTTAATGGCTATGGTTATAATGCAATCACACATGGATTCCTTAAGTCACCATTAGTTCCTGGTGAACTGATGTGGAAGATGGAGCAGGAAGTACTGCTCCTAGAAAACCAAATTTACTCCAGATAATATAGCAAGGGACACACCTAAGAAGCTCCTTAACTGTTATCCTGTCCAAGATTATGTTAGGTATATAGAGAGGCTACCATGTGTGAGACACAACAACCAGAAGCATAGGTGCTAGTATCTCCATTTTCCAGCTGAGGAAACTGAGGCACATAGAGGTGAAGAAACTTGCTTGAGGTCCTGTGGCTGCTCAGAGCTCACATTCCAACCAGGCAGGGCTCCAGCACCCAGCCCTGTCACTCTTCCTCCCTAGTTTCCCAACAGTTCCCCCCAGCTCTCAGTGCAAGGCCACCATCACCACAGCCTCTGACCTCCCATCATTCTTCCTGGCAGGGGACTGACTTAATTAGATGTTTATGCCACAGTTCAAGGGCTCACTTATTCTGGGAAGCAGAAGACAACCTTTTACTTATTACTGATCTGAATTAGCCATTGTGTTGGTGTGGATCTAGGGGTCAAGGCATTCCCACCTCCCTTTCGTACACCCACTCTTTCAAAAAAGTTTCTAAAAATTGTGGTCCAGCCCTTATTCTTGTTTTATTTGATAGATGTGTTTCCTACATACTTGCAGAGTAAGCAAAAAATTTTATAAACGAAGTCTGCGAGCAATAGCAGCTTGCTGAAGAATAAAACCCCTAAGTTTAAGGTCACTGGTATGACTCTCTCTTTGACTGCTCAACAGCTTATCTCCCTATCTCCCACTTAGTAGCATCAAGACTCAGTTTTAGAAAACTATCCTTTCTTCAATGTGCCATGGCTCAAAAGTGGGTAACTTGACACGAGACAGGCTAGTCATACAGTCTAACCTTGGAATCTGTTCTCAAGGGAGAGTCCTGGGACTGCTCAACTCCTGGCTTTTGGAAGTCAAGGTGAATTCCCCTATGAAGTTAAAAAAAAAAAATTCATTTTCTGCTTAAGTGGGTCAGAATTGGTCGCCATTCCTTAGAACCAGAAAATCCTATATGAAACAGCTGCTTTCCTCAGCTAGTGGCTATGGACATGGTTAGTGCTACCCCAAGCAAAGAAAAGCTCACAGAGGAAAGAGTCACAGCAGGTATTCTGTCTTGGAACAAAGAATTAAAGATGATGCAAGGGAAACCACTGAGCCAACAGATCACAGAAGACCAAGGTAATGCAGCCTTTGATGATGCAATCTCTATTGGTTAATATTCAAGTGATGGCCATCACAGAAGAGAACTGGTACTGCTCGACATCTCTTCCATCAGTTGCTAACACTGGGTATACTGCATAAGCATCTATCCTTCTGTGCCAGTAATCACACTCAGATCCGTTTGATTAGATTGCATTTTCAAAAAGATGTCTTTAGTTCTTCCAGTTTGTCTAGCAGGTTATATGATCAAGGGGTTAAAAAAATTCTTAATTTCATTAAGAATTCTATTTTCATATGCAAAAGTCACGCAATCTTGTCAGTCAAAAACAGACAAGATCATAAGGATAAAAACATCACTAAGCCTACAAGATCTTGAGAATTAGTCACCAGTGCCCACAGGAGAAAGGAATGACTTCACCCTCCTGAAAGGGTCGCTGTCGTTTTTTTAGGAAACCAGTGTTGCTTACTAGAAAGCCTCAAGGTTTTTAGTTATGATTATAGTCCTTACAATCTGTGCTAAATCAGCAGCGAGTCAATAAGCTCAACAGGCAAGTCAAATACATGCTTGCACATTTGCTGCTGTTAATGATGATGTTTGGAAGTCCCAAACTATACACATACATACACAGTCTTCCTACCAGTAGCATTTAACATAAGCATATTTAATGCATGTAACATAAAATAATTATTCCTTAACTGTAGCAAAGCCAAGATATTATACCACTAAGGAGGAGGGAGAGAGAAAAATAGCTTTAACATATTATTAATTTATATTGTTGATTTTTCTAGTCAAAGACTGTAAAGCCCATACCAAATTTAGGAGTGAAATTTTTCAGCCACTGGTACGTCTCTGGTGGCATGGTTGTTAAGTGCTATGTCTGCTAACCAAAAGGCTGGCAGTTCCAACCTGCCAGGTGCTCCCTGGAAACTGGCAGTTCTGCTCTGTCCTGTAGTGTTGCTATAGGTCAGAATCGACTCTGCAGCAGTGGGTTTGGTTTGCATTGATACATCTCCAAAAGGTTAATTTTGTGTTTCCATGTCCTCCCTTCTGGAAAGCTTACCCTCCCTCTTCCTTGCCAGACACCTTCTGGGTAAGATACACAGTCATTCTAAACACTCTGCATTAACAATCTCGGGGCCGTAGCTGACGGCCCACTGTCCAGATCATTTACCACATCTACGTGGCAACACAGCAGCCGTGAACAGAAAGCATGAAATCATTCCATATGAAAGAGAATGTTTAAAAAAAAAAAGGTCCTTCTCACCCTCCAGGCACCCAAACTGCACTGATCATACTATTTAACTACAGTTCAAGGAATGAGAGAGGACATAAGACTGCAAAGAAGCTATTTAAGCTGTTACTCCAAAGAGCAAAGAAGGAAGCATGTGACTTAGTTCCCACATCACGTCTTCTTCATGCTTAAACTTCCTCCCCCGATGGGGCTTCTTCATGGAGAATGACTGGTCCTCAAAGTCTCTCAGTGTCTTCTTAGCCAAATGGCTCAAGCTAATCTCATTCTTTTTTAATAGCATCTGCGTGGAAAAATAAAGCCTTTGAAATGAAGTGGCACAGAAATGGCGACTACACAAAAATGAGTTTAGAAGAAGCCTTCTTAGTGTGAATTTAGAGGCCGAGGTTCCAGGCTGCCACCAGCAGCGGGGCCACTAGCAGAACGGTTTGTCCTGAGGAGGTCATCCCAGGATGACCATTACACAGGTCCTTCTGGCAGCACCTGTACTGCAGCTCGTTCTCCATCCAGGCTGCTGAAAGATTCTCGAAGGTGCAATCTGAAAACTTCCAGCACATGTAATACAGTCTTGAAGCTGTAAGGAAACATATAAAACAGTGGTAAGGAAGCAAGTGAGTCAAGTTCTGAGCCTGCCTTTAAATCCTCAGTTCTACTTCTCAAAACTCAGTCCTGTGCAATTAGAGACATCCACAAAGAATGCTGCTCCTTGTTGCATTGTAAAAAGGAAACAGTTAAGTAGATGGTAATACAGCTCACTGTAAACAAACTCTCCCATAAAACAGAAGTCTCATCACAGGCATTACAGTTGTGTATGATAGGCAGAGGCACTCATACTGCCACTTTAAAGGGAAATTTGGTAACATCTACTAAGATTTTAAACACAAGCATTCTTTGATCCACTCAGGAATTTATCCTGTCAAGTTACGTGTAAAAGAAGTCAAAATATATGCTGACGGAGGTTACTGTGGCATCATCTGTAGCAAACTGAAAACAAGTGTCTTTTAATTTTCAAAACTGTGTTTAAAGGAATTGTGGTAGAATTACATACCATGAATTCCATGCAGATAAGGAATAGCAATGCCTGTAATAGCTGTCTTGGAAAAATGTTTAAGATATTGTATAATAACAAACAAACCAAAATCCATGATACAGAAATAACAGATGAACTGGAATTCACTCAAATTAAAAATGTTTGTGTTTAAAAGACACTATGAAAAAAGTGAATAAACAACCCAGAGGCTTGGAGTAAATATTTATAAATCATATATCTGCAGAGACTTCTATGAAGAATACATAAAGAACTCCTGAACTCAACAGAACAATGGACAAAGGATTTGAGTAGACACTTCTCCAAAACATATGTGCATGCTAGATGTTGGGGATTTAGAGTTATCAAAGGTATGATCCTCATCCTAGAATCATTTTCTTACTTTCTGTACTGGAAGGAAGAAGTGTAGATGCCTAGTCCTTATTTAAGGATTATAACAAACTTATCCAGTTCAATTCACAGCTCATAACAAAATAGTTAGTTTTAAGTTTATAATTGCAAATGTAACTGTCCCATTCTACTTCCTTAGAGAAATTCCTTAGAATTTCTGGATTACAGTTTAATGAAGTTTGCTCAAGTGGTAGAGTACAGATAGATTGTTCCAGAAATGACTCCACAAGCATTTAAGTGAATGCTTCTAATATTGCTGCCATTGAATAGGACCAAAAAAAAAAAAAAAAAAAACCCCACAGCCTTCTAACTCATAGTGACCATAAAGGACAGAGTAAAACTGTCCCACAGGGTTTTCAAGAAGCAGCTGGTAGATTTGCGTATTCTGTCTGGTGAGATCCACATGTGAAGTTGCATTTATATTGTTGAAATACAGTATCCATAACAAAGTCGGTCTTGCAGACTTTTTGGTTAGCAGCTGAATGCTTAGCCACTGTACCACCAGGGTTCCTTAAAGGACAGTTACTGCCGTATGTAATAGTAATTAAGGATTGGAACTTGTAAAGCATTACAACTACTGGAGTCTTAATTAAGGAAGCCTAACAGCTTTGGGAGAAGTTACAGTAATTTATCGATAATTGCTCCCAATTAATCATTTACTATGTGTTCTGCAGTGTATCAAGCACTTTACATGTATTATCATGTATAACACTTTATAAGGCAATGAGAAGAGAGGATTTTATAATGGTGTCTTTTCACCAAAGCCAGTATCAGAATCACATGAATAATCAGAATGTGTAATGTATTAGGTATAAATCAGGAAAACTGGAAATCATCAAAAGTGAAAAGAAATGCATAAACATCAATATCCTAGGCTGAAATAGACTAGTACTGGCCATTCTGAATCAGATGATCATATGATCTACTATGCCAGGAATGACAACTTGAAGAAGAATGGCATTGCATTCGTCATCTAAAAAACATTTCAAGATCTATTCTGAAGTACAATGTTATCTGTGATAGAATAATAGCCATATTCCTACAAGGAAGGCTGGTTAATATGATTATTACTCATATTTATGTACCAACCACTAAGGCCAAATATTAAGAAACTGAAGTTTTTACCAACTTCTGCAGTCTGAAACTGATTGAACATGCAATTAGGATGCACTGATAATTACTGGTGACTGGAATGCAAAAATTAGAAACAAAGACAAAGAATTGGTAATTAAAAAATATGGCCTAGGATAGAAATGATGCCAGATATTTCATGATAGAATTTTTCAGGAAAGGACTAACAACTTCTTTGTTGCAGATACTTTCTCTCAACAATATAAATGTGACTTCACATGTGGACCTCACCAAACAGAATACAACGTGAAAATCAAGTCAGCTACGTCTGTGGAAAGAAATGATGGAAAAACTCAATTACCATCAGTGAGAACTAGGCCAGGGGCCAACTTTGGAACACATCATTCATCAATTGTTCATATACAAATTCAAGGTGAAGCTGAAGAAAATCAAAATGAGTCCACAGGAGTCAAGCACCACCAGGAGTGTATCCCACCTGAATTCACAGACCATCTCGGCAATGGATCTGATGCAATGACTGAAGAGCTGACGAGTGGTGGAACGACATCATGCATGATAATACGTGAAGAAAGGAAGACTCATTAAAAAGACGTGAAGGAAGAAAAGACCAAAATGGATGTCAGAAGAGACTCAGAAACTTGTTCTTGAATATTGAGTATCTTCGACGGCACTTGGCTTGGCTAATGCAAATGAAAGAAATGAGCAAGTAAAGAGCTGTAAAGAAGATTTCACAAAGCAGACCTAGAAGACAAAGTAAGGTGTTACAGTGCCATACACAAAGACCAGGAGTTAGGAAAGCAAAAGGGAAGCACATGCTTGGTACTTCTCCAGCTGAAAGAACTGAAGAAAAAATCGTAAGTCTCCAGTTGCAATACTAACAGACTTTACAGGGAAAATGTTTTTAAAAAACAGGAAGCATCAAAAGAAGAGGAAAGAAATACACAGACTCACTATGCCAAAAAGAGGTGGTCAACATTCAACTATTTCAAAAGGTAGCATATAATCAAGAACCCATGGTACTAAAAGAAAGAAATCCAAACTGCACTGAAGCCATTGGCAGGAGATAAAGGGGGAAAAAAAACGCTCCAGGAATTGATGAAACACCACCTGAGGTGTTTCAACAAATGAATGAGGCTCTGGAAGTGCTCACTTATCTAAGTCAAAAAATTTGGAGCACATCTACCTGACCAACCAACTGGAAGAGATCTTTATTTATGTGTACTTCAAAGAAAAGTGATCCAACCAAATGCAGACATTATGGAAGAAGATCATGAATATCACATACAAGTAGTATTTTTTGAAGATCATTCAAAAGCAGTTGCAATAATACATTGACAGAGAACTGCCAAAAATTCAAGCCGCGTTCAGAAGAGGACATGGAACCAGGGGTATCACTGCTGATGTCAGATGAATCACGGCTGAAAGCAGAGAATACCAGAAAGATCCTTACCTGTGTTTTATTGATTATGCAAAGGCATTACACTGTATGGATCATAACAAATTATGGATAACACTGGGAAGAACGGAAATTCCAGAACACTTCACTGTACTTATGAGGAACCTGTACTTAGACCAAGAGGCTGTTGTTCAAACACAACAAGGGGATACTATGTAGTTTAAAGTCAGGAAAGGTCTTCATCAGGGTTGTACCCTTTCACCATACTTATACAGTCTGCATGCTGAGCAAATAATGAGGAAGACTCATTAACAACCAGAGATATGGAGAGGACACAGCTTTGCATGCTGAAAGTGAAGAGGACTTGAAACACTTACTGATGTAGACCAAAGACCACAGACTTCAGTATGGGACTACACCTCAACATCAAGAAAACAAAAATCCTCACAACTGGACCAATAAGCAACATCATAATAAACAGCAAAAAAGCTGAATATATCCAGAACTTCATTCTACTTGGATCGACCATCAATTCCCATGGAAGCAACACTCAAGAAATCAAAAGATGTGTTGCATCAGGCAAATCTGGTACAAAAGACCTCTTTAAAGCATTAAAAATCAAAGATGTCAACTTGAAGACTAAGGTGCACCTGACCCAAGCCATGGTGTTTCTATTGCCTCATACATATGTGAAAGCTAAACAAGGAAGAAGAAAGAAGTGACAACTTAGAACTGTGGTGCTGGTGAGGAATACTGAATGTACCATAAACTGTTGGAAGAACGAACAAATCTGTCTTGGAAGAAGTACAACCAAAATGCTCCTGGGAAGAGGAGGGGACAGGAGATTGTTAAGAGGATATGACACATACAGAATGGAAAGGAGGGGTGTGCTGTCATGGGGCAAGGAGAACAGAAGGAGCTGCAGACAGGTTGGCATCCTAATTTAAATCAGATTGTACACTTCCAATCACAATAAAAAAAATGCTCCTTACAAGTAAGGATTGTGAGACTGTGTCTTGCATATTTTGGAAATGTTGTCATGATGGACCATTCCCTAAAGAAGGACATCATGGTTGGTTACGCGCAGGGTCAGCAAAAAAGAGGAAGACTCTTAATGAGGTGAATTGACACAGTGGCCACAACAACGGGCTCAAGCATGACAGATTTATGTGGATGGCGCAGGACCAGGCAATGCTTTGTTGTGTTGTACACAGAGTTGCTATGAGTTGGAACTGACTCAACAGCACCTGACAACAACCCAACAACAAGGTCAACACTGTCAGACACTCCTGCTGGGTTCTGTGGATTCTGTGGTTGTTGGTAGGTGCCATCAACTTTTGCTCATAGCAAACCCATGTGGGAGTAGAACTGCCCCACTGGGATTTTAAGGTGTAAGTTTACCGGAGCAGATTGCCAGGTCTTCCTCTTGCAGAGCCACTGGACAATTTTAATTTTTGTTCACTTACGTGGCATTTTCTCTCTCTGGGGAAATTAATCTTCTGTCACCTTTTCCTGACGTTATAGGTCTCCTGCCCCTTCCAAAAGCTCTTCTGCTATGTTTACCACTCATTTATGTGGACACTGGGAAAGGTTTGTGGTGGAGGATGTAGAGGAAAAATAGCCTTGAGGGATGTTTTTACTTTTATATCTTAGAAATGTAAGTCTGAAGATTTTACCTTCTACACTAGGGAGACCCTGGAATTGCCACTCCTCACCAGTATCATTCATATACACAGATTTAATTCAGAACCATACCTCAGCAAGAAATGTGGCTAGTTTCTTTTCCCATCCACCATTTCCTACACTCTACTCTAATAGGTTTTATGGAAATGAAAATTCTATAATCTAAGCAATTTGGAAAACAGAGTTAGACAGGACTTGTTGATGTTAACCACTCTTTAGCCCCCACTCATGAGCACACTGTTCTATAGGGCCACCGAGCCTTGGGCCTATTGTTGCTTCTGCCAGATCACCCTTCTCCTCTTAGTCCTCTTACCTCTTACTTGCCCTTCAAGCTCAGCTTGAGCACCCTTAGGACCTTACCAAGCATGAAAAGTACTGTCAAATACTCATTACACATGGAGGCCACCTGGAAAGACTGGATAGTAGGGATCCTATGGTATCTAGTGCAGAGCTATAAATAACTGGGTTCCACCAATGACTGCCCTGACAGGGAACACCACAGAGAGTCTCTGATGGTGTGGGAGATAATCGGAATGCAGAACTCAAATTCTAGCAAAAAGACCAGACTTGATGGTCTGGCTAAGACTGGAAGGACCCCACAAGACATAGAATTTGTGTTAGCCCATAACTAAAACCATTCCTGAGGCCAACTCTTTAGACAAAGATTGGACTGGACTATAAAACATAAAGTGATACCGGGGAAGAGTGTGCTTCTTGGCTCAAGTAGATCCAGGAGAGTAGCTGGGCAGTTTCTGTCTAGAGGTGAGATGAGATGGCAGAAGGGGACAGGAGCTGGTTGAATGGACACAAGAAATACAAGGTAGAGAGGAGGCGTGTGCTGCTACATTGGAGAGAGAGCAACTAGAGTCACATAACAATGTGTGTCCAAGATTATGTACAAGAAACTGACTTAAATTGTAAACTTTCACTTACAGCACAATAAATTAAAAAACAAAAAGTAATCTGGGACAACTGATCAGGCCATGATAACTTTCATTGTCCTTTCTTCATTTTGTATCCCTAGCACCTAGCTCACACTACAGTACACAGCAGGCTATCAAAAGTTTGGGAGGCAGTACAGTGGAGCAGTTAGGAACACAAACTGTGCAACAGGTAGATTCCTATGTTCAAATCCTGACTTAGTTACTTGACCTTCATCAGCTGCTTAGTCTGAGCCCAGGTTCCATCAAACAGGAGTAAAAAATCATACTGACAAGTTGCTGAAAGGCCTTAAATAAAACAGGTATCAGAAGTGCTTAGTCAATCTACTTATATAATGCAATCCCAATACAAGTTCCAGCATCATTTTTTAATGAGATGGAGAAAGAAATCACCAATTTGGTTTGGAAAGGGAAGAAGCCCCAGATAAGTAAGGTACTACTAAAGAAGAAGAACACACTGGGAGGCCTCTCATTACCCGACCTTAGAACATACTACACTACCACAGTGGTCAAAACAGCCTGGTACTGGTACAAGAACAGACAGATAGATCAATGGAACAGAATTGAGACCCCAGAGATGACACCATCTGCCTGTGAACAGTTGATATTTGACATTAAACTAGTATAAAAACAGTATCTTCAGCAAATGGTGCTGGCAAAATTGGATATCCATCTGTAATAAACTGAAACAAGATCCATATCTTACACCTTATACAAAAGCCAACTCCAACTGGATAAAAGACCTAAATATCAAACCTAAAATGATAAAGCTCATCCAAGAAAAGGTAGGAACAACAATGGAGGTTTTAATACACAACATGGACAGACCTCAAAATCTGTCAAACCACAATCAACAGAAGAAAAAATAGATAAATGGGAAATATTAAGAATCAAACACTTTTGCTCATCCAAAGACTTTATTAACAGAATTAAAAGGAAACCTACAGAATGAGAAAAAATATTTGGCAACTCTATGTCAGACCGATGCCTGATCTCCACAATCCATAAAATACTACAAAATATCAATACGAAGAAGATAAATCATTCAATTAAACGATGGGCAAAGGAGATGAACAGACATTTCTCTAAAGAGGAGATCCAGGCAGCCAAAAAACACATGTGAACATGTTCATGATCTTTAGTTATAAAAGAAATTCAAATCAAGACTACAATGAGATACCTTCTCACCCCAACAAGGTTGGCCAGGATCCAAAAAACACAAAACAACAAATGCTGGAGAGGCTGTGAAGAAAGTGGAACTCTCCTACACTGTTAGTGGGGTTGCAAAATGGTCCAGCCTCTTTGGAAAACAATCTGGCACTTCCTTAAAAAAATGGATAGAGATATACCATTTGACCCAGTAATTCCACTACTTGAAATATATCCTACAGAATCAAGGTCTTTCACACCAACGGACACATGCACAAGAATGCTTATCGCAGCACAGTCCACGATAGCAAAAAGATGGAATCAACCCAGATGCCCAAAAACAGAGGAATGGATAGGTAAACTATGGCATATATACTCAATGGAGGACTATGAAATGATAAAGAATAATGATGATTCCAGGAAACATCTCATGACCTGGTTTCAACAGGAAGACATAATGTTGAGTGAAAGTAGTCGGCGACAAAAGGACAAATATTGTATGAGACCCCTATGATAAGATCTCAAAAACAGACTTATGTATAGAAGAAAAGACTCTTTGATGGCTGCAAGGGAGGAGAGGAAAGGAGTGTGAGGGGGGAAGGGTTTAGATTAGATAGTTGGTAGAAATCTGGTTGGGTGAAAACAGTGATAGCACACATTAGAAACAAGAACAATGTTAGGTGGACTTCAGCATAACTTGAATACTCCTTCCATCTTAACCCAATATTGCAAGGACAGTGTAGCTGGGCCAGGGGGCAGGGGACCATGCTCTTAGGTGAAATCAAGGCCAATTGGCACAACTAGCATTTTGCTAAGAGGGCTCTCTGTACCCCGTAATGGTGAGTGGCATCTGGGGTCTTAAAAGCTGCCAAGCTGCCATCCGAGGGCACAGCAAATGGTCCCAACCCAGCAGGAATGGATGCTCACCGAGGACCAAAATGACATGGGGTAAAGACAACCAGAAGATAGAGAGACCAACATGAGTGGGTGCCTACATCAACTTGGGACCAGAAGAACCAGATGGTGCCCGGCCACCACCAGTGATAGCTGCGATGGAGCTCACTAGGTTGACTCTCACTGGCAACACAAGAATAAAAAGGGGTGCACCCTAAGATCTCCACTAAAAAAGACCACAACTGATGGTCCAGCAGCTTCAGGGTTCCCCTGGGAGCATGGCCCCTGGCCCTGATGCTGCCCTTGCCCATAAATCATACTGAAGGTCCACTCTTTGGACACGAATGGATTGGACTTGGTGATGTAGAGTGACCATATATTGGATGCACTTTATGGTTCTATGCATCTGTAGGATGTCATCCAGCTGACCTCTGGCTGGAGTAAGGGGAGTAGGTGGAGAGGAGGGGAAAGAAGACTGTTGGGAGAATGAGACATGTATGAAGCAGAGAGGAATAGTGTGCTGTCACCGGGCAGGGAGAGCAGTGGAAGCTGCATATAGGTGGGCATGTAAATTTATATGGGAATGTACATTTTCACTGTCATAATAAAAAAATAAATTAAAAAAAAAAGAAGTGTTTAGTGCCCAGCACACAACCAGTGTTAATAAATGATAGCTATTACTTATTTGAATACAAGTTGAATGAGAAATAGGGTTGTACAGTCTTTTTCACAAGTTCTCATCTTACCAAAGGCAGAAGGGAGAGGCTCTTACCAGCTCTGAAAAAGAGACACGAATCCGCAGGATAGGTACAATTGGTGGTGTAGTTGCAGGGGACACCTACTGCAACACAGCTGTAGCATGTCAGGCAATAACCTAGAGCAGGAAGAAAGCCAGTCAGGACCTGTTAGAACAGCACCCAAGTGGACCTTTTGGCAGTAGAGAGAAGCTGCTGTCTCCATTAGTATAGGGTAGAAGTTGCCTGTCTCCACCCCCACACACATTCACAGTGGACAAATTTTTGCAGGCTCTAATTACACTTCCAGCATTTCTGAACCTTGATACAAGTGCAAATGTAATTTCCCTATTTTAAAATTCATTTAACTGTGCAAGAAGCTTCCTCCCAACCTTCAACTGGAAGCAATTACCTACAGTGCAATGACATACTAAAAGGAAAATAACAAGAGAAATTGAATACAGTAAGTGCCTTCCCAAAGACGAATATGCTCACTTAAATCACGTGGTCAAGGACTGATAGTATTTGGCAGTACCTATCTGTGCAAAAAGACATGTTCAAAGATGCATATGTACAGATTGCTAATGCTCATCACATATCAGCATCACCAAATAAATATTTGTAATCAATTTGATGACAGGCAACACTAACTTTGAACCCCAATTAAGCCAAATCTTATCCTCCCAGAATTCCATTCTCATTGATGGATCTCTGTTACAAACAATTGTACCCAGCGATTAAATTTTAAATAACATAATAAAAAATTTGTGGAAAATTCTTATATGAAATGTGGTGATTGAGGTTGTGTGTCGACTTGGCTGGGCTATGATACTTGGTGGTTTGGCAGTTAGGAGGCAGTTTGGCAGTCGTTTGATGTTGTGATCACTTCCATGATAAGATTTGATATAATGTGATCACCTCCACAATGGAATCTTCTGAGTGGCAGATTCAGTCGGAAGGGTGTTTCCTTGGGGGTGTGGCCTGTATCAAATGTAAGTGGACATTCTGGCAAAGATCACTGACTTTTGCTAGCTGTAGATCATCTGAACTCTAGTTCCCGGGACTTTAGCTAGCAGTTTGCCTGTGGTCTGGCCTGCTAATCTTGTGATTCATCATCTTCATAGCCTATGAACAAGAGCCTTGCTCTCTGATCTGCTGATCTGCTGATCTTGGGTCTGACAGGCCCCATGCCCACAAGAATCAGGAGAAACCTGTCTTAACCTGTGGACTTTGGGCTTTCCAGCCTTACAACCATGTGAATTATTTGCTTGGTATGAATCCATCTCTATACATATATATTTATGCTTTTCGGATCTGACTCGATGGCACTTGGCTTGGCTTGCTTCTTTAAAAACCTCAGCCTAAGACATGGAATATCTAGAACATGCAAATGCATAGAGAACAAGGTTTATTAGCGGTTATCAAGGGTGAGAAGAAGATGGAAAGACAGAGTCATTGTTTTGGAGCATAGATTACTATTTATAGTGACAGGAAATCCAGCAATGGATACTGGTGATGGTTGTACAACATGATTAATGAAATTGCTGTCCCTGAATTGTATATGTAAAAATGTTGAATTCGCAGATGTTACATATATTTTTACCATAGTTAAGTTTTCTTATGGTAAATTGTTTTCTTTCTTGCTGTTTACATAAATATCTACATAATATCCTTGATTTTCACTCTTGGTCTATAAATTTTATTTAGTATGTGACCCATGGAATAAGGTACCATCACTGAAGGCTGTTTCCTGGTAAGAGGCTGATCCATCTCCAGAAATATACAGTCAGGGGCAAGACATCAACTACATAGTATAAACCCACGTGAGTGGAGCACCATGTACAAGCAGAAACACTAAAGAGGAAGAGAAAGGGTCACCTTACAAGAGAACCAAATTGCTTCCACTTCCCTAATTTGAAAACTGGATAGGGATTTAAAGCTTAACTTCATTCACGTTCTTAGGATTCATCTTTGCCAGCCAGACATCAACTTTTGCTGGACTTCCTTCCTCCCTCCCTCCCTTCCTTTCCCTTCTCCCTCCCTTCCTTCCCTCTCTCCCTCCCTCCTACCTTCCTCTCTCTCTGTTTTATGATTGTTGTAGTGGCAGAAAAGAAAAAAGATGAGTCATATTCGAACTCTGTGATGGAGAGCAGAACAGGGCAAAGGCAAAAGAAAGTATGAGTTGGAAGGAAATCCTCCTGGTTCGTGTGGGCATGTTGTTAGGTGCTGTCGAGTCAGCACTGACTCACAGTGACCCTGTACATAACAGAACGAAACACTGCCTGGTCCTGCACCATCCTCACAATCACTTTTATACACAGGTGATCTTTTTCTGCCACCTGGCCTCTGTGTGTAACCGATATTTGGCAGTACTTATTGTGCTTGTTAAAGTAGAAGGTCAGTGAAAAGATTTTTAATGAAATTGATCAAGAGTGGTTACAAAAATGGGCTCAAGCATAACAAAAATTGTGGGGCTGGTCTAGGACTGAGCAGGGTTTCATTCTATTTTACACAGGGTCGCTATGAGTCGGAACTGATTAGACTGTCACATCCTGCATCTGGCTCATGCTCATCTGACCTCTGGTTCTTGGTACTTGAGCCAGTGGCCTGCTGTACCATCAGCGCCTACAGCTACAGGAGTCAGGAGCAGCCTCCAGCCTGATGGCTGACCCATGGACTCAGCACTTCTCAGCCTCTACAACCCTGTGAGCCATTTCCTTGAGATAAATCTCTCTTCCTCTCTCTCTGTATGTCTATATATATGTATACACACACACATATACCAAAAACCAAGGCTAAACCCACTCCTGTTGAGTCGATGCTGACTTATATGATCCTATAGGACAGAGTAGAACTGCCCCATAGGGTTTCTAAGGAATGCCTGGTGGATCTGAACTGCCAACATTTTGGTTAACAGCTGAACTCTTAATCACTACGCCATTAGGTTTCCACACATGTATATACACACATACATGTGAATACGTATATATGTTCATATGCAATGCACATACATGCACGCACACACACACACACACACACACACACACGCTTCGCTTGTTTTCCTTTTCTAGAGAATCCAGCCGAAGACAGTTACACATAGGAGTGACTGTTCTCCTGGCCAGAGCCAGGGCTTATCTGGCTTGTAGGTAAACCTTTAAATAGTGGAGCCAAATCTTGTATTTGGAACTTTGGTGAGACAGAAATATTCACAGCCAACAAGTTCACTCAATGGTCAATACCTGAACAACTAAATCTTGACAGCACTGTGTTAATAGGTAGCCTCAATTATCCCTGCCCCTATGTTGCAAGAGAAAACTAAGACTAAGGAGTTAACTAACAGAGCTGGCACTCACATACAAGTTGTCAGTTCTTAAACCCAGGCATAGTTTAACCATGATGCTTTTCTATCGTACTGAGTAGGATAGAGAAGGAAACCCTACAAACTGTGAGGGAAACCTAGGTCAAGACAAGCAAGAAGTCAGTTGGATGGCTGCTTGATAGTTTAGCCACTAAACCAGATTAGAAGGAATTTGATTCTGGCCAACATGACTGGAGTGCACAGGTTTTTCCAGCAGTCTTCTCAAATCTTTGGACAGCAGCAAAGGAGGCCTTGCACGTGTGTGTGTGTATGTGTGAGCATGCGTGCATGTGTATGACACCTTAACTCTCTGAAGCAGGGCCTAAATGCCCTCTGAGATGTGTCATAGAACAGCCGACAGCCCTACCCAAACCTGCTCCATAAATAAACACAGTCTGCATGAAATAGGATACAATCAGGCCATTATAACAGAAATTACACTGGGTAGATCTGAGACAATAACGTGGGGTCATAACACAGGTAAAAGGAATCCTGGTGACACAAGAGTCAAGTACTCAGCTGCCAACAGCTCCACGGGAGGAAAGATCCGGCATCTGTTCCCATAAAGACTACAGTCTTAGAAACCCTAAGGGGCAGTTGTACTGTCACACAAGGTCACTAAGCCAAGCCAAGTGCCGTGGAGTGTACTATAAGTCAGAATCAACTCAAAGGCACACACTGACGTAACACAGGTGAACTCCATTACCACCTAGTCTGGCTAGAACTAGCAGAGGGGACTTTTTTTCTCAGAATCTCCATCTTTGGGCAAGTGTCCCTTTTTTTTTTTTTTTTTTTTAATCTGTTTTGGTGTCCTCAGTTGTGTAAGAGGGTTAACAGCACTGAGCTCTTCTGGGATGGCTGAAAGATCAAATGAGATAACCTAGGCAAAGGGTGTGGCACCTCTGTTACTATCAGTTTAACAGCACAGCCATCAGTTTTTACACCTCTGGACTCACAAGTGGAAAGCCTGGTGGCATAGTGATTAGCTATTACGGCTGCAAACCAAAAGGTTGGCAGTTTGAGTCCACCGGGTGCTCCTTGGAAACCCTATGGGGCAGTTCTATAGGGTCGCTATGAGTTAGAATCAACTAGATGGCATTGAGTTTGTTTTCATTTTGTTAGTTTGTTTCCTGGATGTGTTAGCTATATAATGTGTGTGTGAGATAAGGCTTAGAAGAATAATTACAGCTTTCCTGTGTGACAGGTAGGTAGCCTTGATGGGTTTGTTTTTTCCGTCATATTTGGAAACTAGAGGTTCACCAATGGAACCAAACCAAAAACCCCTGTGCTGTCAAGTCAGTTCTGACTCTGAGTGACCTCACAGGGTTTTCAAGGCTGTAAATCTCCATGGAAACAGGACTGCCACATGGTTCAACAGCACAGCCCCTGGTGGTTTTGCACGGCCAACATTTTGGCTAGCAGCTGGTCACTTTAACCATTGTTCCACCAGGATTCCGTAACTGAATGAAAAAACCTGCTGCTGTGCAGTCGATTCCAACTCATAGCGACCCTACAGGGTAGGTACCCACGACAAATTCTTCAGTTGTTACTGGGTGTATCTGTATACCACAGATGAGTGGTGCCAGAGTATCACTTGTCTTATTGGTGGTTTATATTACCATCTCATGTTTCTCAAAATCCGTATCACCAAAAAAAAATTTAAATACACTCAATCAGCAGGCATACATTTCAACACTGAAGACACAATATTTAAAAAACAAAAATTTGGTAACTAAAGGGATCAGCCGCCAATACGTGATAGCCACAATTGGTACTAATATTATAAGATATGCTCTAACATTGCAGAAATCTTTTTTTTTTTCCTGCAAATTATATTGCTATTTTTCTTTCTCTGCATTCACTACTCCACCTAAGCCCTGCCCAAAAGGCTGTGGTCACAGAGTTGTGCCAACATGCCACAGGCAGAAAATGACATTTTGATCCTTATGAGGAAACAAAGCAAGTAATAGGTGTCTCTAGTATCACAGAGGCAAGGCTAAGGATCATGCCACTATGGCCAGGAACTCGAGGAAAAGGTGGCCCGGGACAGGAGTGGAGAGCCACACTGGGGCATCTTTCTCTTGTGCAGTCTTCCTAGAGCTCCATGTGAGAATGTGTCTGCTATTGTTAGATGTCCTTGAGTTGCATCCTGAGTGCCTTCCCACTTGAGGGGCTCATCTACCAGCACTGTATCAGACAATGTTCTGCTGTTATTCATAAGGTTTTCACTGACTAATTTTTTTCACAAGTACCACCACGTCCTTTTTCCTTAGTCTGGAAGCTCAGCTGAAACATGTCCCATCATGAATGACCCTCCCAATACCTGAATACCAGTGGCATGGCTTCTAGGGTCACAGCAACCCACAAGCCCCCACAGTACAGCTGACAGACGCATGAAAACCTGTTTGCCTTCAATTTATTTTTTGTTTAAAATGTAACAAGAAATTACAAAATCAATGTCTCTTATCCCAACTTCAGCATTCATTTTATTTCTCTACATTGTAGAGTTTTGCCAAGTCTCCAAACTATCTTTAGCGGCACTTGTAAGTAGCTGTGAGTGCGCTTTTTTAAACAGATTGCCTTGCAGTCTTAAGACACTCCTCAAATCAATTGATGACAAGCTTCAAAGAGGATGTGATGGTTAAGGTTGTATGTTAACCCAGCTAGAACACAATTCTCAGTGATCTGGCAGGGACATTATGATGTAGTTATCCTCCATTTTGTGGTATAATGGTACGGATTGTCCCCTAAAATGTGTATCAATTTGGCTAGGCTACCATTCCAGTAATGTGTGGTTGTCCACTGTTTTGTGATCTAATGTGATTATCCTATGTGTTGAAAATCCTAACCTCCATGATAGTAATGAGGCAGAATTAGAGGCAGTATGTCAATGAGGTTGGATTCAATCTCCAAGATTAGGTTGTATCTTCAATCAGTCTCTTTTGAGATACAGAAGAATCAAGCAGAGAAGAAAGGGAACTCATACCACCAGGAGAGAAGCATCAGGAGTGAAGCATGTCCTTTGGACATGGAGTCACTGTGCTTTGGAGGCACTGTGCTGAGAACCTCTTAGACCAGGGGAAGGCTGATGGCAATGACCTTTCCCAGAGTCCACGCAGAAAGCCTTACCCTGGAGTTGGCATTCTGAATTCAGACTTCTAACCTTCTAAACTGTAAGAGAGTAAACCACTGGTTGTTAAAACCATCCACTTGTGGTATCACTGTTACAGCAGCTCTAGAGAACAAAGACAAATTTAATCACCATGGTGATGTGATCAGCCAATCAGTTTTAAGTGAAACTTCCTCAGATAATGTGGCCCGGTAAAGCCCATTGACTCTTCTCTGAATACTGTATCCACCTCATAATCATCAGACCTCTGGTTCTTGGAACTTGAGCCAGTAGCCCACTGTACTGCCTACATTACAATACCAATTCAATTCCCAGCCTCTAAATTGGTGTCTAAAGTTAAAGTGAAGGCACTGACTGGGAAGAAATGGGATCCTGAAACTTAGGGCAGACATTCAGGAAGCAGGGGACAACATGCCTCTAAATTCTACCGAGTCCCTCTACCAACACAACCAGCCCTCCTTTTCCCATAAGAAGAGATGCTGCCACTTGGCCTCCTAAGCCCCCATCCCTAGGAAGACCATTAGCCACCCGTGTCTGATGGGCTTCACCTCGCTGTACCAGAGCAGGTGCCTGAGTCATTGCCTCGGGCAAACCCTGAGGCAGACCCAAGACATTGTTAAGTGTTCTCAGACCACATTCCCACCACCCCTTTTCACTCCCACACAGGTAACTAAATTACTGATATTCCCCTAACAGTGAAGCACAAAGTGAGATCCAGGAGGAGGTATGATGCACTCTGGAAGAACTCCTTCACTTTGCTAATACGTACAAGCAGAAACCAGTTATATGTACACACATAATAGGTACACATATTACACATGTGGGAATATCTGTTAAGGGTCTGGGTGGTGCAAGACCTATAAAGCGGGATTAGTCTGAGTTTGTTGATATGAACCCACTAATTACATATTCTCCGTTCAGGGTTTCAGCTCAAGAGGTCAGCAAAGGATCTGATAGTTTATTTTGTTGTTTACAACGTCTCTGCAAGTCTAAGATTTTATGCTACGTCTGAGAATCAAGCTGAGCTGTAACAGAGTGATCAAACACACGACAGACTCAGGGCACCTTCTATTCCAGCTCCTTGTTATAAACACCGGTGACATAGTGGTTAAGTGCTAAAACTGCTAACTAAAAAGATGGCAGTTCGAATCCACCAGGTGCTCCTTGGAAATTCTATGGGGCTGTTCTACTCTGTCCTATATATGGGCCTGTTCACAGGCAGAATCAAATTGACAGCAGTGGGTTTTCCTCTGGCTTTAAATGAGAACTGTAAGCTAGATTATCCCTAAAATTTATCACAATTCCCATATTGTATAATATTGTCTATGTTATAAGAAAAATGAATCATATCTTTTCATTTTATTTATTTATTTATTTGTTGCCCCTTGCCAGTCTCAAAGGACTGAAGCAGACCTTTTAAAATTAGGTATTTCTAGTGGAAAAATCCTAAACTTAGAGCCAGAATAGCTGAGTCTGTGTTCCAGTTGTAATCTTGAACTAGTCATTCAAACTTCCATACAGAGTTTCCATTTCCTTATCCATAAATAAAAAGTGATAATAATGTTTATGATTCTTACTGACCTTCCTTTGCTGGAGTTGTAGTCTTCATAAATAAAGTAGTTGCACAGTGAATATACTTAGTAATTATAATTTTATAACAAGCTTGTATTGAGCATTTGTGCATCACTTGCCTTTATTCCTGTTATTTCACTCTACTTAAGTCATTTGAACATTTTATGAGCTCAGTGAGGAAGGTTCCAGATAGGGAAGACGGAGGCTGAGAGATCAGACTGCTATGATCTATATGGTTTTCAGTGATAGATTTTTGGAAGTAGACTACCAGACCTTTCTTCCTATCTTTGGAAGCAAGATTAGTCTGGAAGATTGCTGAAGCTTGGTCAACATCACAGCAACATGAAATCCTCCACTGACGGACAAGAATTGGTAGCACTTCAGATGCACTGACCCGTACCCATACGCGAAATCATACCCAGGTTTCCCTCCTGGAAGATGAGAATTCTATCACTTAACCACCACTGTCCCCCATGCCCAAGGTAACCCAGCTAATGAGATACAGAAGCAAGTTTCATCCCAGCTTTGTCCAAAGTCTTGTGATGATGGTGTTGCTGTTGTTGCTATAGTTGTTAGTGTCACCACACATTAGTCACTGTGACTGGATTAACTGCAGAAAACTGGCAAGCACTGAAGTGGAGGAAAGCTCTTCTGGTGTTTTCTGTTTGTATTCATGGGAAAAAATACCTTTCTGAGACGCCTGACTCTAAAGAACAAATTTAAACATCTACTGATACCACTTTTAAAAGTTAAAACTCATCAGCCACCGAAACCCCACTGTATTTAAGGACACTTCTTGTCCCCAAAGAAAAAATAAGGACATTCTGAAATTGGTACCTGCTTCATCTTAACAGGCCTGTCTCAATGACTTTTACAAGTAAACAAGATTTCACACTTAACTTGATTAAACTCTTACCATGACATTGAATTTGACACTGTCTTCAAATATTCATAAGCCACTGAATACTGCACAACACCTGCTGCATGGTTCCAGCCTGACTGCTGCTGCTGTTAGGTGTTGTTGACTCAGTTGTGACTCACAGCAACTCTACGTACAACAGAACAAAACATCACCTGATCCTGCACCATGCTCACAATCACTGTTATGCTTGAGCCCATTGTTGTAGCCACTGTGTCACTCCACCTCACTGAGGGTCTTCCTCTTCTTGGCTCACCCTCTATTTTACCAAGCACGATGTACTTCCGCAAGAACTGGTGCCTCCTGACAACGTGTCCAAAGTATGTGAGACGTAGTCTTGCCATCTTTGCTTCAAAGGGGCATTCTGGCTGTGCTTCTGTCAAGACACATCTGTTCATTCTTTTGGCAGTCAATGGTATGTATATGCAATATTCTTTACCAATACCATAATTCAAAGGCATAAATTCTTCTTCAGTCTTCCTTATTCAGTGCCTATCTTTTGCATGCATATGAGGCAACTGAAAATAGTAGGACCTGAGTCAGGCATACCTCAGTCCTTAAAGTGACAGTTACGCTTCTTATTTTAGCTATCTGGTACTGTTCTATCAGAACAGTGAATGGCTGTTCTATCAGAACAATGTTCTATCAGAACAATGAGTGAATGGCTGTAACAAGAAGTTTATTCTTACACAGTCCAGTAGGCTACAAGTCTGAAATCAGAGTGCTTGCTCCAGGGGAACGCTCTCCCTCTTTTGTCATTTCTGGAGGAAGGTACTGTGTTGAATCAGCCTTTGACCAGAGAGCATCCTGACACAGGAACTTCAGGTCTGAAGAATGTACTCTACTCCCTGTGCTGCTTCCTTGATGGCAGAAGGTTCCAGCTCTCTGTTTGGCTGCCTTTCCTTTTAATCTCCTGTAGGATGAAAGGATAAAAGGTAGTACAAGCCACACTCCAGGGAAACTTCCTTAGTAAGGGTGTTGCAGTCCCACCCTAATCCTCTTTTAACATAATCCTATTACCCACGAGCAGAGAGGAGGATTTACATCATAGGGAAATCACAAAACGGTGGGCAATCTCAAACTACTGGTAATCATAGCCCAGTCAAATTTCTATACAGATTTTTGAGGGGACACAACTCAATACGTGACACTTTTTAGCACTTTAAAGAGTTTTTTTTGCAGCAGATTTGCCCAATGCAGTCCATCTTTTACTTCTTGACTACTGCTTCATGGGTGTTGACCGTGGATTCAAGTAAAATGAAACTCTTGACAATATCAATCTTTTCTCCATTTATCTGCTTATTGGGCCAACTGTGAAGATTTTTGTTTCCTTGATGCTGAGGTATGATCCATAGTGAAGGCTGTGGTCTTTGATCTTCATCAGTAAGTGCTTCAAGTCCTCTTCACTTTCACCAAGCATAGCTGTAGCATCTGCATAATACGATATGCACATGACTTTCTTTCAGGAACCACAAGAAAACTTGACGGTGCAATTTCCTCCTATGAAACCTTAATGGTTTCTGAATTGCTTATGATTGCTGTGTTCGCAAATCAAGTAGGAAACCCAACAAAGCAGTCAAGTCTATTTCATAAGATATGAGGTCTGACAATTAAGTCCACAAACTTAATTGTTCTAAGTGCTACATATCTTATTGCTGACTGTCACTATGGTCACCTTCAAAGCAGTCCTCTTAGGAAGCTATGCATGATGCCAGCACCTGGTCCACCCTTCAGAGCAATTTTAGATCTCATTTCTGGAACAGCCGTTGCTCATGGTGGCAAGGTGGCAAGTTCGTGAACTTAATTGTATAGTTGCCTGTGAGGGAGTTTTTAGTCAGTAAACAAATAACTATACTGGAATGGCCTACCTATTCACCGGATCTGCCCCCAGTGACTTTTTTCTTTACCCAAAGATAAAGGAAATATTGAAAGGAAGACATTTTGTTGACATTCAGGACATAAGAGGCAATATGATGACAGCTCTGAGGGCCATTCCAGAAAGGCAAGCCAGAAGGGTGGACTAGGTGCAAGTACTGGTGCATAGCTTCCCAACGGGGTACTTCAAAGGCAACCGCAGTGATATTCATCAATGAGGTACACGGCTCTTTTCCTGGGCTGAGTTCACTAACTTAACTGGCAGTCGATAGGAGTAAAATCATGCTTTTCTTTGCAAAAATTAGCAGAAGACACGTAGCTTTTGTCTAGACTTCTCTCAGCCTTTTCCTTCCCCAGGGTTAAAGCATCAAACTCCGAAAGGATGAAGAGTTACCTTTTTATCAGCCCTGACAACTGTGAGATGGGAACTTAGCCTGACTGTGGTGAGAAGGAAAAATCCAGCACTGTTCCTATTTTTTTTCCTCCATGATCTTTGTTGTTTTAGATTTTGTATTTAGGTCTTTGCTCTATTTTTATTTAATTTTTGTGCATTGTGTGAGACATGGGTCTTGTCTCAGTTTTTTATAGATGGATATCCAGTTATATCAACACCATTTATTAAAGAGACTGTCTTTTCCCCAGTTTATGGACTTTGGACCTTTGTCAAATATCAGCTGCTCATAGGCAAATGTTGTTATATCTGGATTCTCAATTTCAAGTCTCTTTTATTTCCATAGTAATCATACTAATTATCAGCACTTCCATTTTACAGAGAAGGAAATTGAAGCTCTGGGAGTTTGAATGATAGTTCAAGGTTACAAGTGGGACCCAAACTCAGCTATACTGACCCTAAATTTAGGACTTCTTCCATTACAAACACCTAATTTTAAAAGTTATGCCTCCATCCTCTGAGATTTCCCAGAGACATTTGAAGGAACTAGAGATTAAGCATATGAATTACAGAATGCCAAGGGGCAAACATGGTCTCTGTCTTTAGGCAGATAGTCACATGAGAGAGGAATTAGTGTTGTCCTATGTTGTTGCAGTAGACGACAGAATTAGATTCTGGTAGAAATCTGAAGGAAAAAGAACTTAAAAACCACCAACACTATTCAACACCAAAACAGGAAGTGATGTTAGGCAGTAATCTTCTTGTTCTGAAAATGTTCTAAAAGCCTGGGTGACCCTCAGACCTGGACACTGTGGCTGAGTTTCCTGCACTGGGTGTTAATTAGCATTTGAAGATTTAAGGCTAAGGCTGAGGTTTATTATTGTTATTACATTTAGATGAAAACTAATGTTTGACCAATAGTGCTTCAGTGCTGAATCTTTTGTTTATTTGGATAGACGCTGACATTGCATCTTTGATGAAAACAGGGGAAATTGGGCACTACAGATTAGTAAGTAAACACAAGTAAGCCCATGCATACCTTGCCTACTGGGTTACCCATCTCTGGCTGGCACTGCTCACACGGAAGAAATGAGAACCACTGGATAGAAGAGAAGTATTCATTCTGTTGCTGGTTGTTAGCAGATGCTAAGACGGAGTTTGTGTGCTAGATCTTTATTAGGGGCTAACATTTATGGAGGAAGGGGAAGTTAACATAGCCCTGAGGAAAATGATAAATATATATTGTTGCTGGTACATGTGATTAAGAACTGTTTTGGGTCTTTATTTTTCTCTGCTCAGGCTGGAAAAAAACACATGTGCCAAATCAATGGCTGCATAACATGTATCTGTTTATTTGTTCTAGCAAAGGTGCCACAGTTAGTCCACAGCGTATAACTGGAACTACTAGTTGGTTGAGTTTGCTCAAGTGTGCCATCATTCTCCAGGATCCACCTGGCACGCTGGCTGCAGCTGAAGCCACCACTTGGTTGAATTTGTGGTATGCTACTATTAGCCTCCAGGATCCAGATTGCTTCTCAGAGGTGTTAACTAGGGTATTATGGCAGGTATTATACTAGCCATGGGTACATGGTACCACTGACCAGTCCCTATTACCCTGGTATGGGCAGCAGCATGGCTATGGAAAATAGCACCTGTGGAAAGCCCCGAATTTGTATCTCTGTTCAAACATCCAATTACCCTCTTTTAGATAACTGTATCATTGTATCAACTCAAAAATACAAGTCTAGCTTGTTAATCTTTTAATCAACACATTAGTGTCTTGGGCCATAGTGAATGTGATGTTGGGCCACAGTGGATGAACAGAAACTATTCAGTGGTGCCACATGCCCAGAGCTGGTACAATACTCTGGATATGCTGCTGATGTTCCTGGTGATGTAACTGGAGAGACAGTGGAGACTCTCTCCCCTGCATGCTTTAGATCCTTAAAAGTGGCACTATTTTCCATCATCCCCTCTAGATTAGGATACTGTTTGATTTAATATTTTGGCTGGATAAAGGGCAGCTTCAGAGATTTCCACTTAGTCTTTCCTGCCAGGATAGCTCTTAAGTCTTACTCTATAGCCCAAGGACTCAATGTAGGACTGTACCAATTACCAAGTATGTCACCTCTCAATTGTACATCTAAGGACTGGAGAAATGATCACCAAATATGACTGCAGACCAAGTGGACTCAATGTAAGTTGCATCATCTCTTACCTGGTCCCCACATGCTCCTACTTTAACAAGGGAGCCATCATGATGCTTCTGAACTGTGAGTATAAATGTCAACTCAGACCCCACACCCAACAGTTAGCAAAATATTTCAGTATTTGTTTTTACCAGTAGGAAACAACTAGGGGGATCATTAAAATATATGCCTTTCAGAATGTTATAAGATTCTTCCTCCTGGGGACCTATGTCTTCAGTCAATGGGTTCCAGTCTGAGAAGTGGCTCAAGATCATCAATTTTTAATTGGCGTGAATACCCTAAACCTCCTGGTCATCCATCCTTGATTTCTTTTGATGGTATAAGCTGAGCAGAACTCTTGTACTACTATGAAGTATTCTCAGTGATCAGCTCCCTTGCCTTCCATTTCAACCCTGTGGCTCATTATGAAAACTGTATCCACCAGAACTCCCATGTGGAAATCTACAACTGAACCACCATTGCCTCTTTGCATGACTCCTGGCAGTGATGAGGAAACCTTGGTGGTGTAGTGGTTAAGTGCTAGGACTGCTAATCAACAGATAGCAGTTCAAGTCCACCAGGCTCTCCTTGGAAACTATGGGGCAGTTCTACTCTGTCTTATAGTGTTGCTCTGAGTTGGAACTGATTTGATGGCAAAAGGTTTAGTTTGGCCTTTAGTACTGGTATAGAGACAGAACATAAATTAGGCCTGAGGCACTGGAGTTGTCTTAGATATCTGGTGCTACTATAACAGAAATAACACACATAGGTGGTGTCATGGATTGAATTGTGTCCCCCCCAAAATATGTGTAGCCATGTGGCTGGGCCATGATTTCCTGTATTTTGTGATGGTCCCCTACTTTGTGATTTTCCTGCACTGTATGTTAAAGATTAGGGTGGGACTGTACATCCCTTCAAGGCGACCCTGGCATACATCCCTATATGAGATCACCTCCCTGCTCCACTGGAAAGGGAGTTTCCCTGGGGTGTGGCTTGCCCCACCCTTAATCCTTCAGCCTGCAAGAGATAAAAGGAAAAGGAAGCAGGCTGAGAATTAGAAACCTCACACCATCAGAAAAGAAGCACTGGGAGAAGAGGGTGTCCTTCAGACCTGAGGTTCCTGTGCCAAGAAGACTGATGCAATACCAGACTTTCCTCCAGAGCCGACAGTGGGAAAGCCTTCCCCTGGAGCAGACATCCTGAATTTGGACTTGTAGCCTACTGGACTGTGTAAGAATAAACCTACCTTTGTTAAAGCCATCCACTCTGTGGTGTTTCTGTTACAGCAGCACTAGCTGACTAAAACAGGTGGCTTGAAGAAACAGAAATTTACCTTCTCACAGTTTAGCAGCTAGAAGTCTGAGTTCAGGGTGCTGCCTCTAGAGAAAGACTTTCTTTGTTGGCTCTGGAGGAAGGTCCTTCACTCTTTTAGCTCTGCTCCTGGGCAATATTCATGTGGCTTAGCATCTTTCTTCCCTCATCTCTGCTTTGCTCCCTTGTTCAATCTCTTTTATATCATGTAAGAGATTGACTCAAGATAACACGATCCTGCCTCATTAACATAACAAAACAACCCATTCCCAGATGGGATTATAACCACACACATAGAGGTTAAATTTTGGAAAGACACAATTCAATCCATCACAACCAAGGACCTGTAACACTGGAAAGGAAAGGAACAAAAGCCAGGCCAGGATCAGGATCTGGGGCTGAAACCTAGGCCAGTCACTCACATCAGCTGAGTCTTCCCTTTGCCTAAGGAAATGGAAGCTAACGGCTTCTGGATGGTCCAGATTCCTGTCCCAGGACTCCGGATCACTCACCTGAATAGCAAAGGACAGCCAGGATGAGCAGGAATCTGAGCAGGACAAATCCTCCTTTGCTTCCCATTGTGACTGTCTATAGAACCTAGGAAGAGATGCAGCATTGTCATGACCAAGGGAGTTTAAGGACCCAGAGGGCTTCAGGAAATGGAATGGGGAAGGAGCTAGCAGACTATAAAAGCACAGGAAATATATCATGGTGAGATATTTTAAATGAAGCTCACAGGTGGGACAGCACACAATTTCTTCTCCTGCCCCAAGATCTCAGCTTACTGAAGAAAATCTTAGTAGTCTTGGTGAGAGGTGCCAGCTACCCAGGAGTCAAAGCACACTGATCACAGAGTCAGGGCTACCTAGACCCTGCCCCAGTCCTAACCCACAGTAGCCACACTATTGTTGCTAGGTGGTCAAGTTGGTTCTGACTTGTAGCAACCCTTTATACGAGAATACAACACTGCTGCCTGCTCCTGTGCCGTCTTCACACTTGTTGCTCTGTTTGAGCCCACTGTTGCAGCCTCTGCATTAATCCATTTCATTGAGGGTCGTCTTCTCTTTTTCTGACCCTCTACCAAGCATGGTGCCTTTCTCCAGGGACAGATACTCCTGAGTAAGCTCTGGCTCCTTCAAGTTTCAGGGTTCACTACCATGCAATGAGATTATTACTGCTTTTCTGCTAGAGCTGTTTTGTCAAAAGAGAAGACAAGAAAAATCCCACCACAGCGACTGCAATTTCTCATCTGCTGGGCCCAATCTAGGATGTTGACTGTGGTGACTCTGTGATGTGGACACTTCCTCATTCAAGTAAAGGGGATTTCTGCAATCATCTTGAGAGCGAGTGCCTATTACGTTAATGTCTAGGTCTGTAGCAGTAAGCATCAGGTGAGAAGAGGGCAGTACTGACAGACCTCAAACTCTTCTTTTACCAGGTGAGGAGACCAAAGCAGGGGGAGGTTTTTAATTTGTTTAAGTCCAAACCTTAGTAGCAGATCTAAGTCTCTCAGGCCTAAAAAGCCTCACACCTACTTCCCTGTTCTTTGCAGGGTATGGTCTTCCTTGAACCCGTCCTGCAACAGCTCCTCTAAGTCAGGATGTTCAGTATTCCATCCTCCTGGGCCCCAGGGGCCAGGACTTAAGCCTGGCACCTAGACAGAGCTCTCAGTGGGCTGAGCCACGGCCCCTTCCCTTGGTTAGCAGTACACAGTGCCTCCGGAGTACCCACTCACCGTTTCTCACAGCTACTGCCCAGCAATGGCTCATGACAGCCAAGGGAAGACTGGCAGTGTCCAAAGAAGGAAATACTGAGTCATGTCCAGGTGAGAGGGACAAGACACTTTTTCATTTTTTTATTTTTTGGTACCTTAAAGGTCTACAGAGATAATTAACACACTTACTGTTTTGTGATACTTGTTGCCAGCCCCACAGCGTGTGAGAACTGGCCCCTACCAACTCTGGGTCTTCTCCTGTCTTCTTCCACCCCCTCATTCCTGCTCCTAGGCTGCTGTGCCCATCCAGTTTTGTTTTGTTTTATGGACCTGTCTAATCTTTGGCTGAAGGATGAACCTCAGCAGTGACTTCAGTATGGAGTCATAAGGGCATCTGTCTGTGGGGAGCATACTGTCAGGATTTTTCCAGTAGCTATCAGAACAGTAAGCTCGGTCCTTTTTTGTGAGTTAGAATTTTGTTCTACATTTTTCTCCAGCTGTCTGGGACCCTCTACTGCGATCCCTGTCACAGCATCTGCAATAGTAGCCAGGCACTGTCTAATTGTGCTGGACTCAGTCTGCTGGAGGTTGTGGGAGTTGTAGGGAACAGGAAGGAAGTCAAACTGGGCTTGAGTACCCACTATTTTCCTCTGTTTTGTTCAAAACCTGCAGCCAACTGCTGGCCACCATCCCCTGTGCTGAATCTCCCAGGCTTAGCGGCCTATAGCAACTCTACCCTGGTGAGCATCTCAGACTGCCAAAAGTGCAGCAGACAGGAGTTCAGGCCCAGAATGGCAAAGACCCAAACATGAGCCTGGCTCTGCCGCAGAACACAGTCTCAACTTCTTCATCTGTAATAACGGACATGTATATCGGTGTGGTCGTTAATGTTATGTGTCAACTTGGCTATGCGATGATTCTTAGTGGTTTGGCAGGCAGTGGATTGAATGCTCTTCCACATAATTACCTCCACAATGAGATCTGATATAATGTGTGTATATATACATACACACATATTTCACTGATTTTGCTCCTCTAGAGAATCCAGCCTAAGGCAATAGGTGTTTCTCAGCACTGAGAATTACGTGAGACAAAACAGGCTAAACAAATAACATGTGTTTGGTATCGTCGGCCATGGATAAGCAGTAGGTATTACGTCCTTCCTACTTCACCACACTACCACACATATAGACTTCCTACCCTAAATCAGACAGGCATATCTACTCCTTCTGGCTTGAGTATTAGATTCCCCAGAAATCTTTCTTGTGACTTCCTGACCTTGAGAGATGGAGGCACCAGGTCTCCCTGCTGGCACCCTTTGCCTGCAGCCAGATGAGAGAATTGCAACGACCACAGAAGTTCATCCCTAGCCCCATGGTCCAGGCCCCAAGGGCCCAGCGCACTCAGTCTCCTGCTGGGTCCCCCACACTGCGAGTTTTCTGGATAGAAAAGACGATTCATTGGCTCAAGTTAGACAAGGCTCAGGTATGTGAAAAAATACTTCCACTTACCACAAATGAGTAAGGAAAAGATGCTCCTGAGCTGGGGTTCACAGCAAGTGAGGTAAGGAGCTTCAGATAGTTCTTAAAATTTAAAAATGGCTCTAGCTTCAGGTACCCCATGAAAGGAGAGAAGGAACCTCGTGACATATGGACTGGGTTAGATGCCTGAAAGGAATCTGATTTTTAGGAACTTCGAGCTCCACAAAATTTCCCTTGGAATGGTCCTGGACATAGATAACTGTCATATAACAAACAGGGTCTCTTACAGAACACTCTTCCAGATTGTTTTAGCCAGTGCTGCTATAATAGAAATACCACAAGTTGATGGCTTTAACAAACAAATTTATGCTCTCATGGTCTAGAAGGCTAGAAGTCCAAACTCAGGGGTACTAGTTTGGGGGGACAGCTTCCTATCTCTGTTGGTTTAAGGGGAAGTTTCCTTGTCATCAATGTTCCCCTAGTCTAGGAGTTTCTCCACGTAGGACATACTCCATTCCCAGCCCTCCTTTTTTGGTGATATGAGATCCTACGCCTCTCTGCTCACTTTTCACTTTTATATCTCAAAAGAGAGTGACTCAAGATACAACCTAATACTACAGATGGAGTCCTACCTCATTAACATAATTGTCTCTAAACCTGAATCATTAGCAGCATGGAGGTTAGGATTTACAACACATAACCATCACATCAGATCACAAAATGGTAGGCAACCACACAACACTGGGAATCATGGCCTAGCCAAGCTGACACACATTTTTGGAAGACATTAATTCCATCTATAACACTGATAAAGTACATTATAAAGAAATGGCCGGCTAAGAAAGACTTATCTCTTACAAATGAAGCAGGGACAACACAAAGAACAGGATAAAAGCCAATGCTTTCAAGTCCTTTCTGGAGGCCTGGTTCAAGTGCTGGCTCTGCCACTCATTTGCTGTGAGCTACTCAACCTCTGAGCTACCATTCTTCATCCAGAACACACAGGGATAATTTCATTTACTGCATAACACAATGTCCGGCCAAAAAAAGCATTCAGAAAGCAGTAGCAATTATCAGTGTTATTAAGGAATAATGATGTCACCTCTAAAAAGAAACTGGGCAGGGTGGGAGGGGTTCATCTGGGCTGGAGCAGCAGGACGGAGCAGCAGTGAGGAAACGGAGCAGTGCTCTGGATCGAACGAGCAGGAGACATCTGCGGCCCTAGTGTCAATGCAGTTCTCAGCTTTCTGGCTTGGAATGGGGAGTCAAGTCTTAGAACAACTCTACATGACTGGTGGTGGTCACAGCAATCACTTCAGTAACACAGCTAAAGGAGGCAAAGATGGCAAGTGGAAAAGGTGGCCAATGTGTGATGCCAATGTCAAGCTGCTGATGCAGAAAGGAGGTACAAGGCACTCCTTCAAGACAAAGCCGGGTGAAACTGGTTCTTATCTCTGCTGACACCCAGCAACCAAGGAGGCACAACCCAGAGACGTTTAACAGTAAAGCCTAATGTCCGCAGCTTGCAAATCTGTTTTATTATGACAACAATGAGATGAAAACTTCATATACTGTTTGACTAGAAATAAGACCAGGTCTTTGTTAACCACCATTAAACTATGATTGTCCAAGAGCAAACAATGCTATTAGAGAGTGTGAGGAAGAGCAGGAAGAGAAATAGCTGATTGTTTTATAAATGCCTGCAAATGTTAATAGTAGTTAATGAAACAGGGTTATGTATGAGTTTTTAATTTTCCTCCTTATCCTTTATTTTTTGCCTTCTTCTCCTCAGACATTTTATAATAAATTGACTATTACTTGTATAATTAGAAATCTCAAGAAAACTCAGATATTGCAAATGTTTCCTTTTTAGTAGCAATATATTATCTAATCTCTTGGTAAATTTGTTTCATAGTTAAATAAATAAATGAATAAATAAAGTTCTTTCCCACTTTAAAAAATAAAACAAACAAACAAAAACCACAAATTGATGTCCATAAGTTAAGTGTGAATACAGCAGTGCATGAACGGAAATTGCATGATTTTCCAGTCTATCCAAATGAAGTACTCACATTCAAGGCCCACCCAAAAAGGTCACCTCCTCAATTTTGTTTGCTAAACCTACCAGGACTTATTAAAACAGTTATTTTATCCCTACAGATCAGTCTAACAATGCTACTGCTGTTCCAAATGATTTCTAGGACCTTCAAGGAAGCTGAGTAGTGACAAGTCTTCATCTTGTGAGGGTAGTGTTATGGATTGCATTGTGTGCCCTCAAAAAATGCGTGTATTGATTTGGCTCGGCCATGAGTCCCAATACGGTGTGACTTCTCCCATGTGTTGTGAATGCTGCCTCTGTGATGATAGAGGGGAGAATGGGAAGCAGCTGTGTTGGCGAAGCAGGACTCAGTCTACAAGTTTGGATTGCGTTGAGGTCATCTCTTGGGAGACAAAAGGAAAGAGAATGGACTAGAGTGCTGGGAACCCCACTTCACCAAGAAAGCAACATTGAGAGCACAGAGCATGCTTTGGACCTGAGGTTCCTGCACCAAGATGGTCTCATACTAAGTAAGGACCTGTTGCTTATGAGACTGTGAAAATAAAATTTCTCTTTTGAAAGGCATCCACTTGTGGTCTTTTCTGTTATAGCAGCACCAGATGACTAAGACACATACACACACCACACACTCACTGCCGCCGAGTCAATTCTGACTCACAGTGACCCTAAAGGACAGAGTATAACCGCCCCATGGACTTCCAAGGAGCGCCTGACAGATTCAAACGCTGACCTTTCCGTTACCAGCTGTAGCCCTTGAACCACAAGGCCTAGGGCCTCCAATGACTGAGAAAGGTGGAGGTAATTACTGGAAGCAGCCTGAAGGCACTGTAAGCGGCTACATCTGTGGCGTTTGTTTCCAAAGCAACGGCAACCTAGTGAGCGAGGGGTAACAGTGACAGCCAGGTCTGATCTCTTAACCGCAGTGGAAATTCTCTGGAGGGAAGATTTCTTGTAACTTCAGCTTCTGAATAATATTAATAGTTAAACTGAGACCACTAGAAAAGAGATTTTATATTGGCAGTATTTCCATGAAATTTAGAGCTACCCATGGGTAGAACTACTGTTCCTGGAAGCCTGGGAGCCCTACAGGCTGATAAACTTTAAGGCTAGAAGAGGCCTCAGAAACAGAACCTGACTCCTGACTTTATAGGAAATGAACAGAGAGTCATCTAATGCTGCTATAACAGAAATACCTCAAGTGGATGGCTTTAACAGAGACAAATTTACTTCCTCACAGTTTAGTAGGCTAGAAGTCCAAACTCAGGATGTTCTCTCCAAGGGAAGGCTTTCTCCATCAGCTACGGGAGAAGGTCCTTGTCATCCTCTTCCCCCAGGCTAGGAGCTTCTCTGGGTAAGAACCCCAGGTTCAGAAGACACGCTCTGCTCCCTGTACTGCCTTCTCGGTGGTATGAGGTCCCCGTCACGCTGATTACTTCTCTCTCTCTCTCTCTTTTGTAAATTTTTTTTTCCACTTCTTTCTCTTGATTTGTTGTAAGATAAAAGGTGGTACGGGCCACAGCCCAGGGAAATTCCAGGGGTGTGACATGAGCTAGGGTGTTACTTCCCACCCTTGTCCTTCTCAGCATCACTTGATGTCGCCTCCTAAACCACAGGCAGAGATTAGGATTTACAGTACACAGGAAAACTGTAACAATCACAAAATGCAGGACACCTATACAACACTGGGAATCTCAGGCTAACCAAGTTGACCATATTTTTGCAGGGACACAATTCAGCATATGACACAGGCCTTGAGGAGATGACAGTTGCCTGTCCCAAGGTTAACAGATTAGTTGCCGAGCCACCTAGCTTCTACTTACCAGGAGCTGGTGACCTATAGGTGGCTTACCCTGATGTGGGCAGAGTGTTGGGAGCCTGCAGCTTTTGTGTCCCACCTCTTGGGACACACAGGTGCCTGCTGTAGCCACACAAGTTGAGGCACCCAATCAAAAATGAGTTAGTGGAGTCAGAGAAGTAATTACTTCCAGGACTCCCATCAGTAGGTGGAGACAAAGGAAAAGCCACCCTAACAAGGGAAGAGCTCCTTCCAGCCACTTGGATGTCCTACTGCCGGAGACTACCGACCCCAGAGCTCTTAACTACACAAATCTGCAGCAGCTTCTCTGCAAGCACCTTCTGTGCAGTCTGTTCCAGGGCCCTAAATCCCCAGGCTCAGAAATCCACCACCAAGGAGGATTTTTTAAAATTAGCTGGTTAGACATTTTTAACAAGTCATGGAGAACTATAGAAAGATAGGAAAACACGGATCAACAGGGAAATGGGAGGAACTTCCTAATCGAGAGCAATGACATCAGAATCCCAGGACAGGGAGGGGACTGATCTAAGTTTCAGATACTTTTCGGTGAGTCACAGATTCCAGGTCTTTTCACTTCTGGGTTCGGGGTTAAAAGGAAGCAGCCATTTCACTGGCCACTATTCCTATTTGTTACAGAGAAGAGAACTGTAATATAAATTGGGGGCAGAGGGGCAGGTACATTTCCAGAAACTGTAGAGTATTAAACAACAACAACAAAATCACTAGTCAACATTTTTAAATGCTTCTTGTCAGACTCCAAGAAGGCTGTGGTCGAAGCCAGACCAAGAAAACAAAACGTCACACACCTCACATGAACTTAAAACGCCTAAGCTTCAGCCTGCTTTACAAAATTGAAATTTTGGGCCACCAGAGTTGAGAAAGAAGTTCCAAATTGTTCAGTGCTGGACTAGGAGCGGAAAGGTTGGCAGTCTGAAAGCACCTCCTCAGAGAAAGGCAGGCTTGTGCTCCCAAAAGATCATCAGTCACTGAAAACCCTAACAGCAGTTCAATTCTGCACACACGTGATCGCCAAGAATGAGAACCCCCCGAAGGAAATTAAAACCAACTAGGGTAAAGAACAGCCGTGACTATATTAAGGGTTGGTTTTCACCTCCTTTTCTCACGGCGCTATTTTCCCCAAATTTCAAGGCACCACCCCAACCCTCCCCTCCCAGACTAAGAACAGGGAAAGCGGTCCCAATTGGAGGAAACACGCCTGGGGTAATGGAGGAAAATGTTTTGTTGTTGTTGTTGTAAACAAAAAAGCTGCCGCTTAAGCCTGCCGTTTTGGAGAGCTCCGAGACGGCGGGCCGCGGGACACTGCGTAAAGCTGGGCGGCTCGCCAGACTGCGACATGGCTCAGGAGGCCAAGCGTCCCGTCGTCCCCGGGCTGCCGCGGGGCGCGCCTCAAATTCGGGGCGCGCTAACTTGAACAGGAGGACGATGCTGCAGCCAAAGGCAAACCCTTCAACCACCGGGCTCAGTCCACATCCAGGCACTGGACCTCGGTGCCCCGACCTCGGCCATTCGCGGGCGCGGTCGCTTCACCACCCCAGCCTTTGACTCGTACCTGACCGCAGCCGGCGCTCCCCTCCTGGTTACTCTAGACGCGCTCCGGGCCCCCGGGCTTGAGCCCCGGCTCCTCAACAGACCTCCTGCCCCGCCTCTTGGCGGGCTCCGCCCATCCCGTCAGCCCCACCTCCTTCAACTGAGGCCACGCCCCTGCCCTGCACTTGCTGGTGGGCTTCGGTCACAAACCCCGAGGCGGTTACGGCCCAAGCCCTAGACTGGGCTCGCTGCCAGAAGCCCCCAGGGCTTACTGGCTATGGCGGCGACCACCAGTCCTGCTCAGGAAGCAGGTCACAAGGAGATTTAGGACCCCGGCTCAGGGTCGTAGAAAGACAAGCAACCAAAATTACATGAACGCCTTCGGAGTCCAGGGAACTGGAAGTTTACGATGTTCTTTTCCTATCTGTTACCAAAAATAAAAACAAGACGAAACCCTAAAACGTGAGAAAATCCAAAAGTCTTCTGATCTTCCCTTCCATGCTAAAACATACTTAATCTTCCAACACTTTTGTGTGAGTGCGCATGCTTTGTGCTCTGAACCTCAGCCTGGCTGGCTGAAGGGTTATCCAGCCCTGCGTCACCCTGAGACTCTCCTGGCAAGCTCGGCAACCTCATAATATCCTTCAGACACAACCAGTCCCCACCCCGCACACATGCCTTGTCACTTACTCGGAACCAGGACAAGATTCTATTTCAAGGCTTACTGGGCTGCTCTGGTACCAGAACTGCCATTTAGAACATTATTTTTATATGAAACTAATTTGTAGTTTCCATTTGTCACTTGGAAAGCATCCCACCCCACTGCAGAATCAACTTTAAAAGCATCAGGAAAGTGAGAGTGGGAAAACTGTAGATTAACAGTATAAATCTTTTTCCAAGAGTCTGATCTCAGTTGGAGAACATGAGACAACCTCTGATGAGCAAGGTAAGAAGGCATCTTCAGGGTTGCTTAGGCTAAGCTGGGAAGAGAAGAAGGCATAAGATAAAATTCAAGGAGGGAAAATAAGGTTACTGATAATGACACTTGATGTGAGGGATCAAGTTCCTTTGGTGGTGCCCAAGTCTTGGTTTTCACACAAATGGGATTCTCTTACCTCAGAAAAACAGAAAGACTTACTTGGACATTTGAAGTAAAGTTAGTATTTCCCCCAGGTAGTTTTCAAAGCTTTCATATCCATTATCTTATAAGATTCGTAGGTGGTGCTAATGGTTAGAGTTCAACTACTAACCAAGGTGCCAGTTGTACCTTGGAAGACAAGGCCTGGAGACCTGCTTCTGTTGAGATTATAGTCAAGAAAACCTTGTGGAATTCTACCGTATAATACATGGGGTTATCATGAGTCAGAATCAACTAGATAGCAACTAACAGCAACATCTTACTTCACAGGCATCCTGCTAATGACTCCTTCCTTGAAACCCTCTTACATCCTGAGAAGCCACTTGCCGAGGCCTGTCACCCACAAAAGCCCCTGTAAACAAAGTTACAAGCTTGTGTGGTGGCAGGCAGAGGCATCTCACCCATGACATATTTCTGGCCATACTCTCCTTGATAATATTTTGTAACCTAATCAAACCTTCCTCAAAAATACCTTCTTGTCTCCTAGCACCGAGGGTCAAAGAAGAAGGGTTTTACAACCCCCTCGGCTTAATGAATTCCAATGCAGCACGCCCAGCCTGAGAGCACCGAGGCCGGCCCAGCCCCACTGGCTTCCCCCAACTGCACATCCCCCTCCACAGAAAAACAAGATTGCAGAAAAGCCCCTGGGGGGCTCCCCAGGAACAACACCACACGCAGCCTTTTTACTCCCGACATCAGGAAGACAGATAGGCTCCCAAGTTTATTATATTTGGTATGGCAAATAGACAAATGCTAAAGAAATACCTTAGTGGGGGATGGTGGACACTTATTGTCCCCACAGGAAGAGATAAAAGGAGCAAAGAAGGAACAAATAGAGACAGTCAGATTAACTTTTTAAGATGAGTCTGTTTCCTCTTCCTGTACCTTTGACCTCAAGGTATAGATAGAGTTAATTGAGCTCAAGGATTAGCCTTGTTCCGACTGTTGATTATAATCACAAATATACTTGTCTCCGACCATTATTTAGAGAGCTGTAATGATTAACATGAAAAAAGATCACAATGTATTGGTTCTTTACTAGCTAACAGAGAGGACCCTAGTAATTAACATGAAAAGAGACCATGAGGTGCCAACTTCTTGCTAGCCAATAGATTGCGTGGTCAAAGAGCAGGTACCTCATTGATTATAAAAATAAAGACAGACAGACCTTAGTGGGCTGCGTCCTTCAGCCTTCTAATTGTCTCAGTCTCATTGCTTTCTCTTTCCTGCCGACACCGTCTCCCTCCCTTCGTGGTCCGGAAACCCTGCTGGGGCTGGCTCCCGGCAGCCACTCTCTCCTCGTTCTGCTCAAAGTTCCTTGAGATTCTCTTACACTAACTTGTTGCTGTTGAGTCAATTCCAACTAATAGCGTCCCTGTAAGACAGAGCAGAAGTGCACCATGGGGTTTCCAAGGAGCAACTGGTGGGTTTGAATTGCTGACCTTTTGGTTAGCAGTCAAACTCTCAACCACTGTGCCACAAGGGGTCTTATCCACTCATAACCTGGTGGTCCCAGGGTCCCAAGTCCTCAGACTGAGGACCACATTGCTATATGAGTTTCCTGGGAGACTAATATGTATCCATTCTGTGTTATCTCTGAGATATATATTTGTAGATGATTTGCTAATAGTCATCTGCAGCCCTGACCACTCCCTGGATAATTATAATCTGTTAGCTGCCAGACATTTCCACATATATGTCCCACAGGTATGTCCTATAGTCTTGAACTCAGTGTGTCCAAACCTGAACTTGTCTCCAATACTCAATTGCTCTTCCTGCAAAAATTTCCCCTCCGTAAATAAAGCCAGAAACCTGGCAAACAATGCTGATCTTTTTAAATTAGTATATTAGTTTTTATTTATAAATGGCAACAACATTCTAATGTATGAATTCCAAATCAGCATAATCCAAACAGAATTTTACTCTAAAGAGTCTGATTTCTTTTTAATTTTTTTTTTTTTATTATGACAAAGTGAAAGCATACAATCCAAGTCCATTTTGGATACCCATCTGTTTGAGTCACCTGGTACTGCGCTAACAGAAAATACTACGAGTGGATGATTTTATGAAGAGAAGTTTTATTGACACAGCCTAGTAAGCCACAAGTCTGTTTATGAGTTACAAGTCTACTTAGTAAGAGAAATTATCATGGTCTGGTAGGTTGGGTCCAAACCCATTGAGAGAATCTTGGCACAGGAACCTAAGGTCTAAAGGACAGGTTCTGCTCTCGGTGCTGCTTTTTGATGGTATGAGGTTCCCAGCTTATTCTGTTCTCTTCTCTTTCTTACATCGCACAAGATGTTAGCTTGAGTCCTGCCTCACCAGCACAACTGCTAACCATTCTCCGTCATCAGTATCACAGAGGCAGGACTCACAACACATGGGAGGAACTGCAGCATACTGGGACTCACAGCCAAGTCAAATCAATACATACATTTTTGGGGGACACAATGCAATCCATGACACTGTCTCTCTACAACTCTATCTGCTCCCCCCACCCTGTGACAGTACACTCCTCCTTTTCACTCTTTACTACTATCCTCCCAAGGAACACCTGTCTCCTCCTCTCTAACCTCTTCTCTCCCCTCTAGAAAGACACCTGTAGAACAGCTTTCTATAAATGTATAAAACCATAAATGGAAAGAAACCAGTAGGACAGCCTTTATAAATGTTTAAAACCATAATGTACACACACCACATACTCTGTGTCCCCGAGTCCAGTCCACTCTTAGTCTGAAGTGTTACCTTAGTCTGAAGCGAAACTGATAACACTGGTTTCAGGTCCGGGACAGCGGCAGCAAGTCTAGGGGTCATATTCCCAGCGGACCCTCCAAGCTGTCGGACCATCAATTCTGGTCTTTCAGTAGAGTTCTTGTTCTGCACACCTCTTTTTCTTGTGTTATGTCACAGACTCTACATTGTGTCCCCTGTGAAGGCTGTCTTTGGCGGTGGCTAGACATCAACTGCTTCTTCTAGTCTCATGGTGATGTAGTCTCCCGGTCATATGGATCCCTCGGCCTCCTGGGCTAATTTTGCCTCATGTCTTTGATGGTCTCAGTCATCATCTGTTCCAGGTGGATTGGGACAAATTGACATTCCTCGGATGGCAGCTTCCTGACTTTTACGACCCCAGCCACCACTCACCTATATGGGGTGCAAAAGGCTAGTTATGCCAGTTGACCTCAGTGTCCCCTGAAAACACAGTCCCTAGACCCCTGTCCCTGCTACTCTATCCTTCAAAATATTGGGTTGAATTTAGAAAATCTTTTAGTTTATGGTGTAGTCCATTTATGCCTTCCACTCAGCGCTGTCATGCCCACCACCTAATCAAATTCCTATTGACTATCTAATCTATGACCAACCCTTTCCCTCCTTCCCCACCCTTGTAGCCATCAAAGAGTCTTTTCTTCTCTGCATAAGGCCTTTTTTAAGTCCTCATAATAGTGGTCTCATGCAATACTTGTCCTTTTGTAGCTGACTGATTTCACTCAGCATAATGTCTTCTAGTTGAAACCAGGTTATGAGATGCTTCCTAAAATCATCATTCTTTATCATAGCACAGTGTTCCATTATGTATATGTACCATAATTTGTTTATCCGTTCATCTGTTGTTGGGCACCTAGGTTTCCATCTTTTTGCTATTGTGGACTGTGCTGCAATAAACATTCATGTGCATTTATCTGTTCGTGTGACAGCCTATTTCTATAGGATATATTCCAAGCAATGGGACTACTGAATCATATGGTATTTCTATTTTTAGCTTTTTAAGTGCCAAATTGCTTTCCGAAGAGGTTGTACCATCTTGCATTCCCACCAGCAGTGCAAGAGATTTCCAATCTCTACACAGCCTCTTCAGCATTTGTTGTTTTGTGTTTTTTGGATTATTGCCAACCTCACTGGGGTGAGGTGGTAGCTTATTGTAGTTTTGATTTGCGTTTCTCTAAGAGCTAATGATCGTTAGCATTTCCTGATGTGTCTTTTGGATGCCTGAATGTTTTCCTTGATGCAGTGTCTGTCCATGTCTTTTGTCCATTGTTTAATTGGATTATTTGTCTTTTTCTTGATATTTTGCAGTACCTTATAGATTATGGAAATTAGATGTCGATCTAATACATAGTTGCCAAATATTTTTCCCGTTCTGTAGGCGGTCTTCTTACTCTTTTGATAAAGTCTTTGGCTGAGCATAATTGTTTGATTTTTAGTATTTCTCATTTTTCTATTTTCTCTTCTGCTGTTTGTGCATTGTTGGTAAGATTTTGTAGTCTGTCTAACCTGTGTATTAGAACTTCCATTTCTGTTCTTATTTTTTCTTCCATAATCTTTATTGTTTTATGTTTGATATTTAGGTCTGTCATGGATTGAATTCTGTCCCACCAAAAATGAGTGTAGCCATGTGGCTGGGCCATGATTCCCAGTATCTTGTGACTGTCCTCCATTTTGTGGTTTTCCTATGCTGTATGTTAAAGATTAGGGTGGGCTGTAAATCCCTTTATAAGATCACCTCCCTGCTCCACTGTAAAGGGAATTTCCCTGGAGTACAGCTTGTCCACCCTTAATCTTTTCATCCTGCAAGAGATAAAAGGAAAGAGAAGCAGGCTGAGAATTGGGAACCTCACACCATCAAGCAAGCAGCACCGGGAGAAGAGCACGTCCTTCAGACTTGAGGTTCCTGCACCAAGACGCTCCCTGAACAAAGACTGATGTAATACTGGACTTTCCTCCAGAGCCAACAAGGGGGAAAGCCTTCCCCTGGAGCGGACACCCTGAATATGGCCCTGTAGCCTACTGGACTATGAAGAATAAATGTTCCTTTGTTAAAGCCATCTGCTTTGTGATATTTCTGTTAGAGCAGCCCTAGCTGACTGAAACAAGGTCTTTGATCCGTTTTTAGTTTTTGTGTAAGGTGTGAGATATGGGGCTTGTTTCAGTTTTTTTGCAAATGGATATCCAGTTTTGCCAACACCATTTGTTTGAGAGATTGTTTTTACCCCAGTTTACAACTTTGGGACCTTTGTTAAGTATCAGCTGTTCATAGGAAGATAGTGATATTTCTGGATTCTCTATTCTGTTCCATTGGTCTAAATCAAATATATATATATATATATTATTGTGCTTTAAATGAAAGTTTACAATTCAAGTCAATTTGCCTTACAAACACACACACATTGCTATGTAACTCTGGTTGCTGTCCTCACACTGTGACAGCACATTTCTCCTTTCTACAGTGTATTTATGGTGTCCATTCAACCAGTTCCTGTCTCTCTCTGTCCTCTCATCTCACCTTTGGAGAGGAGTTACCCAATTAGTCTCATGTTATCTATTTAAGCCAAGAAGCACCCTCTTCTCCAGCATGATTTTACATCTGATAGTTCAATCCAATCTGTCTGGAAGGGTTCATTTAGGGAATGATTTCAGTTCTGGGTTAACAGAGAGTCTGGGGACCATATCTTTCACGAATCCTCCAGTCTTTGTGACTATCAAGTATGGTCTTTTTAATAGAGTTTGAGTTCTGTACACCTATTTTTCTCCTGCTATGTCAGGGACTCCATATTATATTCCCTGACAGAGCAGTCACTGGTGGTGGTTGGGCACCATCTAGTTCTTCTGGTCTCATGGGGATATAGTCTCTGGATTATGTGGCCCTTTCTGTCTCTTGGGCTCATACTTTCCTTATGTCTTTGATGTTCTTCTTTCTTCTCTGCTTCAGGGGGTTGGAATCAATTATTATGTCTTAGATGGCCACTTGCTGGCTTTTAAGACCCAGACTCCATTCACTAAAGTGGAATGTGGAACATTTTCTTAATAAGCTTTGTTATGCCAGTTGATCTAGATTTCCCTTGTAACCATGATCCCTGGTCCTCTTCCCCTGTTACTCTGTCCTTGAAAGTGTTTGGTTGCATTTAGGAATCTTCTTAGCTTTTAGTTTAATCCAGTTGTGGTGACTTCTCTACTGTGTTGCCCTTCCCTTCACCTAACATAATTCTAGTCCACTATCTAATTGGAGGTTTTGCTTTGGCTGGTGGCGTAGTGGTTAAGTGCTACAGCTGCTAACTGAAAGGTCAGCAGTTCAAAGCCACTGGGCACTCTTTGGAAACTCTATGGGACAGTTCTACTCTGTCCGTAGGGTTGCTATGAGTTAAAATTGACTCATCAGGAAAGGGTTTGGTTTTGGTTTGGTACCATCTAATTAATGAATACCCCTTCCCCCCCGCCACTCTTGTAACCATCAAAGTTTGTTTTCTTCTGTGTTTAAACTATTTTTTGAGTCCTTATAATACCAAGCCAAGTGCCGTTGAGTGGAATCCTGATCTTATATCTGTCCTTTTGCAACTGACTGATTTCACTCAGCCTTCCAGATTCTTCCATGTTATGTTTCCCAAATTCATTGTTGTTCTTTATCATTGCATTATATTCCATTTTATGTATACACCATAGTTTGTTTATCCATTCATCCATTGATGGGCACCTAGGTTAGTTCCATCTTTTTACTATTGTGGGCTGTTCTGCAATAAACATTGGTGTGCATGTGTTTTTTCATGTGACAGCCTTTACTTCTCTAGGACATATCCCAAGCATTGGGACTGCTGGATTACATGGTATTTCTATTTCTAGCTTTCTAACTAAGCATCAAATTGATTTCCAGAGTTTTCTCACCATTTTACATTCCCACTGGCAGTATAGAAGTGTTACAGTCTCTCCACAACCTCTCCGATATTTATTATTTTGTGTGTTTTGGATTAATGTCACCCTTGTTGAGTGAGATGGTATCTCACTGTGGTTTTGATTTAACGCCTAATTATTGTGAGCATTTCCTGTGCTAGCAGTTTTTCTGTGCAGGGTGATTTAGCAGACAAACATGAAGGAATCTCCTCAGATGGGAGCGGTTCTGCTGGTGGAAGTGATTCAACAGAATTTAAGGACTGAACGTCTGCAGCTTACTGAGTATCTGCCCATATGTCTCCATTCCAAGTTTTAGGATCTCAGATTTCTTCCCAGTTAATGCTCTTTAACTTCAGATGCCTCTTGAGCTCGGCAGTTGAGCTGGTGTTGTAAAGCTCTTACAACAAGGCTCTGGGTTTGGGTTTTGGCAATTTCAGCTCTGTTATTACAGAAATAAGGCTTTCTTTTAAAGCTCCTGTGGAAGCCTTAAGGTAATTTATGTGGCACTTAAGTTTTGACTCTGAAGTCCTGAATGCATCTCTTTCTTTTATCAGTTTGTCTAGAGAAAGTAGCACACACCAGCCAGCTTCTTCATATTTCTCATTTTGACAAAAGTGTGTAAAGATATCACACATGTGTTCATCCAGAGACTTAACTGTCACCAAAACCTCATCTACTGGTGGTGATATTTTGTTTAATTGTATTGACACTTCATGCCATGGATTAGTAATGCCCTCTTCATTGCTGGAAGCAGGGTCCTCAATATCTTTAAGACTAACCAGACTTGAGAAGCAAAAGAAAACTCACCCTTACAACTTTGTTTTTTTAGAACCACTCTTGGTACCAAATGTCTCAGACTAGGTTCTCTAGAGATGCAAATATACAATAAATCATACAAATATGTATGTTGGAAACAGATTGTAGATTGTAGAGGCTGGAACGTCCCAAGTCCGTGGATCAGTATAGAGGATTCTCTCAATCCACATAGTTGCAGCAGTCGGCAAATCCAAGATCGGCAGGTTGGAGAGCAGTGCTCCTGCTCTCAGGCTGTGAAGATGGATGAATTCCAAGGTTTGCAGTATGCTGATAGCTCAAGTCCAAAGATCCAGAGATCAGATAAACAGGAGGCAGCCCCAGCAACTAGAGTGAGTCAAAAAGCCCAGAATATCTGCTTATGTTCAGACATAGGCCACATTCCCAAGGAAACTCCCTTTCACCTGACTGGCTATACACAGCAGATTTAATCATGGGAATCATCACACATAAACACTGAGAATCATAGCCCAGCCAAATTGACAATCATCATACCTCCTACATTCCACATGACTTCTAGAAGGCTGGTTTAGCCTTCCAGGTTTACACTCACTGTATCCTGTCTCACTTTTTACTTCCCACCTAACTTTTGCTTTCCCTGTCACTCTTCCTGCAGTACAATATGACTGCAGCACAGTATGACTGCAGCAGTCATTGTGCAACAATTAAGTGATATTTAACATGAAAGTCTTGTGCTGTCAGATAAGAGGTGGGAGTTGCAAAGTTGATGATATCATTGTGCCACCATGTCAGCCATGAAGTAGCTGCCTCCAACTTTTCTCAAGAGATAAATAACCTCTAAGTTGCTTTAAAAGTCCTTGGGTGGATCAAGCAGCTTGAGCTCAGCTGCTAACCCAAAGGGTGTCCTTTTCAACCTACCCAAGGGTATCATCAAAGAAAGGCCTGACAATTGGCTTCTGTGAAGATCACAGCTAAGAAAACTCAGTGAAGTGGTTCTACTCTGCATCACATGGGGATGCTGTGAGGTGGCATTGTTTATGCGACTGTTAATTTAGATTGGTCTCACTTTGATACAACAGGATTTAGACAAATGGGTAAAAGGTAAGAGGGACTCTCAAAGAGTCTCAGAGCTAAAAAGGGCCATCAAGCCTCCAAAATCATAGTTTCATTTGGGAAGTGTTAATGCCAGTGGTGTGTGTGAATAAGCATTCTTGCCAATAAAAATATTCCCAGAACTTGTTACCAGATAACACCATAGTATGAATTAGAAGTCATCTATTTGGCAACTTAAGAGAATGGCCCTACTTGTCTGTCAAGGCTCCAGGAATTGATGGACTATCAGTTGAGATATTTTAACAAACAGATGCAGCACTGGAAGTGATCACTTATCTATACCAAGAAATTTGAAAGATAGCTACCTAACCAACTGACTGGGGGAGATCCATATTTATGCCTATCCGCAAGAAAAGTGATCTAAAAGAATGTGGAATTATCGAACAATATCATACACAAGTAAAATTTTGCTAGAGATTATCCAAAAGTGACTGCAACAGTATACTGACAGGGAACTGTCAGAAATTCAAGCCAGATTCAGACAAGGATGTGGAACCAGGGCTATTATTGTTGATGTTAGACGGATTGTGGCTGAAAGCAGAGAATACCAGAAAGATGTTCACCTGTGTTTCATAGCCTATGCAAAGGCATTCGACTGTATGGATCCTAACAAATCATGGGTAACATTGACAAGAATGAGAATTCCCGAACACTTAACTGTGTTCATGAGGAATCTGTGTATGGATCAAGAGGCAGTTGTGCATGCTGAACAAGGGGACACTGCATGGTTCGAAGTCAGGAAAGGTGTGTGTCAGAGTTGCATCCTTTCACCACACACCTTTTCAACCTGTATATCATGCAAATAATCTGAGACGCTGGACTACGTGAAGAAGAACCAGGCATCAGGATTAGAGTAAGACTCTTTAATAACCTGCATTATGCAGATAACACAAGCTTGCTTGCTGAAAGGGAAGAGGACTTGAAATACTTACCGATGAAAATCGACGACCACAGCCTTCCGTACAGAATGCACCCCAGCATCAAGAAGGGAAATATCCTCCCAATTGGACCAGTAAGCAGCATCATCATAAATGGAGAAATGATTGAGGTTGCCAAGGATTTCATTTTACTTGGGTCCACAACCAATGCAAAGTCAAAATCAAAAGATGCATTACATTGGGAAAAGCTGCTGCAAAGGACCTCTCTAAAGTGTTGAAAAGTAAAGATGTCACCTCAAAGACTAAGGTGCACCTGACCCAAGTCAAGGTGTTTTCAATCTCATCATGATGCATGTGAAAGTTGATGGAGTAAGACAGAATTGATGCCTTTGAATTGTGGTGTTGGAGGTGTGTCTTACATACTTTAGATATGTTACCAAAAGGGATCAGTTTCTGGAGAAGGACATCATGCTTGGTAGAGTGGAGGGTCAGCAAAGAGGAAGACCCTCAAGAAGATGGACTGACACAGTAGCTGCAACAACGTGCTGAAGCATAAAAACAGTCACGGGCATGTCACAAGACTGGGCAGTGTCTCATTCTCTTGTGCGTAGGGTCACTATGAGCCGGGACTGATGCAGCGAATGACAAGAGAATGGCAATTTTGATGGACAGCAAGCTTAAAGCATTCTGAGGAGCAAGGGTTTAGGAAGGGTAACAGGAGATTTGGGGCATCATGAATAATCTGGGAAATTAGAAGGTTTTCAGAAAAGAAAAATAAGTAGAGGATGGCAAGAGATTCTAGAGTCAGAATCCAACTTTAACTAGTTTTTAATTACTATACTGCTTTATTGGAATATTAGTATTTTTAAAATGAGTGGGCTGATTAAAAAGATCGCCAGAATACAAGGATTTGGTGATTTGATCATATTTTGTGAAAAGCAAGCAGAGAAATGTAATAAAGATTCCATAGCAGAAGAGTTTGACACATGCTAAATGTGCGGCAAGTTTTCCTTCATGATCCTTCATGGCAGCTGCTTATCCTATCCCTGTGTAATCAAGAATGTGGCTGGCCTTTGTTCCAGGTGTCTGGGAAGAAGCCTTTAAACCTGTGTATTAAAGAAACTGGGTAGTGTCTGTTCCTGGTTTCTGGGCAATAACCTCTAAACCCTTGGAATTTCCTGAAGGGTCAGAGTGTCTGCTACTCATGGTAGAACACTGGACCCCACCTGGCAGCTGATGCTAAGACGCTCAGCACAAGAGCTGGCGGCTAACCAGAAGGACTACGTGATTATAGAGGCTTGGAGCTGTGAGCCAAGTGAATGATTAATCACACTAGCCTCTGGGATGGGGAGAGGGGCTGGAGACTAAGTTCAATTACAGGCCATATCTTTGTGCCAAAGTCTTAGACATCAAGGCTCTAGGGAACTTCCCTATTGGCAATATTTTGCATATTATCACACATGGAGAGCTTAAAGGATGATGTGTCTCAACTCTACAGGGGAGGACAATGCAAGCTTTGAGTCTGGGATTCTCCCAGGCTCTTTCCTTTTTGCTAGCTCTGATTCATATGTTTTCTTTATAATAAAATTTTAAGTACAGTGATTTCAGTAGGTCTAATGAGTTATCAAACCAAAGTCTGCAGTTGAGATCTACCAGGTGCTCCTTGGAGACTCTATGAGGCAGTTCTACTCTGACCTATAGGGTTGCTATGAGTCAGAATCAACTTGACAGCAGTGCGTTTGGGCTTTGGAAGGTAACAGTTGGAAACCCTAAATTTGTAGCCAGCTGGTGGAAACCGAGGATGGCCTGGGGACTCCCAAACTTGCATGGACTCTGAAGAGGAGTCTTGCAGAGGGCTATCGCTTTCACCTGTGAAGAAGTTGGGCCTAACTCCAGAAGCTGGTGTTAGGAGTCACTGTAAGTCCCCTACAAAAGAACCATTTTGGGTAAAATAGGTAGAGTATGTTTGTTACAGGATACAGTCAAAATCAGAAAATGACTGAGCCAGCTATACTGCGGCAGCAGGCCAAAGTACACCCATCCCATCTTCCTTCCAGTTTATGGAAAACCAGCAATTACACAAACTACCAGCTCAGAACCAAAATTCTTTTTAAAATGTGAGCTTTTGACACTTAAAGGATTTCATTCCAAATTCTCAATTACATAATTACAAAAAAAGAAAAAGCTGTTTCAGGAAAACATACTTAAACTTAACATAAAATTTATGTCACTTATCACAAAGTCAGACAGTAAAATTTATAAAGGAGACCAAAACAGAAACAGTATTTACAAATTTAGACTACATGAGACATTGTGAAGAATCTTTTGTTAGTAAACAATATACTACATTCTTCCACACATTACATTTCAAGAGTGATGCATATGTAAATAATATGATAAAGATTTGCAGTGATAAAGACTTCAGATTTAAGGTCTTAGTGATAAAGACTTCAAATTCAAGGACAGATTGTCTAAGAAAGGACAGACCATTAGCATTCAAGTTATTTAGTCAATTAGTTCCCTGGGAGTACAAAATATATAAGAAACACTAACGGATTAACCTAATTATAAATTTTGTTCATTTCTAAATAACTCACAACTGCAAGAAGTCTTTTCACAGAATTATTCAGTCACATAGTTTTTCTATATCCATGTATAGTATTTCTGCTATATTGTTTTAAATCCTTATTCAAAACAATCTCCATTTCTATATTTTTATAAGTATAAAATATTTTAAAACAAAGAAATGTCTGTTCCTTAGCTAGAGAACAATTCCTCCATTGACATCTGGAAGAGAAAAAAAGATTCCCATTTGTTCCTATATCTCAAAAACAGAAAGCAAACTAAAACAACCCAATTCCTAATGTACTGTCGCATAGAACTCAGGGCCTGGAACAATATTTCATGCTAGTTTTCCTGCTATATGCTGAGAACAATTTAGTTATTTACACTATTAAGAAATCTATTTAACAGACTCAATTCATTCCAGTTCTTCCATCAGTAGAATCCTTGCTAAAAAAGGCGTGAGCAGCGGCGTCGGCGAATGGGAACATCAAAAACTCTCCTCCGTCTCTCCTCCTCATCTTCTTCATCTGATTCGTCTATACCGCCTGAATCCTCCTCTTCTTCCTCTTCCTCTTCTTCTTCCTCTTCCATCTCTTCATATTCATCAGGACCCATTTCCTTAAAAGAAAAAAGTTTGTTTATATGTAGTGTTTCATGTAAATCCTCATTTGTCTAGCATCCAGTCAGACATGTCAAATATACATCTTCATAAACTTGAACAATGTGTTTTGACACTGCACATGCTGATGCAAGATTCTAGAGGTAATTCTGTATCAAATGCTAAATAATCTCCAGTATGGTTTTAATAGCAAATCTATTTCACTAACACAGTGCTTGTTTTTACATAATTTGTATGCAACAGCAGACTATTCCTAACTGCCCAACCTAAGTTTTACTGAACTTACCATACTAATGTATTACATAACAACTCTTGTTTTTTTTAAAGAATGTTTTATCATGTTTGTGGTGAAAGTCTACACAGCAAATTAGGTTCCCATTTGACAATTACAACACAGACTGTTCAGTGATATTTGTTACATTTTTTTTACAACGTGTTAACATTCTGGTTGTTCCATTTCCAGTAGTCTAGTTTCCCTGAATCCCTATCTTTTCATCTTTGCTTAGAGTAATTTTCAATTTTGAGGTCTCACATAGATGGTTTTTTAATGGTGCACCACACTCATTGATGTTGTTGTTGTGTACCATGAAGTCAATTCCAACTTACAGTGACTCTGCAGGACAGGGCAGACTGTCTCCATAGTAAATAAAAATTCTTTAACAATGTATATGTTAAAGAAAAAACCAAACCCACTGCTGATAAGTCAAGTCCAACTCATAGCAACTCCACAGGGCAAAGTGCAACAGGCAGATTACAGTAAGTCGCCACAACGTAAGCATAACCTGCACCATTTTGTCTCTTAGAACCTACTCCAAGCATGAGTCCAGTGTTTCTCTGAGCTTCTTTCAAGGTAGAAACTAGTTTCTGCTCTCTTTGAACCCCACTGCCGTCAAGTCCATTCTGACTCATAGCAACCCAGAGTAGAACTGTCCCACAGTTTACAAGGAGTGCCTGCTGGATTTCAACTGCTGATCTTTTGGTTAGCAGACATAGCACTTAACCACCACACCACCTGGGTTTCCCTGCTCTCTTTAGGACTGTGGAAAAACAAGTGATATTATCTAAACTATAAAAGAAAAACAAAGGACTCTGTCTTGTGGCCAGAAATTTACATGCTAGCCAGACCCCAAATACTAAGAGATCAACTTGTCTGGAACATGGGCTCTGTGATCACCTAAAGAAGAATGAACATCCTACAAATTCCTAGGACTCATAAAATCTTACCCCCCTTTTCTATAAAACCTGCAGCTGTTGTCCATTTTGGGAGCAAACTTTAGAGGAATCTATCCCCTCTCTCTCCTTGTATACAGGTACATGATAAATTATCTTGCTTGTCATTTCACCCACCTCAAAGATTGGCTGTTTGTGGCAGGTGGCATGAACTTGGCTTAGATTTGCAATAACAAATTTGGTGCCCAATATGGGGCCTCACTGTTTGTGACTCAGGGACTCTGGGGATGGGCCCAGGCTTCCTGTCAGCTTCACAGCAGATGGCTGCTGCTGGAGACCCTTTTGTTTCCAAATTGAGGTGCCAGGAGGTTCCAGGGCTGACCTTGGTGACCCTTGTCTCCAAAACGCTGTAAGAGTACTTAAGCAAGACTGGGATGGGGTTCCCAAGTCCACAACCCTCTCCCTGGGGGCCACAGGTCTGTATAGGATTGGAGTCCCTTGGTTTCTAGGGCAAGCACCCCCTTGGATAACTGATCCTACCAGTAGGATTGCAATGAGGGACTCTTAGTGACTCTAGAGTCTTGGTATATGAGCGTGCTGAAGTGTATCTGGGAGGTTGAGGTGGCCAAGAACACCTCTGTCAATCTACTGTGACTGTCTGGAAGACTGAGGTGTCCAAGAACACCTCTGTCAATTTGATTGTCTGGGAGGCTGAAGTGACCAAGAGCATCTCCATCAAGTTTATGTGACTGTCTTGGAGGCTGAGGCAGGCATGAGTATCTCAGTTCCCTTGGGGTTTTAAGTGTTTCTTGTGTGTCAGTATGCTTTGTATGTCTTGGTCCCGATCTCTCTGTATTGTCAAGTAGTCAACAGTGTAGACTGTAAAGGAGACTCCGCCCCGCCCCCGCCAAGTAAGTCTAATTTTAGAGTATTTGTGGTTTAAATTCTTTGTGACTGGCAACTCATTCTGCTAGATTTTCACAAAGAAATGCTTTCCTGAACCAGGGTGGGGACCAGGAAAAGGAACAAAGAAAGTCTTTGATGAGCAAATTGAGACTGACAAGAAACTAGAATTTCAAGTAGACTGGGAAATAAACAGTTACTGGGCTGAAAAGACTAACTTAGGACCCTCAGTTGAAGGTTTCAGACAAGAAAAAAGAGCATTTAGAAATGTTGAAGTTGACTTAGAAATTTTGAAGGGCAGTGACAAGGACAGAAATTACATTCTGCCCTTCAAAATTTCTAAGTCAACTTCAACATTTCTAAATGTCTTCCACGAATCAAGAGAAGGAGGGCAGGGCAGGATCAGGCTGCCCAATTCCCCAGGCTCCAAGGTCACACAGCTCTAGTGAAGCTTTTGAAAAGACCCTTTCCAATGAGGTGGAGACATTTTTAAAACAAAAGACAGGAAGAATTTCTATTTTATCGTAATTATAATAAACTGGATGAATTCTATTCATAAAAGAACTGTAAACACGGTCTCTCTATTGTAGGGGAACTTTGAGATATGTCTGAAATGGCCTGGAAAAAAAAAAAACAGTTCTAAATCTTGCAATAGAATTGGTCATTTGGGCAGAAACTTTCATTTGCAAAACCAGCTGATAAAATACTTTCTTAATTACAATGGAAAAAGTATGAGACATACTAAAAGTTGAATGAAAATTTCAATTACAGGCTTAAAATAATTCCCAAAACCTTTTACGTAACTTACTGATGCCAAATCAAATTAGTTGATATTTGTCATAATTTATATACTGTTGTGTTTCATGCCACAACTATGTGTGTGTGTACACATATATATATTTCTGTTAAAGAGTGTGTTCATTCTTTTAAAGGGATACACAATAAGAGGTTTATTTTAAGAAATTATTTGATATGGTCAAGAAGTTTTGTTTGACAAAGGTGTGATGGGTGATTTATGAGGTACTTAAGACGTTTAATGTTAACATATAAAACAAAAAATGGGTTTTTTTGCTGTTAAAATAAAAAAAGTTCTTTGACTTCTTTGTGTTGTCTCCCTCAGAAGTAAAACTTCTGAGTCAAAAACCAAGTCACATAGCTTGAGAAAGAAAAAGGAAAAGCTAAGATTTTTACCCTAAGATCTTCGGTTAAATAACTTAAGTATCGTCTTGTTAACTGTAGTAAACTCCTGACAACTCTGCAACTTAAGAAGGCCATAAATTTTTTTTTTATAAAGGAAAAGTGCTAAAAAGTTGTATTTAATAAATTACATGGAACAGGTTCAAAAGCAAGAGAAGTGCTTGATTCTCACTGGGTTAAAATTCATGGTGATTATTTCCTCTTATGTTTTTGACTTACATAATGAATGCATAATATTGTCACAATTTTATTATTATTTCTTAAGCACTGGCTATGACTTTCTTTTTAATCTAACATCAGCAAAGCCAATGGTTATTTAACTGTGAAGTTATTTTTATACTACTCAGGTAAAGACTTGATAATCTTGGTGTATATATAATCTTGGTATATCTTGACCATGTGGTATTATGTCTCAAGCTCATTATGGTATCTGAAGCTGTTCAAAAATATGGTTAATGGTTATACTTAGAAATATTATTGTCTAGTTTTCTATAAACATTGTATTTTATTTGGCCTTCATGTTTTTCTTGTAATTAACTCCTATCCGGTCTTTTCACTGCGACAAATATTTATTGCTGTAAGTTAATCATGGCTATATTAAGTTTGGAAACACTGGTGGCATAGTGGGCTAAGTGCTATGTCTACTAACCAAAAGGTTGGCAGTTCAAATCCACCAGGCACTCCTTCGAAACTCTGTGGAACATTTCTACTCTAACCTCTAGGATTGCTATGACTTGGACCTCACTCAATGGCAGTGGGTTTGTTTAGGTTTATATTAAGTTTTGTCATATACATATAAATTTTTACTCTGTTGATTTTCTGAAAACATATGACCACACTATCTCAAAAGGATTGACTATATTAGACTTGTGAAAAGGGCTGTTAATCAAGATTTCCAAAGCTCTTCTACACAAACTGATGGATCTGCAGGCTGCAGCTGATTCACATTCATGTCGAACAGAAAAGAACTACCTGAGACTAAATAAGTGCAAAGGTACTGTGGGTTTTATATGGACACATTGCTGTTTTAAGGACCTACTTTCTGGATACAGCAAACAATTTTTCTTTCTTCTAAATGATTTAACTGATGGGTTTAGATATTATAGTTCTAAAATTATGAGTTCTGACAATTAAGTCCACAAACTTAATTGTTCTAAGTGCTACATACCTCATTGCTGAAAACCACTATGGTCACCTTCAATGTACTCACCTCGGGAAGCTATGTACTGACACCAACGCCTAGTCTACCTTTCAGATCAATTTTGGAACTCTTTCTGGAACGGCCATTGTGCATGGTGGCAAGGTGGCAAGTTCACAAACTTAATTGCATAGTTGTCTGTGAGGGAGTTTTTAGCTAGTAAACAAATAGCTGTATCGGAACACCCAATACTCAAACATAATGGAAATATTGAAAGAAAGACATTTCGATGACATTCAGGACATCAAGATTATGTAATATGATGACAGCTCTGATAGCCACTTCAGAAAAAGTTCCAAAATTGGTTTGAAGGGTGGACAAGGCACTGGCATCAGTGCATAGCTTCCCAAGGGGAGTAATTTGAAGGTGACCATAGTGACATTAAGCAATGAAGTATGTAGCACTTTTTCTAGGACGAGTCTGTGAACTTAATTGTCAGACCATGTATAAATTCCTATTGGTAAACTTAGCAAAGTTGTAAATATACCCATATTTTTTAAGAACTTCAGGCATCATAATAATCTTAAGGCATAATACCACAGTCAGGAGAAGTGTCTGAAACTGAAGTTACGAATTTGCTACACAGAACATTAGATTTTCTATTAGTTCCCTCAAGAAACAGTTTGTGCCTTAATAGATAAATGTTGCTGTATTTATATTAATACACAGATTTTACAGAATGCAGCTGCTTCTGAGGCATGTAAAAGGCAGTTACTGATGCTACTTATGAATCGACAAACCATGTATACTCTTCATAGATATGTGTCATATGGTAGATCAATTTAAATGACGTCTTTCCAGGTGACAGTGAATTCACATGAACTATCTCGTTTAGATTCCTAGTGAATGTATGGACAACGCCCTTTGGGAACTTTTTAAGATTACCTTTAGCTATTCATAGCAGTGATGCTACTAAATACTGGAAAGGTAAAAACAAATTGTTACAAACTGTAAAGTAAGAGTCAGAAGAAATTTCACTGGTCCAACACTCAGGGTGGGGTTAGTCATTTCTAAGACCTTTAATTCCTACTTATGGTATAGCTGAATTAGAAAAATCTTTAAGAAATTATGGGCCAAATGACAGATTAAGTCGCTAGTGGGATGGAAACAAAGCAGTAATTTCTGACCTCATAAACCAAGCTGACATGAGACAAGAGAATATCCTTTTTATTAGTCCAAGAAGATAGTTTGTGCCATCAAACTAGACAACAAGCTTCTTGGTTACACATCTAAGAGGCAAAAGAAGGCCCGGGGCTAAAATACGGATGTTCACTGAGTCTGCTGACTCTGGCAACACTACTGATGAGAACACTGCTCTCGCCTAGTGACCTGGTGGAAAACCAGCTATGTGAGTTTAAAGAGTCTGCAATGGCTGCCATCTAGGAGCATGAGTAAGTCCAGGTATTAATCATCAATATGTTATCTTCCAATCTCTAAAAGGAATGAATGATTTAGAAAATAATGTCGCAGTCATTATTCCTTGTTCTTGACCACAGACAATGTGACCTAGCTGGAGCTGGACTCACAAGGACACAGGTATAAAGATAATAACTAAGATAACCTTGAAAAATATCTTTTAGGGGAGTGTTCACACAAGCCATTCAAAAACAACATAAAAGATTTTCCACTCTTAACATTTAGTGAGCAGAAAGTTCCGACAAATGAAGACCCTCCTGTCGTCATTACCGAAACCTGTTCCAGGAAAGCTAAGTAGCCCTGGCTTTTATTGATTGGTATTTTCTGTGTACTAGACCCAGTGTGCTCTAAGAATACAACTGTTAATTGTCTTACTGTGACTACTTACTACAGTGGTTGTCAGTTTCTAGGCTGTATGCTTGTCTGTGTCCTCCCTGCTGGTCTGAATTATATTTTCTGCTCCAAGTAAGAGCCAGAGTACTTCTCCCTTCTCCTAGACACTGAGGGATGCCAAGGGATAAATGCCAAAATTTTAAGAACTGAACGTATGAGTCAGTCCAAAATGGAATATCTGTTTTCCTAACACTCTCCTACATGGGTGAGAGTCCCCCAAAGACTCTTAATATGAATGATCTTAATGTTCATATTCTGTTCCCTATACTTGTATGCTCTACCTAAAACAAATTAAATTGCTCAGATAATCAATAATTCTCTCAATTAAGTTGGAGTGTCGGTGTAGCCCCTTCTTATTGTCCAACATCTTTCTCCTAGTTCTTGGTCTGCACTGATTGCCCTAGAGTACCTGCTGGCCAAATAAGGGGAGGTTTGCATAGCAGTTAATACCTCCTGCTGCATTAATGTCAGCTCCTCAGGCGGGGTATACGTTAATGTGCAAAACAGCTTTTACTAAAACTCCAGCGCTACTTACTCTCAGGTCCCAGTCAAATGCTGCCCTTGATAGCCCAGTTCCTTCCTTTTCTAGGATCACTCATAATCCTTATACTCCTGATTTTCAGCCTGTGTATTCTCCATGCTCACCACTTCATCCACTAAGATGTGATCAATTTCTACTCCACCTTTCCTATGGCTCACTACCCATGATGGTCTCTCTCAAAACTCCCCCACCTCCCCCTGTCAGCATGAAATAGAGAAGGACACAATGTCCTGTTTCCCAAGATTGAGAAACTTGCAATGAAAAGTGGCACTGGAACAGGCAGAGTAAAATTAAGTGGCAGCATCTTGAGTATAACCTGCACCAACTTGTTTCTCAGAATATTCCCACACATGAGTCCACTGTTTCCTTTAGTTTCTCTCAAGGTCAAGATTAATCTATGCTTTCATTAGGATTGTGGAAAAACAAGTGATAATAACCTAAAACCCTAAGAGAAAAACAAAGGACTCTACCTTGTGATCAGAAATTTACATGACAGTCAGACAACCTCTAAGCTCAAAATTCTGAGAGATAACACACCTGGGACATGACCTCTATGATCACCTAAATAAGAATGAACATCCTATAATTCCTAGGATTCATAAAACCCGACTCTCTTCTTCTATAAAACCTCCAGTTATTCTCTTTTGGGGAGCAGACCTTGGAGGAACCTATCCCTTCTGTCTCTTTGTGTACAGGTACATAATAAAACATCTTCCTCTCATTTTACCCATCACAAAAACTGGCTCTTTGCAGCAAACCTAAACTCTGCTTAGGTTTGTAGTAAGAAGAGCAAAACTGTCCCCCAGGGTTCCCAAGGTGCGGCTGGTAGATTTGAACTGCCAACATTTTGGTTAGCAGCTGAACTCTGACACGGACTGAACTGTGTCCCCCCCCAAAATGTGTGTAGCAATTTGGCTGGACCAGGATTCCCAGTATCGTGTGATGTTCCTCTGTGTTGTAAATCCTACCTCTATGATATTGGTGAGGTAGGACTCAATGTCTAAGACTGTACTGTGCCCTGGGGCAAGCTCTTGGGATACAAAAGAATGGGAAGCAAGGAGACACTTGAGGACCTTAGGCCACCAAGAAAGCAGTGCAGGGAGCACAGCACTTCCTCTGGACCCAGAGTCCCTGTGCCTTAGAAGCTCCCATTCAAAGGGAAGACTGATACGACTATTCCTCTAGAGCCAACAGACAAAGCCTTCTCCTGAAGCTGAGATCCAAATTTAGGCTTTTACCTACTTTATTATGAGGACATAAATTGCTCTTTGTTAAAGCTACCACTTGTGATATTTCTGGGACAATAGCACTAGGTCACTAAGACAAGCTCCTAGCCGCTGTGCCACCAGGGCTCCCTGTAGGGAAAACAGGATGTGAAAATACTGATCCAGTGTGACCTCTACTGGGATCTTTTATGTAGTGTCAGCAAGAGGCTCAACAGATCTTGATTCATCCCCCAGTGTAAAGCGACCTCATTTCCATGTAACTACTACCGGTGCAGCATCACTAAGAGTCAAAACTGACTCAGCAGTAATGGGTTTGGTCTGCTTCGGGTTTGGGTGGCCTCTTAGAGTGGAAGAGTAGTGGCAATGCTCTCAAGTCCTGCTTCCTAATAAAATATATCTGGATATCCATTTTATATGTCATGAGGAAACTACTGCCCTGTGTTTCCGCTCAGTACTCTTTTTTCAAAGAAGATCTTAACCTACCCCATTACAACAAATTCTATGACAGACAAATGCATAGAAACAAGATTAATGGTTAGCAGGGGCTGAAGGGGGAGAGGAATGAGAAGTTAATGCTGAAAAAAAGGAAAAGAAAAAAGGAGGAAAAAAAGACAATTCACTGTGGGAGGAAAACAAAAGAAAAAAAAGAATGAGTGGAGTTTTTCACTGGGCTTTGAACTGGTTCAGCCATGGCCAACAAGCAAAACTGGAACAGATCCAAGCTTTTATAATTTAGGTGATTCAGAATGAGAACTGAAGAAGGAACAAACAGAATGGAGACTCAGGAAAGGCAGAGTGAATCCTCTCAGGAGACTGAAGTATGAGATTAGATTATCGGTAGGACTGTGGAGAGCAACACACATTCAAGGGTGCGTGGTCAGCAACCATCTTTGAGTAGGGCCCCATGATTTCTGACTCTGCTCAAAATCCTATGGGCAAGAGATCTGGTTGCTACCACAACACATACGCTGTCCTTGTTTTCTAAGTGGGAGATTAGGTTTGTAGCAGGGCCTTGGCCTGTAATTTTTCCTGTTCTAGTTATTGTCCCAGTTCACCCAAATTTTAAAAATTTGAGTTTGTGCCCATTTTGCTTCCTTTGCCAGGACTGATGCAGGAAGAAAAGATTCAAAGCCCAGAGAGTAAGAGTATTTTAGCAGAAGGAACCTGTGGGCAAAAGGAGAAAAAAAATCAAATTAAGTATTTGAATAAAATATGTTCACAAAAAATAGAAATTCCTGGGCTACAACTCCAGATTTCTTTCTTTCTTTCTCTTTTTTTTTAATATTTCAGAGCTAGGATATAAACTAGAGTATATATTAAAAACAAACAAACAAAATCTGGCAAGGCTTTTTGGGGCATAGACATTGACTAGCTGATTAAAAAATCTATACAGAAAAGCAAAGGATTTGAATAGTCATAGCCATTTCAAAAAAGAACAACGTTACAGGTCTTGCACTATCTCATTTCAAGGCTTAGTATCAAGCTACCGTAAACAAATGGGATGGTATCTGGGTGAGGACAGACATATAGATCAGTGTAACAAAACATAGTCCCAAAGTAGATGCACTCACACATGGTCAACTGATTTACAGTAAAGATACTGAAGTAATTAAATGAGAGGACAGTCTTGAACACAAAAAAACTTAACATGAAAGATATCATGGGCCTAATAAAAAAGTTAAAAGTATGTAACTGCTCAAAAGAAAACAGAAGAATGTCTTTTGACTTTGGGATAGGTAAAGATTTCTTAGATAGGGCATTAAAAAAATCCTAAAAGCAAAAAACTGATACACTCCAAAACAAACAGAATCTGTTGCCAACAAGTTGATTCAGACTCACAGAGAACCTATAGGGCAGAGGAGAACTGCCCCATAGAGTTTCCAAGGAGCACCTAGTGAATTGAATCTACCAATATTTTGGTTAGCAGCTGTAGCACCTAACTACTATGTTACCAGGGTTTCCACTGACGTATTCCACTCATCAAATTAAAGACTTATGACCTTCAAAAGACACCATTAAGAAAATCAAAGGTCAAGGTACAAACTAGGAGAAAATATTCCCAATACAAGCATTTGAGAAGGTCATGTATCTAGAGTATATAAAAGACTTACATCAGGTTAAGACAATTAACCCAATTTTTTGTACGGTCAAAAAATTTGAAGAGATAATAATGAAATGAAGAGATAATAATGAAACAGACAATAATGAAATGATCAATGAACACACATTGAATGAAAGAAAAAAAGTTCAGTTGAGTATTCTTCAAATGTGAGTTCAGGACTTTACAAATGCAGGGAGAATAAAACCTGGCAAAGCAGCAGTTGCTGTGAGGGACAAAGCAGGGTGCCTTGGTGGCACAGTGGTTAAGTTCTTGGCTGCTAACCGAGAGGTTGGAGAGTCAAACCCATTGTCTGCCTTATGGGGTAGTTTCACTCAGTCCTAGAGGTCACTACAAGTCAAAACTGACTCTACAGCAAGGGGGTTGGTTTGGTTTTAGTGGGGGGAAAATCACACTGGGTTTACTAGATAGCAAAGTCAGCATAAACCAAATATCCTAACTACCAAAAAAGCCAATTAAATTCTGTACTAATCAGAACCCATGTACAGATTTTAGACAACTGACACTTATAAACTGAAACACATGTGTCTAAAGAGAGTGACCAGAGTCTAGAAAACAGGAACAAGGTAATCAGGTGTTTAGCTATAGCTGAGATGTCAATGGAGGGACACATGGTACAGATCTTCAAAAAAATGAAAGGGCTGCCAAGGGAAAAGACTATGCTTATACTGCATAGACAGCAACACCATCTAAACCAGGTATTGGCAAAGTTTTTCTATGAAGGGCCAGACAATAAACATTTCTGGTTTTGTGCGTTAATTACAGTCTCTGTTACAACTACTTAACTTGGTTGTTGCAGCACAAAAGCACAAATGGGCATGGTGTGTTCCAATAAAACTTTATTTACAAAAGCAGCCCGGAGGCTGGATTTGGCCAACTGGCCATCATTTATTGATCCCTGGTTTAAACCAACATACAAAATTAGAGATAGTTGAATTTTGGTTCAATAAAGGAAACAAGTTTCAACAGGTAGGGGCAGTCAAAACTGTAGGACTGCTTACAGAAAGTAGGCAATTCCCCAGTACTGGATACATACAATAGAAAGCATTCCTCCACCAGCAGGGAAGCACAATTTGACTTTCTGAACCTAGACATACCACAAGTCTAACAGTCTAAAGACTCATCATCATCCTTGTCTTTCTATATGGGAGACAGGGAATGTGTCTGCTCTGAGTCAGATTAACATTATGTCCATCCTCGCAGACCTAGTTTAAATCCACCCATAAAGGTCATCTCAGGAGACAGAGGGCATTTTCTAAACATTTAATAACTACTTCTCAATTATACTCTAAATATAAAAGTCATATTTTATTCCTATTATATAACCAGAGCTTCATAATTTTAATAATTTTATAGCACTTAAGACTGGGGCTTACTTCTCAACAGAAGGAATAAATTACATATATATATACACATATATAGAAAACAGACAGAGGTTTACTGCTATACCTGTCACAAAGTAACCCTAAAAACAAGGATTTAGAAATATACCTACATGACTTAAGAAACAAACCCAGAGAAAGACTGACAAAACTACAAATCTACTCATTAGATCATCTTTGTAAAGATCTCCACAGGATATTTATATTATTTAATAAATTGGGAGTTTTAGCAAGTGAAGATACTGTAAAACATTGTTTTCTTCTCTCACTCTTTTTTTAAGAGATTGTTTTCTTAATGAAATAAAATAGATCTGAGTCTAACTGGTTTAGTATAGTGTTTTTTACACTACAGAACAGTTACTGAAACAGTGGAAGTCAATTATTTAAAAAAAAAAAAAACGCAGAGTTGCTCTGGTTGAAGAGTATGGAGGCCAGCCTATTTGTCCACCTCCTCAAACATGTCCACATGGTCCCCTGAGACACTTCCTCAGAATCTCTAGTGTTCTTTGGAACACCATTTAGAAACCATTTGTCTGTCCAATCCATAAAGCCCTCTGTAGAGTTACACCTATAAAGTCATGTAAATCAACTTCCAGAGGAAAATTTAACTTACCAATCGGGCTATAGACACCCTAAATGTTGGACATGCCATATGGAATCGGGGAATGGCGACATTAAAGATCTTGTCTTTAAAGTAAAGAAAATGGAAAGTATAATATCCTTCCATATAGCCTGATGTGGTAGAGAATGTGGTACAACTTGTATATTCATATACCCGACCAGGGCTGATGATTGGAAATTCACCTGTAGAGACAACAGTAACAATTAAACCAAAGTATAAAATTCAGCTTTGCATTATAGCAAATATGGTACATCCTCTGCACAATTATGGAGACTATATCAAAGCACAAGCCCTGTTATAAAAAAGGATATTTTCTAAAAGTAAATTTAATAAAATGTTAACAGTGATGAGATGATGAGTAGTTTACTCCTCTTTACTTTTTTTTGTTATTCCCCAAATTTTCAGCAATGTAGGGGGGAAAAAATCTAGTCAAAATAAGAAAAAGAACAGATTTTCTTTTTCAGAGTGCTTTTAGGCAGTGAAAATACCATCTTTAAGACACGGATAATAAAAAGTGTAAGTTGAACATTAACTAAAACAGTGCTAAAGGTAATCCAAGGGTTTAAAAGTAGCTAAACACTAAAATATAAAGCTCTGAATACACATCTACATATCCAGCCCAGCCAATAAAGACATCTCAAGAGGGAATCCAATAGACCAAGTGACAGGAAAAGAATTAAGCTTTAATAAAAGTCCCTAGTACTAAATTCTCAAATTATTATGTAAACATGTAGAATATGAATCTACTTATGGAAATGGATTAGAACAACTCTAATTTATACTGAATTCTGTGTGTTTAAGACTGATAACAGAAGTTCACGGTCTAAATATTGTTATTTTCCTGAAACATATGTTCAAAAACTGAAAAACTTGTGGTGCAGAAACTTAAGATAACCATAATTCTAAAAAGCTGAATGTCAATGGTAGCCAGAGCTACAGACTGAAATCTGCAAGCAATACAAATCTGTGCTGTTGATTTTGACATTTATCTCCAAGCTTCATAAGGGTGATCAACACGAAATTTGTTTTCTCTTTCTGCCCAATGCCTTTTAATTCTATACAGTAAGAATAATGGGTAATTAACCAGATAAAATAAAGAACACAAGAAGAAAAGTAGGGAACCTAGGTGATCCATAGAATGCAAAATCAATCCCTGAATAAGTAAGATTACTATAACTTTAGGAAAGTTAATGTTTAAGGGAGTAGATAGGATAATGACCTTTATGATCTTTGTTAAGTAATATTTATTGTAGTTACAAGACCCAGACTCTGTTATCTATCACACTGCAGACTCCAGCTACTAAAAAGAAGTAGCAACATGTGTGCTCCAAGCTGAGTATCATATATATACTCTCTAAAACTTCTTAGAAGCAGGTGACATAAAGCCTGAATCTCAGGTTACATACCAACAACTCCGGGTCCTTGAACTTCTTCTACGTCACCTTTAGCATTTGTTATTCTCCAGTAGCGACTGTCCAGTTGACAAGCCTTCTCAGGAAGTGCATCCTTGGACATTTCAATCCTGGAGAAGAGAGCAGGGTTGTGAAAATACCAATCTGGCCTCTTTCTTTTCTTTTCCAGTTACATTATTCAGGCTAATACTATGAAAGAATTTCCACAGGAAATTAAGAAACCCAAACCCCAAACCTACATTAACCATCTATTCTTTTCAGTTCTCAAACATATTGGCCTGATCAGCTTGATCTCCTACAGAAGAAATGCTTTCACTTCATTTTTTGCACTCAACTTTCAGTGACAGTCAATAATAGAAAGGGCAATATAAAAATTTAGAAACACAATGGTGACAGTAATCTTTTTCTGTTCAAACAAAGATCATTTGGCAAACTTTCCAGAATACAGTGCCATGAGAAACTCCTAAAGAACTGATAGGCCCACAGCTATAGAGTGGTGCCCCCCAGCAAGAGAATTCTGGGCACACAGACCAGTGAGTGCATCCACACCCATGCAGGTCTCTGGAGGACTACTTAAGCCAGCACTAGCCAGGCTTTGCAGCCAGCCAGAGACCACGCTGTCAGCTGCCCAGTACAGTACAACATTTACCTCCAGAAAGGCATTCAAGCATATGTACTTAGGGAAAAAACCACCAGGTTTACTCCTTCCTAAAGTACACAAAGATTTATAGAGAATGTGAAGTCTAGAAAGCTTTGTATTCCCTGTTCCCAAGCCTTTACTGCAGTGATGCTTCTATTACTGGAACAGAATTTTACATGATGGAACATGTACAGGGAAGACTCTTTTGTGATTTTACAACTCTTGGAGTAAGCCCAATTGAGCACTCGGTCATGTATGTGGACATGATTGAAACCTTGGTTTGATTACATTTCTAGAACGCACAGTCACTGCAGCTGCAGGGATATGACAGAGGAGCTGGATAGTGCAAAAGACAGGTATCAATCCGGATAAAGCAACCACAGGCTGCAGCTCATCAGGACCACTCTTCCAGTAGCCTACCACTACTTGGCTGACTAATGGAAAGTTTGTCAGTGATCACAAAGAAGAAAGTCTGGTTTATGGATATTACAAACTAGACAACATAGTTTTCTACCTTAATGAGGTTAGAGTCACAATGGTACAGGACTGGGAACTTCTAACCATTGGTCACCCTTTGTTAGACTTTGCCAGCTCATCTTTCTCTGTTTTACCTTTGGCCAAGGACAGTTGCAATGATGAATCATAGTTTTTATTTTCAAGAAAATACAGGGATGCCATCAGTGGAAGACCTGATTTCAATGTATTGCCACTGCAGGGGCAAGGGGAATTAATTTTGTTCTTCCTAACTGGAACTTCTTTCTGGCTCTTTCATATTTTAAAATGGTTGAAATAGCACAGGGAGACTGAGATAACTGAGTTCCACATTCAAAATAGAAATTCTGTGGATATATAGAGAAAACCTTCAGTGACTCATCAACTCAAGGCAACGGCCAAAGCAGAAGATCTCTGGATACTGTTCTGGCCAGCTGTATGCATCTCAGCCAGGTGGATTTATGCCTTTATTGCTGGAGAAACAGGAAAAAGCTTTTTTACTCCAGATGTCTGTAAGTGCCAAGCAGCTGACACCTGGAGGTGCAGCACCTATATGGAAGTGAGGCACAGAAGCACAGTAGCTTGAGCCTCTTCTTCAAGGGAGCATCGCTTCTTGCTTCAGTATAACAGAGCCTAGTGCAGCTTCCAGTGATGCCACTGATACTGAACGTTGGCATCCAACGAGACGGTGATCGCTACGTAATTAATGGTAAGAAATGGTGGAGCAGTGGAGTCAGAAGTCCAACATGTAAAACTGCAACTACTATGGAAAGAATTGAAAATTCTCCTGTATCCACATACAACCACAGCATGATTCTCGTTCCTATCAATACATCTGGAGGAAAAGTAATAAGGCCTTTGTTGGTTTCTGGCTATGTGGATAGTCTGCATGGAGGACATTTTGAGATCCATTTTAATCAAGTGCCGCTCTTGCACCAATTTAATACTAGGTGAAGGAAGGGGCTTTGAAATTGCCCAAGGCTGCCTGAGACCCAGCAGAATCCACCAGTGAGAACAGGTTTGGCTGAATGCAACACAAATGGGTGGCCTTTAGGAAGAAACTGTGTGCACATGAGGTGTTGCCCACTGGATTACTGAGAGCGGTACCACCACTGATCAGATCCTCTTGTTGACCCTGAAAGCCACAAACATCAGTGACACTTTAGGCACTGCTTGCCCTAAGAAGGGGGTTGCAATGATCAAAATGGCTGCCCTGCAAGCAGTCCACCAAATCAGTAACAGAGCCATTGTGCATGTGGAGACGTGGGTGTTTCCCAGGGCACCCTCTGGCAAGCTTGTGGGCCCTACCCCAAACTCTGCACTAGGTAGATGGGCCTAATGAAGTCACCTCTTATCAGTTGCAGGAATGGAGCTGTGTGACCAAGCAGAAGGGCTGATGGCCAAAAAGTTATACCCTATCAGCACATGCTCATGTGTTTATTTTAGACATATCTCAGGCCTAGCTCCACATGGTCCACCAAAATACATATATAAATAAATAAAAAACAAATAAACAAACAAAAATACATTTGAGTCAATCCTGACTTATAAGTGACCCTACAGTACGGAGGATGGGGGGATAGGCTATAGCCCATTATTATCTGAAAGGTGACCCCATTTAAAATTCTCACCTGATTCGGTACGTGAAGAAATAGTGGGGAGGATGTACAGAGCTGAGTTCTGGCAGAAACGATGTGGAAACTGAAACAGTAATATCTCCAGTCGTTGCTACACACTCTGGATCATGAACATACCTAGGTAATGAAAAACATTTTAAAATTTAAAAAATATATATACATTGTGCTTTAAAAGTGGAAGTTTACAATTCAAGTCAATTTGTCATACAAAAACTTACACACACAGTTATGTGACCCTAGCTGCTCCCCCCATCCAGTGACAGCACACTCCTCTCCACCCTGTATTTCCCGTATCCATTCAACCAGCTCCTGTCCCCTTCTGCCTTCTCATCTGACCTCTGGACAGGAGCTGCCCAGTTAGTCTCCTGTGTCTACTTACACCAAGAAGCACACTCTTTATCTGTATCATTTTATGTCTTATTATAGTCCAGTCCAACTGTCTGAAGAGTTGACTTTGTAAAAACATTTTAAAATTTTTAATCAACTAATGTTGATTCTATAAAAGATTTAAGCACATATAATGTAAAATAGCTTGTACTTTAAGACTAAAATTTAAATCACATTAAATATGCTTTTGACCCTACAGGTATACTCCTATTTAGCTTTAAAAGAACTAGAAATTATAACTAACTAGAAACCTCTCGCAACTCTGGATCAGTAATGACAGCAATCTGAAGTTCCATGATCAATAGTTCAAATAATGGATCAGTAATCAGTTTAGAAATGAAAACAGTCTGTTTTCAGAGCTAGGGACACTTTTGCAACATCTGAAAACCCAGCTACACACTATAATTTGTGGCTCTGACCTGCCTTCCTATCCTCTAAAAAAGTGTTACACATATTGCTCCTAAAGAAATTAATATAAAATATACTGTTTCTGCAAATCCAGCTGATGTGAATCAATTTTAGCTCTAACACTATTTACAGTAAAGGAATGTTCTATTTGGAAACCATAAATTATCTTTACCAGGAGTTAATAGTTACCAACTTGCTGTTCACAGTAAATCTGCTAACCAATAGTCTCCATTTCCAAACTAAACTAGGTTTGCTACTTATAAGGACACAGCTTCTAAAAAACAAAATCATTCTCTTGTTTCCTCAAGATAAGAAAAATACTGGTTGTTTAACTGTTTGGGCATTTTGGCTTTAAAGTGAGGATATGATAATGAGATTTAAGATAATGAGAATTAGGTTCTGTTACTATTACCCTTCTTGGAAAACTTCATTTTATATATAGGATTATTTTCTGATTTACAATCATCCCAATCTGAAAAGCTGTAAGGGAAATACCTGAAAATTTGGTCTCTGATGATGGGGAAGCCACCTGATACAACATTACTGACATAAGAAGTAAACCAGTCAGTAAAAGTAGCACCTATAAATCAGAAAGAGAAAAAGAAGAAAAATAATTTTTGCAAAATACAGGAAACAATTTCTAATTTCTCTCTACTTACGATGTGAAACCAAGCCTGGAAATATTTACAGATAGAACTCTACTCATCCTTTATCAGGTCACTTTCTGTTCTCAGTTCTGTCTACACTATACTCTTGGGGTTCAGCTGCTAAACAAAAGGTAAAAGGTTCAAATCTACCCAGAAGTGCCTTGAAAGAAAGGCCTGGTGATCTACTTCTGAAAAATCAGCCACTGAAAAACACTATAGAGCACAGTTCTACCTGGACACATACAGGGTCACTGTAAGTCAAAATGGACTCAGTGGAAACTGGGGAGGAGGAGACCACATACATAAGTCAGTGTGAGCTGAAAACTTATGCCTAAGCATAAAACTTCATAACTTTCTGGGTGGAGTCTTCTTGTACTATACCACAATCCTGGCACAAGCTATAAAAAAAAAAAAAAACAGAACCCACTGCTGTCAAGTTGGGTCTAACTCATGGTGACCCTAGAAGTCAGAGCAGAACTGCCCCATAGAGTTTCCAAGGAGCATCTGGAGGCTTTGAACTGCCAATCTTTTGGTTAACAGACGTAGCACTTAGCCCACTACACTACCAGCATTTCCCAGCACAAGTCACAGTAGGGAACAAATGGAGAATTATTGTTCCTTCAAGGTTTCAATTAAAAAAACACTGCTGTTGAGTTCGACTCATGGTGACCCTAGAGGTCAGAGTAGAACTGACCTATAGTTTCTAAGGAGTGCCTGGGGGATTTGAACTGCTGACCTTTCGGTTAGCATATGTAACACTTAACCCACTATGCCACCAGCGTTTCCAAGGTTTCAATTAGGAGACACAATTTATTTAACAGACCCTGGTTGCCTAATGGTTAAGGCCTAAAGAGGCTATCCAGAAGGTCAGCAGTCCAAATCCACCAGCAGCTCCATGGAATGTCTATGGAGCAGTTCTGCTCTGTCCTATAGTCACTATGAGTTGGATCGACTCCACAGCAGTTGAGCTTTTTCTTACCCACAGGCACCTTTACTATCAATATATCAGGATGTTTAACATGTGCCAGTAATGCCTTCAAAAAGTAGAATGGAGAGTCAGGAAGCTTCTCTGTAGTGAGCAAAATCTAAGCAAAACAAGACTACACAAATAGCAAACCAGCGAGCTGCACTTGCACACAAACTGCAGGTTTCTTGAAGACTTGTAAGAAATACCCTCTTAAGGCCAAGAAAAATGAGATGCACCATGAAGTTTATCAAACACATAGTTTATATACTAGTCTCTGAAGACTGCTGCTTCTTTCGGTCTCTAGTCTCTGACGGTCTCTAGTCTCTGACGACTGCTGCTTCTTTCGGTCTGTGATACGATGTAACAGTATTTTACTACAGCATTGGCCTCAAAAGAGAAAGCATAAAAGTTGTTTTACACACCTCCTCCATCTCTAGATTGTACCCTCATCTGACAGAAAATGCATGTGCAGGTTAAAGGAAGCATGGTGATTCTATACATTTTGCTGTTCTGTATCAGAGTCCTAAGAGCCAAAGATGATACAGGGTGTGGCTTTTTTTCCCAAATAGAAACCAAATTCAAACAGTACATAAGTGCCACTCTAATGAGAATCTAGGTGTATTATTTTATCAATAATAAGCTTTAGGACATACAAGAATAAACTGCCAGCTGTTTAAGTAAGTAGAAAAGTTTTTTTTTTTTTTTTTTAACCAATTTAAAATTTTTACAAGGAGGAAAAGTGCCAGACAAACAGACATGCCATTGAAGAGGAACAATCTTACTGTTATGAACAGTAATTTCACACTGGCTACTTTGCAAGTACAGATGGACATGCCAATTCTAAACCAGAAACAGCACAAATACTACAAGACTTTCCTTTCTCTTACCTATGATAAACATGTCAATAGCAGCTGGATTCCGAGCCATTTGGTCCTAGGTGAGAAAAAGAATGTTATAACTGATAAAAGTACATGCTACTTAATTTCTCAATGTTCCTTATCTGCAAAGGCTGGCAAAACAGTAAAAGTAAAAATAAGTGCTGCGACCAATCTCTGGACATTCCTCTCATTTTTCGGTTCCTGCTCTTCTGATTTCTTTATTTGGGCTCTTAGTAAAAGATCCTTAGAATAATGGTTAAAATGCTAAAATAGAATTATTAACTGTCACAATGAACTAAGAAATTATCCTTCATGAAAACAATTAGTACGGTCAGGCGAGAAGACATTTGGCCTATTATCCTAGAAGAAAAACCTCTGGATTCAGAGTCAATGGATCTCAGGAATTCCAGGTTAGTCACGTCTCTCAGCAAACCAGGAGACCAGCCACCACTCCTCCAAACTCAAAGATATGTGAAGTTAAAAATGAGATAAAAGATATGAGAATGCTTGGGGCGGCAGAGGGAAGTGGGGGGAGCTATGCAGGATCTTTAGATAATTAAAATGCTTCATGTAGATAGTCTCAGGTAACTGTAAAACCATTTGTTATCCTATAATCCTCTTTTGAGTCAAAAATGAAGGCAAAGGCTCTATAAATGAGGAATTACTGAGAACAACTGAAGAAAAAAAGGATGAAACCAAATATTGTGATTATTTTCTATTGACACATTAAAATTGTTACAGTCATATCCCATAAAGGAAGTACATTTTAGGACAACTAAAATACCTACAAAAAACAAAAGAACACCAAACTCATTGCCATCAGGTTGATTGTGACTCATAGTGACAGAGTAGAACTGCCCCATAGGGTTTGCAAGGAGTACCTGGTGGATTCAAACTACCAGCCTTTTGGTTAGCAGCTGTAGCACTTAAGCACTACATCACCAGGGTTTCCATACCTACTAGAAAGTTTTAAAAGCTTCTACTGTACTCAGAGCTTGAAGAATCTTCAAAATCTAACTTTAAAAAATTTAGCAAAGTATAATACTTCAACAAAAGATTCCTCCTTAGTTTTCCTCAAACATAAATTTTTTAACACAAATTACAGTTTTGCCTCTGTATATACTGCAAGTTGCACTGTCTGTTCATTTGTAAAATTTTCTTTTGGCATTTTGTACCATGTCAGAGTATCAGCCCTCTGGTTAGGTAGGTCTGTGATAAAGTACATAATGCTCTATACCTATTCTATGTGCTGCAAATATCTAATGCACACATATTACCCGACCATCAGAACATAACTTAAAGCCACACCTGAACACACTTCCTACTTACTGGACATTGGTAAAAAACTTCATTTTTGTTTCGGCCTTCTGCAGCTTCCACTGCTATGTACTGGCTCAAACCAGTATGTATGCAAAAAGTTAGAGGGAGACAATATTTCAGTCCCTGTCTCTGCTGGAATCCTCCGGCAGCTGTATCGACGTCTAGTAAATCCTCAGAACGATAGTGATTAGACAGGGCCATACTTCCCAACAACCTGAAGAGAACACACACTCAAACACTTAATAAACTGTAGTGCCAAACAAACAGATATGCCATTGAAGAGGAACAATCTTATTGTTATGAACAGTAATTTCACACTGGCTACTTTGCAAGTGCAGATGGACATGCCAATTCTAAACCAGAAACAGCACAAATACTACAATTTCTAGATACTAAATCTAAACTCTTCCAAATAAAAATAAGATGCTGATTTAAAATTAAGTCTAAATTTCATCCTTTTAAAAAGAAACAAATTTCTATTGTTTTCAAGTATATAAAAGAGTCTAGCTTTCTGTGATATGTTTGCCATATAGGGAGGTACGATTAAACTAATATTTAAAAGGACAAACTTTCTCTGAAACTTTTGTTTTGATACAAACTGTTGCTTACTCTACTCATACCAGGTAAACTGTGTCCAAATTTTCACTGTAACCTTGCTATAAACCTGGCTTTAAAAAGCAGGAAGCAATTTAAAAATACCAACGGAAAAGACCCATTTTCAGCAATGGCCTACCAGGCGCAAGAGCCTGGGGTTTAAACAAATCTCACTTCATATACATAACAGCAACACAGGTCTCAAAGTCTATCTGGTCCTTGACAAGATTCCTACCCTAAGTCTCATTGCTTGGGCTACGTATGCACAAAACTCCCAAAGTGGAATTCATGACCTGTATTTTCTAGGTCAGTTTTGAGCAACTCTTTTAACAGATTTCTCCTGTTTATTCTTGAAATAGGACAGTGACAATTTCTCAGATTCTCTGTAGTTAGTCACCTCTGATCTGAAGCGATAACAGATCCTTCCAGGATTCTTCACACACAATAAAGGGCCATCAGGTAACAAGAACAATGTGAAGCCCTCCCTAAACTCTTACTAGCATGTCACAAATGCAATGTCTGTCAGCTTAATTTCATAAAACTACAAAAGGTAAAGGTATACTCAAAGTATTTAATTTTTAAACCTATAGATAAATTTGACAGCTAACTGCAGGGTCTGGTTTTCCCAAAAGGTTCCATAACGAATACTTGACCTTTTAGAGGTGAGTTAAAAGAAACCATTATACTTTAGGGTGTACCCAAATGTGACAAAACTCTACCTTCTTTAAAGTATGCAGTTGTGATCAGATTGTTGCTTTTAATGCACATGATACATGAAATCTGCCCTAAGCTCTCTCAAACCTCAGCTGCAAGAAGCTAACCCTGCAAAGGCTGGCAGTTGTTTCAGTTACCGTACCCTTTCACGTACATCTATTTTGCATGCACAGCCTTCCTCTCCAACCAGCCTTCACTTTAACTATGTAAGATTGTGTTGGCACAACTATTGCTTTCACGAGACATATTTATTCTGGTAAAGCCATATTTAAGCTATATGTTCGTATGGGTTGCTATAAAAAGGAAGGGGGAATTCCTGTACTCCTTCAATCTGTTAAGAGTAACTATAAATACAACCTGCTTACTTTCATTTTAGAAATTAACATACATTATTAAAATAACCAAGGTTAGGACCATCTTACCCAGGAACCACTAACTTCTGCCCATTGTGGATGCGATATGAACATCGGTAATCATCAGGGAGCTTGCAACCGATCTGTGCTTCCACAGCATCTAGGTCTTCCTCTCGAGCACCTTCTGCAAATGCACCAAAAAAAGCTAATATTGTAAAGAAATAATAAACATTAAGTCTAAGAAGAAATGCCATCTATCTACTAACAATGAAACAATCTCAGAGCAAGTGAGTTCTCTCCAAAATGTCCTGCCAAAAAATAAAAGGAAAAGTAATAGGAACAGGAAATTCAGAGATACATTGTATCTTTTTTAGATTGGCTTTGCCATTTGAAACACTGAGGAAGCAAATTTCCTTCTCAACAGGGAAAATGCTGGCACTAAGCATGGAAAGACAGTCACCAATGAGTGCCACAATAATGTTTCTTACATCTGAAGGCAAACTTCATGTTAGGTCTTATTGTTCTACATCTCATATACTCATACTTCCTGGGTTATTAAACAACCCAGTGGTATCTAGAAATTCTCTACACTGATGATGCTCAAGAGTCTGAATGTAGACTTGCGATGTGAATGTGACAAGGCACAAGGTATAGGTTCATGCTATGAGGGAGCTGTTAATCTGGATTCTATTCTGCCGTTTGTAACTATGCTATATACTCTAGCTTTAAAAAGCAGGATGCAATTAAACATATTAAGAGAAACGACCCATTTCCAGCAACGGCCTACGAGGCCCAAGAGCCACCAATCCTGCTAAAAACAACTGGAGAAGCTGAACAACTATAACGAACAACTGACTTTTAAGTGTTTGTTGAATGGCTGAGGCAGTGAGAATGACTTGTCCAGAAGAAGGACACCAAGACAGGGTTGCCCAGCATCCAGAACAACTTGTCTTCGATGAGCCTGTGTGTGCTGAGCAAAGCTTTCAGCAACACTGCAGGGCTGGAGGCTTAAAACTGGGAGTATAGTGTCCACAAAGGTGAAAGGGACCAGCTAAAACCCCTTTAGCTGGGATCTTGAGGGGCTACCTCCTAGAATTAAGGGTAAATTGAAAATAGACTAGCCTTCACAAGGGCTAAAGCTCAACTTCCAATAGTATCAAGCCCTGATTGGATCAAGGTCATCTGTCCACTGACTAGCTGCCAGTCGAAAGCAAATTTTGTATAAGAAAACAACACTATCCAGAAACTCGAACTACATCTAGCAATAAACCAAAAAAAAGTAGGCCTACATGAAGACAAGATTTGACTAAACAGCAACAGAAAACACAGAGGACCGAAGCTACAATACATCAGATCCGGGATTTAGCAAACATAGGCTTTCAAATAACCATGACTGACACATTCAGCTAATTAAATGACAAGATGAGACTGTCAGTAAAGAAACACAAGCTACAAAAATAAATCAAATGGAAATCTTAGCACTAAGGAATAACCAGTAAAACCAGTTTCTGTCGATTTCGACTCATGGTGACCCCACGCGTTGCCAAGCAGAACTTGCTCCACAGCGTTTTCAAGGCCATGACTCTTTAGGAGAATGCCAGGTCCTTCTTCTGTGGTGCCCTCTGTGTAGATTCAAACCGCCAACCTTACAGTTAGTCAAGTATGTCACCACTTGTGCTATTTAGGGACTCTAAGCTGAGGATTATAATGAGTAAAACTGAGAACACATCAGCAGAGTTTAACAGCAAATTAAAAATTAAAAATTGAAAAAGCAATTTTGAACTGGAAGCTGGGTCAGAAGACAAAAAGGGATGAAAAAATACAAAAAACAGTGTAAGACTCATATAGAACGTAGTACAGAGGCCTTAGATACCATGTACTAGAATCCTAAAAGGAAACACAAATATGTGTGCTCTTAGTCATCTTGTGCTGCCATAACAGAAATACAAATAGACGGCTTCAACAAACAGAAATTTATTCTCTCACAGTCTAGTAGGCTAGAAGTTCAAATTAAGGGTGTCAGCTCCATGAGAAGGCTTTCTCTCTATATTGGCTCCGGAGAAAGGTCCTTGTCATCAATTTACCCTGGAGTAGGAACCTCTCAGCACAGGACCTCAGGTCCAAAGGATGGGCTATTTGAACTTTTGTTTCTTGGTGAGTCTGAGGTCCCCATGTCTTTCTGTTCACTTCACTCTTTTATATCTCAAAAGAGTTTGGCTTAAGACACCATTCAGTCTGGTAGATTGAGTCCTGCCTTATTTAAACAGAACTGCCATTAATCCCATCTCATTAACATCATAGAAATATGACTTACAGCACACAGGAAAATCACATCCAATGACACAATGAGAGGCAATCACACAAAACTGGGAGAATCATGCCTGGCTAAACTGATACACCTATTTTTGGGAAACACAATTCAATCCATGATAGGGTAGAGGCAGAAGTAGTATTTAGAGAGATAATATAGAATTATTCACAACTGATGAAAAATCAAATCATAGATTCAAGAAGTACAACAAATCTTACAGAGAATAATTAGAAAGAAAATCACATGCAGACACATCACTGGGAAAAGTGCTGAAAATCAAAGACAAAGAGAAATCTTAAAAGCAGCCAAAGGAAGGGAAAAGATACCTACTTATTTTCAAAGGCAGGACAAGAAGACTGAGAGCTAAATTCTCAGTAGAAACAATAGAAGCCAGAAAAATACCTTCAGAGTGCTGGGAAAAATAACTGCTAACTAGGATTTTACACCCAGTGAATATATCTTTCAAAAGTGAAGACAAGATACATTTTTAAGATAAATAAGATAATTTGTCAACAGCAGTTCCTCACTGAAAGAAATATTAAAAGAAATAGTTTAAGCAGAAGAAAAAAGATCTGAGATGGAAGCATAAAGATGCAGGAGGGAATAAAGAACAGAGAACGCAGACAGGTAAATCTAAGATGACACTGGATTACATAGAACAATGATGTTTTCAGGAACTTCAATATACTGAAAATTAAAACAAAAAATTATAACATAAAAGGCAGGAGTGAGGTAACAGAGTTAACAAGTATCTTGAGGTTCTTCCACAAAGCAGTAAAAATACTAATTTACATTCTTAAAAAAAAGAAAGAAAGAAAATCACTGAACCCACCTCTGTCAAGTCAATTCCTACTCAGAGCAACCCTATAGGACAGAGTAGAACTATTTCATTGAGTTTCCAGGGAGAGCCTGGTGGACTCAAACTGCCAACTTTTCAGTTAGCAGATGTAGCACTTAACCACTACGCCTCATAGATATTAATAAACCAAAGTGTAATCTCAAGGCGTAGTCCAGGCCCTGGTGTTTTCATTCACCTCAGATATACACGAAAGCTGGACAATGGACTGGAAAGACTTAAGAAGAACTGATATCCATGAGTTATGGTATTAGTGAAGAATGTTGAGTATACCATGGACTGCCAGAAGAACAAACAAGTCTGTGTCAGAGGAAGCACAACCAAAATGTTCCTTAGAAGCAAGGATGGCAACAAGATTACGTCTCACATACTTCAGACATGTTATCAGAAGAGACCAATCCCTGGAAAAGAACACTGGTAAAGCTACTGTCTTTGTTGTTAGGTGCCACTGAGTTGGTTCCAGCTCATAGCCATCCTATGAACAACAGAATGAAACAATGCCCAGTCTTGTGCCAGGTCCATAATCATTTTTACACCTAAGCCCATTGTTTCAGCCACTGTGTCAATCCATCTCGTTGAGGGTCTTCCTCTTTTTTTGCTGACCCTCCACTCTAGCAAGCTTGATGTCCTTCTCCAGGGACTGATCTTTCCTGACACCATGTCCAAAGTATGTACAGCACAGTCTTGCCATCTTTGCTTTCAGGGAGCACTCTGGTTGTACTTCTTCCAGAACAGATCTGTTTGTTCTTTTGGCAGTTCATGTTACAGCTGAGGGTCAGCGAAAAAGAGGAAGACCCTTGATGAGATGGACTGACACAGTGGCTGCACCAACAGGCTAAGCCTAACAGTGATTGTAAAGATGGCACAGGACCAGGCAGTGTTTCATTCTGGGGCCTCAGAACCAACTCGACAGCACCTACCAACAGCATTTGTACATACACAGTAGTCCTTCAGTATCCGTGGGGGACTGGTTCGCGAACACCTCTCTCTCTTCAATATCAAAATCCTGGGATGGTCAAGTTTGCATAAAACGGACCTTAATTACATCTGCAAATTATAACCCATGTATATTATTTAAATAATCTCTAGATTTACTTATAATACCTAATACTGTGTTAATGCTATGTAAATAGTTGTTAATGCTTACATCAACAATGCTATCTTGGTATTTGCAAACAGTTTGGAAACTCTGGTGGTGCAGTGGTTAAGTGCTACAGCTGTTAACCAAAAGATCAGCAGCCCAAATCCACTAAGCACTGCTTGGAAATGCCATGGTGCAGTTCTACTCTGTCCTACAGGGTCACTATGAGTTGGAATCAACTTGATGGCAGTGGGTTTGCTTGTTTGGTTTATCAAGAACCAAAGGTACCATTCTTGCAGTTGTAGGGGCAGCACCAACACTTCCAAAAATTTCTGTTTGTCTCCGCTTAATTGTGCAAATGCTTGCTTCCTTCCTACTGACCTTACAACCCTCATTGGCAAGTGACAGGTCACTTTTCAAAAGATCTAAGAATTTTCTTTTCTCATAAGGAAAGGCACTTTACACTCCCTTTCAGGCCTTTGAGGGACTGCTCTGACTGCTTAATTGCTTCTTAGGAGCCATTTTTTCATAGAAACAAAGGGTGTACACAAGTTGCAAATGAACAAGACTCCATGTGAACAAGGCTCAGTCTGCTGGGGAGAGGCTATGGATCTGTGAAATGACGGAAGGCTGCAGCAGGGTATGACCACACATCACTTCATTCACATCACTTCATTTGTGTTGGTTTAGCGTAGTGCTTGACATGCGGCAAATTCAGAGTTTGTTTTTTGAAACTTTCTTAACTAAAAAAAAAAGGATTTTTGATCCTTGGTTGAGTCTCTGGATGCTGAACTTGCTGATACGAAGGGCCAATATACAACGGACGTGTCTTAAAGATGCAGATACAGAACAGAAAGGTAAACTAGTTTTACTAAAACCAGACAAAATAGGCTTTAAGGCCAACAACATTATTAGACTCATTTATTACTTCAGTTTCTGAAACTGGCATGTCCAGGCAGGAAAACAGTATCTCTGCTTAATTCCCACAAGGCTGAAACTACGGTGTCAACTGAGCCTGCTACCTTGGATTATGCTTGGCATCCCCTTCTAGCTCACAGGTTGTTGGCAGAATTCAGTTCCCTGCCACTGTAGGACTGAGGCTATCCTCAGCTCCTAGAGGCCAGCTATCGTCCCTGCCACAGGTCCTCTCCACAACATGGCAGTTTGCTTCTTCAGTGCCAACAGCAGAACTGCTGGTACCTGAAATCTCTCTGGCTTCCACAAGGGCCCAGTCCTTTTTATAAGCTCACCTGATTTAAGTCAGGCCTACTCAGAATAACCTCCCTTTGATGAAATCAAATCCAGTTAACTACTATACTTGCAAAACCCCTTCACTTCTGTCTTATAGGAAAACTTGATGTTATAGTGGTTAAGTGCAATGGCTGCTAACAAAAGGTTACCAGAATCTGCCAAACACCCCTTGGAAACTCTATAGGGCAGTTCTATTCTGTCCTATAGGGTTGCTATGAGTTGGAATGACTCAACAGCAATGGGTTGGTTTAGGTTTTTTTGTCTTATAATATGACCTAATCATAGGAGAAAAAGTTATATTCACAGTACTGCCCACAATCAAGGGGAGGCGATGGCAGGGGCATGTACACCAGAGAGTGAGAATCTTGGGAGCAGTCTTAGAGTTCTCCATAATACAGTGAGAGCAAAAACCCTGGTGGTGTAGTAGTTAAATGCTATGGCTGTTAACCAGAGGTTGGCAGTTCAAATCTGCATGTGCTCCCTGGAAACTCTATGGGGTAGTTCTACTCTGTTCATAGGGTTGCTGTCAGTGGGGATCAACTTGGTGGCAATGGGTTTAGTTTTTGGCTCTCAGTAACTAGTAAGCACACAAAAGTAAATAAAAGAAAAAATCACTAACAGTATGGAAGATCTGAATGAGATTGGAAAATTTAATTATAAAAATTGTACTAAGTCTAATGACTGGGAATATACATTATTTTCAAGTGCACAGATGGAATACTTACAAAAATAGATCATGTGCTGAACCTCAGAGCAAATCTTAACAAATTTCAAATGACTAAATTCATACGCAGTACGTTCTCTGATCACAGTGGAATTAAGCTTTAAATTCAGACTCACAGTCTACTAGAAGAGCTGCAAATGTTTGGAAGCTAGCCAACAGACTTCCACCTAAACAATGCATCAAAGAAGCTATCAGAAGAAATATTTTGAATTGAATGATAATAAAAACACAATACGTTAAACACTGTGGGATTAAACTAAAGCTATGCTTAGTGGGAAACTTACAGACTTAAATCATTTGAAGAAAGCAAGAAAGGTTGAAAATCTATGTTCTAAGCAGCCGTCTTAGGAAATCCTGGTGGCACAGTGGTTAAGTGCCTGCTAACCAAAAGGCCAGCACGGCAGTTCCAATCCACTAGGCATTCCTCGCAAACACTATGGGGCAGTTACAGACTCACAGGGTCTCTTTGAGTTAAAACTGACTTGACAGTCAGAGGTTTGGTTTTCGGTTTTGGAAGTAGCCATCTTAAGTCAAGAAAACAAAATCAAACAAGAAAACCAGTAAAATAAACTCAAAGAGAGTAGAAGAACTGAAAACAAGGTAATGAAATAAGAAAACATGCAATAGACAGGACAGATGAAGGGAAAAGCCAGTTGTTTGAAAAGACTGTGTAAAATGAGGAGTCCCTACATAACAAGAATGATGAAGAATAAGGCACAGATAACTAGTATCAGAAATGGAAAAGGGACTATCACTGCAGACCTGACAAACACTAAAAAGAGGTATTATGAAAAATTGTGTGGAAATAACCTTAAAAATGTAGATGAAATGGCTAATTTCCCAGAAAAGTTACAACCCAACAAAGTGACATAAGAATGAAAAGAAAATCAGAATAGTGCTGTATCCAATTAAGAAAATGAATCTTTAAGTTAAAACCTTCCCACAACAAAAGCTCCAAGACTGAATGGCTTCACTGGTTTTTCTTATTACTGGGATTGTGGGTTTTTAGAGAGACAACCCCAGGCTGAAGTGCTCTTCTCATCATCTGTCTGGGGACACATGATAGCCACTTAGTATTCAGGATGCTAGCTGACATACACAAATACACACAGACTACAACTGTATGAATTGCTGAATTGTCGCAATGTGAACATGCCATGTAACACCTTCCAGGTCAAAAAACAGTATCACCTGTACCTGGAAGCTGCTTCGTGTTCCTTGTCTCTTCCACAGATGTAATCACTATTTTGATTATTAACGCCATACAGTAGTTTTTGAACTTTCTATAAATTGCATGATTAAGTATATTGTGTGAATCATTTCTGTTTGTGAGATTCAACCCTGTTGTGTACTGATAGCAGCTATGCTTAGTGGGAAAGCTATTTAGTGGGAAATCTACTACATGAGTAGATTTACAGTGTACACATTCATTCTGAAATCAATGGAGGAAATAACCCAAGTAAGTGATGGGCAAAGGAGATGAACACCCACTTCACCAATGATGATATGCAGGCAACCAAAAGACACATGAAGAAATGCTCAACATCATTCGCTATTAGAAAGATCCGAACCAAAACTACAATGAGATACCATCTCCCCCCAACAAGGTTGGTCATGATCCAAAAAACACAAAACAACAAATGCAGGAAAGGCTGTGGAGAGATTGGAAATCTCCTACACTGCTGGTGGGATTGCAAAAGGGTACAGTCTCTTTGGAAAGCAATGTGGTGCTTCCTTAAAAAGCCAGAAACAGATATACCATTTGATCCAGTAATCTCATTGCTCAGAACATATCCTATGGAAACAAAGGCTGTCACACAGATAGAGCCACAAGAATGTTTACTGCAGCATGGCCCACAATAGCAGAGAGATGGAATCAACCTAGATGCCCATAAACAGAGGAATGGATAAACAAACTATAGTACATATACTCAATGGTATACTATGCAATGTTAGAGAACAATAATGATTTTAGTAAGCATCTCATAACCTGGTTTCAATTGGAAGACACTATGCTGAGCGAAATCAGTCAGGGGCAAACGGCCAAATATTCTATGAGATCCCTACTATAAGGACTTGAAAATAGACTTATATAGAGAAGAAAAGAATCTTTGATGGCTACAAGGGTGGGGAAGGAGGAGAATGTTGCTCATAGATTAGTTGATAGAAATTTGGTTAGGTGAAAGCAGTGACAGCACACAATAGAAAATAGATCAACTTAACAGGACTTCACCATAAATTGAAAGCTCTTCTAATCTCAACCCAATATTGCAAGGATAGAGTAGCCAGGGTTGGGGTCTGGGAACCATGCTTTTGAGGGATGTCAAGGCCAACTGGCATAACCAACCTATTGCTAAGAGAATCTTTTACACCCCAGAGTAGCATCTGAGGTCTTAAAAGCTAGCAAGCTAGCATCTAGGTACACCAAACAGTCCCAACTCAGCCAGAGTGGATGATGACCGAGAACAACAAAGAAATGAGGAAAAAAGAGCTCAGGAGACAGAAGGACCCATGTGAACAGGAGACCATATCAACATGTGACCAGAACAACCAGATGGTGTCTGGCCACAACCAAAGACAGCTGTGATGGGGCATACAACGTAGAATCCCTGTGGAAACCTGAGAAAAAGAGGGGTGAAGTTCATGAACTCTACTAAAAGACCACAACTGATGGTCCAGTGGCCTGGAGGATCCCCTGGAAGCATGGCACCTAGACCTGCAGCTGCCACTGACCAGAAAACACTACTGAGGTCAACTCTTTGGACAAAAATGGACTGAACTCGGGGACACAGTGTGACCATACAGTGTGTGTACTTTATGGTTCTAAGCATTTAAGTTGTCCTACTGGTTTCTTTCTTGACGGGAGAAAAGAGGGTAGACAGGAGAGGACAGGAGCTTGTTAAGAGGATACTGTAAGCATAGAATGAAAAAGAGGAGTGTGCTATCACTGGTCAAGGAGAGCACAAGAAGCTGCAGATATGTGGGCATGCAAAATTCATTTGGATTGCATACTTTCAGTTAACCACAATCAAAAAAAAAAAGAACTGAAAAAAACAGAAAATAAAATTAATGGATATTTAGGTCACTTTGTTTCTAGCTATTGCCAATAATGCTGCAAATCACTTTTGATATACATATGAACATTTCCAATGGGTAAATACCTAGGACAATATTTACTAAATTACAGACTATGCTTACATTCAACTTTAAAAGATACTGTCTATTTTCCATGATTCTACCACTTTACGTACCTACTAGCACTTTAATGTTATTCTGTTTTATTTTGGCCTTTCTGGTGGGTGCACAGTGGTGGTTTTAATTTGTATTTCCTGGAGACTGTAGAATAATGACAGATTTAATTCTAGTTTTCCCAACTCTTACATCACTTATTTCTTTTACTTGCTTTATTGCACTGGCTAGATCCTTTAGTACAACACTGACTAGAAATGGTGAGAGCAGCATCCTTATCTTGCTGTTCACAGAGGAAAGCTTGTAACATTTCACTTTTAAATATGAGGTTTGCTGTAGGCTTTTTGAAGACACTCTTTATTTAGGCTGAAGAAATTCCCTTTGGTTCCTACTTTGGAAAGAGGGTTTTGTTGTTGTCTCCTAACGGAAAACCTAAATTTTCTGTCTTGTGATTGTTATGTGATTGGTCTCCTTCACTCTTGTTAATGTAGTGAATTATACTGATTGGTTTCCTGACTGTTAAGCCAACTTTTCACTCTTGGAGTGAACTGTCGTTGGTTGCAACAGACTATCTTTTTAAAAAATATATTATTGATTGATTTGTCATTATTTAATTGGGACTTTTACATTTATGTTTATGACAGAGTTTGAACTGTAATCTTTCAAGTTTATCTGAAAAAAGAAAAGTTTAATTCACAAAAAATCAAGCAGAATAGCTGCCTCTACCAGTAAGATGGATGATGAAACAAAGTAACAGTTGCGGTGTGTGTTACACATTAAACATTTAACATATAACATTAAGAAAACAATGTCTTAAAGAAGAAAGATAACTAGACTTTAAAAAGGGTAATAAAAAACAATAACAAAATAATAAACATGCCAAAGAGATAAGTATAAAGGGAAATATATTTTGATAACATAATATAATTAAAGTTTAAAGAGGCATCTTTATACAACAGAACTTGGGTTATAATTAGGGTTCAAATCTCAGCTCTATCAGGAAATGCCTATATGTCCTCTAGCAGGTTAGTTCACCTCTTTAATCCTACTTCCTCAACAGTAAAATGAAGACTAATACTATTTGTCTGAGAGAATTATATTAAAAATTAAGATATCATATGCAAAAGTGTTTAATAAAGTGCTTTACAAGCACTCACTGTTCATTTACTTCCCATCCCCCTTTATCCACTTGCATGAGGAAGCAGTAAAAAAGCAAATCGCAACCAAGAAACCTAGAGTCCTATTTCTGTCACTTACTAGTTACAGGACCTTGCACAGGTCATCTAACCATTCTGGGTCTGTTCATTCACCTGCAAAATGAGGGTACTGGTGTAAATCAGGGACCCCAAACCCCAGCCTGCAGGCCAAATTCAGCCTGCTCCCTGTTTTGGTAAATACCATTTCAGTGGAACACTGCCACACCCATTTTTCTGTGTATTATCTATGGCTGCTTTGCCACTGCAATAGCAGAGCTGGATAGTTGTGACAGACACCAACAGGCTCATAAAGCCTAAAGTATTTAAAAACATCTAGCCCTTCATAGAAAAGTTTGCCAACCATTGGCCTAAATGATCTCCAAGGTTCCTTCCAACTCTGTAATTCAAGTCATGCTTAAGGTAAATGCGAAGTTGAAAGACACAAGATAAGAACATTACAATACACCATAATTTCAAAATGCTTCATAAAAATCTCCCATGTTCAGTTCCTATTTGCTTTGCAACCTTCCTTTTGATCGACCACTCCACAGCCCTGAGATTCAGTCAGGTACTATGGCACAAGGTGAGCCCTAGTTGTATGAATTTTAGTCCTAAAATTCAGCATTAGTCCTAAAATTCATACAACTAATGCTAGTGCACAGTTGTTAAGTGCTTAGTTGCTGACATGTTGATAGTTCAAAATCACCACTACTCCATGGAAGAAAAGACCTGGCAATCTGCTCCCATAAAGATTACAGCCTAGGAAACCCTATGGGCTAGCTCTACTATGTCATATAGAGTCACTGTTGAGTCAGAATCAACTTGATGACATACAACAATAATATGTACCTTTATTTTCTCCTTTTCTTGGTAGCTGTGTGCCTAAAAGGAGACTCATGTCTACAGTCTCATATTCCACCCTACTGCTGCATTTGCACTAAAGAAGTGTTTTGGTGCAGTGGTTCAGAGCTCACTGCTAACTGAAAGAGTAGTGGTTGGAACCTATCAGTTCCCCCCTTGGGAAAAGATGTGACAATCTGTTTCTATATAGATTACAGCCTTGGGAACCCTACCAGGGCAGTTCTACTCCAAACTACAGGGTTGCTATAAGGCAGAAACAACTCAATGGCAATTTTTTTTTTTAAAGATATTTCCAAACAGAACAGTTACTTGACTCTGCCTTCAATCAATGGTTAAGACCTCAGCTCTGGAATCAAACCTATATTCAACTCTTGACCTTGCCCTTTGCTTTGTGATGGTAAGCAATTTACTTATTAGCTTTTTATGCCTTGGGCAGTCTCTCTACAAAATTAGAATGATAATTACCGACCTAATAAGATTTTTGCAAATTAAATGCTGTCAGATTCACAAAATACTTGGCTTAGGCCTAGTTCTGTGCTTAATAAATGCTAGTTATTGTAAGCTTATCTCATACAGAGTTACAAGAATTTGGAACTGACTCAACGGCAATGGGTTTGGTTTTTGGCATGTGGTGAGCTCTCATCTATTTACTGCTCACCACTGAATAATAATCTTCAGAATTGTTTTCCACTTGAAATTATTTAAACCCATACTAGGTGAATAATATTACCCGTGTCTTGTAAGAAGCTATTAAAAACATTAATAAAGAGCAGTTGTCTTCAAAGCTCTACTCTCTCTGCCAAGTCATTCTTCTGCCCTTTAGCAATTCAGTTTTAAGTACCTGGTCATGCAATCATGATTTGTATGACAGGAGTACCTGCATGAGAAGTTACAGTGGAAATATGAAACATAAAAGGAATGTTATTTTGAGAAACCTTTGTTCTAAAGGAAGGAAAACATTTGAGAGGAACCGAATCTAGTTTTAGCTCAGCAAAACCAAACCAAACCAAAAACCAAACCCCTTGCCACTGAGTTGACTCCAACTCAAAGCAACCCTACAGGACAGGGTAGAGCTGTCCCATAGAGTTTCCAAGGAGCACCTGATGGATTTGAGCTGCCAAACTTTTTCTGGATAGCAGCCATGGCACTTAACACTACACCACCAGGGTTTCCAGCAAAACCAAAACATATGCACAGTTCCTTTTGGTAGGGATACGTGAAATAAGGTTACGGATAAGCAACAACATATCTGTAATCTATCTCTACACTTTCATCGATGTCAATTTATAAACAAAGTTAGTAGGAAATAGCTTGTGAATATTTCTTGCCCAAACTGGACAACAGCAGTGCAGGCGAAAGAGCACAGATTCTGGAGTCAAACAGACTCCATTTTAAATCTCAGTTTCACTGTCGTATAAATGTCAAAATAGAAATAAAAATTTCCAAACTCTCCTACACTGTTGTTACACTCTTAAGAACCAGGTTCTTTACAAATATTAAACTGTCAAACAAGCATCTTTTCTCCTACTTGTATTAAAAGCAGGACAGGGTTGATACAGAAGGCAAAGGTTTTTCCATTAAAAAAAGTCCTTCAAGAGAAATCACAATAGCTATTCTTAAGCAGCCTTAGTGTTAGTAGTTTCTTTATGTGAAACAATCATAAGGATAAAAAAAAAAAAGTTCAGCCTGCCGTCACAACAGATAACCAAGTGGGTCCCAAGGCAGGCAGAAACAGGGCAAGCACTGGAGTGAGGACACGTAGCCTTACAACAGTGGTCTTCCACTTGCTTGGGCAATTGGGAATGCTGAGTTACAGACAATGCTGGATCAGCACACATTACTACAGATAATCGAAACTCAAAGTTATTGAAAGTAACTTATTTACAATGACAGTAAATAAAATGAGGTAGAGAGACCTTGTATTTCCAGTACCTTTCAGAGATAAAACCATCCGAGGACACCTGGGTTCCAAGTATTTCTTGAGATCATCCCAGGCCTTTTTAATAGCAGCATAATGGTCAATGTATCTCCCTACGTCAGAGTAAGTGTCTATGAAGAGAGATTTCCAACACTGATTCTTCTGTGTTTTCTCTTCCCTAAAGAGATTAAAAAAATAAAATTAAAAATCTTTTGCTATGACATTAACATACATTTTAGACCCTTACCAATATATTTTGTTGGGAATTTGTGTTTACTTTTACTTTTCATTGAAGGAGACTAGGTAGCAAAAATAATACATCAAAAATTTTAAAAGGAGCCATAGCTGACATGGGAGGATTATCAGTAGCTTATTTTCTTCTCACAGTTTTTTCTAAGTTTTTTACTCTTTAATAAAAAATAGTGTGCAGAGTATACGGAGTAAGAATTTCAAGTTAATCCTAAAGGTATATGTATTTTTCTATTTTAGAGAATACTAAGAATCTAATGATGTAATAATAATCTAGTATATTTACCCTGGATTAGCCAGAGAATCATAAGGCATCAAAGCAATTACATGATACAACATTTCTACAAGGTACAACTCCACAAACACGGAGTGCCCAATTAGCCACTGAGAACATAAATAAGAGGAGGGATTTTACCTTAAAAAGATACATAGTTTAATCAGGGAGAAACAGTTATGTTATGTAACTCTACAAACACAGAGTGTCCAATTAGCCACAGAGAACATAAACAAGAGGATGCAGTTTATCTTAAAAAGATACATAGTTTAACCAAGGAGAAACAGTTATGCTACACAACTTCAGTAACATGTTAAGTACTAAGCCAGAAGTATCCACAGCAGGCTCCCAGACCCTGCAAGCAGCATCTTGTCCTGAAGTCCAGGCTTTATGGAAGACTCCAAAAGGATGAGTAAGAATTACTGAGCTTAAAAAAAAAAAGACAAGAAATTCCTGCACTTGTGGAAGACACAGCATGAACAAAAGCATGGAGGTACAGAATAGCATGGTTTTCTGGAAATAAAAACCAAACCCACTGCTGTCAGGTCAGTTCTGACTCATGGTGTCCCACGTATTACAAAGAAGAAATTGTCTCTCAGGGTTTTCTTGGCTGTGATCTTTATGGAAGCAGATTGCCAAGCCTTTCTTCTGCTGTGCCACTGGGTAGGTATGAACAACCAAACTTCAGATTAGCAGTGAAGCACAAACTGTTTGCACCACTCATGGACCTTAAGGTGTCTATAGTAAACTATTAAATATTTCAGTATCCCTGGAGGGGAAACTGAAGAGTTACAAGAGGTAGACAACAAGCAGCCTCGGGCCTCAGGATAACATACTAATCATCTTGGACCTTATTCTATAGGAAGTGGAAAGCCCCTAAGGGGTTTAACAGCAGAGTTAAACGAGCAGATTTGTGGATGTGGTCTGGGAGGGGTAAATTTAAGGGATCCAAGTTAATCCAAAGGTTGGCAGTTCGAACCTACCAGCCACTCCACGGTAGAGATCTGGCAGTCAGCTACCATAAAGACCATTGCCTTGGAACAGTTCTACTCCCTCTGACTGGGTTGTTATGAGTCAGAATCCACTTGACAGCAACAGATTAGGTTTGACAACTGGAGTTTCCAAGGAGCAGCTGGGGCATTTGAACCACCTTTTGTTTAGCAGCTATAGCTCTTAACTACTGCCACCAGAGTGTTCTCTCTCTCTTTCTGTATTAGTAAAACCAAACAGTACCAAAGAATTTATGATGACAAACTAGTCTCATATTCTCCATACAATTCCTCATAGGAAACTTTAGTTATTTCTGGAATTATCTGTTAACTCTACATGTTTAGTACACCTTAGTGGTGTACTGATTAATTAAGAGCTACAGCTGTTAACCAAGAGGCTGGCAGTTCGAATCCACCAGGCACTCCTTAGAAATTCTATGGGCCAGTTCTACTCTTTCCTATAGGGTCTCTATGAGACAGCATTGACTTGATGACAATTTTTTTTAATACCCTTAGTTCTTTTCTTCAGCAGTAATCTTTTTTTTTTCTTCTAATTGTGCTTTAGGTGACAGTTTACAGAGCAAATGAGAACCTCTTTCAAAACTGACCAGTTGTTTACTGACATGTTAGAACCCCCACAATGCATCAGCACTCTATCCCTTGCCACCCCAAATGCCTTCTGTCCATTAGTCCAGTCATCCTGTCCCTTCCTGTCTTTTCATCTTCACCTTGGGATGGTTGTCACTCATTTGGTCTTGAATACTTGAGTGAACTAAGGAACACATTTTCAATGTGTCTAATCATTTTATAAACCAAAACCATATCCACTGCCATCAAGTTGATTCCGACTCATAGCAAGCCTAGACGACACAGCAGAACTTCTGCATAGTTTCCAAGGTGCACCTGGAGGATTCAAACTGCTGACCTTCTGGTTAGCAGATGTAGCACTTAACCACTATGTCACCAGGGTTTCCATTTGCTTCACAGGCTTATTTAATCTTTGGCTGAAAGGCAGACTTTACAAGTAGCTTCAGCAGTAAACTAGAAGGGTATTGAGGAGTCAGGAGTTCCTGCAGTCTGTGTCAGGCCAGCAAGTCTGGCTGTTTTCGTGAATCTGAATTTTGTTCTACATTTTTAGTCCACTCTTTCACAGACTCTCTATTGTGATCCCTGTCAGAGTGATTGGTGGTGGCAGCCATGCTCAGGTTCAGGTGATCCATTAGTATTTTGGACTAATATTTTCCTTCTGTCTTTGATTTTCTTCATTCTCCTTTGTTCCTGTTCATAAGGCACCAATTATCTTAGATGGCCACTTGGAAGCTTTTAAACCTCAGATGCTGCTTACCAAAGTAGGATGTAGAACATTTTCTTCATGAACTATGCTAAGCCAACTGATCTAGATGTCCCCAAAGACCATCATCCTCACCCCTCAGTGCCAGTAATTCAGGCCTTTAAGTAATTCAGGTCTTTAAGTAATTCAGGTGTTTAGAGCTTTCTAAGACCTTGCCTTGGTCAAGTTGTGCTGACTTTCCCCATACCGTGTGTTGTCTTTACCTTCACCAAAGTTAACGCCCATTATCTAGTTAGTGACTTCTCTGCCATTATAGCCCTTCCCTTCCCTATAATGGTCAAAGTTTTTTTTTCTTTTTTTGGTTTATAATAGTGGTCACATGCAGTATTTATCCTTTTGTGATTGACTTATTTCACTCAGCATAAAGCCCTCCAGATTCATCCTGTGATAGGTTTTGCGGATTTATCATTGTTCTTTATCAGTGCATAATACTCCAGTGTGTATGTCCTATGTTGGCTTATCCATTCATCTGTTGACGGGCTCTCAGGTTGTTTCCATTTTTTGTTATTGTGAATAATGCTGCAATCAACATGAATATGCACATGTCTATTTGTGTGACATCTCTTATTTTTCTAGGATATATCCCTAGGAATGAATAGCTGAATTGTGTGATATTTCTAACTTTTTAAGGAACCACCATATTGTTTCCCAAAGTGGTTGTACTATTTTGCATTCCCACTATCAGTGCATAAGAGTTCTAATTTCCCCACAACCTCGCCAACAATTATTACTTCATTTATTTATTTAATTAGTGACAATATTGCTGGGGTGACACAGTATCTTATTGTAGCTTCAATTTGCATTTCTCTAATGGTTAATGACTGTGAACATTTCCTCATGTATCTGTTAGTTGCCTGAACATGTTCTTTGGTGAAGAGTCTGTTTATATTCTGCTTTTTAATTGCATTATTTATCTTTCTGTTGTTTAGGTACTCAAGTATTTTATAGATTTTAGAGATTAGACACTAGTCAATATATCACAGTCAAAAACTTTTTTCCAGTCTAGGGGTTCTCTTTTCATTCTTTTGATGAGTGTAAGTGTTTTCTTTTTAGGAGACTTCAACTATCTAGTTTATCTTCTGGTATTTGTGCATTGTCTACTATGGTCTATACACTGTTTATGCCATATATTGAGGTTCCTAGCCTTGTCTCTATTTTTCCATGCCTCTTGATTTGTCAGGTTTACATAGTACAGTACATTCTCATCATTTGTGGAATGTATATTTGTGAATTCACTTTTCACTACAATTTATTTGTATCCCAAATCAACAGTCAGGGTGCTGTCACAGTCATTTATACAATGTACAGAGTCCTCCAACATGAATATTCCCAGCCAAGGTCAAACAAGGCTCTCAAACTATAAATAACTAAGCTTCTCAGAGCCTATTAATTGTCATGATAGTCCTTGGGTTGTACAAATGGTTAAGTGCTCAACTACTAGCCAAAAAGTTGGCAGTTCAAACCCAACCTAAGGCGTCTTGGAAGATAGGCTTGATAATCTGCTTCAGAAAGGCTACATCCTTGAAAATCCTATGCATCAGCTCTGCTCTGCACGTATGGAGTCACCGTAAGTTGGAACCAACTTGAACAACTCAACAGTAACTAACGACAACAGCAAATAACTGTTAGGCTTTTTCCCCCACATTTTTGTGCTTCTTGTTGGTGATTTCACTATTTAAAATGTGACCTCCAACCATGGTGATAAAGAGTTGGCTAGGATTTCAAAGGGCAAGAAGGCTGTCATTTGTTCAACAGAGAAAATACGTGTTAGTTAAGCTTCATTCAGGCATGAGTTCTAGAGCTGTTGAGAGCGAATTCAGTTACAATGCATCAACAATACATATTCAGTAAGGTGTCTACAGAAACACCAAAAAGCCAAAGTTATGTACTAACTGGTTGACTAAATCTCCTAGGAGCAATGGTTCAGTATTCACTAATTTAGTGTTCACACCTAACTTTACAGAACAGAACTGTAACTACTATGAATAACGATAACCAACTTTATCTACCAGCACTGCATCTGCCTTCTCTGTTCTTCCTTTTTCTCAGTGTTTGATAACTCCTATTTCTAGTTTCAGTCGCTAGCTTATAGCTTTCAGTAATACAGTTAAACCTCTGCTTCTTACTCCACCAAATTTAGTTGCTACCCTGACTCCCCTCAGGGCAGAAAAAGATTATTAGCATCCCTACCTTTTTTTTATGGTTCCCTATGCTACACAAAAGGTGAAGTACTTAACTACTACCCAAAAGGTTGGCAGTTTAAACTCACCTAAGGTGACTCAGAATACAGGCCTTGTGACCTGATTCTAACAGGTCTCAGCCCAGGAAACCCTGTGGTGCAATCTTCTCGGCACACATGGGGTTACCATGCGTTTGAATCAACTGGACAACAACTAATAATAATCCTTTCTTTCATCTTTTCTAAGTCCCATCTATTTATTCTGTTAAATTACCAACTTTCACTCTGTCAAATTTGTTTACATTTACTGAATTTGGTGAATCCCTGTAGGACATCCAATGGAAAGGCTCAAAAGACAGCTGTACAAACATGTGTGAAGTTCAGCAGGGATATCAGTGCTGGAATTTCAGATTTGGGGGTTAGGAACATGCAAGTTGTCACTATAAACCACAGCAATCAATGCAGCTGAGTTCGCAGAGTGAGAGGAGCAGTGGCTAAACACACAAGCTTCGAGAGGATTAACATTTACCGGCAGGCACAACAAGAGCCATCGGGAGACGGGGAAGAAAGGGCTATCATTGGGAGAATCGTGACAGACTAGTATTAGGGGAGCCGAGAGCTCACTATCAAAAAACACAGTTTCCCACCATACTCACTCAGATATAAGCCAGTATTTTTTGCAATGTCTTCTCCACAGTGGGTCGTGACTTGATAGTTGGCTAAGTCTTCGGCTGACATAGCAACAACTGGCAGAATCAGATTTGTTAAGTTTGAAGGAAAATAAGAAAATAATTTAAAAATAAAGATTAAAAATTAAATTTAAAGTTTTATTTTTTCTTCTCTATGTTACCCATTTTCTACCTTATAATTGCAAAACAATATTTTCTAGAACCTGTTCAATATGTTAGCTAATATAATTACCTTGTGAATTGTGAAATCTTAACTATTTGAGTTCACAAATAAACCCCTGAAACCTCTACAGTGGCAACTGTCATATAAAAGTTTATAATATATAATACTGTTGGGGTTAATATGAAATCAAGGAATTTCCCTACACTATTACTATGATACTCATTTCTACTTATATGAAAGCAATGTTATTCATATGTAAACAAATTGATTTCTTTTAAGTTCTCTGAGACTTCTTTGATACGAAATATACCGATCCTTGTTTTGACTTTTTTTCTTCAAGAAGAAAAGACAGCAACAACAACTTTAACTACTAAAGAGTTCACCTACAAAAGATGCTAGACCCATCAGCTCTGGTTCACTACTCTGGACTATTCCAGTTAGCATCAGCTGATCAAAGCATGGAACTTTAGAAGCAAACAATTTTCTTACTATAGAGAGATTACTAACACAAAAGTCCTCTAATCCTGTAAATACTACCCTACATGATTAATTTGGCAAGAAGAACCATCAAAGATTAGAGAAATGGATTTTTATCCTTTCATAAGAGGAATCACAAGTTACAGAAAGTATTCAAAGATACCACTTAGGCAATAGCTAATCAAGTAACAGTTTCCTCACTTGTACACAACAGTAAAAATACCCTCTAAGAAGCCCGAGTGCTGCAATGGCTAAAGCCACTGATTGCTAACAAAAAGGATGGTGGTTCAAAACCTCTCTCAGTTCCATGGAAGGAAGATATGGCGTTCTGCTTCTGTGGAGATTATAGCTTTTGAAATCCTGGATGGAACTGACTTGACGGCAGTGGGTTTGGTTTGGGTTTAACTGTCCTTATAGGAACTTCTTGCATTTTCACCCTACATACCCTGAATCAGAATCTGCATTTTAACACAGTCCTCAAGTGATTCTTATGTATAATAAAATTTGAGAATCCCTGCTCTACCGTGGTTCTTAGAATTGACTCCCTAACCAGCAGTATTATTAGCTTGTCTGAAAATTTGCTAGAAATACAAATTCTCAGCAGTGGTTTGACCCTCATCCTTATCCTTTTCTGTCAAGCTTAGCAGATGCCCAAACAACTTTTATAAACATAAGGATCCCTCTAGTTTTGTGAATTCAGGTTCCATTCCCTTTTTTTCTTGACCCCTCTTTTCCTCTCCCAGAAGTTAAATAACACACAAGAACCCTTGGTGTAATCTCAATTAAGGTTGAAAAGTCTACTATTCTAGAAATTCTGATTATGTAGGCTTGAAGTGAAAGCCAGGGATCTGTATATTTAAAAGGTGCCACAGGTGATTCTGATGCACAGAGCTTTGAACTCCTGCTAACAATCTAGACCTAACAAGTTTCCAGATGCTAATGCTACTGGTTAGATACTAATTCTAAGAACCACTTGTAAAGCAGTGGGTCTCGAGAGTTATTATATATTAATAATCACCTATGGATATTGTTAAAATATTGATTTTGATTCAGTATATCTGGGGAGTAGAAATGGCTCAGACGGCTTCACCAGAAAATTCTACCAAACTTTTAGAGAGGAGTTAACTCCAATACTACTGAAGCTATTTCACAGCATAGATAGGGATGGAATGCTCCCAAATTCATTCTGTGAAGCCAGCATAATCCTGATATTAAAGCCAGGGAAACTATCCCACAAAGATAGAAAGTTACAGACCTATATCACTCATGAACCTACATGCAAAAACCTTCAAAAAAGTCCTAACCAATAGAATTCAACAACATATCAAAGAAATAATTCAGCATGACCAATTTGGATTCATACCAGTGATGCAAGGCAGATTCAACATAAGAAAAACAATTAATGTGATCACTTTGAGGCTCAAAATGGAACAAAGCACTGGTTGAGAATGCTACATAGTGTAAGTCACTCTGGCAAGGGGAAGGAATCATGTAATGTCAAACACTGTAGCAGGTACTGTATGATGATGTCAATGGACCAATCTAGTCCAATCCCATCCAGTTTAGCAAATATATACCAAAAATGTAAGGGCTTAGAAATGACCTGAACACTTGACAAAGTTGGGCTATGTGGTACAGGAATGAACTGGAAGTGAACCAGAAACTTACCTGTGGAGAAAACACAACGGCATTCAACTCAATTTACTTCCACAGTAAATTTATAGAATGATCATGTCATTTCTGTTTAAAACTTTTAGTTACTCCCAAAAGCATTTAAAAAACAAAAACGGATCTCTTCACCTTGGCTCACAAGCTTGTGTATCATCTGGCCAGTCTCATCACAAGCCACTCTGCCTGTGAGTCACTCTCTACCTCTGGCCACACCAGCCTTCTAGCTCCCCCAAAAGGCCATGTCACCATCCAAGCAGTCTCAAAACATACTGCTCTTCTGCTGTGACAGCTCTATGCCATCCTTCATATACAGCAGCTCCTTCCAATTTAAATTTGATTATCCTTCCTTTCTTTTCTTATTTCTTACCAGAGTAATCTGCTTACTTCACTCATAGCACCTAGCACCTCTTACGCCCTATTTGTGTGTTCTTCCATCTTGCCCACTAGACCATAAGCTCCACGAGACTCTAAGCTCCTGTTCACTATAACCAAAAACCAAACCCACTGCTGTCAAGTCAATTCCAACTCATAGCAACCCTACAGGACAGAGGAGAATTGCTCCATAGAGTTTCCGAAGAGCGCCTGGAGGATTCAAACTGCCGACCATATGGTTAGCAGACATAGCACTTAGCCACTATGCCACCGGGCTTTCCCTAACACTTAACAGGCTCACACTCAGCAGGTACTCACAAAAAATAAAATCTGTTGACTAAATGATGAATTCAAAGATAAACCAGACAGCCCTCGCATTCAAGAAGTGCATCATCTGTCTAGCACAGCAAATACATTCTGCAGATGGAAGACAGTAGAGGAGGTCTTCAAAGAATTCCATCTCATGAGGTTGAGAAGAGGTAGGCAGATATTCATTCCAGACAGGGTCAAGAGCTTAAGTCACAGAACAAAAGAACACAAGCCTGTGGAATGCTGGCACAGGTCTGATTTGGTAAGAGTAAACTATAAATACCACAGTGGAAAAGAAGCCCTGAAAGACCAGATAATAAAGGCTTTAAGTGCTCCCAGAAGTTGATGCTAAAGAATCTGTAAACAAAGGGACAGCATAAGGTTTGAAGCAGGAGAATGACAGAGCCTAATCTGTCTTACAAAAAGAAGTCGCTCTTGACAGCACTGTAGCCCATGAACCGAAAAGAGGGAGAGTTAGATGTGTAAAAGCCTATAGCAACAGAAAATTTCAGCAGGAAAACAGTTTGCAGCTGCAACAATCTTTGCAAAGAAAAGATAAACTTGAGTTCTCTGCTTTGAAGAAAAACCGAGTAGAGATAAATATATTATTCTATAGGAGGAGAAAAAAAAGTTTTATCATGCACTAATACAGGTAGCATCCCGAAACTCAGATAACCCCTCTGTTACCACTGAGGCCAACCAAATGCTACCTGTAACTCCGAAAAGTGTGTATTTCTAATCTAATGCATAAGGCACAATCCCGCAGTGCCTAGAATCTAAGATAATTTTTTATGTATATTTTATTTATTTATTGTGATTGATAATTTAAAACCTCCGCTACCTCAGTCTTGCCTACCCATCCTTCCAGAGCGATTTTTCGTCCTCTGCAAATACATGCCGTGACACAAGAATCTCGGAACCACGTTACCAGCTGTCAAGAGTGTGAACAGCCCTGATATACACTGGGGTGGTGGATGCGTCACGTCTTCCTCCACCATCACTGGCATTTCCTCCACCATCACAGACAATTCCAAACTGCGAAGGAACTGGGTTTTCAACTACCCTTACTGGCAACTGGTGTTTATTTTTGGAACAAATGCTCGTAATACGGGAAACCCAAAATGTACAGAAGACCTGTATACATCACCAAAAGTCAGTACCAAAAGAGAAAGAAACAAAACACCGAAATCCAACTGTGAAGAGTAAGGCTGTCAGCAAAACAAAATCCTCAAGAGTACAAGTCTGAGAGTGAGCCTTGCCTACGATTATGGTGCAGCAAGCAGAAAGTCGCGTTCGGGGGTTGGAGGATTAGGGGTCGCCCCGCTTTTTTTCTCGAGAGCCCCACTTGCCCAATCCAGCGTCAAGCTCCGCAGGCCTGGAACTCCCAGGGCTGAAAGTAGCGCGGCCGGCCAGGTGCTTTTCCAAAGCGGCCCAGCTGGGCCCAGACAGGGCGCAGACCAGCTGGCCAGCGGAGACAGGACGCTGGGGTCCGCGGGGTCCGGCAGGGTGGCACCAGGGAGCAGCACTTCCCTCCCTTGCAACTGGGCCTCGGCGCTGAGGCCTAAGAGAGAAGGCTCGCGTCGCTCCTGACGCCTGGGCCCTAGAAGGAAGGAAGACCTCGACGCAAGGCCTCTTCCATCCCCGTCTCGTCCAGGCCCCAAGAACGGGTCTGCAGGATAGGAGCGGCCCCGGCGTCACCTTTCCGCTGCCGCAGGAGTCGGGATCCTGTCCGCAGGCCGGGCCCGATTCCTTCCTGCCGCACTGGCTTCTCCCCCCATGCTCCCACCCTTTCCATCCCTGTCATTCCATTACTTGATTAGGTCTCGGTAGTCCAAGAAGGATAAAACGAGGAGCAGCGGGTCCGTGGGTAGCGATTCTAGGGTCAGGGGTGCTGCCTCTGTCTCCATGGCCGCCATCTTGCCTGGCCCCTGCAGGCCTGGCCCCGCCCCGGCCCCGCCCCGGCCCCGCCCCCCGCCACCGCCCGAGCGGCTCAGGCGGCTCGTACAGGTTTGTTATGTAACCGCGGGCCAACCCCGCCTGCAGACAGGCCGACGGGGCGGCTCCCAGGAAGGCTCCGCCCACGGCGCCGTGGACCTGAAGCCAGGATGACAGGAGCTGTCTGCACCGTAATCCCAGCCTCTGCAGTACCGCGGTTCATCCGCCGGCTGCCCTGGTCCTGGCCCCTGACGCCTGCGTAGCTTTTCTGTCGTTCAGGTTCCTAAATTTGTCTAGCCCTCCCCCCACGCACTGACACTGCCTTTGTTGCCAAACTGCCCCAGTCCCCTCAAATCTTGATCTGAAATTTTAACCCAGGTATTCTCAAAGGATCGTGGGTGGCGCAGTGGTTAAAGCGTTTGCCACTGAAAAGTCAGCGGTTAGAGCCCATCCGCTTACCCACAGAAAGAAACCTGGCCCTAAATCTCCCACTAATTCCTCCCTGCCTTTGACTCCAAAATCTATATAGAATCCTTTGTTTTCTACAAATCCTGCATTTTCTTTTCTTTCTCAGCCTCCCTGGGCCCAAGTGTCCCTTTTACACAGCAGAGTTCCGTTAACGGTAGGATTGGGAATCATCCAGAGGTACCCAGGGCAAGGTTCTGGTTCTAAATCCTGAGGTCGAGAAACAAGCATCCAAGGCATGGTCACACCCAGCAAGGAAAGTGTGTGTATGTAAGGACATTAGCAACTAAATCTGCATGTCAGTAACTCAGTTTGGACATCGTGATTCTACTGCCTCCTAGGGACAATTCAAAGTGCATTATAAATGGAGATATTTCATTATTTTTCTATTTGCTTGCCTATTTACCACAGGTTAGATTCTGGGGTGAATGCCCTGGATGTGAAAGGATGAACTGAGACCTCAGTGGATGTAACTGAAGCAGATAAAGGCTGCTCTTCAGCTTTGCCAGTGGGAGAAGTATAACAGGTTGATTGTGAACTAAGGCATGTTATCACCTGCCTGATTTATTCTTTTCCGTTGCTTTTTTAGGGTCTTTGGGGAGTGAAAACAAGCCTGGGCTTCACATACCTGTCCTTGCCTTTGCTAGGAATAAAAAGTTGGACTAGTTCACTATGCCTAACTTGTATGGAAACACAGTGGCCTACTGAGTAAGTGTTGCAGTTGCTAACCAAAGGTCAGCAGTTCAAATCCACCAGGCACTCCTTGGAAACTCTATAGGGCTGTTCTGCTCTGTCTATAGGGTTACCATGAGTCAAAATCAACTCAAAGGTGGTGGGTTTGTTTGGTTTTGGTTTTGGTTTAACTTGTATGAGCCTGTTTACTCATCTCTAAAAACTACCCCAGGGGGAGGGTTGGTTAAGGATGGTAATACAGCTTTGCATAAAGTGCCTACTAGATAATAAATGTTCATTTTCCATGCCTACACATACACCTGTCACTACAGCTTCCAAGCTTTTCCATGTCCTGGAGAAAAGTTTTCCCAACTATTTGGAAAAGTGGAAATGATTCTCAATACACACACACCAAAACAAACTTCCATTTCCTCCATTCATTGTATCATTAATGTTTTACATTTCTGGTTTTGTTTAGTGTTTATAACCCTTATGGCCCCCTCACAGCACAAAACTCTGCCCATATCTCTGCACTTCCAAACTATTTGTGTGCATATCTGGATTGTTAACCTAACTGATGCTTGCTGAAAGTGAAGAGGATTTGAAACACTTATCAATGAAGATCAAAGACCACAGTCTTCAGTGTGGATTGCACCTCAACATCAAGAAAACAAAAATCCTCACAACTAAATCAGTAAGCAACATTATGATAAATGGAGAAAAGGTTGAGGTTGTCAAGCATTTCATTTTACTTGGTTCCACAATCAATACCCAAAGAAGCAGCAGTCAGGAAATCAAAAGACACATTGCACTGGGAAAATATGCGCAAAGGACCTCTTTAAAGTACTTAAAAGCAAAGATGTCACCTTGAAGAGTAAGGTGTGCCTGACCCAAGCCACCATAATTTCAATAACATCATAGGCATGCAAAAGCTGGACAAGGAATAAGGAAGACAGAAGAGCTGATGCCTCTGAATTGAAGTGTTAAAGAAGAATATTAAATGTACCACAGACTGCCAAAAGAACAAACAGATCTGTACTGGAAGAAGTACAACCAGAGTGCTCCATGAAAGCAAAGATGATGAGATTGCATCTCACATACTTTGGACATGTTGTCAGGAGGGATCAATCCCTGGATAGGGCCATCATGGTTGCTAGAGTGGAGGGTCAGTGAAAAAGAAGAAGACCCTGAACAAGACAGACTGAGCCAGCACCTGCAACGATGATACAGAACTGGGCAGTGTTTCGTTTGGTTGTGCGTGTGGTCGTTATGAGTCAGAACCAACTCAACAGCACTTAACAGCAACAACAACAATCTAATTGAAAATCTTATGAATAGCAGCAGAACACTGTCTAATGTAGTGCTAGAAGATGAGCCCCTCAGGTTGAAAGGCACTCAAAATACTATCAGGAAAGAGCTCCCTCTGCAAAGTAAAATGTTTTGGTCATCTTGTGCTGCTCTAACAGAAACAGCACCAGTAGATGGCTTTAAGAAGGAAAAGTTTGTTCTTACACAGTCCAGTAGGTTACAAGTCCAAATTCAGGGTGTCAGCTCTAGGGGAAGGGCTTTTCCTCCATCAGTTCTGGAGGAAAGTCTCTGTGCTGCATCAGTCCTTGGTCAGGGAGCACCTTGGTGCAGGAACCTCGGGTCTGAAGGATGCGCTCTACTCTTGATGATGTGAGATTCCCAATTCTCTGCTTGCTTTTCTTTCTTTCTTCCCTTATCTCATATGAGATAAAAGGATAAAGGGTGGTACAAGCCACACTTCAGGGAAACTCCCTTTACACTGGGCAGGGTGGTAATATTAGGAAGGGATTCACAGTACCACCCTAATCCTCTTTAACAAACAACCTAGGAAAATCACAAAATGGAGGACAATCATAAAATACTGGGAATTGTGGCCCAGCCACATGGTTATGCACATTTTTTGAGAACCACCATTCAATCCATGACATAGACCCAACCTTAATGATTTGGATGGAGTCAAGCTTTGGGGACCTTCATTTGCCAGTGTGACAGGACTCAAAATGAGAAGAAACAGATGCAAACATCCATTAATAACTGGAACATGGAATGTAGGAAGTATGAATCTAGGAAAATCGAAAGTCACCAAACATGGAATGGAGTGCATAAAGATCTGTATCTCAGGCAATGGTGAACTAAAATGGACTGATACTGGTTGTTTTGAAGGAGACAATTATGTGGTCTACTATTTCAGAAATGAAAAATTGAAGAGGAATGGCATTGTGTTCAGCATCAAAAAGAACAAGATCTATCTTGAAGTAGAATGCTGTCAATGATATAATGATATCTATACACCTACAAGAAAGGCCAGTTAATACAACTATCATTCAAATTTACACACCAACCACTGCTACCAAAGATGAGGAAACAGAAGATGTTCAGTTCCTGCAGTCTGAAATTGAATATGCAATGAAGATGCATTGATAATTACTGATGACTGGAATGCAAAAGTTGGGAACAAAGAAGAAATAGTGGTTGAAACATGGCCTCAGTGATAGAAATGATGCTGGAGATCACATGACAGAATTTTTGAAGACCAATAACTTCTTCATTGTAAATACCTTTTTCACCAGCATAAATGGTGGCTATACATGTGGACTTTGCCATATGGAATACGCAGGAATCAAATGACTACATCTATGGAAAGAGACACTGGAAAAGTTCAATAACATCACAAGGTCAGGGGCAGACTGTGGAACAGACCATCAAACTGCTTTTATGCAAATTCAAGTTGAAGGTCAAGAAAAGTTAAGTCCTTAAGAGTCAAAGTATAACTCCATCTGAATTTAGAAATTATCTCAAGAATATATTTTACACACTCAACATAAATGACTGAATACCAGACAAGTTGTGGAATGACATCAAACATTAAGAACATCAACTGAGAGTTTATGAAAGAAAAAAGACCTAAATGGATGTCAAGAAAGATGCTGAAACTTCCACATGAATGTTGTATAGCTAAAGCAAAAAGAGCTGAACAGCAGATTTCAAAACTCGAGAAGATGACGTATATTATAGTGACATGTGTGCAAAGACCTGGAAATTTTAAAGAAAGAAAGAAAAGAACATGCTTGGCATATCTCAAGCTAAAGAACTAAAGAAAAAATTGAAGCCACAAGTTCCAATATTGAAAGATTCTACTGAAGAAATGTTAAAACCATGCAGGAAGCATCTAAAAAAGATGGAAGGAATACACAGAATCACTATAATAAGAAAGAATTGGTCAACACTCGGGAGGTAACATACGATCAAGAACTGATAATATTGAAAGAAAAGCTCCATACTGCACTGAAGGCATTGGTGAAAAAAAAAAAAACCTCCAGGAATTGATGGAATACCAACTGAGATGTTTTAGCAAATGGATGGATGCAGTCCTGTAAGTGCTCGTGCATCTCTGTGAAGACAGCTACCTAGTAGAGTATCTTAGGTATCTACTTATGCTATACGAGAAATACCACAAGTGCATGGCTTTAACAAAGAATACATGTAATGAATGTATTCTCTCACAGTCCAGGTGATTAGAACTCTAAATTCAGGGCACCAGCTCCAGGGAAAGGCTTTCTCTATTGGCTCTGAAGGAAAGTCCTCATGATACCTCAGTCTTCCCTTGGTTCCTCAGCACAGGAACCTCAAGTGCAAAGGATGCATTCGTTTCCCAGGACAACTTTTTGATGGTATGAGGTCCCCATTCTCTGCTTCCTTTCCTTTCCTTTCCTTTTATCTCTTGTAAGATAAAAGGTGGTACAGGCCACATGCCAGGGAAACTTGTTTTACATTATGTGACTTTAATAAGGGTGTTACAGCCCCACCCTAATCCTCTTTGACATAATTCAATCTTGCCTCATTAACCACAGGCAGAGATTAGGATTTACAACATATATGAAAATTACCATCACAAAATATAGGACAGCGACACAATATTGGGAATCATGGCCCAGCCAAATTGCTACACACATTTTATGGGGACATAATTCAATCCATAATATCAACTGGATCAGGAAGATCCATGTTTATACCTATTCCCAAGAAAGGTGATCCAACAGAAGGCAGAAATCATTGAACAACATCCTCTTTGACAGGGAACCACCAGAAATTCCAGCCAGATTCAGAAGAGGATGTGGAATCAGGGATAACATTCCTCATATCAGATTGTTCCTGGCTGAAAACAGAGAATACCAGAAAGATGTTTACCTGTATTTTATTAACTACACAAAGGCATCCTTTATGTGGATCATAAAAAACGATGGATAACATTGTGAAGAATGGGAATCACAGAACACTTAACTGTGCTCCTGAGGAAACTGTACATAGATAAAGAGCAGTTATTCAGACAGAACAAAGGGACACTGAGTGGATTAGTCAGGAAAGGTGTGCATCAAGGTTGTATCCTTTCACCACGCTTATTCAATTTGTATGCTGACCAAATAGTCTGAGCAGGTGGACTATATGAAGAAGAATGGGGCATCAGTTTGGAGAAAGACTTATTAACAACCTGTGTTATACAGATGACACAACCTTACTTGCTGAAAGTTAAGAAGATCTGAAGCACTTCCCAATGAAGATCAAAGACCACAGCCTGCAGTATAGACGACACCTCAACATTAAGAAAACAAAAATCCTCATAACCAGACCAATAAGCAACATCACAACAGATGGAGAATGATTGAAGTTGCCAAGGATTTAATTTTATTTGGATCCACAATCAACACTAAAGGAAACAACAGAAGGGGGAATCAAAAGACACATTGCATTGGGCAAATCTTCTGCAAATGACATCTTTAAAGTGTCAAAAAGCAAAGATGTCACCTTGAAGACTAACATGCACCTGACCCAAGGCACAGTGTTCTCAGTTGCCTAATATGCATGCAAATCTGGATGCTCAGTAAGGAAGACTGAAAAGAACTGACGACTTTTAATTGTGGTCTTGGGAAGAACAATCAATATACCATGGACTGCCAGAAGAATGAACAAATCTTTCTTGGCAGAAGTACAGCCAGAGTGCTCCTTAGTGGCAAGGATGGCAAGATTACATCTTACATACTTTGGACATGTTATCAGTTCCTGGGGAAGGGCATCATGCTTGGTAGAGGAGTGGGAAAAAAAGGAAGACCTTTAATGAGACAGATCAACACAGTGGCTGCAACAATGGCATCAAGCATAGCAATGATTGTGAGGATGCACAGGATCAGGCAATGTTTTGTTTTGTTTTGTTTTACATAGGGTTGCTGTGAGCTGGAACTGACTCAATAACACCTAACCACAACATCAACAACCAAAAAATATTAAACAATGCAGGAAGCGTTAAAAGAAAGTAGAAATACACAGTCATTATACCAAAAAGAATTGGTTGACTTTCAGCTGTTTCAGTAGGTAGAATATGATTATTAACTGATGGTATTAAAGGAAGAAGTCCAAGCTGCACTGAAGACACTGGTGAAAAATAAAGTTGCAGGAATTGACAGAATACCAATTGAAATGTTTCAGCAAATGGATGCAGCACTTGGAAGGGCTCACTCAACTATGCCAAGAAATTTGGAAGACAGCTACCTGGCCAACTGACTGGAAGAGATCCACATCTGTGCCCCTTGCAAAGAAAGATAATCCAGCAGAATGTGGAAACTATCAAACCATATCATCACTTCACGCACAACTAAGATTTTGCTGAAAATCATTCAAAAGCAGTTGTAGCAGTACATTGACAGAGAACTGCCAAAAATTCAAGCCAGATTCATACAAGAATGTGGAACCAGGGATAAGTCATTGCTGATGTCAGATGGATCCTGGTTGAAAGCAGAGAATACCAGAAGAAAGTTTACCCATGTTTTCCTGACTATGCAAAGGCATTTCACTGTGTGGATCATAACAAATTATGTATAACATTGCAAAGAATGGAAATTCTGGAATGCTTAATTATCCTCATGAAGAAACTATACATAGATCAAGAGGTCTTTGTTCGAACAAAACAAATGATATTGCATAGTTTAAAGTCAGAAAACGTGTATGTCATGGTTGTATTCTTTGACCATGTTTATGCATATGTGTGATAAAAAGCTGGACTATATGAAAAAGAACAAGGCACTGAGGATTGGAGGAAGACTCTAACAACCTGCAATATGTAGATGACACAACCTTGTTGACTGAAAGTGAAGATGACTAGAAGTGCTTCTTGATGAAGATCAAAGACCATACCTTTGGTATGGATTACACCTCAACATGAAGAAAAGAAAAATCCTCACAATTGAACTAATAAGCAACATCATGATAAATGGAGAAAACTTTGAAATTATCAAGGATTTCATTTTACTTGGATACACAGTCAGTGCCCATGTAAGGAAGCAGCAGCCAAGGAGACAAAGGGGATGCCCGGCCAAGATAGCAGGCTGTACACATGTCTCCTCAATTCCCTCTGAGAACTAAGTCCTAGAGCAGTAATTGAATGGAGAAGTGTGGACATTCTGGGAGCTCCAATATCAGGCCCAGGGTCATGAGATTGGACTGCACAACAGGAAGGGGAAAATACCTTGTTGGTGATGAGACAGTGGCACAGTGAGTACTGCTTGTGCTGGCGCAGCACCTGGGAGGATTGACACCTTCTTTGTCAGCTGAGAGGCTGGGACTGGGTCTGCCGATCCTGCAAGCCTGGCATGGCCCAGCTCCTTTGCAGTGTCTAATAATGAACAGCGTATCCTGCAGTACAGAGACGGTGCTTGGGACACCCACATTTAGAGGTCCTAGCAGTGGTCAGTGACTTAGGGTGCTAGTGCCCCTCCCTCCTCTGTTCTCTGAGCTGTGCCATAGAATCTGCTGGCTCACACCGTAACAAAGGCCGCTCAGGCAGACGCCGTCTTAGTCAGCTGAGAAGCAGAATCAGTCTTGCCTGAGGGCTCAGTTGAGACTAATTTTTACACTAAGCGACACTGCCTGTCTGGTTAGCCTGCTCTTGGCAAAAAAGGTGCTCTTAACACAATTGTACCTAGAAAAAGTAGTGGCAGCTGGGGGCCGAGTGTGGTGGGTCCCTAAGCCCTCCCTTCTTTAACCCATGTCATAGTGTCTGCTGCCTGCCGAGGAGGTGCCATCTTTGTAAGGAGATGGGGCTTGACACCCCTGAGGGCCTGATTGCTATCAGCTATAGTTGGTCAATGCCTGGACAAGGCTGTCCATAATCTAAAAGACACAAAACAACAAATGCTGGAGAAGCTGTGGAGACTGGAACCGTCCTGCACTGCTGGTGGGATTACAAAATGGTACAACCTCTTTGGAAAGCAATTTGGAGCTTCCCTAAAAAGCTAGAAATAGAAATACCATTTGATCCAGTAATCCCACTGCTTGGAATATATCCTACAGAAATAAAGATGCTCACGTGAACAGATATATGCACATGAATGCTTATTGCAGCACAGTCCACAATAGCAAAAAGATGGACTCAACCTAGATGCCCATCAACAGATGAAAGAATATACTATGGTACATATTCTCAGTGGAATACTACACAATGATAAAGAACAATAATGATTTCAGGAAGCATTTCATAACCTGGTTTCAACTGGAAGACATTACACTGAGTGAAATCAGTCAGCAGCAAAGGACAATTATTGTATGAGACCACTATTATGAGGACTTAAAAATAGACTTACGTACAGAAGAAAAAAACTCTTTGATGGCTAAAAGGGTGGGGAAGAAGAGAGAGGATGGGTCATAGGTAGTTGACAGAAATTTGTTTAGGTGAAAGCAGGGACAGCACACAGTAGAGAGTAGAACAACTTAACTGGACTTCATCACAAACTGAAAGATTTTCTAAACTCAACCCAATATTTCAAAGGATAGAGTAGCAGGGATACAGGTCTGGGGACCATGTACGCAGGGGACATTGAGGCCAACTGGCGTAACGAGTCTATTGCTAAAAGAGTCTTCCGCATCCTCCATATTGGTGAGTGGCATCTGAGGTCTTAAGAGCTAGCAAGCTGCTATCTGAGGTACACCAAATGGTCCCAACTCATCTGAAACAGATGATCACTGAGAACATCAAAGACATGAGGAAAAAAGATCCTGGGAGCCAGAAGGACCCACATGAATGGGAGACTGTATCAACATGAGACAGGAAGAATCAGATGGTGCCCGCCACCACCAAAGACAGTCACAGTGGGGGCGGAGGGAGGACACAATATACACTTTCCGAGCCAACATGAGAAAAAAGAAGGGTGCAGCCTGAGAACACTTCTAAAAGGCCTGAACTGATGGTCTGACAGCCTGGATGCTCTGCTGGGAACATGGACCTTAGATCTGCTGCTGTCCTTTGCTGGAGACCAGTAATGAGGTCAACTCTTCAGACAAGAATGAACTGGACTCAGGGACACAGTGTGACCATCTGGTGTGTGTACTTTGTGGTTCTATGCATTTATAGGAGGTGGCTCTACTGGTCTCTTTCTAGATAGGAGAGAAGAGGTGGACAGGAGAGGTCAGATGCTTGTCGAAGGGACACTGAAAGTATGGAATGGAAAGGAGGAGCACACTGTCAGCGCATTGGGAGAGCAGAAGGAGCTGCAAATAGGTGGACATGCAAACCCGATTTGGATTGTATACTTAATCACACACACAAAAATGTTTTACAACCTGAAAAAAAAAAGAAATCAAATGACAAGCTGCATTGGACAAATCTGCTGCAAAAGACCTCCTGAAAGTGATGGAAGTTAAGATGTCACTTTGAGGACCAAGGTATGCCTGACCCAAGCCGGGGCATTTTCAGACACCTTACGTGCATGTCAGAGGTGGACAATGAATATGGAAGACCAAAGAATAATTGACACCTTTGCAATGTTGTATTGGCAAAGAATATTGAATATACCCGGGACTGCCAGAAGAATGAACAGATCTATCCTGATAGTAATATAGCCAGAGTGCTTCTTGGAATTGAGGGTGGCGAGATTTTGTTTCCCATACTTTGGAGATGTTATCAAGAGGGACCAGTCCCTAGAGAAGGACATCATGCTTGGTAAAGCAGAGGGTCAATGAAAAGAAGAAGACCCTCAAAGAGGTAGACTGGCACAGTGGCTATAACAGTGGGCTCAAGTATAACAATTGTGAGGATGGCACAGGACCAGGCAGTGTTTCATTTTATTGTACATAAGGTCACTATGAGTCTGAACCAACTAAATGGCACCGAACAACAATCACATTGGATTCAGATTAGTTTTTCCCTGTTTGTCTGTCTCACCAGACCCTGAATGTTTCAGTTGTGTTTATCCGAGTAGCCCCAGGGGCTAACACGACACCTGACAATGAGAAAGTTTTAGTTCAAGTTGAATGGATGTGTGAAGACAGAACAGTGTTTTCTCTTTACAAGGGAACCACCATACCTGTTTATGTAAGCAAAAACCAAATCAATTGTCATACGGTTCAGTCTGACTCATGGTGACCTCAAGTGTGTCAGAATAGAACGGTACTCCATTAGGTAAATCTTACAGAACACTTAATCCTATTGTTGGTAGGCGCTGTTAAGGCAGTTCTGATAGTGACTTTTAATCCTAAATCGTGCTTATCTATTTCTATGTCAAATGAACTACTTGTTTTAAATCCAAAAGCTGGTAGGAGTTTTAAGTATACTGCTTCTGCTATTCTACTCCTCTTCCTTTTGCTTTGCACTTGGGCCAACTCCAACCTAATGTAGAAGACAAAATGTACTGTATAAAGTTGCCCTCCTTTCAGGCCAAGATTACGATGAAGGAAGAAAGGCCCTTGCCTTGGGTGCAACAGCACAGGCCTTGCTGGGGTGGTGGCCTCAACCTCGGCTCCATTTTCCTTCCCAGCATCCTGTAAGGCAGGTGGGGAAGTTTGGGGGACAGTGAAGGTAGGTAGGATCCAGGACAGTACTTTTCTGGGTTGTCACTTCCCACTGCCTCATCCTACCTCGAATCATGGCTGGAAAAGGAGGTGGGGGAAGAAAAGGAAGCCCAGGACTAGGTTATTTGAGTTCCATCTACTAAAGCTGAGAGAGGAGGTCTCCAGAGCCATTGACCTTGGGTGGGAAAAACAGCCCCTTAAAATCTGCTAATTGTTCTGGAAGCTGGTCTCTAAAGGTCACAGGAGACTTCCAAGCAGCACAGCATTAGTTTGCCATTATGATTATTGTATGAAAACAAAAAGTTCTGAAAGAAGAGCTCAAGTGTGAAATTTTTAGACTTTCTTCATTTCTTCAGCAATAGAGATGGATGATGCTCTAGAAATAAACATATTTACACATTCTTGCTAGAACCCCATTGTCATTACAGTATATGGCAAGTAGTTTTGAGTAGACAACATCCTCCCTACAGGTAGTCACATTTTATCTTCATGGGCTTCACAGTTCCCACTGGTGGTTCAGGTCAAAACTCTCAAACATGAATTCATACCCTATCGTGGGAATGTGTGGGCTTGGTCATGTAAGAGGTCAAGATGACTACTGTGCTGTTCTTGCTCTTGATGCATTTACACTTTAGAAGTTGAGACATAGAGTCTATAGCAGTTTGGTTGACGAGAGACAAATCCATATGGTCCCAGACACTCATCGTCATCACCCCACCTGTTTTAGTGGTTTAGCACCTAGCTGCCTGAGAACATCTGAGATAGCTCAGAGGAAGGACAGTCTTCTCAGATGCTGAGCTCTAGAAATCAAAACAAAAAACAAAAAAACCAATTGCCATTGATTCCCACTCATTGTCACTGTATAGGACAGAACAGACTTGCCCCAGAGCTTCCAAGGCTGTAAATCTTTGTGGAAGCAGACTGCTACATCTTTCTCTCATAGAGTGGCTGTGGGTTCACACTGCTGACTTCACTTAGCAGCCAAGTGCTTAACCACTGTGCGACCAGGGATACTAGGAACTTTAGAAACACCTGACAAATAGTGGCCTAGATGTGCAACCCCCTATATGTAAATTGCCACAGTTTTGGATCTCTCTTTCCCAACTGCTTTCTGGGATGTGTCTAGTATAGCTGTAGACACACACCCTACAGGGATCTCCGTGGGACAATGAGAACTGGGACCTGGGCTAAGATGTGGGATGGGGAAAGAGGGTCAAGATCACTCTCTACTGTCTCTGTGTGTAACCATTCCCCACAATTCATTTTTATACCACTTGAAGTTTGGTGGCCTTGGTGTCCTGAATGGCAAGCTACGTGAAGGTCAAATTCCACTACTCAATGCAGAGTGTCTTTGAAAATGGCTATTCAACTGGACCTCAAGAGGGCGGGAAATATCCCCACCTTGGGGATCTTGTCAGGCCTCAGGGAGGGGGTGACCCAACAGCAGGCCATGGTGCCAGCTATCTGAGTTGTGCTGGGGCCTCCCAGCTTCTGACATTGCAGAAGATGAGAAGCTCGGAGGCCATGGAGGGCTAGCCAGACGCTAACTCCCTCAAGCAAATATGTCACCCCAAAGAAAAACTCTGGGCCATGAGACTACTGGTGATAGCTAATAAGGGAGCCACTTGGTAGGCCCCAGGAAAATCCTGGAGTATGTGTATGCCTGATGGCTGAAAGCAAAAACCAAAAAAAACAAACCCAGTGTCTTCAAGTCGACTCTATAGGACAGAGTAGAACTGCTCCACAGAGCTTCTAAGGAGTGCCTAGTGGATTTGAACTGCCAACCTTTTGTTCAGCAGCCAAGGAAGAGGTTAAAATAGGGATCTGAAGAGATTAGGGACTGCTACTGCAGCTGGAAAGGCAGCCAGGCTGACAAGCTGATGCAGAACTCTGGAAAGGAGTTTCAGAGCAAATGCCACAGATAAACCCATGACTAACCTGGAGGGAATGTAGGAGACTCACAGGCACTTGAGCAGTTATCTGTCTCGACTTGAGTCTTTCCTCCTCTGTAGGCAAAGAGTGTAAATACTTCTGAGATTTGCTAAAGAAATGTTTGTTGTTTTGTTTTTGTCTGGATCATGCTACTTGATCAATACAGTTGTTACAGACCTTCTGAATACTTGGTGAGTGGACCTGATGATTGGATATATTTAAAGTGTCCCCTGTTGGTGTCTTCTAAAATGATAGGCTGAGGTCATGGTCAAAAATGGCCTAAATCCCAAACTTGCCAAGACTACATCACTGAAGCAATGTCTCCTACCAAGCCAAACCCACTGCCATTGAGTCCATTCTGACTAACACTGACCCTATAGGACAGAGCAGAACTACCTCCTAGGGCTTCCAAGGTACCACTGGTGCATTTGAAACACTGCTGATCATGTGGTTAGTAGCTGTAGCTCTTAACCACTTTCCCACCAGGGTTTAATGTCTCCTATCAGGAAGAGAGAAAACACAATCGTCTCATAAAGGAAGCAATACTGGTTGGAGTGTTGAATAATGCCATCAGCTCTGAACAACAGTCCTGTGTTATGCACCATCAAGTTACTTCCAACTCACGGTAACCCTAAAAGACAGAGTACAACTGCCTCATAGGGTTTCCTAGGCTGTAATCTTTAGGGGAGCAGATTGCCAGGTCTTTTCTTTTGAATGGCTTCAAACTGCTGACTTTGGCGTTATCAGCTAGCCACTTAACCATTGCCCCACCAGGACTCCTGCAGAGCTGGGAAAGCCGCTACTGTTTGGAGTGTTACTATATTCTATTAAGGTCAGTGACCATTGCTGTTATCATATTAAGGTCAATGACCACTGCTGTTAACTGCAGTGCCTGACATTGTAAGAGTAATTGGACTATAATTGTACTAGCAGTGGCATTTGGTATGCAAGCTTGGATGTGCTGATGTTTTATTCTTTGGATACCCTCCAGGAAGAAAGGAATCAGTCTCTGCCCTTCTCTGTGCCTTGGGAGGATAATCTTTATAACCCCTCCACCTGGGACCTCTTGTTATCTGAGCTCTGGTTCAGTTCAGCCAATGAGTAGCATTAGTAGAAGACTGAGGAAGGGCAGGAGAAAAACAAAACTGGAGTATTTAATTCCATTTTTCTGTGGTTTGGGCTGAGGCTGTGTTCCTTTGTGAAGGCAGCAGTTGTGGGCGCTCCCTCTCCCAGCTGCAGCTCACCAGCTTCAGTAACACCGTTCACACTCACTGGTCCGTCAGGCCCGCAGGGGAACCACTGCCCTTGGTAACGATTCCCTGGGAACCTCAGCATCTCTGGTAGGGTCCCTTATCCTCTTCATACTTGTGCAAGTAAACTCCCCATTGAATTCTGTTCACTTAAACCCCTTCAAATGTTGTATCTGTCTCCTGACAAGATCCTGACTCTTGTAACGCGCCTTCACCTACCAAGGCAAGCAGTATTGTAACAAATTCCCCAGTAGTATGTTATCAGTGAATTGAACAAAGGCTCATACAATGAGAACTGGTATTAATGACAGAACCACTGAGTGTCCCTCACCATTCCATTACATCCCATCTTACAAAAGCTGGCCAAAGGAAGAGAAAAAGATTCTGACACCCAAGTGACCTTTTGGGAGGCTTCTTGTGTCACAACCCAAAGAGAAATTCTACATTCCATTATTGTCAAGGTTCCAGCTCTCGTAGGGATGGAGGTGTAACCTCTGACTGGTTTTGGGTTTTGGACTCAACACTCTTCGTACCTAGGGTTGTTACTATAGCCTTTGTATACCAGATAAGCAACCACATTTATTGCATCCTTATAAGATATTACAAAGAATTACAAGTTCTTTGGATAGAAGGGCAACAGAAGCAACACCCAGACAGATGAAAGGCAGAAATCTGTTACTTAGTTCCCAACAAGAAAAGGCTAGTAGGCAGGGCCACATAAAGGAGTGTACCGGTGGACAGCATAACAGCAAGCTAAAGTCATAGGAGGAGCTTAAGTGTGGCAAGCGAGGTGAGGGTAGCTAGGTTTCTGGGACTCCTGCTGGATTGGCTAATTGAAATAATTTTGTAGGCTCTGAGCCACTGGTACCGTCCTTAGTTTGGCATAAGGACTGTCCCTAGTTTTTTTTGGTACCTGGCCTCAGGACAGTTAGGGTGGGTGAATAGTGGCCCCAGCGTATAAAAGCCTGAGAAGTGAGGTTGCTGGGGCGTAGTAGACTTATTCAGTTGCTCAAGAAGAGGCATTAGTGTGTCTGTAGTAAGGGCCACAAAACCTGCCCAAGATAGCATTTCAGAAGAACTCTGTTTTGTATGGAAATTCTTGTGGCATAATGGTTAAGTGCTATGGCTGCTAACCAAAAGATTGGCAGTTGGAATCTAGCAGGAGCTCCTTGGAAACTCTATGTAGCAGTTCTACTCTGTCCTATAGGGTCACTATGAGTCAGAATAGACCTAACAGCAGTTTTTATTATTATTATTAAATCAAGAAGCCTTATAAGCAATCCAGTCAGCAGTAAAGCAAACCTTGTCCTGGAGCCTATATCTCTTTCACACCTATGAAATTACAGACATTAGTGATCTATTTCAAAGCTTATGGGAACCTTTGCTGTTGATTTCTTTTGTGTTATTGATTCATGACACCCCATGTGACAGAGTAGAACTGTCCCACAGGGTTTTCTTGGTTACAATCTCTCCACAAGCAGATGGTCAGCATGTTTGTTCTGCAGTGCCACCAAGCAGGTTTGAACCACCAACCTTTTTGTCACTAGCTGAGTGCAAACAACTTGCACCACCTAGGGACCTTTGACTGAAGCTTTTGGAAATGAGACTCCACTTTCTTGTCAGTCAAGCCAGCAAGGACTTCCTTTTGCTGCTCAGCCTGGAACCAGTTCCTACCTACTACAGACAGAGAATTTCACTGAAAAAAAGATGAGTGTGCCACCTGACATTCTTGCTGTATTGCATCTGTCTGAACAGAACTGCCAAAGGTTGGACAACACCCAGAAAATTCCATAGTGATGTGGAAGTGGAATTTTCAACCCAGTCCTAAGCCTAGTCCACAAAAAATTAGCTTATTGGGGTGTCTGCTGTTGTTCATTAGACACAGAGAAACCAGCCTTCTGCTAAACTATTGGCTTAATGGGAGCCTCTTAATAAGACGGGCTACCTGATTTAAAAAAGAAAAAAGTATGTGTCACCGATGAAACAGCTTGCTCCTGACATAGATAAACCCCCATGGTATGCTGTGGTCATCAATTGCTGAAGTCCACAGTGCTTGACATTCTGAGCATTTGGTTAAACCTCACAATCTCAGGTTCTGTTCTTAACTTCCAGGCATACTGTGGTGGTGAGACTAGTGAGAATTAACCTTAGCACAGTGTGTCCACTGGGATCCTCCATGAAGACAGGATCAGATCCGTGAGCCATTCTACTGCGGGAAGGACTTTTGTGGGATCAAGGGAATGGAGCAAGCACTGGAAAGCAGACCCTTCAGACCACGAAGCTGATCTGACACCTGTGAAAAGAGAAAGGGAAGCAAAGAGGATTTAGCAGGAAGAGCTTCAGACTGGATTGCAGTCTATGTATGTCCCTGCCAGGCCAACAGGGAGTCCACCCACCAAAGACCCACTGACCCAAAGCACTCACATGCCATCATGCTCCATCATTGGCTGGGAGCAGCCAGGGAAAGCATGGCTTTGGTGCAAAAGTGTGTTAGGCAGCAACTTGCATTGTCAGCCAGCTCTGCTCCCTGCAGCAGATTTGAGAGGCACATTTCCATGGCTGCCACACACAGACACATCACTAATGGCCAAGCTATTCCATCAGGTCAATGAGCCACCCAAGGACTGAATTAATAAAGGTACCTCTATATCAGGCACCTCTGTGGAAATTGTTACAAAGAGACAAAATCTAGAGGCAAATAACTAAAAAGATTGATCAAGGATATACAGGCTCCCATCTGTCTAATGACAGTCCAGTCAACGTGTGCTCTGGTTCACCACAGTAATGGAACCACCAACAGGACTGGCACACTCCACCGGAAATTCTTGAGACACACATAGAAATCACTGTTACTGAAAAAGCTTGTGTTCTTGGTCAACTCTGCCAGTCTTTCCAGTGATGACTTGAGGACCTTTGTGAGACTGGCTGGCTTCAGCTATTTTGAAGTTGCACATGCCCACACTATGCTCTGTCTTGGTTGAGCAGCTGGGCACTTGGGAGTCGCGAAACAGACACAGAGGAAAAGGTAATCAGAAAGAGGGCCCTCTCTGCCCCCCTGCCCCACCATTTTTTTAAGGTGTTAATACATAGTTGAGAGTGTATCAGAGAACTCTGAGAGAGACAAAGACTATCTAGATACCTCGAAAGAGAAAGAATTTTTACATCTATGTGGAAAGACTGAATCACCAAAGTCTGAATACTGAAATAACCCAGAAATGAGGAGTACCATAGCAGCCATCACACCTACAGCTCTGAGAAAAAAGCAATCAGAGAAGGTTATAGAATCTAGGAACTGGTGAGAAGGGCCACCACTGGCTGGTGCTCTGGTGGGCCTCTTGATGTCTGGTGTTCAGATGTGTGGGGAGGAGCTGTCCGTAGCTGGGGTTGAGCTCCCTGGAGAGGACACCTCACAGCTGATGCTTGCGTCTCAGAGCAGATAACTCATAGCATGTGCTCAGATCCTTGAAGGTAACGTTGCCAAACAAACAAAACCCCACACCCACTGCCATCAAGTCAATTCTGACTCACAGCGACCCTACAGGCCCCAGCAGAACTGCCCCATAGGAACTCCTGGTGGATTTGAACTGCCAACCTTTTCCTTAGCAGCCATAGCATTTAGCCATATGTCACCAGTGTTTCCAAGGTAGGCAGACAGAAAACAAACAAAAATACACATAAAAACAAACAAAATGGATAGGACTTGGCAATGAATGGATACGACTTGGCGATGCAGAATGACCGTATATTGGATGCACTTTATGGTTCTATGCATCTGTAGGATATCATCCTGCTGACCTCTGGCTGGAGGAAGAAGAGTGGGTGAAGAGGAGGGGAAAGAAGACTGTTGGGAGGATGAGACATGTATGGAGCAGAGAGGAATAGTGTGCTGTCACTGGGCAGGGAGAGCAGTGGAAGCTGCATATAGGTGGGCATGTAAATTTATATGGGAATGTACATTTTCACTCAGTCATAATAAAAAAAGAGAAAGCAAATAAGCAAACAAACATAACCAAGCAACCAAGAAACCCAATTAAATTTGAATTATCTCTAAGTGCCTATGCAAATACACATTGAGGTACAGTAAAAACAGTACATAGGACATAATTATGTTGAAAATTATTCAATCTTTATGTAAAATAACTAGAAAACAAACAAAAACCCAGTAGCTACTGAGTCAATTCCGACTCACAGTAACCTCATTTGTGTCAAAGTAGAATTGTATTCTACAGGGTTTTCAGTGGCTGATGTTTTGGGAAGTAAATCACCAGGACTTTCTCCGAGGGTGCCTCTGGGTGGACTCAAACCTCCAACTTTGGGTTAGCAGGCAAGCATGTTAACCTTTTGTACCCCACAGAGACTAAGTATCTAAATTATCTTCCTGTCTTTAATTAAAACCTTGGTGGTGTAGTGGTTAAGCACTATGTTGGCTAACCCAACAGTCAGTGGTTCAAATCTATAAGGCACTCCCTAGAAACTATGGGAGCAGTTATATTCTGTCCTGTAGGGTTTTTATAAGTTGGAATCAACTCGGTGGCAGTGGTTTTGGTTTTCTTTAATCATATTTCCCTGATGACTTAGCTCTTCTTAATGTTTTGAAGAGTCCTGGTGGTGCAGTTGTTAAGAGCTACAGCTGCTAGCCAAAAGGTTGGCAGTTTGAATCCACCAGCAATTCCTAGGAATGCCTAGGGGTCAGTTTTACTCTTCCTATAGGGTTCCTATTAGTCAGAATTGACTCCATTGCAACAGGTAATATTTTGCAAAAGAAGCCCTGGTTACTCAGTAGTTAAGCACTCAGCAGCTACCCGACAGGTTGGAGGTTCAAAGCAGTCCAGCTCTGGACCCAGCAATGTTTTTGTTACACCTAAAGTTGCCATGGAGTCAGAGCTGACTCCATGGCAACCAGCAGCAAAAACAATAGGGCACCTTGATAAAGTCAATACAGGACACAGAACACAGCTATTAAATACAGAACATGTCCCGTATATTCGGGATGCCCAGCATTCTTTCTTGAAGGGAGAACCTCTTGGTTGGTACTCAGTCCCCTGAGGTGGGACAACCCTGTATCTGGTGCTTTTGATCCACCCTGATTCCCTTAGGGAATCTAAAGACCTGGTAGAAGGTCTGCAGAAGCTAGAAAACAGCAAATGAATCAGTTTCCATCCTGCCTTCCAGTCTCCTGATGGCATAGTGGTTAAGAGCTACAGCTGCTATCCAAAAGGTTGGCAGTTTAAAAACTCCACTAGGTGTTCCTTGGAAACCACATGGCAAGGGGTTTTGTTTTTGTTTCTCAATTCCAGTCTCCTGCAAATGCCTCCTCACAGTACTATCTAACAGGAACTTAGCTTCTGAAGACATCTGGAAAACACAGCTTTGTCTTCTAGGTCTCACATCAGAGACTGTATAAAGGCAGGCCCGACCTAAGAGACAAGAGATAAATAATTAACACAAGGGGCAACACTATTATCTCTTTTTGCTTGCTTTGACTTCACTAAACAGGAGGAGAGTTCTCAGCTTAGATCAGGTAGAGTAGACACGAATTTGGTCACTGACTTTGCTTTGGATCGTTCCCATGGTGCCTTTTCCCTCATCTCATTTGCTTTTTTTTAATTTTCAAAATTATTATTAAGTGAAAGTCAGTTTTGCATACTCGCTTGCTTTGTAAAACAGGTTTTATCGAAAAGTGGACATTGTCACTGATTAACCCACAGTTTGTATACCTTACAGTGTGATTAAAGCTTTCTTTGTAATGCTGACCACGTCTCTCCATTTGCCCCCATTTCTCTTATTTCCTTTCTTTCAGGCTATCATAAAAGATTCCTAATTTAAAAAAAATGTGTATTTAAAAACAATACACACCTACTATATTAATCTTCATGAAAAAATATTTTCATTGTCACATTCACCTGTTTTTTTTTTTTTAAATCCACCACAGCTTCTACTAGTCACAGTGTATTGAGTCAGTTTTGATTTGGAAAGCTCAGTTTTTCAATAAACATTTCTTTATGTATACATATATATATCAGTATACAAATTTATTTTAGTTTAGATGAAGTTTTATAAAACAGACTAGCTTCTCCTTAAGCAGTTAGTACACATATTGTTTTATAACATCAGTTAACAGCCCCACGACATGCTAACACTCTCCTTTCTTGACCTCGGGTTCCCATTCCTTTCTGCCTTCTCATCCTCACCTCTGGGCTGGTATGACCGTTAAGTCTCATTTTGTTTTATGAGCCTGTTTAATCTTTGGTTGAAGGGTGAACCTCAGGAGTGACGTCAGTACTGAGTTAAAAGGGAATTTGGAGTCATGCTTTCAGGGTTTCTCAAGTCTTTGTCAGACCAGTAAGTCTAGTCTTTTTTTTTGTGTGAGTTAGAATTTTGTTGTACACTTTTTCTGCTCTGTCCTAGACTGTCTACGTGATCCCTAGGAGAGCCATCAGTGGTGGTAGATGGATTCAGTCTAGACTCAGATTGATAGAGGCACATGTATCTTTTTTGTTTGGTTTAACAAATGATGAATGCCTTTCCTTCTTAGCAAACATTCATCTACATTGATATTTTTTGGTGGCTATAATGTTTCATATTTTATTTAAGCAGTCTCCTATTTTGAAATGTTTTGGACGTTTCCAGGATCGAGGGCTATAGTATTCTGTCAAGTAAAAAAGCTGGTAGTGAAAGACTGAAGTCTCAATGTAGTAGTGACAGTGGGAGATTGTTTTCAGGGTGCTAGGACTTTTTCTTCCATACCTGACCAGCTCTACACACACACACACACACACACACACACACGTTAAAGCTGAACAAAGAATAAGGAAGACCAAAGAAGCATTGATGCCTTCGAATTGTGATGCTTGCAAAGAACACGGACTATACCACGGACTGCCAGGAGAGCGAACACATCTGTTTTAGAAGAGGTATAGCCAGAATGCCCCTTAGAATAAGGACAGTGAGACTATGTTGTACATACTCTGGAAATGTCATCAGGAAGACTCAGTCCCTGGAGAACGGCACCGCGCTTGTAGAGAGTCAGCGGAAAAGAAGACCCTCAACAAGATGGACTGACTCAGCAGCTGCAACAGTAAGTGCAAGCATGACAACGATTGTGACGATAGTGCAGGACTGGGCACTGTCTTCTTCTGATAGATAAGATCGCTGGGTCAAACCCGACCCCACAGGACCTAACAACAACAAAGCAGAGAGTAAGTGAAAACCAGGAAGACCTTCTATGAGAAGGACTGACAGAGTGGCTACAAGGATGGGTTCAAACATAGTGATGGTTTACACTGGCCCAGGCCCAGGCAGTGACTCCTTCTGTTGTGACTCTATGGGCTCTGTGACACAGAATTGAATTCAAAGCACCTAACAACAACCAATTTGCCTTCACTTTGAAACAATTGAATGAATCCCTAAACCAAACCAAACCAAACCAAACCTGTTGCCATTAAGTTGACTCTGATCCAACGTCTACCCCTCAGGACTTTGCAGAGCTGTCACACAGGGTTTCCAAGGCTACAATCTTTACGGAAGCAGACTGCCATGTGTTTCTCCTGCAGAGGCTGGTGGTTTCAAACCAACTGCCTTTTGATTATCAGCAAAGCACTTCACTGCTATACTACCGCTACCAAGGCTCCTTGAACTTTGACCCAAACCAAATCCGAACCACTGTCAAGTCAAATCCAACTCACAGGGACCCTGTGGGACACAGTAGAACTGCCCCATTGGGGTTCCAAGGTTGTGTGAAAGTACATTGCCAAGTATTTGTCCCATGGAGCGGCTGGTAGCTTTAAATTGCAGACCTGGTTAGCAGCTGAGTGCTAAATACTATTCTTAACCAACCCCGACTGGTAACAAATTCTCTACCACAATCACCTTCACTTGCTGAATATGCAGCTTTTAAATCACTAAACAAGCTTCAAGACTTCTCTTGCACTAAAACCAAACCAAATCCACTGCTGTTGAGTAAATTCTGACTCATAGCAACCTTATAAGTCAGAGTAGAACTACCCCACAGGGTTTCCAAGGAGTGACCAGTGAATTAGAACTGCTGACCTTTTTGATTAGCAGCTGAGCTCTTAACCACTGTGCCACTATATGCACTGTTAAGACTTACCTACTGTCATGGATTGACTTGTGTTTCCCCAAAAATATGGGTAGCCATGTGGATGGGCCATGATTCCCAGTATCTTGTGACTGTCCTGCATTTTGTGGTTTTCCTATGCTGTATGTTAAAGGATTAGGATGGGACTGTAAATCTCTTTATAAGATCACCTCCCTGTGCCACTGTAAAGGGAGTTTCCCTGGAGTGTGGTTTGCTCCACTCTTCATCCTTTTACCCTGCAAGAGATAAAAGGAAAGAGAGGTAAGCAGAGAACTGGGAACCTCACGCTATCAAGCAAGCAGCACCGGAAGAAGAGCGTGCGTCCTTCAGACCCGAGGTTCCTGCCCCAAGATGCTCCCTGGACAAAGTCTGATGCAATACTGGACTTTCCTCCAGAGCCAACTAAGGGGAAAACCTTCCCCTGGAGCAGACATCCTGAATTTGGATTTGTAGCCTACCGGACTGTTTAAGAATAAACCTTCCTTTGTTAAAGTCATCCACTCTGTGGTATTTCTGTTAGAGTAGCACTAGCTGACTAAAACACCTACAAATTCTAAAAACACATTGAGGAATGGCTCTGATTTGTATGCACCTGAAAAAGTACTTAACATCATTAGCCATTAGGTACATGCTAGTTAAAACTGCAATAAGTTACCATTATTCATCTATTTAAATAAAAAAAAAAAAAAACCCACCAAATCCATTGCCATTGAGTCAATTCTAACTGATAGTGAACCTATAGGACAAAGTAGAACTGCCGCCATGGATTTTCTAAGGAGTGCCTGGTACATCTGAAATGCTGGCCTTCTGGTTAGCAGTTGTGGCACTTAACTGCTATGTCACTAGGGTTTCCCTACACCTATTAGAATGATGGAAACCCAAGTGGCACAGTAGTTAAGCGCTATAGTTGCTAACCAAAAAGTCAGTAGTTTGAGTCTACCAGCTGCTCCTTGGAAACACTATGGGACAGTTCTACTCTGTCCTATAGGATTGCTATGAGTCAGAATTGACCCCACCTCAACAGAGGCATTAGCCAAGCCAAGCCAAGTGCCATTGAGTCGGAATGGGGGCATTAGAATAACAAAATTAAAAAGACTGACCACAGCAAGTGTTGACAAGCATGAAGAGCAATCAGAGGTCTCCTACATTGCTGGTGAGAGTATAAAATGGTGTATCTACTCTTGAAAAACAATTGGGCCATTTCTTGCAAAGTTAAACAGACTTACCCCCAAACCAAGCTAAACCCAGTGCCTTTGAGTCAATTGTGACTCATAGTGACCCTATAGGACAGAATACAACTGCCCCATAGAGTTTCTAAAGAGCATCTGGTAGATTCTAACTGCTGAGCTTTTGGTTAGCTGCCATAGCACTTAACCACCACACCACCAGGGTTTCCTAAACTTACCTTATGCTGCATCAATTCCATTCTTAGGTATAATGAAAATGAAAGTTTATGGCTATACAAAACCTGTACATGAATGTTCACAGCAGCTTTTGCTATTGTCCAAAGTGGAAACAACCCCAATGTCTTCCAACTAGTTAATGAATAAACAAGCTGTGGCATACCCATACAATAGGAGAGTTACTCAGCAATAGGAACTATTGATGCATACAAAATGGATAAATTTCAGAAATATTATTATTGCTAAACCAAAAGCAAGTTTGTTCCACCTGTCATTGCAGCCAAAATTCAGAGATGGAGAAAGGTTCAAGCAATGCTTTATTAACAGGCAAGCATGTAAGCTTGGAGAACAGTGAGAATAGTTTCTCCAAGACTATCCCACTTGAGTTACAATTCCAGCAGCTTTTATAGCCAGATCACAAAGGGATTTGTATCTAGAAAACATCAAACCTGGTCACAGTATAGAACAGGGAGTCACAAGATCCCTTTACATCTTACAGAACAATTGCATTACCTCCCTGAAGGTTTGAAATAATCGATTTACTACCCCGGAGACAGGGAGAGGAATGCAAGCCTGCTGATCCAGTTTGGGAGAGTAATAATGCGACAGGGGATGGAATCTAGGTGACCTTTTATAAGTTCTGTATCTACTAACATTATGGTGAACAAAAGAAGACAGACACACAAAAAAGTATATTTTTAAATGAAATTTTAGAGTAGGCAAAGCTAGCATATGATGATGGAAATCAGATCAGTTTTGGCTCTGGCTGTGGGAAGAGGGAATGTTGATGGGGCCTTCCAGCCTCTGGGACTATGAAAAAATAATTGTCTTTTCTTTAAACCCACCTACTTGCTGTATTTCTTTTACAGGAGCACTAGGAAACAAAGAAACTTGAAGAGTGACGACACAGTAGTCACTTTGAGAATGGAGCCCTGGTGGCACAGTGGTTAAGAGCTTGGCTGCTATCCCAAAGGTTGGCAGTTCAAATCCACCAGCTGCTCGGTAGAAACCCTATGGGATAGTTCATGGTACCCACTAACAACAGTCACTCTAAGAAGGCACTTTTCAGCTGTAGTGTTTCCTAAGGAGAAATGTTCTTTGGTATGAATTTTGCAGCTGGCTCTGTGACTGTTGTCCCAGCCTGACCAACGATAGGGCTGGGTTTTAGTTTCTCAGTATTGTGGGGTGGCAAAGACTAATGCAAAGTTGTTTGTGCTTTTAAGGCCCTAGAGGCAAGAAAGTGGTACTTTGACTAAGGAAGGACAAAGCAGATTGCTTTAGAGGTTTCCTTTCCTCTGTCTTTGGGTGGTCTTCCAGGAGCTGGTTCAGCAAGTCTGAGTTAGCTCAGAGGAAGGACAGCCTGACTCCTGAGGCTCCTCGTAATCAGGCAGTTTCCAACCAGAAGGCTCTGTGGTTGCAGGTGATTACCAGGTCTCCTACATGTCCCCCTTCCCTAGTTGCTATAAACAGCAGCATTACCGGTCCAGGCTCCTGCTCTAGTGCCCAGTGCAGCTCTGCCAAGCCTAGACAGACACACAGACACACTTCTTTGTGGGATGGCAGAGCTCGGAGAGTTGTGGAGGGTGAGAGGGGAAGCATAACACCCTAATACCTTACATGTTTTCTCCTTTTCAAAACGGGTATTTGAGAGCCTCACATAACTAATGCCCTAATGATACTCTAAATAATCCATAAGTGTTTTTTTTATTGCATTGTTAGGTCCTGAGTGCGAACGCCACCCCGCATTCACTCACAAGAGACGGTTCTTGATGCAAACAGCAAGAGGTTTTTATTCCAGGGCGCTGGGGCTCAGTCCATACTCTTGTCAGAGTAGAGGGAATGAGCCCTGAACAAGAGAATTACAGAGTATATAAAGGCGGGGTCTTACATTCCTGGGGAGGTAGGGTTGGGGAAAGGTTCAGGGTTGGGGAAAGGTTCCGCGTTGGGGAGGTTGATTTCGGCAATTTGTGGTTTGCATAAGCTCAGGGCTTGGGGCTAGGGTGGTTATTTCGGGTACATTTTCTTCCTGTTACTCCCGAAACTAGCCTTTTGTGGTTAGGTAAGTTCCTGGAACGCTGAGGGGGTTGGTCCTATATTGTCCTGCTCTTTGGTATGGAGGACCTCACAGCCTCAGCTACACTGACCTCTTTCCAAAGGGGCACAGAGCCCTCAGCTGTGGCCGTGATCTCCCTCCTCTTGTTTATTCTCTTGAAACATAACCTTCAGCCTGTGAAACAGCAGCTAGGAAACTGGCCACACAATTTTTAAATTTTTTTATATGTACAACTTTCTTGCTCCTTATCTCAGTCAGAGTAGACTTGTCAGGCCAGTTCCACTAGCTGAATAATTTTTATGTAAATTTTGTCTTTGCCTGTTACAAACATACAGATTTGAGTCCAGGTATCTGACATATTTATCTGTAGTTTAATAGTGTTTCTTATGGTTGTTTTGTGATATATACAATTATCTGTGGGCCATGTACTTAAAAACATGTAATCCTTGCCAAAGCATGAGGTTTGACAAGTAACTTAGTTATTCTAAGTGCTACATACCTCACTGCTGAATATCACTACATTCATGTTCAAAGTACTCCCCTTGGGAAGCTGTGCACTGATACCAGGGCCTAGTCTACCCTTCAAAGCAATTTGGAAACACTCTTTCTGAAATGGCTATTGCACACAGCGGCACAGTAGCAAGTTTGCAAATTAGTTGTATAATTGTCTGACAGGGAGTTTTTGGCCCGTAAACAAATAACTGTATTGGAACACCCTTCCTACTCACCTGATCTGGCCTCCAGTGACTTTTTTCTTCACCCGAAGATAAAGGAAATATTGATAGGAAGACTTCAGGACAGCAAGGGTAATACAACCACAGCTCTGATGGCTAGTGTAGAAAAAAAGTCCCCCAAATGCTTTGAAGGGTAGATTAGGTGCTGGAGTTGGAGCACAGCTTCCCAAAAGGAGTACTTTGCAGGTGACCGCTGTGATATTCGGCAATGAGGTATGGAACTCAGCTTGGGGATTCTCAGACTTGGTAATACATAAACCCTGATGTAAAAACCATCTTTTGAGACTTCAGGGAGGACAGTCTCTGGTGGAATCATACCTCCTAATAAACCTTCTTCCTCTTCTTGACTTGGAGGTTATTCTTCTGGCTTCACTTCTCCAGGGCAGGGACCCTAATCAGGTAACAGAAAGCTCCTGTGCGTCCTCTGCCTTCTCCACTAATGTACTATTTTGTATTTATGTGTGTGGCCCCAGTGGGGTGTGTGTCCTTGCCCCTTCACATAATTCCAGCCACACGGGCACACATCCCACTTTCTCTCTAACTTGCGGAAGTGGTCATTTTACACTGAGCCACCTAGGGGTGGGGAACAGTCCAATTAGGGATCCCATCAGGTTTCAGGAAGGGCTGGAGACTGGGTTACCAAATCCCCCAAGTCTGCAAACCTAGGAGTGGATGAGGTGGCCCCCAGATGTTCTAGAATCAAGTTGCTTGGTGGTCTGCTCTGAGCTCTGGACGGCGGGGGGTAGCAGGATTCTGCCAGCCTCTGAAGCCCTTAAAGCAAGTGGGCCATTTAAAACAGACATAGATTCACTATAGAATGAAAATCTTGGTTAAAAAGGCTGCTCATGGTCAGCAAAATGGAAGCCGGTGCTGAGGAGTTGGGGTGGGGGTGGGGGACCCCCGCCAGCTGCCGGGCGGCTGGAAGACCAGCTGTGGCCGCTAACACAACACAGCCCCGCAGCTGGGCTGATAAAAAAAAATCTGGCATGGATTTCGCTATTCCTCGAAGCAAAAAGTCTGACAGACCCATGGCTCAGCAGGAAAACCTGGAATGGCCTCTGAGAATTACGGAGACCGGACTTGCAGGAGAACCTCAATAGCCAAAGGTTTAAGAAATGCTCGGTAGTTAGTTCGAACTCACCAGCTGCTCACTGGAAACCCCATAGGGCAGTTCTACTCTGTCCAGTAGGGTTACCTATGGCAACAACACTTTTTTTTGTTTGTTCATTTGTTTTTGGACCTGCCGGAACAAGGGCTAAGTCTGCAATCAGGTCTTTACCGTTTACCCTAGCCCTATCAAGACCAAACAACCAAACCCATCTCTGTTAAGTTGATTCTGAGCAGCCCTACAGGACAGAGAACTCCCCCTAAAGAGCTTCCAAGGCTGCAGTCTTCATGGAAGCAGACTCCCATATCTTTCTCTCACAGAGTGTTTGGTGGGTTGAATCACCTCCCTACCAAGTCGAAGCTCCAAATAATTTAAATTTGCTGTAGACCAAAATTTACATAAATATTGTTACTAGCCTTTTGTTCTGTTCTTTCATCAGTCTGTATAATTGCTAGGTCTTTGTTCCCCCATCGATGGTCATCCTGATCAGATACATTCACAGTGACTCCTGTTGGTGACTTCTGTAACAGCTGGCCAGGGCATGACCAAAGATGACCTCTACTACTAAAACACGCCTCAGTTGAATCATTGAAATAATCATTAAAAAAAAAATTGTTATCAATACGAGAAAAAGAACTTGACTTCTAGAAATCCTGTGAGTTAATCTAAATGTCACTAATCTAAGTGCCACATGGATACAAGGAAGTAGCAGACATGGCCCCTGCCTGCATGTCACTCTGAAGGGGCAGGGTCCATGGGGTTCCTTTGTCTTCTCTTATCTCTTGGGATACTGAATGCCCACTCTTATCTTCTTATTTTCAAAAGTAGGGGCTAGACTTAGACAAGGGTTTCTTACCACGAGGTTGGGTGAATCAGATAGGACCAATCATCACCATTGAGAAATGACCACTGTGCTACAGTGCACACCCAAAAACGCTTACTTGGCAATTGTTCTGTTTTGTGTATTATATATACGAAACAGTGGTGGTGTAGTGGTTAAGTGCTATGTCTGCTAACAAAAAGGTCGGCAGTTCAAAAAAAACTCTATGGAGCATTTTTCTCTGTCCTGTAGGGTCACTATGAGTGAGAATCAACATGACAGCAGTGAGTTTATACATACACGTATTAAGCAATGGGGTGTGGGAGTTTGACAACTAAACAACGGGGTGTGGGAGTTTGGCTTTGCAGGTTTTTAGGTCCTTACTGGGGCCAGTGTTGATTCAGCTTTCTGTGGTGTCCAGCCCTCACTCTTTGTATGTCTGCCTCTCACCCTCACCCCTGAAGTGCATTGACTTACTAGTGTTGAGTCTCACATGTTGATGATTTTTAAAAATAATATTGTACAACTGTCTTAGAAAAACAAAACCACGTAAGTCATCCTTGGTAATTTGACTAGACAGGAGGGGGTTGCGCACATATTTTGTAATCTAGATAAGAAGTCAATGCTCAGAGAAGGTGGTCCATCCACGGTGAAGCAACTGGTAGTGTAGACCCACGTGGATCCATGGGGATGAAGGGAAAATAATAGAAATAGTCAGAGGACTTGGAACAACAATCACCACGGTGCTGGGGTAACAATAGAAATGATGATAACAAAAGCTTATCATTTATCTAGCACTCACCATGTGCCATGGTCAATTCTAAGGGGCAGTTGTGGGCAGGGCCAGAATTCTAGCCTAGTTTTGTCTTACTCCTTATTGTATACTCTTTCACTTAAGGTTTTAGTAGGTGGAGAGCTTCAACATTAAAAAGGTGAATTTAACATCGTATCACGAGAGTTGGACAGTAGGAATTTTGTCTATGTTTCTCCCCTGGGACAGTCCTGAGCTGTAATGAAAGACCAGACTCTCTTCAAGAGGCTGTTTCTGAAGGATGTTGATCAGACAGCTTTAGCATAGATCTTTGAACAAAATTGTCATTCTTTTCTTGCATCTTCTAAACCATTTCTTCTTATGTTCATGGATCTCTAGACTGTTCTTTGCCAAAAAAACAATAAAAAAGATAAAAAATCCCTAGAAAGACTGAAGACCTAACCCTAGAATTACTCAAGAACTATGTGCTTTCATTCTTGTCTATTCCAGTGACATTTTTCTAGGAATTCATCAGCTGGCAAAATTCAGGATCAGTCTTTATCCTCTGAAAATGTATCCACTGAAAAAAGATAAATTGTTTATAAACTCCAGAGATTGTCAATTTTCAAATTGTGTTTAGGGTAAACCCTTCTCTCTACAGGTTCCAAGAAATAATGTCCATCCTTTTCGACCATCTTTTTCCTCTATCCTGAGTCAAAATCAACTCAATGTCAACTAAGAAAAACAACAAATGAGGGAAAAAGACGACCTGTGTGTTTACCTTAGGTATCAACTGTGTATGCCTATGATACTAACGATAAAGGTAATGATAACAAACATTGCATAAGGGGAAGCTGATGGTGTAAATTTGCCCCGTATATTGCCTGATTAGTTATTGGTCAACCGGTAACTTTTTATTGCAAGTCATTTAACCAATACTTATTGACTTCTAGTAAAGAGATCATTGTATGCTACATGATAGAGTGACAAGCTGGTAGACACAATCCCTCCCCTTGTGTGTTTTTATTTTTTGTCTTGTTTTTTGTGCTATTCTATCAGGTATTATGTTTCCTATGGAGAATGGTATAGACAATAATAACACTTGAATCGAAATCAGGAGGCTGAGATGCTAGATTTTGTTTTGACAGGAACAAGAAGTGAGATCACTTCATTTTCTAGCATTATCTGAAAAATTAGGTGGTTGTTATGTTGAAATGAGGAAGGGCCCGGTAAAAATTGGAGGTATTGAAGAAAGCCCCAGGAAACAACTTAGTAGCAGAAAATACCATAGAATAATCTTACCTTTGTCTTACAAAACACTGTCACAAGACAAGCCTGGGGGCAACCTTGCAAGTGACAGCCTGCAAGTGACCCCTAGACCTTGACCACATTTTACAACTAATAGGAGTTAACCAATCAATGTAAAGGTCAGTTCACCTTCCCTACTTTGCAATCTCACGACTTAAATACTGGGCGCTGAGGAAACTCCCCGTCGCCCCCTGCTCTGTGTAGCTTGGGGTGCGTCCCAGGTGCACCAGTATTTTTCCTATTAGGCATATTTTTTAATAAAATTTAACCTTTAAAGTAACAGTGTCGCATCTTGAAAATCACGGACCCTAACATTTGGGGGCTCGTCCGGGATTTCAAGAGCGACCTCTGCGGCCGGCCGATCTGGTTTGGACCTCACCGGTGAGTCTGGATATTGTCTGTCTGTGCTCGAGCTCTGGTTCTGGGACTCACTAAGAGAGAATCTGGACGCAGAACTGCTCTCTTGAGTCGGAGGCTGGGGGACGCCTCAGCTCTCCATCGGGGTGGGCACTGCTGGTTCCTTTTTGGTTCTGCGGCCTGTAAATCCCGCATCTGGTTTTTGTTTTGTTTCTTCCGTGACCGGTCTGTGTCTGTTTCGTTGTCTGTTTGATTGTGTTGTTTGTCCTGATTGTTACTTTTGCCACCATGGGGCAATCTTCTTCTCACTCTGTAACACCCCTAGGCCTATTCCTTAACCACTTTCAGATTTCCAGAAATGAGCCCGAGACTTCGGCAAGGTGCGATCAGGAAAACTCTGCACACTTTGTAATCTGGAATGGCCGGCTTTTGGTACTGGATGGCCACCCACGGGATCCCTAGACATTAAAACAAACCCACTCTGTTTTTCAGGTCATCTTTGGTGATCCGGGTCACCCTGACCAAATGCCATACATTGTTGCTTGGCAAGACCTCCTCAGGCGGCCACCTGTGTGGCTGCAACCCTATGTTCCCCCTAAACAACCTCCTACAACTCTGGCGGCTCAGGGCTCCTCAAAACCCCCGCCAGCTTCCCTTCCTCCATCTGATTCCTCTGACTGAGTCTCCCACTTCCCTACCCCCCCTGTTCCCGTTTCTCCTCCTGCCGCCACCAGGGCTGAGGGAGCCAAAGCCAGTCTCCGTGGCCTGTATAGGGTCCCTGCAGACCCTCCAGTCCCGACTGCTCCCCGGACCCCCGCCACTTCTGCAGCACCACCTTCCTCTGATCTCCAGAGCCCGACCCATACCCGCTCAGGTCGATCTTTTAAACCACTTATAGAAGCATCCCTCATATTTTCCCCTTGCGAGCTATAGGGCACATGACTGAGGCTGGGACCCCCTTCTTGGTCTATACTCCTTCTACAACCTCTGATCTTTACAATTGGAAAATGCTGAATCCCCCTTTTTCTGAAAAACCTCAAACCTTGATATATCTCTTAGAAACCATCTTTGTAACACACCAGCCCCACTTGGGAAGACATACAGCAACTTCTCCAAGCCCTCTTTACCACTGAGGAGAGGACTAACATTGTTTCCCTAGCCAGAAGACACGTGCCACGAGATGATGGAAACTTTACTCGTGGTTTAGATGAGATTAACCATGCTTTTCCCCTGACCCGCCCAAATTGGGACCCAAACACCACTGCAGGTAAGCAGCGCCTAACTGTCTACCGCCAGATTCTTATGGGGGGGGTCTCCGGGCCGCCGCTGGGCACCCCACAAATTTGTCTAAAGTAACACAGGCAATTCAGGAACCCTCAGAATCCCCAGCAGCCTTTCTGGAATGACTGATGGAGACATACCGCACAGATACTCCCATTGACCCTGAGTCTCCCAAAAATCAACGGGCCATTAACATAGCCTTCGTGGGACAGTCAGCCCTGACATCAAAAGAAAAAAAATACAAAAAATAGAAGGATTCGAGGGAAAGAATCTATCCGAGCTGAACCGTGAACTACCAGAAGACAAACAAGCCAAAAAGGTAAGCAGAATCCTCCTGGCAGAAGCCCAGGGCCACACGCCACTGCGCCCTTGAGAGAAGAAACCGGATTAGACGAGAAAGCCAGGAAAGCCTCCCCTGCAGAGAAACCAGTGTGCTACTACAAGGAAATTGGACATTGGAAGGGTGAGTGCCCCTAAAGAAAGCCCCCTCCAAAGGTTCTTAACCTAGAGGCCTGAGGGCGTCAGGGCTCACCAGGCCCGCCCCCAAGCTCAGGGTAACCTTAAAAATAGGGGGACAGCCAGTAGAATTCATGGTCAACACCAGGGCTAGCAACTCAGTTCTAATTGAACCCCTAGGGCCCGTAACTGGAACCAAAACCCTAGCACGAGGAGCTACTGGGGTTAATGCCTACTCATCAACTGACGAACGATCTGGGAGCTAAGACTGTTTCCCTCTCCTTTATAGTAATGTCTGAATGCCCGTACTCTTTACTTGGAAGAGACTTGTTATCAAAAATGTAGGTGACTATCTGCTTTGCTGGGGATCATGCTTACCCGACACCCCAAGTCAATGTGATAGCCCCTTTAGAGGAAGAATACAGATTTTATGATGGCTCTGACAGGGGCCACTGCTCTATCCTCGTGATATCAGTGAATCAATTGATCAAAGAGATTCCTCAGGTTTGGGCTGAAAACAACTCCCCAGGGCTGGCCAAACACCAACCACTGGTTATAGTGACTTTAAAACCATCTGCCAGCCCGATTCAGGTGCCACAGTACCCCACTGTGCCAGAAGTGAAGAGAGGGATCAGGGCCCACATTCAAAGACTCAGAAAACATGGAATACTGGTGCTCTGCCAGTCGCCCTGGAATACACCTCTCCTGCCGGTGAGGAAGGCTGGAGGGCTGGACTCCAGACCGGTCCTAACCCTTACACTCTCCTGAGCTCTCTGTCACCAGAACACCAGGTGTATTCAGTGCTGGATTTAAAGGATGCATTTTTCAGTAAACCTCTGAGCCCGCAGAGTCAGCCCCTCTTCACCTTCAAATGGCAGGACCCAGAAGATGGCTCCAGCGGGCAGCTGACCTGGACTGCCTGCCACAAGGGTTCAAGAACTCTTTCACCATCTTTGAGGCCCTTCATCAGGACTTACGTGAGTACAGGTATCAGTGGCCTGACATTTCCCTTCTACAATATGTAGATGACTTACTACTCGGGGCACCCGATGAAGACACTTGTTTAAAGGACACCAAGTCCCTGTTAACTCTCTTGGAAAAATTAGGATATCGAGTCTCTGCTAAAAAGACACAGGTCTATGTCCAGGAGGCGACTTACTTGAGTTTCCAATTCAAGGGGGGACAATACTCCCTATCCAAAGCAAGAAAACAGATTATCCTTGGGATTCCCACCCCGTGTACGCCGCGGCAGGTGAGGGAGTTCCTGGGATCCGCTGGGTTCTGCCAACCCTGGATCCCAGGATTTGCAGAGATAATGCGCCCCCTATACGAGCTGACCCGAGGAAAGGAAAAGAATTTTATATGGACTAAAGAAACAACAGGTTTTCCAGACTATAAAGAAGTCGCTCCTGGAGGCACCAGCATTGGCATTAAAATAAAAGAATAGCCCAGGGAGTCCTTACTCAGACACTCGGCCCATGGAAAAGGCCAGTGGCCTGTCTGTCTAAACAGCTAGACCCAGTGGCCTCAGGATGGCCAAGGTGCCTTAGAATTGTTGCAGCCACCGCTCAACTAGCAAAAGACTCTGATAAAACTGACTATGGGACAGCCCCTGACCATCACTACCTCCCATGCCATCGAGGGAGTCCTGCGTAGCCCGCCTCATAAATGGATTTCCAATGCCCGGCTAACCCACTACCAGTCTTTATTACTAGATCAGCCCCCAGCTGTGTTTGCTTCTAGCTCAGCCCTCAACCCAGCAACATTGCTGCCTGATCTGGACCTGGAGGCCGAACCGCATGACTGCACTGAGGTGCTTAGCCAACAGCATGGACTTCGCCGAGATCTTACGGACGTTCCCTCGCGGGACCCTGATCTCACTCTGTTCACTGACGGGAGCAGTTTTTTTCAGGGATGGCACCAGGTACACAGGGGCAGCGGTGGTAGCCGACGATCGGGAACATCAGTGCAACAGGCTGCCCTCAGTGGAGGCTGCACTGGCCGGGCACCTGCCCCCTGCTGCACGGCCTCAGCGGCCTTCTCAACGCCAGCAGGGGCTCGTGGCGGGAGCTGGAGCGTGTCTACAGCCAGCACAGCCGCACCCATGACGAGCTGAGCCACACAGCCCGAGTTCTGGACAGACCCCGCCACAGCGTTGGCATTGCCAACGCGGGCCCCGTCGCCGGCCACGCCGCTCCGCGCTGCCCAGTCAATCTTGACACTACATTAGCGGTGCTGTACAAGGAGATGTTGCCTACAGGTGGGACTACGAGAACTGGACATGTCGCTGCTGTGCCAGCTGTGAGGTCTGTATGAGTCAATCCAGGACTATAAGCACCTGTGCCAAGACCTGAGCCTGTGCCAGGATCTGCCGTTGTCCCTGCACTCTGACAGCTCCTACCCACCAGATCCGGCCTCTCAGATGACGAGGAGCCTCCTGACGCCAGCCTGTCCCCTGACTCGCCACCCCTCATTGTGCCCCAGACGCACAATGCCCGTGACCAGTGACTACTAGATGCCTACCACATCATCGGGCTGAAACAATGGAAGCCCGAGGCGATAACCTAGCCATCGGAGCAGCTAAGGAAGCTGCCCTCAGCCTCCTGGAGATCAGTTCTATCCAGCTCCCCGAGCTGACCCTTCCCAAGGAGCCCACCTAGAAGAGAAGAAAGGATGACACTATACTTCGGGAGGGCTCCCCATTCTCCCTCAAAAATTGGAAGAGAAGCTCGTCCGCCAGATCCACCAGACCACCCATCTGGGAACAACAAAATCCAAGAACTTCTATCTCCAAGGTACTATATACCCTAGCTACCCTGGTTGGCTAAAGGAATAATGCACACCTGCCAAGCCTGCCAGGCCACTAATGCAAGCAGCTCCGGTAAGGCCCACCAAGGTAAGAGAGAAAGAGGCACTATGCCTGCAGTACATTGAGAACTGGACTTCACTGAAATTAAGCCCAGCAGATACGGATATAAGTACCTTTTAGTTTTCATAGACACATTCTCTGGGAGAGAGACAGCACAAGTAGTTTCAAAAAAAAAAAAAAAAACTCCTGGAAGAAGTCATACCTAGGTTTCGGGGGTTCTGTTGATGCTAGGATCAGACAATGGCCCTGCCTTTATGGCCACAGTCTCTCAGGGAGTAACATCTGTTCTGGGGATTAATTGGAAACTACATTGTGCCTATCACCCCCAGACTTCAGGACAGGTAGAGAGGATGAACCAGACCCTTGAGGAGACCCTAACCAAATTGACCCTAGAAACTGGCGGTAACTGGACGGCCCTACTTCCCTTTGCCTTAATGCGTCTGTGTAATTCTCCCTACCCCCAAGGCCTTATGCCCTGTGAAATTGTTTTCGGGAGGCCACACCCCTCTGCCCTAAACCAAGGGATGACATACTTGCTCAAATTTCTAATCATGACCTGCTTAAGTCCCTCCAGGCCTTGCAGAAAACTCAAGATCTGCTTTTCCCCTTGTCGAGACACCTCCACGATCTCCCTCCTGTAAAGCCACATCAGTTTCAGCTGGGGGTCTAGTCTGGGTCCTGAGACACCAAAAGGAGACTTTGGAGCCCCGTTGGAAAGGACCCCACACAGTAATCCTGACAACCCCAACTGCCGTCAAGGTTGACAGGATCCGGCCCTGGGTCTGTCACTCCCATCTACCTTCAATGGAAGGTGCGACAACATACTGGCCCTGAGGCAACTCCAAGAAACCTCCGCCGGCAAGTTCAAGAACTGACCCTAACTGGCCCTCCCGAGGTGACTTCACCAGTTTTTCACCTTGATTCATGTGACCTTGTGGGGGGGTTCTATAGGCTCACAGCTTAAGAAAGACCCATACCCGGTTTGTCCACACGAACACTCATAAATACTGAGGGATGTATACATGCTGATGGGTGGGGGTGTGCTACTAACTGCCTCATGCAACAACTGGCTAAGAAACAATTTTACGTCTGTCCTGGGGCTAATGTCTATGGATCATATGGAGGAACAAATGATTATTTCTGTTATACATGGGGCTGTGAAACCAATGCACCCGGGATCAGGCTCATTAGGATCAGTTGAGTCTCTGTTCTCCTGGTCTCCGTGGCTGACCACCCTTGTCACTGCGTTAACAGGACCACTTGTCCTCTTCACCTTAACTTTAAAACTGTGGGTCCCTACATTCTAAATTACTTAAGAGAAAAACTAGCCAGCTCCTGATCCTAAAACATCAGCCCCAACACCAGACCTACCACCCCCTGACCAGCCAGGACCTTGATCAGCCTGGCACCCACTCAGAGTCTAAGATTTGACTCTGGAATAAGAACTCGAGGGGGGAATGTTGAAATGAGGAAGGGCCCGGTAAAAATTGGAGGTATTGAAGAAAGCCCCAGGAAACAACTTAATAGCAGAAAATACCATAGAATAACCTTACCTTTGTCTTACAAAACACTGTCACAAGACAAGCCTGGGGGCAACCTTGCAAGTGACAGCCTGCAAGTGACCCCTAGACCTTGACCACATTTTACAACTAATAGGAGTTAACCAATCAATGTAAAGGTCAGTTCACCCTCCCTACTTTGCAATCTCACGACTTAAATACTGGGCGCTGAGGAAACGCCCCATCGCCCCGTGCTCTGTGTAGCTTGGGGTGCGTCCCTGGTGCACCAGTATTTTTCCTATTGGGCATATTTTTTAATAAAATTTAACCTTTAAAGTAACAGTGTCGCATCTTGAAAATCACGGACCCTAACAGTTAAGAGCTCTGCTGACTGTAACAATTCATTATCTGGTTTGAAGTTTGTAACATCCAGTGGTGGGAGGACAGTTATGTTCTCTGGACAAGGAAGGAAGCTTTTTGGTCTTATGACTCCACATTCTAGAATTTGGTCTATGCTGTCTTTCTCATCTTGTTTAATCATAGTCAAAATGTTAGGAACCCAGCATTTGATACCTAAGCTCATATACAAATAATAATGATAAGAAATCAAATCTATGTATCTCCTTTTCTAGGAGAAGAACCATCAACAACAACCACAAAAATTCATATTATTTATTGTTTAATAAAGAATCAGAACTTCAAAGGTAGGTTAAGTCTGACCACCAGCTGCCAACATGTGAGGTGCTCTTATAACCCAGATCACCTGTGAAAGAGATATATTTTGTCCTCAAAGATGGAGCTTCTAATTCACATCTGTAGTTGGTGCTTACCAGTTTTGACCCATTCTCCAACGTTTCTGGGCTTTGTGTAATGTGTTAGCAGGCAGGTCAACGTTTAAATGTGTTTTTCATAGTGCAAGCTGATTGGTGAAGGAAAATGAATTGATTGTTTTAGGAATGTGGCTGTAAACATGGCCACAGCACAATAATACTGACCTATGGGACATCCCTTTGCTGAAAAGATGTAAACACGAAGCAGATAGAGGAGTGTGTGGCATTATCAGATGAATCAACCCCGTTTGTACTGAGTGAATTCCCATTCATGCTGACCTCGTACATTACAGAGTAACTCCTCCACGGGGCTTCCTTGGCTATAATCTTTACACACTAATGTGGAAGACTCACTAACAACTCGTGATGTGCAGACGACACAAGCTGGCTTGTTGAAAGCGAAGAGGACCTGCACTTACCGATGAAGATCAGAGACTACCACCTTCAACATAGGTTACACTCCAACATAAAGAAAACAAAAATCCTCACAACTAGACCAAAAAACAAAATCATGATAAGCAGAGAAAAGAATGAGATTGTCAACGGTTTCATTTTACTTGGATCCACAATTAACCCCTGTTTTAGTCAGCTAGGGCTGCTCTAACAGAAATACCACAAAGTGGATGGCTTTAACAAAGCAAAGTTTATTCTTATACAGTCTGGTGGGCTACAAGTCCAAATTCAGGATGTCCTCTCCAGGGGAAGTCTTTCCCCCTTGTTGGCTCTGGAGGAAAGTCTGATATTGTTTCAGTCTTTGCTCGATGAGCATCTTGGTGCAGGAACTTCAGGTCTGAAGGCCTCTTCTCTTGGTGCTGCTTTCTTGATGGTGTGAGGTTCCCCATTCTCTCTGCCTGCTTCCCTTTCCTTTTATCACTTCTAGGAAGAGAGGATTAAGGGTGGAGCAAGCCATACTCCAGGGAAACTCCCTTTACAGTGCAGCAGGGAGGTGTTTCTATGAAGGGATTTACAGTCCCACCCTAATTCTTTAACATACAGCACAGCAAAATCACCAAACGGAGGACAATCGTAGAATACAGGGAATCATGGCCCCAGCAAATGGCTACACATATTTTTGGGGGGACACAATTCGATCCATGACAATGCCCGAGGAAGCAGCAGTCAGGAAATCAAAGGATATGTTGCACTGGGTATACTGACGCAAAAAACTTCTTTTCTTAGGGTCTGCAATTTTCAAGATGTGACGCTGTTACTTTAAAGGTTAAATTTTATTAAAAAATATGCCCAATAGGAAAAATACTGGTGCACCAGGGATGCACCCCAAACTACACAGAGCAGGGGGTGACGACGAGCTTCCTCAGCACCCACTATTTAAGTTGTGAGATTACAAAGCAGGGAGGGGGAACTGACCTTTAAAGGCCACCTGGAATTCCTGCTAGTTGTAAAATGTGGTCAAGGTCTAAGCGTCACTTGCAAGGCTGTCCGTGGTCAAGGTCTAGGGGTCACTTGCAAGGCTGTCCCCAGGCTTGTTTTGTGACAGATGTTTTGTAAGACAAAGGTGAGATTACTCTACGGTATTTTCTGCTATTAAGTTGTTTCCTGGGGCTTTCTTTAATACCTTGAACTTTTACTTTGCCCTTCCTCAAAGGCTGTCACTTATGCCTCATTTCAACACTTTCAAGTGTTAAAAACCAATGATGTTGCTTTGAGGACTGAGATGTGTCTAACCCAAGCCATATTTTCAATCCCCTCATGTGCATGCAAAAGCTGGACAATAAATAAGACCAAAGAAGAATCGATGCCTTTGAATTACAGTGTTGGTATAGAATATTGACCATACTATGGACTTTCAAAAGAATGAACAAGTTTGATTTGGAAAAAATACAGCCATAGTTCTCCTTCGAAGAGCGGATGGGGAGTGTTTCACGCACTTTGAACACGTTATCAGGAGGGACTAGTTCCTGAAGAAGGCCATCATGCTTGCTAGAGTCAGCATAAAAGAGGAAGACTCTCAAGGAGATAGACTGACACAGTGGCAGCAACAGTGGGTTCAAACGTAACAATGAGCACGAGGCTGGTGTGGGACCAAGCCATGTTTTGTTCCGGTGTACACAGGATTGCCGTGAGTTGGAACTGAACTGGCACCCAACAACTACAATGATCTTTTTTTTAAAAAAAATTATTATGCTTTAGATGAAGATTTGTAAACAATTCTTACACATACTGTTTTGTGACATGGTTACCAACCCCACAACATGTCAACAATCTCCTTTCTTGACCTTGGATTTTCTATTACCGACTTCCCTGTTCCCTCCTCCCTTCTACTCCTTGCCCTGGGCTGGTGTGTCCTTTCAGTCTTGTTTTGTTTTGTGGGCCTGTCTGATTGTTGGTTGAAGGGTGAACCTCAGGAGGGACTTCATTACTGAGCTCAAAGGGTGTCCAGGGACCATACCAGAGTTTCTCCAGTCTCTGTCAGGCCAGTAAGTCTAGTCTTTTTTGTGAGTCAGAATTTTCTTCTACATAACTCTTCAGCTCTGCCTGGGTCCCTTTATTGTGACTACTGCCAGAGCAGTCAGTGGTGTCAACTGGGCACCACGTAGTTGTGCTGGACTCGGTCTGATGGAGGCTTTGGTAGTTGTGATGCATTAGTCCTCTGGACTAATATTTCCCTTGTGTCTCTGGTTTTCTTCATTCTCCCTTACTTCATACAGGGGGAAAGTACTTCAGATGGCCCCTAAAAAGTGTCACTCAAACAAGCCAATGCAGATTTTGCCAGTGGTATGCAATTTTGTCAGCCATGACTTGGAAAATTATTAAAAAGCCTTTTCAAATTAAGATTTGATTTCAGAAAGGGCTTTGGGAGAAAGGCTTTCCAGAAGCAGACTCTTAAGTACCCAATATTACTCACAGGATCCATGATTGCAGAATAACTGGGTAATGTGGCAGTGTAGAAGGGTGTTTCTCAAACTTTTATGTATCACAAAGGGATCTTACTCAGACATCTATTCTAATTATTTGGTCTGGGGTGGAGACAGAGATCTTGCTTTTCTAACAAGCTCAAAGGTGATTCCAGTGTTGTTGGTTTCTGCCCCATACTGGAGTAGGGTTACTTAAAAGTTAACCGCTCCAGGGAAAGACAGATGAGCACACCTTTCACCGGTGAGCTCCTACCAGGATTACTCGTGGCCTGTACAGTGAATCTACTATAGTTCAGCTGGTGGGGTGTGTAGGCATTTTTCTCTTAGAAGCAAACCTGAATAGCTTAGGGTTACATGGGCAGCTAGGATGTTAGACTCAATTATCACTAAAAGAGTGTGTGTATTACTTTCTAACAAGAAGTTAGTTTGCTCTGTAAGCCTACTTCTACAGTATAATCAAAAGAAAAAAATAATCACTAGAGAAAGATACAGCTCAATAACATGCAAGATTATTAATTTTGTTGCAGTTTCTAATGTGTGGATAATTTCATCTGAATATATCCTAAGAAATAAATGATTTCTTTTGATATGAGCATGAATATAGCATCATGCTTCTTTTTCAGATTTGGTAAGTGACTGCACTCATCCTCTGGGAGCGCCTGTCCAGTTCTCATTCTGGTAGATGTACAAACCAGCCCCTGCCTCCTGCTCAGCTTGCTGTCTCAGGAGCTCCTCCAAGCCTTGTGCTTTCCGTATTCTCCCTACGCACAGCCTGTGGACCCAGAGGAGATTTTTTCAGGCTGAATGTAGCTATAACTAGCCCCAGGACTTGGTCTTTGGGGTTGAATTATTATAGCGGAATTGAGAAAAAGAGAATGCCTAGGAAATAGAAAATCTTTGGCCACTGGACAAGCTAAGTCTTGTTTTCTTCTTTTTCCTCATTTTTTACCCCCTTCCTTCTCACTTCTTGTTCACTTATCTTCTTCTTTATCATCATTTTTAATTTTGTATTAACATTTTTCATGACCTAGCTTGAAATGCTTCAGAAATGCTGACATCTGCCTGGAGTGAGCAAGCTGACCAGCAGGGGACAGTATGAGTCCACAGCTCTGTGGTCCTGGAACTAACACACCAACAGTTAACGGACTTAGCAGCTAACAGAGAAATTGGGAGTTTGAGTCCACCCAGAGGTGCTGTGGAAGAAAGGCCTGCAAATCTGGGGGGAAAAAAATCACCACTGAGAACCTCATGGAACACAGTTCCACTCTGACACAAACAGAGTCACCAGAAGTAAAAATTGACTCAATGGCAACTAGTTTTTGTTTTTAAGTGATTAATAATGTCCAGCATCTTTTCCAGTGTTTACTGGTCCTTATTGGAGACTCTTTTTAGAGAAATATCTATTCGTGCTCTTGGCTTATTTTGGTGATTCGGTTGTTAGTCTTTTTGTTTAGTTCTAGGAGTTCTTGATACAGGTTGAATACTAGACCTCATCAGATGTATGGTTTGAAAATGATTTCTCCCATTCTGTAAGTTGTCTTTTCTATTCTTTGACAATGTCTTTCAATGCACAAGAGTTTAACCTGAGATTGTTAACAGGTATAAGATATTTCCACAGTAAAAATAGTTTGACATTAAAGTAAGGAATTCATTTACAAAAAAAAGAAAAGAAAATCATCCTGGTAGATTGGAACTGCCAACACTCTGGTTAGCAGCCAGGCTCTAAATCACTGTGCTGCTGGGGCTTTCAACTGACAGTGTCAACCCGCTGATGGTGGGAACGTGAAATGGTGATAACACGGCAAGAGACCTTGCTCGCCTGAAGAAACTATTTGTAAGGAGTTTCGATCAGGCAACTTGAACGTGCAGCTGTAGACATAACTGCCGCTTTCTCTGCTTGGCAAACCATTTTCTCCTATGTGCTCACGTGCCCGTAGATTTCTTAGTGAAAAATGCAACACAATTATGGTTAACACAGTTGGCTGCTCACCAAAAGGTTGGAAGTTTGGGTTCACCCTGAAGCACCTTGGAAGAAAGGCTTGGCAGTCTACTTTCCCTCCCCGAATCGTCTACTGAAAACTCTAGAGGGTTCAGTTGTGCTCCATCACCCACAGAGTTGCCATGAGTCAGAATTGACTGGATGGCAAATGGTATGCACAAGGACTGCCAAGTAAGTTTGTGAACTCATCCTAGAAAAAGTGCTACATATCTCATTGCTGAATATCACTATGGTCACCTTGGGACTCCCCTTGGGAAGCTATGCACTGACACCAATGCCTAGTCTACCCTTCAAAGCAATTTGGGAACTCTCTAGAATGGCCCTCAGAGCTGTCATTGTATTACCCTTGATGTCCTGAATACCATCAAAATGTCTTCCTTTAAACATTTCCTTTATCTTCAGGTAAAGAAAAAAGTCATTGGGGGCCAGATCAGGTAAGCAGGGAGGGTGTTCCAATACAGTTATTTGTTTGCGAACTTGCAACCTTGCCACTGTGTGTGTGGTAAGCGGGACATGATGGCCCAAGATGGCGCCCAGGGCCAGAACAGCACCCCAACTACACCCTTGTTTACCAGACGTAGGGCTTTCATGGCGCATGCCTGTGGGCAGTGGCTTCCCGCTAGCCTATTGTGGGCCTCCATCTTGGGAGAGCGTGGCACATGAGGATTGGAGGAATCTAGGGTATAAATTGAGCAAGCACCAGGAGGAGGAGAATAATAATAAAGTAAGCAACCTGCAAGGTGGCTCGCATCCGTGTGTCCTGTCTTCTTTCCGCCAGCGGACAGTTAGGCAGCGACAAGTGGTGGCCCGTACGGGGACCCACTCTTCAATCAAGGAGCCCGAAGAAGTGAAACGCTAGCGTAAGTAGGACCCCGGAAGTAGGGGCGAAGGGAAAGTGAAACGCTAGCATAAGTAGGACCCCGGGGAGTAGGGGCGAAGGGAAAGTTATTTTATTGCGGAGATTAGGAGGCCGTGTGAAACCCAGAGGTGATGGGGAACCAGCCTTCCTCTCGGCACTTACTTGATGCCTTCAAGTGCTTATTGATGCCGCCGCTGATCACCTCACTAGAGCCACTCTCATCCTTAATAGATGGGCAACCTCTTCTGGGGGTGCTACCAACCTAAGACAGGGGCCTCACCAATCTGTGAGGTATCCCCATGATGGGTAAGGAGCATCCTAGCCGAAGAGGACCCAAGACAGGCACCTTCTTGGTTTTTTTTTTTTTTATGTAAACAACAAAGGGGAAGATGTGGTAAGCGGGACATGATGGCCCAAGATGGCGCCCAGGGCCAGAACAGCACCCCAACCACACCCTTGTTTACCAGATCTAGGGCTTTCATGGTGCATGCCTGTGGGCAGTGGCTTCCTGCTAGCCTATTGTGGGCCTCCATCTTGGGAGAGCGTGGCACATGAGGATTGGAGGAATCTAGGGTATAAATTGAGCAAGCACCAGGAGAATAATAATAATAAAGTAAGCAACCTGCAAGGCGGCTCGCATCCGTGTGTCCTGTCTTCTTTCCGCCGGTGGACAGTTAGGCAGCGACAGTGTGCAATAGCCATTCCAGAAAGAGTTCCAAAATTGCTTTGAAGTGTGGACTAGGGAGGCACTGGCATCAGTGCATAGCTTCCCAAAGGGACTACTTTGAAGGTGACTGTAGTGATATTCAGCAATTAGGTTCATGGACTTAATTGTCAGACCACATATGTAAGATATATATCACAATAAAAGAAATAGAAAGATAGTGAGTGGGAAGTGAGACAATACATAGAGATACTTTCTCTGGGACATCTTTATTGTTCTTCCACAACCACTTTCCTCATTGTGTTGATAAGTTTGCCTTTACTAAATTCCTCCAGCTGCCTATCTACAGTCTTTAGAGCAGGAGCAATCTCAGCATTCCCATGATTAGTTGTTTGCTCTCAGCATAAACATCACTTTCAATGCTCCAGTCTTCGGTGCTCAGGCCTCTAGGGCTCAGTGCATGTCATAAGTCTTTGCCGTTCACCCTGTTTTCAGCCCTCCTCTGGGCTCTCCTGCTACTCTTGCCCTAGGTTGAAGCTTTAAAAGAGTAACTAGCCAGCCACAGACAAACACAGCTAGCTGCTTAACCCCATGTTAAATATCTAATAAAGGCTGCTGCCTATAGACTTGGAAATAAGGGACACAATTGGTCACCAATCAGTGTGCCATCAGTTATTTATGTAGTGAGCTGAGCACTGAAAACTACCAGAGAAACACAGCTTAAAGCCCACACGAACATACCTCTACATGTACAAAACAGAATGGCTAAAGTTAAAAAAACAGAAAGGAAAAACCAAGCCAGATACCTTGAAGTCAATTTTGACTCATAGTGGTGCTAATTAGACAGAACAGAACTACTCCATAGGATTTCCAAGGAGTGGCAGCTGGATTTGAACTGCCAACTCTTTGGTCAGCAGCCGAGCTCTAAACCACTATGCCACCGGGGCTTCCAATTGACAATACCAATCTGCTAATGGCAGAAATATAAAATGGTACAGCCACTTTGGAAAACAAAATTAAGCATGAATTATCATATGGTCCAGCAACTGACCCAAGACAAATGATTTGTTTACATAGACGCATATATAAATGCTCACAACACTTGTATCACAATGGCCAAAAAGTGGAACCAACCCAATTATACACCAACAGGGAAATGAATAAATGTTGCTGCATTCATATAAGGCAATATTCCTCAGGAATGGGGGTGCCTCCTGAGGGTGACAGGAATGTTCTGTAACTTGATAGCAGTGGCGGTGATTACATGGGTGTATGCACTTGGCAAAGCTCATCTAACTTTATACTTCAAGTGGGTGTGGTTTTTTTCTATCAGAATTATTCCTCTAGAGGGTATAATTTTGTTCGTTAGAAAACGATCCCACACAGAGGGAAAAAATAAGGATGCAGATGGACAGAGGTCAAGTGCAGGGGGGATGTCCTTCAGAAGGAAGCAGGGTGGACCCAGTGCGTGAGTGGCAGCTGATAGAGGCGGGGGTAGTGAATCTGCTGTAAGAAAGAAGGAAGCCTATACAGGTGCAGATGCCGGGAGTGGGAACGTGGAACATTTTCATGTTGCTCCTATTTTTCTCAGTTGCACAGGAAGCTGTGCAACAACTGAGAGGAGAAGTAGGGAAGCTGAACGTACAAGGAGAGTTGACAGTCATTTTAGAGAGCGGGTGAACAAATGGACCTCAGGTCTGCCGTCTACCTTAGGTTTGCATGCCCCTTTGCCCCTGCCCGTTACCTTGGGACCCTTTTTCCTGAGTTCCCTTCCCCATCACTGTATTATCTGTGCAGCTTGTAGAGGCAGTAGTTTCAGCTTAGACTCCTGGATTTGCTCCCATTGTCATGGAAACTCCAGGCCACATGGCCTGAGAAACCCTTTGGAAAAACCAGAAGGCTGTCCTGCAGAGTGCTCACAGTACTGACAAGACTTCTGCTCAGTTCCTGGGTCTCTGTGACTCCCAGAGCTCTGTCTGGATCTCTAGGAAAGCAGTAGGGGGCCCAGCAAGGATCCTGACTACAGGGAGCCCATGGGAACCATGGGAGACACATCCACGAATGGTGGGACAAGAATGGGAGACAGGGAGCTTAACACTGCCATGTGATAGAAACTTGGAGAAGGGACTGGGCCTGGAAGGCACAATGACAGAAGAAGGTCAAGCAACGGGGGGCCTGGGACCCAACAAGGAAGCCTTGATGCTGAGTCACAGCTTTCCTCCTCCTCCTTCTGGACCTTTCTCCCCAGTACCTTCAACAGTGACTCTTCATAGGGGCCAGTTTTAGCCAGGACAGTTTTCTAGCTCTCAGAAGCAACCCCAGGCCATGGTACACCTGCATTTCTCTGCCTTCTCTACCCTTCCCCACCCAGACCCACCAACTCCTGCATTTGAATCTCCCCGCAGTCCACCTGTGGCTCAGGGCCTGTGAGTGTGGATCTTCTCAGGGCTGCTAGGTACACAGACAGCAGAAAATCTGGAAGGCCAGCTTCCAGCAAATGACACAGTTCGGTCTTCTTATTAAGAAAGATGACCTCTGACTCAACATCTCAAGGCCCCCTTCTCCATTGAGGGGACTCTGCAGACCCCCATTACCACCCCACTTTTGATTCTGGTTGTGTCTTACCCTTAAGAGACTCTTACTGGGGTATTCCCTGGAGTAAGAAATCTACTATTTTGCATTCGGAGATGTCCCCTTAGGAACCCTCAACCTCCCAGAGTCAACTCTGAGATTTGTGGTTTTAAAAACCAACATTTACCACTGTAGAAGGCCACCTTAACTTGTAGACTAAAAAGGCAATGCATCCACCTGTTTTGGGTAGACAGGTAGTCATGTACAGAGAATACTATTAGTAATGTACTGTTTTTAAACAACTTCCCTCTACAAACTTGTGTAAAGGTTCCTAAATAGCTACTAATTCACTAACAACTTGGTAGACCAAAAAACAAAGGCCTTGGGGTAAGGACAATCTGTTGTCTAGTTGGACTTCCCACTCTTTGGCCCTTGAAAGGTAGGCAGGGATCACTGAGGTTCAGGGGAGTCATCTGGCTCAAGTGATGCCATGTTTCTCTATGATACCAGGCAGTAAAGGTGTTGGATGAGACCAAGTGAAACAGAGGGTGGCTCTGCTCATCCCAAGCATTCCTGGAGAAGATGGAGTTGCAGTGAATCTCACCAAGTTCCACCCCAAGTCATCTCCCTCCTCCCAGTTGAGAAGCAGCCACAGTGCACATGCACAGCTGGCTGTACTTCCGTATCTTCTCCCTCCAAGCACAGAAAGACAGGACAATGGAACAGCACCACGGAGCTCCAGCAGGGGGCGGTTGTCATGGTTCCCACAAGCCCTGCACAGTCAGAGAGAAAGGTGGTGTTAATGGAGCCCCTTATGCAAAACATCTTCATTTCCAAAGAATTTATTCAATCCGTGAATTAGGGAAGTTATTGCCAAGGCCTGCGGAATCTGCTTCTTTCCTTGATGCCTGTGACTTGAGCGGACAAGGGGTAGTGCAGCATCAGGCCCAACCCTTAACTTGCTCCAGGGGGGCACAGTCCTGTCTGAGGCATAAGCTCTGATCTCAGCACTTGGAGATCAAAACCTCTGCCTCCTTCTCTAATGGCCTGAGATGGGTCTTCCCCACTACAAACCTTGGAGCATGCTGCCTTTATCTCTTTGGGGCCCTCAGTACTCTCTGGAGGTGTAAAAACAGAGACACTAACTACGCAATGGTTGCTTGGGAAAGCAGGAGAGTTGCATAGACCAGGGTAAAGTAAGGGGACTCCAGATGTCACCAAGGCCCCACCAGGTCTACTTAAGGCTGAAGGCCACAAAGTCATTTGTCAGAAACCCTGGCAGTGTAGTGGTTAAGGGCTATGGCTGCTACCCAAAGGGTGGCAGTTCAAGTCCACCAGGCACTCCCTGGAAACTCAATGGGGTAGTTCTACTCTGTCTTCTAGAGTCACTGTGAGTTGGAATTGGCTTAACAGCAACGGGTTTGGTTTTGGGTTTTTTTTATGTCCGTCGGGCAGGGATAGGCAAGGACTTCATCCTGACCAGTGTTGTTGTAACCCTCGGTGGAGAGTATCGGTTAAGTGCTACAGCTGCTAACTAAAAGGCTGGCAGTTCAAATTTGCCAGGTGCTCCTTGGAAACGCTATGGGACAGTTCCACTCTGACCTACAGGGACTCAATGGCAGTTACTAGTCTAGTCTAGGGGGTTGCTGTTGCTGGCTAAGCCCAAGAAAGGGAGCCGTGGAAACACGTGAGAGACCGACCATAATAAAGAGCCAAAGGGCACAGGCTGGGGTGTGTAAAAGCTGGAGCATAAATGAAGGCCAGATTCTGTCATCGGGAGCTGAACGATCTTAGCAAGGTCACTTAACTCCTCCAAGTCCTCTCGTTTGTAAACTGGGCCTCAGAACACTTCCTCCACAGGTTTTCTGTGAGGACTAAAGGATGCGTTTTGTGGCAAGTGTTTCCTGTCTGTAAATGGTGATGCTGACGGGTGGGGGTGTTAAATGTGGTTCATGTGCACAAACGTGGACAGAGCATCCCAGGCAGCACCAGCTGGGGTCTGGAGAGGGTCGAGCACCCCTAGTGCCTCTCCTTCTGCTGCAAACCACCTGGAGCTGCCCCCTCCTTTCCTGGCTCCCGTGAGTAGCAGGTGTTCTACAAACTAATCTTTGTGTGCAGGGCTCAGCGCCTGCTCTGCGGGACACTCCGGGTCCTTTGCTTGCTCTTTTAATCATAAGGTCAGTGATCAAAACCCTAGCCCCAGTGTGACTTAGAAGGAAATCTCTCCAAGAGGCTTCTCAGAGTCCTAGGAACAGGTCAGTACTGACCAGTCCCACCGGCTCTGAAAGGTGTGCCCAAAGGCCTCAGCCCCGGGCAGAGGGACATCTGTCAGGGCTGTCACACCATTATCCCAGACATACTTCTCTGCCTACTCCTCTGAAAAGGAGAGTGGATGCCACAGCCATGAACCCACCATGTTCCGGCTCTTGCTTTATACGTGACGGCCAACTCTCAGCTTCCTGCTGTTTCTTTGTCTGTACCTAAGCTGCAGCAGAATCCTGTGGTCAAAACAATCACAAATCACCCTCAGTGCTGCCTGTTCTGTTCAGGTTCTTCACATCGGTTCTCTCCTCATAGCCAGAGCAGCTATTTACCCCTTTCACCCCTGTCCTCAAACCTCCCACCCTGCCCCTTCCCCTCTTCTGCATTCCAGCCTCAGTGAAGTCGGGCCCTTTCTCTAGCCCACAGCTGTCCACCACCGACTTCTCAGAGCCAGCTCTCCATTAACTCTTTCCTCCCTCCATCAGAATTTCATATCTTCCCTCTCTGCTGACTCTTTCTCACCAGTGTTTAAATAGAGTCAAGTCTCCTGCACCTTAAATAACAAAGTGAAACAAGCAAGACCTTGACCTTCTAATTTGCATCTTACAAGGTCTGACCACTAAAAGTTTGTGAATTCATCCTAGAAGAAATTCTACACATCTCATTGCCAAATATCACTACAGTCACCTTCAAAGTACTCACCTTGGGAAGCTATGCACCGATGCCAGCACCTAGCCCACCCTTCAGAGCAATTTGGGGAACTCTTTCTGGAATGGCCATTGTGCATAGCTGCAAGGTGGCAAGTTCTGAAACTTAATTGTATAGTTGTCCGTGAGTGAGTTTTCAGCCAGTAAACAAATAACTGTATTGGAACACCCTCCTGACTAACCTGATCTGACCCCCAAAGACTTTTTTTCTTCACCCAAACATACAGGAAACATTGAAAGGAAGACATTTTGATGACCTTCAGGACATCAATGGTAATATGATGACAGCTCTGATGGCCATTCCAGAAAAACAGTTTCAAAATTGCTTTGAAGTGTGGACAAGGCACTGGCATCAGGCCACAGCTTCCCAAGGGGAGTACTTCGAAGGCAACCACAGTGATATTCAACAATGAGGAATGTAGCACTTAGACCAATTAAGTTTGTGAACTGAATTGTTGGACCTGGCTGAGCGCTGGCTGAGCGGTCTTTCCTTGTCGCAAGAGATTAAGTCCACACACAATGGTCTCCTAGTGGTGCAAAGTTTAAGCACTTGGCCACTAATTTGAACATGCTTGGCTGGTAACTAAAAGATTGGAAGGTCAAGCCCACCTAGCAGGTCTGCTGGAGAAAGACTTGGCAATCTGCTCCTGTAAAGATTATAGATTAAGAAACCCCATGGGGCTCAACAGCTTCCAAGCATGTAACTTAGACCTTACTTTTGCATAGTGGCCTCTCTTTTGCATAGTGACCTCTCTTTTGCATAGTGACCTCTCAGGAATGAGCTGGATGGCCTTTTTCAGTGCCACTACAGGAACATGCATTTCACCAGTTACAGCATCATTTCTGTATAACTGCCAGTTTACCTGCCAGTCTCTCTGGGACAAACTGAGCTGTATCAGTGAAGATGGCTTGTTTCAGCAATTTCTGAAGTACCTGGATGGGTGGGTATGTGGCTGAATGGAGCTCAGCCTGGACTGGTCCCCAGTGGGGACTCAGCTTACTTATCTACCTAGAGATCCCAGGACCCTTGCACAAATGCTGTATTTTTCAGCCAAGTATGCCTTATAGTTTACCAGATTACGTAAGTCTCAAAGAGGGGTTCCGTTCTGTATCAGTTTGGGAACCCTCTTCTCACATGATGAGCAGGACACACAGTTGCTGTCTTAGGCTGGGTTCTCTGGAGAAGCAATACCATAAAAACAAATATCTATGTCTACACACCCACACACACAGAGAGGAGAGAGATTCATCTCAAGGAAAGAGCTCACGTGGTTGCAGATGCTGTGAAGCCCAAGTCCACGGGTCAGGCATCAGGCTGAAGGCTTCTCCTGACTTGTGTAGCTGCAGAGGCAGAGAAATCCTTGACTGGCAGGTCAGACGGCAGGCTGCTGGCTCACAGGCTGCAGAAGCTGATGAAACCCCGAATTAGCAGGTAAGCTGCTAGCTCAAGTCCCGAGAACTGGAAATCAGACAATAATGAGCTTGATGCAGAATCCAGACCAAAAGCCTCCTCAACGTCTATTTATGTACTGGAGGCAGACCACACCCCCAAGGAAGCTCCCTTTCAAGTAACTAGCTGCTCATAGGAAATCTCATCATGGAGTTGATTACATCATCACATAAATGTCAAATTACGTCACAACTTTCAAATTACTGACTATCTTGGCCCAGCTAAGTTGACACACAGCCTTAACCATCATAGCCACCCTTTGCATCTTTTTGATACTTCTGTGAACTCCTTCTGGTTTGTGGACACTCTTTTCTTCTTGTCTACAATTAAGTTCCTTTAGCTGCGGTTCTCATTTTAGCCCCTTCCCAGGCCCTCAAGGGCCTTTTTCCATTAATTACACCCACAGTCTTTTCACTGTCTCTTTTGTTTCATCTGACTTTAAAAGAAATCCCTGTGTTTCTCCTTCAAATAACACCACATGACCCTTCCACTCTTGGTCAAAATTCTTGAGTGAGTGACCTACATCCACTAATTGCATTGCTTCTCTGCCCACCCTAACCGAATTCTTAGGCACCTGCTTATATAATACAACACTCCAGAACTGTCTGCACTTTCCCCCCAAGTCAAATAGCACTTTCATGAGGCCTCTGAAGGGCAGTGTGGGTCCACAGACTGTGAGGCTGCACAGACATGGATTCAAGTCCCAACCTAACTCTTTTCAGCTGTGTGACACTGTGTGCATCTCTTATCTGTGAGCACTGGTTTCCTCTCTGAAAGTGGAGCTGAGACACGTTCCTCACTTAGAGCTGCTTGACAGTTAATGACATAACAAATCCATATGCTGAATGCATGTTTCTTGTTGTCATCCTGACCCAAAGTCCCTTTCTGAAAACACTTTCCTGGGAATTTTAGCGACATGGCACTGCTTTGGTTCTGTTTGTAGCCTCTTTGACTGCTCTGTTTTCCTTTTTTAGTTCACCCAAAGATGGCTAGCAATGATGAACCCTTACTGTGTACAAATGTTCCCCATATTTTACTTTGGCAATATATATATAGCCTTCACCATAGTTACTATAAATTTCCCATTTAACAGATGGATGTATGAAGGCACAGAGAAGTCAGGCATTAGCCCAAGAATGCAACCACCAACAAGTGGCAGAATCTGTGTTCAAAGCCAAGCAGCTGGGCTTAAGATCTCTTGTCATTAGCCATTCTCTCCTTCCTCCAGCTCTCTGAGGGCTCCAGAATGGGTCTTTGACTCTTCTTTAAACACTTAACAACTCCTGCTTTGCTAACTCATTTATTTGCAAAGCTTTGTGTTATTTGATCCCCACATCTCAGCCCCCAACTCATCCCACTTCTGATCTTGTCCTTGGTTTCCCAGGCTCCCTGGACACCCCTGCCTTGGGTAGTGAAGCCCAGACTTACTTCAAGTCCCTTCCTCTGGTAGGGACTGGTGTAATTTTGCAGCTCTATCAGTGAATTTTTGTTGTTGTTGTTCAGTGTTGCAGGCTAGTTCCTTGCGAGATCGTCTGCCTCCTTTACTAGACCAGGAGTCACCGGAAGGCAGAAGAACCCTGTCCTCAGTGCCTCTCTCTGCCTCAGGCATGATAAAGGCAGATTAAACTCTCTCTCAGATTATGTCCCTTCCTAGACCAAACTGTCTCCCTCCCCCATCATCGAGCCGATTCCAACTCATAGCAACCTTTTAGAACAGAATAAAACTGCTCCACAGGGTTTCCAAGGAGCGCCCTGAGAGTTGGAGCTGCTGATCTTTTGGTTAGCAGCCATAGCCCTTAACCACTGCACCACCAAGGGTTGTCTCCTCCCAGTTTCCCTGTTTCTGCCCAGATCACTAATATTTATCCAGTCTTTCTGACTCTGAAATTTTACCCTTCCTTCATTCTTGGTCCCTGTCTTCCACACCCTACCTCCCCTGGTCAGGGCCGTCTTCCAACTGTCTCTTAGATTCTTCACAGCTTCCTCATTCCAACCGCCCAACTGTCATCCCAGCCCTCAACCCTTTCCTACCTGACGGTCAGAACGGCTTACCGGCCTTTTTCCGTTATTTTAAGATACTGGCTCTAATAACCCAAACCATGGTAGTTAATATATATAAATATATTATATATTATATTTACATATTATGGTATATATATATATATGTACCCTGAATTCATATGTTGGCCACCAGTTTTCTACACTTTGGGCTGGAGACTATAGGTCAAGCTGAGAAGAAAGTTCTCGATACAACGAACCATTTGTGTTCAATCTCCAAGTTGGCTGCCAGTGGTCGCAAACAAACCAAACACTTTGCCGTCGAGTCGGGTCCGACTCACAGCGACCCTAGAGGTCAGAGGAGAACTGCCCCGTAGAGTTTGCGAGGAGAGGCTGGTGGATTTGCACTGCCGACCCTTTGGTTAGGCGACCTGGCACTTAAACCCTACGCCAGCAGGGTCTCCCTGACGGTCGCAGCCTCCCGGTACTCCCGCCCTTGAGAAGTGCCCTCCCGCAGTGGATCCAGTTTGGCTTGTGGGACTGTAGGGTATTGCAGAAGTGATGGCATGTCGCTTCTGAGGTCAGGCTATAAAAGCCATTGTGACTTTTGCCTCTCCCTTTCTTGGATAACTCACTTTGAGAGAGGCAAGCCGCTATGTCGTGAGAACACTCAGACCACCCCTGAGGGGACACACGAGGCCTTCTGCCGAACTCCTCCGTGTGGTGTGAATGGTGCCGTTTGGGAAGCGGATCCTTCAGCCCCAGGCAGTCCCCCCAAAGAGCAGCCCCGACTGGCGGCCAGCTAGTCTGCTCTCAGATTCCTGGCCCTCCGAAACTGTGAGAAACAACAGATGTTTGTCATCTTAAGGTGCTGAGTTTTGGGATAATTTGTTACATGGCGACGGATAATACAGTAAACGGACTCCTTCCTTCATCATTGAACAAGTTTGCCTTCAACTGCTGGGTCAGCGGGCGGAGATTTCCCGACGAATTCCACGGGAGCCCTGACGGAGGAGGCGCGCCACCTTGTGGTCAGCGCGAAGGGGACGGAGTTACTCGGAAAGCGCTCGCGGGGAGGCCGGACAGGAGCCCTCTCCCCTCACAGGGGAGCACGGCTTCTTTCCAGGGGCCTCCCATTCCGTTTCCAGCTCTGTCCGAAGCGCACGTATGGATACGTCAGCCCCTATGTTAAAGCTCTGTCCACACTTCTTGCAAATAGCTGCCCCTCCGCCACCTTCCGCCAAGGGGTGTGTTCTTTTGGGATGTGCTCACTTGGCTACGCTCCTGGGGGATAATCTGTCCAGAAGAGGCTTCTGGACAAGGTACTTCAGATCCCTAAACCTAATGCCTTCGAATAGATGCCAATTCACAGTAACACTATATAGGACAGAGTAGAACTGCTCTAGAGAGTTTCCAAGGAGTGCCTGTTGGATTTGAACCACCAACTTTTTGGTTGGCAGGTGTAACATTTAACCACCACACCACCTGGGTTACCTCAGATTCCTAGGCACCCAGGAAATCCTAGTGGCATAGTGGTCAAGTGCTATGTCTGCTACCCAAAAGACTGGCAGTTCAAATCTGCCGGGCGCTCCTTGGAAACTCTATAGAGCAGTTCTACCGTATCCTACAGGGTCACTATGGGTGGGCATTGATGCGATCGCAGTGGGTTTGGTTTGTTTTTTAGGCATCCAAAGGAAACCCTAGTGGCATAGTCGTTAAGTGTTAACAGCTGCAAACCAGAAGGTTGGCAGTTGGAATGCATCAAGCGCTTCCTGGAAACCCTATGGGGCAGTTCAACTCTGTCCTATAGAGCTGCTATGAGTCAAAATTGTCATGACGACAATGAGTTCAGGATTTTTTGGTTAGGCACTCAGACGGGGGTGTCAGGCGGGCGGGCTGTACTTGGATATCCAACCAGGATGTGGGTCCTGGAAATCATCAGAGCAGGGTGAGCCCCACCCCCTTCGTGGAAAGTCCAAAGTCCCCAGATGTTTTTCTCATATGCTAATCAAGTGACTTACCTCGCCCAAATCCTATTGGCTCCCGCCTTTTTCCCCATGTCCCCCCCTAAATTTCACACTAGGTGGAACCGTCTGCCTCTGTATAAATCCCCTTCCCCAACTTGAAAGCGTGACTTCTCCAACTCCTACCTTGGAGCTCACAGGGTTCTGGGGGAGAGCACCAATAAATCCTGTTCTACTGCTGACTCTCACTCTTTCTAACTGCCGCCGATACCGTTAGCCTACCTCGCCTTACAGGGGCGACACAAGATGAGGGAGCATATCCCTTTGGGCCCCCAAATTTGTCAGTTGACAGGAAGTGTGGCTACAGAAAAGAGTCAAAGCCAAAGTCTTTCTGAAGTGTGGGGTCCAGGGCAGAAACACCTCTTACTAAGGTCTAAAGATGGCTGTTTTAGTCAGCTAGGGCTGCTCTAATAGAAATGCCACAGAGTGGATGGCTTTAATAAAGGCAGGTTTATTCTTACACAGTCTGGTAGGCTGCAAGTCCATAGTCAGCGTGTCCACTCCAGGGGAAGGCTTTCCCCTTGTCAGCTCTGGAGGAAAGTCTGGTATTGCATCAGTCTTTGTCCAGGGAGCATCTTGGCGCAGGAACCTCAGGTCTGAAGGACACGCTCTTCTCTCGGTGCTGTTTTCTTGATGGTACAAGGTTCCCAATTCTCAGCCTGCTTCTCTTTTATCTCTTGCAGGCTGAAAGGATTTAAGTGTGGGGCAAGCCATACTCCAGGGAAACTCCCTTTACAGTGGAGCAGGCAGATGATCTTATTAAGCGATTTACAGTCCCACCCTAATCCTTTAATATACAGCATAGGAAAACCACAAAATATAGGACAGTCACAAGATACTGGGAGTCATGGCCCAACCACATAGCTACACATATATTTGGGGGGACACAAGTCAATCCATGACAGTGGCACTGTCTCTTTTCGGCCCTAAGTTCAACTTATCTGTGTGTCTCCTCTGCTCCCACCCTCACCATATCTTTTTATTTTCCTCTCATCCTCCATTTCTAATTCAATAGACACTATCTTCTAGGTCTCATTCCTGTCTCTGCATCTCATCCTGCCTTCCTGCCATAAAACATGAATTCTTTCAGGAAGACAAGATCTGAGGCAAGATCAGGGACCAACACCTTGTCAACAGGGAACCTGGACTCCCGGAAGAAAGCATCAGGTGGGAACTCAAAGTGGGGATTTGCCAACATGTTGGCTGATCATGCTCCGTTCTGGGTAGCTCAGCCAGAGGAGTGAGGTTCTGTTCTTGGACCCAACTGGGTTTTGCCATCACGTCTTCCCAGTACCACCCATCAGTGAGTGTAGCCTATAGGAAGGCCCTAGAGGCCAGTGACCCCTTAAGTGCTGGCCTCTCAACTTCTATGCCCTCAACGTCACGCTGACCTGTCTTCAGAATGTTTGTTAATTGCCATCAAGTCAATTCTGGCTCACGGCAACCCCATATATTGCTGAATAGAACTATTCTATAGGGTTTTCAAGGCTGCTATCTTCCAGAAGCTGATTTCCAGTTCTGTCTTCTCAGGTGCCTCTCCTGGGTTTGAGCAGTCAGCTTTTGGCTAGTAGTAGAGCTCTTATCCATTTGTGCCTCCTAGGGATTCCAGAGGCTGAGACACATGGTCCTCTGTTCTTGAAGGGTGACTTGCAGTCAGCTCTCCTCTGGCAGAGATTAGTAGGGCAGGATGGGGGCAAGATACAAGCTCTGGAGGTTAGGTGAGCCTCTCTGAAAATCAGATCCCATTTCAGAGTGGATTATTTGTAATGACCCATTCCAAAAAATGTCCATTTTGAAACATTGGCCTCTGCTGATGACGAAGATTTGACATACCAGGAAATCTTCCATCAGGGGCTCCAACAGGGATTCCCCTTAAATGTTGGAAGTTAATTTTGCCCCAGGAGTCCCTAGGTAGTACAAAGCGTCAGTGCTGTAGTCCACTAAGGTGGAAGGTTCAGAGCTTTCATGGTCTGGCTTCTTCCGGAAATAGACCCTGAAACAAAAGTAGCCCGTTTTTCCATGATCCCAGAAAATACTGGCAGGAGGACAGGGAAGTGTGACGAGGAAGGAAAGGCAACTAACGAACGGTTGTTGTCAAGTATGTCACCATGGGGGATATAAGGACCTCAGCCTCACTCTAAAAGCCTGAATTCAGTGTGAAATTTACCTCCCAGTTATCTCACCTTCACGGTAAGAAAACTGACGTATTTTCACACGTACATTATAGTCCTTGATTGAAGGTGGGTGAGATATTAATTCCCTGGTACTTCTAGCCCTCCAAAAGGGCAACAAAGCAGGTTCTGATGGTCAGAGAAAGACCTCAGGCAAAGAAACGGAGATTTTGGCAGCTGGAGCTTGGACCAGTGCGTGCCAAGGTGGAGTCTAATGCCAGTGAAAATCTGAAAGTAAGATGTTTACATTGAAAAATTATAAATAATAGGTGTAATGTTCCCTTCTCCACTGTTTTAGTTGTCGAGTACTGCTATAACAGAAATATAAGTAGATGGCTTTAAAAAGAGGAATTTTATTCTGTCACAGTCCCGTAGGCTGAAAGCCCAAATTCAGGGTGTCAGCTCCAGGGGAAGGCTTCCTCTGCAGGCTCTGGAGGAAGGCAGGTCCTTGTCGATCTCCCCCTGGACTGAGAGCTTCTGGGTCCTCTTCAGAAAATGTTTCCTGCTCTCGACACTGCTTCTTGATGGTATGAAATCCCCAACTCCCTCTGCTAGCTGTTTTCCTTTTACATCCCAAGAGATTGTCTCAAGGTGCTACGCAGTCTTACACAGCGAATCCTCCATCAACACAGCTGCTGCCCTTCCTCCCTCATTAACAACACAGAAAACAGGATTTGCGGCATATAGGAACCTCCCACAATACCAGGAATCAGGAGCTAGCTAAATGGCTACACACATTTTTTGGGGGGGGGACACAATGCAATCCATGACACATACCCCCATTTGATGCTCCTTGGTCACAGATCCTGCAGGCTCATCTGAAAGCCCCCTGCTTTTGTCATTGGTTGCCTTTGAGTTGGCCCGAGTCACGGTGACCTCCTGTACCAGGGAACAAAATGCTGTCAGTCCTGCACCATCCACATGGTTGGCTGGGAATAGATCTTTGCGGCTCATAGAGTTTTGCATAGGATTTTCAGAAGTAGATTGCCAGCCCTTTCTTTTTAGTCTCTCTTGGTCTGGAAGCTCTGCTGAAACCAGTTCAGTGTCACAGGAACACACAGGCCTCAAATGAGAGACAGGTGGCAGCTGACCTGGGGTCTGTTGGCCAGGAGCTCGGGTCTCCTGCCTGGAAGGCAAGAATTCTATATCCACCACTCCCTCCTGCCGGTTTTCAGAGATAGGATTTCCTTTTAAAGGTTTGCTTGGGCTCACCTCCTGCTCCACCCCGCTCCACCCCACTCCTGGAGGGGTCAACAGATTTAACCCCAGGCAAAGTGACAGCTAAAAGTGTGGCCTCCGGGTCTGACTTGCTGGCGTAGATGGTCATTCTGTAGAACTTGGAGTGTAGGTTGGGTCCTCCTCCCTGGCCTGTCCACCCACAATACGGGTGAGCAAACCCTAGGTTGGGCCCTGAGAATGTTTCCATGTGCTTCTCCTTTGGCAGAAAATTGAAAGCTATGAGAGTAAAATCTTAGCTGGGATCTGGGCAGCCGAGTATGAGTATGCTGATTGGGGGTTATGTAAGAGATCCTTACCTGATAAGGTACCATTCAAATCACAGATGCTTTTGTTATTCTGAATTTTTTTTGTAACTTACGGTTGTTAGTTGTTGTTGTTAGTCAGGTCCAATTCTGGGTGACCCCTGTTGGTCCCAAACAGAGGCAGGGACACACCAGTCCAAGGGTCCAATGAAGTTTATTGGAAGAGAAAGAGAGTGGAGTCTGAGCTGAGTGGCTCAGCCCGCCCCTGCCTAGTAGGGCAGGTTTTTAATAGTTATAAATTTTCAGTGAGGTAATGTGGAGTGGGGGGGGGTTTATGGTTTGATAAGGAAAGAAAGAGGAATAGCAAGAAATTCTGGTTAGGGGACTTATAGTCTGAATGAGGAAGAAGGGTTGATTAGAAGGGAAGGGCTATGGTTTGTTTATGGTCAAGATTTTGATAATGGAAGAGCTTTCAATTAGGAGGGTGGGGAGCCGGGAAGACAGGCTTCAAGTTGTCTGTGGTTATACCGGGTGGGGCCTACTAGGCTGTTTTCAGCTGATGGCAGGTCTGATCACTGGATAAGAAGACCTCTCTGAAGGACAGAGTCCTCTCAATGACCTCCATGAGTTTCAGGGACAGAGTTTCCTGAACCCCGTGTGTGTACAGAGTAGAACTGCTTGACAGGCTGTTTAAGGCTGTGATCTTTCAAAGGCAGATCATGAGGCCCAGCTTCCGAGGTACCTCGGGGTAGATTCAAGCTGCCAACTCTTGGTTAGAAGTCCAGCAATTAATCATTTGTCCCACCCACAGATTCCTGTTTTTTAAAGTATATTATTATTATTGTCTTTATTGCAGACTGGTGATTTGTATGTTTTTACAACTTCCCGGCAGGTGGCAGCAGGTATCTTGTTTTAAGATCTTTTTTTAAAACACATGTTATTCTGTTGCCTCTCACAAATGAAAAATGAGTCAACAATAAAAAAAAATCAATGACAGATCTAGCATCATCTACAATAACTTCTGTGTCTAAGCAAGAAATTGTTTTGTCAACTGATACGCTGATAAGTGAGTGTTTCAACATTAAAAAAAATCCATGTTGGCCTTTTTTTGCACTGGCAAATTTCACATTGCATTTCACATCAGCTGCTGTTTGTCTACTGTACATGAAAGGTGTTGCTGAGTTCCCAATTTAAATCTACGAGAACTTACATTATTGCATGAATCTCTATATCATAATATATGTTCATTTACCATGATTAATCTACAGAGTAAATACTACATGCGTGTACTTGGATCTGCAATAGACATCTGTGGAAGCAACAGTCAGGAAATCAAACAACGTATTATACTGAGAAAATCTACTGCAAAAGACCTCTTCACAGTGTTAAAAAGCGAAGATGTCACTTTGAGAACTAAGGTTTGCCTGATCCAAGGTGTTAGGGTCCGCGATTTTCAAGATGCAACACTGTTACTTTAAAGGTTAAATTTTATTAAAAAATATGCCCAATAGGAAAAATACTGGTGCACCAGGGACACACCCCAAGCTACACAGAGCAGGGGGCGACGGGGAGTTTCCTCAGCGCCCAGTATTTAAGTCGTGAGATTGCAAAGTAGGGAAGGTGAACTGACCTTTACATTGATTGGTTAACTCCTATTAGTTGTAAAATGTGGTCAAGGTCTAGGGGTCACTTGCAGGCTGTCACTTGCAAGGTTGCCCCCAGGCTTGTCTTGTGACAGTGTTTTGTAAGATAAAGGTAAGATTATTCTATGGTATTTTCTGCTATTAAGTTGTTTCCTGGGGCTTTCTTCAATACCTCCAATTTTTACCGGGCCCTTCCTCATTTCAACACAAGGCATGGTATTTTTACTTACCTCTTAAGCATGCCTGGTGGCATAGTGGGTTCCGTGCTATATCGGGTAACAAAAAGGTCGGCAGGTCAAGTCCACCAGGTGCTCCTTGGAAAGTATATGGGACAGTTCTACTTTGATCTATAGGGTCGCTATGAGTCGGACTCAACTCAAAGGCAGTGGGTTTGGTTTGGTTTTTCTTACGCATGTGAGAGCTGGACAATGAATAAAGAAGACTAAAGAAGAACTGATGCCTTTTGTTTTAGTCAGCTGATGGCACTTAGCTTGGCTGGGGCTGCTCTAACAGAAATACCACAGAGGGGATGGCTTTAACAAAGGAAGGTTTATTCTTACACAGTCCAGTAGGCTACGAGTCCATATACAGGATGTCTGCTCCAGGTGAAGGATTTCCCCGCTGTCGGCTCTGGAGGAAAGTCTGGTATGACATCAGTCTTTGTCCTGGGAGCATCCTGGCGCAGGGGCATGCTCTTCTCCCGGTGCTGCTTTCTTGACAGTGGTTCCCAATTCGCTGCCTGCTTCCCTTTCCTTTTCTCTCTTGCAGGATGAAAGGATTAAGGGTGGGGCAAGCCATACTCCAGGGAAACTCCCTTTACAGTGGAGCAGGGAGGTAAACCCATGAAGGATATACAGCCCCACCCTAATCCTTTAACATGCAGTATAGGAAAACCACAGAATGGAGGACAGTCACAAGACACTGGGAATCACGGCCCAGCCACATGGCTGCACATATTTTGGGGGGGGACACAATTCAATCCATGACATCTTTGAATTATAGTGTTGGTGAAGAACATTGAACAGAACACCACGGACTGCCAAACAGTGAACAAATCTGTTTTTCCTTAGAAGTGAGGATGGTGAGATTTTGGACATGTTATTAGAAGGGATCAGCCTCTGGAGAAAGACATCATGCTTGGTAAAGTAGAGGGTGAGTGAAAGAAAGGAAAGCTTTCAGCAGGCTGAGCTGACTTGGTGGCTGGAATGATGTGTTCAAACACAGCAATGACCGGACTGGATGGAGTTTCACTCTGATATATACTTGGTCTCTATCAGTCAGAATCACCTAGGTGGCACCAAACCACAACTTAAATGGTCTGGTAATTAGATCGTAGCAATTGCTTGTCATTACAGATATCAAGTGTTAGTAAAAAATTAACACTTGATAATTTTAGCAGCTTGTTAACTAGGTATTTTGCATTTTATATGCATGTAAGTTCTAAGATAAAATATTAAATTTTTTTCTGTCCAGGTACACAATAGCCAAGCCAAGTGCCGTCGAGTCGGATCTGCATGGAGTTTTAAAAATTAATTCCAGAATCAGAAAACAAAGAATAAAATGAAAGAAAATTATTTGAATCCTTGAATACACTTCTGGAGAAAACAGACGGAGTAGGGGAGCAAAGACTCGTGGTGGGTTAGAATGTGAATTCACCACCAGCATTACGTCAAGTGCAATTGATTAATTATGAGAAAAACTGGAGAAGTAAAAATAAAAGGCTCTAAACTAGATACCTTTTGTCTATCCAGGTACTTGGTTAGGATATTGGTTTCAATAATAAAAAATAGAACACACTGGTTGAAAATTATCTCCCTTATATGAGAAAATCAACTTTTTTCAAACCTCTGAACAGTTTAGGAAGTTATCAGAAATTATTTACACAAAAGTTCTAATGATGAAATCCCTCACATTATTCTACTTTAATAGTTTCTAAGTGTTGTCTGTATGAAAATTCTTGAGGTATAGAAAAAAAATCAACTAAGGAACGAAAATGCGAGCAAGAGCATTTATCACATAGTAATAGCTACAGTGTAAAATACCTTTCAACAGCTGTGTTAATTCAAAATTGAAATATGATTTGAAATATACACATCTATCTACCCATCTGCTTATCAGTCTATCATCTATGATTTATCTACTGAGGGAGATGCAGACAAAGAGGCTATAAAAATAAAAAATAATATTTAAGGAATAAATGTTGTTGGGGATGTTAGGTGCTGTCAAGATAGTCCTGACCCGTACCAAAGCTTTGCACAACAGAACAAAACACTGCCAGCCCTGTGCCATCTTCACAACTGTTGCTGTGTTTGAGCTATTGTTGCAGCCACTGTGTCAATCCATCTCATTGAAATTCTCCCTCTTTTTTGCAGACCCTCTGCTTTACCAAGCATAATAGGCTCCTCCAGGGGCTGATCCTGCATGACAACAGATCCAAAGCACGTGACCCGACGTCTCACCGTTCTCACTTCTAAGGAACATACTGGCTATACTTCTTCCTGCACAGGTTTATTTGTTCCCTGGCAGTCCATGGCACGTTCGGTGTTCTTTGCCAGCACCACAGTTCAAGGGCATCAATGAAATTCTAGCCAACAGAATTTAACATAAAAAAAATAACACACTGTGACCAAGCTAAGCTCATACCAGGTATGCACTGATGGTTCAATGTTAGAAAATCAATCAATGTAATCCACCACGTACATAAAAGAACTGCATGATCATCTCAAAAGATGCAGAAAAGGCATCTGACAAAGTCCAACAGCCATTCCTGATAAAAACTGTCAATAAAATAAGTATAGAAGGGAAACTCTTCGACATAATAAAGGACATCTATGCAAAACCAGCAATTGACATCAATCTTAATGGAGAGAGGTGGTGTCAAGACGGTAGAGCAATCAGATCCTTTCTGAGGTCCATCGTAGAACGAAGCCCCCCAGAAAACAAATGAATCTATTATATGTGACGTTCTAGCAGCCCTGAACATGAAAGACAAAGTTGAAAATAAGACTGAGCAGGGAGGAGAGACTGTCCAGAAGCAGCTAGGAGTTGCTGGTCCTAACTGGGAAGGAACTAACACTCGGCAGGGCTAATCTGCTGGCATGAGTGCAGCGAAATAAGCAGTGGTGTTGAGAACATGTTTTCCACGTTGGGAGAGACTGAATGATGGACAGTCTATGCACACCTCCAGAAACAGTGAAAAGCAACGATTGTTTGTCAAAAGATAAGTAGCTTGTGCTTAACCTACTGAGTGAAGATCTAAAAACTCTCCTTCAGGATAAACCTTTCTCTTTTACCTGCTCTCTTCCTGCACTGCACTGGCCTGAGCTGGCTCCAGATACTGACACATCCCCTGGGCCAGAAGCAGGACCCTTTACTCACTCTGAGCCATTCCCTTTGCCTTGGAGAGGGAACAAATTAACAAACAGGGCAAAAATAGTCTGCTGTCTACTCTAAGGTGGGAACTCATGGCAGTAACAGTTCCTTTGCCCAGGCATAGACATAAGGGGTCCACAGACTTTGAATACCTTTCACCTTTGTGTAGATCTGTGTGGGCCTGCTACAACAGTGTAACTTCCTCAATAGCACTATACAACAGGGTGTATACCTAGATACTAATTTTACTGTACCAGTTATATGGTGGAAAGGCAGATTTCTGACATGTAACAGCACTCTGCCTATTAAACAGTGTCCTCATCTACACACAGTAGGTCAGTTCCTTAAAAAGGTTATGAATAGAAATATCACATGATCCAACAATTCCACTTCTTGGAATATATCCTTGAGAAATAATAGCTAACACATAGGTACATGCATACCAATGTTTATTGCAGCACTATCTGCAATAGCAAAAAGATATAATCAACCTAGGTGCTCATTAACAGATGAATAATAAATTATGGTATATTCATACAAAGGATTACTATTCAGTGATAAAGAACAATGATGAATTTGTGAAACATTTCATGCTATGGAGGAATCTGGAAGGCATTATGTTGAGTGAAATTAGTCACAAAAGGATGAATACTGTATGAGACCACTGCTACAATAACTCAAGAAAACAGTCTTTGATATTACGAGAGTAAGAGGGTGGAGGAGGTACTCACCAACCAGATAGTAGACAAGAATTATTTTAGGTGAAGGAAAGGATAACACACAACTCAGAAGAAGTAGCACAAATGGAGTAAACCAAAACCTAAGAATTTTCTTGAATATAATCAAACACTCTGAGGGACAGAGTTTCAGGGGCAGGGGTCTAGGGACCCTGTTTCAGGGGACATGTAGGCCAATTGGAAGAACAAATTTATTAAGAAAATGTCCTGCATCCCACTTTGGTGAGTGGTTTCTAGGGTCTTAAATGCTAGCAAGCAGCCATCTAAGAAGCATCAGTTGGTCCCAACCCATCTGGAGAAAAGGAGAACAAAGAAAAACAAAGACATAAGGAAAATATGAGCTCAAGGGATGGAGAGGGCCTTATAATCCAGAGTCTACATCAGCATGAGACAGGAAGAACTAGATGATAGCCAGCTACCATGAATGACTGCCCTCACAGGGAACACAACAAAGAGTCCCTGATAGAACAGGAGAGATGTAGGGTGCAGAGTTCAAATTCTAGTAAAAACATCAGACTTGATGGTCCAACAGACTGGAGGCTCCTGAGAAGACATGTCCCATGGACTCTGTTAGCACAGAACTGAAGTCATGCCCAAAGCCAACTCTTTAGACAAAGACTAAACTCTTCTGTAAGACACAAAAGAATACTTGTAGGGTATGCTTCTTGGTTCAGATAGGTGCAGAATACTGAGTGACTCTTGTCCAGAGGCAAGATGAGAAGGCAGAAGAAAACATGAACGGGCACCAGAATTACAGGGTGGATAGGAGGCAGTGTGCCATCACAGTGTGGGGAGAGCAGGTAGGGTCACATAATAATGTGTGTGTAAGTTTCTGTATGACAAATTGACTTGACTTGTAAACTCTTACTTAAAGCACAAGGAAAAGAGATTTAACTCTCCCTTAAAGACAATAAAGAAAAAAATTTAATTAAAAAAAATTCTTCATTCTCTTTGAGAATAGGAACAAGCTAAAGACATCCTTAATCAGCATGCCTATTTAACACTGTCCTGGACATCTTAGCTAGAGAAATAAGGCAAGAAAAAGAAATAAAGGACACCCAAATGGGTAAGGAAGAAGTAAAATTGTCCCTATTTGCAGGTGATGTGATACTATAGTATATACTCTATACTACATGATACTACATAGACTACCCAAAAGACTTCATGAGAAAACTACTGGAACTAATAGAAAGATTCAGCAGAGTGACAGGATATAAAGTAAACACACAAAAATCTGTTGGATTCCTATACATCAGTGAAAAGAATGACAAAAAGGAAATCAGGAAAACAATGCCATTTGTAATAGTCTCTTAAATTAAAATTAAGATACTTAGGAATAAGTTTAAGCAGGGATGTAAAAGACTTATACAAAGAAAATTATAAAACACTATTGCAAGAAGCCATATGGTGTGGAAAAACATACCAGGCTCATTTAACGGAAAACTCAATATTGTGACAACATCATTTCTACCCAAAGCAATCTACAAATACAATGCAATTCCACTTCACGTACTAACAGCATTCTTTGAAGAGTTAGAAAACTCATCATTAACTTCATGTGGAGTGGAAGATACCGCAGATAATAACACTCTATTGAAAAAGAAGAAGAAAGAAGGAGGACTTGCACTACCTGACCTCAGAACTTACTGTGATATGCTATGCTAGTCAAAACAGTCTGGCACTGTACAACGACAGATGCACTGACCAGTGGACCAGAATTAAGAAGGTGGATGTAAATGCCATCCACCTATAGACACCTGATCTTCAGTAAGGGCCAAAAGTCCATCAAGAGTGGGGAAAGATAGTCTTTAACAAATGGTGCTGGCAACACTGGATGTCCACTGGCAAAAAAAATCAAACAGGACCCGTACCTCAGACCACGCACAAAAATTAATTCGAAATGGATCAAAACTAATTCAAAAGAGTTAAATACAAAAGTAAAAGCTATAAAGATTATGGAAGAAGAAAACAGGATCAATGCTAGAGGCCCTAATACATGGCAATAACAGGAAACAAATCGCAACTTACCATACACAAACCCCAGAAGATAACCTAGATAACTCAGGCTCTCTAAAGATTTCACCAAAAAGAGAAAAAGGAGAACTTATAGACTGGGGGAAAAAATTGCCTATGACAAATCCAACAAAGAGTAATCTCTAAAATCCAACACCTCTACAACAAAATGTCAAATAATTCAGTTAAAAAATGGGCAAGGAAATGAACAGACACTTTATCAAAGAAGGCATTCAAGAGGTTGACACATGAGGAAACGCTCCTGATTGTTAGCCATTAGGTAGAACACAGTGCTGTAGAGCTGATGCTGACTCATAGCAGCCCTACAGGACAGAGTAGAACTGCCCCATAGAGTTTCCAAGGATAGCCTGGCGGATTTGAACTGCTGACCTTTTGGTTAGCAGCTGTAGCACTTAACCACTAGACCACCTGTTTCTTGGACTACTTGTTCAGCACATAGATTGAATAGGTGTGGTGAAAGGATACAATTCTTACATACACCTTTTATTTCTTTCTGATTTTAAACGAAACTAGTAAACACAATACCAAATAATCAAAATTACAGCAAATGCTGTGAATGTACTTGTTTTGAAAAAGGTAAAAATTTCTAAATACGATTTCACTAACTTACATACAGCTCCTAGTATAAGCCATGTAGAACACATAACATTAATAGATTTGTAGATTTCCGGAAAAAACAAACATTTTGTATGTGATTGGTGAAAAGGGGTTGTCCAGCAGACGATAAAAATAAAGCATATACACATTTCTATAGGACTACTTACAAAAACTGAATCTAAAGAAAAATTGTATATAACAATGCCACAAATATCTGTAGAACACATAATGGATTGCAATAGAAGACTCTTGGAAAAATTCTAGGACATTCTATGTATTTTGTTTTGCATTTTCCTTAAACGTAGTATCAAATGACACTGCAAAAAGCTATTTACAGCAGCAGTGAATTTTTTTATGTCATGAAAAATCCTTTTTGCTTCAACTATACCTTAGAGTATGTTGAACACGTATTTACTGAATATAAAATTTAAAGTTATTTTTGAATATGTGATGGGAAAATTGAGTAAATACCATTTTGTTACTAAAATTTAATTAGAGGGAGTATGCAGTGCATGATGATACTTTAACACTATAGATTCTAAAATGCAAGTCAAAAGTATACTTTAAAAATATTCTCTTTGAAGTGCATTGCTCAGCACTAATTAGGAGTGAAGAAAAAATTGTTATAAGCAAAATCAGACATTTTGTATGTCATCACATTGAAAGCATTTAGGGGACTAAGACAATCTTTCAAGGAAAAGGAATTTATGGTATTTACAAAAGGACACTCTTGTGCTAAGCAAATTGCAGAGCTTCTTTCTCAGATCCCAACACCCCCCAGTGAAGAAAATACCAGGGAGGGGAGGAAGATTAATTTCAAATGCTAATTCCACAATCAACCCACCTGGGATTCAAAACCTTTTTTTTTTTTTTAATAGGTAACAATGTATAATATTGGAACCCCTGGTGGTGTAGTGGTTAAGAGCCAAGGCTGTGAACCAAAAAGTCAGCAGTTCAAATCAACCGTATGTTCATTGGAAATTATATTAAACAATGAGTCAGAATTTACTCCACGGCAACAGGTTTTTTTTTTTTTTTTGTAACAACATCTTTAAAAGGAATATTTATATTGCTAATTAGAATATCATAGTCCTCAAGTACTTTGTAAACTTTCAGAAACCTACTGAGCTCCTAGGATCTTATTTAAATTAAGATTCTAATTGGGTAGCTTGGGGATGGAACCCGACATTCTGCATTCCTGACAAGTTCCCAGCTGGATCCTTGGAGAAGCAAGGTCCTAGACGTCACATACGATTTGAAGTCCTGAAGCTGGGTGTAAATGTACAACTCAAATTGATGAACGTGACTTGATGGCACTTGGCTATTAAAGGATTTTGTGCGTTATCCATCAATGCACAAAGAACTAAAACCCCAAAGTTGTCTTTTTTTAAAATCTAATATTCTTCTACTGAAATACTGTGGTATCTCTGGGACAATAATTTACCAGATCACATGTAATTTCCGACATACAATTGATTTTGTCAGTATCAGTAGCGGTGGAGGATACGGCTTCTCAAAATCAAGTTTATTAAAACCAATGTGAAGTCCACAGCACTGTAATAAATGATTAGTCTGATGACTATTTCTATAAAATATGAGCAATAAAAAGAAGCAAGCATTGAAACCATCAGGAGTAATCTTATTTCCACAGAACAAGAGGTTTATCTATTTTATGACATATTACTAGATCCAAGTAACTTTGACTTCCCGATTATTATAACATTTGCATTTTCTAATATTTTATGGTGAATCATTTAATTGCGTATTTTATATAGGAAGATTGCTCTAATAATTATTAGTGAAAAATAAGTGTCATAGTTTGAATTGTGTCCCCCCAAAAATGTGTGCAGTCATGTGGCTGGGATATGGTTCCCAGTATCTTAGAAATGTCCTCCATTGTGTGGTTTTGCTAACCCGTATGTTAAAGGCTTAGGGTGGGGCTGTGAATTCCTGCTATGGGGGAAGTTTCCCTGGAGTATGGCTTGCCCCACCCTTAATGCTTTTAGCTTGCAAGGAATAAAAGGAAAAAGAACCAAGGACAATTTGAGAACCTCACTACCATCAAGCAAGCAGCACCGGGAGCAGAACGTGTCGTTCAGACCAGAGGTTCTTGCGTTAGGACGCTCCCTGGACAATGACTGATGCAATACTGGACTTTCCTCCAGAGCCGTCAAGGGGAAAGTCTTTCCCTGGAGCGGACACCCTGAATATGGACTTGCAACCTACCGGACTGTGTAAGAATAAATCTTTCTTTGTTAAAGCCATCCACTCTGTGGTATTTCTGTTAGAGCAGCCCTAGCTGACTAAAACAATAAGTAATATCTTAATTTTCTTTTTCACTTGGAGAAGGGTCACCTTTTTAAAAGTTGCACAAAACGCTTTATGCACTGGGGCGGCCCTGGTTTGGGGAGCATATGCAATAGACATTAAAATGGCCCATGAAACTTATTTGTCTGATCTAAGGCTCTTGGTATCTTAAAATTCCTCATTGTTTTAGTCAGCTAGTGCTGCTCTAACAGAGATAACATGAATGGATGGCTTTAATAAAGGAAGGGTTAGTCTTACACTGTCCGATAGGCTACAAGTTCAAATTCAGATGTCAGCTCCAGGGGAAGGCTTTACCTCTGCAGGCTCTGGAGGAAAGTCCGGTATTGCATCAGTCTTTGTCCTGAAGGATGTGCTCTTCACCAGGTGCTGCTTTCTTGATGGTGTAAGGTTGCTGGTTCTCAGCCTGTTTCCCTTTGCTTTTATCTCTTGCAAGTTGAAAGGATTAAGGGTGGGGCAAGCCACACCCCAGGGAAACTCTCTTTACAGTGGAGCAGGGAGATGATCCTATAAAGGGATTTACATTCTCACCCTAATCCTTTAACATACAGTATAGGAAAATCACAGAATGGAGAATCACAAAATACTGGGAATCATGGCCTAGCCACATGGCTACATGTATTTTAGGGGGCACACAATTCAATCCATGACACTCATATAATTCAAAGTATCAGAATACAGTCTGACCCAGGAGGAGATTTGGGGAGACCCCAAAAATACTGTCGTTAGAATAACCGTGTATCATGGATTGAATTGTGCCCCCTAAAAATGTATGTAGCAATTTGACTGTCTTGATTTGTGGTTTTGTGTGATGTTGTTATATGACATAAATTCTGCCTCTATGATGTTAATTAGGGAAGATAGATGTCAGTTGTGTTAGTGAGGCAGGACTCAAATCTGTAGGGTTGTATTGTGCCTTGAGGCAAGCTCTTGGAATATAAAGGAAAGGGAAGCAAACAGAGAGTTAGGGATCTCAAATCATCGGGAAAGAAGCAGAGATCAGAGCAGAACGCATCCTTTGGCCCCAGGGTCCCTGTGCCTCAGAAGCTTGTAGTCCAGAGGAAGATTGACAATAAGGATTTTCCTCCAGAGGCAGCAGATGAAGACTTATGGAGCTGATGCTCTGAATCTGGACTTTCAGCCTACTTTTCTACAAGAAAATAAACTTGTCTTTGTTAAAACCTTCTGCTTGTGGTGTTTCTGTTATAGCAGCACCAGATGAATTAACGCCACGGTACCAAGGAAAATGGGATTGTTAGTCATGGGTCTGTCTCTCAGTTGACCAAGAATCATGGGAAAAATGAGAATTGTGGAACAGTATGGCGTAGTATCCTAGAATTGGGTTTCAGTATTGGAAGAGGAGCTTGTCTGGGCCTTAAGATAATTCCAGTTATGGAGTTCTTTTATCATCTCATCTGTAGTCTACATTTTAGCCATTCAAGTGACTTTTTCCTTCGCTCCTTTTGCCGTCTGCCTCTCCTACTGCTTTCTGGGTAGCTTGGTTCAAGGCAGAGAATCTACTTAGTTTAATGTGGTCCCAATGTAAGAAAGCTCTGGAGATCTACTTTGAGAAATCAGCCATTACAGGTCAGCATAAATGGACTACACCATAAACTAAGAGGTTTTTTAAATTCAACTCAACATTGCAAAGGATAGAGGAGCAGGGGCAGGGTTCTGGGGACTGTGTTTTTGGGGACATTAAGGTCAACTGGCATAACTAGCCTTTTGCTAAGAGAGTCTTCTGCACTGCATGTTGGTGAGCGATGTCTGGGGTCTTAAAAGCCAGCAAGCTGCCATCTGAGGAACATTAGTTGGTCCCAATCCACCTGGAACAGATGACGACCGAGAACAATGAAGACAAGAAGAAAAATGAGCCCAGGAGATAGAAGGAGCCATATGACTGGGAGACTACATTAGCACGAGACCAGAAGAAACAGACAGTGCCTGGCTACCACCAGAGTTGATAGAGGACGCAATGTAGAGTCCCTGATGTAACACAAGAAAAACAGGTGTGCAGATCAAGAACTCTACTGAAAGACCAGAAATGAAGGACCAACAACCTGGAGGGTCCCCTGGGAACATGGCCCCTACACCTGCTGGTGCCACAGACCTGAAACCAGTACTGAGGTGAACACTTCAAACTAAGAATGGGCTAGACTGGGAGACACATTGTGAGCATATGGTGTGTGTACTTTATGGTTTTATACACTTACAGAAGGCTGTCCTACTGGTTTCTTTCTAGAGAGTGGAGAGGAGGGGACAGGTGTTCATTGTGAGGATATTAGTAGTAAAGAGTGAAAAGGAAGAGTGTGCTGTCACTGGGTGGGAAGAGCAGATAGAGTGGTAGGGAGGCAGGTATGCAAAATTTACTTAGACTGTGTACTTCCATTTCATCATCATAGTAGTAATGAAAAAATTAGCCATTAAAAACTTGTGGAGTCCAGTTCTACTCTGGCACACTTGGGATTGCCACAATTTGGAATTGACTTAATGACAAGTCATACTAGTGGCTCCTGCTGGACAAAACCCTATAAACTAATGGCTAGCAGACCTGTGCTTAGAGAGCCCCCTTGCTGTGACACTTCCAAGCAAGGCCAGGGAATGGGAACTCCTCCTGTTCAGATGAGGGGCTACGTGTTGACCGTGTAGCGATCCTTTTTAAAAATAGGTCAGTTTGTTTAAAGGATGTCTTGAATGGAAACTGTCTTTAAAAACCACATTTATTTTCTTGATTATAAAAGCGATACCTGCTTATTTTAGAAAATATAGTTAAGGATAAGAAGAAAAATTATAGAATCACTATTAGAGTTTCTTATTAAATGTGTGCCTATGTGTCTGTATATATCATAGAACACATACAATTTGGAACTATGCTGCAGCTACTTCATTTTCTTCATTTGTGTAATGAGATCTTTCCTCATCACACACACACAAAAAACTTCGAACACACCCTTGTGAATGGTTCCCTCATATTCCAAGGAGAAATGGCCATTGTCAGCTGCTTTACGATTGTAAGACAGATGTTCATTTTAACCAGACTTCATTTGTATGAAAATGCTGGAGGGGTGGCAGTGGGAACAGCTCACTGTGTGGTGCACTGTGCTTTTTATCCTTGGGCCCGACTGAGTTAAAATGCTGGTTTCTCTTGCCAGGTAGACTCTGGCAGCCAGGACTCACCCACGTGAGCGAGGCTTAAAGGTGGAAGGCCTGGCGCAGGGGGCTTGTGCACAGATTTCTGGGAAGGAGCTGGTGCTAAAGGGTTACAGGATTACAGAGCTAAGCTGAAGGGCTGCACCTGGAGGCAGTCCTGCCCGCTGAATTTACAACCGGAACCTGGGAGTCGTATAAATGAGTAATGCTTCATGATGTTCCCTTCCAAGTGAGCAGCAGAAATTGGCAGAGTCCCCTCCGTATGCTGTTCATGTGTCTAGAATTCAAATAATTTGATTCTGAGATACAATGACACTGGGAGGCAAAGCATTACCCCGAGAGAGTGATGGCAGCAGACACAGCTGCTGCAACCAATATTCATGGACGATGTTGTGCTAACGACTGTTCTCTATTAGCTGTCCTCCCTGTAATCTCCATCATGCCTCGCTGCTATCGCCCTTACTCAAGGGCATTAAATTAAAAAGCACTGTGGCTGATAATTCTTTTTATTTTTTTCCCCCCACAGTCCAGCAGTGAAGAATTGGGGAAAGTGCAATAAAACCTTGACTTGAAACTGATATGTCTCTTAAAAAAAAAAATGATGCTGATATTAAACCCAGCTCAGAAAAATACATTTGAATATTGGGTGGCATTGCAACATTTAGCCTCACTTGTTTTCTCTTATTTTAAATTTGTCTTTGTTGGCTGAACACATTAATATTTTTCCAAGGTATAATAGCTGGGAGGATTCCGACGGTAATAACAGGAGACCTGGTAAACTGGGTCCTCTATCTTTCAAATCACAAAGCATTTTGCTTGTGCTGATTGTCATTTCCATTAGGGGAACTGATAAGCAGGTTCTGACTTTATTTGCCCAAATGTAGTGCTCACACTGCCTCCTGTTTATAATTTAGCCTTTCAGAAGAACTTAATTTTTTAAGCCTATTTATCCACTGTTTAGCATCCTGCAGAAGAATCCTAGATGGGGACTATGAGCTGTTTGTCATTCTTTAGGTTTGCTGTTGTGGCTTGCTTTCTCTGGGTTGTATTTTTCTTCATCTAGAAAAGGGAAGTATTGGCCTCTGCCCCTCTAGGCCCTCAATTCTCCAATTCTATTATCTCATTGGACAATTTATGACTAGCGGTAGCATTGGCAAAACATCCTAGGTGTCTTAACCCCAAATTTCCTATAAAAACTAAGCTCCTCTAAGATGAATTTGACACATTGAATATTTTGATTCTTTTTCTTAACCTAATAATTAGTTTTTAGAATGTGGGCACATAAATAAGAGTTGCAACTGTTTATATAGCATTTACTGTGAGACAGATACTGTTCTAACACTTTGTTTATCCTTAAAACAGCCCTGTGGAGCAGACAGGTTAGTAAAATCAAAAACAAACAAACAGTTGTACCCTATAAGACAGGGCAGAACTACCCCACAGGGTTTTCAAGACTGTAAATCTTTATGGAAATAGACTGGCACGTCTTTTTTCTATACAATGGCTGGCAGGTTTAAACCACGAGGTAGGTAAAAAAGTAGGTTTCAATTTTACAACTCTAAGAAATTATTTATGGTATGCCTTGTTTCTGATACGAAGGTATATTGGATAGATTGTCAATAGAGGACAACTGAATGGATAAAAAAAATTCATCAGCAACGTGCTTCTAGATCCAGCCTTTTTCCTAGACTGGTGGACCTAAGGTACTCTCTTTTTTTTTTTTTTTCAAATTGTGCCTTAGGCTTGGCTTTAGGCGAAAGTTTACAAAGCAAATTAGTTTTTCATTAAACAATTAATACACACATTGTTTTGCAACACTGGTTGTCAGCTCCAGGATGTGTCAACACTCTCCCCTTTTTGACCTTGCAGTTCCCTTACCAGCTCTCCTGTTCCCCCCTGCCTTCTAGTTCTTGCCCCTGAGCTGGTGTGCCCATTTAGTCTCATACACATGGCTGAACTGCATGTACTATTGTTTGCTTTATGGGATTGTCTAGTCTATGGCCAAAGTGCGAACCTCAGGAGGCTGTCTGGAGTCTGAGGAATGTCCCAGTCTCTGTCAGATCAATAAGTCTGATCTTTTTGTGAGTCTGAATTTTGCTCCACACTTTTCTCCCCCTCTGTCTGGAACCTTTTATTGTGGTCCCTATCAGTGCAGCCAGTGGTGGTAACTAGGTACCATCTAGTTGTGCTGGACTCGGTCTGGTGGAGGCTATAGGACTTGAGGTCTACTAGTCCTTTGGACTAATCTATCCCTTGTGCCTTTGGCTCTCTTTATTCTTCCTTGCTCCAGATGGGGTGGGACCAGCAGACATATTTTAGATGGCCACTCACGACCTTTTAAAACTCCAAATCTACTCACTAAAGTAGGACATAGAACATTTTTCTTTACAAACTATGTTATGCCAATCGAGCTAACTGTGCCCTGAGACTATGGTCCTCAGTCCTCAGTCCATAGCCCTCAGCCCAGTAACTCAGTCCCTCCAGGAGTTTGAATGTGTCTATGAAGCTTCTCTAACTTTGCCTAGAACAAATGTGCTGACTTTTCCAGTATTGTATGCTGTTTTACCCTTCACTCACGTTACCACTTACCTGTTTTCTAGTTACTTTTTCCTCTCTATCCCTCCCCGCCCTTTTAACCAGTAAAGATTATTTCTTTTTATAATAACTGTCTTGCACAGTACTTGTCCTTTTGTGACTGATTAATTTCACTCAGTTTAATGCCCTCCAGATTGATCCATGTTGGGACATTTTGCAGATATAGCATTATTCTTCATGATTGCATAATACTCCATTGTGCATGCACACCATAGTTTATAATTTCATTTGTTGATGGGTACTTATGGTGTTTCCGTATTTCTGCTATTGGGAATAGTGCTGCACGGAATGTACATGTCAGTTCATGGATGGCTCTTATTTCTTTAGAATATATTCTTAGGAGTGGGATTACTGAATCATACGGTATTTCAATTTCAGTTTTTAAAGGAAGCCCCGTTTTCCAAAATTGTTGTACCATTTTACATTCTCACCGGCAATGCATAGGAGTTCCAACCTTCTAGAAGCCTCTCCAACACTTATTACTTTTTTTCTTCTGATTTGTGCAGGTAATATCAGGGTGACATTGTGTCTCATTGTAAGTTTTGGTTTGTATTTCTTTAGTGGCTAGTGATGGTGATCTTACCTCCTATGTCTGTTAGTTGCCTGAGTGTCTTTTTTGGTGAAGTACCCCTTCATATCCTTTGCCCGTTTTTAAACTGGATTGTTTGTCGTTTTGTTTTAAAGGTGTTAGATTTCCCTATTGATTTTAGAGATTTGAACTTTGTTGGATTTGTCATAGTCAAAATTTTTTTTTTTTTCTGGTCTGTAGGTTCGCTTTGTATGCCTCTTAGTAAAGTCTGTTGATGAGCATGTGTGTTTAATTTTTAGACATTTTCAGTTATTTAGCTTATCTTCTTGTCACATTATGTATTGTATCTGATTTATTTCATATATTAGGGCCTCTGTCATTGACCCTATTTTTTTCTTCCATGATCTTTTTAGCTTTTGTTTTTTAGGATAAAATCTTAAGACATTAAGTCAGCACTTGAGTAGAAAGATAAATTTAGTAGTAATGTGAATTGACTTTCATGAATTCTATTCAAGAATGTGTTCATGGGTTCACACTATGTTACAAAACGTTAGTCATAGTTCTATTTGTTACGCAACAGTTTAGAAATATCAGCACCCTGACGGTCAATTTGAAATTTCTAGACTGTGTTTTCTTTATTTATGTTTCCTCTACTGTTTAGAAGTTATACATACTATTTCTATAACTTAGTGTTTACCCTTATGTTTTCAAAGGAATTGGGTCCATGACTTATCGATAACTCTGCTCTCATTTTGGATAATACTAAACCAAAAGCAAAGCCACTGCCATCAAGTCGATTCCAACTCATGGCAACTCTATAGATAGAGTAAAACTTCCTCATAGAGTTTCTGAGGAGTGCCAGGTGGATTTGAGCTGCCAGTCTACTGATCAGCAGCCGCAGCACTTTACTATGCCATCAGTTTCCTTGAATTATTATTCAAGGACCTCAGAATTCTTTAACTTCCACCAGTCCTTCTTACCTTACATGCTACTGAAATTTAGCAATTTAGTTCCTCCTCTAGGGTCGCCAGGAGTCGGCTCCGACTCGACAGCACTTGGCTTGGCTTTGGCTTGTTTCTATAATTCTAAATTAGTCATTGTTGTTATTCTTTTACGGGCTGATACTTGTTTAGTTTTATACACATGAATTTCCTGATTTCTTTAAAGGCCAGTTTACCTGTGTGAAAATTCCTTTATTTTTCCAGCACTCTTGAATAATAGTTGAGCAGGTTGTTTTTTTCCATCTCTCAGCAATATGAAGATACTGTTGTACTGTCCTCTGCTTTCTAGTGTTACTTTTGCAAAGGCTCCTGTCAGTCTATTTTTATGCCTATTTGCATTCTTTTCTCCTCCCTTCTCTGGCTCTTCTTAAGACTTTCTATCTTTGGCATTCTGCAGTTTTACAGCAATGTATCTTGGTGTCAATTCACTGGATTCATCCTATTATGAACTAGCTGTGCCTCTCCTGTGTGAGAATTTGCATGTGTGTTTAATCAAATTCTAGGAAATTATCCACTGCTACCGCTTCAAATATTTCTTCTCCGCAGATGTTTCTATTCTACCCTTTCAAGTAGATGTTGAAATTTCTCACTCTAGTCTCTATTTCCCTTCATCATGCTCTAGGTGGTTGTCTCAACTCTGTCTTCTATCTAGCTCACTAATTTCGTTACTGTCTAAACTGTTTAAATCACTCAATGAGTTTTTAATTTCAGCTATTTTGTTTTTGCTTTCTAGAAGTCCTATTTGATTCTTGTTCAAAAGTGCCATATTAAAAAAATACAGAATTCTTCTTAGATTTCTATTTTTCAGTATCTTTACTTTTCAAATGCTTTTTAAATTTGTTTTCAAACTTTTTCTATTAATTGAAATTCTTGGGGTCTCAAATTCTTTTGTTTGTTGTATTTGCTGACACTCTTGTAGGGCGTGTTGTTATCCTCCTATACTTGCACTTTGTTATGTTAAATAAGGCTTAGTTTTTTTTTTGTTGTTGTTGTTTTTAATATAACTGAGTGAAAATGCACATTCCCATATAAATTTACATGCCCACCTACATGCAGCTTCCACTGCTCTCCCTGTCCGGTGACTGCACACTATTCCTCTCTGCTCCATACATGTCTCATCCTCCCAACAGCCTCCTTTCCGCTCCTCTCCGTCCACTCCCCTTCCTCCAGCCAGAGGTCAGCAGGATGATATCCTATAGATGTATAGAACCATAAAGTGCATCCAATATATGGTCACTCTGCATTGCCAAGTCCAATCCATTCGTGTCCAAAGAGTGAAACTTCGTTATGATTTATGGGCAAGGGCAGCATCAGGGCCAGGGGCCATGCTCTCAGGGGAACCCTGAAACCACTGGACCATCAATTGAGGTTGTTAAATAAGGCTTAGGTTTTTGATGGAAAGTCCTTGGAATCTGGGTTTCAGGTATGTCATTTCAGAGAAGGTCTGTGTTTGCCTCTTCCTGCCAAGACAGGAGAATTCATTGGGTCAGTATAAATTTTTTTCATAATTTCCTGGATTAAGAAAAGTGGCTCCTGTAAATTCAGACCTGAATAAGTGACAGGCCTGAAATTTTGAATTCTCAGGGGAGACTCATTTTCTCCCACCTAAAATCCAGGCAGAGATTCTAACTTCATTGACATCTCTCTGCACCTGTGGACAGACTGTTTCTTTTCTTTTTAGTTCATCCTTTCACTGAGGCTTGTGGCCCTTTGAGATCTCTGTTTTATGTAGATGTCTTACTTCCAATCTCATACTTCACAATATTTATCACTTTTACCCCCACGAAGCCAGATGATAATGGCCAGTAACTCCCCCAGAGCATCTCAGTGCCAGCAATTTTTCTGACTGCTATTTATTTCTGGACCTAATATTTGCTTTATTTGTTTTTCCTACAGTTCAGTGATGCATTTAATTTAAAGATCTTCGAATATGGTTTACTCAGCACCTGTGGATATAACAAGCTATTTTAGGCCACTACCTATCCCACACTAAACAGTCTCCCATTTAGGCTTCACTTTGTCTTTGCATATGGCTGAGTCTGACTTGTCTCACTTGCCAGTGTTCTCTAACTCTGGAGTCATTCCTCCTTCAGCACCTGGTTTCATTATTAGCCATAGCAGGTGAAGCTTGAAGATTCCTGATGATCCCAGTCACCCGGTAAAGGCCAATCTTTGTTTTTTTGGCTTCAATCACCTTGTAATGCAGGAAAACTTCTGTGTAAATACTTTTTTTTCCTTCTGATTTTCTTTTCTTTTTTTATTTAATATGACTGAGTGAAAATGTACATTCCCGTATAAATTTACATGCTCACCTATATGCAGCTTCCACTGCTCTCCCTGCCTAGTGACAGCACACTATTCCTCTCTGCTCCATACAAGTCTCATCCTCCCAACAGCCTCCTTTCCGCTTCTCTCCACCCACTCCCCTTCCTCCAGCCAGAGGTCAGCAGGATGATATCCTATAGATGTATAGAACCATAAAGTGCAACCAATATATGGTCACTCTGCATTGCCAAGTCCAATCCATTCATGTTCAAAGAGTGGACCTTCATTATAATTTATGGGTAAGGGCAGCATCAGGGCCGGGGACATGCTCTCAGGGGAACCCTGAAACCGCTGGACCATCAATTGAGGTCTTTTAGTGGAGATCTCGGGATGCACTCCTTTTTATTCTTGTGTTGCCAGTGAGACTCAACCTAGTGAGCTCCATCGTGGCTATCACTGGTGGTGGCCAGGCACTATCCAGTTCTTTCGGTCCCAAGTCAATGAAGGCATCCACTCTTGTGGGTCTCTCTGTCTTCTTGGTTGTCTTTACTGCATGTTATTTTGGTCCTCGGTGAGCATCCGTTCCTGCAGAGTTGGGACCATTTGCTGTGTCCTCGGATGGCAGCTTTTAAGACCCCAGACGCCACTCACCAATATGGGGTGCAGAGTGCTCTCTTAGCAAAACGCTAGTTGTGCCAATTGGCCTCGATTTCGCCTAAGAGCATGGTCCCCTGCCCCCTGGGATCATGGCCAATCTTGTTGGAGTGAGATGGTATCTCGTTGTAGTCTTGATTTGAACGTCTTTATTAACAAAAGATCATGAACATGTCTGCATGTGTTTTTTGGCTGCCTGGATCTCGTCTTTAGTGAAATGTCTGTCCATCTCCTTTGCCCATTGCTTAATTGGATGATTTATCTTCTTCTTATTGATATTTTGTAGTATCTTATAGATTATGGAGATCAGGTGTCCATCTGACATAGAGTTGCCAAATATTTTTTCCTATTCTGTGGGTGTTCTTTTAATTTTATTAATAAAGTCTTTGGATGAGCAGAAGTGTTTGATTCTTAATAGTTCCCATTTATCAATTTTCTCTTCTGTGGATTGCGGTTTGTTTGACAGGTTTTGGAGTCTGTCCACATTGTGTATTAAAACTTCCATTGTTGTTCCTACCTTTTCTTGGATGAGCTTTATCATTTTAGGTTTGATTTTTAGGTCTTTTATTTAGTTGGAGTTGGTTTTTGTATAAGGTGTAAGATATGGATCTTGTTTCAATTTATTGCAGATGGATATCCAATTTTGCCAGCACCATTTGTTGAAGATACTGTTTTTACCTCAGTTTAATGTCTTAGGGCCTTTGTCGAATATCAACTGCTCATAGGCATATGGTGTCATCTCTGGGGTCTCAATTCTGTTCCATTGATCCATCTGTCTGTTCTTGTACCAGTACCAGTACACTGCGGCAGTGTAGTATGTTCTAAGGTCGGGTAATAAAAGGCCTCCCAGTGTGTTCTTCTTCTTTAGTAGCACCTTACTCATCCAGGGCTTCTTCCCTTTCCAAACAAAATTGGTGATTTGTTTCTCCATCTCATTAAAAAATGACGCTGGAACTTGTATTGGGATTGCATTATGTAAGTAGATTGCTTTGGGTAAAATAGACATTTTCACAATGTTAAGTCTTCTTATCCATGAGCAGGGTAGGTTTCTCCATTTATCTAAGTCTCTCTTAGTTTCTTGTAGTAAGGGTTTGTAGTTCTCTTTGTAAAGGTCTGTTATTTCTCTGGTTAGTTATTTCTCTGGTCTGTTATTTATCTTCTTAGGGGCTATAGTAAATGGTATTGATTTGATGAGTTCTTTATTAACAGTCTTGTTGTTGGTATAAAGGAATCCTACTGATTTACTTATGTTTATCTTGTATCCTGAGACTTTGTTGAACTCTTCTGTCAGTTTGAGTCATTTACTTATAGATTCTTTGGGATTCTCTGCATATTCAATTGTATCATCTTCAAACAGGGAGATTTTAACTTCTTTGCCGATGCAGATGCCTTTTATTTCTTGGTCTTGTCTAATTGCTCTGGCTAGAACTTCTAGTACAGTGTTGAATAGGAGAGGTGAGAGTGGGCATCCTTGTCTAGTTCCTGTTCTCAAGGGAAAGTCTTTCAGTCTGTCTCCATTCAGGATGACGTGGGCAGTTGGCTTTGTAGAAATGGCCCTTATTGTGTTGAGGAATTTGCCATCTATGCCTATCTTGCTAAGAGTTTTTAGCATGAATGGCTGTTGGACTTTTTCAAATGCCTTTTATGCATCAATGGACAAAATCAGGTGATCCTTGTCTTTTGTGTTATTTATGTGGTTAATCACATTAATTATTTTTCTGATGTTGAAACAGCCTTGCATCCCTGGTATGAATCCCACTTGGTCATAATGAATTATTTTCTTGATATGTTGTTGTATTCTACTGGCAAGAACTTTGCTGAAGATTTTTGCATCTAGATTCATGAGTGATATTGGTCTGTAGTTCTCCTTCTTTGTTGGGTCTTTCCCTGGCTTTGGTACCAGGGTTATGCTGACTTCATAGAATGAGTTTGGGAGTACTCCATCCCTTTCTATACTGTGAAATAGTCTTAGTAGTATTAGAGATAACTCTTCTCTAAATGCTTGATAGAATTCTGCCGTGAAGCCATCGGGGCCCGGGCTTTTTCTGGTTGGCAGTGTTTTGATGACATTTTCAATCTCTTCCTTTGTGATGGGTTTATTAAGTTGTTCTGCTTCACGTTGTGATAATTTGGGTAGGTGATATGAGTCAAGGAATTTGTCCATTTCTTCTAGGTTTTCAAATTTGTTACAGTACAGTCTTTCATAGTATTCTGTTATGATATTTTTTATTTCTGTTGGATCTGTGGTGACAACTCCCCCCTCATTTCTAATTTGGGTAATTTGTTTCCTTTATGGCTTTTCTTTACTAAGTTTAGACAGTGGTTGGTCAATTTTATTGATCTTTTCAAAAAAACAGCTTTTGGTCTTTTCAATTTTTTCAATTGTTTTTCTATTCTCTGGTTCATTTAGCTCTGCTCTAATCTTTATGATCTCGTTTCTTCTGGTGCCTGAGGGGTTCCTCTGTTGTTCTCTCTCTCTACTTGTTCAAGCTGTAGGGTTAGTTCCTTGATTTGGTTTCTTTCGTCCTTCCAGATGTGTGCATTTATGGAGATAAACAGGCCTCTGAGCACTGCTTTGGCTGTATCCCATAGATTCTGGTAGGAAGTGTTTTTCTTCTCATTGGAAGCCATGAATTTCTTTATATCATCCTTGATTTCTTCTTAGCAAGATGTTGTTCCGTTTCCAAGAGTTCCACTTTCTATCTATGTTTTTTTCTGCTATTGATTTCAACTTTGATGGCTTTATGATCAGAGAAGATGCTTTGCAGTAATTCAATGGTATGGATTTTGTTGAGCATTGCATTATGTCCTAACACATGGTCAATTCTGGAGAATGTACCGTGTGCACTGGACAAGAAGGTGTAGTTGTTTGCTGATGGGTGGAAAGTTCTGTATGTATCAATGAGGTTTAGTTGGTTAATTGTGGCAATGAGGTCTTCTGTAACTTTACTGAGCTTTTTCCTAGATGATCTGTCCAGTATTGAGAGTGGAGTGTTGAAGTCTCCCACTATTATTGTGGAGTCATCTAACTCTCTTTTCTGTGTAGTCAGTGTTTCGTCGAAGTATTTAGGTGCTCTGATATTAGATGCATAAATATTTAATATAGTTAAGTCTTGCTTGTGTACGGAAACTTTCAGCAATAAATAGTGTCCATCTTTGTCCACGATGGTGGATTTTACATTAAAATGGATTTTGTTGGAGATTAAAATTGCCACCCCTGCTCTTCTTTGTTCATTGTTAGCTTGATATATATTCTTCCATCCTTTAATTTTCAGTTTGTTCCTATCTTTAGGTCTCAAGTGAGTTTCTTGTAGACAACATATGGATGGGTCATGTCTTTTGATCCAAGATGTCACTTGATGTCTCTTTACTGGAGCATTCAGTCCATTTACATTCAATGTAGTTATCGATAGGTATGTGTTCACTGCTGCCATTGTGATATGCTTATTTTTGTGTTGATGTTTTCTCTGTTGTTCTTATTAGTCTGTTCTGGGACATTCTTTTTTGTGAGTTGATTTTTCACCTTTTTCAGAGCTGGTTTTGCAGTTGTTGAGACTCCTGTGTTACATTTCTTGAAATGGTATGATACATCTTTGTTTTGCTTTAATCTGCCCCTAGGATCCTCCTTAATATAATATAATATAAACCCAATTTTAATTACTACCAGTCTTGTCATCTTCCTCTCCATCTGGAAGGACTATGACTGTAGTTCATCCCTCTTTTTAATATGATGGTACCATAGTTTTCGTGATGATCACTGGATTGCTTCTTTCCGTATTAAAGCTGTGATTGACTTTGGAGCCTTCCCTAACTGAGTAGAGTTTTGAGTAGTGTGTAATTCTAAAATATAAAGATAGTGGTTTCATTCTTCTAAGGCAGAGCCAAGAACTTCTTTCAATATTTCTTGTAGTTTGGGTTTGGTTTTTACAAAGTCTCTGAGTTTCTGTTTATTCGGGAATGTCTTAATTTCATTTTCATATTTGATAGATAGTTTTGCAAGACATATAATTCTTCATTGGAAGTTCTTCTCCTTCACAGTTTTGAATGTGTCATGCCACGGTCTCCATGCCAGCATGGTTTCCGCTGAGAAATCTGAAGAGATCCTACAGGGTTTCCCTCTGAATAGTAGCTTTGCTTTGAGTCTTGCTGCCTTTAAGAGTTGCTGCTTGTGTCTCATTTTGTTAATCTTGATTATAATACGTCTTGGAGTCTTTCTTTTGAGATCTATATTGGGTGGCATACGATATGCATCTGAAATGTCTATATTCTCTTCCTTCATGATTTCTGGGAAGTTTTCTGTCAGCAGCTAAGCAACGATACTCTCTGTGTTCTCAGATGTCTCACCCTGTTCAGGGACTCCAATTAATCGAAGGTTGTACCTTTTAATAGAGTCCCACATGCTTCTTAATGTTTCTTCATTTTTCTTGTTTCTTTTTTCTGATTTCTGCTCGTAGACGCTGGCATCAGTAGGTCTGTCTTCCAAGTCAGAAATTCTTTTTTCCATTTGTTCCATTCTGTTTTCTTGGCTTTGCATGGAAGTTTCTATGTCTTTGATTTTGTTCTTGATCTGTTGGATTTCAGGGTACTGGTGTTCCATCAGATCAAACAGCTTGTTTAATTTTTCATTTTGTTCTGCTGCATTTTGTATAAGGTCTAGAAGGGCTCTGTATATAATCAATTTGTATTCACTTTCTAATGCTTTCATAAAAGTTTCTTCATCTGGAAAACTCCTTGGTTGCTTTGTTTGGGAGCCTTCTGAAGCCATGGGTGATTTCTTGTATGCCACAAGTGTCTGTTGCTTTTTGAGTCCCATGTGAGTAAGTAGAGGCTGGAAGAGATACTGTGAGGGTGGACTGCAGATGTTTCTCTAGGCTGTCTTAAAATGGAAAGCAAAAGGTATCTGACCAGTTCACAAGTCAGTCAGGTTTTCAGGTGTAGAGGTCCCTCTTCCCAATTGGCAAAGTAAGCATCTCTATATCAAACCCCAGATAATACAAAGTAGTTCAGAATACAGCAATGCTACTGCCCTGTTGGCTTCTGCTGACAGGGCCCAGCCTTAGGCTGCTTTTCTGGTAGAAAAGTGCTCTTTTGTGGGCAGGCTCTGGCTCCCAAGCTAAGAATTAGGTCCAGCTGCGGCCACTATATCCAAGATGGCGCCCTCCACACAGGCAGCAGATAGGCGGGCTAAAGGTGCCAAGAGGTAGTGATTCCTCTGCTTCTGTTGCAGGGCCTGCAACGTAGGTGGCACTGTGTAAATTACTGCTTTTCTGTCGGACAAGCGCTGTCCTGTTTGCAGGCGCTGGCTCCCAGGCTAAGAATTAGGTCCTGCTAAAATCTCCATACCCAACATGGTGTCCCGCACACTGACTGTGAAATTCTGTACAAACCCCGCTGTGGCAGAGATAAAAAGACAGGCCCCAAGTGGCTAGATTAACAGAGTCCTAAGCCTAGCTCTCAAAATATGGGAATTTCGCCTGCTTATCACCCCAGCAGCACATCTGAGTCTAGCTACTAGGCAAGACTCAGCTCCGCCCACCGGCCAAGACAGAGGACAAAAGTCAAAATGCTGCGTTTACCTACAGTCCGTGAGAGCCAGGGCTAGCCAGGAGTGGGAGTCAGCGAAAGAGAGGAGGCTTTTTGCTCAGTGGTATGAAGTCCAAATTAACGCCCTGTGCCATGTCCTGGGGCTGATTAGGTGATCAGAAGGCTCTGTTTGATTATCAGTTCAGGTCTTGGTTTCCAGAGGGATATAGGGAGATGTGTGCTTCGTCCACCATCTTGACTACGCCCCCCCGTGTAAATTTTTATTTTATTTTCGTAGTATCCTCTGGTCACTGAACAAAAGTAAAACCTTTCAAGAATAGGGCTACTACTACTGCCAGCAACACTGCTAAGACAATGTTCTCTCAACAGAAAATGATGCACAAGTGCGGAGGTCCGCCATCAGCCTTGTAGACAAAGTCACGAGCTCCTGCAAATGACAGGCTGAAGCATCTCACCTGTGACATGTTTTTTAGCCTACTGTCCTTGATATTATTTGGCTTCCTAATCAAATTTTCTTCAAAAAGATACCCCCTCCTCTCCTGGCACAAGGATCAGGGGAGATGCCTTCTGAGAGGGGCCCCTTTTACTACCCCCTTGGTCTATGAAATAATATCGGGAAAACTGTACAGGAATTTTCTGAGGAAAAAGAGCTCAGACGAATGATCTCTAACACAGCCAGCTTTGAGAGCAACGAGGCCGGCCCAATCCCTGCTGACTTCCCCCAACTGCACATCCCCACCCATGTGAAAGGAATTATCCTCTTTAGAACAGCTTGAGAAGAACATAGGGTGGGGGACGGTAGATGTTTACTATCCCCGCAGGAGGAGATAAAGAGCAAAGTAGGAACAAATAGAGATCATAAACTTTAGACCCTTCCTCGTGAACCTTTTAACCTTGAGGTATAAGTAGGGCTGATTGAGCTCGAGGCATCCATAGGCCATTATCTAAAAAGCTTTGACAGTTAAAAGGATCACCAGGTTTCAGTTAACTAATAGCTCATGTGGCAGGGTAAAAAATTACATCACCTCAAGACCACGAGGATTTTGGTTTCAAATTTGCCAACCATGAGGTTTTGGTTTTAAACTAGCCAATAGATTGTGTGGTCAGTGGGCAGGTAAAATTCACGTCACTCTTACTATAAAAACAATAAAGACAGACAGCCCTCTCTCTTGCTCTCTGGGTCGGGCTGCCTTAAACCAGAAAAGTCTTTTCTGTCTCCTTGATTCATTTCCCGCCGTGCCTCTCCCTCCCTCCGTGCGGGACCCTGTAAAGTGTCGGGGCTGGCCCCCGGCACACAAGACAGTTACAGAGTCCCTATTAGTGGGAATAATAATAAAACAAAGAAGCATTTATTCAATGTCTGCTAAGTCCCTTCAGCTACCTCTGAAATGTATGTTGAATCTATCTAGCTCTCTGTCTTGTTGCAAATACCATGGTCTAAGCCACCATTATCTCTCAAATGAGTAATGCGGTCGTCTGCTGCCAGCTCTCTACAGTCCCACATGTGTGTGGTAGCCAGAATGATCTTTTGAAAACATTGATCAGAGTGTCCCATTCTTTTGCTTAAGAGATTCCAAAGGCTTGCCACTGCAGTTAGAATAAAATCTGAACTCACCCCTCAGGTCCCCAAGGTCCTATATGATTTTACTTCTCATGTCATCTTTCCTGTCCAGCTACTCTGGCCTTCTGACTGTTCTTCTTACCAAGATTTTTCTTGGTTTAAGAGCTTTAACTTGTCTATTCCCTTTGTATTCAAATGTCTGTATAGCTAGGTAATCCTTCCCAAGCTTCCAATCCCAGCTCAAAGTCACTTCCTTACTGTGGCCTTTCTGAACAACACCTACTCCCGTTCAAAATGAGAACATAACCCTGCACCTCGTCATTTCCTGCCACATTATTTAATTTTCTTAATTTCATTCATCACTCTCTAAAATAAACCTGGTCATCTTTATTAATTTGTTTACATTATGTTTCTTCTCACTAGAATGCAAGCACTATGGTAATAAGGACCTTGTTTGTCTTGCATACCACTGTGTCTCTGATGCCAAGAACCTAGGAGATGCTGAGGGCCTAGTTGAACTAATGCATGCATGCTTGAATGCCAGAAACTGTGCTAGTTGTTTTAAGTAGACTACCTATACTTTTTACAATAATATGCTTAAGTAAACATTATTGTCCCCAGTACTGCCCGTCAGTTTGTCATACTGTGGGGGCTTGCATGTTGCTGTGACAATGAAAGCTATGCTACCAGTATTCACACACCAGCAGGGTCACCCACAGTCAGCAGTTTAAATCCAGCAGTCACTCCTTGGAAACACTATGGGGAAGTTTCTACTCTGTTCTATAGAGTCACTTTGAGTCAGAATCAACTTGACGGCACTGGGTTTGGTTCTTGGTTTATACATGCGGACTATGTCAGGTGGAATATACAGGAATCAAATTGACTACATCTGTGGAAAGAGACAACAGAAAAGTTCTATTAGTCAGAGCAAGGCCAGGGGCTGACTGCAGAACAGACCACTAATTGCTCTTATGCAAGTTCAACTTGAAGAACTGAGGACAATCAGAACAAATCCACAAGAGCCAAAGAACCATCTTGACTATATCCCACCTGAGTTTAGAAAGCATCTCAAGAAAAGATTTGACACACTGAACATTAATGACCAAAGACCAGATAGGTGGTAGAATGACATCCAAGATGTCACACATGAAGAAATAAAGAGGTCATTAAAAAGACAGGAAAGAAAGAAGAGGCTCTGCCACTTGCTGTTGACAATCAAGTAGCTAAAGCAAAAGGAAAAAATGATGAAGTTAAAGAACTTAACAGAAGAGTTCAAAGTGTAGCTGGAGAGGTCAAAGTAAAGTATGACAGTGACATGTGCAAACACATGGAGGTAGAAAACCAAAAGAGAAGGATGTCCTCAGCATTTCTCAAGCTGAAGGAACTGAAGAAAAAATTCAAACCTTGAGTTGCAACCATGAAGGGTTCTATGGGGAAAATATTAAATGATGCAGGAAGCATCAAAAGAAGATGGAAAGAAAACACAGAGTCATTATATCAAAAAGAATTGGTTGTCACTAAACTACTTCAAGAGGTAGCATATGATCAGGAGCCAGTGGTACTGAAGGAAGAAGTCCAAGCTGCAGTGAAAGCACTGGTGAAAAACAAGGCTTGAAACATCAATGGAATATCAACTGAGATGTTTCAACAAATGGATGCAGCACTGTAAGTGCTCACTTGTCCATGCCAAGGCATTTAAAGGGCAGCTACCTGGCCGACTGACTGGAAGAGATCCATATTTATGCCTATTCCCCAAAATAGGTATTCAAATGTGTGGATCATAACAAATTACAGCTAACATTGCATAAAATGGGAATTCTAGCACACTTAATTGTACTGTTAAGGAATCTGTACGTAAGTCAACAGGCAATGTGGGAACAGAACAAGCGGACACTGCAGGGTTTAAAGTCAGCAAAGGTGTGCATGAGGGTTGCATCCCTTTACTATATCTTTACAATCTGTCTGCTTAGCAAATAATTCAAGAAGCTGGATTATATGAAGAGGAACAAGGCATCAGGATTGGAGGACGACTCATTAACAACCTGCATTTTGCAAACACCACCTTACTTGCTGGAAGTGAAGATGATCTGAAACACTTATTGATGAAGATCAAAAACCACAGCCTTCAGTATGGATTGCACCTCAACATCAAGAAGACAAAAAAATCTTCACAACTGGACCGGTAGCAATATCATCAGAAATGGAGAAAGGACTGAGGTCGTCAAGGACTTCATTTTACTTGGGTCCACAATCAATATCCATGGAAGCAGCAGTCAAGAAATAAGAAGACACATTGCACTGGGAAAATCTGCTGTAAAGGATCTCTTTAATGTATTGAAAAGTAAAGATGTCACCTCAAAGACTAAAGTGTGTCTGACCTTAGCCATGGTAGTTTCACATCATATCCATGTGAAAACTGAACAATGAACAAGGAAGACAGAAGAAGGATTGATGCCTTTGAAATGTGGTGTTGGCATTGAATGCACCACTGACTGCCAAAAGAACAAACAAACCTGTTCTGGAAGAAGTACAACCAGAGTGCTCCTTGGAAGCAAAGACGGCAAGACTACATCTTACATACTTTGGAAATGTTCTCAGGAAAGACCAGTCCCTGGAGAGGGACATCATGCTTGGTAGAGTGGAGAGTCAGCCAAAAGGAGGAAGAACCTTGATGAGATGGATTAACACAGTGGCTGTAACGATGGGCTAACGCATAAAAACGATTGTGGACATGGCACAAGACCGGGCAGTGTTTCATACTGTTGTTCATAGGGTCACTATGAGTTGGAACCAACTCGATGGCATCTAACAACAACAACACGGAGTAACAACAAATATTATTATTAACAACAACAAATATTATTATGTCCATTTCATAGGTGAGACTGATTTGAACTTAAACTTGAGTCTGTTTGTCTAGAAAGACTATTGATAGTCTTCTACAGTACGTGTCCCTCCTATTTTATCCACTAACACTAAACACAATGAAAAAATTCTAGGATGGTGAAGTTCTTTGGGTGTTTTCACTGGTTGTATTAGGGTCTGAATTTTGTCTCTTTTCCTGAAAATAAATGGAGAAGAAGTAATTTCCAGTGTCAGAGAAAACACATGTCATTTGGCCATATAAAATAAAGTTTATCTGAGATAAACAACAGAAGTAGAGTCAGTATAATGGGTTTTGGAGTCAGACAACCTGGATGAAAGCCCTAGCTTTTCCTCAAACTTCAATACCCTCTTCTATAAAATTGAGATAAAAATATGCGCTGCACGGGGTTCTTGTATGGACTAGAAAATGCTTCGTACAGTGCCTTTGCATGGCAAATGTTTAATGAATATATGTGTGCTGTCAATGATGATAATAACAATGCTGCCCCAAATCAGAATTCTATTGCTGGAAAACTTAAGAAAAACTCTTAAGAAACAGTTCATTTACTGCAAGAGATGGTGAACTAGATAATTTCTAAAAAATTTTAACTCTAAGCTTGTATTATTTTGATCAAAGCTTTTCCTACTGAGCAGGACTAGTTTTTTTGTTTTGTTTTGTTTTTAATTTCCAATCTGTTGTGTACTGTAGTTTTATAAAGTGCAAAACATGAAGGAAAAATAAAAATTTTAAAACATACAAAACATAAAAACCTAACTTTTAAAAAGTTATTACAGTTGACAGATACAAAATTACTCCTTGAAATTGCTATAAAAGTTTCTAAATATGTGTTAATCATCACTTGCTGCATTAAAATCACCCGTCCCCCTCAGTGCCTTGAAGCAACAAGAACCAGTTGCCATTGAATTGTGACTCATGGTGACTTCATGTGTGTCAGAGTAGAACTATGCTCCATATGATTTTCAGGGGCTGCTTTTTCAGGAGTAACTCACCAGGTATTTATTTCAAGTTCACTCTGGGTGGACTCAGATCATCAACCTTTCATTTAGCCATTGAGCACTTAACTGTTTGTGCCAACCGAAGAATAGCCATTTGCTATCTTGCAACGTTTCTGGGTCAGAAATTCAGGAGCAGCTCAGCTGATGACTCTTGCTTAGGGTATTTCATGAGTACATCCAAGATGTAAACCAGGACTGCAGTCATCCAAAGTCTTGACTGGGGCTGGAAGATCCACTTAGAAGGTAGTGCATCCACCTGACTGGAAAACGAATATTGGCTGTTAGCAAGAGGCCCCAGATCCACTTCTCCTCACGGACCTCCCGCAGAGCATCTTGAGCATCTCCATCATAAGACAACTGCTTCTCCCCAAAACAGGTGATCCAACAAAGAGCACTGCAGAAACCACAAAGTCTTTTATGACTTAGCCTTAGAAGCCACGCTCATCATTTTCACAACAGTCTATTGTTTATAGATAGATTTGGGGGACTACGTGGGGTGTGACTACATGGGGCGTGACTACCAGGATACAAAAATTATTGGGAGCTATTGGAGACTGGCTACCACAAAACAGGTATTCTCAGTTTCCATAGTTATCTATCTACAAACCAAACTTTGACTGGCACTTTCTTAGAAAAAAAGCCACTCTAAGTCCCTCATTTCGCAACTGAGGAAACTGAGATCTGCCCAAAGACACATCCCTACTTAGTAGGAAAATCACATTTCCTATTTCCATTCCACAGCGTTTAAGAGCTGGGCTGCTAACCAAAGGGTTGGCAGTCTCGGTCCACCAACTGGCCCTTGGAAATTCAGTGGAGCAGGTCTATTCTGTCCTATAGGGTTGTTATTAAGTCTTTATGGCAGCAGGTTTGGTTTTTCGGTTTGGCTTTCTTTCCATTCCAGGAAGTCTAGGTGTGTTTTAGTCAGCTAGGGCTGCTCTAACAGAAATACCACAGAGTGGATGGCTTTAATAAAGGAAAGTTTATTCTTACATAGTCTGATAGGCTGCAAGTCCATATTCATGGTGTCCGCTCCAGGGGGAGGCTTTCCCCTTGTCAGCTCATGAGGCAAGTCTGGTATTGCATCAGTCTTTGTCGAGGGAGCATCTTGGCACAGGAACCTCAGGTCTAAGGGATGCACTCTTCTCCCGGTGCTGCTTGCTTGATGGTATGACATTGCCGATTCTCTGCTTGCTTCTCTTTCCTTTTATCTCTTACAGGCTGAAAGGACTAAGGGTGGGGCAAGGCATACTCCAGGAAAACTCCCTTTACAGTGGAGCAGGGAGGTGAGCTTATAAAGGGATTTATACTCCCACCCTAATTCTCTAACATACAGCATAGGAAAACCACAAAATGGAGGACAGTCACAAGATTCTGGGAATCATGGCCCAGCCACATGGCTACACATATTTTTGGGGGGACACAATTCAATCCATGACACGGTGGCATGATGGTAAAAGCTGTTGGCTGTTTTGAACTCAGCTGCTTTGTAGGTGAAGAGACTTGGAGGTCTCTGCCTGTAAAGATTACGGCCCAGGGAACCCTATGGGGGCAGTTCTCCTCTGTCCTGTAGGCTCACTGTGACTGGGAATTGACTGGATGGCCCACAACAGAAACATTGACATCACAGCATTGTGTCTACTACATTATGTTGCCTTCATATCTATTTTGCATCCTATACAACTAAGGAAACCATGGTGACGTAGTGGCTAAGTGCTACGGCTGCTAACCAGAGGTCATAAGCTCCTGTCCACCAGGTGCTCCTTAGAAACTCTATGGGGGCAGTTCTGTTCTGTCCTACAGGGTCTCTGTCAACTCGACAGTAACAACTTTGGGGGAGGGACATTTGCCTTGAGCCGCTCACGTGAATGAATGAGGTGAGGTGGGGAAGCTGAGGCACAGCTGCTGCTGCTGTGAATTCTCTTGGGATCAGCACAAAGCTGTCTTCAAGGTGGCCATCAAATAGGATAATTCAGTGAGCCTAGTTCAAAGGCATCACAATGTGACAATGGGAAATTGACTTGATTTAGCATCAAAGATTCTATTAACTCAGAGCAGATGATTTTCTGGGAGAATTAATATACAGCCACGGGTAGAGAACAGAAGTGACTTTAGTGCTTTGAAACGTCTTTTTAACTCAGTTCTTAGATCGACATGCAAAACATTATAGCTTAGATTCCTGTCCCTAAAATACACTCATTTCCGAGCCAGATGATTAAATCTTGATCCTAATTACAAAGGAAATACAGAATTTTTAGTAAGCTCATTTTGTAAGGCTGGGAAATAACTAGCCTCAGAAACTGACATTAAATGAATCCTACTAAATGCATCATTCACATTATATGAGGGGGAAAAAAATCAGTTGTTTGAGATACTTTATTTTTAAGGTCAAAAGTACATAAAAATTGTGACAAGTGAACAGTAGTATATCACTAAATTATAGACTCTATTTTCCTGTCTTTATTCCTCTTACCCTCCTAACATCCCAAAGCCCAAAACAAGACAAAGCCAATGTTCCTGAGCTGTCTTTTTAGTGTACTTTTTATTTGGAAATCATTTCAAATTTAAAGACAAATTGCAAGAATAGAAATAATACACTTTTATATAATTTATCTAGACTCGCCTATTGTTAACATTTTTACCCATTTGCATTACCATTTGTTCTTTGTCTACACACACACATATGTGTGATATATGTAATTTTAATTTATTATAAAATACATTTTTACTTAAAGAACAGATTTGTATCAAAGCCCAAAAAACCCAGTGCCATCCAGTTGATTCCAACTCATAGCGACACTACAGACAGAGTAGAACTGCTCCATAGAGTTTCCAAGGAGTGCCTGGTAGATTTGAACTGCTGAACTTTTGGTTAGCAGCTGTAGCACTTAACCACTATGCCTCTAGAGTTTCCAAGATTTGTATTCTAAAAATAAAATTTTATTTACTATAAAATCTATTACATGTATTTTATTTTAGATATACCTACTGTAATTTTTTCTCAATCATTTGATAATAAGTTACAATGCACCCTGGCTCTTTACTCTGAAGTATTTGTTTGTATTTCCTAAGAAAAGGGATGTTCTCTTATATAATCAGCATATACTTGACAACTTCAGTAAACACTGACTCAATACCTTTAACTAATCTGCTCATTTCTATTCCAATTGTATTACTGACCCAAGAATGACCTTTAGAGCACGTTTCTCCTCCAGCACCAGATCCAGTATAGCACCAGGCGCTGGGTTTGGTTGTCAGCTCTCCTTGGTCTCTTTTATTCTGGAACATTTCTACAGCCTTTCTCTGTGTTTTGTGACATTAACATTTTTGAAGATTGGTGTCTACCACTACCCATCCCCTTTATTTAAAAACAGAAGGCTCTTCATTTTGGGTTTCACTGATAATTTGTCTCACAATTAGATCCAGGTTATGCTTTCTCAGTCAGAACTAAAAGAGAGATGTTGTTTTCTTTTTAAGTGACCGCATCTGGAGACATACCACGTCTGATGTCTGTTGTTGATCACCTGGTCAAAGTGTTAACTATTTTTTCCACTGTGTAGTGAATGCTTTCGAGTTACTCCCCCCCCTTTGTAACTAATAAGCAATCTGTGGGAAAACACTTTGAGACTGTGCAAATATCCAGTTCTTCACTGAAATTTAGCATCTCCTGATGAATCGAGCTTGATCCAATCTTTACTGTGACAGTTGTGAAATTGATGATTTTCCAGCTCCAGCATTCTCTTTCCTTTTACGAGTTGACACTCAAGATTGTACTGCGAGCAAAATTCTTCTGTTCTCTCCATTTATTTATTACTGCTATGAACTCACAAACTTTTCTTTTTCTCAGTGGTTTATAACTAGAAAAATTCAAGCCTCGAATTGCAGTCATGACGGATTCCGTGGGCAAAATGTTAAATGACACAGGAAGCATCAAAAGAAGATGGAGTCATTATACCAAAAGGAATTGGTTGATATTAAACAATTTCAAAGAGGTAGCATATGATCAGGAGCCAATGGTACTGAAGGAAGAAGTCCAAGCTGCAGTGAAGGCACTGGTGAAAAACAAAGCTCCAGAAATTGATGTAATATCAATTGAGGTGTTTCAACATGTGGATGCAGCATGGGAAGTGCTCACTTGTCTATGCCCAGAAATTTGGAAGATACCTAGCTAGCCACTCGACTGGAAGGATTCCTATTTATGCCCCTATAAGCTGACCCCTGTATCTTTCTGGCACACATTGACATCATTTTGGGGAGCGCTTCCTTACTTTCTGCAAAAACAAGATGTTTCAGATCCATCTTTTATCTTCTCTTCCTCAGGTCTAGTGGTTCCTGAGTTTTATTCCCAACTTTGGCTTTGATTTGCCATTCATTCTGAAAGTGGCAGAAGGCCTCAGCTCCCTAGCTGTTACTCTCTGCCCCTTCCTCTTACGTATTCATTGGTGACAAGTCAATTCCAACTCATGTTGACTCCACGTGTTACAGAGTACATCTTCTCCTTTCTTCCGCGGTACCACTGACTGGGTTCAGACCACTAACTTTTAAGTTCATAGCTGAGCGCCAAACATTTGCACCACCTGGAAACATATGAAAGCTGAGAGGAGAGTTAAAAATCTTTCAACAACATACACGTGCCTACTATATGCCAGGCACATGCTGGGGTCTGGAGCTGTGGGGATAAAACAGAGATACTGTCTGTGCCTTTGTGGAATGCAAGGTTTACCAGCAGCTTCTGGGTGAAGTCAGAAAACAGCCTACGATATCAGCAAAAAATAACAACAACAAAAGAAAATAAGGGGAAGGGTTGATTGGTGAATGTGTAGATTTTGGACTATCATCCTGAGAAATCCTGATTCTGCAGATTTGTGTCTCAGCCCAGAAACCTGTATATTGATAGGTTCTCCTGTCAACCAGGGAAAACCCTGGTGGTGTCATGGTTAACTGCTGTAGCTGCTAACAAAAAGTCTACAGTTAGAACCCACCAGGTGCTCCTTGGGAACTCTATGGGGCATTTCTACTCTGTCTCATAGGGTCACTGTGAGTCTGAATCAAGTCAGTGACAAGTTTTTTTTTTTTTTAAATCAGTTAGGAGACTCATAAACACTCAAGTCGCTATGAGTTGGACCGGACTTGATGGCAATGGGTATTTTTTTTTTAAACACTAAAGAACCACTGAATGGAGCAAAACCAAAAACCAAATCCACTGTCACTGAGTCGATTCCAACTCATAGCAACCCTATAGGACAGAGTAGAACTGCCCTATAGAGTTCTGAAGGAGCACCTGATGGATTTGAACTGCTAGCCTATTGGTTAGAAGCTGCCATACTTAATCATTACTGCGTCAGGGTTCCCCCCGAATGAGTAGATGCAAATTGGAGAGGCTGAGAGAGACTACTGGGAAGAAGAGGGGCTTGACCAGAGGGTCTATGTCAAATCAAAAGTCATAGAAATTCACTGGACCCATACTGTCCCTTGCACAGTAGTAACATTCTGCGTGGAAACTGGAAATAAAAGGTCACCCCATCAGCTCTTCTTTAGCCAGCACCCCATCCCTACCATGAAAACTCTGGTCTCCCAGGGACAACTTGTTTTGTGCAATACAGGTCTGTGAGTCTTCGTTCTTGCCCGTACAGCACACCTCCTTCCTGGTCCAGGGCAATTTTAAATGTCACTTCCTCTTCACTCCAGACAGCCACCCCGGAGCAGATGTCATTGTTCTCTTATCTGTATTTAGGGATCTTTATTATGGTGCTGACCTTGTATGTTGTGATTTGTTTGTGTTTCTGGCTAGACTGAGCTCAGGTAATTCTAGAGGAAGGTATTTATTTTCCCCATTTTGCAGATGGGAAATCTGAGGTTCAGTGAAATGAGTCCAAGAGCCCAGAGGCTAAGAACCTTGGTTAAAGCTTACTTCCATCATGTAAGAGCTGTAGCACCTTGGCTAAGTTACTGAACCTGTCTGTGCCCCAGCTTCCTCAGCAGTAGGGTGCAGATGATAATAAACAGAATTTGCCATAAGAGGCTGTCGTGTGTATCAAAGGTGTTTATATTTGTAAAGCACCTAGAATTTGCAAAACAGCATGTGTAAAGCACTTGGTAAGTATTATATAAATATTTATTGTAAAGTTATGGCATTGCAATTGTACAAATGGTGTGGGCGTGGTGTCTGATTGCCTCTGACTTCACAAGGCGGAAGGTGAGTCAAGATGAATGGCTTCAAGGCTGGTTCCTGAGAGGCGGATGTCAGACGAGCTTACTGTCACCACCCTTTTTACCAGTTCTGACACCAACTGTCACTCCCACAGCACTCTCTACTTCTCTGCTGGGCTTGGTTGCAACGGCTAAACAGTACTCACAGACAATCTTCACGATTATGGGGTTTCTAAGGGAAGTAATGGGTTACAATTAAGCGTGAAGAAAGCTCGGGATACAGTCCTTCCATCAGGACAGCCTTTTCCAGCCCCGGCCTCTGTCTCGCTCCAGCAAGCTCTGTCAGCGCCTGCCACTAAGTCCTCAGAGGCAACTCAGGCACTCAGCTTTCTCACTGAACAGGCGGGGAAATACTTTTCATAGGATAATCGCATAGCCGAAATATATTATTACAAAATTGTTATTTATGTGGATATGATTTAAAATGCTGGATTGAATCGGGACTGAAGCACAAGCCAACTGTTAGCTGAGTGAGTCAAGTATGTACACGTTGTCAGTGTAAGGGCCATCGAGAGACAGTGTGTGTCTACATGTGCAAACATCACTCAGTGATTAACCTTTGTGTCAAACACTGACTGTTAACAACTTGCAGTGTGCATTACTGTCCCAGCTGGAGGGTGACAGAAGAGCCATTCCAAAACTTGAACGTGAGTCAGAATCGCCTATAAAACCTGCTGCTGCCCAGTCAATTCTAACTCATACAGACCATACAGGACACAGTAGCACTGACTCAGCGTTACCAAAGCTGTAAATCTTTACGGAAGCAGACCGCCACATCTTTCTCCTGGGGAGACGCTGGTGGTTTTGCACATTTGATGTTTCAGTAGCAACCGCCAGGTACTTTACTCATGCAGCCATCTGTGGTTCTTAGAATAGGCAGTTGGGACCCATCCTGGAGAGGAAGATGTGGCAGTCTGCTTCCATCAAAATTACAGCCTTGGAAACCCCATGGGGCAGTTCTACTCTGTCCCATAGGGTCACTGTGCGTTGAAATTGACTCACTGGCAATGGGTTTGGGTTTAGGAGGAAGAAAAAACCTTAGTAACAATTGGTGATTTTAAAGGAATTTCACCTTTAACTTTAGCAAAGCTGCATATCTTATCTTATAATAATTCAACATATCACATTTCTTCCTGTTTTCTGGTATTTTTCAGAGACAAGCTTGGACTAGCGCACTGAGAAGCGGTGACCAGCAGGTGGCGCTCTGAATCAGCGCGTGGTTGCGGCTGGAGCCGGTGAAAGGCGAACCCCAAAAGCAAGGGGCCTGTCTTAAATCCTTCAAGTAAGGTCCTCTTAACCACTTGTCATAAAATACTCTGAGACACACGTCCCAGAAAATCGAAGTGTCAAGCTCAGCATCTTTGCCACATTTCAAACTGGGTAATTACCTTCTCTCCCAAAGGGAACCTGTTTTATGTATTTGTATCCTTTCTAGGTTACAGGTTTCCCGAAGGCAAAGATCTTGCCTTCCACTCACTCTGTACAACACTGAAGTGAAATGCACATTTTACAATAACAATTTAATTATTCTACATCCCTCTGAGCTAAACGCTCAGCGGTTACGTAATTGCTAGTAATGCACAAACCTGCCTGCCTCATATAAACCCTAGCAATAAAGGGAAGTTTTTATTTGACCTAGAAGTAAATTGCTTATTTCCTTCTCCTTTGAGTATAAAAAGCAGACCATTTCCTGCCATTCCCAAATTGTAAGTTGTTATCAAACAAGCGACACTGCATTTTAGTCTGACATTTTTATTAAAGTCTGCAGGGTTTTCTGTCGTTTTTTACTACACACAACAAATACTTTGATATAATCTAAGATAATAAAATAGTTGAACAACTTTTGTTTTTTTTTTAGATTTACATTTGTATAGAAACAATCTGTGAATTCTTCAAAACAAAAGTGTCTAAAAACAGTGGATTCATCAACAATGTGTTAAATAATTGTTTGGTGAAAAGTTGCAGTTTTCATTCTCAACTGAAATATGTCTCCATGCAGTTTTTCCTCAGTCCAAAGCTTAAGACGACCAAACAAAAACAGATGGCCACTCTCTTGTCTGTCCTTTTCTGTGTGGAGGACAGTGATTGGAACAGGGTCATGATAAAAGCCAGGGAGAAAAGAAATCATCTGCACAGCTCCAGTTTGTACAGTTCAGTGTCATTTCATTACCAGTCTTTAGACAATGCCTCTATCTGTAGATGTGAAATCTCAAGATGGCACAGCTCCTGCTTGTCCCCCAAATGCTCCTTTCCTCTGCTACTCATGCCACTTATTTCAAATAGGCTGTGCCATAAATTCTCCCTAAAAGCTGGTCTTTTTTGTCACATGGATATGTTTTCCCTCGCATAATGTCGCTTGGTCGCTATGTCTCGGTGCCCAGGAAGGAAGGGTCTACCATCCCTTAAGAAATGCCTCATCCCGCCCACAAAACCCCAAAGTGCCTAAGAGTGCAGACCCTATGGAGACAGTGTCTTCAGTAAAACCCCTCCCTGAAGACGCTGGGAGACTCTGCCTATATCATTCCATTGATCTTAGTCCACTCATAGATGTCCTGTTCACACACTATGTCGGAGTTGATGAGGAGGTATCTGTCGCCGACACAGAAATGCTTCTGACAGGCAGCACATTTGAAACATTCCAGGTGGTACACTTTGTCTTTCACCCGCATTGTCATCTCATAGGCACGGATCCGCTTGTCACAGGATGCGCAGAGACCATCTTGACCAAAAAGTCTAAGGGAGAAAGAAACAAAGGCTAAGAAGGCAGTGGCAGAGACAGTGCTGGAAGAAAGGGCTTGATGATGGGTCCTGTACAGTAGGGTGCACTTCCAAGAGAGCACGAAGCTAGGAAGAGTTGGACCCAGGTGGAAGGCTAACTACTGCTGTCTTGTCTAGAAAGGAGAGGGTAGCGGAAGAAAAAGTAGCTGGTGGAAGCTGTGTTTGGTATGACTTCTCTTTTCTGAGTCTACCTTCAGAAACCACTCACCACAGCTTCTAGGCTATTCCAAGCCTCCCTCTATAGAAAGGACTCTTAGCTGAATGATTTATCAGGTTATGGATGTAACGGTACGCCCTCGCAGGGAGCTTCCCTTCCAGAAGAGAATCTAGAGCAAGTCCCTAGGGTACTCTCACGGGAGAGGGGAGACACCACAAATGCAATCAAGTGGAGGACCTCCTGAGGCTTCCCAACCTCTACCACATCAACAGTCACTAATGTACCCGTGAGGAGACTTGGCCTTGAATTCCTCCATCAGCTGCAAGGCCCATCTCTGCATGAGGACTCTCTGGGGACAGAGGGAATGTAACAGAAAACACCTGCTACCATTAATTATGCCTCCAAGATCTAGAGGACAAACTGTCTCCCCATGTTGAATGGAAGATCTTAAGTCATCGTTCTCCTTGCCCCGCTGGTATGAATCTCTGGGGAAACTCTATTCTGGCATTTAAATCAAGACATTACTAAATCTCAGTTGATGAGTCACTTATTTCAAGCAACATTCAGTCTTGAGATGACTGATGCAACATGGTAGAGCCTGGTGCTTGTTAAACCATTGCTGTCAAGTCTATTCCAGCTGATGACTGTGCTTGACTATTAATCTAAAGGTTGGCAGTTTCAACAAACCTAGTAGAACTGCAGAAGAAAGGCCTGGCAGCTCATTTAAATAAAAATTGTTGTTGTTGGGTGCCACTGAGCCAATTTTCAATGTATGATGATCTCCATGTGACAGAGTAAATATGCCTTGTAGGGGTTTCTTAGGCTATAATGCTCTCAGGGGCAGATGGTGGAGCCAGTGGGTAGGTGTGAACTGCCAACCTTCCAGCAAGCAATTGAGTGCTCACTGTTGCGCCACCAAGGCTCCTCCATCAAGATTACAGCCAAGCAAACTCTATGCAGCGATGCTACTCTATAACACATAGGTTGCCATGAGCCTGGCACTACTGTTGTTAGCTGCCATTGAGTCAATTCTGACTCACAGAGACCCTTGTGACAGACTAGAACTGCCCCATGGTGTTTGCTAGGCTGTAATCTTTACAGGGGCAGATCACTAGGTCTACCTCTGCTAAAAACCTCACTGCTGTTGAGTCGATTCTGACTCACAGTGACCCAATAGGGAGGAGGAGACCTGCCCCATAAAGTTTTAAACTGCTGACCTTTTGGGTTAGCAAACATAGCTCTTAACCACTACACCACGAGGGGTTCCTTCCTCCAGTGCAAAGGTTCCGAAAGTATGACCCCAGCACTAGCACTATGGGTACCCCATGGGAACCTGGCAGAAATGCAAGTCCTCAGGTCCCATCTGATTGTGAGCTCTGGGAGTGAGACTTAGCTGTCTTTGTTTTAACGAGCACTTCCAGGTGACTGTGATACAGGCTGAAGTTTGAGAATCTGCCTGCAAGAATGGAATAACCCAAGTAACTGGATCAGAAGACAAGATCTGAAGTCCAGGACCAGCCATGAGTACATAAGTGATCCTCGTCAGGTATGTGAGTTTTTGGAGTTTCAGTGAAATACCAGTGATTAAACACCTACCAAGGAGAAGGAGCCTTGGTGGCAGAGTGGTTAAATGCCTGGCTGCCAAATGAAAGATTAATGGTTCCAACCTACCGGGCATTCTTTGGGAGAAAGGTGAGGCGGCAAAAAAACAAAAAACCAAGCCCACTGCTGTTGAGTCATTTTTGACTCACAGTGACCCTACAGACAGAGTAGAACTGCCCCATACAGTCTCCAAAGAGCGCTTGGTGGATTTAAACTGCCCCTCTTCTAGTTAGTAGCCATAGCACTTAACCACTAGGCCACCAGGATTTCCAATGGGGCAGGAGGCTTCTGTAAAGATAAGAGCCTTGGAATGTCTATAGGGCAGTTCTACCCAGAGCTATAGGGTTGTTATGACTTTGAAAGCACAGAATACCAGAGAGATGTTTACCTGTGTTGTATTGATTGTATAAAGGCATTCAACTGTGTGGATCCTAACAAATTATGGATAACACTGTAAACAGTGAGAATTTCAAAAAAATTATGCTTCTGAGGAACCTGTACAGAGACCAAAAGGCAGCTGTTCAAACAGAACAAGGGAATACTAAACTAACTAACTCAGCGCCATCGAGTACGATCCTAGGTAGTTTACAATCAGGGAAGGTGTCGACAGGGTTATATCCTTCCACCAAACTTAATCAATCTGTTTGCTGAGCAAATAATTCAAGATGGACTGTAAGAAGAACTGGGTATCTGGATTGGAGGAAGACGAACGATCTGCATTAGGCAGATGACACGATCTTGCTTGTTCCAAGTGAAGAGAACTGGAAGCACTCACTGATGAAGAGTGAAGACCACAGCCGTCAACACTTCAACATAAAGAAAACAAAAATCCTCACAACTGGACCAAAAAGCAACATCATGATAAAAGAAGAAAAGACCGAGGTTGTCAAGAATTTCATTTAACTCGGATCCACAATCAATGCCACTGAAACAAGCAGTCAAGAAATTAAAAGATAGGTTACATTGCGCAAATCTGCTGCCAAAGGCTTCTTCAAAGTGTTAAAAAGTAAAGATGTCACTTTGAGGACTAAGGTGCATCTGACCCAGGCCTCCTATGCATGTGAAAGCTGGACAATAAGCGAAACTGAAGAAGAATTGATGCCTTTGAATTATGGTGTGGTGAAGAATACTGAATACACCACAGAGTTTCAGAGAAATGAACAAATCAGTCTTGGAAGAAGCATAGCTGGAATAGTTAGAAGATAGGATGGCAAGACTACATCTTGCAGACTTTGGACACGTTATCTATCAGGGGGATCAGTCCCTGGAGAAGGATCTAATGCTGGTAAAATAGAGGTCAGGAAAGGAGAGGAAGACCCTCAATTAGTTGGACTGACACACTGGCTGCAACAATGGGCTGAAACATAGTATTGATGGAGAGGATGGTGCAAGACTGTGCAGTGTTTTGCTCTATTGTACACAGGGTCTCTATGAGTTGAAACCGACTGTACAGCACCTAACAACAACAAGTGAACTGGAACTGATTCAGTGGCAGTAGGGTTGGCTTTTTTTTTTTTTTTAGTAAATATCTACCTCACTTAATTGTTAGAAGGATCAAATCAGGCATGTCGAGCCTCCATGGTCAAGGGCTAAGCCAATGCCAGTTAGAGTTTTAATACCCCTCAGCTGTATTCCCAACTGCATCTATTTTGCTTCAGGAAGTCATCATCATATGTGGCTGGTAACACAGCTTAGGAGCAGGTAGTTTCCACATAAAACCTTTCGAATAGTTTTATGTAAATGCTGGTTCTTACTGGAACAAAAGTTAACAAATTTTGAAACATTTGGGAAAAATTAATGGAATCAACATGTGGTCTATGGGTTGAGAGCCCATTTGTAGAACCAAACTACCACCGAAGTCAAACCCAATGCCCCAGAGTCAATTCTGACTCAGCAACCCCATGGGTTTCCCAAGCCTGTAAATCTCTGTGGGAGCAGACTGCCTTCTCTTTCCCCTCGAAGCTACTTGGTGGTTTCGAACATCCTACCTTTCAGATAGCAGTTGAAAGCTTTATTTTTAGAGCCAGGGCTATCTAATTACTTATGCATCCTGCTTTTCATTTAAAGATGTCTGAGTGTTTTCAGAGCACCACCTGGAAGCAAACTCATTACTGGGGGAGAACATTTATACCAAAGGAGCAGATGGTGGAGCTGTAGGTAAGCGCCACACTGGAGGTCACGGAGTGGAAAGACAGTTCTGGTTTCCTGGCTGTTCAGTAAGTTAAGTTTGGGTTTGAGCAAGAATAAATGAGACAAAACAGCATGCACAAAATGACTCCAACTGCCTGGGGTGCATGCCCTTTAAGGAAGGAGAGAGTTTATTAAAGGGATTTCAGGGGGTAAATTATAATACACATCAGGCAGCTAATGAAGGAAAGGACAAAGTGCTGGGATTTGAGAGACAAGTTCAGGTTCCAGCATCACCTCTAAGTAGCCAGGTGACCCCAAGCAAATAACATCCTCTCTCCCTGGCTTCTGCGTCTTAAACTGTTAAGCAAGGGAATCAGAAGAGACAGCCTGTACTGCTCCTCGCTGTGACATTCTGAGGTTCTAATACTGGGCAAATTAAACCAGCGCTTGGCACTGATTTGGCCGTTAACCTCTGGCACTAAGAATTAGTGTCTTGGGTCAGATATCCAAGAAGCAGATCCTCAGGTGAAGATTTGAGCACAAGAGATTTGTTAAGGCTGTGTTTCTAGGTGAACCCAGACTAGAAGGGGAAGCAGAGGAAGGTAAACTGAAGCAGAAGAAATTCAGGAAAGTCGCAATCTCGGGCCAGATGTCTTAGGTGGGAACTCTGGCCTGCTAGCACTAGGAACTCTAGACTCTAAGTTGTGTCTCCAAGCCATCCTGACCCCAGGCAAGGTTGCGGGGTTTTCATGCTCATGAGAGTCATTCGCTAAGCTTCACGGGCTGAGGGGACACTGCGATACTTCTAGCTCCTACAGACCCAGCACTGGCTGTGGAACGTAACACCACTGGGTGTTTGGGGGTTACCCATAAATTGGTAAAAATGGATCCAAGGAGATTTGGGTGGGTACCAGCATTAATAGCTACTGTTACGATCTGGAAAACACAAGCTGCATGGTTCAGGCTTGGCGCAGGGTTCTTACGGTTATTGGAGGCTAAATGCCTGGATGTGATTCATTAGGTGAGTGAGTTCTTGGGAATCCTCATGGGAAGAAGACCCCTAAGGGGAAGGACTGACCCCTTCACAGGTTCTATTCAGTCACTAGCTTCTGCTCACCTCTTTACAAAGACACTGCCAGACAGGGTATGAGGTCTGACAATTAAGTCCGTGAACTTAATTGTTCTACGTGCTACATACCTTATTGCTGGGTATCACTGTGGTCACCTTCAGAGTGCTCCCCTTGAGAAGCTATGTACCAATGCTGGCACCTGGTCTACCCTTCAAAGCAATTCTGGAACTCTTTCTGGAATGGCCATTGCTCAGAGTGGCATGGTGGCAAGTTCGCAAACTTAATTGCATAGTGGTCTGTGAGGGAGTTTTTAGTCAGTAAACAACTGTATTGGAACACTCTATCTACTCATCTGATCTAGCTCCCAGTGACTTTTTCCTTTACCCAAAGACAAAGGAGGAAGCTATCTGGATGACATTCAGGACATCAAGGGTTAACACGACGACAGCACCAATGACCATTCCAGAAAAAGAGTTCCAAAATTGCTTGGAGGGGTGGACCAGGCACCGGTGTGGGTGCACAGCTTACCAAGGGGAATATTTCAAAGGTGACTGTAGTGATACTCAGCAACGTGTATGCAGCACTTTTTCTAAGATGAGTTTGTGAACTTCATTGTTACACCTCATAAGGCGGCTGGTAAACAAGTCCAGTTTTAAATGACCATCCTTGAAGCAAAATCATTTCTCCTTCCATTGTCAAGAGGTGTCACATCTTAAGCTTTGTGCTACAATTTTAATAACAATAATATAAATATTAAAGGATGGCTGGAAACTTCGGCCCAAACACGGAGTTAATTAACACGTTGCCTGGGAATGTAGCAGGGAGAAGAATTACTTCATGTCATCAAGACACAAGTTAATTAACACTGGGTTCTCTCAGACTACTTTTTTTCTCTCTCCTCTTTTAAAATGGAAGAGATTAACAAGCCCAGGCAGCCCCAGCTATATTCTTGAATGTTCTATGAAAATTACAGAGATAGAGAGAAGCTCTCCTGACCCTACCTGATCTGCACTTCATTTAATAAGATTCAAGTGATTTGACAGGGATGTAGGCTGGAAGCCCACTGGGAATCATTCACTCATCTGCTTTCTGCAGTGACTTGGCAAACTGATTACTGACCAAAACCAGGTCTCTATTTATCCCTGTCCTATTTTCTTGTGACTTCAAAATAAAAGAACAAAAATATAATCATGATCATTGCAAATGACCACATTTCTCAAAATTACCAAATATGCAAGGACTGTATGAAGGAATTTAGGGAAAAAAAGGGGGGATGGGGAGGGTATTCTATCAGTCTCTGGGTAAACAGATAAGCTTCCTTCACTACTGAATTGCCAGCATTTTTTTTTTCAATGTAAGACACTCTGAGGGCAGGTATGGGAGGGTGAGCTGGCCTGGCAGCCAAAGGCACTGAAGTCTAAACAAGCGTCCACCGGTTGGGTGGTCCTCTGCCACAAGAAGATGGCAAAAAAACTGACAGCTGCACAGCTGGGCAAATCTGACGGTACAGGACACAGAGTTACTGCCCTAGTGGCTAATATAAAACTAGGAATGCCAGCACATTACAGGCAAAGGCACCCGTTGAGTGCCTGAAAATCTAGACAGCTGGCAGGATGACCCAAAGCATCAGAGAGGGATGCCCTCAGCTGGAGTCTCACCTGGTGTTAGGGAGTTCCTATTTCATCCCTCCATGCTTTCTATCTCTTGCTCATTCAATAGGAAAAGGCCTGCTGACATAGTCAGGAGGGTTAGCTATAACGGCAGCCAGCCTCTATTTGATACCGTGTACTTGCATTATCCCATCTAATCCTCACCCTCCCCTTAGAAGTTTCTGTCATTTGCTGGCATCAAGTTGCCCCCTAATGGCAGTCCCCTCCAGAGTGGAACAACTCCCTGCCTGGTCGTTGTGGATTGGGCCGTTGTGATCCACGGGGTTCTCACTGGCTGGTTTTTGGAAGTAGCTCACTGTGTCTTTCTTCCTAGTCCATCTTAGTCTGGAAGCTCATCTAAAACCTGTGCAGCATCACGACAACACACAAGTCTGTACTGACAGACAGGTGCTGGCCGCGGGAACTGAATCTGAGTCTCCCACTGACCCATCACTGCCCTCTCACCTTGGAAGTAGGTTACTATTAGCGTCCCCATCTTTCAGACATGGAAATAGAGGATTAGGAGGTTAAGTAACTTGCCCAAGGTCACAGAGCTACAAAGGAATGGTGGTGGAACTCAAAACTACAAGGACTGTCAATTAAGTTTGTGAACTCATCCTAGAAAAAGTGCTACATACCTCACCGCCGAATATCACTATGGTCACCTTCAAAGTACTCCCCTTGGGAAGCTAGGCACCAAAGCCAGTACCTAATCCACCCTACAAAGCAACTTTGGAACTTTTTCTGAAATGGCCATCAGAGCTGTTATCATATTATCTCTGATATCTTGAATGTCATCAAAATGTCTTTCTTTCAATATTTCCTCTATCTGCAGGTAAAGAAAAAAGTCACTGGAGGCCAGATCAGATGAGTAGGGAGTGTTACAATACAGTTATTTGTTTACTGGCTAAAAACTCCCTCACAGACAACTATACAACTAAGTTCTTGAACTCGCCACTGTGCCACCATGCACAATGGCCATTCCAGAAAGAGTTGCAAAACTGCTTTAAAGGGTGGACTAGGTGCTGGCATTGGTGTGCAGCTTCCTAAGGGGAGTACTTTGAAGTGACCACAGTGATATTCAGCAATGACGTATGTTGCACTTAGAACAACTAAGTTCATGGACTTAATGGTCAGACCTCGTACAACGGACCCCTGGATCTTTGCCCTTAGCCACATTCCAAACTGTCTTTCTACAAGCAGTCACATGATTGAAGCTCCATAGAGAAGGTATGCTTTCCATTCTTAAATTTCTCATTCTGTAACATAGGAGTCACACAAAACAACATTTATAACCTCTATGTATGTTTTGAAACTCCCAAAGAACTCATCCCAAATATATAAAATATTCATAGTTGCCATGATGCCCAACTTTCTTCTTCTGTTTGCTCTTCAGAGGTAAACACTATTCTGAATTCTGTATTTATCAGTCTCTTGTTATCTAACAAGGAGCCTTGGTGGCGCTGTGGTTAAGTGCTCAGCTACTAACCGAAAGGTCAGCAGTTTGAACCCATTTTTGGCCCCATGAGAAAAAATGTGACAGTTTACTTCCATAAACACTGTACAACCTTGGAAATCCTACATGGCTCTGCTGTGTCCTATAGCATTGCTATAAGTCAGAATAAACTCATCTGTAATAGGTTTGGTTTGCCTTAAAAAAATTGAGTAACTACAGACAAACACATCCCTGGGAATATGCTTCTCAAACAGGAAATGCCAAATGCTTCTCTGCATGGGGCAGCTGAGACTCAGCCTTGGCAGCCTGACCTCATTCTGGCAGCATGATAGCTCTGTGGCAGGAGCTGGAGGAGCTACATCCAGAGACAGGTGTCTGTGGACAACCTAGCTCCCTTCCGGGGCCCCCAGAGGCCAAGAGGGAAAGATGAGATACCTGAGATAGTCTCTGCGGCACAGCTTCCGGCCCAGCTTGTAGTAGAGGCGGCGCCCTACCTCGCCCAGCCGGCACCCACAGAGGTCACAGCTGAGGCAGTCCTCATGCCAGTACTGGTCGATGGCCTTCAGGAAGTAGCGGTCCCCAATGTTCTGCTGGCAGCCGCCACATGTCAGCAGGGATGGGGGGATCTGCAGCACCTCGTCCACTGGCTCCCTGGAAAGGAAGCCAGGCATTAGGGACAACCTCATCTTGGGGAGATGGGTGCTGGGCATAGAGAATCGCTCTGAAGCCAACAGGTCCGTGGCAGAGCTGACATAATGGGAATCTCACTTGATTGCCTTTTGGTGACATATGGAGAAGGGACAAGTCAGCTATCTCCAGGCCAGACTGCAGAGGGACCCAGCCAGCATTAACAGGACAGCAGCGTGCTAAACTAGACGCCCTCGGTCCTATACAGAGTGAGCACAGGGCACCAAATGTGAGACAGCTGCAGGTGGTACTGTGGCCCTACCACAGCCCAGCACCTTTCGTGGCAAGCTGGTCTCCTGTTCCCCATTCTCCGTGCCTGCTCTCCCCTGTCTTCACAATTCTCCCTGTTTCCCTCCTCCCGGACCCAGGCCCCAGGGGCACGGCCTAACCCCGGATGAGGCATTTGGTACTAAACAAACTGCATGCTACCTGACCACCACCTACCTAGAGTGCTGAGCACCCACAAATTTCTGTTGGAAGCTATGTGAAATCCCTACTCCATGTCCTTCCTAGTTGCACAAAAGCAGATGTAAAGGAAAAACAAGCAAGTAATAAAAAAAATTACTTTAGGCTGCCTTCTCTTTCAAAATAAAAATTCCATCATGGCGTAATAGAAATTCTCCTTTTATTTTTTCCAGACATTTCTTATCTCATTCTTCTTACTGAATGACTCCTTGGAGACAAATCCAAGATGTTAAGGGTCACTGCCATTTTTCCAAAAGAGATCAAATATACCTTTCTTTCCTTACATGAAAATTTTTACAACTGCCAGATGAAAAATATGGATGATGCTGACTTAGTATGCAAAACTGGGGAGAGAGGCAGAGAGCAGTTTAAAGAGAGTGGAAGGTAATTCAACAGATGTCTAGAATCTCAATCTAGGCAATTCTGTAATAACAAACCTGTGACACGTGTTCTTTCATTAAAGACGTGGACAACAGCGTGTTCTGTATACTTTGCTTAGCAAGAATCAGAATACTTTTGTTTTACATTTTAAAACAACTCATGTAAAAATAAAATAAAAGGAGTGGAAAGAATGATTCTAGTGCTAAATGGGACACAGAAAAAGTCTAGTATCTGTTGATTTATAATTAACAAGCACTCTTTGGAACCTTCCTCAAACATGAAGCTATTTATTTATTTATTTAAACACCTATTTTTTTTTTTTTTTAAATGGACCTGCTTCCAACTATAAAATTCCCCAAAGCAGTCTACCCCTGGTTACCTTGGAGGTGGGGGGTATAAACTTGTCTTCTATTTATGACTAACACCTACTTAACCTGATGACCTAGCATCCTAATTGGTTTGGGCCCACAGAACTCAGCACTCATCCAACTTAGGGACAATGAGACTCAGGGTCCCTTTGTTTATAATACCTCTTGACAACCTCAGGTGACTGTCAGGTGAAGTGCACACTTCCCTACAAACACTGAGGGGATGCTAAAACCCTCTTTTTTGTGGCTAAACAATGTGTTTGGTAGACTATCTCCCATTAGAACAAGGAAATGTGAAATTTAAGTCATTAAAAAAAAAATTGAGACCTTAAATAGTTGTAAGAATTCACTGAAACCTCACTTCTTTTTTTTTTTATTCCTACAGATTTACATCAGGACTTCCATTCTCCCTTCTGAAAAATATCATCCTTGCCATTTGCAGCGCATCAGCTCAGAACTGCATCACACACCTCCTTCCACAGGCCATGCTCTTACTTGGGACTTTCAAAATGCTCCCTGCACTGTCACCATGCTGAATGCCCCAGTGCTCACGCTGCCAACCAACTGGGAAAGAAGAGAATTTGGACTTAGCTTGTGCAAAACTGTCTGGAATTTAAAATGCACGGTTCCTGTTACTCATGGGAGGGTAGGAGGAGCCACTAATTGCATTGTAGAGGAAATCTCTTAAGTTTGTGAATTCTGGCTGTCTTTCTGTCTAAATGTTTCGTGTGCATAAGCCTATGCAAGTCTCTGTTGATAATATGGAGTTGCTGGTTCTAAGCCCCTAGACGGCCTTGAGTAAGTACACAAAAGATATCTAGGAGAGTGGCCCACAGCAGAAATGTTAAGCAAAAGAATTATCCCGATGGCCGAAGACAGGAAACGAAGAGAGAAGGTATTAGTTCCATCTATCTTTCTATAATTAATGATAACGTCACATTATCCTTGGCAGAGGTTGCAAGCAATAAGTGAGCAGGATGTACTCTTAATATTTTATATTCTCCTAGAAGCCTGGTAGTTTAGTGGTTAAGAGTTATGGCTGCTAACCAAAAGGTTGGCAGTTCAAATCCACGACGTACTCCTTGGAAACCCTATGGATTCTGACTCTCTCCCACAGGGTCACTGTGAGTCAGAAGTGAATCAACAGCAATGGGTTTGGTTTGGGTTTTCTTAATTCTCCTAGAGCCAGCCTGAAAATTGTACCTGAATATTACTTCAGCCTAGATTTCTAAGATAATGTATCATCAATATGTGAAATTGATTAAAAAAAAAAGCCTGCAATTCCTTAACTAGCTGTCTACCTTCGGTGACAGCTCATCTCACTGGGCAAATGGGAAGCAAACGATGGACAAGGTTAGCATCCTTCAGTGGGTGCCTGCTACGATACAAGTTTAGGATGCTTTGATTTTCTGAGTGAAAAAGAAAAAAAAAACTTTGAAGAGAATAAACTTCCTTTAGGGAACTGAAACCTCCAGATTTATCTTGTAATAAAAGGATTAGTGACTCAGTTCTGCTGATGGAAAGGGTATTAGGCACCAATTCATCCAATTCACTTTCTGATTGTATTGCTATGGTCTTGCCCAGTCTCTGAAAGCTCAGGGCTAAATTGTAATTCTGGGCTGGTAAGAAAGTGAGCAAACCATCCTTGAAACTCATTGTTTGCATAGTTATAGACTTTAAAATACAGGAATGTTATTTTTCTCCAGAGAACTTGTTTAAGGAGGTTGAGTCTTTTGTGAACACAAAGGTAGCGCCTTATAGAACTGGTGTCCTATCCTTCAAGATTGAAGAGTGATGTTTATATTCTTGTTCCAACAAGAGGCACTTCCTGTGTTTTATGAGAACACACTGAGCTTTTATGTCGGTAACTGAGGGTAAAACCCAGGTAAATAAACACCATGGAGGGCTGAAATCGGAGGGGGGAGACTTCAAGAGGGAAAGCACTATTCTTTTAAGGCAGGAAAAGAAAAGAAAACCATACAAAACAAATGCCTCTTAAAAGCACAAATGGACAAGTCATTAACCAGCTCCTTTGGTCTGTGTAACAAATCCCTTCAAAGGATTAGCCTGGGACTTCAAAGGAATAAAAATTCTCAAAACCAGACAGCTAATGAATCTTAAAAGAGCATTTGTATTGAAGGGAACACCGTATTTTAAGTAACACCTAATGTGTTCTTTAAACCTAGAATGGGGTTGAGCGTCCTGGTTAGAAGTGGGGAACATTCCAAACTGGTAGGAGGATCTCAAAACAGCTGTGACAGATACTCACTAGAGCCCTGGTTCTCTGATTCCAAATGTATTTGAAACTACCCTGAATCTCGCCAGAAAAATTCCCTTGGACAAAATGGTGCACTGATTTTGAAGGTTCACAGACCTCTGTCCGTAGACTTGGGGATAGGGGTTATCTGTACCCAGATTAACTCCGGATTTGGCGGCTCTAGAGGTCTCTGGAGGCCAGAGCGAGCTTCTAGCTGGATGGTCCGGACCCCTCACCTGCGGGGCCACCGGCACTGCTGCCATTCCACCTGTGGACCTGCAAGGGGCTGTCAAGGATCCCGGAGACCCCACGTGTAATACCCTTCTTTTCAGGATCATAAGGACAAAGAGGAAAGCGGCTGGGAATGGGCCAGAGGTGAGAAGGGAATAAAGCCAAGCGTGAACACTCTCCTGACTGCACCTGCGTCCCTGCAGTCTCCCCCACTGTGCCTACTTTTGTGCAAACTTTCTGGCTCGAAGTCGCTTTAGAGAGAGTCCCAGGCAGCAGGAGGGGTCCGAGGAGGTGCCAGGCCACTTCCCTCTCCCCACAGCCCTCTGCCCAGTCCCTCTCCCATGGTCCCAGGAGCCACATCGTGAGGAAAGGGGAGCCTTGCGCAAGGAAGAGGGAGTCAAGGGCACACTGCGGGCTCCCACCTGGAGCCCTCTGGTGGGCTCTCCGCACCACCCTGCCGCCCTGGGGCGCGAGGCCGTGGACACCATGGGTGACAGAGACAGGAGCGCCACACTTACTCAGATGGGTCCAGGCTCTTCCTTTCGATGGCCGAGGACATTGGGGAGGGAGGTGGCGTGCCGGGTGGCGGGGGCGCTCCCTTTGTGGCGCGGGGCTGGCTTGCTGCCGGGGCTCGGACCCCTTCAGGTGCTCGGACGCCACCGCTGCCGCTCTTGCGCCTCCTCTTGCTCCGGCGCTCCAGAGGCGAGCTCGCCCCTCCGCGCTCAAGGACAGTCACCGCACTCCCTTCAAACGCCAAAGAGAGAGAGCGAATCACCGGGCTGCGGGCGCGCCGCGGCCGACGATGGGGCCGGGGCGCGCAGCCTGGCCCCGGGCGGCTGCAGCTGCAGCTGCTGCTCAGGACTTAACCTTCCATCCCGGTCCCAGTGCCGCCGCCACAGCCGCCGCCGCCCGGTGCCGCTCGCGCGCTGTCGCCGGCTCCAAGCCGCCCGCGGGGATCGTGCGCGCCGCTTGGTACCCAGTGCCCCTCGCACCTTCCGCCCGGGTCTCTGCGCTCAGCTCGCCGCCAAGGGCCAGGACTAACGGGGGAGGAAGGGGGGGCAGGGGGCGGGTAGGGGCAGTGCGTCTCCCCCGCTCCCCCAGCCGGGCTCCCTCCTTGCTGAGGAAGGTCTATTTTCGCTTAGCTTCCCTCGGTCTCTGGTTTCATTTCCTTTTTCCTGATCACGATTCAAATACAATAGAAGGAAATCACATTTAAAGAGACAGCTGCCCAGTTGCCCCCCCCTCCCTTCTTTTCTTCTCTGTCTTTTTTTTTTAAACGGGGCTCCGGAGGATTAGCAATACAAACAGCAGCAGCAGCAGGACTGACTTGGCTTCTTAAAGGGCCCAGCGTAGAGGATCCGGAGAGTCACTTCAGGGACACCTCTCCTTGGAGAGGACACTGGGCTGCCTTGAAATCTTTAGAGCATCACCTCTTTCATGTTTCTCTTCTGGCTTGACTAAAACTAAAGTAAACCAGAGGGCAGCTCAAGGAAGAAATAAAAAGCAAGCCTGTGAAATAAGCACATACAGAAACGCCAGCGTTCAGGGTGGCTTTTGTGCCTGTCGAGGGTGCGAGGTCCCAGGTCCACTGACGCAGCGTGCAGGGGTGCCCTGGACAGCGCGGCTCTGCTGGCTGTGGGCTGGGGTCTGCGTCCGCGCTCCACACAGGCAACTCGAGCTGTGCCAGCAGGGACCGCACCGACTGGGTACGCCTGAGCGTGCCACGGGTAGCTAATCCCAGAGGGAGGGACCACGCTGGTCCAGGTCCCCTCTCCATCTGCTGGAGGCAGAATTCCCTCCCTCAGCATCTTTCCAAAGGCAGCTGAGGCGGACGCCTGTGGTTTAACTGGCCCTCTGCAAAGTGCCAGTAAGTAATCTGTACAGAGAAAGCGCTTTTCCAATGACTAACAGTAACAGGGAGCTCATTTTACCCGAGGCTGGAGAAGGGTTAAGCCCTGTTTGATACTCTGGTTCAGATCCCCACCCCCCCCCCCCAACCTCCAATGCAAGGTCTAGAAAGAGTGAGGAATGTAGCAGGAGGGGGACCAAAGGAGTCTGCCTTCTGTGGAGAACAACGTTGGTTCCCTTGGGCCTCAGACTTTCTTGGAAATGTCTATATTCAAAGTGATCAGAGACCTATTTGTACCTGATGCGATGATGTCAGTTATAACCCCCAAACATCCAAACCAGTTGGGTTGGAGTAGATTCTGAGAACTGGCTCTATAGGGTTTTCAAACTGCCATCATTCAGAAGCAGATTGCCAGCCCTTTTTTCCAACACTGGGTGGGTTTCAGCCACCAACCTTTAGGTTAGTTGCCTAGTGCCTAACATTCTGCATCACCCAGGTCGCCCATGCCAGCCGTAAGTCTTATAAAAAGGAAACTATCAAGTAGTTTCAGAATGTATAATTTTATTTACAAAGTCTGGATCACAGTCATAGGCATTATATTAAGGGGCTTGGATGAGTTCACCTTGAAAAGCTGTGGTCCAAGCCAGAAATGAATGTTTTGGAGGCTTCCTTTTCCCTCTTCGGAAACAAATTCTCATTGACTTTTCAGGACTATAACTAGAATTTCTAATTTCTGCATTACTCTTGTCATTTTTCATCTTCACCTCCCATGCCTTGGGTTCCTACATGAAGGCAATTAAAATCTGGGTGTATGTGTGTGCGCATGCGTGTGTGCGTGTGCTAAAGGAAGTCGAAAGGGCGGTTTTCAGACCAAGTCAAGGCCCTCAGTGTATGAAGATATTCTCCCGATCAGATTCTTGCCTTTTTTTACTAAAGCAAAAATTTATTCCCTTTTTGGTGTTCAAATGTACTTTCTTTCAGAAAGGTAACTTTTTATGGTAACAGTAAATTATAGTTTAGTTTTATTTTTTCATTGTACTTTAGATGAAGGTGTGTAGAACAAAACAGCCTCTCACGGAACCATCAGTAAACGTACTGTTTTCCGACATTGTCTAGCTCCCCGTGACATGTCAACACTCCCTGTTACCAGCTTCTCTATCCTCTCCTGCCTTCCAGTCTCTGCCTCTTGGCGGGTGTGTCCCTTGAACAGACCCTTGTTTTTAACTCAAAAAAAGAAAGTCGCTAAAATTTTTCAGCAGGCCTACACTAAGTGATAAGTATGTAACCTACGACTCTACAATCAGGAATTAAAAACAAACATCTAGGTTGTGATTAGCACTTTGCCTATTTATAACCAGTCAGTGCGGTCACTGACTGTGGAGATTCAGGAATGAGCCTGAGGTTGATTGATGTAGGCTCTTACTTCTCGGTTAGCACAACTAGGAAAGTTACTTAGTACAAGGAGGCACTACAGGGTAGTGGCTCAGAGGGCAAAATCTGGAGCCAGGCTGCCTGGGTTCCCATGCCTCATTTATCAGCTGTGTGAATCTGAGCTGGAAAACTTGGTGGCATAGTGGTTAAGTGCTACAGCTGCTAACCAAAACGTAGGCAGTTCAAATTCACCTGGTGCTCCTTGGAAACTCTATGGGTTAGTTCTGCTTTGTCCTCTAGGGTCACTATGAGTTGGAATTGACTCGATGGCCATGGGTTTATTATTTTTTTATCCTCATCTGTAAAATGGGGATAACAGAACCTACTGCATAGGTTGTTTTGAAGGTTAAATGAGCTAAGGCATGCAAAGCATGGTACAGAGATTTGACAAGGGGTAGGAGTGCTAACAGAATCCCCTCATGACAAAGATTAAATGAACGATGCGATTAAATGCATGGAAAGCACCTGGCATATATTCAGTGCTTATAAATGGCAGTTGCTATGCTTTATGCTGGAACAAAGAGCAAACCCTAGTGGTACAGTGGTTATAAGCTACGACCATGAACCAAAAGGTCAGCAGTTCAAATTCACCAAGTGCTCCTTAGGTGAAGCACCTTGTGAGTTCTACTCTGTCCTTTGAGGTTGCTATGAGTTGGAATTGATGGCAACAAGTTTGGATTTGGATTCCATATTGTGAGAGCAAGAGACTTTATCGAGCAAATTTAGATAAGAGTCTGAAATTAACTTAAAAGTGACATGAAGTTTAGAAGAAGAATTTGTCACTCCTCCCCCCTCCCCTGAAAAAAACTAGCATTTATTTTTAAACAGCAAACAGATCAGGCTTCTTTCATCACAAGTCCTAATTGCTCCTAAATGAAACCACTTTCTGTTTAATATTCGTCATCTTGGTGCCTAGATATATTTGCTTTAATTAAATCTGGTATGTCGCTACCTTCCTTGCTGCAGTTCTGCATGGAGCTGAAATCAGTTGTTAAAATAAATACATCCTTGGGTTCCAGGAGGTAACTTCAGAACAGCCTCTTTTTTCTTAGTGATATGTTTCTGCTTTGACCTAACTTATGTGAAGAAAACGAGAGTATTGCATATGACTTTGGGTCAGTTTCTTATCTTTCACAGCTCTTTGGGGAGAATTTCCTTAGAGAAGGTGAATATTTGAAATGGTATCTGAAGATTTCAATTTCACACACAGTGGCTGTCAGAAATAACTACCTACCAGTGGGATTTCATTTCTATTCAACGGTCAATTAAACCACTCAAATTTAAGTTTAACATTTAGATCCAAGTCGCAAAATGTGTTTTTATTATGAATAATTTTAAAGCAAACATGACCTTAAAATCATATTCTCCCATAGCAACTGGGGTGGACTTGGTAACAGAGAAGTGATTCTGAACATGCAAAATGGTTCTTGAGAATTGGGGAAATTTGAACTTGACCCCTGCCCAGTGAGACTGAAATGTAATTCCCTTCCGCCTCTCCCTCACCCCCTGTGGATCTTAAATACTCTCAAATTTAGACATTTCCCAAGGTTTCTTTACTGAACCTGAATGTCAAAAGACTGAATCAGTCTGCGTGATGAACTTGGTCTCTGGGGAGGTCATTTTTCCCTGTCCGCATTTCTTGTTCTTTTTTGCTTGTCACATTTACTATTGTTTTCTAGGGAATGGGCACCATTTTCAGGTGATGAAGGCTACCTTCCTGTCCTGCAAATGGACATCTGGTAGAAATGAGAATGCAAATATCATCAAGCAAATGCCACAGATGACATTTTTGTTCCCAACAATTAGGAGCCAAGTTCCAACATACCTGTCATATGCCTGTCAGTTGTGGTATTTGCATAGAGAAACAAAAATAGAGATTTATTTTAATATGACTTTTGGCTCCCATGCAAAATTCTTTCCACTGTTCCATTGTCACAGGCATCTGACTCCCAAACTCCTTTTAGAACATTTCAGGGCCCGTTGATGGACATCTTTTCACAGAATTTTAAGGTTATCAGTGACCTCAGGGATAAACAAATCAGGTTTCCCATAAAGTATGAAGAGCGCCCCCCACGCCCCCAAAAATACTTAAAAAAAACCTCCTAGGAGCTGAGTCTTAGGAGAAGAAGCAGAGACATATTTGCAGCTGTTTATCAGCTGTGTTTTGAGGCAGTGACTCCACCTCTTTGAACTTCAGTTTCTGTATCTGCCAAATGGAAGCAGTAGTGACACTCAGCAGGGTTGGGACCAGGCTCCCCACTTGCCTCACCCCAGTCCCAGTCCTGCTCAGCTCATAGGAGGATTCAACGGATAATACTTTGCACAGGGCTGGTGAGTCATAAATGCTCAGAAATGACAGCTGTTGTTGCCCTGTCTTTTAGAGGCAATCACCTCTATATCAGGAAGCAACAATCTCCCAATCAATCAGGCGGGGCCGAGGTGCTATACACAAAGAGGGGAAGCATGCCTAAAGCCACAGGCTTAGGGAGCCCCACTTCTCTGCACTCTAAATGTAGTGCTGTGCTCTTGTTGCCACTGATTGGCAATTGACAGAATCCCTGGGCAGGGCAAACAGTTAAAGCACCAGGCTGTGAACCAAAAGGCTGGCAGTTCTAGTCCATCCAACAGAGGTGCCTCAGAAGAAAACCCTGGTAATCTATGGCCAAAAAATCAGCGCTCACAATGAAAACCCTCTGGAGCATTTCCATTCTGACACTCGTAGAGTTGTCATAAGTTGGAATCAACTGGACGGCAAATGTGTTCTTTCTTCCTTTATTCCTGACGCCTTGGCTTTTTTGGCTTGCTTCCTTTACTATACTGTCTTTTCCCGCCACATCCCTGAATTTATTTATTGAATTTTCTCCCTTCTCACAACTTCTAAACTACCCCTGACAACTAAGAGATGAAAATCCAGTGCTGAAGCAACTGCCCTGCGGAGGTCCGCCATCAGCCTTGTAGACAAAGTCACGAGCTCCTGCAAATGACGGGCTGAAGCATCTCACCTGTGACATGTTTTTTAGCCTACTGTCCTTGATATTAATTGGCTTCCTAATCAAATTTTCTTCAAAAAGATACCCCCTCCTCTCCTGGCACAAGGATCAGGGGAGATGCCTTCTGAGAGGGGCCCTTTACTACCCCCTTGGTCTGTGAGATAATATTGGGAAAACCTGTACAGGAATCTCTGGAGAAAGAGCTCAGAGGAATGATTTCTAACACAGCCAGCTTTGAGAGCAACGAGGCCGGCCCAACCCCTGCTGACTTCCCCCAACTGCACATCCCCACCCATGTGAAAGGAATTGTCCTCTTTAGAACAGCTTGAGAAGGACATAGGGTGGGGGACGGTAGATGTTTACTATCCCCGCAGGAGGAGATAAAGAGCAAAGTAGGAACAAATAGAGATCATAAACTTTAGACCCTTCCTCGTGAACCTTTTAACCTTGAGGTATAAGTAGGGCTGATTGAGCTCGAGGCATCCTTAGGCCATTATCTAAAAAGCTTTGACAGTTAAAAGGATCACCAGGTTTCAGTTAACTGATAGCTCATGTGGCAGGGTAAAAAATTACATCACCACGAGGATTTTCGTTTCAAATTTGCCAACCACGAGGTTTTTGTTTTTGAATTAGCCAATAGATTGTATGGTCAGTGGGCAGGGTAAAATTCACGTCACTCTTACTATAAAAACAATAAAGACAGACAGCCTTCTCTCTTGCTCTCTGGGTCGGGCTGCCTTAAACCAGAAAAGTCTTTTCTGTCTCCTTGATTCATTTCCCGCCGCGCCTCTCCCTCCCTCCGTGCGGGACCCTACAAAGTGTTGGGACCGGCTCCCGGCACTGCCCCAAATTTCACAGTTCTACATGGAGTTCATAAGAGATGCTCATAGCTTCCTCCAGTGGAGGGACCTTTAGACATCTGAGGTCCTAGCTCCCACCTTGGAGCCTTGGGGGTGTCAAAGTGCCTCCCCAGCAGGCTTCCTCCAGCTCTGCTCCAGCTATAGCAGCTCTGCCTTGGTTGACCTTGGCTTGTGGATTAACCTCTCTGCACTTCAGTGTATGTCTGTGCAATGGGGGCGTTCAGAGTAACTATCTCACAGAGCTGTTAAAGGACTCTGGATTAAAACATAGAAGGTGCTTGCAAAGAAGACTCACACCCAGTAAACTTCTGTGGAAGATTTCACTTGTATTAGAAGATTCTAGCTTTAGAATATTGGAAACTCCATCGATAAGTCTAACCCTTTGTTTGATGGACAAGGTAAACACAGAATCAATAGCATCCTTCCCCCCCGCCTCCTCTATCACCCTCAAGCCCTCCGGTGACCTCTGTTGGATACTGGACTGTTATGGGTTGATTTGTGTCCACAAAAAGGTACGTTTTAAGTTCTAATCCCTGGTACTTGTGAATGTGAACTTATTTGGAAATAGCATCTCTATGGATGTATTTAGTTAACATGAGATTATACTGGAGTAGGGTGGGTCCCAATCCCAAGTAATCACTGTCTTTATCAAAAGAGAAGAGACCCAGAGAGACAAAGAGGGAAGAAGGTCATGTGATGAGAAGGCAGAGATTGAAGTGATAGATCTACAAGCTGGGGAACGCCGAGAAGTGCGGAAAACCACCAGAAGCTAGGAGAGAGCAGGGAGCAGCCTCGCAGACCCTGCAGAGGGAGCTAACCTGGAGCTGAGACTTCCAGCTTCCATAACTGTCAGAAGACACACTTCTGTTGTCTTGAGCCATCCAGTGTGTGGTACTTGGTTACAGCAACACTAGGAATCTAACACGTGGACCCTGAACTTATCTGTCACTCCGAGTTCAAGGAGGGGATCGGGATGGCGGCAGCTGGCTCACTGAGCTGTCATTGAGCTCTTTGTTCCTACAGTTGTCTCCTCTCCTTCGGCACTCCCAGGCAGCCTGCCTGAGTGGCGTACTGCAGTGCCTGGGACCCTGGAGTAGCACAGTGGAGTTGTTACGCATTATTGTAGCCTAGGAGACCAGCACCTTCTGACCTCTGCTATCCCTCTCACTTTTGTCCATCACCCTCCCTCATGCTGTTGGCTTGAGCCACACTGGCCTGTCTCCTAGTCCTCAGAGCAAACCAAGCCAACTCCTACCTGAGCACTTTTGCACTTGCTTGTTCCTCTGCCTAGGATGATCTTCCTCTAGACCACGCGATGGCTGTCATGTACTTTATTCCAGTGTCTGTTCACATGTTTCGTCCTCAGAAGGGCCTTTTAAAATCCCACTCCCCATCACCCTCTTTCCCTTTATCCTGTTTTACTTTGCTTCCTAATAGCATTGCTATTTCCACTGTGGTGCTGTTAGGTGCTGTTGAGTCAATGTACAACGGACTGCTAACCCATGTGACAGACTAGAACTGCTCCATCTGGTTTTCTTGGCTGGCAAATTTACAGGAGCAGATGGCCAGGTCGCTCTCGCACAGAGCTGCTGGGTAGGTTCCGACCACCAAGCTTTTGACGGAGCAGCTGAGTGTTTAGTTATTGTGCCACCACCCACAACCTGTTGCTGTCCACTCTGACTCATAGTGAACTTATAGAACACAGTACAATTGCCCCATAGTGTTTCAGAGGAGCGGCTGATGGATTCAGACTGCTGACCTTTTGGTTAGCAGCTGTAGCTCTTAACCGTTGTGTTACCAATTTTGGGGGATTTTAGAGTCAGCCTTTCTTCCCTATAAAATGTAAGCTCCATAAAGGCAGAAACTCTTTATGACATGTTCCCAGTGGTGTCTTCAGCACCTAGAATATGACTAGCATGTGGTTGGCCCTCAGTGAATGTTTGTGGAGAGAATGACTTTACAGACAGCAGTGTTGTCCCCTTGGCCAAAACATGTTGCCCTACCCTCTCTGGGTCAAAGTTTTGAGGGAATGTGAAGGTCTTTTGCTTCTCTTCAACATCAGTTTTGGGAAAAGAACAAGAGCCTAGATATTATTCAGATCCTGTCCCAAGATTTTGGTTTGGGAAAGAGGTCAGGTTCTTGGTTCCCAGGAAATTCCAATATAGGTGGCATCAGGAAGCAAGGTCCCCTCCCATGCAAGGAGATACGGCTGCAGTAGACCAACATATAGAACACTGTCAGTCACACAGGTAAAGCACAGGGGTCAGAGATGGACAGGCTAGTGTTTGAGTCCTGGCTCCTTTCAACCAGTTACCCTCAATCAGTCCCTGACTGGTGATGGTTCTATGTATGTCAGGACAGCACTGTGCTCTGCAGGTTTTCAATGGCTGATTTTTTGGAAGTAGATCACCAGGCCTTTCTTCTGAGGCACCTCTGTGTAGATGCATACATCTGACCTTTTGGTTGGCAGGAAAGCACATTAACTGTTTGCACCACCTTATGTGGTTTTAGGCAAATTATTTAACAGCTCTGAGCCTCAATTCTATCAAGTGTAAAATGAGGATAATAATAGTCCCTTACAGAGCTGTAGGAGTAAAATGTGATCACGCATGCAAAATGTTTCACACACTGATGGGCATAAAGTAAGTGTTCAAAGGATAGCAGTTATTAGCAGAATTAATTAAGCAAAGAGAAACTCAGAGGATGGTTGCGCGGCAGGGCACGCGTTCCTTGGCCAGACATAGGTGGATAATCAGAACTGTGTCTCACTGAGGGGTCGCAGGGTGGAGTCCATTGCTTGCCTAGGGTGGGGGCCCTCTTGCCTTACCTTACCTGCTCTGGTGACCCCCACAGGGCAGGTGGGTTAGGATCACTGAGGTCTGGCCTAGTCTCACGCTCAGAAAGGTAATGTAAGGAGATGGTGCCAGGAGTCTGGTTTCCAAGGAGCACCTGGTAGCTTCGAACTGCCAGTCTGACGCACTGTACCCCAGACAGGGTTTCTGTTGGAGGAAGGAGGGGTGAGGAGCCAGGCCATGGCTGGGGAAGCTGTGTTCCACCTCTGATGCCTAGCTGGGGTCTCTGAGCCCATCAGTGACCCTCCTGATGACTTGTCCCTACTGTCTCTCTCTGTTTCTGTATCTCCCTAAACTATAGAGAACAACTGGAAAGACAGATGGAATCTTGTATATGATGCAGTCTTAGTTGTCTAGTGCTGCTATAACAGAAATACCACAGGTGGGAGACTTTAACAAACAGAAATTTATTCTGACATAGGTTAAGAGGCTAAAAGTCTGAATTCAGGATGCTAGCTCTGGGGGAAGGCTTTCTCTGTCTACTTAGGGGAAGGTCCTTGTTTCCTTTCAGCATTTTTGGCCTGGATGGTATGCCTTAGAGAGCTCCATATGTCTCGGCATCAATCTTCCCTTGGGTCTCAGTGGTTCTCGATTCAGAGACCCTAGGTCCAAAGTATATGCTCTCAGCAATTCTTTCTTGGCAGTGGTGAGGTTCTTATCCTCTCTGCTCATTTGTCTGTCTTTTTATCTATTGTAAGATAAAAGGTATGACTCAAGTCAGGGTGTGAAGGGTATGACTTTAGGAAGGGTGGTGGCTTGAGTCATACCCTCCTGTAAGGCTGGGACTTCAGATGTACCGTACATTGATCCTGCCTCATTAACATAGCCAAAAGCCAACTGCCGTTAACATATGTATTTTTAAAAAACCAAACCCACTGTATTTGAGTTGATTCCAACTCATAGAGACCCTATAGGACAGGGTAGAACTGCTCCATAGAGTTTCCAAGGAGCACCTGGTAGATTCAAACTGCCAACCTTTTGGTTAGAAGCTGTAGCTCTCAGCCACTAAGCCACCAGGGTTTCCCATCAAGATACAGAGAATAGCATTTACAATATTCATCGCAAAATAGAGGATAATTACATCAGGTTACAAAAGGAAGGCCAACCACACAATACTGGGAATCCTGGCCTGGCCAAGTTGACACATATGTCTGGGGGGACACACTTCAGTCTATGATAGATGCTTCCTAGAAATATCCACTACTGAGATGTCCTTCAGCAAAATCCAAGGAAAGAGCTGCTGGCTTTTCTCTGCTTCCCATCAGCTGCCCCTCATGTATCTTACTGCCCCTGTTACATCTTACTGTCAGTCTGTATCTGGCACGCTGTCATCCTCCTGCTCAAGAATTTGTAATGGCTCCCTGTTGCCTATGAACAGGAGTTAAGTTGCTTAATGTCTTAAGACCTTCGCTTTTTCATCTGTGTAGAGGAAAGGGATGAGCTAGAAGGTTACGTCTGGTTTACCTGTGTTTCTATCATTCTAGCAGATTAAAGCCAAACTCCCCTAAGCTTCCACTAAAGGTGCCCCATCATCTGGCCCATTCCAACTTTGTATCTCACAACCTTGGAGCCCGAACCCCCTCCTTCAGCTGCTCTCCTCCCTGACATCAAGCAACATACTGGTGCCCACTTCTGCGTGTTGTCTTATTCTGTTCTTTCTGGAGTATCCGCTTGTTTGTGTTTCAAAACTTCAGTGCTAAGATAGTAGAGTTTTGCAGAACAGAGGCTTCAGAGATAAATAAACCTGGTTTCAAGTCTCTGTTTCATAACAGCTACCAGGGCATTTAGGCAAATCTGTGAGCTTCAGTGCTTACAGTGATAAAACAGGGCTGGTGATAAATACAGGGTTAGGAGGAGTAACTGTGCTCATGTATGCTGCAGGCATAGCACTGTGCCTGGCACATAGTACCAAAGAAAAAGCCAAATCTGTCGCCACTGAGTTGATTCCCACTCATGGTGACCCGTAAGACAGAGTAGAACTGTCCCATAGACTTTCCATGGAGAGCCTGATGGATGTGAACTGCTAACCTTTTGGCTAGCAGATGTAGCACTTAACCACTATACCACCAGGCTTTCCAGCACATAGTAGGTGCTCACCAATACTAACGATAGCTTCAGTTAATACAAAATACTACCCTCTCTTCTCTAGCGCTTCATATCCTGCCTGTGAACCAGGACGCAACTCAGGCAACATCTGAGGGCTTCTCTGCCCACTAAAACTTACAGCAGCTGGTCCCATCCTGAGTTCTCCCAGTTCCTGGCTCTATGATCTGGTTAAATGCCTCAATGGACTCTTAACATGTGATGATTCCATGTGCATGCAGCATCTTGCCACCTCAAAACTGCCACATCTTATTGGAGAGGCCATTATTTCATCTTTGCTGATTTCCATGTTGTTTATATAAATCCAAAGACATTTGGAGATACTCAGTGTTATCAGCTGAACTGTGTTCCCCAGAAGATATGATGCAGTCCCAGCCCCCGTACGGTGAATGGGCTGTAAATGGGACTGCGATTTTTTTGGGGGGGGTGGGTGGCAAGAAATAGATCTTTCCTTAGCAAATGTTATCAGAATAACAAAGTCAGGCTGGAGTAGGGGGGTCCTAGCCCTAATCCCGTCTGAGTGGGGTCTTATAAAAGACAACAGACACAGAAGTACAGTCACACACAGGGAGGCCACACATGAGGACCCCTCTGCAAGCCGACGAACGCCAAGGATCACCAACGGCCACCAGAGCTTGGAGGGAGGCATGGAACACTTCCTCTCTCAAAGTCCCCTGAAGAAAGTCCCATGGTTGAGATCCCCATGTGGATCTCTAAACCCCAGAACTGTGAGAAAGTAAATTTTTGTTCTTTACAGTCATCCACTCTGTAGTATTTTGCTAGGGTGGTGCTAAAACATGGAAACACTTACAATTCCTTTTGCACTGAAACCTTCACATACCAAATCCGTGCCATCAGTCACAGGATCAATCAGCTCAACTCCTAGATTCACACTGACCTGTGCAGGGAAGATCTTTATATTGATGAGGTCACCTATTTGGGGCCCCACAATTAGTACTGACAGTGTCAGTGTTGGTCTCTTAAAAGTCTGGCAAACACTAAAGGCCATGCCCTAGACACACCTCCATGCCTAAGTGTATAATTTTGCAAATTGTTTCTGGGAATTCACAAACGGCTTAAATTTATCTGCTAATCTGTTTAACAACCCCAGTCAAGCCAGCCAAGTGCTGTCGAGTGGGATCTGACTCATGGCGACCCTAGAGTTATGACAAAACCAGACCCAGGAGTTCCGAAACATCCAGAGGTAATCCCTGCCTGTTGAGCCCAGCGTGGGCAGTGCCAGTCCTTGGCTTGCGGACAACCTTCCTTGCAGGAGCTCACTTGGCTCCAGGGACGGGAAAAGAGATTGCAGTTTGTCATTATGCACAGCTACAGCCTCAGAGGAACTCAGTGTTTTTATATCTGTCCCCTCCTCTGAGTCCCAGTTGGAACACGGGCTCTATTTGGGGGTGGGGGCGGTGACAGTGGGCATGGGGGTCTCATACGCAGAGCACTTTTCATGCTCACTCAGGACACAGCCCCTTTCCAAAGGTCTGGGGCCTGCTCGCAGGCCTGCTGGCCTGCTCTCACGCTCTCAGGCTGCATCGCTCCCATCGCATTGCAGAAGGCTGCCTTGAGTCATATCTTGCAAAGGAAGAGCTATTAAAAATATATTCCATTTGTATTTCCTGCGTGGCCCTCCATCTGGAAACATCTTTCATCTGGCAACTTTTGCAAAGTGAACTGAATCTTGAAGGAGGTCCTGGCAGGTTTATGCTGCCTTCTCTATCATTCTAATAAGTCATTTCCATCCTAACCTTCGTGATGGTCTTGGAAATAGGACTGTCCTGGAATCGCAACCAGGCTTCCGGCCATGAGGCAGCTTTTTAACCCTGAAAACAACCACTTGGGAAGCAAGAGCTAAATCTACAAGATTGCTAACACACACCTCCTCTCTCAGAACAAATGTCACGTCCTTGGGGAAGGCTGCCCTAGCCCATACAACCAGATTAGGACCTGCTATTATAGGCTCTCACTCGAAGTTTAGATCACAGTTTGTAATTCTGCATTTTGTGATTGTTACATACTGTGCTGCCTCCCCAAAGACTGCAAGCATCTGTCTGTTCTGCTCAGAAGTGAGTTCTAGCACAGTATCAGTGCCTGGTAAGCACACAACAAATATTTGCTGAATGAATGAATGAACAGATGAATGATGAATGAATGAAACCTACCTTACCTGCTTCTCTTCAACTCCAAGTTGAAAAATAATCTTCTTTTCAGAATTGTGGTTCCTGAAGGAAGATGACAGTAGCTAGAAACAGAAAGGAGAGGGAGAGAAAAAAAGTCCTTTATCTTCAGTTAGAGAAATGTTTCCACAAGGTCCCTGATAAACTAGGGAAAAATGCCTGAAGGGCTTTCTGATAGGAGTGAGCGTTCTTGATAGCGCATGCTGGGTGGGGCAGAAAGAGCTTAGGCATCAGGGCGAAGAGGTGGATTCTAACGGTTTCTTCACTGGTTGAAAAGGCTGCTTCCTGCCTGTTTTTTTAAAAATTCTTCATGTGCCAGGCCAGCTTGTAAATGTGAAGGAGTGGCTCCCACTCCCAATGTGTGGGGCCAGGGTACCAGGAGTCCTTCTCACTGCTGTTGTGGCCTCTCGGGTAGGTGCTCCCTGGTCCAAGAAGGCAAGAGTTCTGTTTGTGTCTTTGCTATTTGCAAATCTCACATCTGAGTCTCTGAAAGCCCCCACCAGTTATAAAAGGCAGGTGGCCATGTTGCCATGTGATGTTAGGAAATTATGCCAAAGCCTTTCCAAATCTCCATCCTGCCTGAGCTGGAAAGCCACAGGACACTTTTTCATGGGACACTGGTCTTCTTGCTCATGAGGAGGACTTTGCCGAGTTTATTTTTCAAGTGGAGATGCTGCACTAGGAAAAAGTCGACTCAGAGGCCAGGTTACCTAGTAAGTGGCATTTGTTGGATATGTCTTTTAAGTCATCAGACAGAAAGGCTACATAGATGAGTCTGTCATTGGAAAAGGAGCCCTGGTGGCTCAGTGGTTAGGAGCTATGGCTGCTAACCAAAAGGCCGGCAGTTCGAATCTACCAGCTGCTCCTCATAAACCCTATGGGGCAGTTCTACCCTGTCCTATAGGATCATTACAAGTCAAAATTGACTTGATAACAATGGGATTTGGGTGGTGGTGCAGCAGTTAAGGGCTCACTGCTGATGAAAAGGTTCATGGTTGAAACCCACCCAGCAGCTCTGCTGGAGAAAGATATGGCCAGCTGCTCCTGTAAAGATAATAGTCAAGAAAACCCTATGGAGCAGTTCTAGTCTGTTACCTGGGGTTGCTATGAGTTAAAAATCAAGTAATGACTATTTTTTATTAAGCACTGACATGAAGACCTGGTGACTTAGTGGTTAAGAGCTAGGACTCTTAACCAGAAAGTCAGCAGTTTGAATCACTGGTTGCTCCTTGGAAATTCCGTGGGGCAGTTTTACTTTGTCCTATAGGGTATCTATGAGTTGGAATTGACTCGACAGCAATGGGTTTGTTTTTTTTTAAACAGGGTCACTATGAATTGAAGTTGACTCAACAGCAATTTTTTTTTTAATGTGCCAAGTATAGCCCCTGGATGCCAAAAGGTTGGAGGTTTGAGTCCCCCCATAGGTCCCTTGGAAGAAAGAGAGGGAAAATGACTCCAGAAAAATTAGCCATTGAAAACCCTAGGGAATGTAGTTCTTCTGCTTTGACATAACAGGCTCTCCGTGACTCAGAAACAACTTGACTCCATAGCAACTGCTGTCTGCCAGCTAATTTATAGCTTTTGTCTTATTTAATCCTTATAACAACCTTCTGAGATCAGGAATATTATTATTCCAGTTTTACAGGTAGGGAAACTGAGGCTCAAAGAGGTTCAATATCTTTCACAGGATCACACAATTACATACAGGTAGGCAATGGGATTTGAACCTAGATCTTCACATTCCAGGCAGTAATTCTTACTCATAGTGCCAATGCTTCCTGAACTTCCTACATTTGCTTATTAGCAATACATATTCTTAGTCCCACACCAAATCCACTGGATCAGAATCTCTAGGGACCTTCAGAGAATCTTTCTTTGAACATGCAGTCTAAAGGAACTTCCTCCCCAGGTACTAACACGCCATTGCTTTATTTTCATCTTTGCACTTACCACCACTTGATATTTTCTTATTTGCCTATTGTCTTTCTTCCCTATGAGGTGACAAGTTCCAAAAGTGCAGGGGCAAGGCATTCAAACTTCATCTCCAGAATACTGAACAGGGGGTGATTCCTAGTAAGTATTTTTATTGAGTAAATTAGAAGATGCTGTCCTAAGCACTCTGTTAAGAAGGATTCTGAGTCTGGGTCCAAGTTCTGGGTGGTAGATAGGGTCATCATTGAGTACAGTTGTCTTCCAAGCCTGTGGTGTGAAGAAATGTTGGCACCTGTATCATATATCTGATACCCAGGAGACAGATGGAATTCCCCCATAAAATGTTAAATGCAAGATGATACAGCCAGTCAGCAGGACAACCAAATTCAAGGACCTTTGTGTCTTTCTTGGGAGGTCAAGGAAACCCTGGTTGCATAGTGGTTAAGTGCTACAGTTGCTAACCAAAAAGTCAGCAGTTCAAACCCACCAGGCGCTTCTTGGAAACCCTATGGGGTAGTTCTGCTCAGTCCTTTAGGGTCACTATGAGTTGGAATTGACTCAATGGCAGTGAATTTTTGGTTTGGGGACATCAAAATGGTGACCTAATATGTGACCAATGGTGAACTATTGACCAAAAATGCCATCAGAAGAAATCAGAGTGGAGTAGGCATGGAAGGCTTCCTGGAGGATGTAGACATTGAGCTGCCCCTTGACTGGGAACTGTGTTTGTGTCAGGCCTTGTACCATGAGCTTTACATAGAATGTTTCATTTGGCCCTTTCAGTATCCTAATGAAGCATTACTGTCATAATTTTATGAATTAGGAAACTGAGGCACAGAAAGGCTGAGGAAATTGTTTCGGGTCACAGAGCTACTAAAGACCATTTGTTGGAACTGCCAGCCAGGTTTCTGGGATTTCACAGCTGGTTTTCTTAACCAGTCTAGCCAGCAGAGCAGATATGTCTAGAAGGCAATGGCCCAGGTAAGGGTGTGGGTGTGGGGCCACAGTCTGGGTGTGCAGTACACAGGGACTGACGGAGTACGGGCAGGCTTAGGTTTCCTTCTGCTGGAATATGATTACAGTCCAACCTGGTCCCTGGGTCTGCTCTGCCCTCCCCTCTAAAACGCCATTGGATGTTAAAATGTACCACACTTGAATCAGTAATGGCAAGTCCTTCAACAGTTTGCTGCTTCTCAAGTACAGACAAAGTGAGGGGAGTCCCTTGGTGAGGAGGTCTCCTGGCAAGGGGACTGAGAGTGAGCCTGGTACTGGGGCCGTAGATATAGGACAATAGCCCACTGCAGGGGGTTTCAAATAGCACCAGGGGTTGGGAGGGCAAGGGGCAGACTCATTTCTGGCAGTCTGTCCCAGTCGTATCAGGAGTAGGAAGAGGATCAGAAGAGGAAGGGTGGGATGCCTTGTATGCAACTACTTGGGTGTAGCAAAAGTGGTTGGAGCTTGGGGTCTGACAGCTTCTACCCTGATGGGTGTTAACACTTTGGCCAAATGTCATTTTGCTAGAAGTAACTTTCTGAACTCAACTCAACTTGCCCCTGGTCTTTGGTTCACCATGTAAGGCTTCTTGCTAATAGAATTGTTTGTAGGCCGTACTGGCTTTTCATAGCCAGCTCTGCTGGCAGAAGGGCCTGGCACAAAGTACCTCAGGCTGCAGGGGACATTCAGGAGAAAATGTCCTTGGGAGTTCAGGGCACTTTGTGTAAAATCTGAGTTATGTAGTTAAGTTTTAGGTGCCCTGGAGGTGCAATGTTGTTAAGCATTTGGCTGCTAACTGAAAGCCTGGTGGTTCACAGGAGAAAAAGACCTGGTGATCTGTTCCCATTGAATGAATTCTGACTCACAGGGACCCTATAGGACAGAGTGGAACTTCCCCATTGGATCTCCAAGGGTGTAATCTTTAAGGAAGCAGATTGTCCCCTGTTTCTCCTGTGGAGCAGCTGGTGGCTTTGAACCAGTGACCTTTCAGTTAGCAGACTAGTGCTTAACCACTGCTCCACCAGGGTTCCTTTCATAAAAATTGCAGCTTAGAAAACCTCGTGGGGGCAGTTCTACTCCATCATACAGTGTCACTAGGAGTCAAAATTGACTCAGTGGCATGTAACAACGGTTAACTTTCGATTTGGTGTTGCGTCTTTTTGACTGTTTAAATTACTTTGCCTGTGTTATTTATGTACATACAGAGTAACTTCCCATAAGGGCACACACTCCTTGCTGGGTAGCTAGCAAGCCACTCAGCCAGCCAAGTGCCGTCGAGTCAGATCCGACTCATGGTAACCCTAGGGGCCAGAGTAGAACTGACCCCCAGAGTATTCAAGGAGCGCCTGGTGGATCTGAACTGCCGACCCTGTGGTTAGCAGTGGTAGCACTTAACCCACTTAACCCACTTAACCCACTTAAACCCATCAGGGTTTCCCAGAGCTAGTCTGTTACCTGTCATCCCAGCAGATAGGACATTTTGTCCTTTAGTTCAAGCCCCAAGTGATGGTGCTGTTCGGGTCATGTAAGCCAACAGAACTTTGGATATTTCCTCTGCTGTGTCAGTTACTTTTCCTTGTATGATCATATTATGAGGAGTCCCTGGGTGGTACAAACAGTCATGTGTCTGGCAGATAAGTGGAAGGCTGGAGGTTCACATCCACCCAGACGTGCCTCAGAAGAAAGGCCTGGAAGTCTTCTTCCAAAGAAATCAGCCACTGAAAACCCCACGGAGCACAGTTCTGCTCTGACACACGTGAGGTAGCCATGGTTCAGCATCATCTCGACTAGCCATATTGTGAGCTATTAATTCTATCCCTCTGGCCCCAAATGCCCCTCTTATACCTAGGGCAATGGGTAGGAAGATGGCTCATCAATTTCAAATGGGGACCACAACTAGTGCAGTCCCATCAGGGGTGAGTGGAAGTGTGTCAGCGTGAACAGTAGGCAGGTGAGTTTGCTCTGAGTGGGTCCAGGTACTTGGGACATCAGAAGGGAATTATCTAGGAGAGTGGCACAAGGGAACTAGACTCCCTCCACAGCTTCCAGCTGCTCATTTATTATAGATGTAATATCTGAGCCAGGGGGAGGCTGGGCCACCCCTGATGCTACAGAGGCCTAGGAACATGCAAACCCAGGCAAGTGGATTTGGACAGGTGAATGATCTGGGCCCAGGGGCCAAGGACATGATAACATTAATTAATGGCCCATAGATCTGGCCCTGGAGAGGGTAAGGCAAGACCTAGGGCTTAAACTAGCAGTGTTTGGTATTGTGGGCCTCTTTCATGATCCAAGGAAAACCCTGACAGCATACTGGTTAAGTGTTACATCTGCCAACCAAAAGGAAAGCAGTTCAAACCTGCCAGGTACCCCTCAGAAACTCTATGGAGCAGTCCTACTCTGTTCTATGGGGTTACTATGAGTTGGAATTGAATTGATGGCACTGGGGTTTTGTTTTGTTTCGGTTTTGGTTTTCATGAGCTGAGGGTCATCGGCAGGCAGGAACAGAATAACGGGGTAGCCTGTGGATAGAGTTGCTATGAGTCAGAATTGACTTGATGGCAGTGGGTTTTTTTGTTTGTTTGTTTTTTGTTTTGTTCAAGGGAGCAGACAGTAGGCCCAACATTGTGTCACCTACAGCCGTTGGAATGGGGCTTTGGCCTTGAGTAGATAGATTAGTCTGGAAATAGCTTAAAGCAGTAGGCTTGTTTGGGGAGGTGTGGACAGGGAAGTTATAGCAAAAGTGGGAACAGGGACTATTTTCCTAGGGTAGGAGAGCAAAATGCCAAGGTAGCCATAAAACGGGGTCTATTGTGCCTAATGGGGAGATTAGGGCAGGAAAAGAAGCTAAAATTCGGAGGTCTTAGTGGGGGTACCCTGAGGTGAAGAACCCCCTGCTCTGGCAAAGACAACCTTGGTAAATGGTGTGGCTAACCAGGCAGTCATTCTTTGGGATGTGGCATTTGGCCGGTCCGCAGTCATTCTCCAGGATGCAGTGGCTGGCTGTCCAGACCAGTACGACTCTTGAGGCAGATCCATGTCATAGAGTACAAGCTGACATCAGGAAGGCTGTCCCAAAGATGTGCGAAGTAGGAGGAATGCCCAGGAGTACATCTAGCCTACTGGGCCGCCGACTGAGCACCATTACTGCAGTAAAGGCAGCCCGGGATGGACTGCACATTCGGAAGTGTGTTCTTTTTGGCTTATCCTGACGGCTGTTTTGGATAATGTAATACGCCTGGCCTGTGGTGTTGTACAGCAATGGTTGTATATTCCAAACAGATAGGGAGAGCATCCTGGGTACAACATTGCCCAAGTGTCCTGGCACTGAAGTTGTGTTTCAGGCCCAAATCATCAGCCAAATCAGGTACAGCCAGCTAGTGACAATCAAAAGGCTCCACCGTAACATTTTCAGGTTTTTAGGCTCCATAGCAGCATCTGGGGCTCCCTGTATATAAACAGTGGGAGTGAGGCAGTTCTACTCTGTCCTATAGGGTTGCTGTGAGTCAGAATTGACTTGCTGGCAGTGGGTCTTATTGTTTTTTGTTTGTTTAAATCCATTGTAACTGGAATAGGCTTTAGGTAGTGTGGTGCTTGCTTTTCAGGCTGGCTGGTAGAGACATATGAGTATGTCGGGGATTTTGCTGCTGACCAGCTGGCAGAGCCATAACTAGGATATAGCAAGTAGGGCATGTGCCCTGGGCGCCACTTGAGGAGGGACACTAATGAGCAGTTTCCATTGGCCATTACAGTTTCCATCGCCAGCTGTGTGAGATCATTCAGCAATTTAAAAGCAGCACCACAGGCACTATTTTCCATAGGTAGACCCCTGCCAGCACGGTCTAGCTTATAATTCAGCCTTGGTCTGGGCAACAGTTCTTCGTGGACTGTGCTCAAATTGAAAAAGGTAGAGGAACTGAGGGTTGAGAAAACGTGAAGCAAGCAGTTGGATGTGGAAATCCATGACATGGAACTTGTACCTCCTGCCAGAACCCAGAAAGGCAGAATGAGGGAGGGGTGCTGAGGGTGTTTGGGTATGGGTGAGGGGCTCGTGGGAACAGGCAGTGAGGAGCATAAGAGCAACAAAAGCCATTTGGAAATTCATGTGCCAGTGTAGCTTGAACGCTTTAACAAAATGCTTTTTAAGATGCTGTCACAGAATTTAACCAGGCCGGCTGTTTGGGGCTGATACAACAGGTTAAAGCTCCAGAGGATGTCTTGCAGTGTTCCGGTCAGGGTAACTTGGTCTACTCACTGAGATGAGCATGCATCCAGACCCCCTAGGCCAGCCACCTGCCATGTGGCTGTGTCCCTCAGTCCTGCTTGTTTAATCAATAGAGTCACTGAACACTTGCATTGTGCCTGACAATGTGGACACATTAGAGACAGACAAATGAGTCAGCCTCTCCTCAGGAGCTCACAGTGGCTTATTCATTCATTTGCCAATTAGAAATACAGTGCCTACAGTGTGCCAAGCACTCCTAAGATCTGGGCATAAAACAATTAACAAACTAGACACTGTCCCTGCACTCCAGAAATGTACACCCCAGTGGTAAATAATCATAATAAGTATTATTATCACTAACCACAACAACAGCTAACAAGGGCTAACCCAGTGCCAGTCACTGTCCAAACACTTAAATGATTTATGTCATTCATTCCTCACAATGACCTTATTGTCACTCCATATTACAAAAGAGCAAGTTGAGGATGTTGTCTAAAGTCTATAATGATTCTTTGGGAGCAGAGAGGAGGGCATAACTAATTTTACCTGATAAAGTCAGGAAAAGTTTTGTGGAAGATGTGATGTTTCCAGTGGAAACCTAAAGAACTATGGATTTTCTCTAAACAGAAACATGGGGGCAAGAACCTTGTGGAATAATGAAAGTATATAATATCGGCTGCATAGAGCAGTTGTGAGAATTCACCAAAATGTGTGATACCTCATAAGCCAGAGACTCCATCAGTCTGAGACCAGAAGAACTAGATGGTGCCCAGCTACCATCAGTGACCACCCTGACAGGGAATGCAACAGAGAATCCTTGATGGAGTGGGAGGAGAGTGGGGCACAGAACTCAAAATCTAGTATAAAGACCAGACTTAATGGTCTGACTGAAACTGGAGGGACTCTGGAAGACGTGGTTCCTGGACTTTTTGTTAGGCCAGAGCTAATACCATTCCCCAAACCAACTCTCCAAACAAAGATTAGACTGGAATATAAAACATAAAATGATACTGATGGAGAGTGTGCTTCTTGGCTCAAGTAGATACCAAAAGAACCAAACCCACTGCCATCAAGTTGGGTCTAACTCATAATAACACCAGAGGTCAGAGCAGTACTGCCTCATGGAGTTTCCAAGGAGTGTTGAACTGCTGACCTTTTGGTTAGCGGACATAGCACTTAACCCACTACACCACCAGGGTTTCCAGCTCAAGTAGATACATGAGACTAAATAGGCAGCTTCCATCTGGAGGCCAGATGAGAAGACAAAAAGGGACAAGATCTGGCTGAGTGGACAGGAAACACAGGGTGGAGAGGAAGAATATTCTGTCACTTTATAGGGAAAGCAACTAGGGTCACATTACAATGGGTATACAAGTTTCTGTATGAGAAACTGACTTGAACTGTAAACTTTCACTTCAAGCACGATTAAAAAAAAAAACACAAAAAATAATACACATGGGGAATCTGCTTCTTAGTTCACTCAAGTATATGAGACCAAATGGACAGCTCCTGTCCAAAAGCAGGATGAGAAGGCAGGAAGGGACAGAAACTGGTCAAATGGACTCAGGGGACCATGGAAAGAAGGAGTGTACTGTCACATGGTGCGGACTGCAACTGATGTCACAAAATAAGGTGTGTGTAAATTTTTGAATGAGAAATTAACTTGGGCTGTAAATTTTCACCTAAAGTACATTAAGATATTGGAAAAAAAAAAGATAAAATGAGAATATAATTGCCAAAAAAAAAAAAAATTGAAAAAATAAAAGTGACACCAAGCACAGTGCTTGGCATTGAGTGGATACTCCCAATCGTTTTGTTACCTTCACTGGTTCTGTGTGGTGAAAGAAAATTATGGCCCTTTCCCCATCCACCTGCCTTGGTTTTTTTAAAGACACCCTTCAAGTTGTAACAGCCCTGGGAATCAAGGCTTTTCCAGGGCATTCCGTTACAATCCTTGCCTTCAATTCAGAATTGGAATGGCTTTGGAAATGCCAGCGAGGGCAGTGACCCCACCTTCTCATTGCATGAGGTGGTTGTGCACACACACACACACACACACACACACACACACACACACACACACACACACACACACACGGTTGCTGGGTTGCTCATGGTAAACAACAGCCTCTACAGGATCAGAATAATTGAGTGGTCTCCCTTTGTGGCTGGTGCAGAGGAACAAATTAGATGGCTAAATTAGCAGCTCCCGAAGACATCAGCAATTGCTCACAGCAGTCCCTGCCTCACGGCGGGGCCTGGCCAAGCCGCATCCTTCTGAATAGACACTTCCTCTTTGGAAGAGAGAAGCTAGAGTGTCCAGAACAGCATGGGGAAGCTTAAAGTCTTGCACCCCCCTCGGAATGGTCTTGTTTTTAAAGACAAATTTAATTACCACTTCTTCTGGCTCCATGAAGAAGAAAAAAGTTCCTCCCGATGCTCCATTCATCAGAGAATTAATCAAACCTACTTACCTGCAGATGATGTAATCCTGGTGGCTTCCTCAATCAGATCTAGGATGCTGCCCGGCTGATACCTTCTCCGCTAATTGCTCTGCTTTGCACCTGTTCCTTCTCCAGCGGCCCTAGCACCCCAGCACTGGATGCCTTGTTCCACCTCCTCTCCCTAGCAAGACACCCACAAGCCCTTGTGGAGAGCAAAGCCCACCCCAAGGCCTAGGGGGGTGTTTCCTTCTCACATCTGCTCACGGAGGGTTACTGTCCTTTGAGAGTGTTGCAATCCAGTGTTTGGAGGGCTGGGCTGTAGATGGGCTGTCAATCTGATGGGGCGGAGCCTTTGCCCACACAGCGAGCTCTCTCTCACGCCAGATGTGCTCAGAGTGGAACCCAAGACCTTCAGGGCAGGTCCTCTGTACAATAGAGGAAGGGCTGGGACCTTCATCCTCTGGCTTGGAACTTGTAAAAGGCTCACGATCTGCAGCTTTGAACCGGTTCTGACAGACTCTCCTATCCCAAGAAACCACTTGGACCCTGCTGGTACATAGCTCCTTCTCCTTGCTGCAGTTCCTTCTTTTGGACTTTTCCTCAGCACCATCAATCAGCATTTGCTTTCCTGTCCAGGCAACGATGGTTCAACCAGTCGTGGTTGAGTCGACTCCAACTCTTAGGGCACCCCATGTGTGTCTAAGTAGAATATGCTCCGTAGGGCTTTCAATGGCTGGTTTTCCGGAAGTAGATCTCCCGAGGTGTCTCTGGGTAGACTCAAACTTCCAATCTTTTGGTCAGAAGCCAAGCGTGTAACTGTTGGCATCACCTAAGGCCTCCCTGCTCAGTGTAGAACTGTGCGAGAAAGCTCACACACACCTGGATTCAAAGCACATCGCTGCTATTTCCTAGCTGGACACACTCAGATGAAGGTAGGCAGCCTCTCAGAGCTCAGCACAGAGCTCTCATTTTTCAGTGGTACCCACCCAGCAGAGTTGGTGAGTGGCTTAAACGAGATCACGCAAGGAAAGAGCATTCACAAGTGCACAAGCGTGTAGTATTTTCTCATTGAGCATTAATTTCAGTGTGTGGAATTGCTATCCCTTCATTAAATGGTAAATTCTATCTGGGTTCTTCTTTGGGGTTCTTCTTGGGAGCTCTTCAGGGCCTGGAGGAGTTACAGGCCTACAGAAGTCACTCACAAGTACTTGGCTCTTTGTTAGCTCAGTATAAGGAGTCTCCACCACAAAGCTTTTTCAGCTGTTCTTTCAGCTATCTCTCTTTGATCCTGGGCTTTTGGGTCACTCCAGGCTCTTTTTTCCTTGTGCCTACCCCCTAAAAAGCTAGCTAACTGCTAAAGCCTTGGGTTAAATGCTCCTGTTACCACCCATGCATTTCATAGCCTGAAATGGCTGCTTCCTCATGTGGCAGTGTCTATCAGCTGCCCCACTGCCACCCCCCATGAATGGCCTGTCTGCTGGGCCAGGCCCTAGCCCAGGGTGACAGCTCACCAGGCCTCAACCCCCAAGTCTCTGCCGAGTGCTCGCAGCCCACCCTGGTCCAGAGGTATAGCTGATCTCTGGCAGCACCTCCTACCTTCCAATTAGGACCCTGTCAACACCTTGCCTGTCACTATACTGAGCTAGCTGACAACCCTGTCACCTGCTGACGCTGCTCTGGGAGAGCTGAGCAAAATGATTTGCCTGGTGAAGATGGTGGTAGTGAGCACAGGAACCAGAATCCACTTGACTCTGCATCTAGTCCGGCCTCCTTGTTTTGCAAGGAAGTGTCTCGTTCCTCTTTGTATCTGCAGCATCAAGCACAGTGTCTGGCCCGTAGCAGGTACTTAGTAAACGAATGCGTAGGAGTTAAAAGTCCCAACGACACCTAACTAGCTAGTAGTTTCCCTTTCTTAATGCCCTTGGAGGTCTAGTTCACATTTCTTTCCTTTTACGTGCAAAGTAGAGTTAGCGCATGACTAACCATTCACAGATCATTGCTTCTGCTGCTTCAGAAAACAAATCTGTACCAGAAAAAAAGAAAGATGCCTGACTCCTTGGTTCCTCCCCTGTGAATGTGGCTAGGCACTCTGAAATTCAGGGCCATTTTCAGAAACTGGAGCTGATGAGGGAAGTAGGACACAATCTAACATTTGTCTTATCTGACAGAGTGGTCTGGTGGTTTGCACGGGGGCTGTGCCTGTCGGAAGTCTGGTTTTCTATTTCTGGGGCTTAAGGGAAACCATGTCACAACAGTCTTTGCACCCCAGTCACTCTTGCTTTCTGTTTTTCTTGTTCCCCGTCATGAGCCTGGACAGGAGTGGGCTACCCAGGGTGGACAAGAGTTCTGCCAGGAGAGGAAACATACCAGCCTTCTGCCCCAGCTTCAGGTTGGCTTGAGGATGTGAAGGTTAGTGGTGAGCAGAAGAAAGATAATCCAAAGAGACAGAAAGGGAGGGTGATAAAGAGGAGAGTGGTTTGGGGCTGACAGTGTGGAGTGCTGGTGACGGCTCACCTAACCACATCAAACTCAACCTTTCTCTGACTATACCTTGCGAGCATGAAATCATGATGGGCTATCAGGGGTGGAGATTTTCGCTGGCTAAGGAGTGCCCTGAGTGCCTAGAAGGAAACCCTACTGGTGCAGTGGCACTCCTTGGAAACTCCATCAGGCACTCCTTGGAAACTCTAGGGAGCAGTTTTATTCTGTTCCATAGGGTTGCTGTGAGTCAGAATCTACTCAGTGGAAGTGGGTTTAGTTTTGAGTGCCTGGAAAAGGAGGTGGGAAGAAGCTAGCTTTTTTACTCCAGGTAGCAAATCCGGAAAAGAAGAAATGGGGGCGTTCTTTGGTCTAAAGTAGGAAAAGGAAGAGTGAGTGGAGAAACAAAGAAAATGGCAACAAATTTAATGGAATCAGAAAAGGGGGAGAAAAAAAGAGGAGGGTGTTAAGAGCAGATCTTTTAAAGGGCAGAGAAATTTTTCTTTGACACAGCTTTCTCTATGGCTGGACCTGGGATGGTTTATGCTGCAGCTTCATAAAAGCTACCTGAAGGAGTATCTGTGTCCAAGCAGCCTAAGGATTCACAAAGATAGGCGCATAAATCTCTGAGGAATCCACGTGCATCTCAGACTACAAAGTACGTAGAGATTTGAGTGGTCTTGAAATTGATAGAAATCTGTCAGTGTCTGATCAGTCAAAGATCCCACTATCACTACTTAGGTTCTGAAGCTCTATCTAGAAAGAACAGGGCAAGTTGGGGAACATAGTCATTTACCATGCCATTTCCTTCCTCATTTCTACCCCACTGATCTTTAGATCTCAATTCCTGCTACTGCAGTTGTTGTTTAATCAACCAGGAAGCTGTGAGACCTTTTGGGTTATCTTTAGAGTGACACCCTGCAGAAAGTTTCAGGCTGAGTCTTAGACTGGGTGATCAGATGACATTTGCCTCAGGCTAATTAAAGGTTTGGGATAATGTTTTTGTCTCTACAAAGGCTGTGCACAGCACTTTGCTTCCCAGCTCAACTGTACGCACATTATGCAGAGTTTCAGACGACGGTGGGAACCTGGCATTTTATGAGACCCCTCTGGTGATAACACAGAGAAGCCCAGTGGTAGTTACATGATTTGGGATGGCTTAAAGAAAAAAACTGTCTCTCCAGAGGGGCCACATCAAAAACCAAACCCACTGCAGTCAAGTAGGTTCCAACTCGTATCAACCCTGTAGGACAGAGTAGAACTGCCCCATAGGGTTTCCAAGGACCACCTGATAGATTTAAACTGGGTACCTTATGGTTAGCTGCCATAGCTCCTAAGCACTGCACCACCAGGATTTCTTAACCACTGCACCACCAGAGTTTTTTCTCAGGAAAAACAACAGTACCTTTGGTTGGACAAACACGTGTTTGAATTCTGGCTCAGTCACTTAACTTGTCAAGTCACTTACTCTCTTCTCCTCTCAAGGCTATTTCAAGAATTTAATAAGATATATAATAATTTGCCAACCAAGTGCCATCAAGTCGGATCCAACTCATGAGTATATATATATATACATACATATATATGTATGTATGTGTATATATACATTATGTATATATATGTGTATATATACATAAAGCATTGTCATTCAGTTGATTCAGACTCATAGCTACCCTATAGGACAGAGTAGAACTGTCCCATGGAGTTTCTAAGGAGCACCAGGTAGATTCAAACTGCTAACCTCTTGGTTAACAGCTGCAGCACTTAGCTGCCACTCCACCAAGGTTTCCATAATATATAACAATTTCATAAAATACCCCAGTTACTGTTGAGTTGATTCCAGCTCATGGAGATGCCGTGTGTGTCAAAACAGAAATGTACCTCATAGGGTTTTCAATGACTAACTGTTTTAGAAGTAAATCACCAGGCCTTTCTTCTGAGGCACCTCTGGGTGGACAAACCTCCAGACTTTGGGTACTAGCTGAGTGCATATCTATTTGCACCACCTGGAACTTCTTAATAAAACATTGAAAATAGAATATCTAATCGATTACATGTTATCATTGTCTTATATATGTGAGATAATTTGTATACTTGCTGGCACATAATAAGCACTCATTAAGTTTTAATTTATTTCCCTTTTGTCCCAAAGTGTGCTCTGTGGATTAATTTTTAAACATTAAAAAGATATTTCTGCTATGGAGATTTCTTTTTGGCCGGTAGATATTTACAGAGAGAAAGCTGTCAATTACCAAAGGAAATCAGGGTAGCAGAGCACATTTCAGAGAGGATGGCCAAGACCAGCCACGTCCTCTTATCAAGCAGAGACCAGCAAATGCTGCAGAAGGACCCTGTCCCGCTCAATTGGGTGACAGCCAAGCCTATGCCATAGCGCCTTACAATGTGTTACAATCTTATGTAATAGATGAAGCAGCTTAGGCTGGGCCCAGACATTCTGAACCAGTCTGCAAGGCCTGTGGTTACTGGTGGGTCCAAGTTGCTTCTCAAAAGACAACTTGTCCCAAGAAAAGGCAAAGTTGAGGGTCATTTGTTTGATCCTCAAGGACACTAGGCAGCACTCAGGGAGGACAGAGATGTTTCTGACTTCTAGAGCAGAAGAGCTCTAACAAGAGAGGAAGTGAGAATGGAATCAAAGCCTTCACTAAAATGTCAATGGGACAGCAACACACAAGACATTGGAACTAGCTGCTTGGCTGCAAGCAAAGATCGCCCTGGCGGCTTCAGAAGACAGGGCCTGCAGGGCCAGGTTCGGCTGCCTTGGCTTTGGAAAGCAGCACTAGGTTTTGAGGTCATTCACTGACGCAGTCGTTCATTCAGCACATTTACTGAGTGCCTATTAGGTGCCGGGTTAGGCATCAATGTCTATAATTCATAAATCAGTGCTCTCAGTATATGTGAGCCATAAGAAACAGACCTGAAGTTTTACTCCCAAAACTTCTGTGGGGAATATGATGGGTGTGGAGTCCCCACAGAGCCAGAGCTAGGGGAACCTGAATGGTGACTGCAGGCTAATCGAGTCATTGTTTTATTTAAATGCTCATCTGTAAAAGGAATTGGCTCAATAAGGTGGCCTCTAAGATCTATACTGTATTTAGACATCTCCAAACTGACACTCGAAGTCCTTATAAAAAGCTCTAATGAATGAAGTATGAACCAAGCTTTTTTTTAAGTTTAATATTTTTTTATTATGACTGAGTGAAAATGTACATTCCCGTATAAATTTACATGCCCACCTATGTGCAGCTTCCACTGCTCTCCCTGCCCAGTGACAGCACACTATTCCTCTCTGCTCCATACATGTCTCATCCTCCCAACAGTCTCCTTTCCTCTCCTCTCCACCCACTCTCCTTCCTCCAGCCAGAGGTCAGCAGGATGATATCCTATAGATGCATAGAACCATAAAGTGCATCCAATATATGGTCACTCTGCTTCGCCAAGTCCAGTCCATTCACGTCCAAAGAGTGGACCTTCCATATGATTTATGGGCAAGGGTAACATCAGGACCAGGGGCCATGCTCCCAGGGGAACCCCAGAGCCGCTGGACCATCAATTGCCGTCTTTTTGGAGATCTCATGGTGCACCCTTTTTATTTTTGTGTTGCCCATGAGACTCAACTTAGTGAGCTCCATCGCGGCTATCACTGGTGGTGGCTGGGCATCATCCATTTCTTCCAGTCCCAAGTCAATGTAGGCACTCACTCATGTGGGTCTCTCTATCTTCTGGGTTGTCTTTACCCCATGTCATTTTGGTCCTCGGGGAGCATCCATTCCTACTGAGTTGGGACCATTTGCTGTGCCCTCAGATGGCAACTTTGAGGACCCCAGACGCCACTCACCGATGTGGGGTGCAGAGACTCCTCTTAGCAAAACGCTAGTTGTGCCAACTGGCCTTGATTTCACCTAAGAGCATGGTCCCCTACCCCCTGCCCCAGCTACTCTATCCTTGCAATATTGGGTTAAGATGGAAGGAGTACTCAAGTTATACTGAAGTCCACTTAATATTATTCTTGTTTCTAATGTGTGCTATCACTGATTTCACCCAAACAGATTTCTAGCAACTATCTAATCTAAACGCTCCCCCGCCATCGCCCTTCCTCCCTCCCTCCCCTCCCTTGCAGCTGTCAAAGAGTTTTTTCTTGTATACATAAGTCTGTTTTTGAGATCTTATTGTAGGGGTCTCATACAATATTTGTCCTTTTGTCGCTGACTACTGTCACTCAACATAATGTCTTCCAGTTGAAACCAGGTTATGAGATGTTTCCTGGAATCATCATTATTCTTTATCATTGCTCCACTGAGTATATATACCATAGTTCACCTATCCATTCCTCTGTTGTTGGGCATCTGGGTTGATTCCATCTTTTTTGCTTTCGTGGACTGTGCTGCGATAAACATTCTTGTGCATGTGTCCATTGGTGTGAAAGGCCTTGATTCTGTAGGATATATTCCAGGTAGTGGAATTACTGGGTCAAATGGTGTATCTATATCCATTTTTTTAAGGAAACACCAGATTGCTTTCCAAAGAGGCTGGACCATTTTGCAAGCCCACCAACAGTGTAGAAGAGTTCCACTTTCTCCACAGCCTCTCCAGCATTCGTTGTTTTGTGTTTTTTGGATCCTGGCCAACCTTGCTGAGGTGTGGTGGTATCTCATTGTAGACTTGATTTGAATGTCTTTAATAACTAAAGATCGTGAACATGACTGCATGTGTTTTTTGGCTGCCTGGATCTCCTCTTTAGAGAAATGTCTGTCCATCTCCTTTGTCCATCGCTTAATTGGATGATTTATCTTCTTCTTATTGATATTTTGTAGTACCTTATAGATTATGGAGATCAGGCGTTGGTCTGACATAGAATTGCCAAATATTTTTTTCCATTCTGTAGGTGGCCTTTTAACTGTTGTGATAAAGTCTTTGGATGAGCAAAAGTGTTTGATTCTTAATAGTTCCTGTTTATCTATTTTCTCTTCTGTTGACTGTGGTTTGTCTGACAGATTTTGAAGTCTGTCTACATTGTGTATTAAAACTTCCATTGTTGTTCCTACCTTTTCTTGGATGAGCTTTATCATTTTAGGTTTGATGTTTAGATCTTTTATCCAGTTGGAGTTGGCTTTTGTATAAGGTGTAAGATATGGATCTTGTGTCAATTTATTGCAGATGGATATCCAATTTTGCAGCACCATTTGTTGAAGAGACTGTTTTTACCCCAGTTTAATGTCTTCAGGCCTTTGTCAAATATCAGCTGTTCATAGGCAGATGGTGTCATCTCTGGGGTCTCAATTCTGTTCCATTGATCCATCTGTCTGTTCTTGTACCAGTACCAGGCTGTTTTGACCACTGTGGCAGTGTAGTATGTTCTAAGGTTGGGTAATGAGAGGCCTCCCAGTGTGTTCTTCTTCTTTAGTAGTACCTTACTCATCCGGGGCGTCTTCCCTTTCCAAACCAAATTGGTGATTTGTTTCTCCATCTCATTAAAAAATGATGCTGGAACCTGTATTGGGATTGCATTATATAAGTATATTGCTTTGGGTAAAATAAACATTTTCACAATGTTAAGTCTTACTATCCATGAGCAGGGTAGGTTTTTCCATTTAACTAAGTCTCTCTTAGTTTCTTGTAGTAAGGGTTTGTAGTTCTCTTTGTAAAGGTCTGTTATTTCTCTGGTTAGATTAATTCCTAGGTACTGTATCTTCTTAGGAGCTATAGTAAATGTGAACCAAACTTATAAACAGCACCTTATATGACTTTGTGATACAGTCTGACAGCTTCAGATTATCATCTTCTGAAATGCTCCAAGTTTCTTATTCCTCCTCTTTATCCCTCTTTGTGTTAGAACCAGACAGTACTGAATCCCAACTCCTTGCTGCTGAGTCGATCTGCAGGCTCAGAAGTGAGAGCTAATCTGCATTTCAAAGTGAATTTTTGTAGTTTTTAAGGACAGGCAACAAATTTAACAATATCTTTAAAACTGTGCCTGGGCCAACACTATGGACTTAAATAGAGAAATAAACAGGTGAATTCAACCAATCAATGGCTACCAGTTGGCAAACTTTGGGTTTTACAGTTGGAATTAGACTGAGTCAGGAGAACCGTGCTCCAGTCTTATCTGCCTCTGGTATCTACACGGCCTTGAGCAGGTCATCAAAATTCTATAGAATTTTGGTGTACAAGGTGTCTGCCAATTAAGTTCACAAACTCGTCGTAGAAAAAGTGCCACATACCTCATTGCTGAATATCACTACCGTCACCTTGAAGTACTCTATTTAGGAAGCTGTGCACCGATGCCAGCACCTAGTCTACCCTTCAAGGTAATTTTGGAACACTTTTTCTGGAATGATCACCAGAGCTGTCATCATATTACCCTTGATGTCCTGGATGTCATCAAAATGTCTTCCTTTTAATATTTCCTTTATCTTCAGGTAAAGAGAAAAGTCATTGGGGGCTAAATCAGGTAAGTAGGTGGGGTACTCCAATATAGTTGTTTACTGGCTAAAAACTCCCTCACAGACAACTATACAATTAAGTTCACAAACTTGCCACCATGCCACCAGGTGCAATGGCCATTCCACAAAGAGATCCACAGTTGCTTTGAAGGGTGAACTAGCTATTGGTGTTGGTGCATGGCTTCCCAAAAGGGAGTATGTTGGATGTGATATTCAGCAATGAGGTATGTAGAACTTAGAACAATTAACTTCACGGATGTAATTGTCGCACCTCATATGTTCTGTTGTGTATATTCTGAACAACAGTAAAAAATTAAATAAATGATAAAATATGCAGAAGAAAAAACCTTTTATGGGATCCAGATTTTCTCACCTTACAGTGAGATTTTTAGAATTCAATATTCCTTCTGACGTACCTATGTTTTAGAGTAAGTACTCCACAATAGATATTTGACTCATGAAGATCTGACTGTTTTTGCACAAGACTAGGAAGTATGTCTATGTCCTTTTAGTTGGGAGGGGCATTCTGTAGAAATACAGTTGTTTAGCTTTCTTCTTCCGCTTTGCATTAGAACTATCTATGAAATGAATAAGGAAGCCAAGTGGGATTTAAACTGTATTATTAGCTTTATTGGAAACCCTAATGGCATAGTAGTTAGGTGCTATGTCTGCTAACTAAAAGGTCAGTAGTTCAAATCTGCCAGACACTCCTTGGAAACTCTATGGGGCAGTTCTACTCTGTTCCATAGAGTTGCTATGAATTGGAATGAACTTGATGGCAATGATGTTTTTCGTTTGTTTTAATTATTAGCTTTATTGCTAGTAAAGCTGAATGATGACTGCCCTTTCAGCCTGTGGCTAAAGTAGATGCCTCTTATTACTTTCTCCCAAATTTAGGCCAAGGAACCATCTTGTAGACAGAGTTAGGGCTGCAGATCAGAACCCCATTCCAAGAGCCATACTGAGGATCTGGCTTCCTTGCTTTGTGGGAGCATTGCTGCTCCCATTCCCCAGAGAGCTCATCTGGGTAGAAACATAGCTTGGTCAAGCATCAGTCTCGTAATCATTACTATGCTTGAGCCCATCGTTACAGCCTCTATGTCGATCCATCAAGGTCTTTACTGACCCACTACTTTACCAGGCATGATGTCCTTCAGAAACTGATCCATCCTGAGGGTGTGTCCAAAGTACATGAGACAAAGTCTCATCACCCTTGCTTCTAAGAAGCACACTGGCTTCTTCCAAGACAGATTTGTTTATTCTGATGGCAGTCCATGGTATATTCAACATTTTTTACTAATACCATAATTCAAAGACATCAATTCTTCAGTCTTCTTTATTCATTGTCCAGCCTCTCAGCTTGGATCAGTCATGTCTTAGACCTCAAAGTAGTAACTTTAAAGCAATCTTTTGCTGCAGATTTGCTCAATGCAATATGACATTGGATTTGACTGCTGTTTCCATGGGCGTTGATTATACATCCATGTAAAATGAAATCTTTGACAATTTCCACCTTTTATCTGTTTATCATGAAGTTGCTTATTGGTCCAGTTGTGAGGATTTGTTTCTTTATGTTTTCTGTAATTCAGATTGAAGGCTGTAGTCTCTGATCTTATCAGACATTATTTGACTTCAAATCCTCTTTACTTCCAGCATGCAAGATTGTTATCATCTGCCTATTGCAAGTTGTCAATGGATCGTCTTCCAATCCTGATGCCCCGCATTTCTTTGTACAGTCCAGTTTCTCAGAATATTTGCTCAGTATACATATTGAATGAGTATGGTGAAGGGACGACACAAGTACAGTGAACACTTTTTCTTGATTTTAAACCATCCAATACCCCCTGTGCTGTTCAAAAACCTGCTCCTGGGTCTACGTACAGTTTCCACATGAACACGGGAATTCTCATTCTTCATAGTGTTAACTATAATGAATTATGATCTACACAGTTGAATGCTTTTGCATTAGACACTAAAACACAATTAAATGTCTTTCTGGTGCTTTCTGCTTTCAGACAAGATCTGTCTGCCGTCAGCAACGATGTCCTTTGTTCCACATCCTTCTGTGAATCTGGCTTGAATTTCTGGCAGTTGGCTATCAAAGTACTGCTGAAACCTTCTCTGAATTATCTTCAGCCAGATTTTACTTACTTGTGATATTACTGACATTTTTCAAATATTTCCACATTCTGCTGGATCATCTTTCTTTGGAATGGGCACAAATATGAATTTCTTCCAGTTGGTTGACCAGATAGCTATCTTCCAAATTTCATGGCATAGATGAGTGTGCACTTCTAGTGTGCATCTGTTTGTAGAGACATCTCAGTTGGTGTTCTGTTAACTCTTAAAGACATGTTTTTGAACAGTGAATTTAGTGCAGCTTGGACTTCTTCCTTCAGTACCAATGGTTCTTGGTCGTATGCTAATTCCTGAAATGGCTGAACATCAACCTGTTCTTGTTCTCATAGTCTCTCTATATTTTGGTTCCATCTTCTTTTAGTGCTTTCTATGTCATTCAATAGTTTTCCCATAGAGTCCTTCAATATTGTAACTTGTTATCAATTCTAATATGTTCCCAAATATGTGTGTCACTGTGGCTAGGCCATGATTCCCAGTGTTGTCCACCATTTTGTGATCTGATGTGATTATCCTTTGTGTTATAAATCCTGATGTCTATGATATTAATGGGGCAGGATTAGAGGCAGTGATGTTGATGACCCAGGATTCAATCTACAGGATTAGGTTGTATCTTTGGCCAATCCACTGACATATAGAAGAGAAAAAGTGAGCAAAAAAAGGGTGGAGACCTCATTACTACTAAACAAGAAGAGCAAGGAGTGAGTATGTCCGTTGAACCCAGGGTCCCTTGCTGAGAAGCACCTAGATCAGGGAAGACTGATGACAAGGACATTTCCCTAGACCTGACAGAGAAAGAAAGCCTTCCCCTGGAACTGGCAGTCTAAATTCAAACTTCTAGCCTCCTATGCTGTGAGAAAGTAAATTTCTGTTTGTAGTATTTCTGTTACAGCAGCATTGGATAGCTAAGATAGAATTTGGTACTGGGAGTGGGGTGCCTCCAGGAACTTATTTATAGAGCTAAAGAGCTTGCCACTAAGATTGACGATGAGAATGGGGCAACCCAAAGCTAAAGGAGCAGAGTTACCGTTCCAGTTGGTCTGGAAGGAGGAGCTGAAGCCCAAGACCAAGGAGCCTCCACCTAGATTCTAGAGAATGTGGCCAATACTCAGAGTCTGGAGGGCAAGACCACTGCCTAAATAGTCTCAAAAAGTGGAAGATTATTTTCAAGCCTTGATAGCTAATGTAATGTGTTTTGCTAGGTTTTAGACTTGCTTGGTGCCTATTAACCCTTCTTTCCTTCCAATTTCTCACTTTGTAATTGACATGTCTACCTTGTGCCTGTTCTACCATTGTACTTTGGAAGCAGATAACTCGTTCTCTAGCTTTCATAGATGAGCAGGAATTTTTCAGAAAATAGAATTTGTCTTTGGAATTGATTTAAGACTTTTAGGGTGCTATGATAGAGTGAATATGTTTGTCTGGTGGCAAGAACATGAACTGGGGTGGAGGGTACAAAGGATGGAATGTGTGTCAACTTGGCCAAGCCACAGTTCCCAGTATTGCGTGGATGTCCACCCTTTTGTGATCTGATGTGGTTATCCTGCATGTCATAAATCCTGACCTCTGATGTGAATGAGGCAGGATTAGAGGCAATTATGTTAATGACTCAGGATTCAGTCTACAGGATTAGGTTGTATATTTAGTCAATCTCTTTTGAGATATAAAAGAGAAAAATGAGTAAAAAGGGTAGGCAACACGTGAGTGGGTCTCTACATCGACTCATGACCAGAAGAACTGAATGGTGCCCAGCCACCACTGGTGATGGCTGCGATGGAGCTCACAAAATTGAGTCTCACTGGCAACACAAGAATAAATAGGGGTACACCCTGAGATCTGCACTAAAAGACCATAACTGATGGTCCAGGGGCTTCAGGGTTCCCCTGGGAGCATGGCCTCTGACCCTGATGCTGCCCCAGTTCATAAATCATAATGAAGGTCAACTTTTTGGACAGCAATGGATTGGACTTGGCAACACAGTATGACCATATCTTGTGTGAACTTTGTGGTTCTATGCATCTGTAGGATGTCATCCTGCTAACCTCTTACTGGAGGAAGGAGAGTGGGTGGAGAGGAGGGGATAGGAGACTGTTGGGAGGATAGGACATATACGGAGCAGAGAAGAAGGGTGTGCTGTAACTGGGCAGGGAGAGCAGTGGGAGCTGCATATAGGTGAGCATGTGAATTTATATGGGAATGTACATTTTCATTCAATCATAATAAAAAAAGGGTGGGTACCTTATTACTACTAAGCGAGAAGAGCAACAAGTGAGTGTGTCCTTTGAACCCAGGGTCCCCTGCTGAGAAGCTCCTAGGCTGGGGAAGATTGATGACAAAGAACTTCCCTTAGACCTGACAGAGAGAGAAAGCCTTCCCCTGGAACTGGTGCCCTGAATTCAGATTTCTAGCCTCCTAGACTGTGAGAGAATACATTTTTATTTGTTGAAGCCATCTACTTATGATACTTCTGTTACAGCAGCACTAGATAACTAAGACATAAATGAGACCTGAATTTTTTTTTCAATTCTTTCAGCTTGAGAAATGCTAAGCATATTCTTCCCTTTTGGTTTGCTAACTTAAAATCTTTGTGCATTTTATTATAATACTTTACTTTGTCTTCCCAAGTCAGACATTAATATTATAGCTAAGAAAACCCTATGGAGCAGTTTTATTTATAACACATAGGTTGCTATCACTTGAAATGAACCCTAAGAAAACTACCAAAAAAAAAAAAAAAAAAAAACCACGAAGTCTTGACTGGCTTATGTTTATCCATTCCTGCCTGTCCTCATCATAGACCATATTCTCCAACCCTTCAGGCCACTCCTTGGATTCCCAGTGTTCTGGGTCGTTTCCTACCTCCATGCTTTTGTTCATGCTACTTCTGAGTTTTTGTTCAAGCTTCTTCTGAGTGGATGGTCCATGGACCCAGACTAGCAGACCTGCATTTGCTTACTTTGGAAGAATCTAGGGCAAGGAGCTCCAGCTAAGCAGGGGGTTCACGAAAGGTAGAGAAGATACTAAGATACTAAGGCAGGAGACCAGGGCTGGAGAGCAGATCTTTCTCTGGAAGAGTTTCACAGGCTTTATTCCACTGCACAGAGGTCAGAGCAGCCCAGGTGCTCCCATCTTTCTCCTCATTTTTGGCACTGACTCAGCTTAATGTCTGCGTTAGGACCAGCCTGACAATCTGTTTCTAACTCCTGAAGATGCTTCTCTTTTGGTTTGACATTTTCCACCTGGGACTGTCCTTTTCCTCCCCAAGTCATTGTCTGTTGCTTCTTGCCAACATTAGCACAGCAGAATAGCAAATTGGACTCCCTGGCTAAGAACCCAAAACCCACTGCCATTGAGCTGAATTCTGACTCATAGTGACCTATGACATAGAGTAGAACTGCCCCCATAGAGTTTCCAAGGCTGTAATCTTTACGGAAGCAGGCTGCCACATCTTTCTCCTGTGGAGTGCCTGGTGGGTTCCAACCACTGACCTTTTGATTAGCAGCTGAATGCTTAATCACCTTACCACCAAGGCTGCTTTCCCTGGCTGAGGGAGAGTATGAATTCCTCAGCTCTTCCTTTTCTCTCAGCTTTAGGTCAGATGCTCTATCTCTTCTCTTTCCTCAGAAGCACCATTTCCATAGCAGGGCTAGGTGATCTGGGCAGTTTTATGATGACATAAAAAATATATATATTTCCTTCCTGCAAGAGGCTTTTAACTTGAGTGTCATAACTAACTCTGAGCACCTGATTACTGAAATTCATCCTGCCTAGGGAGAGACATTTGGTTCTTAAAGCTTGTTGTAAAGAATGGTCAAAGTGGGGAGAGAAGCCCAACTCTGCAGGCACGACCTGTCCTCCCAGGTTCCCTCTTGGCACAGGTTGTCTGGGGGGAGTCCAGATTGATGATGGCAGGGAATGTCTGTGCACAAGTCTCTGATCTCCATTAGGCTGGTTTGTTTTCTCTTTGCTGCCCTTGTCCTCCTAGCTCTTCCAATTCCCCTATTCTTGCTTCACATGTCCTCTTAGCCCTGTGTATACCTTAAATATCCCAGCCTTGTATGACCTCATGGTAGCACTCAGCTGAGAAAATATGTTGATGTGGTCTCTGAGCTCCAGTGGACCACTTCTGTCCCCTTTCTGGCTCCTTCCCAGCCCACAGCGACCTTCTCTGCTTAATGCTTTGAGGTTTAGAGACTAGGAGTACAAAAGATCTGAACTGTGAGCCAAGGTATACACCAGAAGAGGGAGACCCCCTGTACCGAAGAGCTGGGCCACTTGCCTCCTGCAAGGTCACCCTTTTCTCTGGCTTTGCCCTCCTCACCTTAGCTGTGGCCTTGGCAGCCTGATTCTGAGCCATTGTGCTCTGACATTCTCTCTGCCTGTGGCACTGGCTGAGCCTAATCTCAGTGTTAATCCCAACCTAACAGTCTGTTCCCAGCTCTTGATAATACTTTTCCTTTGTTTTGTCATTTTCTAATTGGGACTGTCCCCCAGCTCTGTGTGAGTCCTTTGTAAGAGCTGAGCCTCCTCTTCTAAAACTAGCACTATAACGTAGAGGTTAAAAATACAACGGCAAATGAAGGTCCTGAAAGCTTGACTCCATTCACGTCACTAACTTTGAGGAGGCAGTTCTTCCCAGTTGTCTTTCAAGCACCTTCCAACCTGAGGGGTTCATCTTCTGGTTCTGTGTCAGACACTGCTGTTCATGAGGTTTTTGCTGGTTAATTTCTTTTCCAAAGTAAACTGCTGGGTCCTTCTTCCTAGCCTGTCTTAGTCTGGAAGCTCAGCAGAAACTTGGCCATGTGTAATCCTGCTGGTATCTGAATTCCAGCACCACAGTAACATGCAACCCCCCACAGGATGGCGTACTGACAGACACATGGGGATGGGGGACGAAACATTATAGAGGGTAAAATGAGTCAAAGACAAAAGGGTAAATATTATATGATCCCACTTATATGAAATATCTAGATCAGCTAAGTGTATAGAGGCTGAAGGTTGTCAGTGATCAGCAAGGACAGAAGGGAGGCAAAAAGGAAATTACTGCTTAAGGGGCACCGAGTTTCTGTGAAGGGTGAGGAAAACAACTGGGAACAGTTCAGTGTCCGCTAAGCGACAAGTCTCCCTTTCTGCGCCGTCCTGCCCACCTTTGGTAACTGCTACACACTTGCCCATTCTAGATATTTTACATAAGTGGCTTGTAAAATACCTGTCCTTTTGGGATATTTCACTTGGCATAAGGTTTTTAAGGTTCATCCGTGCATCAGTGTGGTATTTCTTTTTATGACTAATATTCCATTGTGTGCATGTCTTAGTTACCTAGCACTGCTGTAACAGAAACATCACAAGTGGATGGCTTTAACAGGCAAAGATTTATTCTCTCACAGTTTAGGAATCTACCAAGTCCAATTCCAGATGTCAGCTCTAAGAGAAGGCTTTCTTTCTGTGTTAGCTCTGGGGAAGGTCCTTGTCATCACTTTTCCCCTGGTCCAGGAGTTTCTCCACGCAGGGACCTCAGGTCCAAAAAATAGACTCTGCTCTGGGCTCTTCTTAGTTGGTGGCAGTGGGGTTCCTATCTTCTCTGCTTGCTTCTCTTTTACATTTCAGATAAACTGACTCAAGATACAACCTAATCCAGCAGACTAAATCCTGCCTAACTAACACAAATAACAGCTTTTAATTCTGCTTCATGAACCTGGAGGTCAGGATCTACAACACATAAGATAACTGCATCAGATCACAAAATAGTGGACAACCAAACAATGCTGGGAATCATGGCCTAGTCAAGTAGACATATATTTTAGGGAGATATAATTCAATCCATTACAATGTATGTGCCAAATTTTGTTTGACCACTCATCTGTCCACTGATGGACATTAGGGTGTTTCCACCTTTTGTCTGTTGTGAGTAATGCTGAAATAGACATTGGTGTACATAGATGGGGCTTTATTTGACTTCTCAGTAGTCGTATCAAAGCAATGGCAGGTTGTTATCATCTGCAGCACCCAGTCGGGTGACTTGGTTCACACAGGAAGGTGGGTGTGAACTAGAACGAGTACCCAGTTTGCCTTCGGCTAAACCATCTCCTGAAGGATTACTGTTTTGTTAATTTCAGATAGTTTCCCCATCCCCACCCCTTACTTCTGTTTTCTGTTCCAAGTCAGAAACAGGAAAAAAAGACAAAAGACAAAGACCATGCTCAAACTTTCCCAGAGTCTGCATCCAACCCTCAAAACAACACCCAACCAACAGGTGAGTAATTTGCTTATTCATCTTCCTGCCTACCGAATGTATCAGGAAGAAATTTGTGCAAATTTTCCTCCTTGTAAGCCAAGAAAGAGACTTTCTACTCTGACAGGGTGCTTCTTACAGAAAGCTTTCCCTTGAAATGTTTAAAAGCTGTTTTAGTCATCTGGCGCTGCTCTAACAGAAATATCACAAAGTGGATGATTTTGACGAAGAAAAGTTTGTTCTTACACAGTCTGGTGGGCTACAAGACCAAAATCAGGATATCTGCTCCAGGGAAAGTCTTCCTCTTTTGGTCAGCTCTGGAGGAAGGTCCTTGTGTTGCATCAGTCGTTGTTCAGGAAGCATGTTGACACAGGAACCTCAGGTCTTAAGGACGTGCTCTACTCTTGGTGCTGTTTTCTTGATGGTATGAGTTTCCCAACTCTCTGCTTGCTTCCCTTTCCTTTTATCTCTTGTAGGGTAAAAGGTGATGCAAGCCACACTCCAGGGAAACTCCCTTTATGGTGGAGTAGGGAGGTGACCTTAGGAAGGGTGGTACAGTCCCAACCCTAATCTTCTCTAACATAATCCACTGTGTTAATCACAGGCAGAGATTAGGATTTACAGCATAAAAAAAAACTTACAAAACAGAGGGCAATCACAGAATACAAGAAATCATGTCCAGACAAACTGCTACCCGTATTTTTGGGGGGACACAATTCAGTCCATTACAGAAGCATATTTTAAATAGAACAGAACAAGGGTTTAATTTGTTTTTAAAATTATACAGGGGTTTCCTTGCTTCTCTAATTACAACAGAAATCACCATTTGTTGGCACTTTATCACCAGGAGCTAAAGATAGAAACTGGGGTAATTTCCATGTAATGATCCAAAGAAAAAGGTTCACAGACTAGCCCTGAGCCCCAAAGTCCTGTGCAACATCTCCAACTGTCTTGCATTCAGCAGTGTCCATGGAAAGTGTCTTTGATTTGTGAGCATAAAAATAAAGCATTTTCCTGTGCACTAGTACTAACTGCAGATTTTTTCCATAGCCAGAATTGCTCTGACCCCAGGGGTGAACCTTTGAAAAGCATACTTCTCACTAGCAATTCCCATGATGCTATCAATCCCATTATAGGAGCCACAATTAATTATAACAATAAGAAAGCCATTATTCATCCAGGCCTCCCTTCCTGCCCTTAAATTTATAGTACTCCCTGCTACCTGGACAGTTGTTGTTGTGTGTGCTTAAAATAGACCGATTAAAATTATGTATAAAATATGCAAGTGGAAAGCTCTGAAAGGAAAAACATCAAAATAATAAAAGCAACTGTGTAAGAGTGGTGATATTAATAGAAGATATGTCTTTTAATTTATTCTTTTTTCCCTGAAATAACCATACTGTGATTTAGTTACTTTGACAGCTAAAATTCATATCATTCATTGATTTTAAATGAGTTCAGCATAAAACTTCGTAAATACTTTTCTATCCCATCATTGTTTACTGAGTGTCTACTATGTGCCACTGTGACCCCACATGTGTCAGAGTAGAACTGTGCTCTGTTGTGTTTGCAGTGGCTGAGTTTTTGGAAGTAGATCACTTGGCCTTTCTTCCAAACAGGCTCTGGGTGAACTTGAACCTTCAACCTTCAGATTATCAAGTGACTGTATTAAACATTGGCACCACTCATAGGGTCAGCGTGAATTGGAATTCACTCAGTGGCAACTGGAGTCGGGTAATATACTGTGTGCCAGGCACTGTGCTAGGTACTGAGGATATGTGGTAAACGAGACAGAGTTCCTTCTTTCATGGAGTTTCTAGTCAATTAGGGGAGATAGTCCATAAGCAAGTAATTATGTAGCTTTATTAACCATTGTGTATTACTGAGCATCTCTTAAGTGCTAGAAATTGTTCTGGGCACTGAGGATCAGCAGTGAACAAAACAGGCAAATACACTTCCCTGCATGGAGCTCATATTCTAGTGAACTTTGATAGTGACTTATTTCTAATTAGGGTGTATATCACGTAGGAAAAGGACAGGGAATACAGCCACATCTGAAAGTCAGGAGTAACTCCCCAGGTAAACGATGTTAAGTACCTTGAATAAAACAGGGCTTTGTCTTGCTCTCCAGGGTTGGCGAGAGTCTACTTGGACATAGCAGGAAGCTCCCAACATGACTAAATCTTGTCAGAGACCTCCCTGAGGCTGTGGTCTGGTTCTCAGTTCCACCTGCTACAGAGCCTAACCTGGTATCAGAACTGCCCGAGGCAACATGAGTCCTCCGTCCTCCAGGCTGTGGGCTGGCAGTGAGTAGGGGCGATGGAACCAAGTTTCTATTTGTAGTCTGCACCCATTTGGGGCCCCAGTGCACTGAACACGGGAAGTGCTGATACGGAGAAAGCAAGGTGCACGGCATAGACAATAACTAATGGGTCTTCCTTCTGCAGAGGAGAAAACTGGAGCAGAAAAGAAGTAACTCAGCCCAAGCCAGAGGCCCTGCATTGCTGTCCAGGAGAAAGCAACTGTGTGGTTTCTGGTGGTTCCCCTCAGACTGAGGAGCTCTGGGTCACCAGCCTGAACTGCTTTATGCACGTCACACCTGGGTCAACTAGGAAATGGCTGAAGACACTTAAATGGAACTTTCAACCTTTGTCCCCAGCCCCAGAACCAAGGATAGGTATTTAGGGCTGTGTTGTATCGATTATGCCTCCCACCGGCACCAGGAGAAACGCTGCAAAGCAAGTCAAGTTTCATGTGACAAGGGAAGTCACTCTCCTAATCCTCTCTCGCTGGACAATCAGGTTGACAAAAACCATTAAGTTTTCTGAGATTAGAAATCCACTGTCAGAGGGAGCTGTGTATAGAGTTTTCCACTCCATTACACCCAGGACAATAACCAGAGGCCAAGTGACAGGAAAAGTCCAAGGCTTTTTAAAGTTTCCTGTGTCCTTGGGTGGAGGGAAATAAATTAACAAGGGCCTACTTTTTGTCAGACACAGGGTATGTATTATCTGATTAATCAACCTAACAGTCTATGAGGTAGACTCTAAATTTTATTGAGTTCTACAGGAGAATAGGACGGGACTCAGAGGGATTGTGGCACTATCTAAGATCACACAGCTAGTTAGTGGGAACTAGGGCTGAGAATCAGAGTCACCAGGCCCCAAGGGTCATTAAGGCTAATGATCTATTTTCTTTTAGGCAGTTGTTGTTTATAGTGGAATTACAGGCTGCACGGCCTCACCATCCCATGACAAATAGCAGATCAGGCAGTGTTCCCTCATGCTCCATAGGGTTTTCATCGGCTGACTTTCAGAACCAGATTGTCAGGCTTTTCTTTCTAGTCTGTCTGAGTCTGAAAGCTCCGCTGAACCCTGACCAGCATCATAGTAACCTATAAGGCTCCATGGACAGATGGGTGGTGGTTGCGCACGAGGTACCTTGTCTGGGAATTGAACTCAGGACTCCCATGTAGAAGGCAAGAATTCTAATACTGAACCACCACTTTCTCCTTCTAAACAGAACATACTTGAACCATCCTTCAGCTTGTTTCCCTCTGAAAGACTCCATGGTTCTGGAGCACACAGAAGCAGGCTGGCAAGGTAGGTAAGGTGCAATCTCTGCTGCCTGGGAATGCAAGTTCACATTTCAGTTCTGCGTCTCACCATATGACCTGTGTCAAGTTCTTTCACCTTCTAAAGCCTCCCTGTCCCCAGCTTATTCATGAGGAGATACCCACTGCCGTCAAGTCAGTTCTGACTCTTTGAAACTCTGGTGGTGTAGTAGTTACAGCTGCTAACCAAAACGTCAGCAGTTCAAATCCACCACGCACTTCTTGGAACCCCTATTGGGCAGTTCTACTCCATCCTAAAGGCTCGCCAAGAGTTGTGAGGAGACAGTAACCTAAAAACACTGACTCCGTAAGAATTCTGAGGATTAAGAGAAATCACACATCTGTCAATTAGCATCCTGCATGGCACATCACAGGTACTTGAAAAAAGGAGACAACAATAGGAAGTGGCTTTTTTACTTAGATTTTCACTGTAAATTTAACTATGTATTACTGAAATTTGGGGAATAGAAAAAAATCACTCACATTCATAACAATTGTCATTTTGGTAGAACCAAACACAAAACCAAACCCACTGCCATTGAATTGATTCCTTACTCACTGCAACCCTGTAGGACAGAGTAGAACTGCCCCGTGGAGTTTCCGAGGCTGCGATCTTTACAGGAGCAGACTGTCAGGTCTTTTCTCCTGCACAGCACTGGTGCATTCAAACTGACAATCTTTTGCTTAGCAACTGAGTACTTAACCACTGAGCACCAGGGCTCCTTTCATTTTGTTATATTTCCCTCAAATATTTTCTCTAATGTATTTTTTCATAGACGTAATTATTTTTTCCTTGAGGCACTGTAGCCTACTCTTGTTTCACTTAGCAGTATATTAAAATCATTTATTCATGTTGCTGCAATCTTTATTTTAATAATTGTAAAATATTCTATCATTTGCATGTACCATAATTTACTAATTCATTTCTCTCTTGCATTACATTTGTTTCTAATTCCCTCCTATTAAAAATAAAGCTGGGTTGAGCATTTTTGTGCATGCAGTGTTTGTACATACTTCCATGTGAGTACTTGCCACACTGAGTTGAAATGCCCTATTTTTTATGGCTGTCTTCCCCAAGCCAACTTGAAGCTTCTGAAAAATAGTAGTGGATTTCCTCACTATAGTATCTCTAGTACAGTATCTCTAACAAAAGCTGGGTTCTGACTGTTCACTGAGTTACACACTTTTCCCCTGTTTTGAATTTTTCCTTTGGATACCTCCTTGAGGTAGATTCCCAGAAATGGAATTACTGGACTAAAGTGTAAGTCATACTAAGAGGTTGTACTGCTGTCAGTATGTAGAGACATTTTACTATCCATCAATTTCATGTTCTTTGAGGAAAAATTAGCTAAAACACTGCTGAAAGACAGAAGGAACAGGTGGGAAGATACATGGCATTAGTACCAGGATACAACAGTAGATTGAGCAAAGATACAGTAGAACAGTAGACAGAGCAAAGAACTCATAAGAAAAAGTCCACATAAATTAAATTTGCTTTATGACAAAAGTACCCCTGTAGAACAGTGGTGGGAAGGATGATCTTTTAACGTTGTTAAAACAATTGGATACCCATAAAATGGGACTGGACCCCTACCTCACACCATGTAGAAGTCAGTTCCAAGTACATTAAAACCTCAGTGTGAAAGCTAAAATAATGAAGCTTTTCAAAAGTAACTTAGGATGATATATCTTCATGAGCTCAAGATAAAGATTTTTTAACAAGCAAAAAAGTTTGATAAGTTTAACTGTTTGCCCAACAAGACTGGCCATGATCCAGAAAACACAAGACAACAAATGCTGGAGAGGCTGTGGAGAAAGTGGAACCCTCCTACACTGTTGGTGGGGTTGCAAAATGGTCCAGCCTCTTTGGAAGGCAATCTGGCGCTTCCTTAAAAAAATGGATATCGATATACCATTTGACCCAGTAATTCCACTACTTGGAATACATCCTACAGAATCAAGGCCTTTCACACCAATGGACACATGCACCAGAATGTTTACCGCAGCACAGTCCACGATAGCAAAAAGATGGAATCAACCCAGATGCCCAACAACAGAAGAATGGATAGGTAAACTATGGTACATATACTCAATGGAGCACTACGCAATGATAAAGAATAACGATGATTCCAGGAAACATCTCCTAACCTGGTTTCAACTGGAAGACATTATGTTGAGTGAAAGTAGTCAGCGACAAAAGGACAAATACTGTACGAGACCTCTACGATAAGATCTGAAAAACAGACTTGTGTATAGAAGAAAAGACTCTTTGACAGCTGCAAGGGAGGGGAGGGAGGGAGAGTGACGGGGGAGGGTTTAGTTTAGATAGTTACTAGAAATCTAGTTGGGAGAAAGCAGTGATAGCACACATTAGAAACAAGAACAACATTAAGTGGACTTCAGCATAACTTGAGTACTCCTTCCATCTTAACTCAATACTGCAAGGATAGAGTAGCTGGGGCGGGGGGCAGGGGACCATTCTCTTAGGCGAATTCCAGGCCAATTGGCACAACTAGCGTTTTGCTAAGAGGACTCTCTGCACCCTACATCGGTGAGTGGTGTCTGGGGTCTTAAAAGCTGCCAGGCTGCCATCCGAGGACACAGCAAATGGTCCCAACTCAGCAGGAACGGATGCTCACCGAGGACCAAAATGACATGCGGTAAAAACAACCGAGAAGACAGAGAGACCCACAACAGTGGGTGCCTACATCGACTTGGGACCAGAAGAACCAGATGGTGCCCGGCCACCACCAGTGATAGCCACGATGGAGCTCACAGAGAGGAGTCTCACTGGCAACACAAGAATAAAAAGGGGTGCATCATGAGATCTCCACTAAAAGACCTCAATTGATGGTCCAGTGGTTTTGGGGTTCCTCTGAGAGCACGGCCCCCAGCCCTGATGCTGCCCTTTCCCATAAATTATAACAAAGGTCCACTCTTTGGACAGGAATGGATTGGACTTGGCAATGCAGAGTGACCATATATTGGAAGCACTTTATGATTCTATACATCTATAGGATATCATCTTGCTGACCTCTGGCTGGAGGAAGGGGAGTGGATGGAGAGGAGGGGAAAGGAGGCTGCTGGGAGGATGAGACATGTATGGAGCAGGGAGGAATAGTGTGCAGTTACTAGACAGGGAGAGCAGTGGAAGCTGCATATAGGTGGGCATGTAAATTTATACGTGAATGTACATTTTCACTCAATCATGTTAAATAAAAATTAAAAAAAACAAACAAACTTCTGTTTGTCAGAAGATATATCACAAGAGAAAAGGGAACTCCCAGCTTGGGAGAAAACGATTCCAACACACGTAAATAATAAAGGAATGTATCCAGAATATGTAGAGAAAAGGGCAGATAGCCCATAGAAAAAGGGACAAATGACTTTTACAGACATTAAAGTAGAAGTCCAAATGGCCAATAAACATTTGAAAACATGCTTAAAATCTAGTAGTAATCAGAGCAATGCATATTAAAACCACACAAAGAAATACCACTTCACACAGCTGATTGGTTAAAGTTATAAATCTGACAAAACAAAATGTTGGCAAGAATACAGACCAACAAGAACTTTCATCCATTGCTTTTGGGGATATAAAACGGATATAAATGGGAAAATTGGCATTAGCTGCCAAAGTTGTTAAAAATGCATATTCTATAACACTATAAATTCACTCAATATCATATTCTATATCAGAGGTGTAAAATTTTTTTTTTTTTGGTAAATGGCAGAAAGTATTTTAACCTTTACGATAACTTCTCAATTCTGCTAAGCAATTGAGCAACCATACCAAAAACCAAAAACAAAGTCCCGTTACTGGTAAGTCAATTCTGCTTACTTGTAGTGACCCTATAGGACAGAGTAGAATTATACCATTGGGTTTCCAAGGACATCTGGTGGATTCAAGCTGCCAACCTTTTGGTTAGTAGCCGTAACACTTAACTGCTATGCCACTAGGGTTTCCAAAGCAATCATAAGCAATACATAAAGAAATTGGCTTGGCTACATGCCAATAAAACTTTATATATGGACACTGAAATGTGAATTTTATGTAATGTTTACCCAACACAAAACATTCTTTTTTTTTTTTTTTTTTTTAACATTTAGAAATGTAGAAGCCATTCTTAGGTCATAGGCCATAAAACAGAACAATGTGCCTGATTTGGCCCACGGGCGGTAGTTTGCCCACCCCTGCTCTGGAACAGTGTGGCTTATAGGGTGTTTAGAGATCAGCAGCAGCTTTAGTACTTGAGGAATTTGCTGGAAATACACATTTATGGGAAGCACCCTAGACTTACTGAATCAGAATCTATGGGGTAAGAAATGGGAATCTGTATTTTAGCAAGCTTTCCAACAATTTTCATGCACACTCAAATTTGAGAACCAACTGTGGAAAAATTCATACTTATCTCCACAAGGATATATATAGAAGACTGTCTCTAGCACCATCATTTTGTAATAATCCCAGGTGGGAAACAACCGAAATGTCTAGAAACGGTAAAAAAGATAAATGGAAAAATGTTCAGAAATGTAAAAGGAGTAAACCAGAGTTTCATGCAATGTGGATATATTTTCTTTAATTGAGCCCCTCAAAAAGACAAAATAGAATATGCAAATTACGACTCTGTGTTGCTGCTGTTATCAGGTTGATTCCAACTCATGGTGACCCTACATGTGCAGAGTAGAACTGCTCCATAGAGTTTTCAAGGCTGTGACCTTTCAGAAGCAAATAACCAGGTCTGTCTTCTGGGGTGCCTCTGGGTATGTTCGAACCTCCACTTTTTTGATTAGTAGTCAAGAGCTTCACCACTTGTGCCACTCAGAGCTTTCATGATTCTGTATGATAAGGTCAAGTTCAAAAGCAGGCTAACAAAGTTACACTGCTTTGGGGTGAATACTTAAATGTCTACACAGTAGAGCAAGACAGGGGAGCTAGATTCATTAACATGAGGGCTGCTATCTCTGGAGGGGAAAAGGACATTGTTGTTAGGAAGGGACACACGTGAAGCTTCTGGAGAGCCAGCAATGTCCGATTTCTTGACTTGGGTGACTGTGGCATAGATGATTACTTTATAATAGTTTGTTTAAGTGTACATTCATTCTAGGCACTTTTCTACATGTGTGATATATTTCACAATAAAAATTTGAAAAAAAACAAAAATAAAATAACTGCCAGGAGTGGCAACTTTCTAATCTAGGTCTGTGTGTGGAACCTGCCAGATCCACTTCACACCTTGACTTCCTGCTTGGCCAGTTCCCTGTAGCCCACCCAACTGCAAGTTGAAAATTTATAGGCCAACAGAGCCCAGATGGTTTCCTGTGATAGCTGCTAGGGGCATAGTAATGAATACATGTCTCCCCGCACGTTCCTGAATGCATTTTGGCAGGATCTTTACTGCAGGCAGTCAAGCCTCCTTACAAAGTCCCTGCTGTCTCAGGGGCCTGGCCATATCACCATTGAGCCACACTGCCCTTGGCTGCAGGCATCCTTGTCTGCAGGCATCCTTGTTTCACATGCATTCTTCAGAGCTGGCTTTTTCTCCATTGTCCTGTGAGGCTGTTTGATTGATTGTTATTAATAAGCACTGCATTTCTGACCCCCGTCCCCACTCCTGTCCTCACACCTGGAACTTCCTCTTTGCACTAATTGGAAGAACATCCTGTGGGAAATGGAGCATCCTTATTGAGTCACTCTTTGGTGATGTCAGTGGGGAAGATCAGGCTTACAGTGGGGAGGTGAAGGCCCCGAAAGCTTCCCAGTATAATTCCAGAGTCTAAGAAGCCAGACTGCCGTGACAGATCCCCAGATTCCCATCTGGACAAACTAAAGGTCATGTCAGGGGAGGGCTAGCTAGACAGGCTAGGGTCACAAAGGACCATCCCAACTAGCAATTCCATGCTTTCTCTCTTCTTCATTAACATTCTAATGAGAAAGCAAGCCTAAGTGGTACACGGGACTTCCAGGAAGGGCCCTTAAAGGTGGGGGGGAGGGGTGTCTTTCTCTTCCGTTTTCTTCCCTCCTGTGGCTGGAATATGCCTGAAGCTTTAGCAGTCGTTTTAAACAATGAGGAGACTGGAAACTGGGTCTATGCCAATGGACAGCGAAGCGCCATAGCAGCCTTGGACTAAGCCACCACTCTGTCACTTGGAGCTAAACCCAATCTTAACTAACATACCTGGGGAATGGTAAAGAAGTAGGAATAACCTTAGTGGCCCACAAAAAAAAAGACTGTTTTAATTCCATTACTTGTTTCCTGCACCTACATCAGATTTTTAACGAGTGCCCACCTACCCCGCGCTCTTGTCTGGGCAGTGGGGACACAGAGAAAAGAAAAAGCTGGCCGCTCTACTCTCAAGAACTTTAAAGAAGAGGAGGCAGGTGGTGTAGATAAATGAACAGCTACAGCATAGTGTAAGTAGTGGAATCAGAGGCTAACTAGTTAGAAAAAAATATTTTAATGAGCTGGAGAAAAATGTTCATCACATATTACTAATAAAAATAGGTTATTAAAGATCATGCCCAGTAATCCCAATTCATAAAATAGCGCATGTGTTTGTATGGGCTGGAGGGAGAATATATGGAATATATGGATATATGACTTATCTAAACACACATTGTCATTTAGTAGGCTAACGAATGAAAAAAAATGCCTATTTCAGGGAGGGAGGACTATTTCTTCCCTGTTTCTCTGTACTTTCCAAATATTCCCCAGTAAGTATGCATTACTTGTGTAATAAGGAAAAGAAAAATAAAAAAATAAACATTGGCATTAAGAAATAGCCTGAATTATAAAGTTGAGGATCAGGATGAACTGTGTAGGGTGACCATTTGTTAGAGTGTTAACTTGTGCTAAAGAGTCTCAAAAAGAACCTCAAGGCTGAGGTTTGAGTTCGACCTCTCCCTAAGATGAAAATACTGGAAAGGCCTGGTGTCCGCCGAACACACCGTCTGGAAGCATGCAGGGAGGTTTGCCCAGGGCTTTGATCTACATTTTTAATGGGGCAGGGCCCACTGCAGCCAAGTTATTAAGCACTGCCCTTACCCTTCTCTTCTCACGGCTCCTCTCTGCTGGGCCTCCTGCCCACCACTAAAGCAGCTGTTGTTGTTTTGTAGAGGCTAATTAACTCCACACTGCATGCAGCCAGACACTAATTGGCCCACTCACTTAATCAACTTTAATGTCTCTCTTCTGGTGGACTGGGCTGCTGTTTTTGTTCCCCTGGTCACTAGCAAATGCAGTTCCAGAAGAGTGGCAATAACAGCTGTCTCAGCCTGTGCAGCCCTGACCCTGGTACTCACCAGAGGCATGCTGGAGGTCCATTTGACCCGCCGTTAGCTCAGTGAATAGGTTCTGAAGTTCATGATCACCACAGCATCTTGGGACCTAAGCTTATTGCTTCTCTTCCAAACATCGCAAGATGGCATGAGTCATCAGAAGGTTGGCTCCTCTAGAGAATCGGCCTCATCTTTGTTGCTGATGTAAGTTTAAGGCACTAAATTCTAATTAACTTACACAACTAGTGCAACTAAATTTTATTTTATTTACTTATTTATTTGGTAGCAGACACTGTCAAGCTCTTTTCAGTGCAACATGGAACATGCTAGGTAAGCAATTCATATTTTTATTGGAATGAAGAAGAAACACTGCTCTCAGTCCCATTTGTCAGATGAAAACACTGAGGCAATAATAATATATTACATCTGTGATTGAAACAACATATACATTCATTGTAATGACACAGCCCTGTAAGGTTAGAACCATGTAATATAGTATAATTCCCATTTATGGAAGAAATGGAAGCTTTCAAATAGATACATGACTTCCTGAAGGTCAGATTGTGCGGGGTAAGCAGAATAACAGCTTTCCAAAATGTCTACATTGCCACATACTACTTTATATGGAAAGAAGAATTTCACTGGTGTGATGAAAGATCCTATTGTTGTTGTAAGGTGTTGTCGAGTTGGTTCTGACTCAGAGCGACCCTATCACCACAGAAGGAAACACTGCCCAGTCCTGCACCATGCCCACGATCGTTTTTATGCATAAACCCGTCGTTGCAGCCACTGTGTCAATCCATCTTGCCGAGGGTCTTGTCGTTTCTCACTGACCGTTCCTTCTGCCGAGCATGATGTCCTTCTCCAGGGATTGATCCCTCCTGACAACATGTCCAAAGTATGTAGGACGCAGTTTTGCTGTCTTTGCTTGCGAGGAGCACTCTGGTTGTACTTCTTCCAGGAAAAAAAGATGCTGAGATGGAAAGTTCTTTTCTGGATTATCCAGGTGGGTTCATTGTAATCACAAGGATCCTTAGACAAGGACGGTAAGCAGCTCAGAGTCAGAGAGGAGGCATTAAGAAAGCAAGCAAGCAGAGGTCACAGAAGGAAAAGCCTGCAAGACCACTGGCTTTGAAGATGGAGGAGGGGGACGTGCGTGATGTGAGCAGGGAAGACAGCAGCTTCTGGAAGCTGAAAAAGCAAGGAGATCTCTTCTTCCCTGAAGGCTTCAGGAGGAATTTGGCCCTTCCGGCACCTTCACTTTTAGACTTCGGACCTCTGGAAGCACAAGAGAATAAATCTGTGTTGTTTAAGCTGCTAGGTTTGTGGTAACTTGTTACAACAGTCATAGGAAACTCGTGCCCACAGTAAGTGGACGAGCTAGAGAGGAGCCGTGGTGGCACAATGGTTAAGTGCTCAGCCTCTAACGGAGAGGTTGACAGCTTGGACCCACCCTGTGGCTCTGCCCCTGTAACAATTATAATGTAGAAAACTGTGGGTCAGCCTCTGTCACACGGGTTCTCTGTGAGTCACAACTGACTCAAAGTCACCTATGAACAACAAAGGGTAGAGCTTAGGGCTTAAATTTAGGCATTGTGACCTGAACTCCCCGCACTTTTACTAAACTGGTAGGATTTTCCCATACCAACTAGGTACACGTGATTTGGAATTTTAGCTCCTCATAAGATGAGAATAACCACGCCAGTGGGGCTGTTGGCCAAACTTCTGCTCACAGCTACATGTGTTCTCGGCCTCCTTCCCAGTCCAGCCCACATTCCTTATCCTTTTCTTTCCTCTTCTTCCTCAAGCACCTAAAACCTAACTGAGGACAGAACTGTCATGGTACAGGACACCCTGGTGGCGTGGTGGTTAAGTGCTTGGTCTGCTTACCCAAAGGTTGGCAGTTTAGACTCTGACTCTGTGAGTCAGAATTGACTCGACAGCAGTGGGTTCACCATGGAACAGCTCACCTAGGGGCAAACCACGGTTCTGTAACTATTTGAAGAACAGCTTTGTCCGGGCCAGAACAGGATCTGGAATAGCAGAGCAGTGTGGTTAAGCTACTGTGTTTGAATTTGCCTGCTCCGGTTACTTCTAGCATGTTGTCACTGGATGCCATCAAGTTAGTTTTCAACTCACAGTGACCTTATGTGATGGAGTAGAACTGCCTTCTAGAATTTTCCAGGCTGTAATCTTTACGGAAGCTGATTGCCAGGTCTTATCTGCTGCCGAGCTGCTGGGTGGATTCAAACCACCAGCTTTTCAGTTAGCAGCTGAGCACTCATCCACTGCACCACTAGGGCTTCTCACTTTTATGATAACCCTGGCTAAACTTAAGCTCTTCGTGCCTCCATTTCATCTTCTGTTGAAAAGGTGGTGAAGGTGAACTTAAATAATCTACAAACGATGCTTAGCATAAAATCTGGCAAAGATAAATACTCAACAAATGTTGGTGATAACGACTGTTTTAGTCACCTAGTGCGGATGGCTTTAAAAAGAGAAACTTGACTGTGTTACAGTCCAGTAGGCTACAAGTCCAAATTCAGGGCACGAGCTCCTGGGGAAGGCTTTTTCTGTTGTCTCCAGAAGAAGGTTTTTGTCATCAATCTTGCCCTGGACCAGAGCTTCTGCCAGGCAGTGATGTGGAGACCTTTCCAAAAGACACCCTCTGCTTTCAGCACGGTTTCATTTTTGATGATATAAGCTTCTCAACTCTCTCTCTGCTTGCAGCCTTTTCCTTTATATCCCAAGAGACTGCCTTAAGGTACAATACAATCATATACATGGAGCCCTGCACCACCAACAAGACTGCTGCACAGTTTCCCTTGTTAACATCATAGAGGCAGGATTTACAGCAGACAGAAATATCACACAATACTGGAATCATGGCCTAGCCCAAATGGCTACACACATTTTGAGGGGGCAATGCAATTTAATCTATGACAACAACACTGCTGCAAACTGAACACCTGGTTTAAAGAGCCAGGAGGCTCACTGCTCAGAGGCCTAAGGATCCAGAGCAGTAGTTTTCAAGCTGTAACAAGCATCTGGAGAGCTTATTAAATAAGGCTGAGCCCCAAGTCCAGAAGTTCTGATTCTGCAGTTCTGGGGTGCAGATTCTAGGATTTTACGTGTCTGACAAGTTCCTGGAGCCCTGGAGGCACAATGGTTGAGAGCCTGGCCACCAAACAAAAGGTAGGCAGCAGTTCAAATCCACCACCTGCTTCTTGGAAACCCTTTGGAGCAGTTCCACTCTATCCTATAGAGTTGCTGAATTGGAATCAACTTTGTGACAGTGGGTTTAACAAGTTCCCAGACGAGCGATACTGCCACTCCAGGGAGCACACTTGGAGAACCACTAAGGCAAGGATCAAACCTTTTTCACAACTTTTTTCCAGTGCCCAGCACAATGCCTAGTATATGACAGGCATTCAACAAATATTTGTACAACAAATACAGTTTTTGCACTGTCTCCCGGAGGCTTTAAATGCCCAGGAAACTGCCCTTCTCCATAAAAGAACTCCATTCTCGCTCTGTTTTATCACCATCATATTTACCACAACTTGGTGCTGACAATCTCTTCTTCATAGTCTCCCTTTTTTCCCCTTGAGTACCCTCCATTTCTCCGGCAAGTGTCTCTCCCCTGGATTTCAACCTTCTCCATTAACTCCATGAGCTGCACAGCCTGTTCCAGGACATCAAACTTTAATTTAAACAGAAAATAATCAATAAGCTTAGCAAATTGCCCATGGCAACCTCTGCTGAGTGAATCAAAGGGTTTTATAGGTAATTTAAAGGGTGTCCTCACTCATCCCTCAAGGTAAAGCTTAGCACATTGACAGGAGCTCCTTCCTGCCCTGACCCAGAGAGCTTTGGAAGGCAATGAGAGGGGGAGGACTTCGGGCCTGGATTTGGGGAGGTTAGGCCAGGGAGGAAGGCTTGTCTTTTAGTATCAAAAGTTTCTGAGGAAGAAACCCAACATTTGATCCTGAACCTTGTGTGAGTCAGGGTTTTTTTGTTTTGTTTAACAGAAAACAGAAACTGATTCTAGATGCCTTTAGAAAATAAAAGTAGTGGCCTGCTGGGGTATGTAACTGAAGAAAAAGATTAAATAGCAGCATCTCAGAAATATTGGAAATAGAGTCACTCTCTTACAGGTGCTGTTTAAAGGATGTATCTGTGCTGTTTCTTCACCCCTGTGTCTTTCTCCTTGAGATTCATTTTCCAAGACAGCATCTGAGCAGCCCCCTGAATCATATCCTTGTCTCTCAACCTGGGAGGCAGGGGTCCCTGAAGGGCAGCCCCACTAAGAAGGAAGCATGTTTCACACAGTTACTCAGTGATTCAGTTACTCAAGAAGCACATGGCAAAACTGGCTTGGCAACAGGACGTTTCTGCTGTAGGACTTTTCTGGTGATATTGTGTTATCATTTTCCTCCAAGGAGAACAGCCAATCCAGTAGTATTTATAGGTGATGAGGCCTGTGCAGGAATTTGAAGGGCCACCTAGCCTGTGGCCCAGCTATCTTCCTGAGCCAGAGAGTTGTCCCTCATGTTCTGAGCATCTCCCCAGCTGCTTCTGAGAAGACTGTCCAGCTTCTCATCCCTTACAAACAAGATTGTCTTGTCTCTCTCCAGGGTGAGATCAGAAGTGGTTGACACAACAAGTGCACCATGAACACAGATTTATCAAAACTGCTAAGTGGTAAATAATGTATGAGACCCACCTGGTCCAACTCTGCTGACCCTCAGTGTGGTGTCCCCTTAGCCTAAGTGGGGCACTGAAAGCCGGTCCCTCAGATGTCCATCGTGGATGTCAGGTGCGGGTCCTCGTGGGAGAAACATGCAGTCTTCTTCAGTGGTGTCACGGACAGCAGGATTTAGTGTGACAACAGTAATAGTGACCCCATAGGACAGAGTAGAACTGCCCCTTAGAGTTTCCAAGGATTTGAACTGCTGACTTTTTGGTTAGCAGCTGTAGTTCTTAACCACTACACCATCAGGGTTTCCTTACCATGCATTTAACCTTCTGGAATTAATTGTCATGAGTCTCTTGTTCTCTCCTGACCATTGGACCCTACAGACAGACATCCTGGTTTTCAAAATCCAGCTGTACTATTTACTAGCCCTGTGACCTTAAGCAACTTACTTACCCTCTCTGAACCTAAATTTTAATCCATAAAAGGAGATAATAATCATCCCTGGCTTGTAAAGGTTGTTGTAAGAATTAACTGAGTTGAACCATCTAACCAAAAAAAAAAAAAAAAAAAAAAAACCCAAACCCAGTGCCATCAACTGAAAGTGATCCTATAGAGTACTCAGCATTATGCTAGGTTCACAGTTGGTGCTCAGTCAATCCTGACCGCTATTACTAATATTGTTAACACTTGTCCTCTGAAAATAACAAGGGTAGAAGAGAGTCTCAGAACCAAAGAAGCAGATTCTAAAGCAAATCAGAGCTTGGGAATCAACGTGTTCAACCTCTTCCTTAGAAGAGACATTGAAGCCCTGAGAAGGGAGTCACTTGCCAGTTAGGAGAGCACCCAGACTCTTGCAGTCATATGGGCAGCATCTGTGGCGTTGGCCCCATGCATGTGGGGGACACTTTGGTGGCTTTGGCCCAGTGCATAGGCCAAGAACGTTGGCACCTGCTGGAATACTGTAAGAGAAGACCTGAGAATGGATGGCTATCTCACAATTGTCTGCTATCAAATTTTTCCTGGAGGTTCTATCTGTCCCAGGTACCTCTGGCCAGCATTGGGGGAGACACGGGGGTAAGGGAAGGTAGGAAGTGAAAGACTCAGGGCTGAAGAGTCAGATTAACCTGACTTCTGCCCCTAACTTGGCTGCATGCTAGCCCCGTCCTGCTGGGAATAACTGGGATTTATTCACGTCAAAGCATTTTCACACTCCATCACTTCCTTTAATCCCCACCCCAACTTTGTGAGCTAGGTATTACTAGTCCATTTGAAAAATGAAGCAGAAGTTAAGTGATTCATACTTCATCTTGTTAAAAAACCTTTTATTATGGAAAATTTCAAATATGCGTTTTTTTAAAAAGTATCACAACCCCCCACTTCCCGTTCGTAGGGTCAACAGTGTATTAACAGATGGCCATTGTTGTTTTATCTGTGCTCCCCTCCCTTTGTCCTCCTCCAGAGCATTATTATAAAGCAAATTCCAGACATCACAGTGTATCATTCACAAATATATCACAAATGATAAGGGCTCTTTTTTTAAAGGTAACTGTAATACCATAATTCCATTACATCATCCAGCAAATGCTCTTCTTTTATGGTTTTTACACCATATCTTGTATTCTTAAACCAATAGTAATAATTACTTATTACTAATAATAATAGTAATTAAATAGAAATGTTTTACCATGTCATTTAACATTCTTCTAAAACACAATGTTTAAACATGTATTGTTTTAATAAACGATAATGTATTGTATCAATTGTGTTTCTATACATTTACATTATTTTTAATTGTTCCTTTAAAAAGTACTTGGAATAAACATCTGTGGTAGAGACTGTTAGGTGCCTAACAATATCCATTCTGCCCCTTTCCCCTTGAATAAAACCCCAATCTAATTTGATGTGACAAAAGATCAGCTCAAAAATTTTCAGCTCACAGCTTTGCTTGCGATTAACCGAGACCATGTGAACACATGTCAGCCAATGAGATACAAGTAGGGGCATAATTGGGACTTCGGGGAAGGTTGTTTGAAGGGATTGGCTCAGTTGGGAAGTGCTCTCTTTTTGTTGCCCTCTTCCTTTCTTTCCTTCAGAAACCCTGGTGGCATAGTGGTTAAGTGCTAGGGATGCTAATCAAAGGTTGCTATTTCGAATCTACCAGATGCTCCTTAGAAATTTTATGGGGCAGTTCTACTCTGTCCTATAGGATTGCTATGAGTCAGAATTGACTCAATGGCTGTGAGTTTGATTTGGTTTGGGTTTTTTCCTCCTAGGGCTTTGAACCGAATGGTTCAGCAATTGCTTGTATAAAAGAGGGAGCATACACACTGCATAGATACCAAATCTGTTGCCTTCAAATTTTGACCCAAGTAGTTAGGTTGCTATGAGTCAGAATTGACTCCACAGCAATAGGTTTGGGTTACGGTTTAGGAAACAAACATGGCTCCCCAATCAAAACTATGTGCTGATTGCACTGCTGTGAATGTGTGTGGCTTGCTACAGTCCTGCCAATAATACAATCTCCTCCATAAAAATAAAGTTGAAAAACAAAAACCATTGCCATAATAGCAACACTGTAGTACCTAGTAGAACTGCCCCATAGGGTTTCAAAGGAGTGGTTGGTGAATTCAAACTGCTGCTCTTTCAGTTAGTAGCCATAGCTCTTAAACACTGTACCACCAGGGCCTCTGGAACTTTTGAGATCCATGTAGGAGATTGGATTACTGGCAGGACTGTGGCAAGTGACACATATTCAAAGTGGCACAATCTGCTGCCATCTTTGAGTGGGGTGCCACTACTTTTTTCCTACTCAGGTCAAAATCCAAAGGGCATTGGATTTAGTTGCTTTGCAACACATAGGCTGCCCTTGTTTACACTGGCAATTACTGAACTGTTCTCAACTGGTTGGAAACTTTGCTTCCTTCCTGCTGGCTGGAGTGCAGGCAGAGCATCTGGTGGTCCCACTGCCATTCTGGGCCATTAAAGTGGAAGCTGTACACTAAAGTAGTCAAACAGAAGAATAGAAGGAGCCTAGGCCTCTGGATGACCCATGTCAGAGATCTGTTTCCTCCAGATCATCTATGTGACCAAGTAATACATGTCTCATTTAAACCACTATTACTATGAGATTTTTCCATTGTGCACAGCTGAACCTAGTTCTGATGGAATTTTGCACATGTGCACGACCATTGGTTGAAAAAAAAAATAGAGCCAAACCCATTGCCACGGTGTCAATTCTGCCTCATAGTGACCCTACAGGACAAAGCAGAACTGCCCCATAGGGTTTCCAAGGAGCAGCTGGTAGATCCAAACTACTGACCTTTTGGTTAGAAGCCTCAGCTCTTAACCACTGAACCACTAGGGTTCCAATGATTGATTATGGTACTTCAAATTCTTCATTTTATGGATACATGTGTTTATGCCTCATCTTTTGTATTAATTTGTAAATTCCTTAAGGACAAGAGTTTTTGTTTGTCGTATCTTTGTATCCCACACAACACCTGTTGCAGTGTCTGACACAAAATAGAGGCATAAAAACATTTTCTTGGCACAGTGCATTAATCGAACATGTGAATAGGAGACTACGTGAACTTGAACAACGACTTTGATGTTAAGCCAAGACTTAGCTTCCTTTGTAAAAGGAACTATTCATGCCCACTCCAGGGATTTTGAGAAATCTCAACAACATGTTACTGAAAGATCTCTAAAAACTATTTAATGTAAGAGTTTATCATTAAGAAGGGCAGGAGAGCAGAGTGAGGAGAAGGCACCAAGGCTAGAATATGCTGATCTTCAGCCGGGAGAGCAAGAATGCAGTGTGGCTCCAATAGAATGATGGAGGGGAAGAGGGGCTGGGAATTAGGTTGGAGGGGTCTTGCAGACAGTGGTCAACACTTCTAAGTGGGCTATGTGCTTCATAATGACGTGAGCCTCCCCAAGCCAATACGGGAAGATTACATGACAGTACTGGCCACAGTGCCTGCCACACAGTAAGCATTAATATGTGGTAATTATCATTATTGTTGTTATAGGAGTGATATAGTTGAAGGAGGATGGGACCAGCAGTTAGAAACAACATGGCCTACTGCTGGTTTTCAAGACTGCCAGTCTCAAAACACTAGCCAAGTCACTCTTGCTTCTTATGATCCCGGTTTCTTCATATTTAGAAACCCTGGTGGCTTAGTGGTTAAGAGCTACGGCTGCTAACCAAAAGGCTGGCAGTTCAAATCCACCAGGTGCTCCTTGGAAACTCTGCGGGGCAGTTTTAGTCTGTCCACTAGGGGTGCAATGAGTTAGAGTTGCCTCAACGGCAGATTCGACTCAACACAGACACAGAAAACGTAGGACCAAGCAAATGACTGCAAAACTTTTTTAACCTCAGAACCCTTCACTCAAATGGAATATCTAATGGATGTCAACTAGATGAAAATGGAGTGATTATGATAGAAGAGGGTGTTGGGGTCTTGAATCTAAACTTAGCCTTACCTTCTCCATCAGCATGGTGTTCCCTCAGGAGGCCTTTTAGGCACTGTTTAAAGACCGCTGAAATGATGCTGTTTTATCAGGAAAATGCAAATGAAAACCACAAGGAGATACCACTTCGTCCTCAGTGAGACGGCTACAAAGGAGCCGTGGTGGTACAGTGGTTAAGTGCTTGGCTGCTGACCCAAAGGTCCGTGGTTTCAACCCACCAGGAGAAAGACGTGGCAACTGCTCCCATAAAGACTTACAGCCTTGGAAACCCTAGGGGGCAGTCCTCTGAACTATCTGTAGGATTTGTAGGGGACGGAATTGACTCCACAGCAGCTGAGGAGATGGTTATAATTTTTTTTTAAAAAAGGAAAATCAGTGTGGGTGAGTACGTAGAGAAACTGGAACCCTGATAATCTCCTGGTGGGAATGTAAAATGACAGAGCTGCTGTGGAAAACAGTTTGATGACCCCTTTAAAAGTTCCATGTAGAATTACCGTGTGGTTGTTATTAGGTGTCATAGGGTTGGCTCCGACTCATAGTGATCCTCCAGGACACAGCAGAACTACCCCCTACAGGGTTTCCAAGGAGTGGATGGTAGATTTGAGCTGCCAGCCTTCTGGTTAGCAGCCAAGCTCTTTACCGCTACTTCACCCAGGCTCCAGAATTGCTTAGGTATCAGATACCCAGATGAATTGAAAACAGTTGTTCAAACCCAAACTAGTGCATGAATATTCACAGCAATATTATTCACAGCAGTGAAAAGGTGGAAACCAACGATGTCCATCATTTGATTAACAGATAAACAAAATGCATTGTATCTGTACAATGGCATATTATTTAGCCATAAAAGGAGTGAGGTTCTAATGTATGCGACAACATGGTTGAAGTTTGAAAACATTATGCTAGGTGAAAGAAGCCTGACACAGAACATCACTCATGCATGATTCCATTTATATGAAGCACCTAGGACAGACAAATCCATGGAGGCAGAAAATAGGTGAGTGGTTGCCAGGGGCTGAGTGTGGGGAGAAATGGGCAGTGACTGCTTAATAGGTGTAGGGTTTCCTTTTGGGGTGATGAAAATGTTTTAGAACTAGACACAGGTGATGTTTGCACAGCATTGCGAGTGTACTAAGTGCCACTGGATTGTATACTTTAAAACGGCTAATTTTATGGTACATGAATTTTATCTCAATTTTAAAAATAACCCACTAGATTGGTAGTCAGGTTCCTTCCAGGTCTAATGCACTGTCACCTTGTCCCTGTACCACTTGTCATCTGCAGAAGAATTACAGTTTTGAACTAGGATGATGCACCCTAACACTCAGGAAGCATATCACAGTTTCTTTTGACCAATAGCCTTTATAACCACCATCCCTCAAGCCTGGAGTAGGGTCCTGAGAGACAAGGTATCCAGGAAGCATATGTTTTTAAATGGTAATGGAGGTGCGGAAAGGACCAGCCATGAATCGCACACCCGAGGTAAGGAGAGCATAAACAGGGACGGAAGTGGGGATGAACGCCATAATGGAAGGCCAATGAACATAGACCAGACGCCCTCTCTGGGAGTAAGGGGGATCATTATCAGTTGTGGGGCTAAGTAGTCAACTGTTCCCAGCCAAAGTTGTCAAGTGGGCTCTTTACAGCCTTTAGGAAACCCCGGTGGCATGTTGTTTAAGAATTATGTCTGCTGACCAGAAGGTTGGCAGTTCACATCCAGCAGTCACTCACTGGAAACTATAGGGCAGTTCTGTCGACAGGGCCACTATGGGTTGGAATCGACTTGACAGCAGTGGGCTTTACTGTCTACAAAAGTTAAAAGGAGAGACCTTCCAGAGCACCAGGAGATCTGTGGAAAGATTGGTAGAATTCTCTAGACCTGTGCTGTCAAAAATGATACCTGCTAGCCCTACTTGTACAGGGGTTAAGAGCTTGGCTGCTAACCAAAAGCCTGGCAGTTTGAATCCACCAGCCACTCCTTGGAAACCCTATGGAATAGTTCCACTCTGAGTCAGAAGAGACTTCATGACAACAGGTTTTAACTACACGTAGCCACTTGAGCATTTGAAATGTGGCTAGTCTGAATTGAGACGCGCAGTAAGCATAAGGTACTCACTACATTTTGAAGACTTCGCATGAAACAAATGCAAAAATATCTCATCAATAATATTTGTATTGATTATTTGCTGAAATGACAATATTTTGAATGTACGTCACACAAACACACACCCATTACCATTAAGTTGATTCTAACTCAGAACAACCCAACTGGACAGAGTAAAACTACCCTGCAGGGTTCCGGAGCAACTGGGAGATTCAAATTGCAAACCCTTTTGTTAACAGCCAAGCTTTTAATCACTCTGCCACCAGGGCTCCATTTGGGATATATTCGGTTATAAATGTATTATTAAAATTAATTTCACCTGTTTCTGTTCATTTTTTTAAAGTAGCAACTAATCAGTTAAACCAGTCACTGTGGAGCAGATTCAGACTCATGGCACCCATGTAGCTACTAGAAAGGTTAAAATTATTTAGGTGGCTCCCTTTCTATTTCCTTCCAAAGGCACTGCTCCCTAGACCACTGTATTATTCCTCCAGGGCAGAGGTGGCGTTGTCCAGAGTCACGTTACAGAAATAAGCCAGACTAAAACCCTGGCGGCATCGCTGCTCTCTGAAGAGGTGGCAGTTTGAATCCACCAGGTGCTCCTTGGAAACCCTCCTGGGCATTTCTACTGTATCCTACAGGGTTGTTATGAATCAGAATTGAATCAAGAGCACTGGGGTTGTTTAAAGCACCAACTTGGTCTTTAAGCATCCCAGATAGCTGCCTGAGAAAATGTGGATATGCCTTGTCCCAAGACAGCACACCACACAGAAACCATTAAGCAAATCAAATTTTGCTTGCAGCCTAGATATAAGCACAGGTTTATTCAAAATGTGAAGTCTTTTTAAGAAACTCAATTTTCTCCTAAGGACTCTGCGGCCATAAACAAGATACCATTGGAGGGGGAAGCCTCCACCATGCCCTTCCCTGTTACATAACTAAACTCACTGTCATCCAGTTGATTTCCACTCACAATGACCCCATAGAACAGGGCAGAACTACCCCCATAGTGTTTCCAAGGAGCAGCTGGTGGGTTTGAACTGCCAACCTCTTGTTTAGCAGCCATAGCTCTTAACCATCTGGTTGGCAGGAGAATGTTGAATCATTTAGCTGCCATTCCCAGAGAGAGGAAATGGAATCAAATTTTCAAAAAGATGTGAAGTCAGCCAGAAAGATTGTGAATACTCAGTCTGTGACCCAATAAAGTATACACATTTTCTATTCAAACATAAAATAAGGACAAAGAAACAAGGAGCGTCATACACAAGTAGCCAGTCCCTAGGACCACCATGTTACTTCCATGCTGCCTGTGCTTTTGGCTCTGTTACAGAATGAAACAAATCCCTTTATAATCCCTCACACTGGCTCTAAAAATATTTTCATGAGTACCAGAGCAGACCCTTTGAGTATTTATTTCCATGAATGTTTATCTCCACTCAAAAACTTTTCTTCCTTTTTGCTTGCCTTAAAAAAAAAAATCAGCATCCTTTCAGAAACCAGTGAACTGAAATAATTCAGGGGCTAGGGTGGTGTCAGATAAGCATGGGAAGAGGAGTCATGTGAGGACTGTTCCAAATAGAATCTTCCCCCTCGAAAGCTCAGCATCTCCCCTAAACTCACCATACCCACGCACCCAGTTCACACACCTCCATCTGTTTCTTCTACCCAATGCATTCAATTTCTCCATCTTAGAAACATTCTCTTGGATTATGTAACTTGAGTGGTTACTTCGCATTTCATATATTTTGTAGGGTCTTTGAGCAACTTGATACATCCCTTCAACCTCTCACCTCTCTACCTAGCTCAATATGCTTTCACAAAGCACTCAGTAAATGCTTGTTGAATGACTGAATGAAGTTGAGTCTGATATTTGCCAACTCTGATAAAAGTGAGGAAATCAATGTCATCATTTCCAGCTAGATAGGGAAACAGGACAGCTATATAAAATGATCTGAAGGAAAAATTGTATTCTGTACTTTACTTTCAGGTCTCTGAAGGAGGCTGTTGTAACAATGGACTATAAATACAGGGAGGGTGGATTCTATATCTGTAAAGCAGCAATTCGAATGGTGGTCTGGAAGAGCCAAGAAAATTCAGCTTCTCCTTCCCTGCTATATACACAGGTGCACCCAGTGGAATGAAATCCACTTAACTTGATTTTATGGACAGTGATTCATGCAAACTCAGTTCCAAACTGCTCAGCACGGCTCAGTTAAATAAATTACAGCAAGAGTAAGCCAGCCAGCAGTAAAGGCAAAAGACAGAAAATAAACTTGAGGTTGGGAATTGAAATTTTACAGTAGCTGGTGTGCCAGAAGTAGCTCTCTCCTGGGGATTCTGAAGGGATCTTAGAAATCATTTACGGCCAAGCCCCTGATTTGACCAGTAGAGACACTGAAGTCCAGAGAGGATCAAGTGCATGTTCAAAGTCACCCAGAATAACTGACAGGTGGGGTTCCTGGGCCCCAGGTCAGAGTATCCTTCCTCTCATCAGGCTCCTGAAAATCTTGCTCACTGCCACAGTACCAGGAAGGTCCATAAATACTTGTCTGAACTTTTTAATTGTTTGTTATAATTATTTAGTTATTTGTAATCAAAACTATTTGAATTAAGGAAATCCTGGTAGTAAAGTGGTTAGATGCTACTACAGCTGCAAACTGTAAGGTCCGCAATTCAAATCCACTGGGTGTTCCTTGGAAACTCTATGTGGCAGTTGTGTAGGGCCAGACCTGTAGAGTCATTGTGAGTTAGAATCGACCAGAAGGCCACAGGTTTTTTTTCGTTTGTTTGTTTGAATTAATGAACGACTAAATCATTCTAGGCTAAGGACAGCCAGAGTCAGCCCAAGGGTTAAAGGGGAGAAGCAAGATCTAAGAAGACCACCAGGGATGGGTTATGCAATAAGCAAGGCACGTATGGGCTTACCTACTGATCTCTAGTGTGCAATTTCATCTGCATGTGGTGAAAACCGGTGACGTTGTACACTACAGGTTAGTAAGTCAGCACAGGTAAGCCTGTGTGTGCCTTATTTACTGGCCCCGAAGACCACGCTACAGAGTAAGTGCCCACTGACTAGGGATTGAAGAGTACTAATCCAAGCAGCCCTCTATAGATCCTCATTTTTCCAGCTCCCACACAGGAAAGTACAACCAACTCTACTTGTGGCCTCTCTGTTGACCTGTGGCAGGCCTGCCACTGTACTTGAATCCCTCCCATTAGTGGCACTTCCCAGGAATCTTCAGGGTTAAGGCATTACTGCTCAGGTACGGTGATTCCTTAGCAGGGTGGCTGTTTTTGTTGCTGAGGTGTGTCTTTGTGTTGATTCTGACTCACAGACCCTTCATCCAGCAGGACAAAACACTGTCCCATCTTGCACCATCCTCATGATTCTTGTTACGCTTGAGCCCACTGTTGCAGCCACTGTGTCAGTCCGTCTCACTGAGGATCTGTCCCTTTTTCCCTGACCCTCTACTCTCCCAAGCACGACGTCCTCCAGGGACTGTTTCCTCTAATAACATATCCAAGATATACGAGATGAAGTCTCATCACCCTGGTTTCTAGTGAGCATTGTGGCTGTACTTCTTTCAAGACAAATTTGTTGTTGTGCTTTTTTTTCTTTAATTGTGATTAACTGAAAGTTTACAATCGAAGTCAATTTTGCACACCCACCTGTCTGCAGCTCTGTCTGCTCTCCTCACTCCATGACAGCACACTCTTCTTTTTCCCTCTTTACTTCCAGTATCCACTCAACCAACACTTGTCTCCTCCTCTCCATCCTCTCCTCTCCCCTCTAGAAAGAAGCCAGCAAGACAGCCATATATGTATATGTATGTATGCATGTATGCATACATATATACACATGTGTATGTATACCTATATGTATATATACACATACATGTATAAATCCATAAAGTACACACACAAACATCCATTGTCAAGACAGATTGGTTCTATTGGCATTTCAAAGTGTATTATATATTCTTTGCCAACACCATAATTCAGAGGCATCAGTTGCTCGGTCTTCTTTCTTCACTGCCAGCTTTTGTATGCGTATTAGGTAACTGAAAACACCATGGCCTGAATCAGGCTCACCTTAGTCCTTAAAGTGACATTTTAGCTTTTTAACTGATCTAGGCTAATCTTACCTTTTTAACTTTTTAATCTTTTGTAGCAGGTATGCCCAAGGCCACGCATTGTTTGACTTCTTGACTGCTACCTCCCGGGCCATTGATTGTGGACCAAAGCAAAGTAAAACTCTTTACCACTTCAATGTTTTCTCCATTTATCATGATGTGTGTGCTTCCTTAACCTCTTAGCAGGCATCCCTAGATGGTCTAGACTTGTGAATAAGCAGATATCCCCAGATGGACGCGGCTGGTGGTTGAAGTACGCATCCACAGTGGTCAGGAAGATGATCAAAGCTGTCACTTTCTTCCATTCTGACTCTTCATAGCTACATCTCCAGTTCTTGGAAACCCTGGTGGCATAGTGGCTAAGTGCTACATCTGCTAACCAAAAGGTCGGCAGTTTGAATCTACTAGGCACTCCTTGGAAACTCTATGGAGCAGTTCTACTCTGTCCTGTCGGGTCACCATGAGTCAGAATTGACTCAACGGCACTGGGTTTGGTTTTAGTTTTTCTTGAGTTCTTATGGGTGTACTGTGGGGGCCTCTCTTCTATAGTCTCTCGATAGCCTCCTGTAACCCATGTCCCACTCACTGGTCATCTGAATACCTCCAGCCTCTTTCTGCTGAGGTCCCTACATTCCTACTGGCAGCCTTATGGACCAGGACCCAAGGCAACTCTAAATCAGCTCCCTTTTCTTATAGCTGGACCACAGGAAATACACATACATCTCTTTTCCCTGGCAAACTGATTCCAAAACTGCAGCTTTCTTCAAATAAATCTCTTTCACAAAATCCCAAGCTAACCCTCTGCAAGAGGCTTATGTGAAGGCACAGGTGTCCACCCATCCTTGATTGGGGGCAAGTGTATTAGAGATCATGGCACAGTTTTATCTAAAGATATCTTCTTTCAAAAATGCCCATTATCCACCTCTGACACCTCTTTATATCTGCTATCGATCATATTGGTGTTCTAGTCAAAAACTGAGGCTGGAAGAAGAATCTTGTGACATTATCTTAAGGGAAAAAAAAAGCCAGAGGTTAGGGAGGCGAGGGGAGGACTACTGATTTTTCCGTCCAGGAGAATAGCTGAAGATAATGGGAAGAGGACATCTGCTGCTTCCAGAACTCTCCTGCCACCTTGCTCTGCTGTTCTTACGGGATGCCTCCTTCGTTTCCTTTTCCTGCAGACCATCTTCTTCTGTAGATTGGGAATACGGCCCCTGACTCTTCCAGCCTAACATGATTTCAGAGAAGGGATGTGAAATTGTAGCTGTTGTCTAGTAAATCTTTATAAAGTGCTTACTACATACTATGAAGAGAACTTGAAGCGCTGTTGATGAAGACCAAAGACCACAGCCTTCAGCATGGATAATACCACAATACAAAAGGAAAAAAAAAAAAAACTTCACAACTGGACCAATAAGCAACATCATGATAATGGGAGAAAAGACTAGGTTGTCAAGAATTTCATTTTACTTGAATCCATAAACAACACCCATGGATGCAGCAGCTGGGAGACCAAAAGACTGATTGAATTGGGCAAATCTGTGGCAAAAGAGCTCTTTAAAGTGTTGAAAAGCAAAGATGACACCTTGTGCCTTATCCAAGCCACACCAATTGCATCACATGCATGTGAAAACTGGACAATGAATAAGGAAGACCGAAGAAGAACTGATACCTTTAACTGTGGTATTGGAGAAGAATACTGAATGGATCATCACTGCCAAAAGAACAAACAGATCTGTCTTAAAAAAGTACAACCAAAATGTTTCTTAGAAGCAAGGATGGTGGAACTTTGTCTCCCATACTTTGGACATGTTATCAGGAAAGATCAGTCCTTGCAGAAGGATATTATGTTTAACAAAGTAGATGGTCGGTGAATAAGAGGAAGACTGTCAGCAAGATGGATTGACAGAGTGGCTGCAAGGATGGCCTCAAGTATGACAACGATTGTGAGGACAGCACAGGACCAGGAAGTGTTTCATTCTGTTGTATGTAGTCTCTGTGGGTTGGAATCAACCAGACAGCACCCAACAACAATAACATAACAGTGTATACATGGTGATCAGCTTCTTTTGGTTCTCCCACACTACACAGCACAACTGTAAACCCCTACCATGGAGGTTCAGCAAGTTCTTGTTGATCAATACACCAGAACCTTGAGAAATGAAATTTTAGGTAGCCTTCTCTCTTGTTACAATATCGCTTTCCCATTTTCAAACATTTGGGTCTTTAGTTTCCATCTTATTCTAGATCTAGTCATGAATAAGCCTATGAAAAAGTGTTCAAAGTCATTCATAATCAGAGACAAGCAAATTAATACCACAGTGACATATTACTGTATAACTGCCAAAATGGCTTTAAAGAGAGACGACACCAAGTGTTGCTGAGGAAGCAGCCCCCAAAGCAAAGCCATTGCCATCAAGTAGATTCTAACTGACCAGTGACCCTAAAGGACAGAGTAGAACTGCTCCATAGAGTTTCCAAGGAGTGCCTGGTGGATTCAAACTGCTGACCTTTTTGTTATCAGGGCCTAGTACTTAACTACTACACCAGTGGCAAATTGTACAGACCCTTTTGAAAAGACTTTGGCTGATGCTATAAAAACTGACATGCACATCAGTGACATGTGTGAGCTGGCACTCCTTTCCCCCTAGATGACATGCAACAGAAATGTGTGAACATGTGTACTGAGAATACACACAGGAAGGTTCATGGCCAAATTATTCAGAACAGTGCCAAACTAGAAGCAACCAGAATGTCCATTTATAGCAGAATAGATATAAATTGTGATCTATCCACGCAGGGGGTGCTCTGCAGTAATGAAAATGAATGAGTTACAGCTACGGGCAACAAAACAAAGTAGGCCGGAAGTCAGATATAAAACGATGTATTCATATACGTACACATCTTATATTGTTGTTAGCTGCTACCATGTCATCTCTGATGCATTGTTACCCTATGTATAACAGAGAGAAATGGTATCCAGTTTCATGATCGTTGGTATGCTTCTACTCCAGTCCATTGCTGCTGCCACCATGTGTTTTGAGTGTTTTCCAACCTGGGGCTCATCTTCCAGCACTGCACCTGACAGTGTTCCACTGTGGTCCACAGGGTCTTCATTGGCTGATGTTTGGAAGTAGATCACCAGGCTTTTCTTCCTTGTCTGTTATTGTCTGAAAGTTCTGCTAAAACCTCTTGTTGGTATTTGAAACACCAATTCCATAGTTTCCAACATCAGGGTAACATGCAAGCCACCACTAGACAATAACTGACAGGTGGTGCACATAGTACACGGTTCCATTTGTATGAAATTTAAACACCTAACACTACACTGTAGTATTAGAAGTCAGGAGTGATTATGAGGGAGTGTGAGACGGATTTCTACCGGTAATAATCTCCTCTTGACCCAGATGTTAGCCACAGAGTGTTTGCTATACAAGAATTCATTGAGCTGTACACTTAATAGTTTGTGTATTTTTTCTGCAAATGTGATATATGTCACAATCAAAAAAATTTTAATGAAATTAATTTAAAATAGACCATATAACACGACGCGGCGTTCTAGCACTTTCTAGGAGTTCCTGCCTAACAAACTGGGGTTGACTTTTGTGTTTCCTTAGGGGATAAGAGGTGGTCCCTGAGAGGCGTCTGAGTCCCCAGGAGCCTTGAGGCGCTGCATAAACAACAGGCGCAGCCCAGCTCCTGATGAGAGAACGCATTCTGGCAGCACACTGTGACTGGCGGAAACCCCAGCTGGTACATTTCTGAGAGGAGCCCAGACAAGGTGGGAGACCCACCCCAGAAGCAGTGGGGTCTCCTGGGAGCCTCTCCCTCTGCCTGCTCTGGAGATAGGAAAGCCTTTCCAAATGAACAGACCCCCTACCAGCCCCCCACTGCAGGAGCTGTTTGTTTCCAAAGGCCTGATGGAACAACTAACTGTAAGCTTGGGAGAGGAAATTACACAATGGATGTTGAAATGTGGGCTTGTTGAAAAGTTGTCACCCGAGTAATGAATGCCCTATTTCCTGTTTTTGTGCTTCAAGTTAAATGCTGGGCATAATTAGCTAGTAAAAAAGCAAGCTTGGCAGCAGAACAAAAATAGCACATTTTGGGAGCCCAGGCCAATTAAAATTGTTTATGCAGTCATTTAGTAATATTTTTCTCCCAACTATTATGACCAGGAAATATGCAGCCTGAGACCGAAAAGCAAGTTTAGTTCATCAGAAGAAAAATGGCCCACACACTGATCCTTTAAACAGCCCAATGTTCTCAGGGGATTTTATAATAGGAGTGAAACTGCCATCCTCGTGAACTCCCTGGGTCTCCTTTAGGTCTTGAGAACAGCCTCACTCACCCTCTGTGGCAAGCATCTGTTGAAGGGGCCCCACGACCTGCTAATAATGTTCCGATTAGCCAAGCTCCCGTGTGCACGATAGAGGCCAACCATTACGGAGTAAGCTGCCTTGTGCAGTCTTCTAAATCGTCTGGCTGATGCTATAATCATACTGAGTTTATGAAACATTTTTGTTAATAACTGGGCATTTTGGCTAGTGTTGGGATGAGTTACAAAACCTGGCAGAATGACCCTCACCAAAGTTTGTCACAGCTCGTCATCTCAGTTCTCTGCATGACTTTCAATGTCTCTGACAGTCTTGCATCTCAAGTACTCATGTTACATCTTTCTTTCCCTTTCCCAACTGATCTGTCAAAATGTGCATTCAGATCTTTGATTACAGTAAAAGACCACAAAGAAACCTGCTGCCATCAAGTCAATTTGGACTGACTCATAGTGACCCTAGAGGGTGGAGTAGAACTGCCCCATAGAGTTTTCAAGGAGCACCTGGCGGATTTGAACTGCCGACCTTTTGATTAGCAGATGTAGCACTTAACCACTTATGCCACCAGGGATCCCCTTCTTTTACAGGAGGGTATAACTGAGGGATAACAATTTTAAATGGTATATTGATCACAGATTCCAACTAAGAAGAAAGCTTCAGTTATGGAATGTTAGGCATTATCCAACTGGGTTAAGGGATAAAGTGAGCAGCTGGGAGGCCGGGAGCCTTCCCAGCAACCTTAAAAGCTCACCATAGGGAAATAGTCCATTCCACCAAGCTTACCAGGTTAACCCACTTGGCTGAACCCCTGCATCAGCTGAGAGGACAGAGATCTCCGGAAGCCTTCATACACTTGCAGACGTCGCCCTGGGAGCTGTGGGACCTGTCTTTTAGCCTGGTCACCTCCCTGCCAGAGTGCTTGCCAGGTAGCATCTCAGCCCTGCAGCACTGAGGGGACAACCGTTGGAAGCATTTTTGTCCCCACTGGATGGGACAGAATTATTCTCACAGTAGACAAACTCTCTCCTAATTCCTTTTCACCTGCATGGTGACACTCATTCATTAGTTCATACGTAGGTGGTTGTGTGTTCAGTCAATTCCAACTCACAGTGAGTCTACGTGAAAGAGGAGACTGCTCCACAGTTTTCTAGGCTGTGACCGACAGGAGCTGAATGCCTGCGCCTTTCTGCCATAGGGCTGCTGGGTGAGTGCTAACCACTGAGCTTTGGTTAGCAACCAAGCGCTGAACCACTGTGCCACCAAGAAGTACTTAGGAAATATATATGTGGATCCCAAATAATCATTTCCTTTAAGGGCTCTCCTTGCCTTGACCACAGCCGTCCTGTCTCTCCTTTTCTCAGACGCCATGCTTTCCTGAGTTAGACAGGGACTTCCTGCCTCAGAAGCACGTACTGTACTCTTCAGCTCTTGTGCTTCGTTCGGTTCTGTCCTCTGCCTGTTCCTTTTCTCTACGTATGCAAGCAAATCTCTCCCATCACATAAGAACAATTTGAATTCCCCTTTGTCTGAGTTTCCTAACGCTTCTGTAAAAACAAAAAAGCCTCATTAAGTAGGGGCCTTTAAGGAACAGGAATTTATTTTCTTATATAGTTCTGGGGCTAAAAGTCCAAATGAGGGTCTTGGCTGGTGGCCTCCTTCTGTGGGCCTCTCTCCTAGATTCTGCTGTCTGCCCACCATCCTTGGTGCTCCTTTCCTTGTAGATGGGTCTTGCCTCTATGAGTGTGTCACTGCTCCTATTCTGCTCTGTTTATAAGCTACCACTTAGAAATGATTAGGTATGGGACCCATGCCATTCTGGCATGATGCATTAACATAAACAAGAAAATCCCTATTTCCAAACAGGGTTATATTTATAGATACAAGAGTTAGGACTTCAACACATAATGTGGAGAAGAGGAGCACAATTCAGTCTATAGACCCTGTCTTCACCACATCCCTTCTCTGGCCACTTCTGATCATAATGGTCTCTGACTCACATGAACTTCCATGGCTTGTATTCCCTCAACCCAACCATGGCCTAGAGTCAAGAACTGCCTGTGAAACACCCTGCCTTGCTACTGGACATTTTCTCCTTGGAGAAAAACTACAGGATAGGGTCAGCCTCCCTCTTGCCAGCTTATGGGCATTTGAGACAGGAGGAGACCTCTGGTCAGTGGTTTCCAGGCCACTTCTAAATGAAGTTTCTAGCTAGGGTTCCACCCCTGGGTCCTCACAGGAATTTCCTGCCAACCCCCTGCCTCTGCCATCCATTTCCTCTCTTCCAGCTCCTATGTCTGAATCATGAATTTTCCTGCCTCCCCTCTTCCCTATTTCTCTCTTCCCTCCACTTTAATCAGGCTTCAGATACAGCTCCAAAAGATGGCACCAGAAAGCTATGTTCTGGTATTACAGATAGATGTGGTCCAGTGACTGTAACACTTTGCTGTCAGCCAACCAAAACCAAAAACCCCAAACCCACTGCTGTCAAGTCAGTTTCCACTCACAGCGCCCCTACAGTATAAAGCAGATCTACCCCATAGCGTTTGCAAGGAGTAGCTGGTAGATTCGAATTGCTGACCTTCTGATTAGCAGCCAAGCTCTTTGACCATTATGCCTCCAGGGTTCCTCATTAGCCATCTAGTGACCTTGAAAGCTGCCTGTCGTTCAATCATTCCATTAACGCATCTTTTTCGAAACATATGCTGTGGGCTATATCACATGCAGGGCCCTAAGGATTCACCAATAGACAAACCCCAGTCCCTGCCCTCTCCCTTCTGGGAGCTGGCAGTCTAGAAGGTGATCCAGGGAAGTAAACCAGGAATTATGGTACAGAATCTAAATGACAGTGCTGGATAGGGTAAGGCATCCCTTCAGAGGTGAAATTCCATTCTATTTAAAGATAGCAGTTGAGGAGTAAGTTCACCATGTTCTCCTATATCCTCTTCCTGGTTTCAAATTCTTCATGTTTCACCCAAGTCTTCAAAAATCTCAAGTTGGTCCTGTTACCTGTTACACTTAGCAGCAGTCTTAAAAAAAAAGTGGGTCACAATGCTTAGTTGGGATTCTTTATGTTTTGCAAGATAAAATTATGTCACATTTCCAGTCTTCTGTCAGGTGCTTTAACATTGGTAGTGTTGTTCGAGGAAACACTGTGGCATAGTATTTAAGTGCTAACCTAAAGGTCAGCAGTTCTAATCTACCAGGTGCTCCTTGGAGACTCTGTGGAGCACTTCTGCTCTGTCCTGTAGGGTTGCTATGAGAGAATCGACTTGACAGTCAAGGGTTTTTGGTTTCAGGGTCATTAGTACAGAGCCCTGGTGGCACAGTGGTTAAGAGCTTGGCTGCTAACCAAAAGATTGGCAGTTTAAATACACCAGCTGCTCCTCAGAAAACTTATTGGGGCAAATGTGCTCTGTTCTATAGGATTGCTATGAGTCAAAGTTAACCAGATGGCAGCAGGTTTGGGTTTCTTTGGTTTGAGTCATTCATACTTTCCTTGGGCCTTCCTCCCTCCCTGATGTTTGTCTAGCTTGTAAAGGTTCATATGCCTATCCACATCCATTTTCTCTTCCTCTGGTATCATCACTCCAACTTTGTAGAAACAGATCATCTAGGTACCCAGCTCTCTTTTGGCCAAAGAGCAGGTGAGTGACCCATCTAGACCAAATGGATGGTCTTCTCTCCCTTGTACTTGGATCTTGGGGACTTTGGTCAGTACAGCTGTAGCTTCAATGCTGAGTCCTGAAGACTTCCCGTCAGGTCCTGCTTTGTCTAAGTTCCCCACAGTTGATTCCTGTTGCTTGCAACCAAAGAACTGTAACCAAAACAAAACAAAGCTACATGATCTGATCATTTTTTTCTTTTGCTGTGAAAACAGCTGATGCTGTCTAGAACTTGCAAACTTCCCTCAGCACTTTGTGGAAGGAGGAGAGACTCAGGCGCCAGGGCCACGGACCGTGGGACATTAGAGAAAAGAACTGCCTGACAAACAGCAAATGGGCCAAATGAATGCTTTCAGGAAAACAAGGGTTGTCTGAACACTATTGATCCTAGGTCCGCTAATGGCTCGGGCTGGGAGGCCGTGTGTGAGAGCTCTGCCCTGTTCACTGCATGATACATAGCCAAGACAGGCCTATTTTCCAGTGTCAGCAGGGAAATGGGAGACTATTAAGGAAGTGCCTTATCTGAAACTGAGCTCGGTGTTACTGGGGAGACAGTGGCAATTAGCATGATGGAAGCTAGGCAGCAGCCCTAGCTCCTGGCCAGGTGTGGAAGAAATAGGGAGGCCTCTGACCTGACAGGTCAGCACAGGCCCCCAGCAGGGAAAGGGCCCTGGGCAGATATCAGCTCCAGTTTCTCTGGCAAGATCTCACCCCTCCCTAGGTACCTTCTGGTCTGCTCTCCACACAGTTATTTGCCAGTGGCTGTCTATCCCGTTTTTCCGTTGTCTTGCTTGCAATCGTCATAATAGCCCCTCACATTTGGAGTTCGTGGTTGCCCAAGCTGTTAAGGTGCTCAGGTGCTAAATGAAAGGCTGGCAGTTCATGTCTACCCGGAAGTGCCTCCGAAAATAGGCCTAGTGATCTACCTCCAAAAAAGCCAGCCACTGAAAACTCTTATGACAGCTCTTCTCTGTCAGACATGGGGTCTTTATGACTCAGAAATGACTCCACAAGTGGTTTCCTTTGAATGATGACCTTGAGTTTGTTATGTCAGGCAGACTGTATGGGAAGTGTCCCAAGTTTTGGAGAACCACCCCCCCAAAGTCGACTCCACGGCCGTTGAGTTGATTCTGACTCATAGTGACCCTATAGACAGAGTAGAACTGCCCCACAGAGTTTCCAGTGAGTGCCTGGGGATTTGAACTGCTGACCTTCTGCTTAGCACCTATAGCACTTAACCACTATATCATCGCTACAGACATTGTTTTTACCTTCTTGGGTGCTCAGGCTGGAGCAAAGCATGAGGGTCCTTATTTTGAAGAAACTCTTACACATGTCTCATAACTTCTCTTCCCTCACGTTCCAAACACACAGTGTAAGGAATACAAACACAGCCTGCAAGCTGAAAGACCCATTCCCTGCTCTATACCAGCTGACCATGTGTTACTGACTGAATTGTACCCCTCGCCCTCAAAACGTGTATTGGAAACTTCATATTGTACCTGCAGATGTAATCCTGTTTGGGTCATAGGTTTTTCTTTGTTATGATAGGAAACCCTGGTGGAGGAGTGGTTAAATGTTATGGCTGCTAACCAAAAGGTTGGTGGTCTGAATCCACCAGGCATTCCTTGGAAATGCTATGGGGCAGTTCTACTCTGTCCCATAGGTCACTATGAGTCAGAATCAAATCAATGGCGGTGGGTTTGGTTTAGGTTTGGTTGTTATGTTAATGAGCCCCTGCCAATATAGGGTGTATCCTGAACCCAGTGACTTCTGACTCTTAAAATGAGCAGGTTAGACCCAGAGGTGGGTACCTACTGGGGTAGACAGATGCCAAGGGAGGACCATGAAGAACTAAGGCTACCTTATAATAAAGAAGAAACACACACAGTGGACACCTGATTTAAATGTTTAGCCTCCAGCACAACAAGAAAATAAATTTCTGTTCCTTGAAGTCACCCACCTGTGATATTTGTGTTATAGCAACTCTAGGAAATGAAGATACTGTGTGATCTTGGAAGAATCCCTTTGCCTCTCTGAGCTTCAGTTTTCTCAATCACAAAATGAAGCATTTACCAGATGATCTCGGAGTTACTACAGGTCCTCCAAGAAGGCAGATGCCAAGAGAGGATTGAACAGGCAAGGACGTTATCAGCATAGATGTCTGTGAGAGAAAACAGAAGAGGATCCAGAGAAGTCTGGCAGAGCCTTCAGAGTGAGATTCAAGTATGGTCCTGAGTGAGGAGACAGGAAAGGAACGAGGGTCAAGGTGAAGCCTCATAAACCACATGCAGTGTAGGGAAGGTTCAAGTCCTCAGGGAGTCCTCAAACCAAAGTCGGCTGTCAGAGGAGCCCGTGTTTCCCAGGGTCAGGCCTGCCTTCATGTCCCTGCAGCTCATGGGAGGTCTGTTGTTGATACAAGTGCCGCAGTGGATTTCAGGGTGCATGTGGGGCCTCCTACATAGCTAGAGGCCTACAAGGTACTTTCCTTTGGTCACAATAATCTCTAACCACCCTGAGTGCTCTGAGGTTCAGCATTCTGAGAACCCTTGAGGCATGCCAGCAGACCCCAGGCCCATGCCAACAGGAGGGGTCTAGCTGGGCACTGGCCAGCAGGCTGACCTCTTCCTGGCCCTTCCTAGCAGCTGCTCTCAGGCACTCCCTGATGGCAAAGTTCGCAGGCTGTTTATTTTTGTTTGACGCTTGGGGATCAAATGTTTCCTCTCTCCTATTTTTGGCCTTGCTTTGGTCTTTAGAGAAGGGAAGTAGGGGCTTCAGTTTCCCTGCTGTCGTCTTTGTTTGAAGTGAAGCCAAACAAAAGAAGCCGTCCCCTGATCTCATGTGCCCTGCCTTTCCTGGCGTCCCAAGTCCTGCAGCAGCTTTGCTCCCTGGGCCCTCCATGTACGTGTCCACACGTAGGATGCAGTGTGCCTTTGAGTTCTGGGTGAGTCTGTACTACCTACCACTTCCCAGCTGGGTAACCCCAAGCCGATGACAACCTTCGTATGCTTTAACCTTCCTATCTATAAAATGGGCACAGTCCTACCTAACTCACAGCATCATTGTGGGGGTTAAATAAGATAAGTACTCAATAAACGGCACTTAGTGATATGTGCTCGATAAACGACATTGAATACTGGTAGCAATTATTAAACATCTATTACTACTCAACAGCACTTGGCTTTGGCTTACTACCAGCATCATTATTGCCTTCAATATCATTTCTTGAGTGACAGGAAGTATCAGAAATTTCTCTGGTCCTAAGAAGTATACAGACTAGTTGGAAGAACAGGAACACACAGCAAGTCACACTGTGATTACCTGCCAAAGTTGTGGGACCAGCCTTGGGAAGTGTGTTCCAACTGGGTTTGTCTCATTCGAGTCTTGACTTTTATAGGACTTCCCTCTCATGTCTGCGTATTTCGTCTCCTGAGCTCATACTTTTTTCTTTATCTGAAGATAAATGAAATAATGAAAGGAACATGTTTTGATGACAGTCAGGATATCAAGGGGAACAAGATGACAGCTCTAGTGCCTATTCCAGAAAAACAGTTCCAAAATTGCTGTGAACGCTGGACTAGGTGCTGGCAGTGGTGTATAGCCTCGCAGGGGGAATGCTTTGAAGGTGACTGTAGTGATATTCAAGGGATGTAGCTCTTTTTCTGGGATGAATTCATGAACTTAATTGTCAGAACTTGTAGGCAATATCTTAGAACCTACACACACCACTGAGAATGTAGAGAGGGTGATCCGGGCATGGAATGAATGAAGGAACAAATGAACAGGTGAGTGAATGACTAAGTTAAGAAATACGTGTATGAATGAGTGAACAGGTTAATGAATAAACAGGTGAGTGAATGAACAGTGAAAGAATGGAAAAATGAGCGAGCGACTTGATGAACAGGTGATGAATGAGTGAATAAGTGAATGAATTGAATGAATGTAGAGGTAGGAATGAGGAAAGGGATCCACTATTTCCAGAGCAGTTGGCCACTTACTTTATATTTATTATCTTATTTCATCTTCCCAACAACTCTGTGGATGAAGTATTTAGTGGACCCTTTTTGCCATTGAGAAAACTGAGGCCCACTGAGGTGAAATGACTTATCCAGGGTTATACTATTCATGTGTGATGGAAGTTACACTCCAATTCAAGTTGGTTTGACTCATTTCACTTGGCTACACTCCCTCAGGAGTGGTGATGATGATTATGGTGATGATAAAATTTAGAAACAAGGTTCTTTTTTATTTATAATATTGGCAATAGGGAAAATAAGCCCATGGTCTGGGAAAGTGGGAAAATGAAAAACTGTTCCAGACAGAAACAAAAGCAAGTTTAAATGCCCTGAGGTAGAAGGGACAAGGTACACGGCAGGCACTGAGAACTGGAAGAAAGAGCACTGGGTGGGGTGATGACAGACGAAGCAGGAGGGAGACACGGGCTGGAGAGGCCTGGTGACGAAGGGCCTCATAAACCATATTAAGCAATTGGATTTGATTCTGAGGACACGAGGATGTCCTTGAGGGGTTTCAAGTAGAGGAGTGATGTAATCAGATTTATCTGATGGCTTCAGAACAACTTACTGGATTAGTCTCCCTTCCCTGGGGAAAGCCTGTCCCCTGGAGAGAAAACAATGAAGAGAGAGGACTGGAATTATTTCCCAGCCTACATGACAGCACTGTCTACCTATACTTTCCCCAACCTGTCCACTGCCTGGACAAAGGCCCTGTGGCCAGCTGGAGAGGAACTTTGTTGATCTCTCACAATTCCCTGCCCACGAGGACAGGCGCTGATATGTTTTCTCTTGATAACTCTGGCTCCTTTCGAGCAATAGGACTTCCTGTCTGATTCGAGAGCAATTGCTGCACCTCCGCAGGGAATGCGCTTTAATCCAATCCAGCTTTAGGTCTCCGTCATAACAGAGACATTTGCTTGCTAATCAGCCATGAGCCCTGAGTTCAAGGAAAAGTGGGCACTTAGGATGACCAGTAACCAGAATGACATTTCCAGATCTGTTTGGTTAAAGATTCCAGTGACCAAAGGGGATCTTTTCCCAGGGAATCTGGACCAGACTCCTCCCATCTGAGCATGGAACCAAGGATTCTGCCTTTCTTGCTCCACAGCCCCCAGCATCTGGGGCCACGCAGATGTGAAGAACAATGCCAAGGTCTGCTGTACTCAGAGCGAGTCCAAGCTGCTCAGAGCAAGCTCAGTGCCATGGATCTGTCTGTATGAGTGTCCTGAGAACAGCCACAGGGACACAAATTGTCACCCAACAGCTGTCAGTAAAACTGACTTCCCCTGTCTACAAGTGGACAGGAAACTTGGTGGGCAGTGAGTTTATGTTAAAGGGAGAGGAACAACTCAGAAAAGATAGAATCAACTCAGATGTCCATCAGTAGATGACTGGATAAACAAACCATGGTATATATACTCAATGGAACACTATGCTATGATGAAAAAAACAATGTAGGTTTTAGAAAACATCTCCTAACATGGTTTCAATTAGAAGAGATCATGTGGAGTGAAATCAGTCAGTGTCAAAGGACAAATATTGTATGAAACCCCTATTATAAGGACTTAAAGATAGAGTTATCTACAGAAGAAAATAATTGTGTTGTCTGCAAGGGTGAGTAGAGGGGTGAGGGTTTATCATAGACGAGATAATTGATAGATGTTAGAAATTTTATTCAGTTACTGTAATTAATAAATACAAAACTTTAAAAAAGAAAAGGAGGGTGAGAGTGGTTGCACAACTTGAAGAATGTCATCAATGTCACCAAATTGTACATGAAGAAATCATTAAATTGGTGTATTTTCTGCTCTGTAAGTTCTCAACCACACACAAAAATATATATATTTTTACAGCTTTTCCCCACCTTGAGAGAATCTGAAAGTCATACCCCCTAGTGGACAGTCTTACAAGAAACCATTAGCTATGATAACTGTCCCCTTTTGAGTAAATGTGAGACTATTCCATACTCTTTGCTTTTTTAAGACTGAGAGAAGGTTAAGACTAGGATAATAATATTAGCTAACACATGTAGCATTTGTGATGTGCCAGTCACTGCTCTAAACATTGCACATATCAAGTCATTAAGGTAACAACCCTGTGACCTAATAATAAAAATTATTATCTCCATTTTTAATGAGCTAAGTGGGAAACAAGGAGCCCTGCTGGCACGATGGTTAAGCACCCATCAGCTCACACCCACCAGCAGCTCCTCAGAAGAGAAGACCTGGTGATCTGTGGCCATGGTGACAGCCTAGAAAGCCCTGTGGGGTAGCTGTACTCTGTCCTAGCAGGTTGCCAGGAGCTGAAATCGACTGATGGCACGTAACAAGTGCAGCGCTTACAGAGCTTGTGGAATATTCCAGTGCTGGGGAACTCTGGTTCTGGCAAACAGTTCTGAAAGCACATTAGTTTCCAGAAGGATTCTTCGGGTGCCAGGAGCGCTGCCCTTTTGGAGACAAGAAGCTGTCAGGGTACTGGCTGCTCCTGTGGCCTCTCTAGCTCACCCCATTTACTGAGTGTATTCTGTATACCAGTAACCATGCTCAGGTGCATTTGCCTAACTATCTATTTTCACACTGACCACAAGCAAACCAAGATCGGTGTCTTCATCCTCATTTAGCAGAGGAAGAAATGGTGGTTCTTAGATGAAAAGTGATTTTCTCAAGAGCACACAACTAGTGCATAGCAGGTTGGAACTCAAGCCCATCTGACCCTAAAGCACACAGCATCCCTATTGTGTCATCCACTCTGCTTTGGTTACAAGCCTCTGGCAGTAGGGTCAGGCCAGCTTCACCCCTCCCCACCCGGCCCTACCCCACCCTCCCATCCCACCCACCTCCATTCACATCTGCAAGCAGTTTGCAGGGCTGGCTCCTTGAGTTCCAGTAATAGGAGGAGTCCCCTGTTTGGGGAAGTGCTGCTACTGACAATGTACACCTTAACAACAAAAAAAATGCTATCAAGTAGATTTAGAACTGCCTCATAGAGTTTCCAAGGATCACCCCATGGATTCAAACTACTGACCTTTTGGTTAGCAGCCATAGCCCTAACCATTATACAACCAGGGTTTCTGCCAATGTGCACAGAGGGGTTCTTTTGTCCCAGGCCCCTGATGGAGGGTGAGATAAGAATGATGTAGGACAGCTATGAGGGGTGGTTTTAAATCAAAGCCCCTGGGCAGTGTGGGTGGGCTGGAGCAGCACCCAGTGATACTTGCAATCCGAGCACAGTGCCAGGGGAATGGGTTGTTTTTCAGGAACCAAAGGAGACCAAAAGGATCCTGGCCTCATTCCTGGTCTTCACATCTAGCCAGATTTTTCCTTCTCTAGCTTTCACCTCTAAGGTGGCTGCATTACCCCAAATGATGAAGGCAACTCAAACCAGCCCTCAGTCAATCGGGAAGATGATTAGCAACACCAACAACAGTAATAACAATATTACCACCAACCAGTTGCCACGGAGCCCAGTGTCAGTCTTGGTGAGCCCGTGAGTTCCGGAGTAGGATGGCACTCTGTAAGATTCTCTAAGCTGTCATCTTTTGGTAGCAGCTCGCCAGGCCTTTATTCCGAAGTGCCTCTGGCTGTGTTCAGACTGCCAGCCTTTCAGTTAGTAGTCAAGTCTTGAACTGTCTCCATCACCCAGAGCCCTCAACCATAACAGTCACAGCTACTACTTCCTCACCATCTCACTTGGGATGGATGATCTAATCATCTACTCTCACTTGGTAAGTGGGGAAACTGAGGTTCACAAAGGAGACTGACCAAGATTATATCCAGTAAGCAAAGAGCCTGGTCCTCCCAGTTCCAAAGCAGATGCTGTCACAGGAGTTACGGATGCTTGTCAACTGAGAACTGTCACAAGATTCCCTGTCATCATCACCTAAAAACAAAGAAGTTGGGGACAGTGGTGGTCTTTGTCCTGCTGTGTCATGTCTTGCATGATCCTAGCTTTGATAGGGCTCTCACAGCGTCTCCTTGGGAACCCTGCTGTGGGACACTGGCTCTCTGGGCAGCAAAGGGTGTTTGTCTGTGAGGCCAACTGTTCTGTCATGCTGAAGTGGGGTGGAGAGGAAGTGACTCAGTCATCAAAGGCCTGGTCTTCCTTGAGGAACTGTCCCTAATCATAATTATCCCACTACAATAATACTGTTTCAGAGAGACTGTGAGCCAGGGCACTGTGTAGCCATGTAAACTGCTTCCTGTATCTGCCAAATGCAACAGCATTCGGCAATTAATAGAATCCAGCCAGGCCTCCTGCTCTGATAAGGCCAGCGGGGCACGGCTGCTGGCCTTGTTGTTCTAACGACAAACAAAACTAGTTCTGTGAAACCATTCTCTCCTCCTTGACAGCATGGGGCCACAGCAGCATGGGGCCACTGTAGTCTGGGGTCCCCAGGAGGCCGAGGAAAACCATGCGTCTTCTGCTCGGTTCTGAAATTTGAGTCAGATAAAAATTATTTTCATTCTCCTGCTTCATAAAGGCCCAAACTATTCAGGCCACCCCAGGATTCTTGTGGGGAATTGAAGACGTGAGATTTCAGCAAGCCCTTTGGGCCGCATAGATCAATATGTGTCCTTTTTGAGGTGGTTCCAGGAAGGAGGAGGTGGAAAAAAGTTAATGTGGCGACACCCATAACATGCAGCGGGGCTTTGGTGCTTTTAAGACACTCCAGTTCATGTGCTGCACCGTTTCCCAGGGCATGTGGAACATGTTAGCACCTTATCTAACTGTCGGTTACTGTCAGCTGTGACTCATGGCAGCCCCGTGTGTGTCCGAGAAGGACTGTGCTCCGTGGGGTTTCATAGCTGTGACCTTTTGGATAGAGATTGCCAGGCCTTTCTTCCAAAGAGCCCCTCCTGAGTGGACTTCAATCTCCAACATTTCGGTTAGCAGGTGAGAGCATTAACTCTCTGCACTACCTAGGGACTGCAGCAGCAAGAGGAAAACAACCACCGGAAAACTCCAAAATCAGTTACCAAGCCCCAGCTCAGACTCCTGAAGAGTGCAGAGCAGAGCTATGCTCCAAGAATTTTCACGCTGCCACCGTTTGGAAACAGATCACCAGGTCTTTCTTCCAGAGCACCTTACGTCTTGGGTGGACTCAAACCTCCAGCCTTTCAGTTAGTGGAGAAGCATGTCCAGTGTTTGTACCACACAGGGACTCCAGACCATGACTTAGCCAAAAAGTCACTGCTGATGAGTTGGTTCTGACTAGTGACCCTGCAGGTCAGAGTAGAACTGCCCTGCAGACTTTCCAAGGAGCACTGGAGGACTTGAGCTGCAGGTCTTCTGGTCAGCAGATGTAGCATTTAACCACTATGCCACCAGGACTTTTAGAACGTGACTCAGCCCTACATCAACTTCTGCGGGTACTGCCGAGAGGCAGCATTTCACAGTTAGGACCTCCGGGGTGAAAGCAGTTTTGATAAAATGGTGAAAGTCCATTAACTTGGCCTGGTTGAGATGTTCTGCTACTTACTTAGAGCTCCAGGCTGAACAGGGTGGAAGCATGTAAAAACATTTCTCTTTTCCTTTTACTGTTTTTCTTCTGGTGACCTGCACCCTCAATTCTTGTCACTGGGTGGGGTGCCTTTTTTTTGTGAAGGGTCGGGTGGTTGTATTTTCAGAGGGAGACATCGAGTCATTAGGTTTGACTTATTTGGGACTCAAGCCAGTGCCCAAAACGTCACGGCTGGTCAAGCTCAAAAGGTCACGGCTGGTCAAGCTGAGGGAGGTGTGACGGTGGTGCCCTTCTCGGGGCAGTGACTACGGAGCTCGCTTGTTCTCCCCTCCCAAGACCAACGCAAATCAGGACAAAGGGCTCTTTGCCCAAGCAAGGCCAGAAGAACCTTGGGTGGGAGGCAGGAAGCCCCAGAGGATGTGGGTGCTCTAAAATTGGCTCTCACTTTACCAAAAGACTTTCTCAAGGTGATTTGCAAACTGTACACAAACAGGGTAATTTCCCCCCAGTTTTGGACTTTTCGTATTGTTGTTATAATTGCTGATCTGCGAGAGGCACATTCTGATGAATTTTCTCCAGAGAATTCTATTTTTTAAGCACTATAAAAGAAGAAGAAGTCCCAGTGGCATAGTGGTTAAGCACTATGGCTGCTAACCAAAAGGCCAACAGTTTGAGTTCACCAGGTGCTCCTTGGAAATGCCATGGGGCAGTTCTACTCTGTCCTATAGGGTGACTATGAGTCAGAATTGACTTGATGGCAGTGGACTTTGTTTAGCTTTTTTTATTATTATTATGACTGAGGGAAAATGTACATTCCCATATAAATTTACATGCCCACCTATGTGCAGCTTCCACTGCTCTCCCTGCCCGGTGACAGCACACTATTCCTCTCTGCTCCATACATGTCTCATCCTCCCAACAGTCTCCTTTCCCCTCCTCTCCACCTATTCCCCTTACTCCAGCCAGAGGTCAGCTGGATGATATCCTATAGATGCATAGAACCACAAAGTGCATCCAATATATGGTCACTCTGCATCACCAAGTCCAATCCATTCATGTTCGAAGAGTGGACCTTCATAATGATTTATGAGCAAGGGCAGCATCAGGGACAGGGGCCATGCTCCCAGGGGAACCCCGAAGCCGCTGGACTATCACTTGAGGTCTTTTAGTGAAGATCTCAGGTGCACCCCTTTTCATTCTTGTGTTGCCAGTGAGACTCAACTTAGTGAGCTCCATTGCAGCTGTCACAGGTGGTGACCAGGCACCATCCGGTTCTTCTGGTCCCAAGTCGATGTAGACACCCACTCATGTGGGTCTCTCTATCTTCTGGGTTGTCTTTACCCCATGTCATTTTGGTCCTCGGTGAGCATCCATTCCTGCTGAGTTGGGACCATTTGCTGTGTCCTCGGATGGCAGCTTGGCAGCTTTTAAGATCCCAGACGCCACTCACCAATGTGGGGTGCAGAGAGCCCTCTTAGCAAAATGCTAGTTGTGCCAATTGGCCTTGATTTCCCCTAAGAGCATGGTCCCCTGCCCCCTGCCCCAGCTACTCTGTTCTTGCAATATTGGGTTAAGATGGAAGGAGTATTTAAGTTATGTTGAAGTCCACTTAATATTGTTCTTGTTTCTAATGTGTGTTATCACCGATTTCACCCAGATTTCTAGCAACTATCTAATCTAAATCCTCCTCCCCTCGTCCTCCCTCCCTTCCCCTCCCTTACAGCTGTCAAAGAGTCTTCTCTTATATACATAAGTCTGTTTTTGAGATCTTATTGTAGGGGTCTCATACAATATTTGTCCTTTTGTCCCTGACTGCTTTCACTCAACATAATGTCTTCCAGTTGAAACCAGGTTATGAGATGCTTCCTGGAATCATCATTATTCTTTATCATTGCATGGTGCTCCATTGAGTATATATACCATAGTTTACCTATCCATTCCTCTGTTGCTGGGCATCTGGGTTGATTCCATCTTTTTGCTATCGTGGACTGTCCTGAGATAAACATTCTTGTGCATGTGTCCATTGGTGTGAAAGGCCTTGATTCCGTAGGATATATTCCAACTAGTGGAATTATTGGGTCAAGTGGTCTATCTATATCCATTTTTTTAAGGAAGCACCAGATTGCTTTCCAAAGAGGCTGGACCATTTTCCAACCCCACCAACAGTGTAGGAGAGTTCCACTTTCTCCACAGCCTCTCCAGCATTTGTTGTTTTGTGTTTTTTGGATCCTGGCCAACCTTGTTGGGGTGAGATGGTATCTCATTGTAGTCTTGATTTGAATTTCTTTAATAACTAAAGATCGTGAACATGACCACATGTGGGTTTTGGCTGCCTGGATCTCTCCTCTTTAGAAAAATGTCTGTCCGTCTCCTTTGCCCATCGCTTAATTGGATGATTTATCTTCTTCTTATTGATATTTTGTAGTGTCTTATAGATTATGGAGATCAGGCGTCGGGCTGACATATAGTTGCCAAATATTTTTTCCCATTCTGTAGGTGGTGTTTAGCTTTTTTATAGAAAGAAGTAGAAAGGTAGAGTAAGGAGGACACTGTGGTATATCAGTTAAGAGTTTGACTGTTAGGATTTGTTTCCCAATTCTGTGCTTCTAAGCTGTGTGGCAAGTGACTTCTCTGAGTCTCAGTTTCCTCATCTATAATGTGGTGCTAAGTGCAGTACTCACTCACCACAGAGGATTATTGTGAGGATTGAATAACAGCATGCATACAAAGTAGTTGGCACAGTACTTGGTGCATGTAAGTGCTGAATACTCACCTCATGAGCCACTAAGGACTTAGTTTTTACAGAGTATGAGATCATGATCATCCATCTTTCCTACACCTACCGCCCAGCCCTTCCTCAGCAACAGCAAGCCTATTAACCATCCCTCATTATACGTATAATAGAATGGAATACATGACTCATCCCCAAGCCAAGCTTCAATTCCTCCAGAGTCGAGGGACTTGCTACCTTGCTATGTGGCCCATTTCTTTCTCAGATATTTCTCTGGTTGATGAAAATGTCTTTCTTTTATCGACATGTGACCAGAAGGACCAGCTGGTGCCCAGTCCCTACAAAAGACAGCTGTGATGGGGCACACAAAGTTGAGTCCCTGTGGAGACATGAGAAAAAGAGGGGTACAGCTCAAGAACTCGACTAAAAGACCACAGCTGATCGTCGGACATTCTGGCGGATTCCCTGGGAGCATGGCCCTAGACCTGCTGCTGTTCCTAACTAGAAAACACTACTGAAATCAACTCTTGGGACAAAAATGAACTGGACTCGGGGACACAATGCAACCATGTGGTGTGTGTAGTTTGTGGTTCTATGCATTTATAGGATGCTATCCTACTGGTCTGTTTCTAAATGGGAGAGGAGAGGGTGGAGAGAAGGGGACAGGACAGGAGATTTTCCCCTCTACACGACAAGTATAGTATGAAAAGGAGGAGCGTGCTGTCACTGGGCAGGGAGAGCAGAAGGAGCTGCAGACAGAGGGACATGCAAAATTAATTTGGATTATATACTTTCACTTAATCACAACTGAAAAAAAAAGAGAAAGAAAATGTCTTCCTTTCACTGAGCCAAACACTGTCTCTCTGAGCTGTTATTTGGGTCTCACTGTACATCTGAGCATCACAGAAAAATTAAGTCTCTTCTCCACAGTTTATCAGTGATTGTCCAAAGTTGGTGGCAGGGACAGAAAAATGAACTGACTGCTTGGGAGACACTGAGCTTCTATGAAGGGCGATGGGACAGTTCAACAAACAGATAATGAGAATGGTGGAACAACATGATAAACATAACTAAAGTTGCTGTGAAGAATGTGGAAAAGGAAAACAACTTGTTACATGTATATCTACCAGAATAAAAATATATAAATTTTATAAAAGTAAGGCTGATCTTTGTTCTGTGTGGAGAGTCTTCAAATATTTGAAGAGAGTTGGTATGCCCCGGCTGAGATGTCTGCATTCAGAATGCTTGTGAGTGCCTTCACAAGCCTGTTCCTCATTCATCACTTTCTCTATAGTGGGAAGGCAAGATCAAAGAAACAAGACGAGTCATTCAGTTAACAGGAAACATCTTTTGTTACGAAGGCTGAGTTGCAATTTCTCTGGTGTCAGCATGGCTGGAGGTAGCCCATTGCCGGGAGGTGGCTCTGGATACTGAGTATACCTCATGTCCTATGGCTGGTGGAACTTTTCCTTCACCGGAAGTTCTAGGGGCAGCATTAATGGACTGGTGACAGGGCCCCTCGGAGGTAGTAGTGCTGTGGCACCACCTCCCCAAGGCCAGGCAGCAGGTGGAGTCAGATAAAAACTCAGTAGTGGCATCAGGGAGCCCCAGAAAGACCAGCCCTAATCTCTCAGGCCGTGTTGTAGGAGCACTGGAGGCCTGGGGAAGGGACACCACAGTCTTTGGTGCACTTGATTTGAGCCCAGAAATCCCCTATCCCCTCCTTTACATGCAACAGTTAGCTGCTTCAGAAGATAACACAGTCTTAGATCCACTACTCTAGTTCAAAGCAGATGGCTGACCTTGCCTTTCAGTTGCTACCTAATACGGACTTGAATCCAAATCTGTGGACCCATATCATATAGAGCAGTTTTTACTATCACACGTATTGAGGTTTTAGATAGTTGGTCTGGTGTTTAGTATCCTGGCACTTACAAAGCATCCATCCATCCACCCATTTGTGCATTTGACAGCTTGTTTCTGCATTCCTCTTGTGTACCAGGCACTGTGTTAGCCACAGGGATATAGTACTGACCAAGATCAGACAGAGTTCTGCTCTAAAAGATCCAAGACCTAGGTGGAAGAGACAGTTTGCCAGTTTGAAACCAAGAAACCTCTTGTCTTCATTTCTATTACCATCGAGCTGATTTCTATTCATAGTGACCCTATAGGACAGATTATCTTTATAGAGAAAGCCTGGTAGGGTAGTGGTTAAATGCTACAATTGGTAACCAAAGGGTCAGTGGCTCAAACCCACCAGGCACTCCTTGGAAACTCTATGGGGCAGTTCTACTCTGTCCTATGGGGTTGCTATAAATCAGAATTGACTTGATGGTGGTAGGTTTAATCGTTACGGAAGCAGATGCTGCATCCTTCTTCTGCAGACCAGGTGGTTAGCAGCTTGACCTTTTGGTTAGCAGCTAAGTGCTTAACCACTGAGTGACCAGGCCTCCTTTTGTCCTCCCTAGAGTTTCTCTACCTCCCAGATCTGAAGCTTACTTCTTTTGAGCTCTCTTTTGGATTCCACATCCTGTTTTCATTCCTGCTCTCACTACCCACTGCCAGACCCTCAGCTTCTTCCATCTGGATAGAGGTAACATCACCCAAGCAGTTTCCACACATGCAGACTCTGTTGACCACAAACAGGCCAGATCTTCCCTAAGCTTGGCACTCCTCCCTTTGGGGGAGTCCTTTGAGTCATCAAGGGCTTTAGACACAAGGCCCAAGCCCTACAAGCATCCAGGTGGGAGGAGGTACAGGAGGGTTCTCAGGATAATATTTGTTGGTGATAGGTGTCGTCAAGTCAATCTCAACTCACAGCAACCCCACGTAACAGAGGAGAACTGCCCTATAAGGTTTTCTAGAGTGAAGTCTTTACAGAAAACCTTTGTGGTGTAGTACTTAAGTGCTGTGTCTTCTAACCAAAAGGTCGGCAGTTCGAATCCACCAGGCACTCTTTGGAGCAGTTCTACTCTGTCCTACAGAGTTGCTATGAGTCAATAGGTTTAGCCTTTTACAGGAGCAAATGACCAGGTGTTTCTTAACTGGAGGACCTGGGTGGATCTGGACTATCAACCTTTGGTTAGCAATTAAGTGCTTAACCACTGTGCCACCCGAGCTCTGAGGCCTAAAATCTACTTTTTAATTACTACTAAATTATGAAGAGAAGAATTGAAATTAAATAAATGTTCAGTAAAATGCCTTAAAAATTAATGTTAAACTTTATACCTATAAAAATTTTATCTCAATTGAAAATAGTTCTAGGTTAGTTTTTTGAATCACATTGCAAGAATTTCTGAGTGCCAAAAAGAGAGAACAGACTGGCTGGCCTGACAGAGGCTGGAGAAACCCTGAGAGCAGGGCCACCGGACACCTCTTCATCTCAGTAATAAAATCACTCTTGAGGTTCACGCTTTCAGTCAAAGATTGAACAGGCCCGTGAAATGAAACAAGACTAATGGGGCACACCAGCCCAGATGCAAGGACTAGAAGGCAGGAGAGGACAGGAAAGTTGATAATAGGGAACCCACGGTTGAGAAGGGAGAGTGTTGACCTGTTGTGGGATTGTTAATCAGTATCATAAAGCCAATATGTGTACTGTTTAATGAGAAACTAGTTTGTTTTGGAAACCTTCATCTAAAGCACAGTTGCTAAAAAAAAGAATTTCTGAGTGAGCATGGTGACTGTCAAGAATTATTGCCAATTGTAAAATGTGTTTGTGATCAAATAATTTCAAAAGTGAGAACTATCAAAATCCTGTCTACTTTTTCTTCAGGAAGAAATACATACAGCATGGGATGTCATTGTGCTCCAGTTCTATGAAGTTCTTCTAATGCTACTATTCAAGACTTACATACCTCAGGACCTATATAGCCATCACTCCTTCCACCCTAAAACTTCTGTCCATTGTACCCACATCTGGTATTCAGCCTCTATGTGTCAGTCAAGAAACCCAAGGATGCATTGCATTGGGCAAATCGGCCGCAAAAGACCTCCTTAAGGTATTAAAAAGCAAGTATGTCACCTTGAAGACTAAGGTGTGCCTGACCCAAGTCATAGTGTTTCCCTGCTCCTCTTGGTTAGCTATTTGCTTCATATATTTTCCTTTATCCGTGGACTTTAATAAATTTATGTCTTTGTTTTCAAGGTGTGTCTCTTATAGAAAACACATTGACAAATCCTAGGTTTTTGGTTTGTTTGCTTTCATCCATTCTTTCACTCTCTGTCTCCTTATGGATGCATTTAGGCCATTTATATTCAGTGTAATTATTGGTAGGTATGGGTATGAGTTTATTGCTTTTACTTTGTAGGTCTTTTTTTTTTTTTTTTTTTGTGGTGCTGACATTTTGTTTGTTCCTCTTACTCTCCTGGGCTGAAATATTTTTGTTTGTGGGTTTCTTTTTCATTTTTTTTTGTTTTGTAGATTTTGTTTTTATTGAGACTTTATGTTTTTCTTCTTTATTCTGATTAGTTTTGTTAATTTTCTTTGTGGTTACCTTGAAATTTACCTCTGTCTTTCTAGGTCTGGACCAGTCTGCTATTACTTAGTATTGTCTTGCTTTCTGCTCCATGCTATACTCGCACTGTTCATTCCTTTTTATTGTTCTAACATTGCTGTCATTTTACAGATCAACCTCTCTGATTCCCTGTTGTAATTCTTTCGGCTTTGGGCCTTAAAAAGAGAAATTTTATTTGTCTCAGTCCAGTAAGCTAAAAGTCCAAATTCAGGATGTCAGCTTCAGGGGAAGGCTTTCTTTGCTGGCTCTGTAGCAAGGTCTTTGTCGTCAATCTTCCCCTGGACTGGAAGCTTCTGAGGCACAGAGACCCTAGTCCTTTCCAAAGGATGCATTTCTCCTGATACTGCTTTTTGGTGCTAATCTCTCTGCTAGCTCTTCTCCTTTGTGTCTGAAGAGACTGCTTCAAGGCACAAAACAAACTCACACATTGATTCTTGCTCTACCAACACAACTGCTGCCCATCCACCCTCATTAACATCATGAAGGCAGGAATTCCAACAGGGAGGAATATCACACAATAGCAGGAATTACAGCCTAGCCAAATTTCTACAGATTTGGTGGGAAAGATAACTCAATCCATGACAAGGCAAAACTACATATTACATATTTTGAACATGTGATTTGAAGAGATTAGTTCCTGGAGATGGACATCCTGTTTGGTAAAGTAGAGAGTCAGTAAAAAAGACGAAGACCCTCAATAAGATGGTTTGACATAGTGGCTACAGCAACAGGCTCAAGCATAACAATGATTGTGAGGATGGCACAGGACCAGGTAGAGTTTCATTCTGTTGTATACAGGGTTGCTAAGAGTTGAAACCAATTCAGTGGAACCCAACAACAGTAACAACTGGTACTCAGTGCCTTCCATAACACAACCTATCCTGGACTTGAACCTTATTCATTACTCAACAAACTCAGTTGATACTTATTGTCACTGATATTCTGAGCTAGGCATGATTCTAGTGGGGATACAAAACTGAGCAAGACAAACACGATCCCAGCCCTCTGGGAACTTACACTAGAGTGGTGATGGGGGAAAGGTAAGGTAGGGTGGATTAGGGACTGTCAATAAGCAAATAAATGATAATACACTTATCATTTTAAGAAAAAATAAAACAGAAGGAGAGCTTGCACTTGGCTGGAGAGCAAGCGCTCTTTACAGACGGTAGCTAGAGAAGGCGTCTCTGAGGGGGCCACATTAAAGCAGAGACACAAATTAAGTCTTGGAGCACTAGCCCTGGATATGAAACCAGAGGCTGAAATATTGCAGCACGGGAGGTGCTTAAGATTGAGCGCCTGGGAGGCATTGTTTCAGATCACCCGCAACCAGCAAGGGAAGACACGAACTCCACATTCCTCAAGCCCCAGGCAATGACATTAGGATGGGGCTCTCAGAAGTGCCACCATAGATTCAGTAAACTATAGGCCATGAATGACTCCCCTGGTCTTGATATTCAGGCTGTAACCAGTGATAAAAGAATCAAGTAGGAGGCCAGAAAGGACAGAAAAGTAACTTGTATCTGAGCATTCTTCTTACAGATTGCTGACCAGATGATGGTCTAGCACCACTTTGTTTTCCTCAATGGCTGGTGATGGCCAGTAATGGCCTGCAAGATTGTGAAGCAGGCAACTTTTATCCAGTCGACTACTATGTGCTGTTCCTTGTATCTGCACGTGGTCATTCCCTTTAAATACTCTTACCCTGCCTGTCAAATTCAGACAGGCTTTGGGGACAAGAATTCCCCTGTCCCTTGGCATAATGGTATGCAACTTGACCACTCATCCAAATACCTGTCTCAGTGACTGGCTTTTTGACAGCAAGTCAAAATTTCTGTGGGCAAAGACAGCCAGGAACAAATTACCTCACTAAACCACTACTACCTCCCAATTCCAGAAAAGGCCTTCTTGCCTCCTTTGGCTTCACCACCCCAACAGTCCCATTTGCAACCCACCAGTTTTCCTTAAATGCCAATTGCCCTGTGAGCTTGATGTATTCTGTCTTGACTGGCATTGCAGTGGTCAAAGATCAAACTCATTATTTTGGTTCTTTCTTGATCATATTTTGACTCTGGATCTATAATTCTTAAAGATAGTAGAAATTAACTGAGCACAACATAATTCAAAACCCTTCTACTTTAGCAATCTGTGGGAAATTGTAAATACTTTTTCCTATGAATGAAACTCATTTGGCCTTTGTTGAAACGGTGTTCCAGGATAAGGAGAATGTAGTTACACTTGGCCCATAACTACCTAGTTATTGCCTCTCTGTGTCAGGCACTATTCATCTCACTGGAAGAGCAGTCAACAAGATACCTAATACTGTATGATCTCAACCTTCAAAAACAGGTCCCAAGGTGGCACAAACAGTTTGTACTTGACTACTAATTTAAAAATTGTTTGTTTGAACCCATCCAGCATTGGCACAGAAGAAAGTTCTGGCAATTTACTTCCACGAATATTGTGGCCAAGAAAACACCACGGAGTAAGGAGACAGACCAAGATGGTGACTTAGTCAGATACGCCATGCCATCCTTCTACAGTAAGATCCAAGAAACCAAGTGAAACAGATACAGATGACAACCCTGGAACCCTGAGCATCAAAATGAAAGATGAAAAAAACTGAATATGATTGGAAGGAGAAACTGAATGAAAACAGCAAATTAGGAGAGTTACAGGTTGGAGGTCCTTTACTAGGTGACCTGGTAAAGCGTGGCCATCTTGAGACAAAGCAAACAGCAACTCTAGGAGAGCAGGACAGGAAACCAACTTCGCAGAATTCCCAGCAGGACACAGAGAAACTATATAGAGAACCAGATTGCAGCAAGGTAAACAGGATATGAGCCAGATCTAACCAGGGAAAGTACAGGAAAGAGGCTAAGAACTCCAAGGACCCTGGCAGTCACAGATTAGGGAGGAAGCCAGGAACCTGAGACAGGACCACTCACCAGTAGCAGTCTCAAATCACTAGGGTAGGTTGCCCACACAGAGTGGTAGTTCCATAGAATGTCACCAGGAGGTCCTCCTGACACCTAGTAGCTCCTTTCCCATTTGTTTGGGGCCAAATCACCCATTGCTGGCTGTAGCCTACAGAGAATGCCCCAGCACCCATATCTGGTGACAGAGGAGCATGCTCCCCCAACCCACCTTGTGATCAGCAGTGTGATCTCCTCCATGCTTGCCACCCTGCCCACCATGATACAAGATCCCCTTCCCATTACCCAGCCCTGCCTCCTGCCACTGATGTACATCCATCCTGCCTGCCATCCCCCGCAGCCACCTCACCCATCTACCAAGTGGCTGTGTGTACTGTCATGTAGTTGGACTGATGACCAGCAATGGCATGCCCTCATCCTACCCACCTCCAACCTCTCCCACTTAATAAGCAGCAATGGGCACTCCTGCACCACTAGGCAGATAACCAGTGGTGGTGAGTGTCTGCCCTGACCACTATCCTCCCCCAGTTACCTTACCCAAGCCACAGCATCTACTCCCTTGCCCCTGGACCAATGACCAGCAATGCTGCACACCCACCCTGCCCACCATACCCACTGCACTGCTCACCTGATGAGCAGCAGCACTCCCCCCATGTCACTAGACATATGACTGATAGCAGTGAGTACCCACCCACCACCTACTTCCCCTCCACCACCACACACCACCCAGCAAGCAGCAGCACACACCCCAATACCACCAGTCCAACAACTGGCAGCTGTGCACATACACCCTGAATTCCCCCAGCTGTTGCTCTGCCCACCTAACAAAAGGTGGCAATCCTCCTGTGCTGCCAGATTGGTGATCACTGGAGCATGTCCACCCCACCCACCATGGTATAGCAAAGCAAAACAAAACCAAAAAGTTAGAATAAAACAAACATATGTACAATTAATAAACACATAAAATAACACTTTAATGCCTCAGAGACAGCAGACATTAATAAGTAACATGTAGAAACACGATGAAATGGCCAAATAAGTCAGCAAAATAAAGGAAGAAATGAAAATAGAAAAACTTGAGAAGGAATTCAAAACATTTATATTTAGAATCCTCAAAGAGATCTGTGAAAAGATAAAACAACAACAAAAACCCTAAAAGAACTCAAGAAAACAATACAAGAATAAAATGGCAGACTCAATATATAGTTAGAAACTGTACAAAAGCAACTAGAATATAATATAATCTACAATAAAATGTCAGAAATAAACAACACAATAGAGGCACACGAGTAGAACTGAATCAATGGAAGAAAGAATCAGCAAAACAGAAAACAAATCCTTTGATACTAATTTCTTTACAGTATGATCAGAAAAAAGAATGAAGAAAAATGAAGAAAGCCTAAGACTTATGTGGGACACCATCACGAGGAGTAACTTACATGCAATAGAAATTCCAGAACAGGAGAAGAAAACAGAACAGAGAGAAATTTTGAAGATACATCAGCAGAAAACTTCCTGAGTATCGTGAAAGACAAGAAGGTTTCCATCTAAGATGCCCCACAAACCCCATATAAGATTTAAAAAAAAAAACCCACTGCCATCCAGTCAGATCTGACTCATAGCAACCCTAGAGGTCAGAGTAGAACTGCCCCACGGTGTTTCCAAGGAGCAAGTCGTGGATTTCAACTGTCAACCTTTTGGTTAGCAGACGTAGCACTTAACCAAAACAAGACAGACCCCAGAAATTCAACAACACACATCATAATCAAACTTTAAAAACCAAAGATAGGAATCCTAAAAGCGGCTTATAAAAAAATGTAATATGACTTTTAAAGGGGCAATAATAAGATTAAGTGCTAATTTATCATCAGAAACCATACGGGCAAGAAGAAAATGGAATAACATATAAAAATCTGAAAGAAAAGAACTGCCAATCAAGAATTATACATTCAGCATAATTGTCTTCAAAAAGGATGACAAAACTAAGACATTCCCAGATAAGCAGCAATTAAGGGGATTCACAAAAACTAGACCAGCCTTACAAGAAACATGAGCAGGAGTCCTTTGGATAGAGAACCATCAGATAACAACTTGAAATAAGGACACACCGCAGCATCACCCAGCTATTAACCAAGACAAAGATTTCACAAAAATAAAGCTACAAAACTGACTACAGGGAACTAAAGGTATAAGCTGTAAACAACTTAAAAAAAAATTGAGAGTAGACGTTATAGTTATAGAACTTCCATATGGATAGGAAGTCAAGGAGGTTCCAAGATACAACATATTATATTAAATTTAAAAGGATAGAGGTGAACTTCGGGGTAACCACAAAGAAATAATAATGGTAAATCTGCTCACCAAACCCTGGCTGCACAGTAAAGAGCCATGGCTGATAGCCAAAAGGTCAGCAGTTCAAATCCACAAGGTGCTCCTTGGAAACTATATGGGGCAGTTCTACTATGTGTTATAGGGTTGCTATGAAGGGTTGCCGTGAGTCGGATCTGACTCGAAGGCACTTGGCTGGCATGAGCTAGAATCAGCTCAACAGCAGTGGGGGTATGGGTACTTAGAAAATAAAGAAGAAAATAAAAATGACTCAGTATGCACAAAAACAACAATGATTTTAGGAAAACAAAAGCTATCTATAAAAAGAAATTAGCACAGAAAATTAGAAGAAATACAATATTAATACACAAGAAATCATAAAATGACAGCAAGGAATTTATGTCTATCATTAATCACACTGAATGTAAGTGGATTAAATGTACCAGTCAAGAAATAGAGAGTGGCAGAATTAATTTAAAAAAAAGAAAAAAATGACCCATCAATGTATTACCTGTAAGAAACACACTTAATACACAAAGACATAAATAAGTTAAAAATGAAAGGATGGAAAAAATATATGTCAAGCAAACAGTAACCAAAAAGAGCAGGAGTAGCAATAATAATTTCAGCTCAAATAGGCTTTAAATCAAAATCCATGATATAAAAACAAAGAAGGGTATTAAAAGGTAAATTCACCAAGAAAACATAATCATAATAAATATTTATGCACCCAATGACAGAGATCAAAGACACATAAAACAAACTCTAACCGAACTGAAAAGAGCAATAGGTAGCTCTACAATAACAGAAGACTTGAATGGATCACTTTGGATGAAGGGCAGAACAACTAGGAAGAAACTCAGTAAAGATGCGTAAGATCTAAATGACGCAATCAATCAACTTGACCTCACAGACATATATGGAACACACCACCGAACAGCAATACTGTACACGTTCTTCTCCAGCGAACATGGATCTTTCACCAGAATACACCATATTACAGGCAACAAAGCAAGCCTCAGTAAATTAAAAAAATACTGACACCAATGCTACTCAAACTATTCCAACATATAGAAAAGGAAGGAGTAAACCTTAATTCATTTTATGAAGCCAGCATAACCCTGACACCAAAATCAGGTCAAAGAAAATTACAGACCAGTATCCATTCTGACGGATCTAACTCGACAGCACTTGGCTTGGCTTATCTATTATGAATATAGAATCAAAACTTCTCAACAAAATTCTAGCTCAGAGGATACAATAGCATATCAAAAAATAATACATTATGATCAGGTGGGATTCATACTAGACATACTTGAGGGAGTCAACTTAGAATATCAAGCAATGTAATTAATCACATAAAACAACGGAAAAGAATCATGTGATTATCTAGTTGGTGCAGACAAGGCATTTGACAAAGTATGACACTCTTTGCTGATAAAAACTCTGAACAAAATAGGAATAGAAGGCAAATCCCACAACATAATTAAGGACATACATGCAAAACCAACAGCCAAAATTATTCTCAATGGAGAGAAACTGAAAGCACTGACCTTAAGAATAAGAATGAGGCCAGCCTACAAAAACCAGCTAGATACCTTTACACTGAGAAGACGACAAGGAGAACTCTGAAAAGGAAATCAAGAAACCAATATCATTTAGAACAGTCCTCGGTAGGATAAGATACCTAGGAAACACTAACCAGGGATGCAAATAACTTACACAGGGAAAACTACAAAACACTACTGCAAGGAACCAAAAAAGACCTACACAAATGGAAAAAACATGCTAGAATTGTGGATCAGAAGACTTAACATTATAAAGATGTCAACACTGCCAAAAGTGATCCATAAATGTAATATAGTCCGAATCCAAATCCGAACTACATTCTTTAACAAAGTGGAATAACTGATCTCCAACTTTATATGGAAAGAAAACAGGCACCAAATAGTTAAAGCAATACTGAAGAAGAACAAAGTAGGAGGCCTCACGCTTCCCAGTCTCCAGAACTTACTGTTCAGTCACATTAATCAAAATAGCCCAGTACCGGTACAATGACAGACACAGAAACCAATGGGACAGAATTGAGAATCCAGGAGTAGATCCACACATCTGCAAATTGATGGAGCCCTGATGGCACAGTGGTTAAGAATTCAGCTGCTAACCCAAAGGTAGACAGTTTGAATCCATCAGTAGCTCTATCCACATGAAAGCTCTATGGGGCTCTTCTACTCTGTCCTGTACAGTTACTACGAGTTGGAATCAATTCGAGGGCAACAAGTTTGGTTTTAAGTATGAACAGCTGATCTTTGACAAAGGGTCAAATCCCACTCAATAGGGAAAAGACAATCTCTAACAAACAGTGCCCTCAAAACCTGGAACTGAAGCCACTTCTAGGGGTTACCTTTTAGACTAATAATAGACTGGCCTATAAAACAAGCAATAATGCTTGTGAAGAATGTTGCTTCTTTTAAACAGTCAACTGTACAAGGCCAAATGGCCTACATCAACCCAAAAGCAAAGTTATGCAAAGGCAAGGACGTGTAGGGAGACCGGTGGGAACAAGTAGGGGCAGGGGTGGTAGTAATGATGAGGGTACGGACAAATGACGGGCACTGTAACCTATGTCACAGAACAACTTGTGCTTGGGAATTTGAGTGGGAATCTAATTTGTTTGTAAATTTTTACCTAAAATAGCTCAGGTCTACTCTGTAACACGAATCACTGTGAGTTGGAATCCACTCCATGGCAACGTTTTTTTTTTCTGTCAGCCACTACTTCTTTTTTTTATTGCAGTTGAGTGAAAGTTTACAACACAATTCAAATTTGCATGCGCGCCTATCTGCAGCTCCTTCTGCTCTCCTTGCCCAGTGACAGCACACTCTTCCTTTTCATTCCATACGTGTCATATCCTCTTAACAATCTTCTGTTCCCACTTCTCTACCCTCTCCACTTCCCTCTAGTAAGAGGCCAGTAGGACAACATCCTATAGATGCATGGAATCACAAATCATACATGCGATATGGTTTCTCTGTGTCCTCGAGTCCAATCCATTCCTGTTCAAAGAGTTGACCTCACTAATGACCTATGATCAGGGGCAGCATCAGGTCTAGGGGCCACGCTCCCAGGGGAACTCCCAGGCCTTTGGACCATCAACTGTGGCCTCAGAGTTGAGTTCTTAGGGTGGACCCCCTTTTTTGTGTGTGTGTTGCCACTGGGACTCAACATTGTGAGCTCCATCATGGCTCTGTTAACCACTATTACAGGCACTGGGTAGAGCAGTGAATGAGGCACACCAAGTATTGAATGATCCCACATATGTGGAATACCTAGAATAGGCAAACACATGGGAATTATTGCTGAATGGGTGTGGGGTTTCTTTCTAGGGTGGTAACAAAGTTTAGAGAAAAAATAGTGGTGATGTTTGCAAGGATGACACAAATAGTTTAACACTGAACGTAGCAGAACATTGGTGGTTTGAACCCACCTAGCAGCCCCTCAGGAGACAAGCCTGGAGATCTGCTTCAGACAGGTCATAGCCTTTCAAAGTCTGTGGGGTAGTTCTACACTGCACTCACAGGGTTGCCATGAGTCAGAATCGACTCTAGGGCAACAGCGAGGGCTGCAGAAAGAAAACTGACAGGAGCTACATTCCGGCCATGTCCTTTTCTTACTGACTCTAACAAACATCACAGTCCTGTCTGCTTTTGTTCCCTTTGGAGGGTGGCTTTCCTTACCTGGAACTGTACCACAATCTCACCCCCTTTCCTTTCAGCTCCCTAATCCCCTTCTCAACAGCTCTAGCCAGAAGAGCACCTTTTCCTCCCACCACACCAGACTGCGTATCAGCATGCTCTGTTACAGTTACATCAGTGTACCCTTGTACTTTATCTCACGACCATACCCCACAGATACCCACCCCCCAATTTTGTTAGTACCCACAAACACATACCTAATTCCCTTGATAGAACTACCATGTAACCAGTGCTGATACAAAGCAGAATTCTCTCAGCTGCATCAGAGCTGTCATTTCCAGAGCGCTTACTATCTGCCAGGCACTGCATTATTAATATAGTCCAGAAATGTTCTCATTTAAATAGCAAACATGATTGAGAGTGGTACTATTATTCTCATTTTACACCTGAGGAAACTGAAGCTCAGCAATCTAAAGGACAGGACTGCAGCTCCATCTAAGTTTCTTCTTATTAGAGAAAGGGTTTGTTATCTCTGCTTTCTCAGTGTGATATTTGAACCCTAGGTGTTAAAAGAGTTTACAAACAATTTGAAATGTCCGATGGAAACACATGGAAGAGCCTTGCAAAGATCCCCGAGGTAGGTTATCAACTGAATGGCCTATTCATCTCTCAGTCTATCCATCCATCCATCATGGCCACTACCTTTCCCTTAGGAAAAAAACCTTTACCACTGAGTCCTTTCCAACTCCTTGTGACCCTGCCATGGACTGAATCATGTCCCCCCAAAAACAAGTGCATCAGTTTGGCTGGGCCATGATTTCCAGTGTTGTATGACTGTCCGGATGTTTGGAAACCCTGGTGGCATACTGATTGAGGGCTACATCTTCTAACCAGAAGGTCGGTAGTTCGAATCCACCAGGCACTCCTTGGAAACTCTATGGGGCAGTTCTACTCTGACCTATGGGGTCACAGTGAGTTGGAACTGACTTGATGACACTGGGTTTGGTTTTTTCATTTCATTTCTTTTCTCTTTTTGGTATGATTGCCCACCATTTTGAAGCAGTTTTCCTATATGTTATAAATTCTACCACTATGATTGAATAAGATGGATTGGAGGTGGTTATATTGTTAAGGTCTACAAGATTGGATAGTATCTTAAACCAATCTCTTTTGAGATATAAAAGAGACATGAGCAGAAAGACATGGGAACCTCGTACCACTAACAAAGCTATGATGCGAGCAGAGCATGTCCTTTGGAGCTGAGGTTCCTGTGCTGAGATGCTACCAGACCAGTGGTAGACTGACGCATTATGAGGGCCTTCCCCGAGAACCAACTCAGCGAGCAAGTCTTCCCCTGGAGCTGACACCCTGAGTTTGGGCTTGTAGTCTACTGGGCTGTGAAAAAATGGGTTTCTCTTTCATGAAGTTACCACTTGTGCTGTTTCTGACGTGGCAGCACTAGATGACTAAGGCAGAGTCTGTAGGACAGAGTAGAGCTGCCCAACAGGGTTTGCAAGGAGTATTGGGTAGATTTGAACTGCTGACCTTTTGGTTCGTTGCCGTAACTCTTAACCACTGCACAACTTAGGGCTACCTGCTCCTCTGGCTTCTGCCAAGTCTTTGAGGAAAGAATAGACACACTCCACAGATTGGTGGGTAGGACAATGGAGGAAACACGTTCCTGCTCCTTCCCTGAATTAACCCCTTTGTACCGCTAGAAGAAGTGAAAGAGTGGTGACAGGCAGGCTGTAAAGGTAGGCTCTTGAGCACTTCCCTTCCGTGTCAGTGCTCCTTTTCACCTGTCACTAGTCTTGAAAAAGTGGTTTGGAGTGCAGTCCAACTGGGGCTTGTGTCTAACTGGTCACCCTAGGGAGACAAAGTGTACTTCAGAGACTCATTCACCCTCAGATATGCAATCTGCTGCTCATCTGGATCAGTGGTGCCCAGCAAAGCAGAAATAACCACAGCTATGGTGCACTGGAGAGGACCTCAAAGGGACCACGTCGGCATCTTGCCTCTGCAATACCCCCTGAGAAATCCCTTAACATCTGGAGCCTGGGTTTCTTCTTCTGTGTCACAGGCCACAGTAGGACAGGACTTCCTTTTTGTTCACTTCCTTTATCTTCCCCAGTGCATCTGGTATAGAAGAGGTCCTTAGTAAGGTAGAATTAAGCTAGTTAAAAAAAAAAGTTCCTATTGAGTCAACTGCATGGATATACCCCTTGTGAGTCAAAGCAGAACTGTGCTCCTCATGGAGTTTGCAGTGGCTGGTATTTTGGAAGTAGATCACCAGGCCTTTCAACTGAGGGGCCTCTGGGTGAGCTCAAATCTCTAACCTTTGAGTTAGCAGCCAAGGGCATTAACCCTTTGAGGCCCCAGCTCCAGGCTGCTGTTGGAATGTGAGAGGAACGCAGGCTCATTGCTGACAAATTATGCCACTTCTCAAGGAAAGTCAGAAAGCCTGGTTTTTACGAAAGCTCTCTTTTTTTTAAACATTACCTTCTAATGCAACTTCTTGAAAATGGCATGGCCAATAAAGCACACTATGTTAATGGGGAACCCTTACTGTCCTTCCTCATGATCTATTAATGGAAAGGGACGTCAACTTCAGTAAACTCCTGGTCTCTCTTCCTTATTCTGCCCCTGGTGAGGAAAAGGATCTGACCTGACTGAGGGATTTGGATAACTGGAACATCTGTATCCCCAGCCGTCCTCATCCCACTGCCCCAGGAGCTATCTGCCCAGAGGGGCACAAATTCTGCCCCAGTCCTCCAGGGGCCATCTTTGGCTCTGCTAAAGGACAGTCTACCTCAGCCCCAAATCCCACCTGCTATTTCGGCCTCATCTCAGGGTTGTGCGTTAGGAGCCCTATTTGCCTACGGATAGAAGACCTATCTCCAATACCCACTTTATCACGAAGTTGATACACTGTCTCCACCAGCTTACTCTTTGGTCTTATTTCTCAGCTGGCTCACAATTGGGTAGAAAAGAGGAGCTCTATTTATTGAGTCTGGAGTCCACGGGTGGTGCAAATGGTTAGCACACTGGGCTGCTAACTGAAAGGTTGTAAACACACCTGAAGTGGCTTAGAAGAAAGTCCTAGTGATCTACTTCTGAAAAAGCTGCCATTGAAAACCATACCCTGGGTTTTCAAAGTTCTACTGTGATACACGTGGGGTCACCATAAGTTGAAATCAGCTCAATGGCAATTGGTTTTGTTCATTGAGTCTACCATAAAACTCTAAGAACTTATAGACTAGAAGGAAATGAAAATCTCAGAGGCAAAAACTAGTTTACAGGGCTAATAGTCTACACAAGCCATGACCTCATCTACCCTAACACCAGAAGAACCAGATAGCACCTGGCTACCATTACTGAACAACCATTCTGATTAGAGCCACAATAGACAGACTCTGATAAAAGAGGAGAAAAGCACAGTACAGAACTCAGCTTCTTAAAAAGTCCAGACTTACTGGACCAGTTGAGACTATTGCCCTGAGATCTTTAAACCTTCAACCAAAACTATCTCCTGAGGTCACCGTTTAGTGAAATAACAGACTGACATACAAAGTAAAGGATATTTTCCATGAGTAGGGTGATCCATTTGAAAAAAAAAAATCCACATGAGACCAAAAGTTCAATAATTACTCTAAAGCAAAGAAGAGAAGAGAAGGGGACAGGGAATAAAAATAGAATGACCAGAAGACAATTAAAAAGAATATCAACATAGCATGAAGATTTTAACTAATGTCACTGAATAATTTGTACAGCAATTGTCAAACAGGAATCTAATTTGCTGTGTAAACTTTCATGGAAAAAAAATAAAAGAATAAAATATTATTTATTAAAAGAGAGACAGACTTTAAAGGCCAGAGCTGGTCCCAGGTTATAATTTGCCCCCTTTGACTAAAAAGTGAATCTTGGGTTGCTCAGGAGCCTGGTGGTGTGGTGGTAAAGAGCTTGGCTGCTAACCAGAAGACTGACAGTTTACATGCCCTGTTTTATAATCTCAAGAGGGCAAAGGCAGAACTGTGTGCAGAACCCTGAAGATCTTCCGGTGGTCTTCCAGGATGGAGTTGGCAGGTCTAGTGTAGACAAGGTCAAGGGGGTTATGGGGAGTCAAGTAATGAGAGGGGCTATCCCCAAAGAAGAACACTTAGCTACCCATTAGAGATGGACATCACAGGATCAGAAGGTGACTTAGTGGAAAATTAAAAGAATGTGTTGCACCTTCTTCTGAACATCACTCATGTTTAGGATCACCTGACAGTAAGATTATTCTCTTTCAGACAACGGTCTGTACCTACCCATCCTTCCTAGGGGTAATACGAGAATAATAACATCTCCCACACCTCCTGTACAAGGCTTGAAAGGATCAAATTAGTTGTCTTTGGAGGACCTGACTGTAAGCCTTTGTTATCCGTATGATCAATAACAATTCAAGAAGCCAAGAAGAGTCAAACTTACTCATTCTGAAGTTTCTAACTTGTTCTTACTTTCTAAAACCTCAGAGCACTCAAATCAATTGTTGTTTTCTTGCAGATGATTTAATAGCCACTGGGAGCAAGGAAAGCAAATCCCCGAGGGAGGAAAAAAGTTAAATAGTAAAGAGTAGAACCGTTTTGAAGCATTCATCAAACACTTACAGAGCATTTGTTGTGCACTTGTCAGTGGTCTGAGAATTGGGGTTACAAAATTTAATAAGTACTCTGAATAAAGAGAATGTATAGCAGTGGCAGTTTCTGGCAATTCAGCATGCTGTGTTTTTGTTTTGCCGTATTTTAACTGAAAGTACATTTTTAAAGAATGTTTGGAAATTACAGCCCTACAGTAAAATAGGTTTTGTTTCACTGCCTTGAGCTGTTCGTTATGACAGCGCTGACCTTCTGACCAGAAGGAAAATTCTGGCCTTTCTAAATATCCCGCATTGCTGGGCTTAATAGGTTTTTGAAATAAATGGATTGTATTTCTCCGCCTGTCAAAATACAGAGCATAATGGTTCTTTAAGTTGAAGTGCCTGCTCTGAGTGCAGATCCAGCGTCTGCTGGCTGATGGAGAGGGCTGAGAGCCAGTTTATCAGCAGCTTGTTATTTTTGATGGGAGCAGAGGCAATTGGGACCAAGAAATGACCTCAGGGAGGTCACACTAACTTAAACGTGATGTCAGTGGGAACAATCAGGCACCAGATGTCTCCCATTCACTCAGAAGGAAATTTTAGAGGATTTAATGTGGACATAAACCTAAGCCCCTTCTAACAGCTTCTGCAGTACCGTCCTTGAAAGGAGTTATGAAAAGGATGAAGCCAACAGCAAGATGTCCAGCCTGATGAATAAACACAGGTTAGTTAGAAAATGTTGGGTTGTGATCTTAGGGAACAACTGGGTCAACTGGGATAACATAGTTCATAAAAAAAATGTTCTACATCCTACTTTGGTGAGTGATATCTGCGATCTGAAAAACTCGTGAGTGGCCTCCAGGAAAACATTAGTCCAAAAGACACCAAACACTGCTTCCACCAGCCCGAGCCCAGAAGAACTAGATGATGCCTGGCTACCACCACCGACCGCTCTGACAGGGATCACAGTAGAGGATCCCAGACAGAGTAAGAGAAACATGTAGGATAAAGTTCAGATTCACACACACACGTACACAAAGCAGACCTATTGGTCTGACAGAGACACTGGAAGAACCCCTGAGACTGTAGTCCTGGTTACCCTTCTAACTCAGAACTGAAGCTACCCCTGAAGCTTACCTTTCAGCTCAAGATTAGACAGTCCTACAATAACAATCAGTAACACATGTGAAGAATGTGCTCCTTGGATCAGTCAAGTAAACAAGACCAGGTAGGCAGCACTTGTCCAAAAGCAAAGACAAGAAGGCAACAAAGACGGGAAAACAGGACAAATGGAAATGGGGAAACCGAGGCGGGAACCAGGAAAGCGCTGACAGGCTATGGGGATTATAGCCAAATCAGGAAACAATTTGTGTACAAGTTTTTTGGGTTAAGTTTTTTTTTTTTTATTTAATATGACTTGAGTGAAAATGTACATTCCCGCATAAATTTACATGCCCCCCCATATGCAGCTTCCACTGTTCTCCCTGTCCAGTGACTGCACACTATTCCTCTCCGCTCCATACATGTCTCATCCTCCCAACAGTCTCCTTTCCCCTACTCTCCTCCCACTCTCCTTCCTCCAGCAAAGTGCACCCAATATATGATCACTCTGCATTGCCAAGTCCAACTCATTTGTGTCCAAAAAGTGGACCTTCATTGTGATTTATGGATAAGGGCAGCATCACGGCCAGGGGCCATGCTCTCAGGGGAACCCCAAAACTGCTGGACCTTCAATTGAGGTCTTTTAGTGGAGGTCTTAGGATGCACCCCATTTTATTCTTGTGTTGTCAGTGAGATTCAACTTTGTGAGCTCCATCGCAGCTATCACTGGTGGTGGCCGGGCACCATCCGGTTCTTCTGGTCCCAAGTTGATGTAGGCACCAACTCATGTGGGTCTCTCTATCTTCCGGGTTGTCTTTACCCCATGTCATTTTGGTCCTCGGTGAGCATCCATTCCTGCTGAGTTGGGACCATTTGCTGTGTCCTTGGATGGCAGCTTGGCAGCTTTGAAGACCCCAGACACCACTCACCAATGTGGGGTGCAGAGAGCCCTCTTAGCAAAATGCTAGTTGTGCCATTTGGCCTAGATTTCGCCTAAGAGCATGGTCCCCTGTCCCCTGCCCCAGCTACTCTATCCTCACAATATTGAGTTAAGATGGAAGGAGTACTCAAGTTATGTTGTAGTCCACTTAATGTTGTTCTTGTTTCTAATGTTTGCTATCACCGATTTCTCCCAACCAGATTTCTAGCAACTATCTAATCTAAACCCTCTCCACTCCACCCTCCCTTCCTCCCCTCCCTTGCAGCTGTCAAAGAGTCTTTTCTTCTATACACAAGTCTGTTTTTGAGATCTTATCATAGAGGTCTCATACAGTATTTGTCCTTTTGTCGCTGACTACTATCACTCAACATAATGTCTTCCAGTTGAAACCAGGTTATGACATGTTTCCTGGAATCATCGTTATTCTTTATCATTGCGTAGTGCTCCATTGAGTATATGTATCTGCTGTTGGGCATCTGGGTTGTTTCCATCTTTTTGCTATCATGGACTGTGCTGCTATAAGCATTCTGGTGCATGTGTCCATTGGTGTGAAAGGCTTTGATTCTGTAGGATATATTCCAAGTAGTGGAATTACTGGGTCAAATGGTATATCAATATCCATTTTTTTAAGGAAGCACTAGATGTATACAAGTTTTTGAATGAGAAACCACTTTGTTCTGTAAACTTTCACCTAAAGCACAATAAAATGAAATAAATAAAAAAATGAAATGATGGGCTATGTTGTCACTAATAATGGAAAGATAAGAAAGCTGGTTAGGCATCAGCCCAGCTTAGTTTTATACTCTAGACCCACTACTTCCTAGCTGTATAACCTTGAGAAAGGCCTAAGTTTCCTTGTCTGTGAAATGGGGCTGATAACAGTAACAGAAGCCCCTTGAAAATTAAAAATGTGAAACTGGGTCAAATGGCGATTGTTCTTGTTGCTGTTAGGCGCCGTCGAGTCAGTTCCAACTCACAGCGACCCTATGAACAACAAAACAAAACACTGCCCTGCCTTGCACCATGTCCACAATTGTTTTTATGCTTAAGCCCATTGTTATGGCCACTGTGGCGATCCATCTCTTCGAGGGTCTTTCTCTCTTTTGCTGAGTTTCCACTCTACCAAGCATGATCTTTCCTGACAACACGTCCAAAATATGTAAGATGCAGTCTTGCCGTCTTTGCTTCCAAGGAGCACTCTGGTTGTACTTCTTCCAAAACAGATCTGTTTGTTCTTTTGGCGGTCCATCGTACATTCAACATTCTTCTCTAACACCATAATTCACAGGCATCAATTCTTCTTCTGTCTTCTTTGTTCATAGTTCAGCTTTTGCATGCATGTGATGTGACTGAAAATACCACAGCTTGGGCCAGGCGTGTTTTAGTCTTCAAGGTGACATCCTTACTTTTGAATACTTTGAAGAGGTCCTTTGCAGCAGATTTTCCCAGTGCAATGTGTCTTTTGATTTCTTGACTGCTGCCTCCAAGGATGCTGATTGTGGACCCAAGTAAAATGAAATCTTTGACAACCTCAATCCTTTCTCCATTTATGACAATATTGCTTACTGGTCCAGTTGCAAGGATTTTATTTTCCTGATGTTGAGGTGCAATCCATACTGAAGGCTGTGATTCTTGATTTTCATCAGTAAAAGCCTCAAATCTTCTTCATTCCCAGCAAGTAAGGTGGTGTCTGTCATCTACATAACATGGGTTGTTAATGGCAATGGTGCTTTTTTAATGGCAGAATTCTTCCCGTGTATTTTTGTGACTATATGCCAAACTTCATTTAAAGGTCATATTTAAAGTAAAATTTGGTGCTTTTTGTGACTGAGGCTTATACCCAATGACCCTGTCACATCCCACCTTGACCATGAGACCCTGAGACCCGCTTCTCCTCTGGTGCAGGAGTACTTCAGGTTTGGCTCATTACAGCAGCCCCGTCTTCCCACTGTTGTACATCTTGGTAACTTTAAATACCTGACCCCCATAGCATGGAGAAGTGGGGAGGAGAGGACTCCAGAGGTAATTCACTGTATGTAAAGGGACAGAGAGAGTTCCTGGTGGTGCAAATGTTTGCTCTGCTTCTAACCGAATGGTTGGAGGTTCAAGTCCAAAGGCCTGGCAATCTACTGCTGAAAAAATCAGCAACCAAAAGCCCTTTGAAGTACACAGGGGATCATTGTGAGTTCTAGTCAACCCCAAAACTGTTTCCTTTTGTTTGTTTTCTTAAAGGAATAGTCAAGACCTTATGCAGACAAGTCTTCCTTAGCAGGCGGTATTTTTATTTCACAATTAACAAAGGGAAAACGAAATCTTTCTAGATTAATTTTTACCTTAAGACCACAGGATTTAAACCTTTCTGCCACTTAGACACAGCTCTGAATGAATGATAGGAGCCAATTACTCTGCAAGCATGGGCTTCCTCTGTTGGAACAGACCCCATGGTGCTCTTCCGCGCGTTTCTCCAGGTGTAGAGTGGGGAGCTCTTGTCAAGGCGGCCAGAAGCATCCTACGTGACTCAGTACAGACCCAGAGTTCTCATAAAGGGGAGGGGGAAGCATAAGGCAGGAGGGAGAGAAGGAGGTAGAGAGAGATATGGAAAGGAAACAAGCCAATCACTCATTCCACTTGGGCACAGCCAGTATCTCCTCTAAGACTTCTGCGGAGTAGGTCTGGGGTCACAGGACACGCACCAGCCAGAGCACATGAGAATTCAGCTTAGAACTATACTGTGGGGGTGGGGGGGGTTGCAGTCACCCAGTGTGATAATTCTGCATTTCCATTCTGCTGGCTCCAGGTCTTAGCAGATCATTAAAAGAACATCAAGAGATGTCCCCAGTTTAGGGAATTATAATGCAGAAGGGTTTTGCAGCCAGGCTGTGAAATAAATCAAGGAACAAATGCCCATGGACAAAAGGAAGCACCTATCAGCACTAGGCCAGTAGACAACCCGGGAGCTAAACAGCAGAAACCAGAGAGGGTTGGGGGTGTCAGTTCATATGCTTCTGTCTGACTGTTACTGTGAATTGTGAGCTGGCGAGCAACGTTTTAGCATACTGAACTAGGGAAGAATAGTTGCTGGTGTTCCCAAGTTTGTCTTCTTTTTATTCTTTATTATCACCATCACCTCGACCTTCACCATCAACATTGTTATCATCACCATTGATCATTTTTATCATCATTGCTTGTGTCTGCACAGCCTCTCACAGTTAATAAACAACTTCTGCATCTACCCTGATAACTTGATCATCACAGGAACTCTTTGAACTTGGCAGGGCAGCCTCAGCACCTCTATGTTCCCCAAGTGTAAACCAAGTCTTAGAGGAGAAGAGCAGCTGATCCCAAGTCCCATAGTCAAGTTCAAGTCTTTTGTGATCATTGTGGATTCAGAACACTAAAACTTTACTTTGTGGGTGATATAAAAATATTTAACAATCGGTAACAAGTACTGACCAGCTAGACACCCGCCATACGCAATGGATTTGGCCTGTCTGGTTCCCATAGCTGAATATCTTCAAGAGGTCCGACTGGAGACCACTGCTTTCTAAACACTGTGACACTGTGTCTGCTGGCCCAGCCTTCTCTGATGTTTCTGTTCCCCAAAAAGACTGCAAGGTGAGGCCCTAAGAGGTAAGACAGTGGGTTATTATAACAAAAGGATTTTTCAGTCTGTCTCCCATGAGACAAGAGAGTAGGCAAGGGGTTAAAGTGGGGTGATGGGAATGTCAGCTACGATGTGAGCTGAAGAAAGTCACCACTCTTTGGAACTGAGAGTTCAGTTCAGATCAGCTCTACAGAGCATTGTAAGGGAATTACAGGACTTTAAATGAGAGATAAAGGCAGGAATCAGGAGCCAGGTGGAAATGGGATCAGAGAAGAAGTGGTTGAAAATCAAATGAAAAATTTCTTTTTCCCACTGGAAAACAGGAGGGTCTCCTATTGCTTCTCTTGGTGTATGGCAGGTGGGCACCTTAGTCCAGCCTGGGTACACAGATGGAAGTAGACAACAGGTAGCAGTGCTTTCACCAAAACTAAGAGAAAATGCACATGATACAAACTCATAAATTAATCGGAGATAAATCACATTTTTATTTTCTCAGAAGACATCCTCCCCATTTTCTATTAAAGAATGTTACTCTTTTTATTTTTATACTTTATTATAGCAACTTTTCTTATGTTCTATTCCTATAAAGTGATTTTTAATTTAAAAAATGCACATCCACAGAAAAACATAGATAAGTAAAAAAATTAAAAGAAAATTAAAATCATCTATGATTTTTCTATCCAGAAATAATGTAGTTTAATATGTTGATATGTAGCCTTCAAGACATCATCCCATACATGAAACAGTCATCATTATTATGATGATGACTTACAAAAATTTAGTGATTCTATGCCTGCTGTTTTGTCTGCTTACTATTCTTGAAGTTCAGGGACATTATCTTTGTCCGAGAATGTAGACTCAATACCAGGGATCTGAAAATATTTTATTGCACGGATATCCTGTTGATATCGTAAAATCAAAGGCAGAATAATATTTATTAGAAAGATCCAAGCCCAGGGTTCAGAAACAAATCGCTTATGCCTGAGCAGCATTCTGTGTTTTCAAAGTGGCCATGTAAAACACCAAGCCCAGCAGAACCATATATCACTACTACATAAACAATAATAACAATTCCTGATTTATATCTTCATATTTTCTGCCGTGTTCTTGCAGAAAAGTTGGTAAAGGCTGATCAGAATGCTACATGTTTTTTTTTTTTTTTTTTAGAAGATAGATGATAGGAGAAAATATTACCACAATGAAAGAGGAGGAAAGCCCAAAGGAAAATCTGTTTTTTAAAAAGTCTAGGACTTGTCAGCATGATGCACAGTTCTAAAGATTAGAGCAAAGCAAAACAAATATGTGAGTTATTCGTTAGATCAAAAGTTTCAGTCATCTTCTCGGGCTCATTTCTTAGGCATGTGGGTATCTATAAATGATAAGCAAGATGCCAAACTGAAAAAAAAAAAAGTAAGTCCAGAATGTAAGGCTTTCAGGTAAAATGGTCTCTAACTGTGTCTCTGTCTCTGGTCTTCATCAAAAGAATTTTTATCAGTAAGAGGAGCAGGGCTTAACATTAAGAAGAAGGTATGTTCCTTTGTCATGGTTATAATCCTGCTGAATTGACACGAAGCAGAAATGTGTGCAGAGATACATCACCACACAAAGCGTTTCCATTTAAGCAGAGAGTCACCTATGAGAAATGATTCTGCAGAATTTCTAATAATACATATTATTATTAGTATTACTATAGGATTACTTCTAATAGAATTTCTATATAAAGGATGCTTGGTTTATTAAAATATATATGTTTGGTGGTTGCAACAGTTTCAGTGTCCACTGATTTGGAATTTGTGATATTTTAAACTGCATACCCAAATCTTACAGGGTGAGAATTTACTGCTGATCAACCCATTAGTACTGATAAAGCTTGATTTGCCCAGAACTCAGTCAATCACTCGCTGAGTTAGAAATTCTGTTCTTAGAGGGCTGTGGAGAAAAGTCTTCTGTATGAAAACATAAAGAACAAAACCACTCAATACTGAGCTTCTATTTAGAAGCTTTCAGAAAAAGAAAAAAAATTATAATAATAATTGTAGGCTGGAACACTAAGTCCCAATGCTGATTGTTATATGCTGAAAGCAGTAAGAAGAGGAAAGAGATAAAAAAAAAAACAAAAATAGATGTTTCCCTCCATGCTTTCATATTCCATGAAAACAGGAAATGAAAGAAAATCCAGGGAAAGGGTGATGCAAGCTGGGAGGTAAGGGAATTGCAAAAAAGTGAGACAGGATGCTGGGAACCGAAGAAACATTTATTCTGCTCATTTTTTCTTTCTTGAAACATTTATTCACTGAACACCTATTATGTGGCAAGAACTGTGCTAGATGTTAGGAACGAAGTTGGATAATATAGACATTGTCCAGCCTTCATGGGCCTTGCAGGGGGACAACTGTATACAAGTGAACAGATAAATAAAGTGAATATAGTCTTTGCTAATTACTGTGGAGTAAGTAAACAAGACTCAGTGACAGGGAACAGGAGATGGTGGGGGAATCTACTTTAGACAGGGTGGTCAGAAAAGGTCTCTCTGAAAGAAGAGCTTTTAGTCAGAGACCTAAAGAATGAGTGTAGTCAGACATTTAGTGTTTTAGGTATAGGGAACAGCAAGTACAGAGACCCTGAGACAGGAAGGGATTTGCATGATTAAGAAGTGCTAGAAGGTGGACACGGCTAGAGCAAATTGGTGAGGGAAAAAAATCATAGTACCTCATTGTGGTGAGGTACTTGGATTTTCTTTGAACAATGAAAAATCAGTAAATAATTATAAACAGGAGAGTTACGGAATCTGATTTGTGTTTTTTAAAGATCATCCTAACTCCTACCTCCTGTCATATACACCATATACTAAAATAATTAACTCAAAATGGACCACAGACCCATTATAATAGCTAAAATTATAAAACTATTAGAAGAAAATATAGATGCAATCTTTATGACCTTGCAAAGGTATGGAGATAAAAATTTATTGTGGTTACCTAGAGTTAGAGGGAGGAGAGGATGGAGAGTTATTGATTAATGGATACAGCAAGGCTTTGGTTTTTGGTTGGGGTTTCTATAAGAGTGATAAAAATCTTCTGTAAATAGTGTAGATGGCTATACAACACCACGAATATAATTCATGTCACTGAATTGTATAGTTAAAAATGGTTAAAATGGCGTAAGATTTGTTATATATCTTTTACCATAATAATTTTTTTAAAACCTTTGTGACTAGATAAGGCAATGGTTTTAAAAATATGACATAAAAAGCACAAATAACAGAAAAAAAAGATAACTAAGACTTCATCAAAATTAAAAATATTGATGTTTCGCTATGGTATATATACTCAATGGAACACTATGCAATGATAAAGAACAATGATGATTTTAGGAAGCATCTCATAACCCGGTTTCAATTGGAGGACACTATGTTGAGTGAAAGTAGTCAGTGGCAAAATGACAAATATTGTATGAGACCCCTACAATAAGAACTTAAAAATAGACTTACATATAGAAGAAAAGACTCTTTGACAGCTGCAAGTGTGGGGAGGGAGGGAGGGAGAGGGTGAGTATGGATTAGGTAGTTGACAGAAATTTGGCTGGGTGAAATCTGTGACAGCACACATTAGAAAGAAGATCAATTTTAACTGGACTTCAGCATAACATGATTACTCCTCCCATCTTAACCAAATATTGCAAGGACAGAGTAGCTGGAGTGGGGGTCCAGGGACCATGCCCTTAGGGGACATCAAGGCCAACTGGCATAACTAGCATTTTGCTAAGATAGTCTTATACCCCACATTGGTGAGTGGTGTCTGGGGTCTTAAAAGCTGCCAAGCTGCCATGTGAGCTACACGAAATGGTCCCAACTCAGGAGGAATAGATGATCACCACGGACCAAAGTGACATGGGAGAAAGAGAACCCAGGAGACAGAGAGACCCACGTGAGTGGGTGACTACATTGACATGTGACCAGAAGAACCAGATGGTGCCTTGCCACCGCCAGTGATAGTCATGATGGAGGTCATGAAGTTCAGTCTCACTGGCAACATGAGAATAAAAAGGGGTACACCCTGAGATCTCCATCAAAAGACCACAATTGATGGTCCAGGGGCTTTGGGGTTCCCCTGGGAGCATGGCCCCTGGCCCTGATGCTGCCCCAGTCCAGAAATCATAATGAAGTTCAACTCTTTGGACAGCAATGGATTGGACTTAGCCGCATGACAGTGTGCTTTCCAAAGTGTTCAATAATCACTCCATCCCCAGCAGTAGTCTTCCTCTGCATTAGCTTCTCCCTTTCAAGCTTTTCTCCTCCCAAGCTGCAGGCTTTCCTAAGGTTAACAAACCAGCACCGCCACCTGGAGGACACCAGGAGAATCTGGGTAAGAAAGCCATTAAGGAGCCCCCTATCAATGAACTCAGCTGTTTGGCAGTGGTGCTAACGAGGCCCAGTTCACAGGTTCATCCCCAAAGGGACCAATTAGGCTTACACCAGCCGAGATGCATTTCAGAGCCTAGCCCCAGATCCTACACTTGCCCGCTCACTTCACACATGTGTAGCTGTTGCTTAGAAAGTGGATTCATCACTCCAATCCCATTTATCATAATTTCTTGAAAACCCAATCTAAGACAGTGTGGTAACAATAAAGATGAATAAGACCTGCTCACAACTCTTAAATAAGCTTTTCTGTACAGCTGTGTTTCCCAAAATGCTCCCTGAAATGTTAATATGAGTTCAGAGAATAAATGCCTCCATAGTGTCAAATTAGTTTGGGAAATACGGAGCTAATAAGTCAAAGGGATTCTTTACTGGAGGGCTTCTTGGAGTCTTTAAGATGCTAATATGCCCTGTTAAATTTCTCAGAAGGAAATCTTGAATGCACAGTGCTTCCTAGACTTGGATGGCCATAGAGAGGGGTCTCCCTTTATAAGGAAAAAGAGTGATGACGCTGCTGGCCTAGCCACGTCCACAAGAACATCTATTTTAAGAAACAATTCATCCATGGGGAAAGGTTCTCAGGCTGTTGCTGAGTCAAAAAAGCAGCATTCCATGGAACATAGATGTACATGGAATCTGGGGAAAAAGAAGGAAGGACATGAACCATAACCTTGGTAGTGGTGATCTCTTTGTTAGAATGGCTGCTCTTTCTTTTACTATGTGTCCCTTTTATATTTTCCAAGTTTCCTGCAGTCAACACATATGTAAATTAAAAAATTAAAACACAGCACCTGTTCTCAGACAGTATATCATTTTCATATGGCAATTATAGAACAATATAAGAGCCAACACTTACTGAAAGCTAAGTGCCAACCCATGAATTTTCAAGATTATTTAAATGTCACATAAATCCAATAAAATGAGGTACTGCTTTTGCCTCAGATGAAAAATTGAAGAAACAGTAAAATAAACTGTAGAGCCAGAATTCGAACCCATTACACCCCTCTACTCACTAACACACACACACACACACCTTAAAGAGAAAAATGACGCTATTTCTCCAGAGAGACAGGCTGTCAGAGGCAGCTTTGCTGGAGCACTACTCCCACCCACTGCCACTGAGTCAGTTTGACTCACAGAAGCCCTAGAGGTCAGGGTGTGTGTCCCTTTTCTAGTGATCAGAACCGCCTCGTAGAGTTTCAAGGAGCACCTGGCAAATTTGAACGGCTCACCTTTTGGGTAGCAGATGTAGCACTTAACCCACTATGCCACCAGCATCTCTAGAGTGTTACTGGGTGTCATTTTACTAAGTGTTCACTGGTGCCCAGAATTATTCTGTTTTGATAGATTATAAATATAAGCCAAGTCTCAGCCAGGCCCCCCTAACCCTCTAAAAGGTGCCTCCTGCAGTATTGGGCATGACTCTCACCTCCTGCCCTCACAAACGACTCCGCTTGTCCTGTGCCTTCACACTGATTCTGACTCACAGGCACTCTATAGGACGAAGCAGAACCACCCCTGGGGTTTCCAAGGCTTTACAGAAGCCAGCTGCCACGTCTTTCAGGTGCTGGACTTGAACTACCCACCTTCTGGTTAGCAGGCAAGCCCTTAATCGCTGCTCCACCAGGGCTCATCACGGATTAGTAGAAGCTAGGGATGGCTGAACTGTCCTACCTGATGGAGGGAAGGGTCTAAGTAGTTTTTTGGAGTTTCTAGTGACCAGTGACAACTCCAAAAATGATTTATGCCCTTGACTTTATTGCGCAGAACAGTTCAGCCAATACTCGGCTGTAATCTTTGGTGTGTCTAAAGGCCATTAACACGGTCAGTTAAACAGTAGGTTTGCTACTCCCGACCTTCGCTGGTGCACTCACTCTTGTTCTCCCTTTGTCTGTGAAACTGATATGAAGTATGCCTACTCCCCTTAAAAGGCAGAAGTGGCTATGGGCAGTTTAGGTTTAAAACACTGTTTTTCTCCTCTACTATACGTATGTTTGGAAACCCTGGTTGCCTAGTGATTAAGTCCCATGTCTGCTAACCAAAAGTCAACAGTTCATATTCACCAGACACTCCTTTGAAACTCCATTGGGCAGCTCTACTCTGACCTACAGGGTCCACATGAGTCAGAATTGACTCAATGGCAGTGGCTTTTTGGCTTTGTAAACATATGTTGGAAACCCTTAGTGGTGTAGTGGTTAGGGACTATGTTTATTTGCTAACCGAAAGGTCAGCAGTTAGAATCCACTGAGGCTCCTGAGAACACCTCTATGGACAGTTGTACTCTGTCCTATAGCGTTGCTATGAGTTGGAATTGACTGGACAGCAATAGGTTTGGTTTTATCTTTTCTTTCTTTCTTTCTTTTAAATAAATGTGTTGCTGAGGGAAGTTCTTTTATTAACTCCATTTTATAGATGTAGAAACTGGGACGAAGTAAGTTGCTCAAGTGCAAATGCAGGTAATTGGCTGGACTACTGTTTGAACTCAGGCCTGTTTGACTCCACAGCTCCCGTCGCTAGGACTTAGAGGAGAGAGAGGACAACTGAACGTGGGACATCTTCAAAAATATACTCTCCTGAGGAAATAACTCTCATACTATAAAAAACATAGCAAGCAAATGGACTCAATTTCTTCAACGTAAATAGAACAGGCTGGTTAGAGGAGACCCTGGTTGAAGCAAACACACAATTATTCACTTTTCAGTTTAAGAAAACGTGGGCTCACAAACCAATTAACAAACATTTATTTGACTGTCTTACCTCACTGACGGCTTGTTGCTGTCAAACTAGGTGCCACAAAGTCGACTTCATCTCATGTGACTCCAGGGGGCAGAGTATAGCCGCCCGGGGAGGAGTTCCTGGGTTATCACCTTTAAGGACGAAGATTGCTGGTTCTTCCTCCCACAGAGCGTCACCAGGGTTCCTGACAGCAGTAACTCTCGAATAGAGACTCAATCTCCCAACCTCCTCCTCTTTAAAAACCAAAACCAAACCTAGTGACTTCGAGTTGATACCAACTCACAGTGACCCTCCAGGACAGAGGAGAACTGCCCCATAGAGTTTCTGAGCAGCGCCTGGCAGATTTGAACTGCTGACCTATTGGGTAGCAGCCATAGCACTTAAGCACTAGGCCAGCAGGGTTTGCCCCTCGTCTTTAGGAAGTAGGCAATTCTAATGCCCTTTAGGCATTAGAAAACCTTTTATTTATGTTTAACTTCTTTCATTTCTTTTTTTTTTTTTTTTTTTTAAATCATGGGGCATCCTTTTCTCACCCTCTTTGAATCTGAAAAAAGATGATAATTAGACTTTCTTCTGTCGCTGGGTGGCACACTCTCTTGTTCCCCCACTACCCCTCCCAAAGTCCAAACTCCTGCAAAATTGACCAGTTTTCTGTTCTTGCCCTGCCTTCCAGGTGAGATTGCAACAGAATTTTCCCAGCACTGAGACTTAAAGGGCAGGCAGGGCTCAGGGCAGAAGGCAAGGCAAAGCAAAGCAAAGCAATCTTAGACAATACGGGTTCTTCATTATGTCTACAAAATACCACTAGCACCTTTGACTGAATGTTAATACTGCATGACTTTGACATCTTGTGATGTAGCTGGAGTTTGAGAAATGGGGCTCAGGTTTGATTGGGGTCCAGAAACAAATCTTTTCTATTGCCAGGAAGCAGTTACAGTTCCACAACTGAAATACAAGCTCTTTGGAAAAGCTATCAAACTCACTCATGCAGTGGAGAGATATCATCATCCAAAACACTTCTTAGATGCTTGGTGTTCAAAGCACAGTGCAGAGTGAGTTAAGCAGACACAATCTATTATGGAAGACATTTCCCAAGACAGGATATTCGTTTCTGGAGCTAGTAATAAGATGAGTTCAGACAGATGTCAGAGTACTCCTCTCAGAGACCAGCATGGTAGGGTATATTATAATAATAACTAACATTTATTGAGCCTTTTCCATTTGCCAGGCCCATGCTACATGTCTCACATGCCACTCTGGAAATCTATAAACCCCTAGAGGCCAATGCTCTCCTGGCAAAGAACTCAAGAGACCAGGCCCACCAGCCTGGTTCAAGTACAACATCAGGATGGGAGAGGAAGGACAGGTACACAAGATACAGATTTTCCACTAGCCCAGCTCAGTGGAATTTAGGTCTGATTGCGTCCAGCAATCCTTCCTTTCTCCTTGATCCGAGACTTTTTCTGTATGAGTAAATAGCACCCCTAAGTTCCTTCTGACACAAAGGCTGGGCGTGTAGGCTGGCCAGGGACCATGGGACCAACACCATCAGAAGGCAAGTACCATTTCTGTACCTATCTTCTTCCTCTCCTCCTGTTTCAGTGGCAGAAGTAGCCTGGGTCCTGTGCTCCAGATCCCATCTGCTGTCACGTTCTCAGCAATGTCACTTTTACAGATTATCCTTTTCTGTCCTGCAGCATCAACTTTTTCTCCACTGCATCACTGTTCTCTATACGCAAGTATCTTTTAAAAAAGCCAAATCTGTAGGCCATTTGTCCCCTTCTCTTCTCTTCACTGTAAACCTCTGAAAGTGTTGCATACCCTTCACTTCCCATCATTTTCTCTTCCCACTCACATTGGGCTTTTGGGCCCACCCTAACCCCAGCTCCATTGAAACAGCTCTCAGCAAGGTCCCTGATGTCCAATTCTGTCTTTATCTCACGGATTAGCAGCACCTGGCCCAGCTGGTCTTTTTCTTCATGTTTGCCTAATCTTCTGCTATGTTGCCTGACAGCTTTCTCCATCTACTCAGTGGCTCGTCCTCATTCCCCACCAGACCTCTCAATGTTGAAGTTCTCTAGTCTCCACTCACAACTAGTTAATACACTAATCCTTTGTTAATGGCACGGGACTTGACAGCACTTGGCTGGCTTTGGCCACCCCTGCCTCTGTAATTTAAACACCAGTAACTAATGCCATGTAGATACTGATGCCTCTCAAATGTATTTCTGTTGCTCAGACCTCTTCTTGAACTCCAGATTCAGATACTACTGCCTAAGGGACAGCTACACTTAGAACATCGTCTAACAGGCACATGAAATTCCAGAGTCAAAATAGAAGCGTGGTGCAAAGAGGAGAAACAGTGTACCAAGAAAGGAGTTATACAGGAACTCTCTATTGTTTCTATTTTTTTCTGTAAACCTAAAACTTCTCTAAAATACAAAGTCTATTTTTTGACAATACAAGTATGGTCTTTCCCCCAAACCCACTCCCATCAATCCTTAACCATCTGGGAAAAAGGTACCCACACACACATTTGCTCAGACCCAAACCCAAGATTTACTCTTGACATTTTTTCCTTTTATAGCCCTGTTCCAGCAAGCCAGTAAATCCTGTCAGATCAACCTTCAAAATAGATCTTAGATCCAGCGTCTTTCTATCCCCTCATTTTATCCCTAACAACCACCATTTCTTGCTTGCTCTGCCTCAGCACACTCCTACCTGATCTCATGTCTATAACTGTTATCTTACTATAATCCATCCTCCATACAGCAACCGGAGTGGTCTTTCTGACATGTAAATCAGCTTCCATCAACCCCTTTTCCCTGCTTAAAACTTCAGAAAGCTTCGAAAAGCTTTGATGATAAAATCCAAACCCTTGACCATGACACACAAGGTCCTATGTGAGATGGCCACTGTCTGTCTCTCTAAGCTTCCTGCCTTCCCATCATTCACTACACTCCAGGTACAGTGGCCTTCTTCTGTCGTTCCTGACTCAGGGACTTTGCCTCGCTGTTTCTCTTACCTAGAACATCAGCCTAGCTAAAACAATTTCCCCAGGCACTCTCTATTACATTAAATCAAAATCAAACCCATCACCGTGAAGTTGATTCTGACTCACAGCCGCTCTACAGGATAGACGGGAACTGCTCTATAAAGTTTCCAGGAAGTGGCTGGTGGATTCGAACTGCTGACCTCTTTGTTAGCAGCTGAACTCTTAACCACTGCACTACCAGAACTCCATTCTATTACATTACCCTACACTATATATATTTTTTATACTCCTTACCTGCATCTGAAATTAACTTATTTACTTTTCTCATTAAAATAGAAGCTCTGAATATCTGGAATACCCCAAACCCACTGCCACTGAGTTGATTCGACCCATAGCGACTCTGTAGATCAGAATATCTGGTATAGTACCTGGCAAATAGTAGATAATCATTGTTCCCCACACTCACCTCCCTGATTCTCAATCTCTGCTCTATACCTTGGATTTCAGCAGCTTCTGATCTATGTCAGTTTGGCAACTTGTTTGGATTTCATGGTCCAGCTGTCTGACCTTGGCTCCCCATTTGGCTCTTGGCTTTGCAGGTTCCCCAGACTTCAGTATTACTTGAAGCTTTGCTTGAGAACCCCTTCCTCTGCCACCCTGGGCCCTAGGCCTATGTCTCTGTAAAGAGAATTGCATCTGAGGTTAGCCAGCTCATAGGGGAGCAGCAGTGTACACTGGCTCCAGGACTAAAAGAAGGCTCAATCCTGAAAAGGTTCACTTTCACTATGCTACCTAGAAGCCACTGAAGGAAAGACAGAGACTCTGATCATTCCAAGTGAGGTGAGATTTCTTCTTTAGTGATTTCTACAGGATAGCCAAAAAAAAAAAAAAAAGCAGGCTGTCAGAAAATGGGAGAAACTTTCTTGACCAGAGAAATTGTCTGACCCTGGAACAGTGTTTCCATCTCATCCTGGCTGGGACCGTCCATCATACTTGGTCAGCAGTGGCCCTTGGTGGAGTCCAGCACCATCCCAGCAGCAGGCCCTAAGTATACAGAAAAACAGACAGACTCTTGCCTATGAAAGCAGGCAGTCGTTTGCTCCTGAAGAGAAAAAAAAAAAAAACCTAAAGGTTATAACATTGACATGAAATCACCATGTAAGGCCAGGACGGACTACTCTATAGACCCTGAAAACCATCCACAGAAACTTCTGGATGCCCCACTCCCTAAGTTAGATTTTTGGATTACAAGAGTTAGAAAGTCACATAGTGTAGCTTAAGCTAAAAAGATGAGAAATACAGTAATATTTCACAGACATTAACGACAAAGAAGTGCAATTCAACCTCACAAGATGCTGGAACTAGGAACGAGAAAGAATTGCCCGCCCTTTGGGTAGCAGCTGAACTCTTAGCCACTGCACCATCCGGCCTCCAATAAAAAAAAAAAACCCGTTGAGTCGATTGTGACTCTTAGCAACCCTATAGGACAGAGTATAACATCCCCATATATATGTATATAAAACACTAGTTCAGGTTTTTTAAATTTGGTTTCCTGAGTGCCGTTGCTGAATAACTCTCGGGTGCCCTCTAGTGGATGAGAGGAAGAACACTTCGGTGCCAAAGGTAACATTTTTTTTTCTGTCTTCATGTATTATGCACCCAAAAGTAATCAAGACTCATCTTTCTAAGTATACATGAAAGAGATAAGAATAACAGTAATTTTTTTAAGAAACACTTTATGTATTTATAGCTACAGCCAATGTCAGGGTTTGCTTTTAGACTTATTAATATTAATAGGTGTTTTCTCTGTTGGTTTAAAGTTACTACTATAGAAAAATTTCTTACCATTCTTTAGAAACATTAGCAAAAATTAACATAATCATCTTAAATAGATCATTGAATATTCTCTCAAAGAACTCATTGGTAGGTTAAAGAAAGCTGCTCAATTTCCCCAAAATGTAAAGAATTTTAAAAGGAACAGTATAACCCAGTTATATGCAATGTGCAGCGTTTAAAGAGGTTGGCTGCTAACTAAAAGGTCAGCAGTTCGAATCCATTCAGCTGCTCCTTGGAAACCCTGTGGGGCCGTTCTACTCTATTCTATAGGGGTGCTGTGAGTCAGAATTGACTCACTGGCAACAGCTGTCTTGGTTTTGATACTCTTCTGTCTTAAGGTAGCCTCGGACGACATAGCCAGAGAAAGTTAACATTTTCCAGAATGTATTCTGTGAGACACTAGTTCCCTGAGCTGTCACTATTTGAGAGAGAGTTTTTGAAGACAACTGGATCCCTTTGCTTTGTTTCCGAACTGAACTTGTAAATGTCTGATAATATGCCTCACTGTGCTGCATGTTTAAGGGGAGAGAGTGCCCTAGGCAATACAGCTCAAGTTTTCAAATCTGTACAGCTCAGATCAGCATTGTGGATTTACACGTTGACATTCATATTTATGTAAAAATGTGTGTGTGTGTGTCCCAGTACATCATTACTTAGCCAGCTAGTTAGTTAATGCAGTCTTAGCAAAAACACCAAACTCTTAGCAGTGTTTCCCCCACCCCCCACGTGGCAGTGGCAGGAGATGACAGGGAACTTGCAATTTCAAAGCCATACATTCTCTAATATTTGAATTTTTAATAACTGACATGTTTAACATTCATAATCAGAAATACATGTCTCTGTACAAGTGTATATGGAAAACTTGGTGGCATAGTGATTAACAGCTACAGCTGCTAACTGAAAGGCTGACAGTTCAAGTCCACCAGATGCTCCTTGGAAACTCTATGAGCACTTGTGCTCTGTCCTATAGGATTGCTATAAGTGGACATCAACTCAACAGCAATGGGTGGTGGTGGAGGTGGATATGTACATGTGGATACCCTGCTAGTGTAGTGGTTAAGGGTTATGACTGAATCCACCAGGCACTCCTTGGAAACTTTATGGGGCTGTTCTGCTCTGTCCTATAGGGTTCTTATGAGTTGGAATCCACTCGATAACAATGTGGTTTATGGTTGCTCTGTGTGTGTGTGTTTGTGTATCTTTCTTAAAATTAAAAAAAAAAAAAAAGCAGTTGTCAAGGAGTAATTCCAGCTCATGGTAACCTCATAGTACCACTGCACTCCACAGGATTTTCAATGGCTGTGATCTTTTAAAAGTAGGGCTTTTCTTTGAAGATACCTCTGGGTGGATTCAAACTACGGACCGTTTTTTAGTAGCCAATAACTTAACTATGTGCACCACTCAGGAACTCACTCAAATACAGAATTTTGGAGAAAAAAAAATATTCCTCCAGCGATGTCTCAAAATGTGCCACTCAATCTCCCATAGATCTTACCCTACTAGAAAATGTAATCTCTCCTCCCCAAGCACTTTCCTGTTTTGTCACCTTGCATCTAGGAGGGAAAAAAAGAAAAAAAAAAAACCTTAGAGAAAGCATTTCTGCTAAGGAATTAACCTCTTAACCACCATACCAAGGTTCCAGGAAATATCATAGGATCTGTTTATTCTTGATGGAAACCTGCCCTGATGACACCATGGGAAATACCATCAGTAATAACAGCTATAAATACAGAGGACAAAACCAAACAGAAATAATGTCTGTCAGCGGGTAACTATAAAACCCATTCTTTATTTCAGCCTTTGTTGCAATATGTCATTTATTCCTAGGGGAATGTTATTCACTGGGGCTGGGCCAGGGGGTCTTCCATGGTAGCAAGATAACAGCATGTGAGGGTCCAACAGAGCTGGCTTTGACTCATTGTACTGACCACCTCTGAAAACTTAGGCAAGTTACTTCATGTTGCTGGGCTTTGGCATTCTTCCCTGTAAAATGAGGATCACAATAATGCCTATTTTATTGCGGTAAGTTCATTTTATAGGTAGAATGCTTCAGACGCAGCAACGTGAAGTAACTATAAAATGAGGATAACAATAACACCTGCCTCAGGAAAGTGTGGAACAGAATTTCCAAGTTCTCATGGAGTCCAGACTTTCTGGAGCCATTGAGGCTGGATGAGTCCCTGAAACTATTATTGCCTTGAGACCATCTTTAAACTTTAAACAGAAATATCCCCTGAAGCCTTCTTAAAAACAAACAACAGTTTGACTTCACTAGCTAAGAATGTCTGCCTTGAGCATTATGCTCTTTTAAGACTATTTATATGGGATCAAACAAGCAACAGCAATTCAAGAGATTAGACAGGGGATTTGGGAGGCAGTGAGCTTGTGTTATGGGGAAGGAACAACTCAGAAAAGGACAACTCAAAGAATGTAGGCAATGTCACTGAATTATATGTGGAGAAACTTGGTACATGTTGTACTGTGGGTATTAACAACAAAAATAAGGTAAATTATAAACAAAAATAAACAATAAAGTCTAACTCATAAGGTTACTGTGAGGATGAAATCCTGGTGGCACAGTGGTTAAGAGCTTGGCTGCTAACCAAAAGATCGGCAGTTCACCTCCATCGGCCACTCCTTGGAAACGCTATGGGGCAGTTCTATTCTATCCTAAAGAGTAGCTACTAGTCGAAATCGACTTGATGGCAATGGTTTGAATTTATGCATAGCAGACTTCAAAAAACAGGCTGCCAGCAGTTTGGTGTAGATTATCTTTGAAAAGATTTTTAGAGTTTTATTACCTAAGGAAAGCTGTAATAGGCCTGATGCCTGAGTGAAGGAATGCAGAACTCTGGGGAGGGTGTTAGGGGCCAATTTTCAGAATAAGCCCAGGCATTTTCTGGGAGAGGAAAGACCAGTCCCCTGTTCTACCACCAACCCCTTCTCTCCAAGATTTGGAGTTAGGGAGATATACCGGGTTGGATGCGAGTAACCCTGCCAAGGGTCCAAATAGGAAAAGACAGTGGGTTCAAGAAGGTTAAGAGATATAGACCTTGTAGATCAGCCGTGACAATAAACCAGAAAGGAGAGTGTAAAACAGATTATGGATCCTTTAAGTACTGAATTTTACAGTTAAATCTAGCCTGCCCCTCCAGGTCACTCTATGAGCTGTTGTAAGCTGTTTGCTAACCCTGGAGGCTCAGGTCTGTTTGGAAATACAAAACCAAAACTCAAACCTGTTGTCATCAAATCAAGTCTGAGTCACTGCAACTTTAGGAAGTAGAACTATGGTCCATAGGACGATTTTGGCTATAATGTTTTTGGAAGCGGGTTGTCAGGGCTTTCTTTTGTAAAGTTTCTGAGTGGGTTTGAACTGCCAACCTTTAGGTTAGCAGCCAATTGCTAACCACTTGTGCCACCCAAGGACCTTTAGTAAAGACAGCAAAAATAAAACCTGCTGCCGTTCAGTTGATTCCTACTCTTAGCAACCTTGTAGGACAGAGCAGAACTGCTCCACACGGTCCCAAGGAATGGCCGGTGGATTTGAACTGCCAACCTTTGGATCAGCAGCTAAACCCTCAACGACCGCACCACTAGTAGGGGCTCTCACACAAGTATGGCACAGAGGGAACCCCTTCTCTGGAAAAACTGCTAACGGGAGTAGCTCTGTTGAGGAGCAGAGGCCCAGCCCCCACCTCAAGGGCTAGACTGGGCTGCACATCAGCTCTGCTGCTGCCATTTTTAAAGCCCTTGAGAGGCTGAGTCTCATCCCCGGCGACCCTGAAGCAGCCTGGCCTCCTGGGAACGTAGCTTCCTAAAGAAAGAAAATATGAGTCCCTTCACTGTCCCTTCACAGTCGGGGGACTGCCAGTCCATCCTCACAGAGTCAGCCCCGCTTGCAGCAGATTCCACTCTAGCAAGGGGGGTTACCATGGAAACAGAGGGCTGGGGCTAACTTCCGTCCTTTGCCCAATGCCCTCCAAAGCCAGAGTCCTCGGTCCTCAGGACCCTTCACTGCAGTCAGTCCACTGAAATAGGACCCAACCAGTCAGAACCTCTCTGCGTCAGGACGCATCAGGCTCCAGCTTCCAGACGGGAGGTTGTAGCAACCTGACTTCCGAACTACCCGCTCTGACCAGCAGGCGGCGCCTCACACACGGCAGTCTGGCTGACTGAGAACCTTGCCGCCCGTTAGAGAACCCTCTATCCAGCGTGTAGTACAGTCCCCAGCACACAATAGCTGAAAAAAAAAAAGGGTTATTATTATGGGAAAGGTAGGTATTAAGAGATTAAGCACTCCCTGCCACTATATCGTTTTTGCAAAACAGAAAAAAAAAGAGACATCTCCTCCATGAGCAAAGAAAGCTCTAGTCGGAAATGCAACTTTTCTTCAACCTAAAAGGGCTGTGTAGAGGAAAACGAAAAGTTGGGATGTAGCCTCTCTCTTTCTTTTCTCTCCGATCGTTCTACACTTACTCTTTAACTTTTAGTCGCCTACTACAGCTATAACCATAGCAACCCAGCCGGCAGGGAATTATGGAAACTCCTACTCATTTTTCTAGATACAGGTAAATCTTCACTTTATCTCTGAAGCCTCCTCCAGTTTCCACCTCAGTTGAGAGTACACTATCCCACCACTACCACTTCGGCGTACTGCACACAGGTGTTAGAACCCTTACCACACTGCTTGAGAGCTTGGCGGACTGACTATCTCCGTCACTGCACCATGATCTACTCGGCCGCGTTTGCACATCCAGTGTCTGGATGAGGGCCTGCTTCCTAGGAGCTTCTCATCTCCCACCCGCGAATAGCAGAAACGAAAGGTTGGAGGGTAGACGCTCTGTTGAACTGGGGTGGGACTCGAGGTGTCCCAGGAATGGAGCTGAGTCAGAGGGTCCTAACGGGCACCGGCACCACAGCTATGGGGCAGATAGAAGTCATGCCCCCAGTCAAGAATGCTGTGCCTGGCGTGTAGTCTGTGGGAGGTATGACACTAGAAAAAAGCAAAGAGGTTGGAAACCAGAGAACAAAGGTAGGGGGTGAGGCGGCAGGGGAGAAACTGCAGCTCCAATCAGTATTGAGCCCTCCCAACAGGTCAGGACATGTGATTCAGGACTGAGACTTGATGAGACGGAGCTGAAGTTCTGTTTTCCAGTGATGCTGACTGTTTAACAGAGGAGGAGACGGGGCACAACAGGACTGCACAGTGAATCCAGAGAAAAACGTCTCTGTGCCATCCCATTTATGCACATGTCTTTGTTATCTAGTGCTGCTAGAACAGAAATGGCACAAGTGGATGGCTGCAACAAACAGAAGTTTATTCTCTCACAGTCTGAGAGGCTGGAAGTCCAGATTCAGGGAGCCAGCTCCAGCAGAAAGCCTCTTTCTCGAATCCTCTGCTGGACTAGAGCTTCCCAGCACAACAATCTTGGGTTCAAAGGATGCAGTCTGTTCTCGAAGCTGCTTTATTGGTGCTATAGCATCCTCCTGTCTCTCCTGCGTATCTCAACAAACATCAGCTTTAACTGTAAATTCATCTTGTAGATTGAGTCTCCATAATTGCTGTTAACCCCATCTCATCAATGTCATAGAGGTCATATTCACAATGTATCGGAAAATCACGTCAGATGACAAAATAGTGAACAATTAAACAATACTGCGAACTATGACCTAACTAATTTGGCAGATGTTTCTTGGGGACACAGTTCAGCCCATAACAGGCCATAAAACAGGGATTCTTGGTCGGCTCAAGGAAGTGGAAAAGGAATGGATCCAGTCTGAATACCTTGTACTCACATTTTGTCCTTTTAAACCAATAAATTACAGATATTTCATTTAAAAGCAATATGAAGTAATAGCCAAGCAGTACCAAGTTGAAATCCCAGCTCTTTCACTTATTATATAGGTGAACCTAAACTGAGCTCAGGTCTCTGACCTTCAATATATCCTGTGAATGAAGGATATTAAAACTTTCCTCAAAATATTAATGAAAAAATTTAAGACAATGTATATAAAGTGCTTAGCACAGTGTCTGACACACGGAAACATTAACTATTTAGTACTAATATTTAATATTAATCTTAGCTTTGGTCCAGTGCCAGCCAGGGACGTGGTTCTAAATGTTTTTTCTGAATCTATCTAAATTGCACCAAATGTTATCCATCATTTTTTTTAAAATCAGAAACAGGGAGCATGTGCAATGACTGCACACTTCCAAATTAGTACAGACGTCCTTTTTCAGGGTCTGCAGAAGACCATGTGGGTACTTGTTAGTTTTTTGAACTGTATGCTTCCTCTTTCTTCCCTCTGTTACCTGGTTGATGTAACCCATGCTTTTTTCCTCCCCGCCCCCCTTCTTTCTCCTTTGAGGGAGGAGGCAGTAATCGTTGCTGCAGGAGCATTTACTCAGCCAATTATTTCACCAGCTTTTCACTCTCAAATATACTCTTTGTTACCCCTCTGAAAATTGGACTGTCTTTCAGGAACAGAGCCACTGTGACACTTCACCTTCAATAGGCTCTGTTAGTATTCTTAGAACAACAACAGCTGGTGGTGAGCTATCCACAAACTACTTTACTGGGATCTCAGCCTTACTAGTAAGAAGCATGCTTGGAGAACTGAAGCGATAGGCTGGAAATCTGTGCAATTACAATGCCAACCTTAACTATAACACTGTCCCGTATGCAAGGATGAATGGACAGATATACACTGAAATTTCCAAGGATAGCCCTCTTTGTATGAAAACCATCTAACATAGGGAAGGAGGGCAGAGTCCCCTATGTGTTGTGTTGTTGATCTCCTCTTCAGTACCTCACTTATCATTTATCATTTACTTACTCAAGTCAATGGCAGGTTTTTTTTTTTTTTTAAATAATGAGATTCTATAATCATGAATATACCATGCACTACCAGAAGAGTGAATAAATCTGTCTTGGAAGAAGTATAGCCAGAATGCTCCTTAGAAGCAAAAATGATGAAACTTTGTCTCATATACTGAGAGATGTTCTCATATGACAAGGATAAAATGGAAAGGAGGAGTGTGCTGTCATAGGGCAAAGAGAGCAGAAGGAGGTGTAAATAGGCAGGCATGCAAAATTAATTTGGATTTTATACTTTCACTTAATTACAAAGAAAAAATATCAGAGAGGTTGTGGTAAGACTGGAAGTCTTATGTACTGCTGGTGGGAATATGAATTGGTACAATGATTTTGGACAACATTATGGATCTTCCTTAAAAAGCTAGAAATAGAAACACCATGTGATCTAGCAATCCCACTTCTAGGACTATATCCAAAAGAAATAAGAGCTGTCACATGGACAGACACATGCATACCCATGTTCACTGCAACATTATTCACTACAGCAAAAAGGTGGAAACCACCTAAGTCCCCATTGATAAATGAATGATACATTGTGATACATACACGCAATGGAGTATTGTGCAATGATAAAGAACACTAATGAACCCTTGAAACATCTCACAACATGGCTAAATCTGGAGGGCGTTATCCTGAAATAGGTCAATCAAAAATGACAAATATTGTATGAGACCACTATTTTTAAATTTTTGTGTGTGTGTGATTAAGGGAAAGTTTACAATTCAATTTTCTATATAAAACCCTGAGTCCCTCCCCCTCTGCAACGCTATCTGCTCTCCCCACGCTCTGAAAACACACTCTTCTTTTTCACTCTTCACTTCCAGTATCCACTCAACCAACACTTGTGCCCTCCTTTCCATCCTCTCCTCTCCCCTCTAAAAAGAAACCAGTAGGACAGCTTCATATATATATTAAAACATAAAGCATACATGCCACATGTATCACTCTGTGTCTTCAAGTTGAATCTATCCTTTCTCTGAAGTGTTGGCTTCAGCACTGGTTTCAGCTCTTGTCTAGCAGCAGTCTAGGGGAGATGTTCTCAGGGGACCCTCCAGGTTGTTGGACCATTGCCAGGAGCCAGCCCTGACAACTTTTGGGGGGCCCCACGGAGGGAGGGAAACAGTGTTGGCGAGGAAATGAGTTGAGAGAGAGACAGGAAAGAGTTTTGGAGAAAAACTGGCAACCCGTCAAGGTCTGTCTTTCTTTATTTTTTATAGTTGGAGTGACGTGATTTTCACCCTGCCCCCTGACCACACAAGCTATTGGCTAACTTGAAACCGAAACCCCGTGGTCTGTTTTTTTTCTTGTTAATTGTCAAGGCCTTCCAGATAATGGCCCGAGGCAGGTGTGTTGTGGTGATAATTGACAGTGAAAACAAAGTTATTCCCTGAGCTCAATCAGCCCTACCTATACCTCAAGGTTAAAAGGTACAGGAGGAGGGGTCTAAAGGTTATAATCTCTATTTGGTCCTACTTTGCTCTTTATTTTATCTCTTCCTGTGGGGACAGTAAACACCTACCATCCCCCACCCTATATCTTTCTTAAGCTGTTCTAAGAAGAGTATTTCTTTTCACATGTGGGGGGGATGTGCAGTTGGGGGAAGCCAGTGGGGCTGGGCAAGCCTTGGCATTCCCGGGCTGGGCATTCCCGGGCTCAGCATTTGTCCTTGTGCCAGGAGATGAGGGGGTATTTTTGAGGAGAGTTTAATTAGGATGAAAAATATATGGCCAGAAGTATGTCAGGGGTGAGATGCATCCGCTCGCCATCACGTAGGCTTGTGGCTTTGCTCACAGAGGTCTTTGTAGGTGACAGGCTTCGGCAGACCATCATCAGTTCTGGTCTTTAACAGAGTTCTTGATCTGCATACCTCTTTTTCTCATGCCACATCAAGACTGTACACTGTGTCCCCTGTTAGGGCTGTCGGTGGTGGTGGCAGGGCACCATCTAGATCTTCTGGTCTCACACTGATGTGGTCTCCCAATCATATGAGTCTTTCTCTCTCCTGGGCTCATTTTCCCTTGTGTCTTTGATGTTCTTGGTTGTCATCTGTTCTAGGTGGATTGGGACCAGTTGATGTTCCTCAGATGGCAGCTTGCTGGCTTTTAAGACCACAGACACCACTCACCTATATGGGGTAGAGAAGACTCTCTTAGCAAAAGACTAGTTATGCCAACTGACCTCAATATCTCCTGAAAACATGGCCCCCAGACCCCTGTCTCTGCTACTTTGTCCTTTCAAATATTGGGGTGAATTTAGTAAACATCTTAGCTTCTAGTCCAGGGGAAGATTAATGACAAGGACTTTCCTGCAGTGCCAGAAAAAAAGCCTTACCTTGCAGCTGACACCTTGAATTTGGACTTTCAGCCTACTGGACCATGACAAACAAAGTTCCTCTTTTTAAAGCCATCTACCTGTGGAGTTTCTGTTAGAGCAGTATGTTTCAGTTAGCTAATGCTGTTCTAACAGAGAAAATACAAGTGGATGGCTTTATCAAAGGAAAGTTTATTCTTTCACAGTTCAGTAGGCTACAAGTCCAAATTCAGGGTGTCTGCTCCAGGGGAAGGCTTTCCCCCTTGTTGGCTCCGGAGGAAAGTCCTTGTCAGTCTTTTTTCAGACAGAGCATCTGGGCTCAAGAACCTTGGGTCTGAAGGACATGCCCAACTCCTGGTGCTGCTTTCTTGATGGTGTGATGTTCCCAGCTCTATGCTTGCTTCTCTCTTTTTATCTCCCATAAGGATGAAAGGATAAAGGGTGGTGCAAGCCACATTCCATGAAAACTGCCTTAGCAAAGGTGTTGCAGTCATGTCCTGATCCTCTTTTAACAGAGTCATCCTATCTATTAGCCACAGGCAGAGATTAGGATGCACAGCATAGGAAAATCACAAAATATCGGGAATGACGGCCCAGCCTAATGGCTACTCACATTTTTGGGGGGACACAGCACTAGATAACTAAAACAGAAGGCCACTTGCAGGTTTTTAAGACCCTCGATGCTATTTACCAAAGTAGGATGTAGAACATTGCCTGTAAGAACTATGTTGTGCTAATTGATGTAGATGTCCCTTAAGTCCATGGAAGGTCTCAAAATGCTGATAGCAAAAATGGACAGTGTTACAAAAAGAAACTGACAATTCTCATTACTTGAAAAAATTTAACACACTTTGTTTAGAAACTGATAGATAAAGCAGACAAAAGAAAATTAGTAAGAAAGCTTAAAATTTGAAAAATTTAATGAAATGATCTACATAAAATTCCGTGTTTAATAATTCCATATTATACATTCTTCTGAAGCAGACACAAAACGTTTACAAAAACTAACCCCAAACTAGGCCACAAAGAAGTCTTGGGAAAAAAAAAAGGAAAAATAATTTTGTATCATTCAAACCATAATTTTCTATCCACAACACAGTGAAATTAAAATTTGGAGGCAAAAATGTAACTAATTACTCAATCACTCTGTACTTCTAATTTACTTAAAAATTTTAAAATACTTTTCTGAATAAACGTATGGCTAATTTAAAAAAGCATCTGTTAAAGTTTGTAGCACTATATATGCTACCAGTTTCAGATACCAGCTAGATTATTGTCATGGATTAAACTGTGTCTCCCCCCAAAATGTGTGTAGCTAGGTGGTTGGGCCATGATTCCCAATGTTTTATGATTGTTCTCCATTTTGTGATTTTCCTGTGTTGTATGTTAAAGTATTAGGGTGAGACTGGCTCATCCAAAGACTTTATTAATAGAATTAAAAGAACACCCACAGAATGGGAAAAAATATTTGGCAACTCTATGTCAGACCGATGCCTGATCTCCATAATCTATAAGATACTACAAAATATCAATAAGAAGAAGATAAACCACCCAATTAAGTGATGGGCAAAGGAGATGGACAGACACTTCACTAAAGAGGAGATCCAGGCAGCCAAAAAACACATGTGGACATATTCACGATCTTTAGTTATTAAAGAAATTCAAATCAAGATGACAATGAGATACCATCTCACGCCAACAAGATTGGCCATGATCCAGAAAACACAAAACAACAAATACTGGAGAGGCTGTGGAGAAAGTGGAACCCTCCTACACTGTTGGTGGGGTTGCAAAATGGTCCAGCCTCTTTGGAAGGCAATCTGGCGCTTCCTTAAAAAAATGGACATTCATATACCATTTGACCCAGTAATTCCACTACTTGGAATATATCCTACAGAATCAAGGCCTTTCGCACCAACAGACACATGCACCAGAATGTTTATCGCAGCACAGTCCACGATAGCAAAAAAATGGAATCAACCCAGATGGCTAACAACAGAAGAATGGATAGGTAAACTATGGTACATATACTCAATGAAGCATTATGCAATGATAAAGAATAACGATGATTCCGGGAAACATCTCCTAACCTGGTTTCAACTGGAAGACATTATGTTGAGTGAAAGTAGTCAGCGACAAAAGGACAAATACTGTGTGAGACTTCTACGATAAGATCTCAAAAACAGACTTGTGTATAGAAGAAAAGACTCTTTGATAGTTGCAAGGGAGAGGAGGAGGGAGGAGGGGGGAGGGTTTAGTTTAGATAGTTGCTAGAAATCTGATTGGGAGAAAGCGGTGACAGCACACATTAGAAACAAGAACAACATTAAGTAGACTTCAGCAGAACTTGAGTACTCCTTCCATCTTAAACCAATATTGCAAGGATAGAGTAGCTGGGGCAGGGGGCAGGAGACCATGCTCTTAGGTGAAATCGCGGCCAATTGGCACAACTAGCATTTTGCTAAGAGAGCTCTCTGCACCCCACATTGGTGAGTGGCATCTGGGGTCTTCAAAGCTGCCAAGCTGCTATCTGAGGACACAGCAAATGGCCCAACTCAGCCAGAACAGATGCTCACTGAGAACCAAAATGACATGCGGTAAAGACAACCTAGAAGACAGAGAGACCCGCAAGAGTGGGTACCTTCATCGACTTTGACTGGAAGAACCGGATAGTGCTCGGCCACCACCAGTGATAGCTACGATGGAGCTCACTAAGTTGAGTCTCACTGACAACACAAGAATAAAAAAGGGTGTATCCTGAGATCTCCACTAAAAGACCTCAATTGATGGTCCAGCGGTTTCGGGGTTCCCCTGAGAGCAAGGCCCCCGGCCCTGATGCTGCCCTTACCCATAAGTTATAACAAAGGTCCACTCTTTGGACAGGAATGGATTGGACTTGGCAATGTGGAGTGACCATATATTGGTTGCACTTTATGGTTCTATACATCTATAGGATATCATCCTGCTGACCTCTGGCTGGAGGAAGAAGAGGGGGTGGAGAGGAGGGGAACGGAGGCTGTTGGGAGGATGAGACATGTATGGTGCAGAGAGGAATAGTGTGCTGTCACCGGACAGGGAGAGCAGTGGAAGCTGCATATAGGTGGGCATGTAAATTTATACCGGAATGTACATTTTCACTCAGTCATGTTAAATAAAAAAGAAAAAAAAGTATTAGAGTGAGACTGTAAATCCCTTCATAAGATCACCTTCCTGCTCCACTGTAAAGGGAGTTTCCCTGGAGTAAGGCTTGCTCCACCCTTTATCCTTTCATCCTATAGGAGATAAAAGGAAAGAGAAGGAGGCAGAGAGTTTGGAACCTCACACCGTCAAGAAATCAGCACTCGGGGAAGAGCACGACCTTCTGACCCGAGGTGCCTGCACCAAGGTGCTCTCTGAACAAAGACTGATGCCGCACAAGGAACTTCCTCCAGAGCCAACAAGAAGGAAAGCCTTCCCCTGGAGCAGACATCCTGATTTTGAACTTATAGCCTACCGGACTGTGTAAGAACAAACTTTTCTTTCTAAAGCTGTACACTTGCTGGTATTTCTGTTAGAGCAGCACTCGATGTCTAAAACAGTCACCTGTGGTGGACAGGTTTCAGTGGAGCTTCCAGACTAAGACAGACTAGGAAGAAGGACCCAGCAGACTACATCTGAAACAACTGTCCAGTGAAAACATCATGAATAGCAGCAGAATATTGTCTGATACAGTGCCAGTTTCGAAGGCACTCAAAATACAGCTTGGAAAGAGCTGCCTCCTCAAACTACAGTTGACATTAATGACATGGATGGAGTTAAGATTATAGGACCTTCATTTGCTGATGTGGCATGACTCAAACTGAGAAGAATCAGCTGCAAACAACGAACTGCTCCACAGTTTGTTGCTACCTGCTGCTAAAGACAATCTCAGAGACACGTATTTGGATGAGTGATCAAAAGTTTTATTTTCTGTGTGCTAGCAACACAGGGAATAGGTAACATTTTTGTTCTCAAAGCTTGTCCGAAGCCATCAAGCAAGATCAGGGTATTTAAAGGGAAAGACCAGATGCAGGTGCAGGGCCAGGTGTCAGAGAGAAAACAATGAGAGCAGTTGGAGAAGGAGGTCCATCTGGGAGCAGGCCAGGCAGAATATGCATCAGGAACCGGGGTCCGGATGCTCTTAGTCATTACCTGAATAGAGGGTCCTGAACTGGCATCTGTCACCTCCACTCAGCACCTCCACTTGCCTCTCTACTCATTTGATGTTACTAAGAAGAAGCTGCAAAAAGCTGCACAGATTTTATCTCAGTGGCTCCTGCAGGTTGATGTGTGATTTCCTGCCTGAGCCAGGAAGCCAGGAATTTTAAGAAAAGCAAGTAAAGAGTCAGTTATATAAAATGGATAAAGAATTAGCCCTGACGGTCACTTTTAGTTTCCCCCTATGAAAACGGGGGCCTGAAGTCCCCCCTCCCTTGGTTTCAATAGTCAAAACATGGAATATACAAAGTATGAACCTAGGAAAATTGGGAGTTGTCAAAAATGAAATGGAATGCAGTCCCTGGAGAAGGACATCACACTTCATAATTTAGAGGGTCAGTGAAAAAGAAGACCCTTGACAAGATGAACTAACACAGTGGCTACAATAAAATCTATTGCTGTTGAGTTGCTTCTGACTCACAGGGCCCAACAGGACAGAACAGAACTGCAGCACACAGTGTCCGAGGGCCTGGTGGGTTTTGGTTAGCAGCTGTTGCAGTTAACCATTATACCACCAGGGTTTCTGTGGCTGCAACCATGAGCTCAAGTATGGCAATGATTGTGAGGATGATGCAGGATGGGGCAGTGCTTCCTGCTGTCTTACACAAAGTGCTGTGAGTTGAAACTAACTTGACAACACCAAACAAAAACAACATAATAAAATTATTAAATACTTAGGACTAAATGAAAACCAAAACACTGCAGTATCACAACAGCTAAAGTCGTTTTTAAAGGGAAATTTATAACCTTAACCACATATATTAGGAAAAAGAAAGATTAAAAATTAATCAGCATACAACTAAAGTTAGCAAAAATACTGCAGGTCATACAAGATCTGGCAATTAAGTCGACGAACTTAATTGTTCTAAGTACCACATAACTCATTTCTCAACATCACTGAAGTAACCTTCAAAGTACTCCCCTTGGGAAGCTATGCACTGATGCCAGTGCCTAGTCCACCCTTTGAAGCAGTTTTGGAACTCTTTCTGGAATGGCCATTGCACACAGTGGCACAGTGGCACAATGGCACAGTGGTGAGTTCATCAACTTAATTGCGTAGTTGTCTGTGAGGGAGTTTTTAGCCAGTAAACAGCTGTATTGGAACATCCTCCCTACTCACCTGATCTGGACCCTAATGACTTGTTTCTTTACCTGAAGACAAAGGAAATATTGAAAGGAAGACATTTTGATGGCATTTAGGACGTCACGGGTAGCACAAGGACAGCTCTGATGGCCTTTCCAAAAAAAGAGCTCCAAAATTGCTTTCAGGGGTGGACTAGACACTGACATGTGTATATAGCTTTCCAAGGGGAGTACTTCAAAGGTGACCACAGTGGTACTCAGCAATGAGGTATGTTGCACTTTCTCCAGAATGAGTTCGTGAACTTAATTGGCAGCCTTGTATGTCCAGAAAGGAGAAAAAAGAAAGCTTAAAGATGTACACAAAATTTAATGAAGTAGAAATAAAGGAATACATAAAATATTAACAAAACCAAAAGCTCATTTTCAAAAAATGTTAGCATAATAGTAGACCATTGTTTTAGTCAGCTAGGGCTGCTCTAACAGAAATACCACAGAGTGGATGGCTTTAACAAAGAAAGATTTATTCTTACACAGTCCGGTAGGTTGCAAGTCCATATTCAGGGTGTCCGCTCCAGGGGAAGGCTTTCCCCTGTCGGCTCTGGAGGAAAGTCCGATATTGCATCAGTCTTTGTCCAGGGAGCGTCCTGATGCAAGAACCTCTGGTCTGAAGGACGCACTCTTCTCCCGGTGCTGCTTGCTTGATGGTAGCGAGGTTCTCAAATTGTCCTTTGTTTCTTTTTCCTTTTATTCCTTGTAAGCTAAAAGCATTAAGGGTGGGGCAAGCCATACTCCAGGGAAACTCCCCCTACAGCAGGAATTTACAGCCCCACCCTAATCCTTTAACATACAGGTTAGCAAAACCACACAATGGAGGACAGTCCCAAGATACTGGGAACCATATCCCAGGCACGTGGCTGCACACATTTTGTGGGGGACACAATTCAAACCATGACATCCTGTATGTTAAAGGATTAGGGTGAGGCTGTAAATTCCTGCTGTAGGGGGAGTTTCCCTGGAGTATGGCTTGCCCAACCCTTAATGCTTTTAGCTTGCAAGGAATAAAAAGAAAAAGAAACAAAGGACAATTTGAGAACCTCGCTACCATCAAGCAAGCAGCACCGGGAGAAGAGTGCGTCCTTCAGACCAGAGGTTCTTGCGTCAGGACGCTCCCTGGACAAAGACTGATGCAATACCGGACTTTCCTCCAGAGCCGACAAGGGGAAAGCCTTCTCCTGGAGCGGACACCCTGAATATGGACTTGCAACCTACCGGACTGTGTAAGAATAAATCTTTCTTTGTTAAAGCCATCCACTCTGTGGTATTTCTGTTAGAGCAACCCTAGCTGACTAAAACAACCATCCTCTAATAAGATGGCTTAAAATAGAGAAAAGACATAAATAAACAATATGAAGGATGAAAAGGGAGCCATATATTTTGTAAATGTAAAAAAATAAATAAAAAGAAAACACAATCAACATTACACCAAAAATTTGAAAATGTAGATGAAATGAACAAATTTTTATTGAAAAATATGAATTAGCAACACTGAGACAAAACAAAATAGGAAACCTCAGTGGACTTAATAATCAAAAGAAAATCTACCCATGATAAAATAATAACGAGAAATCATTTCTTGGCAGTTAGATTGATAAAAATCAAACCATCTGACAATGCCAAGTTTTGTCAAGGATGAAGGGGAATGAGAATTCTCAAACTGAGATAATGGGAATGCAAATTGGTACAAATTTGGAATAGTAATTAGCAGTGTCTTCTAAAGTTGAACATCACTCCATAGTCTATGACCTAGCAGTTCAACTTTCAGGAATTTGTTCTAGAAAAATTCTGGTACATGTCTACAAAAAAACATAGACAAAAATGTTCATCATAGTATCCTCTGAAATGGTAAAAACTGAATGTTATGTAAATGCCCAGTGATATAGAAAAGAATATTGGAATCACTTTTTCCTATCACTGAAAACAGAGAATGGTAACCCAGCTGAAGCTGGGCCCACAAAGGACATATCAATTGGGCCCTGACATGAAAACAACCAGATAATCTTGGAAAATATTTTTTAGGGAAACTTCCATATAAGCCAGAACAAAAAGATTTATCACTGCCAGGAGCCAGCCTCGGCAGGGTCTGGGATCACAAAGGGATGGGTGACGTCGGCGAAGAGGAACTGATGAGACACAGACAACCAGGAATCTAGAGATCAGCAGCCTGCCAAGGCCTGTCTTTCTTTATTTTTTATATATTCAGTGAGTGATGTGATTTTTTTGACCACATAAGCTGTTGGCTGATACCTTGTGGTCTTTTTTCATGTTAATCGTTAGAGTTTTTTAGGTAATGGCACAAGGCGAGTATATTGTGGTCATAATCAACAGTGAAAACAAAGTTATGCCTTGAGTTCAATCAGCTCTATCTATACCTCAAGGTTAAAAGGTGCAGGAGGAGGGGTCTAAAGGTTATAATCTGGCTGTCTCTATTTGTTCCTTCTTTGCTCTTTATTTTATCTCTTCCTGTGGGGACAGTAAATACCTACCGACCCCCACCCTATGCCTTTCTTAAGCTGTTCTAAGAAGGGTATTTCTTTAGTATCTACTCATTTGCCATACCAAATATAAGAGACTTGGGAGCCTATCCATCTTCCTGATGCAGGGAATGGGATGGCTATATCTAAGAGCTGTGCGTGGGGTCATCCCTGGGGAGGTTCTCAGGGCCTTCCTGCCATCTTGCATTTCACATGTGGAGGGGGATGTGCAGTTGGGGGAAGCCAGCGGGGCTGGGCCAGCCTTGGCATTCCCGGGCTGGGCGTTCTGTGTCAGGATTCATTAAGCTGAGGGGGTTGTAAAACCCCTCTTAGAAGACATCTTCTTTGATCCTTGTGCTGGGAAAATAAGGGGGTATTTTTGAGGAAAGTTTAATTAGGATGCAAAATATCATCAGCGAGAGTACAGCCAGAAATATGTCAGGGGTGAGATGCGTCCACCCGCCATCACATAGGCTTGTAGCTTTGCTCACAGACGCCTTTGTGGGTGACGGGCCTCGTCATATCACTCTTATCTTTTTTCTATTAATAGTTAGTGAACAGAAATTTGCTGGACCAATGAAAACCCTCCTGACTGTCATTAAGGAAAATGCTAAAAAGTTGGTTTTTTTAAAAGAATAAATTATGTGGAATGTGTTAAAATCAAGAGAAATGTGTGCTTCTCTTTGGGTTAAAATTTATACAGTAACATTTCCTTTTATGGGATTGCCTAATGTTAGACAATGAATATATAATATTACATCACAATTTTACACATTTCTTAATTGCTAACTTGGTTGCAACTTTATTTTGTTTTACTCTATCATCATAGCCAATGCTTTGATTGGGGAATTCAAATTATTTTCCTATGAAGTATTTCTAAATTGCTAGAGACTTGAAAATCTTGGTATATATATTCCTGGTATGCCCTGATTATATGGTATTATGCCTCAAGATTATTATGTATTATATCTGAAGCCCTTTAAAAATATAGTTAATGGTTATATTTAGAAATAGTATTGTCTAAAGTTTTTAAACTGATTTTATTTTATCTGGCCTTTATGTTATGATTAATTTCTATCAAGTTTTTCACTATGAAGTCTTTTTATAAGTAATGGTGGCCATGTTAAGTTTTCTCATCTGTAGATAAGTGTTTACTTTTCTGATATGCTGAAAAAGTTTGACCAGATTATCTCAACAAAGATGGACTATTCTGAATTTATGAGAAAGACTGACTAGATTCAATCAAGATTTCCAAAACTCCTATGCCAGATCTGATGGGTGTGCAGACTGCAGCTGATCCAGAATCACATAGAACAGAAAATAACCATGTAAGGCTGAGTAAATGAAAAGAAACTATGGGTTTTAAAGGGGAATACTGCTGATGTTTTAAGGTCCTGCTTTCCAGATATAAGAAACCATTTTCCTTTCTCTTGAATTAAACCAATACATTAAGGATATTGTAACTCTCAGAAGTTCTTATTGGTAAACTTAGCAACGTTGTAAATATCATGACCAGAAAAGTGTCTGAAGTTCAATCCATAAATTTATAAATTAGAATAACATTAGATTTCCTACTAGTTCCATCAAGGACCAGTTTTGTGCCTTAATACATAATTGTTGCTGCATTTATAACAACATGCAGTCTGAGATTTTGCACAATGTAGTTGCTGCTGAGGCACATGTAAAAAGCAGTTACTGAGGCTGCTTATGTACAAACAAATACCTTATAAGAGGTGTTTCCTTGGTTCAAAGACCTTAGGGTCATGGTTTAATTGGTTATGTCATGTAATTGGCTGTATGGATTGAATTGTGTCCCCCCAAACATGTATGAAGCAGTTTGGCTGCGCCATGATACCCGGTATTTTGTGATTACCCTCCATGTATGACTTTCCTGTGCTATGAATTCTGATCTCTGCCTGTTGTTAATAGACTGGATTATGTTAAAGAGGATTAGGTCAGGACTATATAATACTCTTCCTAAGGTCCGCTCCCTGCTACAATATAGATAGAAGGAGTTTCCCTAGAGTGTGACTTGCACCACACCTTTTATCTTACAAGAGATGAAAGGAAAGGGGAGCAAGCAGAGTTGGGGACTTCATGCCATCAAGAAAGCAGCACCAAAAGCAGAACACATCCTTCAGTCCCAAGGTTCCTGTGCCAAGATGCTCTCAGTCCAGAAAAAGACTGATATAACACAAGGACTTTGTTCCAGAGCTGACAGAGAGTGTATTTCCTTGGAGCCAGCACCCCGAATTCAGACTTCCAGCCTACCGGACCGTGTAAGGAAACACCAATAGTGTAGTAGGTAAGTGCTACAGTTGCTAAGCAAAGGTTGGCAGTTTGAGTTTGTTGCTGGAAAAGCCCAGGAGTCCGGCTACCTGCCAAAAAAAGTCAATTCACTGAGAAAGGAGCTTTCGGGGTGAGATCAAAGGTTTTATTTGCAAGCCGGTGTTGCAAAGGGACAGGGAGATATTCTCATCTTCAAAGCCTGTCCAAACTGGTAAGGCAAAATCAGTATTTAAAGGGAAAGACTACATTCAGATGTAGGGAACAATGTGGGCAGTTGGGGAACCTGGGGGTTTACTGAATGGAAGTCAGCTGGATGGAGGCTGATTGGGCAGAGGGGGTCAACTTGGTGGAGGTCTACTTCACAATCTTGCAGGCCATAATCAGCCATCAAGAACAACAAAGTGGTGTTAGGTAGGGCAGATAACCTACAAGAATACTGCTCAAACACAAGTTACTCCTCCAACCTCCCGGCCTCTGGCTTGATTTTTGTCCTTGGTTTTATCAAGACAAAAGGAGTCACTTATTGTCTACAGTTCACTGAATCTATAGTGGAACCTATGGAGGGCTCCACCCTAGCATCACTGCCTGGGGCTTGTGCAGTGTAGAGGTCATGGCTCTCCTTCTGTGTTAGGGGTGATCTGAAACACTGTTCTCTCAGGTCCCCTTCGTTCTGAGCACCCCTCACCTGGAGGCTATTTCAGCATCCGGTTTCAAGTTCACCAGGCGCTCCATGAAAACTGTATGGGACAGTTCTACTGCAGGGCTACCATGAGTTGCAATTGAATAAACAACAGTGGGTTCAGGTTTTGACTATGTGAGAATAAACTTTTCTTTGTTAAAGCAGCACTAAATGACTAAGACAATTGGCTTAATAACATTGTTAGTGTTTCTATTTTACTTTGTAGTTTGCTATATGGTATCTGGGATCTTAAAAACCAGATAGTGTACAATTACCATTATTGAACGTCTTTGATCAAAGATTCTGGAGCAAGATCATGCTCCAAAGGAGAAAACCGTGAAAGAGTTGTAATTCCCTTAGAATCCAGATTTCTAGCTTTCACTGAAAGGGTAACCCACAGAGGCTACTGCCTTTGGGTATCCTTTTGAACTTTGAGCTTTGAGGGAAAAAAACTGGTTCCTGAAACCACTTTGAGTCAATGTTCCAGATAAGCCGGTAGGACCGTCTTGCTCTGTACATTGTGCTGCCTTTTATTTTTTTTTTTAAAGAATTCAGTTTGTTTTGTGAAACTGACTTCAGAGATTACACTGAGAGCTATGTTTAAGGTAAATCAGTAAATTGTTTAATCTGCCTCTGTGACAGTGTTGTATGACATACTTCTCTAATGTTTGTAATCAAACTCTAACCTTCTTTCTACACAAAAAAATCATGTATCTTAAAGAAACCAACTTCTCTGAACAGACTGACCTCATAGCTCAGACTCCATTTTGTCTTAGATTCTTCTTCAGCTTCTGAGATAGTGACCCACGACTGTTAATAGGTAAACCTAGGAGGAGCAGCTTGCCCTCAGGAAGAACGCTTAGTGTGTTTAAAAGAGATTAATTGGAGACCTTCACACATAAGTGTATCCTGTATTACCTTGCTAATCATTAGTTCACTAATGAAAATTTGTTTGATGCATGTAACTTTTTCTATACTTTCTGTTCACTCTAGACAAACTTTGTGTGAGATTTATGGACATATATTTTTGTATGATAGATCCAAAAACACTAATTTAGATGATCCCTTTTCAATTGACAGTAAATTTATGTGGACAACCTCTTGTTTAGATTCCTGGCTAATTGCTTGGGCAGTGTCCTTGGAGAACTGTAATATTGTCTTTAGCTATTCAGGGTATTGATGCTAGTAAATACTGGAAAGATAATGTTAAATTCTTGCATATTTTAAAGCAAGAGTCAGAAGAAATCTCATTGGTCTGACACTCAGGGTATTGTTGGTAGCTTTAATTCCTACTTATGGTATAGCTGAATTGGAGAAATCTTTAAGAAATTTATCACTATGGGATAAATAACAGATGAAGTTGCTAGTGGGATGGAAAGACAATAGAGATCTCTGACCTCATAAACCAAGACACACTGTAACATCCTTACAAACAACAGATTTATTGGGTTAGTTACCACTGAGAATAAGGATGTGAGCTAGATGACTTAGTAATATTCTTAGTCTGCATCCTGATAGTAATAGGGATAATAAAACTCATCTTCATTGTCTTATCCACCTAAAAGGCAAAAGAAGTCCTTAAACTAAAATGTTGATGAAATTGAGTCTATTCATTCCCACAATGCAACTAATGAGAATATCAACCTTAATTAAGATCCTGGTGAAGAACCAGATGGTATACAGTGGAAAGCTCTTACCATGAGTTTAAAGCATCTGCCATGGCTGCCATCTAGGAGCTCATCTAAGTTCAGGTATTGATCCTCAACATGTTATCACCGATCTCTGATCAATAGATGGGAAATGATTCAGAAAATAATATTAGAATCATTATTTCCCATTCCTGAATATAGAGAACATAAACCTACCTGAAGCTGGTCCCACAAGGACACATCAGCTGAGCCCTGAGAGAAAGACAACAGATGGGATAATCTCAGAAAATATCTTTTAGGGAAACTTTCATGTAAGCAGGAAAGGCTGGTGGTGTAGCAGTTAAGTGAAACTGCTGCTAACCAAAAGATCAGCATTTCAAATCTGCCATGCACTCCTTGGAAACTCTATAAGGCAGTTCTGCTCTTTCCCATAGGGTCCCTATGAATTGACTGCAGTGTGTTTGTTTAGTGGTTTTTTTGGTCACATATGAGGCCTAACAATTAAGCTCACAAACCTATCCTAGAAAAGGTGCTACATACCTCATTGCTGAATATCACTACAATCCCTTTAAAGTATGCCTCTTGGAAAGCTGTATACCAATGCCAGAACCTAGTCCAACCTTCAAAGCAATTTTGGAACTCTTTTTCACGACCATCAGAGCTGTCATCCTGTTACCTCTGACACCCTGAATGTCATCAAAATGTCTTTCTTTCAATATTTCCTGTATCTTCAGGTAAAGGAAAAAGTTATTGGAGGCCAGATCAGGTGAGTCAGTAAGATGTACTAATAAGGTTATCTGTTTACTGGCTAAAAACTCCCTCACAGACAGTGCCATGTGAACTAATGCATTGTTGTGATGCAAGAGCCATGAGTTGTTGGTGAAAAGTTGCAGTTGTTTTGGTCTTAACTTCTTCACATAGCCTTTATATCACTTTCAAATAGTAAACTTAATTGTTTCTCTAGTTGGTACAAATTCATAATGAGCAATCTTTCTGATATTGAAAAAGGTTACCAACATTGTTTTGACTCTTCATTTGGACTGACAGAATGTTTTTGGTCATGGAGAATTGACTAACTTTCATTGTGCACTTTGATGCTTTGTTTCAGGGTCATATTGGTACATCCATGTTTCATCACCAGTGGTAACACAGTCCAAAACATTGTCTTGTCTGTCCAAAAGGTCTTGGCAATCTTTGACTCTCTTTTGCTTTTGTTCATCAGTGAGCTTCTTTGGGACCATTTTTGCATACACTTTTCTTATGCCAAGAATTTCAGTTGAGATTTTCCTGTCTCTCTATCAATATTTATTTAGTCTGCTATGCTTCTCACAGTCAGCCAATGATTTTGATGCACAATTTGAAGAATTTTTGCAATGTTTCCATCAGTTCTGCTTCTTACTGGGTGCCCTGACTGCTCTTCATCAGTGACATTTTCTCTCCTCTCAGGAACATGATTAATCCATTTGTACACTGTTGTGTTATTCATGTAATTATCCCCATAAACTTGAACTAACATATTCCTGATTCACTTCCACTCTTGCCAAGTTTAACAAGAAATTCGATGTTCATTTGTTGCTCTAATTCAAGCTTCAACATTCTCACGACAGTACACAAAAATACACAAGAACATAATTAATGCCCCTCAGTAGGAAACTTCCACACAATGCAAACACAGCTATGAGACACTGAAATACCACAGTTATGAAACCTTACTGTGTTGTTTGTATAGTGCTGTCAACATATGCACATGGTGGCAAGTTCATGAACTTAATTGTCAGACCTTGTAAGCCAGAACAAAAAAGACTTCTCACTCTTATCTTTTTCTATTACCATTTAGTGAACAGAAATCTGTGCAACCGTGAAGACCCTCCTGACTGCCATTAAACTGAATGGTAAAGACAATTCAAAATGTAGGATCACAGTTGCTAGCCAATCTGAAAAAGCAAAGCTTTTAAAGGTTTTGCCCATTTGTAACACTGACATATACTGATGCTCCTGTAATGTTCCTTGGACTTGGGCAGATGTGCTTACGGTAGCATGCTTGTTAGTTTTCCCACTCTTGTTTATTCTGTAATCCACGCATTCAGGGAGACATTAGTTCCAGCAGTATGCTTGTCTGCTTCCTACTTTTGCCCATTTGACTATATGCCAAGTAAAACTTGCTTTCTGCTTTACTAAACTTTATGATGTTTTTCCCTACAACATCATTAGCTGAGAGCTAAACAAATACATATGTTGCTGTTAGGTGCTGTCAAGTCATCTCTAACTCGTAGCAACCCGATGTACGTTAGAACAAAGCACTCACTATCTGATCCTGCACCATTCTCACAATCACTATTATGCCTGTACCTATCATTGCAACCCACTGTGTCAGTCCATCTATTTCTCACTGACTCTCTACCTTACCAAGCATGATTTTCTTCTCCAAGGATGGGTCTCTCCTGATAACATGTCCAAAGTCCGTGAGATGAAGTCTCATCATCCTTGCTTCTAAGAACATTCAGGATATTCTTCAAGACAGACTATATATATGTATGGAGACTAAATAAAATAATTATAGAGAGAGAGAGACACTATATAATAGGTACAATAAGTAGACTTAGGTACATCTTTCAACAGATGAATTTTAAAAATAAATCTCACCTGAAAAAAACAAGTTTCAAAAAGATAAAGTATATTTATATGAAGTTTTGCTTGCTGAAAGTGAAGATTTGAAATACTTACTGATGACAAATCAATGACCACATCCTTTAGTGTGGTTTGTACCTCAACATCAAGAAAACAGAAATCCTCACAAATGGACCAGTAAGCAACAGTTATGATAAATGGATAAAGGGTTGAGACTGCCAAGGATTTCATCTTACTTGGTTCCACCATCAGTGCCCATGGAAGCAGCAGTCAATAACTCAAAAGATGCATTGCATTGGGAAAATCTGCTGCAAAAGACCTCTTTAAAGTCATGACATCACCTTGAAGACTAAGGTGTGTCTGACTCAAGCCATGGTATTTTCAGTTGCATAACACGCATGTGAAAGCTGAACAATGAATAAGGAAGAGGGGAGAAGAATTGCCACATTTGAATATTGGAGAAGAATATTGAACATACCATAGTTTGCCAAAGGAACAAAAAGATCTGTTCTAGAAGAAGTATAACCAGAGTGCTCTTTGGAGGCAAGGATGGTGAGACTACATCTTATATATTTTGTCAGAAGGGATTGGTCCCTGGAGAAAAACATCATGCTTGGTACAGTGGAGGGTCAGTGAGAAAGACTCTCGAGGGGATGGATTGACACAGTGGCTGCAACAATGGGTTTAAGCATAAAAACTATTGTGGGGATGGTGCAGGACTGGGCAGTATTTCATTGTGTTGTTCATAGGGTTGATGTGAGTTCGAACTAACAACAACAACGTGTAAAAGTTTTAAGATCACACTAAATAATATTATTCAATAGAGATTTAGCCAGGTATATACATAGATAAAGTTTTACAACTTGGATGGAATCAACTCCAGGATTATGGGTTCTCTGGGAAAGGAATAAGGGAAATGGACAGGGAAATGTTGAGTTATCTGCAAGATTTTATTTCTTGGAGGAAAAATAGGGACTTCTGGCCAACATGGTGATACAGAGAAGAGCATCATTCCATCCCTCCACAGTAAAGACCCAAGAAACTAAGCAGAGACAAATGTCAACCCTGGGACCTGAAGTGTCAAATGAAGAGATAAAGAACTCAGCCAAGCATCAAATGGAATAAGAAACTGACAGACAACAAAACATGTGAAGAGATATGAGTAGAAACTCCCTATCAGCTAAGGCAGTATGATTTACCATCTTGGACTCCTGTCAGAGATCAGCAGACAGGAAGCTCAGGAAAGTGGCTTCATAGAAATCCGAGTGGGAGACAAAGCACCTAGTAACCAATGATAACTACTTTTTTACCCGTCATTTTTTCCCCTGTGCTCTACCTCCCATACCTTCAGGCTAGCTGCTGTGACTCAGCTGGCCTGGAAATGCAGCTTCTGTGCTGTTTGGATTCACCCTGCCCTGTTGGCGATCAGCAGACAGGGAGTATGCAAAAGTAGCCTTGGGAAGCTCCTGGCAGGACACAGATCAGCCACTAACCAGTGATTTGGCTTTCCTAAACCTCACTCTTCTCCCCACATCTCCTGGCCTCCTCTGCTTCTTGTAGGCCACAGTCTTTTGGCTGGTAGGAAACTCCTTTGGCCCCAGGCCACTTGGGTTTACCTGGCCCACACTAGCTGGCTCCCTGAGTGTCATTTGTCTGTAACTGGTGTTACTTCTTTCCATTTCCTTTGGTTTCTCCAGTGCCTCCCTCCATGTCCCCCTTCTTTCTCTCAAACCCCTGGCTCTGTGTGCCATGTTTGCTTTTTAAGAGGCTGTGAAGCACTGGTCAACTTGCAAACTCCACCGCTCATGATGTCATGCTGGTGGGATTCTTGGGGCTTTTGTTTGTTTTACTATGATTCAGGGTCTTTTGTTTTGTCTGCTTGTTTGTTTTCTTTTTTCTTTTTCCTTTTCACAGCTTGCAGGGGAGTCCCTTCTAACTGGGCTGTACTATACTGCTTAGGACCTATTTCTCCACTCTGAACCCTGGGAGCATTTCTTTTTTTTCTTTTTCTTTTTCACTTCTCAGTTCTCATCTCTCCATGCTTACCTTCTTTTCCCATCTCCTGAATACCTGGTGCATTGTGACGTGTATACACCTTCTAGTCAGGCTATACTGCACAGCCTGGGAGACATTGCCCTGGTCTTTGCAGCTGTAGCAGTGTGACCCCTGAGGGCCTTTCTTTTCTTTCCACAATTTTTATCTATCTTTTTGCTTTTTCTCTTTCTCTTTCTTTTCTAACCTTTTTCCTTTTCCTTTTTGATTTTCTCCATTTCTCAGCTTTTCCTTCTACTCCAGTGGCAAGCTCCCTTATCACCATTTTGTTTGCTTGTATGTTTCTGTTTTGGGCTCCTGTTTCTCTCTCTTCTCTTACATACCCATCTTAGCTCCACCCATCACAACCTCTCCCTCCTTCCTACCTACCTGTACTGTGTGTGGAACATCACACCCCCTGAGCAGCACAGACAGTATCCATGGGAACCTGCCCTGGTGGATCTAGTTCATGCCACAAACAACCCAGCTAAGTCCTTCCCCCTCAGCTGGATCTGCTCTGCTGCAGCTGGCCCTGTCCATTGGACAAGGAGGTGAAAAACACCATGACCACAGATGAGCAAACAACGAAGAATGCACAGCCTGCCTGCTACAACATAATCAAGTAAAGCAAAAAAGCGAGACAAAACAAACAGATCTACGAAAAATAAAAGAAGAAAATAACTACTGAATGCCCCAAAGACAGCAGACAATATCAAAACTTATTAAAGCAACATAAAACAGAACCAGACAGTTCCAGTAGGTGTGAAAATAAAACATAAAATGACCTCCTAGCAGAAGAAAAGGCACTAAAACTATTTGACAGGGAATTCAAATATCTAATATACAGAGCTATGCAAGGATTGAAGTAAAAAGAAGGCAAAAAAGGTGGAAAAATAGACAAATTCATGGAATAATTCAGGAAAACTCTATTATAGGAACAAAAGGCCAAAATAAATTCACAACTAAAAATCACATACAAACAATTAGAAATCCAGCAGATAACAAGATTTCAGAAATGGACAGTATCATAGAAAGGCTGACTAGAAGGTTCAAAATGATGGAATGCAGGATCAGTAAAATTGAAGACAAACACTTGGATACAACTTATTTGAAGAAAAATCAAGGGGAAAAGAAAGAATGAAAAAACACTGAGAATTAAGTAGAAAACAATCAAAACCCCAAATCTGTGAGTGATAAGAGTTCCAGAACAGGGGAAGGAAATGGAAGACATGGAGGAGATCATGAAGAATCAGTGACAGAAAACTTCCCTAACATCATAAAAGATGTAAAGCTGACCATCAAAGAAGCTCAAGAAACTTCATATAGGGTAGACTGTAAAAGATAATCACCAAAGCATATTTTAATCATGCTTGCTAAAACCAAAGACTAAGACAAAATTCTGAGAACAGCTCAAGAAAAACAAGTCACATACAGAGGAAAGACAGTAAGACTAAACTCTGACTATTCAGCAGAAACCATGCAGGCAAGCAGGCAATGGGATGACACATATAAAACCATGAAAGAAAGAAATTGCCAATCAAGAATATATATCTTGTAAAACTTTCATTCATTGGTGAAATTAGGACATTTCCAGATAAATAGAAACTAACAGAATGTGTATAAACCAAACCAAACTTAGAGGAATTATTAAAGGGGGTCCTTCAGTTTGAGAACAAACAACATCAGACTGCAGTCTGAATCTAGGGTGCAAGATTGTGCCAGTCAGAAAAGAGCCTATGAAAAGAGCTCTCAAGGACTATCCAAAGCCAAAACAATTACAACAGGGAATTAGAGAAGTTAGTCTATAAATGGCAACAATGTCAGAATAATAAAAGAGGGAATCAATGGCATAGGTATATAGCTTTCTAATGGAGAGGAAGGCAAGGTAATACCAAATAATAGTAGGCTGGTTCAAACTAGGAAGATAAGGGCAAATTTCAAGGTAACCACAAAGACAGTTAACAAACCTACTCATCAAAATAAAAAAAGAAAAACATGAAGTATCAAGTGAAAACAAAATCTACGAAAACAAAATAAATGAAAAAGAAATCCACGAACAAAAGGGATTCAGCCTGAGAGAGTAGGAGAAACATAGAAAATGTCAGCACCACAGAAAAAAGTGCTACAAAATAACCACAATAAATGTAAACTTTTCAGTAATTATACCGAGTGTAAACAGCCTAAATGCACTCATAAAGAGACAGAATGACAGAATAGATTTAAAAAAAAAAAAAAAAAGCTTTCATCAAAATGTTGTTTACAAGAGACACATCTTAGAAACAAAGATGTAAATTTATTAGAAATTAAAGAATGGAAAAGATATATCAAGCAATAGCTGCCAAAAAACACCAAGAGTGACAATACTAATCTCAGACAAAATAGACTTTAAAACAAAATCCACCATATAAAATAAAGAAGGGCACCATGTAATGATTAAAGAGGTGATCAATTGCAAATATTGTAACCATAATAAACATCTATGTACCCAATGACAGGGCTCCAGAATACATGAAACAAACTCCAACAACACTGAAAAGAGAAACTGCCAGTTCCACAATAATAGTAGGAGACTTCAAGACATCATCCTTAGTAAAGGATAGAATATCTAGAAACTCAGCAAAGATAACAAAAGAGCTAAAGGGCACAGTGCAGCTAACTTGACCCCATGAATGCATATTGTCAAACATTTCACCCAACAGCTGCAAAGTGCACCTTCTTTTCTAATGCACATAGCATGTTCTCCAGGATAGATCACATCTTAAGCCACAAGAGAACAACCCTCAATAAAATCCAAAACAATGAACAGCAATAAACAATGATAAATCTGTGAACCATCTCATAACATGGATGAAACTGGAGGACCTTATGCTGAGTATAGCTAGTCAATCACAAAAAGACAAATATTTCATGAGACAACTACTGTAAAAACTCAAAAAGGTTTACATGCAAAAAGAAACAATCTTTGCTAATTACCAGGGAGAGAAGGGGTGGGGATAGAAAAACACCAAATATAAAATAGATAATCGGTAAGCTTGGTAAAGGGTAAGACAAGACAAACACTGGAGATGTCAGCACAGCTTGCATAAGGCAAAAGTCATGGAAGCTTCACGGACGCATTGAAATGCCCTGAAGGACAGAGTTGTCAGGCTGAGTGCTGTGGTGTACATGGTCTTGGGAGAACATCTAGCTCAATTGACACAACATAGGTTACAAAGAAAATGTTCTACATTCAACTTCAGTGAGTAGCATCTGGGGCCTTAAAGACTATGAGTGGCCATCTAGAACATTCCGCTGGCATCACCCCTTCAGGAGTAGGGAAATATGAAGAAAACTAAAGATACAATGAAAAGATTAGATCAAAGGACTAAGGAACCACATCTAGAATGGGCTCCACCAGGCTGAGTCCAGTAAACTAGATGGTGCCTGGCTGCAACCACTAATTGCATTACAAGATATGTCTCTTGAAGACAACATAGTGATAGGTCAGAGGGTCTCAAACGGAACTGGAGAAAAATGAGGAACAAAATTCTAACTCAAAAAGAAAGACCAGATTTTCTGGCCTGACAGAGACTGGAGAAATCCTGAGAATGTGGCCTCCAGGTCACTTCTGAAATTTACCCTTCAGCCAAACAATGTACAGGCATACAAAACAGAACAAGACTGAAGGGACATGCCAGCACAGGGACAAACAATGGAGGGCAAGAAGGGACAGGACTGGTGGTGACAGGGAACCCAGGATTGAGAGGTAACAGTGTGGACATATTGTGAGGTTGTTAACTGATGTCATGAAACAGTGTGTACTGACTGGTGAGAAACTGTTCTGTGGACCTTTATCTAAGGTACAATAAAAAAAATAGAATAATGAATATAAAAAATTAAACAAGGATTATGCCATCTCTTTCCCTACTCCTTTTTAAAACAGATAATTTCATCCAGACATTATCATTCATTCATGTATTTGTCAGCAAAGTAAAAGTGTTGCTTTTTGTTGTTTATTTCTTGAAATTTAAAAGGTAGTTTAATAAATAAATGAAAAACAAACTGAGAAGAGTAGCTGAACCAGCTCCTAAAAACATACAGAAAACCGTCAAATCTGGGTGATGCTCATGTATCTGTCTATATTTCATGTCTATGTATTTTTTTGTATGCTTGAAATGTTCATGACATAAAGAAAAATAAGGAAAATGGTACCTGCTCTGTCTTCTTACGTGGACATTATATGATTTTTTAAAAATATTCCATAAACTACAAAGGTTTACAAAAATGTGAAGTGGTATCTACTTTTCCTTCCCTGAACACGGGTGTGTCCTGTGTGACAGAGCCTGAGGCAGGAGATAAAGGACCTCTCTTACTGGTAAGTATTGTTACATGGTGTCAAGTCAATTTCACATCATAGCAACCCTGTATGACAAAGTAGAAATGTTGCATAGGATTTTCTAGACTAATCTTTAGGGAAACAGATCACCCATAGCACGGCATGGGTTCCCTCCACCAACCTTTTGGTTAGCTGTAGAGTCCTTAATCCTTTGTCCATCGGGGCTCTTTCCTGCAGTTATTGTTGTTATTGTTAAGTGTGGCTGAGTCTATTTTCAACTCATAGTGATCTCATGTGAACTGCCCCATAGAGTTTTATAGACTGCAATTCTTATGGCTGCAGAGGGAATGCTAGCTTTTTAAAAATGGATCAAGTCACAGGCGTACGGAGAGTCAGAATCAGAAATGAAGAAAGGGAGCCTAAAGAAGGGAAAATGAATGAGGAAGATGAAAACGTGGACTTAACGATTTAAAGAGGACAAAAGGGAGATGGCCTGAAGCATTATGGTGATAAAAGCTATGTCCACAGTAGGTTTTCACATGGGTTACTGGGTCAACTCTATGTGAAGGGGCCAGAATGGAATGGACAGGGGGCAAGTTATTATTACTATTAGAAATTTTACTTTGCAGCTGTATAGTTTCCATTTCACTTGTTCAAGCAGCTTCTTTAATGATGCTTCTTGTTCTTAAATCTTGGGCTATGTTCCATATTGGTGAGTGGCATCTGGGGTCTTAAAAGCTAGCAAGCTGCTATCTGAGGTATACCAAATGGTCTGAACTTATCCAGAACAGATGATCATCAAGAACAACAAAGACATGAGGAAAGAAGAGCCCAGGACACAGAAGGACCCATGTGAATGGATGACTGTATCAACATGTGACCAGAGGAACCAGACGATGCCCAGCCACTACCAAAGACAGCTGTGATGGGGCACACAAAGTTGAGTCCCAGTGGCAACACAGAAAAAGAGGAGTACATCTAAAGAACTCCACTAAAAGACTGCAACTGATGGTCTGGCAGCCTGGGTGTTCCCCTGGGAACATCACTCCCAGACCTGCTGTTGCCCCTGACCAGAAAATATTATTGAGGTCAACTCTTTGGACAGGAATGGACTGAATGCAGGCACACAGTGTAAACATAAGGTGCATGTACTTTATGGTTCCATTCATCTGTAGGATGCTGTCCTATTGGCCTCTTACTAGAAGGGAGAGGAGAGGATAGAGAGGAGAAGACAGAAAATCGTTTAGAGGATATAACATATATAGAATACAAAGGAGGAGTATGCTGTCACCAGGCAAGGAGAGCAGCAGGAGCTGTAGATAGGCAGGCATGCAAATTTAATTTGGATTGCATAATTTCACTCAATCACAATAAAACATTAAAAAAAAAAACCTACGTCAGACCGACATCTGATCTCCATAATCTATAAAGTACTACAAAGTATCAATAAGAAGAAGATAAATCATCCAATTAAGCGATGGGCAAGTAGATGGACAGACATTTTTCTAAAGAGGAGATCCAGGCAGCCAAAAACCACATGCAGGCATGTTCACGATCTTTAGTTATTAAAGAAATTCAAATCAAAACTACAATGAGATACGACCTCACCCCAACAAGGTTGGCCAGGATCCAAAAAACACCAAACAACAAATGCTGTAGAGGCTGTGGAGAAAGTAGAACTCTCCTACACTGTTGGTGGCATTGCAAAATAGTCTAGCCTCTTTGGAAAGCAATCTGGCACTTCCTTAAAAAAATGAATATAGATATATTACTTGACCCAGTAATTCCACTACTTGGAATATGTCCTACAGAATCAAGGCCATTCACACCAACAGATACACGCACAAGAAAGATAGCAAAAAGATGGAATCAACCTAGATGCCCAACAACAGAGGAATGGATAGGTAAACTATGGTATATATACTCAATGAAGCACTATGCAATGATAAAGAACAATGATGATTCCAGGAAACATTTCATAACTTGGTTTCAACTGGAAGACATTATGTTGAGTGAAAGTAGTCAGCAACAAAAGGACAAATACTGTGTGAGACCTCTACGATAAGATCTCAAAAACAGACTTATGTATAGAAGACAAGATTCTTTTTGATGGCTGCAAGGGAAGGGAAGGAGGGAGGGCAAAGGGTGGGAAGGGTTTAGATTAGATAGTTGGTAGAAATTTGGTTAGCTGAAATCGGTGATAGCACACGTTAGAAACAAGAACAATATTAAGTGGACTTCAACATAACTTGAGTACTCCTTCCATCTTAATCCAATATTGCAAGGACAGAGAACCTGGGGTAGGGGTCAGGGTACCATGTTATTAGGCGAAATCGAGGCCAATCCACATTGGTGAGTGGCGTCTGGGATCTTTAAAGCTGCCAAGCTGTCATCCAAGGGCACAGCAAAAGGTCCCAACTCAGCAGGAATGGATGCTCACCGAGGACAAAAACGACATGGAGGGAAGACAACCCAGAAGACAGAGAGACTCACATGAGTGGGTGCCTACATTGACTTGGGACCAGAAGAACCGGATGGTGCCTGGCCACCACCAGTGATAGCCACGATGGAGCTCACAAAGTTGAGTCTCACTATCAGCACAAGAATAAAAAGGATGCACCCTGAGATCTCCACTAAAAGACCGCAATTGATGGTCCAGCAGCTTCAGGGTTCCCCAGGGAGCATGGCCCCTGGCCCCAATGCTGCCTTTGCCCATAAATCATAACAAAGGTCCACTCTTTGGACAGGAATGGATGGGACTTGGCAATGCAGAGTGACCATATATTGGATGCACTTTATGGTTCTATACATCTATAGGATATCATCCTGCTGACCTCTGGCTGGAGAAAGGGGAGTGAGTGGAGAGGAGGGGAAAGGAGACTGTTGGGAGGATGAGACATGTATAGAGCAGAGAGGAATGGTGTGCTGTCACCGGGCAGGGAGAGCAGTGGAAGCTGCATATAGGTGGGCATGCAAATTTATATGGGAATGTACATTTTGACTCAGTCATAATAAAAAACAAACAAACAAACCTTACGCTATGTTTTTCACACATTAGTTATGTTTGGCTTTCTGTTATGAAGTAAAACTAGCTGTATTTACTGCCGACACAGCAGTCTATGAATAGCAGGCGAACACTGTCAGATACAGTACCAGAAAGTAAGCCACCAAGGTTGAAAGGCACTCAGAAGATAACTGGAAGAGAGCTGCCTCCTGAAAGTAGAGTCGACCTTAATGATGTCGGTGGAGTAAGGCCTTCTGATCTTCATCTGCTGATGTGGCATGACTCAAAATTAGAAGAAACAGCTGCAAACATCCATTAATAACTGGGACATGGAATATACAAAATATGAATCTAGGAAAATTGGAAATTGTCATAAATGGAATGGAAGACATAAATATCAATATCCTAGGCACTAGTGAGCTGAAATGGACAGGTTTTGGCCATTGTGAATCTGACAATCATATGGTCTACTATGTTGGGAAGGAAAACTTGAAGAGGACTGGTGTTGTGTTCCTCATCAAAAGAAACATTTCATGATCCATCCTGAAGTACAACGCTGTCAGTGATAGGATAATATCCATACACCTACAGGTAAGCCAGTTAATATGACTATTATTCAAATTTACGCCACAATCACTAAAGCCAAAGATGAAGAGACTGAAGATTTTTACCAGCATCTGTATTCTGAAATTGATCGAACAGGCAATCAGGATGCATTAATAATTATGGGTGACTGGAATGCAAAAGTTGGAAACAAAGAAGAAAGACCGGTAGTTGGAAAACATGGCCTTGGTGGTAGAAATAATGCTAGAGGTTGCATGATGGGATTTTGGAAGACTGACGACTTCTTCATTTCAAATATCTTTATATCTTTTTTATCCAACACAAACAGTAACTGTACACATGGATCTCACCAGATGGAATACACAGCAACCAAATTGACTACATCTGTGGAAAAAGACAATGGAAAAGCTCCATATCAGCATCAAAACAAGACCAGGTACTGACTATGGCACAGATCATCAATTGCTTGTATGCTAACTCAAACTGAAACTGAAGAAAATTAGTATAAGTCCACAAGAGCCAAGTATGACCTTGAGTATATCCCACCTGAGCTTAAAGACCCTCTCAAGAACAGATTTCATGTGTTGATCGCTAATGACCAAAGACCAGATGAATTGGGAATGACATCAAAGACATCTTCTATGAAGACAGCAAGAGGTCACTAAAAAGACAGGAAAGGAAGAAAAGACAAAACTGGATGTCAGAAGAGACTCTGAAACTTTGTCTTGAACATCCAGTAGCTAAAGAAAAGGAAGGAATGGTAAAGTAAAAGACCTAAACAGAAGATTTCAAAGGACAGCTCTAGAAGACAAAAGTATCACAACGACATGTGCAAAGAGCTGGAAATGGAAAACCAGAAGGGAAGAATACGTTTTGCATTTCTCAAGTTGAAAGAACTAAAGAAAAAATTCAAGCCTTGAGTTGCAATAGTGAAGGATTCTATAAGGAAAATATTAAACAACTCAGGGAGTGTCCACCCCACAATATGTATAGCCACGTGGCTGGGCCATAATTCCCAGTATCTTGTGGCTGCCCTCCATCTTGTGGTTTTGCTATGCTTGATGTTAAAGGATTAGGGTGGGGCTGTAAATCCCTTCATAGGATCACCTCCTTGCTCCACTGTAAAGGGAGTTTCCCTGGAGTATGGCTTGCCCCACCCTTAATCCTTTCAACCTACAAGAGATAAAAGGAAAGAGAAGCAAGCGTAGAATTGAGAATCTCACACATAAAGAAAGCTGCCCTGGGAGAACAGCACATCTTTCAGACCTGAGCTTCCTGCACCAAGATGCTTCCTGGACAAAGACTGATGCAATACCAGAATTTCCTCCAACGCCGACAAGGGGGAAAAGCTTTCCCTGGAGTGGACATCCTCAATTTGGACTTGTAGCCTACTGGACTGTGTAAGAATAAATCTTCATTTGTTAAAGCCATCTACTCTGTGGTAATTCTGTCACAGCAGCACCAGCTGACTAAAACAGGGAGCATGAAAGAAGATGGAAGGAATAGTGACCCAGAGTCATTATACCAGAAAGAACTAGTCAGTGTTCAGCCATTCAAAGATGTAGCACATGATCTGGAACCAATGGTACTGAAGGATGAAGTTGAAGCTGCATTGAAGGCATTGGCAAAAAACAAGGCTCCAGGAATTGATGGAATATCAACTGGGATATTTCAACAAATAGATGCAGCGCTGGAAGTGCTCAGTTGTCTATGCCAAGAAATCTGGAGGACAGCTACCTGGCCAACAAAAGAGATGCATATTTACGCCCATTCCAAAGAAAGGTGATCCAACCGAATGTGGAAATTGCCAAACAATATCACTAATATCACATGCAAGTAAATTTTGCTCAAGATCGTTCAAAAGTGACTGAAATAGCATATTAATAAGGAACTGCCAGAAATTAAAGCTGGATTCAGAAGAGGATGTGGAACCAGGGATATCACTGTTGATGTCAGATGGATCTTATCTGAAAGCAGAGAATACTAGAAAGATGTTTACCTGTGTTTCATTAACTATGCAAAGGCATTCAACTATGTGGATGGTAATAAATTATGGCTAACATTGCAGAGAAGGGGAATTTCAGAACATCTAGTGGTGCCCTTAAGGAATCTGTACATGGATCAGGAGGCAGCCGTGTGAACAGAACAAGGGGACACTGCATGGTTTACAGTGAGGAAAGGTATGTGTCAGGGTCGTATCCTTTCACAATACCTTTTCAATCTGTATGCAAGCAAATAATCCAAGAAGTTGGATTCTATGAAGAACAAGGCATTAGGACTGGAGGACAACTCATTAACAACCTGCATGATGCAGACGACACCACCTTACTAGGAAGACTTGAAACAGTTACTGATGAAGATCAATGACCACAGCCTTCAGTGTGGATTGCACCACCAACACCAAGAAAACAAAAATCCTCACAACTGGACCAGTAAGTAACATTATCATAAAAGGAGAAAGGATTGAGGTTGTCGAGGATTTCATTTAACTTGGGTCCACAATCAACACCCATGGAAGCAGCAGTCAGGAAATCAAAAGACGCATTGCATTGGGAAAATCTGCTAAGGTGCCCCTGACCCAAGACACCTGACTCTTAGTAGAGTGGAAGGTCAGTTCATCAATAAGATGAACCGACACAGTGGCCACAACAATGGGCTTAAGCATAAAAACGATTGTGGACATGGTGCAAGATGGGGCAGTGTTTCGTTCTGTTGTTCATAGAGTCTCTATGAGTCGGAACCAACTTGACAGCATACAACAACAACAACAACAACAACACGAACTCTAGGATCAAACAGACCAGACCTTGAAACCTGGCTCTACAACTTACTACCTGGGTGCCCTTGGGAAAGTTGCTTAACTTCTCTGAGCCTGTTTCATTACCACAAGATGGAGCTAATACTAAGACTTCCTCCACATGAATGTTAGGACCCAATTAGAAGCATGGTGTCTAATACTGGAAACACTAGATGAGTGTTGATCATTTTTCACAGAAGCTGGTAGCACTTACTTGCAGTGCTGGCTAAGAATATTGAAGCTTTGGTGGACTGCTTAAAGAACAAACCGATCAGTCTTGGAAGAAATACAGTCAGAATGTTCCTTAGAAGCAAGGATGACTTGGGATGTCATCGGGAAAGAACAATTGCTAAAAAAGGACACCATGTTTGATAAAGCAAACTGCCAATGAATGAGAGAGATGGACTGATACAACAGTACTGCAACAATGGATTCAAATATATCAATGATCACGAAGATGATGCAGGACTGGGCAATGTCTCGTTTTGTTGCATAAGGTCACTACAAATTGGAGCCCACTCAATGCCAACTAAGAACAACCACAATACTTAAGGTGTGGTTCCATGAGTACTGTTGGTTATCTCTAAGTAACAATATGTTTGATCAAGTGTAGACTTTTTTCTTATTCCAGAGTAATGTCAGAAAAGAGAATACTAATTACTAGATTAACAAAAGCCAATAGCTCCTTTCAGGGGCCAGTTGTTTGCAAAAGACACATGCTGCACTGTGGGGTTTCCAGGCAACAGAGCTGGTATCCTCTGCCACAGTCACTACAGATTCTATCACCCTTGTCAAACTAGTTCATTCAGAATTTATGGCTTCAAGTGATCTCTTTTAGTTCTCTCTCTCCTGGTCTATAACTGAGTTAACCAAGGAAGTCGGCTTTCACACTTGGTAAAAAAAAGAAGAAGAATTAAGAGAAAAGTGTGATGCTAACTCTCGAAGCCCACAAAATAATCCTCCAGGTACAAGGAGTTGGGCTACGATTCCAGTAAAAAATAAAGGAGGCAAGAATCTGTGCCACCATTAATGGACCCTGATAGAACAGGAGAAAAACACGAAACAGAAATTAGATTGTTCAGATGTCCAGACTTTACTGGACTGGTTCAGATCAGAGGAATTGCTGAGGCTATCACCCCAAAATACTTTTTAAACCTTGAACTGAAACTATCCTCCAAGGTCACCTTTCAGTGAAATAACAGTTTGGCATGCTAAGTAAAGTATACTCCCCGTGAGTACGGTACTCCATGAAAAACCATCCACATGACTCCAAAGGTCGAAAGTTATTCTAAAGCAAAGATGAGAAAAACTAAAAACCAAACTTATTGCTGTTCAGTCAATTCTGGCTCCTAGTGGACCATATAGGACAGAGCAGATCTGCTCCATAGGGTTCCAAGGCTAGCTCCTGGTAGATCTGAACTGCCAACATTTGGTAAGCAGCTGGAGCTCTTAACCACTACACCACTAGGGTTTCCAAAAATGAGAAAGGCGCAAAGAAATTAGGATGCTGGCAATGGTGATTAAACAGAATGTTGACACACTGTGAAAAATGTAACTAATGTCACTGGGTAATTTGTACAGAAATTTCAAATGGAAATCTTATTAGCTGTGTAAACTTTCACGGACAATGCAATATTATTAAAAGGAAGAATACAGGAGAGGCAAGTACTCACTTCACAACTTAACTGGATGCATATAGTAAGCATAAAGGATAAAAGTAATACAAGCCATGAGTGTGATAAAGTAAAAGTGACCAGCAGCTTATCGAGATGATCTGAAACTTTACTTTGTACAACCTCTAAGAAGCAACTATATGGGATATGGATTTAGCTTTATGAGAATAAATGAAATTGGATAGGTTCACCGGGGGCTGCTGTCTGGCCTACATTCTCACGTCTTGTGGTTTTTTTTGGACTATTAAGTCTGCCTGGGGTGGACTTAGAATTCCTAAGAAAGGCATAAAACTCACCCATTTCTGCACAATTAAAGTCAGACATTGGTTATTTCTGGCCTTACATATTAAAGATGGAAATAAGAATTTGTTAGAAACTTGTGACAGATAAGACTTTTTGCTATATGTTAGGGAATCCCCAACTCAAACTCCCTTGGGGCCTTCAAGGTCCCCACACAGGAAGGAAAATACAGGGAGAGATTCCAAGTCAGTCTGAGTATATGCAATGGTCATTTGTGAAGCACATTATAAATATCACCCCATTTAATCCTCACAGCAATCCTATGGGAGCAAGTATATTATTAATATTAGCCACATTTTACAGATGATGGATCTGACATTTGCAGACATTAAATCACTTCCCAGAGTCACATGATTAAGTGGCAGAACAAGGTTTAGAACTTAGATCCAGGTAACTCCAAATCTTGTGCTGTCAATGATTAGCTACATGGCATCTCTCTTCCACTTGAGTGTCACCCTTTTCTTCCTACCTCTTGATTCTACTTTCCTCTGGGTTGGCTTTGTTCTTAAGCAGGCTTTTTCTATGTGGCACCAAAGATGGCCCCAGTAGCTCTGGATTTATGTGGTTCTTATCATCTGTGATTCCCAGAATACCCTACTCCTGGTGACAGAAAGATGAAGAACTGATTTCTGAAAAATTCAGAGTTTGCAGTAAAAAATATAAATGAGTCTACCTTGTTAAATACAAAGTGGTATACAAATTTTTAATTATTATTATTTATGCTTTTAAATACAGTGATTCACTAATTTATGACTTACTCTTCTCATTCAATCCCAAGAGGTCTTCAAGAGCTTAAAAAAAAAATCATTAAGTATAAAAGGACAAACTATAGACGAGAAAATTAAGGCAGAGGGAAAATAAGGGTAGGACCAATCACTTATCAACCTATAATTGCAATATACTTTGATTTAAAGACACCAAGGTATGTGGCGTTGTTTTCGACTGAAACATGGATTGTCTTTAAACTGGTATCTTCACTTAAGATAATTAATCTATTACTAGTGCCAAGACTTCTAGAAGCAATAAAATCTGTAAAATTAGCTGCCTATAGTCTTGTCATAAGGAGTGCTGGTGGTGCAGTGGTTAAGCACCGGGCTGCTTTCTCAAAGGTAGGAGGTTCAAACCTATCAGCTGCTCTGTGGGAGAAAGATGAGGTATTCTGTTTCTATATAAATTACAGCCTAAAAAGCCCTATGAAACAGTTCTATTCTATCCCACAGGGTCACTGTGAGTTGGAATCAACTCACAGTAACAGGGTAGTTTTGCCATAAATGGATCCACTCAGATTTCACTGTATATTAATTTCAAATGATAGAAAATTATACTGGAAAAACCACTTCATCTCTGGTTAGATGAAGTTGGTTCTTTAGGAATCTAATCTTTGTGTCCATGGTGACTGAATGTGAAAGAGTGCAGACTAGTTACTAAAACCAAACCTCAGATCCCTTGGGTTCAAAACCAGCACTCACTACATTGTGGCCTTGAGTAGGTTCCCTCTCTAAGTCTCAGTTTACTTTTGGTACAGTGGCCATACTACTAGTACCTACAATGTAAGGTTGCTGTGAGAAACAAATGAGATAATCCCTGTAACAGAAAAAATTTGGTGGATGTTAGCCATTATCACCATTGAGTGGAGACAGGATGAACTGTGTAGACAGCAAAGGGCCTCTGATTCTGATTCTTGGTCAGCTGTAACTGTACTGTAAATCTGGGTACAAAAGCCAAAAACCAGTTGCCATGGAGGCAATTTCTGCTCCTGACCACCTCACATGTAATAGAGGGAATTGTGTGCCACAGGACCTTCTGGCAGCAGATCACCACGCCTTTCTTCCAGTGCACCTCTGGGTGGATTTGAACCATCAACCCTTCAGTTAATATGGAGTACTTAACCATTTGCACCACCCCAGATCCCAGTAACCTGTGAACTAACCCATTGCTGTGGAGTCAGTTCTGACTCATAGCAACCCAATGGGACTCCAGCAGGTAGGTATTTTAATTAGAATACTTGGTAGCAAGTGAAATGGAGGTAACAGCGATGGTTTGAAAAGTATTAATCTGCTTTCATATTCAGCTCGATAGGGCACAGGATCTTCACACTTGTCTGCCTGGGGAGATTAGAACTGTTCCAGAAGAATGCAAAGAGGAAATCCAGCTTCTGGTGTTCAAAAAAGAGAATTTTTCTGTACCTCTCTTCATCTTTTATTTGGCAAGGTCTGGGCTTGTGGGCTAAATTTTTGAGTTCTAAGTAGGAAAAAGAAAACCCTGGTGGCATAGTGGTTAAATGCTATAGCTACTAACCCAAAGGTCAACAGTTCAAATCCACGAGGCAGCCCCTGGAAACTCTATGGGGCAGTTCTTTTCTGTCTATAAGGTCACTATGAGTCAGAATCGACTCAACGGCAGTGGGTTTGGGGTTATAGGAAGAAGGGAGAAACATCTGCCCTGTCTCGATCCCAGAGATATTATGGGAGGAAGCCAAAAGAGAGTACATGAAGTATTTAGTCATGCGTCTGATGGCGTAGTGGATAAAAGTCAGCAGTTCAAATTCACCAGGTACTCCTTGGAAACTCTATGGAGCAGCTCTTCTCTGTCCAATAGGGTGGCTATGAGTGGGAATCAACTCGACAGCAGTGGGTTTGGTTTCAGTTTAGGCTCTGTCTAGCAAGGGTCTTTTACTCCGTTGTCCATTTGAGTCATTGGGAAGGAGACAATTTGAAGGCTGTTCTGAACAATTAAGAGGGCAACCACATCTGTTAAACTTGGTAGCTCAGCACAATCAGGTAGAGACAGTCTTGAAGTTCAGATTCTGTGAGCTTCTCTCAAGTATCAAGTTGACTGTCAGTGTGACTGTGATAAGCTTGCTGTGATGGAACAAGGTCACCTGCCCCACTGCAGAAGCTGGTGGAATACTCATAGGGGTGGACTAATGGGAGTGGGGAAAAAACAGGATCTGAGTTGCAGCAGAGTTGAAGTGCTTCATATAAAATGACTTTCAGACACAGCCACTGACAAAAGGTTAAAGTAAAAAAAAAAAAAATCAGAATTAACAAACTTCTATTTTAAGAATTTAAAGATTAACTATTAAAACTCTATATTCTTAGAAGAACTGCATAGTGTGCAATTACCATTACTGAAGATTTTGATCAAAGATTCTACAAAAAAATCCTGATCAAAGAGAGGAAAATGCAGAACATAATTTCAAAATCTCATTGAATTCAGACTTTCTGGAGCTAAGGAGGGGGGATGAATCCCCAAAACTGCTGTCCTAAGAAAATCTTTAAACCTTAAAAAAATATGTATTTCCTGATATCTTCTTAAAACCAAATGATAGTTTAGCTTAAGTAGTAAAGGATGTTTGCCTTGAGCATTTTGCTCTTTTAAGACGTATCTGTACAAGATCAAATTGATAACAGCAACTTAAAAGAATAGATAAGAAGCTTAGGGGGCAATGAGCCCATGTTAGTGGAAGAGCAACAATTTGGAAAAGGTTGGTGATAATGGTTGTTTGGTTCAAAATACCGTAATCAACACCACTGAATTGTACATGTTAAAACTGAAATTAGTGCTTGTTTTTGCCATGCATATTCTCAACATCGAAAAAGAAAAATTACTTTTTTAAACTCTATATTCCTTACTATTCAGCAATAAAAAGTCACAAATGGTTGATACATACATATACCAACACGGATGAATCTTAAAATAACGGAGCTGACATAAACCACAGACTATACCAGCATGAGATTCGAACAACTAGATGGTGCCAAGTTACTCCCAGTGACTTCACTTTACAAGGAACTCAACAAAGAGTCCCTGATGGAGTGGCACAAATGTGGGATGCAGAACTCGAACTCGAGTAATAAGATCAGACTTGATGGTCTGACAGACTGGAGGGTCTCTGGAAGACATGGCCCCTAGACTCACTGTTAGCCCAGAACTGAAACTATTCCAGAAGCCAACTCCTCAGGCAAAGATTGAATTGGTACATAAAACATAGTTTCATACTGGTGAAGAGTGTGTTTCCTGGCTTAAGTTGATACAGGAAACTTAACTGTGCAGCTTCTGTCTGGAGATGAGAAAGCAGTGGGGGACAAGAGCTGTAGAATGGACATGAGAAGTACTGAATGGAGGGGAGGTGTTGTCACAGTGTGGGGAGATCAGCTAGGGTCACATAACAAAAGGTGGGTAAGTTTTTGTATGAGAAACTGACTAGAATTTCAAACTTTCACTTAAAATACCAAGAGAGAATAAATAATATAATAATAATAATTGTGCTGAGCAAAAACAGGCAGATACAAAGAGCGCTTACTGTATGACTCCATTTGTATAAAACTTTCCATCTATATTGACAGAAAACAGATCGGTGATGACTTGGAAGGAGGTGCATAAGGAAATTACAAAAGGACATGAGGAAAGTTTTGAGGTTGATGGGTATTTTCATTTTCTCAGTGGCTGGTAATGGTTGCACAGATATATACAAAAGTCACACTTAAGAAATTACATTTTAAAATATGTGTGTTTTTTACATGTCATTTATATCTCAATAAAGCTATTTTAAAAGGTAAAAGATGCCATATGTATTGATCATTTGTCAATTTCAGTACACAGTATACACTGAGATAAAAAAAATTTAACTCTTACCTATTGCATACAGAAAGGAAAAAAGAAATAGTAAAAGAATACCTGTTTGTATATGAGTTAGAACATGTACATATACACATGTGCATGATACATGCATACATGTGATTATATGGACTCCAAGTATATATACATGTATCTACATAGAGAGAGATAGATACATACGTGTATCTATATGTATACTTAAACTTCAAAAATTTAAAATATAAAAATAGGTCTGTAATAATACTGCCATTTGTTTAGGTTTTCACAATCAGCACTTGAGATGCTGTTTATTTCTTTTAGGATGCTTTGCTTAAACTATGAAGTGAGTGGTTATGTCTCAGGTCTTCTACTGCAGATGTGGTTAATTGAAAGGAAGCAGCACTCATCTTTAAAAGACTGAACAAAAACTGGAAAGTGGTATTATGAACATGACTTATGCTCATTAGTTTAGATTTTAAATAGGAGACATGGTAGACATATAATTTGATTATTTTCTTGAGAATCCTTAAATGTTATACTGTTGAGTCCTCTTCTTTGGAAAGGAAAGTTTTCAAGACACACTGAAACTCAAAAGCAGAGCAGGAGAAAAGTGTGTCAGTAACCAAAAACAAAAGTTCCTTGTTCCCAGAGAAATCTGTGAAGATTAGCGTAAGAGTAGCTTGATTTTTTTTTTTTAAATAGCATACACATTCTTAGTAAAAATTCAAAATGCCTTTCTGTTTTCAGGGCACCGAGGTGGTATGCAACAAGATTAAGACCATATCATTAGATTTTCATTGTCTAAAATCTAGAGTTTACTTTTCTTTATGTACAGTGAGATTTTGAAAGCTGGGTTTCAGGGTACATGGTGGGTCACCTTTTGTGGGGACGGACTGTCAATTCCAGCTGTGTTTCAAATCCATTAGAGGACTCCTTCATTCTGGGACCACTTGAACCCTTAAACTTGAAAGGTCAATGATGATTCCGTGTCCATCATCCGATCACAGTCACTGTATGAACAGCAGTAGAAAATGAGGCCAGAATACCTGTAGTGGAATCAAATTGACTAGAATATGGATGTGGACAGGAAAACTTGTGAAATCACTCTACTTGGAATATGGTTAGGAACTCCTGGGGGGATGGGCAGGACAAAGTATTTGTAGTAGAAATTTCCTTTCTTGGTAATAGGCCTGTGTTTTGTTTTGAGGAAAACAACCCTCCCTCATTATCAGGTGTGCAATTTGGGTGGGATTGACCCCAACCTCAATTCTAGGGTGGATTGTGATAAGGCCAGTCACTGTACCCCAGCCTCCTTCGTCCCCTGGTTTTTCCAAAGCAGACATACAGTGCAATCTAACACAATCAGATGTAAGGATATAGTTGTTGGTGCATCTGGGGGAAAGTTTCCTTTGTCTTCAGTTGAGAGTACCACAACAGGCTCTCTTCCCCCAAGGAGTACCTGTAAGGACCAGAGAGAAGTCTGACCCACTGGTACCCACTTTACTACCAAGAGCAGGGACCAGGCAGCTACCAGGAACCCACTGTGTGATGTTGGAGACTAACATCAGGACAGCAGAAGACAGGGAAAACATATGGTGAGAAACAGGTTTTTAGCTGATATCATTAAATTGTTGGATCAAAATGCACCTCAAGTCGGATACTACTATACCTACTTTCAGTTAAATAAACCAATGAATTCCCTTTGTTATTTACCTGAATTTTCTATAACTTCAAATATAACCAAACCAAATCCACAGCTGTCAGGTCAATTCCAACTCAGAGCAACCCTGTAGGATAGAATAGAACTGCCCCATAGATTTCCAAGATTGTAATGTTTATGGAAAGGATGGCTGGTGGTGCAGTGGTTAGTAGATCAGGGTGCTACTAACCAAAAGGTTGGGAGTTCAAATCCATCAGCTGCTCCTTAGAAATCTTACGGGGTAGTTCTACTCTTTTCTATAAGGCTGCTATGAGTTGGAACTGACTTGCTGACAATTGGTTTGGATTTATTATTATTATTGTTCTGTTCTCATTCCTAGTAGCCTTAGTGGCACAACAGTGAAGTACTTAGCTGCTAAACCAAATGTCAGTGATTTGAACTTATAAATAGCTCCAAAGAGAGTAATAGCATTGGGTAAGGAGGGTAACAGCATCAGGTGAGGAGGGTAATAGCATCAGATAAAGACGATAACAGGTGACAGCATCAGGGTAATTATAACAGGTAATAATAACAGGATAACAGGGTAATAGCATCAGGTAAGGCAAATAACAGCATCAGGTAAGGAGAGTAACACCATCGGGCCAGGGGGGTAGTAATATCAGGCAAGGAGGATAACAGCCATCAGGTAAGGCAGGTAACAGCATCAGGTAAGGAGGGTAACACCATCAGGTAAGCAGGGTAACACCATCAGGTAAGCAGGGTAACACCATCAGGTAAGGAGAGAGTGAGCAGCCCCCACTTGTCTGTCAGCGGAGGATTGCTTGTTACTGTGATGCAGGAACCTATGCCACCAGTATTTAGGTACCAGCAGGTACCACCCATGGTAGACGACTTTCAGCTGAGCTTCTAGATTAAGACATACTAGGACAAAGGACTCAGCAGTCTACTTTTGAAAGGAATTACCCAGAGAAAACCTTATGAATAGCAGCAGAACATTGTCAGATGGGGTGCCAGAAAGTGAGCTCTCCAGGATGAAAGGAACTTGGAAGACGACCGAGGAAAAGCTGTCTCCTCAAAGTAGAGTTAACCTTAACGACATGGATGGAGTAAGGCCTCTGGGATCTTTGTTCGCTGATGTGGCACGACTTAAAATGAGAAGAAACAGCTGCCAATCAACACCCACTAGTAACTGGGACATGGAATGTATGAAGTATGAATCTAGGAAAACTGGAAATTGTCAAAAATGAAATGGAACTCAAACATTGACATCCTAGGCATTAGTGAGCTGAAAATGGACAGGTTTTGGCCATTGTGAATCCAACAATCATATAGTCTACCACGCTAGGAATGAAAACTTGAAGAGGAATGGTGTTGCGTTCATCATCAAAAAGAACATTTCAAGATCCATCCTGAAGTACAATGCTGTCAGTGACAGGATAATATCCATACGTCCACAAGGAAGGCCAGTTAATATAACTGTTATTCAAATGTACACACCAACCACTGAGGCCATAGATGAAGAGGTTGAAGATCATTACCAGCTTCTGTAGTCTGAAATTGATTGAACAAGCAATCAGGATGCATTGATAATTACTGGTGACTGGAATGTAAAAGTTGAAAACAGAGAGGAAGGATCATTAGTTGGAAAACACGGCCTTGGTGATAGAAATAATGCTGGAGGTCATATGATAGAATTTTGCAAGACTAATGACTTTTTCATTGCAAATACTTTTTTTTAACCAACACAAACAGTGACCGTACACATGGACCTCACCAGATGGAATACATAGCAACCAAATCGACTACATCTGCGGAAAAAGATGATGGAAAAGCTCCATAGCAGCAGTCAGAACAAGACCAGGTGCTAACTGTGGCACCCATCACCAATTGCTCATATGCAAATTCAAACTGAAACTGAAGAAAATTATAACAAGTCCACGAGAGCAAAAGTATGAGTGTATCCCTCCTGAGTTAAAAGACCAGCTCAAGAACAGATTTGATGTGCTGATCTCTGATAACTGAAGACCAGATGAATTGTGGAATGACATCAAAGACATCATCCATGAAGAGAGCAAAAGGTCATTTAAAAGGCAGGAAAGAAAGAAAAGACCAAAGTGGGTGTCAGAACAGACTCTGAAACTTGCTCTTGAATGTGGAGCAGCTAAAGCAAAAGGAAGGAATGGTGAGGTTAAGGACCTAAATAGAAGATTTCAGAGAGCAGCTGGAGAAGACAAAAGAAAATATTATAATGACATGTGCAAGGAGCCGGAAATGGAAAACCAGAAGGGAAGAACACGTTCTGCATTTCTCAAGCTGGAAGAACTAAAGAAAAAATTCAAGCCTCAAGTTGCAATAGTGAAGGATTCTGCAGGGAAATTATTAAATGACTGAGAAAGCATCAAAACAATATGGAAGGAATACACAGAATCATTATACCAGAAAGAACTGGTCAATGGTCATCCATTTGAAAAAGGTAGCATATGATCAGGAACCAAGAGTACTGAAGAAAGAAGTTGAAGCTGCATTGAAGGCATTGACGAAACACAAGATTCCAGGAATTGATGGAATGTCAACTGAGATGCAGCGCTGGAAGTGCTCACTCATCTATGGCAAGAAATTTCGAGGACAGCTACCTGGACAACTGACTGGAAGAAATCCATATTTATGCCCATTCCAAAGAAAGGTGATACAACCAAATGTGGAAATTACCAAACAATATTGTTGATATCACACTCAATTCTGCTCAAGATCATTCAAAACAACTGCAACAATATATTGACAAGGAACTGCCAGCAATTCACCAGAGGAGGATGTGGAACCAGGGATACTATCACTGATGTCAGATGGATCTCGGCTGAAAGCAAAGAATACCAGCAAGATGTTTACTTGTGTTTCATTGACTATGCAAAAGCATTCAACTGTGTAGATCATACTAAATTATGGCTAATGTTGTGGAGAATGGGAATTTCAGAACACCTAAGTGTGTTCTTAAGGAATCTGGATCTGGATCAAGAGGCAGTCGTGTGAACAGAACAAGCAGACACTGCGTGTTTAATGTCAGGAAAGGCGTGCATTAGAGTTCTATCCTTTCACTATGTCTTTTTATCTGTATGCTGAGCAAATAATCTGAGGAGCTGAATTATACAAAAAAGAACGAGGCATCAGGATTGGAGGATGACTCATTAGCAACCTGTGTTATGCAGATGACATCACCTTGCTGGAAATGAAGAAGATTTAAGATACCTACTGATGAAGATCAAGGACCACAGCCTTCAGTATGGATTACACCTCAGCATCAGGAAAACAAAAATACTCACAACTGGACCAGTAAGCAGCATTATCATAAACTGAGAAAGGATTGAGGTTGCCAAAGATTTCATTTTACTTGGGTCCACAATCAACATCCTTGGAAGCGGCTGTCAAGAAATCAAAAGACGCATTGCGTTGGGAAAATGTGCTGCAAAGGACCTCTTCCAAGTGTTCAAAAGTAAGCATGTCACCTTGAAGACTAAAATGCGCCTGCCCCAAGCCATGGTATTTTTAATCACATCATATGCGTGCAAAAGCTGGACCATGAACAAAGAAGACAGAAGAAGAATTGATGCTTTGGTTTGCGGTGTTGGAGAAGAATGTTGAATGTACCATGGACCACCGAAAGAACCAACAGATCTGTTCTGGAAGAAGTGCAATCAGAGTGCTCCTTGGAAGCAAAGACGGCAAGACTGCATCTTACATACTTTGGAGATGTTGTCAGGAAGGATCAGTCCCTAGAGAAAGATGTCATACTTGGTCAATCGGAGGGTCAGTGAAAAAGAGGAAGACCCTCGATGAGATGGACTGACGCAGTGGCTGCAACAAGGGGCTTAAGCATAAAAATGATTGTAGAGGTGGTGCTAGACTGGGCAGTGTTTTGTTCTGTTGTTTCTAGGGTCGCTACAAGTTAGAACGGACTCTATGGCACCTAATAACAACAGCTCCAAGGGTGAAGAGTTCTGGCAATCTGCTCCTGTAAAGATCACAATTTAAAAAACATTGTAGGACAGTTCTGTTCTGTTCTATAGGGTTGCTATGAGTAGTAATCAACTCAATAGCACCCAACAACAAAAACATTCATATTACCATCTGTCTTAGTCATCTAGTACTGCTCTAACAGGAATACCGTGAGTGGGTGGCTTTAACAAAGAAAATTTTTTTCTTACACAGTCCATTAGGCTGGAAGCCCCAATTCCAGCTGCAGGGTTCAGGGGAATGTACTCTTTCTCTGTTTGTTTTGAGGTAAGGTCCTTGTTTGTGTCAGTCTTCCTTTGTCTGCAAGCATCTTGGCACAGGAACTTCAGGTCTGAAGGACACAGTCTGCTCTAGGTGCTGCTTTCTTGACAGTATGAGGTCCCTAACTCTCTCGCTTCCCTTTTCTTTTATCTCTTACAGGATGAAAGGTGAAAAGGTGGTGCAAGCCACATTGCAGGGAAACTCCCTCAGTAATGGTGTTAAAGTCACACCCTAATCCTTTTTAAAGTAATCCAATCCGCTAACCACACATTGAGATTAGGGTTTACACTATAGGAAACTCACAAAATGGAGGACAACTACACAGTACTGGAAATCATGGTCTAGACAAATTGCTACACACATTTTTGGGGGGGACACAATTCAATCTGTGACATCATTTCTGTTTTATAGACAGAAAAACAGAGAGGAGTTAAGAAACTCGATCATGTTTATGCTATTGGCAAGTGACATGGCAAAGCCTTGAACTTTTTCAAAGGATGTGTTTAAAGGTGAAGCATGCCCCTAGCAATTGTTAGTTACCCGTGGAGGAAGCCAGAGAGGCTGGTCCAACATCTCTGAGGCCTAGAGACGCTCTAGTCAATATTTCCTCTTCTCCAGGCAACCTAAGCAGCAAAACAAACATTGGTTAGCAGCAAACTTACTTCCTCATCAATGACATAAAACTCCAGAATCACTTATTTGTGATTAGAAGCTTCCTAATGAAGGAGGAGAGAAGGGACTGAAATTTTTGTTTTATTTCTGTGGAACAGTGCATGTGCTGGACTGTGGTCAGTTTTATGGCAGAGAAGATAGGGGTGGGGTGGAACAAGAGCTGGAAAGGGAAATTGAAGAAAGACTTGAAGAGCCTTGCATGTCTCACTAAGGTTTGAGGTTTGGGATAATCACATTTAAAAAGCACTAAGTATGTGCCAGACATAGCAATGACTTGAAAAAGTTATTCATTCCCCCATTGCTATAGATCCATCTTTATTAATTACATCTTGGAATTTAGGTAAGTGACTACTCTACAAATATCATGGAGTTATAACAATATGGCAATCAGCATATATCACTCCTTTCTCCACACTTCTGAAATGGCTTATTTGTATAGCTGTTGTAGCACTCACTTCATTCTCTCTTTTATACTGTAGAAGATGTGTATATTCTCTTCTTTAGCTTGAGGTGAATACAGTAATTTGCACTGAAGAAATAAAACATTTGTTGCCTCTCTACACTGTGATTTCTTGATGACCTGGACAGTTGAGTCACTTTTCATGTTCCAGCAGACTTTAGAAATTGATCATACATTTTGCAAATAGTTAAAAAAAAAAGGGGGGGTGCAAACAAAACCAAACTCTTTGCTGTCTAGTAGATTCTGACTCACAACGACTCTGTAGAGCAGAGCGGCACTATAAAGAGTTTCCAAGGCTGAAATCTTGACAGAAGCAGACTGCCACATCTTTCTCCTGAGAAGCACATTGACCTTTAGGTTAGGAGCCAAGCACTTACTGGCTGTGCTGCCAAGGTTCCTTTTTGTGCATAGCAAGTGCTCTGATATTTGCCAAAATGCAATTTTCTTGCTCTTGCTTTATCACTAGTCTTTTCTTATTCTTAGGGGTCTTGAAATTCTTGCAAACTCCTTATGAAGCTTTAGAGCTGGGAAGGACCAAAAAGGTTTAACAACCCTGTTTTATAGAGGATGAGCCTGACACTGGGGTGAGTTACCTACAAGGTCACACAGCTAGCTCAAGGTCAGGCCCAGGACTAGAAGGTTTCCTTTATGTATTCATTGTTTGTTAAATACTGAGCTAGGCACTGTACTGCACTCTAGAGTTCTAGAAACTAGATGCCCAGTCTTTGGCTTCAAAGAGCTGACAGTATATTTGGTGGACAAGTAAGAATAATCCAGTGATTATAAAGCAATGTGAAGTTACTAGTCTTCTAAGTTTTACAGTGCCTTAAACTTAATGCACATTTTTTCTTCCTTTTCCACCTTTCCTTGTTTGTAGTTGCATTAAATCTGTTTTTAAATCTGTCCTATTACAGAGGCTGATTTCCCTCCTGTTTGTACTTGCTGAGGTGCTGTTTTTCTCACTGTATCTTTAATCTTCCATAAATTCAAACATATATATATGTGTCTATGAATATTCTCTTCTTTAGCTTGTGGTGAATACTAATTTGCACTGAAGAAATAAAACATTTGTTACCTCTCTTTTAAAACTAAAAGAAATAAATAAGGCTATGTGATGAGTTCATTACAGGGAAATATGGACTCACTAGCATGGCCAGTATGGTGTTCCAAATGCTGAAATATTTCCATATCACTGACTGATAGCTGCCTCTGCAGGTTCCCTCTCCTGGTCTTACTCGTGATCCAGACTCTAGAACATTCATGTGTGAGTTCCCAGAACTCTATTTAGTTCTGAAGAGTAGGGTTTTTTTTTGTTTTTTCCCCCTGAGTGGCCATTCCCAATGCAAGACTAGTTTTTAAATAGCTTTAAAATATATTAATAGTAGTTGAGTCAATTGTAGCTCATAGCAATGCTATGTGTACAGCAGACACAGACACCGTGGGGTCCTGAGCTGTCCTCAGACTGTTGTTATGTCTGAGCCATTGTTGCAGCCCCTGAGTTAATCTGTCTCCTAAAGGTTCTTCCTCTTTTTAGCTGACCCTCTGCTTAATAAAGCATGACGTCCTTCTCCAAGGACTGGTCCCCCCTGATAAGCATGCCCACAGTATGTGAGGCTAGTTTTGCCACCCTCGCTGTCTGGTTGTATTTTCTCTGACACAGATATGCTTGTTCTGGCAGTCGACAACGTAGTCAGTATTCTTCACCAACACCACAATTTGAATGTGTCAGTTCTTCTCTGGTCTTGCTTTTTTATAGTTGAAGTTTTGCATAGCATGGGTCAGTTGCGCCTTACTCATCAAAGTTGTATCTTTGTGGGTTTTTTTAACACTCTAAAGGAATCTTTTGCAGCAGAGAATACCATATAACGATGTGTTAAGGTGAATCTCTTCCCAACTCTGTTCGGTGATATCACATAAGAAGCTTAGCGTTAGTCACAGTGGGAGTGTTTACACCACCGAAATCGGCAGCAGTGTAAATCAGGGTTTGATTTATTGTTCTGCCAATGGCCTAGAATTAAGAAAGTGATGGAAAAAAATTGAATAACACAGATTCAACCTAAAAGCACATGGTTTCTGTAACCATGACATTGTGCACACTACAAAAAAATTGAGGAAATAAGCTCCAAAACCATTATCTTATTCAGCAAAGCAGTTATTCATGCATTGATAGGTAAAGTTACCACATATATCTTCATTTTGTCTTGGTCATTAACATAAAATAAAATATTAATGAATATGTCAGAACTACACTTATTCACCAACTTCGACCATTGGTTGATAAGAGAATTAGGCAAAGATCAATAAAAGAATTCTGCTTTATATGTATGTTGAAAAAAACCCCCCCAAACACACACATGTAAATATGTGTATGTGTGCTTCTTCCCCTACAGAGCCAGTTGCTAGACACTAGCACATCTTTGGGTTTACCTCATCTCAATATACCATCTGGAAAATATCAAGTTCCCCCACTCCTTTACTCTGAAATTCAAAGTTACTGAAATATTTCAGGGTGGACTTCAGTGGGCCTTACAAAGGGCCTGTGATGGGAAAGGCAAAGCAAAACACACATATACATATGAACCACTGTTACAAATTCCCCACAATGGATCAGTAGCCTTACCTCTGTATTATGCAAATGAAAATGAAAATCTTGGACCTACGAGAAGGCAGACTAGGTGCCCTAGAGAACGACAACGTCACTGATGCTGAGGAGCTGTGACATAGGGAATCTAGGATGATCTTGGCTCAGAGCGTCTTGGATAAAGACTTTCAGTCCCATATGTGTCTGGTCTGCGAGGTTCAAAGGGCAATGAGACTAGCTCCAGAGTGACAAGTGTTCAACAGAAACTCCTCTTGACGCAGTGCAGATTTCAGCTGAGAGAACAGGCAAACGGTACAGCCTGATGTTAGCTCCAAAGCTTCCAAAGCCAAGCTATGCTAATACATGCCCTGGGTCCCAGTAGGCTTTTTTGGCTCCAAATGAAGTTTCAGCTCAGAAGAGATCTGTTTTCTAAGGAAGTGGCAGAGGCTGAATTTGTAAAGGAATGAGGCAGGGGGGAGGGGAAGAGAAGGAGGAGAAAGAAAAGGACAGTTGGCCTAGTCTTTAAAGACTGACATTGAGCTGGGTTCAAATCTAGAACCATGGCAAAGAGCCTGGTGTTCATCCTTAACACACAAGTGGGATGGGAGTGAAATACACACACCTTGGTAGGTGCAGAAGGACAGTGTCCCAGTGCTCAGGAAAAGTCTGCCACCAGCAGCAGAGGTAGGGAAATAAAGCTAGAGAATATTTACTAAAGGAAGAAGTTACTTTAAAATGTACCTTCTTTTACAGTAATTATTTTCTTGTTCTGTAAAGGTTAGGCCACAAATCAGTTACTTTGATCTAGCTTTCAGCTCTGGATTGTAGACTAATAACTTAAACTCTCTGAGTCTCAGTTCCCCAGCTCACTGAGTTGTTAGGAGAATTAAATAAGAACATGTATGAAGTGCTTGGCATGTAGTAGGTGGTCAGTAAATGGCCACCTTTCTTATTCAATCAGAATGGCTCTTCACTAACAATTTTTACGGAAGAGTTACTGAGGATATTTTAATAGAGTAGGTTACCTGGAACTTGGGAAAAAATATCTAATTTGACATGCAGTCATTGAATACAGGTACCATCATTCATCTTTCTGCTGTTACTTAAATTTCAGACAGAGTGTCTGGGAAGAAATAGCCTCTAAAAGACTGTGGAAAGCAAATTTATAAAGACATGTGTATCTGGGGGCCAAAAGTACCCCTGGTGATTCTGATGTGTGCTCACAAATATTTACTTGAATGAATGGATGCCCCATCCCCTAAGCCCCACAGTGGAGAATTTCTCAGAGCATATTCAAATTCTGGTGCCTAACTGTGTGTCCTTGCCCTAATTTCCAGTTAATTTAGCCTGCCCAGAGGATACATAGCACGGCCGTCTTTAGACCTTCTAAGACTTACGAGACAGACATTTCATGTCCTGGTAGGTGCCTGGCTCTGTAAAGACTTGCCCTGCCCTTGCCCGGAGCCAAGGTACACACAGATATTTTATGGGTGGCCCCACTTCTTTCCCACAGCAGATTAAAGTGGCAGACTCAGGATAAATCCATTCTTTTCTTCAGAAGAGGTTAGTTTTTGCTTTTCATAGGGACTAATCCATGCCAGGCTTTAGGTTAATAGATTAAATCAGGGAGCCCTGGTGGTACAGTGATTAACAGCCAAAGCTGCTAACCAAACAGTTGTCAGCTCGAATCCAGCAGCTGTTCTCTGGAAACTCTATGGGGCAGTTCTACTCACTCTTATGGGGTCGCTAAAAATCAGAATAGACTCCACAGCAATGAGTTTGGTTTTGGTGGCACAGTAGTTAAGCACTCAGCTGCCACCTGAAAAATTGGCAATTTGAACTCATCAATAGCTCCATGGGCGGGAGATGTGGCAGTTGGCTTCCTTAAAGATTACAGCCTTGGGAACCCTAGGGGACAGTCTACTTTTTCCTATAAGGTCACTATGAGCTGGAATCAACTTGATGACAATGTGGAGTTATTTTGGTTTAGTAGGTTAAATTAGTATCACTTTGGTTCATTAACCCCCTCAGAAGATCTGATAGAGTTTTCTCTATCCCTTTAGGACAATGGTGCCAGAGGGGAATCCCACCAGCAATTCTACCCGAGTTTGCTGGCTCTGACTCAAACTGCTACTCCTTTTCCTGTTGTGGTTTCTGCATTCTGTTCAGACAGAGCTTCCAGCAAGAGGACTTGGCTTACACTCTATTGTTTTTCTTGAAAGGACACCTGGGACTTCTCTACTAGCAGCCTAGCAGCAAATGGGGGCCAGGAGTAACTCAGGGACACATGCAATCATCCCTAGCAATCACAGATGTTAGGGGAGAAAGAAATCATGGATACCTCCACATCAACAAAGTCGGGGCTTAGAGATTTTGAAACTTTAAAGGTGAAGTGGACAAATGCCTCCAGAATTCTAGCTAAGTCTCCATGAGGTAAATCCTGAAAGGCTATCCCAAATTTCAGCTCTCCAAATGTTTTCAAGGAAAACCCTGGAAATGACTGGAAGCCTTGCTAGTCAATTAGGTAAGGCCTGGGAGCATCAAGATCAAGGGAACAAGAGTGAGTTGATTTATATAAACCAGCCTGTGAAGTTTGACACCTAAGAGTTACAGGCAGTTCTATATCACTGTTGCTCTGTTCCAGCTGTCTATGCCTGCTTGTTAGTGGAGCCAGACACCCGATGATATCACTGCTGAATCCTCACAATCCACGCCACAACAACCCCATTGGGATTCAGCTTTAGTCTGGTCTTTAATTCCACTGGACTCAGTGAAAATGCTGTTCAGTTCACACAGCAGTGATGCTTTCTGTCAGGCTCCCAAAGGGGATACCTTATAGTAAAGATTTCTGGGCTCTAAGGTATATTCAGAATCTCTGGGTGGCACAAATGATTATGTGCTTGACTACTAGCAAAAAGCTAGCAGTTCAAACATACCAGGAGGCACCTTGGAGATATGCTTTCTGAAAGGTAACAGCCTTGAATGGACTGCTACAGCTAACAAAGGTACATTCTCTGGGACAAAACTGACAGTTTGGATTCAGGCCAGACCTTCACACTGTAACGTACTGAGCTCCATGCGCTGAGGCCACTAGAAAGCTGATACCATCCAAAGTGACGGAAGCCAGGACCACCTCCTATGTGTTAGCCTGGAGCCTGCCAGCCCCCAGGAGATAATTGGGACTAATCCAGTCTTGCTGTTTATCCATGTCTTCATTGCCATATTAGTCACTGGTCTTTCACTAACTACAATGGTGATCTGAAAATGTAGTCCTTGAACTAGCAGCATCTACATCATGGGGACCCTTCTAGAAATGTGAATTCTCAGGTGCCACCCTAGATCTACTTAATCAGAAACTTTGGGGGTGGAGTTTAATAACAATCTGTTTTAATAAGCCCTCCCTAATTCTGATCCACATTACAGTTTGAGAATGACTGTACAACCCCACCATCCCCACAGTATTCCCTATTTCCTTGCCCCTGAACCAGTTTCCACTGCTATAGTCCATGCTGCTGCTCACCTCTCCAGTGTGCTCTCTGGAACTCCTACTCTGTGTTCAGCAAATTCCTCGATGTAGCCCACACCTTACAGGAATATTCTCCATACTTTCTTGCCTTAATTAAAACCTAGTCTCCTTTAGAGACGCCCTCCGTGATGATGGATATATACTCTCAACTGCTTACCACAGGACAGGTTCTTGTCCCTTCTCTCCATCATTATGTCTAGACCATTACTTTTTTCTCATCCTCTTGGAAAAACTCCTACTCCTTCGAGGCCCAGGCCCTGTAGTTACACTGTGTTTCTCCTTTCTCTTCATTCAGGTGCTTTGTACCAGACTCATCCTGGGTCACCACAAAGCCCATAATGATGGCTAAGACCATACCTTCTCAATTTCTTAGTCATCTTTATTTCCAATGACCTTCTCCTTTGTCTCCTTTCATGGACTTCCACAATTACATGATCCTGTGCTACTTGAAAAAGTTTGACCTCCATAGTCTCAAATATAACCATTCCATTCTTTAACTGCAAATGCTTACAGCACAGTTTGCTTGCTCAGCTTTTCCCTGTATGAGCAGTCTTCAATCTCTTTGGACTATCTAGTTCCAGTAACTCCCCTTTAATTCTTGCCATGTAGTTCTCTCTCTGGTAGCTTACCTAGCTTTGATTTAATTGTCAATTATTTCATTCAGTCTTTTGCAAATATCCTTATTTGCTTTGCCATTTGGTTCTCACTCTGACGGCACTTGGCTTTTTTGGCTGACAAAACCCAGTTGTGGCTGACATCAACCAACAATCAATCAAGTATTGATTAAGCATCAACTCTGACAGGTCTTTCGATAGTCACTGAAGATTCAAAATGGACAAGACAGACAGTGGTCATAGCCTTGTGGAGTTTATGTCCTAGAGGGGCACCAGCCAATGGGAAGATAGATATTTAATGTATCAGCTCACAGTAAGAGTTACAAGGAAAAACACAGCTAGAGAAGAGGATAGTGTTGGGAGGCAGAGTACTATTTTAGATGCAATGCTGAGGGACAGTCTCACTGAGGAAGTGACATTTGAGCAGAGAACCAAATAGTGTGAAAATCGTGTCATGTAAGCCTCTGGGAGGACACTGTAGAGAACAGCGAGTACAAAGACCCTGGGATGGGAGTGTGCTTGGTCTGTCAGAGGAAGAGCAAGGTCACTGCATAACTCGATGCAGGGAGTGATAGAAGAGGAGGTTGGAATGGTAGGAAGAGATCACATCATAAAGGCCCTACAGACACAAGTGAGGACTTGGGATTTTATTTCAAGGGCTATGAGAAGTCATAACAGAGTTTTAAGCAGCTATTTGAAATGGTCTGCCATTCCTTTAAAAAGAACATTCTGGCTACTGTGTAGAACTAGATTGTGAAATGAAGGTAGTAGTGGGGAAGGCATGGATGGAGCTGGGATAGCGTGGAGGGCACAGCTGCGAGATGAAGGTGTTTACTAGGGAGAGAACATGTACTTCCTCTGTACTTTAATCAACACACCTATCTACTTTTATTAAACATCAGATCCCTTGCATCGTCCTCATTCTCAGCAAATAACTTGGACTGCCTACTTAATGGAGAGAAATAAAAAAAAGAAGAAGTCTGTTGGGAAGCAATTCTGTCAATTTTTGGCTGCCATATCTACAAAATTGTCTCCTTCCAGTCTATTCATATGAAAGAGGCATTCTTCCTTCTAAATGAACCCTGGCCTCTGTACTTACCATTCACATATGCTAAAGTCTCTGCCCTGGTGGTGTAGTGGTTAAGAACTTAGCTGTTAATGAAAAGGTTGTCAGTTCAAATCTACCAGTCACTCCTTGGAAACTCTATGGGACAGTTCTACTGTGTCCTATAGGGTCACTATGAGTTGTAACTACCTTGACAGCACTCAACAACAACAAAGTGTCTGCCAATATATAAAAATATTTAATTTCCCTCTCTAAGTCTAGCTATAGCAAAGTTATCTGTCTTTCCCCAAGTCAAACATCTTGAAAGAGCTGTTTATATTCACTCCATCTACCCCCAGCCCCCAGCCATCCCACATAACCTGGCTTTGGCTCCCTTAGTTCCACTGGAAAATCTTTTATCAACCACACAAATGATCTCTTGATGATAAATCACAACTAATATTCAGCCATGTCCTAAAGGTATAAAAATATACTGCCATCAAGTCAGATCTGACTCACAGTGACCCTAGAGGTCACAGTAGAAGTGCCCCTAGAGTTTCCAAGGAGCAGCTGGAGGATTTGGACTGCTGACCTTTTGGTTAGCAGACATAGCACTTAACCCACTAGGCCACCAGGGTTTCCCATAAAGGTATGCTGATATTTTAATTATCAAAATGCCTTTGCACTGGTGCATAAATAGCTGCTGCCCAAAGCATTCCCACCCCCTTATTTGTTCCCTGCTGATTGCCTTGAGCCACTTCCTAGAGAGGAGCCACACCTTCCCATCATCTAGTAACTGAAGGGCTAGTGCTAGGTATAGCAAGGGTCCTCTGCTTCCAAACCATGCTAACATCAATTCTGACGGGTCAGTGGATAAATCATATTGTTAAGTGTTTTAAACATAACTCACATCAGCAAAAATCAATAGGCTATCCAATCCTGTTCAGAATCAGTCAACAATGTCAGCAATTTGAAACAGTCTCTTCCTCTGACTTCTGCGATGCTGTACTCTCCTAGCTTTTTCCCTATACTTCTCAAATTTTTTGACTCTTCCCATCTAAATCAAACCAAACCCACTGCCATCGAGTCAAGTCCAACTCATAGTGACCCTATGGGATAGAGTAGAACTGCTCCATAGAATTTCCAAGGAGTGCCTGGCAGATTCGAACTGCTGACCTTTTGTTTTGGTTAGCAGATGTAGTAATTAACAACTGTGCCATCGGGGTGTTCTCTTCCCATCTACTAACCTTTATGTGTTGGTGTTGTCTTTAGTCTTATTCTCTTTACTTTAATATCTCAGTAAATCTCACTTATTATCACCTCATAGCTTCAATTACTATCTAGATATGAATGCATACTGCATTAAATGTTTAACCTTTCTTCTAAACTCCAGAGCTATACAAATGTCTACTTCACAAACTACAAATTTTAATGTGTATAAAACTCTGCAAATTTTAACTTGTAAAAAACTGAACTCACTGTCTCCCAACTTCCATCCTTCTGCAGGGATGGTTCCACCATCTATTCAAATGGCCCAATGGTAATGTGACTCTGTTCTCCCCCTCACGACTCCCTCATATCCTGTCAATTACCGTGTTCTGTTTATTCTACCTTTTAAAATACACGTAACGCACATTGAACTCACTGAGTTCTCCCCATGTCCCCAATCAGTCCCTAGTTTGAGCGACCAGTACCTCAATGACTATAGTGGCCTCTTGTATTCCTGCATCCATATTTGGCTTCCTCCAATCTATTTTCTATAAAGCTGCCAGAATATTCTTTTAAAAATGCAAATCTGATCAAACCAATATATCCTGTTTCACTCCCCTGGGGTTTAAAATGAGGTCACACTCCTCTCAACGTTCAAATCAAATGACTTCAAGGCTTCAGCTTGCTACCCTTGTGTGATAACCCCAAGATTCTGAAGGTTCAGATTGTCTTAATAAATGGAACTAGCAAATGTGCTCATATTCTCTTTGACTCCAGTGACTGTCAAAACATCAGACTCTACCCGGTTTTCTGTCCTTAACAGCATAGCTGTTATGATCTACAATGACCAGGCACAAATGACCAGACACAGTCCAGGGTAATCCTTACTCAGTGAAAGGAAGCATTTTGGTGATGGCTCAGCATCACTGTTTCAGCTCTGGAAGTAGGGAAGTAAAAAAAAGAAGAAAACAAAAAAGAAAAGAACATTCTTCCCAAGTGTTACATTCAGCTGAGATGGCTCAATGCCATGGTAAACTGGGCCCCAAATGTTGCAGCTCTCCTGTTACACAGCTCTTTTGGTTCACAGGCTAAGGAGTGCTGGTAGAAGTCAGAATCTGCTTTTGGTTCCTAAGGCAAAATGTTAATTCCTTTGTAAGTCAGTATGTGCAAGCTGATCTGTTCTAGCTCCAGCCTACACAACTAGCTCTCAAAGCCCAAATGCAAACAACATATGGGTGGGAGACGGTGGGAGGATGGGTAGCATCCTGGGCCCCAGCACTTGGAGGCCCTTGAAGCCTATGCAGTTGGGTAGGGTGTGGTCTACTTCTTTCTGAGAAGCATCTATGCCTCAACTCATTTTTAACCAAAATGTCTCAGGTGCTCTTTAGTTCCTTCCTGTCTTTGGTAAGTGGCCTGACCACTAATTCAGGCTGGAAGTAAGGGAGAATTGCAGAAATTAGCTTTAACCTTCAGCCACATCTAATCAGCCACTAGTCTTTGATGCCTCTGCGAATGCATAGATATCTTTACAATCCTTCTCTAACACTATCTTAGTTCACGTTCTTATCAGTTCTTTTACCATTGTAATCAGAACTGATTACTGGTACCCTGCCTCATCTTCCATACTGAAGCCACTGATATTTCTCAAACAAATCTGATCATGCTGATATTCTCTTTAAATTCAAAACCCATTGCAGTTGAGTCATTTTTGAGTCATTTCCGACTCAGTGACAAGGCTAGCTAGGGAAACTGATCACTTGAGGAACGTGGATCTGATGCTAGGCAGGACTGCGACCCCAAACAGCAGAAGTAGTCAGAGCTAGTTGACTTTCCACATTCCCTTCAAGATTTCAGGTCCCTGTCTCTTAGGGGTGGGGGTAGGGGAGTAGGGGTGTAAATGACAAGGTTAGCTAGGGAACCTGATCATGGTCGTGTATCACCTCCATGTATCAATGCTTAAGAACGGTGAACAGCTTTTCCCGGCAGTTTGTGGCCACACAAGAGCACCACTTCAGAAGGATGACTTAGAAATGACCTAACCCCTACTTCCATTCTATCTCCATGTCATCTGCATACTCTTCAGGAAGGGACCCATCATGCAGTTGCTGAATGGAGCCTCAAATCAGAACGAAGAACCAGGTCACTACCTGCCCCTCCCACTGTGACATCATTCCCTGCTTTTGTCAATATAAGGAAACCAACAAACCCTGTTCAGGCTCTTTCTCCACTTGAGGAAACTGCCTGTTCCCTCTCCAGAATGTACTTTTCTGCCATTTGTCACCAAAAAGATTGTGTCCTTGTGCCTAAGGGGAAGGGGGAGCACAGTTTGCTTCCTGTCAGGCCATACAAGCTAGTCTAAACTCCTGGATGGAACCAGGTCACTTAGGGTTGAATCAGTTACAGGATTTTGACAATACCAGCCCTACAGGAGAAAGCAGAATTGTCCCGTAGGGTATCCAAGTCTGTCATCTTTATGAAAGCAGTTTGCCACATCTTTCTATCACGGGACAGTTGGTGGGTTCCAGGGTCAACCTTTCAGTTAGCAGCTGAGCATTCACCCATTTCACTACCAGGGCTCCTGATGTTCTGCTTACAGCTCTTTACTTAACCTTTGTTTCTTGCAAGAAACATTGTAAATCATTGTTTCTTGCAAGAATTGGATTCTTAGTCTTACAGGCATGGACTAGGGAGTCAGTGGCTGAGCACCAGAGGAAGGATGACTTGTATGTAGAATTTTTTTGTGCATTTTTCTGGTGAAATGGCTTATAATTTTAACCATAATTTCAGGAAAATTTATTTCCATAAAGAGACCAAGACCTATACAAGCTGTTTAGCCGGAATGAAAGGTTTATCAACTGGTCTTTGCTTACCCGGCCAGTCTTATCATCTGCAGCTCCTTCCCGCCATCCTCACTTCCCAATTAACACTCCAACAATAGAGAATTGCTTAGAATTCCTACAGCACACACTGTCTCATGCCCCATGTGCTTCTGAGCACAGTGTTCCTTCTGCCTGCAGTGTCTTTTCTCTACCCTCTTTGTCTGCTTATAAAACTTAATCTTTCCAAACCCAACTTAGGCAACATTTCCAAAGAGTTTTTGATGCTTCTCTTCTTAAAGAGTTAACCACCCCCACTATGTACGAGCTGTTTCTTGTACAGGCCCTTGGTTTTGCCTATTTAAAAAATTGAAATACGTTATGTAGAAATTCTTATTGAAGTCTGACATGGTATCAGGAGGGCCAAGTCCCTGCAGAAGGCCATCATGCTTGGCAAAGTAGAGGGTCAGTGAAAAAGAGAGACTCCATGAGATGGTTTGACACAGTGGCTGCAACAAAGGGCTCAAAAGCATCAATGATTGACAGGATGGTGTCAGATTGGGCAGCGTGTTGTTCTGTTGTACACAGAGTCACTGTGAGTCAGAACTGACTTGACGGCACCTAACAAAGATGACATTCCTATAGAAGCGTGCAAACCATTAATGTAGAACTCAGTGATTATTTTTCACAAAGTGAACACACCAGTGTAACTGCCACTTAGATCAAGAAATAGAATGTTACCAGGATCCCGAAAGTATTTCTTCTGTTTCTTCCCAGTCATTACCTAACCCCTAAGGTAACTACTGTTCTGACTACTTTTAACACAGATTAGTTGGCCTATTTTTAAATGCTCTGTATTTTTCTGCACCTAGCTTCCTTGATTCAAAGCTATCTGTCAGATTCTTTCATCTTGTTGCTAGTAGCAGTGGTCTGGTCATTTTCACTGCTGCACAGAATTTCATTATATGAATATACCATTTATCTTTTCTGCTATTGATATTTTATTTTTTCCATTTTTGGCTACTAAGAATGATACTGTGATGAACATTCCTGTACATGTTATTCATTGCATATATGCACTTCTATTGATTATATACTGAAATGTGTTATTTCTCCATTACAGTGTATGTAAATGTTCACCTCATAGATAGTAGCAAAAAGTACTTGTCCTAGAGGATTTTATCTTTAAGAATAAAGAAAAATTCATTTTTTTTTCACGCATAAACTCATTTAGTTTATTGTAAGGTAGTCAAGGCATGGCTTGAGACATTCATTTAGCTTTGGAGAATCAGAATTAACAATTAAAATGGAAGTTTAAATGTTGGAGCTTAAATCTTTAGACTTCAGGTTTTTACCTTTGTCTTAGTTATCCAGTGCTGCTATTATAGGAATACCACCAGTGCATGGATTTAACAAATCGAAGTTTTTTCTCTCACAGTTTAGCAGGCTACAAGTGTGAAGGCAGGGCACCAGCTCCAGGGGAAGCCTTCTTTCCTCTGTTGTCTCTGGAGGAACGTCCCTGTCATCAATTCTTATTGAAGTCTGACATGTTATCAGGAGGGCCAAGAAGCTCCCCTGGTCTAGGAGCTTCTCGGCACAGGAATCCAGGACCAAAGCATGCACTCTGCTCCTGGCGTTACCTTCTCAGTGATGTGAAATTCCCTTGTCTTTCTGCTTGCCCTTTTCTATCTCAAAAGAAACTGACTCAAGATACTGCCTAATTATGTAGCTTGAGTCCTACCTTACTAACATAACCGCTTCTAATCCTGTCTAGGGGTAGGATTTACAACACATAGGAAAATCACACCAGATGATAAAATGGTTGTCCAATCACACAATGCCAGAAATCACAGCCTAGCCAACTTGACATGCAGTGGGATGGCGGTGGAGTAGGGGGACACAATTGAATCCACAGCAATCTTTAAATGAGTGGTCTCCAGGAAGAGACTTGATTGCCCCTTGGAACTCAGAGAAGTAATCCATAGCTATGGTCCATGCTGGTCATGTGAGCAGTATCTCAGCAGGCTCAACCTTCAGAAAGTCAGAGAGACCTTTTACTCCTGAGTTTTTGCAAGAAACGAACCGAAATCCACAAGTTTCTCTATCAGGTGTGCTGTCATGTTCAACTACAATTGATATGCTTTATTGCCAATTAAGGGCAGTGTTGTATTTTGTTAATTTACAGAGATTAGACTTATTGCCAATTAGGGAACTGTTGCATGACATATTTATATTCTTGAAACATGTTTCAAGGCCAAGTTAACTAATTAAATACAGGAATTGTTTAGTGACACATCAATATTTGTTAAATTGTAGACCTTTGATTAATGCTACGTTCTGTTACCACAGCAAACAGGTGCACAGCCCAATTTAGGGAAGTTACTTACAACTCACTACACATATTTTTATTACCTATTTGCAGGGTCAGAACAACTTTCTAATGAGTGTGGTTTCAGAGTGTGGTTTCAGAGCATTAACATCGTAACAGTGCAAAAAGCATTGGAAATGCATATACAATACTGAGCACACATAAATGTTCCAGTGTGGCCAATTTACACTCCCGTTAAATATAATATCTTTGGGTGCTGCCAAGAGTTTGCCCTTAGCTACTAACCTAAAGTTGCTGATTCCAACGCAGGCAGTGATTCCGTGGAAGAGAGCCCTGGTGAATTTGCTTCCATGAAGATTATAGTCAGGAGCACCCTATGGAGCAGTTCTGCTCTGTAACACATCTGTCATCATGAGTCACAATTGGCATTTTTTTTGAGGCAGTTGCAGTTGCACATTCTTGTCCATTCCAGTTTTTAAATTTAAGCCACTTTGATGGCATCATAATACCTCACTGGAGTATATTACACTAAGTTTTTTTTCTTTATATATCTGTCTGCCCTTAAGAACACTGTTGTCCATGCTTTTCATAATGTTCTCAAATCACTTGACTATTATGTGTACATCTATAATGCTTTTTACACTGTTATGATGCTTTTGTAAAGTTTTTAAGCATCTACGTGTAAGTCAATTTTTGTTTAGACAAGCTTGCAGGTTGCTTCCCTCAGGGTCTTCTGGAAGCAAAAGTCGGAGTTGCATTTTGGTTTGCCAGTCCTGTACCCTTGCTTCTCTTTTTTTCTTTTGGCTTCCAGAAAAGAACAAAATAAAACACAGCAGTACAAAACATATTATAGTATTCTGCTGTCACCTTCTACCACTTGACAGTTTGTTGTAAATGTGGTGGCTTGCATGTTTCTGTGATGCTGGAAGCTATGCTATTGATATTTCAAATACCAGCATGGTCCCCCCCGGTGGATAGGTTTCAGCAGAACTTCCAGACTAAGACAGGCACAGAGGAATGATCTGGTGATCTATTAAAAAACTGGCCAGCAAAAACCTTACTAATGGAAACATAACATTGTCTAATACAGTGTGAGAAGATGAGATCCTCAGAGAAGTACAACTAGGGAAGAGTTGTGCCCTCAAAGTAGAGTTGACTTTAATGATGTGGATGAGGTAAAGCCTCCCTGACCTTCATTTGCTGATAAGGCATAACTCAAAATAAAAAAAACAAAACTTCAAGCATTCATTAATAATTGGAATGTGGAATGTAAAAAGTATGAATCTAGGAAAATTGGAAGTTGCCAAAAAAGAAGACAGAACACTTGAAGATCAATATCCTAGGCATTAATTAGGGAGGTGAAATGGACTGATAATGGCCATTTTGAATCAGACAATTCTATGGTCTACTATGCTGGGAATGTCAAAATGAAGAAGAATAGTGTCACATTCATCACCATGAAAGAACATTTAAAGATCCATTCTAAAGTACAAGGTCAGCAACTGGATAATATCCACAGGCCTACAAGGAAGACCAGTTAATGTGAATATTATTCAAATATTTGCATCAAACACTTAGGCCAAAGATAAAGAAATTGAAGATTTTTTACCAGCTCCTTCAGTATGAAGTAAACCCTAGTGATGTAGTAGTTAAGCGCTACAGCTGCTAACCAAAAAGTCTGTTGGTGGTTTGATTCTACCAGGAGCTCCTTGGAAACTCTATGGGGTGGTTCTACTTTGTCCCATAGGGTCATTGTAAGTCAGAATCAAATTGACAGCAGTGGGTTCCCCCACCCCTACCCAGCCTTAAACTGATCAAACATGCAGTTAAGATGCATTGATAATTACCAGTGATTGCAATCCAAAATTGTGGGGTGGAGAAGGAAAGCACCAATAGTTGTAAATCATGGCCTTGGTGATAGGAATGACACTGGAGATGGTATGTCAGAATTTTGTAATGACCTATTCATTGGAAATACCTTTTTCAGCCACATAAATGTCAGCTATACACGTGGACCTTACAAGGTGGAAGACACGGGGGTCAAACTGACTACACCTGTGGAAAGACAGGATGGAGAAGCCTAGCATCATTAGTCAGAAAAAGGCAAGGGTTGATTACAGAACAGATCATCAACTGCTCCTAAGCAAGTTCAAGTTGAAGCTGAAGAAATTAAAACAATTCCATGACAGCAAAAGTATAACCTCAAGTGAATCCATCTCAAGAGCAGATTTGACACACTGAACACCAATGACTGAAGACCAGAGAGTTCCAGGATGAAATCAAGGACATCATACATGAAGAAAGCAGGAGGTCATTAAAAAGACAGGCAAAAAAGAGAAGACCAAAATGGGTGTCAGAAGAGACCCTGAAACTTGCTCTCGAACATAGAAGAGCTATAGTGAATGGAGTAAATAATGAGATAAAATGGGCTGATCAGAAGATGTCAAAAGATGCCTTGGGATCACAAAGAATTATAATGAAGTCTGCAGAGACCTGGAGTCAGAAAACCAAAAGGGAAGAATATACTCAGTATTTCTCAAGCTGAAAGAATAAAGACAAAATTCTAGTCTTGAGTTGCAATTCTAAAATATTCTGTGGGCAAAATATTGAACAATGCAGGAAACATCAAAAGATGATGGAATATACAGTCACTGTACCAAAAAGAACTGATCAATGTTGAGTCATTTCAAGAGGTGGCATATGACCAAAAACTGATGGTACTGAAGAAGTCAAAGGTGCACTGAAAGCACTGGCAAAAAACAAAGCTCTAGGAATTCACAAAGTATCAACTGAGATTCTTTAATAAATGAATGCAATGTTGGAAGCACTCACTTGTCTATGCCAAATCTAGAAGACAGCTACTGTCCAACCAACTGGAAGGGATCCATATTTGTGGCCATTCCATAAAATGGTGATCCAACAGAATGTGGACATTATTGAACAATATCATTATTATGTTTTATTACTGCCACATACAAGCAAAATTCTACTGACGATCATTCAAAAGTGCTTGCAGCATTATATGGACAGGGAACTTCCAGAAATTCAAGCTGAATTCAGAAGAGGTCATAGAACAAGGGGTATTAGTGCTGATGTGTTACATGGCTCTTGGCAGAAAGCAGAACACACCAGAAGGATGTTTGCCTGTGTTTTACTGACTCTGCAAAGGTATATAACTATGCAGATCATAACATATTATGGATAACACTCCGTAGGATGAGAATTCCCAAACATCTAATTGTGCTCATGAGGAACTTGTACATAGACCAAAAGGCAGTTTTTAGAACAAAATAAGGGACTCGACGGCACTTGGCTTGGCTGGCATGGCTTAAAATAAGAATGGAGTGTGTCAGAGTTGCATCCTTTCAGCATACTTATCCAAGCTATATGCCAAGCAAATAATCAAAGAAGCTGGGCTACATGAAGACTGAGGCACCAGGATTGGAGCAAGATTCATTAACAATCTGTGATATGCAGAGGATACAACTTGCTTGCTCAAAGGGAGGACCTGAAGCACTTACTGATGAAGAGCAAGACTACAGCCTTCAGTACAGATTACACCTCAACATAAAGAAAACAAAAATCCTCAGAACTGGACCAATAAGCAACATCATGATAAATGGAGAAAAGAGTGAAGTTGTCAAGTATTTCATTCTCCTTGGATCCACAATCAATGCCACAGAAGTAGCAGTAAGGAAATTAAACAACATATTGCACTGGGCAAGTATGTTACAAAAGACCTTTTTAAAGTATTAAAAAAGAAAGATGTCACTTTGAGGACAAAGACATGCCTGACCCAATCCATGCAATTTGCAATCACTTCATATGCATATGAAAACTGGACAATGAATAATAAGACCAAAGAACTGATTCCTTTGAACTGTGGTGTTAGTGAAGACTACCAAACATACTACTGACTTACAAAAGAATGAAAAACTCTTGTCTTGGAAGAAGTATAGCTACATGTTTCTTAGAGGAGAGGATGCAAGGCTTTGTCTCACTTACCTTGGACATGTTATCAGGAGGGGCCCTTCCCTGGAGAAAGACATCCTGCTTGGTAAAGTGAGGGCCAGGGAAAAAGAGTAAGATCCTTAACCAGATGATCTGACACAGTGGCTTCAACAATGGGCTAAAACACAGCAATGACTGTGAGGATGCTGTGGGACTGGGCAGCGCTTCAATTTGTTGTATGTAGGGTCACTATGTGTCAGAAGCAACTGCATGATACCTAACAAAGAAGACCATACTGTCTGTCACAACTGCTCAGCTCTGCTCTGTTGTGGCAGGAAATCGGACACAGAAAATATGTAAATGAATGGACATGACTGTTTCCCAGTAAACTTTATTTACAAAAATACGTACCCATTGTTTTCAGTCCCTTTTTTAAAACACAGAGATTTCATAGCGTTTTTGCTGCATACACTAGCTATCTTGATGGGCTGTGAGATAAACCTCTAATGTGAATCTTTGTCCTATGTTGATTCATTTGTCTTGATCTCTCTCACCAATGTTATCCTTAAAAACACCACACACACACACACACAAAGGTCTAGTTTAGCTGACAAAGAATGTTTATGCTTGGGTAACCAATATTCCCGACTCGACGGCACTTAGCTAACCAATATCGGGCAATGTGCCAGGGAGAGGTTTTTTCTGCCTTACCTTGGCACACCAGTCACAAGCCCTCTTCAACACTAACCTGATTAGAGGTCACCAAAATCAGTGGCATTAGTACATTAGCATACATTAGAATCACCTAGAAGGCTTGTTAAAACACAGACTGCTGGGCTCTGTAGGTTGTGGGGAGAACTTTGCCAACTGAGTATTTCACATCAGATCTCAAAAGACGTTGGTCAAGTTCTGAGGACCAAAGTTTAATATAAATCACCTCAGGATCTTGTTGAAATGCAGATTAATTTGAGAGGTTTGGGGTGAGGCCTGAGAATCTGTATTTCTAACAAACTTCCAGGAGATACTGATAACTCTATTGGGCTGAGTATACTTTAAATTGCAAAGAGCTAAGGGATTACACATAGAGAAAATAATTCAGGAAGTTAGACTATATAAAGAACAGGTTGAAGCAGGACTCCTTTAACAATCTGCATTACGCAGATGACACAACCTTGTTTGCTGAAAGTGAAGAGAACTTGAAGCATTTACTAATAAAGATCAAAGACCAGAGCTTTCAGTATGGACGATACTTTAGCATAAAGAAAACAAAAATCCTCACGACTGGACCAATAGGCAATGTGACGATAAATGGAGAAGAGACTGAAGTTGTTCGGGATTCATTTTAGTTGCATCCACAGTGTTTTAGTCAGCTGTGTTGTTCTAACAAAAATATCATAGAGTGAATGGCTTTACCAAAGGAAGGTTTATTCTCACATAGCCTGGTAGGCTACAAGTCCAAATTCAGGATGTCTGCTCCAGGGGAAGGCTTTCCCCCTTGTTGGCTCTGGAGAAAAGTCTGGTACTGCCATCAGTCTTTGTCCAGGCAGCATCTTGGGGCAGGAACCTCAGGTCTGAAGGACGCCCCCTTCTCCTGGTCCAGCTTTCTTGGTGGTGTGAGGTTCCCCACTCTCTGATTGTTTCTCTTTCCTTTTATCTCTTGCAGGAGGAAAGGATCAAGGGCGGGGCAAGCCATATCCCAGGGAATCTCCCTTTACAGTGGAGCAGGGAGGTAGTCCTACGAAGGGATTTACAGTCCCACCCTAATAATTTAACACACTTTAAGAAGAAAGTCACAGAATGGAAGAAAATCACAAAATGGAAGACAATCACAAAATATTGGGAATCATGGCCCAGCTACACAGCTACACATATTTCTGGGTGGACACAATTCAATCCATGACTCAGCCAAAAGCCAAGTGCTGTCGAGTTGGATCCGACTCAGACACACAGTTAATACCCAGAGAAGCAACAGTCAAGAAATCAAGGCTCACGGCACCGGGCAAATCTGCTGCAGAGGACATTTTTAAAGAGTAGAAAAGCAAAGGTGTCACCTTGATGACTAAGGTGAACCTGACCCAAACCAGGGTGTTTCCATAACCTCATATGTACATGAAAGCTGAGTAATGATAAGGGCGATAGAAGAACTGATGCCTTTGAGTTGTGGTGCTGAATATTGCATAGACCAGGGACAAATACGCCTTGGAAGAAGTACAACCAGAATGCTCCTCAGAAGCAAGAATAGTAAGATTACCTCTTACATACTTTGGACATGTTATCAAGAGGGACAGTCCCTGCAGAAGGACATCATGCTTGTTAAAGTAAGGAAGAGTGAAGAAGACAAAGACCTTCAATGAGACGGACGGACGCAGTGGTTGCAATGATGGGCTCAATCACAGCGATAATGACTGTGGGGATGGTGCAAGACTTGGAAGTGTTTCACTCTTCAGTACATACATGATGACTAGGAGTTGGAATCGACTTGGCAGCACCTAACAAAGAGAGATTATAGCTTTCTATTCTCTAGGCCTAATATAATGCTCAGAATACTGCTAAGCACAGTTCAAGTGCTTAAATCTTGAATAACTTTGGATCAATTCTGATTTCTCTTACTTTCAAGATGTATAAAGAACCCAGACACTTGTTACTGTCTTCACAGTTACAACTTGGCCTCGGCCACAACCATTCATAGGCTGGATTATTTTAAAAGCCTCCTAACAGAGACCTGGTGGCCCAGTGGTTAAGAGCTACAGCAAGCTGTAATTGATAACCAAAGAAGTTGTAGTCTGAATCCACCAGCTGCTCCTCAGAAACCCTCTGGGGCAGTTTTGCTTTGTCTTGTAGGGCTGCTATGAGTCAAAATTGACAACTGTGAAGGGTAACTGGTCCCTGGGTGATACAAATGGTTAAGTGACCTAGTGACTTGCTTCTAAAAGGTCACAGTTTTGAAAACCATAGGGAGCCATTTCAATCTGTATACATGGGATCACCGTAAGTCTGAATCCCAGACTCTGCTCTTGCCCTCCCCTCTAACTCCAATGTATTTACATTTTTTTATAGCAGCAAGAGCAATTTCTTTAAAACTGATATTGATCATATGACTCCTCTACTTGAAATTATGTAAACACATAGTGACCCTGAATGGCCGAGGAGAACTGCTTCGTAGACTTTCCAAGGAGCCCCTAGTGGATTTGAACTGTCAACCTTTTGGTTAGCAGCCATAGTACTTATCTAGTATGCCACCAGGGTTTCCTCAAACTATGTAATGACTCCTTACTTCACCCAGCAAAAGCTAAAGTCCTTAAAATGGTCCATCAGTCCTTACAACATTGTCCCCATTTACGTCTTTGACCTCTCTGCTCTAGCCCTTCTGGCCTCCTCACTGTTTCCCTTGAATAAGTCAAGCACATCCTCATCTTAGAGTTTTGCCCTTGGTGTTTCCTCTACCTGGGAAATTATTCTTCTGAGACAGCTGCTTGGCCTCCTCCCTCAGTTCCTCAGTTCCTTCAGGTCTTGGTTCAAAAGTCACTCTGTAAGGCTTTTACTGACCATCTTGTTTTTATTTTTCTATTACTTCACTATCTCACTGTATGTAGTTTAATCTTGCCCCACCTAGAATGTAAACGCCATGAGAATAGGGACATTTGTTTTGTCTACTACATCTAGCACTGTAAGATGATTGGTAAATATTCTAATGAATCGATAAAGACTTTGTAGCTAACTGGAATATTTTGAGACCAGAGGCTGCTGTTATGTGTTTCTCCAGGCTCCCTAAGGACGCACTGTTGCCAACCAGTATTATTCATTTTATTCTCCAAGGAATAGTGACTCTGGTATAATCCTGTTCTAAAAACCTTTTCATGGAATTTCAATCATAAATTGGTCATTTTCTTTTGTCATATGATATTATGTTGCAGAATTTTCCACTAATAATCTTTTACTACACTTTCTTCCAGCCCTTGATTTTTCCTTTTCTGCTTACTGCCTATGCCCCCACCACAGGATAATTACTAGGCAGGAATAATTGTCATGGAAATAAAAACTATGTATCTCTATATTTCATTCAACATTCTCTTACACATTTCAGATAAATCTAAAACAAACGGGGAAGAAGTCCAATAATTGGTAGTAATCAAGCCTACTGAATATATGCAGGAGAAAGATGGGGTGGCAGTCTGCCTCTGTAAAGATTTATAGCCTTGGGAACCCTATGGGAGGGAGCAGTTCTACTCTGTCCTATAGGGTGTTATGACTCCCACTCCATGGCAATAGGTTTTTGTTGTTGTTGTTGTTGGATAAACACCTCAGGGTGGTTGCACATCATTTTTAGCGAACCTAGAGTTTTAAGACTTTATGTAAGTCACCAATCATGCTCATCCCAACTCCTTTGACAAAGAACTCTTAGATTACTGTGACTGTTTTGTGGGGGAGCGGCAAGTTATATCTATTTTGAAAAGATCTTTTGGGGTGTGGGAGTTCGCTTGCTCTGCATGCAGAAGGAATTCTAGAGGCTGAGACTACACCACCCCACCCCACCCCATGTACCCCTTACTTGCAGAAACCTCCTTTGCTCCCCCCCCCCAAATAAGGGCGCTTGGCAGGGCAGTCACCAACTCCACATCCAGCTGCTTGACATCTATTGTCCCCGTTTGGAAGTCAAGCGACTTCGCCTGAAGGACCCTAGCTTTGATTTCGTTGAAAAGTCGAAGCACCGCTCCATCAGCCTCCTGCGGACCGTCCTGACTCCCGAGGAATTGCAGCCCACCAGTGCTTGGCTAGTGCAGGGGGTTGAGCCCGGCGGGGAGGAGGCCGGCCTTGCACCTCCATACAGGCGTTCGTGGCGGGCAGCCCAAGTGGCCGCGAAGGCCCCCGCCAGCTGCTTCTCCCGCCCCCTTCGCTTCAGAGGGCTGGCTAAGTCCCTACTGCTCCCGGCTCTCCGCCTCACTAGCAGCGGCTCTCGGTGCAGCGGGGACAGGGCGAAGCGGCCTGTGTCCACGGAGCGCACAACACTGCCTGCAGCGCACCGCCACCCTTGCCCCTCAGCCGCCCACCTGGGAACTCGAACGGCTTCTGCTCGCGCACGGTGAGCGCCACCTTGGAGCAAGGCGCTGACAGGGAAGAAAGAGGGCCGCTGCGCCCGAGTGTCCTTAACCTCAGGATCGACTGGAGCTTCGCAAGGGGCTTGCGCCCCAAGTCTCCCCTCCCCTCAGCCACTTCCAGTGCCCTTCTCTGCCTCTTGGCCCCGACCTTTCCCTTCCTTCCCTTTTTTTCGGAAGGCATCGAGTTCCCGGCCCATCCCCGGCGGGGACCGTTGCACTGACCGTTGGCATCCAGCGCCGCCAGGCCCCACCCCCGGCGCGAGCCTCTGTGGCCCCGGGCGGGGAGGCCGAGCTGGCGGCCGCAGGGCGGGGGGTGGCGGCGCGCGGCCCGGGGCGCCCGGCTGGCGGGGTGCGCGCGCGCTCGCCGGCTCTTCCTGCCCGCGCGGCGCGCGCCGCCCCCTCCCCCACCGCCAGCCGCTCGCCCAGCCTCTCGCCCGCTGCGCGTTTTGTCCCGCGTCTCGCCCCGTCGGTCTCCTGACTCGCCTCTCTTCTCTTTTTCTCCCCGCTTTTTCTTCTCTCACGGTCTAAAGATGCCCTCGGCCACCAGCCACAGCGGAAGCGGCAGCAAGTCGTCCGGACCGCCACCCCCGTCGGGGTCCTCTGGGAGTGAGGCGGGGGCCGGGGCAGCTGCGCCGGCTTCTCAGCACCCCGTAACCGGCACCGGCGCCGTGCAGACCGAGGCCATGAAGCAGATTCTCGGGGTGATCGACAAGAAACTCCGGAATCTGGAGAAGAAAAAGGTGCCAGAGTTAGCGGGGAAGGGAGGGTTCCTCTAGCGGCCTGGGCCCACCCTGATCGCGGGAGCTTTCACTTCTTTATGTCGCTAGCGTTCTGTTCCCTTACACTCGCCCCCTTCCACAGTGTAAACACCATAAACAGCTTTGTGCCAGCAAGTGGGTCTTAGGGGAGGTGCTTGTCAGCTGACTCGGGCACGGTGGTGGCCCCAGGCCTCGATTACTCTCATCCTGTTATGATCCAGCTTTCTGGCCTTTGAGAGTGGCATAGATGTGACTGGGGGGATGTATAACTGGGACTTAGCTGGGAGGTGCCTCATGCCGTTAGCGAGGCCACCCAGGAGCAGGGAAGAGGCCTTGGGGTGGGGGGGTCTCTGGCCACAACCGATTGCCTCGTGGGCTGGGGGATGGAGGGAGTTGTGTCTTTGAGCCGTGTCGTCTGGCTGCTCCCCTTGCTGTGTTCCCTCTTACGTATTCTTCCTCGGGAGTGCAGTGTGTTTAGTATCTTAAACTAGAATTGCTTCTTCGGCAGGTTTATGTCCAGTGGGTTCGATTTGCTACCCTACCCCCAATTTCCTGGACTCCCTTACATTTCTCTCTTTGTTTCAGTTGTCTAAGTGCCCTCTGAACCTCACGCCTCACTCAAACGAGAGATGAATTCTGCAGTGATTTTTTTTTTTTTTACTTGCTCCCTAGGGGATTTTAAAATGGCGAGGCGTGACTGCAAGGATTGAGCTCGTTTGGGGAGTGCGGGTCAGGGTTAGACAGAGGCAAGCGCCGAGCCCCTGGGCACATGGGGAGAGCGTCTAATATGGCGGCGGCTGCGGGGAGAGGGAAGCGCTTTACAGGAGCTGCATTGTGAACACAAAGCGAAAGCGGAGGGGGAGGGGGAGGGGGAGGCCCCGCGGCCGTCCCAAAGGCCTCCTTCCGACACCCTCCCGGACGCCGATCGAGTCACACCCACAGTGTTTGTATTCTAGTCACTCTAGGAGCCGTAAGTAAATCGTGAATTCAGCCCTTTGTTCATGCTTTCAGCGCAAGACCGTGTACCCATCTGAGACACACGTGTGTGTATGTGTGTGTGCGCGCGCGCGTGTGTGCGTGTGCGTAAACGCCGCGGGCCGAGTGAATAATTCAGACTTGGATAAGATGCAAGGTGGGAAGTGAGGAGCAAAGCAATGGCATAGAAAATGAAGTAATGACATCTGATTATCAGTGCTAAATTTTGCGTTTTACACTTAAAAGACTAACTTTGATACGGCTAACTTCTCCTTGTTTGCCTCTGGTACAACATGTTTTCAAGAAATCAGATTTTAAAATACTTTGCTAGCTATCTAATAATGTTATTTAAGTTGTTGAGATAGTGACTAAAATGTGGTCTGTGGGAAATAGTTGAAGATAACTGATAATTAGGACTTAGTGGTTGTAAGTACTTATGTACTGATTTACATTTTCGAGATGTTTCAAAACAAACATCTAGACTTGATAATTCTTTGTTGTCCCCTTCAATAGTGAGCATAGAAAATTTGAATTGAGTTTCTTAACACTGCTTGAAATGTGAGAGGTGGACTAATTAGGAGATTTCTCCCTTTTGCCAATCCTCTGCAATAATAAGTTTTTTATTATAAGGGGTTGGAATAATAGATTTATCAACATCAAGAAATAGAAGTATTTTGAATGTAAGGTACCAGTATGCAGATGTAGAATAGAATAACCATGCCTAAGGCTAGTATTTTTGAGCACCATATGATTTAGTACCCTATTAGGAATTGAAACTAACTTGGGTATTTAAAATTTCTGTTAATGCACATAAAGAATGCTGTCAAACTGCTTGATGCTTACGTCAGTTTTCATAATTTCTAGGAAAAGTTTCTGGTGTAGGAATCAAGACATATTAATGATACTGTATTTTAAGTGTAGACATTTTAATGTAAACATTTAAGTTTTAATGACTGAAAGATAATCCTTCAGAGAAACTAAAGTCAGGCACTGATTTGCAGCCAGTTTAATTGTGAGATAACTCTTGATTTCCAGTGTGTCTGGGAAAAACAAGTTTATAAACTCCATGAGAACCTGAACCGTACAGTTCACTCAAGTGTATATGTGTGTATTGTTAGACATTGGCGTCTATACCACTCCTGAAGAAGAAAAAGTAATGCAGTTATTATTAAACAAATTATCAACTGAGAGTTAACAAATTGCATAAATTAACAAATGTATTTCCTATCTTTATTTCTGCCTTCTCTGTGTTGGATGGTAGATATCAGGGAAGAGGTCAAGTCACAGTTAAGTGAGGTTTTCTGATAAGCCACAGACAGACTAAGCTACCCACTCATTAAGTAGGTTGGCAGTACTAATGCTGTGACTCAAAAATGTTACTCAATCTGTGTATTTTACTTCTTGAGCAACTCAAGACATTTGGACTTACCTCTAAGCACATCTGGTTTGTAGTTTAAGTTGAATTTTTTTCAGTGTCTAGATAATTTACTGTGTGAAAGGATTTAGCTGTGGTTTGTTTTTCCAGTAGTAAGGAACCATTTCTAATGCTCTAAAATTTGCTTTACTAATCGGTTTTGAACCTTTTTAAAAACATAAATGGAGTAAAGTAAGATACAGTTTACCACTAGATTTCTCTTTCCTGAAATCCTCAAATATGTGAGCTGTGGCTTAATCTTGACCTATTCATATTGGAGACTTCTGGACCAAAATGCCTTTTGCACGGATTTAAACATAAGTCTCTTACCAACATTAATGGTAGATATGGAAATATTAAGAAAACAAATGGAAAAAAATTTAAAGTTATTTGTTAATTTTATCATAATTTGAGTTGTCAGGGGAAAGCTAAGTGTTTGTTCAGTGAGAATGAATGCATACTTAACATTGAAATATGATCCTATTATGTAATACAAGTAAGTGATTTGGTTTTTGAAGTTTGTACTTATCAAGACAGCATATGTGTTTAGCAGAGAGAAATGAAGTTATAATAAAGATAATTGAGTGTAAAACTCAATTTACAAATTTTTTAACTGATGAAGAGTACAAATACTGAATTGAGTAGTTAACTGCCAGGTTTTTTTAGTTTGTATAGGACTGGACCCTAGGCTATGCAAGATGATATTTGAAAACTGGTCTTAATTTTACTTGAAAAGAGTGTATTTGCTACTACAAGAGACAGTCAGTTTTGATGTAGAAAAAAAGATATTTTTATCAGATGAGATTTAAAATTGAAATGCTCTTTGGATAAATATTATAGATTTAGATTCTAATGACTTAGGTAGGTAAAAGATGAACCAGTTATCTCTTGCTTTAGAAGCAAAACGGCCTGACAGCTTTGTAACTAATATCTGACCGGAACTGCTAACCAGAAGTGAAGTGTACTTCATACTTCCTTGAAGTCTTTATGCTATCTGTGTCCTTCACTTACTATTACTGTGAAGAAGGTTGCTGTCATTGTCATTGTAAGAGAGGATAGATCTGCGCTTTCCAGAGTTTTGTATTATACTTTGATTTAGATTTGTTGCAGAGTTTCTGTGTTACGAGCTATGAAATAAAAACATGTAACTGTTTTATAAAAGTAAATCTTGGCCTTGAGCTAGCATCGGAGGCTTTTCTTGACATTTAAGATCTCTGGTGTGTTAGCTTTTCCATTGGTTGCAAAAACTTCCTCTGCATTGCAGAGTACAGGATTACTTTGTTTTACGTTCCCCTGGCTGTGGAAAGAAAAGCTGTAGTGCTTAATTTGTTTACCTCTGCGTTATGTGTGTGTGTGTAACAGAAGGAACTATTTAAAATCTGAATTTAAGACTGTCCTATGAATTGTAAAAGTTAACATTCTCATGAGATAATCTAGGTACTTTTTTCTGGGGTGAGAACAGAATCCTAAATATTAAAATTGGAGTGGATTGTTTAACCTGGTTAAATTAGTATAATTATTTTTATTCATCCTGTTTGTTAGATTTTGACTTAGAAAGCATTTTGTGTGATTTGCAGATAAGCCTGCAGTTTGGCATGATTTTATAAATTTCTTAGTTTACACTTAAGACTACCTGAAGGTAACTTTTATGTTTTATCTTTTTAAAGAAGTGACTATCTTTATTTACACAAGGTTAAACTCAATAATTACGGCCTTAAATTTTGTTACCATACCCTTAGAGAGTCCACGATTTTTAAGAGCATAAAAGCATCTTAGAATTTATTTAGTTCATTTCATTTTATGGAAGAGGAAATTGAGATCCTCATGTAACAATGAAACAGGTTGGAATGGGTGATAATCCAAGGTGTCTTGTAATGTTTTATGGGAATAATTAGAATTTTTAGTGCTCTGCAACGTGGATGTAATTTTCATGTTTAAGCTGATCATGAAGACCCAAGTAAACGCTTTTGCTTCAGATTTTACATTTTTAATTTCTCTATTAAAAAAAGCCAAATGTAAAAGAAGAAGTTATTTATTTCTTCATTGTGAACTGTTTGTTACCTGTGTTTCATTGTTAATGTTTGTATAGGCTGTAATACGGTCCTAAGAGGGGGCAGTACAGGTGAAGTCCCAGTCTATCGCATGTCTTTGTAACATCCATGTTGTTGTAGTGAAGTTAACTTTTTAAATTTAAACTCTAAAGTTTTTTTCTTAATGCTTTTGTAAGTCCAAAATGGACATTAGTTTCTATGAAAGTTTCTTATGTCATAGCCATAAAAATTTGGGAAGCACATTACTGGTGGAGAGAAGTAGGAGATATTAATAGACTTTACATCTTAATTTTTGTATTCCAAACTCCTGGATATTTTTCAGTAATGGATTTCTTTTTCTAGGGGAAATCAATGATGTGAATGCAGTAGAGGATGAAAGAAGTAACAATAGAGAAACAGCCAAAGGTGGATGTTTGAATTTCTTGACTTAGCTCAGTTACTGGTCCCACAAGCTATACATTTTATCCAAGTAGCTGCTGTTGAATGAAATGAGTGTAAAAACATGGTGAAAGAGATTTTTGCAGGGCACAGTTCAAAATCCATGCTTCTTAAAGAAAGGGGAAGATTGTGTTTATTGTCCCTGCTCTCACCTAAAGTAGTACCTGTTCCTGTAATTTCTTGTATTACATATTGCCTGTATCTATGGACATTATTTTAAAACTTTCTTTTTCTGTTAATTGTGGTTAAGTGAAAATATACAGTGCAGATCAGTTTTGCATGCCTGTCTGTAGGTCCAGCTGCTCTCCTCACCCAGTGACAGCATATTCCTCCTTTTTGTTTCATATTTCTAGCATCCTGTTAGCAATCACCTGTCCCTCCGCTCTACTCTTGCCTCTCCCATTTAGAAGGAAACTAGTAGGACAGCCTCCTGTGACTGTATAGTACCATAAAGTACACATTCCATATGGTCACGTTGTGTCTGATTCTAGTCCGTTTTTGTCTGAAGAGTTGACCTCAGTATTGGCTTCTGGTCAGGACCAGCAGCAGGTCTAGGGACCATGTTCCCAGGGGACCCCTCAGGCTGTTGGACCATCAGTTCTGGTCTTTTAGTAGAGTTCTTGAGTTGCACCTCTCTTCTTGCGTTACCTCAGGGACTTTGTCTTTGGCGGTAGCCGAGCACACCATATGGGTCTTCTGGTCTCAAGCTGCTACAATCTCGCATTCATATGGGCCCTTCTCTCTCTTGGGTTCTTTTTTCCTTGTGTTTTTGTCCATCATCTGTTCCAGGTGAGTTGGGACCAGTTGATGTACCTCAGATGGCAGCTTGCTAGCTTTTAAGACCCCAGATGCCTCTCACCAATGTGGGTTGCCAAAGACTGTCTTAGCAAAAGACTAGTTATGCCAGTTGGCACCAGTGTGCCCTGAATACATGGTCTGCAGACCCGCATCGCATCCCTACTACTCTGTCCTTTGAAATAGTGGGTTGAGTTTTAAGATTGCAACTTGCAGATACTACTTTAGGTGAGAGCAGGGACAATAACCACAATCTTCTACTTTCTTTAGGAAGTGTGAATTTTGAACTCTGCCCTGCAGAACTCAAAGATTTTAAGTGTTCAAAAGCAAAGTTGTCACTCGGGAGACTAACGTACACACCCAAGGCATGATATTTTCAGTAGCCTGATACGCGTGGAAAGCTAAACCACAAATAAGGAATTTAAATTTAAAACCTTTCAGTTTATGGTATACTCCAGTTATGTTGGTGTGCTCTTCTACTGCATGCTGTAACTGCTTTCACCTGATCAAATTGCTGTCTACTGTCTATGAACAACCCCATCCCTCCCTCCCCACCTTTGTAGCTGTCAAAGAATCTTGTACATAAATCTGTTCTTTAGTCCTTACGTTAGAGGTCTCATACAATACTTGCCCTTTTGCCGCTGACTGATAACACTCTGCATAATGTCTTCTAGTTGAAACTAAGTTTTGAGATGCTGCCTAAAATCATCATCGTTGTTTATCGCTGCTTGTTAACGTTTTTATGTTGCTCTGTCTTCTTACATGTTGTATTTTTCCAAATTGGTAAGCTCCTTGAGGGCAAGGACTGTTGTTAATAACATCAGTTCACCATACCTTCCACATGGTGTATGCTAAATATTTTACTAGTTTGGTTAAGTTATCACACAGAAGTATTGATAACTTGAAAACAAAATCCCTGTTAAAATAGATTCATCTATGAGGGGAAAAACTTTTTGTACAGAACTATTAACTTGAAAAGTTACTTTTTTGAAATAAATAAAAGTGAAGAGTAGGCAGATGGAATACTGTTTTATTTGGGTAATATAAGCAGGAATTCTAAAGGGTAGGCACTTTTTAGGAAGAGGTTGTAGGCAGTTCTTGATATTAGAACCATTGTAAATTATTAGAAATTTCATGGTGTTCCACTGAATCAATACTGTTACCCAAACATAGAAACAACTAAAATATACTTTAATTATTGAAAAAAAACTCTGTTTATATTTTAAATTAGATTTTATGTCTTCTTATATTGAACTCCCAAGGCAGTTAAAATTGTTTCCTTGTAGAGACTCATTCTAATGAGAAGTTAAGCAACTAGTGATGTAAGACACCCTTTAATATTGTCAGAAACCCTGATGGCATAGTGGGTAAGAGTTACAGCTGTTAACCGAAAGGTCATCACTTGGAATCCACCAGGCACTCCTTGGAAACCCTCTGGGTCATTTCTGCTTCGGCTCCTAGGATTGCTGTGACTTGAAATTGACTCCTTGGCAATGGATTTTGGGTTTTCAGATTATCTAGGATTGTTTGGTTTTTTTTCCCCCCCTTAATACACAGGCTTTGGAGTTTTTAAGAGTATAATTCAAAGTAAATGGTATAAGAATTCTTCAGGTGCTTCCACTCATATGAAACTGCATAATTTAAACTTTTCACACAATAACGGCTTTTACAAGATTGTCTTTTTAAAAAAACTGGACAAAGGCTTTGTCAAGTTAGACTCCTGGTTACTTACCTGCTTCAAAATTATGTTATAATAATAGACCCTTAGATAACATCTAATTCAGCACCCTTTTACTGTCAATATCAATGTTAGGTGCAGTCATGTTGGTTCTTGTAGTGACCTTGTGTACAGCAGAACGAAAGACTCACTCGATGTTTTGGAGCCCATTGTTGCAGCTGCTGTGTCACTTGTGGATCCTCTTCTCACTGACCTGCTACCTTACCAAGCATGAAGTCCTCCAGAATTTGGTTCCTCCTGATATGTCCAAAGTACGTGAGACCAAGTCCAGAGTCTTTCAGGGGGTACTCTGGTTGTACTTTTTCCAAGACAGACTTGTTCTTTTAATCTGTGGTATACTCAGTATTCTTCACCAACACCTTAATTCAAAGGAGCCGTTTGTTCAGACTTCCTTATTGGTGGTTTAGCTCTTCATGCATATGAGGCTATTGAAAATATGCCTTGGGTGTGTATGTTAGTCGATTTCAAGTGACAACTTTGCTTTTGAACACTTTTGCAGCAGATTTGCCCAGTGCAGTATGCTTGATTTCTTGACTGCTGCTTCTGTAGGTGCTGGTTGTAGATCCAGGTACAGTGAAGTCCGTGACAGTGTCAGTGTTTTCTCCATTTGTTACTGTCATCATGTCATTTATTGGTCTAGTCGTGAGGATTTTTGTTTTATTTATCCTGAGGTGTAATCTATACTGAAGGCTGTAGTCTCTGTGCTTCAACAGGATAAAGTGCTTCAAGCAGGCTTATGTTGTCTGCATATCACTGGTTGTTAGTGAGTCTTCCAACTTGTAGTATTTAAAAAAAAACAAAAACCCAACTTGTAGTATTTAAAAAACAAAAACAAAAACAAAAACCTGATGTCATTGAGTTAATTGCAACTCATAGACACCCTGTCCACTACCACCACCTACTGTTGCTGAGTCATTTCCAGCTCATAGCGACCCTATAGGACAGTAGAACTGCTCCATAGAGTTTCCACCAAGTGCTTGATGGCTCTGAGTTGTGACTTTTTTGGTTAGCAGATGTAGCACTTAACCACCATGCCACCAGGGTTTCCTCCAGACACCCTATACCCACTGCTGTCAAGTCAGGTCTGATTCATAGCAACCCTATAGATCAGAGTAAAACTGCCTCATAGAGTTTCCAAGGAGTGCCTGGTGAGTTTGATCTGCTGCACTTTTGGTTTGCAGCTATAGCACTTAACCACTATACCACCAGGGTTTCCGTTTAGTGTTCATCAATTCAGTGTCTGGAAAAGTGCTCATTTTCTGTTGGAACTGATTTCCTAGGGTGCTCATTTCTCAGTGAAAGCCTGTTTCATTGTTGAATAACTGTTGGATTCTGTATGTTAGAGTAACACCTCTCTGTTCTTGTGTAATACTTACTTCGTTTTATGGAACAAGATAAACTTAGGCTACATTAGCATGCTTCCAGTATTTAAAGAGAGCGGTTATGGGTCATCTATGGACTGTACTCAATTCTAAAATTGAGAGAATTTTTACTTAGTAGGTTTGCTAGCTCCTAATTTTCATTTGGGAGGTAGACAGCTCTCTAAAGTGGGAACTGATGTTTCTCGGTGAAAAGTGGGGAATGGAGAGATGAGGAACTTGAAATAATACCTAGAAAGACCACTGAAGAGTATGGGAAATTGAGCGGAAAAGAAATCTATCCTTTGTATCTGCAGATTCTTTTGGTACTCTAGAAGTGATTTGTTTGGCTTAGAAACATGATTTAAAGTATAGTTAGGTGCTCTTACTCCTTTAGTCATTGTATACTTTATTTGTAAGTATTCTGGCCCAGTTTAGAGCTAGTCTCTTTAATTGAGGACAAGAGGCGTGTAGCTTCCTGGATAGTCGTGTCAGTTTTTCTTGTTGTCGCCACCCAATGTATCCTACTGTGACTATTGACAACTATCAATTGGAACAGTTTTTGATTTTTGGAGTGTCCGACCTACCTTGCTATTTCTGTTTTAGTTGCATAATTAAATGTTTTATCACTTACGGAATTTGTTGATGTAACAGTACGGAAGGAAGAGGCTCATAAGATAACTTTTTTGATACCCATCTCAGTACTGCACATTTCAGTAAAGTAACTTAGCCAGTAAGACCTATATGTACTGTAATTCTGCCGCATAATAATATTTTGGAAGGAAACGAGGAAAACTGCAGCATTAAAGTCAGAAATGAATTGTAGCGGTGGCAAGAATCTAGAGTGGCATTCTTAGGGTGGAAAGTGTAGAGCTGCGAATAATTTTTTTGGAATTTGTGACCTTAGGCAGGTTATTCAACTTCTGTTTCCTCATGGGTAAAAAGTGATTCATAATAGTACCTTTCTGATAGTGTAGTGGTTAAGTGCTATGTCTGCTAACCAGAAGGTCACCACTTTGAATCCAACAGGCAGTCCTTGGAAGCTCAGTTCTGCCCAGTCCCATATGGTTGCTGTGAGTCAGAATTGACTCGATGGCAGTGGTGTTGGATAGGGCTAGTTGTCTGATCAGTTTGGATTTGAATGCCACATAGTGAATGTTACCACTCACCAGCAACAAAGACATAGGAGATGGAGTTCCAAGAGTAGTACTGGGTGATGTGTGTTGGGGTAATTTCTTTCTCAGTGCTGTGCAACTAGGTATAGGAGCCCTGACGAGGCATTAATTCAATACTTGACTGCTAACTGAAACGACAGCGATTCCAACTCATTGATGGCTCTGTGGGAGAAAAGACGTGGCCATCTGGTTTCTTAAAGGTCACAGACTAGGAAACCCTGTGGGGCAGTCCTCTGTCCTGTATAGTCACTTGAATGTCTACTCACTAGTTCCCCTTCAGAGACTCTTGGTTATTTTGGAAATGGCCTGATTTTCATCTTGCTCATGAATGGTGCTGTAAGTGAACTTGTAATATACCGTAGGAGTTGAAAAAGGAACCTTACCTTGAATTTCAGGTTAGTAGAAACGAGCCCTAGTGGCTCAGTGGTTAAACTACTTGGCTGCTAGCCAAAAGGTTGGCAGTTTGAACCCACTAGTGGGGAGAAAGATGTAGCAGTCTACTTCCATAAAGATGTGCAAGCTTAGAAATCCTGTAGGACAATTGTACTTGGTCCTGTAAGGTCGCCATGAGTTACAGTTGACTTCACGGCAGTGGTTTTAGTTTTGGTTATATGTGTTATTTTAAGGAGGAACTGCTGTGTGATAGACAGTTAAGAACAAAGCTGTTTGTCTGGATCCCTTTTCTCACATCTGTTTTTGTTGAAATTAATGTTAGATCAGTCCGTGTGGCAAGCAACTCCTTTTAAATATGTTGACTTCGTTCACCCTGCAGATTTTTTCTGCAGGTAGATAATTTTCTACTTGTTGTTCTTAATTTAAGGAACTCGGGTAATACAGTAGTAAGTACTCCAGTGCTAACCAGTGATTTGAACTCAACAGTTGCTCTGCTGGAGAAACATGTGGCAGCCTACTTCTGTAAAGAGAATTACAGTCTTAGAAATCCTATGGAGCACTTTTACTCTGTCCTATAAGGTGGTGTAGTGGTTAAATGCTACACCTGCTAACTAAAAGGTTGGTAGTTCAGATCTGAGAGGTGCTCCTTGGAAACTGTATGGAGCAGTTCTGCTCTGCCCTAGAGGATCACTGTGAATCAGAATGGACTCGATGGCACCGGGGTTTTTGTTTTGATAGGATTGCTATGAGTTCGAATTAATTTGATGGCAACAGATTTGAATAGAATGTGACAGTGGGGCTAAAGTCACTTACGATAACTCCATTTATTTCAGTAGATTACTTTCTGGAGGAGGGATTAGTCTCTGGACAAACTCATACTTGGTAAAGTAGAGGGGTCAGTGAAATAGAGTGACACTTGAGATGGATTGACACAGTGGCTACAACAGTGGGCTCAAGTATAACAATGATTGTGAGGATAGCACAGGATCAAGTAGTGTTTTGTTCTGTTGTACATAGGATCGCTGTGAGTCAGAGCCAACTTGACGGCACCTGGCAACATTTTCAGAGATTGAGACCATATCGTTTTCCATATGAGTTCGGATTGCAAGCTATAGCAGGTTACTTTCATTTTGGAAAGTAGAAAATTAGATCAGTTTATTGTCCTAAGAGGCTTTCTGGTTCTAGTGCAAATTTTGACATTCCTTGAATTTAATGGTGAAATACTCTAAACTTTGGGGACTTCAGTGCAAGATTTAACAAAGAATTAATGAATGGGAGATGGGAACCTTTCCCTCCTAGGATATAACTGCTGCTTTCCTAACTGAGCACCCAGAGTGTGTTCAGGTCATAAAAGTTTACTTATGCACAAAGTTACTGGTTAAATAGACTGCAAAACTGTCCAGAAACCAAACTCCCATTCAGCAAATTGTCTTGAGTTATTTAAAGCTGAACCTGTAGACAGTCTAAGTTGAAGCTGCCATTTAATAGTTGGGAAGTTGATGGTGTAGTGATTTCAAGAACTGCAGATGCTAACCAGAAGGTCAGCAGCTCTGATCCACCAGGTGCTCCTTTAAAACTGCGGGGTAGTTCTGCTCTGTCCTGTAGGGTCGTTATAAGTTGGAATCACTTTGATGGCAGCAGGTATGTGATAGTTTTAAGGCCGTAAATTTTGTATCAGATTTTTGACACAGAATAATTTCTTGTTTCCAAGTTCTGCTCATGAGGGAATTAGAATGTATTTGATCTGATGATTGTCTTTTAAGTTTTCAGCATTATCAGAATCACCTAGAATGGTTGTTAAAGCACAGAAACTCACCCTTAGAGTTTCTGATACAGTAGGTCTGGATTCAGGCTGGGAATTTACATTTCTAACAACTTCCCACCTGATGCTGATGCTAGCTACTTGGTGTGGGGGCCATGCTTTTGAGAACCACTCTGTAGGGTTGCTATGAGTCAGAATCTACGTCTGATGGCTGTGGATAACCTAGACTAAGAAAGGGTCTCTACTCAGATTTCACAGGGTCCAGGCAGTGTTTTGTGTCATTGTGTCTGTGGTTGCCATGAATCCTGGGTTCAGGTAGGGCACACAATGGGCTTAGTTTCTGCCGCATGATGCTTGAGTCCTCGGTGAGCTCACTCACTAAGCTCTTTCCATGTATCTTGGCTTTTTCATATAATTTGATTTCCTCACAGAATGGCAGCTTCAGGGTAACCGGACTTAACATGGTGGCTGTGAAGTCTCAATTCTAGTGTTTCAGTGGGAAACAAGGCAGAGATGCATTGTTTTCATGACTGCCTTGGAAATCACAACAGCATCATTTCCACTGTACTCTATAGGTTGACGTAATCATAAGCCCACTCAAATACAAGGGGAAAGAAATTGGGCTAGTTCTTAATGAAGGAACGCCTAGGTTAGGTTGTAGAAGACTGGAACCATAGATGTTACAGTCATGTTTGGAAAATGTAATCTGCTATAGATCTCTGTTGGATAAGCACTAACTTCACTATTGTGTGAGAAAACTAGAGCAAGTTTTCTATTGTAAGACAGTGTTTGTAACTCACGGGTTATTATAGGTGAAAGACTTGATAATATCGTGAAATCTGGAATTCTGATTTTTTTATACAAGCTTCTGTGTATTCATTGCAAAATATTTACTCATACAAACAAAATGAAGATATTTACGCATAGAAACAAAAGGAAAAAAAGATCCACCATAATTTTGCTGATCTTAGCATTTCAAAAAAAATCTGCGGGTTTACACTTATGTACTTCCAGACATGTTTTCAGGAATTTGATGTAACATCCATTTAAGCTGGCTTATATGGCTGTATAGGTTTTCAAGACATTAAATAACTTTAAGATAGGCATATAAAACTACTCCAAGGAGGATATATAGTATGCTTATAGTGTGCCATCAAATCAATACTGACTCTGGGCAAACTCTGTATAGGACAAAATAGAACCTGCCCCGTAGGGTTTCCTCTGCTATGATCTTAATGGAAACAGGTGTGTTTTTCCTCTTACAGAGCTATTTGTGGGTTTGAACCATTGGCCTTTTAATTTAGTATCTGAGCACTTAACCATTGTGCTACTAGAGCTGTAGCATATGCTTAATTGTATATTAATTTCTAGACAGCAATTTTTTGAGAAAAATGAAATACAGTAAATGCTAGGTATCAGCTGTAGTAGGTTTTCTTTGCCACCTAAGACTTTTAATGGCAGTAGCACTGAATTTTAGACTCTCCCTTCTGTTGGCTCTGTGGTTGTAACAGTGGTTGAAGTACTCAGCTGGTGACTGAAAGATCAGCAGTTCAGATGCACCTGTGGCTCAGTGGAGGAAAGGTGTGACAGTCAGCTGCCATGCAGAGTACAGCTTTGGAAACTTGATGGCACAGTTCTGCTCTGGCCTGTGGCTTGTAGGGTCGCTGCGAGTAGGAGTCCACAATGGTAGTGGGATTTCCTCTTTTTTATATATTTTTCTAAGATCAGTAAATAAAGGAATTCTAATTATAATACTATTTTGGAGTCTTCTAAGTTGTGAATTAAAGGCAAATCTTACCAGTTGTATTTTAGTTATTAAGTAAAATAAAATATACCCTCTTTTAAAAGTGAATGAACTGTATTTGTTTCTCTTCAAAATGTTCTGAGATCATTGAGCAGATCTTTTGTACCTAGATTAGGCCTGCCAAATAAATATAAAAAAACTCAAATTTTTTTCAAGGATCAGATTGGAACTCCATACCTGTTCAACTAGAGGCTTATTGATTGTGTGAAATAGTTGACTTAAGACTAAAGTTGAATGCTGTAACTAGTTTAATCGTTATCTTGGCTTTATTTTACCTTCAGTATTAATAAGAAATTGTTATAGGCTTTTCAGTTTAGGGTAGAATGGACATGTAAGCAGAAAATGGATGACTTGACCTTGAACTACTGATTAGCATGGCTTTTCATTCTGTTTCTGTGACTCTACACACCGTTTTTATCAGAACGCTAATTTCATGAATTTGATTATTGGCAAAGGTGAGGAAGTATATATGTTTGTAGTTTATTTGGCCTTGCTTTAATTTAAAAAAAAAAAGAAAGAGAGAAAGAAATTTTCCCCTTAATTTAGCTTTCTACTTATTCTCTCTTCCCTGACTTCTTAGCTCTTGAGTATGTTGTGTTACCTGAATATCTTGCCTTTTAGGTCTTAGCTAATGATAGCTTGGGAAACCTCTTTATCTTAAGGGAAAAAAAATGACCTTAAACCAGAGGGTACTTGTACATTTCCACTCCCTAAATATTCAACTCTATTTGTAAAAAATAAAGCAAAACCTGCCTAGTGTAATGCCCATAGGGGAGATGGTAACACAATAATATCTCATGTCATTCAAGAGTAATTATGAGAAGGCGCATTAAAGACTGTATGGTTGCTGTTTTTATTAAGGAAAAAAAATTTATACCACTTATTCACATGAATTCTTGTGGGGTGGGTGATATTGTAGAAACTTGTGCATAAGTAGTGTTGTTTCAGTTTGCTCATCTTCGATGATGGTTTCCCCTTTTATGCATGCTTTTTTCATTTTAAATATCTTACTGTGCTGTAAGTAAAACTTTACAATCAAAATCACGTTGCCGTATAATGTGCCCACACTACTACTGTGCAACTCTTAACAAGCACACACACAGCCTGCACCTCCCTTCACCCCTATACTTCGTATGTTCGTTGAAGCAACTCCTGTCTCCCCCAGCGTCTTATCTTGCCTCTAGACAAGAGCTGTTGAGACAGCCTCCTGAATATATTTAAGCCAGGAAGTATGTTCTTTGTCAGCATCACTCTGTGCTACATTCTGGTCCAATCTTTGAAGAGTTGGCTTTTGTACTGGTTTCAGCTCTGGGCTATCAGAGTCTGGAGGCCATGTCCTCAGGGGACCCTCCAGTCTGACAGAGTGTCAGGTCTGGTCTTTTACTACACTTCTAGTTCTGCACATCGATTATCTCCTACATCATGCACCCTTTCCTTGATGTTAACAGATGAAGGTGATTTCTTTATCTAGTTGTGTGTTATAAAATTCAGCACTTTGCAAATACCTGATGATGTTCATGTTCATTTCTTTGGGGAATAAGCGGGATCCCAACCAGGATATGGCCCCCTAACTTATGTATGTTGACACCATGCGGTGCACCCATCTAATGCATGCCTTTTTCAGAAACCTAAATAAACAAAATTGTGTCATTAGTTTACAATATTCGGTATCATTTAGCATGTTTGGAGTATTAAAATTAATTTCCTAGCTCACAATTAATCTTAATTGGGATATTTTAAGGTGCTGATTGACTGGAGTGTATCTAAAAAGTGTATTTGAGGAAAGACTTGAGACAGACTGAGGATTGTCTGAGTTTTGCTGTATTGGCATGGTTAAATGAATGTATACCATGAATGTCAATTACATTATTTTTTTCTTTCAAAATAGGGCAAGCTTGATGATTACCAGGAAAGAATGAACAAAGGAGAAAGGCTTAATCAAGATCAGTTGGTAAACATGCTCTATTTTATTAGAGATTTTATACTGACTAGTTTAAATAAGAATGTTAATTTTGTGGTAGTGTTTACATTAAATTGGATTCTTTATTACTTTAGGATGCTGTTTCTAAGTACCAGGAAGTCACAAATAACTTGGAATTTGCAAAAGAATTGCAGAGGAGTTTCATGGCATTAAGTCAAGATGTAAGTAAAAGATGTTGTATGTGTTTACACAATATTAAAAATTAGGGGACAGTTTTGTTTTCTTTGGGTTTTAGTCTTTACATTACTATTGATAAGCCCTCCGGATGTCAGTTAAATTATCTGCAAAGTGAAAGTTGGAATCAGTTATATCTGAGGTGCTTTCCAGTTCTGTAAAGCTTAATGTACATCTGAAAGGTGTCTTTTAAAAGGACAGACTTTCAGATATGACACATGTCTAATAGTTACTTGGAAATTTCATTGCTTTAAAAATCGTGCAAATATATGTAAGTTGGTAGGCATGTTTTTTTTGTCTATTTTGTGCCAAATGACTTTCTTAGAGTTCCAGTAACAGAAAGTAAAAGAGCGTATAACTGATGACCACTGTCTCCATTAGGAATTTAAGGAATGTGGCAGACTGATATATTGCACTTCATTTTTTTAAATTTTTATTTAACATGACTGAGTGAAAATATACATTCACCTATAAATTTACATGCCCACCTATATGCACCTTCCACTGCTCTCCCTGTCCGGTGACTGCACACTATTCCTCTCTGCTCCGTACCTGTCTCATCCTCCCAACGGGCTCCTTTCCCCTCCTCTCCATCCACTCCCCTTCCTCTAGCCAGAGGTCAGCAAGATGATATCCTATAGATGTATAGAACCATAAAGTGCTTCCAATATATGGTCACTCTGCATTGCCAGGTCCAATCCATTCCTGTCCAAAGAGTGGACCTTTGTTATAATTTATGGGAAAGGGCAGCATCAGGGCTGGGGGCCTTGCTCTCAGAGGAACCCCAAAACCGCTGGACCATCAATTGAGGTCTTTTAGTGGAGATCTCGTGATGCACCCCTTTTATTCTTGTGTTGCCAGTGAGACTCCTCTCTGTGAGCTCCATCATGGCTATCACTGGTGGTGGCTGGGCACCATCTGGTTTTTCCGGTCCCAAGTCGATGTAGGCACCCACTCTTGTGGGTCTCTCTGTCTTCTCGGTTGTCTTTACCGCATGTCATTTTGGTCCTCGGTGAGCATTCATTCCTGCTGAGTTGGGACCATTTGCTGTGTCCTTGGATGGCAGCCTGGCAGCTTTTAAGACCCCAGACGCCACTCACCAATGTGGGGTGCAGAGAGTATTGCACTTTATTAATGCTTGATAAAGTGGTGGATATTTCCCAAACACTTGTGATGTGCAAATGCCCTTGAGAATAGTAAGAAAATTAAAAAACATGTGAAATAACTTGTTGAACGTTGAGTCTGGAAAATTAATAGCCTTCTGAATGTTGTTAGATGTAGTTGAGTTGATAACGAGATGACCACGTGTGACAGAACTGCCCTGTAGGGTTTCCTAGACTGTGATCTTTATAGGGGCAGACTGTCAATTCTCCGATAGAACTGGGTACTTTTCAAACCTCCTTTTGGTTGGCAGAGTGCTTAACCATTACACCAGCAATGTTCAAGTGGCTCTTAAAGGTGGAGACAGGCTAACATTGAAAGACAGAGTTGCCTCTGATTTGGTGAAATGAATAATCAGAAATTTATTAAATGATGAGAAACAGTTCAATACAGGAATTAAACACTGGGACCTTGAAATGGGACTGCTTAGATTTAAATTCTGATTCTGCCACTTTTACTTAGTAGGAAGTTAAATGACTTGGAATGAATTTCTTAGTTTTCTAATCTTTAAGGTGGTGATAATAATAGTACCTCCATCATAAGTTTGTGCTTAGAGAACAGTTTTGATGTATAACTGATATATACCAAGTGCCTCAAATTACCATTACTATATTTGATTAAAAATGGGAAAATTGAATGATTTGCCTGAAAATGGAGAAAAAGGAAACTTAGTTTACACCCAGGTTAAGGATTTTTCCACTTAGATCTGGGCCAGAGTCTTAGGCTTGATGAAACTTGCACAGTTTCTTTCTTTTTTTAAAATGTAGGTCATAGGAAGCAAGATTTCTGTACAATTTAATATAGCAGCTAATTCTGATGCTGCTGTCACTGGAGATTAAATTATTGTACACCTTTTGCTTCTGTCTGATACTGTTTTCAACAGCTTTTCTCTGGATCTTTAAATTCACTGGCAGGTTTTTTGTGGTTTTTTTTAATGTAACTTTTTTTTTTTACATTGACAAGCTTTTTCAACGTAACTCCAGTTTGCCTTTGTAGCCTTCATCTTCTTCCCTGCTGGAACTGTTCCTGTCATCTCCAGTGACTTTATTATTTGCTTCAAATTTCCTGCCTTCTTTCACATTTCTGCCTTTCTGTAATGTTTAGGTTTTCTGCTTCTAGCTATATACAAGGAAAGCTCTTCGTACCCTTAAGTTAGAACCCTTAAGCCCCTCCCCTCCAAGATTGAAAACTTATCCATTGTAGTATGTCAAATTTTTTTGAAGCACTTTTTGACTATCCTGGCTTAGAGTGATTTCATTTTTCTGTTCATATGTATTACTGACCAGACATCTATTAAGATGTAACCTACTCACCTTTCTGCCACCATTATAGATTCTGCTTGTTAATAAGCCTTTATCATTTTCCTAAATCTAAGTCTCACTTTGGTTTCTCTCTTTGGTATAAAACATTCGTATGTCTTTATCTTTGATTTTTCTGTCTCACTTCATCTTAGTGAGGGCCAGAGAAGGTGGATAGGAAGACACTTCTTGGCAGTTGAAAAGTCTGACTTTGTCCCCACACTGATACTAGACTTGAGAAAGCGGGAGAAATATTTTAAATTTGGGTAATGTGTTCTGCCTTACTGACCAGACATCTATTACGATGTAACCTACTCACCTTTCTGCCACCATTATAGATTCTGCTTGTTAATAAGCCTTTATCATTTTCCTGTCATTTTTAGCTTTCCTGTGTGTTTTATTGCCACTGCCTTTTTCTAGGCCAGCATTCACTCTCATTTAAAAAAATGTAGTTTCAGTAGCTACCTTGAGTATGTTGAAATACTTCTACAATAGCAGCTGTGAATTGTTTGGAGCCAGAGAGCAGTTAGGGGTTTTATTATCTTGAGAGCCTGGACTGAGTACTTAAGTTAAAACTTGGAGTCATTTTGCATGGAAGAAGATAACTACAGGTAAGATGTGGTTGTGTTTCTTTTTTTTTTTAATCTAGCATTTAGAGAATAATTTTTCTGGTTTATAATTTTGGACTGTTATGCAAATTTTCAAACGTAGATCACGAAGCTAGAGAAAAGAATATAAATGAACTCCATGTACTGTACCTAGTTCTCTCATGACCAGTCATGGCACCTATACCTGTGTCCACCCCCTTGGACCCTATGACTGCTGGATTATTTTGAAGCCAGACCCCAAATCAAAAACATTGTCTGATCTGTGTAACATTTCTGTAGTATAATACTTTCGAGGGAAAGGTGTGTTCCAAATTTATAACAACTACTTCTTACATCATGTTCTTAAGACTTTTTTTTTGCAAGTTGGGTATCATTTTCTTGTATGTGAAGGCCACAGCTAACTATTACTTATACTCTACCTAAAATTGAACTGCAGGAAATTTTATAAAACTCACTGCCATGTCTTACGTTTATCATCGTTTTTTAGATTCAGAAAACTTACACTCTACCTAAAATTGAACTACAGAAAATTTTACAAAACTCACTGGCATGTCTTATGTTTATCGTTGTTTTTTAGATTCAGAAAACAATAAAGAAGACTGCACGTCGGGAACAGCTTATGCGAGAAGAAGCTGAACAGAAACGTTTAAAAACTGTACTTGAGCTGCAGTATGTTTTGGACAAATTGGGAGATGATGAAGTACGAAATGACTTGAAACAAGGTTTGAATGGCGTTCCAATATTGTCTGAAGAGGAATTGTCATTGTTGGATGAATTCTATAAATTAGTGGATCCTGAACGGGACATGAGCTTGAGGTACAGAGGTATTTGATAGTAGTTATTTCTAAATACTGCCTTAAATTGGCAACTGGAAAGATGATTAATTACCTATTTGATTATTTTTATAAGATTGAATGAGCAGTATGAACACGCCTCCATTCACCTGTGGGACTTGCTGGAAGGGAAGGAAAAATCTGTATGCGGAACAACCTGTGAGTATCATTTGTACTTTGATTTTGTACCTAAGAATCAGAAGATAGTTTTTCTGTTTAAAAGTAGTGTTAATTGAAGAAAATGTGCAAGTGTGTTAAGTTCATGTACTGCTTACATCTTGGTAGTTTTTCTGTTTAAAAGTAGTGTTAATTGAAGAAAATGTGCAAGTGTGTTAAGTTCATGTACTGCTTACATCTTGGTATATTTCCTTTTAGTATCTGTTCCCCATCTATCTGTATATTGTATGTAAATCAAAACAACAACCAACCAGAAATTTGTGAGAGTGTTCACTTGGATTTATGTACAGTAAAACTTGAGAAAGCCAAGACTTGTAAAGCGGAAACCTGTCCCAGAAAGAAAATGCAGATATTTTCCAATATTAGAGAGTGATAGGAAAGTGGAAAGTTTTTGAGAAAGAAAAAAGATCTTAGTCATGAGCTTCTGAAGGTGAGGGAAGGGAAACATGAAATGGCTACATTCACACAGCCACATTCAGAGAGTTATTTGTTAATAGTTTATTGTTAATAGGATTAACAGTACTTGGATACATTCCCTGAAATTATATTTTCCTGTATATTGTCCTTTCAGGGAGTAGCCATGCTATCCAACTATTATGCCCACCAGGAAATTAATGAATGTATACACATGTGCTCCGACACACTTATACACTACACCTGTCCATCCACCTTTGTTGTATTTCAGTGTTGCATGTTCTGAGAAGTTTTCTTTACTGTTTAACTATTTTTAAAATCTGTTCACTTCTCACTCTCCTGCTATTCTGCCTTTTTGTTGTTAATGAAGTCTCCTAACTGAATATACTTTGCTGCCTTCTTTACATTCCATTTATGACTGTACATTACATTCTGGATTGAAAGAATTGTCCTTAATTCTAGGGCCTTTTGTGGTCCTATCCTTGCCAGTTGCTCCAGTCTCATCTTGCCCTGCGCTTTGTCCTCAAGCACAGTGACACACTTGGATTGTCTTTTGTTGGATTCCTTTCTTTGATCAGGCTTTTGGTAGATGTTGTTGCCTGTACCTTGAAGTGTTTCTTTTGCTCTGCTACTCATCTTCAGGATTGTAGCTTTTGCAGAACTCTGCCTAGGAAAGCCTGCTCACTGTCTGCTTAACTAGGCACAATCCACTGTAGCTCTCTCCAGTGATTTTCACAGATCTAAACACTGTTTTTGTGAGTATTTTATTGATAACTCTACTAGACTTGAAGCTTAGTGCAAGGCAGGTACTGTGTGTTTTTTTTTTATATATACAAAAGCATGTTGCCTAGCATATGGTAGGTGCTGGATAAAAATACTCATCAAACGGACAAATGTTAATTGTCAGCTTCTTTGAATTAATTTGCTCAAAGCAAATCTTTGGTATAGTTTAACATGAATAAATTCTCCGTGTTTCTTATCTTTTTGTTCTTGGTATTGTTTAATCTTTTTTGTGTGTTTTATTAAACAGTTGAGGGTTTGGTTTTACTTTTTAGTCTACCACAATGTTTTGTAGAATGCTATCCAGCCAGGTGTCCTAACAGTATAATGTATACTTTTTTTGGTTAGATAAAGCTCTAAAGGAAATAGTGGAGCGTGTTTTTCAGTCAAACTACTTTGACAGTACCCACAACCATCAAAATGGATTATGTGAGGAAGAGGAGGCGGCTTCAGCACCTACAGTTGAAGACCAGGTAGTGGAAGCTGGTGAGTCCTTACGTGGATGTGGGCTTTAGTTTTAGAGCCTGATTGTATTCTCTCTGTCACAAGTTTAAGCTGTAGATTAACTTAGTGATTACACACATACACTGCGGTTTGTAAAGAAACTGTAAGCATGATAAAATACTAAGATGAAACACACAAAGATTAATTCTCAGGTATTTGGTAACAGTCTGAGTTGGAATTGACATGAGAGCAGTGGGTTTGGTTTTATTTGGATCACTTGTTGAGGTATTTAGTATCAGTCATTTATCTTTTTGGTCTTGATCACAGTTATAAACTCCTGTTTCTTGCTGCTAAATTGCTGGTCTTGAGTATGCATCAAGGCAAATTGTTGTAAGGCTTTTCAGGTGGATTTGTGACTGACAGTGCCCTCGTTACTGCTGATTTCTGTGCTAGTGTATGAGGTGAATAGTGACGTTTGTTTTTTTAAAAAAATCATTGGAAGATCCTCAGTAGAAAGGGGTCTTAACATGTAGTGGCACCAACATAAAGGTAAAACATTTCCTGACAACTTTTTGGTAACTTAAGTTGATGAGTAAAATTCTTACGTGCAGTGGGAGTGTTGCTGCAACGTAAATTTAATGGTGATATAAATGTATGGATTTAGAGTTAGACTGCCTGAATTCAAATCTTGGCATTGTTACATCCTAGCTTTATACCTTTGGGTTTTCTGTGCCTGGGCTAGAACCTCTCTTACGAGATTTTTCAGAGTAAATCACGAAGTATTACGTGAAGTGTTTGTAAGCACTTTATAAGGGTTAGCTAATAGATTATAACTAGGAGGAAAGGTCGTATGTTTGTGCAACTTTGATTTGCATTTTACCTGATTCACAATACCTGCTGTTGGAACCAAAGTAATTTATTCTGGAGTAAATGATAAAAGAAGTCTGTTTCTAAATATGTTACTGTAAGAGTGGTGAAATGTAGACATTTGCTGTTAACTGTAACTTTCTAAATAAATTCAGTCTCTGATGATACCATAAGCATTTGAGGTTTAAGTTGAATTTGCCAACATTGAGAAGATTTTTTGTGTTTTTATGTCTTAGAATCTGAGCCAGTGGAAGAATACACTGAACAAAGTGAAGTTGAATCAACAGAGGTATGATTTTTATGGAATGCTAGTTTTCTCTTTCTGTCTTTCATACAGAGGTCTCAAACATTTACTTTGCTTTACAGTATGTAAATAGACAATTTATGGCAGAAACACAGTTCACCAGTGGTGAAAAGGAGCAGGTAGACGAATGGACAGTGGAAACAGTTGAGGTAAGAATAAGAATGTTCTAGTTCTTTGTGTTACAGAGTTGTTTATTTTTAGTGATTTTGGTCTCCTGAGAACGAGTTAAGACTGTTGGTCTGCTTTGCATTACTAATGCTGTGTATATTTAAAAGGTGATTTATTTATTGCTGTGAATCTTTAATAGAATCACTTTTTTGCTAATTAGATTACAGACATTATTTTGTGCAGAGTTATCTGTGGGTTAATCTCTCTAATAAAGTATACAGTTTGTTACTTACGTTAGGTTTCTCTAAGAATTCTGGTATCCCATGTGGGTAGCCTTCAGAAAGACTTACTGAAGTAGGTGGCTACAGGAGATGTGTGGGGTGTCATCTTGTATTCTTCCTTCACCCTTAGGCTGTTTCGTGTATTTTGTTTTTATGTCTTTACTGATGTTACCCCTTTTCAGGTGTCTTTATAATTTCTCTTCTCTGATTTTCATTTAACTGATTTGCTGTTGGTAAGTGCCAAAGAGTCAGTCCGTAGCAACCCTGTGTGACGTGTAGATTTGCCCCACAGGATTTTTTGCACTATGATTTTTATGGGAACAGTTGCCCAGGTCTTCTTTCCCATGGAGTGGCTGATGTGTTTGAACACCGGCTTTTCAGCTTATCTGTTACATCACCAGCACTCCTTAGTAACTGATTGCTGCCATTTAGTTATAGGGATATTTTAATTTTGCAGCTTGTGTGTGCTTTGAGCACTCCTCCACTGTGTCCTCTTATTTTAGGTGGTAAATTCACTCCAGCAGCAAACACAGACTGCATCTCCTTCAGTACCAGAGCCCCACTCTTTGACTCCAGTGGCTCAGGCAGACCCCCTTGTGAGAAGGCAGCGAGTACAGGACCTCATGGCACAAATGCAGGGGCCCTATAATTTCATACAGGTAGGCACACCTGAGTCAGAGATTCCAACAAGAGGTGTAAGAGGTTACGCTTGACTTGGCTTCATTGTATCCCAACTGAATTTGCAGGATTCAATGTTGGATTTTGAAAATCAGACACTTGATCCTGCCATTGTATCTGCACAACCCATGAATCCTACCCCAAACTTGGACATGCCCCAGCTGGTTTGTCCTCCAGGTTAGTGATAGTACATTGTTATAAGACTGATTAATAAAGTACATTAGGGCCCATGCTTTCAGGTACTATCAAGTTTGTGAAAATTGTCTTTTCCTTCCTTTAATGCTTGCTTAATTTGTGGATCTTGTATCTTTTAATAAGAAATGCTGTTTTGTTTTCTGTAATTGAAATTTTAACTATATTTTTATGGTTTTTATTTTTATGACTATTGGAATGTAGACATACAGATAAGTTCACGCAAGTGTACATATAGCTCAGTGAATTTTTACAGACTGAACACACGAACACCTAGATCAAGAAGTGTAACACCACCAGTACTAGAGGCCCACCTTGTATTCCCTTGAACCTAAGTTAAATGTAATAACAGAATGGATAAGGGAATGCTAAAGAGGAAAAAGGAGGAGACCAGAAGACAGTTGGAGTCACAGATGCATGTTGGTCTTAAACACCATTGTTTCACATAGCAGCACTAGAGTGGATGCCTTGCGTCGGTTAAGTGGCCGTTCTCTGGGAGCGCTAGTAGTTTGGACTCTTAGATTTTTTACTAGAACGTGTCGACTGGTGGCATAGTGGTTAAGTGCTGTGGCTACTAACCAAGAGGTCAGCAGTTTGAATCCACCAGATGTTCCTTAGAAACTAGGGGTCAGTTCTACTCTGTCCTATAGGCTTTTGCTCTAAGTCGAAATCACCTTGATGGTGGTGGGTTTGGTTTGGGATTGTCAACATTAATGGCACAGAAGTAGAACTATAAAGTAACATGTTTAATGTTGCATAGTTAGGATTCATTTAGAGTAAAAGGGTACTTATACCTCTGTCTTACCTCAACTAAGAGTTAAAAAGCCATCAAAGTTAGGCTTTCTGAATAGGATTCTAGAAAATCAGTAGTGTTCATTTTCTGAGCTGGTAAGTTGTGCCAGTCAACACATACAGTATTGGACATGTCCTGTAAGACGATTTAGATGATTTAGCTCATGCTGAGTTGATTTAGGTTCTCCAGCAAAAACAGGTAATTTCTAAAAGAATAACCCCCCTGTATTTTCTGTTATTTAATTGGGGGCCATTGAGCGTGATGGGAGCTGTAAATAGTAAGACACACACTGAATTGGATGTAGGCCTTTTTGAAGGTATATTGTATAAAATAGTAACTGGCTACTAACAGTAATCTTGAGTAATTCTACTTCGCTTTCTGCCTCAAGTTTTTTTCTTACATATAATATGGGCACTGATTTTTGTTAGGCTCTGTATCTCTTTGTTAGTACCCAGTCACATTTTACTTTACCGCTTTGCAAAATATAAAATAAAAAATTGTGAGCTGACTAGTAACTGTTCCTCAGTAAACCAATACCAACTTCAAAGCCCAAATCTCAACATTTCCCAGTTTATTTTTATGATTGCTAAAATACTATTTTCTGATTCTTGGATTAATGCCAGCTTTGTTGGGATGAAATGTATCTCATTGTGGTATTGATGAGGCTTTCTCTAATGGCTGATGATTGTGCACGTTTCCTCACGTATTTGTTTACCTCCTGAATATCTTCTTGTGACTAATTGCCTGTTTATATTCTTTGCCCATTTTTTAATTGGTTTATTTGTCTTTTTCTTGTTAAGGTTTTGCAGTATCTTGTAGATTTCAGAGATTAGATACTGATTTGATTTGTTGTATCCAAAATATTTTTCCCGGTCTGTAGGTTGAATTTTTATTCTTTTGGTGAAATCTTTGGATTAGTATTAGTGTTTGCATTTTAGGAGTTTCTAGTTACCTATTTCCTAGTGTTTGTGTATTGTTAACAATGTTATGTGTCTGTTTATTGATTGCCAAAGTGTTTATGGCTATAGAAATCAGTTTTAGAATCCAACTAAAAGATATTTAGATGTAAGATTGACACTGTTAAGTGTTTTTTGTCAATTTTATAGTTCACTCTGAATCTAGACTTGCTCAGCCTAATCAAGTTCCTGTACAACCAGAAGCTACACAGGTAAGAATTTTCTAGGTTTGTTTTTAAATAGTTCTTGGATCTCTTTCTCAATCTATGAAAGTCAAATACAAGTTTGATTGGTTGTCTAAGGCTTCTGTTTGTCATGGAGAGCTTTCAGCTTTTCATCTCCACATTCAAATTTTAGAAGCAGTTGTAAAGACTTTTAACTTTGAACTTTAAGATACATGTGTTGTGTAGTTGTTTGGTTTCCTGTTCTCGCAGTTTTCATGGTTAACAATATCTGTTTCTTAGCCTTATGTATGTTGGAGTTGGTCTGTTTATTTTTTTCTAATTAATATTTTGGTGAAAATAATACACAGCAAAAGTCTTATTTCACAAAAAGAAACATTGATTTCTTTACTTTTGTGGAGGTTCCTTTGGTTTCATCCACAAGTGAGGGGTACACATCATCTCAGCCTTTGTACCAGCCTTCTCATGCTACAGAGCAGCGACCGCAGAAGGAGCCGATTGACCAGATTCAGGCAAGTTGCTGTTACCAAGTCCTAAAAATGGAAAGAGGTGCCTAGTCACGAATTGGGCAGAACTAAATTACCGTTAGTATAGTACCTCTTATTTATGACCTGGGTAACTATGAGTCAGGGTTGACTCATAGTTTGATTTGGAGCTTGGAATTTATGACCTAACTAGAATTTTGCTTTCATGAAATAGTTGAGTATGTGAATATACTTAGGCATGGTAGACCCGGCTGAGTGTAGTTTACCACTCAAGTGCGTCTATTCACTTTGTTTAGGCAACAATCTCTTTAAATACAGACCAGACTACAGCATCATCATCTCTTCCTGCTGCGTCTCAGCCTCAGGTATTCCAGGCTGGGACAAGCAAGCCTTTACACAGCAGTGGGATCAATGTAAATGCAGCTCCATTCCAATCCATGCAGACGGTAAGTGGATTAATTCAGCTGACATGGAGTGCGTAGCATGTATGGTGCATCATGCTAGATTTTTGAGCAGAAGGTTTTCCCTTAAATGGGTGCTTGACTCCATGTGCCTTTTGGTGAGCAGCCCATAGCACTTAAGCAACTACACCACCAAGGTTTCCACCATAACTAGAAGATGATTTAATGGAACATGGACTGGTTCTTACACCTGCCCTTTTTTTTGTTCTCTCTGTTCTGTATTTTTTAAATATATGTATAACAAAACATTTATCAGTGCAACATTTGTAATGGGTATAGTTCAGTGATACCACCTTAGGTCATCAGGTTGTCTCATGTTGCATTTCATAGCTACATCTTTCCTTCTTGCTTACTGAAGTAACAGAAAAGTAGAATTACATCCATATAATGATTACCTAGATGTAACACTCATTTTTCCATTTTTTGCTTAATTTTATTGATTTCAAAATAAACTTTAAATATTATGATACTGTAACTCCCTTTCATTGATAAGCTTCTTTAAATCACAGGCTTTCTAGAAAATAATGTGAATACTGTATGTTACAACTAATGGAATTAAAGCAAAAGTCAGTGCTCAAAAAATTTATATGAAGTACTTAAAATATAATTTTAAATATAGATAAAAATGTTCAAAGTACACAGAATAAAGTTTTGTAAGTAGTATCAGGAGGTTGCTTGCACTTTTCAAAAAGATTTCTGTGGTATGTAATAACATTTTTAATTCCATTGGTTGCTGCATTTTTGTCTTATTTTTGTTTTAGATTTTTAATTTTTTTATTACGATTGAATGAAAATGTACATTCCATGTAAATTTGCGTGCTCACCTATATGTAGCTCCCACTGCTCTCCCTGCCCTGTGACAGCACACACTTCTGTGCTCCCTATGTGTTGTAGCCTTCCGACAGTCTCCTATGCCTTCCTCTGCAACCACTCCACTTCCTCCAGTAAGAGGTCAGCAGGATGATATCCTGTAGATACACAGAACCATTAGATTTTTAATTTTATCTTCGTGGCACAACATAATCATTATACTCTCATTTGTTAAGTGCTTGTATGTGTTTTTAGCCACACTGAAGTGCATTAATAGATTCTTGTTGGAAATGTGTTTGAGATTTTTGAAATTCTCTTAATGTTTGTAGTAAAACCAGCATTGCGATGAGCATTGCCATGAGCAAAAAGTAGGCATCAGCTAATTATTGACTTTACTCACTTACAGGTGTTTAATATGAACGCCCCGGTTCCTCCTGTTAATGAACCAGAAACTTTAAAGCAGCAGAATCAGTACCAGGCCAGTTACAACCAGAGCTTTTCCAATCAGCCTCACCAAGTAGAACAAACAGAGCTGCAGCAAGAGCAGCTTCAGACAGGTAGGCAATGCATTCCAGCAGTTAGTGGCAGTGTCCAAGAATTCATTATTTTTGTTTTTAGTAGAATGTAGGAATTTTGTCACTGCTGATTCTGAGTTAAATCAAGGTTGTACTTAGTTGCGTAGGAATTATGTACATTTTTGGATGCCGCATATCCATTTTACTGTGGCCATTAAGTTTTCGTAATACTCTTGTTTCGTTGGAAACCATGATGGCATAGTGGGTAAGTGCTGTGGCTGCTAAGCAGAAGGTTGGCAGTTAAAGTCTGCGGGGCTCTCCTTGGACACTCTGGGGCAGTTGTCTCTGTAGGGTCACTTCATTATTAAATTTTCAGTGGAATTAAACGTGTTATTTGAATTATGTAAGCTTTGTTTTTAGTCACTAATTGATTCAAGCCTTGCTAGTAGGATACCTGGCAGCAATTCAGAGAACAAGGGATAAGGAGTTGACATGTTACTCATTTGCTAGTTAGTAAAACTTACAGACATCTCATGGTTGTTGTAGTTAGTTGACTTGTGTGCATCTAGGTTAGCAGGTTGGTGCTTAACCTTTGTAACAGTAGGGCTCCTTGGATGCTAGTAGAATGCTTTTAGTTGTGTCACAACCACAAATGTCTCAGGATGCTGCCCAGTATCCTCCCTTATGGGGAAAGGGGTGCAAAATTGTGTATAGCCATTCGTTTGGAAGTATAAGATTATGAGTCTTGCTTTTAGAAGTTTGCTATTGGTAAATAATTTTAGCTATCTTTACTTGATCTTTACATATAAGGTAGGAATTTTGTTAGTGTGTCATTTTCCTTACTGTTTAATTTATGTAAAGACAATTAAAGTTTGGGAACATTTTGTAAAGAGCTCAGCTGCTAACAAAAAGGCCAGCCGTTTGAATCTACTAGCTTCTCCTTGGAAACCCCATGGGGCAGTTCAGGTGTGTTCCATAGGGTTGCTTCGAGTTGGCATTGACTCAAGGGCAGCAGGTTTGTTTTTTTTTTTTTTAAAGTTACGTGTATAAAACACTGTTTAATCAGAAAGAGTTTGGAAGAACAGGCAAGTAATAGTGAGATACACATGCATTGTTTTTTTCATTGTAGTGGTTGGCACTTACCATGGTTCCCAGGACCAACCCCACCAAGTGACTGGTAACCACCAGCAGCCTCCCCAGCAAAACACTGGATTTCCACGAAGCAGTCAGCCCTATTACAATAGCCGTGGTGTGTCTCGTGGAGGCTCCCGTGGTGCTAGAGGCTTGATGAATGGGTACCGAGGCCCTGCCAATGGATTCAGAGGTAAAAAACAAGTTTAATGACCTTTCACTATTTGACATTCTTTTCTGATTTGCAAAATAAAACTGTGTTGGGGAAAGATAATGTATATCTGCCTCAGCCTCTAATATAGCTTAAATATTTTAGTATGTTATAATAAAGGATAATATTGATAATAAGTTTGTTTATCTTTAGGGTCAAACAAATACTGCTGTGCTTTAGGGGGCTGGAATTTTTGTTGTTGTTTTTCTTCATGTGTGCATGGTCAGGTGAAAATTCATATAAAGAAATTGGTTCAGGACAGGAAATTATAGACTAGTTTGAGTAACTAGCATGACTTTAAAATTTTTCCATTCTTTCTTTGCTTAGTACTGAAAAACCATGATACTCATTTTGAAGATAAAAAATCTATTTTTTGTCCTGTTTTAGGAGGATATGATGGTTACCGCCCTTCATTCTCTAACACTCCTAACAGTGGTTATACGCAGTCTCAATTCAGTGCTCCCCGGGACTACTCTGGCTATCAGCGGGTAGGTAAAGAAGGCAGTTTAAAATAGAAATCTCACGATGTACACCAGTTAACAGGGGTAACGTTGTTATGACTGTATTTGTACCTTTATACATGATACTTTGTTGTGGAAAATAGTGGCCTTTACTTTTCTTTGCACTCCATAGATGCGCATAATAAAGTCTTAAAAAACTAATTTTTTAACAGAGAAATGTTCATGAGGATAATAGAAGTACAATTATAAAATAATTTTATGATAAACTGAAATATCTGGAAAAATAAAGAATGATTGTGTGTTCTGTAGGAGGAGAGGTAGATGGTTAAGCTTTCAGAAGAATTACATTTGCTTTTTAACACTAACTAGTTTGTCTTTTAGGATGGATATCCGCAGAATTTCAAGCGAGGCTCTGGACAGAGTGGACCACGGGGAGCCCCACGAGGTAATATTTTGTGGTGGTGATCCTAGCTCCCAAGTGGAGCTTCTGTTCTGGCCTTGGAAGAGCTGTTCATAGTCTGCATGTAGGTTCCGTGTTAGGAGTACATTTATCCTTGCTAGACTTGTTGCTAGGGATTAAATGAAATGCTCTGTTTCTAAAACTTATCTTGAACCCAAATTTTAATTTTTTGAATGACTTTCCCTGTTACTATATAAATTGTCTTGAAAACTAGAACATTTTCTCCTTGTCAGAAAAAGTGTTTTTCCAACTGGAAATTATTTTTCAGGTCCAAAAACCTGCTTAAATGTTTTTAGGAAATACTTACTGAAACATTTTTGTAAGACATTTTTGGAATGAGATTGAACATTTATATAAATTTATTATTCCTCTTTCATTTTTGAAACATGCATATTTTAGGGCCAGAATCCCTTTAATGGCCAAATACGGTGTAGTTACATTTAGAGAACCATTTAGAAGTGAAAGTACAAATTGGAATTTCATTGCCTTTTGAACTCCTACTAGTGACACAATATCAAGGCGTTTCTGACTTGTAAACAAAATCCCTAGCTTCTGACTAACTTACTGAACTCTAATTAAACATTACAGTCTTCAAGAGCTTTTTGCTTTGTTTTGTTTATCAAGGTAGGAAAACTACTTCCCATTTGGGCAGGAAGTTAATCTGCTTAACAGTTAGAGCTAGCATTTCGCAGTCTAAAGTTCTAAATGGTTCTCTGATTTGAGGGCAGTCAAATACTGAACAGAATTCCTCTAGATACTGGCCATAACTTGTATAAGATGTGTATTGAGGAGGAACTGCAGACTACTTTGATTGGAATGCTAGTGAAAATTGACAAACAAGAGGTACATTTTTAAAAAAGTTTTAATGGATCACTTGGGGATTACTGACTTGAAGTATCAAAGGATATTTGCATGTAAATGTAGGTTATGTTCTTTCCCGCCCTGTAGCATATTCTATGAAAGTTGAGTTAACTGATAGCTAAAAATCTGTTTTAACAGCATGTAAAAAGTTAGTTAATCTGTTACAAGTCATTATACAATTTTGAATGTTATGTAGTTTCTTTTTAACAGTTTAGATAAGATCTGTTTTCATTCTGGTGCTTTTTATTAATTTTGATAGTATGGTGTTACTATTGAAATGTAAGCTAGAGTGTACACTAGAATGTAAGCTCCGTGAGAGCAGGTATCTTGTCTGTCTTCACTGCTGTATCTATTCCCAACGCCTGATGACAGTGCCTGGCACATAGTAGGCACTCAATAAATACTTGTTGAATGAATGAATGAATGAGTACTGGTGGAATACTCCATTAGCTCTACTCTTCTTTCAGTAGAGAACATGAGCAGATTTACGGTAACAGCTTCCAGGACAGGGGGAACTTGAACACTGAAGAGTTGACCTCTTAAACCTAATACTGTGCTGACAGGCTGCCCACATGCTTCTTGACTTCAGATGAAAATCTGCTTGAAGGCAAAACAAATAGTACTTGAAAGAAAAACCAAATGCCATTTTTGTCTTCTAGGTCGTGGAGGGCCCCCAAGACCCAACAGAGGGATGCCGCAAATGAACACTCAGCAAGTGAATTAATCTGATTCACAGGATTATGTTTAATCGCCAAAAACACACTGGCCAGTGTACTATAATGTTACCAGAAGAGTTATTATCTATTTGTTCTCCCTTTCAGGAAACTTATTGTAAAGGGACTGTTTTCATCCCATAAAGACAGGACTACTACAATTGTCAGCTTTATATTACCTGGATATGGAAGGAAACTATTTTTACTCTGCATGTTCTGTCCTAAGCGTCATCTTGAGCCTTGCACATGATAACTCAGATTTCTTGCCCCTGCTTAGGAGTAAAACGTACACGTTACAGGGGTGATAGGATCTCCATAGTGAAGTGGCTTGGAAAAAGCAAAATCGACTTTCTTAACATTTGACAAAACCTAAAAATCAGCCCTAGTGGTGTTAAGTGGTAATTGAAAAAACTAAAGTACTTCCTGTGAAAGAAGGGTGGAAGGACTTTTCCAGTTAAATTGGAGCATTAGACATTTAGATGCATACCAAATTATGCATGGGCCCCTAATCAAACACATAGGGCTGGCTACCAGCTTTGACACAGCACTGTTCATCTGGCCAAATGACTGTGGTTACAACAGAAACATGTAAATTGCTTTTTACAGCTGATACTGTATAAGACAAAGCCAAAATGCAAAATTAGGCTTTGATTGGCACTTTTTGAAAAATATGCAACAAAGAAGGGATATAATCTGGATGGCCTCGTCTGTATTTAATGTGAAGTATTTAGATATACCTTTTGAACACTTTAACAGTTTCTTTGACAATGACTTTTGTAAGGATTGGTACTTTATATCATTCCTTATGACTTGTACATTGTCTGTCACTAATCTTTGAATTTTGCTGTATTGTCACCTACATTGGTACAGGTACTGATGAAAATCTAATGGATAATCATAATAACACTTTTGGTCACATGTCTTTCCTGCAACCTGAAGGTTTTTAAAAGAAAAAGATAAATGTCTGCTGCTACCACCCTTTTAAATTGCTATCTTTTGAAAAGCACCAGTATGTGTTTTAGATTGGTTTCCCTGTTTTAGGGAAATGACAAGTCATTAGTTTCAGTTCTGATGGTATAAGCAAAACAAATAAAACATGTTTATAAAAATTGTATCTCGAACACTGGTGTTCAACAGCTAGCAGCTTATGTGATTTACTCCCATACATTGTTAGTGTCACAAATTTTTTGGTTACTTTCAGCATCTATTTGTAGTACTTGGCACTTAACCTTTTCTCTGATTTAACCCTCACTGAATTCTTATGAGGCAGTTACATTGAAAGTGATGGTATCTTCATGTAGAGACGTAGAGTCACAGGGTTGAAGGAGATGAACAGTCTAGTAGTAATTCAGTTTTATGTACTATGCTGGAATTTATGGCAGCAGTTTGAACACTAGTTCTGTATGCCTGTGAACTCCAGTCTGCTTTAGTTGAATCCCACTTTGACTTCATGAAGAATGTATCTCATCTATGAAGGAAAGGCTACTATGAGAATTTTCTGTGTGGAAATTGAATTTTATTTTTAGCTTTTAGCTAAGAAATTTTTCCAGTAGGTGCTCAACTGCTTTTTTTTTGTTGTAGTAAGATTTCATTATGTTTTTAGGTGAAAGTTAACACGGCAAATTAGGTTTCCCTCTTAACAGTTTTTATTACTGTTCTGTGCCATTGGTTACAGTTTTTACAGTGTGTGAGCGCTCTCATTTTTTCATTCTGTTTGTTTCCATTGATCTAGTTTCACTTCTCCTTACCTTGTTACCTCTGAGTAATTGTTGACCACGTGGTTTCACGTAGTTAATTGTTTAAGGTAGCACATTACTCACTGGTGATAGCGTTTATTTCGTAAACCAGTCTGTTATTTGGCTAAAAGGTGACCTACAGAAATAGCATACATTTCAAGTTCAAAGGATGTCTTAGAGAATAATCTCAGGGGTTCATCTAGTCTCTGTCAGTCCGGTAGGTCTGGTGTTTTTTAGGAATTTGAATTTTCTTTTAACATTTTTCTCCCATTCTGTCTGGGACCTTATATAGTATCCTTAGAGTTGTTGGTAGTGTTAGCTGGGCACCATCTAGTTCTTTTGGTTTCAGGTTACAAAAGATTGTGGTTTGTGTGGGCAGTTAGTCCCATGGGCTGTTAGTCTTGTGGACTAGTTTCTTTGAGCTTACAGTTTCTTTCATTCTCTTGCTCCACAGGGTGTAGAGACTTAATAGTTGTAACTTAGGTGGCCATTCCCAAGTTTTTAAGATCCCAGACAGTGCTAACCAGACTAGGATGTAGGCCATTATCTTGGTAAACTGTCATGCCAGTTGACTTGTCGTCCAGACTGTGGTCCCAAGCCCTTTGACCGAGTAAACACATCCCATATATGTTGTTAGGATCTGTCTAGGAAGCCTCTGTAACTGTGCCCCATATGTGGTTTGTTGTATGTGTACATATATATGCAACACACATAATGTGTGTATATGTGTGCCTGTAGACACACATTGCTGACATGCACCTTTCTGTACACAGGTGTGTACATAGCTACCTGCATAATGACACACATTTTTTTGGTGGTTTTTATTGTTGGAGAATTGTGTATGTTCATAACATTTACCAAAATTGTCCCTTTTTCTCATGTACCTGTTGGTGTCTTTATTTACCTTGGTTGAGTTACGTAGACTTCATCCATATTGAGGATTGCTGTTGCCATCACAAAAGTAACCAGTGTCTGTTATCTAGAAAATGGTTCCTCTTCCCTAGCCCTCCCATCCCTGGTAAATGTCAAAGAACTTTTGCTTCTGTGTGCATGTCTGTTCTGACTTTTTAAGATAATGGGACCATATAATATTTTTCTTTTTTAATTTCACTATCATAATGTCCTCTGTATTTATCCATGTTATGTTTCAAAGACACCTTATTATTTATAGTTATGTATTATTTTGTTGTGTGTGCCACAGTTTTTGTCCATCCATTGGTGGGCACTTAGTTGTTTTTGTCTTTTTGCTATTGTGAATAATGCTGCAGTGAACACAGGTGTGTCTATGTCTGTTCACCTTACTGTTTTCATAGCTCTGGGATATATAGCTAGGTATGAGGTTGCTGGATTTTAAGATGTTTCCATTTCTAGCTTTTCAAGGAAGTGCCATACTGGTTTCCATAGAAATTGTATCATGTTACAGTCCCACCAGCAATGCATGAGTTCTAAACCACTTACAACCTTGCCAGCACTTGTTTTCTGGTTTGTTTTTTTTTTTTGACCATTGCCAGTTTTGCAGTGGTGAAATAGTATCCTAATGAAGTTTTATTTGCATTTCAAATAGCAAATGATAGTGGTCATCTTTTTATGTGTGTGTTGGCTGCTTGAATGTCCTCTTTTATGGAGTGTCTGCTCCTGTTCTTTGCCCGTTTTTTGATGAGATTGTCGTTTTGTGTTTGAGTTGTTGAAGTTGTGTATATTTTACAGATTAGATCCTTTATTGTTAACCATTCACACACACACCACCCCCAGTCTGTAGTTTGTCTTTTTACTCTTGGTAAAGCCTTTTGGTAAGCATAATACTTACTTTTAGAAGGTCATGGTTATCTGTTTATCTTCGGACATTCATGCATTCTTTAGCTTTGTTTGATAGACTGTTATGCTGAAAAATAGGTCACCTAGCTTTGACCTTGAGATCTTCCAGAAACTGAACAGTTTTAGCTTTAACATTTAGATCATTAATCCATTTTGTGTTGCATGATGTGAGGTATGGACACTGATTCCTTTTTCTCCATATAGATAGCCAGTTTTGCCAGGACCATTTGTTAAGAGACTGTTCTCACCCTGTTGAATAGACTTTGACTGTGTCAGCTAACACTAGCTGGATGAATTTACTTTTGAGTTCTCAGTTCTATTTCCTTGGTCTGTCATTGAAGCCAGTACTGGGCTGTTGCATAGTCAGTTTTGGGATGAGTAGATGTGAGGCCTCCTGCTTTGTTCTTCAGTATTGCGTCAGCTACTTGAAGCCTTCCTTTTCATGTAAAGTTAGAGATAAGTTTTTCCAGTTTATTTGAAAATGTTGACATTTGGTTTGGGATTTCATTGTATCTGTAGATTTTTATGGTAGTGTTGACATTTTCACAATGTTAAGTTGTTGATTCCTTGAACATGGAATAGTTTTCCATTTGCAGCTGCTTTTAAAAAAGACAAAACTCTTCTCATAAACTTACCAGACTACTGGAGGTTATACTGCTTTTGTACCCTACTAAGATGGGTAGGCTGTTGAACATCCTACATTTACAGGTTTTGTAGGGGAATAGGGGCATCTTTAAATGTTTTATTTTAAAACAAAACAAGTTCTTGACTTTCACCAGTGGTTGTGGTACATCATATTGGAAGGGTTGTCGTTTGTAAATGAGTATTTCATTTGCTAGCCCTCTCCCTGTGTGCTTTAAGTGACATCTGCCTGGGATGTACCACAACCATATGTTAGCTATATTTTAGAGGGATGGTTTACTAGGTAATCAATCTCTAGATGATGTCATACTTGCAGTCCTGTATAAAACTAAATTTGCTATCTGTGTAGAAAATAATTTCATGACATTTACCATTGCAAAGTTGAAGTAAATAAGTTCTTCATATAGTGATGTTTTCTATGAATTGATTCTGAGGTGGAATGGGAAGGAATTCCTTCTAGGTTTCAAACTTTGTGCATTAGTGAAAATGTGAATGTATAAAAGCTTAGTAGTTAATTATTTATGTAAATTTTTTAAAACAAGTGTTTTTTTTGAAATACTGTACTTTTTTTGCATTTTGTCAACACAGTCTAGAGCCTTTATGTCTTAATTCAGGTTATATTTTTTAAAGAAGTGCCTGATTACAGAGCAGAGAACTTTTTATCTCATGAAGATCTGAGTCTTGGTGTTAAGTGTCCTTTATAACATTGTGAATGCTCATCCTAGCTGCAGAGAGCCTTTGTTCAGTCAAATACATATTTAGCAGAATTTTTAGGAAATAATTGTCACACATGTCACTGTAGCTTCGTGTAGTAAGACTTGCCATACAAAATACTTTTATAAATGCACAGTATCACTCATCTCCCATGGATGAACTCTTTTTTAATTTAGGGTAGAATTTTATTGATTACCTGGATAGGGTTGTTTTTTCCCATTTATATTCCTGAGAATATGAAAGTTGTTTTTTCCTCCCCTGGTTAATATATCTTGATATTAAACCAAATACCCTTAAAATGTATCAATTAGTATCTATAATTCTTTTGTCTCCTTACGCATGCAATTTGGTTGCATGGGATACTTTTTCCACTTTTTCAGGAGACAAAGAGAATGTGTGGTGCCTCTTAGAAAACTCTTAACTGACAAGCTCAGTTGACAACTGATTCATGAAATGTAGAAGGTAGTTGAGCAGTGGCCTCCTAATTCTCTCAACATTTTTTGTATCTAATTGGGGGAAAAGGGATATAAATAAGCACTAAACTCAAACCTTTTACTTAATCTTTAAGCTCCTGATCTGCACTCCACATGCGTTCTTACTAAGCATTTTGTTTTAATAACCATGTTACATTTTTTTAAAAATCAGTATTGCCTCTGAGCTTTTCCTTTCTATAGAAATAATGAAGAAAGAAAGCTCAGGAAAATGATTTAAAGTTGTTCAGGCCCATCTCTGTATCTTAAAGTCTGCAGAAAAACAGGAAAAACTAATCAATATTTTTTAAAGTCAGATTAATCCCTGTCCCCCACCCCAAATTTTACTGTCCAGTGAGTTCCAGTTCTTCGCAGCAACCCTGTAAGATGGCATAGAACTGCCCGACAGGGTTTCCAAGAAACATTGGGTAGATTAAACTGCCAGCCTTTTGGTTAGCAGCCTAACCCTTAACCACTATGTGACCTGGGCTCCCCACATTAAAAGTCATGCCAAAATCAATTTTCCTTGTCCTTGAGAGATGGCTGTTTAACTTATATATATCAACCAGCAAATGTCTTAAGTAAGGAAGTAATGTTACTTGTGAGGGGGGAAGAAGAGGATTAAGGAGATGTAGCCTAGTCTCCTGCTACAACAGTCTCAGGAGTTTTAGTATTGTAAACAGTTCTGAAGCGTAATCCATTGTAAGGTGAGCAGCCTAGAGTTTTGAGTGTAGGCGGGAAAAAGATCGGAAATTTGACCTGGATGTACTCCAGTTTTTAGTACATTGCTCCCTCTGTGTAAGTACTAGTTTTCTTTCTGATGTTCACATGAGGGAGCTTTTGTAATGAACCACTGAGACTTAGACAGTTGAGGGTATCTACCCTTTGTGCCAAGTGCTGGTTGTTGAGTGGAGACAGTCACTCAGATTCCTGTGCAGAGATAGCTGGTGACACAAAAGCAAAATGGTTGCTAGATACTAAGGCAGTGACTGATAAAAATGCCACCTAGATAAAATGATTAGGGAAGACTTGATTGAAAGGGGTAATCTATCTGAGATTGAAGGAGAAGAACAGTAAACTTGGCAAAGATGGGGAGAGAAGAACATATCCAAAGGTCCTGTGTCCAGTGACTGGGAAGGCTACTTGGCACAAGTGGACAGATTATGGAGAGGCTGGAGAAACAGGTAAGGGCTGTCATCAGGGTTCTGTATTCACATTCCTTGTTAGGTTTTGTCCTTTAACAGTTGGAAACCTTTGAAGATTTTTAAACTGGAGGGTGGGAGTTCAGTGGATTACCTAATAAAATTTCCATTAAGAAATGCTGTAGCAGGACAACAGAGTGTGTGGGTAAGAGTTGTAGGGAAGCTGTTACAATGATTGTAACAAACTGAGGTGGGGTGAGGTGAATCGATTCTAAAAATTTCCTACAACTAGCCATTGCACATTATCCTTTGTGGGTTTATCATGTTTTGGTTGTCGGACTTCTCTAGGTCATCTGCTTCAATAACGTGGCTTTTTCAGCCTTTTATGTACTTTTTTAGGCCATAAACAACTGTAGATTATTGTGATAGGAATGTGTTGAGAATTAGTGGAAACTGATTTCCCTGTATACTGTGTATCCATCAAAAGCACATGGTTCTACCTTAAAAAATACATTGGGAGTCATGTAGCACTTGTGACTGCCAGCCAGCATTACCATCCTGGAACATAACTAGTGATGTAAACGGTTCTGGTTCTCCCTGCTGCTGCTTGTACCCTCCATATAGTGTGCAGTTTTTGCATTACAGCCCCAATAAGCTTTTAGAGCTAGTTAGATCTTAACCACTACTCTCTAAAACACCACTACATCTAGAATTTAGTTAGCAGTTTATGTTCCAGAAAGCCTGAAGTGGCATAATTTCTTGCCTTTGTACCTCCTGCTCAGTGTGTTCTGGCAGTACTTGATGCTTGAAAATTTTTTTCATTTTACCCCTGGTATGTGCATCCTGGACGGCTTTTCACTTAAATATTCCAAAGGTTTACTTTCCGTTCTTTCAGGTCTTGGTCCCAGTTTGCTTTGCCCCTCTCGAAAATTTTAGTCACACTCGTCTTTCTTAATAACAAAAATAGAAGCATTTAAACTTATTACAGGAAGAGGGGTATTTTGGTCACCTCTTGTGACAAGAGTGGCATATTGATAATGAATTTAGACGAGTTTGGTGATAGAGTGGGACTTGGATGGTGGTGGTAAGTGATTTTAGAGACTGGTATTGGGAAATTTTCAGGGTTGAAGGGAAGGAAGTAATTTCTTTGGACATAATGGGGTTTGAAGTATGTGGTATATGCATATCTGACATTCAGCGATCTGACCCAAGAACAAAAATACGAAGTATATGTAGGAGGTACATTCACCTGGGGGTAGTAATTGCAAGAATTCTAGCCCCCCCCCAAACTGATTTTCAGAAGAAATGAGCGTTTCACAGTCACTTGGAGCCCTAAAGAGCCCGCAGAGTATAGCTGTTGAAATGCTAAATGGAAACCCTGCGGAATCCAAGACGGAACCCCGGGGTGTCAAGATTATACAGAGGGTCAAGTGAAAGGAATGGAATAGGTGTGTGTGGATGAAATAGTATCTTAACCTCACTGCAAAAGGAAGTTAAATAAGGGGTCAGAATAACTACACATTCCTGGAGCCAGTCGAACCTCACAATCAGGCTAACACTGAAGCCCTTCGCTAGAACTGCTTTACTTCAGCCTTACTGGGGCACCCACACTAGCCCCAGCACAGTGGCAGGTGCTGTGTGGAAGATACAATCCCAATCTTATCTGTGTTTTGCCCATAGTAGCTAGCGTACAGTGAGTGGTTAAAGCGCGTGGCCACTAACTGAAAGGTTGGAGGTTTGAACCCCCCTAGCCGCTTCGTGGGGGAAGAGAGGTGACAGTCCACTTCTGTAGATAGCCTCGGAAACCTATGGGGCGGTTCTGCTTTGTCATATAGGGTTATTATGAATGTGAGTCGGAATCTGCTGCAAGCTTCCAGAGCTAGAATGACGTGAAAAGCGATCGCCTCACGTGCTACAACTATCGCGAGAAAAGCCCAAATCTGCGTCGCTGGCGTAATCACGTGTGGCCCCGCCTCCCTGGTTTCTGACGTCATCATTCGGCGACAGGGTAGGAGGATTGGGCCTCCTCGTTCTCCGCGTGGTTGGTTTACTCTCACGAGTGGTGCCTTCCGACCCGTGAGCAGCTTGTTTCTCCGCATTTGTTATCTGAGAGCAGGCGGCAGGTGATCCGCTAGGGGCATCCCGTTGGGCCCTCGCTTTTGGGGCAGCTCTGTTCCTATGTGCTTCTGCGTCGCCGCTGACTGGGATCCCGTGGATGCAGTATCAGGTATACTGTCACGGGAAGGTTGGGGAAGGGTTCTGAGGTCGGCGTCTGGTCCTTCCCCGGTCAGGAAGGGACTAACTGGAGGAAGAAGGCTGAATCCAGGTACCGGCCAACGCCGATCTTCCTAGATGGCAGGCTCCCGTATTCCTGAAAATGCGGCCACCCTTGGGCTGGCTAATTGTGCGCATTAGAGGGCAGCGCTGACCGAATCCCATCCTTTAGGGACCACTAGTTGGAGGAGCGTAGTGGGTAGGTGACAGCACTTTGCCTTCCGTGGAGTTTCCCCCACTGTACTGGTTGCTGCGCTGAGCTTTGAACTGAGGCGGTATGTTGATTAGCGCTATTTGGTACGCAACACTTGTTCTTGATTCTGTTTTTTTCAGTCACATTCAAGACTTTGCTTTGTTTACTAGTACAGTTAGAACGGTGCCTCTCATAATTTGTTAAATGTTAGGTGAACGAAATGACAGTCATCTTTCCTCTGCTTCAAACCCACTGCCGTGGAGTCGGTTGTGACTCATAGTGACCCTATAGGATAGTGTAGAACTCCCCCATATGGTTTCCAAGGAGCGCCTGGCAGATTTGAACTGCCGATCTTCTGGTTAGCAGCCGTAGCACTTAACCCACTATGCCACCAGAGTTTTCGCTCTACTTCAAGGCCCTTTTTATCCATTAAGCCTTGCATGACAACTTTGCTCGCATTAATCTCCACTCAGCACTGGCTGTAGCTATTATTTTTTTCTTCTAGTTTTAGGTGTCTCTAATTGTTCCTCGTTTCTTTCCCTTAAATATTTCTTCTAAGGAGAATGAAAGAGCCTTGAAATCAAGGACTTTATGTGGTGCTTCTGAGCACAGTAACAAGAGCAAAAAGCAGTCCTAACTACTTGTTGATTAAGTTTTGTGGAGTCTTTATGTGGCCCACAACAGGACCTTCAAGCTGGCAAGTTGGTGAACGGGAAAGAGCTCGGGCTTTGAAGTCAGGCATACCTAAGTGTGTGATGCTGTCTCCATCACTTACCTGCCTTGGGGTACTTGAATTCTTTGTACCTTCATCTTTCCTTATAAAACAGGAACTGTTGATGGTGACACAGTGTTTTATGGTAAAGACAGAGCTGCTGAAGTTTTATACTGGGATTGGGAGGTTACAAGGGACGCTAAAGGCCTCTAGGTTCCCCTAACTCAAAGGTTGGCAGTCTGAACCCATGCAGCAGGCTCCTGTAGAGAAAGACGTCTTCTCTCATAAAGGTTACAGCCTGGAAAACCCTCTGAGGCAGTTCTATTCTGTCACCTGAGGTCACTACAAGTGGGAATCAACTCAGCGGCACCTAACAGCAAGCAGTGTTTAGAATGCAGCAGAGCTGTAGGTTTCAAGTAGTATGTCATGTTTATTTTACCTTACAGTGAAACAGTTGATTTCCTGGTATCTCGTTGGTGTACTTGTTATGGTAATGATGCACTTTTTTTGATTTTTTTTTTTTTGTGAGATCAGGTAACTTTAGAGAGCTACCTGTACAAGTCTGTCTTAGATTTTCTGTCTCTAAGAAACAGATACGTTTCATCACAGACATATTCCTTACTTTTGTCTCCTAGCTTTATTAATAATGTGAATTAAAAAACCAACCAAAAGAACAAATAAAAATCACTTGCATTCTTACCATCCAGAAATAACCACATTTTGGTATTTTTATACAGTCTTTCTTTTTTTCTATGTGTGTTATGTATATGTGTATTAAAAAAATCTTATCTTGCTGTTATTGTCTCAAGCATCTATGTGATATCTTTAGATAGTATTGAAATAACTTATTTCTTGGGTATACCACTGTATGTGTAGATCATATTATTATTATTGTTATTTTCTAACTCTTTAATAGAAGTATAGATTCCACTTTCCTAGCTGATTTCCTAGGCTAACAAAACATTTTCTTTGCCTCCTAAACCTCAGTGTCCCAGTGTTAAACATGGGGCTAATGGCTTGCGTATGGCATTATTTTGAGGATTAAGATAAAGCTTGCACATGTGCCTAGCACAGCCCTGGGCTCCACAGGAGGAAGCCAGTTAACCTTGTTAACCAGAAGCGGACGTTCACGTTCAGTTGTGTTTCCTTTCTGTCTCTTTTAGTGATAGTCTTTCACCATGCATCGGAAAAAGGTAGATAACCGAATCCGGATTCTCATTGAGAATGGGGTAGCCGAGCGGCAGAGGTCTCTCTTTGTTGTAGTTGGAGATAGAGGAAAAGATCAGGTAAGACCTGGTAAACGCTTCTGTGTCATTTTGCGTTCCTCTGGGGTTTCAGCATATAATGTTGTTAAGGTCTCTGGCTAGTTTTCTTTTAAGTAGAGTGCCTGTTGGGAACCTTCTTTGTTTTTTGGAAATCCTAAGTACTCTCTTTGAGCTCTGAGATTCTGTGACTTGTTTCTTTGGCAGGTGGTGATACTCCATCACATGCTGTCCAAAGCAACGGTGAAGGCTCGGCCATCAGTGCTGTGGTGTTACAAGAAAGAGCTGGGTTTCAGCAGGTAAGCTTGGCCCTTTCTGTGTCCCACCCTGCTTAAAAAAACCTTGCTGCTTAGTAAAGTGCCGGAAAAGATTCCTTGACATAATATTTTAGGGATTATTAGTGAAGGTGCTATCTCTGAGGATACTTCTAAATTGAGAAAAAACAGAGCTGATGTCCTTTCTTCACTTTTGGCAATAAGTTTGAGATCATTTTTGTGCTCTGCAGGCCCACAGCCCTTACTGTCTGCTCCAGGTTTCCCTTTCTGCTTTTCTAAGCTGACCAAATGCAGATTCCTTGTAATGCCTTTCTCTGCTGTTTCATTCTTCATTCCCTTTATTGTCTGAGGAAGATTTGCCTCATCCTTTGTTCAGAATGTAACCTTTATCTATTTTGAATCTGTTCTCTCACCTCTCAGAGTTTTGTCTTTCTTCTCCTTCTACGCCAGTACATAATAGCTTTTTTTTTTTTTTTTAACTTCTTTTTCTTGTAAGCATGCCTTAATTTTCTCCAATCTCGGAATGATTAGCTACCTTCTTATTAATCTGATATTGCTCTAGCAAGTGGTTGGCTTTAACAAAGAAAAACTTACTTTCTCACAGGGAAGTCAGCTAAAAGTCCAAACTCAGAGCATCAGCTCCAGGGAAATGCTATTTTTTCCTAACCTTTAAGAGACTTATTATTTATTTATTTTTAATTGTGATTGAGTGAAAATATACAATCAAAATCAAACTTGCATGCCTGCCTATCTGCAGCTCCTTCTGCTCTTCTTTGCCAGTGACACCACACTCCTCCTTTTCATTCTGTACATGTCTATCCTCTTAACAATCTCCTGATGCCCTGCTTTCCACCGTTTCCTCTCCCTTATAGTAAGAGGCCAGTAGGACGGTGTCCTATAGATGTATAGAACCATAAAGCGCACACGCCATATGGTCACATTGTGTCCCCAAGTCCAATCCATTCCTGTCCGAAGAGTTGACCTAGTAATGTTTTCTGCTCAGGGGCAGCAGCAGGTCTAGGGGCCATGCTCCCAAGGGAATCTCAGGCCTTCAGACTATCTTTTGCAGTGGAGTTCTTTTGGTAACGTTCTTGAGGTGCACCCCTCTTTTTCTTGTATTGCCACTGGGACTCAACATTGTGTGCCCCATCACAGCTGTCTTTCTTTGGTGGTGGCCAGGCACCGTCTGGTTCTTTTGGTCACGTGGGTCCTTCTGTCTTCTAGGTTCTTTTTCCCTCATGTCTTTGTTGTCCTTAGTGATCATCTGTTCTGGCTAAGCTGGGACCATTTGGTATACATGAGGTGACAGCTTGCTAGCTTTTAAGACCCCAGATGCCACTCACCAGTGTGGGCTGCAGAAGACTCTTAGCAACAGGCTAGTTATACCATTTGGCCTCAATGTACTTTGAGAGCATGGTTCCCAGGCCCTCTACCACCACTGCTGCTACTCTATCCTGGCAATATTGGGTAAGATTAGAAGAGTTTTCAGTTTATGTTAAAGTCTAGTTAAGTTGATCTTTCTACTGTGTGCTGTTACTGCTTTTATCCAACCAAATTTCTATCAGTTATCTATGACCAACCCTCTCCCTCCTTCCTCTCCCTTGCAGCCGTCAAAGAGTCTTCTGTACATGAATCTGTTTTTAAGCCCTTATAGTAGGGGTCTCATAGGAAGAGGCTTTCTTTTGTTGGCTCTAGAGGAAGGTCCTTGTCATCACTTTTCCTCTGCACTGGGATCTTCTGAGGCACAGGGACCCCAGTTCCTTTTCAAAGGATGCACTATGCTCCCAGCACTGCTTCTTGGTGGTATGAGGTCCCCAGATCTCTTGCTTGATTCTCTTTCCTTTATATCCCACGAAATTGCCTCCATCAAGGGCTCTGCTGTCACTGCTTTTCCCGAGCCTCTGGGGAACAACATCGTGCGGTGGAACCATTGGCTTGACAGATAGGCAGTGAGGCCACCTAGGTTTGGTTTTAGGCTCTCGCTCTGGCCAAATACTGTGAGGTTTAGATAGTCCCATTACTTCTCTTTTAAAGTGAAGCATTTTGCCCAAGATCACAGGACAAACAAATAGGGTTTACACGTGGATATGTGGCTGTTCACTCTGAATCCTGTCTTCCTAGCCTCTGCTGTGATGCCACTCCAGCTTTCTTCAGCTTTAACGTGAGAGAATTGACCCTGCAGTTTCCAAGTTTCCCACTAGCTCTGGAGGCCTAATTGGGTGATCACTGGGTTTTACCCTGGCCCCAGCTCTCTAGCCCCTCTGGTTAACTGGCTCTCATGGGTTGGGGGTGATTGCAGCCACCGGAAGAAAAGAATGCGACAGCTGCAGAAGAAAATAAAGAATGGGACGCTGAGCATAAAGCAAGATGACCCCTTCGAACTGTTTGTAGCAGCCACAAACATTCGCTACTGCTACTACAATGAGACCCACAAGATCCTGGGCAACACCTTTGGCATGTGTGTCCTCCAGGTGGGTGACCTCCTTCAGCCTGGGGGGTCAGCAGGTGGGCCCAGAGCACTGAGGGGCTGGGGCTGGCTGTTTCCTTGGCACAGACAGGTGCTGCAGTCAGGTGAGAAGAGTTACATCCTCACACCTAACGCTGTTAGTGAAAGACTTGTCTGTTTTTCCAAGGGACACTTGATCACTTACTCCTGTGTGACAGCAGAGTGGTATATTTAAGGTAGCACTTGTCTGGAGATACCAAAAATCAAACTCAGACCTGCTTCGCTGAGTCAGTCCTGAAACAGAGCAGCCCTACAGGACAGAGTAGAACTGTCTTACAGGATTTCCAAGGCTGTGAAGCTTTATGGCAGCAGACTACTGCATCTTTCTCCTGCCAAGTGGCTGGTGGGTTTAGATCTGCCAACCTTTTGGTTAGCAGCTGAGCGCTTAACTGCTGTGCTACCAAGCCTTCTTCCTGGAGATACTAAACCTGGCCTCAGTTTCATCGCAGCTGGTTCTGACCAGCTGAAGTTGATGAAGGACTGAACTTTGAGTGACACTAGGACTCTTGACCCATATTGGACCTAACTAAAGATTCTTCTCTGACCAGTGAGTAGTGGTACTTGTTTTCATCAGCTGGATACAAACCTGTGGACCCATATTTCCTGTCCAGAACTCTTCATTAGCATAAATGCGATGCCATTCCCCACCCCCTGCCCCACAGCACCCCCATTCACATTCCTTCTTGCCCTTCCCAGCTACTTGGTGAATTTTGTCATTGTTATGTGTTCTCTTGCCTAGCAAGTTAATACACAAAGCTTTGCATTTTCCCTTGTCTCTTCAGCTCTGGTAGCATTTGTTTTATTCTTGGACACTTTTTGTTGTTGGTGTTAGGTGCCCTTGAAGCCGTCTTTCACTGGGAGTGACTCCTCCATGTGACAGAATAGAACTGCCCCATTGGCTTTTCTGGCCTATAGTCTAGAAGGCAGCAGGTTGCCAGGTCTTCAGCTGCTAGGTGGGTTTAAACACCAGCCTTGTGGTTAACGCCAAGTTTAAGTTAACTGCTGTGCTCCCGCTTTGACACTAACCCCTGACACCCCGTCAGAAAGACCGTAAAGATTGATGGTAAATCCTCACCTTTTAATGTGTTAGTTACGTATATGTACTGCAGTATTGATGATTGTGTAAATTGTAAAACATTCTTTGTAAAGCATAAATTAAGAAATGAGGGGTAAATTATGACTAGAAGTTCCACTGTGTTCTTCCTGTATCTTGGGATTGTCTGGTACACTGCTGGCTTGCATCCAGCTGTGGTGGCCAGGAAAGAGAATGTTTACCTCTTCACTGTCATCCAGGGAAATATCTGCTCTGATCACTGATGGGTGGCAAGTGTTTGCCCCCACCCTTAGCAGTTAACATCTGTGATGTGCTCCTCTAAGCAATTGGCTCTGCTGTGGTGTATGGTTTTGTCATATCTGGTAGATGTGGGCACATACCAGAAAATGCTCATGGGTGTGTCTGAAATTCAAGTGTTGAGTTGGAGGGCTTGTTTCTGAGTAGGATTTTATCAGAGACGAATAGGAACATTTTTGACATATAAAACCAGGTACACCTGTACGCAAGGGCTAGGCTCTTCTGTAGTGCTCCTGCCTGGGGTCCATGAATGTGTCTTCTTTGTGTGTCCTGGTGAGCTGGCAGGTACTGGAGTCATGGTCTGGTGTCTGTGTACTGAAGCTTTTTTACTCTGTGAACATGTCCTTGGTTTGGTGTCCCTGGGACTGCCATTTGCATGACCAGCTATTTCAGAGGTCTCCATTTTCTAGGATTTTGAAGCCTTAACTCCAAATTTGCTGGCCAGGACTGTAGAAACAGTGGAAGGAGGTGGGCTGGTGGTCATCCTGCTGCGGACTGTGAATTCACTGAAGCAGTTGTACACAATGACCATGGTAAGTGTCTCTTTTTTAACTTAACTGTGGAAGCTTAGTTCAGTACGTGGTTTTGTGACAGGCGGCTTTCTTACAAAAACTCTTTTGTCGGGCAGTCAGCACAGCCTTTGGTCTGGGTGAAAACTCACTGACTGCAGCTAATCACAGGGTCACACAGATAAATTTTAGTGGCTCCAGGGTTGCCTAGGAGTCTGAATTCCTCTTCAGGCATTGAGGACTCTTATGCCCATGAGATTCAGGTATGATGCCTGTCCTTAAATTTGTATACTGAAAAAAGAAGGACCATGTGCAAACTTCTGTGCTGGCCCCCATCTTAATGAATAATGAAGAAATATTTGCCGGTTATACTCCCTGTTGGGCAAGTGAGAACCTTGGGAGAAACAGCTTTCTCCCACAGCTAGTGCCACTTGGAGAACATGTGCCTTGCCTGGCTGAGAGCTTGTCTCCTGACTCCATCAGGCCTGCCGTGTTTGTGCTCTGCAAAGCAGGTGATGAGTCATGCCTAGCTGCTTGGCGGTGGTATTAGAACTGGGCTCAAGGTTTCATGAGCTGTATTCATCTGATGAGGCGGACTTCCCTCCAGTCTCAGTGTTTGCCTCCTATCAGTATGAGTCTCACTGTTACTCATCCTCTGGCCTCCTCCAAGTTCCTCAGACTTGCCCAGCTCATTGCTCCTCCGGGCCTCTGCACTTCCTGTCCCATTGGGTGTGTCTGATCCCCGTTCAGCAAATGGCTTTTGGCTGATTTAGCACAGCATGGGGTATGGGAATGGATTTAGTTTCCAGCACCATCTCTGACATCCCCTTGATCCCAGGGTGCTTGACAGAATATCTTCACATTTGGAACCTGAGCCTTGGCACTGTTTGGATACTAATGGATGTTGGTGTCTTGCTTTTTAGGATGTACATTCAAGGTACAGAACTGAGGCCCATCAGGATGTTGTGGGAAGATTTAATGAGCGGTATGTGTTGGTTTGTAACATAACTTCTCAGTCCTTTACACTTGTGGGGGAGCGGAAGACAAAAACCCAAACCCATTGCTGTCAAGTTGATTCTGACTCATAGTGACCCTGTAAAGCATAGCAGAACTGCCCCGTATGATTTCCAAGGCTGTAGATCTTGTCAGAAGCAGACTGCCACATCTTTCTCCCACAGTGGCTAGTGAGTGTAAACTGCCGACCTTTCAGTTAGCAGCAGAGCACCTAGTCACTGCCCTGCCAGGGCTCCGTGGGGGACCACAGTAGGAAGAATATTTATGTCTTGGATCCAGCTGGCAGCTTTGCCTTTGTGTGAGGAAGGAAGTAATAGGAGTCCAAAGTGTTGAGATTCTTGACAGCCATAGTAGGGAAACTGGCTGGAAGGGGTGAGATGGAGTGCAAAGTTGGGACCAGAGACCTGTATCCTGCTTTCTGCATTCTGGTCCTTGCTAGTTCAGTAGCCTTAACCAAGTTAGCTCACATCCCTGCCTTTAGCTTGCTCACCTTTCAGAGGGGGAACTTCATCTCAATCTGTGCTTCCTGAATGTGTAAAACAGTGTTTGAATCTTGGCCTAAGTAGATAACATGGGACTAACCATAGGCAAAATGAGAGGGCAGGAAGGGGACAGGAGCTGGTAGAATGGACAGAGGAAATAGACAGTAGAAAGAAAAAGTGTGCCTTCAAGGTGTAGGGAGAGCATAGTTACATAGTAACTATGTAGTTACATAGTACTGGAGTAACTGTGGAGTTACATAGTACTGTGTGTGTAAGTTTTTGTATGACAAATTGACTAGGACAGTAAACTTGCACTTAAAGCACACTAATATACTAAGAAAAAAAAGAGAACACTAGTGTTTTGAGAGGGACATGGTTACAAAGGATGTTCTAGCTATATGCGTTTGGGGAACACTGCACGTGGTTTTCTTTTCTGAAGATTCTCATTGTGTTATAGCCTCTGGAAAGTCTTGGCAGCAGCAAGGCTCTGTTTAACCGATTGTTTCCCGGCTTTATTTAACCACGGAGCCCTTGCATGCCAGTACCGTGCGAAGTGTCTGGAGAAATTGTGATTGACACGACTAGGGTGGTGATATGGAGGGAAGGGGCTGGGGATGCTACTGGCGTTTAGTAGTTGGAGGCCATAAGACCAAAAAAACAGTGCCATTGGGTTGAGTCTGACTCATAGACTCTAGAGGACAGAGTAGAACTGCTCCATAAAGTTTCCAGGAAGTGCTGGTGGATTTGAACCGCTGATCTTTTGGTTGGCAGATGTAGCACTTACACTACACCACCGGGATTTCCATGCTTCTGAGCCGCCTACACTGCACAGCACAGCCGCTGACCCCCAACAAAGAGTTATCTGGTCCAAAGTGGCAGTTGTTCTAAGGCATAGAAACCCTGGCTTTTTTCTAATTTTAATAATCTAATACTTAGTAGAATGAGTAGAGCAAAGGAGAAGACATACGCTGCTGAATAGAACAGAAGCCTGCAAAAGTGACCAGCGAGACCCTTTTTTTTATTTTTTAATTTTTTTGCAATTGTGGGAGAGTGTTTGAATTTTATAGACATCACGCCTTTTTCTACAGGCGAGAATGTTTGTGTTGTATTTCTTAAGGATGTTTTCTCTTCCCTGTTATTTACTTTTTCTTTTGTGGAATAGAAGCTGAATCCGTTTGCTTATGAGTGTGTTTCCCTGTGTGATTGGTGGATACTGGGTTTTGAGTTGCCCATTTAAGGACCGGACAGTGTTGGGCAGAGGGTTGCTGTGGGTTGGAACCAACTTGACAGCAGCAACAAAATGAGACACCTGAGTGTTAAAGGGTGAGCTTGGGGGAGTGTGGGAAAGGCCAGTGATGTGGAGAACTGACGCGCTTGTGTCAGGAAGAAGGCATATAATCGGTCTCGTGTGAGGAGTTCTCCGTTTTCTTATTTGCCATGTGAAGCGTGTTTGTTACAGTAGAGGCTCTGGGTCAGTGCTCACTCACACTGGTTTTCTCTAGCTTTGTTCATCATGTAGGGCCTCGTGATTTGCTTGCAGAAAACCAGAAACCTTTGTCATGTAGACAGTACTGCCCCCTTCTCAGCACCTCATCACAGTGGGTTTGTTCCTCAGGTTCATCCTGTCTCTGGCCTCGTGTAAGAAGTGTCTTGTCATTGACGACCAGCTCAACATCCTGCCCCTCTCCTCCCATGTCGCCAGCATTGAGGCGCTGGCTCCGCAGGCTCTGGTGAGACTGTCAGGGCTCTGGGGGAGGCGGTGTTTCTGTATTGATGCTCCCGTGGCAAACCATCTCCTTGTCTTCCCTCTGGTAGGATGAGAGTCTGGGGCCTTCGGATCTGGAGCTGAAGGAGTTGAAGGAGAGCCTGCAGGACACCCAGCCTGTGGGAGTGCTGGTGGACTGCTGCAAGACCCTAGATCAGGTGAGAGTGGGCAGGAAGCAGTGGAAGCAGAGTGAGGACCGGAGGTGGGGCCTCCCTGGGGAAGGGCCTCTCTTTTGTGTGCACTCACACATGCCCAGTGACAGCAGGACTCTGCTGTTTGGATTCACAGGAGAATTCCATGGCTGACCTCCACCCCACTCCAGCATAACAGCTCAGGGACTTGGGGGTCAGGGAGGTGTGCACTAAGTTTGGAGGGTAACCTTGTCAGTGCTTTTCCTGAGACAGTGTCTTAGTCATCTAGTGCTGCTCTAACAGAGATACCACAAACAGATGGCTTTAAAAAGAGAAATTGTATTCTGTCACAGTCCAGTAGGCTAAAAGTCTCTATTCAGGGCAGCAGCTCCAGGGGAAGGCTTTCTGTGCTGGCTCTGGAGGAAGGTCTTTGTTATCAGTCTTCACTGGACTGGACGCTTTTGAGGCTCAAGAACCCCATCCAGGTCCTTTCCAAAGGATACACTCTGCTGCTCCTGGCACTACTTCTTTCTTGTTGGTACAGTGTCCCTGACTCGGCTTGCTTCCCTCCTTTATACCCCGTGAGATTGCCTCAAGGCACAGTACAGTCTTACACACTGAGCCTTGTCCCATGAACACAACTGCCACCTGTCCCTTGTTGACATCATGGAGGCAGGGTTTACAGCACCTAGGAATGTCACACAATACCCAGAATCATCACCCAACCAAATGGTTACACAGTTTTGGGGGGGACACAGTTCAGTCCATGACAGACGGTGATGGTATAAATGTATGTATTAAACCCCAGTTTCTTGTGCCTTTTATGGAAGTGAGAGCCTGAGGCCTCCTGTACTTAGCCGAGTCCCCAAGTGAGGCCACATGAGGGCCCTCTGTGGTGGTCCGTACCTGGTCCTTAGGGGCGGCTGCAGCAGGTGGGCGGGAGCTGCCAGGATGCCTTTTCAGAGCTCACCTGAAGTGGCCACTGGTGGTAAGCTTAGCTCCTCTGGTCCCTGGGCTGTAGTGGGAGCTGCCTGGGCATGACTTGGAGACCACTGAGGCTGCTAGGTGTGTTCAGTCTTCTGCCCCAGCTTCAGCCAAATGAGTAGCACAGGCCTCTGGCCTCCGGGCCCTTGGGCTCTGCTTTTAGGATGGAAAACAGCTGCAGTGACCCCTCCCACTGGGGGATGTCTCCCAGCCTGCTGGTTTCCCTCTTCATCTGGAAACATCATCACCAGCTGCACAGCTCTCTGTGTAGCCAGGGTGATAGATACATCAGTAAGTAGAAAAGTGAAAAATGGAAAGTGTGATTTTCCACTTGGCAGTTCAACTCCCCAGAGATGACTGCTATTAACAGTTTACTGTGTATTCTTTTGGATCTTTTTCTGTGCCTATAAATGGATATTTTTTTTAACTATGTGAAGAGGCCACGCTGTTTAGGGTATAAGTGGTCCCCTACTTGACATTTGGGCTGATGCAGCTTTATTGCTGTTGTGAACAGTGCTGTTAGAGCATTCGTGGAAACCCTGGTGTGGTCATTGAGCATTACGGCCGCCAACCAGAAGGTCGGCAGTTCAGATCCATCAGACACAACTTGGAAACTGTGTGGCGCAGTTCAGCTCTAGGGTTGCAATGAGTCAGAAGTGACTTGACGGCAGTGGGTTTGGTTTGGGTTAGGACATTCTTACCGATGCAGCTCTGGACACTTGGGCAGTATGTCTAGTGTAGGTTGCCTGGAATTGCTGGATCAGAGAGACTGCATTAAAGTGGGTACCCCCCCAATCTATGGAACCACGAACAGTATGTGAAAAAATGCCTTTGTCGTATAGCCTTGCCAATGCTGGGTGCCGTTAAACTTCTAAACCTGTACCAGCCGAGTGTGGGAACACAAGTTTGTTGTTTGAAATTATGCTTCTTTAAATATAAGAGAGCTAGGTACTGTTGTCATGTAATTGTTGGCCTCAGTATATTTTTTGAGGGGTGTGTGAACTAATGTGCTCAAATGCCCATTTTTTAATTGAGTTGAGTGTCTTTCTTGTATTGATGTTTTGTTTTGGAAAATTTAGTTCATATTTGGTATTCTGTTATGTCAGTGGGTTTTTTTTGAGTTATATCTTTGTCTGAGTTTCTAACTTCCCTACTCTAAGCAACAAATCAAAGTCTGGAACACAGCATTCCGTGAAGACAACTGGGACTTAGATGCCTTTGAATATTTACATCTGGAGAGACTCGGGCTTCCTGCAGCTTCTCTCCTTCCTTGCTTCTATCTGTTCTGACCTGCTTCTCTTCCCTGTCTTCAGAGTGGCACCACCTTGGGGAGTAGGGCAGCTTAATTTCTTCAGGCCCTGCCAAGCTAGGCAGGACCACCTGCCCACCTTCCCAGTCTCAAAGGCCTTTTTGCAGGCAGAGGGCATAGCTTGGCCCCTGTGTGGTCCTGGGGCTCAGCCTCTCCCTTGGTGTCTCTAGCATTTCCTTTCCCTGCCGCAGGCTGGGCACTAGGATCTGGCAGTAAAGGAAAAGGGGTGCACCCTGTCTCCTGGAGCTTGAATTCTAGTGGGGTGATGCAGGCAGTGAGTTAAGTGAGCAAGTCAGTTGTTCAGTGTCATGGAAAGAGGTGTGTACAGTGGAGAAGAGGAGAAAGCAACAACGTGGGTATGGGAGGCCTGGGATGAGGGAGGGATGCAGCTGTTTTAGGCAGAGGGCCCCACTTTGAAGATGGCGTTAGAGGAAAGACTTGAAACAGGTGAGGAGATGAGCCACGTGGCTCTTTAGGGAGGGAAGAGGGTTCAGGCGGAGGGAACAGCGGGCATATAGGCCTGATGTAGGCATGTACCTTGTGTGTTCTGGGACTAGCAGGGAGGCTGATGGGACTGAAGTACAGGGAGTAGGGTGGGCATGGGAGAAGATGAGGTGGCAGAGAGGATGGTGGTCAGACAGGACAGGGTTGTGCAGGCCATGTAGTGCAAGAGGGAGCCAGTGTGACGTTCTTATGCTGGTAGTCTTTTCTCAGCATAGCTGCCAGGGGGCTCCCCCCGGGCCTGGCTTTTAAAGGATCCTTGTGACTGTTGGGTTGGGCATAGACTGTAGGGCACAGGAGTGGAAGCAGGAAGGCTGACGAGGAGGCTGCTGTGATGACCAACCCGAGACAGGCTGGGAGCTTTGGCCAGAGTGGTAGAGAAGAGGGTGGAAGTGGTGGTAGAATTTTGGATGTTTTGTCACGTCAGTGTCATTTGCTGGTGAGTGAGATGTGGAGATAACACGAGAGGGCTTCACCTTAAGCAGCTGAGCAGTTAACTGAGTTGAAGGTAGTAGGTGGAAGAGGTTTGCAGGGGTACTAGGCACTGAAGTTGGTGATGTCTGTTAGACTCCTGTTGGAGGAGTACAGAAAGCACTTGATGCGTATGCGAGTCTGGTGTGCAGCAGGGGAGAGGCCCGCACTGGAGATGGAAATCAGGGGCTATCAGCATATATTGGTATTTAAAGCCTTGAGATTGAAATGGAATTACTAAGGGGCTGGGAAATTAGTACTGGGGTCTGCTTCCCTCGCTGTGGTGAGAAGTGGCTGAAGCTGGAGCCTGTTGCAGACCCAGGCAGCAGCGCGTCTCATCTCTGCCTAGGCCCGAGCGGTCCTGAAGTTCATCGAGGGCATCTCGGAGAAGACCCTGCGGAGCACCGTCGCGCTGACTGCCGCGCGGGGGAGGGGCAAGTCTGCCGCCCTGGGATTGGCCATTGCCGGAGCCCTGGCGTTTGGGTAAGGGGTCCAGTTCCTCCCCATGGGGAATGCTGGGCTCTGCGGGCAGGGAAGGAATAATCGTAGGGGGCCGGTGACCAGGAGACCGTTCCTGGCGCTGACCGGGCTCACTGTGTTGTGTCTCTGGGTCTCAGGCTCCTTCTTGTGAACAGCAGCCCTGCTTCCATTCTTGCACCCGGTGCACAACTGTGTGGGTGTGTGTGTACACAGACACATAGCAGTGTCTGTGATCAGTGTTTCAAGCTGAATCTAGACACAAAAGCAAGGAAACAGGGTAAGAAATGTTAGAACTCTCTGAGGATAAGAAGGCGTCCTCTCAGCTTTGTGGACTGAGAGAAGTACAGAGTTGACATCTGCGTGGTTTTGCCCAGTGGCAGCCTGTGCCTCCTCCGCGGAGCCGCCTGTGAGTGCACTGTAGTTGTTGGTACTTGCCCTGGGCAGATTTACACACCTTTTGACAAAGTCTGTGCTTCTAACTTTGCAGACACACTGGTTGCCCTTCTGTGTGCTGTGTCTGCCTTGGTGCTTCTAATAGGTCTGTGAGAGCATTTTTTAGGTGGATAAACTGTGGCTCAGGGAGCTCCAGGGACTGACCCATGGTCCGCCACGAGTTGCTGCTGGTGAAGCAGGATGTATTCTTTCTTTTTTCTGTTACTCAGGTGGAGTGGCTGCCCCTCAACCTCTTAGCTGTGAGCAGTCCTTGACACTCTGCCCAGCTCTGTGGGGTGGTGACAGCAACCAACCGAGGTCTCCCGGCTTCCCAGTTTGAAATCCTCGTGACAGAGCCAGTGATGAGTGTGTGGCAGTGGCTCTTGAGACAGGGCCCTGGTTTGGCACACAGCCTCTGGCTCTGCAGGCCGAGGGAGCTGGCCTTGGGCTGTCAGCAGCTCACTGCTGGGGCTTGCTGCCTTTGTGTCGTTAATAAGTTTTCATTGGTTGGGAAGAAAAATAGACTTAGGTCTGGAGTTACTTTACTTTTTCTCCCCAAAAGATACCTTGACTTCATTTCCGGCCACAGTTTCAGGCTATCTCTGTGATAGATGCAAACTTTTATTTATTAAATTTCTTAAAAATCCTCCTCTCCTGTTGTCTTAACAGGTACTCCAATATCTTTGTAACCTCCCCAAGCCCTGACAACCTCCACACTCTGTTTGAGTTTGTATTTAAAGGATTTGATGCTCTGCAGTATCAGGTGAGACATGGGGATCTGACTTTGATTCAGTGCTGGCTTTAAATCCATGCAGTCTTTAGAGTGCCTACTGACTCTTTTAATATTTAGGTTCTAAAGCTTGGTGTTGCCTTGATTCTTGCCCCTTTAGGAGCACCTGGATTATGAAATTGTTCAGTCTTTAAACCCTGAATTTAACAAAGCAGTCATCAGAGTGAACGTGTTCCGAGAACACAGACAGACCATTCAGGTGAGGCTCACTCTACCCCCCAGTGGCATGGACCCCTGTCCTGCTTTGTGTCAGTGGTTCTGGACGTGCCCCCTGGTAGGTGTGTTACGTCCTGTGGAAGTGCACGGCATTTAGAGAGAGGAGTTGCCTTCCCATAGACCTGGTCCAGACTTTCAGCTTCTAAAGAAAACCTTGCAAGCAAACTAGAAATACCTGTGGCCAGAGTGAAAAGTTGTCCCTCAAAAATCAAATAAGTGGAAATTTGAGTGTGCTGTTTAGCTTTGAAAAAAAATTAAGCTTTGTTCTGACATCGGTTCTGGGTTTGCTTCCTTACTGCAAGTTTTAAAGTGGTTCATTTGTAACAAGAACAATAACCTAGTGTTTAAAAGAAACAGTAAACTTCACAGAATGTAGTCAGAATTTGTGGCCCAGCCAGTGGCCCATTTTCCTCTTCCTACAGTGCTTTTCTGAAAGCTCTATAAGCTTCCAGTGCAGTGTAAGCCTCAATGGTCTCTGCTTGTCCAAAGGCTCCGTTTGGTGAAATCTGTAAAAGAGGTGTCATTGTGACAGGCCTGCAGAAGGGACGGAGAATCATGTCCTCGTGGAGTAGGTTCATCGATGAGTTTTGGAGCTGAGTTGGGTGGGAAGCAGGCCAAGGGAGCCTGGCAGTTGCTGCCCTCACGCTTTAAATGTGTGTGCCTATCGAGGAGTCCCAGTTATAAATAATGCTGAACGTCTGTGCCCTTTACCTTAAGAATACTCCTTTTCAGAATTTTCCTCCTGCAAAGTCTTTCTAGAAGGTCTTCATTTTGTACATTTCTTCCCACTTGTGCTTGATTTCCTCAGCTGAAAGGAGGTATGGGGGTAAGGTCAATGAGAATACAGAGACTGTTAAAACTCAAGAAAAATACACAAAGCAAAGAAGGAAAACAGTTCCCTGCAATGCCCTGGCTTCTCCTCGAACTTGTAATCAAATGCCCTCTCATATTACCAGAATCCTTTTGTTTTCAGACTGGAGTTTCAACAGAGATGAGGTGACCTTACTTTATGAGGCTCCATTTGGGGCCCTTTGGGGCCTCTTTCTTCTTGCTGGAGCTTGAGAAACAGCAGAATATTAAAGACTGCAGGGACTCCCAAGGAGGGCTGCTTGCTGCTGCTTTTATCAGGCAGTTGTTTAGCGTTTCCCCTAAAGTATCCAAGATACAGGGCCACATCAAGGGTACACATGCTGCTTTGAGAAGCCCTCCCTGGCCTGTCAGCTTCTAGCAAAGAGTTAAAAATCTGACTCGTAGCAAAGTATTTCCAGCATACAGTCAGGTGTGGAGACCAGTGTAATACCAGGTCCCCATCACTCAGATTTAAGAAATGCTGACATTTTGCCACGTTGGTTTCGTGTTTTAAAAACTCCTTTGAGTTTCGCTTTAAAGAACTGAAGTATCACAGATGCAGTTGAAGCCCCTCTTGCACCCCAGCCTGTCCCGTTCCTTCTGTCCCTGCTCACAGGCAGTTGCCCTTTTGAGATTGGTGCGTTTCCTTCCCAGCCATGTGTTTATACTTTCACTAAATAATTAATAGCTGCACATGGTAATAATTGGCTGTAGTTACCCTTCTTCAGCTTGCCGTGTTTTTCCTTAGTGTGCTCTCAAGATGGATCCAGATCGAAGCTTATAGACCTAGTGGATTTATTTGTAGGCACTAGATGTATATACTGCAGTTTGTTTATGTATTTCTAGAGAGAGGAGTTGTTTAGTTTTAGGATATGTAGATTTCCGGCTTTCCTGGATTTTGCTAAAATGCCTCTGAAAGTGTTGGTACTAACTGATGGTGAGACCGTTGTGTTTTGGTTTCGCAAGTCTTCTGCCAACCCCTGATCTGAGGTTGAGGAGAAGCACGTGAGAGGATGAAGAAGAGGGCAAGGAAAGGGAGTGACCGTGTAACTACACTAAAGCCAGCCATCAGGCAAGGCGTTTTTATACACAATTGTGCATCACTTAATGTCTGTGACGGGCTCTGTGGGTTAGGGCGTCGTGGGATGTGGATGTGGTGGAGGCGTCGTGTCAGATATACGCAGCCCCTGGGTTAAGAATACCCGACTTGCATATAACCCATCGTTACATATAACCTTTGCGGAGCCTGTTGTGTTAAAACCTCGTGACCGCCTGCTGTCAGTTGTCCTTGTTGCTGCGGCTGCTGCTGGAGGAGGCTGGAGGTATGGACAGTGGTGGACAGCAGTGACAGCAGCCTCTGGGGGCAGGGCAAGAGAAAGCACACGTGCAGGGAGGAGAGTGTGCCCCACCCCATGAGCTGTTCACCTGTCTGAGATGCAGAGCAGCCCAGGCCCCACAAGCTGCTGCCGCCGTCCGCTGCTGCTACCCGCCTACCCGCCTGACCGCCTGAGGCCGAGCCTGGAGCCCGGAGCCCTGTCTTCTGCCTCAGTTGCTGCTATTCCACCCGTAGTCCAGTGCTGCAGGATTCTGGATTTGGAGTCTTTAAAACCTCTAGGGGGAAATAATAAAAAGAGAGCTACTTTTCCTTTAAAAAAATGTTACCAAACCCCAAAACCTGTGGGACCATGACATACATGCAGTTAGGCATTGCTCAGAGGGATGATAGGAGGCACATGACTGTATATTTTTTCCTCAGGCAACCATTGGATAGGTATGTCTTCCATTGCAGAGAAGAAGAATCTGAGACTCTCTGAGGTTAAGTGACCTTACCAAGGTCACACAATAACTGGCTGAACTCTGAATGACTCGAGTGTTTAATTCCAAGCCTGTTTGTTTTGCCCTGGCAAGAAAAAAATGGAAAAGAGGAACAGGAGAAAGAAGAAAATGAGAAGGGAGAGAGGGAGGAAAGAGCGGAACTTCATGATGAGTCACCACTAATCCCAGCCATGCCATTAGGTGGCTAAGCTAATGATCCAAAATTTTCCTCCCTGCAGTATATACACCCTGCAGATGCTGTGAAACTGGGCCAGGCTGAACTTGTCGTGATCGATGAAGCAGCTGCCATCCCCCTCCCTCTGGTGAAAAGCCTGCTGGGCCCGTACCTCGTTTTCATGGCATCCACCATCAATGGGTATGGCCCTCTGGGCACAGCTGATGACCTTGTGCTCAGCTAGTGCGCGTTAGGTGGCAGGTCATGAGGATGTCCTGGGCCTGGGCAGGTTGGAGCCGGCCTTTGGTTTGGCTTCAGCCTGTCCTGGGTCTGCTGCAAACAGGAGCGTGCCTCTTTCTGATAAATTGTATTCTGCTTCTAGTCTGACATTAAGTGGGCAACGTAAGACTGAAAATTACGGAGCCCATGGTTGACTGTCCCTCCTCCCGTCTTTAGGCCACCTTTAGGTTTTTTAATGTAATGTGGATGGCAACAATACCAGTGTTTTCTGTCTTAGAATTGTGTGAAAATACAATGTTTAACTAATAAACATCAGCAAGCAGGCTTTAGAGCATAAGATCTGCTTTTCTGATTTGAAATAATTAGTTCATGAGTGCGCTGTAAAAAATTAGAAGGAAAAAAGAGCCAGTAAGCAGAAGGTGAAATCTGAGCTGAGGCTCCACACTGCCTTGCTTCATGAGGCATTCAACAGGCCACACTGGGTAAGGCTGTCCTTGGGGAACAGGGATCTGGTGTGTCAGCAGGGTGAGGAGGGAAGGCGCTGTTCCCTCTGGGCGAGTGGATTTGGGACCTAGTTCCTGATTACCTTTGGCTTTGCTCCTAGTTATGAGGGCACCGGCCGGTCACTGTCCCTCAAGCTAATTCAGCAGCTTCGCCAGCAGAGTGCCCAAAGCCAGGTCAGCTCGACAGCGGAGAATAAGACCACAACGACGGCCAGATTGGCATCAGGTACCCCTGAGAGCTCGGAATTGGACCTTACCATTCACAGCAAGTCCCTTCAGACTCTTGCTAGAGCCTTTTGCTTCCCCTAGTGACACTGCAGGCAGGGCCACAGGCCCCTTGCCAGAGTTCCCAAGAGGTGAAGTTGCTTTCCTTAGAGGGGCTGCAGGCCAGTGTTTGTCACTGTGCGTGGCTGTGGAGCCCTGTGAGTTGGTATCATGTTGAAGATTTACTGAGATAATCTGAAACTGCTGTTTTTAGTCCTGAGCCCTGTTTTTCTGGGTGTCATGTGACAGAGAGTAATAACCTAGAACAGTTTCCTGGCTGCTTGAGATGATACAGATTCAATAATTGTTTCTCATGTGCATGTGGGAAACAGCTCGCACACTGCACGAGGTTTCTCTGCAGGAGTCAATCCGCTATGCCCCTGGGGACGCCGTGGAGCAGTGGCTTAATGACGTGCTGTGCCTGGACTGCCTCAGCACTCCTCGGGTCGTCTCAGGCTGCCCCTTGCCTGAGGCCTGCGAGCTGTATCCTCCTCTGGGTCCTTGCCCTGCAGGGAGGGAGAGGAGCCATGAAAGCATTAAATGAAAGGGGGTGGCCTCTGTTCCACAGGACACACTCTGAGGACAGGTGGGAGTGGAACCTTGTCAGTTTCTCTTTTTGTTCCTGCCCCAGTGGTAGGTTTTTGCTTAGGACACTGTGCTCCTTTTCCAAAGCTGAGAGAAACCCATACGTCCTGGCACCCACTGGAAATACGATGTCCTGTGTGAAGGTTTCTCTGGTCGGTTTGGTTGCTTAACTCCAGACCCAGCTACTTTGTTAATAGAGATACCCTCTTTTGCTACCACAAGGCCTCTGAAGTTTTCCTGCAGCGGCTCATGGCCCTCTACGTGGCTTCTCACTACAAGGTAACTGCTGTGCTCGGCCTTGAGTGAACGTCAGCATTGAGCTTCTGCACCTGGCAGCCCCTTGTACATCTTTGGTTACGTCTTGGCTGGGACTTGAAGATTGTCACCACGGCAAGGGCCAGTGATCCGGCTGGAGGGGCCATTTCCTGTTGTTTGGCTTGTGTTGGGCATCTAGTTTTGCATACAGCAGGAAACTCCTGCCTGTGGTTCTTCTGCATGTTAGCTGTCGAGTGTGGGAAGCTTTGTTCATTTTAAAAGGCACGCTTCTCTTGCCTGTCCACTCAGGTAGTAGGCTGAGAGATAGTAGTAGTCATAACCCTCTAATGTTGCATGGCCTGAGACCAGCTTGTAGCCTCTGAGTCCTTTTTAAAGAACAAGTTCGACAATTTAGCGTATCTGAAACTCATTAAAACTGAAGGGTATGTTGGAAAGGCTGCTTATTGAATGTTTTAAGTGGCATTTTTATGACCGGCCTTGAATGGGAGGCCGAGGAGTTGGCATTAGAAGTGATGACAGCTTCTTCTGAAACAGCAGCCTCTTATCTGGACACGTTTCCATTCCCAGCTGTGAATGAGCAGTGCTCAGACGTTCTCGTCTGCCACTGTGCAGCCTCAGCACTGTGGTGAGGTGACAGTAGCCTATGAGGCTAAGTCCCACTTCAGGGAGTATCAAGAGTCTCAGGCTTGCCAAGGCAGTAGAGGCGCTCTGCTGGGCTCCACTCGTTGCCAAGTTTTAGGGAAGGCCATCTTCTAGGTGTCAGATGACTCTCAGTCCAGCCTCTTGTATCATCCAGGGAGCAAGAGAAGGTTCTCACTGATGAGTGTTTGTGCCCCACAGAATTCCCCCAATGACCTCCAGATGCTTTCTGATGCACCTGCCCACCACCTCTTCTGCCTTCTGCCTCCTGTGCCCCCCACCCAGAACGCCCTGCCTGAGGTGCTGGCTGTCGTCCAGGTACAAAAGCATGGCTTCCTTGTAGCATTGATTTTGGGACCCACTTATGCATAAAGGGTTAGTGATAGTAACCACAGGGTGAAATGGCAGCTGTTGATATCTAGTCTGAAGCCACATGACTGAAGAATAGGTGATTAGGGCTAAAATCAGAATTTTTTTTATTGTGCTTTACATGAAAGTTTATAGTCCAAATCAGTTTATTGTATAACCTCCCCTACTACACCACTGTGCAACTCTGGCTACTTTCCCGGCACTGTGATAGCACATTCTTCCTTTCCACCCTGTACTTCCCGTATTCGTTCAACCAGTTCCTCTCCACCCTCCCGTCTCGCCTCTGGGTAGGAGCTGTTCCAACAGCCTCATGTATGTCTTTTAAGCCAAGAAGCACACACTTGACCAGCATCACTCTGTGTATTATATTCAGGTCTTTCTCTGTCTAGAGTGTTGGCTTTGGTACTAGTTTCAGCGCTGGGCTAGCAGCAAGTCCAGGGGACCATCCAGTCTGTTGGGAGTGTCAAGTCTGGTCTTTTAATAGAATTCTACTTCTGCACCCTAGTTTTTCTCCTGCTATGTCAGGGACTCCGTTGTGTTCCCTGACAGGGGCTCTGCTTGGTGGTGGCCGGGCACTGTCTAGTTCTTCTGCTCCCATGCTGATGTAGTCTCTGGATCACATGGCTTCTCCTGTCTCCTGGGCGCATATTATCCCCATGTCTTTGATGTCATTTGTTCTCTGCTGCCCCAAGAAGAAGGGGACTAATTGGTGGTACTTAGATGGTGGCTTGCTAGCTTTTTAAGACCCCAGACACCATTCACTGCAATGGGATGCAGAATATTTTCTTTAAAACAAAAACTTATTTATGCCAATTGACTTAGATGTCCCCTGAAACCATGGTCCACAGATCCCTTCCCTGCTCCCTGTCCTTTAAAATATTGTGTTGTATTTAGGAGACATCTTAGCTTTAGGCTGCTCCTATTCTTGGCATAACAGCTTTTCCTGCAGACAGGAGTTTTTTGTTTTCTTTCCTTTGTTACAAAAGTAATACATGGTTATTGTAAAATGAGAAGATCTAGTTTAGGAAAAAACAATTTTTTAACACCTGGGATCCTACTTCTAAGTATAATCACCTGTGTTTATGTATTTCTATGTAGTTTTTCTTTTTTATAAGTACAAAAGTGGGAGCACAGTGTTGGATAATCTTTTTTTTTAAACGCGTTCAGGTATTTATTGGCCACGGAAGTTTGAAAGGCTGTATGTACTGTCAGTTGTTGATGCCTGCCCTAGTGGGTGTGTGAGTTACAGGGACTGTCCGCTCGGCGTGGGGCTGTGTGGGCCTCCCTGTGTCCCACCTGGGCACATAGGCACCATGTGGGTTTTCACACTCTGGGCCTGGAGGAACAGCGGTGTTCTGCCTTGTTAGGAACAGTGGTCAGGAAGCCCACAGGACCTGGTAATGGGACTTCTCTGGAAGTGGTTGAGTCGTGCACCACGTTAAGTCTGAACACTGGTGGAAACAGCCCCCTGGTCAGAGAGAAACTGAAGCAGGAGCGGAGTCTGCCCTGGAGCCGCCTCAGGGTCTGCACCGCTCTGCTTCCCCACAGGTGTGTCTCGAGGGTGAGATTTCTCGCCAGTCCGTCTTGAACAGTTTGTCTCGTGGCAAGAAGGCTTCGGGGGACCTGATCCCATGGACAGTGTCAGAACAGGTGACACCCGTTCTCTGGCATGCCTGAGTGAGTGAAGTCAGTGGGGTTCAAGGATGCTTTGTGGTGCTGAGATACTGGCCTGTGTCTCCCACAGTTTCAAGATCCAGACTTTGGTGGTCTTTCTGGTGGAAGGGTCGTTCGCATCGCTGTTCACCCGGATTATCAAGGGGTAACGTGTTGTAATGCCTCAGCTCGCGAGCGCAAGCACACTTGGCCATGTGACTAGGAAACCTGCCGAGGAGCAGGCTAAGCTCCAGGCACTTGTCTGCCGTGGGGCATTTCCCTGGGGTGGGCTGGGCAGGAAATGACGGTGGTACAGACTCATCTTTTATGGGGACAGGGGACTTGCTTCTGTAATTACCTTCTGTGTTTTCAGTATCTCCACTGAGGTGTTAGGTGTACAAACCTGAGCTCCTGATGGCAGTACAGACACTGTCCCTCTTTGGGGCTTGCTGATAGATGGAACTGGAAAGTGCAGCTAGCCATCCTTGGCCTCGAGTGCCAGCAGGCTCTTCTTGCTGACCTAATCAAGTGCAAGAGTCATGGCTACACTACTTGGGTTCTTGAGGGTCTCTGCTTTGACATCTCTGAGAGATTTCCTTGGTTCTCTTTGCCAAGTGCAGTAGAACCCAGAGTGGAAGCTTTGTAGACATGCTCCAGGGAAGTAGGCTGGGCCCAGGCCAACTCTGCGTCTGTCTCCTCTGCTTGCTTCCCTCGTGTGCGCTCACAGATGGGCTATGGCAGTCGGGCCCTACAGCTGCTGCAGATGTACTACGAAGGCAAGTTCCCTTGTCTTGAGGAAAAGGTCGTTGAGACACCACAGGAAATTCGGACCGTAAGTAGCGAGGTAAGTGTCACCTAGCAAAACTTTTGTGTCTTGATTCTTGGGAGGCTGCGTCTCTGTCTGGAGGAGCATCAGAAAGAACTGTCCTGGGGTCTAGGCTCTCTGAGCAGTGGCAGATTTCCTTTTGTTCTGGGGAAGCTGTGCATTTTCCAGGCCAACACTGAAATGGTGATCTCTAGACCAGTGATTCTCCAAGTGCAGCCCCAGGTCAGCATCACCTGGACACTTGTTAAAAAGGCAAGCTCTTGAACCTCACCCCAAACCTGCTGGATCAGAGACTCCATGGGGGAGCCCAGCAGTGTGCCAACCAGCCTCTGAGTGATTCTTGTGCTCACCTGTGTTGGAAAGCGGCTGCTCCATCGTTGCCTGTTTTCAGTCTGAGGCCCAGACTGAGGGCCGTTCTGGCATTAGTCGTCTTGGGTGGGTAGACAGGATGATGGTGTAGCAGTGGGGAGCACCACTAGCTGTGACAAAGAGGCAGCTTTTCACATCCGTTCTTCTGTTTGAGTCTCACTATGGACTCTTTTGGGAGAGAGCAAGGGGCTTATATTTTAAATCCAGGCAGAAGTCTTTGCCAGTTCCTGAGGTCATGGAGCTGTTGGGACAAAAACTGGACTTAATGGTGGATCTTTAGGCTCCATCCTCAGAACCCTGCCTCTGCCCATTTCTAAATCCATGAAGCTTTCCTAGGCTTGTGGTCATTTCTGGCATTCTAGAGTCACAGCTGTGTCATTTCACCTGTGTCGAGGTATTTGATGTTGTTGGCAGTGGCCACTTGTCTCATGTTATTGTTGCTGGTTTTGTTTGTGTTGTTGATTCATGACTCAAGAAACCCCTATATAGCAGAGTGGAACTGTCCTGTGGTGATGTTTTTTGGCTGTAGTTTTCACCAAAGCAGCAGGTCACCAGGACTGTTGCTTCCACAGTGCCACCGGGTGGTTTGCAGCTGCCAGAGTCCTACATTAACATTTTTAAGAACACAGGACCAAAGTAGGGAACTACTGGGTTTTCATGGTGTTTAATTGAGAGCCTGGTGTGGCAGGGATGCTTGAGATGGTCCCTAACCACCCTCCCCCTCTGCTGAGTGGCCTGTGTGCTCTCCCTGGTGTCTCCAGACTGTCAGCTTGTTGGAAGAGGTCATCACTCCGCGGAAGGACCTACCTCCCTTACTCCTCAAGTTGAATGAGAGGCCTGCGGAGCGCCTGGACTACCTGGGTGTTTCCTACGGTCTGACCTCCAGGCTCCTCAAGTAAGTCACTGCCAGCCTTCGCCCTGCAGCTGCACCCCTGTGACATTGGTGTCCTGAACAAGAAGAGTTCTGTGCCCTGTGTCTGGAACTCCCTTTCCAGCTGGTGTCTGGCGGCTGGCTGTTGACTGCCTGCTCCTCTCGGACCTTGTCATCTTTACCTGTCAGCCCCTTCCAAAGGCATTACACAGTGATACACTCTCTTTGCATCTTTGCAGGTTCTGGAAACGAGCTGGATTTGTGCCTGTGTATCTGAGACAGACCCCGGTGAGTTGTCAGGCAGAGGAGGGTTTGAAGTTATGGTTGGTGACAGGTTTGTCCTTAAATGGCGCCTTGGTGCCTGTCTCTTGTGCTGCTCTGAGCAGGTGTGGCTTCATCACCTCTGAAGAGGCTTACTCTGATGGACCCCAAAATCTTCACTGAAAGACTGTGTGCGTGGCTGCACGTTGATTCCACGACTGTGTGGCACGTGCCTGGTGTGTGCTGGGTTATCTGCTTCCTGACAGAGGGCAGAGTGCACCTGCACTCACCTGTGTGCTAGGGTCTGGCCTCTTGGGAGCTGGAGTTAGCCCTGGAGTTTGTGATGAGATGGATTTTGGCAGAAAGGGCAGCTGTGCAGACAGGCTGGACTCTGAAGGCGGGATGTGAATATGTGGATGATAGGTTCACAGAGGGTCACTGAAGGAAGGGAGAGGCCTGGGACTCGCAGTGCAGGAAAACATACCACCTTCGGTGGATCAGGCAGTGAGCAAGATAAGCCAGGAAGCTCATTTTCAAATAGGCTGAAATACATAGTGAAGAGGAAAACAAATTTTCGTTTGTTTGTATTGTGCTTTTGGTGAAAGTTTACCTTCAAGTCACATGGTCATATGGAAACTTATAAACACACATGTTTTGTGACTCTAGCTGCTCTCCCTACAATGTGACAGCACACTCATCCTCTCCATCCTGTATTTCCCGTGTCTGTTCAACCAGCTCCTGTCCCCCTCTGCCCTCTCATCTTGCCTCCAGACAGGAGCTGCCCAGTTAGTCTCGTGTGTCTGCTAGAGCCCATAGGCAGTCCCCTTCTCTCCTCTCTGGTACGGTTGCATGTCTCATAATCCAGTCTGATCTTTTGTCTGAGGAGTTAGCTTTGGGAATGACTTTAGTTCTGGACTAACAAGAGTCCAGGGGCTATGTCTTCTGGGGACCCTGCAGTCTTTCGGAGCATCAAGTCATCTTGTTACTAGAGATCGAGTTCTGAACCTCCCATTTCTCCCACTTCTTCAGGCCTCTTGGCTGTGTTCCCTTTCAGGGCGGTCACTGGTGGTGGCCAGGCACCATCTGCTTCGTTTGGTCTCATGCTGACGGAGTCTTCGGTTTATAGTTCCCTTTCTGTCTTGCTCACATTTTCCTTATATGTTTGGTGTTCTTCATTCTCCTTTGCTCCACGTGGGTTGGAACCAACTGATGCTGCTTAGGTGGCCACTAGCTAGCTTTTAAGACCCCAGATGCCACTCACCAAGGTGGGATGCGGAACATTTCTTAATAAACTTTGTTGTGCCAATTGACCTAGATGTCCCCTGAGACTTTGGCCTCTACTGCTCTGTCCCTTGAAGTGCTTGGTTGTATTCAGGAAACTTCTATGCTTATGGTTTAGTCCCATTGTGCTGTCTTCTGTGTTGCATATTGTCGTGGTTTAGTCCCATTATGCCATCTTCTCCTGTGTTGTGTGTTGTATGGTTTAGTCTCATTGCGCTGTCTTCTCCTGTGTTGTGTGTTGTATGGTTTAGTCTCATTGCGCTGTCTTCTCCTGTGTTGTGTGTTATATGGTTTAGTCTCATTGCGCTGTCTTCTCCTGTGTAGTGTGTTGTATGGTTTAGTCTCATTGCGCTGTCTTCTCCTGTGTTGTGTGTTGTATGGTTTAGTCTCATTGCGCTGTCTTCTCCTGTGTTGTGTGTTGTATGGTTTAGTCTCATTGCGCTGTCTTCTCCTGTGTTGTGTGTTGTGCTTCTCTTCATCCAAAATGCTACTTGTCTGCTATCTAATGAGTGAATACCTCACTCCCAAGCCTCGTAGAAGGTTTTCTTCTGTGTTTAAACCTTTGGTTGAGTTCTACAATAATGGTTTCACACAGTCACACAGTATTTGTTGTTTTTGACTAATTTCACTCAGCATAATGTCTTTCAGATTCTTCCTTGTTCTGTTTCCCAGATTTATCACTGCATATTGTTCCAGTGGGTGAATATACCTTAATTCGTTTATCCGTTCATCCATAGATGGGCACCCAGGTTGATTCCATCTTCTTGCTGTTGTGGACAGTGCTGTGATGAATATTGGTGTGCATGTATCTGTTCATGTGACAGCTTTTACCTCTCTAGTGTATACTCCAGTGTGTGGGACTGCTGGACCATATGACATGTCTATTTCTAGCTTTTTAAGAAAGGGCCAAATCACTTTCCAAAGCAGTTGTACCGCTTTATATCCCTGCCAGCAGTGTGTAAGTGTTCCAGTGTTTCCACAGCTTTTGCAGCATTTACCATTCTGTGTCTTTTGAAGAAACACCAGCTTTGTCGGGGTGAGGTAGTATCTCATTGTAGTTTGGATTTGCATTTCTTTACTGGCTAATGATCATGAACATTTTCTGAGTTTCTGTTAGTTCCCTGAGTACCTTCTTTGGTGAAGTGTTTATTGATATACTTTGCCTCTTTTTAAATTGGGTTATTTGTCTTTTTGTTGTTGAGGTTTTGCAGTATCTTGTATGTTTTAGAGATTATGATGCTGATCAGATTTGTTATGCCCCAGTTTTTTTTCCCAGTCAGTAGGTTGTCTTTTTAATTTTTGGATAACAATATGAAGAAAAAACATGAAAACTATAGATTAAGTTTGAGGGGGTAACCCTTCAAATTACAGCTTGCATGATCAGAATGAACCAGCCATGTGACAGTCTTGAGGAAAAGAGCATTTCTAGGTGGAGGGACAGCATGTGACAGGACCTGAAGTGGACATGGACTTGGTGAACTGAGGGGAATGAAACGCTAGTATAGGGAAGAGTCCTGCAGGGGGAGAGAGGTAGTTCACGGTGGGGGCAGACAGTGTAGGGAAGGACATAGGAGAGACCCCATGGCTGCTGGGTAGACATGGGCATCCTGGCACAAGAGTGGAGTCAAGGAGACCAGTGGGACAGTGGGTAAGAGGATATGGGGTGATTTGGGCTGGGACATAGAGAGGAGGCAGCAAAGGGGCCAGAATCAGGATATGTGTTGATGCCTTCCGTGGGTCCCTGGCAGAAGTCCTTCTTGGAGATGGGAGCAGCTATGTGGCATTTCTGTGGCGCCTTTGAGGAAGCAGGATATCTGGAATGAGTGAGTGTGACTGTGCTGTGTGGGCTGTGCAGTAAGGGCCGGGGAGCCTGCGCTGCCTTCTCGGCGTGCTTGCGCTTTCCCGGTGACTGACCTTTCCCGAAAGGGGGTTCTGTGCCAACCAGGAGTATGTGTTTCCCAGAACGACCTGACTGGAGAACACTCCTGCATCATGCTGAAGACACTGACTGAAGAAGGCGAGACTGATCAGGGAGCCTGGCTTGCAGCCTTTTGGAAAGGTGACTGAGGAGTGGGGTGGTACGTGTGATGGGCGTGGACTCTGGATCTCTAACTGGGTCCTTCTACCTGCAGATTTCCGAAGGCGGTTTCTGGCCCTGCTCTCCTATCAGTTCAGTGCCTTCTCGCCTCCGCTGGCTCTCAACATCATTCAGAACAGGAGCATTGGGAAGCCAGCCCAGCCAGGTGAGCTGGCCGTGTCCTGGTGGGGGCCTTCGTGGGGGCTCGGTGGTGTGCAGGGTGGGTGTGCGGGGCTGGGCCGAGTTCTGTGCCGGCTCGGGGCCTGCTCCTTGGCCGACCACGTCCTGTTCATCAGGCCCTGCGGTGGCTCTGGCCTGGCGCGGGGCATATTGTCCACCCATAACACCTCTCACCTTTGTGACAGACCTTTGGGCATGTGACATGAACTCAGAGATAATAAAGAAGTTCACATAGATTGTTCATTTTAGAACCCTACTTAAACCTTGTGACCTCAGGTTACTGGCTGAGTCTCTGAGGCTCTGTTTCCTCATCTGTGAAACTAGTAAGAACATGCCAGCTCTGTGGTCAGTGTGGAGACATGGCTTGGGCACATATGTCGCGTTTGAATATTTAAGTGCCGAAGCACGTGTTAGGGATTATGAGTATTAACAACGTCGGTTCCTTTGTGTTGCCGTGTGTGTGTGTTTCCAGTTATGTTTTGGTGGGAATCTGTAGCTCTGTGGCACACGCACAGGCTCTGTGAGGCTGCTGCTCACAGAGGAGATGCAGCGCACCAGGGAGTGAAGGTTGTGTTCTCTGACCCCGGAGCACAGGGATCCTTCTCCTGCTCTGATGTGTTGCTGTGGGGGCTCTGAAGAAGGGTCACATGCCAGCTGTCCGCCTCCCACTTGGCAGGGAAGGGGCGGTGTGGGGCTGGGGCAGGGCCACCGTAATGGCTGCAGTGCCGCTCTGCTTCGTCTGAGCGCCCTGTGGAGGGCAGTGTGATATGCCTTCTGGGGAGCCGTTGTGCCTACTATCTGAAGTCAGACCCAGGGGGTGTCAGGGTAACCTGTGTTGTGTGTGTAGCACTAAGGCGGGAGGAACTGGAAGCGATCTTCCTGCCCTATGACCTGAAGAGGCTGGAGATGTATTCACGGAACATGGTGGACTATCACCTCATCCTGGACATGATCCCAGCCATCGCCCGGATGTACTTCCTGAACCAGCTAGGGGACCTGTCCCTGTCTGCTGCCCAGTCAGTAGGTTACCTGGTACTCATGTGGGGGGATAGAGAGGCTGGTGTTGGCTGGATTCGGTGCGTTTTCATGATGGTTTGCTGGGTGTTTTAATTCCTAACAGTTGTGGGAAGTGGGCGGTGGTCTCGCCATTTTATAGATTAGGAAACCTGGGCTCAGAAGTCAAGTAACGTGAGTGGGAGCATGTCTTGGTGTTTTCAGTAACAGAATAAAAGAGAACATTGCAGAATGGGCATTCCCAGTGTATGTTTTGTAATGAATAACTGTGGTCAAGAGAGAATAACTGGTTTTGAACACTGCTTTATGGGCAAGGCCTGTCCTGGCGGTGGCTGCAGAACCTTCTCATCCTTCAGGCCCTTCTTTTGGGGGTTGGCCTGCAGCATAAGTCTGTGGACCAGCTGGAAAAGGAGATCGACCTGCCATCAGGCCAGCTGATGGGACTTTTCAACCGAATCATCCGCAAAGTTGTGAAGGTAACTCCTAAGAATGGGGCCTTGGTCTGCTTTAAATAATAAACTCCTGCCCCCAAGATGAACAGATGTAAACGTCTGGCCATACTTGCTTCAGATCTACCGACACAATCACATCTTCCCCAAACGGGACTTTACCTGCTTCTGAAATGTTCTGTGCTCCCTACCCAAGGTCCTGCTGTTAGGAATTTAATATATGTTAAGCTGTGCATTTATTCTTTTACTGTGAGTACATGCACTCATAGATGATAGAGAGTATTGCTTTGTGTATTTAGAAGGCCCCCTTCCCTTTAAGACACTAGGTGACTGGGGAAGGAGTCTCTGGGCCCCTGCTGCGCCTTCATCTTCTGTTCTTGGCCCCTGTGTTTGGTAGCTCTTCAGTGACGTGCAAGAAAAGGCCATTGAGGAGCAGATGGTGGCCGTGAAGGATGTGGTTATGGAGCCGACCGTGAAGACGCTGAGTGATGACCTGGTATGTTCCTGCTGCAGGCCTCTGGACTGTCCGCGGGCCCCTCTGTCAGTGTGGCTGCAGCCTGTCCTCTGTGGGGACAGAGCTGAGTGCCGTTCAGAGGCCTGAGTGATGATCATGCTGCTGGGACATCACTGCGTGTTCTCCATCCCCCTGCTCTGTGTGGCTGGGGTGCATGGTCCCCACTGAATGGGTGTGAGTGCAGGCACCCACCGTGGTCAGCTTTCTGTTTGTCCTGTGGAGTCTTCGAGTGCACTTGAAAACAGTAAGAGCTGCCGCTAAGTTGATGGACTTCCTGGTTGGCTCAAGGGTGTAACCTCGTGGCTGCTAACTGAGAAGCTGGTGGTGTGAATCCAGCCAGAGCTGTCCTGGAAGAAGGGCCCGGCAGTCCGCTTCCAAGTGTTCACAGCCACTGTGAACCCTGCGGGGTGCAGTTCTGCTCTGCCACGTGGGGTTACCCTGAGCTGGAATCAACTCGAAGGCAGCTGAGTTGGTTTGTAATGACTTTGAGGGTAAACAGAGGAGAAGGGAATGTTTTATTGTCCTTGTTATGCTTCTTTTCTGTTCCCTGTTTTTGACTGTGACCGATTCTGTCCCTGGGATCCTTGACCGTAGGATGAAGCAGCAAAGGAGTTCCAGGAGAAACATAAGAAGGAAGTGAGAAAGCTGAGGAACCTGGACCTCTCCCAGTAAGGCACCTTCCGCCCTGCAGCTGGCTTCTAGTCGTCATCCTCGGTGTCCTGGGGCTGTGTCACGGGACTGGGGCTAGAGGCACTAATCCTCACCACTTCCCAGTTCACTATTGGCATTGTTTTGGAGCTCTTGGTTTTCCCCAGAATTGGAATGATCCACTCTGCCCCTTTGATTTTCAAATCATGTTGCCGAGACCACTGGAATTCCACTGCCATGCTTCAGGGGTCCCTCGGGGAAGTGGGGCGATGATCAAAGGACACCCGATTTTAATGGTCCCAAATAGACTTGGTAATGGGTTGGGGTTTGGTTTTTGAGTTTATACAAAATTAAAGGATTCTACTGCCAAAAGATATCGAGAAAGAACCCCTGGCTCTGAAACCTCTTTGTCCCGTGATCCTCAGGGGTTGCTGTGAATAGTGAGTCACCTCTGAGCCTCTTTCAGCGAGTCATGAGTGATGGCTGCTGTTGGGAGACACAGGTGTCCTTGGAGGCCCCTGGCTGGGATGTGAGCTCCACTGTCTGCCCTCAGCTTGGCAGCTGCAAAGTTTTGACTCACCAGAGAGCTAGATGAAAAAGAGGCGGGGTGGGTGTGGTTCAGAGAGCAAGGAGGCAGATGCCTGGGTAGAGGGAGGGCGATGGCCAGAGGTGGCTTTGCTGGATGGTTAATGCCTGTGTGCACAGCTGGATTCTCACTTGTCCTGCTGGCCCTCCTTGCTCCTGTGACATTTCTGTCCTGTGACCCTGAGCTAAGCTGAACATCCCCTAATCCTTCCACCAGCCTGTGTCCTTTCTCTCTGCCCTTCAAGCATGGACCCAGCTTGGCTAGGCTTTCGTGGCAGGAGGTATCTGAAAAGAAAGCTGTTATGTCTTGTTTTTTTAGAGTCTCCTCTTCTTTCACACAGGCTTTGATACTTTCCCTCTTATTTTAGATACATAATCCGTGGGGATGATGAAGAATGGAATGAAGTGTTGAACAAAGCTGGGCAGAACGCCTCCATCGTCAGCCTGAAGAGGTGAGGGCCTTGAGTCTACTGTACGTCTGACAGGAGAGGCCTTCCTGTTTCTCTGAGGCAACTTTAGCAGCAAGTAGGAGGGTGGTGGGACAGCTTTGAAAGAAGAGTCACGGTCTCTTCTGTTAGGATCCCCTGCTGTCTGCTTTGGCAGCATGTCTCCCACAAGTCAGGCAGGACCGTCACTTAGGTCTGGGCCTCTGTTTCACACACCAGATGTGTGTGGTCCTGGGTCTGTCAGCAAGCCACCATTTACTGGTCACGTCCCTGTGTGCCTGCTGTACACTGTCGCATCTGGCCCTCAGAAGAGCACCAGGAGGTGGCTGTTGCTTACCATCGCCTCTTCGGAGATGAAGTAACAAAGGCTCTAAGGGGTTAAGTGACTTGTCTCGGAATCAGCCAGCCAGTAAGAGGCAGAGCCAGAATGGGAACTCAGGCTTGTCCTCCTCAGCCACTGTTTCACACTGTCCATCCTCTAAGTCAGTGCTTCTCCCTGTCTGTGCTCTTTGAGTTCCTGTGTGCTACTCAGAATTATTGAGGACCCCAACAAGCTGTTGTCTGTGTGGGTTACTCCTATTTATATTTTCCACATTAGAAATTAAAATTTGAGAAAGTAAAAAACTATTAGAATTAAAGAGTGACAGACTCATGGCTTACTGTTCCTAAAAATTTTAGGAACAGTAAGAGTGGCCTTGTTTTAGCTCCGTATTTGCACATCCCTTTAGGGTCTGGCTTCCTTAGTGCTGTCCCTTGTGGGCGTAGTGTCCAGGCCTCCGCCTGTCTGTGAGGAAGTGAAGGCGTAAAAGGCAGTAATGTCTCTGTGTTATGAGAACGGTTGTGACCTCGCAGACCTCCTGGAAGGGTCTTGGGCTGTGATTTAAGCCTTTTATTTTCAGAGAGGGGAATTTGTGGGCCAGAGTGATTCGCTGAAGGGTCTCCTGGCAAAAGGCTGTGGGGTCCCAGAGCTCAGGCTTCCATAGCTGGGTTGGGGGCTGGTGGGCAGCATGAATCCTTGACGTTGTTATAGTCACTGACAGAGTTTCCTGAAGAGTTTATTGGAAAGAAGAAATTGGGGACTGTAGGAAGCACACGTGTACTCCCCATGAGCCCCTGAAGTATCTTGAAGGTTCCAGCCTCGGTCCCTGACTCGTGCTGTCGTAGGTGCTTGCTGAAGGGGCACACACATCCCTTGTCAGTGCATTCTGATTGCGGTTTGGAGACTGGAAAATGGAGCATAGGGCCCGTGGTGGCTTTGATTGGTGTGGAGGCAGGCCAGCTATGTGCCCTCCGAGCCTGGCCTCTCCATCCCTTCGTTTGTCCTGCCAGTGTGGCGGTGCCTGAATGAAAACCAGCCTGTATGCCCCAAGGCTCTGAGCAGATGGGAAAGTCAGCAGTTTTTGAGGTGATACCACTGATAGCTGTCATGTTCTTTGAGGCCTTGTTTCCTCCTGAGCGGTTACTTCATTCATCACGTGTTAATCGTCTCTGGGCTGAACTCCTCACCCTGTCCTCGTAGGGAGGGGTTTGTCCTCTGAGTGAAAGGCCATCGGGAAGCATCTTGAACCTCTGAGTAGGGGAAGGAACACAGGCACCTGCTGAGAGATGCCTGTGCTGACGTATCAACAGGGGATCCAGTGGCCAACTGAAGTGTGTAACCTAAGTCCCTCTTTGGGTTTCTTTATTCATGTAGGAAAAATAGTAACAGCAGCACATCAGAAAGTGTTTCAAGGTTTTCTTTGGCGCCTCATGCTTTGTATAAGGCAGTATCTTCAGGGCCATTGGAATACTACGTCTGGTTTCTAGATTAACCCTGAGTGGTGAGAGTAATGGCAGCAACTCTTTTTTATTTTTGGAAGCCCGAGGCTTTTGTTGAGGTCTTTGGCAAGGGAAAGGTATAGTACTTACGCAGAACTCAGAGTTTGGGTGTCGGGGCTTGATTCCTCTGCAGACTCAGAGCTGAGCGAGCGCGGGAGCTGGGCCAGCACAGGGCTTGGCACCTGCGGGGTGCAGCGCACATTTATGTCTCAGTCTTTCCCGCATCCACATGTAATTGATGGGAATACTCACTGTTTCAGACAGAACAAAGCAGTCCGAGAGATGTTTTGAATCTCTGCATGTTTCATTCTGCTCTGCTTTTTTCTCCAGTGACAAGAAAAGGCATTTGGAAGCCAAACAAGAACCCAAACAGAACAAAAAGTTGAAGAAAAACAGAGATATAAGGAACAAGAAAGATACGAAACTGAAGTGGAAGAAATAGTGACGATCAGCTGCACAGCGTCGGCGTGCTCCTGAGGAGACGCCTGCCTTCCAGACACGACCCGGGGCGGGCCACCATGGCCCCAGCAGACCAGGGAGCCAGCGTCAATTCAGTCTGTGGGCACACCAGCTCATGGCAGGGCTCCACCTGGGGCTGGGGGCTGCTCAGGGCTGTGGGTTGAGCACCCCTCTGGCACGGCCAGGGATCTGTCTCTCCTCTCCTGCCAGTGGCACCAGCAGTTCCTAGTTTGTTCCAGGGCCCAGCTCTTCTCGCTCATTCCCACACGTTCATGAAACCACAGCAGCCACCGTCCCTCCCTGTGCCCTTGAGTACACAGCTTCCTGGGGCTGCTTGGGGCTGCTGATGACTTGCTGAGGCTTTCATCAGGGACTCACCCAAGCCGACCCTGCAGCAGCTCTTAGAGCCAGGTGGCCACAGTGGCCCCTGTTGGTGCACACGTTTGCTGACACTGTGCCCATGCACACCTGGCTCCAGCGGGCTGCCTGTCCTTTCAGTGGGCTGTAACCTTTGAGTCCCCAAGACCTATCATGTCATCAGCTTGGAAGCAAATGCTAGCAACAGCTGCTGTGGTGAAGCAGGGCAGAAGGAGGGATACAGAATGTGTTTTCAATAAACTGTCCAAGAGAGACCGGCTACCTGTGGAGCCTCTGGAAGTTGCCTGTTTCTTCTGGTGGACTCGGCTGCCAGATCGAGTTTGGTCGGTGCTGATATCAAGGCCAGGGGTGGGCCGTGAGGCTGCTAGGGTGACTGATCATGAACCCAGTAGGTAAGCAGCAGGTGGGAGCTAGATAGCTCCTGCCAGGTTGGTTGGTCCTTCTGCTTGTCGGGGACAGACATTATGTGGTATTGGCATGCATACTTTCTTACATTTGATGGTATTGTTTCCAGTCCCAGATTCCATGCCATTTTTATGGAAATCATGGTCCTAGGGGTGCTCTGCTGGTTTCTATAGGAGCATTTCATCCAGCTCACAGAAGTGCTGAAAATGTGCAAAGTGGAAGCCCTTCAGCTCGGCTCGTTTCCATGGGCCTGTCCCTGCCACAGCTGTGTGAGTGGATGACCATCTTTGTCAGTGTGGCAGGGTTACTCTGGTTTATGTTCTTCATCTGCAAAAGTCATGTGGCGTCCTTAGTTACTGATCTGCCTTGGCTTTTTCCTCTCGGATTAAAGGATGGTCTTCTGTGAATCCCAAGAAGCCTCAGCCCATAGACCCTTTCCCAATCCTGATACACACTCTGGGCTCCCAAAAGCTTTGTGCAAGGATGGGAAGGAAACGGGAGCTTCTGGATCAAAGGCATGGAACACAGCTGCCAGGACTTGTCCCCAAAGAAGAGCCAACCTGCCTGTGCCTTGTCCCCAGGACTATCAGGGCCTGGGCACTTCCTAGATCTGCAGCTTGCTCCCTGCAGGCCTCTGTTAGTTAAGGCAGGAAAGCTTGCTGAGACTGGAGCTGGAAATGATCTGTGATCTTTTTTTTTTTTTTTAGGGGCGGGGGTTGGTACCTGAGCCTGTCTTTCAAATGAGGACTTGAGAATGTGGCCAAAATCCAAACTCAGAATCTCACATGGTCAGAGCTGGATAGTATCTTCTCATCATCCTGCAGATGATGTGGGTCCAGCAGATTGGCCTTTTATTTAGTGTCTAGGCCCAAAGGGGTTCTTGTTGTAGGGTGGAAGGTAAGAGGGGCTCTGACACCAGCCTGCCCTGACCCTCACTGTGTCCTTGGACAGGGTTACCTGCCCTCCATGCCCCCATCTGTATAGTGGAAGATGATGGTAGTAACACCTACCTCATGTGGTCAGTGGGAGAATTCAGTGATGTAGACGTAGAGTGTAGACTATGCTGTGTCAGTGAGTTGATTCCAACCAATAATGACTGTATGACAGAACTACCCTGTAGGGTTTCTGGAAACGCTGGTGGTGTGGTGGTGAAGTGCTACAGCTGCTAACCAAAAGCTTGGCAGTTCAGATCCAGCAGACATTCATTGGAAACTCTAGCGGGCAGTTCTTCTGTGTCCCATGGGGTCACTGTGAGTCAGAATTCACTCAGCAGCACTGGGTGCTGGGTATAGGGTTACTAGGGTTTTGGCGACTGTGTAAGTACTACAGCTGCTAACCCAAAGGTTGGCAGTTCAAATCCACTGGGTGCTCCTTGGAAACTAGGGGTAGTTCTACTGGGCTTCTATGAGTCAGAATCAACTCGATGACAATGGGTTATAATGTCTAGGAGCAGACTATCAGGATTGTGCCCCCAAACACCTTAGAGTTGAGTACCTGGCATACAGCATATGGCCCCCAGATAACCTGTGATCTTGGACACTCATGGGAGTAAAGCCAGAAGCGCTGTTCTCTGAGATCTGACAAGTCCGTACACTTGACTGTTCTAAGTGCTGCTACCTCATTGCTGAGTATCACAGAGGCCCCCCTTTGAAGAACTCCCCTTGGAAAGCTGTGCGCCTATGTCAGCACCTAGTCCACCCTTCAGAGAAGTTTTGGAGCTGCTGAATGACCATTGAGCACAGTGGCAAGTTAGGGAACTTCATTGTCTGGTTGTGAGGGCAGTTTTCAGCCAGAAACAACTATTGGAACCCCTACCTACTCACCTGCTCTGCCCCCCAGTGACTTTTCTTTACCTGAAGATAAATACTGAAAGGAAGACATTTTGATGACATTCAGGACATCAAGGGTAGTACAATGACAGCTCTGAAGGCTGCACTAGAAAAGCTCCCGAACAGCTGTGGAGGGTGGACTAGGTGCTGGTGCTGGTGCACAGCTTCCCAAGGGGAGCACTTCAAAGGTGACCACAGTGACAGTCCACAGTGAAGTATGCAGCACTTTTTCTGGATGAGTTCATGACCTTCATTGTCAGGCCTCGTATGTGAGCTCTGAGTCTCACTGAGTAAGGACTGACTTTGTTCTAAAGTCACAGCCTGAGCTAGAACAAGAGTCCCACATGGGCAGCAAAAAGCCTGCTCTTGGCAATCAGGGCCAGGTGGCTTCATTTCAAAGCTAGATGTCCTTGTACAAGGTTCTTCTGCGCTGCTGAGCCTTTCCATGTGCCCACAGGAAGGCTGCTCATGTGTCACCTGTGTGCAGCACGGGACCCTGTATGTGCAGGGTACACCCAAATAAGTCTCCTCATTGTGTGTCCTGATGTGCTTGTGTTCTCTAACCCTGAGGAAGGACAGCCTCCCCCAGACCTCACCATCTGGTCCCCAGACGCAGTAACATCTGTAAAGCTTGGCTAGCTCAGGAAATCTCACTTGTGAAATGAATTCAGACAGGCTGAGTATGAAGGCGGTCGCTGGGATGGGGAAGGGGCTGAAAGAGCTGAACAAAGGAGATTATCCTAAAGGGTCTCCGCCTGCCACCCCCCCCCCCCCCGTCAGGAGGAGGTTGATGCTGGCCTGCTTCTGTGTGTCCGCTGCTCATCTGGCCCCAGCATCCCCAGAGGACCCTGAGTGACCAGCAGACTGACACAAAGGGGCTGCTGCCAGGGGAGGGGAAGAAATAAGTGACCGTCACCTTGGAAAAATGTAGATCCATTATCTGAATCCATTACTACACGGCAGCCAGTCTGCAGGCCCTAGTGAGGGGCGGGGCTGGGGTCCCCTCTGGCCTGAATAGGTGATTTGACACAGCAGGGAGAAGGGAGCGGAGCTGCGTGTGCCCTGGGTTCTATAAACAATCAGTGGAACTCGGATTAGGCAGAGGGTGGGAGTGGCCTGAGCTGGGAAGGCTGGAGACTTGCTCCAGGGCTGTGGCTGATTCCACCCAGGGAGCTGTGAGGATCCTGGCCCCCGCCAGCAGGACGGAGGGCGGGGGATGGTGGCAGGCAGCGGCGGGGGGAAAGGCAAAGTAAAGTACTCGAAGGAATGAAGGTCAGACCCTGGTGGTACCTTGGCACCTCCCTCACCCGCGAGGGGCTCCTTCTGCAGCTACGGCCCCAGGTGCTGTGGAAGTGCGGGCTGGTTACCGGTGGAGCAGCTGGAGGAGCATGGGATCCCACGGATACGGCTGAGGCTGTCAGCTGCTATTAACCAAAGGCTTCTCTGACCCCTGCCTTTGCCCGCAAAAAGAGAAATTGTGGCCAGATTGTAACTCCATCTCGTATTTTCGGTTGGGTCTCTGACTGAGGGACGGGGAAGGGCTTGTGGTGAGGGTGGACCAGACCCCCACCCCACCCCCAAGGTGGCTGCTGGGGAACGTGAGTGTCAGGTGACACTCGGCTTCCTCCACAGGGACCTTGCACTGGAAGATGGGGGCTGCGGTGTGTGGCCGGCTCCCTGCGGCCCCACGAGGGCGCTGTGGGTCCATGTAGCCCCTCAGCCTGCCTGTGCAAGGCCCGGCCCCCCAGGCCCAGCGAAGCCTGGAAGCTGGGCTTTTCTTGGGACTGACTCCATCAGGTCTTCAGGTTTCCCCCAGCTCTGAACCACATGCCACTCCGGATCAGCGATCCCACAGACCTTAAGGACTTTTCTTCCTGCTCTAGGCAGGAATATTGTAAAACCTCCATTTCTACCTGGATTTCGTACCTAAAACAGACTACAACCAGGTTTCAGAAAACCCTTAGGGCTGAGTCCCCACCTCCTTCCTTAATGCCCCCTGCCAGTGTTCCCATGGTGGTGCACTGGGCTGAGCAAGGCCTGGGACACCAAGCCCACAAGGACAGGTGCCCACATCAGCCAGACCCTTCCCCCACCTTGGTGAGCTGCATGATTTTCGACTGTGTCTCGGGTTTGCAAACATCTCCTAAGACAAACTCAATGATGACACAGCTCCCTCCTCAGCTGCTGTGGCAGGCCCAGCCAGGGCTTGAGAAAACCAGCCAGGCTGCTCTCTTTCCTGTCACTTGCTTCTGTCCTGCCACAGAAACTCTTTTCTGTGCAGCTCAGTTAAGCACAGGCGTGCTTAATGAATGCGACTTTAGGTCATTGTCATCTACCTCACTTTCCAAAAGAGGGAAACTAAGGGCCAGCCAGGGAAACACTTGCCCACTGCCACCTAGTCAGTGAGGGTGGGCCCGGGATGGAAGGCCAGTGTGGGTAGCCACAGTACAGCCGAGGCAGGCAGTCCTTTCTTGGAGATGGGGCTTTAAACTGGCTCTTCCAGGGTCAGTCATGGCTGAGGAAGTGAGACTGGAACAGAACAGACCTGAATTATTAACCAGTAACCCAGAAGGGAAACAGTACAGTCATCTCTTTCTTAGAAAACAGGGGCAGTGTATGCGTTGCACAGCAACCACCTCTCTGGCCCACTGGATTTTGAGCAGGGTCAAAAACAATGGTGCTCCCTCAAGGGTGGTGGCCCACAGGCTGCTTTTAAATGGGTGTCAACAATCCAATCTCAACACGTCAGGTTTGCTGTGCGTCTTCCAAGTCTCCCGCTCAGGGCTTCAGTGCCTGAGTTCTCTCTGGTTACCATTCCAGAGCACCCGGATTGTAAAAATTCGACCTGTTTGGTTTTGCTTCATCAGCCATGACTGAACGAACTAGTTCAAAGTCCTGCCCTGGAATCAGTTCTGTGTTCTCTTCCGGGTCCTCAGTGTGCTCCTCCCCAGCTTTGAACTCTGGGCAACCCCCTCTGAGGAGCACAGAGGATGAGATCATTGTTAATGAGTGTTTATTGTTAATAAAACGATGGTACATTTACAGTGACAACAGTAATGTACAGTTACAGTATCATACAATATTATAGCAATAAAATAATGCCTGTTCTTTTGTACACCCAGCTCAAGTGGCTAGTCAAAAATATTTTCTAGGACTTCAGCCTCTGGGGGCTTTTCAAGGTGATGAAAGTGACACCTTCTGAAATGCCCAGGGCTTTTGTTGAATAAATAGTTTCTAAGGTATGACCAGACATTGGCAGAAGGCTATACCAGGACAAGCTGTCCATAACTCTCCCCAGTGTCTGGCCCATAAATAGGACAAGTGTCCAGGCTGGACAAGGCATGTCTACCCTGGAAGGCCCCAGCGCCTATCGAAAGGGAGGAGGCAAGAGGCGGGGCAAGCAGAAGGCCCTTGTCAGCCAGCTCCCTATCCTTCAGACCCCCAGCCCAAGTTTCCAACGAGAAGTGCTGGCCTCACTTAGCTCTATTTCATTTTAAGAGACTGAACCAGGGAAAATGCTTAGAGCTAAATCCAGGCCTGAGGTTTCAGATCTAACTGCTATACTTTGGCCCCTAAAAACAGCAGTGACAACAAAGCTGAGGCTTTGGCTGCCTTCTGTTGCTCCCTCCTTGGCTCAGGCAGAAAGCTCTGGAGGTGCTGGCTGGGCAAGTTGATAGCCCCTGTAGAAGGGTGACCATAGGCCGAGCCATCAGAGAAAGTGGGAGGACTCAAAGTAACCCCAGACATGGTGACTCCAGAGCCCCTAGAGGCTCATCTCAAGCCTTCAAAGGCAGCCTTGAGGAATCAGATCAGGGATATGAGCAGACTTTCCCACATGACATTTAGGAAAATACTTGCTGAGTTAAATGGCCCGGGGCTTACATAGTGTACATTCTAGACATTCATAAGGAGATCTGCACCCCTGAGACCTCCAGCCGGGTCCAGTCTGAGCTTCTGGAAGGCCCAGTGCAGGGAGAGCTTGCAGGCTGGGTGAGGAATGACCTAGAGCAGTTAGATCAAGACTCCTGCCTGCCGTCAGGAGGCGGAGGGCACCCAGAGTGAGAGCTGGGTGGCCCTCCAGGTGTACACGGGAAGTGGAGTATGGCCGGAGAGGGGTGATGGAGGCTGAATCCCCCCTCTGCCCATCCCCAGCTAAGTAAACAATTAGCTTTGGGGCAAAGAGGTTGTGAGTGGTCTCCCTGGTGTTGGTGGCTTCAGGGCCCATCCACCTAACCCAGGGCAATCCATCCACCAGAAGAGCGAGCGTCTGGAGCAGGAGGGGAGCTGCACACAGTGAACCTGGCTCCCAGAGGGCCTCGTGACCAGTCTCCACCTGGCAAAGCGTCCACCTGCGTGAGCCCACAGACCCCAGCTACGGGTTGGTCCAGATGCCCCCATCTGCACTGCCTTGGCACCCCTTCCCATCTCCTGGGAGCCCAGATATAATCTCAGCTGGGGGCTGAGAGGTCTCACACGCGGGAGGTGATGTAGACAGAGTGCACGCGCTCGGCCAGGGTGCTCTGCAGGTCGTGCAGTGGGTCCAGGCCCTGCACCTTGCTGCTGCGCCCATAGATGAGCTGCCGGAAGGAGTCCTGCTCCAGCAGGGCCTTCATGTGCTTGAGGAAGAAGCCCTCACAGAACAGGGCCAGTTCCGGCGCATTGTGGATCTGTGGGGCGGGGAGAGGCGCAGCAGCCTTAGCACAGTCTCACCTGAAACTGCCCAGTCCACCCTCTCCCCCAGATACTACCCACGGGCCGCGGCCCAGCGCCACAGGAGGCACCCCCCCGATCTTTGCATCTTGAGCGGACTTTCCCTTATCTGAATCCTTCCATAAGACTTCCTTGGAGTAGAATGGCTTTGGGCTTGATTCCCAGCTGCACCAGCAGAAATGCTACTGGAGTCTTGTCTTTGGCCCATACCACTTAGCCTGTGTCACACTGGTGACAGTTTTTATTGAATGGCTGTCATCCTCCCTGGATTGGGAGCTTCCTCACTCAGAGAAGGGCTAGGCTGACCATTGCTAGTTGTCCAGGATCCACCCAAGGCCCGGCACCCGCTTGCTTCTGTGGTAGATGGTCTAGTAACTTTTAACCGGAATGAGGGCCCCTCCATGCCAGGTTCTGAGGTGAAGGTCTCTGCAAAGCTCCCCTGGAGGCAATGTTTCATGACAGGGAGTCAGAGAGAACCCATGGAGCCACACAACTAAGGTGCCTGCAGCCTGGGGTCAATGCCAGGAAGAAGAAAGTGTGGAATGTGGTAGAGTGACATAGTGACCTAGCGAGGGCAAGGGGCTTGGTGACAATGCTCAACCCAAGGAACTAGCCTTGCAAAGAGCCCAGGACAGAGCTTTGAAGGAAGAGCCTGGGGTGGGAACCATCTGGGCTCCATGAGCTGTAGGACACAAGCCATTGTGGTGAGAGAAGCGGGGGACAGGAGGGCCAAGGCCCAGAATCATGACAACCAGGGGCTGTGTTTTATTGATTTGCATGCAGTGGAGACTTTTGGAGAGTTTATGGAGGGGAGGGACATGGTCTTTTTCACACTTTTAAAAGAACATTCTGGCTCGCAGGGCCAAAGCTGAGAAGTGGGAGAGGCAAGGTTAACAGTCATCTAAGGGGTGACGGCAACCTGGAACAGGGGGCAGTGGAGATGGGAGGATGGGAAAGAGACTGATGATGCCTGGCAGGGGTGGAGGACCCGGATGTGGAGGGTTAAAGACAAGGTCAAATATGACACCTCAGCTTTGGGCTTGAGCAATCAGATGACAGCCAATGCCTAAAACAGGAAGATGGGGTGGGGCACTGTGGAGAGCAAATCAGGTGTCTGTGGAGGAGGAAGTGATTTGACACAGAGGCTCAGGGGTTCACCCAAGATCCCATGGTTGAGGTAGCTGAGCTGGAATGTGTACTGGGGCCCACCCAGCTGGAGAGCTCCTGGCTCCCAGGGCTGCCAGCCCCTCCTCAGCCTCCCATATGTGTCTTCAAAGCTAGCTGGTCACCTTCACTTTCTCAGCTCCTTGGAGTGCCCATAAAGGGACCAATGCCCAGAGGAACATGCCTGTGGCCTCACCTTGGCATACTTGTAGGTGCTCACGGCACTCTCCACGCTGATGGTCTGGGAGCACAGAATCTCGCAGTGTCGCTGCAGGCCGTCGAGCTGGAACAGGCTGGCTGCGGACAGCAGCTGAGGGCAGGAGGCAAAGGGCCTTGAGGGCTGGGAGCTGGGCACCAGAACCCTTCAGGGGGCTGCCGGCCCTGCCTCCTCCCACCACCAGGGGCCGGTCCACCCATTGGTCAAGCCCAGGATGGACAGATGGGTCATTTTCTTTCACTCCAGGCAGGCATGGCATTTGAGGGTACACAGGATAGTGACAGATGCTAGCTGGGATTTCCCACCATAGATTGTCAACTCTGGGATGTGAACTTCATCTACACAGTCAAGAGAGTCACCCGGCTAGAAGTAGGCTTTACACAGAGGAGTGGGGAGCCTAGCCATCCTCTGATCCTTTTCGGTTGACCATTCCCACTGGGACATCTGTCTCTGAGTCCCTGGGCGTGGTCCAGGAGGTCATAGCTTGTGGGTGTACATCACAGCCCAGTCTCCCAGAACTGCCCTCCCAGCCAGATGATGAGACGAGACTCCACTGGGAGCCACGAGGCCCTGCAGAGGCCAGGTTTCTGCCTGCCCGAGTCTCTCCGAATGCTCCATTCCTGCATGGAGGTGAAGCCTGGCTGGTATCTAGGGCTGGCCAGATGCAGGTACATAGCAAAGGGGTGGATACCGGCATCCGAGGGGAATGCACCCTGCCGGGGTCCCTTCCCAGTGCCGACCGAGCCTGGGCCAGACACTCACCTCCAGGATGTCAGCTGTGGGGATGTCCATGGCCTCCGTGCCCCCGTAGTAGAGGTACTGCATCATCATCTGCAGCAAGGAGAGGCCCGTGAGTGCCCAGGGGACCAGCCCGGAGTGCTCACCCAGCCTCCCACCCGTCAGCATGCTGACTGCTCCAGGCCCCTGCTCAGCACTGGCCTGCACCCCTCCCGTGCTCAGGTGGAGACCTTCCTCTGAACACCACTTCCAGGAGCCAGCTCCAGGATCCCACTCCCAACCCCTGCATGTGCAGTATACCACAAGCTTCCTCTCACGGTACTTTCATTTGGATTCTCCTGACAATCCCAGAGGCCTCTGGGTGGTGCAAATAGTTTGTATTCCTCTGCCAGTCTCCAGGTGGCTGGTTCAGACCCTCCCAGTGTGCTTCAGCAGAAAGGCCTGGTGATCTGCTTCTGTCAAGACTACAGCCAAGAAAACCTCTGGAGCAGCTCTACTCTGTCACACATAGGGTCCCCAAGAGTCAGAATCAATGATGGCAATGGATTTGATTTTTAACAACCCCTATGAGCCCAGGAGAAAAGACACTATTCACAGATGGAAAACTGAGGCCCAGCGAGGAAAGACCACTTGGTACAAGTCACATGAGCCCCTGACCACTCCCACTGGTGCTCTTGCCTCGTAGTGGGCACCACACTGCTCGTGGCCTGCTTTTCCTTATATTCTCAGCGTGGGCCCAGGAGAAGGCGGGTCTGTCTGTGAGATGGCTGCCTCAGGGGCTCTCCCTGGAAGCCAAGCCCCAACTTTTACTTGCTCTAGGCTCTGATGTGGAGGACACAGTCACGATACTGACACCAGGCTGGGCTCTGTCGCTTGGAAGGTAAGCATGGAGCCCAGGCCCAAAGCTGCCCCGGAGGCCCAGAAACTACCTCGCTGACTGGCCCAGAAGCACTGGGGAGCCTAGGATCTCAAGCAGATGCTCTGGAGGGTGAACTCAATTAAGCATGGCTGAGGCCTCAGTTATACACACTGCCACACACTGGCTCTGGGAAGGTTCCCAGTTGGAAAAAGAAAAGCATTCTCCTCCAGTGGGCTGAAGAAAGAGCCCCAGCAAGAAGCTGGCCACTGTACGTGAAAACGTGGCTGTGGCTGGCACAGTGGCCCAGTGGGAGCCAGGCCCTCTGTCTGGCTGGGAGAAGCACCGGAGGGCCTTGGCGGGGTGGTTAGGATTGGGCACTGGCGGGGGTGGGATACAGCCTCCGCCAGGCCTAGGCTGCTTCCTGGGAGACAAAACAGCCCCTCTGCCAACAAATGGGGTTCCTACTCCAGGGAGCCCTTGGGTGTCCTCGCCAAATCATTTCGGCCCTCAGAGAAGCTGGAGGCTCTCATGGTCCTGTTGCAGCCCCTGCTGGAGCTTGTACAAAACCAACCAGTTGCCTTCGAGTCACTTCTGACTCCTGGCAACTCCATGTGTGCAGAGTAGAACTACTGTGCCACACACATGCTGGATATTAGGCACGCGGTAGGAAAAGACACAGTAAAATATCTCATTTTCATATTGGTTACACAGAAATAATAATATTTTTGGCATCTAGAATTAAATAAAATACATTATTAAAATTAATTTCAGTTCTTTTTTCAATCTGGCCACTAGAAACCTTACAATGACACGTGCGCCTGGCATCACCTGTTTCTGGCACAGAGCTCTCTACATCTCTGAGGTTGCTTCCTCCTCAGGAAACAAGGACAATAATGACCTCTCCCTTGCTCCCTGCTAGATGTAGCATCTCCTTGTGGTAGCCAGCTGGGCTTTCCAGTTTTGTTTCCCGAGTGCAGGGCCACACCTGAGGCCAGCGGGTGGGACCAGCTGGGGGCTAATGCTGACCGAGTCTCGGGAGGCCCACAGTGAGGCCAGTTAACACCCCGGAGGCAGGCTGGGGCTTCTGGGTCGGAGAGCGAGCATTCTGCTCTCTGGAGGGGAAGCATGTCCCCTGGGAACATGGAAGGTCTGACCCGAAGCCCCCCCCGGACCTGGTCATTCCTGCTTGTAGTCTGCGTCCTTCTAGATTAAACACAGCCCTGTCCCTGCCATTTGTGAGTGGTTTCGACAGATTATTGGACTCAAGAAACAGAAGGCACCTGCTGACCTGGCTCCGCCTGGGTAGATGGGGATGAGAGTGAGAAGGCGCCCGTGCCTAAGCTGACACAGCCCCGGGAGGTGAAGAACGGCACGGCCATGGCTGCCCGGCAGTGAGGCCCGAACTGACCAGGGCAGACAGCTGGCATGCGCTTGGCTGCTGTGATAGCATACTCCCTCTGTGCTGTGTTGGCCAATGAGGGGCCTGAGGGATGCTCTGAAACTTTCTGGCCCTCTCAGGGAGCCCGGAGCCCTGGCCCTGAAGGGCGGCCCCCCAGAGGTTCTTAGGTGAAGTCACACTCCCAGATAATGGCAGTTCTGTACCCAGAGGACATGCAAGGCCAGGCCAGGTCTGCACAGTCAACCTGACTTGGTGGGTGGCCCAGGGGCAGGGAGGTGCTAACATGCTATGGAGGTCAGAGTGTCACCTGCTTAGCCTCCAACAGCCCCGAGAGTCATCAAGGGGCTGTAACCCTGTTTCGGCCCGGATATTCACCTCTGGCCCAGCTGATGAGCAAAGTCAGCCTTGCTGGGCAGCTGGGCCCCTTCTTGTCCCGTGTCAGGGGTCTGCCCACATCTACACAGGGTCGCTCACCCCTGCTCTCTGCCAATTCCTGCCAGCTCTCTTGGATCCACGTCATGGGCCATCTTGCCTGCACTTTGTCCTCAGCCAAACAAGCTTCTCCAGGTTCCTCCTCCCAATCAAGGGGTGAGGGGAGAGAGACGGGGAGGCACCACCAGCTTCTCTGTCATGCAGCAGAGCCTGGGCCTCACCCCCTGCCCCATTAGTCACTGAGTCCTATCCTCTCTGCATGGCTGCCAGCCTCCCATCCCACTGCCACGGCCTTGGGCTAGTCCAGCTGGCCACTGCCGCTGGCTGCATTCCTCGGCAGTCTCCCAGCTCTCTCCCTGGCACCAGTCACAGCCCCTAAAATCCTCCTTCACCTTCCAGACTGAGGTTCCTAAATGCAAACCCGACTATCCCTTACATGGTGGGTTTGAATTATGGACGGGTCCCTAGCTGTGTGATCTTGGACAAGTTACTCACTTCTCTGTGCCGCAGTGTTTCCTTATCTATACATGCTGTTGTCATTGCTGTGTGCCGTTGACTCAATTCTGACTCATAGTGACCTACGCAGTTTCCCAGGTTGTGACATATATGGGAGGGAGCAGACGGCCAGGGTCTTTTCTCCCGTGGAGCTGCTGGTGGGTTTGAACACAGCTTAGAGACTAGAATACATGACCCTGCTCTCCTCCAGCCAGGACAGGCTCATTCTGCCCTTCCTGCATGGCTGGCACGGCTGGCATGACTCACCCGGGGGTCTTGATCACAGGCAGCCTCAGATGCAGTAGGACGGGGATGGCAGAGGTTCTGCATTCCAGCCACCTCCCAGGTGACACCCAGGCTGCTGGGACTTGCTTACAGCAGCAAGGGTCTTCTTACGTGTAAGATGTGTTCCTTGCACATCTGTCTGGACCACTGTGTCCAGTGCCTGGACAGGCCCCGTGAGACAGATCTGAAGCTATCATCCCTCGTCAGGGAGGCTGCCCGCAGCGGGGGCTAGGGATGTAGGGAAGATTCTGACCACCTCAAAGCTGTCTCCCTACTACCCCAAACCCAGACTGACAGTGGCAAGCATGGGGCTCCTGGTGGGAGTCCTCGAAAGCGTGCTGTATACCCGAGAGTCACACACCTGGAAAATGTGGTACTTCATGTCACTGATCTCAATGGTCTTGCTGCTGTCACCATCTTGCTCTGATTTATTGGTCATCAGGGTCTTGAACCTGGAGCAGAGGAGACAGAACAAAGCAGGTGCTGAGGGTGACTTCCGCTCCTTCAGTGCACATGTGAAGGCCCCGTCTGCCACCCAACTGCTGACTGGGAGGTGGCACATTTTAAAAATTGCTGTCATACTCCCCATATAATTCTTGGGGAATGATATATCACCCTGAGTTGACAGCTGGGCCAAGCCTAGTCTGTTCCCAGCTGCCTTTCATATGAGTGACCATGATGCCTGTATGTGGAAAAGTGTCTCCAACTTCCAGAGTATTTATGTTGTTTAACAATCAAAAGCAGTAACTAGACCAGAACAGCTAGAACCTCAGTACTTGTCTTTGAGAACGCTTGTCTCATTTCTATTTCTCCCGTTCGTCAAGTCTGCTTCATGTCCTCCTGTGGGACAGCAGGCTCTGCTGATATGGTAACAGGCCTGCGGGGGTGGCTCTCAGCCCTGGCCTGCCACTCTTCTCCAGCAAGTCTGTCACCTGGTACCCAAATGTTTCCTCCAGCCATAACAGAAACTTAGCAGCCCCTAGGCAACGATGCCCCGTCCCTTTCCTGGCAACCACTTTTCACCTTTGGTCTCACGACATTTGCTTATTTTAGAGACCTCATATAAGTAGAATCAGATTATATTTTTCCTTTTGTGATTGACTTTTTCACTAAGCACAATGTTCCCAAAGTTCATGCATGTTGTAGCATGTATCAAGTTTTCATTCCTCTTTATGGCTGAGGAATACTTCAGTGTGTGGATGTACCACATTTTATCCATTCATCTGCTAATGGGCCCCTGGTGTGTTTCCACCTTTTTGCTACTGTGATTAATGCTGTCACGAACACCAATGTACACATCTCTGAGTTCCTTGTTTTCAATTCTTTGGGGTATGTATCTAGGAGCAGAATTGCTGGCTTATAGAGTAAGGCTATGCTGAAGTTTTTGAGGAACCGCTGAACTGTGGTCCACACACTGCACCATTTTATCATCGCACCAGCAACAGACAAGGGCTCCAGTCTCCTGCAGTTTTGTTAGTCAAGGCTTCCTACCTGTTGGACGCCGTCACCAGCAGGACTTTGTGTGCATAGAACAGCTTTCCTTCTACTAGGAAGGTCACATCTGACATCTCCTTGTTGTTCAGAAAGTGAGGATCTGTGCAGCCAGGGAAGGAAAGGGTGGAAAACAACTGAGGATCAGGTCCTGAGTACTTGATAAGCTGGCCGGGGAGGTATGTGGAGGGTCGGGGGAGTGGGGTTCCAACTCATAGCAACCCTATAGGACAGAGTCCACTACCCTATAGGGTTTCCTGTAACCTTTACAAGAGTAGCTCATTGGACCTTTCCTCCCACAGAGCTGCTGGGGGCGGGTTCCAGCTGCTGACTTCTCAGTTAGCAACTGAGCACTTAACTACACACCCTTTGGAGAAAAAGAGAAACTGAGGCAAGTGCCTTGGCATTTGGCAATGGGAGAAATAGACCAAAAATGGAAGAGAGAAGAAAAGGAAGAGAGTGTAGGGAGTGAAACCAGGCGAGGCTGGGAGAGGGGCCCCGAGGAGGGAGCTGGATGGCACCCTCACCTAGCCTGGCAGGCAGGGTCTTCCGGATCTCAGGGATGCTGGGTATGGGGCTGCCACCGTAGCAGTGCGTGAAGATGGTGGCCAGCTGCTGGATGACTGAGTCGTTCTGTTGGGGGACAGGCAGAGAAGGCTGTTAGCTCCCTCCCTGTGGCTTTCATCTCACAAGTCTAGCGAGGATTATAGAAGCCACTGTCCTTTACTCTTCCTGAATCCCACTTGGCAAGAAATACCAGCTCCTTCTTAAGTGCATCCCCTAAAGGGCTTTTGGGGCTGGGCCCCAGCCCACAAACCCAGGGTCTGCCCTCTGCAGCCAGGTAGTTGATTCTGGTATTGAGGGTGGGCACCCACCTGTATATGGGGGATGTCCACGAGTCTGCATGTGTCTGTGTGTGTAGGTGTCTGCATGTTTATCTGCCTGTGTGTCACCCTTGGGCCTGTCTGGGTCTGACTCAGGCTGAGGGGTCAGCTAGGGAGTGGCTGGGGCACTCACTTTGCTGGTCTTGAGGATGTCAAACATGAGTTGCAGGCCCTCGGTGACCAGTTCCTCATTGTACTCCTCCTCCTTGATGGAGCTGAAGTCTCGCAGGAGGCTCTGCACCACGGAGTACCGCGACTGTGAGAAGGAGGTCCTCAGGGACTCGATCCAGACATGCAGCTTCCAGGGGACACCTGGCCCCGGGACGGACGTGCGGTTAGTCACTCTGCGTGCGGCGTGCTTCCTGCAGTCTCCACTGTACCTATCCCGCCCCAAGCTGCCTTCCTGCACACCGGGGGACACTCTCAGTGTGGCACGTGGTGAGAGCTTCAATTCACTCTCAAAGGTCTCGCTGACAGGGCAGAGGGGACCCTCTTTTCTAATCAGATGAGGTGGCCCGCACCCTGGGCTGGAAGGCTGATCCACGCCAGTGGATACAAGCACTGCTTATTGCTTCCCCAAGTGTGTAAGTGGGGACCTTTGGATAATTTAAAGTGCTTTGCAAAGTTCATGACTAACAACTAGTAATACTAACAGTGATTAGATCTTCCTAGCCCCCAGCCTCACTGTGGATTAAAGAACCAATGAATGGCATTCGCCACTGACACAGCAGAGGAGGTGGTTATTAGTATCCTCGGTTCACCAGCTGTGAGTGGTAGTAATGCCCCCATTTTACAGCAGAGAACACTGAGGCTGACACTCTGTGTGACCTCCTATCTTGGTCCAGCCCTGAGATAGTAACACAATGACAACTCACAGGGAGCCAGGTCCTGTGCTCTGCACTTTATGTGACCTTGTCACATTCTTCCCAAGTATCATCACCACCAAACCCATCTCAGAGCTGGGGGAATTGAGATTCAGAGCCATTATGTGACTTGCAGCTGGGATCTAAGTGCAGTCTGTCTGTCTGATTAGATTCCTAGGAGGGCAAGAAAAGCACACAGGCTTCCAGACCCAAGAAAGAGGCTAGTCAAACAACAGGTGAACATCTAGTTGATCAGAAAGAACGTGGTGACTCAGGGTGCTACCAGTCCGTGGACTGCGACACTGACCAGAGAGGGCTGACAGAGGTCTGGGGGACGACCTGACTGCTGAGACTGCCTGAGGCTCATGGCACCTCCTGCAAAAGCACCCAGCCAGGGCATCCACCCTGAGGATTGGAGAGGCCGAGCCCCTGCCCTGCACTCAGCAGTCCTTTGGCCCATGTGGCCCTGGCCCTCTCTGGACCCACTGGAGGGCAGCAGCGTGTGTGCTAGGACAGTTGGGCCCCACGGCCTCACCCAGTGCCCTCAGCTCCATGGTGATGTCCACATAGCCGTGCTCTGCGCTGTAGTACATGGCTTCCTGCAGGGCCTTCGTGCGAGTTCGGCTCAGCTTCACTGGCCCCTCGCTGCCACTGCCCTGGCTTGACGTGTCACTGTCCTCTACGCCCTCAGCCAGGATCTCCTCCAAGGACAGCACGTCTGCTTTGGCCTGCTGTGGCTGCGTCAGGAGCTTCCTCAGGACGTTCCTGCAGGCCAGAGTAGAAGGAGGATTAGTGAGGCCAGAGGTCCCCACGACAGCCAGGGCCCACTGAGTTACCTCAGAGCACCCTCAGAGCACGGTGCTGTTCACGGGGCTGGTGGTCTCCCCAACTGGGAAGACCAGGGTAGGGTTCCCAGCCACCCCATCCCAGAGCCCCGGGCAAGACAGGATTGGGAGCAGGAGACCTTTCACTTCAGCATCTTGGTCTTGCCAAGAAATCATGGGGCTTTGGGGTTGAGCAGGGCCCTGCCACCCTTGCTGTGTGACTGTGGACAGGCACTTGACCTCTCTGAGCCCTGACTGCTGCCTCTTTGGAGGCTGCAGCATCACCGCCCAGTTAAAGAGGGCCCCCCGTGACGGCGCTACCCGCAGAGCTGCCCCCATGGTGGCTCCTCTTACTGTAGCCCTTATAAACATGTGGAGGGTCTCAGGGTCACGGTGGCACAAGTGGTTAAGTGCCCCACTACTAGCTGAAAGACCGGCAGTTCGAACCCACCTGGAGGCACCTCAGAAGACAGGCCTAGTGACCTGCTTCTGAAAACCCTAAGAGGTCACCATGAGCTGGAAGTGACTTGATGCAAACTGACAATAATGACAATGTCTGAAACAGGACCTGCTCAGTAAACGCTAATCTGTTCCTCTTCCTTTAGTGAGGAAGCAGACTACACAGAACTTCACGCTTGTCAGACATGTCCCCACACTGTTCCATTAGCTGCATGAGAAACCTCCTCAGCATCTCATTCACAGATCATGGGTCCATCTTGCCCAAGGTCCCACTGCACACTCGAACCCAAGACTCTGGCTCCAAGTCCCAGTCACAACTCTGTTGTGTCCTATCGCCTGGGCTATGAGATGGCTGTGGTCACAGGAAGACTCAAAGTCACCTCTGCAGCAGCCCTGTCCCCGTTCCATCTTCCTGTCTCCCTGCTGCCCGTGAGGGAGGCCTGGCTGTGCCATGCGGCCCAGCTTGCGGCCTAGGTCACCGAAGGGGCTGCCTGTCACTGGTTCCTCCCCATTTGTTGTTGTGCTTGTCCAGTATGTTTACAAAACATCTTGTTTGTACCAGACACTAGCCTGTGACAGGGAACTGGACACAGTGCCTGCCTCAAGGGTCTCAGCTCCAGAGAGTGTGGGAGGCACATGGACAATGCCAATCCCATGAGGGGTAAACCCAGAGAGCTGATGGGGTAAGAGGTCCTGGTGGCAGTGGCATGTAAGATGACCCCGAAGGCTGAGAATGACATCGGGGCAGGGCTGCTGGGCAGCAGCAGGTGCAGAGAAGGAACTTTGTGGGGAACCACAGGAGCCATAAGAGACCCACAGCTGGGTGCACAGGGGCTTCCTGTGGGCTGGGTGCTCCGAGCCACCCTTCTCCTTCTGCCTGTCTTCTGTCTCCGAGTCACCCCTTCTCTCCCTTTCCTCTGCCCCTAGTGCTGCTCAGTGCCTCTGGCTTCACCCTCTGCTGCCAGCCACGTCCACTGGGCAGGCGTGGCCCCCACAGAGCAAGGCACACCATCTGCTCTGGGAGCAGGTTGTGGTTTCCAGGAGAGCTTCCAGGAGTCTCTGCACGGCGGGGTCACATGCTGCATGGAAGCCCCAGAGCACTCTGAGGCCACTGGAGGACCACTGCCGAGCCTGGGCGGGGGAGTGGTCCTGAAACGGGCCCTGGGCAGCTATAGAGCAGAGTCTTACAGGAAAAATGGGAGGGTCTGCCCTGGGCATCAGAGACCCCGGCAATAGTCCCAGGTCAGCCTGACACCAATGTGAGCCTTGCTAAGTAAGCCTCACTGTCCAGATTTATGAAATGGAAGGACAGCCAGATCAGGGAAGACAAATCAATTTCATCTTGCAGGCAGAGCCAGTGCACTCACGAAGGGCTCCAACACCGCAGCTCAGTTAACGGGAAAGAGTACAGGGATTGATGTGTGATGTCTGTCAAAGGTATGGGAAGAGGCCATGGTGGTGTTTGCTGTCTCTAGATTAGATTCCCAAGAAGATTTCATCTAGCTCTGTGTTTTGGATTTTGCTCTACTAGAGCCTGGAGAATGCACCACTCTGTTGCAGTAATGCAGACACAACTAGCGACAGCCCACACCAGATACAGAGGGGACGCTCAGTTACAGCAGAGCCTGGGAGGCCAAGCTCTGGTCCCTGGCTGAATTCAGCACAGGCCTCTGAGGAATCTGACTATTTTTAGAAACCACCTCTGCATTCAGCTGGAGTAGGAGTGTGGAAAACAAGAGGCTTTTGCACTGTGGCCTTTCCCTCTGACCCTCCTCTGGGCACCTACTCATAACAACTAGCCTCTGAGGAAACCAATGAGAAGCCATATCCCTCAGTATTCCTCTTCCCTGGGAAAGCCAAGGCCTCGTCCCCACGGCTCCAGGCTTGGAGTACAGTGGTGAGGAGAAGCCAGGACTGCTGCCCACGACCAGCAGCAGGGCTACCTCTACATGGGTCTTGGGGAGACCAGGGGGACCTTCAGTTCTCCTTTGAGCCTAAAGAGCCTCTCTCTGTGTGTCCCTGCTGCTGTTTTTCCCAAGCCCTGCCCCAACAGCTAAGAAATAGCCTCAGTCTTGTCCTTGTCTCCTCAGTCTGCTGCTTGGGGGCAGAATCCCCCAGTGGTCACTTGGCTCCGCTTCAGCTGCCTTGAGGAACAGGGCACAGGGTCTGTCACAGACCAGGACTCTGTTCCCTAATTGTCTGCCACCCTGCCTGCCTTCCACTCCCTCATCACCCTGAAGGAGCAGTTAAATTCCAGACAGGGAGAAGATTTCCCAGGATGGCCACCAACAGAACCACTGACCTGGCCACTGATGACTAGGCTGCTGCAGGGTAACCACAGTGAGTCCTCTGTGTCCCCAGGCATATTTGTCATTTCCTTGTCCACCTTTGCATAGCTTCTCCTCTCTCCTTGAAATACCTGTCCCACTTCATTACCTGGCCAAAGTTGTTCCTGACCTTCAAGGCCCTGACCAAGCATCACCTCCTCCAGGGGGCCCTCCTCCATCATGGACTGAAGTTGTCAGTGAACAGCTGTCTCCCCTTCTAGGATTCTAGGCTCTAGGTTGTGGGCCCTGTCAAGGAAGGGGCTATGCCTCTTTAGGACCTCCAGTGTGATATGTCTGTCATGTCAGGTGTTTACTAACTGCTGACTAGACTACTAACTGAGCGATGGTGTTGCACTAGGACCAAGTAAAATCCACAATCACAGATTTGATCACTGAACTAATCAGTCAACCAACCAGCTATCCAACCACACAAGCAGCTAACTATTCACCCATCTACGCAGCCAGGCAGCCAGCCAGCCAGCCAGCCACATACCCAGCACCTCCAGGCCTCCACAATCTTAGGCCCCATGCTGGGTGGGGACCTGCGTCTTTCTGGTTGACTTGCACACATGCCCCTATCTCTGGAAAGATCCCCACTCTAGCTCTTCTACTCCTGGCTGGGAAACGGAGCTCCCGAGAGCCTGCCTGCTGCCCCCTGCCACCACATAGAGCAGGAACACTGTGGTAGGTACCTGTGGCCATGGGCAGCTGAGTGACTGAAGCAATTCATGTCCTCATGGAGGGATGAAGCCACGCCATTGGCTTCGAGAATGCTGAGTAGGGGGTCGGCACCTCGGCTGAGCAACAAGCTGACCAGCTCGTAGTTTCCTGGAAGACAAAGCGGATGGGGCTGAAGGGCGTGAGAGGGGGCTGACAGAGACACTGAGAGGGAAAGGCAAGTGAGAGGGAGTTTCCAAACTCTGAAGGTTGGGACTGAGCAAACCTCATGCTCGTCTGCAATTTGGGGGTGAAGTAGGGGTAACCCCAGGAGGGAGCTGGGATGAAGAAGGCTGGCTTATGGCCAGTCACTCTGGACCCTTCCCTGGGCCTCCTGAGGAAGGCCTTTTATGCCCTAGTCTCTCCCCTCTTTCTCTTTGGTCCTGTCTGTGCACCAGGCTTGGCAGAAACCTGGGCAGATGGGGTGAGGTGAAGTCCCCTCATGACCTAGGAGGAGGGGTCTCGAATTACCTACAAGGGTCTGTTTGTGGCCAGTGTCCAGTTACAGGCCCAACCAATCCTGTAGCAGCCACTGGTGGCAAACCACCAGGATGGGCTAGACAGAGCCTTAGAGTGACTGGAGATCATGGCTGGCAGGGCAGCGGGGTACCTACCAGCCGCAGAGGCCAGCTGCAGGGGTGTCTCCGCATAGCTGTCCTCCCCGCTGTTCACTGCTGAGCCTTCCACGTGGGCACCAGCATCCAGCAGCAACTGCCAAAGGCACAGAGGAGGAGGGCACTGCTCAGCATGGTAGGGGCACCTGGGGTTCATGCTGGCAGAAGGCCTCAGGAAAGGGGCTCAAGCATGCAACCAAGACAGGGATCATCCAGGCAGCTGAGGAACTGGGACCCTAGAATTCCACATTACCTCCAGGACTCAGAGTTTCTAGAATCTTCAACTCTGCTCTTGTGGTCCTAGACCAATCCCCTAAGCTGTGAGGACCACTGGAGCTATCTCCCTCAAATGCTTTCCCATGAATTAGCTGCAGTGACCTTCTCATCAAGACTAGAAAATGTCAGTCCCAATCCACAGAGGGAAACTGAGGCTCTGGGAGGTAGCTGAGGTAATGGGGAAGGCACAAGTGCCAGAGTCAGTGACATGTGGGTGTAAACGTTGGCTGAGACAGGCACTTTAACTCTCCAAGCCTTACTTGTCCTCATCAATAAAATGGGAAGGGAGGTCTGCCTTGCAGTATCGTGGGGCATTAAATTAAACAATGATCAACACACTGTAGGGGCTTAGTAATTCTGGTTTCTAGGGTTCCCACTGGAAAGAGGTTGTGTGAGCTATTTAAGGCTAGGAAGCACTGGGGCCAGGGCCAGAAGCCCACTGCTTAGGGTACCAGGCGACCTTTCTCCATTTCTGCAAGTACAGGGGACAGATGGGTCAGGGTTAATAGATACCAAGCACTTTCAGCCGGCTGGGCCAGGCCTGGTTTTGCCTTGGGGCAGGGAGATGTTTTTAATTAGTCCAACAGGTGACTTTCAACTCCCATCTCACCTTTCCTGCCCAGCTGCTCTGGAAAGAGAGGCCCTCTGCCCTTCCATCTTTCCCAGGCTTCTGCAGACCAACCCTCCTCAGAGCCTGTGATTGGCAATCCAGGGGAACCACCTGCCCGGCCCTCGTCTGGAAACCTGGCGTGAGGCACCCAGGCTAGGCTTGGGGTCGCTCAGCCTCCACTGCTATGAGTAGGGGAGCTGGGGAGGACGGCTGTCTGCCTGGAGACAGTTGTCAGCCAGAACCTAGGTCTGGCACCGCGACCTGTGTGAGTGCCAAGGCGGAAGGCGGCTGGCCAGGCAAAACTGGGCACTGGTCCAGACAAGCCCAGGGCACAGTCGTCCAGGCCGTCTGGGCTGAGGTTGGAATTTGGCTCAGGTCCCAAACACTCAACCCTTGACTGGGCACTGATGGAAAAGCAGGAAGGATGTGGCGGCAAGGTGGGTCAACACCATTCATTGAGTCCTTACTGTGTGCCAGCGCTGGGGGACAACAGTGAATAAACGAGATCTCTTGCCTTCACACAACTCACAACCTAGCGGACACAGAGGGCGTTACATGAACTCCCAGGTAAGAGTGGTGTGCAGTCCTGTAGACAGTGATCCTGAGGAGCAAGGGAGCCTAGAGCTGAGAGGTGACACGGCTGGTGGCACTGAGGGTGTGGGGAGCCACTCTGCCCACAGCCCCCACTTGCTTAACCTGAACCACCCTACCCCACAGCCTCATGCCAGCCACAATTGGTTACCTGGACCAAGGTGGGCAAGAAGAACCCTGGGCTTGACCGAAGGGCCGGGCCAATCAGAGACATCCCTCAGGAAGTAGGAAATGGGGATGGGGAAGGAACTGGAAGGTGGCCACAATATAGGGCCAGCACTGTGGCAGAGTTTTTAAAGGAATAGAAAAAGTGGAAAGGTCAGAAAAAGGGTGATAGGCAAGAAAACTGAGCATGCTCACAGGTTTCAGCATGCATGACACTAACGACAGCGTCAGGAAGGTGTGCGGGGAACCCTGAGTGATGTAGGACCTGTTTCCTGAAATTCCACACGTGTCTGTACAGAGCACACCTCTCTGATGCAAACCAGGTGGGTCTCCATCCTGTCTACTGGGTGAGCCAGGCATCAAGCACAGCCTCCTGTACCTCTGTTTTGAGGCAGCAGCTCACTCAGGCGGAGGGGAGGGCGCTACGCTTGGAACCCAGCCCACCTGGCAGCTGGGGGCAAGCTGCAGACCCGGCAGGAGCTCACCTGGACCACAGAGATGTGTCCGTGCAGCACAGCAAACGTCAGCGAGGTCCAGTGCCGGCTGTCGGGGTGGATGGATGGGTGCCTGGGAGAGTTACTTGGAACCTGGAAAATGCCACATGATCAGTGCATCCTGTATGAGTGACACTCCTACAGGGATGACACGGGCACCTGAGCTAGGACAGAACCCTGTAGGGCTAGTGAACAGGATTCAACTCAAGTAGCTTTTACAACTGATTGGCAATGTCTGCCTTGAGCACTGTGTAGAGAAAACTCAGGAGGAGTAGATATTCAGTTGGTGAGGTCTGCCTCCAGCAAGGGATGGTAGAAAGGGAGCACTTTATGCCTCCAGCGGAGACAAAGCTAGACTAAGTATTGGGCATGGTGGAGATAGCAGGGCATCAGATTGGTAAAAACAGAAAGGTGCTAAACAAACAGAATCATGTTTCTTTTCTTACTCAGCTGAAGTGCAAATCCTGCAAAAAATCCTCTTCACATTTTGTATTTCCAACCCTCTGAGATAAATCTACCCAGATATCCGAATCATCGCATAGCTGATGGAGTCCTGAGGGTGCTCTCATGCTGGGCAAGGAGCTCAGCGCCAGCTCTTTGAGACTGACTCACCTGGACGTCCAGGTTTGCTCCAGCATCGATCAGCATCTGGACCATAGCTTCGTCCCCGGCAGCACAGGCATACATCAGTGGTGTCATACCCTGTGCGAACCAAAGGCAGACACTCAACTCAACTGGGAACAAAACATGACGATGTCTGCTCCACAGGCCCTCATATCCAAACCACAAACCACAGATCTGGGCCTCCTGCTTGCCCTGGCTACTCATGCTAAGGTTGCCTGGGCCTTGTGCTTAACCAGCCTGCTTTTCGTAGGTTCACTGGACAGGAGACCCCAAAGGGTAACTCTGGGGACACGGCCACAACTCGGCAGGGCAGACATGAGAGTGATGCACAGCACAGGCTCCACTGCCAGACCCAGGGCTGGCTCTGCCACTCTGCACAAGTTCCTTTACTTCTCTCTGATTCAGTTTCTTCATCTTTAAATTGGTAACAACAGTATCTACCTCGTAAAACTCCACTGCCACTGAGTTAATTCCAACTCATAGGGTTTCCAAGGCTATAATCCTGATAGAAGCAGCCCTGGTGTGCAGTGGTTAGCGCTTGGCTGCAAACCAAAAAGCTGACGGTCTGAACCTACCAGCTACTCTGTGGGAATAAAGATGTGGCAGTCCACCTCTGTAAAGATCACAGCCTTGGAAACCACACAGGGCAGTTCTCCTCCGTCCTGTAGGGTTGCTATGGGTCAGAGTCGACTTGATGGCACACAACAACAATAGTGTTTATAGAAGCAGTGTCATATCTTTCTCCCAGAGAGCAGCCGGTGGATTTAACTGCTGACCCCTCCGATAGCAGCTGAGGACTTAACCAGTGAGCAACCAGGACTTCTATGTATCTCATAGGGAGGTTGCAGAGATTATGAGTTAATTGCATAAAATACTTTGTACAGAGTAAGCTTATCTCAGTAAAGTGCTAGCTGATTGAAAGAACAACAACATTATTGCTACTAAGTTATACCACCACGTCCCTAGGCCCTGCACTGTGTTCCATGATCACATATATTGATTACATGCATTAACCTATTCAGCCACTACAACCTGCCTATTAAGCACGCTCAATCACTGTCCCCCTACCACCTGTTGATCAGCTTGTCATACTGTGGTCTGCACGTGGTTACGATGCTGGAAGCTATTCCATCAGTATTTCAAATACGCATTTCAAATACCAGCAGGGTCACCTGTGGCGGGTAGGTTTCAGTTAAGTTTCCAGACTGAGAGAGACTAAGATCTACTTCTGAAAATTAGCCAATGAAACCTTATAAAAAGAGGGTTGAGAATGGCTGCACAACTCAAAAGAATACAGCTAATATCATTGCATTGAGTTTTAAGTGTAAAAACTATTGAATTCATGATGTTCTGCTGTGTATATTCTCAATAATAACACCACAAACTATATAATGGAAAAAAAATATGGGGCACAACAGAACACTGTCTGACCTGCTTCCTTGGGACACACCATGAGAGGGGATCACTTGCTAGAGGATGACATGCTTGGTGAAACCGAGGGCCACCATGGATGAGGGTGACCCTCGGTGAGAGGCAGCGCTTGGTTCTGCTGTACATAGGTCTCCGTGAGTCAGAGTAGGCTTGACAGCCGCTAGCAACATTAGCATCTCCTTCTGACAGACAAGGATCAGAGAGGCGAATTCACTCGCCCAAGTCAATGAACTAGCAAGAGGCAGAAAGCGGACTAGAAGCGGCTCCGTCTGACTCGTAAAGCCTGGGTTTTGAAATGTCTTGGACCTGAGCGGCTCAGAGCTCTCTGAAGAGCGGAGGCCCCGTCCCTCTGAGTTGGGTGGTGGTTAACGGGCTGCCTCTCTGGCTGAGGATGCTCCTCTGTGGCCGCTAGTAGCAAAGGCAGCAGCGGGAAGCGTTCTCCGCAGCTGGAGCCAGCGTGCAGCCGTTGGGAGCCCTGCACTGATATTCGTTGGCTTGTTTGTGTGTAGACAAGACCTTCTTACCTCATAAATCCTTGCCTAGTTCTCAGAAACAAAGAAACAGCCTGAGAGTAATCATGAGTCGAGAGGACTGCGCACCACAGATCATTCTGTAAACACCAGGGCTTAGGGAGTAAACAGGATCGAGCACTCAGAGAAAAGCCAACTGCGAGAGAGTGAAAACTTGGCTTAGCTTTGTCCCTCTCTGCACTTAATTTCACTTCTTTTTTTCTCCATACGTCTGCACACAATTTGGTGTTTAAAACAGGCGCTAACTTCTGTCAGGGGAAACTACTTTTTTGTGCTGTCCCATCCCCACTCGAGACACGTAAGGAGGCTAAATAAGGAGAGGCTGATGACAGATTGCAGGGACAGTAATAATTATCATGCTGTGGTAGTTAGGTGCTGTGGAGTCAGTTGTCACTCTTAGCAAAACCATGTGACAGAGTAGTACTACTGTCCCGTAGAGTTTTCCAGGCTGTCATCGTTACAGGACCAGACCATCAGGTCTTCTCTCCCTCAGACCCACTGATGGGTTTGAATTGCTGACCTTTGGGTTGCAGCTGAGTCCTTAACCACTGCAGCACAGGTCTCCTGATAATCATCATATTGGCCACAAAAATCAGAACAAATATTTTCTTGAACATGTGCTATGTGCAAGATGAAAATTTCTGACAATACACAATGTGACAGGTGCCATCACCCACCGGCTTAGAGTGAAGCAGCTCAGGCTCAGGGAGGTAAAAGAACTTGCTTAAGGCACCATGTGACTGTAGGGGAGACCAAACCTCGGTCTGCCTGAAGCTGAAGTCTACAGCTTCCCCACTGTACTGCTGGAGAGGACCCCACCACAGCTGTGAGGCCGACACTGACAGAAGTCTTTGGGGGGCTCTGACCACCTGCCTGTCCCATCTCTGCTGCCCCATGAAAGCCCCACTTCACCCCCGGGTCTCCTCCTCCCCTGTCCCAGCACAAGCCTAACCGCCCACCCTCTTGTTCTTGCCCCCATCATCCTCTGTTCCCGGGATGCCTTCCCCACCCCTAGTGCTGTCCACCCCTGACGCGTGGCTTACACCCTGCCAGCAGGGACACTTCCTGGCCACTGCTGTCACCAATGGCCTGAGTCTGCCCTGGCCACATGGTTCTCCTGATGCCTCATCAAATGCTGTGCTGTGCTGTCATCTCGTCTGAGAGCGTATTAAACTTCCCGACTGTCACTGAACTTCCCCATGCCTCTGTGTAAGAGGACAGGGTTCCTGTGAACACACTGAGTGTTCACAAAACAATGTCAAATAAACAAACTGCCATCTATATTTTGGAACAGCCAACAGTGGTTGACAGCCTGGAGTCATCATTTAGATTCTTCTAATTCCAGCTCTGCCTCTTACTAGCTGTGTGGCTTTAGGTAATCACAACTTCTCTGTATCTGTTTCCTCATCTATAAAATGATGAGGATAATAGTACTTATATCACAGCACTGCTGCCAGGATTAAGAGAATTAATTCATGTGAAGTACTTAGTACAATGCCTAGAACACTGAAGTACTTACTTAGCACAAAGCCTAGACTGAATACAGTAAATGCTATATAAATGTCAGCTATTCACAGCAACAACACAAAAACTTAAGTTCTATTGAAAACTGCAAATCACTTCCAATACTTCCCATACTCCCTTTTCTTGCTTTATTGTACTTCTTAGCACTTTTCCTATCTAACACACTCTACGTTATGTGTTTATGTTTTTTATTATTGGTTGCCCCTCCCTGTTCCCCTAAAATGTTAGCTCCATGAAAGCAGGGGTTTCTATGGGCACTGTTCACTGCTGGATCTTACAGCCTAGTGCAGTGCCTGGCACATAGGCACACAGTCTGTTCTAATACAAATGCCAGCAATTATGATCCCTAGCAGTTTGCAAGCTGACTCTTGGTCTTCTTCCCAGTCCTGCATCACTCACAGCAGTCTCCATCCTTCGAGCAGCCAAAGGTGGGAAAACTTTGCAGCAGAGAGAGTCTAGGAAAGTCTCCCAAACATGGCACTTGAAACAGGCAGTGCATGGTCAACAGGTAGCTCAACTCTTAAAAGCTGAGAGCTAAGCAAGTCTTAAGTTTAGGACAGAGGACTCTGCTACTAACTCTGGCAGCTGTAAACTCCTGTCTCTGGTCTGTAAGCCTCGAGTGGCTCCCTGTACTTACCTGGCCATCCATGGTGTTCACCCCGTCGGGTCCCAGGGCCTCAATGGCCTGGTTGATGAGGTCTGTCCTCCCGCAGTTCAGCATGCGGAAACCCAGATCCTGGTTGAACTTTTCAGTAGCTGCTCTGGCGTCCAGCCTTCGGAAGGAGCTGAAACAGCACTCAGGCCTGCCCAGAAGAGACGTGGAGGTGTGTGAGTGTGAGTGAGGGTGGGCGGACTCCGTCTGCCAGGACACTGGCCCTCTATGAGATGGGACATGATGTGCTGGGCCAGATGTGTGGAGTGAGATGAGTGGGTGGGGAGGACGCGGAACTGCTGTTAGGTCAGCAGTGACCGGACTCAGCACATTCTGCGCCTCAGCTGGGAACATCTGGGCATGAGGAGCGTGTGCTCTTCTTTTCCACACTCAGCTCCTTGGAGCTGTCCACCGTCAGGAAACAAGGCCTCATCTAAGTGAATCTACCAGAGACTACTCCAAGAAGGGAGAAGAGCAGATTCAGGCTTTTTCCATAATGCTTGGCTGTATACTTTTTGCACAGCAAAGGCTGTACCTCAGTCCATACAATGGTCCTGTGGCCAAGTTCTAGCACTTGGCTCTATGTCCTCGTGTCCTCAAGACTTCCTGGTAGGATCAGAAGTACCAGAGAGACAGTGAAGAGTGGCCCTGAATCCCATTTGTGAAAAGGCCAGCCTTCCAGATAAAACCTGCATCTATAGCAGGAGTGCTACAAATTTCTAATAGGCAGCTTCAGCCATCCAATAGTTGGTTCGGCCAAAGTATAGAAAGTTCACATCTCAGAATAAAGTTCAGGTCATGTGCCGCGAAGAGGAGGCCATAACTGAGGTTTGGGAAAGGGTCAAAAGGAAGGTGCAAGGCTCTCCCAGGCCAAGGTTGGTCAGAGGGAACCATCTCTGGGAGAACTCCTTCAGCATTGTATCTAATACAGGTGAAGCAGTTTGGGAAAGAGATAAGAGCACAGGCTTAGAGGCTGTGTTCAGATCTAAATTCAAATTTTGGCTTGGCCACTTTGCTGAGTATTTGTGGGCAAGTTAGTGCTCCTCTCTGACTATCAGTTTCTTCATCTGTACTACGGGGATTATAGTCCTTCTCAAAAGTTGTCAGAAGGACCAAAGTAACTCATGCAAAGAGAAGGCTGAGCAGAGTGCCTGCACCTACTAAGTGTTTAGTAAAATGGTGGCAATTATAGGAAGAGAAGAAAGGGAGGACCCACACCCTCCCTTGCACCCTGAAGAGTCAGACTATACATGAGCTCTTCTGACCAAGTCTAAACATGTGTCTGCTCTGCAGGCTGAACCAGGGGCTGCAGAAGCACCTGGAAAGTAGCCAAAGTCCAGAATAGATCAGCTCCAATACTTGGCTTGGCATTTGCAGAGGACACCCTCAGAGCCACTCAAATGGGCTATGGCCCTGCTCTCTGACCCCCTCCCAGCCTCCAAGAGAACACAGTAGTGGGGTTGCCAGGGCTGACACAGAAGTCGGTCCCCCACCCGCTCCCCAGGGCCGTACTTAAGCTGCCGGGGCTCGCAGTCCAGACCAGGCAGCAGCAGCCGGGCCGCCTGCCGGATGTCACCACTGTCCACGGTGAGGCTGCGGCGGTGCTCTGCATACGTGATGGCCACACGCATCCACTCCATCAGCGGGGGCAGCAGCATGAAGGGCCTGTGAGGGGCGGGCAGAGGGTTAGGCTCTTCCAGGAGGACAGCAGGAGATCCTCTTTAGGACAAGTTCTGAGAGAATGGTCACATGGGCTGATCACCCTGTGAGAGGGCCTCTCACCCTTCGTCTGTGGAGGAAATATGATTCTTCTCCTCACAGACACCTCAATTTGTTTTTACATTCCACAGAAACCCTGCCAAGGGACAGGTCAAGATCACAACCTGAGGGCCCTTAGTTTTTCAGTGAAAGAAGAGGTTTGCTAACTCGTGGAATTGAGGACTCCTGTCAGGCGCTCCTTGAATACTCTAGAGGGCAGTTCTACTCTGGCCCCTAGGGTCGCCATGCGTCGGATCCGACTCTACGGCACTTCGCTGGCCCTGTCTCGGCAGAGGCGAGACGGCCTCGTGGGTAGTAGGATGCAGAGGGAAGCGTCTCAGAGATGCGGGCTCTAAATCTGGCTTCCCTACCAGCGGCTGTGGAACCTCATCACCCCAACAAACTACCCCAAGTCTCCATTTTCTGCATCTGTCACGTCTGTTTCTCAGGACCATTGAGAGGCTAAGTGAGACACTGCATGTCACACTGTCCATTAACTAGAAGTCATTTCTTCCTCAACTGGAACCTGAGCTCCAAGTCACCCCTGTGCAAGGCCACTGGTGCCCACAGCTTGGTGCAGGTTCCAAGTCTTCCTGGGAGGAATGGTCACAGGGGGCTACATAGCAGCTGAGAAACTACAGCCACAGTGTGGGGCAGCTGGACAGAAGCAGGGAGAGGCAGTTCAGCAAAGCTTCCCAGCTGCAAACTCCAGAGGGCACCCTTCACAACATAGTCTATATGCCACCCGGGAGAAGGGGCGTCCTACACACAGAATGTGACTAGTGCCCCCTGGTGTCACGCAACAGAGGGAGTACTGCCACTTGGGCCCTTCTCTACCCAGCTCCTTCTTCCAGCCAGGCAGGTAGGGTCTGCCCACTGTTGAGGGCAGGTTTCTTCTTGTCCTCTGCCAGTTCTTCAAGTCCTCTGTGGTAAAGCCCTCAGGAGACCATCTCACAGTCCAACAGACCCTGCCACCACAGCAGGGCCCCCGGCAGCCAGTCTTTGGCTCTGTGACTCAGTGGGAACCCAGCCTACACTGCTCAGAAGGGATGGTGCTTTCTCACCACCCTGCCGCAGGGTGAGGCAGCCCTGGCACCTGCCCCTCACGGCTGCTCTCTGATGACAGCCTCCCAGCTCCTGCCTGTGCTCGCCAGTCCCTCCTGATGCCTGCCACCTCCATCTCTCCTTTTAGTTGGAGCCAGGCATGGGCACCGGGCCAGGCAGCCAACCTCTACCCCACCCTCCTCTCCCTTTGATGATGTCCTGGGCTCCTCGAGTTTCAGGCCCCTGCTGCCACCACCAACCTTTTCCTAGACACACAGAGTGGAAGGAACTCTGACCAAGGGTAAGATTTCCACTCTGTCCGCTATTAAGAGAATCACCTACAGGGAGCTGACCCCTCAGAACACTTATCTTGGGCCTCCAAAAGCTTAGGTCATGTTGGACATTTCTCTTCTGAAGACAAGGCTGCTTTTTTTTTTTTTAATTGAGAAAGGAAGAGAATGTGATTTGGGAAGTTATTTGGATGTTTTAGTTTTGTCATCTTAGAAAATATACCCGAGTTTACATCACTCAGTTGGTTCACCGAGAGTAGTAATTGGTTAGAGGAGGACCCCAGCCAGGAAGCCGCATCAAACCCGGTCATCAGGCTGTCTGTCCGCACCTGCTCTCCAGCCCTGTCTCATCCCTTTCACCAGCACACACCAGCCCAGCAGGCACTCATCATTCTCAGAATTTTCCTACTTATTCCCACCTCTTCCTGAGAAGTAACCAAATTTCACATCTGCCTGTCCACACCTTATTTATCTTCAAGGCACAGCTGCAATGCCATTTCTTTCTAGAAATCTTTCTAGATCCCCCACCTTCCTTCCTCACCAAAATCTTTCTGCTACAAGACCTCTGAGAATTCTCTCTTCGAGCAACGCCTCTCATATTCTTGATTAGACTATTCTTCCTTAGGACAAGAACAATGTTTTCCTCATATCCATAGTCTTCAAAACATGCCCAGTATGGGGCCTAGACACAATGGGTTCTCAGTAAACGTTTGCTGAATGACTCAAGGTATGTATGAGCATCAGTAATTTAACAGACAACATCCAGCTTTCCAGTTGCAGACAAAGTCATGTTTCTGCCCAGAAAAGAATGATGTGTAATATTGAAGGGTATAATGTTGACTCAAGGAGCCCTGGTGGCATACTGGTTACAGTGCTCAGTTGTATCTGAAAGATGAATGGTTCAAACAGACCCAGTGAGTCTTTGAGAGACAAGACCTGGCAATCTGCTCTTGTAAAGATTTCTAGCCCAGGAAACCCTATGAGAAAGTTCTACTCTGTCATAAGAGTCATGAGTTGGAATCAGCTTCATGGCACACAAAACCCACAAAAATAAACATTGACTCATTAGAGTGGGAAGTTGGGACCAGACAGGGTAACTTGTGTAGTGTAAGAAGGAATAGCAATTCATTCATGAGTCACCTCTGTTTACAAGATTTCCTCTGATTATAAATGCCCATTTGAATTCCCTTCACATGTTAGAGTTGGTGGCGTAGTGGTCAGGCACTACAGCTGCCAACCAAAAGGTCAGCAGTTTCAACTTGCCAGGTACTCCTGGGAAACTCTAGGGGGAAGTTCTACTCTGTCCTTTAGGGTCACTATGAGATAGAACAGACTAAATGGCAGTGGATTTGATTTTTGATTTATATTAGAATTTTACAATTCTTAAACTTCAAGCCTGGAGGGCAAACTCAGAGCCACACTTTTCTATATCAGTTCTTCTGATCTAAAGAAGAATGCTTTAAACTGTCAGAGTTGGAGTCTGACATGTAAGCAAAAAGATGATTCTTGAGTTTGTCAGCCATTCTTCTCTGCTGTAGCCAACAGCCAAGAAAAGCCACATGTAGCTACCAAAATTCCAAACAGGCATCTGCCAGCTGTACCAGAGAAATCCAAGAAGGAATTCTGAAAGTCATGAAGTCTAATTAGGTGATATCTTGTTTGAGTCACTTTCTGGCTTTGTGCCTCCTAGAACTCAGCACATGAAAAAATGTAGTATTGATATTGATAATTTCAGTAGATAGATGCTAAGATTGGCTTGTTCAACCTCCATTTTACTATTTCAGTTGGAGATGTGGAAAATTAAAAACTACATTTCCCAGATGTCTTTGCAAATTGTTGCTGTCATCATTGTTAAGTGCCATCGAGTTGTTTCTGACCCAGAGCAATCCTACATACAACAGAATGAAACACTGCCCAGTCCTGCGCCATGACCACAATCACTGTTAGGTTTGAGCCCATTGTTAAAGCCAGTGAGTGAAACCACCTTGCTGAGGGTCTCCCTCTCTTTTGCTGACCCTCTACTTTACGAAGCATGATGTCTATCTCTAGGGACTGGTCCCTCCTGACAACACATCCAAGGTATGTAAGATATAGTCTTACATCCCACCATCCTTGTTTCTAAGGAGCATTCTAGTTGTACTTTCAAGATAGATTTGTTTGTTCTTTTAGCAGACTATGGTATATTCCATATTCTTCTCTAACACCACAATGCAATGGCGTCAGTTCTTCTGTCTTCCTTATTCACTGTCCAGCTTTCACATGCATAAGATAGAACTGAAAATACCACGGCTTGGGTTAGTTGTCCCTTGGTCTTCAAGGTGACACATTCACTTTTCAACACTTTAGTCTCTTGTTGCAGATATGCCCAATGCAATGTACTGTTTGATGTCTTGACTGCTGCTTCCGTGGGTGCTGATTGTGGATCCAGTTAAAACTAAATTCTTGACAATCTCAAGCTTTTCTGTTTTTATCATGTTGTTGCTTACTGGTGCAGTTGTGAGGATTTTGGTTTTCCTGAGGCTGAAGTGTAATCCATAGTGAAGGCTGTGGTCTTTGATCCTTATCAGCAAGTATTTCAAGTCCTCTTTACTTTCAGCAAGCAAGGTTGTGTCATCTGCATACTGCAGGTTGTTAATGAGTCTTCCTCTAATTCCGATGCCCTGTTCTTTACAGACAGTCCAGCTTCTCGGATTATTTGTTCTGAACACAGATGGAGTAAGTATGGCAAAAGGATACAACCCTGACACACACTTTTCCTGACTTTCAACCATGTAGTTTCCCCTTGTTCTGTTTGAACAACTGCCTCTTGATTCATGTACAGATTCCTCATGAACACAATTAAGTGTTCTGGAAGCCCTGTTCTCTGAATACTATCCATAATTTGCTATGATCCACGTAAGTGAATGCCTTTGCATAGCCAATGAAACACAGGTAAACATCTTTCTGGTATCTTCTGCTTTCTGCCAAGATCCATCTGACATCAGCAATGACATCCTTGGTTCCACATCCTCTTCTGATTCCAGCCTGAATTTCTAGAAGATTCCTGTTGATATATATGGCAGCGGTTGCTTTAGAGTGATTTTTAGCAAAATTTTACTTGCTGTGTGATAGTAACGATATTTTTAAACAATTTCCACATTTGGTTGGATCACTTTTCTTGTGAATAGGCATAAATATGAATCTCTTTCAGTTGGTTGCCCAGGTAGAGTTCTTCTAAATTTCTTGACATAGATGAGTGAGCACTTCCAGTGTTGCATTTGTTTGTTAAAACATCTCAATTGATATTCCGTCAGTTCCTGGAGCTTTGTTTTTCACCAATGCCTTCTGTGCAGCTCAGACTTCTTCTTTCAGTACCATCAGTTCCTGATCATATGCTACCTCTTGAAATAGTTGACTGCTGTCAACCATTCTTTGTGGTATAGTGACAGTGTATGTCTTCCATCTTTTCTGATGCTTCCTGTGTCATTTAATATTTTACCCCCGAATCCTTCATTATAGAAACTCAAGGTTTAAATTTTTTCTTGTTCTTTCAGCTGAAGAAATGCAGAACTTGTTCTTCCCCTTTGTTTTTCTATCTCCAGCTCTTTATACATGTCATTATAATATTTTACTTTGACCTCTCCAGATACCCTTCAAAATCTTCCATTCATTGCTTTTAATCATTTTTCCCCTTTTCTTCAGCCACTTTATGTTTGAGGGTAAGTTTTAATGTTACTTCTGACATTCATTTTGATTTTTTCTTTCTTTCCTGTCTTTTTAATGACCTCTTGCTTTCTTCATGTATGCTGTCCTTGATGTCATTATACAACTTGGCTAGTCTTTGGTCATTAGTATTCAGTGTGTCAAATCTATTATTGAAATGGTCACTAAACATAGGTGGAACATACTCAAGGTCATAGTTAGGCTCTTATGGACTTATTCTAATTTTCTTCTGTTTCAGTTTGAACTTGCATATGAGCAATTAATGCTCTGTTCTGTAATTGGAGTCTGGCCTTGTTCTGACTGATGATATTGAGCTTTTCTATTGTCTGCTTCCCAGATATAGTTGATTTCATACCTGTGTATTCCATCTGATGAGATCCATGTGTATACTATGGATCTTTATGTTGGTGAAAAAAAGGTATTGGCAATGAAGAAGTCATTGTTCTTGCAAAAGTCTGTCCTATGATCTCTAGCATTGTGTCTGTCATCAAGGCTGTGTTTTCTAACTGCTGATCCTTATTCTTTGTTTCCAATTTTCGCATTCCAATAACTAGTAATTACCAGCACATCCTGATGGCATGTTCAATCAATTTCAGACTTCAGAAGCAGGTAAAAATCTTCAATTTCTTCATCTTTGGCATTAGTGGTTGGTGTATAAATTTGAACATTAGTTGTATTAACTGGTCTTCCTTGTAGGCATAGCTATATTATCCTATTACTAGCAGCATTGTATTTCAGGATAGATCTTACAGTGTTTTTTTTGATGATGAATGTAATGCTGTTCCTCTTCAAATTGTCATTCCTGGCATATAGACCATATGACTGTCTGATTCCAAAGGGCCAGTTCACCTCACTAATGCCTAGGATATTGATGTTTATGGCTTCCATTCCACTTTTCCATTTTCCTAGATTTCCAGTCATACTCTTCCAGATTCACACTTTGCACACTCCACTTTCCGATTATTAGTAGACGTTGGCAGCTGTTTCTTATCATTTTGAGTTGTGCCATGCCAGCTAATGAAGGTCCTAAAGCTTGATTCCATCCACGTCATTAAGGTCAACTACTTTGAGGAGGTAGCTCTGCCCAAGTCATCTTTTGAGTGCCCTTCAACCTGTGGGCTCTTCTGCCAGCATCATACCAGAGAGTGTTCTGCTGTGGTTCATAAAGTTTTTATTGGCTAATTCTTTTTCAGAAGTAGACTTCCAGGTCCTTCTTCCTAGTCTATCTTAGTCTAGAAGCTAAGCTGAAAGCTGTTTGCCATGGATGACCCTGCTGATCTCTGAATAGTGGTGCCATAGCCTGCAGGGTCACTGTAACACCCCAGCCCCACAGTACAGTGAACTGACAGACAAGTAGGTGGTGGGACTTGTGGGATTCAAATTAGTTTCAACATTAAGAGGCAGTTGGGAGATTCAAGATCTGGTAGACAGAGGTAAGGCAGAGGGCACCTTTGTGTCCCTTTTGGCTGTTTCTGCTGGCAAGCTGGGTCATGAAAACATGAACTTTGGGTTTTTTGGTTTTTTTCTATAGAGTATTCCAGTGTCCATTTTCCACTCTACTGGGTTCTTTACAGGTAGGTATGATATGGTGAAAACAAGAGCAAAGATTTCTTAAATCCAGCCTCAAGCCTATACTGCAGCTCCAGGGACGAGCGCTCAAATCCCCACCTCTAGGAGCTGCCTCAGAGGCAGCTGGTTCTCCGATGGGCCAGTTCTATATTGTTCTTGGAGTCATTCCTGGAGGCCAAGCCTAGAGCCTGCTCCTTGAATCCTTTCAATGATTTCTTTAGCACCTAATTCCCTGCATCAAATTCCTTCCTGCCTAAAATACCTAGAGAGGCTTGTTTCCTGAATACTGATTAAAATTCTTAGTACACAGAAATCCCCTGAGTTTAAGATTATCCCTCTGCCTCTGGGGATGGGGGCTGGTGTCCTTGAGCCCATAAATAAGGCAGTGCCAGCCTGAAACTGAGCCCTTTAAGCTTTCTCCTTGGCTTTCCCAGCTCTCTAGCTTCTGTTCCTTGGGAAAGATGGGCAGAGAGCATATAGTTTGGACGGCTGCTAAGCAATTCATGGACTTTCTCATTAACATCGTTCCCAAGGCTGGTGAGTCCCAGGCTACTGCTTCCTTTCTGATACTATCTTCTAACCCATTGGGCATGCTGAGAACAGCTGGCCTACAGTACTACACCTTCTGGAAAATCCCTATAAAAACTCCCACTTGCAATGGCCATGGCTGCATCACAGCTCCAGGTTGAAAGGGCCCCAGAGGGGAACACTGGGAATGAGTGATGTTTGCTTGGGCCTCAAGGTCTCCTTGCTTTTTTTCCTCCCCAAGAAAAATGGCTGTTTCCCTCCTTTTGCCTTTCCCCAAGGCTGAACTTGGCTGTAAATCTTTCAATCTTAGAAGGGAGGTGTCTGCAGTGCCAGAACTGGGGAGAGTGGGTCAGGACTGAAGAAATCTCTTTTGTTCAGCCCTTCAGCCCTCTGAGTTCTTCCCTGTGTTAGAATAGTGGATCTTCAACATTTTGGTCTTAGGATCCCCTTTATACTCTAAACAATTATTGAGGACCTCAAAAGAGCTTTTAGGTGTGTTCTATCTGCTGATATTTACTGTATCAGAAAATGTAACTGAGAAACATTAAAGTGCATGAACATACATGTGCTTTGTGTTCAGGTTCCGTTAGTCACCAGAGTGCTAACATCGTCACACAGCATGCAGCCTCCGGAAAATGCCACTGGATCTTTGTGAGAAGATGAGAGTAAGAAGACAAATAACTTCTCCATATTATGAAAATGGTTTTGACCTTGTGGACTCCTTGGAGGAGCCCCTGGAACCCCAGAGGCCCCCTGACCACCCTTGGGGAACCACTGCCTTAGATCCCTACAGACTTTCTGGTATAGTACAAACAGTTAATTTTTCCCAGCTGCTAATCGAAAGGTTGAAGGTTTGAGTCTACCTAGAGGTACCTTGGAAGAAAGGCCTGGCCATCTGCTTCTGAAAAAGCTGCCACTGAAGCAACCCTGTGGAGCACAGCTCTACTGGCAATCATGCGGTCACCATGAGTTGGCACTGATTCAGTGGCAAATGGAACTGGAACCAGAGCCCTGAGAGGAAGAAAGCAAGGCCCCAGGCCTGCTAGACCTAGTGAATCTGAGAGTACCCTATGCATGCATCTGCCTTGCTCAGGGATCTGAGGATCCTAGATCTAGGCTTTTTTTTTTTTTAGCCTGAGAATCCTTTTTGATGTCACTTCTGACTCCACATGCCAGCAGCTATCCCTATGGCACAGCAATCAAGTGGCTGGACTCTGGAGGGAGACTGCTTGACTTAGAATCCAGTGCGTTCCCAGTGAACCCAACAGTGTGGTCTTGTGCAAGCTACCTTCAACTTTTTCAGCCTCAGTTTCCCTATCAGCAAAATGGGTATAAATAATAGGACCACCTCATAAGCTAGCTGGAAGGACATATACAAAGCACTTAGCACAGCTTTTGGCATGGTTCTCAATAAATGTTAAGCATTACTTGTATTAATTACCATTTTAGTGTTTGTTAACCATGAAATACATAACAGCAAAAAATGGCTACAGAAATCTATTTCTATTAAATGTCTCAGCTCCAGGCTTCCTAAAGTCCAGCCAATCCCCTCACCCCCACTCCAGACAAGTATAAACATGTAAACCTTGCAAAAGCTTGCCAGTTAGCTGCCCACCACCTACTCCATTCCAGCTCATAAAACTGAGAGAAGAAGAAGAAAAAAAAAGAACCAAATGTAACTACTTTGTCAAGTGTGATCTGGAAACTGTTTTTGGCAGTGCAGGCTTTCAGCCCTGGCAGTCAAGAAATTCAGCTGGGAAAGGGGAACAAAAAAGGAACCCAGACCCAGTGGGTCATGGTCAGCGGTGAGGGAGGGTGGGCATGAAACTACAGCATAACACCTGGGACCCCTCCACCCCTCAGGTGCTGTCTGGTGTCAAAGCCAACCAACATTACACTGCTGGGACACGTGAAGCCACTTGGGATGGTTATCCACTTTCTAGTAGCATTTGTCTAAAAGACTGACTACTGTCATGAGGGGTCAGGGGTAAGCCCATGATAATGGGTCTTTTTACATGAAGAGTGTGGAGACGACTACCGGCCTCATTTGCTAGAAGACAAAATGCAGATCCAGGCTAAGTGAGTCACCCCAGGTCACAGAGCCAGGTCAGCAGCGATAGTGAGACCAGGCCCAAGTGTTAACAGTTCAGTTTATCTGCCTCTCGCTCTAAAATAATCCTATGCGTGAACCTGATTATTTCAATCCAATGGTCCCAGGAGGCCCCTCAACAGGCCCAGGCCTGCAAAAGCTATTTTTCCCTCTTAAAAAAATGAAAGAGAATAAACTTCTTAAGGCCTCGGTTTTAAAAGGTCCCTGCAGCCTGGAAAAAAATAAACTCTGTCCTACTAGGCAAACTTATGATTTATTGGGACTACAGTCCTATAAGGGGTGTCTAAACAACATGGAACAGGAAATGCTCCAATTTCCAGCTCAAAGCAGGCTCTGTTCACCCTTGGTGTAGGCAGGGGCCTGGTCAGAGTCAAGCTGGCAGACGGGGCACAAGCCTATAACCAGAGGGCACATGACCAGAGGCCCACTTACAAGACAGCCTCATGCCTCTGTCTGCAACTAGGAGAGATGAGTACCTGGGGCAGCAGGCATGTGCCCCTCAGTGCCCTCCAGGAGGAATTGGGTGCAAGTACTAAGGCAGACCCTGGATGTGTTACTAGCTGGACAAGGCCTTGAGCACCTCCCTTGTGCCTCTTGTAAGCTTAGTTCCAGGACAACTGCGCCCGCCTTGGTTGAATTACCACCCTTGCTTGTGAGCTCCATGGGCTGACAGAGGGCTTCAGGAAGCACAGCATGCTTCTGGCTTGCATGCTAATGAGATTTCCCTATCAATTCTCACCCCTCACCTCTAAGCTCTGCCCAACCCATAGGTGAGCAGCCCAGGAGTCCATGGAAGAAATTTTGAAGGGATGGGTCAGAGAATCAAAGATGCTGAGCAAGAGGAGGGGGCAGCCAGAATGTTTGTCACCCTCAGCCCTAAATTCTTCCATTGACTTTGCAGCACTTACAGAGAGTCTAAGCCAAGCATGGGTTTGCTGGGTTAACTTTCCCCTTGAATTTACCCCATCTCATTGATCTTGCTCAAAACACATTGTCATCTACACCCTTCCCTGCATCAGGCACCTGCAAGGATTCCAGAGTTTTTCCCTGCGAACTGGTGGCCCCACAGCAGAGATGTCTCTGGGAGGGCCATGGATGCACTGTCTGCAATGCCAGCCCTGAGGCCCTCTCCAAGGTTCTCTCCAAGCAGGCCCAAACTTCCATGTAGAATGAAACCAACGTTGTCCCACTGAAGTGGAATCTGCTGCCAGCACAAAGGAAGCAATTCTAGGCCAGTTCACATCTTGGACTAATTATTTCTTTCGATTTATGTGTTAAACCAGAATGGTCTGGCCTAGCCTGGAGTCCGCGTTGGGCAAGCTTTTCTCTTCTGACCCCAGGTCTGTCTCTTCTGCGTTGCTCAGACATGGGGCTGGCCCATGGCAGAATCTCCACTGGGGGTCAGTCAGTTTTACTGGAGACATGGCTTAAGACTTTATGTAGGGAAAATATATTTCTCTTTTTCTTATTAAAACTCATCTGGTACACATTACAGCATGAGGTAAAGAACCACTCAGACAGATACACATATGGATATGAATTTAGGATACAACCAAGTCTTTATCAGCTGTGAGCCATTTCCTCGCCTCTTGCCAGGTATCGCCCATTAGGCCTCAGATGTGTGTCTGAAAGTAGTGGTGTAGGGAATCAGCTGTCTGATGACAGGGTCATGTTGGTATAGCCCTGGTGAAAAGACAGTGGCTGAGCTTGGGAACCAGCTGGAGGGCAAGTGGCCTGTGCTGAGGACCCTGCTGCAGGAGTATGGGCTGCTGCAGAGGCGGCTGGAGAACGTGGAGAACCTGGCTACCATCAAGCAAGCAGCACCGGGAGCAGAGCGTGTCCTTCAGACCAGAGGTTCTTGCGTCAGGATGCTCCTTGGACAAAGACTGATGCAATACCGGACTTTCCTCCAGAGCCGACAAGGGGAAAGCCTTCCCCTGGAGCGGACACCCTGAATATGGACTTGCAACCTACCGGACTGTGTAAGAATAAATCTTTCTTTGTTAAAGCCATCCACTCTGTGGTATTTCTGTTAGAGCAGCCCCAGCTGACTAAAACACCAGGTATCATCCATTAGGCCTCAGATGCGTGTCTGAAAGTAGTGGTGTAGGGAATCAGCTGTCTGACGACAGGGTCATATTGGTATAGCTCTGATGCATTTGGAATAATAGGAAAACAGTAAACAGCTGGTATTCACCAAACATTTACTAAGCACCAGACACTATTTAAAGTATAGCTAGAGACTTAATGTATAGCTAGTAACTTTATGGACAGCTAGTAACATAATTCTCAGATCTACTCTATGAGGAATCTCTGGTGGTATGCTCAACTGCTAACCATAGGTTTGGAGGTTCAAGTCAGCGCAGAGGCATTTTTGAAGAAAGGCCTGGCAATATACTTAAAAAAAAATTAGCCACCAAAAAGCCTACACAGCATACTTCTACTCTGACACACATGGAGTTGCCATGAGTTGGAGTCAATGCAACAATGATACACTGGCACTCTGTGCACAGGTACTACTGTTAGTCCATTTTACAAACGAGGAAGCTGAGGGCTGGGGAGCTGAAGTAACTTCTCATTTTACACATCCAGCAAGTGGCAGAGCAGGAGCTGCAACGTAGGCAGTACACATCAGAGTTCAGCCTCCTCAAGTGTACCTCACTACTGCTTAGCTTTGTAAACTGGCCCTGACCTTCTATTTTGGGGACCTTGCCTCATCTCCTGTGTCTTAGAATGACAGGTATAAGGTACAGTAACTATACACTTCATCAAACTGGACCACTTCTGAGAGGGGAAGAAAGTGCTCTTACCAACACCATCAGGACAGCAGGTGGAAGCTAGAACTGTCTGGGGCACACTGGAGCATATGGTCACCCTGGTGCTAGCGCATTTGGCTAAAGAGGCTTTGCATGTAGCACCCCTCTGCCAGTCTCATCCTCTGTCTTCACGCAGCCTGAGGCCCTCCCTGCCCATCCACTCTGAAGGGGCTCTCCATCCCACCACAGAACCCCCTCACCACCTTCCCTCACAAGACTTAGCATCTCCTTAGTTGTCTGGTTCTTTGCTTCTTCTAACCATAACTTCTCTTAAGGGAAAGACCAGGCTGAAGCTTCTGCATCCCCAGCACAGCATTCAGCTCAGAAACTCAGCAGCTTTGGAGTGCACAGGCGTGTGGCCCATTTCTCACTCCCGCAGGCAATGTCCCTTGCTGCCGACACAGCTGCAGGGGCCTGCTCTCACTACAGACCTGTTCTCAGGCACTGCACCGCTCACAGTCAGTCACGTGAGACAGCAAAATGGGGAACTGCTTTATGTTTTCATTCTTGAGGGCTCAAGTGGCTAGAGTATTGGCCAATGGTTCCTTTCAGAAAAAAGAAACTATCTTCTAGATAAAAATGATAACCATTTCACATGAGAATTCTGTAAAGGAGAACAGCTTCCGGGTAGGGTCGGGTGGAAATTCCACAGGCAGGGATGAGGGCAGTTTCTGGGAAGTCAGCAAGGATGCTGAGATGAGGCCAGTGTCAAAGAAGGGAAAAGGCAGATGTGGTTCTGCAGACGTCAGTGTAGCCTTGAGTTGTCAGCAGAGGGTACATGGCCATCTGTCTTTGATAACTGGGCCAGACTCTAGGGTGGCATCTAATTATGCGGTTGAGGTGGTATAGGTTCTGGCTGGCCACCACGCCTTTCTCAGGCAGCAAGGAGAGTGCTGAGCTCTGGAAGTTCTGGGGCATGTGCCCCATTTCTCAGCCTGGGGATCCTAGCACTGCCACTTGGAGGGCGGACAGCTGGTCCAGCAGGCCAGAGCATTGCCCTTTCCCACACACCAAGATGGCGCGGTGTGACAGCAGGCCCTCCTCTGCTTTATTGGGGTGTGGCTCCCTTGGTCTACCAGCCACAACTTACTGCTGTGTACAAGGGCCCCGCTCTCTCCACCTGTGTCCAGAGTCTGTGGTGGCTAACAGAAACCACAGGTTCTTCCACCATATGGAAGCCAGACAGGCGAAGGCCTCCAACCTGCTCTAATACAAGCCCTGCCGAGGGTGCCTGCCAGCACCCATCAGCCTCTGATAGACAGGATGAGCTTCAGGGGACCCATGGCTTTGTCATCCTGCCTCCTTTACTTCATAGACACCCACTGCCGTCAAGTCAATTTTGACTCATAGTGACCCTATACCCGCTGCCACTGAAACTGCTCCACAGCATTTCCCAGGAGTGCCTGGTGGATTCAAACTGCCAACCTTTTGGGTAGCCGCCATCAGTGTGCACGTTAGACTGTTTGTACAGGTTCTCACGATAGGTATGCCTGAATGGATTCAACTGATGATACACACACAGCAGCTCCTTTCCCCGCCCCTCACAGTGTGAGCAGAAAGATGACCCAGGTAGGCTGTTTTTCTTTCCAGAACTTTCTGGGAGGAGGTACAAGATAGATCTACTGCCTGATTAATAGAGACACAGATCTATGTGAAACTAGGAACTTTGATTAGAGCTAAGGTGGGTGTTTCACATGACAGTTTTGTAAAGGGGACCAGTTTCCGGGTGGGGGTGGGGTGGAAATTCAACAGATGGGGACGAACCCTCTAAGGGAGAAGGGGCACTCCATCTCAGTCAGAGAAAGAGGAAAATGCATTGCAGGCTCCCAAGCTGGGGCTGACCCTACTTTCTGCACCCACCAACTGCAGCCTCAGGGAATACTCTGGCATTGGTGTCCAAAAGCAAAGTCACATTCAGTGACTTGTGGAGGGCCTACTGTGTGCCAAGTAGGTACAGGCCATTTTGCACACACTAATTCTAGTCCTTAAGGCTACTTTAGTGGGAAAAGATGATTATTAGTCCACATGTGATAAATGTGGAAACCGAGGCTTTCAGAGGTTTGACATGTGTCCAAGGTTACTTAGATAGCAAATGGCAACCTGTCTGGGTCTAAAAACAAAACAATAATGAAGACTTTTTCATGACACCAAACTGCCCATGTGAAATGCTCTAACCCCAATGGCCAGGACAGAACTAGAAGGCAGTCTGGAAGGGGAGAAGGCTTGCCTCAGAGGCCTACTGTGCTGCTGAGTCCAGACTCCAGCCTCTGCACCCATAGCCTCATCAGCCCCTGACCTCAGCTGGCTCAGGGTGCAGGAGGCTGGGCTGGCTTCAGGGGGTGTACCCCAGACCTCTTAGGAGTCTTCTTCATGAAAATCTGCAATTATTAAAGCTGGAAAGGAGGATAGGGCACAGACAGCTGGCAGAGATGTTATCAGGGGAGAGAAATCCAAAGAACTGCCTGGCAGACAAGAGGTCAGAAACCAACTCAACTTGGCTTTAGCTTAGCCAAGAGCTTCTCTCCTTCCCTGTCTTGGGTGGCTGACCAGTCTGCAGCTCAGCTCTGAGAAGCCGCCTTCTCTAAGAAAACAAATGACTTTCCTTTAGAGTTAGTAGAGAATTTCCTTCAGAGCCTGGTAATACTTCCTACAAAGAGGATTGTTGCTGTCCATGTTAGGAAAACACTCCAAACCCATGAAGCCCCAGGGATTGGCAGCTCCCAGTCTTCCCCTTTTCTGTGAGGACTGATAGGTCCAACAGTGGGACAGGAGGCTGCACGCAGCTGGCAGCCCCCAGGGGCTCCTGTCAGTGCAGGGCAGGATCCTGTCCTAACTCTGTTGCCTGTTATCTGGCACTGCCACTTTCTTTGTCTGCCTCCGCTCCCTGGCTTGCTTCTTCACAGGTGCTGGACAGATGCCTACCCCAAGGCTGGGCATCCCAGAGCCAGTGAGCTCGAGTTCATCGGGGAAGAGGCCTCAAGTGGCTGGTTGAGAGAAAGCTGCCTAAGTCACACTTGGCAGAGGAGGTGTTGACCAAAAGGCTCCTACTGCCCCAGAAAATGTGAATTCACAGCATTGTAAATCCCACCTTCTGGCTGAGCTTGGGTCTGCTTCTGACCAGCTGTGGCCTTGGGCAAGCTTCCTACCCTCTCATGGCCTCAATTTGCTCATCTGTAAATAGGAGTGGTAACAATTTCCTCCTAGAGTTGCTGTGAGGACATTAAAGAGCTATAGGTTTAAAGTACATTATCAGCTATAAAACATCATCCAGATGCTTCTACTCTTGTCCATATGAAAGTTTACAGCTCAGCTCCTGGATTCCATCTGTGCTTTAAGAAAATGCCCATATCACAACTGAGCCTCAAAGAAGACTCTGGCATTGACTCTGAAGCTTAAAGGTCATCAGTGGCTGCCCTTTTTGCTGACGGGCCAGGGACACATGGCTAGAAAATGCTTACTACTCAATCGGCTTGGCCTCTGAACCCACAGGTGGATGGAATCTAGTTTTAGAGTTCTTTAAAGTGCTTGTAATAAATCTAGAATTTGCAGTTGTCTCCATTCAAAATAAGCCTGTGTGGTAAGCGATTTGTGACGTCTGTCTCCCTCACCGTCTCTGTCCCTCACCTGTCTCTGGCTACTGTCAGGGCTGAGTGAAGAGGGCATTACGGGCAGGGACTGAAGGAGGAAGTATGTGTACGTGTATATGAGAGAGGGAGAGTAAACATGCATTCTGAGTACATATGATTTTAAAAATGTGCCATTATTTTTGGATTGTTTATGCACTGAACATGATACAACTAATTTAACCTTTCTGTAGTTTATAACATCGATAATAATGGTAATAGCAACTACCATGTACTTAGAAATTATTCTGTGCCAAGCTCTTTACCTCATCTGATCCCACAAATACCTTCTGCAGCAGGTTAAGTCATTTTTCCATTTAAAGCCAGGGGCACTAAAAGTTAGGGAAATTAACTAATTTGTCTGCAGTTACACGAAGAGTAAATGGGAGAGCAGGGCTCCAAATTTCAGGCTTTCTGTCTCCAGAGAGCCAAACCACTGGGCTCCAGTGGTTCATTTCATTAACTGGACAAAATATTGAAATGTGTACTATGTGCCGGGGACTTTTTCTAGGTGCTGGGGACACAACAGACTCATAGCGCTTACGTTCCTGAGGGGTGGGCAAGGGGCAGACAATAAACAAATAAATGAGCCAGGGTAATTTCAGGTAGAGGAAAGTTCTCCGAAGCAAATGAAGATGGAGAGCATCTGGGGCTGGGAGGGACAGTTTTCCCATGCCTGCTGGGGACTGTAAACAAGTCCCTGCGGGTATTACGAGATGCACTGGCCCCAAGAATACTTGGAAACATGCACTTAATTCACCCGACAGCTATTCTCATCTCTTCTGCTTCCATTCTGGGTAAACAGATGGAAACTTAATGCACAAAAAGAGGGAGAGGAAAAGAGAGAAAAGAGCTTAACATTGCAAATCTTCTTGAAACGGTATTTAAGGGAACCACAAGTCAGTAGCATAAAGCCACCACTGCCATCATCTCTATTATTTGATAAGAAAACACTTTCGCAAGCTGAGCAAAACATTAACGAGCTTGCTTCTTTGGACTGAAGACACAGCCTCTCCGCGGGCACTTCTCAGTAATGTAAAGTGCTTGACTGGGGAGATGTTCCCCCTTCTGCATCTGGAATGGAACAAAGAGGCGCCTCTCCTCTCTGTGGGACTTCATTTGTGTTGGGGGCCTTTCTCCAGAACTTGGCGAGCCATGTTTGGGAATAGGCGTTGTCTGAATCTTCACTTTACACACAAGGGGACTGAAGCTCAGAAAGACAAGGTGACTTGCTGGGATCACAAAGCTGATGGTGGAGAGGCTGGGCTTTGACCATCACACCACAGCACCTCTGAGGATGCGCCTCTCCTCTGGGGAAGCATGGGAGCCCGACCTAGAAGTACTTGCCTGGGTAATCAACAATCAGTGATGACTTACAAAACAACAACAAAACTCCTAACTTTTGCATTTTTAAAATATAGATCTCATCCTGCCATGAAATGTGTTCTGAAGCAGCAAAAGTCCTCCTGTGGCTTCTGCTGTTCATACCACTCCACCTGTCCCAATGTTCTGCAGCTGTCCCATAAGTTGCTCTCTGATGCCACTTCCCAAGTACTCCAGTCTTCTCCGAGCGCCCCTTAAATGCGATTACGAGGGTGACAACGGAGAGGCAGATGAAAACCAACTAACACAGGCACTATATTCTAAGTGCTTTCTGTGTATGAGCTCAGTTCATCCTCACAACATCCCATACAAGCTCGGCACTACTATTTCCATATTTGGAAGGACAGACTGAGGCACAGAGGCCAAAGGACATGCCCGAGGCCACGCAGCTGGTAAGCGGCAGAGCTGGAATCGAAAACCAGAATGGCTCCAGGGCTTGAAGGCTGACATAGTCCATGATCATGCAACTGAATTTCCTCTTACACGGGTGGTTTTGCCATTTTTTCTTTCTGTCTTGCTTTTGCATTCCTCAGTAAGCTGGAAACTTAAATATGTAAGTCAGTCTTTACAGTTCTCCCACAGTCCGACCCCGCTGATGAACAGAAGTACAGGAACAGACGTAGGTTAATACAGTACAGTACTTAGGATGGCATCTGCCACTTAACAGGTGCCCCCCAATGTGCAGCAGCCACGAGGAGTAGTAATGGCAGTATTAGCAGCAGCAGTTATATTAGTAGTGGTAGTAGTGGTGTTAAAATGCTAAGAATTATCACACCACGTCAATGAAGAGATCCTATTCTGGATGGTAAACATATCATCCAAATTTGCTTATGACTGTTGTCATAAAAAGGAGGGTGGAGAAAAGGATGACGGCAGCCACTATTTAACCAGTACTTGCTGTTTTACGAGACTTGCACTGTCTTCACAATCACTGGGGTGCCCCAGTCCGTGCTGTGACCCCGTGTATTCTCACTGCCTTCTAATCTAGGGGGCTCATCTTCCAGCACTATATCAGATAATATTTTGCGGCGATCCCCAGGGTTTTCATTGGCTAGTTTTCAGGCCTTTCTTTCTGGTCTAAGTTTGGAAGCTCTGTTAAAATCTTGTCTACCATGGGTGACCCTGCTGGTACTGAGAAATCATGACATCAGATAAGATCCATTCCCAGTTAGAGTCTTGCTAGGGCCTGCCACTCCTCCTGATTCGGGATCCTAACCACGCAAAGCCCCAAGCCTTCTGAGGTATGCCTCTCTCCAAGAAGGGGTAGCACCATGCAGGGCCAGGGGGAAGAGGCAAGGGTCCACGTGCACTTGTTGGGGGACAGATAGCCTACCGTCATTGCCAGACTTCCTGCCAGGTTTGTTTTCAAGAGGACAGCCTCTCTCTGAAGACGGTGGCCGACATACTGAGGAACAATGCTGAAGCCCTGCAGTAGCCGAGCTGTGATGCGGGGGATGGATTCCTCTCTCTGTCTCAGCCCCTCTGCACCTCTAGCCACATTCTGGCTCCCTCTAACACCTCTCCTTGATGACAGGTGCTCCCAGCAATTTGGCTGGCACAGTGGCAGGTCTCCTGCTGTGTACACATAGTCTCTTACCCCCACTTCCCCAGGCAGCACCTGGAGGCTGATGACTGACGAGGTGCCATCTCCCTAGGACGCTCCTTCAGCTAGTCCATTTCTCTGCCCACAGGCACGGTCAGCAAAACCCATATATAGTTGGATGTTTGGCTGTTCTCCTCCAGGCCTAGGAGAAAGAGGCTCCTGCTCTCCCTTGGCAACCCTGGATCTGTGATAGGAAGTTCTTCTACTCTCTGAGCTGGGTTTTGGGTGACAACACATCCTGCAGGGTAGTGGCTGTGACTAGTTGTGTTGTGGACCCTGCCTTGTGCTGATCTGGTTGGTTCCTGTGATGCCAGCTGCTGATGAGAAAGGTACCCTACGAAGGTGCTGGAGGCATCAAGGGAAGTGCACTGGGAGAGGAGAGCCAGGCGAAGCTTGAAGGGCCTGGAGAGCAGCCCCGTGGGCCAGGGGCCACCCTCTGTGGCTCAGAGCTCATGACCAGGTGCTAGTGGCCAGTTGGTTGAGGCAGAGCCCCCACTTGTAAAAACGCAAAGGCGTGGAGGTCAGAGATGCCTGGTTTAAATCCTTGGCCTGCCACTTACAGCAGGCGACCTATGGCCCTGTGTCCTCATTTGTAAAATGGAGGTCATGCTAGAACCTATCTTGTTGATTCATTGTATAGCATGAAAGAAACAAAGTATGGTAGTTCCTCTTAGCCACAAGACCCTGAAACCAGAGAGTACCAAACCTTATGTATATCATGTCTTGTCCTATAATACATACCTATGCCAAAGTTTAATTTGTAAATGAGGTATAGTAAGAGATTAATAACAATAATTAGCAATAAAATAGGACAATTATAACAATAGACTGTAAAAAAGTTATGTGAATGTTGTCCCTGGGTAGGACAGTGCAGGTGGTGTGAGAGTTCATCATGGCAGTCATTTGAATTTTTAGGACCGTGGATGACTGCAGGTAACTGAAAGTATGGAAAATGAAACCACAGATAAATGGTTTGGGGGAAGGTGGTTATTACAGGTAGAAATGTCTGTTTAAAGAAGAGCTGGCTACTTTTACATGAGTTTTCTCACGTCAGCCTCAAGAGGAAGCCTGCCCAGGTAGACTATTAAGATCATTTTGCCAATGAAAAGTTTCAGCACTCTAGGCCACTGCATGGGGCCCTAAGTGGGGGGTGGGATCTGATCCAGGCCTCTGTCCACCAAAGCCTGTGCTCTTTGCCTGCAGCTGTCCAGCTTGCTGTATAGGCAGTGGACCGAATGGTGTTAGAGCTTCTGCTTGGTCCTTGCAGAGCTGTTCCATTTGCTACTCTGACGCTCCGGTGTTTCTGCACATACCCTCTCCCCTACCATCTTCTCTTCCCATCTCGTAGGTAACTGTGGGAAGGTCGTAACAACATATGGCTCAGCTGGAAACCTCACAAAGAGCTTGATTCAAAAGGGATGAATGCATGCTTCTCCCTTGGATGTGGTCACACACAACCCTGATTGCAATGAATTAGGTGACATTTCTTCAAAGCAGCAAACAGATGAGCAAAAACTTGAGTAGCACCTGTGTCCCCAAACCGAGAGACTTAACCAACATGTGCCAGGCAGTGGAAGAGACTACTCAGATAGCCCAGTAGATTCAGAAGTCATCAAATTCCCCAACAGAAGGCCTCCAGGGCCAGATGTTCACTGTCACAGCTGGAATCACAGGATCTGTCCAATTCTGACTGGGTAGACTCAGTACCTCATGCTCCTGAGGTAGCTGCAAAGAAGGACCTTCAAGGGAATGAAAGAGGATGAGGGGAGAGAGAACGAGAAAGAGGAAGAGACAGCGAGAGACAAGGATACCCAAATTCACAGAAGTAAAGTTCTATCACACTGGGACACTAACAAATCCAGCTACTTTTTACACAAGGAGAGGTTTCTCCAGACCTCTGGTGACCAGAGCAGGGTGGTGGCAACTCGAGGAGACATGGGGTCGCCTTGCAGGGGCAGCGTGAGCTCAGTGCTCCCAGGAAATGCCAACCAGGCTCTCCAAGGCCCCCAGCAACTGTCTGTCAGAAGAAGTCCGAGGGAAGACAGGACTGGACTTGGCAGCCAGGGGCCAAGCCACACAGCTGTCAGGCTGTCTGCTTGCCTGGGTACTTTTAAGGTGACCTCCTTTTAGAGCCCAAATGTGAAGATTTTTAATTCTTTGTTTTGCACGTTATTACTCACTTGGTATGATTCATGGAAAATACCTTTGTTCAAGATTCATTTGTGCCACAGTGTGGTTTTCAAATAACTAGATATTCAAACATGTACAAGCATGTATGGGACCATCCAAACTCAGCTGTGACAACCACATCGAACAAGTAAATTAGATCATAAAGAAATCCTGATACTGTGTATCAGGAGGTTGTGAGCAGTTCCAGGCAAAAGCCCAGAGGGACCTTACAAAGATGTCCAACAGCACCTGGCACACTGCCAGCAAGGAGCAATTCCCGACAGTCTGTCTGCCCCATACATAGCCAACAGGCCCAGTTACAGCTGAGAGCTAAGCTGCCCACTGGGGTGGGAAGTCCAAAGAAGGCTCCTTGTTTTCCTCTTCCTGTCACCTTTGCTCGGGTGACCAGGCCATGGCCCAGCACCCTTGAGGCCCTTATGGAATGACAAGCAGGCCTCTCCTGCTCCCCATAGGTTCCCCTTGCCTGTTCTCTTTCCCAGCCATCCCCTGCCACCATGACATTTCCCCACAGAGGAGAAACAGCTGGGGCTTAGGGTCTGCACTCTGGCCCCACTGTCCACCTCCTTCAGGGTGCCCGGGCCTCCCCGCTGCCTTCTGTTCTCTGTCCAGGGCCACCTCCCAGAGAAATAAAACTATTATACTACAAGGATGATAGCAAGAATAATACCAGTGGTAGCAGTACTGGAAATATATTCTATGTGTGTACTGGGCTACTGTTGCTTTTGGTATCTGTTAATGGCAGGCAGTACGGTGAAACGGCTACAAGAACAGTCTATGAGATTTGGCAAGTTACTGAACCTCTGGGCTTATACTTCCTCATCTGTAAGATGGGACTGCAAGGACCCTGGCAGCGTGTGCATTAAACAAGAGTATGCAATGTGGGTCCTCTGAGCAGGCTGTTTAGAAAAGGCATCCTGTCCCAGGCTGCCATGACTTCTTGTGTTGACGGCTCAGTGAGTCTTGACTTGTGCCCCCCGCTGGGTTGTCTTGCGGAGTGGACATCCTGCACATCACTTCTTGGTGGCCCTGCCCCAGTTGGAAAAGGCCTGGGACTCTTGAGAAGTCACTAGAAGAATGGCCAGAAGGCCTGGATTCTGGGGGGGCTCATTCACTCAAAGAACCTGCTAAGGCCATGACACCCTTCTTTGTAAAATAAGCAGATGTGACAAAACGCGCTTAAGACTTGTAATGATGACAACGACAACAGTGACATCATCATCATCCACGGAGGAGGCTGTTGCTACTGATGGAGGGCTGTCCTAAGTGCTGTTTCTCAGAGCACCAACTCACTCAGTTCTCACTGCTACCTTCCCAGGCAGTGTGCACACCTTGTCACATAAAAGGAACAGCTAGATTTCAGAGACCCAGCTAGGGAGAGCTAGGGCTGGCAAACCCATGATTGAGTCTGCTGCCTAGCTCTGTCTCACTGACACTGCGCTGCATCAGCCCTGGGTGAAAACTGCACCTGCCCACAAGGCCAGGCCTTCCCACACCCAACAGCCGGCACAAGCCCGAGCCACAGGTCTGCAATGCGGCCCTGCTCCAGGCTCAGGTCCCAGTGCTCCCTTCTCATCTTGCTGGTCACTCACTCAGTTAATCAACACACAGTTGGCAGTGTGCTTCAAAGCTGTTCAGCCTGGAAAGATGCCTACCGTTCATTGTTCAAGGTCATTCTCGGGGGGTCTAGGTTAGGGTTCTCCATGGACTCCATCTGTGGACACCGCAGGAAGTAGTAGAGTGTGTGGAGAGCATCGGGGGACCAGGTGATGGGTTGTGGCGGCTGGCGGGCCTGACGGGCAGGACTGGTGCCTGGACACAGGGGGTGTCGTCCCTGCATGTGGTGCATGGCCCGGGAGACCAGGTCACCTGGATGGCAGGGGGAGGGCAGAAAGGAAGGGAGAGAAGAAAGAAAACAAAATCTGAGTGTACAGTTTACACCTTTCCAAGGATGCTTGTGGTTAGGAAGAACTAGCTCCCTTTGCTCTCAATGACTGTTTAGCCTGGAGCCATCACAGGCGTAGGTTGAAACCATCACCTAGGCGCACAATAGCAATTTAGTTTCCCTTTCATTTCCAGTCTTAACAGCTGAATTAAACACTTGGCAGGGCTGTTTCCTGCCAGAATTTATGCTAATATGGTTTCTTTTTCAACATTCACACTCTCTCCACCACCCCACAGTTTTCACTGGTGATCTAACCCAGGGAATCTGGATCAGCTTCTATCAGCTATAAGCTCTGAGGAGTGAATCTCTCTTGCAATGCTGTGCAAAGTCTCTGGTTAGTTCAGCAGAGAAGGTACCTTCATCTCCACAATCTCAGTTACAACCACCCCCACCACCAACATAAGCTGAGTGCCCACTACGTGCCAGCTACACAATTCCTTCGTGATATGATTTGATCCTTACAGTCCCACTGTTGCTAGCTACCATCTGGCTGGTTCTGACTAACAGTGATCCCATGCATGATGGAACGAAACACTGCCTGACCCTGCACCAATCCTGTGATTGATTGCAGACTTGGCTGTTGTGATCAAAAGGACTTCGTTGACTGACTTTTGGAAGCAGACTGCCAGGCCTTTCTTCCAGTTCTGTCTTAGTCTAGAAGCTCTGCTGAAGCCTGTTCAGCATAATAGCAACAGGCAAACCTCCAGTGACAGATGAGTGGTGGCTGCACTGAGGTGCACTGGCTGGGAACAGAACCTGGGGCTCCTGCACGGAAGGCAAGAATTCTTCCCCTGCCCCTTACAGTCTTAGGGGTCGGGTATTATCCATGTTGTACAGATGGAGAAAATGAAGCTTATCCAGTAAAGAAACACTCACGGAGCCCAGGACGCTGCAGGGAACACAGATGGAACACACAGAGGGTCTCGTGGCTAGTGATCTGGGGTGAGGGTGGGGGCAGAGCCAGCTCTGAATCCAGGCCTGTTTGACCCCAGAGCTGACACACTTAACTGCGACTGGGCTGCTGCTCTGCCCTTTTGTAGTCTGTGGGGGTCTTCAGGGCCCCATATCCTGTGTTGTGTTTCTGCCCACGCTACATCTTTTCAATATCCTTCCAGCCAGCTGGGGCGGGAAACATCCCATCACTGTGCAAGGCTGCACTGCTGAGGAAGGACGGGCTGAAATGGCCCAGGTACCTGTGCGCCTCCGTTCTGGGGAAGGTGGTGCTTGCGCCTTCCCCTCAGGCCTGAGAACTGGGGTGGAGGTGGGTAGGGCTGGCCAGCTTCACCCCTACCTGGATTAACCCCCCAAGGATAGCTGCCAGCCTCAACTAAGGGGCAGTGGAAGAATTCAACTAACCTGAAGATGAGAAAAATTAGTAGGCTGTAATTTGGCCAGTGACGTACTATTAAACATCTGGCAGAACAATTCTTTCATTTATTCAATTAACCTTTGTTATATGGCTTCTGTGAGTCTGTTCTGGGCCTATAGGTGCCCCATATGGGGTTTAGTGTGTAACAGATATTCAGCAAACACTTGGTAAATGATTGTAGGAATAGCCTCACACATTCATTTCATTCTTAAATAAAAGTTCTCCCCAAAACCCAGTGCGGTCAAGTAGATTCGAACTCACAGTGACCCTATAGGACAGAGTAGAACTGCCCCATAGAGCTTCCCAATACCAGCTCTAGTAGGGCTTTATTTTAGGCTGCTAGCTGTCAGATTGTCCCACGACAGCCGAAGCAGTGGTGTTTGGTTCTCAAGCAGGGACAATGACACTCCTGGAACTGGAGACCTCCAATGGAAAGTGCCTTCTGATCCCGCACTCCCAGGCCCTCACACACACTCCTGCTCTCCTGATTCTGCATCTGCCAGCAGCTCACTGCCCTGGGGCTGCGCCCCTTGGCAAACCAGTTACTGACACCTGGGTCCCAGCCCTAAGTCTTCAATTCTGTTTCTGAGGCAGTACCTGGACATGTGTTGTTTTGTAAAGTTCCCTCAAGTGATTATGACATCCAGCCAGGCTTACTCTAATTTAGAATTGACTTGACAGTAACAAGCTTTTCGCTTTTCTTTTCTTAGGTAAAGTGTTAAAAGCACAGATCTCAGGGGCAGACAGGCCTGGTTTCAAACCACAGCTCTAAGACTTCCTAAAGGCCGGAGGGGGGGGGGGCGGGGGTTTATGTTAGTTATGTAACTTACCTGACTTTGCTCATCTGTGAAATGGAAATAAAAGCATCTGTTTTAAAAGCTTTGAGGATTCAAAGACATAATAAATCTAAAGGCACTAAACCAAGTGCTTGGCATACAGTATGTGCTCAGTAAAGGTTAAAAATTACATTATTATTAGTGTTACTCTTGTTATTATTCTATCCTATAGGCCACTTCCTATATGCTCTTTGTTCCAGGACTTCTGCCTGCAGGCAAGCACTGTCCCACATTTCCCAGGACAGGAGGAGTCTCAGCCCTCAAACGCCAGTTCTCAGCCCTGCCCGGCTCATGGGTGGTTGAAACTAGCAGCAGTAACCACCAGGCTGACCCATCTCACAGCAGGCAGAGTGTAGCAATGAGCTGAAACCTGGCTCCTGTTTCTCCAAGTCTAAATGTTACAACTTCTGGCAGGATTACAGGACCATACGAAAGAGAAATGAAAGAGTGAGCGATAGCATCAAAGAGAACTCTCACTGAAATGTCATTTCAAAGGCTTGGCAGGGTAGAAGTCATTATCATTAATTATTTTTATTGTTGTTTTCTTGTTATAGGTGTAGCACCCACTGGCAGCACATTTCCAGCCAGAATGCAGGTCAGAAAATCAGGAAAGAAACAGAAGCTCCTCCCAAGGCTTTCTTAAAAGGGAGGCCAGGAAGGAGACTCTGAGAAGGTTCAGGAAAACAAGGATAGCAGGCAAACGACAGCTGGGGACAGATAGCTCTTCACTCTGAGCCCCTCTACAGTCAAAACCAAAAAAAAGGTTGCCATAGAGTCAATTCTGACTCATAGCAACCCTATGGGACAGAGAAGAACTGCCCCGTAGGGTTTTCCAAGGAAAGGCTGGTGGATTCAAACTGCCAATCCTTTGATTAGCAGCCAAATTCCAACCACTGCACCCCCAGGGCCCTCTCCTGTGGTCAGTGGCTCTCAAAAGACCCCAACAACAGAAGCCTGTGGGACAACCCTGACGGTGCATCTAGAAATGTACATAGCTCTACAATCCGAGTTCATATCCAAAGAAAGCAGTTTGCTGTGGATATTCTCTCTGGGCTGATTTTTTTTCCTCCCTGCCACTTTGTATTTTCTAGGCTTCGTGATAAACATGAAAAGATACATAAAATCTCATTTAATTGTTACAACCACTTTGTAAGGGAGGTGTTTCCTTTCTGCACACCAGGACACAGAAGCATCTGTTCCAGTTGCACAGCCACCAGTAAGTAGATCAGCCAGGGCTTGAACTAGACGTCCCTGTTTCCCAAACCCATGTCCTCGAAGCCACACACTGTTATTTAAAAAGTGTGGTCTGCATTAAATGTGTGGTCTGCTGACTGGGATGGGTCCACAAACTGTTGCCAGTTCCCAACAAGTTCAGAAATGGAAAGCAGGACCCAGCTGCTGTGGCTTCTGTCTCATGGACACCCCACATGTGCCTGAGCAGAACTGTGCTCTGCAGGGTTTCCAGCGGCTGACTTCCCAGCAGCAGCTCTCCGGGCCTTTCTTCTGAGGCACTTCAGGATGGACTTGAACCTCTAACCTTTCAGTTAGAAGCCAAGTATGTTAAAACGCTTATGCTACCTACAGACTCCCTGGAAATGGAGAGTGAACCTTAAAAAACATTTGTAGCAATTGACACAGTAATTTTACCCCTAATAATCACTTTAAAAAATGCAGCTTGCATTCTGCATGTCTTTTACTTCATTTTTCTATATATTCATTTTTTTAAAAATTTCATTCAAGTAATTTTTTTTTTATTGTGCTTTAGGTGAGGGTTACAGAGCAAATTAATTTCTCATTAAATAATTAATACACACACAGTTTTGTGACATCGGTTGCCAGCCTCCCAACATACTAACACTCCGTTCTCAGACCAGGGTTTCCTGTTACAGCTTTCCTGCCTGCCTTCTGCCTTCTCATCCTTGGCCCTGGGCTGGGGTGCCCATCTAGTCTTGTTTTGTTTTACGGGCCGTCTAATCTTTGGCTGAATGGTGAGCCTCAGGAGCAACTTCAGTATCTTGAGGCCATACTCTCAGGCTTTCCTCAGTCTCTGTCAGACTAGTAAGTCTGGTCTAGACGTTCACGTCTTATTGCATTTTCTAAAAGTTTCAGTCTGCAACAGAATGGGGTTAAAAGCCCCACTGTCCCACTCTGTGCAAGGCCCTTGGTTAAGCACAAGTTCAGTACAGATGCTTTTCTGCAACTTCCTTGTCCTGGAGACTCAAGTATTCCTAAGCTTGGATGAAATGTCTGTCAGAAGCCCAGAAACATCCGCCAAGGACAGAAAATAAACCCTCGCCCCTTGTTACCCATGAAAGACCCGATAAGAGAGGTGTTACAGGTTTCACTCAGCTCTTTCCAAGCCCTATTACAAGCCATCAAACAAATACCACAGGCCAGAGTCTGGAATGTAGTGCTGTCTTCCAAAGAAGGCCTGCAGCATCTGGTCACCTTTAGGAAGAAGCATTCAGTTTATTTCTTACTCCCTCCCTTTAAATGGTCATGGGTGGAGAGGGATGGAGGAAAGCAAAAGTGGCCAGGCTCCCTGTGCAGCTGGACCAGATACAAGACTGAAACTTCTGAACTGACCCAGCAGGCTGGTCTTGGCGAGGTGTGTGAAGTTAACGCAAGTACAAGCCAGGTAGATTTTTAGGAACCAAGAACCAACTCAGTGCCAAGTATCACTAGCCTCATTAAGTTCTTTAGGCGCAGGGAAAAGACCTGCAGTATCTGTCTCCACCTCTGTCTCCTCCCTTCTTCATCAAGGGTTAGTGAAAATCCTGGTTTCAGAGGGCGGGAGATGGGGCAACTTGGCACACGGCACAGCCTGCTTTGTTGTCTGAGAAAAGATGCTACAGGGATGCTTCTCTTGGCTCCGGTGAGTGGCTGGATCAGGATATGTGACAAACCTAGGGGAATTTTAGGAGGCAAACACTGGGTGGGATAGGGCTCATTCCTACACACACACACACACACACAGAGCATCAGGTACTATGTGTGTAACACACTACACAACATACAACAGCCCTGGGATATAGCTGTGGACAAAACAGATAATGTCTCTCCTCTCATGAAGCTGACATTTTCGTCAGAGGAGAGATGCTAGACTATTTACAAGCAAATATATAACAAATGTTAGCAGTAAAAAAAAGTGCATCTTAGTTTTCCAGTGCCGCTGTAACAGAAATGCCATTCCCTCACAGCTAGGAGTCTGAATTCAGGGTGCCAGCTCCTGAGGAAGACTTTCTCTCTCTGTTGGTTCTGGGGGAAGGTCCCTGTCATCAATCTTATCGTGGTCTAGGAGTTTCTCAGTGTACAGACCCTGGGTCCAAAGGATACACTCCCTTTTCAGCTCTTTTGCCTTGGTAGTATGAGGTCCCTCTCCTCTCTGTTTGATTATCTCTTTTGGTAGCTCCTACTTTCTTAGCATAGTTGCCTCTAACCCTGCTACATTAATATCACAGAGGTCAGGATTTGCAACACAAAATGGCAGACAACCACACAGTACTGGGAATCATGGCCTAGCCAAATCAACATACTTCTTGTGATACAAGTCAATCCATAACAAGTACTTTGAATAAAACCACAGTTATAAGAGGGGAGACAGAGTAATGAGAGGGAGGTACTCATTTTGACAGGTAAGGCCTGTCTGATAAGGTCCCATTTGGGCAGAGACTTGAAGAAAGTGAAGGTATAATTTATTTGGGAATCTGGAGATGTCACAGAGAGCAAACAGCTAGTATAAGTGGGAACAGACTTGGCTAGCAGGCTGGGGTGGCTGCAGCATGGCCAACAAGAGCGGTGGGCGAGGAAACCAGATCATATACTGGACCTTAGGCCATGGTGAGGATTTTGGAATTTACTGTATGAGATGACTGGGCAAGGGCGCAGGGTGTTGAGCACCGGAGTGACAGGGTCCACCAGGTTTTAAACGGCCCTGGCTTTGGGGAAGCTGGGAGTATTGGAGGTGGTAAAAGGGGTGAGCTAAAATTCTGGGGAGTTTCAGAAGGTAGAACCAATTGGACTTGGTTACTGGACTGAGTGGTAAGGAGGGAACTTCCTGGAAGGAACATTTACAATGCTGCAATATTGCTTCCCTTGTGCTAGGCTGTAAACGTAATGTGCATGGAAGCTACTAGGAAGAAAAGCAAAGGTTAGCCTTCTATCTTGACCTCTCCAGCCCCAGATGCTGGTGGCTGGGTTACTCACCAGCTCGAGGAAGCCCATGCCACTAGGCGATTAACGTGTGGCTGACGAAGCCGGACACATCAGAGGTCAAGCCCCTGCTCTGACTTTGGGAGTGTTGCTTTTCTTCCTGAGTCTCGGTTTCCTTATTAGGACACACCTCACTGTGTTGTGCTGAGGACTGAATGAGACAGTGTGAATAAGGTGCCCTGTATGGTGCTGTGCACATAGCCAGCACTCAATGTTCAAAAAGCAGAACAAAACCAAAGTGTCCTCCAGTGAACCGAGAGTGCAAAGTGCGTCCCTCATGGTCTTCAGGGCAGGCAAGTTCAAGGAAACTCAGAAGCTTCATGGGCCTAAAGACAGTCTGATGGGACATCTGTCAGGATCTGAAACTAAGCCACACCCACAACCTGACTTCCTACGGGGTCCTTGCAAACTGCTGGTGACCCAGGTGGCTGTACCAACTCTGACTGCTGGGATGCAGCCAGGAGACAGACAGCTGGATCTCACTTTCCTCTTCGCTGTACGAATGGCTCTGTGACCCGGAACGAGGCACCCTCAGTTCCTGTTCTGGGAGGGGAGAAGAAGAATGGAGGGAAAGAGGAAGCCATGTCCTAAAGAAACAGAAAGGTTATCACTGTTTTGGGTGAGAAAACACAAAGAAATCACCAACAGAGAAGGCTATGTCTCTTCCCATACTGTGTGCCACAACCCTTGGCATATGTCACTGCCTTCCCACTGGCTGGTGTCCTGGCAGAATGAGGGAGAACTAAGGAGACAGAGTGTGAGGTGATTTCTCAAATAATCAGGATAATGAGATGGAGAGACCAGGAGAAAGGTGGCATTTCTTGTCCTCTAACATACTTGTGAAGCAGCTGTCAAGTACTAATGACCTAGACCAGAATGTTTCTCCTGTGTTCCATATAGCAACACCCAGGCCCCTGCAGGCCTAAGACTGAGCAGTGCAGAGAGGCAGGACCCATCAACCATACCCTCTTCCAGCCAGAGGAGCTCTGCTTTTTCTTAACTGTCCTTTAGATGAAGGTTTACAGAGCAAGCTAGTTTCTCATTAAACAGCACACATATTGTTTTGTTGTGGTAGTAGCCAACCTCAGGACCTGTCAATATTTTCCCTTTCTCGACCTGAGGTTCCGTATTGCCCCTCCTGCCTTCTTGTCCTTGTCCCTGGACTGGTGTGTTTATTTAGTCTTGTGTTGTTTCATGGGCCTGTCTAAGCTTTGGCTGAAAGATGACTGTCAAGAGCGACTTCATTACTGACCTAATAGGTGTCTGGGGGCCATACTCTCATGATTTTTCTAGTCCCTGTCAGAACAGTATGGCTGGTCTTTTTTTATGAGTTTGAATGTTATTCTACGTTTATCTCGAGCTTTGTCTGGTATCCTCTACCGTGCTCCTTGCCAGATGAGTTGGTGGTAGTAACCAGGTGTCACCTAGCTGTGCTAGACTCAGTCTGGCCATCTGTTAGTTCTTTAATTTTTCCCTTGTGTCTTTGGTTTTCTTCCTTCTCCCTTGCTCCAAATGGGGAAGGATCAGTAGAGTACCTCAGATGGCCACTCACACTCTTTTAAGATCCCACATGCTCAGAGTAGCTCTGTTTTTATCTCTTTTTTAATATTGAAGTTTCAGATGGTTGTTTCTTTCAAAAAAGTGTATGTGCTAAAATTCAGGGCCTTTTGGCCAGGTAGAGTCCCTGGGTGGTGCAAACAGTTAACACAATCAGCTGCCATATGAAAGCTTAAAGGTGTGAGTCCATTCAGATGTGCCTTGTAAGGAAGGCCTGGTAACCTACTTCCACATATCAGTCACTGAAAACCCTCTGGAGCCCAGTTCTACTCTGCTACATGCAGGGTTGCCAGGAGTTGGGAGGTGATTGTTTTGGTTAGGCAGGTGAGACAAATGGATGAAGCAGGCCATCTGTCAGACAACAAGGTCTGCAGTGAAGGAAGTCACGTCCGGACACTTAGCTTGCCCTGATGGCTGCCCTGCGGGAACTGATGTCATGATGCTACATCATCTGATTTTTCAAGAGAAACCAGAAATCCACAATTACATGGAATGAAGCAAACGTGCTGGCCAAACCACACGTGTCTGTGGGTCCCCTGTCCACCACTTCTGGACTAGAAGGATCTAGATTTCAGGGAAGGCAAGAACATGGATTGGGAGGAGATGAAAGCCCAGACGTGAGCCCTGGCCTGCCTTCGTCCCTTGCTCGACACAGCTGCTGTACTTACTCAGCTCAGAGATGCTCCCCACACAGGTGGCCAGGAGAGACTGCTCCAGGGTCCGGAGCTCCAGCTGGGCATAGGCATCCGCCCGCTCATCATGGCCCAGGTGACCGCCATTGTAGGGACTGAAGTACGCTGGGAGGGAGAGCACACCTGCGGAAACAAGGGGGACAGGTTACACTTGGGAAGAAGGAAAAGATCCCGAGGCCTAGCCTGAGGCAGTCAGTCTTGGTCCTTCTCTTCTCCTGTGACAGCAGGTCAGTGGGCAAATCTCTTTAGCCTTCAGGACATGGGGCTTTTTACTGAGGGTGGTGTTATGGGACCCAGAGTTGTAAAGTATGGACCACTTGTAGCTGTGGTTTTAAGCAAGTGCAGACCAACTTACTTTCTTACCTTCTTTCCTTCTTTCTCCCTCCCTCTCTCTTCCTTTTTCATTCAGTGCTACTTGTTAAGCAGTAACCATGTACCAGACACCAGAAAGGCAGCCCAAATGCCCTTCATTAGGAGAATGGATAAATAAATGATGAATGAATGATGTCTTCACACAGTAATGACTACATGACTGCAGATGAAGAGTACGAGTTACCTGTATCAACAAGGACAGATCTCAAGAACAAAATACTGAATAATGACAGCAAATCGTCTGATGACACCACTGACAGTACTCTTGGGGCTGCCTAAGGAACTGGCCTACTTAGGCTTGTAGGCTAAGAAAGCCTTCATTCATTCATTGACTCACTCATTTCTTTGTTCAGTGACTACCTGGAGTCTGACTTGGCCCAGATTCTGTGGTCACAAAGTGATCTGGCTTTGCTTTCGTGGAGCTGGGGAGATCACCAGAGCAGATGTCAATGTTCACCATGACAGCGCAAGGGCCCCGTCACCCTGAGTCTTCTCACTTTCCCATGCCACCCACTCTATCCTTCAGGCCAAGAGAGGGGCTAGGGGAAACCACAGACGAAGGGCAGCTGCCTTCTCACACCACAAAGGGGTGCATCCCAGCTCCTGGCCAAGTCCAATTAGTGTTTTTCATTAACACTTCAACAGAAGAGAAGAACTGTTAGAATCAGTCCCAGAGGGTGACAGCTTGTACATTTCTCCCACTCGCCATGTCTTAGAAAGCACCAGAAAAGCAAAATCAGAAAGGTTTAAAATTTCATGCTAGTTCTCAAAACCATGTGATTACAGAATTACAGAAATTTTGGTAATAATCAGAGGCTAGAACAGGGATTCCCAACTTTTGGTAACTGCCCTTCAACGGATGCATCTATTTTATCCAATCCCTTATTTTTTTTTTTAAGAAAAATACCCACAGGAATTTTATCATGTTTGGGAAAATCTCTCAAAATTCCTTGAGATAACTGGAGAGCCCCTGGGATGTGGCCAAATTTAAGTGAGAATTTCCTGTCCTGCACAGGAGAGACTGAGCAACTATGGTAACAGCAATAGGAAGTGTACCTCAGTGGTTAAGACAGGGGCTTGGAGCCTGAACTTTTGGGTTGTTTATTCTGGCTCCAGTACTTAATCAAGCGGGCAAGTTCCTTATGCTCTCTATGCCTCAGTTAGGAGCCCTGGTTCTGCAATGGTTAGCGCTCAGCTGCTACCTGGACATGTTGTCAGGAAGGATCAGTCCCTGGATAAGGACACCATGCTTGGTAGAGTGGAGGGTCAGTGAAAAATAGGAAGACCCTCCAATGAGATGGATTGACACAGTGGCTGCAACAACGGGCTTAAGCGTGAAAACAACTGTGGACACGGCACAAGACCGGGCAGTGTTTTGTTCTCTTGTACACCGGGTCCCTGTGAGTCGGAACCTACTTGATGGCACCTAAAAACAACAACAATCTGCCCTTCCCCTTCATGTAGCCCCACTATTCTCTGCCCCTTAGCTGCTGCCTTGGCATGATAGAAGCCTACTCCTCCGAGCCTCATCCGCCCTCCCTGGTGGCAGATGCCCCTCCCATCACATCCAGAGATGACTCAGACAAGCACTGCATCAAAGGACCTCCTCAAAGTTTGTTTCTGTGGAGGAGAAAGGTGGCATGGCAGGGTCTCCCCACCACCCCCACCGATGCTGGGGGCCCTGTTCCCTAACAGAAAAACGCTTCCTGACAGCACAATAAACACACACATTAGGAAGAGCTGGCTCTAGGCACTAAAAAATGAAAACTGAAGAGAAAACTATCACAACAAGAGAAAACCCATGGACAGACCAAACAGCTGGGACAGTCTCTATGCGCACCCAGAGGCCTGCTGCAAGCCTCTCTCCAACCCTTTTCTCCACCATTAACCTACAGAAACAACACTGGGGACATGTGGATCAAATTTACAGTGCTTAGGGCAAGGGAATAGGAAATTCAGCTGATCTGTTAAAGGATTCCCCTAGAGAAATATTATGTCAATGGATCTAGTAACAGGAGCCGGCAGCCCCATTAATAATAGTTCCCATTTTCCCAGTCATCATGACCAAACAGAGCTCTCATTTAGTACTGCAGCATGAGTAATTATAAGCCTATTATTAATAACAGTCATTGACAGCATTACAGCTTTTGTACAGTACCTTTTACTTTTTAAAGGCTTTTCGCACTCATTCTTCCAGCAAGGTAGGTGAAATAGCCACTAGAACAATGGCCACAGCTGACTTTCACTGAGTGCTTGCTATGTGTCAGGCACTGTGATAACAACTTTACCTTCATTACCACACTGAATCCCTCAAAATTCCATGAGATACAGTTCTTATCCATCTTAGCCAAGTGCCCGGATGAGGAGACTGAGGTGTGAAAAAGTTAGGTGACACATAAGATGACCAAGGGTCAGAAACCGAACTGAGGCTAGAATTTCAATCTCTTGTTTCTCAAACTGCTGAAATGCAACGCCATTCTAGCTCTAACCACCTTATCCTTTAGTGACTTAAGGGGCACCTAGAATATCTGAGAGGAGAGGGGTTCTCTTTGGGCCTGGGATTTGATAGGAAGAAATTCAAAGTAAGATGTAAGATCCACAAACATAACTTTCCTTTTAATGGATCTCCAGGCACCTCCTGTCAAGAATCCCTGGAGGCCTCCAGTGAAACTATAGACAGAAAAAGACAGAAAAGGCTCTCTCTCTTATTGTCTGATCTTCCCAGAATTCAGTGCCACAGCTTGCTTTCCAAGTCTGCTCCTTAAAAAAAAAAAAAAGCTTTCTTTATGTCACTCCTAAATTCTTCCCCCTCCCACATCAGCTTGCTCCTTAGCAATTCTCAGTGGAGATGGAAAACATTTGTTTTAAGTGCTTTCAATACTCTGATGCCTTCTCTTCTCCAGCAGATTCCAGTCTTAAGAAATGGGCCCAAGGCAAGGTCTCGCTGGAGAAGATAGCCGAAAAAAAAAGAAAAGGGCATCGCCCCTCTCCCCCATTTAGTACAATTCTTAGGGAAAATTGTCTATTTCATCACAGTGGAAGAAAAAGTTTGCTGGAATTTTTCCTGCTATCCCTTAGTTAGCATGGAAGTCCAAAACCACCTCTGCTGAACTCTGTAAAAAGCTAGAGAAAATCCACATGCATTGCTCAGACTAGTGTTCCTATGAAATGAATCAGCATATGATACAGGGTGACACAGTAAGCACCATCAACTTACCCTTTGCCTATCTCATCTATAAAACCAACATTTCTCATGAAACAACGTTCCATGGGAGTATGCTTTGTATGTGGTCATTTCTCAGTCTCTATGTAGAACCATAAACCATAATCTTTCATTGCTTTACTTTCTCAGTCTGGTTGCCCAACTCTTGAAACTTGGAACTCATTACCTCACTCCCTAAAGCCATCTCCTCCACTCTTCTCTCTGAGCAACACAGCAGGTCCATTCAGTTGCCCAATGAGAGATCTATAAGTCGTTCTCATCAACTCGACCTCCTGCATCCAATCAACCACCAAGCCTGATGGCTTTTACTTCCTAAATATTAAAAATTTTTTTTTTTCACTGCCTTGACCTCAGTTCAGGCCACCATTTCTTACTCTGGTTGTGCTGCTCTGGTTTAACACTCCCCGTTACTCTCCTGAAGAAGTTTAAACTCTTTCCGCAGTTAAGAGTAGATGATACGTTAGGTCCAGAATGAGTGTTGACATGTCACAGGGTTGGAAACCAAAGTCACAGAACAATCTGTGTGTTAATTTTTTGAGAAACTAATTTCTTCTGTAAATCTTCATATAAAGCACTATAATAAAAATAAGTTAATTAGATGACATCCTTCTTTCCTTTTCTGAAATTTGAGGAGGAAAATAATTCTGCCAGAAAACAGGGAAAAAATCTGACAATCTCCAAGGAAACCAGTGATGTTATTAAGAAAGCTAAGCACACCTGGTCTTCCTTTTTCTAAACTACTTTCTGAAGGCCGTTCACTTGGCTTTAGTCCCAGGGGAAAGACCACTTGCCCCTTCCCAGGTGATTCTCCACCAGTGCCCAGAGAGGGCGCCGCTGAGTTAGATGGGAAGCTAGCCTTCAGACTGGTGATTGCCAACCTGGAATTCCACCGGGGTTTCAGCTTGCAGGGGCCCTGTCTCCTCCAAGCCAGCACCCAGCCGGCAGCCGACTGCATACTGGATTGATGAACCAGACTTTCAGAGCACAGGTTTTTCAGAAGCAGGGCTGAGCCCAAAGGCTGCATTAATGGCGATTTCACTGGCTCCTCTGTTATGATACGTAGGCCAATTTGGTGGCTTCTCCTAAGGTCTCCAGCACTGGGATTCCAGTTTCCCATTGACCCCTGGGTGTGTTCTACCACTGAAGTCTACTTATGAAAGCCATCACTCGCTCTCTCTGTTTTTTTTTTTTTTTACTCCTATCCACAATTTAACTTCTGGATGGTTGACAGTAGAACAAATAGACCCTATTACTATTTCCTATGGTTTCCCTACAGCTATAACAACATACCCTCCCCCGCACCCATCATACAGTTTTAAATGTAAAGAAGATGTCACTTCTGGGCAAAACTGAATAGTTTTACAGTTCAGCTTTTCTGAGCATTCATCAAAAATATAACTGTCCTACAAACTCAACAACTCATTAACAGAGCTCCCCCTAGACCTGTAAATGCTCTCTCTGGGGCAGGATTCCAGTGGGCCCAGACACATTTGTGAGTGGGAGTGTGCAGTATCCTCTCCTGCTCCTGGTCTGTAACCAGATTCCCAGCAGCCCAGCTCGGCAGTGCTCCTGCGAATACACCAGAGGCTACTGCTGGTCCTGTTACTTTGAAATTAAAACTGCGATGCAGAGGATTAATATTTTACTGCCCTTGTGAGGAAACTTGGCATGGTGTTTTCTGCCAGTTTTCTTACGAGCTGAAAGCTTGGATGGGGTTCCATCCATAAGCTTTTGAAAATAAAAACTATATTGCTCCACTGAACAGTTTCCAAATAGCCCATATAATCCGGCCTCCCTCCTCCCTTTTTTAAAAGTGTTTCCATTCTCTGATCTGGAATTTTACATACAGTACATTGAATGCCCATTTGTTGTCTATTAGTCACACTAGAACAAAGTGCTAAAGAGTTGAAGGATGAACTGTTTTTCAGAGAGTTGGTCCAAGGGCAGAAGAGTCTAAAAAAAATAAAACTTCAGTGAAGGATATTTCTGCAGACATTCTAAGCCCAAGAGATTGGGGGATGGGTTATAGAGGTAAGAGGAAGAAGGAAATGGGAGGAAATATCTGGAAAAGGAGTGAAATATGATTGGTTGCCAATCATCCACATAAAGACAATCCACCAAGGACAACGGAAAGCTCATCTAACTCTTGGACAGAATACATTTCAAGATGGAACACACTATACTGTGAGGCCCAGGAGTTTAAGTGAGAAGAAAGTGTTTGGGGACAGGGAGAAAGAAGAATGGGGTGCTAAACTGGGGAAACTAAAACATCGAATCACTGCTATTGATTCTGACTCACAGTGGCCATATAGGACAGAGCAGAACTGCCCCATTGAGTTTCTGAGGAGTACCTGGTAGATTCAAATGGCCAGCCTTTTAGATAGCAGCCATAGCACTTAACCACTACACCACCAAGGTTTCCTGGGTTTGAGAAGCCGGTTTTAATTCTGAGTTCATAATAATAGGAGTGAGAGAGCATATACTGAGTTAACTATTCTATGCCTGGGATTGGATCCAACATTTACATGAATCTGAACCTATACAAAGATCTTAACTGAAGGGTACTATGAGTAGCCCCACTTACCCACGGGGGACAGAGGTTTACATGGGTTGGGTCACTTGTCTACATTAACCAAGCTAGGAAACGATGAGGTGGGCCTCAAGCCAGCCTGTTGAATTCTGGAGCCACATTTATTTCCTCCAAAGTACACTGCCTCTCACTTGAGGCTGTGGTTGAGAACTAAGAGTTAGGCCAACCTCCACACTCTCACCCAGGGACACAGTCCCTCCTTCACTACTCACTGCCCTGATTAGCACTGTACTTTCCTCCTTTTCTTTAGGTCAGGAAATTAAAAGCAAATAATAATCAGCACTAGTTAACACCTCACTCTGGCTGAGTTCTCAGACCACTGGTTAAAGGATGTCTTCTGGATCAAGTCAGGCTGAGGGGGACAGGAGTTCAGTAAAATAATAATGCATATTTATGACTACCCAGAGTGACAGGGTCAGAGAACCTGGGCCTAGATCAAAGGCTGCTGGAGTCTGACCCACTAACTGCCAGCATCCCCAATTCTCCCAAAAAAGGTAGCGAATGGCAAATCTCACCCTGAATTCTGGGCCAGATTAATCTCCTTTTGAAATCTTTAAATCTTTGACAATCTGGGGCCTTCAGGAGCTGATGGTGGGGTTGCCTCTTTCCTCTCCAGTTGGCAGTAGTACCTTTGACTTCTGACCTCAGAGCTGACTCCTCAGTTCTCAGAGAGGCTCCAAGAGGGTGGGAATTTAAAGGGGGAGAGAGCCTGTGCTTTTCTTGCTTAACGCTAATACATCCCTGCCAGGAACCGTAAATTTCAAAACAGGCTTTGATTCTCCAAAAAGGTACTGTGGGGTTGCAAGAGAGAGAGATGCATGCAGCCATACCTAGAAGCAGAGTCTTTGATGTTGTGAAATACTGTGCAGTTGTTCACTATAGATGATCTGATAAGCAAGGTAAACACTGTGCTTACCTTGCCTATTAAGATAATCCACCCTGGGGAGTCAACGTGAAACTCAGACAGCCAGACGAGGCAGTGAGAGCTGCTCTGGACTCCCTCTGAGAGAGGTGGGATCACTGGTATTTCTGTGATTAGCTTAATTAAGGTAAATACCAATTCTGTCAAAGACCCAGTAGATAACTCTTGAGTATTGTAACAAACAGCTAGTAGACTATTTAATGTTTTTGAAGCAAAAACCTAATAAAATTGCACTCTGTTCACTGCTGTTTCCTGTCTATGGGAGAGTATAAAATACAGCCAGAGTAACCAACCAGATCAGTTTCAGGAAATTAAACCTAAAGGTGAACACTGGAAAAACCAGCAATAGCATCGGGCAGTGAGGGCAGAGCACGAGCATTAGATCAACTTTGTTCCCGTACAGAACGCTCTCTCTTATTTGGAGAGATTCTGGGTGGCCTGTCTCAAGTATCAATGTAACACAGCAAGAGCCTGAGTGACCCAGGAAGCAAGAATCTAGGAACTGCATCTCTTAGGAAAAACCCACCCAGGTCCACAACCCACAGTGAGCGAGCAGACTAGTTCCTTTGAGGAAATGGCAACATTGTGTCACTTTTGTATAAAGACATACATCCAAAGTGTCCACACACATGAATGTACATATACACACATGCACACACACAACACAGATACATGCTCTGAACAGAGAACTTCAACATATAGACAGAAGTCAGCCCCCTACAAATATCTGCTTTCTAAATGACGCAGCATGCAGCCACTATGGTAAGGGTGTGCTGTCTAGTATAGGGTTATAAACATGCTTTTTGAATTACTATGCCTTCTAAACTTGAGACAATGAATATGAGTTACTGGCATCATAAACAGTGACTGTTACAAGGGAAGTGGGAGGGTTGGGAGATGGTGATATCCTTGGAGCAAGGAAGGTTGACAAAATGTTTCTTCTGAGCAAAGAAGTATCTATAACGTCAAATAAGGCAGACATTTATCAAAAATTAAATTTTTAAATAAGAAAAAAAAATTCATGTTATGTAAAGAACAAAAACTATTACCTACTTACTTATAAAGAGCCCAGAATGGAGGTCATCTAATATAAAAGATGGTTATTTCTGGGTGGTAGAATTTTAGGTGATTTTCTCTCTCTTATTCTTCATCTTAAATAACATATATATTTTAATAGGGAGTTTCTGGGTAGGGCAAAAGGTTAAGCGGTTGGCTGCTAACTGAATGGTTGGGTGATCCTAGTCCACCAGTAAAAAGGCCTGGCACTCAACTCCCGAAAACAATCCGCCACTGAGAACCCCGTGGAGTATGGTTCTTTCTACTCTGAAACACATGGGATCACTACCAGTCAGAGCTGACTTGAAGGCAATTGGTTTTATCATTTTGGGGGTTTAAATGTGAACAAAAGCACTATTTTAAAAAAATAATGGAGCTCAAGAAGGTTAGAAAAAAAAGGTACACAAAAGAAAAAGCTTGTTGTTTTTATCGAGATAGTACTTTAAAAGAAAGATAAAGCATGAGGACTGTTTCAAGGGCATGAACATTCCTTTGGGTTGGTGAATGGATCTGGGGACTAGATAGAAGCAGCAGCTGCACAGCACTGTGAATGTACTAAGGGCCACTGACTTGTACAGTTTAAAATGGTTAATTGTATATTGTGTGAATTTCACATGCATAAAAAGAACATTAAAAAAATGAAAGCCAGGGGAATGGATCTACTAGTGGAAGAAACTCAGATAGAAACCATTCTCTGTCACTAACCAAGGGGTGAGACCTTGTTGGCATTCCTCTTTCGAAGAACCAGCCCCTTCACCTGGCCACAGATGACGGTGACTCAGGGTGAATCAGGGGGCCGAGTCACCAGGCAGACTTCCTGTAGCGTCTTGTGGACACCCAGCCCAGCTGTGTTCTTACTGCACTGAGCTTGTGGGAGCGTCAAACTGGGGTCTCAACTTTCCCCACCTGCCACTGCCTGCATGGGTTGCAAGATCCCAAGAACTGAGAACAGGGAGAGTTGGGAAAAGTTCTGTGCCATGCAGCTGGAATCACCACTTGGAAAAGGCCCCTTGGTGCTGGGGTGTGTGGTGGAGGTGGGACTGGGGGTAGGAGAGAGGCAAGACTTGTGCCCAGGTTGATTCCTGAGCTGCCTGCCCCAAGAAACAGGGCTGCCAGCAGGAGGGGGAGGGAAGTGGGTAAGGCTTCAAGTGTTAGCGCAGAGAGAGAAAAAGGGATCAGATCAGCCGGGGCACCCACAACAAACCCAGGTCACGCCTTTTGGGGGTTTAAAAAAATGAAAGGATGCAAACATCACAAGGTCCAGGTCTATTGGCCAAGGTATTTACTAATAGAACCTTGAGTGCATTAGTCAGATGTCTGCAGCACTGGAGTCCCTCGAACAAGCAACCTGCTACAGTCGGCTTAGGTTGCATTCCCACTAGTCTCTCCAGGCGACTTAACAGAACTGAGTTAGAGAAGTTCAAGACCCAGCTTTGTCACTTACCAGCTATGGTACCTTACTGACTAGTTACTAAACTGCCCTGGGCCTCAATTTGTTTGTCTGTGTAATAGGCCTTACGGTAGCTTCTAACAGGACTGTGTGGTGATTAAGTCACTCAGCAAAATGTCTATCACATAGCAAGCATGTAGTAATTAGGAGTATTCATATGAATAGCCTCACTGTGTTCCAGGGCTTGTGGCTTTGAGAAAAGCGTCAGATGCTATGTGAAAATGGTTGTCACCATTAAGTACAAGGGATGACCTGAAGGCAACTCTCACACCGCTATTTTGCTAACAGGTGCTGTTACTGACAGTCAAAGCATCATGCTTTACTCACCAAAGACCGGCCATCCCTTCGTCATTCATTTATTCACTCCTCTATGCAACAACTGTTTATTGATAACCTAATAATGTTCCGGAGTCCCTTGGTGGTCCAAATGGTGAACATGCTCAGCTGCTAAGCGAGAGGCTGGAGTTTTGAATCCATCCAGAGATGTCTCAGGAAAAAGCCCTGGCAATTTGCTTTTGAAAAATCAGCTACTTAAAGCCCCGTAGAGCCTGTATCTACTTGGACACACTTGGAATTGCTCTATGTCAGAAAGACTCAATGGCAACCAGTAATAATGTGCCAGAAGCAGCTGTGCTCTGGGGACACAGAAACAACCAAGACAGGGTACTTCCCTTAGGTAATTCATAGTCCAGTGAAGAAGGCAGAAAGGGTGCCAGTGTATAGAAAAGGATTAACACAGCAGGCCTGAGAAGATGGCTATCCTTAAAAGGCCTGTTTGTAAGGCTGGGGCTTAGCTGGTGTTTGGGAATTCAGATTTTGGGAGGGTTTCTGCCATTCTCTGGTAAGAGTGGCTTATTGTGCTGACACTGTATAAAATGGTGGTTTACGCTGAACATCTGCTTTCCTTCTGGGAGTCTGAAATTTGAGGCATCTATCGATAAAAGTCAAGACTCCCAGGCTCGGTCAGTGTCCCTGATTGTCACAGATCGTTGTTGGGAGAATTAAGTACACTCCATGAGACTGTGCTGGGAGAGGACACTCAGAAGCTTGTGCCTAGTTTCCTCCAGAATTCACCCCATGCAACTCTCCCTTTTGCTGATGTGTATACTTTTGCAGTAACAAATCATAGCAGGACTGTATGCCAAGTTCTAGAGAACACGGGACCTGGCAGTGAGCTTGGGGATCCCTGACACAACCAAAAATCTGTTGCCATTGAGTCATTTCTAACTCATAGCCACCCTATAGCACAGAGTAGAACAGTTCCATAGAGTTCCTAAGGAGTGCCTGGTAGATATGAATTGCTGACCTTTTGGTTAGCAGCTATAGCACTTAACCACTACATCACTAACCAAGTAAGTCAATATTGTGTAAAAAGGACTACAACAGAGTCAGCACCAATAGCCCAGAGATGTCTCTAATCTGGATTTAGTTGGTCAGGGATGTTTTCCTGGAGGAAGTGGCATCTCTGCTGAGGAGACAGCATGTGTAAATATCAGTCTAGTGAAAGGGCTGGATGGGTCTTCCAAGCAGAAGACACAGAATGTGTCAAGGCCTGTATAAGGAAGGGTTTGGGAGCAGGAAAGCCTGGGGGAGGGTTAGGGTTATGGCGGATTCTATAGGGCTTGTCTTGAAAAGTTTGCATAGCAAGCACCATATGTGTATTTATGCTGTGTGTTTACTTGGGGTAGCCTGGGAAGGGGCTGACTAATGGAGACCATTGTTCTCTCTCCCTGCTCACTTTCAGTGCTATCACTAAGGCAGGGGTATGTAAACTTGCTATAAATGGTCAGATAATAAACATCTTTGACTTTTCTTGGCTGTTAACCAAGAGGTCAACAGTACAAATCCACCAGCTGCCCCTTGAAACCCTCCAGGGCAGTTCTACTCAGTCCTACAGGGTTGCTATGGGTTGGAATCAACTCGACAGCAATGGGTTTGTATAATGCCAGGCTCTGTGGCAGCATGATGAGGCAGTGGCTAAGTGCTTGGCTGTCAAACAGTTCAAACCCATCAGCTGCCCTGTGGGAGAAGGATGCAGAAGTCTGGTTCCCAAAAGATCACAGCCTTGGAAAGCCTATAGGGCAGTGCTACTCTGTCCTATAGGGTCACTATGAGTCAGGATTGACTCAGCAGTGGGGTTTTTATGATAATCACTGAACTCTGCTGGAACAGCGTGAAGAGGCAATATAAATAGTCATGGCTGCATTCCAATAAACCTTTATTTATGGGTGCCGAAATCTGAATTTCATATAATTTTCATTTGCCACAAAATAGTTTTTAATACTTTTTCAACTGCTTAAAAATATAAAAACCATTCCTAGCTTGTAGGCCATACACAGACAGTGGGCTAATTTGGCATGTTTGTGGACTCCTGCACTAATCTAGAGTTCCTTTCACAGATGCAGTTGTTGGGCAGCATGTGACAGGCCTCCTGTGGAGGGACAGGGTAGGGGCTCCAATCACCAAGAGTCTAGGAGGCTTGGCTACTGCTTAGAACTCTTCGTTTCTATAATGCTGAGACCAGTTCTTTTAGCTTTGCACTAAGCACCTGAACATCAAAGGCAGAGGCAGCTGAGTCACACCTTTTGGAACTCAGATTCATTAAGGAGTCACTTTTGAGTTCAAATAAGTGAAAAACAAGTTTCACTACCTTAAAGACTGTCATATTCCTAGATCAACATTAAGTAGCAGCAATTGTGATCCCCTCAGTCTCTATGGGGCAAAAAGTCAACCCACAAAGGGCAGGCAAAATTGTATTGGCTCATTTACAATGCGTGTCTCACAGTCTGGTCCAGAACACAGATATCCCAATTCTGACTGTTTTGGGGATGCCAGGGCCCAAAGGTAATGCCATTCCCTTGGTAACTCACAGAGTGTGCATGTGCACATGCACACACACACACATACACACACAGATTTAAAAAAAAGGTGAGAACATACTCTCTAAGGCCCTGGAAGTTTCTCTCCCAAAGTTAATCAATGGTTTCAAATTTGGAATAAGTATCTGAGCAGGCTAGGAAGATTTTAGCACGGTGCTATTTTCATCATTCAGTCATTTATTCAAATATTCGTCACATGCCTATTAATTATACTGAGCTTGGTGCTGAGAATAAAGAGGTGAAGATGACCCGGGTTCCTGCTCTAGAGGGAGAGGAAAACATACAAATTAAATTGCACCCTGATAATGCTAGCAGCAGTCCAGAAATCAAATGACTTACTGCATTAGGCAAATCTGTTGCAAAAGACCTCCTGAAAGTACTAAAAAAGCAAAGATATCACTTTGAGGGCTAAGGCATGCCTGATCCAAGCTATGCTATTTTCAAATGTCTCATATGCATGCAAAAACTGGACAGTGAATAATGAAGACAGAAGAACACTGATGTCTTTGAATTTACGGTGTTGGCAAAAAACACTGAATACACTGTAGACCGCCAGAAGACACCTGCTACAGACTTCTCTGCTAGCATGGCTGTTGTTAGGTGCTGTCAAGTTGGTCCACACTCATGGTGACTGTGCACGAGACAGAGTGAAACACCGCCTGCTGCTGCATCAGCCTCAGCATCACTGCTGACCGAGCCCATCTGCAGCCACTGTGTCAATCCATCTCTTTGACGATCTTTCTCTTTTTTGTTGACCCTCTAACATGTATGATGTCCTTCTAGAGGGACTGGTACCTCCTGATCACATGTCCAAAGTGCTTGAGACAAATCTCACCATCCTCACTTGTATGGAGCCTTCTAGCTGCGCCTCTGCTAAGATAGATTTGTTTGTTCTTCTGGGGGTCTCTAAGTAAAAGGGGCTTTCTGCAGCATCCTGGTGTTGATGTCCTGTTACATGACAACACATAGCCAAAACTTTCTCTTTAGACTCTGCTATGTGTAGAGACCCCCAGAGGGATTTCACAGACTTTATGAGGAGCACACACTCCCTGGTCATCTCAGTGTTAACAGCATGACACATGCTAGAGTGCGGAGGGGAGGGGAGGAGGAGCACAGGAGAAAGCTCTTTTATAGAAATAAATGTTCCTGTGGAATGGTCATTCCAAGACGGGTACATCCCTCTCAGACCTCACTGTGTCATTGCATCACTCCTAGGATCTTGGAGGACACTTTGACCTCTCTCTACAAAAATGTGAGAAAACAGTGGAAGCCTGAAACCGCGGCAAATCTCTCAGGGGCCCATCAACACCACTTCTTCTGCTGCCTCGCTAATAGCACCCCGGTTCTGTTTGGGATAGCAGGGTAACAGCACCTGAGTTCTGTTTGGGATAGCTATGCAATAGGAGGCCCTGGGGATACCTTCCCAGGCTTCCTTGTAGCAGTGGGACATGATTCTGGCCCCTCAGGTACAAAGTCAAGACTTTAAGAATTCTGGGAAAGGTTGCTTTTCTGGATCAAAGGGGTAAGACTGGCTTGCAGACCTTTGCCTTTCCAGTCATCTCAAATGTGACACACTGTCTGAAGATGGCACAGCAGCAGCCACTGTACAACCATGGGGCAGCTACGTTCCACCCAGGTCAGAGAGCTGTTCCTATGGTGCTGCAGTGTGGGGTCTGCAGGACCCCACTCACGAAGAGTCCGCACGCTCAGGAGGGCAGAACAGGAAACAGAGAGGGCCTAGGTCTCACTCAGTAGCTCAAGCACACTGGGAACTACCTGTCCCTGAGCCTGTTACAGGAGAAAATAAGTCCCATTGGCCAGGTTTTCCATACTGTGCAGATGAAGGAACTCTCTAATACAAAAGAGTTTCTATAAACCAGTGGTTTTCTAATGCTTTTAATTTTAAACCATGGGATTCTTTTTTCAAACAAAATCATCTGAATAAGTCCAAATTAAAGTCATCCCCCACCTCTTGCTCCATCTGGGTTCCCCTAAGTCTCCCTGGAGCAGGCTGAAGATGACTGCTTGAAGCATACTGTTCATTTCAGCTGGCTTCTGAAAATGCCCTTTAGACTCTGTGCAGGGGAACACAGTGGTTCTAGCCAATTGCAATCAGTGTCCCGAGGACTCGGGATGGCAACTCCAGACCTCCTTTAGCTCAGACATTGTGCTGGAAGTTCGCCTCAATGGTGGGCAAACCACTCGGCTGCTGCTGGGTGAGTGCCCCCTGAATATCAAACACTCAGCTTATTTTACTTGGAAAAAAAATTCAGATAAGCAAAAGAAGAAAGTAAAAATGACGATAGTTTTACCAGCTTGAGATAGTCACTTTTAAATATGCATTCATGCTTTTGAGTGTGCATTCATGCCTTTAATTTTTCCATATACTTTATCTGTGAAGCTGGATTATATGAAGAAGAACCAAACATCAGGATTGGAGGACAAGTCATTAACAGCTTGCATTACACAGATGACACCACCTTACTTGCTGGAAGTGAAGATTTGAAACACTGGTGAAGATCAAGGTTGTCAGAAATCCCTGATTGTAAAAATTCTGTAGAAGAGTCCTAACCAAAAGGGGGAAAATGTGGAACAGATTTTTAAAATCTTAGAGAAATCCAGACTTTCTGGAGCCGTTGAGGTTGGATGAATCCCTGAAACTATTGCCCTGAGTTAATCTTTAGACTTTAAAAATATCCCCAAGAGACTGCTTTAAATCAAACAGTAATTTAGCTTAATTAGTAAAGGATGTATGCCTTGAGCACTGTGCTTTTTTAAAGAACTATCTATATGGAATTAAACTAATAACAGCAACTCAGAAAGCTTAGTGGGGCAGTGAGCTTATATTAATGACAGAGGAATAATTTGGAAAAGAAAAGGGAGAGTGTTTGTACAACTTGAAGAATGTAATCAATATCATGGAACTGTACATGTAGAAATTGTTGATTGGTATATACTTTGCTGTGTATCTTTTCAACAACAGAAAGGGCAAGCTTCCCCTTAAACTGAGCCCAAAGCAAGCATGTGGGAGATGAGGAACTTTTCTCCTCCCCACCTTGGACCTTGCAGATAGGAGACTCTTTACAGGGCTGTGCAGCAGACAACAGTGCTCTGCACCTCAATCTTAATTTGAAAACCAGATCTCACAGAAATTGAATAAAGCTATTTGGAGACATTGAGTTTCCTATACAGGTGCCTCTAAACAACAGACCCTCACTTCCTTGTGGCTTGAACTCAGAGCAGAGGGCTACACAGAGGTCTGCTGCCCCTAGGTAGGAACGTTCAGGGCCTCCTGGTCCACAGACATCTAACCCTGGACTCACACACAGATCCACTGCCCAAGGAGTCCATTTCCTCATGCTGGGAATGCTAGAACTCTCTGTGCCTTCCGCAGGAGGATCTCCTTCTAGGTCTCTACAGGCTTCTGGAGGGAAGACGGAGCCTGCAGCCTGCTCTCCTGGACCTTTCACTGGATGACACCTTAGCGTGGCTCCCTGGTCAAGGAGACATCTCAGCTTGTCTCAGTGGAGTCGTATGTGACCTTGTGTACAAGAGCTGCAACTTTGGGCTTTGGCCCCAAGCCCCGCGCTGTTTGTTTTACAAACTTCTACTTACAGTCTCAAATTAGGCTCATTAAAAAGCCAGCTCCCCACGGGGCTATAAACGTCACACAGACAAGCGGAGAGTGAGTTTACGAGGCTCGCGTGTGATCTGCCCACCAACACAGCAGACTGAGTGGAAAGAATGAATCAGCCTGTTTCAGCAGGGTCCTTCCCCCACCCTTTCCAGCTGGGGCTGCCTTGACTGCAGGATGGAAGACCGACCCAGACAGCTGAGAAGAGCCAGCACTTAGTTGGATGTTAGCAATACAACACGGAAAGGGGGTTGCTGCCACTCTGGAACCCTTTCCTTTCCCATTGCTGCCTGTCATCTGCCCTCCTGCACCTCCATTCACTTAGGCACACCACCACCATCATCATCGCCGTCTGCTGCTCCAACCTTCATCCACGTTTCCCCTCACGCTTTGAGCAGGTTATCTTTCCCAGGATCCTTCTCTGTCTGGGTGGCCCCATTCTTCCTGACCAGCTCTATCACCTCTGCTTTGCAGCTGATGCCCAGCAAAGGCCTCTTCCTTGGAGACAGGAGACCTGGGTGAACGGCACTCAAAGAAAAGCAACTTCTCACTTGCCAACATCCAACTCATTACTCGAATCACTGACTGGTCAGCAGGCCCCAAATTACACCCAGGCTGAAACATGCTGCCTCAGAGATCTTGCTGTCCACCCCAAGCCAACTGCCAGATGGGGAAGACGAGAAAGACTCAAAATTTTTTGACCTCCTTGATGAAGTTGCAGATCATTTCTCTGTTCTAGGCTTTGCTGCAGTACATGCAAACAACACTCCTCCCACAACCCAAAAGTAAAAAACCAGAAGAAAACACTACACAGTTATAGTGTTGAGGCTGGAAGAGGAGACTACAGCAACCACATGGCCGTCAGCCAATCACGTTCACCCACAACCAGTCTTTACTCTGATGCCCTGAGTACTACCTATAGTCACTCCCACCCCAACACATACATTTGCACCATCTGATGGCGACTCTGATGTGTGACACTCACCCTATGATCCTCTAAGTGGCTGTCTGAGGGAGCAGCCTCAGTAACCAAGAATTCACTTCCTCCGAAGAGAATTCACTTACAGCTCCGACTGCTAGAAAGTTCTCCGTATTGAATTTAGCTCCGTCTTCTTGTGGCTTTCACCAATGGTCCTGTATCTGCACCTGGTAACCCCAATCCCCTCCCGATGAGGTGGCCCCTACCGCCTTCACAGGTTTCTCAGGTATAACGGCCACCAGCTCTTCACAGGCTGCTCACTCTCCTCAGAGCACATTTCACTTTACGTCTGTCTTAAATCTGGGAGCCTCGGACGTCATGCACAACTATGAGGTGTGCGTTGCATATGTGTTCATCTTGACTGGTTTGGAAGAGACAAGGACAGTCATGCCCCTCTTTCTAGACAGTGAAATGCTCATGACTGTACTCTCCACGTTGGAGACCTCTCCCGTTTTTGTCTTTATACCCAGTGGCTGGGAGTCTTCTTCACAGAGCTTTTCCTAATCACAGTGCAGTGGTTAAGAGAGCAGGCTCTTAGGTTAGGCAGACCCAGGCTGAGATCCTTGCTCCACCACTTTCTTACAGAGTGGCCTTGGACAAGTGACACTTGCTCTGAGCTTCAGTCTCCCCTCATATCTACTCTCAAAGACTAAGAATGCGAATCAACTGAGGTAACACACATCTGTGGTCAGCGCTGTGCCTGGCAGAAAGAGGGCACACAATGATAAAGGTTCTTATTGTTACTGCCACAGCACTACGTCCTCTCCCACAGTGGGGAGGACAGGAGTTATCTGTGATATGGATAAGACTTTTTACTAAATTGCTGGTGTATGAAGGGCAGAAACTGTAATGTTCATCTTATCTTTGCTTTTCTCTGTCAGCTCTAGCCAAGTGCCAAGTGCTATCTAGTTGGATCTGACTCATGGCGACCCTAGGGGCCAGGGTAGAACTGACCCCCAGAGTATTCAAGGAGTTCACAGTACCTATATTTCCAAGAACATAATGAGTGCTTAATAAGTAAGAAGAACACATGCTCAGAGAAAATGAGTGCATTTAGCCTTAAGCTGCAGTAAAAATCAAGACACTGTCTCATTATCAAAGCAAACCAGTGGCTTCAACTGGCATTAAAAGTTAAATATACACAGATATACACACAAATTTCTATGAACCAACCTCCTTCAACTGCATGGCCAGTGAGGAGATGGCCATGGGTGGGATGGGGGCAGACAACAGAAGCATCTCCACGCCTGACTGCTCTGGCACAGGCATACACCAGAATGGAAAAGGAGGGGTTGAGTCAGGCTGACCTCCAAACCACAGCCCTGAAGCCTTGATTTTGAGCCAAAAGATGGGCTGCAGAGTGAGGCATTGGTCCACAAGGCCCTGCCACAGTTACGGCTGAAGTACCCTGCTGTAAACAACAGCTTTGATTCCAGGCAGGGTGTGCAGACTAGCCCCTAATTCTCCTTCTCTTTTCCCATAAAAAGACTAGCGAGAAATGAAGAGAAGGGAGGGAAGGAAAACAAAACAAAACAGTGTCTGAAAAATAAATGCATGTACTTTGAGCTTGGAAGCCCAGGGATGCTTCTATTAGTCACAATTTTGAGGAGTCACTGCCCATTTGGTCTTCTCAGGAGAAACAGAGGAGGTAGCTTAGCAGGAATGAACCCACCCTCATATTCACCCAGGAGATCAGTCTCCTGAACAGTTTTAATGGAGGGGCTCTCCTATGGGAGCAAACAGCAAAATCCAGATCTTACACAAGTGACAGACACGCTTCCTATATGGGGCACTTAACAATGTAGACTAGAAGAAAATTGTCTCAAGGATCTTCTCACATAATGGCATGCTCCCTAAGGAAACTGGGGCTCCAAGAGGTGAAACAACTTTTCCAAGATCACACAGCTAATTAAGTGGCAGAGCCCAACCTCCGACCAAGCTAAATTCCTGGCATTTTAATAGCCTAAAACACATGGGGTCACCATGAGTAGGAGTCAACAAGACACAAGAACAATGAAAGCCCTGGTTCTAGGAGGTCCACTGCGCCTACAGAGTTTACAGCACCTAGACCTCTCTCCTTCGTTGTTCCATTCCAGGAATTCTGGATCTAGCATTTGTAAGTCAAAATTCATATATTTATATTTTAAATTGAGATATAATTCACATACTATAAAATTTACTCTTTAAAAATAAAGAAGATACTTTTAGTATATTCAGGGAACTGTCAAGCCACCACCACTATCTAATTCCAAAACAATTTTATCACCCTCAAAAGAAACTTCATACCCTCAGCAGTCATTTTCCGTCTCCCACTAATCTACTTTCTTCCCCCACGAATTTTCCTATTCTGGACATTTCATATAAATCAAATTATCTAAATAGGTAGCATCTGCTGCCTGGCTTCTTTCCATTAACATTATGTTTTTAAGGTGTGTCCATGCTGTAGTCTTATATCAGTATTTCATTCCTTTTTATGACTGAATAATATTCCATTATGTAGATAGACCACACTGTGTTTATCCATGCATCCACTGATGGACACTTGGATTGCTTCCACTTTTTGGCCATTATGAGTAATGCTCCTGTGAATATCTGTGTACATGTTTTTCTGGGAATATGTTTTCAGTTCCCTTGGGTGTGTACCTAGGAGTAGAATTGCTTCATACAGTAACTCTATCTTAACTTTCCGAGGAACTGCCACCAGCTACCTCTTTTACATTGCCACCAGCAATGTATAAAGGTTCCAGCTTCCCTAGATCGTCAACACTTGTTGCTGTCTTTTTTATTTTAACCAGCATAGTGTGTGTGAACTGGTGTCTCACTATGTGTATGCATGTATTTAACAACTTCAATTACTTATTGTCACCAAATTGGCAATGACATCTGTGCTAGAATGGGCTTCCTTAAAAGGAGTACCCCACAGGGATACAGAAGGAAAACATAGAAAAAGAAAAGGAAAGAACATTTAACAAGAGACCAGTCCTAAAAGATTAAGGACTCACAGCCCTTCATCATGGTTTATAGATGTGCTAACTTCTAAAGATGAGGGTGCTCATTTGATGAAGTTTGAGTATGACCAGAGGAATGGGCTGTGGTATCTCCAAATTCACTGCTCTTTCTGTGGAGAGAGAAAGGTTACCACAGGGCAATGTAAAGTCTCTGTGTGTGTTTGTGTGTGTGTACTGGTTCTTCAAACATGTTCTCCAAAATGATAGGGGGTGTTAAACTGTGAACTCCCTGCGCAGTACAAGTGGTTGCTAACTTAAAGGTTGGAAGTCTGAATCTACCCAAAGAAGTGATTTTCCTGATTACAATTTAATCTGATTGTCATTATAATTTAAAATATTAAGGGTATAATGAATAAAGGAAAAAGTCTTCTACAATCCCACTCTTAGAGACAACTACTGGAAATACAGTATAGGAAGTTAAGAACTTATGACAAATTTGAGTTACAATAAATTACACTTAAGATTGCTTTTTTTTTGGGTACACCTTATTGTTAGCAATATGTATTATATACAATGTTGTAGCGACTAATCTGCTGATGTGCTCATCCTCAGATGTTCAAAGGCTGGATTTAGAAAGACACTGATAAAAAAAGGCAATGTAATTAAAAAAAAAGGTATTTGACTCACATTAGAACTGACCCAACGTCCCAATCCAAGTACCACAGAATCGTTGGAATGGAACCCTGTAGCAAGTTGGGGAATGTACATACATACATATATCTATACACACACACACACACACACACACACACGCACACACACACTTTTTGTCCCCAAAGCCCTTTTGATGCACGTATTACATCTCAGGTTTTCTGCCCCCCGCGTAAGTAGGATCATAATACAATTATTTTCCATTTAACACCAAGTCTTGCATTTCTGGACATTTCTTTCAAGTCAGTACACTTGGCTCTATTTCTTTTTTGTAACACCCGAAAAGTTTTTCTGCTGCAACTGTGTGCACAGCTCCACCCCCTTTCCCAGGTGTCTGAAGAAGGCACCCATCCCAGGTCTCCTGACACAGAGCCAACCTCGGTGGGCCTGCAGGTATTTTCCACCGTGGGTGTGCTGGCTTCCTGGCAAGGGAATTCCCCGTTCCCTGTCTCCTCCCCTGCTGGGGTAGGGACAAGGTGCCCAAAGCAGGTATGAAACACCCAGATGAGCTTCCGGAGCTCACCCAGGCAGGGCGAGTGCTGACTCACTGAGGCAGCAGGGAAGGGAAAGGGGCTTCCTATCTACTGGTAACTGGTAACAGCTGATTATGAGAACTGGCAGGTGCCCTGTCCCTGGCCTTCCTGGAACACAGCCTGAAACCAGAGTGTCAGAACCGCTGTCAATTACCCAGGACTTACTACTTGGGAGATTCCTGGGGTACTTTCACTGATAACAAGACTAAGGTCTAATGCTCAGGGGGAGGATGGGTAAGGGAGGCCTGGGGCTGGTTCCACTCAGCTGGTAGATATAATCCCCTCCTGCCCTTCAGTGTCCCAGCATCACGGGAATACCCAGAATGCCAGAGTTGGCTTTGTCTCTCTCAAAACATGGGCTAGGGTTAGGTGCACAATCAGCTTCCTGATGCAAAGCATAGCTACACCAGGCAGAGCTGAGCACGGGGGTCATCCTAATGACCGGCTGTGCCTGCTGAGGCCCCAGATTTGGGACAGAGCTCTGCCAGAGGAGCCCTTTTAGTTACCTCAAAGCCCTTGTACGCAGCGATTGCCGGACTTAGCAATAGCTGTGCTCATTAACTGCTTATATCTTCAATGACTGACGCCACTTTAAATGCAAAATCCTATGGAATGGACTGCCTGAACAATGTCAGGCACATAGGAGATGCTCAATAAGTACATTATGGAAAAAAATGCCATCAACTAGCTATGTGACTCTCAGTAAGTAACTTAACCTTTCAGACCTCAGCTTCTTCATCTGTAAAATGGGTATTGCTTTCTTCTCTCTAGTAGTGATGTGAAGGAATTACGAGAATTAAACCCCCATATAAAGCATGAAATCCAATGCCTGTCACATAGCACAAGTAATCAGTGGTGGCTTTCTTTGTTACCATCAGCAAAGATAGCAATCCGGAACCATCCAGTAAACCTGACACAACAAATACTCAATGAATTAGCCTTTGTTTAATGAGCTCCACAGGAAGCGGGCTAGCAGAGGGCACAATCAAGAGGAACTGGTACCAGTGCTCTTCTTCTCAGGTGGCTCTGCCTATCAGAGTCATCCTGGACATTGTCTGAGCATCCATCCCTGTCTGTCTTATAAGCCACAAGCCACAGGGCCTGCTGACACCACTCTTATAAAGCAACAACAATCAGCCCATCACTAAGTGCCAATTTGCAAAGCTCTTCCTGATTCATGCTGCTCAGTCCAGCTAAAGCTACTCAAGAGCTGAAGGTCAGCTGTTGGCTAATGGAGTCTTTGTGCCCCAGTGTACCAAGACAAAGGTAGGAAGGGAGAGTGGAGCCTCCCTGAGAATGAGCCTTCCAGGTAGCAAAGCCCTAAGTGGAAATAACTGTGTGCTCTGGGCATGAACAGCAGCTGTTTCCTCTGCTGCCCAGATTCCCCCCCACCTTTTTTTTTTTTTTTTTGCTGTGGAGTTGATCCTGACTCCCAAAAGCCCGACTCCTAACAACCCTACAGGATGGAGTAAAACTGCCCCAGACAGTTTCCAAGAAGTGGCCTTACCACTGTACTGCAAGGGCCCCTGCCCAAGCCCAGTGGCAGCTAATTTTCCAAAGGGGAGAGACGAAATAAAGAAGGTGAGAAGTCCCTGAAGGTTCTCGTTGGGAGAAGGAGGCCAACAATGGGAAAACCGGCTGGAGGAAAGAGGTTGAATTAAAAAATAATTGAAATAATGCCATTTATTCCCCCTGAAAGAAGAGGTCACTTGGAATGGTTCTGTGCTCTGAAATCTTAAAGATCCCTCTTGAAATTGCTGAGAAGATATGGAAATTTTCTCCTTCTTTTGCTCTTGTAGTACATATTTAGAGAATTCACACTGTCTTCCATCTCTGGCCCCATGTGAAGGGCAGAAAACACAGCACTCAGTTTAATGTAAACTTTGGGAGCAAAAATTCTTCCTGGTTTGGGCTGGTTCATCTGAAGCATTTCTGACAGCCGATCTCTATGGCTGGAGAAGACGACCTTGGAGGTCCAGGTTTCCAGATGGCAGCTTTTATGAGGTAATACAAAGATGCTCTCTTGCCTGTCTTCAGGATGGGACGAGCAGAAGAGTAGAGATAGCTGGAGGCAGAAAGCATACCATTCTGTTTGGATTCCTTCCCAGCACCCTTCTCCTCAATTCACTGATGTATTCTGGGAGGCCTCAGGGCCAGGCCTTGATCTCAGAGGGAGCAGAAGTAATTGAAATGCCAATACATCAGCCTGTCGGAAGGGCTAGGAGGAAGGACAGTGGATGGAGACACAGAGCAAGCAGGGCAGATAAATGAATTCACATCAGCTGCAAAGAACCTCTCACTGACAGATTGGTACCTTCGCTCTGCCCTAATGATTCTAGACAGCCTCTGTATCAGCGCCATCCGAAAGCCCTCAGGAATTCAGACTCCCTGGTTCCATGAAAAAACTTTGGCAACTGTTATCCATAGGAGAAACAATATTCTCTCCTCCCTGCTTTTCATTTTTGCATCTTTGGAGAATTATGAGTTGAATGTACACATAAAGGCTTTCAAATAAAATCAATTTAACTGTGTGAGCGTAATATGCAATTTAGAGGTACTTAGTGACAAAAGTGGGAAACCCTGGTGGTGTAGTGGCTACGTGCTATCTGCTAACCAAAACGTAGGCAGTTGGAATCCACCAGGCACTCCTTGGAAACTCTATGGAGCAGTTCTACTCTGCCCTATAGGGTTGCTATGAGTCGGCATCAACTCAACAGCACTGGGTTTGGTTTTGGTTTAGTGACCAAAGTGGTGTAGTGGTTAAGAGCTATGGCTCTTAAGTTTGGCAGTTCAAATCCACAAGGTGCTCCTTGGAAACTCTAAGGGGTAGTTCTACTCTGTCCTGTAGGGCCATTATGAGTCAGAACCAACTTGATGCAGAGGGTTTGTTTTTTTTTTAGTGACTAAATAGGGGTCTTGAGGACAGATCACCCACTGCTGAGCCACCATGGGCAAGTTACTGAAGTCCCCTGTTCACTGTCCCTGTTGAGGTTTACCATCTGTAAAGTGGAGCCCAGAGTGCCTCCCACTATTGGTGTTGTTAAGACAAAATGTGCTAATGGATACAGAGGAGCCCAGGTGGTGCAATGGTTAAGCACTCAGCTGCTAACCAAAAGGTGGGAGGTTTGAACCCATCCAGTTGCTCCATGGGAGAAAGACCTGGGGATCTTTTTCCATAAAATATTACAAAACTTGATGGGGCAATTCTCTGTCACACTAGGTTGCTACTGAGTCAAAATCAATCCAACAGCATCCAACAACAAGGGACAGAGAATAAGCAAGATTGACCACTTTTATATAATGATACGAGTGTTATCCTCATATTTCTGGATGCTCAGATTCCAAACAGATTTCCTGTTGTCCCCATAAATTCCTTTGCCAGATTATTTAGCAAGGTCTTCAATCAAAAGATGCTGTTTGTAAAGGACATCATCGAGAACCACTTTCTGAATTATCATTTGGATAAATGTGGATTTTTCCAGATGAGGGGAGCCTTAAATGAGACCCACTAAAGAAGAACTTGAGGCTACTCCAGAAAGAAGCCAACAATGTCTGTCCTCTTGGACATAATCCAGGATCTCCATCTCCTTCTCTAGGTTACAACCGTCTGTGAGGAAAGAATCCACCATGGGTACAAACAGCTGACAAGTTTCCAAGTGCTGCCTCAGTGCACTAACCAAAACAGAAGTGCCGAGAAATCACTGTAAAAACAAAGCTCCAATGAAATGAATGGAATCCTGGAAGCTCCTCCTGAGGCCAGGTCTGCTGCAGGTGTCCTGGCCCAACTACATTTTATAGCTCTCACCTTTGGAAAGATGGTCTGATCTTGATGAAAACAAAACCCCAATGGGAGGACTGGAATCATGGAGGCTCCTTGCAAGGCCAGGCCAGGGCTGCTGTAGGTGTCCTTGGCCCACCTACATTTTATACCTCTCATCTCCTTTGGAAGGACAGTCTGGTCTTCACTGAGGTATTCTTGCTGAGCCACTCAGGCTTCCTCAAGGCAGACTGGCAGGGAGCCAGGGCACCTGAGGGCCAGGATGCTGCAGTCACCATAAGCTTCCTCTGGCCTCTGAGAAGGAAGGTCAGGATGGGACACAGCAGACCGCTCCTAGGCAGAAACGTCCTGTCCTCCTGAAGACATTCAGTTTCCAGCCTCCCAGCCTCCCTGATGAAAGGTTCACTGGTGGTGCTGACAGTTAAATGTTTGGCTGGTAATCAAAAGGCTGGCAGTTCAAACCCACCCAGAGGTCTCTGTAGGAGAAAGACCTGGAGATCTGCTTTCTAAAGCTGACAGCCAAGAAAATCATATGAGGTAGTTACACTCTGTCACATGGGGTTGCTATGAGTCAAAATTGACTCACTGATGCCTAACAGCGACAACATCCTCCCTGATACCACCTGGCCTTCTGAAGTAGCCCAGCCAGTCTCGCTGCTTCTGTCTGTGCTGTCTGCTCAGTAGAACCAAGAGAGGGATCTAGTTAAGACCAAGAAACCCAGTCTGATCATTCCATTCTTCCACATAACACCTTTCTGAGCACCTCCTCACCCTGCCCCATTACTCTGAATGAATCTTTAAATCAAAGCATTTTATCTTTTCTATGCTTTTTCTCTCTGGCCACCTCATGCTGGCCTCCTTGGTTTTCTCTCAAACATGCCAGGTATGCTTAAATCTCAGTGCCTTTAAACTTGTCCCTGGAATACTCTATCCCCTAGGGATCTACATGGCCAGCCCCCTCATCTCCAAAAGGGCACCAAAAGCCATCTAATACACTGTGCATTTTATTTTCTTATCTCTCCTCAGTATTATTTAATCTCTATGAGGGCGCATCCTTTGTTTGCTTTGCCCACTGCTATATTCTTAGCACCTAGAACAGTACCTGGGATATAGCAGATGCTCAATAAATATTTGTTGAATGATTGTCCATCTCCTCGGAGATTTGCTATATGATCACATTTACATTCATCTATGTAGTTACGTAAATACCAAACAGTATCATATGCCAAGTACTTAACTATACATAAAGTCCCATAAAGCCTTGCAATAGGTTGTAAGGAGCTGTTGTTGTGTGCCACTGAGTCTATTCAAACTCATAGCAACCCCAACATGACAGAGTAAAATTGCCCCACAGGGTTTCCAAGGCTGTAATCTTTGTGGGAGCACATCTCCAGGTCTTTTCTCCCATGGAATGGCAGGTGAACTAGTGACCCTTCAGTGAGCAGTTCAGAACTTACTCATTGTCCCAACAAGGCTCCTGATGGAAGGAGTGGCAGTGCCCCCATTTTACAAATGGAGAAATTGAGGATTGGAAGCTAAATGACTTGTCTCACCTGCCAGTTGTCCCAGCCTGCTCTCTTTTAGGTCATTTGCTTCCGCTGTGTTTGGCCCCATTGCTCTTCACACTCTATTGTAGACCACCGGCGTCCACTTCTCCTGCTGGACTGGAAGCTCTTTGAAGAAGTTGTCTTGCCTACCACTATGTTCCGGGAGCTCAGGCGAGTGCCTGGTGCCCTGGAGTACTCAAAAAGTTATCTGTACCATAAATCTGATAGGGACAAGGGGTGCCAGGTGAGGGGCTCTGGGCAGGGAAGTAGGGGGTCGGGGTTGTTGCCTTACCCTTTACTTAGCTCCAGGTTTGTGTTTCCACCTACAGAGCTCTTCAGAAATGTTGAGTGCAGTTTACCCTGCAGCTGAGCGCACCCAGACTTCATGCTCAGGCCTCTGCCTTTTTCCGACCCCCATCTGCCCCAACCCCGGGCTTTCTGCCAGCAAGGAACAACTACCCAAACAGACTCCAAGACAGGCCCTGTTTTGTAACTCTGACTTGTATCCAGTGGTGCAAGTTAAGTCCTATTTGACAAGAGTCCACAGGAAGAACTGACATTTGGGATGTTAACTGCAGTTGACACACTGTCCCCTCCATCTTCCCCCCAACCCCTGCCCTGCCCACCCCAACCTCTTGGCAAGGATCTACTGAAGGCCCACTGTCTGCCAAAGGGCAAGAAGACCTTCTGGTCAGAAATGACCATTCTCCCAGAAGTGAGTTGTACATCTCTACAGACGCTTTTTTAAAAAAGTGGATAAAGAGCCCAAAGGCCAGGGAACTGAATTATCACTTAATTGTCAAGTGGAGTTAAATCTTATTTTAGTTATACAACCAATTTCCTCACCACAAAAAGAGAGTTAAAGGACACAGAAGACTTGACAACGCATACGAAAATCATCCTAACTTCAACTGCTACTCATTACAGCCCTTTTTTCTTCCTGGGCCTCTGAGACTGGATGAGAAGGAAAAGGTTGAATGTGTTTGTATTCTCTTTCCCTCTCTTTAAAGTTTAAAGCCAAGATTGCTCACACAGATTTCCCACCCTCCGTCTCACAGTTTCCAAAACTTATCTATGTAAAAAGCTGATTTCCACTTGCCAGCTAAGAAGCTGAGCTGCTGATAGCAGCGAGTCAGAGGCTGGGGGCCGTGACTGCAGGGATCTGATTATCCACCCAGCTGAAACCTGTGGCATGACCTCACCAGTGAGGGGGTGCCCTCAGCTGGGCTTCGCTCCTTCATAGCCAACTGGCTGCCCACCTGTGACGACCAGGGAGCCCGAGACAGCGCGGATTTCCTCGTACTTAACTAATTATGCCTTGGTAGATGCTTAGGCCACTAATCTCCCATGCCTGGGTGTTTGAAGACAGTTAAACCCATCAGAACCAAACCCACTGCTGATGAGTCAATTCTGACTCAAAGCAACCCTTAGGACACACCACAACTGCCCCATATGGTTTCCAAAGTTGTAAATCTTTACAGAAGCAGATTGTCATGCTGTGGAATGGCTGGTGAGTTTACTGCCAAATTTTTGGTTAGCAGCTGAACACTTGACCACTCTACTCACAGGGCTCCTTCAAGACAGTGAGGGAATGTATCTTGCAGTTCCATCAAAAGACCCCGCTCCTAAGTAACCAGAGCAGTTGCTGCGGATTTGACCCCAACTCCCCGCACCTCCATGTGTGTCGGAGAAGAGCTGTGCTCTACACAGTTTCCAGTGGCTGATTTTGGGCTGTAGATCACTAAGCTTTTCTGTGGAGGTGCCTCCGGGCGCTTGGGCCAAAATCTTCAGGGAGGCCAAGGTCATGGGTCACTTGGGTCACAAGGAAGAGAAAGTGGGAGACTTTTTAGTCAGGGTTGCCCTTTTTCTAGACCGTGTTATGGCATGGGGATTGAAGAGCCAGACAGTCCGGGGTCCAGCCAAGTGTTGAGTGACTTTGGGAAAATTACTTAATCTCTGCCTCGGTTTCTATATCTGCATAGTTGGAATAATAGGAGGAACCTCTTTCCTGGTGTCTTCTGTGGACTAGGTGAATTAATACCTCTCCTAAGACCTGGCAGAGGCGAAAGAGATCATAATTGAATATCTCTGGGTACATCTAAGGGGTGGCACGAGGAGAGAGCGAGAGAAGGTGTCATTCACTGGGGGGACAGTCTCAGAGTGCTTGCTTCATCCTGTGCCTTTCCCACCAGAAGACGTCCTTGCTGCCCAAGCACTGTGACAGGGGTGAAGAAATTGGAAATGGAAAGTGTTTACAGACACAATCCTGTCCCTCCTGGGAGTCCAGGCCCAAGAAGAGGAAAGCAAGCCACCAGCTTTTTTCTGCATTTCTCCCCCATCCAGAGCTCCAGTGTTGATCCTTTTATTTTGTCTTACACAGATAATGTCACTCTTGCATTTGTCTTTAGATAGACTGTAAGATTGGTTATCTTTTATTCTGTTCTATAAACACTTTTCGCCCTTCACTGAACAAGGCCAAGCTTTTAGGATCCAAGGCTGAGTTTAACCCTGACACACGCCCCCAAAAGGCAGCTATCATAGCTAACCCTTCTGAGGCGCCCTGTGACCATCCTGCACATTAACCTTACCTCCCTGCCCTGTATTTGCTTTAACAGTGAGCAGAATGAAAAGCAGGGGATACTGCCCTCACCCAACATGTGACATCACTTAGCAGAGTCACAGCTTTACCTTAGGAGGCTCCAAGGCAACCTTACAATTCCTCATAGAAAGTAGGGCTTTTGCCTTCCACCTCATTCATACATGTGATGATACCTTCTGCCTTCTTTGCTAGCACTGTGAAGTACCTCTGTGTCACTGATGAGTCACATCTTGCCACACTCTGCTGATCTAAGGTATAATTACTGAGCCAAGAAGACAGGGATGGGAGGAGACTGGGGCAGGGGACCAAGAGGCCAACCATTTCCCATCACCAGGTAGGTATTCCCAGGCTGTGCTAAGGTACTTGGGATTACATGCTCTGACCTTTAAACGAGAAGGTGAATGCTAAGTGTTTAGTACCTGGTGGAAACCCTGGTGGTACAGTGGTCAAGAGTTGTGGCTGATAACCAAAAAGTCTGCAGTTCAAATCCACCAGGCACTCCTTAGGAACGCTATGGGGCATTCTACTCTGCCCTATAAACTCACTATGAGTCAGAAGTACTTGACGGCAGTAGGTTTAGTACCTGGCATCTGACTTACTAGCAGCAATAGTAACAGCAACGATGCTCATCATGTTCCCATCTACATGTGTTACTCCACTCAGACTCAGTGAGCGGCAACTGTTGCTGGACTGCGGGGTGGGGACAAAGGGAAATGGGAGGGGCTAGAATGCTGTGAGAGACCTCTGTAAGAGTAGTTGCCTCTGGGGACAGAGGAGGTATTGGAGTCCTGGGGGAACAGTGCATTGCGGACTTATACACAAAAAATAACCAGCTGGGTTCCTCCTCACCATAAGGTCATGTGACAGAGCTAATGGGTCACCACAGGCTGATGTCCACTGGGCACTTGTTTCGTACCGAGCTGAGCAGTGTATGTGTGCATTATCTCAGTTAATCCTCACCGAGATCTCTTAATCATCATCTTCACTTCCAGAAAAGCACAATCATCATCTTCATTTCCAGAAAAGGGAACTGAAGCTCACAGAGGCCACATAACTCACCCGAGTGAGGGCTAAGCAGAGGACTTCACCTCAGGCTTGACCATAAGTGACCCAAGGGGAACCAAGGTTTGGGGAGGAAGCTGCGCTTCTTTTCAGGCCAGGGTGTCTCTCCCCTCCCAACAGCTCTACCCTCTCAGCTTTCTTAATTTCCTCTCACTCCTCTCAGCTCCTGTAATCCATACCAGGGAGCCCAATAAGGGAGACGAGGATTGAAGGAACTCGTTTTGTAGGGAGCTAATCCCACTTGGCTTCTCAAGAACACTCTTGAGCAGTAGGTGGGGAAGCTGCTATCTTGACACCAAGGGAGACGAGGTGTGAGAATTCGATAACCTGTTTCATATTCCGCTCCTACCAAGGACTTTAAGGACTAGCTCACTGACCTTGGGTAAATCCCTTAACCTTTCTAAATCCCAATTTCCTCATCTACAATAGTCCTTTGCTGCCTGCTCTAACAGAAATCACAAACGTGGCATAAGTATGTACTACCACCTTCCAGAACTGTGCTAAATACTTCCTACACTCATATCTCACTTATTCTCAGTGCTGTTGTGTGTCCTCTGAGTCAATTCTGACTCACAGCAACCCTATATGACAGAGTAGAACTGCCTCATAGTGTTTCCCAGGCTATAATCTTTATGGGAACAGATGGCTAGTTTTTACAGGGAACAATAATGTGGATTTTCCTACAAGGTTTCTATGAAGCTTAAACAAGACAATGTGTGGAATGTGCTTGGTAAAGCCAATATGTTTAAAAGATGAAAAATTGAAGCCCATGAAGAGACCTAAGGACAAACATCAGACCAGACCAGACCCAAACCTTGAGACTTCTAGATCAGGGTTCTTTTGTGCCAGGACACACCCCAGCCTGGGGTATCAAGACAGTGACTCAGCAGTGGGCATTCCACTGGCTTGTAAAACATCGTCGTGGAAAACCCCACTGACTGTGACCAAGATCCTCTTGTTACCTAGTGGAAGAGTTGGACATGCCTTAAGACAAGGTGGGCCTGGCAGCTGTGGCTCCTGTGTTCAGGACTACAAAACCGTCCTGCTGATTAATCCAGAAACCACACAGCCTCTTTTAGCACCTGTTCTGAGCGAGGCACTGCTCTCACCCTGGAGATACAAAGACGAACAAGACATATATCTTCTGCAGCAGCCAACCTGGGTACCACAGGCCAGACTTATCCTGGGAACCAGATCTCTGGAGATGGTCACTGCTGACCATAACAGGTTTGCTTTTAATCACTCAAGGTTATTAAATAAATAAACAGCTCCAAAACAGTCAGCAGATAAGAGGACAATCTATCAAGACTTTCCCGAAAGCTCCAAGTGAAAATGAAAGGCAGGCCCAGGCTGGCTGACAGTGGGAAAAGCAGATAAACGGCAGTTTCACTAGCAACACAAAGAGACTGAAAAGCCTGCACATTTTGAGTATGTGACTAGAATAATCCACAGCTGGGCCTCTATAACAAAATGCAGGATAATAAAATACGGAGGAAACAGGCAGATACCGCCGCCTGCATTATGACTGAGTGAGCCCTTACTTTGTGCCTATAGCAAGCCTTTAATGTTGACCGTCTCATTTAACTTCATTTACTTGTCACGATAGCAGATGAGAGATAGGTTTAGGGTCAGCTGGTCTGGGTTATCCTAGATAGTCACTTCCAACCTTCCTGCCCCGACTGTATTTGCTGTATGTCCTTGGGCATGTTTCTGAAGATCTTGACTCCTCAATTTCCTCAACTGTGAAACTAGGACACGAGGCCCCACTGTTAAGATTGTTGTAAAAACTATGTAAATTCATCAAAAATACTTCACTTAGGAACCCGGAGAGCAACCCCTTAATACATTTTTTTTCCTGTTGAGTAGATGCTAACTCACAGTGACCTCATTTGTTGCAGAGTGGGTCAGCCCCACAAGGCTTTCAAGACTGTCTCCTTTCAGAAAGAGATGGTCTGGCCTTTCTTCTGAGGTGCCTGTGGGTGGGTAGGAAACACCAGGCCTTTGGTTAAGTAGCTGAGTGTTTATATTACCCAGGGACTTCTAATAAATATTAGTTATTGTTGTTAATATGACTACTAGCAGCTCTGTGACTGAGGTAAATATCACCTCTAGTTTACACACAAGAAAACTAAAGTTCCTGGAAGTCAGAGCTCCGACTCAGCTGCAGTTCCACCTCCTCTATAGCCTGGTGCCCATGCCCACCTCCCACATTGCCTCTTTGGCAAGAGTTTAGGAGAGCCATGAAGCTACCTCCCCACTAACCTTCTCTGAGAAGAGAGGGTCGCCAGTTCTTCACGGTTTTCCACAAAAGATAATCCCGTGCCACATACCATATGGATCAAAAAGCACCCACTTCTGGATCTTTCTGTGACAGCAGACTGTACACCAACCATGGAAATGCTTGGCTGGACAGACCTGCGGCCTAACTCTCCAGTTCACTCAGGGTTCCAGAAAGGCTACTGTGAGCAGTAGACACTGGAAGACTTTCCTGAGGTGCTGATATAAACTGTGTCTAGGAGGGCAGCAGTCCCTAGAAGCATTGAGTTTTGTTCGTTTTTCTCTCCATTTCCAATGTGGCTGAAGAATGACACTGGGTAACAGAGGTGAGGGTAACAGCAGCTGAGGGGCAGGGTAAGCAGGAACTGGCATTCTTCGGCCTTGCTTTCAGAATGCTGCCTTTTCTGTATCTCTCCCTCCCTCGGCACCTCACGTACCTCCGTGTAACCTGAGGTCTGTTCCAAAGGGCACTATCTCATAATAAAGAGAAACAAAAGCTTTGTTGGTAAGCTGCTTCCTCTATCCTGGGCACTGGGCCACATCTTGGCCACCTATATACTGTTACAATACAAAGCCTTGCCATAGTAAGAAAAAGGTCATCTTTAGGGTGACAGGGGTCTAGGAGAAATCACTCAGCCCTCCTCTGTAAACTGTCACACCCGCAGCACAGGCCCCAAGGCATAGCCTTGCTCTATTCACCGAGAAACAACTGCCTGACTGCAGGCCAGTTGGTGTTGGAGCAACCAGAAAGACATCAGCCTAACCCTGAATGAGGTTTACAGTATAATAGGAAAGATAGATACTGACTGTGATTCTAGCAAGATGTCATAACACAGCAGTCAGAACTGCCCCTTTAATAAATAATTTGGATCATGCCATGCCTCTGTTCACAAGCCCTCTCACTACTTTCTATCTCAAAGTCAACTCCTTACAGTGGCCTATATGAGGCTATTAAGCTGACCGCATTATAAACTCACTGACCTCCCTCTGTTCTTGTCACATGGCAGAACTTTGGGCCTTTAGCAGGTGGTTCCCTTTGCCTGGAATCTTCTTTTCCCAGATTTCTGAATAACAAATTCCCTCACTTCCTTCAAGTCTATGCTTACTAGTCATCAGCTTTTCAACAAGACCCATCCTGACCCTATTTAAACCTCTGGCCTCATCCCCCAAACATACACCCCTGTCCTCCTGATCCACCTTACCTTGCTGGTTTCTGCCCTTAGCACTTGCCATCATTTCACATATGTATACTTACTTATTTTAAGTATACAACCCCACTAAAATGTAAAGGCATTGGTATGTGTTTCATCTCCTGACATATCCTAAGTGCCTGAAACAGTGTCTGGTGAAGAGCAGTCACTTGATAAGTATTTGTGTAATGACTGTGTCAATGAATTAGTGTTACAAGAGGACAAGCAGAGGATGCTGAAGGAACTCACAGTGGAAGGACTAATTTTAGAGGTCAGGGAAAACTTCATTGAACCTGAATGTCCAGGGGGAAGGAAAGAGAAAAGCCAGTGTATTGCTGCCTGACAGTTAAGGTCAGCCAGTCCCTACTGAGGGAAGGTGAATGATACTCCCCCTGCCTTTCAGGGATGATTCTTGCTGAGGAGTGATCATTCTCAGGCCTGGTACCAGCCATTCTAGGCCCTTCTTGCTGTCTCAGTGGCTCTAGCTTAGAGAGCTGCTCTGTACTGCAAACTTTAAACATCTTTATTAGCCAAATCCTCTCTGAAGTTCCTCAGCCCAAAGAATTATGAAACCCTGGTGGAGTAGTAGTTAAGTGCTAAAAGGTCAGCAGTTTGAATCCGCCAGGAGCTCCTTGGAACCTCTATGGAGCAGTTCTACTCTGCCCTATATGGTCACTATGAGTTGATACTAAGTCAAAAACACTGGTGTTTTTTGGCGGGGGGAGTTACCCTGGCCACAGTGGCACAATAGTTAAAGTACTCGGTTGCTAACCCAAAGGTTGGCAGTTTGAATCTACCAGCCACTCTCATAAAGATTACATCCGAGTAAACCCAATGGGGCAATTCTACTTTGCCCTATAGGCTCATAAGTCAGAATTGACTTGAAAGCACACAACAACAACATGAGGTCAAAGAGCAGAATGGAAACAGTTAACAGAAAATCAAGAATAAATAACATTTACTGAGAGTCTGTTAGGAACCAGATCCTACTGCAAACTGCTAACATGCTTAATTCCTGAAGAATTGTGTTATTTCCAGTATAGTGATGGGGGTGATGACAGGAACTCCTCATAGCATGGCTGTGAGGGACAAAGGAATTAAAGTACCAAGTAGTCAAAGCCTAGCACACAGAAGTGTTCTTCAAGTGCTGGCTGCTACATCATCAGAAACCCTAGCGACATAGTGGTTAAATGTTACAGCTGCTAACCAAAAGTTCGGCAGTTCAAATCTGCCAGGCGCTCCTTAGAAACTTGATGGGGCAGTCGTACCCTGTCCTATAGAGTTGCTATGAGTCAGAATTAACTCGATGGCAATGGGTTTAGTTTGGATTTTTCACTACACCATCAGCCCCAATTTACCATTTGTCCCAGCTCCCACAGCTGAGCAGCAACGAAACCAGGACTTAATACAAGCCATCTGGTTTCAGAGCCGATTGTCACTACTGCTATGCCATCCCACTCCAAGGAATCAGGCTCCTCAGGGAACACCTCTTCCTAAGGAATAAGAAGCTCCTCTGGAGCAGATTCCTTCTTTCTTAAAGCTCAATCGTGCTCAGACTTGTCTGCCAGAAGCTAGTTAAAAGATCCAGAAGCCAGGTCGGGGGAGCAAATCTCAGGACCTACCAGTTCTCTCTAAGACTACCCCCAAGTGCTACAAGTAACCACGCTTTTTTGAATTATTTTGTAAATTTGGGATACCATAAACAGACCCTTGATATTGCAGCCAAGGAAACCCATGGGCCCAGGATAGGAGAGAGGCTTTCTGCATGCTGGGCTGCAAATGTCTGTCACTCATGAACTGGGCTTTGGTCACAGCTCTTGGCCATGTGTGTCTACCAGCAACCCTCATGCACACACTGCGATGAAAGGTCAGACGGGCTGGCTGAGGTCTCAGACTTCTCTCTGCCTCCCAGGAGAAGCCTCTCCTTCCCTCCTACTCTGAGTTTGATGTCTTCACCACTTGCCTCCAGGGGCTTTCTGCTCCTGCTGGCCTCCACACAGGCACCATGATGCCATCTCCCTCCTCAATGACAAAGCTGTTGTTCTCACATCCACACTCTCAGGATGTTATCTGGGTTGCCACATGGCAGGGCTCAGCAATGCCTTCAGTGCCTGACTCCCCACCGGGCAGACTATGAGCCAGGACCCTGTAAGTCAGGTTCTTGGTCCAACCCACTGAGCAACTGGTCTGAGCTTCACTGAGGTTTGAGGGTGGGGTTGGGTGGGTCAGGCAAGAGCTTAAGAGCGTTAGCAACAGTCCTTGCCAAACCAAGACCAAGAAGATGCCATCTTGCTCTCTAGCCTATCTCCCTTCCTGAAAGGAGGGACTCAGATTCAATGGAGACTTTTTAGTCGAACAAAAAAAGTAAGAAACCAGGCAGGCAAGTAGGTGGGCTTCTTAAACAAGTTCAACGGAGTGGCCAAGGCTGGGCAGGCTCTTATCCAAGCCACAACAAACCACTTTTTTGTTCTATTTTAAAAAAGAAAAATCTTCTCTCTAAACCTTTTCTCCAGTATTTGGATACCCAGCCACCCCTACTTGCTTCAAACTGCCTATTGCAACAGAAGGACTCATTCATTTCTTTAGACACCTGTTTTTTAATTTAACTATTTAAGTTTACATTACATCAACAAGTTTCTTTGGATTGATATTTCCAATACACAACAAGTCACTTTCTTCCAGAAGTTCATTCTTTTTTAAAAAACCAGGCCAACGCCTTCTGTCTGACAGTCTTTGCCCATCGGCTGGTGGAGCCGTGGTCGCCATTGTCATGGGCTGCCCAGCATGTTTCTCATGCCACCACCACTCACTTCTCCTCTCAGTGACTCTGCTGGCAACAGTAGATGCTAGAGATAAATATACTGAGGAGTCATGGCTCAGAAACAACCAAAGAGCGGGCCAAGAAATCTGAGCAAACTTAACAATCTTGGCAATGACTCATATAGCAAAGCATGCAATACTGATATGCATTTACAGCAGGCCAGGTACCCTGCTAAAGTCTTCACATGACTCATTTCTGTGCATCTCCCAACAGTTCTGTGCTGACACTATTTCATGCATGAAGGACACAGCTTCAGAGTCATAAGGAGAGAAAGAGAAAATTGACTGAGTGTCCCTCTTGGTACTTCACGCCAGGTGGGAGGTATCTACAAGGGGCAGAGGGAAGACCAGCTCATCTGTTGGGCTGAGGTCCTTACACAGCGCCTGAACCACTGTGGGGGAACTGGCATTTACACAAAGGGAACACTGAGAGGCAATTTTTCATTTCTTAAAGGGTTAACTAAAGTTTCCTATATAAAACAAACATGTCTGCAGGAACTTTAATCACAACACTATTTCTATTCCCATTACCAGAAACAAGGACAGCCTGGGGTTGGTTTTCCTGTAGGAGTGTCTAGGCAGCCTAATGACCACTGCTTAACTAGCCTTCCTTGGTCATAGCAGAAGATGACATTTGGATAGCATGACCCTACTGGACTGTAGATGGGTCACTAAGCCCTTCCCAGAAAATGTGGAATCTGGAGCTACAGAGAGTGACAGTTCCCTCACCTGTGCTTTTTAGGGAAGTGCCAGTCTACAAAAATGTAAGCAAGTAAGTGGTACCCTCCCTTTTCCACCACCAATTTGAAAAGAAAACAGTCTCAAAGAGGAGAGGAAAACAGAAAGAAGACGAAGGTAAGAAAGAAAGTGTGAGGGGTTGTTCCACTCCTTGGTCCTAGCTCCATCCCGAAGCTCAAAAGCTTTCTTGCCTTTGGGCCCCACCTACCTATAATAATTTTTCCTCCTTTTTAATTTTCATCTTATTCTCAAATGTTTTCATAACTTACAACCGTAAGAGTCTTCCCTAACCTACTGGGGCCAAGGAGGCTATCAGCTGAGTCACCAGACATGGGATGATGACCAGAGAGCCATGAGGTGACTAAGCTTGGACACCTGGTCCTCTCTTGCCTTATCTCAGGTGGCTATCACCTGTCCCATATACAGCTCAGGACCCAACTCCATCACGCCTCAAACCACTGGAAGAAGAGTAATTTCAACAGCTGGGATTAGTGGAAAAAACTATTTGTGCTGGCCCTGCATCCTTCCTCCACTTTTCTGCTAATCCCATCTCTTTCTGGAGAAGGCCCAGCCTGAGTTATCTCCTTGGTATTCCTCCTAGGTGACAGCAAAGTCCGCTTGCTGCAAAATCAAAAGCTGTGATTTCCTTCCAAGCTGGGAGCAAACTGAGGTTTAAAGTACCATCGACCCACCGCATCACCTTTCCCATCAGATGCTTCCAGAGCCCTGGGGTTTCCTCTCCCCACTCTCCTTTCTTCAGAGTGGCTGGGAGTACTGCTGGCCCTGCTTCCTGAAGCCACCACCGCTACTTTCAAGACTTTCAGGAGAGCCGCAGAGGAAGCAAAAAGTCCCCGTGGTTATCTCCGTTCTTCCTGCCTGGGAACAGCACCCCCTCCACTCCCTACCATCCTTTGGAAGGGAGTTAACATTTTCCTTTATTCTTCCACTGAAGGGCTGTTTCTTTGGTGTTTGGAGCACTGAAGACAAACTGTGCCCGACCCCAGACACAGTATTTTCAGTCATTTTATATACAAGAGAAAGCTGGACAATGAACAAGGAAGACCGAAGAACTGATACCTTTGAATGACGGTGTTGGTGAAGAATATTTAATGTACCATGGACTGCCAGAGGAAGGAATAAGTCTGCCTTAGAAGAAGTATAGCCAGAATGCTCTCTATATGCAATGATGGCAACACTTTGTCTTCCATGCTTCCAATATGTTATCAGGAGGGCAGGGGGGAGGACATCATACTTGGGAAGACAGAAGATCAGCAGCAAAACAGAAAGACCCTCCATAAAATGGATTGACACAGTGGCTCCAACAATGGGCTCAAACATAGCAATGATTGTGAAGACGGCACAGGACCAGGCAGTGTTTCCTTCTGTTGTACATAGGGTCACTATGAGATGGATCTGACTTGATGTCACCTAACAACAAGATAAACTGCCTCTCTGACCTATCACTGCCTGGGAGCTTAAACCTACCATGTCTCTCAGTATAAATATATTTCTTCTCCCAACATTCCCTCTGTGAAAGTCGGCAGCACTTCTTTATGAGGACAGGAAAGACAATGGCCATGTAGATGTGCATTGTCCCATATGGTCAGTGGCAGCAGCAGTATGTAACAGCACCTGCATCTTAAAAAGCCATGTCTTAGGAGATTCTGCATGTCATCTGTGTACTTACTAAGTGCCAGACATTGAGTCGAGTGCTTGCAGACAAGATTTCATGAAAGCCGTCCCAACAACCCTATGAGGAAGATGCTAGTATATTTTCCATGCTACAGATGAGGAACCTGAGGCACAGACAGGTGACATAACACTCATCTCTCACGGCTGGTAACTGTCAGAACCTGGAATAGAGTCCTTATCTCTTCTGCTGAACTGTCCTCATAACTGTTAGCTCCTGGGAAGACAGATGGTACCTGACACTTCTCCTATCCTTCTAGATTGGGTGCAGCTCCAACTGACATGTCCTAAATAGCAAGCAGTGAGGTGTTTGCCAAGAGGCAACTTGGTTCTCCCTTAAGTCTCGGAATGAGATCCCAGATTACTGATTCTGTACACTTCGCAGGTCAGCACTAAACATCTCTTACAGGCAGATTCCCACTTTCTGAATCATCCGTGAAGCCAAGCAAGCTTCCATTACCACCTATTTGCTGACATTTCTACAGAATGGTGTTGTCCAATACGGCAGACATTAGCTTCATGCGGCCACTGTGTCCTTAACACAAGCTCAGTGAAGCTGAACAACTAAATTTTTACTTCTTTCTTTCCTTCTTTTTTTAAAAAAAAAAACCTTGTAATGGATTGAAATTAAATAGGCACACATGGCCAGTGGCTACCATATTGAACAGCACAGGTACAGGACAATAGTTTGTACAAAATATTGCCGTAACATTCAATTTTTACAACGGATGAATAAGGTAGGTAAAATTAGCTCCATTTGTAGATGGGGAAACTGAAGCTTAGGGATTTATTCAAACTGAGTTGGATTAAAGACTTCACTCTCTAAGCTCCAAAGCTACTTCCATTATACGACTTTTACCCAAACTTGACCTGTGACTTCAGTGCCAGGAGACACTGACAGAGGCCCATTCTGACTCTACCATGAACTTCACTTGTCAGTATCTCACTTTTACTCTCCTCTATTCTGGGAAGAAATGACAAGAAATGCACTCAGAAGGGCCATATGATCCACAGACTTCATCAGCATGAGACTGGAAGAACTAGATGGTGCCTGGCCATCACCAGTGACTGCCCTGACAGGGAACACAGTCTAGAGTCCCTGAAGCAGTGGGGAAAAAATGAGAGTGCAGAACTAGAACTCTATTAAAAGACCAGACTTGATGGGCTGAGACTGGAAAGTCCCCTGAGCACACGGCCCCTGAACTCTGTTAGTCCCGAGTTAAAACCGGTACTGAAGCCAACTCTTCAAAGACTGGGTTGGACTATAAGACACAGAAAGATATGGGTGAAGAGTGCTTCCTGATTTAAATAGATACATGAGGCTGTCTGAGCAGCTCTTGTCCAGAGGTGAGATGAGAGGGTGGAAGGACCAGGAGTCGGTTGAACGAATATGGGAAGGACAGGATGTGAATTAAGAGTGTGCTATCACAGGGTTGGGAGAGCAGCTAGAGTTGCATAGAGGTGGGGGTGCAGGTGTTTTATATGGCAAATTGACCTGGATTGTAAACATTCACTTAAAGCACAGTAAAATATTTTTTAAAAGGAAGAAGAAGAAATGCACCCAGCAGAAGGTCCCAGAGAATCCAGGGCATGGAACTTCTCAGACCACAGAGGGCAAGGTGCTCAGGATTCGAGATCTTTTAAACTGCTGTGTGGTTACAAGTTACTTTTTTAAAGAGAAGGGGAAAAAAACTCATTGCCATCAAGTCAGTTCTGACTATGGTGACCCTATACAACAGCGTAGAACTGCCCTATAGAGTTTCCAAGGAGTGGCTGGTGGATTCAAATTGCTGATCTTTCAGTTAGCAGCCATAGCTCTTAACCAGTGAGGCATGGAGACTCCAAAAAAATGAGGAAAGTGAAGCAGAAATTAGGTGGATGCTTTTCCTTCTACAGCAGTCTAGTTTCAGGGGCCACGATTGGAGGGGGGAAAAAGTGTGATCCCACAACGGCCTGGAGAACATTCCAACACCTTCTTAAATGGAACCCAACTCCTGATCATTTCCTTTGCAACGTCACTTAATCCAATTCTCAGGACGCCACTGTTCGGCAAAATAGAGTATAGAATCCATTATGTGGGTGTTAGGTCTTTGTAAAATACTCTGACACAATCCCAGCACCCATTCCCCCTCTTGTTCCTTTGTGAAGTTCAGCTGATGGGTCTCAGCTGAGTGTGACACCCATACTATCAGCAGTCTACAACCTAATGAGGGAGGGGTAGGGGTGGAAGGGAAGCAGGCCTACCTAGAGACAAATAAACCATGCAAGGAACAGTCAACTGAAAAAAGGTAAATTTAATAAAACACAGACAGAAAATAAACCACTATCCCAGCCACTAGTGACCAGTGCAATGTTAATTTTTTTCTCTCTAGTCTCTAGTGAATGCCCTCTAATTCTGGGAAAGGTTCCCCTTTCGTCTTCTGAGTCAGGCTTGAAGGAATACTGCAGTATTTCAACCTCATGTTTCTAGTTGAGAAACAAAACCGGTTTTGTCATATAATTTTCTGCACCTCCACTGCAATAACACATCATTTGTGGATCTATGCTAAAGCAAACACCATATGGTGGCTGTGTAAAAAGCTGTCCGGGGTTCTGACCTTTGAATTGTGGGGGTTTGTTTGGGAAAAGGAGGCAGAGTGGGGTGGGGTGTGGGGTGGAATCGAATTGGTAACGAGACATAGTGCCGGTACCTTGTCCAATGTGACGTCTGGGAATTCAATGGAGGAAAACCGGGCTGGTGTCATGTTCCAAGCACTCAAGGCAAAAGTACCAGGACTTTTCTTGTTATTCTCTCACAAGTGAAAATGTTTCACAGAAGCCTATTTTCCCAGTCTCTTGCCCCGTCCCCAACACACACATGCTCACACAAACACTCACTCATTCCAGAGGAGATGGTACCCGGAAAGCACAGCCTACCTCTAAGGAGAATAAGTTACATCCTGTACAATCTGGCTGGTGAGCGCTCCATTCCGTGGACCATCACAGCCATGCAGCTGTGAGAACAGCACAGAGTTTGCGCCCTGTCTCCTGCCCAAGATTTCTTTGGTTGTTCCGAATTGCTACCACCCCATGGCTCACCCAGATACAGAGCCACACATCATGGTCAAATCCCTTTTCAGTAGTTTAGCTGCTTAAACACACACTTACTTAAGACATCTTAATATACAGTAAAACGTCATAATTCCTTACAAACCGATAGCCAAGACTTAATACGAACAATACTAAGTCCTGGTCTCGTAAGTTGGCTGGTTATGAAGACAAGTCTTAAGATTGACCTCTGAATTCTGACCTCTCCATCCTGACTTCAGTAAGCTGAGATCCTCCCAAAGATATACGGAGGGCAACTACTTTAGAAGAATCTAAAACTCTAGTACTAGAAGGAAACAGGAAAAGAAAATGAATGTAAAGCATGTGTGGCTTAGGAAGACCTGGTTCTATTGCAATAGAGGTTTAGAGGATTAAGACACAGGACTAAAGCACCTAAGGCTGGTACTCATCAAAAGCAACTCAAGAGTAACCAAGACCCCAGGAGGCATCTGGGATTTCGGAGGGGGGTGGGGGATGCAAAGTTGAGCTTCTAGACCAGAAGCAGCCTTAGAACTTAGTCTAGCAAAGAACTGGCTTGCCATCATGTACCCAGAAGAATCAGGTTAACCTCCATAACTTTCTGCAATGATGAAAATATTCTGTAAATATTCTAAAATTATCATTTTAGCCTCTAAACATTAATTCACTCATCCCAACAATTATTGACCATTATTATGTAACCCTCACATGCTTTCCAATAGCTCATCTCAGTGAGAATTATAGCTATGACTTCCTGTCCCATTGTTTTTACTTAATACTCAGAACCATTTGGAGACGGAAGCATTATCACACCCCTAGTATAAATGAGAGGACACACTTGGCAGGGACTTTGAGATGGAATGCCTGGCCCAGCAGAAGACTAAGAGTAGTCTTGTACTGCTTTGGCCATGTTTCACTACTTCAGTCTCATCTGGAAAATGGAAATACCAACAGTACCTACCTCTTAGGACTGCTTTGAGTTACAATACGTATAGCACGCAGAACTGTGCCAGACACACAAAAAATTCCACAGAAGTGTTTGTTATTATTGGGGAGGCTATAGTCTATCCATAGAGAGCCCTAATGGCACAATGATTAAGTAATTGGCTGCCAGTGACAAGGTCTGAGATTCAAACTCACCAGTGTCTCTGAGGGAGAAAAGACTTAATGATCTGCTCCCATAAACATTATAGGAAATCCTATGAGGCAATTCTACTCTGTCCCCCAGGGTTGCTGTGACTCAGAAATGACTTGACAAGACAAAAACCAATAACAGTGTATATGTGTATGAGGGCATGGGGAGACGAAACCACTGTATGCTTTGTTGGTTTTTCCTAATGCTCCGCTGACACTATCCTATGTGTAAAGAGTTTAGCACATATTAGACAAAGTTCAAGTGTTCAGTACATGTTTGCTGTGATTATCAGTTACTGCTATTGTCACTGTCATTAGGGTAGTTGTTCCCACTGCCAGCATTTTGGTCTAATGGCCCAATGGTCTCTCCTTTGCTTGCCTGCCTGCTCCCCCAGAGGGAGGTCATATACCTGTGGTTCTGGCCCGGGCTCTTGTTGAGCCCGAATGAGGACAGGAGGGTCAGATTCTACAACTGTGGTTTGAGTTAGGTGTGGTGATGCCACAGTAGGAACCAAGTGGGGTAGGGCGAGATCAAGGATGAGAACTGTATCAGTGATCCCTTAGCTTTTAGACTAGTTTGGAGTTTGGGTTAAAACAATCATAGAAACCTCCAGGAGATGAGCAGATTTCTATTTGGGGAAGGAGTATAACCAGAAGAAACCCTCCCTTACTCAGTTCCCCTCCTTCCCAGAAATCAACCCATCTACTCAGTTGACTCCTCCGGGCAATGTACAAAGTTAGTCTTTTGCTTTGACAGATGAGAATCTGTGGGGTATTTGTCTGTCTCCCCCTTTTTTAGTAGAGAGGATCTGGCCAGAGCCTTACAAAATGGTGGTTACTGAGACTCAAATGCTCAGTGACAGACCCAACAATGGCTTTTGAGAGCCGGCTAGGTCATGTTTGCCGCTATACTCAAATGTTCAGCACCCTCTAGAGAACCCAGACAAATCTTTGACTCTCCAGAGATCTTGCCATCAATCAACTTAAAAAAAATTGTTAAATGAGGAGATTGCTTTCCTTGTGCCCCTGCCCAAGCACAGAAGGGACAGAAGAACTACACTGAATACCAGGAAATCCAGAGGCCTTGAAGGCCATGTAGGAAGTGGTGAAGTGGAGCAGGAACAAGAAAGCCAAATGCAAAATGACGATTTTCTGACTTCAATAACCCACCTGATCCTACCAATTAAGTACCTGGATTCTGTAGGGCTGTGTGCTGCTGCTTGAATAATAAATATGCAAGGTTCCAACTGCTGATCACCATGTAATTCAATGAGGGGGCTCTGAAGAGGGCACATCAGCTCTTTGAGGAGGTGAAAGAATTCCCAGTTGAGGTTATTCCTCAGAATTTTGTCTATAAATACACTCTTAGAGAGATGAATCTGTACTGATAACAAGGGATTAACAGTTTTTCTGAAACAGACTTTGGACCCCAAATTGTCTTCTCGGATGAATTCCATAACAATTACTTATTTTATGGATCTTTAAAAAAGTGTCTAATCTGTACTGCATTTTTTCTGTTTTTGCAAATATGCCCGCATAAATAATGATGTACCCTACACACAACATGCACAGTGTGTCTAAAAAATAAAGTGAGAGAGGGTTGCGCAGTTGGCTAAAAACATGTAAGGTGGCATTGTTTCCATTACAGATATAAAAGCTGCCGTCCATGGAGACACAGTATCTTGAACAAGGTTCTACAAAAGGTGACATGCAGAGCACAGGGAGATTAAGCCTCTCAACTTCTACTCTAGGCTTCTTTCCGTCCTATTCTACAGGCACATTTCTTCCAAATGCCTTTTCCTTTCCTGTTTGGGTTTATAACATGTTATCTTTCTGTGATATTTCACAAAGCACTTTCGCATCTCATGTCACCCTCACCTCACCTGGTTTTAATAACCTGGTAAACTTTAGGATTTTGACCTACAAGATGCAGAGAAAGGATATAAGTAAATATAAACACAGAAATACTGTCAGAATAGTATCAGCTTGCATAGACAGTGTAATAATTACAGTTGTGAAAAATAACCGATTTACCCAAAAGATAAGTAGGGAGAAAGATTTTTGCTTTACAAAACCATTCACCACAGGATTCCTGTTTTTCTCATGCAAGAGGACTGAACTTAAGAAAATTCACTCTCTACTAACATTTTTGGGTTTACACCAATTGCATTATGTGAATAATGTCCTCTTTTTATTTTATTTTAATTTTAGGGAATGAAGGTGGTGATAGTAAGGACCACAAAGAAGGATAAAGCTTGCTGACAGATAATGATTGGATTTCCATTCTACAGATCAATAGAGTGGTCATCACGGAATTCTAAACCCTGGAAGGGTGAAGACCTCAAGAAAATCCGACTCTTACTTAGCTGTAATCAGTTAATCCATTTAGGCTCCTGCGTAATGGACACTATAATCAAATGATCAGAATTTTCACTCTTTTAAAATGCTCTCACACATCCTCCTCTGGCTTTCCCTACCCAAGTCATAGCCATTTTCACAGTTTGGTGAATAAGCTGCATTCTTCTGGCTTTCAAAAAAACCACACAGTGCTGCCTGTACTACCCCCCAAATTAGATCCGACTTGTTGCAACACAGCTGTAGCTACTGGCTGCCAGCTTTTCAGAAAGACAGCACAGCTTCCGATGAGCAGGATGGGCTGAGGGTTTGTCTGATCGCTTCCAGCCCTGAAATGCCACCACATCCCTGGTACAATGAGAGTTGGGCACCATTTTTGGTTGAGAAGTAAATAATGTCTAGAAATGCAACAAGTCTGTGCTTGGTGCAGTTTTAAAAAGCAAAAAACCATACCTATTACTGAGTTAATTCTGACTCATGGCAGCCCCATGTGTGTAGAGTAAAACTGGAGTCCATAGGATTTTCAAGGCTGTGATCTTTCAGAAGCAGATCACCAAGCCTTTCTTCTGAGGCACTTCTGGATGGATTGGAACTGCCAACCTTTCAGTTAGTAGCCAAGTGCTTAACCTTTTATGCCCCCTGGGGACTGCTCTGGTGTACTGACAGATAATGATTGGATTTCCATTCTACAGATCAATAGAGTGGTCATCACGGAATTCTAAACCCTGGAAGGGTGGAGACCGCAAGAAAATCCGACTCTTACTTAGCTGTAATCAGTTAATCCATTTAGGCTCTCAGCAAATGGGGGCACTGGTTAGAACCAAGCATTGCATTTGGACCCTCTGTTGAAGGAGTACAAAGGCACTTCCAGCAAATCCTCTTTGTCAATGCTCTTGTCATCTGTCTTTCATAGTTATTATTCTTACAGCAATGCCATGTGGATATGTTCTCGCGATCCCCACTCTGGCCAGCTCCCCTGCCCAGGAGCAGCCCGAGGCTCAGAAATAAAGGAACCTGCCCAAGGTCATGCTGCCGTGTGGGATGCAAGATATAAACAGATGCAAAGTAAGGTCCATCTGACTTTATTCGTTCTTTGCAGAGCCTTTGAGGGGCTCAGATCCAGTGGGAGACAAGGCAAAGGAGGGACTGGGATCCAGTCACAAATCAGACTACACAGTAAGGCCATGAGTATCTTCCAAGCATAGCTCCAGTGACTGTAAAATCTATACCTGGCCCGCCCCCACAACCTTTCCCCAGTAGATTATTCTTCCTCCATTAGCCTTGATAAATTACACAGCCCCATGGCCAGGACTGTTCCTTCCTTTCAGCTTTGTTTGGAGCATTGTCCTAGCAAGGCTCATATAAAGGGCTATTATTAATGGTGACAATAATGTAATATTGTTTTGTCAAGGGCCTCCGCCAGGACCTGCCGAGTCAATGCCACGCACTTCCTGCCGCCTCTCACTGGCAGTTGTCACCTGTGAGCACCCAGCTGCCTGGGGGATGGTACCCAGCACCACCCTCTACATCCAGCTGCCTAAATTCCATCTCATTACATGATCGATACCCTGAAAATCAGTGCAGAGGAGAGGGACCCAGCATAGCATGTCAGAACGCCAGGAGAACCCTACTGAGGCAGTCATAGGAGACAAAACTAGCCCAAGGAGATAATGGAACCCAGGTTTGTTTTGAGCTGTGCTTAGCGCTAAGTGATTCTAGGGACTGGTTTTGCATCAGGAATATTTTGTTGGTAGTTCTGGTTTTCATTAAGCACTTGGGGCCTGTGGATGCTCTGACAGGTTGAGGGGTCATCACTTTTAGAAACTGCTTGTGGTAAGGGGGGGACATGGGGGAGCCATTGTGTGCAAAGACTTATGTGGGATCCCTGTGTGCAAGTATTTATTTGCATGGGGGCCATGTTCATCCCTCATATTCCTGAGCTTTGGAGTCTCGTTAGAAATTTGATAGGCACAATAAAAGAGGCTTTTGTTGCAAGAAAAGCCATCAGCAGAATGAGACAGAGTAGATGTGGAGAAGAGATGGGTTTGTTTGTTTGTTTTCTCCTTTGAGAAACAGGAAATTTCACTAAACCTATCCTACTCGACGGCACTTGGCTTGGCTGGATAACACTATAATCGTACAAAGTTTTAAAAGTAATTTCCATTGCACTCAACCTGAGGACACTTGTTGTCCAAAAATGAATGCATCCCATTTTTGCAGGTTTTAAGAAGCAGTAGTGAGTGAGGAAGAGAAAGTTTTTTTCTCAGCCAGGCAGTGGACAGGTCACCCCTGCCCAACAGCTGTGCTGGCGGTGCTCATTAAAGGGTGGGACAGCATTTGAAGAGGTGGGGTTTAAACATGAGTATTTTTTGCTGATTCTCAGCCTTTAATCAGCACACTTCTGAGGTCACAGTGCTTGCCTCTACTCCCATGCTTATCAACAGAGGTCTGCTCATGCTTGACTTTCCCTACCACCTGTGACAGGCCTGGGGAACCAAAGCTTATCTGGGTTGGAAGAGTGAGGTCTTTCCCTGAGGCTCTCATTCCTGGACGGACCCCTCCATCAGGAGGCTGGACAGCCTGGCCAGGGCAGGGTTAAAGGTTGCCAATACCTCTACAGGACTAACACGCCCCTTTACTCACTCGGGACTGAACTCAATGCCAGGCACAGTGGGAGATGCTAAGATGGAGACTCCGCTCTCAAGGGCCCTTCTCTCCTCCTCCTGCCCAAGGTGCTAGACCATGCTCAGAAATTAAGGACATGTCTGACATGCATAGCATTGTGATCATGCACCACCCTTGCCCACCTGCTGACATCTGCTGGGGAGCCAGGGATTTGGGGGTCTGGGAGACAGAACTTGAGTGGCCTGCCCAGCAAGGTGAGTGGATGGGGCATGAGCCCTGGTAGCTCTTCTTTCCACACTGACATCTTTATGAGATTGGCATTTGATTGGCTTTGCTAACACCAGCGGTCGGCCAAAGAAAATTTCCAGCATCTTCTCTGAGGTGAGGACAGAGACCTTACAAGGCTTCTTCAGCAGGTAAATGGGAGGGAGTCCCAGCTCTACCAGCAGGGTCCCCAAACCCACCTGATCTTTTGGAAACAGGCTGGGCAGGTAAGTACTGGACAAGCGGTCCTGTGGAAAAGGCTTGAGGACGAGAGCCAGAGTCTGGGATTCTAAGCTAAACCACAACCCCTGCCCCCACCCGGGACAATTCTCTTTGATATTCTTAGTCTCAGTTTCCTCCTCTGTGAAGTGACAGCTTCAATTTATGCCACCCTTACAATTAAGCAGAAGCACGCCATGGCAAAGTGTCTGTGGGTCTAAATTCTGTGACTAGGAGGCGGGATGATCAGAGGTCTGGATATAATCAGCATTTCTACAATAACACAGGGGAAGCAGGAGACTGCCATTGGACATTACATTTTGTGGCCCAGATCCATGGGAATTTGCCCAGCTTCTCCAGGGAGATCTTCAAAATTGCTCAGGAAATGTTTGCAACAATTAGTTAAGTTGCTTAATTACTTTTTCTACTTTTTTCTTTCAGAATGCCTCCACCCCAAGCTGATGAGAGAAAACCAAACACAGACTCAAAGCCAACAGAGCCGTACAGAGCTCTCCCTGACAGTGGAGATGGTGTCACACACTGCCTACTCCTTTGGCATACTGCATTGTCCCCAGGCTATCATCCTGGCTGGATGAGACACCCGTACTGGCCTAAGTCAAAGCCTTCCCCTTCCTGGCCCTCTTCCTCCTTCTGAGAACAAGGAGTTTGGATTTGTTCTTCTGTAACATCTCATCTAGTTTAAGGATTTTAAAATTGCTCTCCCATTTAATCCTTGATCTTCAAAAAGAGGGATTTTAATCTAGTCTGAAGGCCCTGGAACCAGGAGATGTGCTATAGAGTCAGTTCTTCCACCCATCAACTCAAGACCTCAAACAAGTCATCTCACTTCCTTATAACTCAACTGTTTTACCCCCAAACAAAGGAGCGGATAACCTTGCTTATTCTTCCAAAGGAAGACGTAGAGGTTAAGGAAGTCATAAAAACAGAAGCAGCAAGTTTCATAGGCAGCCCTTGCATGGTCCTTAGGACCTGAGAATATACAATGGCTCTAACACACTGGGATTCCATTCTCTACTCTTACAGGCAGGGATGGGTGGGGAAATGCCCAGCTGGCATTTCTACACCTTCACTGGATGGAAAGGAAGGCAGGGAGAAGGATGCTGAAGCAGGTACCCTCGGCAGCTGAGATCTGTGATATCTCAGGAATATCATAGCAGTTCGCAGCCCAAGAGATGATGCTCTTAAAACCCGGAGGCATTCCAAAAGAGCCCCTTCTACCTAGAACTCCAAGCAGATCTACTAGGAAAAGGAAATTTGTCTCTCTGAGCTAGGAGGAAATAACACTGTGAGGTGCTAAGGCCTGGGATCTGGTCCCACCTCTATCACTAATTCATTACACGACTCTGGATGAGTCATACCCTTGCATGGGCCTCAGTTTCCTCATTTGTGAGCTGAGCTAGCTGGGCAAACCAATTCCTCCTACCCGGACACTGAATTTCCCTAAGAGGCAGGAAAACAGTAGTGCATCTTGTTAATTCTGAGCAAAGGCCCTAATTGTTCTCCAGAGCATGAACTCTTCTATCTAAAACCCACAACCTCTCCCCTTTCTCCCTCCTTCTCCCTTTCTCTCCCTCCTCCTTCCTCTGAGACCCACAAGGCCGCTACAGAACATTCATTTATTTTTCCTCGGTGCTTGGGCTGAAAACTCTGATGACTAAGCCATTGAATTTTAATATGCTACTGTGCTCCTCGGAGTATTCCTTCACTTCCCAGCTCCCAGCTCCCCCCTCCCCTGTGCCCTCCAAAGACATGTGGTAGTCGTTAGGAACAGTTTGATGAAGTTTAGGTTTTCAGGGGAGAGGAGAGGTAGGGGGAGGGCTGGCAGAGAGGCATGATAAATGGACATAACCGTCCAGAGAGCCACTCAAAAATAAACATAAAGCTCCTTTTGAGTGCGCCCACTGAAAATAAATTCCAAAAGGCTTTTTCCTTTTTGGGGGTTGGTGGGGATATGTGGAGGGGTGGTGGAGGTAGCAGAGTGAAGTACCCTTGACTGCAATGAACACAGCTCAGAGAAAGAAACAAACCTCTTTATGGGCACCAACCAGCAATGCACACTGGGTGCTGCCAGCTATGCACCCTGAATGCTGAGTCCTCTATAGCCAGGGCTGGCCATCAATCTACAGTGCCTGGGAGGCAGCAGCCCTCAAAAGAGCCAGTCAGTGTTGGCAGAATTCCATGCAGGAACCTGGTGCCCCTGTAGGCAAGGGGGAAACATCAAACTGGCCAGGAACCCCATTGAGGCTCAGCTTCACTGACTTTCTGAAAGCCACCTCACATCTGGCTTCAAATTCTCTTTCCTGGACCCCAGCTCAGCTCCTCCCCATTTCATTGGTATTATTCTCTGCTCACACCTCACAATTCTACCCATGGAGTTTCAAACCCTAGATTGTAGATCTGAATATGACCCCAAAGACTCACTCTTAATGTTTTTAGGCATCTTAATGACACTGTGATTCTTTTTTTAAAAAAAGAAGTTGTTTTAAAGAGATATATACTGTTTTATGAAGAGGTGACATGACATGAACTACGGATATAGTCTCAAATATTTCAGCAATAACAACCAAACATGATAGGTGAAGTGTGGCGAGCGGTGATAACAGTCAAATCTAGGTGATGGATATGCTGGATTCCTTCATACAACTCTTTATTTTCTTCAGGATGTCTGAAAATATTAACAGTAAAGAAAAAGACAATCTTCAAAACAGAAACAAAAACAGAAACCTAGGCTTTCAACAGTAATATTTCACTGGCGAGCTGAGGTTCTCCCTAGTTGGTGAGGTGAAGTTTTAAGAAATCACCCTATTAGGGAGAAGTCCAGCATCTTTGTGGTTTTCAGTGCTGACTGCATTTGTAGCTCTTGCTACACAAAAGCTTGGCAAACCAGGTGCTGTCTAAGAAAGAAGTATCAGTGTCCTTAGGCTTGCTTTCCAGGAGGTCACTAGAGACTTCCTTTACTAAATTCATTTGCTACTTTGGTGGTTTATTTGGGCTATCTCCCCAGGGATATCTTAGGCCCATCCTTCAGACACACTGCCAGTAACAAAGATGAGAGCTCACTGCTCTCCAAAATTCTACTTTAAGTAACATAGAGACATATGCAAGACATATTCCCGTCCCCTTCATTTTTGTTATTGTTAGCAAGTGATTTTTCCTCAGAACTCAAAGAAGCAATTTCAGTAAAGAAATATTCTCTGTGAACTCTTGGAATGAGAAGCACGAAGTAGACGCCTTAATCACTCTGAGAACCCACCCTTCTTCCTGTGAGGATGCTATGGACTAGCCCAGATGCAGCCAGAGGGGAAAAACCATTCACTGGACAACCTACTGTGGAAACAGAAGGCCTGGTTTGATTCCTGCTAATCTTGTTTTACAGATGAGGAAACTGAGGCTCCAAGAAGTCAAATGCTTAGTGAGCAAGTGGTAGAACCAGACTGAACTTATTCTGTCTTCTGGCTTGTTAACCAAGATCTCACTGAAACTTGCTGTACCTCGACTATCTTGTTTGTGAAACAGGATAATACCAAGTACTTGGAAAGGCACTACAACACCACACCACCAGGGTGGGCAAGCTGCCCTAAACGCCTTATCGGAGCAATAGCTGCACTTGGAGTTTCCTGCCAGACTGCAGAAGAAGGGGGGAAGTTCTGCTGCCCAGCCCGTTCCGCGGTTAATACACTGGACAAATGCCCACTGTGACAGAAACAGCCTCTTCTCTTTTTGTGGTTGTTGCTGAAAGGCGGACTAATTTTACAAAAACGCTGTGGTTTTTGTCGGAAGTGCCCCTCGCTGGAGCCCAGAGGATGAGAGAATTTCTTAATCAGAATTAAATGGAAAGAAATTCCTGGCTTTGTTGTGAAGTGCAAACTCAGTGCTGGCAGTATGGGATTTGCCCACACAGTTTTCTACCTGAAAATCTCCTTTGTGCCACGTATCTGCAGCAGCACCTGAGTGAGGGTGGTGAAAGAGGAAAACGAGTGAAGAGACTGATTGACTGTCCCTTTGTCTGCACCAGACGTTGGTGAATGTTTCGTGTCAAAGGTCTGACAGTAAATATTTTATGCTTTGTGGGCCAGGCTGTACAGTCTCTGTTACAAGCCCCCAACTCTGCCACCATAGCATGAAAGCAGCCACAGTGAACAGGTGGAAAAAAACAAGAGTGGCTGGGTCCCACTGACAATTTATGCATGGACACTGAAATCTGGACTTCATATAAATTTCATGTACCAAGAAACATTCTTCATCTTTATTTATTTTTCAAGCTTTAAAAGACAACAGCAACAAAAGTGCAAACTATTCTTTTGCACAGATTGGGCCTGTGGGCCCTAGTATATAGTATGTATACTATAGAGAACAATAGGTGATGTACGCTCTTCCATAGTGTGCCTTGCTGGCATACCACTTAGTTTTTCCATAAAGCTTTGTAGTTCACAACATATTTTCATATAACTACAAGGTCTGACAATTAAGTCCAGGAACTTAATTGTTCTAAGTGCTACATGCCTCACCGCTGAATATCATTATGGTCACCTTTGAAGTATTCCCCTTGGGAAGCTATGGACCAGCACCTAGTCCACCTTTCAGAGCAATTTTGGAACTCTTCCTGGAATGGTCACTGCACACAGTGGTATTGTGGCAAGCTTGCAAACTTAATTGTATAGTCACCTGTGAGGGAGTTTTTAGCTAATAAACAAATAACTGTATTGGAACTCCCTGCCTATTCACCTTATTTAGCCCCCAGTGACTTTTTCTTTACTCAAAGATAAAGGGAACATTAAAAGCAAGACATTTGGATGATATTCAGGACATTAAGGGCAATTTGACAACAGCTCTCACGGCCATTCCAGAAAAAGTTCCATAATTGCTTTAAAGAGTGGAGTAGGTGCTGGTGTTGGTGCATAGCTTCCCCAGGGTAGTACTTCGAAGGTGACTGCAGTGATATTCAGCAATGAGGTATGTGGCACTTTTTCGAGGATGGGTTCACGAACTTAATTGTCAGTCCTCGTATGCAATCTGATCCTCTCATCTCCCCTGCATGGTAAGTATGGTGCAGATATGAACTCCATTTTACAGATAAGAAAACTAACAGCGGCTCCAAGAAGGCAAATATCCCATTAGCAAGTCGTAGAAACAGACTGAAGCGTACGTCCTCTGACTTCTTCTCCAGAGCCCTACTGTGTCACCCAAACATACCCCAAACCAGTTCTCTTGCCCACAGCTGTATGTACACACCAGTGATGCCCTGTGTCAACATCTGTTATCCTTGGATCACTTTTCTAGGAATTCTGCTGTCAATGGGACATTGCCACAAAGCTGAGAATTCTCTAGAAGTCCAGCTTCTGGACCAAAAGGAATAGACGTAACGCTGGCCTAAGAGAAGAATGGGTGGTGAGCAGCTTCTCAACCTAGCCTAAGGAGCTAGGTTTCAGGATCACCTCTAACCCAAAATAGTTCCTGGAACATTCAATACTGTTGCACCTGAGAGACAGCTTTTCTCCCTCATCTGGACCAAGGGTTCACAACCAAATGCCTGTAGTGGCCAGTCATGTAGGTCAAACAAAAGAAGTCTGGGGCTTGGAGAGACCTACAGACTGGGGAGAATTTATCCTGCCTAAAAGAGGTAATTCTTTTTGCTTTATCATTTCTTCCTTTAGTTTTAGCTGCTTGACAACTGAGAGCAATTTTCAACGTCTCTTCTTACATCTGGATTGGTCTTTCTTCTTGACTTTTTAACAACCTCTTTTGAAGTAAAAGAAATGAACAGAAGATTTCAAAGAGCAGCTCAAGAAGACAAAGTATAATGACATGTGCAAAGACCGGGAGAAAGAAAACCAAAAGAAAAGAACACACTTGCATTTCTCAAGCTGAAAGAATGGAAGAAAAAATTTTAAGCCTTGAGTTGCAACAGTGAATGATTCTAAGGGGAAGATACTGAATGATAAAGCCAAGGGAAGCATCAAAAGAAGATGGAAGGACTACAGAGTGTTATTTTACCGAAAAGAACTGGTCAACATTAAATCATTTCAAGAGGTAGCATATGATCAGGAACCAATGGTACTGAAGGAAGAAGTTGAAGTTTCACTGAAGGCACTGGCAAGAAGCAAGCCTCCAGGAATTGATTAGAATAGCAGTTGAGATGTTTCAACAAATGGATCCAGCCTTGGAAGTGCTCACTCATCTATGCAGAAAAAATTGGAAGACAGTTACCTGGGCATCTGAGTTGAAGAGATACGTATTTATGCCTATTCCCAAGACAGGTGATCCAACTGAATGCAGAAACTATCGAACAATATTATTAATATCACATGCAAGTAAAATTTTGCTAAAGATTATTCACAAGTGGCTGCAGCAGTATATTGACAGAAAACTACCAGAAATTCAGGCTGGTTTCAGAAGACATGGAATGAGGGATATCATTTCTGGTATCATACGGATCTTAGCTGAAAGCAGAAAATACCATAAAGATGTTTATTTGTGCTTTATTGACTATGCAAAGGCATCTGACTGTGTGGATCACAACAAATTACAGATAACATTACAAAGTAGGGAAACTCCAGAACACTTATTTGAGCTCATGAGGAATCTGTACATGGATCAACAGGCAGTCATTTGAACAGAACAAGAGAATACTGCATGCTTTAAAGCCAGGAAAGGTGTGTGTCAGGGTTGTATCCTTTCACTGTACCTATTCAACTGGTATGTTGAGCAAATAATCCAAGAAGTTGGACTACATGAAGAAGCACATGGTATCAAGATTGGTGGATGACTAACAATCTGCATTAGGGAGATGACACAACCTTGTTTGCTGAAAGTGAAGAGGACTTGGAGCACTTACTGATGGAAGATCAAAGATCAGTCTCTGGTATGGATTACACTTCAACATCAAGAAGACAGAAATCCTCACAACTGGACCGGTAAGCAACATCATGATATGTGGAGAAAAGACTGTCAAAGGATGTCAAAGATTTTTTAGTTGGATCCACAATCAACAATCATGGAATCATCAGTCAATAAACCAAAAGACACATTGCATTGGGAAAATCTGATGCAAAAGACCTCTTTAAGGTGTTGAAAAGCAAAGATGTCACCTAAGAGACTAAAATGTACCTGACCTAAGCCATGGTATTTTCAATTGCATCACATGCATGTGTAAGTTGGAGAATGAGTAACAAAGACAGAAGAAGAAATGATGTCTTTGTATTGTGGTATTGAAGAAGAATACTGAACACCACCAAAAGAACAAACATACCTGTCCTGAAAGAAGTGCGACCAGAGTGCTCCTTGGAAGATGATGAGATTTACCTTACACACTTTGGACATGTTGTCAAGAGGGATCCATCCCTGGACAAGGACAGAATGCTTGGTAGAGGGTCAGTGAAAAAGAGGAAGACCCTCAACAGGATGGATTGTCACAGTGGGTGAAACAATGGACTCAAGCATAGCAATGATTGTGGGCACCACACAGGACTAGGCAATGTTTCATTCTGGTGTATACAGGGTCAGTATGAGTCAGAACTGACTTGATGGCACCTAACAACAACAACAATCTTTATGGAAGCAGATGGCTAGGTTTTTGCCCATGATGCTGCTTGGTGGGTTAGCAGCCAAGAGCCTGACTGTTGCACCACCAGAGCTCTTTGGGGTGACAGCACCATGTCATAAATCAGTGTAACAATTGAGTATGTGTAGCACATAGTAAATGCTCAGTAAACAGTAGCTGTCAGCATAATTATTGTTATCCCTTCTCCCATAGCAACAGTCTGTTTTGGAGTGATGCTCTCAGGGAAGCTGAAGGCGTCTGATCTCCTTCCTCTTTTCTAAATCACTGCAGAAATACTAGTGCATAAGGAGATGCACTTTGAACTTGAAGCCACACTATGTAGCCACTGTCAGTTCTGCACTAGTGGGCCCATTCAGCATCTGGTCCTGTTTCATCCTCTCTTCTGAGGCTGACCAGCATTATTCAGCCGTGAAGCCCATTAAAGGGGCCACAGTTCACAGGGATAGCGAGTCTTTAAGATGAAGCAGGAGCATTCCTGGATGCTATTATCTCTGTGGTTGGGGCCAAACTTGGGGGTGGGGGGGACAAGCAGAGGCTAGCAGGAGCCCTGGTAGCATACTGGTTAAGAGCTCAGCTGCTAACCAAAAAGTTGGTAGTTCAAATCCACCAGCCACTCCTTGGAAGCCTTATGAGTTCTACTCTGTCCTGTGGGGTCGCCATGAATCAGAATCGACTTGCGAGCAATGGGTTTGGCTTTTTGATTAGAAGAGGCTGGCAGAGCCAACCACTGTAGCCTTCCTACATCCTTTGACCTCATTCTCTCCAAAGCCATGAACTTGGAGCCTGTTGAGCTTCCCAACAGAGACTCCAGACCTTTTCAGAGCAGACTCATCCCTATACAGCTTGATTTTTCTAATTTGCAACATGGGTTTATTCCAAAAACAAACAAAAAATATCAGATCTCTGGCATTTCCTTGGCTCGCACCCATGAAGCACCATGTCCATAAGCTGAGGAAAAGAAGGGCCTGAGTCCTGTTACAAAAACATGGCTGAAATTATTCTCTTCTCACTTCCCTTAGGTTCCAGAAATAGTGAAAAGAGTAAGCATAATAATAGCTAAAACTTACAGAGTTGCCAACTAAATGCCCAACACTGTTTAAACACTTTAAGTGGATGAACTCATTTAATTCTCACAACAATCCTGTGATAAAAGTGTTATTGTTATTGTTCTCCCTTTAAAATTAATGGGACTAGGGCACAGAGCAGTTAAGTAACTTACTGAAAGTCACAGAGCTAGAAAATGTCCAAGACAAGCTTAGGGCCCAGATAGCCTAGGCTTAGTGGCTACACACTTAACCACAACTCTGTACTGCCTCTGATGATATGTAAGCACTTTAATTATAAAACTAAATGCGATAAAATGGCATATAGCTAAACACACACATACACACTGTACCAATGTCAGTTTCCTCATTTTGATGTTTTCCTCTAGCTAGGTAAGAACCACTGGGGCAGATAGGGTGAAGGGGTCCATGAGACTTCTCTAAACTATTTTTGCAAGTTCCTGTGAATCTGTGAATAATTACTGTGAATAATCCTGTGAATCCTGTGAATAATTACTTCAAGATAAATTTTTTTTAATTTATTGTGATTGAGTCAAAGTGCATAATCTGCTTTAAATTTACATGCCCACCTATGTGCAGCTCCTTCTGCTCTCCTTGCCCAGTGACAGCACACTCCTCCTTTCTGTTCTATACAAGTCATATCTTCTTAACAATCTCCTGTCCCCTTTTCTCCACCCTCTCTATGCCCCTCTAGTAAGAGGACAGTAGGATGACATCCTATAGATGCAGAGAACCATAAAGTGCACACACGATATGGTCACTCTGTGTTGACAAGTCCAAACCATTTCTATTCAAGGAGTTGGCCTCAGTAATGATTTATGATCAGGGGCAGCATCAGGTCTAGGCACTATGCTCCTGGGGGATCCCCCAGGCCTTTGGACCGTCAGTTGTGGTCTTTTAGTGGAGTTTTCAGACTGCACCCCTTCTTGTTCTTGTGTAGCCAGTGGGACTCAACTTTGTGAGTCCCGTCACGGCTGTCACTGGAGGTGGCCGGGCACCATCTGGTTCTTCTGGTCACATGTTGATGAAGCCACCCATTCACGTGGGTCTTTCTATCTTCTGGGTTCTCTTTCCCCTGTTTCTTTTTTGTCCTTGGTGATCATCTGTTCCTGCTGAGCTAGGACCATTTGGTGTACCTCAGATGGCAGCTTGCTAGCTTTTAAGATCCCAGATGCCACTCACCAATATGAAGGGGGGTGGAGAAGGCTCTCTTAGCAATAGGCTGGTTATGCCAATTGGCCTTGATGTTCCCTGACAGCTGGTCCCTGGACCCCCGCCCCTGCTACTCTGTCTTTGCCATATTGGGTTAAGATTGGAAGAGTTTTCAGGTTATACTGAAGTCCAGTTAAACTGATCTTCTTTCTAATGTGTGCTGTCACTGATTTCACCCAATCAAATTTCTATCAACTATCTAATCTATAACCAGCCCTCTCCCTTCCTCCTTCCCTCCCTTTTTCCCTCCCTCCTTCCTCTCCCATGCAGCTGTCAAAGAGTCTTTTCTTCTGTACATGAGTCTGTTTTCACATCGTTATCATAGGGGTCTCATACAATATCTGTCCTTGTAAGATAAAAATTTCTTTATAAACAACAATCAAATAAGCCACAGCCAACACTGTATTGAGTTCTTGTTGTGTGCCAAGCACTCTATGAAGTACTTCTCTATTTAATCCTCCCAGTAAAACCAGCAAGGTATGGATAGTAGTATCTTCAGTTACAGAAGAGGGAACTGAGACTTGGCAAGATTAAATAAATTGCATAATGTCACACAGGAAGTGGTGAGGACAAAATTTGAACTTAGATCTTTCTGACTCCAGAGCAAGAACTTATAATGCCTCTTGGTAAGTAAAGATATCTAGACAGTCCATGAAATGGGGGCGCTTAACTCTGCATCAGACTTAGCTAGGGAGTAGATCAAGCTTCCAGGTGACAAGATGCTTCTCAAGGTGGCCCTGGGACCTTGTGCAGTCTGTGAGATCTGCTAAGGAGATTACTCAGAGCTGATTGCTGCCATCGTTTCTTTTTGCCTCTCTTCCTCCTGGAAGTCTCCTTCTCCATCAAGTATCTGCTTGCCAGGACAGCTCAGCTACCTTCGTAGGTATTTCTTTGAGGCTGAAACCCAGATGGCTAAGCTTTACAGCTCTCTCACCCCAATCATACTCCAATGAAAAAGCAGAAACTTCAAAGCCAGATCTGAGTTTGAATCCTAGCTTGACTTTTCATTAGCTTTTTCTTTTCTTTCATTTCTTTAGCTTTGGGCATGTTTCTTAAAATTCTTGAGCTGTTTTTTTCATCTACACAAGAGGAATAATAGTAGTACCTACCTTCTTGCTTTATTGCAAACATCAGAAGAGATAAAACACATGAATGCTATATAAACATTCTTTGTTCATTCAGCAAACTTTGAGCTCCTACTAGGTGCTACACATAGTGCATTAGCTAATGAAAACCTCTGCTGAGGTACGGCTCACAGGATTCCAGGGATACAAGGATGAGCAGAAAATGGTCCCAGCATCAGGAAGCACGTAATGCAGTGGCATATGACTTATGGAGTGGAAAAGGTACACCAGGTCTTTTGGCAGAGCAGTGTGTCAAGCCACAAGGAGCCCTGGTGGTATTGTGTTTAAGTGCTTGGCTGCTAACCAAAAGGCTGGCGGTGCCAACTCTCCAGCCGCTCTCCAGGAGAAAGATGCTGCAGTATGCTTCCTAAAGATCATACCCTTGGAAACACCATGGGGCGGTTCCCTTCTGTCCTGTAGGGTCACTGTGAGCCAGAACTGATTGGATAGTCCTAGAGGAGAGAAGCCATCTAGCCTGGAGTTACTTCCCCTGGATCCAGAGTCTGGATGGTTGAACTCAAGCCAGGCACTTTCCTGGGATTCAAGGACACGGAAGACAGAGCATTATCAATCACCATGTTGGATGGTATCCATGACTATCACCTTCATTTCCATCAAAGGTGTCTCATGACAGAGCACTGTTAAGTTCAATTTAGTCTGAATCAGGTCATGACAAGAACTTATTTCTATTTCAGCCCTGGGCTGAACCTATCTTGAATAATTCATTATTTCTCTACTTCTAAATATTGAGTTTTATCTTTTTCTGAACTGCTTTTTTCAGGGTCACGTGGGTAAGCTGTTTCTGCTTATCTCCTCTCCATCAAAAGCCCACCATCCACACTCTGGTTCCAAGGAAGGGGCGTTTTTAAAAGAACTATAGGGTGGGCTCAGCTGCCTAAAGCTTAGAGACAGGCCTGAAGGCAAACCCTCCATATGGTGGCAGCCTTTGACCTCTGTTTAAAAAACTAGCTTTTTGGTTTTTTTTCCACTGTCACTTAAAAATGGGGAGATTTCCAGATGTGGCAAAAATGAGCTGAAGCTGAGTGGCAGCTATCTCCTTTGTTGTTGTTGTTGTTAGGTGCTGTCGAGTCTGGTAGCTGTCCTCCAAATTTCTTGGCATAGATGTGTGAGCACCTCCAGCACCGCATTCATTTTTTGAAACATCTCACTTGATATTCCATCAATTCCTGGAGGCTTGTTTTATTGCGGCCTTCAGTGCAGCCTGAAGTTCCTCCTCCAGTACCATGGACTCCTGGTTATACACTACCTCTTAAAATGGCTGAATGCAACCAGTTCTTTCTGGAATAATGACTGTATTCCTTGCATCTTCTTTTGGTGATTTCTGAGTCATTTAATATTTTCCCTGTAGAATCCTTCAGTATTGCAACTTGAGCCTTTAATTTTTTATTCACTTCTTTCAGCTTGAGAAATGCCGAACGTGTTCTTCCTTTTTGGTTTTCTATCTCCAGGTCTTTGCACATGTCATCACAATACTTTGCGCCTTGTCTTCTTGAGCTAGCTACCCTTTGAAGTCTTCAGTTCTTTTGCTTCACCTTTCTTTCTCTTGCTTCAGGTACTCGTCCTTCAAGAGTAAGTTTCAGAGTCTCTTCTGACATCCAATTTGGTCTTGTTTTTCTGTCCTGTCTTTTTAATAATCTTTTGCTTTCTTCATGTATGATGTCTTTGATGTCATTCCACAACTTGTTTGGTCTTTGATCACTAGTGTTCAGCATGTTAAATCTATTCTTGTGATTACATCTTAAGAAAACCAATGGGGAAGTTCTGCTCTGTCACATGGGGTTCCTGTAAGTTGAAATCAACTGCAGGACACACAGCAACGACTATTGCCCTGCTTTACAATAAGGGAGCAGAAGGTCAGAGAAGGCAGGGTCATAGATAGTAGGCCCAGAGCCAGAATTCAAACCCAGGTTGACCAACTTCCATCACAGAGCTCTTAACTACCATGCCATGCTCTCGCTATTCCATGTGTGCAGGTCCCCTTAGCTACACTTTCTGTTGTAATGCTGTGACCTATCTGTTTTGTTTTCATTCTGGTTACAGCCCATAACATCATTAAGTAGAAGACTGGAATGAATTACCTAAGAAAACTGTGCACCTCAGCTGGATCAGATTAAAAAAAAGAAAAGAAAAAGGCAGGTCATTTTTCTTGGCCAAGCAGGTCTCAGTGGTTCTCACTGCGGGGCAGAGATTCTGGATGAGCAGAATCCAATTTCCATCCTGGGATCTGAGCAGATATGCAGGTTAGTCCACAGTGGCTTGGCCTGGTACAAGACTGGACAAACCTGCCTTGAAAATCCACTGCTGGTTCCCAATCTGGAAGCACTTCCTGTTTCCCCACTTCCAGCCTCGTTTTCATCTTCAGGCAGAGGCCATGGGGGTGATGACATCAGCAGAGAGAACTGGAGCAGCAGCCTCACTGACTCCCGTCTGGGGCTCCAGTTCCAGCACAGAGTCTCACAGAGCAGATAGCCCTTCCTGGGGTGGCCCTGGCCTACCTGGGCTTCATGCTAGCAAAGCCCTTTCGAGAACCCTCCTTCACTGCCCTACATGGGAATATCCACAAAACAAACAACTGGGGCCTGATCGCACCACACACTGACTCCCTTAACTCACAACCTAACAGGAAAAATCAGATTCCATCACTTGGAATCTATTCGGCTTGGATCCGTGACAGCATTCCTTGCTCAAGACCTGACTGGGAACAGGACTATAACCCCCAGGCTGAGGCTCTCCTAAGAGCCTGAATTATAGACAACCTCCTCCTCACCCTCTTGGAATTAGGGCTATAAATTATGACAAACGGAAAGCTGGCAGTGTCTCTCATACCCCATGAAAAAGTACCATCCCTGCTCCAGCTGACTTTCTCCAGACTCGTTTGTTATTGCTGGTAGATTCCGTTGAGACAGTTCTGACTCACAGTGATCCCATTTGACAGAGAAGAACTGATCCATGGGGCTTTCTAGGCTATACTCCTTACAGGAGCTGATCACCAGCTCTCTTTCCTGCAGAGCCCCCAATCTTTTCTTTAGCAGCTGAGTGCTTAAGCATTGTGCTACCAGGGTTCATTCCACAGCTGTTTAATTATGTGTAAATTGTGGGAGCCATCCCACAAGCTTCCCCTGAACACTGGGCATTATTTTCCTTCTGTTCTGCCCTAACAAAGGGGTAAAAGACCAACTGACCCTTGATTTCTTGCCTAGAAACATCCTCAGATATCACTGACACCGACCACAGCCAGGCTTTAATGGACATCTCAGTTATAAGGCACTCTCACTCATTTGGATCCTGACGCCATGCTTTCTGGATAATTCTGCATGTGCTTTTACTAGCTTGGAGACTTCGTAGTGCAGTGGTTAAAAGCTCAATAGCTAACCAAAAGGCTGGCAGTTCAAATCCACCAGCGACTCCTTGGGAAGCCTATAGGGCAGTTCTACTCTGCCCTATGAGTTGTTATGAGTCATAATCAGTTCAACAGCAATGAGTTTGACTTTTTGATTAGAAGCTGGCAGAATCAGCAGCCGTGCCCCTCTCTCTTAGTTTCCCAAGTAATAAGCCTCTAGAATCAGCTGACATTGCCCAGCAGAGAACCCCAGACCTTTCCAGAGAAGACTCAGCCCGAGACAGCCTGATTTTTCTAATTTGCATCATGAGCTTTGTTTTTTTTTTTTAAAGCGGACTCTGGGGGACTGTTCTCCTCTGTCCTATAGGGTTGCTATGAGACGGAATGGACTCAACATCAATGAGGTCTTACTAGCTGGCCTGACCAGTTTCCCTGTGCCACTGAACCTAGTTAAGGGTAGCTGCTAATTACACACAGCACGGTAAGGAATAATAATACATTCTACCGTTCTTTCCTGTCAACAACACAGAAGCTTTTGCCCAAGAACTCCTGGTTAGATAGGCTACACACAGTGTTCCCACAAAGGTAAGCTGGACGTAGTACTATGGTGGTCTTCATCGGTGGGAAGGGCCATGATCAGAGAAGGTGAATGCATTGCCCGAGGTAACACAGTACGGCCACCACTACAGCACGGTAAGAGTTGTAGTCCCTCATCCCCCAAATAAGGCCACTCAAATACTGAATAGAGATATTTTAATGTTTAATTCACCTACCTACTGAGCTTCCAAAAAAGAAAAACAGCCTGTGGGCACTACCAACTTGGGAAAACTCTCAACTGACAACTCAAGAGTTCAAAGCCACAACTCAAGAGTTCAAAGCCTTCGTTTCATTTATTCTCTCTCTTTCAACTGTGCTTTAAGTGAAAGGAAATGCTGGTAGTGCAGTGGTTAAGTGCAACAGCTACTAACCAAAAGATCAACAGTTCAAGGCCACAAGGCACTCCTTGGAAACTCTATGGAGCAGTTCTATTTTGTCGTATAGAGTCACTATGAGTTGGAATCGATTCGGTGGCAATGAACTGGTAATGGGTTTAGTGAAAGTTTGCAATCCATGTCAATTTTTCATACAAAAATTTGCATACATATTGCTATGTAACTCCATCTGCTCTCCCCACTCTGTGACAGCACACTCCTCCTTTCCATCCTGTATTTCCCATGTCCATTCAACCAGCTCCTGTCCCCCTCTGCACTCTTGTCTCACTTCTGGACAGGAGCTACCCAGTTAGCCTCATGCATCTACTTAAGCCAAGAAGCATGTCATTGCCAGTATCATTTTATGTGTTACAGTGTAGTCCAATTGTCATAGCCTTCATTTCTTAGGAGGCTTCTGGATGATACCATGAACCCTCAAGCTAGAAAAATAAAATGTTCAAATAAAAAAGCACTTTGACATTAAAGTCATAAAACAAATCCTGACTCTACGTGACTAACAGTTCCCAAGAACACACTATTAAAAGGGTCGTGAGCAATTTAAAAGTTTTAAAGAGCATTTAAAATAGATGGCCCTCCCCTTCCTCAAAACCTAACCAGTTATTCTTGGCTGTGAATAAAACTGATGCAGGTACTTACTTGAACCTATACTTCATAATCCAGTTACTTTTCTTAAGGGAAAATATTAATACATAAAATCCTACTCGGCTATATAGCCATGTGGAAAAAAACATAGGGCAATAGGATTTCTTCCCCTACCCCGCCCCAAGCCTGCCATTTCATCTCTCTGCTTTATTGGCAAACACATCTGGATTACATAAATTTCAAGTACGGTTTTCAATATTAGTACTGCTTAGGGTTACAATGCTTGACAAATCTCGAATGCCAGGATGTCAAATCAAATTAGCTTGACCAGCCACAGGAGAGAAGGAATGAGAGGGATGTATGACGGAGGGACACAACAATAAACAAGGACTAGCAGGGGCTCCATTGTCTCTTGCACAGAGGTCTCAGCAGTGACCTAATGAACTTCTGGATCCAGGGTAATGGTGGCCCGCAGATTCAGCTTTCCACCCACCACCAGGGCAGTCTGGGGGACTGTGCAGTGAGGCTGTGGGGGTCTGCATATTCACAGTATGGCATGAAGAGGCTGTTCACATTCTCAAGTGATTCTCATCAAAGCTATTCCACTTGCAAGGCTGTTTTGTAGATGAGTGCTATTCCCAAGACACAAAACACATGAGAAGTAAATTTCAGGATAAATCTATCACCCTGGGTCTTTCTTACTATACAACTGGGTCAGGGCTGGCTCAGGAGATACGCTCTTGCCTAAAATATGTATGTTTAAAGACTCAAATGCAATGACTGGGATGCAGCCCCAGTTAATTCACGGTACTCACACGTACTGCCTTTAAAATTGCATATTTCACTTTCATTGCTCAAGTTCAGGTCTTTCCCCTAGGAAGTCACCTTTTCAATGTCATGACAGTGGTATTTCAAGAGAATAGCGAGTTGCTGAGACAATGAGTATTTCATTATCAAATCTAAAAGAAACTACAAAAGAAATACTGAATATTTTTGATTCCACCATTCTGTAAAGGTATTACTAAAAATAACAGGTTCATCATTCTTAATAGTCACATATCATTTGTTATAAATTCTTGTAGAATAATTAGATAGCCCAGAATTTCTTTGGTGTTTTCCCTAGCTCCTAAAGATGCTACCAGATGTTAGGTTTAAACAAAAAGGGAAGGGGAGTTACAGTGAGTTTCATTTTGGCATTACCCAGTTAACTTTTTTTTTTTTTAACCAATAGGACTTCTTAGAGCCTTGAATATGTAAATATGTAGCATAAAATGTCCAGGGGAAAGACAGCATAATGCATTTTCCAAACATATTTGATCATGGAGAACCTTTTCTGTTGGTGCATTTTTATACGACCAGTACCCTGAGAATCACTCTGAGGAAAGACTTATTAGTTAATTAGTTGATATTTAAGTTCTTTTTTAATAATCACTGTCTGTAACCCACAGGTAAGAAAACTAAGGCTAAGCAACTTTCCAGCTTCTGTCTGGGTGCAATGAGGAAATGGCTGAGTGTCACCAGCTCAAGTGGGCCCACAAGGGACAGAACCATGTCATTTATCTGACTTTCCCCAGCACTGTGTAGGGGTTGAGGTTACCTGTAACACTACTCATTCACTGCCTCCTAGATCTTCCAAATGTCCAATAACCTAGCAGGAATGGGCATTTCACGAGAATGATATCACTGCACACACAAAGCCGTGCACCGGTATTTCCAAGCAGAAGACTCATGTGAACTTGGAAACACACAGCAGATGTGAGCTGAGGCAGGCTACCACCACAGCCAGGCTGCGAAGATGCAGCAAACGCCAGACACTCTGAAAATGCAGTGTACTCCAAAGGCCACTATTAACCACCAGAATGGTCTAGTGTCTGATAATGGCTTGTGGAAAGTACATGTAGAAATTCAGCCCTATGGGTACGGCTGTGGGCAGCAGAGGAGAATGTAGGTGTGTGCATAGGTGTCCTATTTTCTTGCTGTGTTCTGCTGGTCACTGGGGAAAGCTAAACAGAAACCAGAAACCATCCTATTTAAAAATAAAACCTGAGCAAATGCATGAGCCATCTATGCAACGCAGGAGATGGAGCATTACTGAGGCACTATTTCATTCACCAGCATCAGCACTGCTATCTCCTGAGTGTACCTCGTGCCAAGTTCTTTATATGCATTCTGAAATTTAATCCTTACTGTAGACTAAGAGGAGTATACTATTTCATTCCACTTTATAGATGAGGGGATGCAGCCAGAGAAGGCAACTTACTTGTCCAAGGACTGGAAATAGTTAGGGACCAAGCCAAAACTGAACCCAGATCTATCTGGTATCATAGCCTGGGCTCCCCTCAGCTCTCTGTACAACAAAGTACTGATGAATCCTTTATTTTTACCCTCTAGGTTATTGTTGTGAGGCGCCACCAAGTTGGTTCTGCCTCAGCAACTCTATGTACAACAGAACAGAACACTGCCCAGTCCTGCCTCATCCTCACAATTGTTAAGCTTGAGCCCATTGTTGCAGTCACGGTGTCAAGACATCTTGTTGAGATGCTTCTTGTTTTTTGTTGGTCACCTATTAAACATTTATCTTTCTCCGTGGACTGGCCCGTCCTGATAACATGCCCAAAGTAGGTAGGGCAAATTTTCATCACCCTTGCCCTCTGAGGAACATCTGGCTGTACTTCTTCCAGAGAGATTTGTTGGTTCCACTGGCAGTCCATAGTATATTCAGTATTCTTTACAAACATCCTAATATGAAGGCATCAATTCTTTTCAGGTCTTCCTTATTCTTTGCACAACTTTCTCAGTCATATCAGGCAATTGCAAATACAATGGCTTAGGTCAGGCACACCTTCATCCTGAGGGTGACATCTTTGCATTTTAACTCACTTTAAAGAGGTCTTCTGCAACCCATTTGCCCCCAAAAATATCTCATTTGATTTCTTGACTACTGCTTCCATGGGTATTGATTGTGGATCCAAGTGAAATGAAATCCTTGACAACTTCAATCTTTTCTCCATTTATCATGATTGATCCAGCTGTGAGGATTTCTATCTTCCTTATATTGAGATATAATCCATACTGAAGGCTGTAGTTTTTGATCTTCATCAATAAATGCTTCAAATCTTCTTCACTTTGAACAAGGAAGGTTGTGTCATCTGTATGTTGTACATTAATAAGTCTTCCTTCAATTCTTCTCAATATAGTCCATTTTCTTGGAGTATCTGCTTGGTACACAGACTAAATAAGCATGGTAAAAAGGTACAGCCCTGACACGTACTACTCCTGCTTTTAGACCACACTGTCATGTTCTGTTCAAATGACTGCCTTGTGGTCTATGTACAGGTTTGGTACGAGCACAATTAAGTGTTCTGGAATCCCATTCTTTGAAACGCTATCCATAATTTGTTATGATTCACACAGTCAATGCCTTAGCATAGTCATTAAAACACAGGCAAATAACATCTGTCTAGTATTCTCTGCTTTCAGCCAAGACCCATTTAACATTAACAGTAATATGCCTCATTCTGTGACGTCTTCTGAATCTGGTTTGAATTTCTGACAGCTCCCTGTCAGTGTGCTGCTGCAGTAAGTTTGAATTATCTTCAGCAAAAGTTTATAGGTTATACATTCTGTTGGATAACCAATACATATCGCTTCCAGTTGGCTAGCCAGGTAGCTGTTTTCCAAATGAACACTTCTGGCACGGTCCCCATTTGTTAAAAGTATCTCAACAGGTATTCCATCAGTTCCTGGGGACTTGCTTTTGCCAACGTCTTAAGTGCAACTTGGATTCCTCCCATCAGTACTATTGATTCTTGATCATATACTACTTCCTGAAATGACTCAAGGCCAACCAATTCTAAATATAGTGACTGTGTTTTCCCTCCACCTTCCTTTGATGCTTCCTATGCCATTATTTTGCCCACAAAATCTTTCAATATCATCAACTTGAGGCTTGAATGTTTTCTTCAGTTCTTTTTGCTTAGCAGGTTCTTTCCTGGTTTTCTTTGCACCGTTCATTTTAATACTTTATGTTCTATTCAGCTCTTCTACTTCACCATTTCTTCCATTCACTTTAGCTATTCTATGGTGAAGAGCAAATTTCAGTCTCTTCTGATATTCATTCTGTTTTTTTCCCCCTGTCTTTTTAATAACCTTTTGATATGTTCATGATGTCCCTGATGTTATCACATAACTCATCTGGTCTTTGGTCATTAGTGTTCAGTGCATCAGATCTATTCTTGAGATTGTTTCTAAATTCAGATGAATATATTCAAGGTCATATTCAGATTCTTGTGGACTTGTTTTAATTTTCTTCAGCTTCAACTTGAATTTGCATATGAGCAATTGATGGTTTGTTCCACAGTAAGCCCCCTAATCTTATTCTGACTGATGATACTGAGTTTCTCTGTGGTCTCTTTCTACAGATGCGGTCAATTTGATTCCTATGTATTCCAGCTGGCAAGTTCCAGGTGTACAGTCATCATTTATGGTGCTGAAAACTGTATTTGCAATGAATAATTCATTGGTCTTGCAGAATTCTATCATACAATCTCTGGCATCGTTTCTGTCACCAAGGCTACATGTTCCATCTACTGATTCTTCCTTCTTTATTAACAATTTATTTCAGAAGTTGGTAAAAACCTTCAGTTTCTTCATCTTTGGCAACTAGTGGTTGGTGTGTAAATTTGAATAATGTTCATACTAACTGGCCTTTCTTGTAGGCCCTCAATAATAATGTACAATTAAAGCACCTACTATCTAGCTAGACACCAAGAGGGGTATCTTATGTCTTTACTTCTAATCCTTACTTTTAATCCTAACCCTACAAAGTAGGTGTCATTATCTCTGTTTTATAAATAAAGATGCTCAGGCTTAGAAAAGTTACATAACTTATCCAAGGTTCACATAGTAACTGAAGGAGCCAGAATACTAAATGAAGAGCTGATTGATTCAAGATCCCTGAGTGCTTTCCCATATCATATTACTTTTCCTAAGACATGTATAGTTGTCCCTCTGTATCCACAAGAAATTGGTTCCAGAACTCCCTGTGGATACCAAAATTCAGAAACTCAAGTCCCTTGCATTGGGGAAATCTGTTGCAAAGAATTCTTTAAAACATTAAAAAGCAAAGACGTTGTTTTGAGGGGTAAGGTGTGCCTGACCCATGCCATGGTATTTTCAATTGCCTCATATCTGTGCAAAAGCTGGACAATGAATAAGGAAACACCAAAGAATAACTGACACCTGTGAACTATAATGTTGGTGAAGGATAGTGAATATAAGATGAACTGCCAGAAGAATGAACAAATCTGTTTCAGAAGAATTACAGCCAGAATGCTCCTTGGAACCAAGGATGGTAAGACTTCGTCTCACATACTTTGGATGTGTTATCAAAAGGAGCAGTCCCTGGACAAGGATATCATCCTTGGTCAAGTAGAGGTTGAGTAAAAAAGAGTATGGATTGACACAGTGGCTGCAACAATAGGCTCAAGCATAACAATGATTGTGAGGATGGTGAAGGAGTAGATAATATTTTATTCTGTTGTACACAAGGTCTCTATGAGTTGGAATGAAATTGACAGTACCTAACAAGTCCCTCATATAAAATGGTACAGTATTTGTATACAAACTATGGACATTCCCCCATATACTTTAAATCATCTCTAGATTATATAATACAATGTAAATGTTACATAAATAGCTGCTATACTGTAATTGTCTAGGGAGTACTGACAAAGAAAGAAAAGTGTACATGTTCAGTACAGACGTAATTATTGTAGACCGAAACACGTAATACTTGGCAAACAATGCTCCAACAACAAGTGCTGGAGAGGGACTGAGGAGCTGAGAAGGGGTAGGAGGCTATGGCAGGCATGCCTACATATCACTGTTTCCACCCTCTGAATATTTCCAACCCACAGTTGATTGAATCCAAAGATGTAGAACCCACAGATATAGAAGGTCAACTATACGTAACTACAGTATAATGGAGAAAATGGGAAATTCCTTAATTGTGACATAGGGAAAGTAAAACAGGAGTGACTGTCCCGAGCCAAAAGAGGTAACTGCAGTTCCCGTAAATAGCGGAGCCCAGACATACCGCAACAAGAGGCTAGGCACTAGGCATTCCAGGAACAAGGACATCTATCCAAACCACAGTCTCAGCAGTGCCACAAAACCTGCAGAGTCCTTTCTAGAGCAGGAGTGTGCACTTTTCTTCTTGTGTGTGGATTCAGATATCCTTTTGGTGTATACCTACTAAGCGTTCTCTAAGACCTTCTTACTGAGACCTTAGATCTAGGGTCCACCCAGACTGGCTCTTGAGTCTGCATTCTCCCCTGAGGGTTGTGACCACTCTACTGGCTCCTGGCTTCCAGCTTAATCCATCCTAAAGCTCCCAGCTTAAAACCCTGTCTTTTCTTCTTCAGAAAATCCAGTAGCACCTCATAGACCAAGTATATGGACAGCTTATTCACCTAAACTTGCTATTAACTGAGACAAAGCTGCATCCCACAATGGAACGAAGTCTCGCTAGCCTCCAGCTCTAGGGCTTTTACCATTTTGTGTTTCTCCTCTTGTTCAAATAATATATCTTTAATATGAAGTCAATGAATCATTTTCACTTGACAAATATTTTGCTAGAGATGAAGTTTATGGCACTGCTGATGTAATAGAGAAGAAAGCAACTCTATAAACCAAAATGCCCAGTAATAGCTGGTTGATTACATAAATTCTTTATACAGAATATCCTACATAATGAAGTAACTTCTAAATCATTAAAAATGAATATATAGAAAAGCTATACTTAGAAAGATATTTATAATACATGAAAACAGGTGGTAAGACAGTACGGAACAAAAGGTCACATTTTTTAAAAAGAAATCTCTGCACCTATATCAGTATCTTGAAGACTGTCTCTGAGTAGTGAGAGACAATTTTAATGAGCTTCTTTTTGATGAATAATTTTAAAGATTGTCTACAATGAACATACTAGTCATATAAAAATGTTTTACAAATAAAGTTTTCTTTGACTTAAGAAGTAATGTAGAAGGTCTAACAATTAAGCCTGTGAACTTAATTGTACTAAGTGCTCCATACCTCGTTACTGCATATCAGTATGGTCACCTTTGAAATACTTCCCTTGGGAAGCTATGCACTGACGCCAGCACCTAGTCCCCCATTCAAAGCAATCCTGGAACTCTTTCTGGAATGGCCATTGTGCACAGTGGCATGCTGGCAAGTTTGCAAACTTAATTGTATAGTTGTCTGTGAGGGAGTTTTTAGCCAGTAAACAAATTGCTGTATTGGAACACCCTCCCTGTTCACCTGAAAAGGCCCCAGTGACTTATTTTTTACCCAAAGATAAAGGAAATATTGAAAGGAAGACATTTGCATAACATTCAGGATATCAAGGGTAATACGACAATAGCTCTGACGGTCATTGCAGAAAACAAGTTCCAAAATTGCTCCAAAAGAGTCCCAGGGTGGACTAGACACCGGCATTGGTGCACAGTTTCCCAAGGGGAGCACTTTGAAGGTGACTGTAGTGATATTCAGCAATGAGGTATGCAGCACTTTTTCTGGGATGAGTCTGTAAACTTAAACATCAGACTTCGTATGTCCTTGGAGCAAGTGAAAAAAAATATGTCTTGAGGAAAAGTACTATCCCATAAATCCAAGCTTCAAAGCTTCACTTTTAACCAAAGGCAAGTGGTAGTAATTCAGAACATAGGTCAAGAGAGAAAATCTTAATACCAGCCAGCCTAGAGGATGTCACCACAGGCTGACTCTTGGAACATAATTTATTTTTTGAAGGTTGTCTTTCAACACCAGATATTTTCCCAAGAAGCAGAAGCTGCCCCCGGAATCTACCACTGGAAACTTAGCCCCAAAGGCTCAAGACCAACATTTGGTTCTTTACTCTCAGCAACCATCCTTCAATTTATTTATTTATTTTTGGTCCTCTAACAAGGTTCCCTCCAGAGAGGCAGGAAGGAGGAAGAACTCTTTACCAGCTACTTTTATGGAAGTCAGTTGCTGAATTCTTTATTACATGGTTTATTTAAGGAGGATTTCCTGACTCTGATTTAGGGAATCACTTCTTAAACAGTAATGTGCATATGAATTGCCTAGGGATTGGATTAAAATGCAGAATGAGTCGGATCCCACTCGACTGCACTTGGCTGGCTGGCTGGCTGGCTAGGGTGGGGTTTGAAATTCTGAATTCCTAATAAGCTCCCAGGGTGATGTCAGTGCTGCTGGTCCAGGGATCCCACTTTTAATAGCAAGGTCCTATCCACAATCTTGGATAAAAAACTGGGTTTGCTCCAGGGATACTGAACTTAAGTGAGACAAGGCAGCAAATCTCACCATTTGGGAGGGCAGAAATGGGTTTACTCTTGGACAATCTTTACCTTCAAGGTCACTAGCAATCAACTGGAACCCAAAAGGACCTTGATTTAACACAAAGTTATCAGAGGGACTGGACCCCTAACACCTTGGCTGCCTCAGAGAAACTCTTTGAGGAGAGAGAATTACTTGTTGGATGCCTGAAAAACTACACAGCACCAATGATTTCATTCAGAAACAGGCCTCTAATAACACTAATAAATCAACCCCTAAAACAGTAATTACCAATTGGCTTCCATGAAAGCTGATCCAAGACAGAAGATATGCCGGTAGAAGGCAAAAGTGAGGAGGCCAACACTGAAGAAGAACCAGGACAGATAGGAAAGAGAGAAGAGATAACTAGAGTAAACTAGAGCAAGAGAGAACAATAAAAACGGTGAGAGACAATGCTAACACTGCTGCAGCTGGAAACTGGCTCTGGAGGCCCCTGAAGAATGGCAGCAGGCTCTGTGCTCGCAACCTCCTCCCCCAACTTGATAACTCTCTGGACAGGGGGTGTTAATGAGACTGGGTGGTGAAGCCAGCTCCACTTTTCATCTCTGACACTCAGATGGGCAGTCCCGAGCCCAGGACCCCAGCCAGTCAATCAGATACTAGCTCTGATGTGTATCCACACCTTTCCATCCTCAATCAGCAAGGGAGGCAGGTGCTGGGGATGTGGTCACGGTCAGTAGGACAATCTGATAAAGCCTTCCTAGGGTCGCTGTGGCCAGAGAGTAGAACTGGTATAATTAGACCAGGCTGAGGGACTGTCAGGCAACCCAGGCGGAAATAACAGGGTCTTTGACTATCAAAGAGAAACCCAACAGCAGTGACGGGCAGGGAGGGGGCGTTGGTTGTACAAGTGGATGGTGGGGGAAGGGATGCTTCCCTGAGGCTGGCTAGTGACTCTGGCTGGGCTGTATAGCTCATTATGCAAGGCCCGGAGCTCAGCTGGTGCTATCGATCACTATCGAGGGTCCCTGGGGATTCATAATTATGCAGTAGGGCTGGGTGTGTGCTTTGCTCAGGCAGTAACCTGAAGAACATGGATGGCAATGCATCCTCACTGCTGCAAAAACAGGTTGGTCTTTTTTCTTCTTTAATGATCTTACAGGGCTATTTCCCAGGAAAGTACAGAAATGGACAGTAACAATAAAAAGACCTCCAAAGGTTTGTAATTGACAAGCCATTCTACACATCATCCCAAGGAAAACCAGACGAGAGTTGATGCTTGAGCTGCATCCCCGGGAATTCAGGGGCTCACTGATCTGCCCTTTGGTCCTGCCACACCCACCCTGTCATACATGGGTACTAACTGCTGGATTCACCCAGGGATTCCACCCAGATCAGAGGCAGACCTGGAGCATGCCCTCTCCTAGCATGCAGCTTTAGTTATATCTCAATTAGCTGCTGGCCTCTCTGCTATTCAGGAACAGGGACCCATACATGATGAGACAACCACTTTCCTGATCCTTTTACTGCAATTCTTTCTTCTTCTGTTAAGGTAAAACTTGCCCCTGTGCAGCTTGTATTTGTAACCAGGATAGACTGGATGCCAGTGGGAGGCCTCTTTCCTGGGCCCTGGCCCACTTTGGATATGTCATCGGCCTTTTGGCACATCCCCCAAAGAAATGAAACTCCACAACCTAACACTACTGAAAGGAAAAAAAAAACAATGACAATTTACGCACACAAACAAATGAAAACTCTACAAGACTCCCCTTTAAATACTCATACTCCGTCCCGCTCCAGGGCCCACCTCTGCATCTTCTACTTTTGGTTTTGGCTTAACCATTCCCCAGCAACCATTCTTATACTTCTTTCCTTCCACTCACCTTCAGCAAAACAAAAGCTTTTCAACTATTTCCCCTTGGACCCTGAGAAACATTCACAGGGCATTATGCTGAGTGAAAGAAGCCAGTCTCAAAAAGTTTTATACACTATGATTCCATTTATATGCGATTTTCCACAGACAGTTCTATCATAGTAAAGAACAGGTCAGTGGTTCCCAGGGATGGGGGCAGCAATGTATGAGGGAAAGTGTGTAAAGGATAGCAGTGTGGAGCTTTTGGGGGTGATACAAATGTATAAATGTGTCAAAGCGCATAGAATTGTACACTTCCAATAGTCAGTTTTACTGTATGACAACAAAAAATACACTTATATGGACCAAGAGAACCATCTCCTCCTGGATGGGAATACGGAAATTATGCCACTATGAATGACCAATTGACCCTGGTCATTGAATAAGGTCACTTCTTCAGAAAGATTGGGTCAGAATCCCTACTGTATGAAAAGTCTTCCAATTCTTCAAAATTCTCACTACACAACACATATAGTCCCTCTGTCCAAATTAGGGCCACCACACACATTATTCCACTTTGGGTACCCTCTTCTATTGTATGCAATGTGAACAGTGCCCACAGATGTACACAGTGGGATAGTTCTGCACCCATACCACAACCTGGTAACGGCTGCCTCCTGCAATTAGAGGGATATGCTACAGTCTACCATGTGAGCCTTGGTGACCTCCCTGATTTGTCTCATCCACTCCCTTCCGCTCTCACATGCTGGCCTCCTTTCCCTTCCTCGCATATACTAAGTTTGCTACTCCAGATGCTACTCCTGCTGCCCCTCACCTGTAAAGTTCCTCCCCACATCCTTGCAAGGCAGTTCCTCTCTGAATTCCCATTTCATGCCATTTGCTCTGATAGGTCTTTCCTAACTTTTCTATGTACCGTAGCTCAAGCTCCTCCTCCCTCTGTGGTGCTGTGTTTTTTTTTTTTTTCTTTTTTCTTCCCCCTTTTATGGAACATTTCACTATTGATTATTTGTCCCCTCCCCTCAAAGAATGAAAGAATGTATGCCCCACAGTCCCTGGACCCTTGGCCATCCTGTTCATCACTGTATCCATATCATTCAGGACATGCCACTCAGAGACAGTCAGAAAGGAAGAAGAAACCATGCAGTCAGAGCCTGAATAAAATGGGGAGACAGGGGCAGCATGTAGGAGGGACAGAACCCCATATCTATGAGAACTCTGGCCATTTTCTAAAAGCTTTATATGCAAATATTTCTACTCATTTCCTCTACATTTTACATCCAATCCTCACTTATCAGAGTCCTGGTGGTACAGTGGTTAATAGCTCGGCTGCTAACCAAAAAATCTGCAGTTCGAATCTACCAGTGGCTCCTTGGAAACTCTGTGGGGTAGTTTACTCTGTCTTATAGTTGTTATGAGTTGAGATTGACTTGATGGCAATCGATTTGATATGGTAGGGATTTTCCCATATTACGGAGCCCTGGTGCACAGAGGTTAAGAGCTACAGCTGCTAAGCAAAAAGGTTAGCAGTTCGAATCCACCAGCTACTCCTTGGAAACTCTAGGGAGCAGGGCAGTTCTACTGTGTCCTACTGTGTTCTACAGAGTCACTATAAGCCAGAATTGACTTGATGGCAACAGGTCTGAGTTTTTAATTTTTTTTGTACATGTATTACCACACATTTACCTATCTCTTAATTCATCTCATTTTTATGCAAGCATCTGAAATACCTCATTACATAAACCAAGAAAAAGAATCAAGATGAAGACTCTCTTCAGAGCTGTCCTAGGTACGGGCATAATAACAAGATTTCCAACAGCTGGGTCTCCCAGAAGCTATGCAAACCTCCAAGTTTTCTGTGCACTATGCATCTAGCTCAAAAGAACTGCAACAAAGGATAAAGCCCATTAGATGCATTGCTTTTCCACTGCCTCATTAGTCTTCTCAGTCATGTTTTCATCTTAGAGTGAGAGTGGGTGAGGGTAGGAGGGGGTGGTTAGGGACTCACAGGCTGAGGAAAATGAAGGCCATGTTTCCAAGGCCACTTCCAGCCAGGATGCCGTGTTGCCGCAGAAATCACTCCCCAGTGCACAAGGAAGGTGGAAGGGTCATAACCAAATACACATGAAATGCTCTGCTTTATCACCCTGATACAAAGCACAGTTTTCCTCTGGACAATCCTGCATCTGGTCATAACATCAGGAGTGACCTTCACAGTCTCTCTGGAGTTATTAATCACAAACCCCCACCCCTATCTCTATCTTTTAAGTGGAGACCAGCATCACTGTGACTGTGACTGAAATCACGTTCACTAAATGGAAACCTGCTTTTCCAATTTTGGCATTAGTACTGTCTGGAAAACTGGTTCTGTCCTTCAATAAAACTGGGTTGATGGTATAACTCTCTGACAGGTCAAATGACGACAAAGACAGCATTAACCCCACTCAACTTCTAGGAAGATCGGCCTGTTGGTTTTCAAAGATCTGAGTCCTGTAACAACTCACTCAGCTTTCTTCAACATTTGTTTCTTATTCCATCTTGGTCCATGTTTATAATTTGATCAAAGGTAATGGATCCCTCTCCCCAGGAAAAAAGAAAATGTATATTAGCACAAACTTTTGCAGTTGAGTTCAAGGGTTCACCATGGCACATCCACAAAGTTGATGCTTAGCAACCCTATAGCACAGAGCAGAAATGCCCCATGTGGTTTCCAAGACTGGTTCCACAAAGCCCCAAAACCGAAAAAACCCAACCTGTGGCCATCAAGTTGATTCAGACTCATAGCGACCCTAAAGCAAAAACCAGAGCTGCCCCACAGAGTTTCCAAGGAGTACCCATTGGCCTTTTGGTTAGCAACCATAGTTCTTAACCACTATGCTATCAAGGTTTCCACAAAGCCCCTAAGTACCAACAATCATGGCTGACGTCAACAGAGCGTTCACGGTGTGCTACTGTGTAAGGGCTTTACTTTCATTGTTCCGTTTAATCTCATGACAAGTCAGTGATCTATTATACCCATTCTCAGGGCAGAAAATGAGGCTTACTGAGGCAAGGTAATTTGATCACTAAAGTCATACAACTTGTAAGCAGTCAAGTTGGAATCTACTCATGTCTGATTCCACCATAATGACGACACCTGCTGTATTTTTCGGAAGATCCTGCAACTCTGCTCAGGCCACAACTGGAAGTTACTGTGACTCCAGGTCCTTTTTCCCATTAAAGGACTTCTTTAATCACTTAAAGAAACCCTAATGATGGCGTAGTAGTTAAGTGCTGTGGCTGCTAACCAGATGGTCAGCAGTTCAAATCTACAGGCACTCCTTGGAAACTCTATGGGACAGTTCTACTCTGTCTATAGCGTTGCTATGAGTCAGAACCTACTGCATAGCAATAGGTTCGTTTTTTGGTTTTACTAGCTTAAAGTCAGCTAATGAAACAGCCCTTCCAGGTAGGCCAGCCAGAGTGGGCCTTGGGCCGGGGCCAGGAGCACATGACAACAAACTTATGCAAGGGAGGCCTTGGGGGCAGGTAAGTCTAAAAACCTGAGAGACGCAGAGCTCTGCCCTAAAGCAAAGAATACCCATAAAGAAGGAGCTCCATGGCAGACATCAAACCACACTCATGGATCTAGTCCAGGCAAGTGTGTGTTGTTTGGTTCACATTGCTTTTTTTTTTTATCTGACTAACTTTAAGGCAGGGAATGCAGCTGCCTGCAGTACCCACTATTCCTAATTGTCTTACATTTAACAGCTTCCTTAAAACAAATTAACTTAGAGGCACAGCCTAGTCATGGAAGGCACTTGAGTGGGTCTTCAAAACCACAGCAAATCAACTGTATCAACCTGACAATAGAATTTTTATACCCCCCAAAACCCACTGCTGCTGAGTCAGGTCTCACTCATAGTGACCCTAGAGGTCAGGGTAGAACTGCCCCATAGTTTCCAAGGAGTGCCTGGCAGATTTGAACTAGCACTTAACTCACTACACCATCAGGATTTAGAATTTTTATAATGTCCCTTAAATTATCCCCTTACTCTTTTGGGCTTTACAAACTCCGCGCTGCTACCAAGAGGGTCTCAGAACATGGATTTCTGTGTTTACACAGCAGTTGAGCTAACACTTTCTTAAGCATGCCAGTGAGAGTCAGCCTGTAAACACAATGCTCACTCCATTTTGTTCTGCTAAGGGCAGGGGGTAAAAACATAAACCAAAATATTGGGGTATTATAATTTTTATTATAATTTTTTTCAAACATACACAAAAATGGAGAAAAGTAAAAAATGATCCCAAATGGATTCATTAATGCAAACTGGTAAAAAAAATACTTGGTTTTCTGCTTCAGCTTATATTATTCTTTTGGTGTAAACAGGTACAATCTTTTTGAAAGCCAATAGTTTAGAAAAATAGCAACAGAAAGAAGCCATTTTGCTACAAAAAAAGCAGCAAATATGGTCACGCTTAGGTTTTAAAGGTGGATGCCATGTACATGTACAAAGATAGGAAGGATGGATACTGCCAAAGTTTGTGTGTGCCTCCATGAGTAGGATCATGGGATACATTCACTCTCTCTGCATTGCCTTAACTTTTTACAGTGATTATTATCAGATAAAAATCAGGGGAGCCATTTCCACTTTTTTTAAAAAAGTGTCAAGTTTAACAAGGTTCTAAGAATATAACACAGAGTTATAAATTAATAGGAAATGCCTGAGTAAGGTGCTGTTCTTTTCTTAGGGTGGCAGGCAAAAGAGGTTCCATCTAAGATGTCTGGGCCCCAGTGCTGGCCAATAAAGCTGTGTTTGTTTGAATGAATGGGAGAGTGAAAGTGAGAAACCAAACCAAGCACACCCACTCACCGGAACTCACAGCATTCTCCGTCACCTACAGGTAACCAGAGTGCACGGCACATTGTTGAAATGAAGGAATCATTTTCTTAGCATCCCCTCTCCCTCCTTTCCGGTAAAGTCAATATCTTAAATATTGTGGGGATCCCAATGATCCTATCCTAACCTTGGTTTTGGTGCTATCTTGAACAACACTTATACATGCTTTGTTCTGAATATTCAGAGAGGGCCTTGTAAATTCCCCACTTTTGTATAAATACTAAAAATTGCTCATGCATAATTCCTTGTCTTGACTTTCTGCATTTCTGAAATCAGAATAGAGTTTACAATCTCTGCGTATATCACTCCAAAGTTATTTCTAAATGATTACTGAAAAAATACAGCAGTTATCTAAATTCTGCAAGAAATGTTATTCTTAGTGCAGTAACTGGATTAATATTTCAAAATATTTTAACAGTAATATGTTTAATGTGTGTATAGATTGAACTGTGTGTCCCCCCAAAGTATGTGTTGTAAATGGTAACCTCTAATGCCAGTGGTTATAATTCCATTTGGGAATGGGTTGTCTGTTATGTTAATGAGGTAGAATTAGTACAGGGCATGTTTTAACTCAGTTTGTTTTGAGACATAAAAGAGACAAAACAACCAAGCAAGAGAAGCAGAGATGAGGGAAGAGAGATGGCAAGCCACTTGAAATCACTCAGGAGTAGGAGTTCAAAGAGACAAGGACCTTCTCCCAGAGCCGATAGAGAGAGAAGGCCTTCCCCTAGAGCCAGCACCCTGAATTTGAATTTCTAGTCTACTAAACTGTAAGGCAAAAACAAATAAACAAAAAACTGTTCGGTAAGTCATGTTTTTGTGGTACATTATCCGTTAATAGGGTTTTTTTTGTCTCTGGCCCCCAATGGTCTTCCATGGCATTTCTTCCCATGACGTCTCTCTTGAAGGCTGCCTGTTCTTTGAACCATCTGCCTTTGGTACATCCTGGTGATGTGATTAAGCGCCACCTCTGTGAACCACAAGGTCAGCAGTTTGGATCTGCCAGGCACTCCTGGGAAACTCTATAGAGCAGTACTACCTGTCCTATAGGGTCGCTATGAGTTGGAATTGACTCGATGGCAGTGGGTTTGGTTTTTACCTGTTAAAGCAGCACTCGATTAACTAAGACAATGTGTTAGGGAAAAAAACTTAACAAACTTACGATACCCATAATCTTATAGATACTACTATCCAGAACAAGGCTAATTTTAAAATCTAATTTAAACAACATTAAGTAAAAGGTAGTCAGGTGGTAGTTACATATGGTCAAAATCACTAAAGTGACACATGAATCTTCAAAGTCTAGAAAAAACTGAACTGTAGCATGTCTTTCCAGAAGTGAGATTGGATTTGGGCTGAAGGAATTACATTCCTTGCTCTGTCCCAGTTGAGTTTACTAATGTGCATTTTCAAGGTGGCAGCTGGAGTTGGGGTTACAGTGTGGCCAGGGAGCAGAGAAGGCCAAACTTGTTCTTGCCAAGATTACAGCTAGTTCTTTCCTGATCTCAACTGTCAAGGCCAATCCAAGTTAACCCCAGGAAAATACTTTCTAAACTTTGCAAGTGTGGTTCTCCATTATAGGTGGTAATAGCCAACGAAAGTGGATGTTTTAAGAAGCTAGTTAGCCACACATAGCTATAGATGAAAATCATCTATACCTCTTCAAAGACAGGTGAAAATTCAGTGGTTGAAAGGACAGGTGGTCTCTGAGAGAGACTTCACGGGAAGAAATGTCATGGAAGAAAAGTGTGGGCCAGAGAGAGGAAAACAATTGCAACTTGAACACAGATAAGTGTCTCCAGGAATTCCACAGCCTGGGCTAATAGCTAAAATTACCAGCTTAAACTATTTCCCATGCTCACTCTCTAAAGCACTATAAATGGAAACAGTTATATATTTTTTTCCCCTAATAAAGTGTTTGCATTCTTCTTTCTAAGTCACAGTAGGTTACCACTCATTTAAGACCAACTGAGGAAAACTGTGTTTTACAGCCACTGTGCAATCCCTGAAAAATTTTGCCTGCTAACTAGAAATGGAGGGAGCGACTCCCAGGCTCCTGCCGATAGGAGAGGCTGGTGTCTGTCATTAATGTGCATACCAGTGAGTTTTAGATCTAAGTCAATGTAACAGGGATCCCCAAGGAAACAGGCTAAGTGTTCCTAGCAGCCTGATAACTTTGGGGATTTAGAGGACAATAGTATCTCTTTTTCTAATTGGATCAGAATCAGTTTTGATGTCTTCATCCCAAGCTCACCAACTTCTGTTTCAGCCTGTCTTTCACCCTGGAGTAAGGGTCTCCAAATACATTCCTAGCCTTGAAGGAGAATAACTGGAGGTACCTTATCTGCAGAACACACAAATTATAAGATCACAGAAGAGCAGAGAAATGGCATCTTGCACTCTGGGACTGGGGACACAAGACAGAAAAATGGTATACCCAAGTGATTCCCATTATGTTGTTTTATGTAAAACCATATGCATTACTATTATTTAACATAAACAGGCAGCTTTCGGTTGGGCAAAATAGGCTGAAAAGAAACATCTTGACTTGTAGTTACTTTGAGGTTTTCTGTGTATGTGTCTGTGTTTTAAGGTTTTTAGAGTGGCTTACATAAACAATACAAAGGAACCATTTAAATGCTTTTAAATAAATATACTAGGAATCTGAACTCAACAGATTTACACACATCTAAATCAGAGACCATTTACTATATTTTTCTTCAAAAAATTGACCCACATAAATAATACACTCACACACAATAATACATGGAAATGACGAAATTAAGTCAAACAGTTCTGGCATAGCTGAGCAGGCAAAAAACGTATTAACATACATGTTATTTGTATAAATATACAGTATTAATTTGCAAAGTCTCAAACCTAGCCAATGTGTTTCTAGATCTACTGAACTGGAGTAATGCAAGAATTAACGAGCCCAGCTGCTAACCAGAAGGCTGGAGGTTCAAACATACCCAAAGGTGCCCTGGAAGAAAGACCTAGTGATCTAATTCTGAAAAGTCAGCCACTGAACGTCCCATGGAATACAGTTCTACTCTGATACACAAGGGACTGCTAAGAGTCGGAATCAACTGCAACTGTTCTTGTTTTGAACTGAATGGGGAGGAGGCTGAAACAAATCCAAATAGGCCTTTAATCCAATAGATATTTCGTTCTGCTTGACACCTGGATCCAAAGTCCACCAGATCAGTACCAAGGCTGCATTTCTTCTGTTCATCCAATTGGCCCACCTCCACTGTCATAATGAAACATGGAACAGCCACCAAGTTCCACAAGGGGGCTGGGAAGGATTTAGCAGAGACTCACTTGGAAATACCTGAAACAGCTAGAGAAGGCTAAATGTCTTGTGGCACAAAGATGATCTTTTCTACTTTGGAAATAAGTAAAATGGTGGCCTTAACCTGAAACCAGCCAGTTTATCATGAAATTCTCTTAGTCATGGTCTGTTAAGATGGTAGCCTGGCCTCTCCTCTTGCCAGAAATCAGTCAGTCATAGCGCCTTTGCTCACGGGTTTGTTCATTCAACGAATATTTATGGAATGCTTCCTATGTGACAAGGCATTTGATGTAAATATGACAGACAAATGTCCTGGCTTAAGAACCTTACATTCTAGTTGGGGAAGATGGGCAGTAAACAAACAAATACATGTCAGACAGCAGTTGTCCATAGGAAAAAAACTGAAGAGAAAGGAATAGAGTGATGGGGGGGAGTACAGCTACCCAGTAAGGAAGAGAGGGGCTCCCTGAGGAGGTGGCAATGAAGCAGAGACCTGCATCCAGGCGGGGAGCCTGTGACGGGGTACCTGAGTGAAGAGTGATAGTGATGCAGGTGACGGTAACAGCGGTGCAGAGCCCAGAGGGGTGGTGTCTTAGTTACCCAGTGCTGCTGTAGCAAACAGCACCACAAATGGGTAGGGTTTTAAAGAATTTTTTTTTAATTCAAATTATTCTGATTTTATTTTATTTTATTGTGTTTTCAGTGTAAGTTCACAGTAGAACAGAATTTTACGGCCTTAACAATTTTGACGGCTAGAAATCCAAATCAGCATCTTGGTCAGGCTGATTCTTCCTATTGGCCTTTCTCTTAGTTTTTGGTGACTGCTGGCAATTTGGCATTTGTTTGCTGCTTGTAGATATGTCCTCCTTGTGGTGTCTGTCTTCTCCTGTGTGTGGCTCTGGGTCTATTCAGTTCTTTTTATAAAACATCACTTGGAACTGAATAGGTTTAGGACATGCCCAACACTGGCATGACCTCATTAACATACTAAAACAGGATCTCTATTTCCAAACAGGGTCCCATTTATAGGTACAGGGGTTAGAACTTCCATGTTTTTATTTAGGGGACACAATTCAATGGGTAATAGGCAGTAACAAAGGAGTCACTGAGGAAGGCAGGGGCCAAATCACAAAGGGCTTGTAGGCCACTGAAGGCTCTTGGGTTTTACTCTATGATGACAGACTTGAGGTTAGGGGAGTGGCATAGAGATATTGACATTTTTAAAAACTTGCTCTGGCTGTGGGGGAGGAAGAGAAAGGGTGGGAAAACAGGTGAAGAGGATACTGGTGCTGTCTAGGAGGAATGAATAGTAGCTTAGACTACAGTAACAGCAGAGGACAGAAAGGACCCTTTGAAGGTGGAGCCAACCAGTGGCTGACAGAAGCAGAAAGAGAGCAAGAAGAATCAAGGAAAACAGTTTTGGGCAGAATGACTAAAATGTGCTATTCACTGATACAGGAGCAACATGTTAGAAGCAAGGTCTGAGAGGGTGAAATCAGGTCCTCGTTTTGGGGCGTACTCCATCAAAGGTAGATGTGAGGAGGCAGGAGGTGAGTCTGGGTTCAGGGGAGCAGTCCAGCCTAGAGGTAAACATTGAGAATCTCAGAACCAGGTGGGATCGCCCAGTATTAGCCTAAATGAAGATGCCTCAGGGCTGAGTGCTGGCGAAGGCTACCTCTTAGCCCTCAGGAGAAAGAACAGGGGAAGCAGAGAGGCTTACAACAGAAGCTGAGAAGGAGATGCCACCGAGGAAGGGTGAGCAGCAAGAGTATGATGACCCAGATGCCAAGGGAAGGAACTTTTCCTAGCAGGAGTGAGTGACCAGAGATGTCAAATGTTGCTGAGAAACTCTCAAAATAGAGAAAGAAATTTGTACATGGTGAGATTTGCATTTTTTTTTAAAAGACAGAGAAATAGAAGAGTTTTCACGATAAAGCAAGTATGGCAAAATGTCATTATTTGGGTATCTAGGTTATTACTTGGGTATCTGGTGGAGAGTATATGGGAATGCTTTGGTTTATTTTAACTTCCTCTACATCTGAAATTATGTCAAAATAAAAGCTAAAAGAAAAAACATGTTCTAAGACATTCAGTAAGATATGATGGCTAACTCTGACAATACTGATGGTCAGTTCCTTGACCTTGTGGCCAACACTTTGGCCTTGGGGATGAACGCTTGATTGTTAGTGGGCCCAACAGAAACTGAGAGGTGAGAAAGGGAAGATACTATTGACAATGCTTTCCAAGAGCTTCAATGTAAACTTGACCTCAGATATGGGAAGGGTCAGTGAGCATGGAGTCAAGTGAGAAGCAGTTTTTCAAAAGATGGCACTTACATAAGTTGGCATATCTGTTGGCTGATGAGAATGATCCCACAGAGAAAAGAAAACAGCAGGAACAAAGATCTTACATAGACAAAAGGTAGTGTCATCCTAATGTACCAGTGGCCTTCAAGTTGGCCCAAAGTAGGAGGAAGATAGATCATCCACTGGAGGGATGGCACAGCACATGGTCACAGATGCAAGGTTATTTGGTTTGGTGAGAAATATGAGGAAAATTTCTTTTGATTTGCTTTTATTTTCTTAGTCATACAAAAAAAACAAGGTCATCAGTTAAACGTGAATGAGAAGAGTAGGGGTTTAACATTTCCAAGGGAAGAGAATGTTGAAACTGAGAAAATAAGAGAGGGAACTGACTGTGGAATGTAGTAGGATTACCAGAAAATGAACAAGGCTCACTTGAAGTTTAGGGTCCAGATTTAAAGGAAGTCCAATCAGCATGCTTGCATGTGTGTTCTATCCATTCATACTGAGCTGCTTACAAAGCATAGAGTACAACAGAATTAGTAGAAGGCGGCAGAGCTGGGTTTAACAAGGTTTAGGTTCTGCAGAAAGAGTAAGATAGCGTGAAAGGGAAGGCAGTGATTATAGTAACAGGTCATTAAGTCTAAGATGGGTGGGAAGAGAAGAATGAGGCGAGTTCCTGGAGAGTGAGGTTATTCGGTTGAAGGTCCCATTGAAGTGGAAGAACCAAGCACAAGGGTGTTAAGATGATGGGGAATAAGCTTGAAAGATAGGTAGTGTTGGTCAGAGAGAAGGATGTTTGAAAAGATGATTTCAGAGATGATGCAAGGACTGGTAATGACAAGGTCCAGGACATGACCCTGAGAGCAGGTGGCTGTAATCAGGTAAAGAGGAAGACCACTGGAAGCGAGGAGGTCAAAGAACAGAAGGTTAATGTTCTCTGTAAATGTAGATGCTGCCAGAAATCAGGATAGGAGCTCTGGTGGAAAGGCAGTGAGGTAGTGGCCAATGTTTTCAAGGGGATTTGAAGACCTGCCAACCATTACAGTAAGCAGGGAAATTAGGTCGCTTAAGGAGCCCTGGTGGAGCAATGGTTAAGAGCTTAGCTGCCACACAAAAGGTTGGCAGTTTGAAACCACCCAGCATTCTGTGGGAGAAAGACCTAGTTATCTGCTCCTCTACGATTACAGTCTAGAACACCCTATGGAACCACTGTCCTCTGTCACCTGGGGTCTCTAGGAGTCAAAACTGACCATTGGCATCTAACAGCGGCAGGTGGCTTAATTTGAAAGTAGTTTGCTCCAAAGGAACTGTCTTTGTTCCTCTTAAGAAGAGGCAGGGAATGATCTAGAAGTGGCAACAAGGAAGAAACGAGGGTTCTGACCCATCTCCAGGACCCCTGGCACACAAGGTGTGGGAGCAATAAATGGGCACCACTTGAGAAGGCTATAGGGCTGCAACATCTTCCTAGGTGCAGCCAGCTGTCAAAATGGGGAATGGGATATGTATTTAGAAGAGAGAAAGAAAAAAAGAATATGCATATATAAAACGTAGAACTTCTGAACAACTCTGAACTGCTCAAAGACCTACAAAATTTACCACCATATCCTCTTTAAGGATTTTAAGAATACTTTCTATCAGCTAGCCTTTTTATTCATATATACAGTTTAGCTAGAAAAGGCCTTACCATGCAATGGAGACACCTTTGTGTTTTACTTCACAAAGGAAAACAGACTTAGTCTTGGCACTTTTATGTACATATTCATTTTATATCCCCACTTCTTAGACTCATACCTGGCACACAGTAGGTGCTCCATGGTATTTCTAAATAATTTTGTTTTTCCTTAAAGCTCCCTTGCCTCTCTTTAGTAGAAATACCTGAGGCTTGTTCTCTCTTCAGCCTTTTTTACTACATGTTATTAAAGCGGTTAAAGAATGCCAACCAAATTTTAGTTAACTTTTCCTAATGTTCTCTACAGTAGAATTTTTCAAAATGGAAACATACCATACTTAAACACTTTCAAGCTCTGTGTAAACAATGTCTCCAAGTTTTGCCATTTCACTCAGGCTCAGAGAGGCTAAATGGCTTGTTTAAGATCACATATGATATATAAGAAACAGAACCAGAACCCAGGCCTCTTGGCAACCAATCATTCCAATGTAACCCACAAAATACTTGCCCATATTTGATGGCAGTGTTTCTGACCAGACTCAGCCACTGATGGTACACCCTCTGGTACAAACTCAGGCCTTAATTTTTCCCTTTAAAGCTCAGATGATTATAGGACCAAAAAAAGAAAAAACCAAACACTGCCATCAAGCTGATTCCAACTCATAGCAATCCTATAGGAAGAAACTTAAAATCTCCATTTCTTCTCTCTTTTCAGATAGATAAAGCCATCTTACTTTCCAGGTGTTTAGGTACACAAAAGAATAAGAATTTAGTAGTTCCTTTCTGTAAGTGTGCTTGAACAGGTGTTTCAGTTAATAAAAATCTCTGTTCTAATTTCACTCTTTGCTCTCTTTCAAATCCGATGTGAGTGATTGAAGATGTGGCTTTAAGGCTTCATAGAAGTTTTTCAGGGATGGATATAGCAACTCTCTGCTCCATGCAATGCAGAAATCATTAAGTAAAACTGTCTGAAGTTAAAATATGTACCTTATTCCCACTACTGGGGATGGATCTTTTTAGCAGATGCTTTTCTGGAATGGCTGGTGACTGTAAAACAGGAAAAACTAAAAGAACGCAGGTCAAAGTAGGTAGAGAGGCTGGACTGGGTAGGGGTCTGAACTAGGAGGCAGAAATGGCATTATCAATGAAATTTCCAGACTGTTGTATATGAAAAATAAGCTGTCTTGAGGTGGTTTCTAGGACATGGTTATATATGCTGGTCAATGAGAAAATGAACTGAAATTGATGTAAAAAAAAAAATCATCATTTAAGCAAGACATTCCTCTGATGTTTAAGCCAAAATCTCCAAAGGTATTGAGTTTCCCTGTTTGGAAAGACGGTGTGTGTAGAAGTCACGGTGGTATACTCCTCATAGAAAACAATGGAGGTGGTTGTTAGCAAAGCCAAAGGAGACTGGAAGCTGCAGTAGGTGGCAGCTCAGCCAGTCTTGCTCCATCAAGGGACTGCCTGCCCCCCTACTCCTGATGGCACATTCTAGCCAGCAAATGAACCTGCCTGAAGTTGTCAAAAAAATGAGTCTTTTCACTTGTAACTGGCTTTTCTTTTTCCAGGCTCAAACTGTCAGCAGTATACATCAGACCCTCATGCCCAGGGTACTTGGAATTTGCTCATCTGGGGCTCCAATTCTGTATTGCTCTGGCACTTGAAAGTAAGAGAACCACAAAACCAAGAGAAGTGGATGACCTGAGAGGCACTATAATATAGAAACACGGAAGTCAGATTGCCCGTTCTGGCATTAAGGCCACACTGCTAACTAGCTCTGAGAACTGGCCTAGCTACATCACCTTTTCTGTGCTTCAGTTTCACTTCTGTAAAACCAGAACAATGTCAGGAAGATTAAATGAGACAAGAATAAAGTAGCTAGTACAGTGCATAGCACACAGAGCTGTTTCCTATTTGTGATGAGATGGAAGTAAGGGGTGGGAATAACTTCAAAGTAAGGAAGAAGTTCCCTTTATGGATCTTAAGAATGTGTCTTTTTTTGTTGTCAGATTTTTTGAGGGGCGATCAAAGATACTATAGAAGAATTCTGATCAAAAGAAGGAATGCAGAAGAAAAACAATTCAAATTCTCATGGAATCCAGACTTTCTGGAGCTATGGAGGCTGGATCAACCCTGAAACTATTGCCCTGAGATCGTCTTTAAACCTGAAACAAAAACATTCCTTAAAGTCTTCATAAAATCAAAGTTTAGCTCACCTGGTGAAGAATGTCTGCCTTGAGCATTATGTACTTTTAAGATCCATCTACACGGGATGAAATTGACAACAGCAACTTGAAAGATTAGACAGGACTCATAGTGAGCAGTAAGTTTATATTAATGGGGGAGGAACAACTCAGACAAAGGGGGGAGAAAGGTTACACAACTTGAAGAAGGCAATCACTATCGTGGAACTGTACATGTAGAAACTGGTGAACTGGTGTTATGTTTGGCTCTGTATATTCTCAACAGAATATTCTTTTAAATAGATTGTTTTCTTGTAGAGAAACTATTTTACAGCCTGCTGTTATCTAACCACCATCCTAGCTCAGCATGAATACTCCTACATTAAGAATCATGTCACACCCCGGTTTCACAAGTTGCAGAAACCCAAATCAGACTGCATTCAGCTTTGGGCAGTGGGAGACATACTGAAGGCTTTTCATTTTCCAAAGTCATGATCAGAATGAAATGTTCTCATATCAGGCATTGTACATTTCAGAATTCAATTACAAAACCCTAGCATTTAACTTGTTAGGCTAGCTGCTCCACCCTAAAAAGAGTGACAAAAGATAATCTTTATGGCCAGGCTACAAGTTCCAGCTCTATAAATCACTGGTTATCGGATGGAGTAGAACTCATTAATATAAACGAGAAGTCTGAAAGGCACCCATTAGCATGCTATTAATTTGTTTGACGAGCTACAGCATGGCAAGAGCTAAAATAGTTGGGCTGGACAATATTGTATCTTGTGCAGAAGAAGACTAATCTAGTCCAATTAATTTTTGTCTTGGGCTTGCCAAGTATAACTGGGCATAATCAGAGCTCATACATCTTTTCATAGATCTTTCGTCCTCTCGCTTTAAAATAAGAAAACTGGGAGGAAGGTATGAGCACAAAGTCCTGGCACTCAATAAAGACAACCAATAAGAAGAGGTTTTAAGTTGAAGTCATTTGCTACGGACAGTAAAGGCATCCTTTGTTTCCTTCCTTTGTTCTGCGCCTTTTTGTTTGTTTCTCATGAGATGAATGTGAATCATAAATTCTTTTCCACTTGGATTAACTCCTCTTATACATCCATCCATCCACCCACCCAGTTTCTTGGGGAGGAAAGGAAGCATTTTATCTCAGCCAGGAAAATGAGTGTCTTCAATCTTTGCCATTAACGAGGGAGCCTGAGGAAGGACAGGATACAAGAAGCTTTATTTACATCTTTGTGGTCTCAATTCTTGCTGCCAATGGCAAGGCATTTCTGTTATGGCTTAGCCTTCCAACTCCCAAAGCTGTTACTGAAGAAGGACTCACACAGCCCTGAGGGCCCCTGACAGTGTTTTGGCTCACCTGGGTTACTTGTGGTTAAGAAAGACATCAGAGAAGAGGAAGCTTTCCTGAATACCTCCTCCTTCTTTCCTTTGGCTATCACTGTTCAAAGGTCTGCCCGCCCCCAGTTTTGCCATGAAATGAATTGGAAGAAAAAGAAAAACTGAGTTTTTGGATATTAGGATTGCAGATAAGGACTATGGACCTGGACTGGATTTTCTGAATGATCACTGACTACATAGTGTTGTGCTTGTTTTTAAATCTAAATCAGTGAATATGTACTTTGCCCGCTCATCCGATAGCTAGCATAAACAATGAGCTTAGGTGCGGAGTACAATCCCAGCCATCAGTAAAGCATGAAGTCCTAGCTTCAAAGCTGAAAGGAAGAGAGGGGGAAATGCTGTTCACTTCTGCTTATCCATTTCAGCATCAACCCTGTCTGCAATCAGGAGACAGATCCATCTCTGAGTATTCAAATTCTTCAGTTTCACCTACACAGAGGTCTTTCACATTACAAAACATTTCAACACGATCCAGGCTTAGGGCAAAACTTGGGCAAATATTAGAAACCATAAAGAAGAAAACAAAAATCACTTGTTCGCCTTTCCCCTGACAATCACTATTAATATTCTGGTGTATTTCCACACAACTGCTATATATACATATATGAAAACTGTGGTGGTATAGTGGTTAAGTGCTACAGCTGATAACCAAAATGTCAGTGGTTCAGATCTGACAGGTGCTCCCTGGAAACTCTACAGGGCAGTTCTACTTTTTCCTATAGAGTTGCTGTGAGTTGGAATCGACTCGACGGCAGCGAGTTTGGTTTTACACACACACACACCACAATTGGGCCATACCATATACAGTTTTGCATATATGGCAATACATAACCTTCTTCCCCATCTCCACTAGGTATTTGTTAACCATTTTCCTGTTATTAAATTTTCTTCAAAAATTTAACCTTTAGTGGGCTGCATAAATTTTGCCATATCAAAATACTATAATCTATTCAACCATACCCAAGTGATACACAGTCATAATTTTAATCTTCCCACACCTTATTTGGAGCCCTGGTGGCACAGTGGTTAAGAGCTGGGCTGCTAACCAAAAGGTTGGCAGTTTGAATCTACCAGCTGCTCTTTAGAAACACTGTGGGGCAGTTCTGCTCTGAACTGGAATCAACTTGAGGGCATCAGGTTTGATTCTTTTTATTGTCACTTTATTTACTGCAATTTAACTCTTCCCTTCTTTGTCTGAAACCTATGAACAGACATATTCAAATCCATCAAGGAAGATGCTACTTAGGAAACTTGAGAACAGGTGTTCTTGCTATGAAAACCTCTGGCAGAAGACCCACTTGTCCCCAGGGCATGGAGAGGCTGGAGCTACAGGATGGAAAAGAAAACATACATTCACTGACTGCCAAAAGATTGACAAGGCCTGAAATCATCCATTGGTCTGAGTCTACCATTCCCCTTATCAACAACTTCGGTGTGATCAGTGGGGCTATGGCCCTTCAACGATTCAGCATGTGTGGCCTTGAAAACAAGCTATTCCCTGTGATCATCAGCCTGATGCTGAGGCACCTCAAGCTCGTGGAAATACCACCTCTTTAACTGCTGTGAAGGGTATTCAAACTTAGTCAACATGTGTAGCCAAAAAGGGAACCGGGGGAATTCCTGGCAGAGACCACCTGACTTTTCATAGTTTGGTTTATTACCCAGAGGGTGTCATGAATTCCCCAGGGGGCTTGGGGCTGCTCAGGGCTCTAGAGCTGTAAGCTTCCAGTATCTAAGGAGGATGGGGCTGTTCCTGGATGGGATAACATCGTTAAGATCTGCAGCTGATAAGACACCTCCAACTCAATTTCCTGGCTCTGGCAGATTGATTCCTGATGGGCTTTTCTCAATATTCCTACCACTGGAGCCTTTAAAGTAAGGTAGAGATCACAAGATAGTTCCTCAGTGGGAAAACCAAATAGCATCTCCCACTCTCCAGAGTCTGATTGGATTTACTGAATTTACAAATATTGCAGTGTCCCCTCACTTCAGTGTTCAAGAAGGATAGCCACAGGAAGGCAGAGGAAGAGGTGTAGAGATCACTTTCTGTGGCATTGCCTTGGGAGCAGTACCCAACCACAGTTCAGCCAATCTTTAACCACCTGAGGCTGCCATTCTGAGCAGCTCCAAATGGTAACCCCAACTTGCAGCTTACAGATGTCTCCTTTTTTAGCTGCCAATTCTTTTTTTTTTTTTTTAATAATACTTTGTTGTGTTTTCAGTGAATGTTTACACAGCAAATCAGTTTCCCATCTGACAATTTCTACACTAACTGTTTGGCAACATTAGTCATTTTCAAAACGTGTTAGCCTTTTCATTAATTGCCTTTCAGCAGTTCCATTTCCAGGACTCTAGTTTCCCTGTCCCCTTCTTGTCTGTGCTTAGAATAACTTTTGACCTTTCGGTTTCATATAGGTGTTTTTTTAATGGTAGCTGCTGATGCTAATGTGTACTTTCTACACATCCCTTTACAGTCGAGTTGTACTGGAGATGCCTTTAACTTACATAAATGCAAATAAAAGCACTTGGGAGGGGGAACACAGTGGTAAATACTCCTGTTAGATTAATTATGTGTCAGGCACTGTTCTGCGCATTGCACATAAATCAGCTAACTTCATCTTCCTAACCTACAAGGTGATTATGATTTCCATTTTACAGATGAGAAACAAACACATAACTTACTCATAGACACCTAGGCAGGAAGTGATGGGGCCAGGATTCGAACTCAGGCAGTCCAACTCCAGAGGGTTCTTAACCAGCCCCAGGGCCCTTTATCTTTGGTGTTTGAAATGATATAGGCATGTTAGCAGTCATCTACTCAAAAAGCACAAGCCCTAGAGCAAACATGGGTCAACAGCGTGAATCTGCTCTGTCAGCTTCAGTTCCCAGGTGCCTCTCACAGTGTATTTTACGGGCCATTTAAAGGATTTTCAGTTGTAATTTCGGCCATATGTAATTTCTGCCTGTGTGCTGAATGATGTCAGAGCCTAACGCCTGAGTAAGGTACGATTCCACGGGGCAGCATCTGGAACAGCATCTAAGTGTGGACGACTGGTTTCTAAACTCCAGAGCGCACATCTCCAGCTACAAAAAGCCAGGTCTCTAAATGAAGACCTCTACCTCTGCCTAGGTACACTCCACCCAGAAGAGGCCCTTGCACTCCCGGCTGAAAATGAAAACATTAAGCTGGGTCTCCACGATGAACTCAACAACACTCACCCGAGAGACTCTGCATCAGTCTGTACATTACTTCTTGGCAATGTTTCCCTGAAGCGTGTCAACAGCAAGGCCTTTGCTGGACAGGCTTGTTCCCTAGTGTATACAGACTCTCTCGTTGAAGAGAAAAAGCTTGCAGTTTGAACATCTGATACTCACAAAGGCATCACCGGGGGGTAGTAACGCTGCGCGGACTTTGTTCTCAGCAAACTGAAAAATCTAGCCATTGGCTCAGTCATTGCCTTCCTGGCAGAAAACAATCTTGCACATCATATAAATAATCAAACCAGTGGCTTTGGGACTTGACTGGAAATGTGTGGAGTAAGGAATAAACATTTCACACCAAAATATTTCATTCATGATGATTTCCCCCTTCCAGGAGACAGTTAAATCAGAGGATAAAAGAGGCAGAATTAATTTACCTTTTTCCCCCCTTTCATTTTTCATTTTGAAAACATTCAAACACAGAAAAATGGAAACACTACTACAATGAATACTCATATATTCTTCACTTCAATTCAGCAATATTTAATGTTTTTCCATTTTTCTCTCTTTTCTTTTGGCTGAAACATTTGAAAGTTGCACACACGAGGGCTTTTCTCCCAATGTTTTAGCAAGTACCTCTTAAGACCATGGACATTCTTCTAATATAACATGGCCATTCTTCAAGAAAAAATATCCAGGATCAATCCATGACTTTTTTTTTTATTACTATGACTGAGTGAAAATGTACATTCCCATATAAATTTCCATGCCCACCTATATGCAGCTTCCACTGCTCTCCCTGTCCGGTGACTGCACACTATTCCTCTCTGCTCCATACATGTCCCATCCTCCCAACAGTCTCCTTTCCCCTCCTCTTCACCCCCTGCCCTTCCTCCAGCCAGAGGTCAGCAGGATGATATCCTATAGATGCATAGAACCATAAAGTGCACCCAGTACACTGTCACTCTGGGTCACCAAGTCCAATCCATCGCTGCCTGAAGAGTAGACCTTTGTTATGATTTATCGGCAAGGGCCATGAATTTTTTTTTTAACTTTTAACAATATTAAGAGTTACACTTATATGAAATAAGCAAATATACAGAAACCAAAGATTATTAGTGGTTACCAGGAGTGGGATGGAGAAGTTTTTGCTTAAAGGGCACTGAATTTACGTTAACAGTAGAACGATTTAGAAAAGCAGACAAAGGATGGATACACAACTTGAAGAATGTCATTAAGGTTACTGAACTTACATGTAGAAATTGAGATGTTCTGTTATGTATATTTTTACTACAATTTTTTTAAGATAATAATATTCAGAGTTAGCAAAGCCTCAATGAAAATGACACAGTTTGGATTCAATTAAGCTGTTAGTTAATAGGACCTGACCAGAAACTCTTTTGTTTACATCTTTGCTCTGAAAAAAAAAAATTTCTAAAATGTCCCAGGGTCTAGTCTCTAAGTACAATGCAGCATATAAAACTTAACCTCCATAGGATGATGAAATATTAGTGCCAAGACCATGACTCTAAACTTCATTTCTCGTTATTGAGGACTGTAGACCCAGCAGGGGGGATAAAGCTCAAAGTGCATGGATCCCTCTACACATCCAGGAAGTTGTTTTTTAAAAGACATTCTACTACTAGCTTTTTTCCTTGACTTTTGCCACACTATAAAAACTTTAGGAGGGTAGGTCATTTTCTGTAAGCATCTTTGTCTTTCACTTTTTTATAAACTATTATTTTATAATCTTTTAAAAAAAATCTGCCCCTACGGTCGCCATGAGCTGGATCCGACTCGACGGCACTTGGCTGGCTGGCTATATGAGATGAATTTGAGACACAGCAGATAGTCAAAAGCGCTTATTGGCACTGACCACTCTGACAGGCATAATAGAGAGTCCTAGACAAAGTGGGAGGAAAATGCAGGACAAAATTCAAATTCGAGTAAAAAGACGAGACTTCCTGGTCTGACAGAGAATGGAAGAAACCCTAAGACTACAGCCTCCGGACATCACCCAACCCAGAACTGAAGACAACGCCAAAGCCCACTTTCCTGACAAAGATCAGACAGGCCCATAAAACATAGAATAACACCCTTGAGGAAAGAGCTTCTTAGTTCAAACCAACATCCAAGACAAAATTGGAAACTCCTGCCCAAAAGCAAGAGGGACAGGAAAACAGGACAAATGGACAGAGGGAGAAATGGGGACTAAAGGAAGAGAATGCTGTCACATTGTGGGGACTGCAGTCAATGTCCCCAAACAATTTGTGTATAAATTTTTGAATGGAAAACTAACTTGCACTGCAAACTTACACCTAAAGTACAATAATTTTTTTTAATTGCTTATTGACTGAATGGAAGCATACTTAACTTGGTTTGCCAGCCACAGAAATGACAGCTGGCATCATGACCAAAAACAACCAACCAACCAGCTGCCACGGCTGCCAGCAAGTTGACTAACTCATGGCTACTCCATGCGGGTCAGAGTAGAACTGTGCTCCACAGGGTCCTCCACGGCTGCTTTTTTGCACTTTCGGGTGGGCCTGAACATCCAATCTCTCAGTTATCAGTGAAGCAAATAAACTGTTTGCAACCCCTGGGGACTCCAGCAGCATGAAAAAATAAAACAAAAAACAAACTAGTTGCTGTGGAGTTGATTCTGATGCCTTGTGACCCCCGGTGCCGCAGAGTACAGCTGTGCTCCATATGTTTCCGTGGCTGTGACCTTTCAGAAGCAGAGCGTCAGGGCTTTCTTCCAAGGCAGTCTCCAAGTGGGTTTAAACCACCAGCCTTCAGTCAGTAGCCAAATGCCTAACTGTCCAGAACTTGAATTAAGATGCAGTGTGGAGCCACCTTCCCTGCACCTCTCTCTGACTGATTCCTTGAGTCAGACCTGGGAACTCCAAGCAAATTATCATCCAGAATCCACACAGCCTGTACTGTGAGAAGCTGCCTAGCAGTGCTCTTAGTGCTCCAGATGGGTAGTTGTCACTGGGTCACCAATGGGAGAAATCAGGAACAATAGGTCATTTCTCTAAAATATCCATGAGATCAGAACTGAGAAAGGGCCAACCATGTTCTCTCTATCCAGATTACATGGTGACCCCTAGGTCATCCCTGACCTCTTGTTATGCATAACCTGCATTACCACTTCATTTTTAAATCATGGATGACTCAACACTTCATGTAATCAGAACTCAGCTTGTCAGCAATCTTCCCCATCCAGAACTCAGGCAATGATCGGAAATGAATGAGATGAGTTTGGGCCATCAACAGAAATGCCTTGCATCTCACTGCTGGCTCTCACAGGAGAGTTCCTCAGAGTCTCACACGCATTCCCTCATCATACAGTCAAGAGCATAACCTCCTTGAGGCCACAGATGATGCTCTCTCAGTGGGAATCTTATGTCAGTAATGCTTATGAGTCCAGCCCCACAGGAGATGAATTTCTAAGAGAAACAACATGGTGGAATAAAAAAAGGGCAGGTGTTTTAGAGTGAGGGTCCTCATATAAGTCACTTAAATTCTCTCAGCCTAAGTTCCTTATCCTTCCAGTGGAGTCTAAAACATTACCTTTGAAGATGTTTTGACCATAGAGATCATACAGGGGATATAGTGGTTTGGAGTGTGGCTCTGGAGCCAGACTGTCCATGACTGAATCCCAGCCCTATCATTTCTTTCTTTGTGACTTTGGAGAAGTCACTTCACTTCTCTGCCCCTCCTCCTCACCTGCAAGATGTGGACGAGGCTGCAGAGCTAACGTCACTGACTGCTGTGAGGATTGTGTGGCCTGAAACATGCAACGGGCTTAGATGCTGGTACACAGCAAGCACTCAATGAATGCTCATTACTATCAATTAATTGTATTCTCTATATATTTCGCAGTGCAGCACCCAACACATAACAGGTAGCCCAAAGAGCCTATTGACTGTATGGTTCCCCAGATCACGTCATGTTAAAAGCAGTAAAAATTAACCACATTAGAGGGGCTGACAAAATTTATAAAAGTAGAAATCAGACAAAAACATAGGGTCACTTAGGGTTGAGGTCAACACTTGTACACATGTTGGGGTCCCTGGGTGAGTAAGCCCTAAGAGCACAGTGCTGCTGTAAGAATACTCACATGACCTTGAGTCACAAGGTGACATTCACATGTGCCCAGCTCACACAGTTTAACAAAACAGGAAATTGTGTGAAACACATTTAAAGTACTTTGGTTCTAAATACTTAAAAAGTTTTATTGTAATGACAGATTTTTGCCATTTACAAGACATGAACGTGCAGCTATCCTAGTAGCTGAGGCTCCCAGCTGAGATTTCACCGTCTATTCCTGGCAGCAGAGGTAGATTTCCTGTGAAGCTTGGAAACTTAAACTTCAAGGAACTTTCCCTTGTACAGTCCCCTTCCAAAGCCCTTGAAGGGGTCTAGAAATGTGTGTACATGAATACATGGTTTTATAAAATCTGCCAAAATAAGTTTAACCACCATCAGTTAAGAAGGCTGCCTCTCCATTCCAGCCCTTCATATCACATGTTCCCACACATCAGGTGTCACTTCTGGGACCCAGTTGAAGGGCAGCTGAACTGGAGATACATTCAGCTGGGTTTAGTGGTTAGCAGTCACTTCCATGTAGAGTTAATATGTCACTAATCATTCCAGCTTACCAGGGACTTCTGGAAATACTCCTCTTGCCAAATGTATATGACACAAGGGAGCAAGGCCAGGGTCCTATTATGAAATGAACACACACTATGGTGCTCTGCACTGGAAGCATGTGGGAAGCAGAGGAGAAGCAAGGCTCAAAATATATCAAGTCAGAAGTGTGTGGAAATTCTTCCAAATCTCACCGCTCATAAATGAAAGAAAAGTGATTGCGTTTTCCTCACTTGACAAGAATCCTAAAAAATAATGAACATGACCCTTGAGTTACGAAGCTAAATGTTCTCTAAAGCATTGTTAAGAAAGAAACACACAACTTGTGATGAACTATTCTAAAGGAAAGGCTGAATTACTCCTACAGAAAACATTATCACTGTCATATGGAGGTGATTAAAGGCAAAAAATGTGAGGGGAATTATTACAAAGACCTGTCAGTCGATGACATGATCCTCAGGATTTTCTGATATCAGTTTATAAAACTAGTTTATAGTGTTTTTCTTGTTCTAAATATATATTTTTTGATCCTGACTTTGCATTCACCATTTTGTATTCTTTTCCTTAATTTTACATACTTTAATCCTCATAAAACCTGGATCATTCCTGAGTGTGGCAGAGTAGTTAGATGTGTGAGTTTCCAATCATCTGAGCCTGACTCAGAGACTAACTATGAGATTTGGAAATCACATTCCCCCTCTCACTTTGTCTTTCACTTCTTTAGTTTTCAAAAAGTTTGGAGAACCACAGTTCACACCTCTTAGACTTGTGGATTAAATGAGCTAATACATGGAAGGGCTAAGAGCACAGCAAATACTCCAGAAGTGACAGCGGTGAACACTTAATCTATATGCAGATAAAGGAGGCCTAAAGGCACAGGGGTTACACCTGGCTGGTAACCAGAAGACAGGTAGTTGGAACCTACCAGCCTATCTCCAAGATAAAGATGTAGCGGTCAGTGTCTGTAAAGATTATAGCCTTGGAGACTCTATGGAGTGCTCTCCCGTGCCCTACAAGGTCACTATGGGATTAGAACCGATATGATGGCAACAGGTTATATGAGCATGACTTTCAAAATGCTCACCTTCGGGATCCAAACCCAATTCTTATTCTAAAGATTTAGCTGTATATTGCACAGCTACTCCAAACTCAACATATCCCAAACCAAACTACTCCTAAACCTGATCCCACTCTCACGCCCTCTACTCTCAGTTAAAGCCTCATCATCTAATCTTATGAGAAACATAACTGCTGGTAGACCTGTCCCTCCCCCTTCTAGCACAATACCCCCAATATCCAATCAACATGCAGATTCTCAGTGTGGCTCTGTTCAAGCCACCTACTTCTTGCCACTGCCACCTTAGTCTAAGCGACGGCCTCTGGCCTGGAATACTCCAGGGCCTCCCCTCAGGTATCCTTCTCACACTGTTTTAATCATCTGCTACTACTCTAACAGAAATACCAGGGGTGGATGGCTTTAGCAAAGAAAAGTTTATTCATATACAGTCCAGCAGGCTACAAGTCCAAATTCAGGGGGTCCGCTCCAGGGGAAGGCTTTCCCTCTTAGGTGACTCTAGAGGAAGGTCTTTGTGTTGTATCAGTCTTTGGTCAGGGAGCATCTTGGTGCAGGAATCTCAGGTCTGAAGGATGTGCTCAATTCCCGGCGCTGCTTTCTTGACAGTATGAAGTTTCTAAATCTGTTAGCTCTCCAGAGACTGCCTTAAGGCACAAAGCAAGCTTACACACTGAGTCCTGCCCCAACAACACAACTGCTGCCCATCCACCCTCATTAACATCATAGAGGTAGGATTTACAACATGGAGGAATATTACACAATATCAGGAATCCTGGCCCATCTAAACTACCACATGCATTTTTTCGTAGACTACAGTTCAATCCACAACATGCATGAAAACCAAAAAATAAACACCAGGTACTGTCAAGTAGATTCCAACTCATAATGATCCCATGTGTTGCAGAGTAGGACTTCCCTCCATAGGGCTTTCAAGGCATTAGACAGCCAGGCCTTTCTTCTGAGGCACCTTTGGGTAGGTCAGAACCACTGACCTTTCAATCAACAGTCAAGTGCTTAACAATTTACATCCCCGAGAGACTCTTCCTCACACACTATCTCCCTCCAAAATACACGTCCCCCCTCCTGCTGGAGCGATCCCTCTTTTCTAAACATCTAATCACATCCACCCTTCTCCTTGGATAAATACCAGAGATCTTAATGGCATCTGTCTTCCTCGCCTTATCCTGCACTTAGCTTCAGACACTCTAGCCTTTAACTGCCTCCAAAGCAGTCTGCTCACATCCATTTCAGAGACGTCACACAAGCTGTTCCTGTTCCCTGTACCCCCACCCTCAAGCACCCACACTCTACCTAGTTAATTGCTCAGCTCTCAGAGTACTGTGGCTCCGGGGGGGCTTCCTTGACCCCATGGGCACTCTGTTTCAAGTGTCACATGGATCGCGCCCTCAGGCGGACTGTACTGTGGTTACACTATTTAAGGTCTCTCCTTATCACATCCTCACCTCCGCTGTCACTGAAGCAGGCATCCAAACCCTAGTTCCTAGCACAGCTCTCAAACACAGCAACACTCAAAAGCAGCCTGCAGAAGAAATGCAGGCATGCGTGTAATATGTTGGGAAGGGAGGTAAGTCTTTGGGAAGCCCTCTCTTTGGCAAAGGTTCTGGTGGAGGACACTGTCAGACTTGGCTTGGTTTCTGACCTTCTTCACCTTGTGAGAAGCTACTTAGCTCTCTAGCTCCAGGACCCTGCATCTCATTCAGGCAGATCCTGTCAGGCCTCACACACACCCTGGGTTGTCAGGTCCCGGAAGGCAGCCTGGCTCCTCCAAGTGACATGCTGTGGCCTGTGAAGTGGAGCTGGAAATCAACATATTACCCCTTCATGCCACAGATCCAGAAATGCTCACTGCAAGTGCTTCTAAGTTTATCTCCACTAAGAGGTCTAAAATTACCAAAGGGAATGTTTAACCAAGCAGGTACCAGAGTTTGGACAAGGCCTCAGAATCAATTCTAAACTTACTCTAAATGCCTGTGATGCAAAAGAATGCTTCTAGCCAATTCCCCCAGATCAATTCTAAACTTACTCTAAATGCCTGTGATGCAAAAAATGCTTCTAGCCAATTCCCCCAGCCACTCCCTGAAACCAGATTATGTCAGAGAGCCTCACCTAAGTGGAAATTCTGGAGCTGCCACTGCCAGTCATTGAAGGAGAAGGAGCATTTCTTTCAGGGATCATAAATAACTGAGGTTATTCTTCAAGACCAAATATAACAGAGAAAAAAAAATTTTAAGTGTCTGTTTTTAAATAGGAAGTAGTTATTCAAACACAGCCCTGGTTACTTGAGTCCTGCCTTAAGATGATTATACCATTTCTCTTGAGAGGAAGCAAGCACTGTGAGTCAGCACAGCTGGGGTAGGACTTCTGATTATTGGGTCATTTGGAGAAAGTGACTCAAGACAACCCTGTGAAACAGCAGGTGCTTCTGTCTGGGAAAGTCTCTTAGGGCTGATGTGCCTGATCAGATGCACCTGAACGTCCCTGTTTGGCTCAAGACTCAGTCTCTCAACCCAGGTTTGGAAAGTCTAGGAGCTAAGGGAGCTAGGAGCACACAGGTGCTCAACGAGTGGAGGCTATGAATGCTACCCACCTCTGCACCGCTGAGGGAAACCTTGGTGGTATAGTGGTTAAGTGATACTACCGCTAACCAAAAGGTCAGCAGTTCGAATCTACCAGTCGTTCCTTGGAAACTACGGAGCAGTTCTAGTCTCTTATAGGGTCACTGTGAGTCAGAATTGATTTGAGGGCAACAGGTTTGGTTTTTTGGTTTTACATACAGATGAAATGAGCCCTGATGGTGCAGTGGTTCAAATTCCCCAGCAGCTCTGTGGAAGAAAGATGTGGTCTCCTGTTTCTATAAAGATTACAGTCTAGGAAAACCTATGATGGCAGTTCTGCTCTTTCCTACAAGGCCACTATGAGCCAGAATGGGCCAGATGATAACAGGTTCAAAGAGCTGAGAAATGCTGGACTCAGGGTCAACAGATTTCGGTTTAACTCTGCAAAACTGGCCAGGTTGCCTTGCCTGCAAACTGGGAGTCGTAACTAGCTCTCAGGAGGCTCTCTTCAGGGTTATAAGGAAAGGCACACATGACAGCACACTGCCAGTGCTCAATAAGACTTGACAAACATGTGCTACATCACAATCAAGCCTCAGGCTTTTGTTGTCAGTAGAGTTTACAGACAAGTACCTGGGTGGTACAAACAGTTAACACACTCGGCTGCTAACCTAAGGAACAGAGGTTCAAGTCCAGACAGAAGTGCCCCAGAAGAAAGGTCTGGTAATCTGAAATCGGAATATCAGCCAGTGTAAAGCTTACGGAGCACAAGTTCTCTGACAGACGTACGGTTGCCATGAGTCAAAGTCAACTTGAAGGCAAGTGGTTGGTTACTTGTAGAGCTTTCAGTGTTTTACCATTTCTAGATCAAAAGGACTAAATTCTAAACTGTTTTCAATATCAAATTAGTCTGTATTCCTGAGTTTCCACTCCTCCTTTCCTCTCTTGACCAATCTAAGAAGATGCTGTCCTCAGCATACCCCTTTATCTTGGACTAACACTAGCAGCAACTGATGTCTACTGAGCACTTACCATACGTCATGAACTAAGTATGCTCCCTGAATTATACATTTAATCCTTTCAACCTGTGTAGTAGGTTCTGTCAGTCTCATTTTACAGAAGGAAACTGCCTCAGTAAGGCTAAGTAACTTGTGAGCTAGCAGGCAGGAAGGCTAGGCCTTAAACAAAGATCTAAGCCATCTTAAAACCCACATTCTTAAAAAACAAACAAAAAACCCCCACTTCTCTTAACAAGTGAAACTAGAGACACTAAAACTAAAACTGAATCTACATTCTTGATACGGAAATAAGCCAGGGACTGAAAGAGTTAACAATAGCTCTTTGTCAGTAGGGCAGTTTATACAGGAGTCCCACATGGACTTTCTTGTTCAAGGGGTTCTGGAGCCTTTCGTGGAATGAGGTCAGCAGCTGGAGAGTGGCTACCCACGGGAAGAGAAGACGACCAGAACTCCAAACACGCTTCTTGGCCCTGGCTGTGGAGGGCTGGCTCCCAGACAGAGCACCCTATTGGTAAGCTCCTCAGCACCTCAGCTGTCTCCAGGGTTGGATGTGGTCTGACCACATTCTTTCAAGTATCTAGTAGCTCCTTGCAGGCCACCTGGCTCATAAGGTGAGCCAGCACACAGGCAGAGTACGTCACTCTCAGACTCACCAAGCAAGCTCCACCTCCTGCCCCACTGTGGCCCGGACTCCCCATTGAGCTGAGCACCCCACACTCCTCCCCCCAAAACCTAGTCATCTTAACCTGAGGCATCTGACAGGAGGATGTCAGAAGAATGTCATCTCAGCCACCCTGGGGGAGAGTAGGAGTTAGTACCACACACAAATTCACTCCTATTCTGTCTCTCTCACGCACACACTTCATGCAGGTGATGACATCACTCTATGTAACTGAGAGAAACACGTGAGTGGGTAAAATGCCACAAAGAAGGCTCCCCACCTCAGTATTTCCATCTGTAAAACAGGGGTAACTAAGACTTCACAGCTCTTAGGAGAAATGAGTTACTACTGTGTGAAAAACACTTACAGCAAGTGCTCATTAAGTGCTATTGCCAAGCCAAGTGCTGTCGAGATTACTATTACTATTATTATCCCAGCAGTGTGTAGCTAGAAGTCATAGATTCACTGTGAAAAAGTCTCACTACCCTCTGAAAGGGACTTTCCCTACCTGACCCCAGCCCCTTGACATTAAGACTGTGTTCTCCCCTGAGGCAAGTTCTCCTCGAAGATGGGGCAGGCCTGGCTGACTCACAGTGCTGTGGTGGGAGAGTGGGTTGCCTCTGGTGGGGTGATGAAAAATACCCATTTTGGATCCTGAGAGGGCCCAGCCCACCAAAGCCAAACCCACTGCTGTTGCATCAGTCCTCACTTGTAACAACCCCCTACGGTTCCCAAGGCTATAAAGCTTCATGGAAGCAGACTGCCACACTTGGATCTCACAAAGCCGCTGGTGATTTTGAACTGCTGACCTTTTGGCTAGCAGTCAATTGCTTTAACCACTGTACTACCAGAGCTCCTTCCAAAAGGGCTCAAGGTCCCAAAATTTACAATAAAGGGAAGGGGTTAATGCTGATGAGAGTAAAGATAGAAAATACTCTCTGAGCTATTCCCATGCACATGTCTCTGCTTATTTCCTCTATATCCAACATGCCAGACCCAGAGCGGTCACCCTTGAGGGCTGGGCGGCTGGACAGATGGCCATTCCACAGCCCCTGGAAAGTCCCTCAGAGAAGCTCCTCCTACCAGTCCTAGAAGCTGCTCTTCTTGGAGAAACTGAGGCAGAGAAAACCTTCTGCAACCTGTTCAAGGAGAGAGTAGTGGATAGATGCATCCGGTGATAGGAGCTGAGATTCTAGCAAACATGAGTACAGGGGCTAGGCCTGTTTTGTTTAATGCCTGTCTTTCCTTTACATCTGATTTAATGTCTGGTATGGACTATGTACTCAGAGTATTTGCTGCATGAAGAAAGAAGTGGCTAAGAAGGCAAGGAAGACGTATGTGTCAAGGGCCTACTATGTGCCATACGTTGTACTAGGTGCCGCACGGGCATGGTCTTGTCTCCTCTGCATAGCAGCTGAAGGGGACAGCTTCAGGATGGCTCTACTTTGAAATGAGAACCCTGAAACCAAGAGGTCAGTTTCCTCTTAGCCCCAGGCCCTATATCTATGAGTGACAGAACTCAGACTTCAGCTCAGGTGCCTGCCCACAGCGCCTAGACTCTCACGGGAGGACCAGCTACATAATTTTGGGGGTCTCGTGCAAAATAAAAATGTGAAGCTCCTTGTTCAAAAATTAAGACCCCATGTGTGTCAGAGCAGAATTGCGTTCCATAACGTTTTCAATGGCTTAATTTTTTGGAAGTAGATCATCAATCTTTCCTCTGGATGGACTCAAACTTCCAACTGTTCAGTTAGCAACAGTACATTAAAAGCAGCTCATTAAACCAAGCGTGAGGCCCTTCTGGGTGCAGGGGCCTGGGTGGCTGCTTGGCCTGCTTTCCTGTGAGACCAGCCCTGGCTCTCAGGGCCAGCTCTGGATGCCAAAGGAGACATGAGTTTGCAAGACACGATCAGCCCATAACGGTCTGACAGTTTTCACTGTGCCGAGCTCCAGCCCATCTCTCCAAATGACTTCTCCAGAAAGGCTGCCACGTATTATCTTACCCTCCTTTCAAAGAACAAGGACTGGAAAAATCCCGACCAGAAGAGTTGAAAATTCCACACTTAAAAAAGGCCTGCGCTTCAGTGAGCCTGTCTTCAGGACAGTCCACATTTACATCAGGCCCGCTCAGTGGCAGGCGCTCTATCTACGGAAACAAGCTCCCCTGGCATTTGGAAACTAAGTGGGACCAGACCCTCAGTAGAGGAGCCCTAATTACCACAAAGCAAGTCTTCTGATTAAAACCAGTGGACTGAGGTTCCTGGATTTCACTGAATAAACACACCCAGTTCAGGCTGATTGGGTTCTGCTGATGGGGAGAAGCTAGTCTATCTGAAACTACCTGCGTCCAAGGCCCTCTTGACCCGAGACCTTGTGATGTCTGGGGTTTGGCTCTTGGACGCTGAGAAGTCCACCTCTGGCCCTGGGAAAATCCTGAGGCAATGGAAAGCCATATTTGGGCCGCCAAAAAGCTTCGGGGAATACAGGCCCCAAACATTCACAAGGACAAATGGAAACAATTAGATTGATTCCAGAGATGTGTTCTGGGTTCCCACTCTCCACTCTCCCCCAACAGTCAGTGCCTTCTCCCCCATTTCTCCTTACTTCATGCTCCCCCACAAGCCTCTTAGACACAGAGGGAAGAGCGGGTGCATTCTGGTGGACAGTGACCCTAAGGCTTCATGCAATGAGCCCACTTCTTCCACTCATAGGTTTCCTCAAATATAATTTTCCTTTTCATATTAGAAATGACAGGAGCTGTCACCCCTTGTTAGAGATTGTCTTTTGTTGTAGGCTCTCCAGGCTCCGACACACAGGGCAAATCCCACAATACCTGTGCCAGCCAGTTGGTGAGCACCTTCCCTTCCTTTTGTAGAAAAGGAAGGTGAAGTGGGTTAGGATCTTTTGTCTGAGGCCGGCTTACACAGCAGTTTCTAATCAATCAGCATCAAGCTATGAATTAAATGCTTGCAACTGAAGTATGAGGGAAGAAAAGAATGTTTTACTTTGACCCAACAGAGAACATGACAATGGAGAACATGGAACCCAATGGCCAGACACATTAGAATAGGTCTAAAAAGGCAGACGGATGGCCCTTTCTCTTCATCCCACAGCAGAATGGAAATAACTGCTCCAGCCTCCAGCGGCTGCTCCCCAGGGCAGGGGGCCAGGGACAAGAGGCAGCATGGTAGACAGCTTTCCACCAAGGGCATTTGACACCAGGCTGTACTTTCTGGTCAATCCCAGACTCTGGCTGTCACAGAGGCACTTGTCACAAAATGGGTATTGGAAAAGCTGCAAAACATTTCCTTTGATCCTTTTTCAGACATCAGCACACTGGAGTGCAGATCAGGAACTCAGTGGATATCATAGCAGCTAAACTCATGCTTTCTAGAAATTATTTCATTTTAACCTCAGCTGCAGATCCAGCCCAGCTGATGTTCTGGGGCTCCTGATCCTTTGGGAAGCAAAAAACACTGCTTGGATCATTTTTTTGCTTGGCTCATTTGCTCCCCTGCTCTCCCTAAGCCCACAAGCTTAACAGTCAGTGACCAAGTGCAAACATGTGTTTGTCACAAATATTTCATCATCGGCTACAAATGTAACTGGGCTAAGTGGTGGAAATAGCAATGCCAAGTCTCTGTTTCCACTGAAGCTGCCACAACTCAATTTTACAGATAATCTACAGCCCAAGAATATACATGTTATATACAATAATTTTAAAAATACAGTGCTGTACTTGAAAGTAATAAAATCATGGTAACTAAAACTGCATTCAACAAGTTTCCAAGAATAAGTAAGACTCAGCTGGGCTGTTTTAATTGACGACATTAAAGGTATACTAAGGACCTATGTGTGCCTTGGGCGGTCGTGGGACTGAGGATGTGTGAGAAGTTTATGACTGTTTCTACCCTCCACACACTAATGACCTCATTGGGGAAGCCCAGAAAGGCACATGGGGCAGAACACTTAGGCCTCATCAGTGTCAACGTCAGGATGGAAGCGGGGGGTTGGAGCTGGGATTCCCCACCACTATCAGGAAGACTCTGGTAGTACAAAGGATTAGTATGCTTGGCTGCTAACCTAAGTGTTCCAAGTTCAAGCCTACTCAGCAATGCCTTGGGAGAAAGGCCTGGCAATCTAAATCACTTTTTAAAAAATCACCCATTGAAAACCACAGGGAGCACAGTTCTCTGATATACACAGGGTCCCCGTGAGTTAGAATCAACTTGATGGCTGCTGGTTCTGGCTGTAGAACCAGCACAGCTACAATAAACCCAATTAGAAATACATGTAAGAACTGCTGACACTTCACAGCGTGGATTCAGATATTTAATAAAAACATAACTTCTTTTGGGTAGGTTAAATGTGCCACTCATGTGACTTGCTTACACTTCAGATCTACTGGGTAAGGCTTGGCTAGGTAACCCTTGTCCTCTGATTGGCTGCCCTTTGTCCAGATCTGTCATCCTGGTTGTTACTGGCCTGTCACCCTAGAGACTATAATCTTCCTGTGGGCAAGGGAGCTGGGTGGCATTTGTCCCCTTCTCCCAATCTTGAATTTTCACTTCCTAAAGCAGCACTGGATTCACAGACTATTTAATAAGCAGGTGTTGTGAGAACAAAAAAATGCAAAGAGGAATAGTAAACGATGCTTTGGCTCAACATAATGAAGAATCACTTATCTTTAAGGCAATCCAGAGAACACTATTTTATTTTTTAATTTTTTATTGTGATTAAGTGAAACTTTACAAAGCAACTCAATTTGCCAAGTAAAAACACCTGGACCCACCTCTTTGCAACTCTATCTGCTCTCCTCACCCTGTGACAGCACCCTCTTCTTTTCCACTCTTTATTATCAGTACCCACTCAACCAATATATGTCCCCTCCTCTCCCTTCTAAAGAGAGGAGTCTTCTCCTCTCCCCTCTAAAGAGAGACCCAGAAACCACTTTACATAAAAAAAAAACAAAAACAAAAAAAACACTCCATTGCCAGTGAGTCAAGTCCAGTTCATAGTGACCCTGTAAGGACACAGTAGAACTTCTCCATAGGTTTTCCAAAGCTGTAATTTTTATGGGAGCAGACTGCCACGTCTTTCTCCCATGGTGCAGCTGGTGGGTTCAAACTGCTGACCTTTTGGTAAGCAACCAAGAGCTTAACCACTGCACTGCAAGGGGCCCTAGAGAACACCTAGAAAACTCAAACTCCAATAGTTCCCAGAAAAGGAAATATGGGCTCTAAGATGTCGAAGGACCAGCCGAAGGTCACCTGCCCAGCTAATGGCAGAGCTGGGACATGACTGAGTCTCAGCTACTAAATACACAACAGCAGAGTCATCAAAATCCCAATCTAGATTTCTGGACAGTCCAACAGAAGGTGGTTTTTAACTAGATTGTGAATCACCAAATAAGTAGAGTTCAAAAGCCCAGTAGATTATTTTCCACTTAGTGCCAGCTGAAGAGTCAGTACTTGATGTTCTGAATTGGAAGACGACCCAAAGTGTGATAAGGATTCAACATGTTGTTCTCAAGTCTTCCTTGGACAGCTTAACTAACAGTCTGAGTAACTCAAAACACCACCATTTAGAGAACCAAGACTATCGGGTGATGAAACGTCATCCCAGGTCTAAGGAGAGAAGCTTGCATGTCTTTTGAAAGAAGTCTGTCTCAATCATAATAAAAAAAGAAAGAACTCTGTGTCAGCTGTACTGCCCAAAGCACCTCTTTTCAACCTAACAACCTGGAGGCCAGAGGCCAGCTCTGTCTTAGCGAAAGTGACAGCAAAGACTCCTGCTGCAGAGGTAATGCATCCTGTCAGTACCACAAAGTAACAGGAACAGCCCTGGAGCAGGGATCACGCAAACTCAGCAACAGACGAACTGAGAGCAAGGCCATGAAATGAGACATTCTGCCACCTGGATCTAATAGACAGGAAATCTTGGTTTAAACTCTTCTTTCCCATGATGCCACTGGTTTCAGGTGGTCACTGAGCCATAGCCCCCTTAGCAAGGCTCATCTGGGCTTTCTACTGACCTTGCCATAGACAGGCAGGTCCAATTGGGACCAGCTGATGCACAGACTGGCTGGTGTCTAGGGGCAGGTAAGGGAAAATCTAGGCTCACTACAGCTGCAAGTCAAGGGCGGTGTTTTAGTCATTTGGTATTGCTCTAACAGAAATGCCATGAGTAGATGGCTTAACAAAGAAAAGTTTATTATTGTATAGTGCAGTAGGCTGTAAATATGAATTCAGGGTGCCCATTCACAGGAAAGGCTTTCCCTTTTCACTGGCTTCGGAGAAAGGTCCTTTTGTTGCATCGACCTTTGGTCAGGGAGCATCTTGGCACAGAAACCTCAGGTCTGAAGGATGTGCCTTACTTCCCCTGGTGCTGCTTCTTGGTAGTATGAGGTTCTCAACTCTGCTTGCTTCCCTTTTGTTTTGTTTGTTGTGGGATGAAAGGCGGTACAAGCCACACTCCAGGGAAACTTCCTTTACACTGGAGCAGAGAGGTGACCTTAGGAAGTATGTTACAGTCCTACCCAAATCCTTTCTAACATAATTCAATCTATTAATCACAGGCAGAGATGAGGATTTATAGTGTAGGAAAATCACAAAATGGAGGACAATCACAAAATATTGGGAATCACGGCCCAGCCAAATTACTACACACATTTTTGGGGGGACACAATTCAATCCATGACAGACAGGCTATGGGCAAGAAAGTAATGGCCAACACACACTGAGGCAGGCTTTGGATTAACTAGGCCTGGGTGTGAACCCCTTCACCATCACTTGTCTTATTTTAATCCTCAGAGCAACTTTATGAAGACAGGTATTATTACTGTGCCAGTATCAAAATCCAAGTCTTTTTTTTTTTTTTTTAACTCCTACATCAGAAATGGCAAATACCTGAAGACACGCTTATAGTCCCTATTCCTGGGCCTATGACAGGCATCACTAATGGATCCCTGAATTCTCTTAAGCTTGGATTCAACACAGTGTTCCAGGCAGTAAGCATCATTTTATTATATTTGTTTCATGAGGTGACAGATACTTGCCATTCCTACGCTTTTAAAAAGCAGGTGCCAAATCAGTTGAGTCATCCCTCCAATAGTTCTTCCTGGGGTCCACTCCTGTCTCCTCAGGAAATGTAAAACCAAGGGCTACAAATAAACCTCAGCCTTGGTGAGTGATACTGCCAGACCACTGGATCAGCTTCCAAAGGTTATTAAATAGCACAGCCCAGATACCAAAGCCTTCTGAGGCTTGGCATGCATGGAAGGACTTCCCGGGGGGACTGCTAGCTGTCCCTGTTCAGTTACAGATCACAGTTTCCAGCTCTGCTACTCTTCAGCTTCTCACATCCTTCTGCCAAGAATGCACATGAAAGTACAAGGAGCACTAAAGCAGGAGTCAAGAGGCCTATGCTCAGGGTTGGCCTCTACTGATGTGCTGCCCATGGGCAGGCAGCTTCATCTCCCTTTCCTCAGACCCACATCTGAAGAGTGTGCCAGTTAGGTAAAATTTCAATTCTAACTTCAGAACTGAGATCCATTTTCAGACCTTTGGTATAATGCTTGGCACAGAGAAAGTCTCCTACAAATGACTACAGTAAGAAGAGAACTGGTCTGGAAACAAAGAGGACTTACAAGTGGACCATCCATAGACTTCTAGAAGAGAAGGCCTCAATGAAGAGGGGAGTATAAGCTCCCCAAGACAAAACTAGGAGTTTAAAATACCTCACCATGTGTGTTCTTTACCCATTGAGACTCCCTGAGAACTCAGCAAAAAAAAATCAATGGGATCCAAAGTTCTGCTGTTTACTAGCCAGGAGGCCTCGGGCAAGTTAACCTCTCTGTGCCCTAGTTTACTTATTTATAAGCTGCAGATAATAACAGTACCTACATCATAGGGTTGTTAGAATAATAACTGGCACATAATGGAGCCCTAGTGAGCTACGGCTGCTAAGTTAGAATTCACTTAAGTGGTCAATGGTGTTAAACTATTACTATTACTCTATGGATTATCCAGGGGGAAAAGAGACTCTGCTGTCTGGTCACATAAGACACACATGCTTACTGAATGAGTCAATGAGCTAATCCAACTATTCATTTCTTTCAGGTGTTCCTCTACATTCCCTGATCGATGGGTTTACTCTGTCTCCTTCCAAGGTAGATTTTATATAGAGGGTAAGGGGACCTACATGTGCAGGTTTCTATATTCCACTTAAAGCAGTAAAATACTGATTCTAAGGTGACTGTGAAAAGTTAAAAACATTTTTTGTAATCAAGCCTTAGAGCAACCACTAAAAAAAAACTACTCCAAAACACAATCAAAACACAGGATACATTAAAATGGAATACTAAAAAAAGTTCAAATACTTTATGAGAAAGAGGAACAAACAGAAAACAAACAACTAACATTTTGTTATTAAAACCCAAGTGTATAAATGATTAAATAGTCTAAACACACCGGTTAAGACAGACTGTCAGACTATATTTAAAAAGATGTAGTTATATAATATCTGCAAAAAACTTAAATGTGATATAGGAATGCTAAAAGTCCAGGAAAGATACACGATACAAATACATACCAAAGGAAAGTCAAAGTATATTTAATTAATACCAGACAAAGTACATTTTAGAGCAAGGAAAACCACTAGGGATAATTATTTCCTCATTGTAAAGATGGATATTACAATATTAATTTTTATATAAAGCATTGGAGAAGATAATGTTTCTAGATGGATGGACTGGCAGAGATTGAGGAAGATCCTCTACTTCCCTAACTGCCTGAAGGCCCAGTAGCAGAAAAGCCATTGCCTGATCCTCTCTATCAGGGCTGAGACACATTCAGTTATCAGCATTCATCCCCAGTTCCCTTCCAATCTCAAGTAACTGGAGGAGAAGCAAGCCTAAAGGTAATACCAGTTAGTGACTGCGAGGTGTGGAATCATCTTGCAGAAAGGAATTTGACTTTTGTTCTTGGTTCTATCTAGCTGAATCAACACCTGAGGTTAACGAATAGACCTAGGGGTCCAATGCTAAAAGCCCTGAGCCCTAAGGTTCAGATGAGCTTCCTGATTGGTGAAAATGCACAAGAGAAAGTAGTGCATTCCACCAGAAGAACTAGATGGTGCCTGGCCACCAACCATGATTGCCCTGATGGAGCGCAAAGGGTAGAGCCCCTAAGGTAGTAGAAGAAACATAAACATGCAGAATTCGAACTCTACCAAGTGGCCACACTTGATTGAACATCAGTCTGGAAGTTCACCTGAAGACATGGCCCCCAGATCCTCTATCAACCCCAAGCCACGTCCAGCACCAAAGCCAGCTCTCCAAACAAAGAGTGAACTGGACTAATACGACGTTGAGCGACGCTGGTGATGAACAACCTTTCAGGTCTAAATATATACATGGGGCTGTCTGAGCAGCTCAATGCTGGAGGTGAGATGATAGAGGGGGGACAGGACTTGGTCAAATGGACACGGGAGGGTCAGTATGGAAAGGGGACATGTGCTGTCACGGCAGGTGGGGAAGGGAGGGGAGAGCACATGGAGTAGAACAGCAGAGTGAGTTCCAGGTGGGAAGGGGAAGGCTGGATTCATTTCCACACTTTGAGGACTGGACTCATGCTGATCCTTACACGCAGTTAGAAATGAAGGTGGGATTTGCCCACTTTGTCCACTGCTTATAATACCATCATTTCTTGGGATGGATTCTTAGCCATGCATTGTATTGGGACATCGTATCCATGTCAAGAGGTTTTGGTGCAAAAATTCCTTCACTTTTATTCTTTCCTCTTTCCAGATAATTTTTGCCCAAAAGAAACTATTTAGGGAAAAAGAAATTTAAACCAAATGATCCTAACCAGGAAATAGGGTTCTGGACTATGTTTCTTGCTTCTGTGACCTTGGCAGACTCTGGTTTAAACAAGCCCCCACCAGCTATGTGCATATGGGAAGGATGCGTGTGTCTGCCGTCTGGCCTCCCAGACCCAACTGCTTAGTCTGTTTAACACCTCCCACAGTGTGTTTCCTGCACTCTCAAATGTGTCAGCTAGCGCAGTCTGTGAAAATACTGATATTAAAGCATGCTCAGAAGCCCTGGGCAACTCAATCCACTCAGTCTCAGAATGGAGATTTGGTGTATGTTGAGTCTGGTCCTGCTGTCCAGGCTATAGACAGGCCAGCCAGGCCACTCGGAGTGAGAAGTCAGGCAGATGGAAGGATCACATAGGTCAAGAGGGGCTGGCATGAGACCCGCCCAACATCCTCCTTCTGGAAAGCCCTGGGCCTCAGCACTCAGGCAATCTTTCTTCCCAGGCCTGCAGTTTCATAAGTGATGAAATCTGTTATCAGGGGAGAATTAGCTTTTCCAATGGTGAGAAATCCTGCAGTGACAGTCTCCATCCATGGCCCAGCAGGAAGGCATCCAGGCTTGTAGGTAAAGAGGGTCCCAAAGGAGCCTGGCTTTGCTGTGCACTTGCTCGGTAACCTGGGGCAGGCTGCTTCAGCTCTCCAAGCCTCTGCTGCTTCCTCTGAAAAATGAGAGTAACAGTACTTACCCCACTACTGGCGTTGTGAAACCTAAATGAAACAATGCATGGAAAGCCCTTGGCACTGGGCCCCACACAGTAACTACTGAATAAACGGGTTCTGGCTGAGGTCCCTTGGTGGCACAAATAGTTAAGCACTCAGCTACTAACCAAAGATGTTTGAGGCTCCAGTCCACCCAGAGGTGCCTCATGAGAAAGATGTGACAGTCTACTTCCAAAAAATCAGCCACTGAAAACTCTGTGGCGCACCGTTCTACTCTGACAAAAGGGGGTCATCCGGGAACTGGAACTGATTTGATAGCAACTGGGTTTTGGTGGATTTTGTTGTTGTTGTTGTAACAGCAGTATCATTCATTCCTCCAGAGCAGAAACCACTCTTCTCTCATCTTCCATGATGCCTAAAGTCACGTCGGCCATAGAGCAGGCATTCAAGAAACTCCTTGCTGGCTTAACACTTACATTATCTGGATCTAGTTAGCTGAAGGTACTTCAAAAGGAACACTTAATAACACCCCTCCTTGTCTGGTTTTAGTTCTAAAATGGAAAGCAAATTAGCCGCTAAGCCACCCACTGTCCTGAAAACATGTGGTCACAAATACTGTCACACCTCCCATTTGCATCTGCAGCTGATTAAAAACAAGAATCACTTCCCTTATATCTGACAATACAAAGTTTAAACCCAACAGTCTCACTGAAACTTGGAACATGTCAAGGTGGCACCAAATTGGAAAAAAACTAGAGGAAAAGAGAAGTGACATTTTGATTTATCTGGCATAATTTAAGACACCATTAAAACAGAAATAAATCTAGTGTGCCAGCTATTCAGCTATTCAGGACCTATTTAGTTCTATTTAGTTCTCTCCCTCAAACTTGTAATCTGAATATTTAAGAGATACTCCAAAAAATGTGCCTTTCTTCTAGGGAGGAGAGATTAGAAAAATTATACACGGAAGTCAAATAACGTAACAAATACTAATTGCTCTAACAGCCACAACAAAAAGATTCTTGGGAGCTACCCGTTATCACTAATGACCTGCTGAAACACCCTTCAAATAAGTTACCTTTGCCTAGACTAATGTAGCAGATGTGTTTCTCTCTCAAATTGGTTTTCTCATTCTGCTTTTTCCTGCTGGTCTCCCAGTGTCTTGTCTCCCCAGCATTCTTCCCTCTTCTATCCATAGCCTGACTGTGCTTCTCAGATCATCAGGGCTCAGCAGAGATCCTCCCAGCATGATCACAGAAATTGGTTCAATGACGGAAACTTGACCAGAGCCAGACCAATGACAGCCCATGAGAGTCAAGTCCAGAACCCGTGTTTGAGTTGTCAGGGATGCAGGCTTGCCATCTTTCCTATTAGGCTTCATACTTGGGGCTGCTACAGCCAGATTACAACCACAGGAGAAAAGTATACCAGACAACAGAGCCAACCCTCTGGAGCAGAATTAAGAAGGGCAAACAAGAGAGAAAGGAAGTCCTAAAGACAGAATAAACCCATGGAGCCCTTGAATCAAACTACATCAAAAGCTAATCCTACCTCAGGACTGTTTAAAAAGTCAAGAAGTTTCCTTTTGCTTAACCTAGTTTGAACTGTGTTTGTAACATACAAAGAATCTGAGTAGAGAAATTTTATACAGAATTTATAAGTGGCAACTTTATGGCTTCTTGACTTGCGTCAAATTAGTTGGAAGATGGGAATGATGCACTGGATTTCCAGAATTCTTTTCCATCTGCTAACCACAAGGTCAGCAGTTCAAATCCACCAGGTGCTCTTTGAATACTCTGGGGGTCAGTTCTACCCTGGTCCCTAGGGTTGCCATGAGTCGGATCCAACTCGATGGCACTTGGCTGGCTTGGCTTTCCATCTGCCTGCCGTGGAAGTGGAGGACAGTACTGGCCATCCCTGACCACGTAATTGGCAATGTCTGTGACCCCCCTCAGGTAGGGTAACACCACTTAGGTTACCTTAGGTCCCTCAGGAGACCTCACTTCTGGGCCCAGCTGAGTCATTCACTGGCCTCCATCTCTTATACCTGAGAATGAAGCAGTGGTGTGATGGCTAAGTGCTTGGCCGCTAACTGAAAGGTGGGTAGTTCAAATCCACCAGCCGCTCCACAGGAGACAGGTGTGCAGTCTGCTTCTGTAAACATCACAGCCTTGGAAACTCTATGGGCAGTTCTACTCTGTCCTACGGGGTTGTTGTCCTACAGGGTCATATGAGACAGAACTGGCTAGATGACAATGGGTTTGGGTTTACTGGGGGAGGTGTGGGGAGAATTAATACCAATAGCTTTGAGTTTAGATTCCCCAGGCTACCTCAGATAGCTACGGGAAATTGGAGTAATCAGAGGCTTTTTGTATAGGGTTGTATTAAGGATTAGAAATTGTTCAACAACTTTCCCGGTATACAGTAAAGACAAAACAAATATTCACTATAACAGCTGTGAGATCAAATGAGAAAGAATGTGAAAGTCTTTCATAAAAACCATACGGCACTGTTTCAGCGTGAGAGATCATAGTCATCACTTCTCACTCCTTAACTGGCCGTGGTGATAATGCCTGAGTGTGGGGTCAAGGCAATAAACTCAATGAAATGAATTCAACTGATCAATTATACCTAGCCTAGCGAAGAGAGTGAGACAGCTGTCAGTGGGGTGCAGGGGTGCAAACCCTATGCTACAGCTATCATTTCTTCAATAGCCTAACACACTCCCCAAGAGATTATGTCAGAGTGGTTTGCCAAAAATGCCATCCATAGAGACCTGTTAAATGTTCCTCTGGAGGTCTGGAACGCTTCCCAAATACAAACAGTTGGGGTCCTTCTGAACATTTCCAGAGCCACATCTGCAGAAGCACAAGCTAAGACCCCTTCCTGATTTTTTCAAATTTCTTTTAACAACTCCATGGGAAGGATGAAAACGAGCTTCTTTATGAATGAGAAGTTTCAGTTGCTGGATGTGCTAGCAGAGATTTCTAAGGAAGCTGTGAGGAGCGTTGCCTTACTGGGGACCTCCCCGCCACTTTCCACTGGTATATCCCATAAAATGAAGGAGTGCGGGGATTTCAAACAGAATGCTTGCAGGCAAGAGACAGCCATGACAAAACCAAAAAGATATTCCTTCCAGGTTTTGGAGAAATGTGGTATATTGTCTGTTTCCCTCCCTCCTGCTTCTTACCCCCCTCCCCAACACCTGGACTGAAGGAACTTTGGTTCTTTCACAGTTCGGAGGTTTCTTAATTTAGTCTAATGCATACAATAAGCCTATGAAGTACTCACCACAAAACATACAAACGAGCCACTTCAAATCACAAAGTACTGCTCAGTATAGAAAAAAATTAAAGCTTAAGAATCAAGTCCATAAAACATTAAGGAGCCTTGGCAAAACCAACCTATTTGACTTTGCAGCTCATTCAGGAAAACAGATTGACTGTTCTCACAGGCTGTTTCCTAACTGCAGCCTGTATACCAGCCGTGTGTATTTTGGATCCCTTCCCACCTTACCATGATTTCCTGTCTACGTCTGGGTCCCACGGTAACTGGAGAAATTTGGTGTGCTGGCTCCATTTGCCATGGCTGGCCATGGAAGGACACTAACAGGGTATCTTCTTCCATAACAAACATCTCTCTTCTGGCTCTGTGTCACAGTGCCTCCTATTCATAGACTCGTATTAATAAAGTCTTCAGCTTAATCCGTTAGCGGATCCCTCACTTAGCCTCTCTCACACACCTCCAGGGGAAATGAAACTCTTTTGCAGAATCAGGAGACCTATGTATTTAATAGCATGGGGCAGCTGGGTTATAGGGTTGTCAGAAAATCAACAGTCTTGCCACCAGCAAATATGTCAAGCAGTTCAATAAAAGCAAAACCTCACTTACGGGATGAACAGAAATTATCATGGGAAATATGTTTCCTGGTTCGAGCGCCTGTGAATACACTGAAATGGCTCACATGTTCTAGATGTTTGGGGGCAACTTCTATTTATCTTTCAGATCTCAGCTCAAATGATACCACCTCCATGACCATGATGAGCCCATACCCTGAATCTGGTTTAGTGGCCACATTTTCCAAGTATAGCACATAACTGTGTTAAACAACTGCCTGTTTAATTCTTTCTTTCCAACTCCCAACTCCTGCAAGGCAGAAACTGTAACTTTTCACCTGGATGCTGATACATACTTGCCATAAAGTAAGTGTGCTATGTGTAGGATGGCCTACCCTTATGTGTGTGACCTGGTCCAGTGTCCCAGACCACATCACACATTCAGGGAATCTGCCATTGTAACCTCTGTTGTCTCTAGAGGAGTGCTGATGGCATCGTGGTTAAGAGCTATGGCTGCTAACCAAAAGGTGTGCAGTTATCTACAGCTGTTCCTTGGAAGCCCTATGGGGTGGTATAATTTGGTTCTATAAGGTTGCTATGGGTCATTATGAGTTGGAATTGACTAAAAGAAATGGGTTTTATTATTGTTGTTTTGTTTTGTTTTGTTTGTCACTAGTTCTCTTCCATGCCACCTAAAGCCTGCTCAGTTCTACCTATTCATCTCCTTCATAAAGACCTACCCTTAGGAAAGGATACCATGAAAAACCACTCAGACTAAGGACAAAAGGAATCATCATAAATTATGACCCTTCCACTGTGGCTTCTACTACTGACTCAGGGTATTTGTGCCTTTTTGTTGTTATTTTTCCATCAACCATTATTAATTGTAGAGTTTTAGGCAATCATGAGCATAGATTGCTCTTCTTAAAGAGCTGGCTGGCAAAGACAGCTCCTGTAGCAGCTTCTGAAACCACGTGACAGCCGACAAATTGGGTGTCCAGGGGTCCCTCCACCTGGAGAGCAGGTCCTGCCCAGCCTCCCACTCAGCAGTGCCTCTGTTGATTTTGCTAATAGAGTGAACAGACCCTCTTTGAAAGAGAGGCAAAGGCAGCAGAACTCTGCTTTCCTGCCCATTTCCTCTGCCTTACTAAACAAGAACAACTGGTTTCAGTAAGAAGCCCTGAAAGCCATGGATGAAACAAACTCAGAAGTATGTTCAGGGAGTCAAAGGACACAGATGGGCTTGGAGAGACAGGAAAACAAGTGAATTACAGCTAGCACTTAGGGAAGAAGGTCTAGGAGGTAGAAATGTACTAATACCTTTACATGACTGTTTCATTTGATGCTCCAAACTCAACCCTACGACACAAGCACTACAGCTTGTCTTAAAAAAATAAGAAGCTGAATGCTGACATTCAAGAACAGGTAAAACTCATGGTGACAAGAGCTGGAACAGTAGTTATTTGGGGGTGGGAGGTGGATATGGAATGGGAAAGACCATGACGGTACCCTCTAAGGTGTGAAAGTTTTAGATCTTGATCTTGACCTGGGTGGATTATGCATGTGTAGGTATTTCCATGTCAAAATTCATCAAGCAGTATACCTAAGATTTTGCATTTCATGCACATCTATTTAAAATAAAGGAAAAACAATCCTTCTAACCCAAATCACACCGTGAAGATCTCAAAATAGAATCCAGGTCTCTCTACTCCAACACTTATGCTCTTGTCTCTTATTTTATCAAGTTCAAAGGAGAGGGGCAGGACATGCAGAATGTCTGTACCCACAGATCATGGGCCCACAAGCACATGGCCAGTGAGCATTTCAAACGTCTGCTGTGCTTCCCCTTCCCATTAAGGGATAGGAACCACAGGTAAAGAAAAACCAAAGGCAAAGGTCATGATTCTTACTGGTGGCAGTGAAAGCAGAGAAGTCTAAGAGCATACCAACCCAAACACCATCAGATCCAACCTAAACGTTTCCTTCCCTTGGAAAAAAGCAATCTTCTGGCTAGCATGCATGCTCCTAAAGTGACTAATGAAAGCCTTTATAGTTGGCAGAGCCAGGACAAAACAACCCTGTCTTTGTTCAGCTATTTTAGAAACACACAGGACCTTATGTCTAAGACCTCTACCTAGTGTTCTGAAGGTGTAAGGGGCTGGGTATTTACTGAACTTTGGTTCTCAGCAAATGTTGAGAGAGAGTGTGTATTGGAGAGACAGCAAAACAAATGAATTACAGCTAGTACTTAGGGAAAAAGGTCTGGAAGCTAGAAACCTTTACATGTGCTGTTTCATTTGATGCTCCTAACTCAATCCTATAACACAAACACTAGAGTCTGTCTTAAAAAAATAAAGAAACTGAACTTTGACATTCAAGAACAGGAAACATTGATGGCTATAAGTGAATAAGAGGAAAAACGTTACTTGGATGAACTATATCAATATAATAAGTGAATAAGCCAGCTGAATCCGGCACATTGTAAGATGTTTTGCTTTCATTTTCTCATTACATCGTTATAACACTACAAGGTAAATACTACTATTGTCCTCATTTTACAGATTAAAAACAAAACAAGCAACAGACAGCCTCAAGGAGTCACTGGCCTGTAGAGTGGTCGACATAGCTGGCAAGCTAACAACAATAAATAAAAACTCAGCCCATTGCCATCGAATTGATTCCAACTCACAGTGACCTGACAGAATACAGTAGAACTGCCCCACGGGGTTTCCGAGGAACGGCGGGTGGATCTGAGTTGCCAGCACTTTGGTTAGCAGCCTGAGCTCTCAACTACTGTGCCACCAGGGCTCCCATAACAATAAATACCCATTGCTATTAAATTAATTCCTACTCACGGTGACCCCACAGAACACAGCAAAACTGCCTCATAGAAGTGCTTAGTGGATTCAAGCTGCCGATGTTTTGGTTAGCAGCTGTTGGTAGCTCTTCACCAATAGACAGTACACATTATTTGCATAAAAATGCAGCACTCTACATTTAGCTTTTTAAATTTATAAAAATTGCTTCAGACTGAATGAAATCTTTTGAGACTTTTTTTTCACTTATTATATTGATATAGTTTATCCAAGTAACATTTTTCTTCTTATTCACTTATAGTCAGCTGAGTCTTGGCACACTGTAAGACGTTTTGGTTTCATTTTCTCATTACATCTTTATACTACTACAAGGTAGATACTACTATTGTCCTCATTTTACAGATTGAAAACAAAACAAGCAAAGCAATCAGATTGAGGACACGGCCAGCATCACACAAGAATGATTTTTTCAGTAGTAAACCCAGATTTGTCTCCAAGGCCCTTTATTTTTCCACTGTAATACTTAGGATGTATTTGAATATGGGTGGGCTCCCTCACCTTACAGGAAAAGGGTCACTACTGAGACACCTCCATTCATAAAATAGTAACCTTTATCATCACAATGGCTAACTAAATGCTACTCAACACTCTTAGGCCAGGTACTGTTTCAGATATTTTAGAAAGCACCAAAAGCCACTGCCATCAAGTCAATTTTGACACATAGTGACCCTATATGTCAGAGCAGAACTGCACCATAGAGTTTCCAATGAGTACCTTGTGGATTTGAACCATCAACCTTTTGTTTAGCAGATGTGGCACTGAATTAACTACTATGTCACCAAGGTTTCCTTTTAGAAGGCATAACTCATTTAATCCATTACTTAACCATATGACAAAGGTAGTACTAACCTCGTTTTACAAATAAACAGAGGCACAGAGATGTGAAGTACGTTGTCAAGGAAGGCGTAGATTCCGGAGTTGAACCTGGGCAGTCCAGCTGCACTCACACCCTTTTCAGGACACAGATGAGGCTGACCTTCTGAGCACACAGCACCTTGCTGAGGCCAAGGTTTCTTCAGGCTTGCACTGAGTCTGTAACCTGGGTGGTGACCACAGCACTCCTTCAACCTGATTTATTTATTGAGCACCTGCTCTGAGAAAGACCTTGACTCTCAGCCTCTGTTCCAAGAGAAGGGAAGCATGTAGAAGCATGTAGAAAATGAAGGACAAGGGGTGAGGAAGAGGAGATGTCTGCTAAGATATAGACAATTTCAAGGAAGAAGAATGCAGCTGACTGGCTGTTGACCCCTTGGCCCTCAGGCTGCTCCCTGGCCCACCTCAGCCAGGTCCTGGTTCTATTACAAAAAACAAAAACCAGGACTGCAAGAGACAAAGGACAGAGCCTTGAGAAGTAGCACAACAGATTCTTCTGTAAAAATTCTGACATTCTACTTAAAATACACCCCATGTCTAAGAATTCTTGGATGACCCATTCTCAAGATGCTAGTGATTTTTATTAAAGCTCCAGTCAGCTTCCAATACTGGAAGACTTAGGCTTTGAAGTCTGAAAGTGCCAACCTCAAATCCCAACTCTGCCACCTGCAGTGTGTGTGAGAAACTTTTTAACTGTTGGCAGGCCTCGGTTTCCTCACCCGTAAAATGGGAATAGGCTGCAATTAGGATTGCATGAAATGAGTCACATAACTCGTTAGAATCCTGCCCACTCATAGTAGACACTCGACAAATATAAACCTGTATTCTTATCACCATCTTACATTTGGTTTACAAGATTAAACAAGATGGCATCTAAAACACATCAGCTGCTGTAACCTTACAAACCTTTCCCATCTCCATTGCTTAGTCATCCAAATACAGTCTTCACCTCACATTTGGGGAAGGAGACCCTCACAGACCAGCCTAGGATGTCCTTCACCACCAGCATCTCTGTTTGACCTTTCCCAAGCTGTGCTCTTTCAGACACACATTTGCATTATCCCCTTAGAGGAGTCTGTAAGTCAGAACTCAATTCCAAGTGACCTTTTTATCTGAGCAGCACTGGACACAGACACAGACACACAGCCTTTCTGTGAATTCCAAGTCATAGTTACCCTATAGGACTCAGTAGAACCGCCCTATAGAGCTTCCAAGAAGCACCTGGTGGATTCCAACTGTCAACTTCCTGGTTAGCAGATGTAGCACTTAACTACTATGCCACCAGGGTTTCATATATATACACATATATGTGTATATCTACATATGTGTGTGTGTGTGTGTGTATATATATATACACAATATATATACATACATACACTCACATGCACGTGCACACACACACACACACGGAAACCCTGGTGGCATAGTAATTTAAATGCTACATTTGCACTTTCAGGCCGGCAGTTCAAATCCACCAGGCCTTGGAAACTCTATGTAGCAGTTCTACTCTGTTCTGTAGGGTTGCTACGAATTGGAATCAACTCGACAGCAGTGGGTATACATACACAGGTATTCTGGCTTCATTTTTTTAGAGATTTTTACTCAATATATAGGTCCCAGCATATGTACTGTTGAAGTGCCTCACGATCTTTTAGCCACCAGCCAGGCCTGGCAATGGCTGATTTAGGGGTTTCCTGCACTTGAGGAAGGAGGAGGAGATATATGTGCTTGTGCTGCAGGTCAACACGCACACACACATTCCCATCTGAGTCCTTTTGAGGTTTGTGGGGCCACAGATAATGACCACGGCACAGAGAAGTGACAAAGCAAGTATCTGTCAAGAAGAATCACAGTCACTCATTAACCAAGACACATTTGTCACTGCCAGGGAAGTCACACAAAGGATAATGGTTTGGTCAGCCTGGAGGGCCAATAGTGGGGCCCTGGTTACACAAATGGCAACATGATAAAACCTATTTTAGCCCCACATCCCTTCTTTCTTCTCTTAGCAGCGCCTCTCTTTGAGAGCACAATCTCCCTCAATTGGACCATCTGCAGAAGGGAAATAGGGACACTGCCATTTCTCCATGGCATTTGGATTACCCCGATTTAAATCTATTTCTTGTAACAATTGCAATAAAAATCACAGGACTCCCTACAGATAGTTTCAAGCTGTTTCATTTTCATTATGAGCAGATTTAGCATATTCTAGATGCTGACAAATGAGTGGCAATTGCATAAATACACAGGCCTATCACACCACAAATTAATCCTATAGAATAATCCAGTTCTGACTATACAGTTTAACCATGTAGTGTTTATGACACAGCCCAAACCAACAGGAGAAATGCAGGCTGGTGGACACCACGTGAGGTCCTGAAATGACAACCACACTGTTGTACATGTTACACCATCATCCTCCAGAAGGAAGGAAGGCTGGCTAACTTTTAGGCCCGTGATATACACATTTAACTTAAACACTTTAAAAGCTAACCACTCTCTAGGTCACTTTTTTCTGGCCAGACAGATAACATATCCCTGAGCAGAAAATATAAGCAATACACGAGTAGAAGCCCACCCACGGCCATTGACTGGAAGCAACAATAATGAGCGTGGCAGCAGAAGCTCACAAGTCGTGGTTAATTTGTACCAGACACTGGACACAACCACCTTGCCAGGCAGGTTCTGGTATTATCCCTATTTTACTGATGGGAACACTGAGGCACAGAAAGGTTAAACAATAAGCTGCGTATGGCAGTCTGCCTCAGAAACTCTATAGGGCAGTTTTAGTCGTCCTATAGTGTTACTAGGAACCCCTGGTGGCATAGTGGTTAAGTGCTATGGCTGCTAACCAAAAAGTCAGCAGTTCAAATCCTCCACGCACTACTGAAAACTCTAAGGGGTAGTTCTACTCTGTCTATAGGGTTGCTATGAGTCAGAACCAACTTGACAGCAGTGGGTTTAGCTTCGGTTTTATAGGGCTACTATGAGTTGGAATTGACTCAATAGCAAGGAGTTTCATCTGGTTTTTCTGGGCAATTGAGTTACTGGTGGAGTCAGCATTTGAACACATGTCCCAGGTTTAAGCAAACATCCTCTCAGATCCTTCACCAGCACTGAAAGATCTCTCTTGGTTCTACTTCTTGCAAGGACATTCCTTTCAAAACCACCCTCACTAGGATCCCACTCGTGGTCCTTTTACACTCAGTTCTCACAGCAAACTTAACTTTTTAGGTTAAGTTTTAGCTTATAAGGAGTGACAGATTCTGGTGACAGTTCTCCCGGTAGCAGATAAGCAGGTACCAACAGGCTGGCTTCAGACAAAATGCTTCTGGAAAGAGCTCAACTCCAATGTGGAAGAAGCAGGCAGCACACTGAAGGGACCTCAAAAGTGCCCTTAGCTCAAATAACCAAGCAACCAACCAAACCAAACAAAAATCTTCTGACTCACAACAAGGAGTCAGTCAACACGGCCGGGAAGAAAGATGAGCCTCGGAGGACAACAGCAGAAAGGACACTCCTACAGGAGCAGCCCATGTCTCACGGTGTCAGGAGGAGAAGCAGTGGTGGTAACAGCACCAAGCCCATTTCTACTTGGTCCAAAGGACAACAGAATCTACCTCAGGGGGTTACTTTGTGGATAAAATGAGACAACACTAAACCCTTTATAACGTATTTAAGATCTTGCTTAAGTGTCAAGCATTATGCTAAGTGTTTTATACACACTTTTTCATTTTGTTTGTTGTTGTTGGGTGCCTGGAATATATTTTGACTCATAGTGAATGTAACAGAGTTGAACTATCCTACAGGTCTTTCTTGGTTGTAGTCTTTATAGGAGCAAAATGCCAGGTCTTTCTCCCTCAAAGCCACTGGGTGGGTTCAAAATACCAACCTTTTGGTTGTTATTTTGTGACTGTGTGCCATGATGCCAGTTCCAACTCATAGAGACCCTATAGGACAGAGTAGAACTGCCCATAGGGTTTCCTAGGATGTAATCCTTACGGAAGCAGACTGCCACATCTGTCTATTGTCGAGTGCCTAGTGGGTTTGAATCGCTGACCTTTCCGTTAGCAGGTGAGCATGTAACCACCGTGCCACAGCAGCCCACAAAATCCCAGTGAGTTACTTTTAATTCACCATCTCACACAGAAAGCACCTCAGAGAAGCTAAGTGACTTGCCCAAGACCACACAGTCTGAAAACATCAGAGGTGGCACGTCTAGCCTGCAGTGTATGTTATTAACGATGCCAGCACAACACCTCCTTACCTGGCTTCTAAAACCTGCCATGAACAAAACACATTATGTATGACAGAGTGGAGATGTCTGGATGGAAGACAGCTCTGCAACACTGAGTGTTCATGCAGACAAAGGTCGTTATCTTCACTTGCACTTTCCAACAGACCAGGGCAGGCTAGAAGCACACAGTCCCTTGAAACTAAACATAAAATCTGACCTCATGTCAAGGGTCTGGAGGTTACAGCCACAAGGATCGATGGTCTTAGTCTTTACTTCCACAAATCTTGTTGTTTCTGCAAACAAAGAGCTTCAGAGATGATGGGAAATGATTAAAATGTGAGCCAAGCCAGCCAAGTGCTGTCCAGTCGATTAAAATGTGAAGACCTGTGACAATTCAGAAAGCTAGTTCCGAGTGACTGATCACTGTAATGACAGCCCTGTCCCACAGAACTTTCTACAATGATAGGAAAAATTCTATTATTTGCACTGTCCAGTACGGCAGCTACTATCCCTGTGGTCCTTGGGTGGGGACAATGGCTTCCTTTTATGTCATCTAAAGGCTGATGGTTCAAATCCACTCAGTGGCACCCCAGAAGAAAGGCCTGCCATCTGCTTCCATAAAGATTACAGCCAGAAGAACCTTAAGGAGCAGTTCTACTCTGTACTCCGTAACACATGGGGTTATAGTGAATCAGAATTGATGAAAGCAAATTGAGTTTGTTTTTGTTTGATCCATGTGGCAACTGAGCACTTGGAGTGTGGCTAGTGTGACTGAGTAATTTATTTTTTAATCCTATTTAATTTACACTAAAGCAGCCACACAAGGCCAGAGGCCACCATACTGAACACAGCAGCTCTCTGTGGCTCCCCTCACGCCCAGTGAGTGGGTCAGATCTCCCGACACCACAGGACAAAGGTTGGTAAGAAAACGGAGAGCTTCGCAGGGCAGGCTTTAGTGTAAGCAAATAAATTATTCTCATTCCAGAGCAAATGTCATTACTATGATCTTGGAACCTTTGCAGCTGGAAGAGACCAATGGCCAATTCCAATAACAAATGTCTTGCCTCATTTTTTTTCTTCCCACTTTTGAAGAAAAATAAAATAGAGTGTGTGTGTAAGTGTGAGTGTATGCCTGTGTGTATACACACACACGTATGTGGAGGGCTTCTAATTTAAAAATTTGAGAAACACTGCTACTTTTTCAGGTGACCGACTCCTTTGGCTTACAACAATATAAGGACTAAAATATGGTGGAAAGAAACAGCCAAAAGGGTAAATAAGAAGAGGCCCAGCACTCTCCGAGGTGTCATAAATCAAGAGGAAATAGACTTAAGGAGCTTACAGCTTCCAAACATTCCTCCTCTTGGACTATTTTAAGCAACCAACACACAGTCTCTCAGAAGTTATTTCATTCACACTAGCAGAAGAGAAGTGATGTGCTTAGCCGGATGTAACTTTAAACATACAGAGAAACAAACATCTACACCACAGGTCTTGTGCCTGTCAGGTCGGTCACCCCACTGAGCGATGTGACGATTTTAAAGCACCTAAAGGCTCAGCTGTTCAGAAGCAGTGAAGGCCTGCCTTCTGTTCATCTAGCCCTCTTGGACCAACCCATTCATTGCTCTGCTCAGAAAATCACTCCATGTGCTCCATCCCCACCCAGGCCACTCCCAAGGAGGGGGGTGGGGAGAGAGAGGGAAAGAGTAAGGTAGTAAGGAATGATGGCTCCGGAGCCCGAGAAGTTGGTCTGAATCCTGTCCGAGGTATGTTACTCAGACTTCTCTGAGCCTCAGTTTTCTCAGCTGTTAAAATGGGAACAAAAAGAGAACATACCTCACTGAATGATGGTAGACATTGCATGATGTAATATTGTTAAGTGCACTGCACAGATGTGGTACTTTGTAAGTCTTAGCCCATGGTTGGTATGCACTGGGGGATCACAGTTGAGAATTCACTGTCTTGGCCTTTCTGGCTGGCGAAGGTACACAGCATGGAGGGAAGAAAATCTGGACCAAGTCTGCCTATGTGTGTGACCTAAGAAAGTTACTTAACCTCTCTGTGCCTCAATTTCCTCTTCTTTAATATAGAATTAATAATACCTCATTACAAGGACTAAGGAATATCATCGGGGTAAAGAACATTATCACAGGGTGTCACTTTTGCCCTTTCTGTGCAAACCTAACAACTCAAGCTTCTCTAGAGTATTTTCTGGAGAGCCCTCCAAATGAAGAATAATCCAAAGCAGCATAGCTGCAAAACGAAGGAAGTTACCATGCTGGGTGGGGCAGAAATGACTGTTTCAGAACAAGATTTCTTTTACCACTAATAATAGCCCAATGTCTGAGTGCTCTCTGTGCATCAGACTACCCAGAACTCTAAGACCCACATCATCTGGGCCCTACTCCAGGCCATTTAAATCAGAATTTCTGGGAGTGGAGACTTGAGAATAAAAGAGAGGCAGTGAGAAAGGCACATACACACGTGTAGACACTTTGGTTTAAAGTTCTCCAGATGAGTCCATGGTTGAGAACTACTGAAATGGCCACCTCATGAGACAGGAGCTGTGATTATCCCCATTTAACAGAAGAGGAAAATTGATATTCAGAGACAGGCAGTGATAACTTTTTCAGATTCTACCCCAGAGAGCCAATCCCTGTTGTCAAGTCTCTCCTGAGGATCAGAGGTCAAACCATTTAAGGGGCACTCAGCCATCTCAAAGTGTTTCCAAGTCCACTCCAGGTCTTCTCAAACCACCCAAGAAGGGTTTTCTTGTTGACTAATGTTCCAACCCAGACTTGACCTCTAGGAATCCAAAGCTGTCTGAAAATGGGAGGCTTGCTTTCCCAGAATTGGAGAACACACATGCAAAGTCACAGGGATCCACAAACCAACTGGACCTAATTAAACAGACCCCATGCTAATGACAGGAAACAACAGATTTGATGATCTTCATTAAAGGCTGCCTGTGAAGAAGCAGAGCAAAGTTCAGGGATTCTTAAGGCCATCAACCAAAGAATTATTAAGACTGATAATTAAATATCCATTGCCTAAAGCCCTAATCAAGCTGCTGGGTGGGCCCACCCTCTGGAAGGGCAAAGAGGCCAGTGTTTCAATCCATCATATAATTAAGGAAGTTGAAGATAGCCTTTCCTCCAAGTCAAGGTGATCTGGAGGTCAACTGCCTATCGACATCTCTATACATTAAGTTGGACATAAACGACCAACACGACACTTGGATATCTGGTCCAATCCTGCTTCCTCCACAGACTTCTCCATTTCAGTCAATGGCCACCCTATTCTCTCCATTGCTCAGACCTAACTTTGGTGGCATACCTAAAGCCTCTCTCATATCTTGTATCCAAGTTATTGGCAAATGCTGTTGGCTCCAGCTTCACAATACAACCACAACCCCTCCACCATCACTCTAGCCCAAGCCACTACCTTCTCCATACCTGGATGATTGCAAAAGCCTTCTAATTGGTCACCTGCTTTCACACCTGACTTTCACAACCCATTTCTAATACTTACAGTAGGGTGAATGAGCACATTAAAATGCAAATTAGATCCCTGTCACATCTGTGTGTAAGCCATTCTTCTAAAGGCTACAGGTTATTCAGCATAAAAAGCCAGGGATCACTTACAGAAAGTCCCACTTGAAGAACAGCCTCTTCATTCCCTCCAGCCCAATCTCCCACTACATCCCTCCCATGCTTGCCAATCGCTAACTACACAGGTCTCCTTGGCCAAGTTCTTGAACTCACCAGGCACTTCCTGTTTCCGCAGCATGGATTTCTCTCCTCCAGTCACACTGACTTCATTTTCATTCCTCAGACTACCTTCTTTCTCACCTACCCACCCTCCCCTCAGGTCTTACTCATTCATTTGTTCTATCTCCAAGACCTGGCATAGTGTCTAGCACCCAGTAAGTCCCTACTAAAGAGTTGTTGAAGAAATCAATGCATGTATCCCAAACTCAGCTCTCGGTCTCTCCCCCCAGCTTCTCATCCCTAGACATTTCCAATGCCACCACCTTCTGTTTCCTCACAGACCAGCATAGCAGAAAATATACCAGGCTCTGCCAGGACAGTTTACAAGCACACATTGAACAGCAGAAGGCCATTCCAGTGCCTTTCAGAGGCCGTTCTATCCTGAGGCCCTCTCACCTGCTACTGAATTTGGTCTCAGCATAGTTCTGGCCTGCTCAGCTCTGCTTGGAAGGATTAAATCCAGAGGAACAGCTGCAAGCAACTTGCTTCCAAATCGTGTCCCCCAGTAAAACATGATTCACTGGACTGCTAAAGTGAGTTGAAAAAGCAGCTACTACCATTCCTAGTGTTCATACAAGCATCTTTTTTTTTTTTTTGCCAAATGTTCTACCTTCTCCAGAACATTTCACTGATGCTCAATTTGGGGATTTATAGCATGTATGAACTGGTGGGAAGGGGGGATGACAAGCCACCCTACTTATTCAGCCTCTCATCCTGACCTTCCCAAGTCTGGTCCAAACTCTGTGACTAAAATACATTGAACTTTAGAACCAGTACAACTAAGAGTAGAATACTGGGCTCCACATCTCAGCCTTCAGAATTCCTGGCAGCCCGTCATCCTCAGTTACTCTTATTTTCCCTCCTCTTTGAAAAGCCAGCCCTGCCAACTGCAACAAACAACATTTAAAAATATCTCAGTGGATTCTTCAGCTCTGCCTCCTAAATTCCTCACAATGCCTGTCTCTGTCCTATATAGCATAAAGAAGGGTGTAGCTCATTTAAATTTTTTTCCCCTAGTTGCTCCCCTGCTATAAATACCTGAGTCTGGGTAGGCGGGCTTTAAACACTCACTGAATGAAGTCACCTTGGAGCTGGATCTCACCACCATGCTGGCCTGCCAGGGCCTGGACACAGCTGTCCAGCACTGAGGCGTTACACTGGCCAAAAGTAGAGAGAACCCATCCTTCTAAGGAAAGTGGGGCAGAGGAGCTCCAAGTACAGTAATCACAGCTAATCTCAACAGAAAAGGATGGTGCCGAGTCCTCCAACCCAAAAAGCTCTTCAGAGAGTGTATCCAGCTCCAGCCTGGACACTAACTGCAGAGCCTGACCTTAGGAAAATAATTCCACAGTGTCTATGCGGGGTCTGGAAATATTACCAGACAGGAGGGCCCCTGGAGACTCTAGGCCAACATCTTCATATCACAGAGATCCAAGAAAATGGAGTGATTCACTCCAGGTCACAGAAAGGCCAAACTCCAACTCAGAGTTCTGGATCCACATCCTTAGCTCTCTGTACTGAATTGTTCTAAAAGCTCATGTACAAACACTTGCTTGGTGCAAGAGTCTTGGCTTGCGTTAACAGCTCTCCCCACAGCAAATATCGATTTGCTTTAAAAAGTACAGACTCAAAAAAAGTTTAACATGCGGTTGTGCTTAATTTGGGGGATGACTTTCATGTGATAAGAGGCCTGTCTGACACTCTTTGACACCCAGCTGAACCTCTCCCCTTCTCCTAACCTTGCATCTCCAGTACTTCCCTCCCAGCACTGGGCTGACATTCCTCTGCTCAACTTTTGAAAAGAGTGGGTTCCAAGAAAACAGTGCATAGTAGGACTAAGTATGATTTTTTTATATTGGAATTAATGAAATGACAATATATGTGTGTATATGTATATATTCAGGAGATATATATTTTTTCATGTGATAAGAAAACTCCTTCGTAACACTGGAGTCAGGAAAAAAGACTAAGACACTAGCTAAGCCACTGATGACCTGTCACATAATTACTATGGCCAGGTAAACCCAGACGGACCATATGGAGTTCAATTCAGATGACAACAAGCTATACGAGGCAATGCTTTTAAACAAACATTTATCACAGCTGAAACTTTTATTATCAATGCCCTGGAAACAAACTACCAATAATTAGAAAGTGAAGAAATATTTCTAAGAATTGAGCTGCTGCTTTCCCTACTCCCAACAACAAAACAAACTCTAAACTGGAAAGTGAATATATTAGTCTCAGGCAATTAATGCAACCAGTATCAGACTTAACACAAAAGAAAGTTCTGAGCTTCTGATCTCAACCTGTTTCATGCTGCCGTCTATCTCCATGTTTAAAAACGCTTTTTTGGCAAAAGTAAACCCGATGTCCTCATTTCACGAGTTTGCCAGCCTGGGCTTCCTTCAGAGCTAGGATTATTTTGGCTTGAAATGTCACCTCAAGGGCCACAAAAAACACTGAGTCCGAAGCCAGATTCAATGGGAGAAGCAACATTGATGGCAGCCTTTTTCTTCTTCCTCTCTCCACTTACGTTTACTCAGTGAAGATCTTCTTGCATTACTTTTATTGCCAGGACAATAACACAGGACACAGGATAAGTGCATTTTGCGGGTCAAGGAGGGAGGTGGTAGGAGGCCAGGGGCTATGGTTAAAGATGAGCTAAGGTACAGGCACACTTGTTTTCTAAATCGCATAAGTTTTGGAAAACTCTCAACTTTGGCAGGCTTCTTAACATCTGGATAAAAGATGTGGGAAAAGTTTCCCTTTTTAGGTTATCTTCCCCTACCCCTCCTTGTTATCTCTCTGAAGCCTCCAGCCAAACAGGGTTACTTACTTGCCCACACTTTTGCTTCCAGGTTGTTGCACATAGTGTTCCCTCTGGAAGCCCCCTGCTCTCTGCGTCACCTTCCCCTTTCCCAATCACATCTTTACCTTTCCAAATGCCCACTGGCTCACAAGGCAGCTAGCTCTTCCATAGTAAAGCCCTGACTCCCTTGCACTTGCCCCAGCCAGAACTTACCCTTTTTTGTTGAGCTCTCAACCTACTAGAGGATTCATGGTCCTCATTCATGAAATAGAAGTCACACCTACCTTAGAGAGACGCTGGAAAGATGAAAGGAAATAGCTCATGGAAAGCACCCAGAATGGGCAGAGTCACATAGTAATAGGAGTTCTACCGTATCATCTCAGTTACTTCAGTGTAGCAACCACACACTTCTTTGTAAGCAGCCAGGGACATGCTCTGCTTTCCCTACTACATCCTCAATTCCTTGACAGTTGAGATCAATTCTTACCCTTCCCAAGTCTGTCTCCATTGTTTTCTGCATAGCTGGTGCACACTAAGTCATTGATTAATGAGGCCAGCGTGGCAAGTCTCAGTCTTGCTTGGGCTGATTTTGAAACATCTCCTCCCAGTCTGACATGTAGCTCCAAATATACAGCCAAAATTCCAAAACCATTTAGGCCTTTTTCATAACAAGCAAGAACACCACAAAATGTGTTTACATGACAGGCCAGTAAAACACAAAACACCTGCCATCCCTGTAGCTCAGGACTCATCAGCTGCAACAAGCCAGGTCAAATAGCCACAGCACAATTGCTCCCTGGGGCCTGGAGCTTTGAATCCACACTGTCAGTATTATTCTGGCAGTGGTGGGTGTGGGCCTGGAAGCTTGGCGTCAGGGCAGAGAGAGGGGAAGGTTGATCCCACTGCCCACTCCCAGCCCACTTCATTTAGGAGCCATGGAGCCATAACTGACCATAACTGTGCTTTCTTCAGACTTTTAAACTTCCCCCATCTCCACACACACACTGTTAGTCACCAAGGAGAGCCTTGTGACCAGTACTCATCACGTTGAGATTCAGGTCACAACCCTCCCCTGCTCTAGACCCCCACTGTGGCAAAAGTCAACACAACTGGTACTTCCAGCACAAGTCTGCAAAATTTATAGTGATAATTGGAACTGATATATTATGTGCCAAGTGGCACATCACAAAGCCGAACCAGTTGTTGTTGAGTCAATTCTGACTTCTTACAGCCCCATGTGTGTCAGAGCTGTGCTCCACAGGGCTTATAGCGGTTGGATTTTCAGAAGTAGAATACCAGGCCTTTCTTCCAAGGCACTGCTGGGTAAACTAGAACCGTCAACCTTTCAGTTTTCAGCCAAGTGCATTAATCATTTGTATCACACAGAGACTCCACACATTATAAAGTATCTTATTAACCCACACAACAATCTTATGAATTACGTACTATTTTCAGTCTTGTTGTATAGAGTATTGTTTTCCAACTAAGGGCAATTTTGGGGACATCTGGCATTGTCTGGACATATTTTTGGTTGTTATAACTGGGCAGTGAGGATGTTATTGGTACCTGGTGAATAAAGGCCAGGGATGCTGCTAAACACTCTACAACGAAGAACTACCCAGTATAAAAGTATCAATAGTGCTGAGGTTGGGGAACCTAATTTGCTGCATACCCTTTGACCAAAAACAATAAAATTTTATTTGGCGGGGAAGAAAAAGTGCCCGAGTTGAGAAACCCTGTTGTCAAGAAAAAAACTAAGGCACAGAAGTTAAACAAGTTGTCCAGAATCACACAGCTCAAGAGAAGGCTGCCAGCCTATCCCCCCAGGTAACTGTACCCTCGCAGCCCTCCTACCACCACACATCTCCTGTGCACCAAGCACATGGTGGTATACCAGTATACTGCCCCTGGTATAACAGCCTATGCTTGCTGCCATAGTGTTTAAGTACTTGGCTGCTCGCTGAAAAGTGAACGGTTTGAAGTCACCAGCTGAGGGAGAAGGAGCAGCAGCCTGTTCCTGTAAAGATTACAGCCTTAGAAGCCCTTAGGAACAGTTCTACCCTGTCCTATATGGTTGCCATGAGTCAGAATTGACTCCACAGAAAGTGACTGTAAATAACTTGCTTCAAGACCTGGATCAGTAAGAAGCAAACAACAGGAGACCCAACTAAAAAAATATGTATTTTCGGTGCATTTAACCATTTGATTTCATTCTCCTCCTATGCTCCTCACACCAAGGAGTAGTGGACTCGAGGAAATAAAAGCTCCCTTGGAAAAGGCTCTCTGGCCAACTGGATAGTGAAGTGTGCTGAGACCCCCCTTCTCAGCCCAGTGACCTTGTGGTTCTTTCCCTCCATGTGTCCACCATCCCTGAGCTCCAGTAACTCACCCCACACGAGAAGAGCATTGCAAGGGCGTCTGCAGCTTTTCCATTCCGCTGAGTTTGTTGATCAGCCCTCCCTACACAGCTCCCCACCCCATCAGGGGCAGCAATAGAGGCACCTTAAAATCGATGGCACCTGTAGGTGAGCTCCTTGAACTGAGCAAGGCAGTAAGCAGCATTTAAACGTGGTAGCACGGCATCCTTTAGAGGCAGACACACACCTGGCCTTGATGTCTGCTCCTTCACTGTGGTTGTGAAGATTCACTGGCCTAATGTCCCTGGAAACTCGCCGGCATAGGGGTTAAGTGTTATGCTGTTAATCAAAATGTCAGCAGTTCGAATCTACCAGGTGCTCCTTGGAAACTCTATGGAGCAGTTCTACTGTCTTCTAGGCTCACTGTTTGAGTTGGAATTGACTCAGCAGCAGTGAGTCTTAATATCCCGGGTCATGCAAATGGTTAAGCACTCAACTATGAGCCAAAAGGTGGGCAGTTTGACCCTACCCAGAAGTGTCCTTGGAAAATAGGTCTAGCAATCTGCTTCTACACAGTTACAAATTTGAAAACCTTATGGAGCAGTTCTACTCTGTGTACCTGGGCCACCACAAGCCAGAATGGGTTTGATAACAACAACCCACAACCACAACAATGTATATAAAGTGCCTGGACACAGGCCACCGTTCACAAACACGATCTAAAGAAATACTGTTGTGGCTATGAGTTGGACCCTAGATGTCACACTGAAGGTCACATACTGACCTGTTTCTCACTGCTCTTGATTCTGTGATACAAAGCCTGTGGCTTAAGCAGCATGTGGCATGGTCCTGGCCAGACTGCTGCTACCAAACTGAATTCTGGGCTCTCAGGACAACACCCTCGCCCTGCCATCCCCCGCCCCCGCCCAAGCTCATAGGTGAGAAAAAGTTCAAGGTGCTGAACAAAGCTTAGGCCTATTATTACAGCTGCAGAAATGTGGAAACAGGCCAGAGCATCTGTCCACTCACGGGGCTGGCTGTCTGGCCAATGACAAACGCTGATAGTGAAGAAGGGAATAGAGTCATCCAAGGACTAGGGGCAAGGTGTCTCTGGCTTGTTTCAGAATCTTTTGTTGTTGTTAGTTGATGTTGAGTCAATTCTGACTCATGGTTTCGTGTTTTAGCACCCCAGGAATGTCCCAGCAGCCGATTGCCTGGGTCCAGTTCCCAGACTGAGGTGGGTAGAGTAGGACCTGGATGCAGTCTCTTCTGAGCAACAACCACCAACAGAGATTGTTATCTGACAACTAGGGGATACTGCTATTCCTAAAGATCTGATTGCAATTCCCCTATTGATTTATCTGTTAGGCTTCTGCTGTGAAACTCTTCCAGTTTGGGTGCAAATCAAGCCTGTTCTACACATTGAAAGCTTCCTCCTAATGTGCAAACTGTCCCAGTTCACAATCTACTCATCACAGCCAGCCTGGATCTCAAAAGGTGGAATGATGTTGCTAAGGCGTGGGCACCTACAAAATGCCACCTCTATTCATAAAAATCTTGAAATCCTCTGCCTTAGTAGAAGTGGAAGAAAGTTCTTCTGAGTGTCAAAAGAGTTCACAAGCAATTTGTAGAATTAAATGTTTTATATACTGGGATGAATCCTTTTTCCTTCCCCTTGCCAAACGTTTATGGAGCACCTATTATGTTCTAGACACTGAGAGCCATCGGGGACAGAGTGACGCCTATGAATTCACAGTTGAGTGGAGGAGACAGCTCCAGGTGCAACACTGAGGAGAGCCGGTTCTTCCAGGCAAGGGGCGAGGTGTCAGGTAAACATTTCTGGAGGAAGCAAAACCAGGACTCTGCTTGTTCCTCTACTTCAGGCTGGAGTCCCATTTCTCAGGTGTGAAAGAGAACAATACGTTTTAATTTCCAAAGCGTTTGCTTTGTTTCAGTTTTACCAGCTCCATGGCTTCAGTAAAACAGCAGGGTAAGCAGCCCTCCTCCCTCAGACTGCCCAGGTCTGGAGGCTGATTAAACAGCCCGCAGCGGCTCACTTAACCCTCGCACCCTGGGTTGATTATCTCAGCGGATATCCATCCCACAGTCTCCTCACTAAGTGAGTCCCCCAGCCAGGAGAAGCTGTCTAGATGCAACCCTTTTATTATTGCCCAGCTGCAAATGAGGCGTTTAGACTTGCCTCCATTGGTAAATAACTGAATAATTCAGAAAAGTCTGAAGTCATTATTTTTTTTTATAATGGTAATGTTAATTGGGAAACTCTGATGGCATAGTGGGTCAAGTGCTACATCTGCTAACCAAAAGGCTGGCAGTTCAAATCCACCAGGTGCTCCTTAGAAACCACGGGGCAGTTCTACTCTGACCTCTAGGGTCGCTATAAGTCAGACCCAACTTGAGGGCAGTGGGGTTTGTTTTTTTGTTTTGTTTTTTAATGTTGATCAACATTACTGGCTATTACTAATAAAACTTCAGAGAGGACTTCCCTGTCATTGAAATGAGCCCTAGTCACATAATCTTTTGTTTTTGTTTTTTTAAATAACATAGCTTTGAGTATATTCTTTGTTTATGCTTTATTTCCACTGGATTTCAAACTTCATGAGAATACGACTTGCTCCCGTACTGTCCACCACTTAATCCACAGTCCTTTCACCAGTGGTGGGCACAAGGTCAGTGGTCAGTAAATATTTGTTGAGTGACTTGCTATTATTTATTGGACATTTACTATGTGGTATGATCTTTAAAACTACAATCTCACTGAATCCTCACAACCTTATAAGGCAGGTGCTATTATTATCCTCCATTGTACAGATGATACAACTGAAGCTTAGGCTGGTAAAACAATTGCCCCAGGTCACTCATGGAAACCATAGAGGAGGCTTCAAACCTCGCATGGTGTCACCAAAGCCTGTACTTTTTACCACCGTGATAGAGCCACGCTCACGTACACCCTTAATATTGCTTTGGAGGGAGAACGTTCTCCCTAGTATTCTGCCCCTTCATCTAGAGTCCAGGAGTTGAGGAGTTTCTCAGGCACCATAGACACTCACAAAAGCTTAGTAAGAAAAAGAGCCAAGGAGAAACTTGGAAGTGACACTCAGCATGGAACTCACATACCAGGAAGAGAAGGAGGAGGAGGAGGAAGCCTGTTTTCTAACAGCTCCCTGTTTATAAATACAACTCTACTTCTAACGTGGTTTCTCTACCTCCCATTAGGAAGCCACAGAGATATCAAGGTTTAATGACATTGCCCTGGGAGCAGCCACATTAATACCAAATGAGCAAGCAACAGATAACTTCTGTTCTAGGAAGCTGAGATCATTGTTTATAAACAAGAAAGAACTTTTATCATCCATTTTGGGCTGAGGAAAACCATATTTATCCAGCATTCTGAGCAATGGATAGGATGGAGTGGGGCCCTGAAATTCCTCATTGGAAGACATTATAAGTTTTAAGAGCCCTATATAGCTGAGTCAAATGCATGTGCCCCTGCTGTGTAATTAACAGGGCAAAACAATACATAATTGAAAGGCAAGACCAGCAGGATAAGGATACTAACCAGCACTCTCTTTCCCAGGTGTAGCCACTCTCCACTCGGCCTTCAGCTGTGTAAACTATATCCTTGCTGGTCTTATGGAAATTTTAATATAACAAAGGCTTGGATTTCTTAGAAGTTTCTTTCCTCAGCAGTCTGTGCTTCCCTCTAAAGCCAGCTTTCAGGCCTAATTCATTGCTCCTCTTCTAAGCATTCATTTCACTTCGTCTAAAGAGACTTAATAAATCAGCCTAGCTGTTGTTTAGTGAGGCCACCACTAGCTTTTCATGTATGAAAAACGAGCATGTTACTAAGTGGAAGCGAGCTGCCACCTTGACTGCAAGTTCCTTGGGGACCAGCATGTACAAAGGGAGACCCTGCTTGAGCATCCCAAGAGTTTTGTTGACTGTCACATAGGGAATCCTGCTGTCCTGACTACTACAGCTTAGGAGGGACTGTTTGGGGTGGGGGTTGGGAAGAGGTTAAATAATGAAATCAAAAGCCCACCCTGTAAAGAAAATCCCAAGGAGTGACGACCCCAGATAAGGCCCTATGGGGTAAAGCCCTTTATACACCTGTTTTCCAGCAATTTCTGGTCACTCTGTGTTGTCTGAGTACTTGGAGAGGCAGCTGCTCTTAGCAGTCTCAAGCTGCTGATACAAAAATGGGAGAGAAGTGTCTTGGAGTGCTGGGCATCAGCTCTGTGGGAGTAGGCTTTTTTTTTTTTTCCTTTTTTTATCCTTCACCTTTATTCTAGTTTGCATTATACAGTCAAAGCTTCTGCCTTTTAGGAACTTTGCTTCTTACAAGTTTAGCCCGGGTCTTTCCTCAGCCCAAAGTACAGAGCCCTTTCCCTGGGCTATCACAACTGGATGGAAATCCCCCTGCCCTCTACTTCCCCTCCTGGAGCTGGTATTCCTTGTGTTGATGTCACAGACCTGGAGGGCACAGCATAATTAGCAGCTGTGACATCACCAACTGAAGTTCTAGACTGACATCAGCCCTGAGCTGAAGAAGAAACAGAAGTCCCAAACACTCCTGGTTTCAGGTACCTCTTTTGGCAGAGCCGGAGTTAAAGACACAACTAGTGAAAAAGCACGCCACGCTTACTTACAGAGGTTCTGCAGAATGGACCCTAACATACCAAATGCTCTACTTGGAAACTGAATTAATAAAAACAAAACTGTTTCTTTTCCTCCAGTGACTAAAAGCTTGGACTGCGGAGCCCATCTGAGTTTAAATCCATGATTTGCAACGTACTACTTACGTAAACTTGGGCAAATTACTTAACCACCGGGTTCCTTGGTTTCCTCATTTATATCAAGGTGATAATACTCTAGGTATCTACCAGTAGGATTATTAGCATTCTTGAGTTAAAATATAAATCACTAAGAACAGTACCTGGCACACTGCTAAATGCTATTTAAGTTTTAGACATTATGATTATGGTAAACCACCTTTGAATTTGGTCTCCTTCATTAGTCCCCAATACCTACCTAGCCTTCCACTACTTATTTGTCCCTGAAAGCTGCCCCCAAATGGCCATCCAATCAGACGGCAAGGATGTCTGACCAAGACACCATTCTACATAATTCATGGCGTACTAACTCCTGAAATGGGATGTGGTAGACAGTTTGCCGTTGAGACCATGCCACACCCGACCCTCACCAGGGACGTAGTCAAGAACTTTATTTCCATCCTCTGCACTGAAACCGTGACACTTTTCAGAAAAGGGCAACTATTCTGTGGCTCCTTTCCCATACTGGACACCACGCACCTGCCCACCCCCTCACACCTCTTCTCTGTAATGTGGTTTACTAGGCCATCCTTCCCTTGAGAAAAGTATGTACAGCTGTGCATTTAACACAAGGTTTTAATCAACTGCTCAGTTGGTTGTTCACAGCTTGGAAAATCAGGCCCTGAGAGGCAGCATGTCTGTGGTTCCCTTTCTGGAAGAATTCAGGAGTCACTAGATTGCACTACCCTGGAGACACAGGGTTTAAAGACCCACCCACCACTTTCCAATTCAGTAAGGGCCTAACTCCGAGTATCCTATCCTTCAAAGGAACAAAGCCTAAGGCAGCAGCACCTGGCTCTGGGCTTCCTGCTCCACTCATCCTCCTCCCCTACTCAAACAAGCCTCAGCTCTTGGAGTTCGGAAACTTTGGCTTACAGCTATTGGGCTGGAGAGGACCCAGGGACAGAGCCACAACCAACGTCAGTCAGCCCAGCCTTTGGTGAAAGACATCAACTAGAGATCCAATCAAGCAGGTAAAGAACGGCAAGGCAGTAAACTTCATTTCAAGAGAAGTTCATGAACAGCTTGGTCGGCTGAGTCTCATTTACTGAATAGGGACAGTGTCAAGCAAACCAGGTTGAAGAAAGTCAATCATGACTTTACCCTTCAAAAGTTAGTCGCCAGAAGAATATTCTCTGGAAAGATGCATTTAATGTACTCCTCTACCTTCAGACCAAACGCTTTCCCCCAGACTCCGGCACACTCTCGCCAGCTTCGGCCTAGGAAATTCACCTCCAAGTAGCCCACGACGGGATTTCCCTCCCCATCGGTCGGAGGCTGCGTGCTTACCGTTGGCGTTCTTGCCACAGATGAGATGCTCGTAGGGCTGCAGGACGCCCCAGAGCTCCGCGTCATTGTTGATGACCATCTCCAGGGCTTCGGCGGACACCTCCCCTCCTCCGGCCCCTCCGCCGTCAGGGCTCTGGCTGGCCAGAACCCTAGCCCGGATCTCCTCCACGAGGTTCTCCATGCAGGCGGTGAGCGAGATGGCCGCGTACTCGTGGATGCGCACGGAGATGCGCGTGTCCACCATCCAGCGGAAGAAGCGACCCACGGAGAAGGTGAGGCCGCAGCGCGCAGACTTGCCTCGGCGTAGCCCGTCCCCGGCGCTCATGCTGTACAGAGACAGCGCCTTGACCGCTGCCAGTGAGCAGCTCTCGGCCAGCGCCCAGCTGTGCACCAGGCGCACGGCACTCTGCACCTCGAAACGGGTGCACTTGGCGTGTAGCACGCTCAGGCGCTGCGCCTCGCGGGCCACGCGGATCAGCGCCCTGCGGAGCAACCCGGCCAGGCGTCGCACCGCCTCGCCGGAGAAAGCGGGCGGCCGCCGGCCGCCGGCGCCTTTGCGGAGCACGCGGGCCACGTCGCCCTCGGTCCAGGGGAACTCCTCCAGCTCGGGGAGTCGCGGGCAGCGCGAGAAGAGGTCGGCCACCTCGGGGTCTTCGGGCAGCACCGTGTTCACCGTGTCCCAGCTGTTGTGGCGGCTGTTCATGGAGCCAGAGTAGCACCACCAGGCCGCCCCGCGGTGCTGCTGCGCTGAAGAGTTGAGCGCCTGTGAGTTGGACTTGGAGGAGGAGAGGCTGAGCGAGCGGCACGAGTCCCCGGCCCCATAGCCGGAGTCCAAGGTCAAGTCCTCCAGCGTTTTCAAAGTGGAGCTGTACGTCCCGGCCATCAGGAGCCTGCCGGAGGCGGCCTCGACAAACCAGAGGCGCTCACAATTACATGCTCCTGTCCCTAAGTGCGTAGAAACGAGCTCTAGACGCTCCAGGGCGCCGTTCTCCCTCTCAGCGCCGCGGGGCTCGGGGGCTGCATCGCCAGCAAGCCCTCGGGAAAGTGGGCTAGATCGTCCCGAGCCGGAGCTCCAAGTGCCCGGCGTCCTGAAGCGCAGATGTCACTGGAACGGCCCGAGACGCTCCTCGTCGGCACTCCCTCTTGTTCACCTCAACTTCCTAAGAACAGAGCGTCTGTCCTCTTCAGAGAAGGAATCCCCCAGAGAATGGAGAGGCGGCGGCGGCGGCAGAAGAAGAGGGAGAGCCAGAGCCGCCCTCAGCGGCGAGTCCCGGAGCAGCAGACTAGAAAACGCTCGGCAAACTTCTGCGCTAAGCTGACCCGCCGGCACAGCTGGGTACCCAGCTGCCGCGGCATGCAAATTACCCCCCAACAGCTCACCAATCACCGGCCGCAACTGGCAGGGACGGCACCAATCATTCCCTAGGAGGGCGGTCACTATGCAGATTTTCCCTCAGACCGCGGCGAAACCCGGCTGAGGCGGAGGCGGGGCTTGAGGCCGAGGTTGGGCAAAGCACTGTCGGGAGTGGAGGAGGGGGAAGCGGGCGAGAGCTGGGGGGTGTGGAGCAGAAACCCGGGAAAGGGGGGTCGAAACGTTAGGCCGGGGCGCTGACAGTATAAAGAAAAATTTAAAGAAAAAGCCACTGTGCGTTGGCCCTTTCCCGCCACCCAAGATTTATTTTGTCGCCGTTCCTTTGAAATTCTCTGAAACCGACCACCAACCGAGACAGGCCTTTTGAGTGCAGGCGCGGGGACAGAAGGATGGGGACCGGGCCACGCCAGGAGCTCCACCTCTCCCTCCTCTTCCCTAGGCGCCCCTCCCGTTTTCCGTGAGGAATATCTGGTTGTGTTTGAAGAAGAGAGGCCCTTGTTTAGACCCAGTTCTGTCTGGTTCTCTAAGTTGCTACGAAAGTTCCTATCAGAATTCCTGAACCTGATACACCTACAGGTTTCGGGAGACCTACGATCTCCTCGTCCCTCTTTGGAAAACGACACGCAATTTTCTGGATAGTATTTTGGGAGCAGGGCCCAGAACCTTTATCAGATTCTCAGGAGGGTCTGTGAATTCTCGGTTGTCGTTAAGTGTCTTCGATTTTAGACTCAAGCGACTCGTCGGACAAAATAGAAGCACCCCACAGGGTTTTCTAGGTGGTAGTCTTTATGGGAGCAGGCCTTTCTCCGTCAGATCCCGCTGCCTGGGTTCCGACTGAAAATCTTTGAGCCAAACTCTTAACCTTTCTGCCCCCAGAACTCCTTGAGTTCTCAGTTACCGCTGTGTAAGACCAATTGCTGTCAGCTGTATCTTTTTTGAACCTTATAAGAGGGTGTGTGTGTGTGAGTGTGTGTGTGTTACTACTGGATGATCTGGCTGCGCGCACCACCTCCTACCAGTACGTCCGTGGGCAAGCCATATGTGGCAGGGGGTGGGTCCCGAGCAGTTGGCCAGGGCGCTGATCATTTCCAGCCGATCCATGCCCAGTCCACCCATGACCCAGGTCCTGCCCTTTAACTCTTCACACACGTGCATGGACGCACATGTGTTCCCTCCAGGCGGACTGCAAAATCAAGGAGGGGATTGTGCGCGCCTTTTGGCAAGACAGCCTCCCCAGCTCTTGAATGACTCCTTTGTACTGTATTTTCATACAGTTCTGACCGTGAGTTGGATACGAACAAGAAATGTCTGGTTTGTCTCTTTCCTTCTTAAATTAATGGCTTTTTCCCCTGTGAAACTGCTCTTTGCTAGGCAGTTTCACCTCATTCTTTCTTTCCGAAGGTTTTTATTTATGCAATATCGCCGCCTCATGGTGAGAACTGGGAACCGAGTCTAAGATGAAGTCAGTTGCAAGACACAAGTAGCAGAGAACAAAGTCAGCAAAGGAGAACACAACCAGTCAACCCTTATGGAAGTGAGATAAGAAGTCCAAGTTAGATAACGAGGTCTGACCTGTCAAAAATATGAAAACAAATTTGAAGCAATTTTAAACCCGTTAAGAGAAAGAGTAAGGCAGGTGTCGCCCTCTAGTGAATATTTAGAAGGACCCGTTGCCAACTAGTGAATTCAGACGTAGCGGGCAACCCCACACATCACTGAGTAAACCCACTCCACAGATTTTCTTACCTGTAATCTTCACAGAAGCAGATCAGCAAGCCTTACTTTCGTGGCATCGCAGGGCTGCACACCAAACTATTTGGTTAGCAGTCAAGATAGACGTTTGTCACCCACAGACCTTATGTAGCGGGAGCAAAAACTCCAACGAGGTGTTTTGGGTATTTCATTGTCTTTTCCCATCGTATCTGCCCTTCACAAGCAAATAAAATAACTGAATATCTACAAGAGGGAACTTACTGAAAAGAAAGTTAATTTAAGAAATTACCTGGAGTAGTTCTTTCCGGAGGCAACTAAAGGGGATTTAATTTAATATATCTAAATTACTTGATGACTTAAAGTGTAAAGATAATCAAACACGCCGAAAGCCCAGTTTCAGAATCCTCTGTTAACTTACACCACAGGAAAAAAGCAGCAGAATTAAGCCCTTGGGAAGTGCAACAGAACAACGAAGTTCCTTTCATAAATGAATTGCAAGGAAAGAAAGAGAGCGAGAGGCAGCTTGTGTGTTAAAAAAGACTTAAAAACATACCAACCACAAGATACGAAATTTATTCAGATTCTGATTTCCTTTAAAAGATAGACATTAGATGTTATGAAACAATTGGAAATCAGAACATTGCCTGGATAATCATTATTATGAAATCATTGGTGCTTTTTTATGTGGTAACAGTAGTATCTCTGTTTATTAAATACTCTTTTACAGACACACTGAAATAAACTTTTGTAATTTTCTCCATTATAAAAGGAAGAAAAATTCTTATAAAAAATGTTACGAAGGAGCTAAAAGTTATACAAAGCAGTTAAGACTGTAGATGTCATGTCCTTCACATTTTCTCCAAAGTCTTGTAGTCAATTTGAAGTCAGGAGATACAAAGTACACCCACAGTGAGTGTTTGTGTTTTGAATAATGGGGGAGAAAGAAAAGGGGGAAGAGAGATAGAAGAAGAGGAAAAGATTGGTTCAGTTATCTTAGAAATGAACCAACTGATTAATTTCACTTAATCTTGGAAAGTTGAAAAGTGTAGTGAGACACACAATCGTGTATGTATGTGTGTACATTTTAATTAAGTCAATCTGGTGATAATGTGTTTAATCTTAGGAATGCAAATTTTATGGGAAGAAGAGAAAATGTCATCCCAACTCTGGCCCATACATAAGCATTGAAGAAAAACAACTGTCATGTTCCTGGACAAGTTGCAAAGAACATGATGAAACCATGACAAACATTAGGAAAACTTCCAGTGGAGCAAGCAATCAGAAACAGATCTGGGATTGCCCATACAAAAGTTATATAACAAAGGTAGCTTGAAATAAAATCTGGAAACTTTTCCTTGGGCAAGGTCTTGTAAAAAGTTTCTTACTCAAAAAATAAAAAAGTCCAGAGACGAGGGGACAAACTATCCTACAATTTACCTCAAAAGTGAGGTAATTACAATCCCAGCTATTTAAGTATAGGAAGAATTCTCTTATGAGAAAGGTAGATATTATGAATTTGACTTTGGAGAGTGACCAAGTGTTAATTTAGTTTGTGGATCACTTTTGTTATACTTGGTGTGCCAAACCAAACCCGTGACTGCCATCAAGTTGATTCTAACTCATAGCAACCCCACAGGGCTTCCAAGCTTCTCAATCTGTATGGAAGCAGCCTGCCACATCTTTATCCCACAGAGCCACCGGTGGTTTTGAGCTGCAGTCAGTCACTTTAGCCACTGTGCCACCAAGGCTCCATACGTTTGGTATATGTACGTATGATTTTTAAAAATGCCCTACCTTGCCACCCAGGTGATTTTAACCACCTCTGCTAGAGAGAAAGGAAAGTCACTGAAGTTTTAAGCTAGAGAATGGTGTATTCTTGCTTATAGAAAAGGGTCTTGAATTTATTAAAACAAACAAAAATTAAGCTTGTAGACAAAGAGCTTTACCTTCTGGTTTGTTGTCTCACTCTCCTATAAGAATGTAAGCTTCTCGAAGACAAGGACTTTCTCCTTGCTGTTTAGTCCATGAGAGACAGAGAAGGGGGACAATGAGTGTGGGCATATAGCAGGGGCTCAGTAAGTAACTGGTTAAATGAATGAATGAAACCAGTAGGCTGAATGGGACAGTTTAATGTAAGGCCAACTTTCGTCTTACACTCTTCTTTTTCTTTCTTCTTAAACTCTTGAGGAATCCACATTGTGCTTGAGAATTTGTGCTAAGGAAAAGTATCACTCTCATCTCAACTGGAATTTGCCTGACACCCATCCCCTTTGTAGTCCTGTATCACCACTCGTTCCCTATCTGTGCTAAAGAAGGGTGTTATAGATTGATACATGTTCCCCCAAAATGTGTGTCAGCTTGGCTAGGCCATGATTCCCCATATTATATGGTTGTCCACCATTCTGTGATATATGATTATCCTGTGTATAAATGTGATCTTAATGAGGCAGGATTAGAAGTAGTTATGTTAATGATGCAGGGCTCAATCTATAGAATGAGGCTTTACCCTCAATCTCCTCTGAGGTATAAAAGACAGAATCCAGCCAAGAGGAGAGAGACCTCCTACTATCCAGAATGAAGAACCGGGTTGGGGGGGAGGGGGAAGTCCAGGCTGTGGAGCCAAGGTTCCTGTACTGAGAAACTCCTAGACCCACTCAAGACAAGATCCATGACAAGGAACTTTGTCCAGAACTGCTAGAGAGAAAATGCCTTCCCGTGGAGCTAGCACCCTGAATTTGGCCTTCTAGCCTCCTAAACTGTGAGAGAATAAATTTCTCTTTGTTAAAGCCATCTACTTACAGTATTTCTGTTACACTAGCACTAGACAACTAAGACCAAATTTCACACTGAGAGGTATTATCAGATACCTGCAATGTAGAAGCTGTTTTAGGACTGAGTAATGGGTACCAGCTGGAGGAGTTTGTTTTTTTTTTTTTTTTTGGAAGCATTTTAAAGTACCTAACAGTACAAAAGTAGATTGCCTTGAAGAGACTGTTGTTAGAATTATGGACCTCAAAGGCAGTTCTAGTGAGTACTCAGAAGAAAGTGACACTAGAGAGAGTGCAGACAGTGAGAAGCAGCAGCAGAGAAATGGAAGAGAACCAGGAGACCAGTGTGAGGGGATATGGAGCCTGTCCACAAAGTGAGACAACTGAGTGCCTTTGTGTAGGAGTTGGGTTCTTCCAGGCACCTACCGGTGGAGCCAGGCTTGCCAGCTCATAGAACAAGAGAGCTGCGTGCCTTGACGCCTGTGTTTTACTGGCAGAGTGGGGTGCCTCGAGGCACTTATCAGTAGAGTTAAAGACCTTTGGAACACTTGTCTGAGCAGGGCAGATGCCAGCTGATCCTAGGGGCCAGGGGGCAAGGAACCAGGAAGCAGAAGCTAAGGAGACAAGGAACTCATGAAGCAGGACTGCCATTGTCTCAAAGGGTAGGACCATGACCTCTGGGTCTCAAAGGGTAGAGCATGGCCTTCTAGGTTTCAAAGAGCCAGATATTCACCAACTCTGTTCCAGAGTGTAGGGCTGCCTTTCACAAAAAAATGGAGGAATGGAGCCCCAAAAGTTAGGGGCCAGGAATGCCATGCCCACAGGGCAGAAGGAAAGGGCCTGCCTGGGTGGATATGGTAAGGTAGCTACTTAGATGGACTACAAGAATGTGGCTGCCCAAAGCCTTCTGCCATTCTGGTAGGCTTGGAAGGCAGAGCTGAATCCTAGGGCCAAGGAGTCTCCACCAGAATCTAGAAAATGTGGCCAACATCCAGAGTTTGGAGGGCAGGGTCATTGCCTAAATGGTTTCAGAGACAAGAGGATTATAGTCAGACCTTGGGAGTTAATGTCACGTGTTCTGCTGACTTGCTGGGTGCCTGTTATCCTTCCTCTCTCTCTAATTTCTCTCATTTGTAATGGTTCTACCATTGTAGTTTGGAAGTAGATAACCTGTATATTAGATTTCACAGATAAAGAGACATTCTGTCAGGAGATTTTAGAGTTGTTGATTTAAGACTTCTGCTATGATATGCAGTGGTAAATGTGATTTACATGTGGTAGGGACACAAATTTAGGGGAGCCAAAGGGAAGAATATTATGGATTGAATTGTGTCCTCTCAAAATGTGTATCTACTTGGCTAGTCTATGATTACCAATACTGTGTGGTTGTCCACTATTTTGTAACCTGGTGTGATTATCCTATGTGTTGTAAATCGTAATCTCTATGATGTTAATGAGGCAGGATTAGAGGCAGTTCAGTCAATGAGGCAGGGCTCAACCTACAGAATTAAGTTTTATCTTGAGCCAATCTCTTTTGAGATATAAAAGAAATAATTGAGCAGAAAGGAGAGGGACCTCCTACCACCAAGAATAAGGAACCAAGAGGGGAGAATGTCCTTTGGACTTGGAGTCTCTGTGCTGAGAAACTCCTAGACCCACCCAAGGGAAGACTAATGACAAGTGCCTTCCCCCAGGGCTGACAGAGAAAGAAAGCCTTCCCCAGTTCAAGAGTTGGCACCTTGAATTTCCCTTCTAGCCTGTTAAACCTTGAGCAAATAAACTTCTGTTAAAACTATCCATGTGTGGAATATCTGTTATAGCAGCACGAGATAACTAAGACAAAAAGGTTTCTAGAATCTAGAGGGTAGGATGAGCTTGAAGACTGGAGGTGGGGAAGGGTGTCTGAGAATCACCTAAATTGTTATATCTCAATAAAAATTTTCATTATTCTGGGGAGACAGTATCTGTGCAACATGGCCCAATAGAACTTTCTGCAATGATGATAAGGTTCTATATTGTGCCATCCAATATAGTGGCCACGAGCCACATATGGCTGTTGAGCCCTTGAAATAATAGCTAGTGTGACCAAGGAACTGAATTTTTAGCTTTGTTTAATTTTCGTTAATTTAATTTACATGCTAAGTAGCTATAAGTAGCTAGTACCATCAGACTGGAGATCATAAGTCTATGCCCTTTATAAAAATTTCAAAGGGGTCAGTGATCCTAAGAGGTAAAGAACTTTCCAACTAGGGATGACCTTTGTTACAGAGGCCTTCCAAATGTTGACAGAACCCAGTGGCAACTTTTGTCAGGAAAGGAGAAAATTTTCAGGACCTTAGGCCAAGTGACAACAATTTGGGAAAGGCGTATACAAAGTTTTAAAGGGAATGCGAACTGAATTCCAAATGGAATGAGTAAGACAGCCTTCTGTTGCCAAGACATCACAGTGCATAATGAATTGTTGAGAGAGTATACGGGAAGGAGGAAGATTTGTCCTCAGGGGAACTAAAGACACAAAAACTCCTGGGACCATAGAGTGAGCTCTTTTGGGAGACAAGGTACAGAATCTGCTGTTGTCTGAGAAGCATTTAGGAGACATTCAGAGCTCAGTGAGTAAACACGCTCCCCTCTAGATATCAAAATCAAAGTGGTTGCCATTGAGTCACCTTTGACTTGTGAAGACCTCATGTGTGTCTGAGTAGGTCTGTGTTCTATCAGGTTTTCAACAGCTGAATTTTTAGAAGCAGATTTCCAGGCCTTTCTACTGAGGCATTTCTAGGTGGAAATGAACCTCCAACCTTTTGGTTAGCCTTCAAGTGCATTAACCACTCCCGCACCCAGGGACCTCTCCACGTATATAAACTTGTATTTTAAAGGCAGTCCAAGCCTGGATTTGACTGAAACAATAAGCTGTGTGTGGGCTTAGACAAAGGTGGGGCAGATCAAGCTGGAATGGTTTGGACCCAGAAATCAAATAGGACTTTAGGGGCTTAGCAAAGCCAGGACCAGGCATGTGGCAAAAGCACAGGTAGCATTCTGGCGTGAGGACCCTCACCAGGATGATTGGTGTAAAACCCTAGTTCTCCATACCCCGGGGGTAGGAAACAAGAAAGGAACCATGTCTACATCCAGAGGGTGATGATGTGATGCAGAGTTAAGATAGGGACACATTATTGGGATGGTGGGGTCCAAGGCAGGAACTTGGGCACTGGATTTTCAGAGCCAGGACAAGTGTGGCAAGCCAGGTAATTCAACCCTGAGCCTGAGGCTTGGCTTCCTGGCTTGTGGCTCCTTAAAAATACTCCCTGACAAGTTCCAGGCTTAGTCTCAGAATCTGGGATGGGATACGCATTAGATAGCCCTCGCTGCAAAGGTAAGACAGTCACTGACAGGGGACTCGGATGATTATAAAAGCCTTGCTTACTACATCCTGATACTATACAATTCTTTGGGTTGTTCTTGGAACATTTAACACAGTATATCTGAGGACTGGTAATAATTTAAATTAGTGGTTTTCAAAATACTTAGCTGAGAAATTGCTTTTCCAGTTTTGACACTAATTGCCATTGAGTTGACCCCTACTTGTGGCCACCCCGTGTACAACGGAATGAAATATTATCTGGCTCTACACCACGTTCAGGATCATTGGTATGCTTGAGTCCAGTGTTATAGCCACTGTGTATTTTGAATGCCTTCCAGCTTAGAATGCCCATCTTCCAGCACTGAATCAGACAATGTTCTGCTGCGATCCATGGGGTTTTCATTACTTAATTTTTGGAAGTAGATCACCAGGCCTTTCTTCCTAGAGTCTGGAAGCTCTGTGAAAACCTACCCACCATGGGTGACCCCGCTGAGTAGCTTACCAGTGGCGTAACTCCCAGTGTCACAGCAACATGCAAGTCGTGATATGACAAAGTGACAGGTGGTGGCAGTAGTTTCCAGTCTTACCAGCCCATTATATGAAATTATAAAAAGTAGACAGCTTGACTCAGGGAGGAGGTGGAGGACTCTTGAGCTGTGCTCACTGTTTTACCAGGTTTCAAGCAGCCTCAGAGCACCCTGGGGAAGCCCCAAGGCTGCAGACCTGTGTGCAGACCACTAACCTAGGGCCACTGTCAGCTCTTCAACTCCTATACATTGGTGCATATAGGGAAAAAATGGTACAGACATAAGAAAAATAATACCTTGCAAAGTGCAGGGAGAACTGAAAGAGGTATTGGTGGGTAAATACATGTACAATGGTTAGCAGGTCAGTCTTGCTGTTGGAAAATCAAGCAGAGAACTCAGTTACTGCAAAACGAACTGATGGTATGGAAACTATGAGATTTTTCTGGTCTGTGCAACCTCAGTGTCTTAGTTATCTAGTGCCGCTATAACAGAAACAGCACAAGTAAATGGCTTTAATAAACAAAAGTTTATTCTCTCATGGTCCAGGAGTCTGCAAGTCCGAAATCAAGGTGCCTGCTCCAGGCTTTCTCTCTGTTGGCTCTGGGAGAAAGTCCTTATCATCAGTGTCCCCTGGTCTTGGAGCTTCTCAGCAGGAAGACCCAGATCCAATGAATACACTCTAATCCTGGCTGTGATTTCTTGGTGGTAGGGTGTCCCCTTGTCTCTCTGCTCACTTCTCTCTGCTCTATCTCAAAAGGGATTTACTCAAGACACAACCTAATCTTGTAGATTGAATCTTGCCTCAGTAACATCATAGGAAAAATCACATCAGATAAGACAGTGGTAGGCAGTCACACAACACTGAGAATCATGGCCTAGCCAAGTTGATACACATCTTTGGGGGTACAATTCAATCCCTAAGATCCAGTTAGCCATTCCTGGTACAGGTGTTGCTTTCTAGACCTTACAACTAAAGAAAAACAAGTATAATCTGAAACAAAAGGCCATCAAGATCATGAAGAAAAGGAAAAAACATAACTTGTAAGGAAAATAGCGCCTCCCAAAGCATGTTCTATAGAAAAGATAATCTCATCAGATGTCTGTGGAAAAAAAACAGGATTTGGTGGTCAATTATGGGAAATTTTGCATTATATTTCTCCCTGTAGTATATTTTTGGTGTACAATATTTTATTTAAAGCTCTGTTTATTTTAGCCCCAAGTATTTAGGATTAATCAGACACAGAGCCCCACCCCTCAGAGCTGTTCTAGAGCCTTTGGGAATTTTAATTTGAAAAAGACAAGACAGTGGTTAACTTCTTTGTGTCTTCTGAGGCACTTGTGAGGGCCTAGGTGCTTGGAGGAAAATCAGATGTGTCCCAGAGCAGGGCAAAGTTCACCGTCTGACCAGTGGACAAAGCTAGGGTTTAGTTACATTGGACACAAATACAATTCCAAAGGTCCAAACCTAGGATGTTGGTCCAGAGCGGAAAGGGAGATGGGGTGGGTGGCAATGCAGACACAAATAAAAAGACTCACAAAGCAAACAAGATGAGGGTAGCTCCAAAGAAGAGTTCTGCCCATCACGGAGTTGGCATCACAGATTTGTTAGCTGGTATCAGAGATGAAGCCATTGGGATCCTGATTTAATGGAAAAGATTCTAGGGGATGGACCAAATTATGAGGTAGAAAACCCAAGGATGGCTTAGTCTGGGCCAAATCTAGATGTTCCATATCTTGTTGTTGTGTGCTGTCAAGTAGAGTCCAACTCATAGTGACCCTATAAGACAGAGTAGAACTGCCCCCTAGGATTTCCTAGGCTGTAATTCTTACAAGAGTAGATTGCCAGGTCTTTTCTCCTGCAGAACTGCTGGTGAGTTTGAACTGCCAAACTTTAGATAATCCAGCACTTAACCATTTGTACCACTGAGGGACTCTGTAAGTGGGATCTAAGGCAGGCGGAGCGGTAGTTCGGCAGCAATGAAGATAAGACAAAGGATGGAACATTTGAAGACTGACAGTCTTTAGTTCCTTAATTTTAAGACTCTGTAAACGTGTTGGAACTCTAGTGGTACAATCATTAAGAGCTGGACTGCTCACCAAAAGATCAGCAGTTCAAATCTACCAGCTGCTCCATGGAAATCCTAGGGGACAGTTCCACTGTTCCTATAAGGTTGCTGTGAGTTAAAAATGACTTGATGGCACACAACACCAACATAAGTGACTTACATTTTAAGAAACTGTTAGTATGCCATTTAATAACAGATTTTTGGAAAAAATACTTTACTGTATATGATAAACAAGGATTCCTGGTGGCGCAGTAGTTAAGCACTCGGCCGCCAACCAAAAGGTCCATGCTTGGAACTCCCCACCTGCTCCTTAGGAGAAAGACGTGGTAGTCTGTACCCCAATAGGTTGGAAGCTAGAAAACCCTATGAGACAGTTCTACTCTGACTTATAGGGTTGCTATGATTCTGACTCTATGACTCTGTGACACACAGCAACAACTACCCTGGTACAGAACATCTCCAGAGTTTAGTAACAACTCTCAGCTCTGCAATATTTATGCAATATCATGCCCTTTCAGATTCATCTGGATGGCACTCTTAATTACAAATCCACAGTTCTTAGGCATCTTTCTTGGAGATCCAATTCAGTAAACCCAGAGTGTGACCCAGTAAAAGCATGTTAAAAAAGAATTCCCCAGGTGATTCTTATCAAGAAAGTTTGGGAATGAAGGCATTTGTCTCATTTCTCAGAATGCATAAGAATGTGTTAAAAATACTACTATTACAGCCTCACTAGCAGGGATTCTGCTTCAACGGATCTGGAGCCTTTGAATCTTCATTTTTAACTAGCATCTTCCAGGAGAGTCAAAGACTAGAGGTTCAGGAAATTCAGGGCTGGACATAAAAAACTAGGAAGTTCAGTTGTTCCCAGCAGGTGGCGCTCCAGTTCATTTTAATAAAAGAAAATCTTGCCTTCTACAATTGAACTCTCATTGCATGGGATGCTCCACAGTTACTTTAGCTAGCCCTTTATTTAGGAAATTGTTTTCCTCCTTTAGGCCTTCTTTACTTTATTCTTCCTTCTTCATTTCTTTCTTTCCTCCCTGTCTCCCTCCTTCCTTCCTGCTTTCCCTATACCAACCATATGTAATAAACTTTCTTACGTGTGAATCTTTTTCTACTTGTCTAATTATTTTAATAGCACACCTAGTGTGGAATTATGGGTCACTTAAGCACTTGGCTGGTTTGGCTAATTTGTTTTTCAGATACATCACCAAGTTTTCCCCTGAAGTTTTACACCGATTTATACACTGCTTTCTCAAATCTTAGGTGTCTTCCACCGTTTACGACAGTTCTTCCTCTTCTGGCTTTTCGCTGTAGTCAGTGTATTATGATTTTTAACTTCCTTAAACCACTTCATGCTCTTGTGAGTGTGAATATTCTTAAAACAGTGTGCTTCCTTAGAGATGTACAAGGAACAAAGTCTATGCCCTCATTCCCAGGCTGACCTCATAGCTTCCCTACCCCAAACCAGGAATCCACCACTTCTCTGAGGCCCTGGCTCATTTTGATGGGGCCTCCCAGGATTCTCCCCGTTTATGAAGCTTTCTATAATGCTTTCACTGCCACCTCCCACTCTGTTTCCTGATGTCACCTCTGCTATCCATCTCTCATCACAATGAGAGAGCCTTGTTGTTAGATGCCATCAAGCTGATTCCAACTCATATTGTGACGCGGTGAACAACAGAATGAAATAGCACTGCCTGGTCCTCTGCCATCCTCACAAACATTGTTAAGCTTGAGTTCACTGTTGTAGCTACTGTGTCCATCTGTCTCTTCTAAGGTTTTCTTTTTTTTTATCGACCCTCTGCTTTCCTGAGTATGACGTCCTTCTCCAGGGATGGAATCCTCCTGACAACATGTCTAAGGTATGTGAGACATAGTCTCGCTATCTTTGTTTCCAAGTAGCATTCTGCTTGCCTTTCTTCCAAGACACACTAGTTTGCTGTTCTGGAGGTCCACAGCATATTCAATATTCTTCTCCAGTACCACAATTCAAAGGCATCAGTTCTTCTTTGGTCTTCCTTATTCATCGTCCAGCTTTCATGTGCATATGAGGCTACTAAAAAGACAATGGGTTGAGTCGGTGCAGCTTAGCCTTCAAGGTGATATCTTTGACTTTTCAAACTTTAAAGATTTTCCCAGTGCAATGAGTCTTTTGACTTTCTGACTGCTGCTTCCATGGGTGTTGACTGTAGATCCAAGTAAAATGAAATACTTGACAACTTCAATATTTTCTCCATTTATTGTGATGTTGCTTACTGGTCCAGTTGTCAGGATTTTCACTGTCTTTATGCTGCGGCATAATTCATACTTAAGGCTGTGGTCTTTGGTCTTCATCAGTAAGTGTTTCAAGTCCTCATTGCAGTAAGCAAGGTTGTGTCATTTGCATAATGCAAGTTGTTAATATCTTTCTCCAATCCTGATGCCTCGTCTTCTTTGTAAGTCCAGCTTCTCCACTTATTTGCTCAGCATGTAAATTGAATAGGCATGGTGATAGGATAGAACCCTGATGTATGCCTTTCTTGACTGTAAACCATGTAATATCTCTTCGTTATGTTTGAACAAGTGCCTCTTGGTCTATGTACACATTTCTTGTGAGCACAACTGAGTGTTCTTGAGTTCCCATCCTTTGAAATGTTGTCCATAACTTATTATGATCCACACAGTTGAATGCCTTAGCATAGTCAATAAAACACAGGTAAACATCTTTCTGATAGTCTCTGCTTTCAGACAGGATCCATCTGACATCAGCAGTGATATCTCTGGCTCCCTGTCCTCTTCTGAATCTATCTTGAATTTCTGGCAGTTCCCTGTGGAAATACGGCTGCAGCTGCTTTTAAATCATCTTCAACAAAATTTTACTTGCATGTGATAGCAATGATGTTGTTCAATAAGTTCCACGTTCAGTTGTATCACCTTTCTTGGGAGTAGGCATTAGGTATGGATCTCTTCCAGTTGGTTGACCAGGTAGCTGTATTCCAAGTTTCTTGGTGTATACTAGTGAGCACTTCCAGCTCTGTATGTCTGTTGAAACATCTCAGCTGGTATTCTGTCAGTCCCTGGAGACCTGTTTTTCACCAGTGCTTTCAGTGCAGCTTGGAGTTCTTCCTCAGTACCACTGGCTCCTGATCAGATGCTGCCTCCTGAAATGGCTAAACACTGAGGAATTATTTTTGGAATGGTGACTCTGCATATTTCTCCCATCTTCTTTTGATGCTTCCTGTGTCGTTAAGTATTTCCCCCATAGAATCCTTCAGTATTGCAATTTAAAGTTTCATTTTTTTCTTTAGTTCTTTCAGCTTGAGAAATACTGAGAATGTTCTTCCTTTTGGTTTCCTGTCTCTAGGTCTTTGCACACGTCATTGTGGTATTTTACTTGTTCTGTTGAGTTCTTTGTATCATTCCTTCATTTTACGTTAGCTGCTTATTGTTCAAGAGCAAGTTTCCAAGTCTCTTCTGACATCCATTTGGGTCTCTTCTTTCTTTCCTGTCTTTTTATGACATCTTGCTTTCTTCGTATATGATACCCTCAATGTCATTCCACAAGTCATCTGGTCTTCAGCTATTAATGTTCAGCGTGTCATATCTATTCTTCAGATATACTCGAAATTCAAGTGGGATATACTCAAGGTCATAATTTGGTTCTGATGGACTTGTTCTCATTTTTTTCAGTTTCAGCTTGAATTTGCAATATGAGCAACCAATGGTCTGTTTTGCAGACAGCACCTGGCCTTGCTCTGACTGATGATTTTGAGCTTTTCCATCATCTCTTTTGACAGAGATAGTCTGTTCAATTTCTGTGTACTTCATCTGGCATGGTTCATGTGTCTAATCACCATTTATGTCAATGAAAAATGCATTTGCAATAAAGAAGTCATAGGTCTTGAAAATTCTTTCATGCAATCTCTGGCATCATTTGTATCACCAAGGCCATATATTCCAATTACTGATCCTTCTTTGTTTCCAGCTTTCACATTCCAATCCCCAGTAATCATCAATGCAGCCAGACTGCATGTTTGATCAATTTCAGACATCAGAAGTTGATTAAAAACCATCAATTTCTTCCTCTTTGTTCTTAGTGGTTGGAGCATAAATTTGAATAATAGTCATATTAACTGGTCTTCCTTGTAGGAGTATGGATATTATCTTATCACTGACAGTGCTGCACTGTGGGTCAGATCTTGAAATGCTCTTTTTGCGGATGCAATGCACATCTTTCCTCTTCAAGTTGCCATTCTTGGCATAGTAGACCACGTGACTGTCTGATTTAAAATGGTGAACATCAATCCATTTCAGCTCACTAATTACTAAAATATGATGTTTATGCATTCAATTTCATTTTTGACAATTGTCAATATTCCTCGACTCTTCTTCGTACATTCCAGTTTCTGATTATTAATGGAGCAGCTGGTTTTTCTCATATCGAGTGATGCCACATCAACAAATTAAGGTCCCCCAAACTTGACTCCACCAATGTCATTAATGTAGACTCTACTTTGAGGAGGCAGTTCTTCCCAGGTCATATTTTGAGTGTCGGTTTGTCGTACTGTGGGGGTCTCGGTGCTGCTGTGATTCTGAAAGTTATGCCATCAGTATTCGCATACCAACAAGGTCATCCATGGTAGATAGTTTTCAGCTGACCTTCCAAACTGACAGAATAGAAAAGAAGGACCACCTGTTAACTTCTGAAAAGAATTAGCCAGTGAAAACCTAGCAGTGGAACATTATCAGTACAAGGTAGCTGTTGTTTACTTGTCTGCTTTCCATCAGGACCTTGCTAGGTAGGAAATGAGGATACCAAATTAAATGAAATATGAAGTCTGACAATTAAGTCCATGAACTTAATTATTCTAAGTGCTACATACCTCATTGCTGATATCGATCACTATGGTCACCTTCAAAGTACTGTCCTTGGGAAGCTATGCACCAATGCCAGCGCCTAGTCCACCCTTCAAAGCAAGTTAGGAACTCTTTCTGGAATGGCCATTGTACACAGTGGCACAGTAGCAAGTTCACCAACTTAATTGTCTAGTTGTCTGCGAGGGAGTTTTTAGCTAGTAAACAAATAATTGCATTGGAACACCCTCCCTACTTACCTGACTCTGAAGCACCTTGAAGACAGTGATTTTACGAGTACTGCCAATTAAATTCATGAACTCATCCTAGAAAAATGTGCTACATACCTCATTGCTGAATATCACTACAGTCACCTTTGAAAGACTCCCCTTGGGAACTGATGCTACTGCCTAGTCCACCCTTCAAAGCAGTTTTGGAACTCTTTTTTCTGGAATGGCCACCGGAGTTGACATTGTATTACACTAGATTTCCTGAATGTCATCAGACTGTCATCCTTTATCTCTGGGTAAAGAAAAAAGTCACTGGGGGCCAAGTCAGTTAAGTAGAGTAGGTGTTCCAATGCAGTTATTTGTTTACTGGCTAAAAACTCCCTCACAGACCCCTAGACAGTTAAGTTGGTAAACTTGCCACTGTGTCACAGTGTACAATGGCCATTCCAGAAAGAGTTCCCAAATTGCTTTGAAGGTCCGACTAGGCACTGGCATTGGTGCATAGTTTCCCAAGAACAGTACTTTGAAGGTGACCATAGTGATTGATATTCAGCAATGAGGCATGTAGCACTTAGAACAATTAAGCTCATGGGCTTAATTGTCATACTTCATATTTCATTTAACTTGGTATCTTCAGTTCCTATCCAATAAGGCCCTGACCTACGGAAATTATTCATAGTTTTGTTGAATGAATGGGTAGATAGATAGATGAAATTTATCCTATATGTCCAATACTGTGACTTAATGTTTTATGAGTGTGTATCTTTTCTTTGCAACAACACTGCATGTTTTTAAAGACAGGAACCTTGTTTTATAATCCTTTGTGACACCTTTCCTCTAGCACCTGAAACAAAAATCAAACCTATTGCCATCAAGTTGATTCTGACTCATAGTGACTCTACAGGACAGAGTAGAATGGCCCCATAGAGTTTTTTTTTTAATTGTGAAGTAAGAAAAATTTTACAGTGTATATCATGTTACCATATAACACCCAGAACTTTCACCTCTATTCTAGCTACCCCTCTTCCAGCCCATGTGACAGCATGCTTCCCCTTTGGTTCGAAACTTCCCATACTGTTTTCAAGGAACAGCTGACGGTGCCTTTGGTTAGCAGTAGAGCCCTTAAGCACTATGTCACCAGGACTCCAAAGTCTAGCACAGTTTAAACCCATCATGTTCTGATTGTGTGGCATCAAATCAATTTTGACTCATAGCAACCAGATGTGACAGAGCAGAACTGCCCCACAGGGTTTCCTAGACGACAATCTTGACAGGAGAAAATCATTAGGTCTTTTCTCCTTAAGAGTAACTGGAAGGTTCAAACTACTATCCTTTTTTCGGTTAGCAGCCCAGCACTTAAGTATTTTGACAGCATGGCTCAATAAATATTTTTTGAGTGAAACTCAGCTGAGTTTAACTGAATTACACAGCACTCACTGATCAAAAGCAGAATGCTCTATTCTCCTTGAAGGTCCATACATATTTGCTTGTTGAAATTGTGCAGTAAAGGTTTTATAAATACTCACAAAACACTGCAATTGAGAACATTAGAGCATGTTTTTTTTTGTTTTTCTTTCCTGAAAACAAAAGAGGTTTCAAGTTCATGTAGACTAGCTATAAAGACCAGGATTGTAACAACATGCACTATTTCAGCCAGCAACAGGAAAATTAACTTTGAACACGTAACCCACAGTTGAAAACTAACTTGATGAAGTAGTTCTTCATGCTCTTCACAAACTACTATGAAGTCTGTATTTTCCACAGAGCAGAAGAAATAGAGGCCTTTTTTTAAATTCCTGCTTGTTAATGTGACATTGTGTGAAAGGACAACTCAAGCTGTGGCTATGTCAGTGACCATTCTGACTTCCTAATGACAAGAACAAATAGCACTTCACTCACCCACAGGTCTGAAGCTCAAACCAGCTTTCTGAAAATCTTGAGAAGCAAGTGATGTAATGATGCTGATTAGGTAACTGTCTTTTTGTTGCCTGCTCTTGTGAAGTGTTGAAAAGAAGAATAAAATTGACCCTTGCTCAGCCTTGGACAGGCTGGGAGCTGGTGACTAGATGTGCCTAGTGGAACTCTTGCAGTGTATTTTGGGGACCACGTCTTTGTTCCCTGTAATCTGACTTATATGTTGTTTATAAAGCTTGTTACCTGGCATCTTGGGCTCTGCCCAGTAAAACCCAAGGCACCTAGAAAACAGGAGTGTTAGGCAAGCTCTGTTGGAATCACTGTACCAATGTATGGAACTCAGAGCCTGGCACAGAGACCCTGGCTCTCAATGAGTGTTTGTCATTGACCAAACGTTCCACGTCTTTATCTTCTTTCTCATTTTTCTTAGACTAAAGCCCCAGCAATCAGGCTGCTTTGTTTAGCCAAGGTTAACATGCTGACAATCCTCATGGAGAAGAACAAGATCATGTACAGTTTTGCAGCAGGACACATACCCATGGTTTTGGCAAACCACAGCTGAATGTGGAGAAGGAATCCTATCTCCAGCAGAACCTTTCCAGGAGTGCACTTTGAAAGATGATCTGAGATAGAAATCTCAATCTCAGAAAAAAATTATCAGGGAAAAACCAAACCAAATGTGGGGAGGTAGTCTGCAAATCATCAGAAGCAAGCTGAAAATATCTGCAACCAACCCTGTATCTGCAGTTGGGTGTGTTCCTTAGAGCGGCCTACACCTCTTTAGCATAACTATCTTCCTATGTATCCTTACCTAGATTATTGTTTGCTAATACTATTGCTGCAAGATTGTCTATGTTATAGCAATTAGTGTAATTGCCCTTTATTCTTGCATTTCTCGCAGTGTCTTCCTTTGCCTTGGTCACACTGTGCTGACGTCTGGCATCTTGTGTATTACCTTTTTTTCTTCATCACTATAAATGTGTATCTTCTTATCTAGTAATTTTCTAGCCTTCATGCTCCCATCCCCAGTATCCATCTAAGAATTTTTTGTGCTGTGTGTAAACCTCTTCTTTTTATAATAGTGGTCTCCTATAGTATTCATCCTTTTGTCATTGACATAGTTCACTGATCATAAGGACCTCCAAATTGATCCATATTGTGAGATGTCTCATCAGTTCATTGCTGTTTGTTATCATTACATAGTATTTTGTTGTATGTACATATCACATTTTGTTTTTCTGTTGCCCTTAGGCTGTTTCCAACTTTTTGCTATTCTGAATAATGCTGCATTCAGCAGGGGCAGGCTTATGTCTATACTTATCATATTTCCTGTTTCTTTAGGGTATAAACCTAGGAGTGGGATTGCTGGATTATACGGTGTTTCTCTTTCTAGCTTTTTAAGGAAGCACAATACTGTTTTTCATAGTTGTACTATCTTACATTCCCACCAGCAATGTATAAGAGTTCCACAACCTTGATAAACTTCGTATTTTCTGTTTTTTCTGATTAATGGCATTATTGTAGTTCTGATTTGCATCTTTTGGAGCCCTGGTGTTATGATGGGTTACGCATTTGGCTTCTGATAAAAAGTTCAGCAGTTTGAATCCACCAGTTGCTCCTAGGAAGCCCTATGGGGAAAGTTGTACTTTGTCCTGTAGGGTCGCTATAAGTTAGAGTTGACTCAGTAGTGATGGGTTTCGTTTTGCATCTTGGTAGTGGGTAATGGCTAAGGAGACTCAGTGTCACCTAACAACAACAATGAGATGTCATCTCATCCCCACAATAATGGTACTAATTTTAAAAAACGAACAGAAAGTAACAAATATTGGAGAGACTGTGGGGGATTGGAATTCTTATATACTGCTGGTGGGAATGTAAAATAGTATGACTATAGGAACAAATGAACCCAAATGGCCGTGATGGACAGAATACCAGTTGAGATATTTCAACAAACAGACGCAGCATTAGAAACACTTATCTATGCCAAGAAATTTGGAAGACACCTCGCTGGTCAACTATCTGGAAGAGATCTATATTTGTGTCAATTCCTAAGAAAGGTGATCTAACAGAACATAGAAATTATTGAATGATATTGTTAATACTGAACACAAGTAAAATTTTGATGAAGATCATTAAAAAATGGTTGCAGTAGTACATTACACAGGGAACTTCCAGAAATTCAAACTGGATTCAGAGGATATGGAATGAGGGATATCACTGCTGATGTCAGATGGATCTTTACTGAAAGCAGAAAGTACCGGAAAGGTGTTTACCTGAGTTTTACTGACAATGCAAAGGCATTTAATTGTGTGGATCATAACAAAGTTATGGGCAGCATTTGGTAAAGAATAAGAATTTCAGAATACTTAGTTGTGCTCATGAGGAACTTGTATATAGACCAAGAGGAAAATCATTTGAGCAGAACAAGGAAATACTGTATGATTTAAAGTTAGGAAAGGCACACGTCAGAGTTGTGTATCATTTCATTATACTTATTTAGTCTGCATGCTAAGAAAACAAGCTGAGAAGCTAGACTCGTGAAGAACAGGACATCAGGATTGGAGGAAGACTCATTAACAACCTGTGATATGCAGATTACATATCCTTGCTTGCTGAAAGTGAAGATGACCTGAAACTCTTATTGATGAAGATCAAAGACCACAGCCTTAAGTATGGATTACACTTCAACAAAAAGAAAAGAAAAATCCTCACAACTGGACCAATAAGCAACATCATCATAAATGGAGAAAGGATTGAAGTTGTCAAGCATTTTATTTTATTTGGATCCACAATCAACACCCATGGAAGCAGCAGTCAAGAGATTAAACAACGTACTGCATTAGAAAAACTACTTTAAAAGATCTATTTAAAAAGTGTTAAAAAGCAAAGACTTTACTCTGAGGACTAAGGTGTTCCTGATCCAAGCCATAGTGTTTCCAACTGCCATAGATGTATGGGAAAGCTGGCAAATGAATAAAGACTACCAAAGAAGAACTGATGTCCTTGCATTTTAGTGCTGCTGAAGAATACTGAACATATCATTGCCTGCCAGAATGAGCAAATCTATCTTGGAAGACATACATCCAGAATGCTCCTTAAAAGCAAGGATGGCAAGACTTTATCTCATATACTCTGGACACGTTATCGGGAAGTATCAGTCCATGGAGAAGGACATGATGCTTGGTAAACTGAAGGGTCAGTGAAAAAGAGGAAGACCCTCAAGGAGATGGATTGACAATGTAGTTGCAACAAAGATTTCAAGCACAGCAATTGTGCGGATGGTGCAGGACTGTGCAGTATTTCCTTCTGTTTTACATAGGGTTGCCAGGAGTTGGAAGGAACTAGATGACATTTAACATTTAACAACAAAGAACAAAGATCAGGAACATCTCTTCACGTGTATGTAAGCCACCTGCCTGTCTTCGGTGAAGCACCTGTTCATACCCTTTGCCCATTTTTCAAATGGATTATGGGTCTTTTTGTTGGTGAGGTGTTGAAATTTATTAGACCTTTCCAAATTTTTCCCTAATCTGTGGATTCTCTTTCTACTCTAGAGAAGTATTTGATGAATATGTCTTTAATTTTTAGGAGGTCCCATTTATCTGGTTTAACTGCTGCATTTGTGTACTTTTAGTTATGTTTGGTATTCTACTTACGCAATACAGTCACCCATTACTGTCAAGTCAATTCCTACTCATAGTGACCCTATTGGACACAGTAGAACTGTCCCATAGAGTTTCCAAGGAGTGCCTGATGGAGTCGAACTGCTGACCTTTTGGTTAGCAGCCATAGCACTTAACCATTATGCCAACAGGGTCTCCATGTCATATAGTAGGGCCCCTAATGTCATCCCTATTTTTTTTTTTCATGATCTTTGGAATTTTAGGTTTTAGTCTTTGATCCATTTTGAGTTACTTTTTGTGTGTAGTGTGAGGTATGTGTTCTGTTTAATTTTTCTACAGATGGACATCCAATTTTGCCAATTCTATGTGTTAAAGAAATTGTCTCTTCCTCATTTAACGGACTTTGGCTCTCAGTCAAAGATTAGATATCCATAGGTGAATGGATCTATGTCTGGGTTCTCCATTCTGTTCCTGGTATATGTATTTGTTGTTTTTCCAGTGTTTGTTGTTGTACCAGTGTCATTATACTTATTACTGTATAGTAGGTTCTAAGATCAGGTAATGTAAGGCTTCCTACCATGTTCTTCAATAATGCTTTACCTTTTGGGGGGTATCTTTCCTTTATGTATAAAGCTGGTGATTAGTTTTTCCATCTTGTCAAAGAATGCTGTTGGAATTTGGATTGGGATAGCACTGTATCTGTTGACCACTTTGGGTGGTATTGATTTTCACAATGTTAGCTCTTCCTGTCTGTGAGCCTGCTATGCTTTTCCGTTTACATGGTGTTTTTTGTTTGTTTGGTTTCTTGTAGTAACGTGTGATAGTTTTCTTGTATAGGTCTTCTATGTCCCTGGTTAAATTTATTCCTATGGATTTTATCTTTTGGAGGCTATTGAGAATGGCATTTTTCTCCTGATTTCCTTTTTGAAGTTCTTTTTGTTTGTGTAGAGGAATCCAACTGATTTTTGATGTTGATATTATATCCTGCTCATTTACCGAATTCTTCTATTAATTTAGAAAATTTCTTGTGGAATGTTTGGGATTTTTTTTTTTTTTTTATGTATAGGGTCATATCATCTGCAAATAGGGATAGTTTCACTTCTTCCTTGCCAATTTGAATGCACTTTATTTCCTTCCTTTTACTGCTCTATCTATGGCTTCCAGTATAATATTGTGTCTGAGTGGTGATAAAGGACACCCTTATCTAGTTCTTTTGGACATGCTTTCAGTCTCTCTCCATTGAGAATAATACTGGCTGTTGGTTTTGTGTGTTGATAGGAGCGGTTGAGTTGGTTTCAACTCTTAGTGGTCCTGTGCCATACTCACAACTGGTGCTATGTTTGAGCCCACTGTTGCAGATGCTATATTAGTTCTTCTTGTTGAGGGTCTTCTACTTTCTTGCTGAACCTCTGCTTTACCAAGCATGATATCCTCCTCTAGGGATTGGCCCCTTTGGATAACATGTCCAAAGTCTCACCATCCTTGCTTCTGAGGACCACTCTGGCTGTACTTCACTGAACAAGACAGGTTTGCTCATTCTTCTGGCAGACCATGGTATGTTCAGTCTTCTTTGCCAACACATAATTCAAAGGCATCAATTTTCTTAAACCCCAAACCAAGCACATTGCCATTGAGTTGAATCCTACTCACAGAAACCCTACAATTCTTCTTAGGTCTTCCTTATTCATTGTCCAGCTTTCATGTGCATCTGAAGCTATTGAAAATACTATGGCTTAGGTTAGGCACATCTTAGTCCTCAAAGTGACAACTTTGCTTTTTTTTTTTTTAAAAAAAAAAAAAAACCACTTTAAAGAGGTCTTAAAAAATTTTTTTATTGTGCTTTAAGTGAAAGTCTACAATCCCAGTTAATTTGTCATACAAAAATCTACATACACACTGCCATGCAACTGTAGCTGTTCTTCCCACAGTATGACAGCATACTCCTTCTTACCACCCTGCATTTCCTGTGCCCATTCAACCAGCCCCTGTCCCTTTCTGCTCTATTGTCTTCCCTCTGGATAGGAGCTGCCTGGTAAGTCTCATGTATTAAGCCAAGAAGCACACTCTTCACCAGGATCGTTTCATGTCTTATAGTCCAGTCTAATCTTTGTCTGAAGCATGTGCTTCAAGAATAGTTTCAATTCTGCGCTAATAGAAAGTCCCGGGGCCAGGTTGGTCTTCCAGGGACCCTCCAGTCTATCAGACCATCAAATCTGATCTATTTAATGTAGTTTGAGTTCTGCATCCCATTTTTCTACTGATATGTCAAGGACTTTTCATTGTATTCCCTGTCAGGGCAGTCCTTGGTGGTGGCCAAGTACAATCCAGTTCTTCTGGTCTCATGTTTATATGGTCTCTGGATTATGTGGCTCTTACTGCCTCCTGGGCTCATTTTTATCTTTATGCTTTTGATGTCCTCATTCTCCTCTGCTCCAGGTAGGTTGGGACCAATTGATGGTACTTAGATGGCTGCTTGGTAGCTTTTAAGACTCCAGATGCTACCCACTAAACTGGGATGTGGAACTTTTTCTTAAAAATCTTTATTATATGACATGGGGGAAAGAGAACCCAGAAGACACAGAGACTCACGTGAGTGGGTGACTACATCGACATGTGACCAGAAGAACCGGATGGTACTAGGCCACCACCAGCGAGAGCTGTGATGGGGCTCACAAAGTTTAGTCCCCCTGGCAACACAAGAATAAAAAGGGGTGCACCCTGAGATTGCCACTAAAAGACTGCAATTGATGGTCCAGGGGCCTCGGGGTTCCCCTGGGAGCATGGCCCCTGGCCCTGATGCTGCTCCTGTCCATAAATCATAGCGGAGGTCAGCTCTTTGGACAGGGATGGATTGGACTCGGCAACACAGAGTGACCATATAGTGTGTGCACTTTATGGTGCTATGAATCTATAAGATGTCACCCTACTGACCTCTTACTGAAGGCAGGGGAGAGGGTGGAGAGATGGGGATAGGAGATTGTTAGGAGGATATGACAGGTATAGAATGGAGAGGAAGAGTGTGCTTTTACAGGGCAGGGAGAGCAGTGGGAGCCGCACATAGGTGGGCATGCAAATTTATATGGGAATGTACATATTCACTCAATCATAGTAAAAAATAAATAAAATAAAATAAAACTTTGTTATGCTAGTTGACCTAGATGTCCTCTGAAATCATGGTCTCCAGGATACCTACCACTGCTCCTCTGTTCTTTGAAGTGTTGGGTTATATTTAGGAAACTTTTTAGCTTTTAGGTTGGTCCAGTTGTGCTGACTTCTCCTCTACTGTGTGTTGTCTCTCCTTTCACCTAACTTAATTCTTACCTACTATCTAATGAATCCCCCTCTCTCTCCCTCCCCACCCTTGTAACCATCAAAGACTATTTTCTTCTGTGTTTCAACCTTGTCTTGAGTCCTTATAATTGTGGTCTCCTAGAATACTTGTTCTTTTGCAATTTGACTAATTTCACTTAGCATAATGCTTCTCAGATTCCTCCATGTTATGCAATGTTTCCCAAGTTCATCATTGTTCTTGATCACTGTGTAGTATTCCACTGTGTGAATACATCCAAGCTTGTTTATTTATTCATTTGGTGGTAGAGACCAAGGTTGATTTTACCTTTTTGCTGTTATGAACAGTGCTGCAATAAACTTTGGTGTGCGTGCATCTATTTATGTGACAGCCACATTTCTCTAGGATGTATTCCAAGAAATGGGATTGTTGGATCATAGGGTATTTCTATTTCTAGCTTTCTAAGCAAGCATCACTAGCAGTGTATAGTGTTCCAGTCTCTCCATAGCTTACAGAAGCCTTTTTGTAGCAGATATGAATAATGGCAATACTTCGTTAAATTCCTTGAATCCTGTTTCTATAGGAGTTGATTGTGGATCAAAGTAAAATGAAATCCTTGACAACTAGTACTTTCCTTATATATGATGTTGCTTATTGGCCTTGTTTCAAGATTTTATATAAATGTCCTTTATCATGTTGAGAAATTTCCCTTGTATTCCTATTTTGCCAAGAATTTATCAGAAGTGGTGTTCGATTTTATCAAATGTCTTTTTTTGTGTCAATTGAGATGATCATGTGATTTTTTTCTTTTCTTTTTTTTTATTAATTTTTTATTTAATATAACTGAGTGAAAACGTACATTCCCGTATAAATTTACATGCTCATCTATATGCAGCTTCCACTGCTCTCCCTGCCCGGTGACAGCACACTATTCCTCTCTGCTCCATACATGTCTCATCCTCCCAACAGTCTCCTTTCCTCTCCTCTCCACCCACTCTCCTTCCTCCAGCCAGAGGTCAGCAGGATGACATCCTATAGATGCATAGAACCACAAAGTGCATCCAACATATGGTCACTGCATTACCAAGTCCAATCTATTCCTGTCTGAAGAGTGGACCTCCGTTATGATTTATGGTCAAGGGCAGCATCAGGGCCAGGGGCCATGTTCCCAGGGGAACCCTGAAACCGCTGGACAATCAATTAAGGTCTTTTGGTGGGGATCTCAGGGTGCACCCCTTTTTATTCTTGTGTTGCCAGTGAGACTCAAGATCATGTGATTTTTTAAATTCTTATTTATATAGTGGATTACCTTGATTGGTTTTCTAGTGTTGAACTTTCCCTGCATGTCTGGTATGAGTTCCACTTAGCCATTACATATTATTTTTAGATTTGATGCTGAATTCTATTGCTAAGATTTTTGCATCCTTCTTCCTGAGGAATACTGGTCTGTAATTTTTTGTTGTTGTTGTCTTTTCCTGGCTTTGGTATCAGGGTAGCTTCAGAGAACAAGTTTGGGAGTGTGTCTTCCTTTGTCTATGCTTTGAAATAATTCACATAGTTTTGGTGTGAGCTCTTCTCTGAAAGTTCAGTAGAATTCTCCAGCGAAGTAAAGGATTCAGTCTTATGGTAGGTATTTTGGACATTGCAAGAGAAATATTTTAGGAATTATAATTAAGCTGGTAGAGCTAACACCCATTTATAATCCCTTTATCCCTTGCCAATTTCCCTGCAGAGACTAGAAAGACTAAATACATTCCTGGCCTCCTTACAGCTAGGAGTAGCCATGAGGCACAGTTTTAGCCAATGTCACACAGGCAGTGATCTACTGGGGACTTTACGGGGAAGTTTTACTCTTCTGATACAAGCAAAACACTGTTGCTTCAGCCTTGCAATGCCCACCCCTACGAGGTACCCTGAACTTGACATCTAGAGCTGTAACTGTCATTTGTTACTGGAAAGAAAAGGCCTGAAGAATCACTGAGATGTCAGTCCTGGAAATTATTCAGGCTCTGGACTAAGACCAACAGCAGCCCACTTCCAGACTTTTTTTTAACATGAAAAATAATACACTATTTGTTCAGCCACTGTTAGCCACAATAGTCTTTTACTTTCAGCCAATGCATTCTTAACTGGTACATACATCTTTAAAAACAAACCACCCTTCAGTCTCACAGTTCTGGTCCTACCCAGAAAGTTGAAGTGTAGTTCTGACACCACAGGAAGGCAAACAGAATCCAAGTCCCATACTACTGTTGCTTCACAGCATTTCTGATCACTTTATGCATGATTGTTTAACATGGGGTTGCTTTTAAAATAAAGATACTAAGCTTAAAAACATAAAGGCTACTATCTAAGGTTCATCATGGGGATAAGAAATGTAAAATATCATTAAATATTTTATTGTTTCACTCACTTGACAGAAACACTTGTTACGAAAACCAAACCAAACCCACTGCTGTTGAGTTCATTCCAACTCGTAGCCACCCTACAGGACAGAGTATAACTGTTCCATAGAGTTTCCAAGAAGCATCTGGTGGATTTGAACTGCTGACCTTTTGGTTAGCACCTTTAGCACTTAACCACCATACCACCAGGGTTTACAAACACTTGTTAGCATCCATTTATTCAGACTTTTGCTTACTACTTTTCAGTTTGGATAACTTCATCCGAGTCATAAAACCAATTGTTTTCAAGCTAACTCTGATTCATGGTGACCCTACGTGGGTAAGGGTAGAACAGCACTCTGTAGGGTGCTGGAAATAGATCCAGCTCTTTTTCTGACATGCTTCTGGGTGGACTTGAACCTCTAATCTTTTGGTTAGCAGCTGAATTCATTAACTGTTTAACTCTTTTCCTTCCTTCCTCTTTTGTTGTAAAATAAAGTGCCATATTAAACAACAAAAATACATAAAAGTACAGTGTAATGAATAATGAAGCACACAATCTCCTTCATCCTAACCCACTCCCTACCTGCTATGGACCCAAGAGGTGATCTGTGAGCTCTGAGCCAGGACAGTCTTGTTCCCACTTAGGTCCTGCTGATTGGAAGCCCAGCAGGAGACGAGAGAAGAATAGTGTAGGGGATTTATTTCCATGGCTCTTGACGTGCCATCATGTTGGCTTGGCTGTCTCTCCACTAAAGGTCATCGCTGTTTACAGCATGGCAGAATCTTCTTAATTCTCTCCTAGTTCCATGAACCACACTCTATCTTTGTCCCTTCAAACCCCGGTAACAGCTCAGCTTTCACTAGCCCTGGACTGCAAAACCATCACCTGTAGTACCCCTCCACCCATGGCTTTGTGATTACTGGTCTTGTAAATGAACTCTCCTCAAATTACCTGATTTTCAGTGAGCCCTGCTTGATACAAACTGTCCAGCACAGTTGCCACTGGCTATATGTGTTGTTATTGTTGTTGTCATTAGTTGCTGTCCAGTTGGCCCCCTACTTATGGAGACTCCATGTAAATTGGGATGAAATATTGCCCAGTCCTGTACCATCCCCCAAGATCAACTGTGGATTGGACTGTTGTGATTCATAGGGTTTTCACTGGTTGATTTTCAGAAGCAGATCACCAGGCCTTTCTTCCTACTCTTTCTTAGTCTGGAAGCTCTGCTGAAACCTGCGTAGCATCAAAGTAACACATCAGCCTTCACTGACAGGCAGGTGGTGGCTGCACATGAGATGCATTAGCCAGCAATCAATCCAGTTCTCCTGCATGGAAGGGGAGACTTCTACCACTGAACCACCATTGCCCCCATACTAGCCCAATGTGGCTATTTAGACGCAAATTTATTAAAATAAAATGCCAATTCACCTCCTCCGGCTAACCACATTCCAAGTGCTCAGTAGCCAAGTGCTGCAGTCTGGGACAGCTCAGATAGAAAAGACTTCTATCATCATAGAACTTCTGCCAGATGACCCTGATAGGACACTGACATCCCCCAAACCCCTCTTTAGGTGGACTTTTCTCCATCATGCTGCCTCTTCCTGCTGTTCTGTTATGGTAACCATGTCCCTACTTTGTCTACAGTTTTACTACCTTTTGTGTGCATCCTAAACAGTAAGTTTTACATTTTCACTGTTTTCAATTTTAAAATGTGATTTCACAGTATGTATCCTTGTTGTTTTGTTTCTTTTGCTTAATTTTGTTTTTAACTTCTATCCATGCTGTTGAAGGTAACTGTTGTTTCTTCATTTTCATTGCTACAGAATATTCCATTAAGTGACTCTATCACATTAAAAAAAAAAAAATCAACTATTGCTGAATGTTTGGGTTGTTTCCAGTTTGGGGTTATTCCAGAGTGCTGCTGTCTGTACACTGGTGTACATAAGCCCACATTTCTGTAGGCTGTGCACCTGGTGTGGAATTGAATTGCTTCTCTCCCGCTTTAGTAGATCATGCCAATCTGTTTGCTAAAGTGATACAACCAATTTATTCTCTCATCAACAGTACATGTGAACACTTGTTTCTTCACATCCTCACCAACATTTGGTATTTCGTGTGTTTACATTGTAGCAGTCTGACAAGTATGTCATGATATCTCATTGTGATTTTTAAATGGAATTTTCCAGGTTCCCCATCACTTCAGCACCTTTCCAGTCCCATTTCATTTTTTCTCCCATACAAAGCCAAATGTCTCGGCTTAGATTATTAAAAATGCCACCCTTTCCCCATGTTGCCTTGTGCCACTTCTGTGTGCCATTTCTGTCTACATCCAGGTCCATATATGTATGGGTCTGTTTCTCTGTTCTCTGTTTCTCTATTGATTTGTTACTGTACTGATTCCACAGTTTTAACTACTGTATCTTGATATATGTTAGAGCAAATTCTCTTAAGTTTTTCTTCTTATTCAAAATTGTACTAGTTTTAGTTCTTTGCATGACCATATGTTTTAAGATCAGCTTATCAAGTTCTGAGCACAACAAAACAAAAAACCTTCAAAACCGTAACGTGTGTCAGTCAACAAAGATAATGTATCTTTCCATTTAATCAGATCATCTTTAATACATCCCAATATAGTTGTATAATTTTCTCTGGATTTTGTACCTTTAAAAAATCATTTATTTCTAGGTATTTAATATTACTGATATTTTTAGTTTTAGTATACTTTATAATTTTTTATTTGTTGTTGGTATAGAAATTCTGCTGATTTTTGTATTTTGACTTTGCTTCTAGTAACCTTACTAAAATCTCTTATTACTGTAAAAATGCATAGGTAATTTAAAACTTTTTTCTATGTATATGATTATATGATACACAAATTGCATTTTATTTCTTCTTTCTTTACTGTACTATCTAGGAATACCCAACAGTGTTAAAAAGAGGTTATGATGGGGTAACTTTTGTCTTGTTTCCAATTTCATAGGAAAGCTTTCAGTGATTCACCACTTTATTTTTTCTTCTAGGTGTTCTTCTGATTAAAATTCCTTGTATTCCTGGTTTGTGAAGAGCTCCTTTTTTTTATCTCTTAAGTTATGAATGGATATTGAATTTTATCAACCGCCTCATGTATAACTATTAAAATGATAACATGCTCTTTTACCTTTTGTCTGTTTATATACTAACCTCAGAAAATGAGGAAGTGCCGTATCTATTTTCTAAGACAAATATTTTTAAAAAATACATTTTGGTATATTGGGTAAGGCTTTATGAGTTTCAAATGAGAGAAATTCAAAAACGGTACAAGCCAATACTGGAACTTACTGCCTCACTTAACCTCACTTAACCATCAACACACGTGAATTAAAACATCAAGTTCTATTATCAGGACTCCTCTTCATCGCAGCGCGCTGTGCTCTGCTTTTCTCTGTGTTGGCTTTCTGGGCCCCTTATCTGGGATAAGATGAGTGTCAAAAGCCACAGGGCACCTTCTTCAAGCTTCAGTTCAGTAGAATAAAGTTAGTCTGCTGCTTCTCAGCTATTCCAGCAAAACTGTCATTGTACCCAGTTGGCTTTAACTGGGTCATGCCCCAATCCCTAATGCCATTGCTGCGCCATTAGAATGCAATTATCTGATCAGTCGGGCTTCAGTCATGTATCCGCACCCGGAGCTGCAAGTTGCTTCAATTCATTCCAAAGCCCCTGGTTTGAAAGTAGGGGAGTGTGTAGATGGTTTCTCAGAGAAAAACTGGAGTGTAGATTTCAGAAGTAGAATAAAATAATGTCTTCTACGTCAATCGAGATCTTCTTTGCCACCAACACCCCTCCTACATCCATTACAGGTCAATTTTAAGTTGCTGACAGGTATGACATGCTAGGCTAAGTGCCTTAGCTGAATCACTACTATAATTTTCACAGCAACCCTAACAAGTAGGTTGAAATATTACCTATCTTTATACAACAAAGCCCAAGTGACACAGTTGAAGGGCAGACATACGGTGGAAAACTGAACCTGTTTGTCTTTGTGCCCTATGTTCTTTAAACTACTTACGCTGCTTCTCTAATTGTCTGAAATAGAAGGATACTAAAACTGGAAAATCTATGCATAAGTCTCACTATCTTGTTCCAACAGAAATTTGAAATGCTGTTCTTAAACAATGTTTTATGATTTAACATACCTCAACTAAAAGCCATGCACCTGACCCAAGCCAGGGTATTTTCAATCACATCACATGCATATGAAAGCTGGACAATGAAGAAAGAAGAAAGAAGAATTGACACCTCTGAATTGTGGTGTTGGTGAATGTTGAATGTACCACGGACTGCCAAAAGAACAAACAGATCTGTTCCGGAAGAAGTACAACCAGAGTGCTCTTTGGAAGCACTTACATATTTGGGACATGTTGTGAGGAAAGATCAGTCCCTGGAGAAGGACATCATGCTTGGTAGAGTGGAGGGTCAGCGAAAAAGAGGAAGACCCTCGATGAGATGGATCGACACAGTGGCTGCCGCAATGGGCTTAAGCATAAAACGACTGTGCACATGGCGCAAGACTGGGCAGTGTTTCGTTCTGTTGTTCACAGGGTCTCTGTGAGTTGGAACTGACTCAATGGTACCTCACAACAACAGCCAAAAGCCACTGCCACTGAGCTGAATCTGACTCAGAGCAACCCTACAGGTCAGAGTAGAACTGCCCCATAGAGTTTACAAGGAGCCCCTAGTGGATTTGAACTGTCAGTCTTTTGGTTAGCAGACATAGCACTTAACTGCTAAGCCTCGAGGGTTTCTGTATACTCCAGAAGTACATATAAATAGAAGTATATATAATTTGTCATGTAGAATGTGGGTTAACATGAAAGCTAAATAAATAAGGATCAGGACCACCTCACCCTGTTGCCCAGCCTGCATCAGTGGCATGGGGCCATTTCTGAATTTGCCATTCCTGTAAATCAACTGCCTACTCCAATTGCATGTTAAAGAATTTGGATGGCAATCATGACATATTGTATTGTTAGGGACCACTATGTTGATTCTGACACACAGCAATCCTGTGTATGGCAGAAACACTGTCTGGTCCTGTGCCACCTTTACAATGTGTGTTAGGCTTGAGCCCATTTTTGTAACTGCTGTATCAATCTATCTCCTTGAGGGTCTTCCTCTTTTTCTCTGAGCCTCTACCAAGTGTCGTGGATTGAGTTGTGTCCCCATTGTGTCCCCCTACACATGTGTCCCCATGTGTGTAGCCATTTGGCTGGGCAATGAGCCCCAATATTTTGATTGTCCTCCATTTTTTGATTTTCATATGCTGTATGTTAAAGAGGATTAGGGTGGGACTGTAAATCCCTTCCTAAGGTCATCTCCCTGCTCCACTGTAAAGGGAATTTCCCTGGAATATGGCTTGCACCACCTTTTATCCTACAAGAGATAAAAGGAAAGGGAAGCAAGCTGGGAGTTGGGAACCTCACACCACTAGAAAGCAGCATTGGAAGAAGAACGTGTCTTTGAGACCTTAGGTTCCTGAGCTAAGATGCTCCCTGACCCAAGACTGATACAACACAAGGAATTTCATCCAGAGCCAACAGAGGGAAAGCCTCCTCCAGGAATTGGCACCCTGAATTTGGACTTGTTGCCTACCGGACTGTGTAAGAATAACTTTTGATTTGTTAAAGCCATCCACTTTGTGGTATTTTGGATAGTACCAGATGACCGAAACACCAAGCAGTATATCGTTCTCCAAGGGCTAGTCCCTCCCGATAACATGTCCAAAGTATGAGAGAAGTTTCGCCATCCTTCTATTTTTTTCAAAAATATTTTATTGCGTTTTAAGTGAAAGTATAATTCAAGTCAGTTTGTCATACAAAACCTCACACACACATTGTTATGCAACCCCAGTTGCTCTCTGCACACTGTGGTGGCGCACTCCTCCTCTCCACCCTGTATTTCCTGTGCTCATCCAGCTAGCTCCTGCTCCTGTCTGCCTTGTTACTGCACCTCCAGACAGGAGTGGCCCAGTTAGTCTCCTGTATCAACTTAAGCAAGGAAGACACTCTTTGCCAATATAATTTTATGTCTTATAGTCCAGTCCAATCTTCGTCTGAAGAGTTGGCTCAGGGAATGGTTTTGCTTCTAGTCTAACAGAGTCCTGGAGCCATGTCTTCTGGGAATCCTCCAATCTGTTGGATCATCAAGTCTGGTTTTTTACTAGAGTTCAAGTTCTATGCCCCACTTTTCTCCTACTGTGTTAGGAACTCTTTGTTGTGTTCCCTGTCAGGGGAGTCACTGGTGGTAGCTGAGCCCCATCTAGTTCTTCTGGTCACATGTTGATGTATTCTCTGGTTTATGTGGCCCTTTCTGTCTCTTTGGCTCATATTTTTATGTCTTTGGTGTAGTATGTTGGGACCAATTGATGCTTCTTAGACAGCTGCTTGCTAGTTTCTAAGACATCAGACATCATTCACAAAAGTGGGATGCAGAACACTTTCTTTATAAATTTTGTCATGTCAATTGACCTAGATGTCCTCTGCCATCCATACTTCTAAGGAGTGCTTTTGGCTGTATTCTTTCTAACATAGATCTGTTCATTCTTCTGGCACTTCATGGGATATTCAATATTCTTCCACAGTGCCATAATTTGAAGGCATCAATTTTTCTTCAGCCTTCCTTATTCATTGTGTAGCTTTCTCATGCAAATGAGGCAACTGAAAATACTCCAGCTTAGGTTTGGTGTACTTTAGTCTTCAAGGTTATATCTCTGCTTTTCAAATCTTTTGCGGCAGAATTGCCCAATGTAATGTTATTTGATATCTTCTATACTGCTTCTTCCAAGGGTGCTGAATGTAGATCCCAGTAAAATGAAATCCTTGACAACTTCAGTGTTTTCTCCATTTATCATGATGTTAGTTACTGTTCCAGCATACAGACTAAATATGGTAAAAGGATACAACTCTGATTTTTCTGATTTTAAACCATGTAGTATACCCTCATTCTGTTTGACTGTCTGCCTCTTGGACTTCTAAATATATTTCACAATTTTATCTCAACTTTGCATGTTGTTAAAATTACTAATGTAAAGGTTATGCTAAATCCTTTTAGTAGTCTGATAAGCCAACTTAAAGAAACATTATATGTATTTTGAAAAGTAAGGTTTTGGTGTGACTTCCCTGATAAATATATAACAACTTAACGTCATTATTTAATATTTAAATCTGCCCATCAATCAAATTATATGTGAACTCCTTCCATGAGATTAGCTTTCTGCTGAACTTCAGTTTTAAAAAGACGGAAAGTTTCATGAAAAACAATATGTCTTAATTGTACTCTAGCACTTGGCAAAAAACAGTTTTGCTTTTACCAGAGGAAATGACCAATGGTTCCTTCTACGTGTCAGCAGATGTTTATTGGTATAAGAATTTGAAAATGTAAAACTAGGCTTTTTCAGGAGAAGGAAGAAGAGTACGGAATAGACTACCACCAAAGAGGGAAGGTCTGGTAATTAGCAGATTTGGGTTCAAGTCCTGGTTTTCTAGCTAGCTTTGAACCCCAGGTACACAGACATAATCTCTTAGATTCTCAATTATTATGAAGCGGAAAGCATAAGGGAGTCACATGTTTCTTCCTGCTCAGTCAGTTGACTTTCGTGAATAATTGATTGGCTATTTCCTGAAAACAAAATTGCTACTAGAATGAAGACTGGATCATACATGAGTCCATAAGGGCAAGGATCATGACTGTCTTATTAACTGTTGAACTCCCAGTGCTTACACATAGCAGATACTCAGGAAAAACCTGCTGAATGTTGAACAGAAGGGAACTGGCTGGTCAACTGAATTTAATTATTATCAACTCAGGTCTAGATCTATTTACAGCTCTTAAACTATGACTCTAACTGCTAATACTGCACATTTTGGAGCAAACTAAATTCTGCAATGACAGTTCTATGGATGGGGTGGTGGTTGTTAGCTGCCATCAAGTTGACTCTGACTCATGGCACCTATGTAAAACGATGGTCCTGCCTCATCCTCACAATTGCCAGCATGCTGCAGTACATTTTTGCAGCTATTGTGCCAATCCACCTCTATCAAAGGTCTCTTATGTCCTTATTAGCCTTCTGCCTCATCAAATATGATGTCTTCCTCTAATGAATAATTCCCTCTGAGAATGAAGTACACCAAAGACATAGAAAAGCAAGTTGGCCAATGTTCTGTTGTGTATAAAGAAAGCAAGTTGCCCTTATTGGCTAAGTTTTGGAAGCAGATCACAAGCATGTCTTCCTAAACTTAGTCTGGAAGCTTTGTTGGGACCTGTCCACCATGGTGAGTGACCTCACTAATATTTAAAATACCAGAGACAAAGCTTCCAGCACCGCAGCAACACACAAGCCACCACAGTATGACAAACTGACAGATAAGTGGTAGCCATGGTTGGTAGGCATGATGATTTTAATATTGTAAGCCCATTATCTACAGGTTAGATCATCTGATGGCGTACCTGAAGAGCATGACTTATACTAAAGATTCCATTGAGTTAAACAAAGCTCTTTTCTCAAATGAACAGAATTGCACTGAAGTTACCCTATGTAACAATACATCTCCAGTGGGTTCTGACACTCTTCCTTTGTCAAGGCAACCTGCCAGTCAGCACCTCCATACCACCTTCAGGTGTGGTAGGAGTTTTCTGTGGGTCCAGGGTAAAATTAAGAAAAGGTAGGGATTGGAATCTTGGTACACATTACCCTCAGACTATAAAGTACAATCGTAGCCCTACCCCCAGAGATCCAGTTGAACTGAATGTTCCAGAACAAGATTAGCCAATGGGGTGGACACAGCTCAGGTAGAGTGGGAAGAGTTACAAAAGCCACTACTGCTTTTAGTGAAGTCACTTAGTAAGCAGTAGAGGGGACTGTTTATCCTACAACCTATTTGTAAAATCTGAAGGTTGCTATTCTTGGTATTTAACAGTGTTGCTTTGTCCACAATTACTTTTCCTTCTTAGAACTCAAAACACTGATGCTGAATCTCTTTGAGGTGGGCCACATGACTGCAACTTTTGAAGTTCCTAACTAATGCAAAGTGGAAATCATGGTTGGAATTTTCCCAGGAATCCTTATGATGCCTTATTGTGACCACATCTTATCTTTGAGTGATGTTTGGTAATGATTTCATGTTTCCCACATAAACAAAAGCTTTTTGGCATCTCTCATAATTTTTAAGAGTGTAAATGATTCCCAGAACCAAAAGAGTTGCTATCCCATCCTATGCTTGTTGTAATATTGCCAGCCTTTTAAATTATATCTCTTAAATTGCAACATGTTATTTTGCTTTTTACAAATTCCATCAGTGAGGATGTGAATAAGAAACAACACATCTGTATTGAGGAGATATGCATGAAAGAACTGTATGAAAAAAATTAGGAGCAGGGTTGTGCACCATCAAGTTGATTCTGACTTACAGTGACCCTCTAGGACAGAGTTTTCTAGATTGTAATTTTTACAGGGGTAGATCACCAGATGTCTCCTCCCATAGAACTGCTGTTGGATTTGAATGATCAACCTTTCTTTCAGTTAGCAGCTGACTTCTTAACCATTATGCCACTAGGGCTCCTTGTAATCAGGATTACAGAAACAAACAGGATGAATAAGTGCCTGTGACTGTCAGGCACGTTCCGCTATCCCTGGGCCTGAAGGGACAAAGTGGTTTCTGAAGAGTGGATCCAGCTTTTCTGAGGTCTGAAACTTAGCCAGTTGTACCGCCTCTTCAAAACAAAGAGCACAAAGTTAGGTACCAAAGGGAATATTTACAGTGAGATTTAAAAAAAAAATCACAACATGCAAATTTGAATAATCTGACAAGGTACAATAGAGACAATGGAAGTTTCTCTTTCAGTGACTTCCTACTGTAGAAGTTGAGCTCTCTGTCTGTGGATGGGAAGTGCAGGAGTTTGAAGTTTTCTTGGCTTGCCTCTCTGGGTAAGGAGCCACCATTTAATGAGCTGGAGGAAGACTACTGGGTTCCCAGTATTCTGGCAGTGTCATGCCTAAAGTAGAGCCTCTATTCCGTAAATGGGGCTTGGGCAGAAGAAGGGGTCCCCACCTCTACACTGTACTCACCTGAGACCTCAGTAACATGCAGCTGGGGGCAGGAAGTGAAGAAACTTGGTATTCCTGGCTGCAGCAGTCTGGGGGAGAGTCTCCCTGAGATGGGAAGGGTAGCATAGTGATCTGAGTTCAGATCTCACAGATTCTTGCCGTGCTTACTCAATCGCCATAAGGTTTGACAATTCTTCTTTTGCCATTTTCCCTTAAGACAATTTCTAGAATCCTTAACAACAACAACAAGTTCACATTTCACTGAGAAATAGGTCAACAAGGGCCCTCATGCTGTCAAGTCAGAGTCAATCTCCCCTTTCACTTTTAGCTTGGAACACTTAGTCTCCTGGAAATAAGGTTACACACAGTGGTTAGATTCCAAGATCTATTCACAAAAACCTCTTTTCACCCAAATCTGACTAAAGTAGAGTCCTAATAGTGTGCTAACATTTCAAAGACAACCTTGAGCATAAAAAAATTACATGAACACAGAAGTAAAAGGAGAAAAGAGTGACAGCCTGTCTGGAACAAAGCAAATTTGGACCACATAACACAGATGGACATAACTGAGGAGAAGGGAAGGTCTGAGCACAGCTGTCATACCCTGTGAGTGGAAGGCCCACAAAGTGGATGAAAGGTCTGTCACGTGGCCTTCTTAAGAGAAGCTGTACAGGTACAGAGCACTGTTACAGTCCAGGGGAGCCACTTGTCCCAGCTTCGGCACTGCCAAGGCAACTCTCTTACGTTGTGTAGACCATCTTTCTTTTGGTTTCTTTCTTATCTAATTAAGCATCTTGACATGAGGGAAACACTAACTGAAACAAGATACTTTTAGAATCTGTTTGATTTAGTGAACTCTTAACTTTTGGCAGTTTTCTTCTGGATGGTCTCAAAGTATATTCTATTTTACTTATTAAAATACACTGCTCAAATCCCTCAAAGCCTAGCCTTGTTGATTGTTATGTAGATTTTTTTGTTGTTGTTGAAACTCTATGTTAGCTTTACTGTTAATGGAAAATGAGTTTGGGTGTCTCAGTTAACAATTCTACACGAGGAACAAGCCAACCTTAGGCACAGCTATGCAACTCATGGTGCTGTTTTATGTTCCATTATGTCAGGGAACCTTTATTGACCTTCTGTGGGCCAGGCTGTCAACACAAGAAGGAGACTTTGTCATGACAGTTGCTTATGTTAAAGCTGATGAGCACTGGAGCAACCCGGGAGAAATGAGATCTAATAAGAGAGCAAAGGAGGACGCAGAAACGAGAAGAAAGTGGCAGGAAGCAATTGGAGCAGTCAGTCACTGCTGAACTTAGAGATATCAGTATGTTGTTATGAAGATCAGACAGTCTCCAGAGGAGGAAACACCAACATTGCATGCTTTTCAGCGAAAACAGACTCCAAAGAATCAATGGCCTCCAAGAACAGCAGCAGCCACAGGTCCACTGTTGTGTGAGCATCAGTGTGCTGATCAATCATGTCTTCGCACTGGATCCAGGTGTCAAAAGTAATGGCAGATCACTTAGCCACATCAACAATGTAAGGAACTGTTTTAGAACATGGGAACCACCTGAGTCAGGCATGATACTATCATACTGCATTGTGTATAGTAGCTTATACTCAAGGGGCACACCAGTGTTAGCTGCTATCAAGAAACCAGTTATCTTGGGAGGTGGATTCAAAATTTCTCTCCTGAAAAGGTCACAAATATTAAAAAAAATTGTGCCAAATCATAAAAGACAAAATGAAAAGGAAAACACATGTTCCATCCATGTACACTGAAGGCACCATGGAGGCAGCAGTCTAAGAAATCAAACGCATTACATCAGGTACATTTGCTGCAAAAGCCCTCTTGAACGTGTTGAAAAGCCAAGATGTCACCTTGAGGATTAAGGTATGCCTGACCCATACCATGTTATTTTTCTATTGGTGACGAATACTGAATACACCGTGGACTGCTAGGAGAATGAAAAAGCTTGCCTTGGAAGAAGTAAAGCCACAATGCTCCTTAGAAGCAAGGATGGTGAGACTTTGTCTGATATACTTTGGATATGTTATTAGGTGGAACCAGTCTCTGATGAAGGACCTCATGCTTGGTAAAGTAACGATCAAGCATGATCTTCAATAAACAGATGAACACAGTGGCTGCAACAATAGGCTTAAACACAGCAAGGATCGTCAGGATGGTGCAGGACTGGCTAGTATGTCCTTCTGTTCTGCTGTACATCAGGTTGCTATGAACTGGAACTGACCCGGTGGCAGCTAACAATAGCAATAGAGGAGGATTGGAAGATATAGACTGAACGTGAGGGCAAAATGAGAATCTCTAATTCCTCACTAAACCCAGCCCGGGGATTTGCATGTGTGAGACATTAGACTTCACAGTAGACATGGACTCACCCATCTATCTGCACAAAGCCCAGTTTATTTCACAGGCCCAATCACACACCAGGGATTGAGACAGTCAGAGAGAATCAACGTACCTATTACTCTTTAATGCAGTGACTCTGCCTCCTTACAGAAAGGTGATGCGACAGGTTCTGATTAACTAGATTCTCCCTCCTTCTTGCCTGAGGACTAGAGTAAAATATTTTTGTCAGCCAGGGTTTTGTTGCAGAAAACAGAATCTACCCTAGCTGACAGAGCTGGGAAGGCTGAAGAGTCCAGGCTGAGCTTTCAGGGACAACTTCATAAGCCTCATCACAGACCAGGGCAGCCAAGGAAGTCACTGCGTCTACCATGTGTGACTCACTGTTATTTGACTTAGATCCATGTACCGCCAAATATGTATTATCCTGTTCACTACATTGGGAAACTCTTCTTAACCATTAGGCTTAAAAGCTAAGCCTTTGGTCAACCAGGTGTTGGGCAGCTTTGGAAGGTGCGACCACACGTAGCTATCATACTAGGCTGGAATTCTTCTTTTAGGATGAGTTATTCTGCAAGAGTTTTCTCATGGCTTCTACAAGTTTCTGCTGGATCTTGCTACCAGCTTAGAAGACATGTCCAGAAACATCTGAGTCTCAACAGGGCAACTCAGCGTATGTTCTGAAAGGGAGATGGATGTCTGAGAACTTGTGCAAGGAGAGTCTTTTGCCTGTTCCCTCATTTTATCAGACATACTCATACCTCCTGTATCCTAAAGATGCACTCTGCTTAGGCAGTGTTCATGTTTACTAAAGAATAAATACAATAACAATAGCATTTATAGAAAATTTAAAAACATGTGTTCTCCCTAAATGCATCCTTCATAGAACATACACGTTTGGCTAAACCACAGAAGAAAGCAAGGAGGAAGACGGAGGTCAGAGAGGGAAAGACAAAAGGTGTCACCATGATTTTTTAAACTGTGTGGTGAGTACATGTGTGTTTCGTTTTATTACTCTTAAAATTCTGTATTATTTTGCATGCCTAAATTATTCTTACTAAACATTTTAAAGTATGAATTGATTCACAATTCAGAGTTTGTGGGGGTCCCTGGGTGGCGGCAACAGCTACTAACTGGAAGTTTAGTCCCCAGAGGTACCTTGGAAGAAAGGCCTGGCAATCTACTTTAAAAATTAGTAGGGCGGGGGGGCAGGGAGTTTGCAATGACTTAAGAAGATAATCAGGTACTAATTTATATTCCTGCATTTATTTCCAACTCATTTGCTTCTTCTTTCTCATGCTTTTCTTCATGATCAACTATAATCTTCCAGTTCTGGTAGGCCTTTATCGGTGTCTGCTTTCCTTTCCCTGTCTTGAGGGTTGCCTTTCTGTTTTCCTATGATTTCACCTCTGCTTCCTTCCTGATTGAGAGCTTCTTTATTCAGCTCTTGTGAATTTGTTTTTCTCCTGTTTGGACCACATCTCCAGTATTTGGCAGTTAAGATACTTTCTGTCTCTCTATTTTTTTTGGACATTGTTTTCTTTTCTGGAATGGGTCCCTACCTACCTTGCATGAATCATCACCTACTAGATCAGAGTGTCTTGCAGGAAGAAATACCATGTTTAGGGTTTTCTATTTCTTCTTTTTGGTGACATTTGATAAAGATGAACTTACAGATATTGTTTTACGGAACACTCTATAAACATTGTATGAATTGGAGTTATAGCTGGTTTTGAAGAGATGCCAACACAAAGATGAAATGGAACTAGCCCTTAAGGAAAATGCTTTCTCAACAGCTTTTCCTTCGAAAATATTGGCTGCCACTCACCCAAGCTAAAGTGCACCTAGCAGGGCAGCCATTAAAGCCATGGAACCATTAAAACTCATGTTGTTGATTTGACATGGAAAGATGTTCATGAGATATTGACAAGTCAAAAGAACAAGTTACATCACAGCACATACATGTATATATATATATTTGTATATATGTTATATGTTCTCATTTTTATTTAAAGCCTACTATATCCACATGTGGGGAGTTCTGGTGGCACAGAGGTTAAGTGTTCACTGATGAAACCTTATGGGGTAGCTGTACTCTTCCCTATAGGGTATCTATGAATCAGAATCAACTTGATGGCAAGAGGTTAGGTTTGGTACAACTAACTGCGTATACATACATGGATGAAACTTGAAGGATAGATACCAAATTGATAAACACACTAAAAGTGATTACCTTGGGATTTTTATGCAGGTTAATTTTTTTTTTTTTTTATTGTTCTCTGTTTTCTAAGTCATTTGAAATGACTATGGAAAACTGCAAATTAATTCCTGCTTTCAGTTTTTTTAAAAAAGTTGTTGGTAAAATTTAATTTCTTCTCTGAAGGTTTCATTTCCTTCTTTTTTTTTTTTAAAAGCATCCTGTTCACTTTAACACATTGCCATCAAGTTGACTCTGACTCATAGCAACCCTATAAGACAGAAGAGAACTGGCCCCATAGAGGTTCCAAGGCTGTAAACCTCTACAAAGGCAGTGCCATATCTCTGTCACACAGAGCAGCTGGTGGGTTCAGACTACTGACCGCTCAGTTAACAGCTGTGTTAACCAAGATTTTAAAGTAAGAAACAAGTGACTGTTCTACAGGATATCTTGGTATGCAAACTTGAAAAATTGCAGTAAGTGATGGCTGGAGTTCACATCACTCAGCTTGTGGTGAAGCCTTCCCAGAGATAAGGGGACTGCTGACTTCTGCACATCAGCCTGGTGCCGGATCCGCTTCAAGGAGAACAGAATGGCTGCAGAACTGTCATTGACAAGTGGACTAGGGGAAGAGGTGTGGCTTCACAGTTGCTGTATCGTTCTATCCAGAGGCAGAGGCGTGTGAATTTCCTCAAGAGCCTGCCCTGCCAGGCACCCAAGACTATGAGACGGGCTGCACAGCACAGGCCCCCTGACTCTGTCCTAACTCACAACTGAAGCATGCTCCTGACTCCACTGTTTCCACCTAGAATTCTATGACACAAGTCATTGGTAGTGGCAGTTGCAGCAACTATGTTGGTAGGACGACCAGTGATGCCGCTTTGCCTGGGACTTGCCCTGTTTGGGGAACCCCAGTGGCATGGTGCTTCAGCACACAGCTGCTACCTGAAAAGCTGGCAGCTCAAGCCCATCAGCTGCTCCACAAGAGAAAGACGTGATAGTCTGCTTCTGTAAAAATTATAGCCTTGGGAACCCTAGGATATGACTTCTGTCCTATAGGGTCGCTATCAGTCACAATCAACTTGATGACAACAGCTTAGGTTTTGTTCTTAATTTTTCATTTTGGTGCTGAAATTCCCATATCGCAGGAACACCCTCAGTCCCTGGCAAACCTAGATATTTGGTCTCTGTATGTTGGGCACAGCAGCTATGAGTTGAGAGGTACCTGGGTGGGCATCAGGAGATTGCCAAGGTACTTACAACCAAACAAGAGGAGATAGCAGTTGTCATGGTGACAGTGGTGCTGTGTATCAAAAGACAGGCAGGGCGATGGTGCCAGTGGCTGCCTGGACCTTGGCTCACGAACAGCCCTGCTGACAGCTCTAATAACAAGAATACATTTCCAGTTATTTCCACTGCTTTTCTAACCAATACGTCAAAGGTATTGGAATGGGAGAGAAGGCCAGTAGCAGTCACCAGGACTCCAGGGACGTATTCCACATATCTATTACTACTGCTCTGCTATCTGTATTCCTCAATTGTCCTTCCCCACCCTTAGACCTAGGAAGCATTAGCTGGTCCTTTCCAGAAACTTCCTAGTTTCACAGGCTTTTAGGGGCTAGAGTCACCTTTAGCTCACATACACGTGATCACTGCTCTTTCTTGTTTGTTCATATTCCTCTGGGGGAGGAAAAACAGCTACTTAGTAACAGGAAACATGATAGTCTATGAAATCGGCCACAATCTCAAAACAAAAGTCAAAGTTCATTTGCTCTGTGCCAGTGTTTAAAAAATAGGGTGGCAGGGGCAGGAGTGTATTTTTAAAGATAGAGACTAAAAATCAGAAAAAGTATGAGTGTAGACATGAGCAGTGTCCTATCTATTCCATGTCAGGTGGTCCTGACATTTCGCTTCCATTCATTTTTGCCATCTTTGCATCCGTAAATGGCTATATCTAGGAAATGAAGAGCAAATCCTAACATCATCATCACTATGGCCAGTGTTTGCAGACAGCATCTCTTCACTCCAAAGCTAAGCTCATTTTTTTTTTTTAAACTTGCCAGGCAAAGACTCAAGTTTGAAAAGAAATTCACTGAGTTTTAACGAGGGGGAAAAGTCAGGGATTTATTAACTGCTAGAAAGGGAGTTTCAAGCTGGTTATCCAAATTAAAGGAAGAAAACTAACACTGTAGATATGATGGAACAAATCTGTAAGTTTGTACACTGGCTAAAACAAGGCCTGAGGTTCACTGGTCGGGAAACTTTTCAGGGAGGTTCCTTGAGGGTTTGGCATGCAGAAATAGACAATGCTCTGCTTTGATCTCTCCTAGTTAAGGGCTGCTGTAAGTGGAATTTTTCCCTATACATGGCAGTCAAAGCTGACTCCACCAACCATGCAGACAGGTACCTTATAGCCATACCTTACTTCTTCGCCTTTAGACAGAAGTGTTCCTACTGAAGCCACTTCAATCCCTACGTCATCCACTGTTCCTTGGGCTTTACTCATGCACATGACCTCCTTTCATCCTGGACAAGCAATACTTTCATGAGATCTAGTCTTGATCCCTGTTTCTATTTTCTCTTTCAATTTTTTAATTTTTTTCCAAGAATACAAATAAACTCAGACTCTCTAAACACAACCAAAAACTCTCATGCCAGTTGAGTTGATTTCAACTCACAGTGACCTTATAGGACAGGGCAGAATGGCTTCCCCATAGGGTTTCCAAGGAGCTCCTGGTGCATTCAAACTACTGATCTTTGGGTCAGCAGCCGTGGTTCTTAACCACTACACCACCAGGGTTTCCTACCACAATCAGTTCACCCTTCTCTCACTGACTTTCCTTCTGAGCCCTATCTCTGCCCTAAATCTGTCCTCAGCCCAACTGTGTGGCTTGGGGCTCTGTCAGCAAAGCTCCGGCTACTGCTTCCATCTCCAGGTTTCTTTTAGAATCAGGGTACTACAAAACGGCTGAGAGTGAAACATCTAGACCATCTGACGTGGTACAAGCAGGATACTCCACATGTCTGTACTTATAATTTTTTCTGATTTTTTATTTCTATCTTTAAAAATATGCTCCTACCCCCCGAGCCCCCATTTTGTAAACACTGCACAGAACAAATGGAACTTTGACTTTGGTTTTGCAATTTACGAGGTTGACTTCATGGACTAACATGTTTCATAATATCGCTGTTACAGATAATTTTTTTTTTTCATCTTTAGAGCGTAGGGCTTTTGTGTTGATACCTTTAGGGAAGAGCAAATACTAATAACGTGGAAGGAATATGATGTAACCAGGCCACATGTCTTTTCTGGTACAAACCACATCCTTCTCTCCACCCCGAGTTCAATGTAAATCTTCTGACCATAAATTTAGGTTGAATACCCTGTTCACGTGGCCTGTGGTTAGCTACTTAATCAAATCAAATCTTAATCCAAACCCAAGCCCACTGTTGTCGAGTGCATACTGATTCATAGTAACCCTATAGGACACAGCAGAACTGCCCCATAGAGTTTCCAGGGAGCACCTGGTGGATTTGAACTGCTAGACCTTTTGGTTAGCTGCTGTAGCACTTAGCCACTATGCCACCAGGGTTTCCAAATCTTAATCATTCACTACTTATTTACTACTACTTAGATCAAATCTCCTTGTGGGATTCAGCATGATGTGTCAGGAGTCTCAGTGGCTGGTAATTTTTGCACCACGGTTGAGGGCTGGACTGCTAATAGAAAGGTTGGTGGTTCAAAGCCACCAGCAGCTTTGTGTTAGAAAGGTGTGGCAGTGTTAATCTGAAGGCCCTTGGGGTGTTCTGCTCTGCCATACAGGGTAGCTATGAGTCTACATCAACTAACTGCATTGCAAAGACCTTGGTTTAGTCTGTTTGGTTTGGTTGCAGGCTTCAGGTATCCCCACCCTTTTCCACCATCAACATACTTCCCCTTTGTTCAAAGTTTGCTTTATGACTGATTTTTATTATAGACACCTGGAAAAAAGACTGTTTGAGGAATGAATGTTGTTTTAAGGCAGAGTGAATTTCCTGCACTCAATTAACTGCAGATGTCAGGACTTGTGCTGACAAGGTTCCTGCCAACAGAACAATATGCCTAACAATCTCAGAACCTTAACAGCTCACTCCAATAGCAAGATAGTCAAGTTTGAAATACCACTAAACCAAACCAAACCTGACCTGCTGCCTGTGAGTTGATTCTGACTCACAGCGACTTTAGAGGCCAGAGTAGAACTGATCTATAGGGTTTCCAAGGAGCAGCTGGTGGATTCAAACTGCTGACTTGCTAGTTAGCAGCTGAGCTCTTAGCTACTACACCACCAGGGCAGCCATAAAATCATAGACCATTTTGAAGATAATAGCTGATTATTGCTAAGCTAATATCAACTGATAAGATAGTAAAAATCAGAAATACATGTTCATTGTCAAGGAATTCTTTACCCTTGGAATAATAGTCTAAAGAGTACTTTTTGTCAGATGATCTCAGGGTTTTAAGTATTAACATATTAAAACTCGTAACACTAATAAGCATTAAGAAAATCATCCAGCCATTTCACTGTGTAGATTGACTGGCTAACCATCTGTTTCTATCTTCCTACTTTTGAACTTTTGTGTCTTAACTTGTTCCTAACAACAACAACAACAAAAATCACCGGTTCCGAAGCAAAATTGTACTAAAGGTGAAGTTGATTTAGATGGCTCCCCATTCCTCCTCATCTTTGTCTCAGTCTTTTAACTTCTTTATTTCCCCCATAAGGCTGAACTTTTGCTCCATTCTGCTTTCAGTGAGCTACAGAACAAGTGATAATTAAGGGTTTGCTGAGACAGTCTTCTATGTGACCTGTTCTAGGAATGTATTTAAGAATGCCTGATGGTGCAACAGAGCTGCCCCATATAGCTTCCAAGGAGAGGCTGATGGATTCAAACTACTGATCACTGGATTAGCAGCTGAGCTCTTAACCACTGTGCCACCTAGGCTCCACCAGTGGAAACCTTGGTGACACAGTGTTTAAGTGCTATGGCTGCTAACCAAATGGTTGGCAGTTCAAGTTTACGGAGCAGTTCTGCCCTGCCCATTATGAGTTGGAATCAATCAAATGGTAGCAGGTTAGGATTTTTTTCCTTCCAGTGGTGTAGTGCATGAAGTGCTTGACTGTGCACCAAGAAGGTCAGCAGTTTGAACCCACAAACCACACCACTGGAGAAAGACATAGTAGTCTGTTTCCATAAAGATTACAGCCTTGGAAATCCTATGGAGCAGTTCTAAATTTACTTTATTCTACAGGGTTACTGGAAATTCTAGTGGCATGCTGATTAAGTAATACATCTGCTAACCCAAAGGTTGGCAATTTCAAATCTGTCAGGTACTCCTTGGAAACTCTAGGGGGCAGTTCTACTCGGTCTTAGAGGGTTGCCACCAGCTGGCAGGGACTCAGTAGTAGTGGGTTTGGGTTTTTTTTTTGTTATAGGGTTGCTAATCAACTCAATGGCAATGTCTTTCTGGAGCATATATAGAGTTCCCTGGTGGTTCGACGGCACTTGGCTTGGTTTGGTGGTACAAACAGTTAATGCACTTGCTAACTGAAAGGCAGAATATCTATATCCATCTCCAAAGAAAGACCTGGTGATCTTCTGAAAAATCAGCCATTGAAGACTCCATGAAGCACAGTCTTACTCTGACACATAAGGGGTCTCTGTGAGTCAGAGGTGACTCAACAGCCACTGGTAGGAAAGTTTACACTTTTTTAGTAAACTTTTACTTTGCTATAATATTAAAATTATAGCAAGTTACAAGAACAGTACTGTCATGGATTGAACTGTGTCTCCCCTCCAAAAAATACGTAATTTGACTGGACCGTGATTACCAGTATTGTGTGACTGTTCTCCATTTTGAGATTTTTCGGTGGTGTAAATCTTAATCTCTGCCCGTGGTTAGTAGACTGGATTATGTTTAAAAGGATTAGGGAGGGACTGTAACACCCTTCCTAAGGTTACCACCCTGCTTCAAAGTAAAGGGAGTTTCCCTGGAGTGTGGCTTGCACCACCTTTTATTCTACGAGAGATAAAAGGAAAGAGAGGCAAGCTGGGAGTTGGGGATCACATACTATCAAGAAGGCAGCCCCGACAGCAGAGCACATTCTTTGGATCTGAGATTCCTGCACTGAGATGCTTTCAGACCAAAGAAGACCGATACAACACAAAGACCTTCCTTCAGATCCAAAAGGGAGGGAGAGTGTGTGTGCTGGCACTCCGAAATGGAACGTCCAGCATACTGGGCTGGGTAGGAATAAAGTTTCCTTTGTTAAAGCCACCCACCTGTAGTAATTCTGTCAGAGCAGTGCCAGGTGACTAAGTACCTGGATTCAGTAATTATTTACATTTTGCCCCATGTACTCTATCACTTGTTTGCTTTTTTTTACATATAGCTATGTGTGAATATACATATATTTTCCTCTGAATAATCTGAGAGTAAGTTGCAGACATTATGCCCCCTTTGACCACTAAATACTTCAAGGTATATTTTCTAAGGAAAAAAATATATCCTATTACACAGAGTACAATGATCAAACCCAGGAAATTTAATGTTGATACAGTACCACTGTCCATATTTAATTTATAGTTTCATATTAAATTTCATACCCACTAAGAAAACCCACTGTCGTTGAGTCAGGTTCCACTCACAGTGACCCTAGAGGCCAGAGAAGAACTGCCCCATAGAGTTTCCAAGGAGTGCCTGGTGGATTTGAACTGCTCACCTTTTGGTTAGCAGGCGTAGCACTTAACCCCCATGCCACCAGAGTTTTCAAATTGCATACATTGCCCCAATAATATTCTTTAAACCCTTTACCCCTGCTCTAGGGCCCAGCCCAGGATCACATTTTGTACTTAGTTGTCATGTCTCTTTATTCATCTCTAAACTTGACGACTTCCCTAGACTTCCTGTGTTATTCACGACCTTATATTCTGAAAAGAACAGGCCAGTTATTTCGTGGAATGGCCCTCAATTTGGGTTTACCTGATGTGTCCTCGGGATTAGATTCAGATTATGCATCTTCAGGCAGAAATGCCACAGAAGTGACACTGTGTTCTTCTTGGTGTTCACATCAAGGGTCTCATGTTGGTCATAAATCTGTGTTTTTTAAAAAAGGACCCTTATATATAGGAAGACTTTAAAGCTCTAAAGAAACAATACTTTAAGTGAACTTATGGGTATAATGTACATGAGCAAGGGGTCTTAACCAAATTCTCTCTGTAATCCCTTCAAGCAAATTGTTACCTACTCTGCATATTTGTGAATCACCTTGATGGCACCGGGTTTTTGGTTTTTGGTCTGCTTATTTGTAATATGGTTTATCCTCATCCATTAGTTAATTTCTTTGTTCATTCACTTAGTCAACAAATGTTTCCTGAAACACATATTAGGTGCCATGAAACTATTCTAGATGCTGAGGATAAGCAGGAAAAAAACCCGAACAGAGCAATCCTATCCTTCTGGAACTTCTGTTTTAGTTGGAAGGGATAAATAATAAACAAGTTGGTGATATACTATGGTAGAAGATGAGAAGTGCTGGCGGGGGGATACAAAGCAGAGAAGGCGTCAAGGGAATGCCAGAGGAGCACGTCAAGGCATACAAGGTGGTCAGGAAAGGCCTACCTGAGAATGTGACATGGTAAACTGCAAACTCATAGCCAGAGCCATGTGGCTTCTATGCTTTGAGGAGACAGAGAGTAAATGGACACTAAGCTAAAGAAGGATACCCTTTACAAGTTCTATTAGTAAATCATCTACAAGTGATCCATCAAGTAAGTTGTTTATGAGGCCAGGGAGAAGAAACATAACAGATTATTCACTGGTATTTTGAGGAGAGATGGGTTTGGGAAAGATGAAGATGTAATACAAGATTCAAGAGAATTAAACTAGTGTCTGTTAAGGAGAAAATGAGAGAGGGCTATGACAAAGCAAAAACCAAAAGAAAACACAAAACAAAGGAGGGCCAGGAGGGATAGACTGGGTGAATTTTGAATGGTTGCTGGTAGAAGTAAGCTAGTCAATAAATATATAATGCATACATTGTATGTTGTATTTTTATGACTTTGTATTTTAAGAAAGTAAACAGACCTTTGTTTTCTGCTTGCCTGAGGCAATTGTTTTTTGCACTGGCTACAGACACAGAGAATTTTGCTTCATACCCGTGTCTCAGAATCAAATTTGCATTATGTTCACTTATCTGGAATGGGCTTCATGTAAGTAATGATACATGTCAAGTGCCCTACTTGTCTGGTAGGAACTATGAGTCTTTTAAAGAAGTTGGTATCCCAATGGGTATTTCTTGGGCTATCTTAGAAGTCTGAGCACTGCTTGTTCTAGCTACCAGGAAGGAGGCTGAGGATCTCATAGCTCCCTTTTATCCCCACTTCACCGCAACCTGCCTCTTCTCTAGCCCACCTATCACCTCCTTTGACTTGCCCCAATCCCATGTGGCTCTCTAGGCCAGCAACTCTTGTTGTATCCCAAATCCATAAGAACCTGCCAGTCTCTCTCTTAAAGGTGATCTGCAAAGTTACATTCCTGTGGTCTTTCTCAGTTTTGTGGATGCAAGAAAGAGATGTCACCATGAGTTTACATGAATGTGCTTTCCATAAAACCAAGTCTTCAGGTGAGGAGGAGATGGCCCAATGTTTTAGTTGTATTCTAAGAATGTGGAACACTCACTGTAGATCTTGGCATATACTTGCTCACTTTGTGATAGGCAGTACAATGTAGAAGTTAGTATGTGACCTGTGGAGCAAGACTGCCTGGCTTGAAATGTGGACTCATTGTAAATAGCTCCATGACTTTGGGGGAGATTATTTAACTTTTCTATGCACCATGGAGACTGAAAATAGTGATACCAAAGGTTAATACCTTATTGGGTTGTTTTAAGGGTTAAGCGGGCTAATATTGGAAAAATCCCTTAGAGTTGAGCATGGGACAGTGGAGCAATAAAAGTGTTTGCTAAACAAATGAAAACTGTTGTAAGAGGGAGTTGCGTGAAAAGAAAGTTTGGTTTAGGGTAGAAGCTGGTACCTGTTCATCACAATGTGACCTTGAAGATCAATACGCAGTGGCCAGATTCCAAAGCAGTCTCTTAACTACAACATACCTTGTCGGTGGGTATATCTTAAACAGTTTTCTGTGTTTACTCAACAGCTGTAGCTGCATGTAGAACAGCTAAACATAGCTGAAGAGCAATGGCCTAAAAAATACGGTTAACAGTTACTGTGCATGTCATCTCCCTAAATCCTCCCAAGAACTGTAAGAGGCTGGAATGGCAGATGCTGCTACTAGACCACCAATATTCATTCTCTATTTCTTCTTTTATTAATACAACTGAGTTTGTTTTTCTTTTTAATATTTTAAGTGAAAGTTTATAATTGAAGTCAATTTATCACACAAAAACTTACATACACATTGCTATGTACCTCTGTTCTCCTCACACCACGACAGCACACTCCTCCTTTCCACCCTGTATTTCCTACATCCATTCAACTAGTTTCTGTCCCCCTCTGCCTTCTCATCTCACCTCTGGACAGGAGCTGCCCAGTTAGTCTCATGTATCTACTTAAGCTATGATGCATACTCTTCACCAATATCATTTTATAATTTATTTTATGTTTTAGAGTCTAGTCCAATCTTTATCTGAAGAGTCAGCTTTGGGAATGGTGTCAGTTCTGGGCTAATAGAGAGTCTGGAAGCCATGTCTTCAGAGGACTCTCCAGTCTGTCGGACCACCAAGTCTGTTTTTTTTCATAGAGCTCAAGTTCTACATACCATTTTTCTCCTGCTACTTTGTGTTCCTGGCCAGGGCAGTTCTTGGTGGCCAAGTACCATCTAGTTCTTACAGTCTCAAGCTAATGTAGTCTCTGGATTACATGGCCCTTTCTGAATAGACTGAGTTTTACCAACCACACAATCACCCAGCAAGAGATCACATTTCCCAGCCTCTTTTATACATAGGCCTGATCATGTGACTGGCAGGTATGCAGCTGTGATTATATGACCTTGAACAGCCAACTTGGACCCAAAGACAAAAGCCTTGTATTGAGGATGGCAGACCTGCCTAACCAGTCCTGTATTGCCTAGGTCTGGGATGTTTTATGAAATAAACTTTTATTTAGCTTAAGCCTTCATACTTTTGGTTGATTTTGCTACAGAAGCTCAGACAATGCCTAATACAGAAGGTGTTATTATCTCTATTTTACAAAAGAGAAATAGAAACTTAGAATAAGTGACTTGAGGACACACAGTTATAAGTGGCTATGATGGGATACAAAACCGAGTGCTCATTGCTAGTGCTGGGACTTGTAACTGTGCACCACATTATTTGGCCTCCGAAAACACTGCTGGTCCATGATCTGAGTTCATGAAAAAGAAGAGGAGCAGAGAAACATCTGTTTCAATCCTCCTAGCCTACTGTCCTCAGCTATGAGCAATGGTTTACCTAACAGGTACACTTTATAACTTGCCGTTTCTCCATATGCAGTAGGCATAATTGTACAGTCTCTGTGCATAGTGAATGTGCTGGTTTATCTCTGTGGTTTTTGATAGTTTTTTTGGATTGTCAAAATGTAAGAACTCATGCCTAGCTTCTGCAAACAGATTTAGGCCCAGTGTTAAGCAAAGCAACACGTGACAGCATACACGAGGAATGCAATCAAAATACCTCAGTTACCCTAGTACTAAAAAGTAAACTTAAGTCTGTCATACCAATCCCAATATTTAAACATGGCTGGTTTACAGAGACCATGTAGGATTCCAGCTAAGGGCAGGTAAAGTAAGTAACAGGAGTCAAAACCCAGGTAGAGAAAAGGTTTAATTCCAGTTATAAATGTTTGCTTGCTCTCCTAGTCCCACTCAAAGCATTACAATATCATCAATGAAGTAGGTATTTCAGGAAAAATGGAAGTACTTTCTTCACATTCCTATGGTTTAACAGAGTGCACTGCATAATACTCATTCCTGGCACTGTGCCTGACTAACATCTGTTCATCTCTCAAGACTTGCTCAGCTGCTGTTTCCTTGCGGAAGCCTCCCATGGACCCTCAACTTCAGGTGAGGTGCCTGTGTTAGTTATCTAGTGCTGCATTAAACAGAAATACTGCAAGTGGATGGCTTTAAGAAACATAAATGTAGTCTCTAACAGTTTAAAATCCATTGTTGTTGAGTCCATTCTGACTCACAGTGATCCTGTAGGATACAGCAGAACTGCTCCATGGGGTTTCCGAGGGATGGCTGGCGGATTCAAACTGCTGACCTTTTAATTAGCAGCCGTAGCGCGGCTGTAGCACACTGTAGCTCACCAGGGCTCCTCTCACAGTTTAGCAGGCTAGAAGTCTGAATCCAGGGCTCTAGGTCCTGGGGAAGGCTCTCTCTCTCTGTTAGCTTTGCAGTAAAGTTCTTGTCATCAAGCTCCCCTGGGTCTAGGAGATTCTCAGCTCAGGACCCTGGATCCAAAGGATACACTCCGCTCCTGGCTCTTCTTGATAGTAGTGAGGTCCCTTGCTTCTTTCCTATAAGACAAAAGATGATGCAGGCCACACTCCAGGAAAACTCTCATCAGATGAGCGCTGTCACCCGAGTAAAGGTGTTGCATCCCACCCTAATCCTCATTAACGTGGCCTACTCATGCCTTATTAAACTAGTGGATAGCTTACTCCCTAAAGGGGCCATGAACACAGGCATAGAGGCTAGGTTTTATAACACATCACAAAATGGAAAGCAACCATGTAATACTGGGACTCATGCCTTAGCCAAGTTGACACATATTTTTGAGGACACAATGCAATTCATGACAGTGCCCCTCTTGGGTATTCCTGCAGCAGCTGCACTCCTCCCTCCTAGCACTCTTCACATGCCATTATTGTTTCACTGCCTTCCTACACTGTGGTACTCTCAGAGCCTAGCACACCCAGTGCCTAGGACATAGTAGACAGTCAATAAGTTGAATGACTCCCATGGGGTGGTGGTGATGGCTGGACATAAGAGGTGTATGCTATTCTGAAGAAGCAAATAAAAATGTGATGTATAAACATCTAGAATCCAACCACTTGCCTGTCTTTAAAATATCTCTTTCCAATCCACACTTAGTGCCGATAGTGTAAACTTGCTCAAGTTTTACAGAAAACAAGTGAAAATGTTACAAAAGCCTCCAAAAGTTAATCTGATTTGAGATAAAAATTAATTCTAGTAATAGATTCTAAATAAACAGAAAAAGAAAGGATACTTATAGTATTTGTTTAGTAGAAAAAATGTAATGTTTCTAATAAGGGAATATGTAAAGAAAGGAATAGTCCTTAGACAGTGCATTACCCAGTTATGAAAAGTAATTATACTTTTTAAGGATATTTTATCACTTGGAGATACTCTTTATCTTATAATATTAAATGAACAAAGCTGGACTTGAAATTAGATATTTTATGTGTTCCACTGTATGTTTCTCTCTGTTCCCCCCCATACCTTTGCACACATATAACAGAGAAAATAAGATTTTTAAATTTTACATATTATTCTGGACTTATAAGCCACCAGTAATAAGCATATGCAATTCTTAAAATCAGTTAAAAAGAAAATGTTAGGTCAAAACCAAATTCTAACTTCTTGTTCCTGTGTTTTTTGCCTTTCTCTCACTCCTATCAATCACATGGCATGGGATATGCATGGATATTTTCCCTGGAATAGTCCTGACTACAGCTATTATCAGACACCAAGGGCCATCTGGGCTACCTCACCCTGATGTAACCATTTATACTAACGCATGTATAACGCGTAGTAAAACAAAACAGGTTGAGTAAAATGCACATATAAAACCCCTGTCACTTTTAAAATGCAAATTTCACTTTCTTCTCCTGCCTTCCCAGGCCTGGTCCGCAGAGGGCTGAAATCACAGAGCAATGGTGCTACTCAATGCCCTTCCCTCAAAGCTAACTGCTCACTGGGGATGATAACACGTCTCTCTCCTTTTACATTATCTTCTTTTATTCCCCTCCTCTCTCCCTAGTACAGAAGTTACCTTACAAGACCCCTGTGGAAAGAATCAAAGTGAAATATATAGAACATTCTCAGCCCCTCAAATAGTGGGTGGAATCAGAACATAAATGGATAATTATTTGGGTTTCTGTCACTGTTTGTGGTGCTTTATGTACCTGTAAGCCAATTCATCTCTCCATTCTTTTCTTTCAATTACTGATGAAACACAGATTGCCTTTAAAGATTTCTAGCTGAATGCGCAAGCTTCTCTCTTGAACACTTATATGGTTTATTCTATAAGTCTGGTTTTAGATTTGGCAATATCAGGATTAATAACACTATGTTTTATGCCAGTGTATTTTATCTCACTGGGTTCTGAGCACAGCACAGCATTTTCTAAATAACAATTTTGCAATACCAACAAACACACTCGTGTTTTTTCATGGTTTTTCAATATCTGGAATTGAATTTGTTACAGATCCAATCACATGGAATTACCTTCATGAGCAAAAAAAGATTTCATTTCAAGTATTTTTAAACTAGGGATGTTTTGTCAAAAGCATTTTTCACTTGGACTATAATTAAGTCACAAAGCCAATGACTAGAATTCCTCTGATGTAGCCAATATAAATGCACTTGTCATTACTTGTTAGTACACACCTTAATTTAATATATAAGTTATGACAAGACCCCACACCAGTCTTGTTTCCCCATGTCTCTTTCACCCAAAACAAGTCCTTACAAATCCAAATCATCAATGTTACGGATTAAATTGAGACCCCCCAAAATGTGTTTCTTCTCAGCTAGGCCACATTTCCCAGTATTGTGCAGCAGTCCTCCACTTTTGGGATCTGATGTATTTATCCTATGTGTTATGAATGAATTCTCTTTAATGTTAATAAGGCTGAATTAGAGGCAATTATGTTAATGAGGATTCAGTCTATACAATTAGGTTGCATTTTGAGTCAATCTCTTTTGAGATGTAAGAGGGAAGCCAGTAGAGAGGAGAGGGACCACACCACCATCAGGCTAGAACAGCCAGGGAGCCCACATGTCCTCTGAACCCAGGGTTCCTGTGCTAAGAAGCTCCTAGACCAGGGGATGACTGATGACAGGGACTTTTCCCAAGACCCCACAGAGAGAGAAAGCCTTTCCCTGGAGCTGGTACCCTGAATTTGAACTTGTAGCCTCCTAAACTGTGAGAGAATAAACTTGTTAAAGCCATTCACCTGAGGTATTTCTGTTACAGCAGCACTAGATAACTAAGACAAACAGTAACGGAAATAGCAGAAAGGTCATAGAACAAGGTTTATATAATAAGCACGTTAACAAGTTTGTTTACTCTGACATCTAACATAGTGAACAAAATGACTGGTTCTTTCAACATTGATTTAGTCAACAAACACAGAATCTAGAGATTGCCAGACAGAGCTAAAATCCTGGCGTTATCTCTTAATAACTGAGTTATCTTGAAAAAATTAACCTTTCCATGCCTCATTTTTCTCTTCTGTAAGATGCGGATAAAAACAGTACCTAACTAACAGGTTATTGGAAAAATTAACTATTTAAATGTACACAAAAAAACTTAAAACAGTCCCTGGCATATACAGTACCCCAAACATATACATATATATATATTTTTTCCTGACTCATGGCAACCCTAGTACAGTAGCAAGCAACTCAAACACCGTCTAATGGTAGTGTGGATACGGTGAGTAGCAAAAGACATCAAATAACTCATACAGCTAATAGCATCTTCCTGTGTTAAGTGTCATGAAGGAAAAATACAGGGTACTGAGCACTTTGTGGGCTGCTTTCTCAATGAACTGACAAAGCTGAACTTCAATGACTTGAGAACACCTGACGTCTTCACTATCACGTAAACCAAAGACCAAACTCACTGCTGTCAAGTCGATTTCAACTCACAGTGACCCTACTGGACAGGCAGAATTGCCCCATAGAGTTTCCATGGAGTACCTGATGGATTTGAACTACAGGCCTTTTGGTTAGCATCTGTACCACTTAACCACTATGCCATCAGGCTTTCCCACTAACGCATGCAGCCATCCATTATATGTAACCCAAAATCCACTCCCATAGATTTGGGTCCAACTCATAGTCTCCCTAGATACGTAGTTTTATGGAAAACCTCAAACTTAAAGCTGAGAACTGTTAATTTGAAGATGATACTTATAGATATCAAGGTTTTCAAAGATAAATTCTAGCACCTAAGGGGGGAAATGAATCATTCAACCTGTCTGTTTACAATAATAAGCTAATGAGTAACTTACTAAATATTTTATTAAGCATTTTACTTCCTAATGTGGTTTTTTCAAAGGACACAGAGGTTTTCAAAATCTTATTTAACTGTGGGCTAAAATCTGATGAAACACACAGCTGCAATTTTTAAAGAAGTCCATTTGGCATAGTATGCCAGAGTTGAATACATTTTCCCAGTCACATGCTTACCCTCTAACTTGTTTTTTCCTGGTAGAGCATGAAACCAACACCCATGTGTACTGATGAAGTGTGTTTTTATGTTAAATATTAGCCTCATAAGTGGAGACAATCCATGAATAAAAGCGTTTACAGAGGAAAAGAAGAAAGCACAGGATAAAAATACAAAGAGAAAAAGGCTTTTAAAAAGGATTCAGGGTTACGCCAGGTTCATCGAAAAAGAATGTCAGGGAAGTCTTTAGAAGAGTAGGGATGTAGGATACAGGGAGGTGAAACTGAGAGAGGAGAAAACCATGAATGTGGGTTGACAAGTGTAGTGGCAGATAGGAGATGCTCACCTTGGTACAATGACATTCCTACTATTGTACAGCTACGATATTTTTTTTATGTACCAGTGTGTAAAACCATATTTATCCTAATCAATACTCATGACACCCCACGAGGTACATCAATTTTATACAAAGGAACCTGAGATGTGGAGGGACTAAGATAACACAGCTAAAAAGTGGACAAATCAGATAAGGAGCATAATCACCAAGCCCTAACCTCTCCTGAGGTAAAATAACATGGGCAGAAATAGAAAGGCTCAAGAAATTGTGCCTTTGTGGCAGGGAAGGAGACGAAAGAAGGATTTAGCAACCAGACATCTGGAGGGATTGCAGTGAGCAGGACAGTGGGAAAGGTGCAACAAGCAACAGACATAGTGGTTTACCTTGGGAGCAAAAATAAATTTCAGGAATAATGCACATAAACTCCATACTCCTTTATGTCAAAATGGAAAAGACACCACTTTTTTATTAGAAAGATATATGGATAACTTGATATGATTGGCTTGGAACCATTCTTGAGGTTCCCTCCTTCACTCCAGCACACTCTCAACCATTATGGGTTAGTGACGGGAAGGCTCAGGGACAAGGTACAAGTCAGTGGCAGTGGTAAGGATATCTGCTATCTGCTTAATCATAAAATGATCCATGGCAATGTCAGCATGTCATGTATCCAGGAGCACAAAGTCTATTGAATAATCTATCTTTCCGGATTTCTAACAGGTTATTCCTGTTAGAAAGGCTAGACAGTGTAGCGGTTTAGGACCCAGACTTTGAAATCAGAAGACCCAGAATTCAGGCTCTGACATTTAGCTAGATTTTAAGTTCCTCCATTTCTCTCAAGCTTCAGATTCTTCAACTTTAAAATAAGGAATAAGAAAACTTTCATCATCAGGTGGTGAGGATTAAGTCATACAGCCTGGAAAACATGTAGCAGTGTCTAGCACGTAACAGACACTCAAAAAAGGAGACTGCTAAACTGAAAAGGTGCCTAAAAAGGATGAACTTGCTTATCATGGAGTTTAGATTATTAAGATCATTAAGAACTTGTCAATGTTTTATTTTCCTGTTTTTTTTTTTTTTTTTTTTTTTTTTTTAAGCATGTGTTTCTATATACATATGGAGTCCCTGAGTGGTGCAAACGGTTAAATGCTTGGCTATCACTAGCCTAAGCCGTTTGACCCACCCAAGGTACCTGGGAACATAGACCTGCCCACCTGTTGCAACATCACAGCCTTGAAAAGCCCCTGGAGTTCCACTCTGTAGCACATGAGGTAGCCACGAGTACAAATCGACTTGATGGCCTAACAAGAACAACTTACATACAGTCTGCAATAAAGAATAAGGCAATGCAAATTTTGAGAGTAAGATTACTGGTTATACTGAATGTGGAATCAATCAGTCTTTGCGCCTATTCTAAATCCCATCAACCGTTCAGTAGCAAATAATATTCACGTTAGGGTATGACAAACTTAACTTTGAGAACTCAATCCAGGATTTCTAACTTTTAAAAACTGAAGGCAAAATTGCCAGTTCAGCGCCTCACTCTGCAGAGTTTAAATATTCCCTCAGCAAAACTGGCAGGCTACCAACCCTGGGATCCCTGCAGAGGCACTTTGGAGGATGCTGATAACCGGGGTGAGTTATCAAGTCCCAGGACGTGGGGCCCCTCCCTGGTTTGGCAATCCCGGAGTTCTGAGGCATCCCTGTACGAGTCGTGCTAGAGAGCGGCGGGCCTCCTACTCCTTTTCAACTTCACCCCTTCCCCACTTTCTCCCAGTCCTCCTGTCCTTGCCCTCCCCGTCCCGCCTGCCTTCGTCTTCGGCCCCACACTTACCCTCGCCCCCACTGGACCTCCAATCGCATGTCTTCTAGCACTCGAGTATCCAATCAGAAGGCAGCCGTCCCAACGAGGGGCGGTGCCGATTGGCAGGCCCTGCGGTCCTCTTGAGCAGCTGCTGGGCTGTTGTCGCGTTAGCCTGCTTAGGGTGAAGACATCTGACTTGAAGCAGCTTGCAGCGTTCTGCAACTAACTCGGACACCATGGCGGACAGCCGGGACCCAGCCAGCGACCAGATGAAGCACTGGAAGCAGGGGCGGTCCTCGCAGGTAAACCCCTGGTTCCCCAGCGGTTAGAGGGTCAGCGAATAACGGCCCCAGCTTCCCCCGCGCGGAGGCGTCCCGCGGGGCTGTACCATTGATCACAGGACCGGGGGGGGGTGTCGGTCCAGATGGATTCTTACATTGTCGGGGAGCAGGGGAGTGGTTTCTGGGGCAATGGCAAGCGGGCTGTCAGTAATTCTTGCAAATACTGCAGTGTTTGTCGTCGCCAACAGGTGCTGGTTGTTGTCGGCGGGTTTTGCACTCTTGCCAACTGGGACAGAGGTCACAGCTTGAGCAAGAAATGGAGGCGCTAGGGGAAAGAGGCAGAGAGCGGTAGCTTGAAGAAACGAAGTGGGAAATTAGAAACAAGTCAGAAGTGGTAGTGGGAAGCTCCAACTTTGACCTTCATAAAACTTCGATGGAAACACTGGTGGTGTAGTGGTTAAAAGTTGCTTCTAACCAAATGATCAGTAGTTCGAACCCACTAGACACTTCTTGGAAACCCTATAAGGCAGTTCTGTTATGTCTTGTAGGGTCGCTGTGAGTTGGAACGGGCCGATGACAACTGGTTTGTTTTTGGTTTAAAGCTTTCATATTTGTGAGTCACTTGTGGGCAAGGACCTTATTTTCTCATTTCGGTGTCCCCAGAACCAAGCACAGCGAATGATGTATTAGTACACACGATGTCGAATGAACTTAAAAAAAAAAAAAAGTTCACATTCATTATTTTGGTTACACTTAAAAAAATCCAGCCTCTCATTTTAGAGATAGGGATAGTTGATGCATTTATTCAACATGTATTCTTTGAGTACCTGCATACAGCAGGTACTGTGTTAGGATAAGATGTACAAAACCCAGGGAGACAAGAACAATGCCCTTGAAAAGCTTGAAGTCTAGTCTGAGACGAGACAGATTGATAGATGATTACCATCCAGCTTGGTGAGGGCCCGGTGTGAAGGGACTGACAGAGTTGGTTGGAAAATTTCCCAAAGGAGATGATAATCTTAGCATAAGCGTTTAAGGCTAGTAGAATGTCTGCTCAGTGGTGGAGGGGGAGGCATTCCTATCATGTGTCAAGGGGTGTGCAGTCTAGAGGACAAGCTCCTGAGTGGGCTGGGCTAGATAAAAGGACATCAGGTTTGAGTCCTCCTTTGCCAGAGTTTTGGCTTAGAGAGTCTAAGGGACTTGCCCATTTCACGTGACCACTGGACAGTGGCAGAGAGAGGACTAGAATCATGTTTTTTTTTCATTTTGCTTGGTGCTATTTTGACCCTGTTAGTGCTTATGACTGTTGTTGTTGCCCCTGAGTCTGTTCTGACTCACAGTAACCCATGTATGCAAAGTAGAGCTGCTCCTTAGGTTTGCTTCTTTCAGAAACAGGTCCCCGGGCCTGTCTTCCAAGGTGTCGCTGTATGGGTTCAAACAGCCAACCTTTCCACTAGTAATGGAGTGCTTAACTTTTTGAGTCACCGAGGGACTCCTACCCGTGGTTGTCAAGTCTGTTCCAATTCAGCGACCCTATAGGACAGAGTACAACTGCCCGATGAGGTTTCTAAGGCTGTCAGAAGCAGACTGTGGCATCTTGTTCCCTTGGGTCTATAGGTTAGCAGCCAAGGGGTTAACCACTGTGCCTCCAGGTCCCCTCCCAGGGACTATTCCTGGTTGTGCACTAAGGTGTTAATGCTGCAGTGCTCACCAGTTGCTTTAATGGCTGTGTCTGGGAAGACTAGAGATCCTTGTGACAGTGATTAAGTGCTATGTCTGCTAACCCAAAGGTCAGCAGTTTGAATCTGCCAGGTGGTCCTTAGAAACTATGGGACAGTTCTACTCTGTCCGATAGGGTTGCTATGAGTTGGAATCAACCCTGTTGTACTAAGTTTCCGTTTTTGGTTCTGAAAAGACTGGAAAACCTCTCCTCACTTGCCTGCCCCTCATTCTGTGCCTCTAGGATAGTTGAGTTTTTCATGCAGTTCTTAATCAAAGTGAACCAGAGAGATGGTGTGTCTTAATCAAGGACACACAGCTATTTAATGGCAGAGTCAAGATTAAAACTCAGCTTCTTGCGGCCAGGACTCTTTCCATACCCCAAAGTTGCTAAAACTGGTTTACACTGATGTTTTCTTTTTTTATTATGACTGAGTGAAAATGTACATTCCTGTATAAATTTACATGCCCACCTATATGCAGCTTCCAATGCTCTCCCTTCCTGGTGTTTTTATGAATACTTGGTGAACTGAGAAAAACATGGACAATATAGTGAGTTTTTCATTAAACAAAATTTTTCCCTTTAAAAAGACTCCCCTTTATTCTGAGATTAGCTTGCCTCTTCATTTCCCGGGGGAATCTTTAAGCCAAAACTTAATTGCCCTGGAATTAATTCCAACTCATAGTAACGCTGTGGAACAGTAGAACTGCCGCATAGAATTTCCAAGGAGCAGCTGGTGAACTCAGAGTGCTGCCCTTTTGGTTAGCAGCCGAGGTGTTAGCCACTGTTCCACCAGGGCCCTGGGAGAATCATTAACTGTTGTTAAGTTATTAAGACTTTACTGAAGTTCTTAAAAGAAGCAGACAGTTACACTCAGGACTAACAGAAAGGTAGGCAGAAGAAAAGGCCTGGCAATCTGTATCTGAAAGGTCACAGCCTTGAAAACCCTGTGGAGCACAGTTCTCCTCTGACAAACATAGGGTCATCATGAGTGCCATGGATAGAATTGTGTCCCCCCCAAAATGTATGTGTCGATTTGACTCAGCTAGGAGTCCCAGTATGGCGCCGTTCCTCCGGTGTGTTGTGAATCCTGCCTCTGTGACGTTGGTGATGGAGAATGGGCTGCAGCTGTGTTAGTGAGGCGGGATTCAAGCTACAAGCTTGTAGGATGTAAGGGAGAGAAGTGAGCAGAGGACGTTGGGAACTCCGCACCACCAAGAGAGCAGTGTGACCGAGAGAAGGCATGTCCTTTGGACCTGAGGTTCCTGTGCCAAGATGCTCTCACTGGATTTGGACTCAGCCTACCGGACTATGATGAATTTTCTTGCTGAATGGACTTACAGTTTGTAAATGAATTGGTGGCTTACCGGACTGTGACAATAAAAATTTCTCTTCCTAAAGCCTTCCTCTTGTGGTATTTTTCAGCTGGAGCAGTACCAGGTGACTAAGACAATGAGTTAGAAGTGATTTCACAGCAACTAGTTTATTGATTTTTCAGTCGTTACTTTACCACCTGTGGTTGCCCATGTGAGAAATAGTTGCATGACAGGGCAAAATCTGGAATTTGAAGCATCTGCCTTTCTGATTTGGGGGGTGGGGGGAGCTCAGTTGAAGTCTGTGTTGTTTCCTCTGCACACAGCATGTCAGTGCCCTGTGTACATTAGTTTTAATTTACCACCAGGCTGATGTCTCATTGTTCCTCAGTTTTAGCTGCTGTGAATGGTAACTGTTCACCTCTTGGAGCAGTACAATCTCCTTTAAAGGGGATTTCACGTATGTCATACAGTCTGTATAAATATCCATGCTTTATTATGAAAAATTTCAAACTTTCAGAAATCTAAGGAATTCTGCAATGAATGCCCATATAGCCACTGTTTAGATGCTGTAGTTAACACTTTGAATAATGGACACATTATTCCATCTGTCCATCCCTTCACGTATCCATTAATCCATTTTGTTGATTTTTTTTTTTGGTTGAATTTCAAAGTGAATTGTAGATATCAATATATGTCACCCTTAAACAACACCAAGCATAATATTATTAAGAGTTCAATTTTTAAGGTAATGTTTACATATAGTGAAATGCATATATCTTAAGTTTATCATTCTGTGATTTTTTTAAAAAAAATAATGTTTTTGATGAAAGTTTACACAGCAAATTAGGTTCCCATGTGCCAATTTCTGTAAAAGTTGTTCAGTGACATTTTTCACAATGTGACAGCATTCTCATTAAGTATGTTCTGATTGTTCCAACTGTTCTCTGAGTCTTGTCAGATACATACATCTGTGAACCCCAAACACATATCTACATATTGAACACTTGTCATCACCCTGGAAAGCTCAGCTGTGGTGTTTCCCATGATTCATAGCCTATAAGCTAAGTTAAACCGTATGTGAGCTAATGCTGTAATAATAGATTCCAAAATGTAAAATGGTATAAACATGTTAGAAATTATTTCCCTTACATGATGGGCCAAAGTGATTTGACATTGGAGAGGAGAGGTGAAATGCTTTGCTCCCTACAGTTAGTCAGAGACTAGGCTGAAGGAGGCTTCCCTGTTACCAATGTTAGGCTTTCAAGGTTGCCCTGGAAATTACCATCTAACCCCAAAAGGGTTAAGGGCATGGAGGAGGCCATGTCAGAAGCATTAGGGATCTATCTAGAATAGTGCTGGTCACTTTTATTCACATCCCACAGGGTGGAACTGTGTCACGTGGCCGCATCTAACTGCATAGGAGGCCAGGAAATGTGTGTGGTCTGCCTCCGTATCCAGGAAGCCAACTCTGCTATGTTATTAAAACTTCTGTTTTTGGTGAAAATCTTTTCCAGCCTTAGGGTATGATGGTGCACAGACAAAGAGATAGACTCTCTTTTTTAAGATTATGTCCATTTTTACTGGTGTTAGATATTCTTTGAATTAGGAATTTCTGATAGTAATTGCTTTTTTTTTTTTTTGGCCAATTTCTCCTTGCTTGGTAAGTGCTTTTGTATAAATCGGCATGTCTGTATCACTGGGCTGTTTTGTCTTCTCCCCTCATTTGTTTTGATTTGTTGCTGGACTCAAATTTTTAGATTTTGTAGCTACTATCAGAGCCAATCTGTTGCCTTCTCAACAGCCAGACACAGAATGCTGACCTGGGTGTACCCTCCTTTGGAACCAGAGTATTAGCCAGTGTGAAAGCAGTTTATTGGGCATCTGTCCTCACAGGCAAATTGTGTTCCTGACACATCATTTGGGAGCCTTGTAAACTTTAGCAAATGAGCATTGGGTGAAATGTGTTCACAGGTATGACGGATCAATTTGCAAATTTTTGTTTCTGTTTCTCTCCGAATATATAGAGATGGTGGGGTAGTGGGTGGTTCTACGGGTGTTTCCAGTCATTTTCAATGGAACTCGTATGAGAACTTTCTTGCTCACTGCTGATATGTAGTGCCATGGGCCCTTCCTTTGCGACGTTGTGGTTTGTTGCCACTGAGTTGACTCCAACTGACTCATGGCAACAGTTCTGGATTGAATTGTGTCCCCCCAAAATTTGTGTATCAACTTGACTGGTCTGTGATTCCAGGTACTGTGATTGCCCACCATTTTGTCATCTATGTGTTGTAAGTCCCACCTCTGTGATGGGAAGGAGATGAGATTAACGACAGTTACGTTGAAACCGGACGCCGTCTGCAAGACCAAGTTGTGTTTGAAGTCCATCTCTTTTAAGATATAAAAGAGACAAATGGGTAGAGAGATATGGGGACCTCGTATCACCAAGAAAGTAGTGCCAGGAGCACCGTGTGTCCTTTGGGGTCCCTGCACAGAGTTGGCACCCTGAATTCAGACACTCAGTCTCCTACACTTGTATTTCTCTTATAGCAGCACCAGCTAACTGAGACAGCTACCTTATGTACAACAGAATGAAACATTTGCCGCTCACACATCATCCTCAGGACTGCTGGCATGTTTGACTTCAACGCTGTGACTGTTGTCCCAGTCCATGTCACCAAAGGTCTCCCATCCCCTGTTGGCCCCCTTTTCACCAAACATCATATCTTCCCCGAGTGATTCATCTCTCTTGATAATATGTCAGACAGTGTGAGGCTGTGATTTATAAGACTATCACTGAATAATTTTGAGAGCAGATTGCCAGGCCTCTCTTCCTAGTCTGGAAGCCCCACTGAGTCCTGTTTTCTGTAGGTGACCCTACTGATTTTGAACATGCATCTAATGGTGTAGCTGCCAGCATCTAAGCAACGTGCAAGCTACTGTCATACTATAAAATGACAGGTAGGTGGTGGTTCCTTGAAATATTTAGGTTAGTTAGCAGTCTCTGATCCCTTAAAAATTGGAGTATTTAAACATTTGGTGCCTTACTTTTTTATACTTCTCTTTACCTGGCAGAGAGGTTGGGTAATATTCTGTCTATTTGTGCCAGTAAACCTTTAGAGCCTCAGATACCTATATATGTTTGTGGAATAACCCAATAATAGCACTGATAGGACACTGCTAAGACTTAGAATGGAGGCAGGGGAACTGAGTCACTGACATTTGTATGCACATGAGTTTGCTTGTCGTTGGGGGGGGGAGGTTAAAACTGATTCTCTCCCATATGACCCCTGCTGAGAATTTGCCCCTCTGCCCCAGAGACATGAAATAGGAATGTAAATTTTAATAAGATTCCCTGGTGATTCATTTCTTTGGGGAAATACCTAGGAATGGAGTTGCTAGTGTGGCGGTAGGAGAGAATTTGAGAATAGGATCCAAACCTTTACACTTCCATTTCTATTTCTCCCCTTTCTTTCTTTTATTAGACAGTTATCTTTAATCCTCATTAAACTATTTTTTATTGTAGAAAATTTCAAACTTATATTGCATTTGAGACTGTAGTGTAATCAACCTTGAAGTATGTGCTCTTCAGCTTTAATATTTTCTTATCCCACTCACTTCTCTTCCCTCCTCTATTATTTTGAAGCAACCCACAGACTTCATATCATTTTGTCTGCAAATAGGTCATTATCTCCAAAAAACAAGGACTTTAAAAAAGATAAATAACCACAGTATCATTATCACACCTCAAAAATGAACACTGATACCTTCCTATCCTCAAATGCCCAGTGTGTTCAGTTTCCGTGTCTGTGTCTCTTCTTTCATAGCTGGTTCATATCTAGATTCAGACAAAGCTCCTTTGTCTCTCTTTATCTTCCTTATGGTGGTTATAAACAAAGTGCATAGTGGCTTAGTGCATTGGGAAAAGCTTGACTTTCGAGTGAGACTGATTCAAATCAGTTTAGTCAGGTTACTTCACTTCCCTGCCCTTTGATTTCCCCATCTTTAAAAAGGGGTAATTTTCTTCTCTGAAAGAGTTATTATGAGGATTTGAACATCTGTTTTTGTTAATTAGTACACTAATTTCCCAGCACATAGTGGGTACACAGGGTATATTAGCTTTGTTGTTTTAGATTTAATGTTATGGTTAAGAACTTGGGTTCATGAGCCAGTCTGCCTCGGTTCAAACTGTATTAAAATGACGAGTCTACTTTTCTGTGTCTCAGTCTCCTCTCCTGTGAAATGAGGGGATAGTAACAGTACATACTTCAGTATTTCTGAGAGTTGTGGAGTGCATTAAATGTGATAACCCAAGAGGTCAGAACAATGCTTATGTATTAAGCTGTGGTTTTTCTTGTTTTGATGTTTGGGTCCTCAGTCTAATAATTAAAACTTCTCCTTACGTATCATACCCAGGCTAAGAGAGAACCAAGAAGAGTTGATAGGGTGGATGGAGAAAGTATTATTACCATTAGTGTCTTTGGTGGAGGATGTGGCTTCTGATTTTGGGTCAAGCAGGCATACTGAGATTGCACCTCTGTGTTGAATTTACCCTCCTTCCCAGGTATCCTGGGAGCTTGGGCTGCTTAAGGGTTGCTGAGCCTTGTGCTGCCCAGTCAGGGAAGTCTCTTCTCTTCCCAGGAGTGGGAACTGGGATGACAGCAGGAGAGCGTCTGATGTAGTGCCCCTGTCCAGCTTCCCTAGGAGCTAAAACTGGAATACACAAACAGGAAGCTCCCCCATCCCTAGTGTATATTATTTTTTCCTATTTGGGTGTCTGCCATTTCTCTTCCAGAGACTCAGAAACTTGAAGACCAGGGCAGTCTTTGGTTTTCTGTAATGGGTGTACACATTGTAAGGACTTGATGAATATCTGTTGAATAAATGTATGTAAAAACTGTGTGGTGGCAGAGTGTGACCTCTTCTCGTTTTGCAAGGAGGAGGTGAGAGAATCAAGATCAGCAGCCCAGGGCTGATTCCTTTGAGGTGGAGGTCAGACCTACCTCCTTTCTCTGCCATTTTTACCAGTCCTGACATCAGCCCTTGCTCCCATGCACTCTGTACTCTGCTGAGTTCCATAATTTGTTGCAAAGACCACACAGAGCTCAAAGACAATACTGATGACTATGGGGTTTCCTAGGGAAGTAACATGTTAAGGAACACTCAGGACATACTCCTTTGATGAGGACAGCCTCTTTTTAGCCGTGCTTTCAGGCACACCTCTCTCTAGCCCCTTGGCCTCTGACCTGCTTGGACAAGTCTGAAGAAGTTCTTTTAGCTCTGGATAAGTACCCAGAGGCACCCTGCTCTGCCAGGAAGCCTCCTGTCTGAAGGTACTCAGCTTCCTTACTCTGTGAGTCAGTGAGCCTAGCTCACCTCAAAGGTCCCACTCCTGGTTTATCTTTAGTGGCTGGGATGTACTACTGTTTTGCCTCTAGCAGGGCTCGTTGTAAGCGTAGCAAAATCACGACAGTGACCATTCTCCTTGTTAGGGTTCCATACACCTTATCTGCGTGGTCCCACCCCCACAAGGATACTGTGCACCTTATTTACGTTATTAGCAAGCTATCCAGTCTCCGTGGTGGGCCACAAGCACCTCATATGCGCAGCTCTATCCACTCATTTGATGGGTGTTATGAAGACCATAGCTAGAAGAGCCATATTAAGTAACTCACCGAACCATAATGTGTTACATGGTAATTTGCTAGAAAATGTTAAGTGTATTCTGCGTTGATCTAAGAATGAAAAGCTGTCATTGTGAATCCTTGGGGACTGACAAGTTAGAGACGTATGTGGTACTAATTGCTTTCAGTTTAAAAATGGAAGCATGGTGTTTGTTTAGTTATTGGAACTTCTCAAGTAAAAGATACTAGTAAGTGGAAACTATTGTTACGTGCTGTCAAGCTGGTTCCAGCTCAGCAGTCCTATGCACAACAGAATGAAACACTATGCAGTCCTGCACCGTCCTCACGATTGGTGTTGGGTTTGAACCCATTGTTGGCATCCACTGTGTCGGTCCTTCTTATTGAGGGTCGTCTTCTTTTTCACTGATCATCTGTCTTACCAAGTATAGTGTCCTTCTCCAGGGACTGGTCAGTCCTGATAACATGTTCTAGGTACATTAAATGAAATCTTGCCATCCTCACTTAGAAGGAGCACTCTGGTCATATTTCTTCCAAGACAGACTTGTTCATTCTTCTGGAGTTCATGGTATATTACAGTATTCTTCACCAGTACCTCATAATCCAAAGACATCAATTCTTCTTCAGTCTTCTTTGTTCATTGTCTAGCTTTCATATGCATATGAGGTAACTGAAAAGACCATAGCTTGGGTCTGGTGTACTTTACTACCCGGAGTTTTAAAGAGGTGTTTTCTAGCAGATTCGCTCAATGCAATGGGTTCTTTAATTTCTTGACTGCTGCTTCTGTGGGCATTGATTGTGGATTCAAGTAAAATGAAATGCTTGAGAACTTCTATCCTTTCTCCATTTGCCGTGATGTTGCTTGTTGGTCCGGTTGCAAGGATTTTCATTTTCTTTATGTTGAGGTGTTATCCATGGGGAAGACTGTAGTCTTTGATCTTCATCAATAAGTGTTTTAAGTCTTCTTCACTTCCAGCAAGCAAGATTGTATCATCTGCATATTGAAGATGGTTAATGAGCTTTCTTCCAATTTGTATTTGTATAGTCTGGCTTCTTGGATATCTGCTAAGTGTATGAATTGAATAAGTATGGTGAAAGATGCAACCCTGACACACATCTACTCAGAGGCATACCTGTGCTGCTTTTAAACTACATGGTATTCCCTTGTAGAAACGCAAGCTGATCTTATTCTGCCCAGGAAGGTCACCTCATTTATGAATTAACTCTAGCCAAAAGCGACTTACAAAAGCAGAAAAGATAAAATGGAATTTGACTTTGCTTTTAAATTCTTGTTTCCAGTGGTGGTGCCAGTTTTTAGCCAAGCCTAAGTATCTCTTTGCCAACTTTTGCAACAATTTCCATAATAAGTTAGGGGAGGGCTAGGCTATTTCTGCTTCTTCTTTCTGAACTTAGAAATAATCTTTCTTGACCATTTCATATTGGTCCATTGTTTAATTTGGTTATGTATTGAATTCATAATTGTTTTCTGTGCATTTGTTAGTGTATCGGACATCATGCCAGGTATCAGGGTTATACATGTGAAAAAGGTGCTGTCTAGAGGGGAAAAAAATAAGAACATAAACAGGCAGTTATACTTTTTACTATGGGACTCAAGAAGACAGCCTTAGCCCAGCCTAAGGACTGGGGTTGGGTGGGGCAGCAAGAAGGTTCTGGAGAAACTTGTCCAAGGGTGTGGATGTATTAAATAATTAGCAGCTGGAAAGATGTGTAAATGTTAACCATACAGATGCTTTGTCAGAGAAAACTCTTAACATGGTCTAGCAACAAAAGAACTTTTTAAACTTTAAAAAGTCTACTTGTAAAGTAACCTTTCACAAAGTTAAAAAATAATAATGTGCAAGTTGGTTGCCTGTATGAACTTGTTATGTACAACAGATAAAGCTGTGCCACAAGATTGAAACCTAGGTAAAGTTGCTTTACTTCTCTGAGCAGACAGCTGCATCCACTAAAGAAAATAATAACATGTGTCTCCATGGATTGTTGAGAGACTTGGTGGCACAAAGGTTCAGAGTTGTGTCTGCTAATCAAATGATTGGCAGTTTAAATCTACTAGCCACTCCTTGGAAACCCTATGGAGCAGTTCTTCTCAGTCCTGCAGGGTCACTATGAGTTGGAATTGACTCAATGACAATGGGTTTTTTTGGTAAATGAGATTTACCAAATTTATGTAAAGGTAGCTGAGATAATGCCCTGCATATGCTACCCATAAAAATAAAACAGAAAAACCTGTTGCCATCTAATCAGTTCCAACTCACAGTGACTATAGGACAGAGTAGAACTGCCCCATAGGCACTCCAAAAATAGTAGTTAAAAGGGGAAATTAGAAATTATGCACAGTTCAGTCAATGACGTGGATTCCATCTTTACCCTTTGTAACTAACTTTGGACCAGAAATAGCTGCCCTCTGTTTTGTTGTTCAAGATCTAGGCTGCAAACCTAAAGGTTAGCTGTTGAATCTACTAGCTGCTACGGAAACTCCACAAGTTAGTTCTACTCTGTCCTCTAGGGGCGCTATGAATTGGAATCCACTTGATGGCAGTAAGTTTGGTTGGTTGGTTGGTTATTTTGCTACTAGATGCCGACGCACTTGGCTGGCCATGGAGTTGGCTCTGATCCTAGGTAACCTTATATGTAACAGAATGAATCATTGCTTGGTTCTGTGCCCTGCACCGTCATAGGTATGTTTGAGCCCATTCTTGCAGCCGCTGTCAACCCACCTCACTGAAGTTCTTCTCTTTGGGTTAGCACTTGGGAAAGCTCAAAGCTTGCATCATGACTTTTTTTTTTTTTTAAATGTGCTGCTTGTAAAAAACAAGAGCACAGGCTACAGGACTGTGTGGTCATGTTACAGTTATGGTGGTCACTTCCTGTCCTACAGGAGCCTCCTGCACTCCCTCCTCCAAGACTGCAAGACCTGAACTGTGTGTGTACAGGGGACACGTGGCTGCCTCTTGCCAAGCTGTGCAGTGCATGAGGACAGGAAGGAGGGGGCCATGCTGGTGAAAGGATGGATGGACAAATGCTGAAACGAGCTAGTGAGAGGGTTCCTGGTTGCGAATGTTGTGCCCTCTCGACACTACCCCACGGCCTGCAGAAGGGGCCACTGAGGGATTGTTGAACTTAAGGCCCTCAAGGCCAACTTGTATGCCTTGACCTGCTGACAAGATGTTTAATCATTTTTTTCCCTCCCTCTGTTTCTCTCGCAGCATCTGTCTGAATCCTGCTCTCTTCCCCCATCTCAGGTGGTTGCAGCATCTGATGTTTTGTGGGCTTCTCCTCGCTCTGCTTCTGTTTTTCCATCTTGCCATCTCTGCCCTCTCAGCGGGTGCTGAGAGTGGCTTCCTCTGACTGTACTCCCCAGTCAGCGTGACTTTCCGTATCTTTCCTCTTAGATATTTTTGACATTGCTTGTAGCTCTGGACCCTTGGTTTTCACTGCTTTCTACTTGCTACTTCAAAATTATTCTAAAGGCTTGAGCTCGTCTGACCTCAAAAACTGAGTTTTTACTGTTCTTATGTTGGGGTTCATTGCAGTGCTTCATAGAGTGGAACGGACTGTAGCGCTGACCCTAGAGTTAGACCGTGGGGAACTCGCAGCCTGGGAGGTTCCTCCAGCCTCTCCCTCCTATTAGCAATACACTGCTTGAAAGAGATGGTAATCATAGTCTCTGCTTCCTTCCCTCCTAAGTCGTCCCTCAGTGTGTTCAATCTAACTTATGCTTCCGGTGCCACTGTTGGAACGTTAAAGGCAAATTACCGATAACGCTTCCGATGTAATCAGTTGGCTCAATAACATTTCTTGGTGTGGGCCACACTGTCATGATTGTTCTCTGCCTGGCTGTCTTGTTATTTTATTTACCCCCCAAACTCTTATGCTACTGGTCACCAGAGACCCCAGCTTTCTAAGCCCAGTGGCCTTTTTTCAGTCCTTACTTTACGTAATCCTTTTGCAGTGAGTGTCTTTGCCAGGAGCTCTCCCTGGCCTGAAATTCCTTGTTCTTGGCTCCTGCAACCGGCTCCAGGTCTTCTCCTCTGCCCTCACCTGCTCTTTCTCCCTTACAGAGTCTTCTCTTCTGTGCACAGGAACGTTGCTGTCTTCAGGGCCTTGTCTTTGGGTCTCTTCTGTCTCCTCTTCCAGATCAGTCTCCCTCATGATCAAAAGCACACACAGGTAATTACAATTTACATTAACATGGTATATGTTGAAAACATCCAAAGAAAACTTTCAGTTGTTTCTAAGTTTAGACAGGTAAATGTAAACCAAGCCAGTTTAGGAAGTTTTTAGAAAGTGACTAGGAGAGGAGATCTGGAGTAGTGTGCTATGTTGCTGTAGTCAGGTGCCATCAAGGCAATTCTGACTAACAACAAAACACAACACTGCCCAGTCTTGTGCCTTTTTCAGAATTGTTATGGTTGAGCTCGTTGTGACAGCCTGTGTGTCAGTTCCTCTTGTTGAGGGTCTTCTTCTTTTTTGCTGACCCAGGCATGATGGTTTTCTCAAGACAGACAGATGTGTTTAATAACTTCTATCCATTCTTCTTGTCTTAGGGCGCTGTGGCCAAGAGTCCTTAACCTCAGTGTCCATTTTTTATTTTCCCATAACATAAAAATATTACTGAGCTCAGAGGACATTATAAAGCAATACCTCTGGTTATATTGAGATTTTGATATTTTCCAGAAATTTCTCTAAAACTGGACTTTTTTTTTTCAGAAATGACTTTTCAGAACTTGCTTTTTGCTGTCCACTCCCCTCGTTTTCCTTATTAAGTCTTCATTGCATTAACTGTTTTCATCTCATCAAATATACTGTGTCCTTCTCCTCACCATCTAAGAAATCCATTCTTTCAGTTTTGGTCAGTCTTAGCCTAAATATTCCCCTTGATCAGAGGGTCTCTATAGGGCTGCTATGAGCTAGAATCAACTTGATGGCTGGTTTAGTCTTCGGTTTTTCTAGCCTTTGCCCACTAGCCTCCCTTCTGTGTTGCTCAGCATGTTGAAGCTTTTAGTGCCAGACTTGCTAGGAAGGCTGAGCGCCTACGTATTAGCTTGTATGAGGAAAGTTGTTAGAAAAAGGACACATTGGTGTATTTGAAGTTGGAGTTAGAAGAGATACTATATGTGCCCAACTTAAATGCTGCAGTTCTACTTTACTTTCTTCAACCCAGCTTTCATTTCTTGTCTTTTTTCCAGTTGTGCTTTAGGTAAACGTTTGCAGAACAAATTAGCCTCCCACTAGGTAGTTTGTACACAAGTGTCCTAGGACACTGACTGCATTTCCTTCAGTGTGTCAGCACTCTCCGCATGACAGGGGTTGCCTGCTTCCTTTCCTGCAGATTTTCTACCCCTTCCCTAGGGTCGCCATGAGTCGGACCCAACTCGACGACATTTGGCTTACTTGGTCAGCTTTCTCATCTTTTCTTTTGGGCAGACATTGTTCTTTTAGTCTCACATAATTGATTGTTCTAAGGAACATGTTACTGTTGGGTGTTATTTTTTATGTTTTTAATGGCCTGTGCATGTCTATGATTTGGCTGAGAGGTGGTTTCCAGGAAATGCTGCAGTTCAAGGTCAGAAGGATGCCTTAAGGTAATAGTCTTGGGGTGTTCCTCCAGCTTTTGTTAGACCAGAAAGTCTGCTCTTTTTTGTGAATTTGATTTTTTGTTCTACATGTTTCTCTTGCTCTGTCCGGGACCCCGTGTTGTGATCCCATTGAGAGTGGTAGGTAGTGGTAGCTGGGTGCCATCTAGTTCTTTTTGGTCTTGAGCAGAAGTTCATATGGTCCTTTAGTCCTTTGGACCAACTGATCCCCTGAATCTCTGATTTTCTTCACTCTCCATTGCTCCCAGCAGGAAGAAACCAAGAATTGTATCTTACACGGCCATGCACAAGCTTTTAAGATCCAAGATGCTACTCACCAAAGTAGGACGCAGAACATTATTTTCATGAGGTGTGTTGTACCAGTTGAAGTGGTTGTGCCGAGTGCTATAATGCCTTCAGGCCTAGAAACTTTGTCCTGTAGGGTGTTTGGTCATGTGTAAGAAGCTCCATGACTATGCCCATTGTGTGCTCTATTATCTATATAAATATACATGTAGCATCTGCAATTATGTGTGTAGAAATATGCACCACAAAACCTGTGTTTGCAGGTAGGTGTGTTCCCTTACACCTTCTCACACCTCTTTAACTTACCTGTCTACCTATGTATCTATTGCTAGATCATTATTTGGGAATACTGTTGCTACAGGCTTGTCTCTGTTAATTATTGCAGTTGCCTTTTATTCTTGTGTCCCTCCCAGTGTCTTCCCTTGCCTTGACCATGTCGTGCTGAGTTCCTCCACATTGTGTATTGCTTTTCCCTTCACCAATATTAACATATGTCTTCTATCTAGTTAGTAATCTTCCCTTCTTCTCCCTTCCCTCCCTGGTAACCATCAATTTTTTTTCCCCTGTGTGTAAATCTTGTTTTGTTTTTTTTTAACAATGGTGGTCTCATATGATATTTGCCTTTTTTGATTAGCATATTTCATCCATGTTGTGAGATGTTTCACAGATTCATTGTTATTCTTTGTTGTTATCTAGTGCTCCATTGTGTATACACCACAGTTTGTTTATCCATTCATTCATTGATGGGCAATTATGTTATTTCAGTGTTTTTGTTCTTGTAAATTATGCTGTACAAGCATGGGTGTGTATGTGTGTTTCTGGGTCACAGCTCTTCTTTCTGTTTTTTAGTGATTTATATTTATACTTGTCCTTATTTTATGTTGTACCATGTATATTGTACATTATTTTCTTTCTCTTTTTCCCCCCCTTTGCTTTCTTCACCCACCACCCCCCCCTTATTTCTTTAGGGTGTCTACTTAAGAGTGGGATTGCTGGATCATACGGTATTTCTACTTCTAGCCTTTTAAGGAAGTGCCATATCATTTTCCATTCCTGGCAGCAGTGTGTGTAAGAGTTCCAGTCTCCCTACAACCGTGCTAGCGTTTGTTATTTTCTGTTTTTTTATCGGTGCCATTATTGTTGCTATGAGTCAGAATTACTTGCTGGCGGTAGGTTAAGCAGAACTCTTGACGTGCTTAGCTTTTTTTTTTACTAAGCTTCTTGGTGTCCACTTTTGTATTCTCCTTTATGAGATTGTAGCTTTGATTTTTCTCTCTAATGGCTAATGAGTGTGAGCATTTCTTTATGTGTTTGTAAGCTGCCTGAATGTCTTATTTGGTAAAGTGTCGGTTATATTCTTTGTGCATTTTTTAGTTGACTTGTTTGTCTTTTTGTTGTGTAGGTATGGAAGTTTTCAATGGATTTTAGAAATTAGAGCCTTGTCATAGCCGTCCCCCCGCCCCCCCCGTTTGTAGGTTCTCTTTGTGTTTTGGGCGGAAAGTCTTTTGATGAACATGAATGTTTGTTACAAGTTCCTAGTATGTAGTTCTTTTCTGCTGTTTGCACATTTTTAGTTATTTTTAGTATTCAATTTATGCCATGTGTTAGGCCCCCTAACATTGTCCCTAGTTTTTACTCCATGATGTTTATTGTTTAGAATTTTGTGTTTAGGTCTCTATTCCGTTTTGAGTTAGTTTTGTGTCTGGTCCAGGTTTTCCATCTTAACATTGTTGCTGCTATTTAGGGAGGAGGTTCCTGCATTGAACCTGCGGTGGGACTAATGCTGGCATAATCCCAGTGTTCCCACTGAAAGACTCTGATTTGCTGTCTTCTGGTGAGACCATCTCATGCTTCAGCTCTTCACTTGCCCATCTGTGGATCCATCTGTCTGTCTGTACATCCATCTAGCAGATACTCACTGACACTTATTCTTCATCTGCCTTCTTTGGGTGTGGTTTTTATTCTTGATTCTATCACCCTGAATCTTCAGCGGACAGATGATATGTTTTTCATATCATGCACAATGACCTTTTTCACTCTCTTAGCAGCAGCTTTCTCTTCTTCAGTTGCAATGCAATCACATGAACAAAACTCTACTCTGTCCTGTAGGGTCAGTATGAGTCAGAATTGACTTGATAGCACTGGGGTTAACAAAACTCTGACATGCTTAGCTTTTCTTTCTACTAAGCTTCTTGGTGCCCTCTCTTGTGCTCTTCTCTATGAGATATCCTCATTTTTTTTTTTTTAGGTTTCCTTTAGTGGCTTGTTAATATAGTAAAAAGAGCACTTAAGGAGTAGACAGATTTAATTTGCTGTAGCAGCTTTATTATGTTAATTCTGAAACAACCAAAAGCTTTAGGTCAGTGGTTCTCATTCTCTGCTTCACTTTGAAATTAGGAGGGAGCAAGAACAAATCCTGATGTCCAGGCCTCACTCCTGAATAATTGTATTAAAAATGTCTAGGGGGATGACTCAGGCATCAACATTTTTAAAAAAATCCTCCGGGTGATTCCAGTGAACATTCCAGATTGAGAAGCAAGGCGTTAGGTTTAAACTGGAGGTGAAATTGTACAACTTTGTGTTTTCCTTTTCGCACTTGACTTCAAAACATAGGCAGTATGCAGTGTCACATGTATTGGCAGCTTCAGTCTCTGCAACAGAAAGTGGTGTTACTGTGTGGTAAACGCTGACTGGACCTTTAAACTTACTGCTTACATGCTAAATGGCTGCAGCCGTTCCAGAGAGTCAGGGTGGGTAAATGCACGTCTGTCAGGAGTTCTTGAAAAATAAAACATAAATGCACTGCTGCTTCTGTTGTAAGATCACTTCCTCACAGCCAGTAAGACAAAACGAAAGGAAAAAGCAAACTCGTTGCTGTCTAGTCCGTTCTCACTCTTGGCATCCTCTTGTGTTACCGCTAGAGTTGCTCTATAGGATTTTCTTGGCTATATTCTTTACAGAAGCAGATGGCCACACTTTTCTTTTGTGGTGCTGCTGAGTGGGTTTGAACTGCCAACATTTAGGTTAGTAAATCAAAAAAACCAAACCAGTTGCTGTAGAGTCAATTCTGACTCATAGAAATCCCACGGGACAGAACAGAACTGTTCCACGGAGTTCCCAGGAAGCACTGGATAGATTCAAACTGCCAACTTTTGGGTTAGCAGCCACAGCACTTATCCCAGGGTTTCCTACCAGGCTTTCCACCTTTAGGTTAGTAAATCAAAAAACAAACTAAGCCTGCTGCCATTCAATCAATTCCGACTCACAGTGACCTATAGGAGAGGATGGAACTGCCCCATAGTGTTTTTAAGGAGTGCCTGATGGGTTTGAACTGCCAGTCTTTTGGTTAGCAGGTATAGTGCTTAACCGCTGCACTACCAGGGTTTCAGCTGAACATAAACCGTTTGCACCACTTAGGGCTCTCCATGCTGGTAAAGTGGTTTGTATATCCACACCTAGTATGTGGTCTGCATTTTGCACATGTTTAGCTCTTTTGATCCACAAATTCACTCTGTGAGCTAGTTGTTATTCTGTCCATTTTGCAGATGAAAACTTGGGACTCAGAAGTTACAAGTAACTTGCCAGTGGCTACACAGCTAGTACTTGACACAGCTGGAGGTTGGACCAGGGCTCTGTGGTGCCAGCACTCATCGTTTCTACATGGCCCTGTGTGGGCCTCTTCCTCAGTGTCAGTGGAACACTAGTGTGTGTTCTTCATTAAGTTTGTAAATTCCAAGAGTTAGGGAAAAAGGTAGAAAACTTACAAAATGATGTACCTTATGAGCATGTAGGAGCCCTGATGGCTCAGTGGTTAAGAACTTGGCTGTTGACTAAAAGATTGGCAGTTCAAATTTATCAGCTGCTCCCTGGAAACTTATGGGGTAGTTCCAGTATGGCTTATTGGGTCTCTGTTTTAGTCAGCTAGAGCTGCTCTAACAGAAATACCGCAGAGTGGATGGCTTTAACAAAGGAAGGTTTATTCTCACACAGTTCTGCAAGTCCATATTCAGGGTGTCTGCTCCAGGGAAAGGCTTTCCCCTTGTCGGCTCTGGAGGAAAGTCTGGTATTGCATCAGTCTTTGTCCAGGGAGCGTCTCAGCGCAGGAACCTCAGGTCTGAAGGATGCCCTCTTCTCCCGGGTGCTGCTTTCTTGATGGTAACGAGGTTCCCCATTCTCCTTGTTTCTCTTTCCTTTTATCTCTTGCAGGCTGAAAAGCTTAAGGGTGGGGCAAGCCATACTCCAGGGAAACTCCCCCTACAGCAGAGCAAGGAAGTAATCCTATGCAGGAGTTTATAGCCCCTTTAGCATACAGTTCAGTGAAACCACAGAATGGACGACAGTCACAAGATATTGGGAATCATATCCCAGCCACACGTTACATGTATTTTTGGGGGGACACAATTCAATCCATGACAGTCACTATGAGTCAGAATCAACTCAACAGCATCAGGCATAAGCATATGAGTTAAGGGTTTCATTGTGTTGACTCTGCTGTGCTGTGCTTTTTTCCCTTTGTGTTCACTTAGAAACCTGATGTCCTGACCACCGGAGCCGGCAACCCTGTAGGAGACAAACTTAACATTCTGACAGCAGGGCCTCGGGGACCGCTTCTGGTTCAGGATGTGGTTTTCACTGATGAAATGGCTCACTTTGACCGAGAGAGAATTCCTGAGAGAGTCGTGCATGCTAAAGGAGCAGGTGAGAGATGCGTTCGTTTGTTGTGAAAACTTTGTTTGAAAGTTCCTGGGTCAAAAATTACCAAAGGGATGCGTGGCATCTGGGGTCTTAAAAGCAGCCAAGCTGCCATCCGAGGACACAGCAAATGGTCCCAACTCAGCAGGAACGGATGCTCACCAAGGACCAAAATGACATGGGGGACGAGAACCTAGAGGACAGAGAGACTCACATGAGTGGGTGTCTACATCAACTCATGACCAAAAGAACTGGATGGTGCCCGGCCACCACCAGTGATAGCTGTGATGGAGCCCACAAAGTTGAGTTTCACTGGCAACACAAGAATAAAAAGGGGCATACCCTGAGATCTCTACTAAAAGATTGCATTTGATGGTCCAGGGGCTTTGGGGTCCCCCTGGAAGTATGGCCCCTGGCCCTGATGCTGCCCCTGCCCATAAATCATAATGAAGGTCCACTCTTCCGACAGGAATGGATTGGACTTGGCGACGCAGAGTGACCACATATTGGGTGCACTTTATGGTTCTATGCATCTATAGGATATCATCCTGCTGACCTCTGACTGGAGGAAGGGGAGTGGGTGGAGAGGAGGGGAAAGGAGACTGTTGGGAGGATGAGACATGTATGGAGCAGAGAGGAAGAGTGTGCTGTGACCGGGCAGGGAGAGCACTGGAAGCTGCATATAGGTGGGCATGCAAATTTATATGGGAATGTATATTTTCATTTAATCATTAAAAAAAAAAAATTTACCAAAGAGAAATGCTCCTTTAATAGACATGTCAGATCTCTGTCCCCGGGAAAAAGAAATATGTCTATCTGTAGGAGAATTGGAAATCCTGGTGGCGTAGTGGTTAAGTGCTATGGCTGCTAACCAAAAGGTCGGCAGTTTGAATCCACTAGGTGCTCCTTGGAAACTCTGTTGGGGCAGTTCTACTCTGTCCTATAGGTCGCTGTGAGTTGGAATTAAATTGACAGCAAGGTTTTTTTTTTTTCTTTTTTTAATAGGGGAATTATTAATTAAATGAGGGTTAGTGCCTTGGACACAGAGCCCTAGTGGTGGAGGAATTATGCGTTAGGCTGCTAACCAAAAGGTCAGGGTTCAGACGCACCAGCAGTTCCACAGGAAAAAGATGTGGCGGGCTGCTTCCGTATAGAAGACGACCTTGGAAATCCTACTCTATCCTATTCTATCCTACAGGTCCCTATGAGTCTGAATCGACTTCACAGCAACGGTTATTGCCCTGGGTAGAATGTTATGTAGAAAACAGTTTATTATAAAAGTTGAAATGATGAATACTTCTACCATTGTACACTTCAGTGGGGAAATTAAAAAAATACAGAAATATAAACACAAACTATAACTGCGGGTAGGTTTAAATGATTGCACAAATCCTAAAACAAACTGTGTGAGATTGAAGATAGTTGTGTTAGGGTGATTAAGTCTGGGGTGACGGTTCCTTCCCTTCTCCCCACACATCTGTAAAACTTTTGCATTTGTGGTAGAAACAAAAGATTGTGGATGTGTTTAAAGGAAAGTAACTCAGTACGGAAAATAGAACTCAATGCAAAGGAAAGAAAAAGTTTTTCATTAACGTGCTTATTAGGACTTAGTTAGGAGTTCCTAATTTCTTCATCTCTTGTTTTTCCTGGATAAGATTTCTTCCCATCTTCTCTGTGACTTTTATAATAACTTTGAAGTGCTCCTCAGTTTGTTTGACTTCGTGGCATCTTTAATAAATGTTTTGTTTGTTCTTTCCTCCCCAGTATTTTCTCTCATCTCCTTCCTGTTTTGTTTCTTTCATAGATCCTTCCTGTGCTTCAAGACCCTGTTCACCCAGTGTCCTCTGGTCAGCCTTGTGGTCATCCTTGCCTAACTACCCTCTGTCCCACTCTTCTCCTCATTCCAGCTCTGTGGTGCTTGGCTTAGCACTGACTGCTAATAAGGCTTTGGATCTGATTGTCATTGTTTGGGTTGGGTGTTTGGGTGTCTTCCCTTCCTCATCATTTCAGAAGCTCCAAGAAAGCCAGGGCTAAACCTTCCATTTCCCTCTGTAGTCCCCCACATGCCTGGAAGAGTATTGAAGGCCTTGTGGGCTGAGTAATGGTCTCATGGTGACGGTTTCTGTGTCTTTCTCATTAGGGGCCTTCGGCTACTTTGAGGTCACACATGATATCACCAGATACACCAAGGCAAAGGTGTTCGAGCATATTGGAAAGACGACTCCCATCGCAGTTCGGTTCTCTACTGTTGGTAAGCTGATCTATTTATGCAACTGATAGAGCTTGACAAACTCAACCTTGTATCATATTTGGAGAGTTTATAACTTACTTTCAAGAAAAACTTATGACAAAATAGAAAATAAGCATTTCTCCAAATGGTAGAAAGGAATTTTGAGATGTGTAGGAAGTTGCTTGTATTTTTGTTTGGTAAGACCTGACACAGCCCTGACACACAGGCCATCTCTGCAGTTTGCTGACATTTGGAAAGCACTTGCCCACAAGTGACAGCTGGCCTCCCATGGAAGCATTTGGGCAAGGATCTTATTCAATAACCATGATAACACCTACCATTTATTGAGATTTAACTGCATGCCAACCTTGGTTAGTGTGTTGTAGACACTGTCTGTGATCCATGGAGCACTTTGTAAGGGTGATTGTCATTTCAGAAAGGTTAAGTGATTTTCTGCGTGTGACAGAATTAGTATACATTAGAATCCTGATCGTGCCCCAGTTAGGTGCTCAGCTGCTAATTGGTTGGTGATTTGAACCCACCCAGCAACACTCAGGAGAAAGACCTGGTGGTCCGCTTCCCTGGAGATTCCAGCCAAGAAAACCCTATGGAGCAGTTCTGCTGTGTCACATGGGGTCGCTATTAGTAGGAATTGACTTGACAGCACGTAACAATGGCATATCTATAATACTATATTCCAATATACCACCACAAGTAATTAGTTCTCTATCTGTATCAGTCTGTACTTTTGCATTTTTAGAATACTATAGAATGCAAGGAGCCCTGGTGACACACTGATTAGAATTTTGCCTGCTACCCAAAATGTTGGCAGTTAGAATCCACCATTTGCTCCTTGGAAACCCTTTGGGGTCATTCTGCTGTGTCCTACAGGGTCGCTATAAGTCAGAATGGACTTGACAGTGATGGGGTTGTTTTTGCTTTGGTAGAACTCTGACTCGACGGCACTTGGCTTGGCAGAATGAAAAAAAAATGAAATGAAGAATGAGAACCTATATTTCACTTCATTTCTTTTTATTTTTATTGTGATTTATGTGAATGGTTACAGAGCAAATTAGTTTCACATTCGTTTTTGTAATGTTAACCTCATGATTTTGCACTTTATTTTCTTTGTTTGTTACCTTGATATTCCTGGTTATCCTCTTCCACCATGTTAATGTAAATTGTCATTACCTATGTAAACAAAGCTACCTTCTTACGTTAGATGAATAACCTTTTCCGCTGTTACTACGTGTATTCTCTTATTACTGTCAGTTAATTCTCTTGTTTAGTCTGTAGATCACATTAGCTGGTGGGTGACAGAAATAATAACCCAGGCACCTGAACACCTAACTTAGTTCAAGAAGGTGGATTCAAAAGAATAGATAGCAGTGTTTATGGCTTTGGGCTTCTTGGCTGCAAAGTACTCTGACTGAGGCTTCCTTCTCCTGTTTGTCTTCTAGCTGGAGAATCAGGCTCAGCTGACACTGTCCGTGACCCTCGGGGGTTTGCAGTGAAATTTTACACGGAAGATGGTAACTGGGATCTCGTTGGAAATAACACCCCCATTTTCTTCATCAGGGATGCCTTATTGGTAGGTGATAACAGTACTCTCCATTCTTTAAGTGTTTGTTAGTTTGAATTGATTTCAAACATCTGGGTTATTTGAGGAGAATTCTTGGGAAAGGCAGAAAGAAGAGAATTTGTTTTGGCTAGATTGCGTTTTCAAACACCTTTTTCTGTATTTGATATGTTTTTATTAGATTGAATAACAAGACTTACCATTGGTCTTAGATTGGGTATTTCAAGACTGGTTGGCTGAATGCACATAGTCCAGTTTTCCTTGTGGAGCTTGGAACATTCGTTAAGTGAGAGGCTTTACCCTGGCAATGAGTCGAGGGTGTTCCTACATGCTCTGAGTCAGTAGGAGGTATGTGTGTACACGCACATACATTTTTTCCTTTGAAGAGATGCTGTAGCATTGAGTGTCTTTGAAATACCCTAGGGTATCTTAGGTACTGGCCGCAGGTGTTGCATGGATTTCATTTGGGGATTTGATGGGTGAAAATTCTAGAGTTGTATTGTTCAGAGTTATAAACCATAAATCTAGCAAGAGGCAAAGTATAATGTGGTGTTGTTAGTTGTCCAGACAGCGCAGATGCATGGTGACCTTAGGTATAACAGAAAGAAACATTGTCCAGTGATGCCATCATTCCTGTAAGCTTTTTTTTTTCCTTTCCCGTTTAGTTCCCATCCTTCATCCACAGCCAAAAGAGAAACCCTGAAACGCACCTGAAGGATCCCGACATGGTGTGGGACTTCTGGAGCCTGCGCCCAGAGTCTCTGCATCAGGTGGGAACACTTAGCTCTTCACTGCATCGTAACCATCACCTTGGGATGGAAGTCTTCATCATGCATTGTAACAGGCCTCTCTTGTTGGGGGCTTATTTTATTGGAGTTGGTTTCTCTCTCTCCGGGTTATTTTATTGGTATTAGTTTTTGATTTTCCTTTTGGGAGACTTTCTCACATTTCTGGATCATGAAGAATGTTACGATAACTGATTTTGTCGATTGTCTCTGATCCATAGGCCTGGAATAATGAGGACATGTAGCTATAAGCAGAGATCATACTTAACAGTATTAAGAATCAAAGATTCTAGTGTGAGATAAATCTTCTAGTATTGGTGGAATGAGGGAAAGGTAGTACTAAACCTATTTTCTATTAAAGTAAATGTTGAATATCAAGTTAGGCTAGTTTTCAGGTTTGCTTTAGCTTTCTTTCATATAATCCTGAGCAATGCTGTTAATGATTTATGTATCATTCTGCTTTAAAATTCTATTTTCTGCAAATGAAATCCTGGTAAACTTCCCAGGGGTAATTGGTGAGTGTGTTCCATGAGGGTCGCCATGAGTCGGATCTGACTCGACGGCACTCGGCTTGGCTTGGCTCCGTGTCATTAAAGGATAAACCAGACATTTAGTTAAGAATGTCTTTAAAAGTCTAGAGTATTTTGCTTTAAACTGAAAAATGTTAGGCTCTGTGCTTCTGTTCCGTAGGTGTCCTTCCTGTTCAGTGATCGGGGGATTCCAGACGGCCATCGGCACATGAATGGATATGGATCACATACTTTCAAACTGGTTAATGCAAAGGGAGAGGCAGTTTACTGCAAATTCCATTATAAGGTATGGGTTGCCTCTCTAGGGTGTGGGGAGACAGAGTTCTACCACCATCTCTCCTTACTTCTCCTGATGATGGTGCAGAAAACAAGGCATCTCCCACCTTGCCCTTACGGTTATGGATTAAGTTATGTCCCCCAAAATGTGTGCTGGAATCCTAACTCCTACACCTATGGGTGTAATCCTGTTTGGAAGTAGGTTTTTTGGTTGTGGTAATTAGATCATACCTGAGTAGGGTGTGTTCTAAATATATCATTTCAAGTTATAAAAAGAGCAGATTAGATACACACACCCACACCCACACCCACACCCACACTCACACACAGAACTTTCTAGAATTTTGTGTTGAAGTGTAGGATCAAGTCTTAGCAAACTGTCAAGTGTTAGGTGGCTTTGTTTTTTTCCAGCTCTGAGTCATTGTCTTGAGCATACTTTATCTGTTGGGGTCTTGGGGTGGGAGCACTCAGGCAAAACATGAGTGTTCCTGTCCGCATTACCAGCTTACTGTGTGTAAGGATTTGTCAGATCCCACCTTTGTACTTCTCTGCTGCTTTGGTTCTGACAGCACCTGCATGTACAGCTCTGCTTCCTCTGACCTTAACCACCTAGAGCTCAGTCAGGTCTAACAAGGTAAAGGATGTAGTCTCCCAGACGGCACATCTGCCCAAGATCTCAGACACCAGCCTCAAGCTTGGGAGTTCCTAGGGCTTTGGTCACTTTTGGCCTGCTGGAGATCTGTCTGCCCCCTCAGAATACCAGCCATAAGTGCATGGGTTCCCAGCTCCCCCCTCACTTCTGATTTGCTGGCGTCGCTGTTCCTTAAACCAAAACCCAGTCCACTGCTGTCATGTCAATTCTGACTCAGAGTCACCCTATAGACAGAGTAGAACTGCCCCGTAGAGTTTCCAAGGAGTGCCTGGTGGATTTGAACCACTGACCTTCTGGTTGGCTGCTGTAGCACTTAACTACTATGCCACCAGGGTTTCCCACTACTTAGTGTTCAGAAATTCCTAGGATGGCTCGGAGAACTGAGGGAAGGTGCTATGCTTATAATTGCAGTTTTATTACAGCAAAAAGGATACAAATGAAGAAACACTTATTAGAGCAAAGATCTAGGAAGGTTCTCAGTGGGGAACTTCCATGCCCCAAAAAGGAATGCACTCTCCATGTGCTTTGATGTCTGTCACCAGTCAGGAAGGCTGGTCATTTTGGTGCAGTATCAAGAGGTAGGCCCTCTGGCCTGGCCAGCCCCTACCCAAGAGTCAGCTCACCGGCATAGGTTAAGCGTGGCTTGGAGTTCTTATCCATGACACTGAAATCATTAGGGAATGGTTTCCTAAACCAAGATTTTAGTGATTATCTCTTAGGAACAAAGATAACATTCTTTGGAGAAAGTATGTGTAAACCCCACACCACCACTCCCCACATCTGATGCTTTCTTTCTAAAAGCGTTTCTTCTAGCTTTTAAAATCAATCTTATATTCATTCAGCATTTATTAAGAATGTATTATGAACAAGGAAATAGGTAAAGTCAATCATGAATGTCAGAAAACAAAATTTTAATGTTGCTTGTTTCATTTGTTTTTGTGTAGTCAGATCAAGTTGGTTATCTCTGCTGTTGGGAACCCTTGAATTAAATGAAATTTTTTATTATAGCGTTCTCTTGGTATGATGTTGGCATAAATACCAAATTACAATAAGTAATATCCTCAGAGAGCTCCAGGGGTTTAAAAATCTCTGGTGGCCTAAGAACTTCTGTTTTCAGTTTTGCTAAAATCAGCAGAGAGAGAAATGTCCTTCTTCTTACTGCAATCTAATAGACCTGTTTTCTTCCAACTTGTCCTAATTTTCATCTGAACAACTTGTACAAGCATGTCTCGCAGGAAAATGGTCACTCTCTGTATTCTTGTAGCTTGGATCTGTAACCTTTGACTGGGACCCATTTTAAAACACAGTGGACCCATTGCCTGGTTATTGCCAAAAGGAGCACTGGAGTGTCATTTAGAGCCAAACTGAATGATTCTACTGGGGACAGCCAGCTGAGTTGGTGGCTTTAGAATTAGACCAGCATTCATTCTTCTCTTCACTTAGATAGCTATGACTTTGGGGATATTATTAAACATTTTCTAAGCTCCAGCTTTTTTCCGTGTAAAATTAGGATGACAATAGCAATAATACCAGCTGTCCACAGTCTGGAAAGACTGGATTGTTTATGGATCTGTTCAGCAGAGGACCCTGAGGCAACCTAAGAGTGACATGGATTCATCAGGATGGATTTCTGTGATGTAGATTATTCTTTCTTCAACCCTGGAGACTCAATTAAAATCAAGATAATGCAGTAGTGTTGCAAATTAATGTAGGAGTTTTGAGTGGTCTGCAAATGGTGGCGTTCAATTTCCAGTGAAGGTAGATGGCTTCATTTCTGGTCCAAGAGAAGGAAGTCATCTGATGTTTGCAGGCGCTAGAGGGAGTTCGGATGAAGTGACTTAGCCTTTCAGAGCTGACTTTTACTAAGAAAATCTTGTGGCACTTAGCTTGTTGGGAATCTTTCAAGATTTTCACAGTTAGTTCGTTAAAGATATGTGTGGTATTATCATGTAAGAACATTTGTGAAGTGACTTGACTTTTTAGGGTCTTAATAGCTTGTTTGCAAAGCCAAAATTCTTTTCTGGGAGAGACAGTAAGAAAAATTGCGCTGAAGGTCTCTTCAGCTCTGTGAACTGTGATTCTGAAAATTTTTTCTCAAAAAAAATGGAATATGGAGGAAGAAGGAATACTAGCTGAGCATGGTCTCAGTTGTTGATCTAACTATTATAAAATAGGAAATAATAAAAATTTTGCTTAAAAAAGGGCAAGTCTTAACTATTAATCATTGATTATTTTCAAATTATGTTTTAATTTTCTGATTAAAAAGGAACAGGTGTAAAAATTCAAATAATACAGACATGCATAAAAGGAAAGACAGAACTCATTTTAAATATAAACTATGTAACCTGAATTCTGCAGACATTCAAAATAATCAGAATAATTTAGTAGAATTCCTTGTTGATAAATTCATATTGATATCAGATTTGAACAGTGGTGGTATTGTCGCAAGGAAAAATCTGTCTTTGGTTAGCATCACTTCCATGAAGAGTTGTTGATCAAGTCTCATAAGCGTTCAATGAATTACTGATTACAGCTTGATAACTTTGCTGTTAAGTTTCCATCTGAGCTTATTTGTTTCATTCTGTAGACTGACCAGGGCATCAAAAACCTCTCAGTGGAAGATGCAGCAAGACTTACCCAGGAGGACCCTGACTACGGCATCCGGGATCTTTACAATGCCATTGCCACAGGCAACTACCCTTCTTGGACCTTTTACATCCAGGTCATGACCTTTAGTGAGGCAGAAACTTTTCCATTTAATCCATTTGATCTCACCAAGGTGAGTCAGTTAACAACAGCTGAATGATTTTCTTCTTTTATAGTCTCTTATTTCCTAATTTAAAAAAAAGTTTTTCAGTGAGTACTTACAAGGATAGGGACATTATATATGGAATACAGACTTCCTGGTCTGTCAGGGAGAGCCCCTGAAATTCGTATTTATGTTTATGTTGGTGGTGTGATACATCGTTATTAAACCAAAACCAAACCCACTGACACTGTGTCAGTTCCAGCACACAGTGACCCTGTCTGACAGAAAAGAACTGCCCCATGGGGTATCCAAGGGTACAGTCCTGACAGGAGCAGACCGCCCTGTCTTTCTTCAGAGGAGTAGCTGGTTAGGTCAAACTGCTGGCCTTTCACTTAGCTGGCAAACCTTAACAGCTGTGTCACCAAAAGTTGAAGTACTTTTGCCTGTGATGTACTTTTGTCAATATTTACTGTTCTCTGTTGTGAAAGGTTCAACCAAGGTACTCATTTTAAGTTCTTAACAGGTTTTATTGGATTAAAAATTATTATTTTTACTTGCCATCTCTGGCTTCATTGGATTTGAATGCTGGTATTTTTATGGGTAGTCTTCATTTTCTTCAGTTGGTTGTGTGGTAACTTAGTTTCCTCAGTTGGTTGTGTGATATGTGGTAATTGTTAATTTCCTTCAGTTGATTGTGTGGTAATTGTGAATATGACATTTTTTTTTTTATGTCCCCAGGTTTGGCCTCACGGTGACTTTCCTCTTATTCCAGTTGGTAAACTGGTCTTAAACCGGAACCCTGTCAGTTACTTTGCTGAGGTTGAACAGATCGCCTTTGACCCAAGCAACATGCCACCTGGCATTGAGCCCAGCCCTGATAAAATGCTTCAGGTGAGCCTGGAGGATTAAACTGTTTTGTGGCATAATCTTTATGTGAAGAATTATCTGGAATAGCATATAAACTTTAATTTATCTGAGTCTTAATTCCTTGTGCAACTTAGATGAAACCATCTTTGGATAAGTGTCATCTGAATAAAACAACAACAAATCAGATTCCGTAGGTGTCTTAGACATGCCTCAGGTATTTGTGAAGCATGGCATTATCTATTCAGTCTGTGACTCACTGTAAGGAATATAATTAATTGATTATAACCTTGGTCAAGATAATTTTAGACATGCCCTCTTCCATGGGACACTTGAATTTCTCCATCTATAAGATGAGATCTGGAGGTAATTGTTTTGACTTGTAGTCAAGGTAAGTGGAACAAAATATTTGACATTTTCACATTTTTTACATGTCAGATTCAGTGCAGCTGTCACCACTATCTGTTCCTAGACTTTTCTGTCACCTTCAACAGAAGCTCAGTGCGGAGATGATTTTTATGAACGAAATTTATGTTTCCAGTTGTCTTCAGTGTGTGTCACATCACTCTTCGGTGTGCTCTTGAATAGTGGTTGTTGTTGGGACCTGGTGAGTCAGCTCTGACTCAGCGACCCCGTGTACTGCAGAACGCAGCCTGGCCCTGCGTGATACCCATAGTCGTTATGCCTCAGCCCGTTGTTACAGCCACTGTGTCAGTCCATCTTGTGGAGAATCTTCCGTGGATTTGCTGACCCTTTCCTTTTCCAAGCATGATGTCCTCCTCTAGGGACTGGTCCCTCCTGATGACGTGTCCAGAGTATGTGAGATGACGTCTCACTCTCCTTCCCTCTAAGAAGCATTCGGTCAGGATTTCATCTAGGACAAACTTATTCATTCTTCTGGTAGGCCATGGAATATTAATTATTCTTGGCCAATGTCATAATTCATAGGCTTCCATTTTTCTTTAGTTTTCCTCATTCTCGTTGGGCTTTCACTTGCATATGAGGCAACTGAAAGCACTTCAGTCCTTGAAGTGATATCTTTGCTTTTTAATACTTTAAAGAGGTGTTTAGTCAGGCAGAAACTTTTGTTTTTAATTTCAAGAGTACAAACAGCAACAAATTACTCCTTGAACCAGAAGCCAATAGGAAAACAACCGGTTTAATAATTACTGAATCAGTCAACCTTTTGTGTGTTTGAACTATGACTGTGGAACAAAGGTTAGGGATCATGGCCTCTGCCACTGCCACGGTGACTGACAGCTGCTTCCCATGTAAGGATCTCATTCCTGTTCAGGCGCCAGTTTCCATGGAGGACAAGCTAACATTCCTCTGTTTTGATAACTTTTTTAGTCTGCCATAGGCAGCATCTGAGGGTATTATAGAAAGGAGATTTCTCATTAGTTTTCCATCCCAGATGTTATAAGGGATGTAAAAACACACAATAACTGTTAAGGTATACGCAGAGGACTATGGGGAATGAGAAGGTGAAATCTGGTTTCTTTAGAGGGTGACAGCAAAGTTTTGTGAGCGATGTAGCATTTGAGGTAGGTTTGGGAGAGTCATTACAATCTTGGCTTTCAACAGAGGTTTAATAGGGCAGAATGCTTCTCAGTAAGGACTTAACAAAAATAAACACAAAGAGGGACAGACTTAAGCTGTAACTGGTTCCTCTGTTCTGGATTAGAAGTTTGGACAGGTATACTGGAAGGATGTCTGAGAGGACCTCAAATTGTTAAGTGAGAAGTTTGCACACAATTGTCATTTCAGAGTTGATACAAGTTTTCTTGAGCTTTGGGAAATGTGGCTTGGTATATATCATTTAGAATCACTTGTGTTACGGATAAGTAGAAAAAGGGGTGCAAGGGGTTGGAAATAGAAAACGTAAGGCTAAGCAGAAGTGCTTGCAATTGAAGCTGAGGAGAAGAGAAAGCCTGGGTCCTAAATCTCCCTGCCTGGTGCTTGAAAGGGACCTGAGCCATGTGAAGGAGTGGCCAGTGGGATTTGTCAGGGCATGAAATTGGTCACGGACTGGGCTGAGACTACACAACCTGGGTATCGAAGGAACAGGTTGAGAAACTTAAGGTCACCCAAAGTCTTTACAGAAGAATCCAGGCCACTCTGAGTGTTGGGGCCCTCAGTGCGACTTGGAAGCAGTCAGCATCACTGACATTGAAGATTTGGATAAAAAATAGCCTCACTGGGATGGAGCGGACAGAACCTCAAAACAAGTTCATATTCTCTTCGGCAGAAGAAAACAATTTCATGAAGCATCTCATTGAAACTGTGTTCTCAAAAGGGGGATGATAAATGGAAATTAAACATGCAGTCATTTAACTTTGACAAATACATATATTTGAAATCTAGTGTTCTTTATAGTTTGTGTATGTGTGTGTGTGAGAGAGAGAGAATTTAAAAAAAAAAGTATATGAAAAAGTTTTAGTAAATTCAGTTTAGGTATAGGTAAATTCAGTTTAGGTAAATTTAGGTAAATTCAGTTTAGTTCCTGGCCTAGTTTCTTCTGTAATGTCTTAGGCCATTTAATTGTGAATTGTAATACTGTGGAGCTTTTAAGGAGCTGTGCTACGGGGGGAGGATCGTTATACTCATTCTGCCATTAGGAGAGCAGTGAAAACATTGAGTAGGAACAAGATAAAATCTGAGCAGGGCCTCAGGAGTATTCGGTTGTTGGCAGCAGTATGTAGGATGTCTTGTTAGAGGAGAGACTAGAAGTAGAGAGCCAGTCAGAAGAACTTTGAAATGACTCCTGCTGAGGGTTTTTGTGTGTGTCAGCTTGAGTAGTGGCAGTTGGAATACTAATAGACAATTAGTTACTTTTCAGCAAAGTCGTATTGATAAATTATAAGACCTTGTTACCCCATGTGATAAGTCAGACCACCGTGAGATGGACAGACTAGTATAATACAAGGGTGGATAACCTATTAGTCATAGAGATTATACACCTCCCTCCGTGATGGTACAGGCTTATCCTTCCTTTGCCAAGAGTTGGAGAAGAGGTTGTGTTGGTAGCTTGTGTGGGGGACCTTTATTCTGCTTTCTCATCAGATTCAGCAAGGCAGTTCTGGCTCAGGGCCTTGGGTAAGACCTAGAGTCAGGTGGTGTCAAGGTTATGGTCTTGCTGTGCCAATTTCCCAACCTTGACTCTGTGGACTAGAGTTAGTTGCCTGATAAACATAAGATGGTGCAAGAACAGAATTACACGATAGAGGCTACATACCAGGGGCTGCTAATGGCCTGATGTGTTGTTTATCCTGTTGGTAAAGTTAAAGCCCAACTTGGTTGATTCTGAGCCAGAGGAGACAACTAGCTTCCAAGTCACGGCTCAAGACCAATCATCTAAATCTTAGCGTATGTTCTTTGAAATGCCTATGGGAGGTGCTGTCACTCGGCCAAGCGTAGACCATTGACAGCAGTGGGACTGGATTAAGCCTGTTGGCATGAGGGATTTGGTTCAATATACTGCACAAGTTGGCCTATTCGTTTGGTTTTTACTTGGGTAAAATTAGGCATATGGGCATGTCGTTTAAGATTCAAGGCCAGTGATAAAGTCAGTGAACAAAAAATGCTCAAGGAGCAAAGAAGAATAATGGAAACCAAAGACAAAAGGGGAGACTAGTCCAAAAGACTAATGGAGACCCCAGCTACCACAGCCTCCACCAGACTGAGTCTGGTGCAACTAGGTCATCCCCAGCTACCCCCACCAACTGCTCTGACAAATCTCAATTGAGGGTCCTGAGCATAACTGGAGAAAATCATAGAATGAAATTCTGACTCACAAAAAAAGACCAGACTTACTGGTCTGCCAGAGTATTCCTGTGAGTATGGCTTCTAGACAACTCTTTTAACTCAGTACTGAAGTAACTCTTGAGGTTCATCCTTCAGCCAAAGGTTAACAGGGCTGTAAAACAAACAGTAACATGTGTAGCTCAACCCTGTATTTGAGACCTAGCTGGACACGTTCGCCCAGGGGTAAAGGTAAGAAGGCAGAAGGGGATAGGAAAGCTGGACAGATGGAAATGAGGAACCCAAGGAGCAGAAGGGGTGTTGACATGTCGCAGGGTTGGCAGCCAGTGTCACAAAACAATACATGTATTGTGTAATGAGAAACTAATGTGCTCCATAAACTGTCATCTGAAGTGTGCACATGCACAGTGACTTGAATGTTTGGATAATGAGAATACTTAGTTGGATAGTAATATTAATACAGAGTTAAGCATAAAACTTTTGTGTCTGTCCTAACTGAAAGAAATTTCAGGATGCTCATCATCTTGCCTTGGTCAGTATGTAGTGTAACTGACTCTGATCTCAGACCTTTTGGCCTTGTACGGCTGTCATTTTGAACCTCATCCTGTTGTCATCGTTGTTTTGAACCTTAGCTTAATCAACCTCAGCTTAGAGGCTATAAATTGCATTTCTAAACTGCTTAGCTTAAAAGCACTACATCATGCAGTTCTCTGTTTTTAACTAGAAAGTTTCAAAGCTCAAACTGTATCTGACATAATTCACACTGCAACGTGGGAGGTACTTTCTTGAGTAATTTCATATCCAGTTGGTTTTGTGCTAATTTGCTTGTTTCTGTTTTTATTAAGAACAAATTGTTGATCCGTGTCCTGTAGTGGAAGAGGGTAGAGAGAAGTGGAATTAATTCAGGATTCCAGTTTAATTGGGGTCTAGTGAATTTACTTTACAATGTAATGCTTCCTTGGGAATAGGAAATAATATAAAACAGGGCATTAACTCGTTATTTTGGGGAAAGGGGAATGAAATTCTTATCTGGAACAGATCTGAAGATTTATAGTTGTTTGGTTTTATGACCAGGAAGATTAAAGACTTATTTGTTAGGTAGAACTTATTTCATGAGAGAGTAGACACTTTGTTCTTTAGTGGATGGGGATGGGAGTAGGCAAAGTTTTGTGGTAACCATATACTGAGTGCTTTGTACTCTAAATTTTAGAATGACATTTATAGACCTTTCTTATTTTATGTGTTGCTGCAGATGGTCAGTGTTGTTTCATTTATATAGGGACGTCTTTTCTCCTATCCTGACACTCACCGTCACCGCCTGGGCCCCAACTACCTTCAGATACCTGTGAACTGTCCCTTCCGCGCTCGAGTGGCCAACTACCAACGAGATGGCCCCATGTGCGTGACTGACAACCAAGGTAGGTCCTGCAAGAGGAGAAACTAAGAGTGGGTGGGATGGGGTGCCCGTCCATATGTTTGCAAACCAGGCCACACAGGAAGTCCTCCCATGCTGCTCTGAGAAGATGCTCTACAGGGGCTCTAGATAGCTGGGTATTTATTTATTTGTTTGTCCAGCAATGAAGGTTTAAACTCCTGTGGCCTCTTTATGCTTTTACCTATTTCTGTTTTGTGGAAAATTCCTACCTCTGATATTTCACTTGCAGTCATCTGGTAGTCAAAGGCAGGGAGAATAGCTGTCACACCGGCTGTGGTTGAGTGGCGTCCAACCTGAACCCATTGCCGGCTCCAACTTGGGGCGGCCTCACATGTATCAGAGCACAGCTGTCCTCCACAGGGTTTTCGATGGCTAAGTTTTTGGACGGAGGTCACCAGGTCTGTCTTCTGCGACGTCTCTGGGTGGACTTGAACCTCCAGCCTTTGGGTTAGCAGTAGAGTGTATGTCAGCTGCATCATCCAGGGACCCCGTCATCCAACCTAGGGGTGACAGCTTAAGGCTCTTCACAAAAATTCTCTCAAGTCACTCTTCAGTCACTAAGACTTAGACCCTTAGAAACATGAAAGCCAAGAGTACGTGTCTTTGGTTTCTCCTTGCAATTCTGCTCCAGCTTTGAAGGAGCAAGTCTGATTAGAACTTGGAGGAGAAGCAGCAGGTAGGGAAAGATAGAGTAAATAAAGGGATTCTGCCCCCTCCCCCCACATATCTTTTTTTTTGCTATGTGTAATTGAATTCATGTGAATTAACTGGTGAGACAGGGCTCTGTTTATCAAATTTATGAATTTGTCTTGTTGCCATGTACAAACAACCTCTGTTTCTAATTACTCATTCACGTTAGCCAAACAGAATAGTTGATTAATGTTCTTCCCTTTTAATATAGGTCTTAGTTTTCTTTCTGTTTCCCATATTTAAGGCTCATGTGTTTCAGTAATAGGCTGCTTACATTGATCCCGTGAGACATTTTACTGATGATTTATGTTTATAACCATAGCTGTATTCAAACAAAGTTTCTTTTCCCGTGATAAAAATAATCCATGTGCCCTGAAGGAAATTTGGAGAATAAAGGGAGAAAAAGAGAAGGGAGAAGAAAAACCCACTTATTGTCCCTATACCCGAAGGTTGCAGCTATTAACTTTTCTTTATTTCTTGCCACTCTTTTCTGTGAACATGTTGTATACACTTCAGATCACCGTGTGTGTGTGTAGTTTTGAAGCTTGCCTTTGTCCCTGTTATCACTAAGCCTTCTCCATGTATTCAACATGTTTACACGAGACAGTTGCAGTGTTTCTGCTCAGGCCTAGTCCTGCCCCAGGTGACCCATACCACCTGTACCTGACTTCTGTATTTACCTTCGCCTTTTATTCTTCTGTTTTTTTTTTTTATTCAAAGTCTTCAATCCTTTTGTTTTTGAAGCTGGCCGTGGCACTGGGGTTCATATACATATTTTGGAACTTCATTCATAAGTCATTGCTCAGTCGTTGTTTACCATTATAGCGGTATATGTATGGGGGAAAAATGAGCTAATGAGGGATTTTGACACACCCCCTGCCTACTTTTACCTGTAAAGCATGCGGGCTGTGCTCTTGAAGCACCATTAAGGAGCTTAATTGTCTTAAGGGTCAGTGTCTCTGTAGTCATCGACTTTGCAGAAAACTCCCACTGTGAGTAAAGGCCAGAGCTCACCTGGAGTAGAATTTTTAAATTATTCACATAAACGCATTTCCGAGCTAATTCTTAATGCAGAGAACACTATGGTGGCAGAGTGATTAGAGAACATCTTCCTTTGCCTGTGGACATGTCTGACCTGGAACTATTTTCTTGGGTTGTTAATGAGGTGCCCTAGCAGAATAGTGTCCTCCCTGACCCTCCCCAGCTCTGAGTGTCTTTGGATCAGTGTGACATACAGGTTCCTCTTGATAATCCATTTGGAGATGATCTGCTCTGTCAGTCACCTTGGTAAATTTCCAGCTCAGACCAGTTTTCTCAAACCACATGCCATGTTTCTAGGCCATTGCTTCTGATTAGGCGGTGTGTATGTGTGCAGATAATTGACACTGTGGCTAATAGCAGTCTAGGCAAAGTGTAGTTAGGAAAATAAATATGTAAAATATATATATATGTATAGTTTATTTCAGAAGTCATAATAAATGTTTGTCACTATTTCTATTAACTCAGGTAAGTGAGAGCTGACATACTAGAAGTAACTGACTTTGGAAGCATCCTTTTGAACTTATATATAGTGGTGGTGGTTGGTAGTTGCAGTCCATGGCAGCTCTGTGTGTACTGCTGCATAGAGGCTTCAGGGCTGTGACTCTTAGGAGGAAGATTACCAGGCTTATCTTCTGAGGTATCTCCAGGTGAGTTTGAGCCACCACCCTTTTGACTAGTCGGTGACTGCTTCACTGTACTGCCCAGGGACCTGTGTGTGTGTATTTGTGTGTACATTTATGTATACATACGTATGGTGTGATGTGTGTATGTTGTTCCCCCTTGTATTTATTTCTTATTGCAGGAAGTAATTGTAAACTTGCTCCATTTTTTTTTTTTACTATGATTGAATGAAAAGGTACATTCCCATGTAAATTTGAATGCTCACCTATATACAGCTCCCACAGCTCTCCCTGCTCAGTGACAGCACACTCTTCCTCTCTGCACCATACATGTCCTATCCTCCCAACAGTCACCTGTCCCCTCCTCTCCACCTACTCTCCTTCCTCGAGTAAGAGGTCAGCAGGATGATATGCTATAGATGCATAGAACCATAAAGTGCCCCCAAAATATGGTCACTCTGTGTTGCCACATCCAATCCATTGCTGTCCAAAGAGTTGACCTTCACTATAGTTTATGGACAGGGCCAGCATCAGGGCCAGGGGCCATGCTTCCAGGGAAACCGTGAAGCCCCTGGACCATCAATTGCAGTCTTTTAGTGGAGATCTCAGGGTGCAATCCTATTTACTCTTGTGCTGCCTGTGAGACTCAACTTTGTGAGCTCCATTGTGGCTATCACTGGTGGTGGTCAGGCACCATCTGGTTCTTCGGGTCACGAGTCGATGTAGACACCCACTCATGTGGTCTGTCTGTCTTCTGGATTCTCTTTCCCCCATGTCATTATGGACCTCACTTCCGTTCCTACTGAGTTGAGACCATTTTCTGTACCCTTAGATGGCAGCTTGGCAGCTTTTAAGACCCCAAATGCCACTCACCAATGTGAGGTGCAGAGAGAGACTTGCTCCATTTTTTATCTCCCTAAGTGGAGCCCTCTTGATATGATGGTTAAGCATTTGACTGCTAACCAAAAGGTTGGCAGTTTGAATCTATCAGCCACTCCTTGGAAACTGTATGGGGCAATTTTATTCTGTCCTATAGAGTCACTATGATTTGGGATCTATTCAGTGGCAATGAGTCTGGTTTGGTTTGAAGTGAGTCTGTGTGGAATCGATTCAATGGCAGTGAGTTTGGTTTGATTTGAAGTGAGTCTGTGTTTCTCCTTTCCAGGTGGAGCTCCAAATTACTACCCCAACAGCTTCAGTGCCCCGGAACAGCAGCCTTCTGCCCTGGAACATGGCATCTCGTGTCCTGGAGATGTGCAGCGCTACAACAGTGCTGACGAGGACAATGTCACTCAGGTAACAGTCAAAGAATTTTGCCTGCATAGGTTCCAGACAGGGTTAAACCAGCTCATACAACCCTGTAAGAATTCATTTTGATCATGAGGCTATTGCTTATACCTTACAATCTACTACTTGGTCAGTTTTATTTAACTGAGTGATTTCCATGATACCATATAGAGCTCATGTTTTTAAGCAGTCATGTTACTGTTACAGGTTTGCATCGTAGTTCTGGGACTGTAAGAATTGCGTAGGAAATAATAAGAGAGTTCAGAGTTGTCCTCTTAAAAATGGTTCACTTGGACTTCCACATTGGGTTATAGCAGACTAGCTTAGATTAGATGTATCTCCTCATGAAGCCATTGGAAACTAGATACAGTTTCAGAAGCATTTGTTTGAAAGTTTGGAGAGCTAACAAAGTCACAAGAATTTGAGGAGTCAGGATCTTAGACAACACAAGTATGGAGAGATGAGCTTGGCATTTGGTCCCCTCCTCTCTTAATGCACTTATCGGTTCATAAGCATTGGCCAAGATGCTGAGTCGAGCGTACAGCAGCAGCCGTGTGTGTACGCAAGGAGGAACAGAATTGGAGTTCAAGTTCTGCTAAGAAGGAGGGTCGCTAGTTAACACTCAATGCTTCTAGTTAGAACCCCTGAAGAGTCATTCCTAGGAGTAAGGATAATCTTGCCCTCACAAAAACTGAAAACCAGCTTTAGCTTAGTCTCAGACAGGTGGAAGATGATCTCCTTAACTACCTGCCAGAAACGAACCATTGTTATTTGGAGGAAAATACAGCTTCACATTTATCTCTCCATTGTTGCATTTGCGGATGTCCAGCACTTGATAATAAGTTATCTGACATGCCCGGTGAATAAGGACCTAGAGGCTGGAGATCAAGAGGGAAAAAAAAAGCAAAAGCAGAAAAATGACAATAGAAATACACCTCTTAGAGGTCCCTACAATGGAATTGTCAGGTGAAAGCTTTAAAATAACTGTGACTAATGTCTTGAATATCTGGGGGTCAGTTCTACCCTGGCCCCCAGGGTCGCCATGAGTCAGATCCGACTCGATGGCATGTGGCGCAATGTCTTTAAGAAAATAAATGAAAATAAAAATAAAAATTAAAAAAAAAAAGAAAAGAAATGATAACTTAGATAATTTAATAGGACTTTTATAAAAGTGAAAGAATTGAGTGGACATACTAAATGGGAAAATGCAACAAAGTGAAACCTGTGACTCAGTAGAAGGAGTCCCTTGGTGTTGTAAGCAGTTTGTGTGTTTAGCCGCTAACTAAAATGTCGGTGGTTTGAGTCCACCCAGACATGCCTTGGAAGAAAGGTCTGAGAATCCACTTCTGAAAAACTGGTCACTGACGACTCCACGGAGCACAGTGCTCTCCTGACATAAGCACGCTGTCCGTGAGCTGAAAGTACAACTGGTAGATGGGTATAAAAGGAGGTTTAATACAGCTAAAGAGAGAAACAGTGGATTGGAAGATAGAACAGTAGATATTATCAAGATCAGCTCATGGAGAGGGAGGAGAAAAAAGTCTTCATTATGAGACACCATTAAAAGACTGAAAAAGACAAGCCACAGACTGGGAGAATATATTTCCAATTCATTTAACTGATAAAGGACACATATACAAAATGTATAAACAGCTCCCATGAAATAGCAATAATAAAAAGGCAGACAGAAGAATAGAAAAATAGGCAAAAGAGTAACACTGGCACTTCATCCAAAAGGATATCAAGGTAGCTGAAAAGCACACAGAAAGGTGCTTTACTGTGTGGTCATCAGGGAGATGCCAAATAAAATCACAAGAAGACATCACTGCACATCTACCATAAGGGCTAGAATTAAAAATACTGACCATATCCAGTAAGAAGGAAGAACAAGTCTAACTCTCATGAGTGTTCACTGATTCAGCTGTTTTGTAGAAGTGTCAGTACCAAAGTTGAATGTATGCGTGTTTTCTGACCTAGCAAGTCCACGCTGAAGTATGAACCCAAAAGAAATATGTACATAGTTGGCACCAGAACACATGTACAGAATGCTTTATAATTCCAAAAAACCAAAAATAAGCCAAATGTTACCTGAAAGCCTCTTAAAAGTAGAGTGACTAAGTAAATAGTGGCATATTTGCACAATGTACAGCAATGAAAATTAATGAACTCTTGGGACAAGTGACAGCATAGATGAACCTCATAAACATAAGATTGAGCCTAACACTCCCTTGTGTCAGCTGGGAGCTGATAAAGTGGCTCAGAAACCGTATCTGGCTAATAGAACAGCTGTCCCATTTGTGGAGTCCATGCTCTCCTGCAGTGAATGACTCAGCTATTTATAGCCAGTGGTTGTTAGCCAGGCCTAAGATCATGCAAACCAGGTCACCGAAGACGTCTTCAGAAGCAAAGTCCTCGCCTGCTGCTTACCTGAGCAGCGATGGGTGCTGACTCTCTGTAGTTAGTCCCTATATGGTTGTCCGCACACCGCGTTAGTGAACACAGAACCATCGCTCCTGGGGAAATACAGAGTTAGCGTCCCGTGAGAGCAGCAATATGTGGCCTTGTTTTATGTGTGTTCCTGTTTGAAGACACTTTGATATATATTGAGGATTCACCAAAGTTGAACTCCTGGCCAGTAGCACTGTGATTCACGCCTGACCAATGCATATCTTGCACACGTATTCTCCAGAAAGCATGTCACAGCATTGTTACATGTAGAAACCAGACAGCACTAGAGTACTCTGCTTGGGGGCCATTTTAAACAGTGAATTTATAACCAAAATTGAGAAAAATGTGGTACTAAGTAGACCAGGAGAGGAACACTTGCTTAGATTATGGGAGCTGAAACAAAAAGGCTGACACTGGCCTTGTTCTGCCATCGCTGGGAATGTGCCCACTGGGACACTTGGTTTTTTTGCCACTCTGCACATGTCTGCAAATGACTGTGGAAGAGTAGTGAGTACTGATTTTGCTATTACACATTTTAGTCAATAGGCAAATTCACAGATAGAAGAATCTGAGAATATGTGGTGAGGATTGATGCTATTTCCATTGTTGCATCTTGTGTTGTAGGTTGAAATAGGCTGATACTGCCTAATCTTTGTGTATATATGTTCTGTGTGTGTTTTTTTTTTTAAATCTCCTAAAAACTGTAGATTAACCAAATCTCTGGAAAGGCAAGTATTTTCTATAGGTTTTATTTGGTGATGTGTTGGTAAATATCTAACTATTGCCCCTTGGGAGAGAAACCCTGATTTATGGTATTTGTTGAATTTCAGGGTAGAAGTATTCCCCCAGGGCTGATTTCAAGTTACTAACATGATGTCACTGAATCTTTGGGTTTGGGAAAGGGCGCCCAATAGCATTGCTAGTGTTTGCACCATGCAAATACAGTTGACAAAAATAACCCCAAGAACATAGGTGAATAGGTAGTAAATTAATTAGAAAGGGCTATATTAATTGATACATAATTGATATTAGTTAGAAAGGGATATACTTTGTATTGTAATTTATTTACTTGTAAGTTTACATAACTTATTTTTTATTAATGGTTATATATAATACCTGACTTGTGAAATTCCTGAACATGTGACAAGCAGCTCTTGTGAAACGGTACAAGCTGGCTTCAGCACACCACAGGAATGGCAGGACCAAATTCCTTTCAGTTCAGGATGGTAGACTAAGATGACACAGGTGGACTGCCTCTTGCTTCCTACACACACGGAGATGCTAGATTTTAAAAATGTCTTTTTAGTAATGCAGCCGAGTCAGAAAACAAGAATGTTCATTTCCCGTGTACCAGAAATGAAAGAGGATTCAGAGTGGTGGACAAACATTGAAGGTGTGTACGTGATGGGGCTAACTAGACCTGTTTATACTTCATTAGGGGTTTATGCCTTCAAGGGGTTGCATGTTGAGGCCACAGGCTTCATGTGTGGTGGAGAGCTGAAACTGGACTCTGGGCATAACATGAGGACCAGAAAAGGGCGTCTCATTGGAAAAACTTCCCACTAGGCAGATTGTGCAGCTTTGGACTCAAGTGGACTGTCTTGGAAGCTGTCGATCATGAAAAGGGCCCAAAGGCAGTGGGGTTTGGTTCTCCCCAGGGTGTGCTGTGGGAGTGGTGTTTTTACTGATAGGTTATACTGCCACGCAGTAGCCCCAAAAGAGAATGACTGTTGATCTATTTCTGTAAAGATTACAGCCGAGGAAACCCTGGGGAGCTCAGTGCTCATCTGTAATACGTGGGTTATTTTGAGTAGGAATCCATATAGTGGCAGTAGGTTTTGTACAGCCTTCTGTTTATAAGGAATTTGTAAGCAGTCGACTGAAGAGGACATTGTTTAAAAACAGTTATTAGCTGTTAACAACAATTAGATTCTTCATATTTTTGCTTAAAACTGATAATGAAGAAGTCAACACGTCAGAAAGTTTTTGATCATTCATATCAAGATGTGGCAGGTCGGGTGACTTTTGTTCGTGGTTTGCTGATTATTGGGTTCTCTGCGCTCTGTTTTCTACGAGCAGGTGCGGGAGTTCTATGTGCACGTCCTGAACGAGGAGCAGAGGAAGCGCCTTTGCGAGAACATCGCCGGCCACCTGAAAGACGCCCAGCTGTTCATCCAGAAGAAAGCGGTGCGGGATTCTTTGCACGTTAAAGGGTGACATCTGCTGGCAATAGGGGGTAGTACAGCTGTGTGCGGGAACACGTTAAAGGAAACCGGACTTTTCTGTTTGGCTTGTGAGTCCCGGGGTTTGCCTGCTAACTGAGCGGCTGATGGTTTGGGCACTTTCAAAAGCCGGTTGCCTCAAAACCCTAGGAAGCATAGCTCTGCTCTGAAATACACGGGGTCGCCAGGATTCAGGCTCAGCTCCGCGGCTACTGGTTAAGGAGCCTTAAGAAAGAGAATAGTGACTCTCCAGTAAATCTCTGATTATTTCCTCTCCGTGTTTTCTACAGTGTGCCACATGCGTTGATCCTTATCTCTTCATTTATTGTGTAATTCCTTAGTTGTGAATTTCCTCCTCTGCTGTTTCATTCAACCACAGCTAAATTCTGTGTGAGATAGTGGAAGTCTGTTGTCAGGGTGTGGCCCCTACCACAGTTTTGCTTAAACTTAGATCTTAGAAGTACAGCTAACATTGCTGTAGTTTGAAGCCTGTCTAAAGGCTTGATGTCACCACTTGTGACCTTCCTTTAGAAGCAAACAAGGAACTTGCATGTCGTGGGGGGAAAGAACAGAGCTGCATCCAGAAGTCAGGCTGCACTTTGAGCTGAGGTGCCATAATGTTTCTGGTGGCAGCTCACACCAGGGCATGTGCCATCAGATGCTAGCTGGTACTGCCTCCTGCTGGGACTTCTGTCTTCTCCCATCTAAGAAACACCCTGCAGCAGACACTAGGGAGTGGCATAGTAGGGGTTTGGTGTGATGTGGGCTTTATTATCTTCATGGATTTCAGGTCAAGAACTTCAGTGATGTCCACCCAGACTATGGGGCCCGCGTCCAGAAGCTTCTGGACAAATACAATGCTGAGAAACCGAAGGTGAGCCCAGGGCTGCCTGCTGGGGTAGAACTGAGTGTGCCTGGAGGTAGACTGGGTAGTTAGTTTCTGTTGAGCATTACTCTAGAGAGCCTTTATCTACAGACGCTAGATTTCATTAGCTGTCCAGAAACTCATCTGAGAGAAAAAGAACTCACCTGTAAACACACATACACTTCTTTTTAGATCTGGACCATGTAACACAGTTAAAGATGAATGAATTCTGACTTAAATTTTCAGTTGAGCACAAATGAAAGCTAACATAAATACTAAGTTGCTACTGACTAGTTAACTAACCTACTGGTCTTGCTCTTTTAAAACAGAATGTGATCCACACCTTTGTGCAGCATGAGTCTCAGTTGGCTGCCAAGGAGAAGTCTAACTTGTGAGGGTCTGGGGATGCGACCTTTGCCAAGAAGCTCTCTGTCCACGAAGCAGAGCATGACGTTCACAAGTGCCACGTTCTTCGCACCAGACAGGAAATTGTCTGGTGCTGGATGTGCAAATATAAGCTAATGCCTTTCAGATGATAATCCGGGTTTTTATGGCACATAATCTAATGATAACTTTGAATACTTTCATCATTCTTGCTAGAGAAATTAGAAGAAAATGGAAGTTAGGGCTTTGCAATTGTTTAAAAGAAATCTGTATTTGTCTTTGACAGCAAGCTGGATTATTCATTTAAATGACTGGAAGGAAAGTTTCTAGCAGAAGTAGGATTTTATTGGGTAAGAAAAATAATCTTGGTGGAAGTGGCATGTTTACATATCACCTCATAGCCTATTAAATAATATAATGGCTGTAATTATAGGAAAAGGAAAAAGATGATCCATCCAGACACATCTGTTTTTATAAATCGGTGTGGGAAAAGCACATTTAATGTACCAGTGCCTTTCAAAAAAAGCTTGAGTACCCTCATGGCTTAATGTGTATTCCAGCTTGGAACTGATCAGCTTTACTTTTTTCTCTTGGAATTGTATTGATCACATTCAGCACTGATTTTATAACAGACTGATTTGTCTTTGCTTACGTTTTTACAATAAAATAATCTTAAGAAGAAATAGTATTTGATTTTTTTCTGCTCCATATATTGTTCCACACACGCATACACACACACACATATACACACGCTGCCTTCGAGTTGTTCCCAACTCATAGTAACCCTTTAGGACAGAGTAGAACTGCCCCATAGGGTTTCCAAGGAGTGGCTGGCAGATTTGAACTACCGGCCTGGTTAGCAGCCGGGCTCTTAACCACTGTACCACCAGGGCTCCAGCCAGACCCTCAATTGGAGTGTCACCTGTTTTCAAATGCTTACTCTTAAAAATGAAAATACCAATATCATGAGGTTCCTGTATTGTTTACTTAAACCTATAGCCTTTGGGTAGTCTTCACATACACTGGGGACCAGAACTTTAATTCCATTGGGAAGTAAACGTCCTAACTTGAATATTACTTAGATCTCTTTCCCATTAGCTCATTTACTTACCTATTATGAGTTTTAAAACAAGGGCTAAGAACCACTTATTACTTTTTTCTTTTCTTTTCACATTTGCCTATCATGCTTAACAATCACATTAAAGTCTTTAAAGAGATTGGCAATTTTGAATACTAATTGAAAATTGCTTTTCCATGAAAATTCTTACTCCATCTTTTTGTGGATCTTCAAAACCAGTTTGTACTTACTCTTAGAAATTTCCTGAGCCCTTGGGCTTCAGAAAACCCTCGGATCACTCACTAGTAGGTATGAAGGCTCCATCTCTCAGCTCAAACATTTCTATTCTCCTGTCAAACTTCTCTGTCCTGATTCTTCCTGGTTCAGTTGTGCTTTGAAAACTGATATATTTGTGTAGGAAATAATTTATTCATTTGCATCCAATGGTAATACTTCTAACATTAACTTCACTGTAGTTACATGGAAACACTGGTGGTGTAGTGGTTAAGTGCTACATCTGCTAACCTAGAAGGCTGGCAGTTCAAATCCACCAGGCGCTCCTTGGAAATTCTACAGAGCAGTCCTACTCTGACCTATAGGGTTGCTGTGAGTCAGAATGAACTCCACAGCAGTGTGTTTGGTTTGGTTTTTGGTATAATTACATATTTCTGTAGCATAAAGTCTATACAATAAATTCAGACAAACAGTATAAGTTGACAATGGGGAACGGTATTTATGTGAATATTGGTTATACACACAAAAACATGGTTTTTGAGATAATTTTCTGCATTGTTCTGTTCTGCAGTCTAAAAAAATAAGCTGATAGTTAAAATCACATGTATCTAAAATGTTTACTGTATGTAAAAACCTGGCACATGCAAGTGTCCCCCGTTTTGCTCTGAACACCTTTTACTGTGATTTTCAAAGATAAATGCTGATGAGGTTCAAGTCCCCCAGTTTGGTATTACTTCCTAAGTGCTACTGTCTAATATGTTCTCCTTAAGTGACATTAAGATACATCCCAAGAGTTCATTAAGCAGAAGTTATAAGGTGAATAAAATGAGTGAGAGGCAGTATGTTTTAGGTGCAAAGTCACCAATAATTTCCATGTCACTAAAATTCAGTGATGCAATCTCATGCATTGTCTTCATGGCCTGTCAGGAGCGTTTGACACAGTTGATCCTTTGCACCTTCTTTTTTATAACAGCTTGAACCTCAGGGAGTTGTTGTGGGCCACTGAGTCGATTTCAACTCACAGCAACTCCTTAGGGCAGAGAAGAACTGCCTCATAGGGTTTTGCAGGCTGTTATCTTTATGGGGGCAGATCAACTAGGTCCTTCTGCAGAGCTGCTGGGTGGGTGGGAACCACCACCCTTTCGCTTAGCAGCCAAGCACTTAACCACTGCGCCACAGGGCTCTTCTGAGGAACTAAACTCCCAGACCCATTGCCATCAAGCTGACCCCAAGTCATAGCAACCCAGTAGGACAGAGTAGAACTGCCCTATGGAATTTCCAAGGCTGTAATCTTTACAGAAGCAAACTGCCACATCTTTCTCCTTTGCAGCAGCTGCTAGGCTCGACCACTGACCTGCAGCCAAGCGCTTTACCACTGTGCCACCAGGGCTCCTCCCTGACGGAGTAGTGGGAGCCAGTTTACATAGTATTATACATGTAGTTCATCCATTTAAAGTATACAGTTCAGTGGTGTTTAGTATATTCACATTGCTGTCTTAAGGATGAGTTCTTTAGAACAGCAAAACCGGTGAGCCAGCCAGCTGGTGAAGCATATACATATATATATATATATATATATATATATATATATATATATACACACACATACACATATATAGAGAGAGAGATACTGATTTATGGAAACAGCTCATGCAGGTGTGGAGGCTGGTTAAATCAAATCTGTGGGGCAGGCGTCAGGGTGGAGGCTTCTCCTGACTCACATGGTCGCAGAGGCTGATGTATCCAAAACTGGCACCTCAGGCAGCAGGCTGTTGGCTCAAGTCTGGATCCAGAGAACAAAAACCAGTGAGTTTTGCCAAAGTATCTACATACGTTGGATGTAGGTCACACCCCCAAGGAAATTCCCCTGGCAAGTGATTCACTGATCACAACAGATGAATGGAAGAGATTACCTTGTATTGCAAAATAGAAGATGACTGATTTATATTATTATATAATGGCCAAACCACTGAGAATCATGGCCTAGTCAAGTTGTCACATAACCTTATACTTCACAGTTGTGTGACCATTGCCACAATTTTAGAACATTTCATCCATCCAGAAAGACATCCTGTAGCCATTAGTCACTCACCATTCTCCCCTTCTAATCCTCGTCTAGCCTTAGGTCACAGAGTCTGCTTTCTGTCTCTATAGACCTGCCTTTTCTGGACTCTTCATTTAAAATGGAATTATACCACATATGGTGTTTTGTGACTAACTTTGGGTGGATATATTTTCATTTCTTGCATTCTTCTTAAAACCTTTTTCACTACCATCTAACATGCCCCTCTCTAAACACTGGCTCTTGTTGCTGTAAAATCCATCACTTGCTCTTTGTAAGGTATGTCAAATTCCGCTTTTTGCTTCTCTGACACAACACTTCTTCCTCTGACCCAAACCACCTGGAGCTAGGTCACACCTCACGAGTTCATGGTATAGTCTAGACTGCCAAGTCTACGGAAGGGCCCAGGTGCCAACCACAGCCTGTGAGACTCCTCAGGGCCCCCCTCGCTTGCTGGCTGCTGCTATCCATTGGGATTTGATAATTTGCTAGAATGGCCAATATGTTTAATGATTACAGTTCTATTAAAGCAAAAAGGATGCAAATGATGAGACACACAGGGTAGGGTCTGGGAGGCCTCCCGGTGTGCACCTTCCATGACTCCAAGCATGACTAAGGAGTAGCAGGTCGTGCATTTGTTCTGGCTACTTCTTGAGGCAGGGTGCCAGTGAGTAATTTCCCTCGGACATCGGCCATCACAGTTTCCAGTCCCAGCTGCAAGACATCCTTCAGCAATTTGACACTGATTGCCCCAGGCACTATTTTCCACAGATAGACCTCTCTTGATAGGTTTCACCAACCAGGAAGCCTTTGGAGCTTCCTTGCCCAGGGTCTTGGTTGAGGTCTCACTGCATAGGCATAATTGGTTGAATCATTCCACTTCCTCTGATACCATATGGTGGGTCTTCTGGCCTGGCCAGCCCCCTCTGTAATCACCTCACTAGTGCACTGGTCTGGCCAGCCACACCATAGTCACTTCATCAGCATAAACTGTCAGATGTGGTCTGGAGGTTGATAGATAACAAAAGCATCTCAATTACTCAAGAGATTCCAAAAGTTTAGCGATATTTTCCAGGAACCAAGCAAGAAGAGGGATGTTGTCGTAAAGTTAGTATAAACCCTACGGTCTCCTAAGAGGAAGACATACTCTGGGCTTTTAGAAGCATTGGAAAGGATGTTTCAGAGTTTTCATTAAACGGCACTTTTTTTTTCCCCTGATAAAGGGCCATTACTCTGTTATGTCATTTGTGCTAAGAAAAGGAGTCTTCAGAATGTCTCACTCATTTTTCTGAGAGAAAAATAACAGTCTGCTTGGGCTATTTCTTTGCCTCTCAGTTCCCATGGTTAAACCAAACCAAACCCACTGCCATTAAGTCGATTCATAGCGACCCTACAGGGCAGGGTAGAACTGTTCCATAGAGTTTCCAAAGAGCAGCTGGTGGATTTGAACTGCTGACCTTTGGGTTAGCAGCTATAGCACTTAAACACTATACCACCACAGCACTAGTGAAAACAAAGTGTCAAACTGAGCTTTAAACTTTCCAATAAAAAAAATCAAAGGATTTAAAATTCTCATCAGAACTTTAAAAATGCCAAGGGTTAACAGAGTACACTCCAAAAAATTGTTTAATTTCAAAATTTTGAAAATTTTAAACCATTGCATATGTTAACATATTGAAGGATATGCTGAGTTAGCTTTATCATGAATCAGTTTTACACAGCAAATATATCTTGAATGTTGAATACATTTTGCCTTGTCCATTATTTTTATCTTTTCTTGTTGTGCTTTGGTATTTTCTTAAAATGTGGTAGTGTGAACAGTCCTTTCTGTTTTCTGTCTTTTAATGAATTGCATTATGAAGCTACATGTGTTAAGTGACAGATTTGGGAACTGACTTACACAAAAACTTTAGGAAAGATTTTACTTGAGAGTAAATCAAACTGTTGCAACAGGAAGCCTGGCATTCAGGAGGAGATGCCAATCAGGGAAAGACAGTGGTCTCCAGTGATAAGATGCTTTGAGGTAGTTAGCTAGAAACAGGAAGAGGTTGGTGGCATACTGGTTAAATACTATGGCTGCTAACCAAAAGGTCAGCAGTTCAAATCTACCAGGTGCTCCTTGGAAACTTTGTAGGGGCAGTTCTACTCTGTCCTATGGGTCACTATGAGTTGGAATTGACTCACTGGCAATGGATTTTTTTTTTTTTGGTTTGGAGCAAGTTAGCTAGAAAAAGGAATAGGTTATAGAACGTTCTCATTTAAGCAAAGATGAGTTCTTCTGAAGTCAGGGGCAAATTTTACTGTGCTTCTGTCCTTACATTAAAATCCATACATTTGTAATAAGAGCAAGGGTTCTTGCCTTCACTAGATAAAGTCTCAAAAGTATATGGGTTTGGAAAATACCAATTAAATAAGGTTTATAGGTGAAAGCATCTGTGGGTGGTCTAAACTGGTTTTGGTTGTTTCTGTCTGATACATAGTGAAGTAAAACTCCCATTTTAAAGAACGTAGTGAGTTGAATGGTAGTCCCTAGGATTTGTTCATGTCATAATATCGGGAACCATAGGTAAATATGACTGTATTTGGCAAAAGGGTGTTTGCAGATGTAGTCAAATTGATGATTGTCATGGACTGAATTGTGTCCCCCAAAATATCTGTCAACTTGGCTAAGTCATGATTCCCAGGATTGTATGACTGTCTACTATTTTGTCATCTGATGTGATTTTCCTGAGTGTTGTAAATTCTATCATTATGATATAATAAGGTAGCTGAGAGGCAGTTATATTGATGAAACCTATACACTAGACAATGTCTTAAGCCATTCTCTTTTGAGATATAAAAGAGGGAAGTGAGCAGAGAAACACGGGAACCTCATACTACCAAGAAAGCAGGGCTAGAAGTACAGTGTGTCTTTTGGATCTGAGGTTCTTATGCTGAGATGCTCCCAGACCACAAGAAGGCTGATGATGAGGACTGACCTCCAGAGCCAACACAGAGAAAACGACTTCCCCTGGAGCAGGTGCTCTGAATTCTGACTTCTGCCCTACCAGAATGAAAGAGAATAAACTCTTTGTTAAAGCCATTGACTTGTGGTATTTCTGTTATAGCAGCACTAGATGACTAAGACAATGATCTCAAGGTGAGATCATCCTGGATCCTCTGATGGGCCCTGAATCCAATGGTAAGTGTTCTTACTGAGACGGAAGTGGGGCGTAGGTCAGGTGAAGATCGAGGCAGCTTCCAGTCACAGCCAAGAAGCACCTGGAATCACCCAAAGCTCTAGGGGATAAAGAAGGAGTCCTCTCCTAAGTCCCCAGAGGAAGCATGGCAGTGTCACTAGCTTGCTTTTGGACTTCTAGCCTCTGGAACTGTGTGAAAATAAATTTCTGTTGTTTTCAGCCACCCAGTTTGTGGTAACTTGTTACAGCAGCCATTGGAGGCTAATACAAAGTATAAGCTGGTTCAATGGTTTTGCAAATGGAAAACCCTAGTAACAGAACCAGTCTAGACACTGTCAAATCCAACTCATGGTGACCCCATGTGTGTCAGAGTAGAATTCTTCTCTATAGGGCTTTCAAGGCTGAAATTTTTTTGGAATAAGATGGCCAGGCTTATCTTTTGAGGGGCCACTGGGTGCATTTGAACTGCCGACCTTTGGATTAGCAGTTGAACATGTTAACTATTTGCATCACCCAGATCCTCCATAAAAACATTCTGGATGTATGGTGGGGGCAGGAGGAACAGGTCCAGAACAAAGATGAGTGGCACCTGACAGCCTGCACTCTAGAAGGCAGTAGGAAGCGGTGACTAAATGCTGTGTCTGAAGGCGCAGCTTCCAGTTGGCTTCAGGAAATTATTGCCACAAGTGACTGGAGAAACTAATGTTGTCAGATACTCTTTTTTTTTTTTTTTAAGAGAAGGCTGAAATCTGAATTTTTATGTAAATCTTCTGATTTTTAAACAAGGCAACTAATACATAATAGGAAACAAACCAAAACCTCAAAACAAGAAGCATACATACCTTTAAAATATTTAAAAAAAGCAAAGATGTCACTTTGAGGACTAAGTTGCACCTGACCCAAGCCATGGTATTTTCAGTTACCTCACATACAAGCAAAAGCTGGGCGATGAATAAAGAAGACCAGAGAAGAACTGATACCTTTGAATGATGTGTTGGTGAAGAATGCTGAACATACCATGGGTTGCCAGAAGAACAAATAAATGTGTTTTGGAAAAAGTACAGCCACAGTGTGCCTTAGAAGTGACGATTGCAAGACTTTGCCTCACATATTTTGGACGTGTTATCAGGAGGGACCAGTTCCTGCAGAAAGACATCATGCTTGGCAGAGGGTCAGCAAAAAAGAGGAAGATCCTCAGCAGGATGGATTGACACAGTGACTACAATGGCGGTCTGAAGCACAACAAAGATTGTAAGGAGAGCGCAGGATCAGGCAGTGTTTCATTCTGTTGTATGCAGGGTTGCTGTGAGTCAGAACAAACACAATGGCACCCAACAACAACTTTCTGTGTGTCTGCAGTGTGTGTACCAAACAAAAACACATCTGTAGGCACATCAGCCTATGGTCTCCATTGTGTTATGGGGACCTCTGATGACGCAAAGGTGGTGGGTAGTATCACAGCGTCATTCCATACATTGCTAGCTTTCTGCAAACCTGCCCCCCCAATAACTGCTAGGAAATGGAAGGGTCCTCAAAGGTTTTACAGGCTGTCAATGCTTTGCTGAGTTTGTCTTGCAGAAGTCAATCATACTGAGAGAGTTTAACATGTTAAATATTTTATTCACATTGTTTACAAACTATATCCACCTGGAAAACACATGAATCCAAAAATAGATTATCTTACAGTAATTCACATTTTTGTTTCTTCAAACAAGTTAGCTTTCCAAGTTATACTAAGCACGGAGGTCTCCAGCCTGTTCAGTGCCTCTTCACTTGACGCTTCCTGTTCCGGTGGAGTGGAGGTCACAGGCCAGTCCACCTAGCTGTAGGCCCTCGATGACTTATATACCAGTGACTGATGAGCAAGTGCCAGTGCAGACGTTAACCCGGGAACATTTATTAGTGTAAATTCACTGTCACTATTTTTGCCAAGGAAATAGAAGTTTTAGAGTTTGAGTACACATTAGGTAGGAAGATGAAATAAGGGAAACTCACAATTTAATTGGCTGTTACAGAGTTCTCACGACACTTCTAGTTTAGCAAGGTTTCACATCTTAGCCACAGACAGAAATCAATGAGTTACAATTTTATTCTTTGGCCAGCTTAAATCACAGAAACAGCAGTGATTGGGAAATTGATGCAAGTGTCTGCTAACTAGCTCTTTCCATGTCTGATGCCAGCTGCCAGTTAGGAGAGAAGGAATATACTCAGCAACAGTGATTAGCAGGGCTAACTTTAAGGGTGTCACTCCGGAAGGATGGCCATGGGAATTTTCCTGAGTGGTCAGCAAGATGCCCTGCTGAAGACACTTTGTCATAATTGGTGCTAAATCCAATTATTGCTCCAGTTTGACAAGCTAGCTCTCTCATTAATTAAAAACTCTGTCTACAGAATCTGACTTTAATGATTTAAAATCTTAAATATGCATGTCTTAGCCCACATTCACCCTCTCTTACTATAAAAACTACAAACGAATTCCCTTTTATTCCTTTGGGAGCTGCCACAGTCACACATCAGAAACTTGTTAACTTTTAGGACGGGAGCATGGTCTGAGTCTTTAATGGCAGAATTCAATGTGGTGTTGTTTTTTTCTTTGTAACAGTGGCAATGACATTGCTTATTGTGGCTGTGCAGCACTTGACTAACTCCAAGCCCACTGACTTTGACTCATAGTGATCCTATAGGACAGAGTAGAACTGCCCCATGGAGTTTCCAAGGAGTGTCTGGTAGATTCACACTGCTAACTTTTTGGTTAGCAGCCCCTGCACTTAACCACTGCACCACCAGGGTTTCCAGCACTTCACTAAATCCCTCAAAGACAAACCTATCGCATTTGAGTTGATTCCAACTTATGGCATCCCCATAGGGAAGAGCAGAACTGCCCATAGAGTTTCCAAGGACTGCCTCATGGATTTGAACCACTGACCTTTTGGTTAGCAACTATAGTACTTAACCACTATGCCACCAGGGTTTCCTGAACTTGACTAGGGAAATGGTTGTTGATCAAGGTGCTGTGAAAGTTCACCCCCTGTTCCTTTCCCTCAAAAAAAAAAGGTAAATTTTTTAAGAGCTGCTACTCTCACCCCAAGTATACAGCAACAACTCTGAGTCCAAATGTGAGCTGAGATGTGGAGAAACTTTATCAGCAAGCTTGCAGGTTTAAAAACAAAACAGAAAGGACTTTCAAAAGTCTATTGCAACCTGATTGTTTTAAAAGACAAATCCATGCAAGGTGCATGACAGATCATAGCTTGTCTTCTTGCCAGCCGTGTGCATTTTTTCCAAATTTGTACACTAACCTTCGGTCGACCCGTTCCAAAATTCCCGTTTTGTAGTAGTATCTGTGAAAGACAGCAGAAGAAAAATACGAGAACGGTTGGCATTATCAGGAAGCCAACACTCTTGCTCCAGTCTTCTTGGGTGACAAGGCTGGTTTCTGGTTATCCTGGTATTTCCACACCCTGCTATCAGCTTACACTTAAAGCTTTCCCAGACATCTTGAAGAATGAACCTCACTGTACTCTGCTGTACATGTGTTTGTGTGTGCATGCCTGTGTGCGTGCCTGTGTGTGTGTGTGTGAGACGACCTGGGTTCAGAGTGAGCCCCAGGGAAGTTTGCCAGCAATGAAAAAAAAAGGGTGACGTGTCACTTTACAAACCCTAATCCTTCCTGGGACTGAGAACCCAAGGTTTGTCTCATGGCCTTTCCATTATCAAGTACAAAGCTGTAAAAAGCAGGGTAAATCTGTCTGGCTGGCCGTTTTACATAGCTCGGCTTGAAGACTCGTGGTGTTTCATGCTACTAACTTACCTCAGAGCTCTGCTCAGCTTCTCATAGGTCATTCTGTCATTTTTCTTCCTTTGTCCCCACATCTTGGCCAGGGCTTCTGATTTGACCACCCGAAAAATCCCTTGTTCCCTGTCTTCCCATTCCAGAATGCCGCAGTTCTCCTCTGGAGAGAGGAGCAGGTCTCGCACAAACTCCCACAAGTGAGAGCTCTGAAGGCCTTTGGAAGACAAAAATAAAGTTAATTGCTTAACTTTTTATCTCCTATTTTTCAGAGAAGAGCTGTACAGAGTTTCCTGGTTGTTCTCCGCTGAGGAGTCAGCGCATGGACCACAGAACACAACGGTGCCCTGGCCTGTGCCATCCTCACGAGCACCGTTCCTCTTGTGGCACTCTTTCAGACAATACTCTGTTGTGATCTACAGGGTTTTCAATGGCTAACTTTCAGAAATAGGTCACCAAGCCTTTCTGCCTAATCTGTCTTAGTCTGGAAGTGTCACTGAAGTCTGTCCACCTGCTGCTATGGTTTCCAGCATGACAGCAGAAAAGTCACCAACATACGACAGACTGACAGACGGTGGGCAGCTTCTCGTTAATCCACCAGAATTGCTGTTTTGTGAGGATTTTCTCCTTACTTTTGACTAGTTGTTCTACTTAGAACTTTACTGGGCTGTGAGATGCACAGTAACCCTGGTGGTGCACTGGTTAAGAGCTATGGCTGCTAACCGAAAGGTCAGCAGTTCAAATCCACCAGGTGCTCCTTGGAAACACTATAGCGTAGTTCTACTGTGTCCTATAGGATCTCTCTAAGTTGGAATTGACACAACAGCAATGGATTTTAAAGGGTGGGTGAAACATCTGTCCTCTATCAACGCAACTGCAACCCACACACGCAAACACACACACCACACACACACAGACACCAAATTTACATCGATTGGTAACACTATGGTTCATGGACATTTCTTGTTTGGTTGAAATATGAGACTAAGTCCCACAGTTTCCATGGGATTAATGAAATGACAGCCAAATAGTCTTCTGACTTTGTTTCTGACAGGCAGAATGGTTGCACTGAGCTCTCACAGCCACCCCTCTCTGGGTGGACCAATCCTACAACTGTTTTTCATGAAAGGCTAATATTTCCCTTGTTCCATTTCATCATGGTAAAGACCGGATCTGAATCATCCCTCCCAAGTCTGTGACCTTGGATAAATTACTTAATCTTTCTGGTTAATTCATCTACAAAATGTAGATGATAGCATATCTACCTCATCTGAGAGGTATGAGGATTTGGTGACTTGATACCCATCAAGCGGTGAGAACCACACCTAGCAGGTAGAGTGTTCCCTACACACACACAGCCCATTGCTGTTGACCTGATTCTGACTCACAGTGACTCTGAAGGACAGAGTAAAATTGCCCCCACAGAGTTTCCAAGGAGTGCCTGGTGGATTCAAACTGCCCACCATTTGGCTAGCTAGCAGCCATAGCTCTTAATCACCATGCCACCAAGTTTTCCCTATGCACACCAGAAATATGAAACTGTAGACTTGATTCTGCAATTGATCTGCACACAGGGAAAGGCTAATAGGATTGCCAATCACTGTAGACTTTTTGACCCAGGGAAAATAAACACTTACGTAGAAATACAACATGGTTAGAAAATATTTCTATTTCCTCACTTTAAATCTTATAATATCATTTTTGAACAAAAGCAAATAAATTTAATTTTTAGAACATTTATGAATGTCATCAACCATTGCTCTGTTCCTTCAGAAATAACTGGTTCTACTCACTGGTTTAGTTTCAAAGTTCAGTAGAGTAGGTTACTTGGTCTCATGGATGGTTTTTGTATTGGAAATGAAAAATAATCTCTTGACACTTACTTGTTCGACTGTGATTGTGGCAGTCTTGACTTTTGATGCCACTTGTTTTCAAGCAACTGGACTCAGCATCTGAAGTAGAATATAGCAGTGGAAAGGAATTTAGGGACCACGCTCAGACCTCAGATTACATCAAAATGAGCAAATTCTTTATGCCTTCTTTTTTTAATTGTGATTGAGCAAAAGTATACAATCCAATTTAAATTTGTATGCCCACCTATCTGCAGCTCCTTCTGCTCTCCTTGCCTAATGACAGCACACTCCTCCCTTCCATTCTATATATACCATATCTTCTTAACAATCTCCTGTCCTCTTCCTTCTAGTAAGAAGCCAGTAAGACAGCATCCTATAGATGCACAGAACCATAATGTGCACACTCCCTATGGTAACAATGTGTCTAATCCATTCCTGTCTGAAGAGTTAACCTCAGTAATATTTTCTGGTCAGGGGCGGCAGCAGTTCTAGGCGCCATGCTCCCAGGGGAACCTCCAAGCCTTTGGACAATCATCTGCAGTCTTTTACTAGAGTTCTTGAGGCATATTCCTCTTTTTCTCATGTTGCCACTGGGACTCAACATTATGTGCCCCATCACAGATGTCTTTGGTGATGGCTGGGCACCACCTGGTTCTTCTGGTCACATGTTGATACATACAGTCACCCATTCACATGGGTCCTTCTGTCTTATGGGCTTTTTTTTTTTTTTTTTATCTCCTGTCTTTGTTGTCCTTGGTGATCATCTGTTCTGGCTGAGATGGAAATACTTGGTGTACCTCAGGTGGCAACTTCCTAGCTTTTAAGACCCCAAGTGCCACTCACTAATATGGAGCGCAGAAGACTCCAAAATGCGCAAATACTAATTGGACACCTTTGTTACAGAAGTCATAGTACTGATCGCCTTGGTGATAACTAGTAGGTGGGAAAGAAACCTGGGTGGTGTGACAGCTAAACACTCGGCTGCTAACTAAAAGCTGATGGTTTGAAGCCACCCATGGATCTGTGGGAGAAAGGCCTGGAGCTCTGCTTCTGTAAAGATTGTTGTTGTTAGGTGCCACTGAGTCAGTTCCAGTTCATAATAACCACGTGTCTGGCAAAATGTAACACTGCCTGTCGTGGCCATCCTCACAATCATTGCTGTATCTGAGCCCACTGTGGCAGCCACTGTGCTGGGCCATCCTGTTGGAGGTCTTCCTCTTTGTCACTGACCTCCTGCTAAGTATGACGTCCTCTTCCAGGAACTGGTGTCCCCGGTAACATACCTAAAGTATATGGGACAAGGTCTCACCATCCTTGCTCGCTGCTGTGGAGCAGCCTGGCTGTACTTCCCCTAAGACATCCTACAGTATATCCAACCTTCTTCAATCTTCTTTGCCAATACCATAATTTAAATGTATCAAATCTTTGGTTTTCCTTATTCATTGTCCAGTGTGCATATGAGGTGATTGAGAATACCATAATTTCAGTCAGGTGCACTTTAGTCTTCAAGGTGGTATCTCTGTTTTTTTTTTTTTTTTTTTTTTAACACTTTAAAGAGCAAATTTGCCCAGTGAAATTTGATTTCTTGACTGCTTCCATGGGCACTGATTGCGGATCCAAGTAAAATGATACCCTTGACCAACTCAGTCTTTCCCCCGTTTATCATGACGTTGTTTATTGGTCCAATTGTAAGGATTTTTGTCATCTTTACGTTGACGTGCAATCCATACTGAAAGTGGTAATCTTTGGTCTTCATCAGCAAGTGCTTCAAGTCCTCCAAGAACACCTTATAGGGCAGTTGTAATCTGTCACATGGGGTCACTATGAGTTGGTATTGACTCATATTGACAATAGTAGGTGGGAGGTGCAAAGATGCTTATGACAGACTGTAAGGAGCATGTGTATTCAACACTGGAGACCTACTGTGTGCCAAGCTTTGGGCTAAGTGCTAGGGATATAGGAGTGAACAAGACAAACATGGTTTCTGTCCATGTGAACTCGAAGGAAGAACAGAAAATAAAACATAAGATATTGGAAACAAGACACTGGATAGAGAATGAGGGTGGGAGGAAGGGGTTAGTGCTTGCTTTAGATATGATGGCCAGAGAGAGTCCCGTAAAGAGGTGACATTTATGTTAAGAGATAAAGATGAGAAGGAGACAGCACAGGGAGGTGCGGAAAGAGTGTTCCAGATGGAAGGAACAGTATGTCTAAAGCCCTGTCTGGAGGGAGTCCTGGTGAGCAATGCATGTGCTGTGCCCAAACCAGTAAAATTCAGTTGCCATCAAACTGCTTTCAACTCAGGGTGACTTCACGTGTGTCAAAGTAGAACTGTGCTCTATAGAGTTTTCATGGCTGATTTTTCAGAAGTCAATTGTCAGGCCTTTCTTCTGAGTTTCCTCTAGGTGGATTTGAATTTAACCTTTCAGTTAGCAGTTGAGCCGGTTAACCATCTGCACCACCCAGGGACTTGTCTCTGACCGCCTGATTATACATACTCACCTGTAGTTAGCACTTGACAGGCCTTAGCTTTTATTTTGCTGCAGCACCTATCACCTCTGAGCACATTATAGACTCTGTCTGTGTATATATATGCATGTATGTGTCTTTATGTGTATGCATTTAGCTAGTTCACTATGGCCTGTGAACTAGAAGGCAAGGATTAATGCTTCCTGCTATTATCTGCTACTATGTAGCACTCAAACAAAAAACCCATGGCCATCAAGTTGATTTCCATTCCTAGTGACTCTAAAGGACAGATTAGAGCAGCCCCCTAGTGTTTCCAAGGAGCCACTAGTGAATTTGAACTGCTGACCTTTTGGCAAACAAAATCTTAACCACTGCGCCGCCAGGACTCCTCACCTAGCACAAGGCCTGGCATATAGTAGGTGTTCAATAAATATGAGCAAAGTGACTGAAGAAGTAAATTGTTCAGGGAAGGGATGGTGTGGACTGAGTATCCCGTGCACGGGTGATCTATCTCAGTGCAACTGAATCATGACATTTCCCGGCCTATCATCCTGCAGCAATTCCCTATTGTCTCCAAGAGAAAGATAAATAAAGATTACAACCATAACTGTGTTAGTTATGTTTTCCTAAGTGACTCCTCTTCCACAGCTCTCCAGCCTTATTCTTTGCTACTCCCCAAGAGATGGAATTCGTGCAGTCCTCCTGATGGGAGTTGGCTTTATCCTCCCGCCTCAGAGCCTCTGCACAGACTTACTGCCTCTTCATTTTTACCTAGCTGACTCCCTCTCTCACAAGAACTCTTCAGGAAGCCCACCCTGCTCTGCCCGTCCGGCTAAGAGCCTTTCACAGTCTCATAGCACTGTGTGCACCTTGGTATCACAGCAGTCTCTCTTCTTCTCAACTAGCAGCTGACACCTGTCAAGCATTTACTAAACTCCAAATGCTTGTCAAATGCTTCACATACAATATCTCTTTCAGTCCTCACAGCAATCCTGTGTCCTGAGTACTACTGTTATTGAACACCAGAGAGCTTAAGAATTTTATTCCAAGTGGTATAGCCAGGACTTGAACCAGAATGGTCCTGTTCCAAAGCTAATGTCCATTATGACTATTTTATCTTCACATGAGGTATTCAACGGATACGTAATGCATGAGTAACAGTAATATTATCAGCTAAGATTTGAGTGCTTTATCACTGGGCACTCACTCAGTCGCACCCACTCTTATGACATACGTCTACACCTGTGGGGACCAGTTCTACCCTGGCCCTTAGGGTCGCCATGAGTCCAATCCGACTCAACGGCACTTGGCTTGGCTTGTTAGGTGCCACTAAGTCCACTTCAAGTAACACTGACCCTATGTGGCAGAGCAGAACTGCCCCATAGGGTCTCATTGGCTGTAATCTTTATGGAATCAGATTGCCAGATCTTTCTCCTGCAAAGTTGCTGGCTAGGTTTGAACACCAACCTTTGGGTTAGCAGCCAAGTGACTAATTGTGTGCACCACAAGGGCTTCTTGAATCTCTACTATTATCCCCATTTTACAGATAAGAAAACCAAGGCATAGAGAGGTTTGGTAGCTCATTGAAAGTTTTTCCCTTATTTGTTCACGGTCTTTTATTAAGCTGTAGTATAAGCACTGTACTAGGTGCTGAAGATACAGCAGGAAACAAAACTAAGTCCTTCTCAGGGAGCGTACATCTAAGTGGATAGAAGCAAAAGGTCTGTTGTGGTAAGGAGATACTTCCTAAAGCAGGAAGAGTAAATAAGCCTTGGGAATTTGGGGGAAGTATGCTTCAGGGTACCCGCAGGGCCAGTGGTACAGCTGACCTCAGTATGGGAACATTCTCAAATGACAAGACTGTAATGCCCCCTAAAATAAATGATGAAATGATTGCATGCCTTCAATCTTTAGGGGCCCTTAGGCCTCTTCTCAGGAACTGCTCTGATGTGAAAAAACATCCCCTCCCACCAGGCAGCTATATGCAACCATCAATGAATGCTCAGCTGAGACTGCCTGACAATGGAGCTGGAGGGTGCCCATGCGGACAGAGGCAGCCCCAAGTGAGCAGGGCTGCTGGCTGGCTGATCACGATCAAGGGTTCTGCACTTTGGTCTGACCAAATGCCAGGTAACACTGTGTCACCTGCAGAACACAACTTCTTTCTTTTCTTTTTTAATCTTTTAAGACGAGAGAGAATCATGGAGTCATAAAGATAAACAAAGGTGAATTATTAATCAGTATACAGGCAATAAAGTTTCAACAAAATGCCAAATTGGAAAGAAGTAGAAAGGAAAGGCTCCCTTTTAATTTTTATGATCTCCTCCAAATGTTTTGGATCAAGGGGTGCTTGTTAATCACTGTAGCCACAGTGCCTAGCTCTGGGCCTGGTACCTAGTAGGTGCTCAGTAAATGTTTGTTGAATAAATGAATGAAAAAAGAAAGAAATGGATGAGGGCAGTAAAGGGGTTAGGGCTTTGGATTCAGTGACACCTGGGTGTCATGGATTGAACTAAGTCCCTCCAAAAATGTGCACAGTAATTTGGCTGGGCTGGTGATTTCCAGCATTGTGTGACTGCCCTCCACTTTGTGGTTTTCCCATGCTGTAAATCCTGACCTCTGCCTGTGGTTAATAGAGTGGATTATGTCAGAAAGGATCAGGACCGAAAAACCCTTCCTAAGATCACCTCCTGGCTCCAACGTAAAGAGAGGTTCCTTGGAGTGTGGCTCATATCACCTTTTATCCTGCAAGAGATAAAAGAAAAGGAAAGCAAGCAGAGAGTCCGGAACCTCATACCATCAAGAAAGCAGCACTGGGAGAAGAGCGAGTCCGTCAGACCCTAGGTTCCTGTGCCCAGATGCTCCCTGACCAAAGACTGATGCAACACAAGGAACTCCTCTGGAGCCAACAAAGAGGGAAAGCCTTCCCCTGGATTGGACTTGTAGCCTAGTGGACTGTGACAAATAAAACTTCTCTTTTTAAAGTCACCCAGTTTGTGGTATTTCTTTAGAGCAGCACTAGGTGACTAAAACACTAAGTTACCTGCCAGCTTCTATGGACATCACCTTCAACCTCTAAGCCTTAGTTCCTACATCTAGAAAAGGGCTAACGTATTAGTACTTGTCTTTTGGAGTCATTAGGAGAATTCCTGAGACAGTTTCTGGAAAGATTTCAGCATAGGACCTGGCTCATAGTAAGCACTCAATAAATGCTAGCTGCTAGGAGTATTAGAGCACTGAATCTAGTTGTGGCTAGTTACTTTCTCAGGCAACACCTACTTCTGAAGAACTTGTGGAAATGAACACCTCTTCCTGACTCACTGTTTTCCATATGCTGTTAGAAAGGCAGGTTGCAAAGTGAACCACATTTACAGGTGAAGACCCTGCCACCTGAAGAAGGTACTCAGAGAGCAAAAGCAAATTCTGGGCCTTTGTGCTTCTCCGTGTGCTTCTCCCTCCCCCAGGTCAAGTCTTCAGACACAGACACATATGTGGTCCCTGGGCTTTAGCAGGTTCATTTCTTCCAGAGGCCTTGGCTGGGTTGGACTGGGTGGTAAAAACTAAGATTTACATCCTTCTCTCCCCTTGCACCAAGAAAACCCCAAACCTGTTGCCATCAAGTTGATTCTCAGTCACGACAATCCTACAGCACACAGGAGAACTGCCCCACAGCATTTCCAAGGAACAGTTGATGGATTTAAAATGACCTCTTAGTTAGCAGCCAAGCTCTTAACTGCTGCCCCCAGGCTACTGCATACGGATCAGAAAGGTTTCCACCAGAACCAGAAAACGGGGGAGCTGGCGGGTGGGCTGGGGAGGTGAGCTTTGCTGACAGGTGGGAGACACTAAACTTCGTGGCCCTGAGTGTGGCACCAGCAAACCAGTTGCTGTCGGGTGAGCTCTGACACACGGCAATGGCAAGCCCAACTGATGCCCAGTGCGGCCAGCGGCTGCTCAGCCATTGTCAAGCCAGACCTGCTTCTCCTGTGTAGTATCATTAAGACCTTACAGGATAGACACCTTGTGTGTGGTTCCATGAGCAGTACTGAGCCTTCAGGAACCTGCCCCCTTCTGCCTGTTGTTCTCAAAGATCCAAGCTCTGCCTGTGGCTCAGTTCCTATCTTCAGCCAGCCAAACTCAGTTTACTAGTCCCCAAAGTATCCCAAAGTAATCTAAGCCTCGTAAGGACTTAGCTGAGTATTAAGGTCTCTGCTCAGGGCAGGGCTTATTCTCCATTTCCTGTACATACCAAGGAAAAAATGTACTTTGCCTTACTGTGCCTGCATGCCATGATAACCTATGGAGTCCAGATGTTTGCATGCACTTCTTCTGAAGGATGGTATGAAAAGTTCTGCCTCCTTTTCTCGGGGGGTGTGATCTGAGGTATACACCTCATTGGTCCTTGTCTGGATGCTTGCAGTTAACGCTCTTCCAATAAAGGCCATGTCTTTATTGATGACATGCTGCACATCCCCATGCTCCATGAACAATGCTCCATTGGGTTTTCAGTGACTTCTCAGCAGTAAGTTACTAGGCCTTTCTCCAGAGGTGCCTCTCAGTGTATTTGAACCTTCAACCTTTCATTTAGTAGCCAAGATGACAGCCAAGGTGTCAGTAGTACTCAGGGACTCCTGGAGTAGAGGGAGTCTTGCAGGATGTAGAGCTACTTTGCCAGGGTGTCTGCGGGCAGGCATGTCTGCTTACCCTCCTGGATGTGGTCCACAGGCCTGGACCTGGCTAGTCCGGGGCTGTAACTCCGAGTGACTCAGCTTTGCTAACCAGGAGCCAAATAACCTGAATTCTCAGTTAAGTGCTTGGGATTTTATTTTAATGGCAGCAACGACTCAGCACAACAGATGATCCCTCTGTCCCTGTCCTTACACCTGAGGCTCACATCTCTCAGAGGCCTTTGCATCCTCCTCGTGACCTGCCCTCTCTGCAGAAGAAAGAGCTGAAGCCCATGAGAGAAGGGGACTGCCTACATGTGTGCCGAGCCCCATGCCGGGACCTTTGCATGGGACTCGATAATGCACAGCAATAATGACCGCCTTAAAAAACAAACCCTCCACATTTTCCCTTCTTAAGCTTTCTCCACCTGCAGAAGTGAAAATGCCAGGGTTAATCTTCATAATTAACAAGATCATTTGAGATCTTTGATTACCTTCTAATTTTAAACTCTGCTTACTGAACTTAGATTCCTTATAACATCATCAAGCACAAGGCCTCTAACGTTTAGTAAGCATTTTTATACCCATTGCTATTAGCCAGCAGTTTGGGGGTGTCTGCACTGCTTGGGACACAGCAGGTACTCTTGTAGACACTGCTTCTAAACCTCACCACAACCAGCAAGCAGTGCACCTTTGTACATACAGTGAAACCAAATCTTGGGGAGAATAATCCACAGACATAAACTATGGTCTGAGACCCACCTCATCCCAAAGCTCTGTCTCTTTGTACTATATTTCTCCCCTCTGTCTTGTTTCCTCCAAGTTCATCAGCCCTCTAGTGTGGCCCTGAAAGAACGACCAAACTCAGCAACAACCTGATGCATCGCTGGACAGCTCGGTTACTTACAGTCTTTGATGGCAGCCTTGGTCTCTTCAGCATCATTAAAAAAGGAATAACCTGGAAAAGAGAAAGAAATCCACAAAGCATTCCATGCAATCCTGGTTTCCTATGGCCAGGCCAGGAGGGGAGCTATGGGGGACAAGGAGAGTGTCTGTGTTCTTTGGGCAGGAGTCTAACTTAGAAGGAACCTTGGAAATCATCTGATTGTTACCAGGTCCACCCTGAAGCCAGCCATGAGAGGTCACAATATCCTCATCTTTAAAGGGCATCTGGGGAGGACATCTGACCAGGCACTTGGATAGCCCCTGTGGATTCTCTGAGTAGGTGCGGAGGGACGTGCCCTGGCCCAGGAGCTAGGCTGGGACTTCTGAGCCTGGAAGGCGCCTTGGCCTACTCTTTCCATATGTGTGGTCATCCTGCTCTGGCAAACGGACTGCTAAGCTCTCCTTAGAGAGCCCAGGATCTGATTTAGTCTGCTCTGCACTGGTCAAGGGGAAAAATGGGCACAAGAGGCCACAATTAGGGCAAAATCCTATATGAAAACCTAGGCAGTTTGAGAGACTGCGTCGGCCTCAATTTCCCCTTCTGGGCAACAGGTGCTCTAGAGTTGAAATAGGAGTTTCAGATCATGTTTGTCCAGGCATCAATGTGGGAAAAGGATGCCTACTTCCTAGCTTTGTGTCCACATAAGGACAAATTTCATATGTACTAAGGGGGCTGGAACAGGCACACACTGTATGTTACACTCTGACTGAATCAGCCATGGCACCCCAGTTCAATCTGCTTCAGGGCCGACTGAGGACAGGATGGAGAACCATGACGGAACTACTACTTTCTCACCTGGTGAAGCCACTCTCTGCTCTCCTACTCTTTCTGCCAACCTTTCCAGCTAATCACCTGTGTCCTCAGGTCTCCGGGCCCTGACTGCTACAATAGCACCAGACCCTAGAATTCCCTCTGGCTCCTCACTCATCAAAACTTACTCATCCTGTGTTCTGTTCTGCCAGAGCCCTAATCTGTGGGCTAAGGTCCACACTAGGTAATAACCAGTTAGCCATATAATTCATTGTCTAAATGGAGATACTTGTGAGAGTGAAAGGTGGTGTTAATAGCAATCATTCCAGGATAATAGGTGAAAACAGGCTGTATCCTAGGAAAACTGAGACACACTGTAACTCTGGACAATACATGTATCTCCAAATGATGCTTGATAACACTAAACCAAAACCCAAACCAAACCCACTGCTGTCCAGTTGATTCTGACTCATAGCGATTCTATAGAGTAGAATAGAACTGACCTATAGGATTTCTGAAGAGCATTTGTTAGATTCACTGTTGACCTATTGGTTAGCATAGCTCTTAACTGAGACATCACCAGGGTTTCCTGAAGGACACTAGAGGTGGACGTTCAGAATGGAAGCAGTTTGGTGGCGTGGAGTGTTTTATGGCTCAGAATGATATCCCCTCTGGCGTGCAAAATCTGTTACCAATGAGTTGATCCTCATTCATAGAAACTATAGGACAGAGTAGAACTGCCCCATGGGTATCCTAGGCTGTAATCTTCATGGAAGCAGACTGCCACATCTTTCTCCCATGATGCAGCTGGTGGGTTCAAACTACTGACCTTTTGGTTAGTAGCCAAGTACTTAACCACTGAGTCACTGGGGCTCCTTCTTGGCCCGCCAAAGTGCCTGAGATTCCACCAGTCAAAGTGACAATGCACTCGAGGAATTCCTCAGAGTAAGGACAAGCAGCCTAAGTTCTATTAAAAAGCATTTCTTTCTTTTTTTTTTCTGCCCAGAGACCTGAGGTAATAGGACTAGGAACAGATATTCTTGACATAACCCTCAAAGGAAAGGGAGGTGTCTGTGGTGCGCGGTCTCAGCACAGGGACTGCTCATGGCCTGGAGAGAAACTACCGACCTGGCAGAGCTGGAACACAGCCCTGAGCTCTGTCTCCCTGAGTCATTGTGACTTGCTCAGACTTGCTCCCTTCCCAAGGGCATGCCCACTCTGGGAAAGGGTTGAAGGCCCAGGCCACTGTTTTTAGCACTTGGCAGGTCACTGGACATAACCAAGCAGAAACTGGGTAACTGACAGACAGCACACTTGTCTCTCTCTTCCTTGCCCCAGAGGAGCCCTGGATCCCAGGGTACCAGCCAAGCAGTACCTGAGGGATACCAGCCTGTCCTGCCCTCAGGCACTTTTGGGAGTAGGGGGTTGCAGAGAGCATCTAATGAGTGGTTAGCAAATCAAATCATAAATCCAGAAGTGTCCTCAATGGCTGTTTAAATCTCATAACAGGAATTCCTTCCACAGCATCCCCATCAAGCAGGAATTTACTTAGACTCTGCATAATTAGCTCCAGTGGCAGGGAGCTTTCTACCTACAGTGTGGTCTGAAGCCACCCTTCTAAGCAAAGACACTGTTAGACAGGAGTTTGTAAACACTGAGCTGAGATCTTTCTTTTCTTCCTTTCCTTTCTCTCTCTCCCTCCCTTCTTCCTCCTCCCTCCTCTGCCCTTTCTTCCTTTCTTAAACATTTCTGCCTTCTGATTATATTAATGATGATAAAACTGTCCCCATTTATTGCACTTGCCTATTTATATGCTGTGCCAGATAGTATTTCACTGAATCCTCTAAAGAACACTGTGGAGGGATATCATTATCTTGTAGGATGATGCAATGGAGATGAAGAGAGGTATTAATTCTATCCCCCAAGGTACTATGGCTGGCAAGTGCTGGAGCCAGGGCTTGAGGGTTAGTAATTCTGATCTCAAAACCCTTATTTTATGCTGACTTTCTGTGAATCAGGCTTGTTTGCTGTGTGACCCGGAGGAAGTCACTTAAGCCCTTAGAACCTCAGTTTCTTTGTTTGCAATGTTGGAACACAGAATGAGGTGTTCTCAGGAAGCTTTCTTGAGTTCATAAAACATGTCCATCTACACTGTAGTCTTGTAGGGCATACTGACAAATTAAATCATGCCACTGTTGCCACCTTCGGGCCATTTGTTCCTCGCCCATTAGGTTGCCACCTTCCAGTGGATTCTGACTCATAGTGACCCTATAGGACAGAGGAGAACTGACCCACAGGGTTTCCAAGGAGCAGTTGATGGATTTGAACTACTAACTTTTGCATTATCAGCTGAGCTCATAACTAGTACACCTCCAGTGTTCCCTTTGTCCTTTAAGAATGTAATAAAATGAAACACCAATTAGTTGGGATACTCTGGAAGTGGGAAGGGAAAGGCCCTGGTTAATATTTTTTCCCTTTTGTTTAATGAATAGTCAAGCAAAAGTCTCTTTTTATCTATCCCTCGTGGTTGTAAATCTCTATGAACATAATGCATTATTTATAGCGTGGTTTCCGGGCAGACTCTGACACATGTTTTTATTTAGTTATTTATTTTGTTTCTTCTTTCTTCTTCTTCTTCTTTTGTTTTTTAAGCATACTTTTTAAGCATACTTGGCTTGGCAACTTGCTTTCTTGTTACTTGCTCCCTGTTACCTAAAATCTCCCAATTCCAGCATCATCGAGGTGCCAATATTCAAAGGGTCTTGGTTAACAGGAGGGCTTGCTGCGTGTGTCATGTGGTGGGAAAGGACCTATTGAGGTCATGTGGTCTCACCTCGTGTACCCCCTCCAGACCCTGCCTCAGCCTCAGGGACACTGACCTTGAGTGCGGATGTTCTGGAGAATGAAGTACAGATACTCCCCACAGATGCCAGCCGCTTCGATGAACTCCTCCTGTGTCATGCTGCACAGCTGCAGGCCATTGATATTGAAGTGGCAGAAGGAAATGCAGTTGATGTCCAGCTTGTACTGATCGCAGCAGAACTGGAGCCATTCCCAGACGTGGCGCTTGGTCCAGTACTCGGGGTGGACGGATGTCCAGTAGGAGTCACAGGCTGCATAACAGGAGATAGAAATGAGCGGCAATGTTTTTAACAAAGCCTTTGGAAGGCCTCTCTGAAGGAAGCGTTCATTATTCTAAAGTCCCCACCACCTCACGATTTCTTGTCCAGTGAGTTGAAAGTGCCTCCTGTCTTGGTGGGTTCTGTAGAGGTTACTTTCCACTCCACAGAAAGAAAACAGAGGGGCTGGATGGACTTTGGGAACAGAGAGGACACAACAGAGCAGGAAAGCCAGTTATGGCTTGGTGGTACCCCAACCTAGCTCTGGTGCTCAGAGTAGGGGAACTAGTGGAGAAAGAAAGAAAAAGGCCCTCCAGCTATTTGGTTTCAGGTAATACGGTTTCAAGAGCACAGGCTTTACAGCCTGACAAGCCTGGGTTTAAACTGTAGTTCTGGCGCTTCCCACTTGGGAAAGGGCCGTAAACATGCAAGTTTCAGTTTCTTCACCTGTCAAATCAGGGTAACATGTTCAATTCACAAGTCTGTCAGAAATTTAGAGTTAATATGACCCCTAGTGGTGTAGTGGTTAAGAGTTCTGCTGCCAATCAAAAGATTGACAGTTCAAATCCACCAGCCAATCCTATGGGACAGTTCTATTTTGTCCTATAAGGTCGCTATGAGTTGGGATGGACAATAGGTTGCTATTTTTATTTTTTAAATATATGTGAATTTTCTGACACATAGAAAACTATCAATCAATTCAATAATTATTAAACATCTACTGTGTGCTAGGCACCATTTGAAGCCTGTTCAATCTCCTTTGGCCTTACGGAAAGCTACCCAGCGCTGGATATTTGTGTGTGTACTGCCTCTAGCCACCTGGTGCCAAGGTCCTAGGGCTGGTTAGATGCTGTCCAGAATTCAGCAAACTTCGGATTACCATAGTAGGCTTTTCTAGGGAAGGGGAGTGGGGAAGTTAGCTGCGGCACTATTGATTTGGGTGAGGTTTTGAGGAATGTCTATCTTCAGGCCTAAATGCCATCATTTCTTCAAAGGAACCACCTCCACATCCAGACAGAGGTGGACACCAACCTGTCTGCGAGGCTTGGAAGTATTCAGAGCAGAGATGGGGTACTCAACTGTTTTGTCCCAATGCCAGGAGAAGCAGAAAGGGAAGGAGACACAGGGTATGAAAGAGGCAAGGTGCCAGGTTCTTAATCAGGCTCTTTGGTAGAAATGGTTCTGTCATGAGAAACATTCATTCAATCAAGCAATAAATGAGAGCTTCATTTTCATCATTAGTGAAATGAGGATAATAAAAGTATCTACAAAGTAAACTTTTTCAGTGGGTTAAAAGAGCTTTTAACCAAAAAAATCCATTATTGTTGACCCCATTCTGACTCATTGTGACCTTGTAGGACAGAGTAAAACTGCTCCATACACTTTCCAAGACAGTAAATCTTCACAGACGTGGACCACCACCTCTTTCTCTCTTAGAGCAGCTGGCTGGTTCAAACCACAGAACTGTCAGTCAGCAGTCAAGCATTTAACCACTGGACCATTCATACAAACAAAAGTATTTAGACTCTTCAAGGCTTTAATGCTATCATTATTACTCAACACTTACTATGTATAAAAAAAAACAAATTACGTACCAAGGATTTATAGCAAGTAAGATAGATTTGGTCCCTCCACCCATGAGGTTATAGATGAGGAACTCGAGGGTCACAGAGGATTTGCCCAAGATCTCACAGCCAGTCTGTGGCAGAGATAGGATTTGAACCTTGGCTTGAACACAAAAGCCTTTGCTCTTCCTATTCCATTACACTGATCCTAAAAGGGTCGGGGGAGGGCAGAGATAATACATGGAGACAGAGGTGATTGCAGATGGAGAGCTATGGAGCACAAGGAGCCCTGAAGGAAAAAAGGCAGAGACAAAGAGAGAACAGCAGAAGTGACTAGTTTAGCTACGAGAACACCAGGAATGGCCACTCATAAGCTAGACTCCAGAGCAAATGGCAATGACACTATTTCTATCACCCGTTAAACATTCTATTTGCCACCATCGTCTCCAGTAGAGCTGTGGTACTCTAGTTGCAGGTGAACAGACAACCTCAAGATGGGCTGTCTGCCCCGTCAGGTGTGCCACTCACTAGGCACCCACTGTATGCCAGCCCTGGTGCTAAGTGCTCTTCTCTATGTATGTCATCCCGAGTTTCACAAATCCTCCCAACAGACTGGCCGAGGTCCGTGCAGTCCCCACCTTCGTTCGGGTGCGGACAGGGTCAGGCTGCCCGGATGCCCCTTTTCCTCACTGGCCACTGGCTGGAGCCCCCTGGTGGCTGCCTCATAGCAAACAAGGTCTTCCGAGAAAATAGGGTGGCCATTCTCATGCCTGTTCTGTGGTTTCACTTACTGATTTTTGGTTTGAGAAAAAACTAAGAGCCCTTGTTGACTTTCCTGGTACTCTGATGAGCGATGTTGATGAGCCTTGAAATTCTTCACCCGTGGTCCCACGCTACCCTGGCTAGATCACTATCAGTGCGCTGCAGTCAGAGGACATCATTTATTCTTTTTCATGGAAAGGCTTCACCAAATCTCCCCTCCCCTCTCCACTTCTAACCCCTTGTTATTTTCTTTGGCATTCGAAGAGGACCGTGTTGTTTCTGGAAGCCAAGCGAGCCTTAAGGATTCAGAGAAATACCCGGGTAGGGAATGAGCACGGACACTAGGAAGGTGTTGCTGGCAGGGGCTCCCTTCTCCACAGCTCCTTCCCTGGAAGCTCACCCACAGAGCAGCCTTTGTGTGCCATCTCTGGAGGGAAGCCGGCAGGCAGAGCCAAGGGCAGCCCGCTCCCCTCGTCCCGAAAGCCCTTCCCACAGTCCCCAGCGCTGAAAACAAGATGGCCGTCTTCAGTCACGGGGAGGGCGACGACAGCCGACGCGCTTGAGGTGCTTTTCAGTAGGGGTGTGTTTCCAAGTTCTGCTTTGTGCCTCACGATGACCTCGTGACAAAGGCTGCAGAGGTGAGGCTGACAAGGCCTGCCTCATTCTGCCCCCGTCACCTCTTCGCTCTCCCCGTTACTGCCTGCGCTCCTGCCACATTGGCCTTCCCTCAGGGTTGCGTCCTGTCTCTGCTCTTCTCTTTGCCTGGAAGGTGGTTCTTAATTTGCCGCCTTCTAGTTAATTCCAGCCCATTCTCAAGGTCACGGCTCACTCATCCCTTCTGAGAGAGTCTGCCCTTCGCCCAACTGTCCTCTTCAGGGTCCTCCTCAGAAAGGATTCATGCCCATCACAGTCCCCAAGCCGTGAGCAACCCGAGGCTGGCCCGGCTGCTCGGTGTTGCTCACCGTGAATGGGCAGCGCCGGCAAGTGGGTCTGCACCCTGTAGGGACTCAGTGAGTGTGACCAGCTGACCAGGTGACTGATAACGATCTCTGCCTGACAGCTGAGGTAACTGACCTTGTCAGAGGTGAGCTGATTCACCTGCTGTCACATAGAGAAGTCAGGGAGGGAGGTGGAAAACCTAGTCTTCTGACCGTAGCTGTCGGTTTTCTGCCTCATGTTATAGGCTACTCTTCTTGGTTGAGAAGGACCAAGTTGGGTAGACATCTCAACGTGTGGCTAAAATAAGATCTGAATGAAGGCAGAACGATGTCATAACCTAGGATGTATGTTTCTCCTAGATTTGAAAAATCCGGGGGTAGAGAATGATGATGATGATTGCGACCCCAGTGAACAATATGAAGAAAACCTTTTCTGCTAGTTGCCAGAGATGAACTGAGGACACGTGAAAGAAGGGTTACTACTAGGCCTATGGAATGGATTGCCTTGAATAGAGTGTATTGTCTGGAAATGTAGAATGTTCCCCTCCGTTCACCTACCATTTGTAAAATAATATAAATGTTTCTGGAAGCTATGAGGCCCTATCGCCTAGTGAGGGATGGCACCCTGTGCTGTAGGCTTAATCCACATGTTCAGAGGACACTACTAAACAGCAGGGACTCCTAGCTGCTTTGAAGTCTGAATGAAGTAGGTCAACACACTAGTTATAAGGGCCAGCTGCGTTGGAAGGAAGAGTTGAGGAACTAGAGAGAGTTGACAGAAATCCTGGGGGTCTTCTCACATGGGGTGCTATAACCTAGAATATGTTTCAATTCAGAAGGAAGGCTTTAGCTTTTACAGCTGGGTTGGTATACTCAGGTGTCCACAGGGTCAAAAGTGAACATTGATACCTGAATTAGCCCTGGGAGGGGGAGGTGGGAACTGGAAGGTCCATGTCCAAATGGAGTTGCTGCCCAACTCCAACTGACCGCTGCCCTGAGGGAAGATGGGCTCTGTGTTGGCAGGGCTGGCCTGCTAAGTAAAATCACTTGTGAGTATGGTTCTGATTCTTAAGTGCTGACAACTCACTCAATTAAAAAAACAAAACCACTAGTGTTTTTTGGAACTTCACTCAAAGCAAGAATTTGGAGGAAGGTTTTGATTTTTATGTTACAGCAAAATAGACATGCAGCAAAATGTGAAATTTACAGACTGCAGAAGGAGTCTGAGCTTAGAGCCTTGAGGTACAGCCCTAGACTCCCTGGGGGAGAACTTGATCTTTTTCCTCTACTGACTGGGAAAGCAAACTGGGAAAGTTTGCAAAACCAGATGAGGGTGCCTGCTACAGGGGTTCTGTCAGACTGATGTCAGCATCCCTCCTTTCTACCTTCTGCCTGCTGTCTTCCATGGCATGACAGGACCTTCCAGTGGGAGTCCCAAGACTGTGTAGTGTAACTGAGCTTGGGATACAGAGATGGGTCTTTCTGATTTGGAGTCCTGACTCTGACTTGTTAGTTTCCTAACCTCTCTGGACCTCAACTTCCTTCATCTGTAAAATGGCAATCATAATAGTACCTACCCATTAGGGAGAATGCTATGAAAAGAAAATGAAGTGATACTTGTACTTAGCCCTGTATTGGAAGGACAGTAAGCTTTTACTATAAGTCATCTGTCAGCAACTGTTATTTTGAGATGATTTTGTTCTTAGACGAAGGAGGCTTTCCCCACTGGGGCCTCCATCTGGCTGAGGAACACCAGAAGCAAACAAGCCCAGGCCTTGGTTAGGAGAGGTAGACAGTCTGGGTCAGAGGAGGCCTGGAGTTAGACTACAGGGGACCATAATTAGCATGATTTATTAGCATAGGGAGGTGGGGAAGTTTTTGCCCAGAGCACTAGTTAAGAGAGCCAGTCAGTGGACCAGGTAGCACAGGGCATTCTCAATTGTAGCTTGGTCACTGAGATGAAGGACTTTATGAGGGAAAACCTGATACGGTAAATTGCTTCCAATTTTACATATGAATCTAGTCTATAGCTCTTCTTGGCTTTCCTTCCAAGCCTGTGGAATGATTTAGTGCATGAGACAGAAAAAACCCAGAAGAAATGTAGGAAACTGGATGGAGAAAAGAGAAGGGCTGGTTGGGTATCTGCAAAGTGATGTGGCTTTGGGAGAGTGGAGTTCGGAAGGGGCAGAGAGAGTGAAGTCATGGGGCCACAGGGCCCAGAGGCTCAGAGATGCAGGAGAGGCCGCAGGTGGTGAAAAGTGAGATTGAGATCTCTGTATGGAGGTGACTTGGGACCTTACTGCTACCACAGGGCTCACCTCAGACTTTCAAATGAGTTTGACTTCCATGGTCTGGTTTTTATTGAGAAATTCTTAGGTTCTCTCCTCTGCACCTGCTGTTAAACTTCCATATCCAGCACATGACTCTTGCTTAGAAAAGCCCCTCTGGGACCCAGATACTTCTCCCTGATTCGCTGAATTTTAATATCCAAGATAAATAGTGTTTGTACCCCCTCTTTTTTTTTCTTAAAACAAGACTGTTTCTTCAAATACAGTCTTATTGGAAAATTCATTATATAATTGTTGTGGGCTGTCATCCAGTCAGTTCTGACTCACAGCGACCCTGTGAACAGCAGAACAAAACGCTGCCTGGTCTTGTGCTATGTCCACAATTGTTTTTATGCTTTAGCCCATTGTTGCAGCCACTGTGTTGATCCATCTCATCGAGAGTCTTCCTCTTTTTGCTGACCCTCCACTCTACCAAGCCTGATGTCCTTGTCCTGGGACCAGTTCCTCCAGACAACATGTCCAAAGTATGTAAGACACAGTCTCACCACCCTTGCTTCCAAGGAGTACTCTGGTTGTACTTCTGGAACATTTAGCATGTGCTAGACACCCTGCTAAATGTTTTGTGTTTTTAGATGTTATCTTGAACACAAGGCTGTGAAGCTGTCTATTGCATTCTTATTTTACAAAGAAACTGAGGCACAGAGGGAATAAATCCCCTTTCAAGGTCATACTTTCAAGGTCATACAGTAAGTAGGTAGAGCTGGAAATGGATCATGTAGGTGTATTCCAGCCGTGCTGTAATAACCACTATACTGTACTGCCTCCAGAGATAAAATGGAGGAGCCCTGCTTGAGAATGGAGGGCTGGCACCTGACCTTCTCAGTTATCAACTTTGCTCTCCTTCTGTGCTGGTCCCTGAGGGATTTCCAAGGAACTCCCAGCACTATCCCAATCTAAAAAACTTTGACTGCAAACAAAATATAAATAAGGCATTGCTTTGGGGTGGCACAGAGAGCTATATGTGATGTGTGGATATGCAGGTGGGTAGGTATACAATACAAGGTAGGTGTGCAATTGTGCAAGTGTACAGGTGTGCTGGTGTGGAGCTCCAGGAAGTAGGAATGCTGTCAGGATACTCAAGGACCTGTCACATGGTTGTCTACTGGAAATTGATTGGAGAAGGAACCTTTTTAAGTAGCTATGTATGTGTGGAAACTAGGTAGTCACCTTACTTTGATAAAAAAAAATTCTAATTTTTTATTTTGAAACAACTGAAAGGAAGGCTAGCGTGAGTTAATGAAACCCTGATGTATTCTGCGGCCTGTGACTGTCCACCACCTCAGCCTGCTGTGCAGCCAGGCAGAAGCTCAGCTTCAAAGAGCAGGCCCACAGTCCTTTGTGGTTAGCACATGGAGGGCACAGGCTCAATTGGGCTCTGCTAGTGCCACTGGAAACATTCTTTGAAAACAGCTGGTTTTCCTAAATAGGCTAAGAAGTTCTTCTTGCCTTGTTGTTGACACGAGTTGTCTAGTAGGCAGATCATTTTTTTTTCTCTTTCCTTCCTATTGGCCTCAGAGTATCTACACTGCAAAAGTTCAGAATTGGAATAGTTGGGATTGAGGCCTGGGTGGCTTTTGTTTAAAATGAAAAATGAAGAGACAAAGAGAAAGCTGTTTTCCATGCTAACTGGAGGCACGAGGTGTTCCTGTCTACAGTGAGCTCCTGGCAACAGCTGTGCTCTTTACTGAACACTTTCTGTGTGGAGCCCTGGTTAGGCATTTAACTGCTCTTCAAAAGGTCAGCAGCTAGTATCTGCCATCTGCTTTTAGGAAACCATATGGGGCAGTTCTGCTGTGCTCTATAGGATCTCGATGAGTTGCAATCATCTCCAACAAATGGTTTTGTTTTTTATATGGGGAATTATATTTAATCCTCCCACCTCTAGGGGGCAGATACTGTTACAGCTCAGGAAACTAGATCTCAGTGATGTCAGATAAACAAACCTGCCTGAGGTCACGTGGCTGCTATGCAGCTGTATTAACCCTTTGAACCCAGGATCCCACCAGAAGCTCCCATTAGGGGGAGATCTTGTGGGAGGCCCTGAGTTCAAAGTGGAGTTTCTTGAGGGGGTTCCATGCACCTCAGGAGAGAAGTCTGAGGGTGCTGTCCTATGAGCACCTTGTAGTCCACATGGAGAGGTGAACCCAGCTGTCACCACACATCTCAGACAGGCCTTTGCAGAAACTCAGACCCAGACACTGTCTCTCTAGATGGCAATGCCTCTGTCCTGGCCAAAACCCAAAGCCATGGCCTTTAAGTCAATTCTGACTCATAGGTGGCACGGTGATTAAGTGCTGCTAACAAAAAGGTTGGCAGTTTGAATCTTGGAAACTCTATGGGGCAGTTCTGCTTTGTCCTGTCGGGTTGCTGTGTGTCAGAATTGACTCAACGGCAGTGAGTTTTCCCTGTTGTAAAAGGACAGAAAGCACCGCCACTGTTGGGTGTTCCTCCAACGAAGAGGGCTCTGAGGCTCACTAGTGTCCAGCAGCTCCTAGAGAGGTGCTCACTCAAGACTGACCTTTTATGCCTAATTCTGACCTGGTGGCAGGTCCAAAGCCTGGCTTATCCTCAAGAGAACATTTGGAACCTGGAAACTCCTGGAAGGCATTTTATTTTAATTGGACAAAAGAGTTGGTAGGAGTTTCTAGTCTCACAAGGGTTGGCTGGAATCAGAGGAGCTTCTGGAAGGAATCCTAGAAATGAACTGGTTCAACCCCCTCATTCCCACAATGGAAATGTGGAGGCCTCAGATGGGAAAACTTGTGTTTGCATCTCTAATACTTTGCTGGATTTTTAAACTACGTTGGCAACCCTAATGGTGATCACTTCTGCTAATCCTTCATTTTTAAATACTTAGGTGTGCTTTCCATGGGTCAGGTGGTATCAAAATGCTTCGTATACATTGACTCATTTCATCCTCCTAATAATCCTGTGAAGTAGACATTCTTCTTCTTATTCCCATTTTGCAAATGAGAAAATTAGGACACCAGATGTTAGGATGGCACAGCTAGGAAGAGTCAGAGCCAGACTTCCCATTTAGGGTGTCTGGCTCAGACCTGAGCGTACCGTGATCACAGAAACTGCTGCTCACTGGCTGGGGCATGGCTCAGGGTAGACAGTCAAGGCCGTCTGCTCCCACAGTGCCCCGAGTGCTCCCCAGAAAAGGGCAGAAAGAAGGAGCTTCTAGGATGTAGGTCTGGGTCACAAAAGGTCTGGGGAGGGGACAGCAGGCTGGGGCCCAACTTCATGGAATGTGGAGGGAGGAAAGGAAACATTAAAGCCTTCATTTTTCTTCTTCAAATTTAGCCTTCTAACCAAATAGAGAAGGAGCCCTGGCATGACAATGGTTAAGCACTTTGCTGCTGACTGAGAGGTCAATGGTTCAAACCCACCAGCTGCTCCTTGGGAGAAAGATGTAGCGGCCTGCAGCCATAAAGATAACAGCCTTGGGGACCCTCTGGGCCACTTCTTCTCTCTCCTACAGAGTGGTTATAAGTTGGGATCAACTCAGTGGCACCTAGCAACAACTACCCCCAAACAGTGCAGGGAGGAGATTGAGTACATTTCTTACGAATTTGTGGGAAACAACGTGTTCTTAGCCTACTGGGGAAATATAATATGCATAATTCAAGTTCAAGTGAATTATCTGGGAAGTTGAGGTGAGAGGGAGAAACTTCATATCTGTATGTATGTGGAGGGTGGTGGTGGTAGTCCTGGTGGCTGTGTGGGTACTGACCTCTGTGTGGCACTGGCCCTGGCAGGCAGGGACTTCCTGATGGTGGTGGTGACATTTTGTGTTGTCCTTGGAGGCTTGGCGTCTTCTGGAAACTGCCTGTCTGTGACTCTAACTGTGGGATCTAGCAGGGTTGGGGTGCACAGGGTTAAGCTCCAGGAGCATGACGGCTGAATTAGCTTTCGCACTGCTGCGTTTGGGTGTGTACCTGGCGGGCCCAGCAGTCAGCCAGGTTTGTTGTGATGTGCAGTCACCCAAGCAAACAGGGGACAGAGGCCCATACAGGGTTTCTGGAGCAAAGCTCAGCTGGCCTCCTTCTGACATGGCATTTGCACAAGGCACCGTGCTTCCTTCTCAGGGACAGAATATGGCTGAGAGAGAGAAGAAACTGTGAGAGGGAGGCCTGGGGGACAGCATGGGACTCGTGTACTGAACACTTGCTTTATGTGAGACTGCATGTGAGAATTTCCTATACTTTGGCTCTCTTCATCCTTACCAGAAAACTCACTGTTATCAAGTTGATTCTGACTCCTAGCAACCCTTGAGAACACAGTATAATTGGCCCATCGGGTTTCAAAGGAGCACCTGGTGGATTTGAACTGCTGATGTTTTGGTTAGCAGCTAAAATCTTAGCCACTATGCTACCAGAGTTTCCCCATCCTCACAGTAACCCTTATTTTTCCTGCTTAAGCCCCAAACCCACTACCACTGAGTGAGTTCTCACTCATAGTGACCCTATAGACAGACTAGAACTGCCCTATGGAATTTCCAAGGGGCACTTGGTAGATTTGAACTGCCAAACTTTTGGGTAACAGCTGTAGTACTTCACGACTGTGTCACCAGGGTTTCCTAATTCGTGCTTAGACATGAGGAAATAGAAGCTCAGAGAATAACAATGATATTAATATTGATAATCAGACTGTTTAGTCATTTGTAAGGTGACCATGTGGAAACCCTGGTGGCATAGTGGTTAAAAGATATGGCTGCTAACCAGAAAGTCAGCAATTTGAATCTGCCAGGCTTTCATTGGAAATTCTGTGGGGTAGTTCTCCTGTGTCCTATAGGGGCAAGATAAGTGGAATCAACTCAACAGCAATGGTTTTTTTTTTTTTGTTTTTTTTTTTAGGTGACTACATAGAATGTTTGTTAAGAGCACAGTTCTTGAAGTCAGCTTGCTGTATTCATTGCCATCAAGTCAATTCCAGCTTGCAGCAGCCCTGTCAGACAGTTTAGAGCTGCTCTGGAGGGGTTCCAAGGCCATGTATTTTCCCAGCAGCAGACTGCCACATCTTTCTCCCGTGGAGTGGCTGGTAGGTTAAAACTGATGATCTTTCACCCACTGTGCTACCAAGGCTCGTTCAGTTTGCCTTGTAACTTAACTAACTGTGTGATCTTGCATAAGTGACTTAAGTTCTCTGAGCCTCAGTTTCTTCATTCATAAAACAGAGATCATAATTGTCCTTTCCTTCTGTAAGAATGAAATGGGTATTTGGCATACAGATGGTACAGATAGTGCTCAGTAAATGTTAGTAATACTATAGTGATAAAGTACCCACAGTATTCGGGGCTCTGCTAAGGGCTTTCTTCCCACTACATTATTTAAATAGCATTAAAACTCCAAGTTGTTGTTAGGTGCTGTTGACTCGATTCTGACTTACGATGATGGCATCTGTTGAGAGTAGAATTGCCCCATAGAGATTTCAAGGCTGTGATCTTCTGAGGCACCTCTGGATGGGTTTGAACCGACAGCCCTTTGGCTGATAGTTGAGTGCTTAACCATTTGTGCCAACCAGGGACCTCAAGAGATTGACGTTATTTGCTCATTTTTCTTAGTAAAATGGAGCTCAGAGAGGATATGGGAATGACCCAAGACCACAGAGCAGGGAAGAGGTTGGCATGAGGATTCTAGTGCTGTCCTTTCTGCAGAGACTGCCCTTCCTGCTGGCTCAGCGCCCCCTCAACACCCTGGCATGTCCCTGGTGAAAGGCTGGCATTTCCAGCTTGTTACTGGACTAAGGCCAGTGCCACCTCCTGCCCAGTCCTGTCGCAGCTGCCCTCAGATGAACTCCTCCAAAGGTACCCACCTGTTTGATGCTCAAAGGCAGGATAGTACTCTTCACTGCTGAACAGATCAGTCCACGACATTGGGGGGTCACAGAAGGACACGTTGGGCAGGAAGGTGCTATGTGTCACTGAGTCCAACATCACCCTGCAATAACAGAAGAGGGCATAAGAAGGCATGGTGTGACTGGCTTCCAGAAGCCAACACTGAGCAGACCCCGCCACAAGGTCAACCCTTGAGTTTCAATAAGGACAGCAAACACGTGTTGCCAGCTGTGAGCCAGACACTCATCTCCATGTTATCTATGTAGGACCTCATTTAATCCTTACCATGTACTGTGGGGTGTGTACCTGTGTGCCCATTTTATAGTTGGGAACACTGAGGCATGGAGGGGTTGAGACAGCTGCCCATGTTAACATAGCATGTAAGTAGCAGAGAACTGAGATTTGAGGAGTGAGTCTCTTACTATGTAATACAAAAAAAAATAAAACTTCCAACATGTTATCACTGAGTCGATTCCGACTCATAGTGACCCTGTAGGACAGCGTAGAACTGCCCCATAGAGTTTACAAGAAGCAGCTGATGGACATGAACCGCTGGCTTTTTTGGTTACAGCTGAGCTCTTAACCGCTGCACCACCAGGGCTCCTTCTCTGTAACACTACCTCTTTATTTATGTTTCGTATTTGCTCACATCTGACCACTTGAACACTGGTTTATAATGTCTAACAGTATACTTCTGAAAAGAGGGTAAGAGTTGCTGTATATGAAAAACTCTTACCCACAATTCTAAAATCTGAAAGCTCTGAAACCAGAAAGTGCGTGTGTGTGTATTTCATGCAAACTTATTTTGCAGGAAAGAATCAGTCCTGTATTGCAGTGAGGTTATGGTTTTATATATCTCATTTAGTGAATATCCATAATGTGTGCTAAAGAAATATTAATGTGGGGGGAGCCCAGGTGGTACATGGGTAAATTATAGCTGTTAACCAAAAGCTCAGCAGTTTGAATATACAAGGTGCTCTTTGGAAACTCAATGGGACAGTTCTGCTCTGTCCTGTAGGGACACTGTGAATCTGAATTGGCTCAACAGCAGTGGGTTTGGTTTTGATTTGAAGCTGTCCTAGACCCTGTGGGTATATTCAGTATTCTGTGGCATATATACTGTGTCACTACGTTCTGCATTCTGTAGCTCATCTGGCTGCAGGGTTTGGGCTAAGAAACATGTGAACTTAAATGATGAGTACAGCTAGCACTAACTGAGTGCTTACATCACTTTGGGCTCCAAGCTAATTATTTTAGTGCTTTATGTTTGTTATTCATGGTTTCCTCAGAACAATGGCTTGGAAATAGGCACAGGTGTGATCCTGTTTTATGGATGAGGTATAGAGGCGCTGAGATTCCAGGTAACATCTGCCAAACTGCCCAGCTGGTAGGTGGTGGAATTTGGTGACAACTGAGGTCTGTCTGTTTTAAAAGCCCATGATTCTAATTGCTGTGCTCTATTTCCTGCACACAATGTTGAGGTGGAAACTTCAGGGGAAGGTGTCAGGCAGAAGAGACTGACCCTGAGACCCCACTCACATTCATCCTTGTCTATGTCACTCTCATCGTCAGATCACCTCTTTGTAGCTTCCTGTGTTTACATGACATGGAGAAGAGAAGCTGTGTTGGGTGGATGGAAAAAAAACAATCTGTTTACTCTGTTGATTGTTAAATAATATAATGAGACAAGGTGGCTCTACCCCTATCTTGCAAAAAAGGACGTGACGGTTCAGGATCACACAGCTGGTAAGTGTCAGGGCAAAGAGTAGAATCTGGGTTTTGGGACACTAAGCAACTAAATCAGTGGCTGTCAAGTCAATTTCCCATTCACAGAAACCCCATGTCTGTCAGAGTAGAACTGTGCCCATAGTGTTGTCAATGGCTGGTTTTTTAGAAGTAGATCTCCAGACCTTTGTTCCAGGAGCCTCTGGGTGAACTTCAGCCTGTCACCTGTTGGTCAGCAGCTGAGTGCAGGAACTCCTCGTGGGATATGAAAAGCATGGGATGTTAAGATTGATCGGGAGTTTATAGATCATCTAGCCCAGTGTTCCTCAAACATCAGTCATTAGCCTACCACTGTGGGAATTTTAATTCAGTTCATACACTGTGAGCCCTGTTACGTATTTTATATATTAAAAAAGAAATCAACTCCCTTTTTGTCTTAATAATACATGTATTTAAAGGGAATCTGTATGTTACTACCCTAAATGGACTGTCAGTATTCTTTTAACTTACATAAAGTAAATTTGTATGAATTTAAACAGAATTTGTTCATTCATGTACCATCTAAACAAGAGCTTAAAAACCAAACCCAACCCAGTGCTGTCCAGTTGATCCCAACTCATATCACGTAGTAGAACTGCTCCATAGAGTTTCCAAGGAGTGCCTGGCAGATTCAAACTGCTGAGCTTTATGGTTAGTAGGTGTGTCGCTTAACCACTGTGCCACCAGTGTTTCCAAATAAGTGCTTACTTAGTAAAGTATAACTTGTGGGCCACAGCTGCCCTGTCTCCTGTTCTTGTGCAATCCCCAGCTAAAAATGATTCTACATTTTTAAAGGTTATATCATAATTGGCTATGTAAGTATCTACTTAATATCCTACATCCTTGATTTTGCCTTTTGGCTCACAAATCCTGAAACATTTACTATCTGGTCCTTTTAAGAAAAAAATTTGCCAACTCGTGACCATATTCACCTTATGTATGACTAGTGGGGTGAGCACCACATGTTGGAAGATACTGAGTGAGTCTACTTTCTCCTCACCCCTGGCGTTTTCCAGCTGAGGACATGGAGGCCCAAGGAATGTGTGTAACTTGCTTGAAGTCCTACCGCCGATGCCTAATAGCAGACCCGAATTACAGAAAGCCGGTTGCCATGAGTCAGATCTGACTCGACGGCACTTGGCTTGGCTAGTTGCCACTGAATCAGTTCCGATTCCCGGTGACCACATGTCTAGAATTTTGCCCACAGGGTCTTCAGTGGTTAAATTCTGGAAGTAGATCACCGTGCCTTTCTTCCAAGGTACCTCTGGGTGGACTCAACCCCCTAGCCTTCTGGTTAGCAGCTAAGTGCATTATCTGTTTGAACCAAGCAGAGACCCCTTAAGTTGTAGGAAGGTACCAAGTTTTCTGACTCTTGACCCATCTGTTTCTCTGTCTAAAAACACAGTCACCACTATACACAGACATATTCTAGAAACACTTAGATATCAGATGGAACCTCAGAACTAAGAGAGGTGAAGAATGTGCAATTCAAGAACTAAAGACCAATTCACTGAGGGGTTTGCTAGTGTAGGGTGGGCCTCAAATGCAGATCTCTGCCATCATCATCGCCACCACCCCACCTGCGTGATAACTGTGTTCCTGACATAAAGAAATCACTAAATTTGGATCATCCGACTCAGGCACCCTTTCTGGGCTAACCGCGAAGAATGATGAGACCCCAATAGCAAATCTCCGTACTGAAGCCCTGAGAGGGTTAACATGCCTAGCAGATTATCGTGGCCTTAGATCTTCTCCCCCAGGGAGCCACAGCAGCTAGAGGTCAGGGCTGTCTGGATCTGGGCTCTGATTTTCCCACAGATTGGATGGTTTTAAATCCTGAGCAGGAGGCAGGAAGCAAGCTCTGCTGGCTCCGTGGTGAAAGTGCTCAGCCGCAAACCAAATGTTCAGTGGTTGGAATCTACCAGTCGGTGCCTTTGCTGGAGAAAGATGTGGCAGTCTGCTTTTGTAAAGATGTACACCCTTGGAAACTGTATAAGGAAGTTCTACCCTGTTCTCTGGGGTTGCTGTGAGTCAGAATTGACTCGATAGTGGTGGGCTTTGGGCTTGGGAGGCAGGTTGAAGAGGGGTGGCACTGGAGGTTATGAGGGAGGGTAGGGCCCCAGAACCCATAGCCTCTTCTGTTTTCTGGACTGGACTGCAGAAAAATTATCTTAAGTCGGGGCTAGGGGTAGAAATCCTCTTCATTCTCCTCTGGGCCAGAAGGCTCAGAAAATCAAGGAAAAGGACGGCAGGCTCTGATATGACCTTTGTTTGGTAGATTCCGAGAAGCAGACCTCAAATGGACAAAAACATTAAACAGTCCCCAAGTCTTCAGTAACAAGAAAAGTTTCTCCAAATACAAAATTCAACAAGAAAGAGATCTTCCTTGTCTGTGCCTGACAAATACCTCTCAGAAATCCTTTGGTAAATGGAATCTGATCATATAAAAAATGAGGGCTATTTTTGATCCATAGGGTATTTCTTCCTTTACAGGTTGTTTTCTTCTCTTTAGACCAGCCCTCTTGCTAGATATGTAATCTCCCCAGAGCTTGTACAGAAATGCCATATCTGATTCCCTTGGGTAATTCCTTTTGTGGCGAATTATATCCATTAAGTTTTCTTAAAGGGCTCTCTCAGGTATACCACATGCCTTTTTTCCTTCAGTAATTATTTCTTGCTTTTTGGAAAAACATCTTTTCTAAAAGCCAAGGGCTTTTTTCTTCTTTTGGTCTTGCAGCAGAAGGGGGATGTTAATAACTCACGGCCTCCCACGAAAGACCTTGGCCACTTAGCCAGCACACACGAGGTGTGCGAGTTCAGGAATAATGTCTGCTTTGTGCTCGGTAGTGCCTATTCTTCAGGCCCTCTAGGGTCCTTACAACAAATGAACATTTTAGCCCTTAAAGGCTTCTTTAATGTAGGTGGAGCAGAATGGGTGGGTAAGAGCAGCGTTTGGGCCCCATTTCTTACTAAGGACATTGAGGCTTGGTGATATAAATGCACTGACCTAGCATTCAACTATGCATTCTCAATCGAGGTGATACTGTCTTTTAGAGGAGAAAACTAGGTTCTCAGGGGATCAAATCTCAGATATGACAATGTTTTATGGTCCTCCTGTGGGTCACAGAACACAAGCAGACATAAAGTGTATGGTATTAACGTTTAGCTAAAAAGACTCCTTCAAAACAAAATAAAACCTGGTCACCATCAAGTTGATTGGGATTCATGGTGATTCCGTGTGTGTCAGAGTATAACTATGTACCGTGGGGTTCTCAATGGGTGTGATGTTGTAGAAGTAGATCATCAGGCCTTTTTTCTGAGGCACTTATGGGTAAGTGAATTGCTGACCTTTTGGTTTGTAGCTGAGCACTTAACTGTTTGTGCCACCTATGGACACCGAAATCTCCGTTGGGGGACAATAACAAACAAAAAAGATTCAGAAGCAGTGGATTAGCCCAAAAGTCAGCAGCAGGGCAAGAAGAGAACATCTAGGAAAGGTCTTGGCCTGCTGCTCTATTCATACTTTTCATTTTTTGAGAGCCTCCCTGGTTTGTCATCATGGACAGAGCACTGTGCAAGGAGTCATGATTCTGCCTTTTGCAACTTTCGGAGCCTGAGTTGTTCACCTACTTGATGAGGACACTGTTACGGGGAACTCAAAGGTCTGCCCAAGCTCTGTGATCTTTTGTGGGCACCCACCGCTCAGACCAACACATCCAAAAGTATGCTGACACACACGTATGGATATGCGTGGATTCTTTTTGATAATGTGGACAAACAAGCCCACTAAACTGGAGTAAAATCTAATTGCTACATATGTATGAGGTCTGACAAGTCTATGAACTTAGTTGTTCTAAGTACTTCATACTTCATTGCTGAATATCATTACAGTCACCTCATTGTTGAATATCACAGGTACCTTCCAATACCCCCCTTGGGAAGCTATGCACTGACGCCGGCACCTAGTCCACCCTTCAAGCTATTTTGGAACTCTTTCTGGAATGGCCCTTGTGCATGGTGGCACAGTGGAAAGTTTGTGAACTGAATTGTATGGTTGTCTGTGAGGGAGTTTTCAGCCAGTAAGCAAAAAACTATTAGAACACTCTCCCTACTCTTCTGATCTGGCTACCAGTGACCTTTTTCTTTACCTGAAGATAAAGGAAATATTGAAAGGAAATCATTTTAATGACATTGAAGACATTAAAGGTAATACGACAGCTCTGATGGCCATTCTAGGAAAAGAGTTCAAAAATTGTTTAGAGGGGTGGGCTAAGCGCTGACATTGGTGTGTAGCATCCCAAGGGGAGTATTGGAAGGTGCCTGTGGTGATATTCAACAATGCGGTGTGTAGCACTTTTTCTAGGATGAGTTTGCAAACTTAGTTGTTAGACCTCGTACATTAAACTTTCAACTCTGAAAAAGCTCCCTGATTCCCTTTACCTTCCCTCCTATACTGATTACCTTTTACCTTGCTGGGAATGAGAGCTTTGAGAAAGCAGTGGTCTCCAGGAATTCTTACATGGGCTAAGCAGGCCTCTTAAGCCATCTGGACCCTCACTCACTGTCCACCAAGACCCAAGACTGTTGGAATCAGTTTTCCCCAAATGTTCACCTTTCCAACTACCTGGTAAGCAGGAAGGGATCAAAGACCACTAACGCAGGGCTGGAGGAGTCCTGAGGATCCCTACCGTGAGAAAGGCTGGCTGCAGATAACTTTTGGGAGTGAGACAGCGATGGCATGGATAGCTGAGTTGTGCGGATGCCTCCAATGGCTTCCCGACCCTTCTCAGAGCTGGCTCACTCACCGAGCATCCACGGGCAGGGGTCCAGCTGCTCTGTGGGCTTCTCACCCCCTCGGGAGTCAGAGGTGGTAACAACAGGTGCTCTGCCCATGGCCTGAGCAATGAGGTAGCTCTGCTTAGCCTTCCAGAGTGAGGGGAAGGAGAAACCACCCAGCCTTGGCCAGTTTGCCAGCGGAGGAAAATTCCTTCCTGACCCTGGCGGGGATCAGCAACTTCACTCTGGGCATGTAACCAAAAACAGACCCAATTAAACATCTGAACGCTGGCTGTTTACGTACCACAACATCACTGGGCAGAACTAGATTGTGAGGTACCAAACCATGGCAAAGAGACCCAAGAAGTGCATCCCCTGACCTCCCTGTTGGAGCAGCAGTGGAGGGGAGCAAATGGTGTCCCTCTGCACTAAATGTCCACTGGGTTCGGTTCTGAGCCTTGTGGGCAAGGCAGACACTGTTTCTTACCCTTTGAACCTTCTTAAGAAGGGACACTCTAGGGAAAACCCAATGAAGTATTTCAACACTTGCTGGTAGAGAAGGATTGTGGGTTGGGTGCTTGAGTGTTTGTTCTCCTGGGAGAAATCAAAGCAGCTGTGGAAATGAACTTGCTGAGGTCTTGTCAAGTGAGTCCTTTTTCTTTAGTTTGTTTAGGGAGTTGTGCTTGTCTGTTTGTTTTTAGCTGTTTTACTGAAGGTGCTGCAAAGACCCATGGGGGGTGTGTGTAGAGAATTCACTGTGGGCTTTGCTACATAGCTCATTGGCTCTGGATTAGACCCGGTGGGAGTTAAATCCCAGCTCTGACACCCACAAGGCAAATGACGTGAGGCCAATCTCTTACTATTCAGCCTGCTGAAATTATTTCGATTTTTTCACACAAGATGTGGCATACAAAAATTTGTGATCCTGTCTGAACTCCAGTTTTCTCATCTGTAAATGGGCATTTTTTAACACACTATTCTTGAGCTGGGTCCGACTCGACGGCACTTGGCCATCCTCAGAATATGCTGACAATTTTAGAAAACCAGATAATACATGCAGGGGACTAGGGCAATGCATATGCTAATTCCTGTCCCAGATGGAAAGATGAGTTATCATCATCTGATACTGATGGAAAAGGAAGATACTCAGAATGTGGAACTCATAAAAGAATACCTTGAACCATTAAAAACATTCCCAGAGAGAACATGACGACAGAATAATTAAGCTTGTACCCAGATGGGCAAACATCCCCTGTATGTCCCTTGATCTTTAAACTAGTCTGTGAAACACTAAGCTGTCTCCTTAAATCACTTAACCTTTCAGGGCCTCTGTTTTCCTCATCCGTAAAGTGAAGAAGCTGTACCCAATGATTTCTGACATCCTTTCCAGCTTGTAAAAGTCTTGGCACATCCAAATGTGAGTCCCGAACTTCAGTTTGAGACGTGAACGTTTGACGCCGGTTGCTGCCAGCAGGGGGCGAACCCGTAGCTTCCCCCACAAACTGCAGTCTCTGACTAGGTCTGAGAATAGAGTGGAAAAACCCTAACCATTGCTTTTCTGGTAGCATTCTATTTCCAGGTACTGTGAGGGGGAAAATAAGTACATTTTGTATGCACGAGCTCCTCAAAAATGCCCTAAACTCTAGTAAGACAGCTACCTTATTTGTACCAGCGGGGCAGTAAAGCAGACTGGCTAGAAAAAGACTTAATTCACAGCGGATGGCCTCTTCTTTAGGCAGAATTTCTGTATGTGTAAAATCCAGCTTCCCTTCCTCAAGAGAGCTGGAAGGACACAGTGCCTGTCCGTATTCCCTTTCAGCCCCTTGGTTTAGTCAAGTGAGCCTTAGGGATGGGACTGGTGGGGAGGGGATGCGTGACCATTCAGCATGAAAAGGCAGAAATACTTCTTTCTCTTGGTCACAACCATTAAATCCAAGCCAGACAGCTCCCCAGAGGTAGGTGGCTGAAGGACGCAGCAAAGGCTGTCACTCTAGAGCCGGAGACAGAGAGCCAGGCCCCAGCCTAAGCTTCTTAGCCCTGACACCCCTTACAATCTATCCAAAAGAGCAAAGAAAAGGTGCTTACGTGAGACAGCGGTGGCTGGGTCCAAAGATGAGGCTTTCAAGGAAAGAGAAGGCAGGCGTTCCCTGCACCGGCGTACGGTGGAAATAAAGGCACCTGTAGCCTTGTGATATAAGTAACACCTACAGACAGGTCCGTTTGGTTTTTCAGGTTTATGCACAGCCCCTTTGATGACGGTGACATACAGTGTGGCATGGCTCCTTGGGGGGGGGATGGTTTCTCACATGCAGAAAGTTTACCTTTATCCTGCTTTTGTGCCCAGTTCACCACCCCCAGCCCAAAGAACTCAGTAAACAAGCTGGGAATTCTTGCCTCTGAAAGCTTTTTGGGGTTGTACATTTGCTGGGGAATTCTTTGGTGTAATCTGCAGGGGCAACTCAGAAACCCAGCCCTAGTGCTTGTCTATGCTACCTCCCACCTGGGCTGGCAGGGTCCTGTTCTCTTATCTGTCACCTGTTCTGCCTCTTTCTCGTGTGTCAGGGAAGAAGGATGGTATGGGGCAGTGGTTAGTAACACAGGCTTTGCAGCTAGATGGTGTTACATTCAAATCTCTGTCCCACCATTGTTTCGTAGCTCACCTTGAACTAGCCTGTCAGCCTCACTGGTGAAATGCAAATTTTAGTAGCTATCCATAGGCTGTTGTCAGGATCACATGAAGCTACAAACAGTTAATATGCTTGACTGCTAACTGGAGGGATAGAGGTTCCAGTCTACCCAGAAGTGCATTGGAAGAAAGGCTTGGAGATCTACTGCTGAAAAGATCAGCCATGGCAGACCCTGTGGAACACACTCCTAACTGTGGCACACGTGGTATAGCCGTGAGCTGGAATCAGCTCTACAGCAGCTGGTTTATGCCAGCAAAGTGCTCAACAAACCTGTTAACTGTCATGGTCATAGGATTTTCATCAAGAGAGCACACAAGTAGAAACCCCATTCCGTATTATGTCTTCCAACTTTCTTCCTTCTGTTCAAGTGAAGGGAATACCAACCTGAAGAACCAATTTTGGGTCTTTCTTTGACATTTTAATACAAAACACTAACAGGGAGGGCACGAGACACTATAGCTTAACTTCTAACATCCTTGGATGTAACGAGCTGTGTGACTGATGTCTTGCTCCCTTATCCTTCTCCCGTTTTATGGATGAAGAAACAGAGTGGCTTAGCAGCCCTGTCTACTGTTCAAAGCTAATGGCCTAGGGGGCCAGAGGCGAATGCCAGCTTTCATATGCCTCTCTGCCCTCTTTGCAGTGCTTGCCTGGAAGAAGCAGAAACTCAGTTGAATTTATGCTGTGAACTACAGTGTCCTAGGCCATCCATGGGGCAGCACTGATAACCCTATGCGTTTGGGACTGGCACTTCCAACCCTCTTGGGAAGCTGAGAGTTGGTATCCAAACTGCAGACTGCAAAGTGAGATCAGGGACTGGTTGGTTAAGTTTTCTGGAGAACACTGGGCATGTGTACAAACATAAAAATACAAATAGACCTATACTCTGCAGGAACAAAAGGCAGTTCATTAGAGGACCCAGGGTGTCATCATGGAAAAATTGTTGAAGAAATATAAGAGGACTGGCTATGCCACTGACCTGCTATGTGACCTGAGGCTAGTCAGGTGGCTTCTCTGGGCTTCATTTTTCCCAGTGATAAAAGAAAGAGGTTAGATTAGAATAATGGTTTTCAAACTGTGCCCCAAGGAACTGCAGGGGTTCCTTGGAGCCCTTACAAGGGTACATGGGGATAAGATGGTGGGGCCTGAGGGGGTTAGGCTGCAGACTCCTCCTCTCTGATTCAGAAGTGCATCTCAGCTTTTATACAAGTCTGGGTAAGATTTCATTTGAACAAAAGGATCTGCACTTAAAAGAGCTGGTAAATAACTGGATTACATGGTCTTTGAGATTCTTTTCAGTTCTAAAATTGTGTGATCTCCTCTCTTCCTTCTTGGTTTCTAGGGGATTGTGTGAGTCCTACACACCAGGTCCTCTGCTGCTGGCCCTTTCTGATCTAGTCACTGGGTTCTGAGAGTGCCCAATGTTTGTGTCTACACGTGCACACACACACACACACACACACACACACTCTTGTCCATGGAGAGGTTTTCAAGGAAAAACAGTGTTCTCGTACTATGTTTAGAAAAGAGTTAGAGAAACTAGGTTTTTCTCTGTTCCATTGACTTGAATATTTAAAAATGAAAAATTTCCTGACAGTAGTCCTGAAGGCATAATATGGCATCTCTGAGTTTTGTGTGTGAAATCATTGTCTTCTTGATCACTGGATAAAAGGGATGATCAAGATAAAACCAAAATAAAAAAAAACTGAACTCTAATTAAATCAAACCATCACATTTAACTTATTAAATATAGTTAGATATAGATATAGATATAGAGATGGAGATCTTGGCTGATATCAAACACTAAGCTTATAAAAACTTTGTTGTGGATGCTGGTTGGACAGAAGGAGTTGAGGATTAAAGATGAGGGATGGGGGCAGGTGAAGGACTGGGGATGAAGAATGAGGAGCAGAAGAAGCCATGGAACATTCTAGAATGTCCAGCCTATCCTCCTTCCAGTGATACAGTGGCATGGTAATAACAGTAGTAGTAACTGGGATTATTATCATAATGTAGTAGATAAGAGACAGCCTAGATTTAAATCCCCAGCTGCCATTATTTAACATCTGGCTTTTCAGTGAACTCATCTGTAAAATGAGCAAAAAAACAGTATGTCCCTTAGAAGGCTGTCTGTGAATTACATGAATTCAATCCTGCGGCATGGAGGGAGCCTAAATGTGAACACTTCTATCTATGTACCTGGTCTGTTCCTTTTATCATGCACCTTAAATCGTCATGAAAATTCCATGAAGGATAGGCAAAATTTCATGAAGGATAGGCAAACGTATAAAGACCACAGCTTATTAATGGCTACCAGGAGGGGGGTATAGTGGGGAGTCATTGCTTAGGGGCCACTGAACTTCTGTGAAGGGTGGTGCAAAAATTTAGAAATGGATTGTGGTGGTGGTTGCATGACATGATGAAGGTAATTAATGTCATTGAATTGTACATGTAAAAAAATGTTGAAATGGCTAGTGTTTTATATAGAGAGAGCACTTAGAACAGTTAGGTTTGTGGACTTCATTGTTGGACCCCGTGTGCCACACACACACACACACGCACACACGCACACATGCACATACACAAAGTCTGACAATTAAGTCTACAAACAATTATTTTAAGTGCTACGTACCTCACTGTTGAATGTCACTACGGCTACCTTCAAAGTACTCTTCTTAGGAAGCTATGCACTGAAACCAATGCCTAGTCTACCCTTCAAAGTAATTTTGGAACTCTTTTTCTGGAATGGCCATCAAAGCTGTCATTGTATCACCCTTGATGTGCTGCATGTCATCAAGTGTCTTTAGTATTTCCTATATCTTCAGGTGAAGAAAAGAGTCATTGGGGGCCAGATCAGGTTAGTAGAGAGGGTGTACCACTACAGTTATTTGTTTATTGGCTAAATTAAGTTTGTGAACTTGCCACAATGCCACCGTGTGCTGATGTTAGTGCATAGCTTCTCAAGGTGAGTACTTCAAAGGTGGTCATAGTTATATTCAGCAATGAGGTTCTTTCTCTAGGATTAGTTCACTAGGTTAATTGTCAGTCCTTGTGTGTGTGTATGTGTGTATATGTATACTTAACACAATTTTAAAGAGATGAGGCAACTGAGACACAGGAAGTTTAGGTAATTTGCCCACGGTCACACTGCTAACAAGTGGTAGAGTAAGTATATTTGTCTAGGCTATCTGCTTATAGAGCTCTTTCCTACCTGCTATGCTAATGAGTTTCTGGGATAGTTCTTTGAAAACAGAGAAGAGGGAGTCACACATTTATAGAGCATATGTACCTTTGCTGAGCATTGTGCTAGGGTTGTTTACCTGTCTTGCCTCAATTGATTTCTGTGATAACTTTGAGAGTTAACACTTATGATCCCATCCCCCTTTTTTAAATTGAGGAAAACAGAGGTGTCATGCTTGTTGGGGTCACCCAGCTGGCCAGTGTCCAGGACTGGGTTGAATTGAGGCCTGCCTAGTATTAAAACCACACTTTAGCAACAGGAGCTCAAGTTGGCCTCTCTCCTTTTGCTCTGACCTCAGCTCTGGTCTCACTGGCCTTTAGCCCTCTCTGTTGGCACAAGATCCTTGAGTCTCATGGCCTTTGCTGGTACAGTCTGTCTCTCAATGTAAACTGGAAATTCTGCTGCTCACTTGAGTCCAAGTGACTTGAAAGACAAGCCCCTTCACATGATACTGGAGGTTCTCATCCAGTTCTTTTTACTTGATGTATCAGGCTCCGTGTTTCAGCTGCTTTTTCTAGAATTGGTCCTCTTTGATCTAGGCCAACATTTATTTACGTCATTTCTTCTCACCCCTAACCTGTTGCCTTCACTGCCTTCCCAGGAAGAAGCACAGGCTGAAAACAAAGGAACTAAAATAGAAGCTTAGATAATTTCATTGATGACACCATTAAAAGCAGAGAATTTGCCAGGTGGGGGTAAAATGCATGAGGATTGGACTCAGACTCCTGTCTCTGGCACTGGAAGACATTAGATGAGGCACCAAGATTTCAGGACCTTAGTTTCCTCATCTGTGAAGTAGCTACTATGATTCTGGTGCATGCTAAGTGCTCAACAAGTGGGAATTGTGGGACAAGTTATGGAGAGAAATGCGGATATTAGCTGAGCCCTGATCTTTGAGTGTTACAATATTAAGTAGGCTATGTGCTTCTACAATGAATAATCACAAGAGCTATCATTTGTTAAGTGTTTGTGGTATGGTAGGCAAGAGCTCGGCTAGTAACCAAAAGGTCAGCGGTACGAATATACCAGCGGCTCCTTGGAAACCCTATAGGACATCTCTACTCTGACCTACAGGGTGGCTATGAGTCAGAATCAACCCGGTAACGGGTTTGGCTTGGTTAGGAACTGTCTAGGCATGCTACATGAATTAAGTCATTTAATCTTTGCATCATTCTTATGAAGTAGGTACCATTGTTACCACATATAATTTACTGATGAGGAAACTGAGGCTTAGAGAGTTCGAGTAACTTGCCCAATATCACACGGCTAGAAAGAAAGATTTGAGCCTTGGTAGGATAGCAGGAAAGTCCACGATCTTCACCATTATGCCTTTATTGGTACCACTAGGTTCCAGAATCTAGCTTGAAGGGATGCTTGTTTCCTTAAGTACTTTAAGGTTACTAAAAAGTTCTTTGAAAGCAAGGACCAAGAATTGCAAACCTGTTGTCCCCTAAAGCACCCAACAAGGACTTGAGCTCAAATATGTATTCAAGCAATTCTTGATAACTGATTGTAAATACATCTATGTTTTCTGTCTTGGCTTTATTCACTCCTGGGTGCCTTTCTTCACTCCCCTGTGTCTGTCTCATCCTTTAGATCATCCTTCCTGTCTCCCTCCTGGCCAGTAGTCTCACTTCAGTTGATACAATAATGGGGCCCCCTAGCAACTGTTCCTTGGCTATGAACTTGATGGAGGTAGTGGGTCTCTGTGTTGTTTGCAGTGCTAAAGCATCCCAGAAGTCCAGTGAAGGTGGAGTCAATAGTTGGCAGAGGCATAATGGAAATGAAGATAAGAATACTGCTTTTGTAGTTACAAGGTGTGATTATGATATGTCGAACATATGGCAGAACGGTGCCATTGTATTTCCAATTTGTCTGAGAAAGATACTGGAAACCATACTAATCAAAGTTTCTGTTTTGGATCAAACCAATGAATTTGAACCAATAAGGGCAGCACGAAGGCCCTGGTCTGAGAGGACCACCCAAAAGAACAAAACCGTGGTCAAAGGAAGAGTTCTTAAAGACAGAATTTTCTTCAGTTGTTTTCCTACTAAATATCAGTCTCCTGGAAGTTGTTAGGCCTTCCTTCCTGAGAGAGTTGCTGGGGGTGACATTTGAGGAACAGATGACATTGGCGCCTGTGGTCAGTTCATGCTGTTGATGAGACGATGGGATGGTGCTAATGGTGCTGCCATTGAAATCTTGGGTATTGGATGGGTCGGGTGCTCCAGCTGTGGTTAATTACCTCGATTAATCCAGAAACCACAGTAATGAAGATTAGATGATCAGGAGATAATCACTCATTCATTGAGGAGTTAATCTTCTTACAGGTGAGCTAACCTCAGACTTGCTGGATGAATGTAACTTTTATGAACCACAGTTTTGTCTGTCGGGTGGGAATGATTCACACATGTAGCCTGATACTGTGTATGACAACACCCGAAGGAGCCCTGGTGGCACAGTCGTTAAAGCACTTAGCTGCTAACTGAAAGGTCAGTGGTTCAAACCCACGAGCTGCTCCAGGGCGAAAAGATGTGGCAGTCTGCTTTCTTAAAGATCATAGCCTTGGAAACTCTGTGGGACAATTCTTCTGTTTTCTACAGGGTTGCTATGAGTTGAATTCAGCTTGATGGCAATGAGTTTGGTTTGGTTTGGGGGACAACATTGACTTCCACAATTCTAGCCTAAACTCATTTCTGGCAGTTGTCACCCAAAGGCGTGCTGCTGGCCAAAGGGTGGGGGTGGAAACATATAAGGACAGAGTATGGGAACAGATACTAGAAAACATTTGTGATCAGGTCTGTGCAAATCTTTACTTATCAGTCAATCAGGTCTTATTTCTAAGATGCCATTGAGTATAAGACACATTGTTGATTTAAATAATTGCCTTTATTTTGTGGGAGACACTATGTTCAATGTACTAACAGGTTATAAAGCTTAGCCTGATTTCAGAAATGTTAAAACAGGTGAAAAGAGTAAAAAATCAATTAATGTAGTAGGCCGGTGTTGTCAGGAATATACAAAAGTATTAGGACCTAGTTGTGGCTCTCAAGGAATAGGGAATTCAGGAAGAGACACTTGTAAGAAGGATATAATTCCAAGTTAAAAATTTGAGTTAGGGTCTGTAGGACTTGAGAGAGAAAGAGAGGTCAGTAAGGGCTGGCGATGTCAGAAGCAGCTTTTTGTTGCAGGTGGCATTTGAACCGAGCCATGAAGACCTGGGATGACCTGCTGAAACTGGAAGCTTATTAGATGCCAAGCACAACAACAGTAGGAGTAGGGGTTGTTGTTTTTCCCACTTTACAGAAAAAGAAACCGAGGCTCAGAGAGCTTCAGTAATTTGCTCAAGGTCACATGCCAACAAGCAGCAGGGCCAGGGCTGAATTCTAGTATTGTCTGACTCAGTGTCTAGGCCATTGACCACTATGTTCTGCAGTGCCTGGGAGGACCAGAAGGGGAGGCTGTTTCAATCAAGGAGAAACCTGGAGGTATGTGGAGGCACAGGATAGTCTAAGACTGTTCACTGGAGGTCAGCTCCATCTGACATGTGTTACCATGTGGTAACCTTGGCTAAGTTTTGGATTGTGGTGCCTGGGTGATCAGCTCCTATAAACAAGGTGGTCTCAGGCCTGTTGATGGAGACCTCAGGTTTGAGATAGCCTAGGATTTTGTCAGATATTCAGGGACAAATTTGTGTGGGATAGATGAGGCTTGGTCAACAACTCAAGTTTTGTTCTTCCTCTGCTAAGCAGAAGGTTAGCAGTTCAAATTCGCCAGTTGCTCCTTAGACGCTCTATGGGGCTAGTTCTACTCTGTCTATAGGATTGCTATGAGTCAGAACAGCAATGGGTTGTTTGGCTAGCTCCATATAATTTCACAAGAGTTATACTGTTGCTTATTACGGAATTTCTTGCTTTGTTTTCTTCTTTTGTCAATACTGAAATAGTATTGCTTTCTTTGCAAAACAGAAAATCTTTGCAGCTTTTTGCTATCTTCCACAATTCCATGTATCGTTAAAAAGTAAAAAGATCTGAATTATACACTGAAACTTTCTGAGTTAGGTTCTGTTCGGAAACTAATTTGGAGAAAAAGTCTCTTTTAAACCTAGAATGGTGTAAGAATTTAAGCAGCTTTTCTTTTCTTTAAAAGAAAAAAAAAAAACACAGCAAAACTTCAGTCTATCACTAGTAGGAAGTTTCCCATCACATTTTTTGAATGAATTTGTCATGATATCCCGGTTGAAACCAAATGATTTCTGGTACTCGGTAAGTCTCAGAGGAAAATACTAAACCTGTTGCTGTTGAGTTGGTTCCATCTCATTGGCAACCCCATATTTGAGAGTACAGCTGAGTTCTGTAGGGTTTTCTTGGCTGTAAATTTCATGGATGCAGATTGTTGGGACTTTCTTCCATGATGCCACTGGGTAGATTTGAACAGCCAACATTTTGGTTAGTAGTTGAGCACTTAACTGTGCCACTGGAAGAGCCCTCAAGATTGGGAAGTTGCCCGGCTCACCAGGAGGCTGCTGGTTCACATCCATATGGACTCTTCCATACCTTGAGTGCACAATCAGGAGGATACTTCAGAACCCGCCCTCATTCTGTTCTGAGGAACTTGTCCTTCCCTAAGCCGAGTGCCTAGGATCAGCATTCTTAGAAGTTATCACTGAGCTGCTGGAGTTAGTGTGAAGGCCAATGTCTTCTTGGGCCCTGGAAATCACTGCCTCCCACATCCCTCTTCTCGAAACTGTGTTTTAATGTATTCTTGACTTGCAAAGACAGACGGGTGGAATTCAGTTTCATTCTTGGTGGACAGCTGTCCCTTTGTTTCCAAGGAACCAATGAGATATGGGGCTTTGAATATTTTCAGGTGCTGCAGTAACTAGACAGGTAATCATGGTGTTGGTGAGAGCAAAAGGCAGATGGGAAGGCAGCTGAGGGAAAACCAGGAATAGAAAGAGTGCCAAGTTGTGAGACTGATAGGTGTGGGTTCAGATTTCAGCTCTATCTCTTGATTTATATCTGTCTTTTATTTATCTCCACAAGCCTCAGTTTTCTTATCTGAAAAACTGGATAATTAAACTGTTACCTCATAGAGTTTTGTTGTTGCTAGGTGCTGTTGGGTCAGTTCTGACTCACAGTGACACTATGGACAATGAAACAGAACACTGTCCCATCCTGTGTCATCCTCACAGCTGTTGCTGTGTCTGAGCCCATTGTTGCAGCCTCTGTGTCTGTCTGTGTCCTTGAGGGGCTTCTTCATTTTCACTGACCATTTACTTTATCAAGCATGATGTCCTGCTTCAGGATTTAATTCTTCCTGAAAACATATCCGAAGAATGTGGTATCAAGTCTTGCTATCCTTGCTTCTAAGGAGCATTCTGTCTGTGCTTCTTCCAAGACAGGTTTGTTCGTTCTTTTAGCAGTCTGTGGTACATTCAGTATTCTTCACCAACACCATAATTTATGGGAGTTAATTCTACTTCAGTCTTTTTTATCCGTCATCATCCAGCTTTCACATGCATATGAGGTGGCTAAAAACACCGTGGTGTGGGTCAGGCACCCTTAGTCTTTTAGGTGACATCTTTGTTTTTTAATACTTTAGACAGGTCTTTTGTGGAAGACTTGCCCAAGGTAACGTGTCATTTGATTTCCTGACTACTGCTTTTATGAGTATTAATTGCAGATCCAAAGTAAGGTGAAATTCTTGACAACTTCAGTGTTTTTTTGGTGAAGATTAAATGAGAGAATGAAATATAAGAAGAGTGTAACCCAGTGCTTAGCACATATTAAATACCCAGCAAATTATGGCTATTACAATAAAAAACCAAACCAAACAAACAAAAAAGCCAAACCCACAGCCATCAAGTTGATTCTGACTCACAGCAATCCTATAGGACAGAGTAGAACTGCTCCATAGAGTTCCCAGGGAGCACCTGGAGGATATGTGTTCCCTCACTTTGAGTAAGCAGGTGTAGTACTTAACCACTACACTGTCAGGGCATCTATTACAATAATAATGATATAAGAATTGTTATTAAATATATCCAAGCCTCAGTTTCCTAGTCAATCAAATGAGAATACTTTTATTGATTATTCTCATTAGATTAATTGAATCCTTGGGTGGTGCAAATGGTTAATTATCTTGGCTGCAATACAAAAGGTTGGAGGCTGGAGTCCACTTAGAGGCACCTCAGAAGAAAGGTCTGGTGATCCGCTCCTGAAAAATCAGTGACCGAAAACCCTATAGAGCAGAGTTCTGCTCTGACACATGTGGGTTCATGATGATTCGAACTGACTTGGAGTAAACTAATTAGATAGATAGGGGAGTGAGAGTAATGCAGGTGTATGCATCTGGCACAGAGTAGATCCAGCCAGTTGTTAAATCCAGTCTTTTCTTGGCTCTCATCTGAAGTGTATTAGCCTTGAGAATCAGGAGAAGGTCACTGTATTTGGCCAACGGTCCTCAGTTATCTCAAATGAAACAAAAGATATATAAAATGTTCATTTCCCCACCTAAACTTTTTTTTTTCAGGGCTTCAATATGCCTTTTTTGAGCAGAGAAGCCCTAGAAATCCCAACAGCTCACTTTACAGATTGGCCAATAGATCAGCCACATGGCTGTAAAGATCACTCATGACTGGCATGATTTTATGTCTTTCTATACAAGCAGTGGCTTAGTGGTTAAATGCTGGTTTGAACCTTGGAAACTCAAAGGGCAGTTCTGCTCTGTTCTATAGGGTTTCTTTGAGTTGGAATAGACTTAGAAGCATTGGGTTTTGGTTTTACACAAGCAGTTGAAGAGCCCTGGTAGTACAATGGTTAGTGCTTGGCTCCTAATAGGTTGGCTGTTAGAACTCATCCAGTGGTTGCACAGGAGAGAGACCTGGCCATCTGCTCCCTAGAAAACCCTGTGGTACTGTTTTACTGTGTTATACATGGGGCCACCAACATTGGAAACTGACTTAATTGGTGATACCTAAGAATCACAACAAGCTACAGCAGTTAGATTCTTGCAGGCCTCTTAGTTGAGCTTTTGCAAGTTCATGTTTCTGTGGAGCCATTGTGGAAATGGATGCCACCTGCCTCTTGGTGAAGGAAACAGGGCTTGGACTTTCTGGTTTTCAACTTGTGTTGGACCCCATGTTGCCAGTGCTACTTTGGGCAAAGCCCAGGTGTCGCTTCTGCGTGAAAGGTGGAGAGAAGGGTTTTGCATTGACCCTTGGAGGGGAGAAATAGTCATTTCAGGTCAGCAGTTCCAGTGAAAGCAGACAGAGTTACACAACTAGCCAGGGGACTCAGGCTGTGGCTCCTGAAGGGTGATCTAGAAACTGAACTCTGTGTATAGACTGTGGGGGGAGGGTGGGCTGGCTCTGAGGTCTGTTCTACTGCTTCTGGGTAGTCAGTCAACCCCCTGCCCTGCTCTAGGGGGAGCCTGATAACCCCAGTGAGGCTTCATTAAGTTGAAGTCAACACTAGGGACTTTATGGAGGTCATCTTTAGTGTTTGGCTCCCCAAAAGTTCATTCATTTTCCTTAGCCCAGAGGTGAGGAAGTTGACGCTGGGTCACACTACAATATGTGGGAGGAACACTACACTTTCAGAAACACTTTCAACTGACAAACTGGTTTAAGGTTATAGACACTTAGGACATGCCAAGATGGGTCTGGAGATTAGATCTGAAATTAGTGGCCAGAGAGGGCACCTGCAAGTGCAAGCTTAACCTGGGACCTCTGTGGACTCCAGCAAGGTACAAATGTGAAAAAAGTCTGTTGATGAGGAGCCCTGGTGGTCTGATTGTTAAGTGTTTGGTTGTTAACCAGAAGGTTGGTGATTTGAACCTGTCAGTGGCTTGGTGGGAGAAAGGACTTAGTGATCTGCTCCTATAAAGTTTACAGCCTAGGGAACCTATGGGGCAGTTCTACGCTGTGCTGTAGGGTTGCTATGAGTTGGAACTAACTCTATGGCACACAACAGCAATGTAATTTATTTACTGGGAAGAGGATTATGACATTGCCAAAGTATAGTGGAGAAATGGGTACAATTTCAAATCAAGTAATATAAACATGCAAACACATCCAGGCACACACACAGACAGACAGACACACATACTCACCATCAACACTACCACGTACACTCTGCCCCTCCTGCGGAGCTCCCATAGCACCGAGACGTAACTCCTAGCCACAGTCCCTCCTACATCAACCACACTGTCACCAGCAGACCCCCTGTCCTCCTCCTGGCATGGACCAACTGCACACAGCACGCATACTCTACCCACCCCCATGTACACATTATACACACACCCATCAGATAAACACATTCCCCTTAGGAAGCTGATTAATAAAACTATTTTATCTGTAATTACACTTGACTGATAATAATGTCCTCAGAGCCTGCATGGTTAGATTGGCTCAGATTGTAACATCCAGATTAGGGCTGACCTCCCTTTGAACTCTGGCCACACTGTTGGTCACTCCAGCTCACAGATTACAGATGGCTTTAGCTAGATTCAACCCCATGGGACTAAAAGAGTAAGTAGGATTCCAGCTTTCCTTGGTTCTCTTTTCTCTCTGAGGTTTACAGACAGGGTGGTATTTCTGTAAATACATCCCCAAGACCTGGAGGAAGGATCAAAACAAATGACATCCTCTAACCAACTACTGGGTACTCCGTGGCTCTACTTTCAAACCCATGTCAAACTCAGATCCCTTGGAGGAAGTAGCCTTGAATGTTGTCTTGAAGACTGACACTTGAAATAGTTTAATTCTTGGATCTTGGGGAAGGGCTCCATTGAGCCCATAATTAACTCTTTCAAGTCCTCATGGTGTCCTGCAAATAGTAAAATATCTGATTCTTTATGACATAACACTGAATGGAGGCAGTAAGGAGGCCTTTTAGACTAATTACATGTTGGAACGAGGTTAACAACATGCCAAAGATTGTTTGCGTAGCTGCTCTGACATTGACAAGATACTTGGTAACATGGTAGGGCTAAAAACAGGGACAGCTTTTAAAGAAGACAAGGGCTGGAAACTGAGCTAGATAGCCTCCTGACATCTTCCCCTAATCCAGTGCCTCTTCTACCTCCACCATTTTCCAGGGGTTTCAAGAGATCCTGATTGTAAGCTAGCATTTGATGCCATGGGTCTGGAGGTCTGGATTGAAATCAGTATGGGTCTTAGCTCTGTCTCAGCATTTGAAAACCAGTTGCCATGGAGCCTGCTCTGACTCACAGCAACCCCAGTGTGTGACAGGGTAGAACTGTGCTCCACAGGGTTTCCAATGGCTGACTTCTTGGAAATAAGTCACCAGACCTTTCTTCTGATTTATTTCCTCTGATTCAATAGAAAAGTGTATTAATCATCTGTACCACCCAGGGACTCCATCTTAGCATATATAGCGATCAAATTTAGTCAAGGGTGGAAATAAAAGGCCTACAAAGCATCTAGTGAGATATTGGAGGTGGTCAGAAGGCGTATCTATACAAGTAAGCAAGGTGTGCATCAAGATTAACAACTGGATCATAGTGAAATGTCCAAGAAACAGGAATGAGTTCCAGCCAACTGGAAGATCTCAGTGTTATGATCCCATTTGGTAGATGAGCATGCTGGCGTTTCAAAGTCATACAGGGAGACCCAATGGCTACGACTTTTTGGTCCTGCTCAGGGGCAGGTATTACTCTAGTTATCTGTGAAATTTCCTCCAACTGAGGCTCTTGTAGTTGTTTGCCTTCAAACTGATTCTGACTCACATTAATACCAAGTGTGTGAAGTAGAACAGCATCATAGGTTTTTCAAGGCTGTGACTTTTAGGAAACAGATCAGTAGACCTGTCTTTTGAGGAACCTCTGGGTGGTGGCTTCAAACCACCAACCTTTCAGCTAGTAGTTGAATGTTTACCCATTTGTACCACTCAAGGACTTGTCCAAACTAAACTAAAGGATATCATGAGCTCCTTCACTAACTCCCCAGCATTTCCTGTCCAGATGAAACTGGGTATGACTGCATCTCACAGGCAGCTGGAAGAGAGAAAGTAGCTACAAGAGACTACCTGCTAAATAAGCAAGAGACAACCCTGCTAAATAAGCAGGGTTGTCCTATCCATCAGGAGTGGGGATAGGCGGCTGATTTCCTAGATAACTGAACAGGAGCCTGGAAGCTTCCTTGGCACTTGCTGGAGGCTCTGCCTCCTCTTTCTCCTTAGTGGAAGGGTCTGGGCAAGAATAGCTGGAGTTTCCTCTCTCCAACCCTCTGCCGCTCCCCGCCCCCCCGCCAGGCATCCTTTCTTCCCCTACATGTTCAGACACACATAGCACCTACCTCAGCTCGCTGCTCCCACCAGAATGGGCTCGACTGGAATCTTCTAATGTTGTCATCATGCTGCCCTGTGATGGCCCTGGCTGGGTGGGGTTGTCGTCCTCACTGGGAGGAATACCACATGGCTGCTTCCAAGTGGAAGATGCCTCCTCTGGGTGTCCCAGGCCTGAGCATCCTCCCACGTGCGGCAGAGCCTGAGTCGGGCAACCTGCAGGTGGGTTTCCCACCTCCACTCTGCCCAGGTGTCCGAAGAGGATTGCGTGCGTCTCTTGTTTTGATGGCAGCTACAGAGATAGACGGCACATTACTGAATGCTGAACATTGCTGAGGTCTGAGCACACTGTGGGATTCTGACCACGGGATTTGTGGTCTCTCGTGGAGACGAGGTGATGTGTCTGGAGCAGCCGAAGAGAAGTGTGTCAGACAGAGCTTGTCAGCACCTCAACTCCCCTGCCAAACAGTAATTACCAGCGCCTCATGCCACCCAGGAGAGGGAGGGCAATATTTTTATCCCCGTTTTATAGAAGGGTAAGTGGATGCACAGGGACGTCAGACAACCACTTTAACCAGCCAGTCAGTCAGAGGCTAAACTTGGCCCTGGGGGGAGCTGACTCAGAGGTTATCACAGAGCTTGGGTGAAGCCAGGCTTGTGGGGACAGCCACAAGTAGGTCTGTCCCATGGCAACTGTGGGCTCCAGCAGTTGTGGCATCCTGCACTCCTCGGGGCTATGCAGAAGACCCAGTGCTGGGTCCCTTACCTCTGCCAGAACTGCCTTCCTCATTGCCCTTGTCTGACTCTGCTTTCTATTCTGGCCAGGTTGGCATTTGTCTAGAGCACAGTAGCACTTATCTGAAACCCTGTGAAGAAAACTTTCCTTGAGTGGTGTAAGTTAAGAGAGACTGCTATCTGTGCTCTCAGCTTGGGGTTCACAAATGTTGTCATTGTTGGTTGGTGTGGAGTTGGCTCCAACACATGGTGACCCCACAGAGAAATGTTGCCCATTCCTCTATCGTTTTCATTGTTGTTGGTATTTGCCTCTGAGCCTGGCGACTCATTTTCCAACCCTAAACTCTGGTGGCGTAGTGGTTCAGTGCTGTCTGCCAACCATAAGGTCGGCAGCTCCAGTCTGCCAGGCTCTCCTTGGAAACTCTGTGGAGCAGTTCTATTCTGTCCTGTAGGGTTGTTACGAGTCAGAATTGACTCAGCAACAATGGGTTACATTGGACAATATAGTCTGTTGTGATCTGTAGGGTTTTCACTGGCTAATTTTCAGATGAATAAGGAAGAGCTAAGAAGAATTTGTCTTTGAATTATAATGTTGGCAAAGAATATTGAATATACCATGGGCTGTCAAAAAAAAACAAAAACAAAAAAAAAATGAATCTGTCGTGTTAGAAGTACAACCAGAATGTTCCTTAGGAGCAAGGAAGGCCAGAGTATGTCTCACATACTTTGGTCATGTTATCAGTAGAGATGAATTTCTGGAGAAATATTTCATGCTTGCTAAAGTAGAGGGTCAGCAAAAAAGAGGAAGATCCTCAGTGAGATGGATTGACACAGTAGCTACACCAACAGACTTAAATGTGACAATTGTGCGGATGGTACAGGACTGGGCAGTGTTTTGTTCTGTTGTACGGAGGTTCTCTACAAGTTAGAGTCGACTTGATGGCACCTAACAACAACAATTTTCAGAAATAGATCTATAGTCCTTTTTTCCTAATCCATTTTAGGCAGAAAGCTCTGCTCTAACCTGTCCCCCATGGGTGGCCCTTTGAAATACCAGTGATATGGCTTCCAGCATCATCACAACATTCAAGCCACCAGAGTGTGACAGATTGAGAGATGGGTGGTGGTTATGAAGTGTATTAGCCTATTTAAAATGTTGAGAAGTCTTCTAATAAAGAAACGTGTAATATTGCTTAATTCAGCATTTCTCAGACTTCTCTGAGCAACTTTTCCTAGTAACACCAATTATACCACCTGGCTAGTGTTCCACCAACCACATATTGAGAAATCCTGATTGAGCTGGTCACTGCCCCAGAGTCACACCTGTGCCTCTGCCCAGGTGTGCTCCCAGCCCTGCCCCCCTCCCCTCACATAGGACAGGCAGGAGTGCCCAATAAGTTGGGCAGAACTGAGTGGCACAAGGACTTCCATAGCTGGGCATGCGTGAACGCTTGAAGTCATTTTTGACCCTTGTTCCACAAACTCCCTGCATGAAGCCATCTGCCATGTCACGTTCACTTCCCTGTCTCCTCTGCACTGTGATGTTTCTTCTCATGGCTCTTCTTCTCTTATTAAGGTTGGTGTCAAGTTGTCTGTCACCACCACAGACAGACCACTGGAAACCCTGTGGAGTGTGGTTCTTCTCTGACACACATGGGGTCACCATGAGTTGGAGTCAGTGGGAGGCCATGTTGCTCGACTCTAGGTGACACCCCTTACGGAGCACACTGTGAACCTGCCTGCTGGAGTCATGCAGTATGGCTGTCCTGTAACTTTCAGTCCTTTTATCTTGCTTTGTTATTCTTTCCAGTGCTTTTCACTACTTGACATTGCACTCACTTATGCATTTTTGTTTATTTCTTTGATCTTTTCCAGGGCATCAGCTAATTGTTGTGCGAGTTGTTTACAGAAAAGGGGGGCTGGGCTAGACTTGTTTTGTGTCATGGACTGAATTGTGTACCCCACCCCAATATCTGTCAATTTGGCCAGCCCGTGATTGCCAATATTGTGTGAGTGTCTACCATTTCCTTGTGTGTCATAGGTCCTGTGATGTTAATGAGATGGGATTAGTGGCAGTTATGTTGATGAGGCAGGACTCAGTCTACAAGACTGGGTTGTGTCTTAAGCCAATCTCTTTTGAGATACAGAAGAGAGGAGTGAGCAGAGAGACACAGGACCTCGTACTACCAAGAAGCATCTCCAGGAGCAGAGGGCCTCCTTTGGACCTGGGGTTCCTACCTGGAGAAGCTCCTAAACAAAGAGAAGACTGATGACAGAGACCTGCCCTCAGAGCCAACAGAGAGAGAAAACCTTCCCCTGGAACTGGCTCGCTGAGTCTGGACTTTGGGCCTGCCAGACTATGAGATAATAAATTTGTCTTTGTTAAAGCCATCTACTTGTATTATTTCTGTAGTAGCAGCACTAGCTAACTAAGACACCTTGTATCTTATTCTTGCTTTTTCCTGATTCCACACCTGGATTGTAAATCCTTGCACACAGTAGGGGAGTGGAGGTGGAAATCCAGCCAAATCTGAGCCTCCAGGTGGAATATGCTGGCATTTTCCCATAAAGGTGCTTTTACTCAGTGTGCATAAGGGTGATATCTGCTGGTCTGAAGATGTGTCTGTGGGCTATGTGTGCTCAGAAGGGGAGTCTTTGCCTAATTTTTACAAAGACCCTCTGTGGGATGGCCTTCTTATTTCTTCCATAGAATGTCCATTCCATGAACTGCTGCTATTGTTGTGTGCCATTGAGTTGATTCCTACTCATAGCAGAACTATCAGAGTAGAACTGCTTGAATAGGGTAGCCTAGGCTGAAATCGTTATGGGAGCAGATTGCCAGGTCTTTTCTCCCACAGAACCTCTGGTGGGTTCGAACTGCTGAAAAATAAGGTGGCTACGTAATTTGTTATCCCAACCAGGACAATTTTGAGAATTAAGATGACACTGCATAGTAGCTATGGGGGATGACAGATGAAAACAGGGACTTCCTGGGCATATGGTTTCCGTATCCACAAAGGATGGATTTTTTTTGTTTACTGCTTTATCTTTAAGGTTTAGAATTGTACCTGGCACATGATATTTGTTGTGTTACAGTTGAGGAATTGACCCATGCCATAATCCCTAGAGGAAACGCTGGTAGTGTAGTGGTTAAGTGCTATGGCTACTAACCAAAAGGTCAGCAGTTCAAGTCCACCAGCTGCTCCTTGAAAACTCTATGGGGCTATTCTACTGTGTCCTATAGGATCTCTATGAGTTGGGATTGACTCTATGATAATGAATTTTTTTTTTTTAGTATTCTCCAGATTGGGCTTCCTGTTTCAATTCTTTCTCTACTATTAATGTCTTACCAGATTAATCCACCTAAAATACCATCATATATGCACAAAATTGTTTCAGTGTCTTAAAAACTTTGCTTTTTTTTGCAGCATCATTTCTCAGAGTATCTTAAAACCAAAAATGAAACCTACTGCTATTGAGTTGATACTGACACATAGTGACCCTATAGACAGGGTAGAACTGCTCTACAGAGTTACCAAGGAGTGTCTGGCAGATTTGAAGTGCCAATTCTGTTAAGGAGCCGTAGCACTTAGCCACTACACCACCAGGGTTTCCAAAGTATCTTAAGGAAATGCTAAATCCAATGTGGTGTGTTGTAAAAGAAAATAGAGGAATGCTATGGGTTAATACATGGGACTGGTTGGATATCCACAATTATATGATGAAGGTTAGAAAGAAATACAGAAAAGAAACTTGCCTAATTTTGTTTATCACTGTGTTCCAACAATATATTTGAACATGAAATTCCTGTTTTTTATTTAGTACATCCTGTGACATTCTCTGGGAAACACTTTGGAAATTCTTTTCAGTAGACCAAGGTCCTTAGTTTGATGGTCAAAGAAATAACAACTGAGCCCCGTGTACTTCTCCCCACTGAGCTTCTGGAAGTTTCCCTGCGGGAACCCAGGGTCTATTCGTTCATTCAGTAAACATCTTCTGAGCACCTGCAATGTGCCAGGCCCTGTTTTGAGTCCTGGGAACACAGGGGTGAACAAAGCAGACACAGTTCCTGTCCTAGTGGAACTCACATTCTAGAGAAACGTTTTAATTCATGAAGAAAAAGAGTAGGGGTAAAGGAGTAAAAGGAATCCCTACTAACTGAAACGTTGGCAGTTTGAATCTACCCAGAAGCATATTGGAAGAATGTCCTGGTGATCTGTTTCTGAAGGATCACAGCCAAGGACAACCCAATGAAGTACTGTCCTACTCTGCAACACGTGGCGTCACCATAAGTGAGAACGGACTCAAAGGCAGCTGGTTTTAAGGGAGTAGAGGGCAGGGCATTGGTTCTTCAGTGGTAGAACACTTGCCTTCCATCTGGGAGACCTGGATACCATTTGCAGCCAGTGAGTCTCCTGTGTAAGACACCCCCCTCCCTCACTGGGGTGTGTGATGCTGAATGGGTTTCAGTGGAGCTTTGAGACTGAGATGGACTAGGAAGAAAGGCCTGGCAATCTAATGCAGAAACCAGCCAATGAAAACCCTATGAACATACTGATATGATCTGTAGCTAATCATGTGGCTGGTGCAGGAGCAGGCAGCATTTTTTCCAGCTGTGCTTGGGGTCGCCACGAGATTGGGGCTGACTCAACAGCTGCTAACAGCAGGGACAACAAAGGGGTCAAGAGTAATGGCAGTGCCATTTTACCTGAAATGGCCAGGAAAGGACAGTCTGAAGAGTTTATGACCTTAAATTCAACCAAACCCAACTGTTGCTGCCGTGTCAATTCCTGCTCGTAGCTACTCCATAGGACAGAGTAGAACTGCTGCATAGGCTTTCCAAGGAGTGGGTGGTGAGATTCAAGCCGCTGACCTTTTGATTAGCAGCCTGAGCTCTTAAACACTGCGTAACCAGAGAAACAACAGACCTTTACAAAGAGAACTACAAGCCCTTACTACAAGAAACTAAGAGAGATAAATGGAAAAACCTACCCTGCTCATGGATAGGAAGACTTAACATTGTGAAAATGTCTATTTTACCCAAAGCAGTTTATTTATATAATGCAATCCCAATACAAGTTCCAGCATCATTTTTTAATGAGATGGAGAAACAAATCACCAATTTTGTTTGGAAAGGGAAGAAGCCCCGGATAAGTAAGGTACTACTAAAGAAGAAGATCACACTGGGAGGCCTTTCATTACCCGACCTTAGAACATACTACACTGCCACAGTGGTCAAAACAGCCTGGTACTGGTACAAGAACAGACAGATGGATCAATGGAACAGAATTGAGACCCCAGAGATGACACCATCTGCCTATGAACAGCTGATATTTGACAAAGGCCCTAAGACATTAAACTGGGGTAAAAACAGTATCTTCAACAAATGGTGCTGGCAGAATTGGTTATCCATCTGCAATAAACTGAATCAAGATCCATATCTTACACCTTATACAAAAACCAACTCCAACTGGATAAAAGACCTAAATATCAAACCTAAAACAATGAAGCTCATCCAAGAAAAGGTAGGAACAACAATGGAAGTTTTAATACACAATGAGGACAGACTCCAAAATCTGTCAAAGAAACATCAATCAACAGAAGAGAAAGTAGATAAATGGGAACTATTAAGAATCAAACACTTTTGCTCATCCAAAGACTTTATTAATAGAATTAAAAGAACACCCACAGAGTGGGAAAAAATATTTGGCAACTCTATGTCAGATCGACGCCTGATCTCCATAATCTATAAGATACTACAAAATATCAATAAGAAGAAGATAAACCATCCAATTAAGCGATGGGCAAAGGAGATGGACCGATACTTCACTAAAGAGGAGATCCAGGCAGCCAAAAATCACATGCGGTCATGTTCACGATCTTTAGTTATTAAAGAAATTCAAATCAAGACAACAATGAGATACCGTCTCACCCCAACAAGATTGGCCATGATCCAGAAAACACAAAACAACAAATGCTGGAGAGGCTGTGGAGAAAGTGGAACCCTCCTACACTGTTGGTGGGGTTGCAAAATGGTCCAGCCTCTTTGGAAGGCAATCTGGCGCTTCCTTAAAAAAATGGATATTGATATACCATTTGACCCAGTAATTCCACTACTTGGAATATATCCTACAGATTCAAGGCCTTTCACACCAACCTACACATGCACCAGAATGTTTATCGCGGCACAGTCCACAATAGCAAAAAGGTGGAATCAACCCAGATGCCCAACAATAGAAGAATGGATAGGTAAACTGTGGTACATATACTCAATGGAGCACTATGCAATGATAAAGAATAACGATGATTCCAGGAAACATCTCCTAACCTGGTTTCAACTGGAAGACATTATGTTGAGTGAAAGTAGTCAGCGACAAAAGGACAAGTACTGTATGAGACCTCTACGATAAGATCTCAAAAACAGACTTGTGTATAGAAGAAAAGACTCTTTGACAGCTGCAAGGGAGGGGAGGGAGGGAGGGAGGGCGAGGGGGAGAGGGTTTAGTTTAGGTAGTTATTAGAAATCTAGTTGGGAGAAAGCGATGACAGCACACATTAGGAACAAGAACAACATGAAGTGGACTTCAGCATAACTTGAGTACTCCTTCCATCTTAACTCAATACTGCAAGGATAGAGTAGCTGGGGCGGGGGCCGGGGGACTATGCTCTTAGGCGAATTCCAGGCCAATTGGCACAACTAGCGTTTTGCTAAGAGAGCTCTCTGCACCCCACATTGGTGAGTGGCGTCTGGGGTCTTAAAAGCTGCCAAGCTGCCATCCGAGGACACAGCAAATGGTCCCAACTCAGCAGGAACGGATGCTCACTGAGGGCCAAAATGGCATGCGGTAAAGACAACCGAGAAGACAGAGAGACCCACAAGAGTGAGTGCCTACATCGACCTGGGACCGGAAGAACCGGATGGTGCCCGGCCACCACCAGTGATAGCCATGACGGAGCTCACAGAGAGGAGCCTCACTGGCAACACAAGAACAAAAAGAGGTGCATCATGAGATCTCCACTAAAAGATCTCAATTGATGGTCCAGCGGTTTTGGGGTTCCTCTGAGAGCATGGCCCCCAGCCATGATGCTGCCCGTTCCCATAAATTACAACAAAGTTCCACTCTTTGGACAGGAATGGATTGGACTTGGCAATGCAGAGTAACCATATATTGGAAGCACTTTATGGTTCTATACATCTATAGGATATCATCTTGCTGACCTCTGGCTGGAGGAAGGGGAGTGGACGGAGAGGAGGGGAAAGGAGGCTGTTGGGAGGATGAGACATGTATGGAGCAGAGAGGAATAGTGTGCAGTCACCGGACAGGGAGAGCAGTGGAAGCTGCACATAGGGGGGCATGTAAATTTACATGTGAATGTACATTTTCACTCAGTTATGTTAAATAAAAATATTTAAAAAAAGAAAAAAAGAATAGATTTCATGCTTTAGACAATAATGCCTGAAGACCAGAGAAGTTATGGGGTGACATCAAACATGAAGAAAGGAAGGTGTCATTAAAAGTATAGGAAAGAAAGAAAAAACAAAAATGGATGTCAGAAGAGACTCTGAAGGTTGCCCTTGAACATAGAGTAGCTAAAGCAAACAGAAGAAATAATGAAGTAAAAGAGCTGAACAAAGAATTTCAGAGGGTTGCTCCAGAAGACAAAGTAAAGTATTATAAGGAAATGTGCAAAGGCCTGGAGACAGCGAATCAAAAGGGAAGAACATGCTTAGCATTTCTCAGGCTGAAAAAACTAAAGAAAGAAATTCAAGCTTTCAGTTTTACTACTGAGGATTCTATGTGAAAAATGTTGAGTAACACAGGAATCATCAAAAGAAGATGAAAGGAAAACACAGAATCACTGTACCAAAAAGAATTGGACAACATTCAACCCTTTTAGGAGGTACCATATGATCAAAAACTGATGGTACTGAAGGAAGAAGTCTAAGCTACACTGAAATCACTGGCAAAATGCAAGCCTTCAGGAATTGACTGCCTACCAGTTGACATGCTTCAACAAATGAATAAAATACGAAAACCGTGGACTGGTCTATGCTAAGAAATTTGGAAGACAGTCAAATAGAAGAGATCCATATTTATGCCCATTCCAAAGAAAGGTGATCAGTAGCATGCAGATATTATTGAACAGTGTGATGAACATCACATGCAAGTAAAATTACACTGAAGATAATTCACAACAAGTTGCAACAGTACATGAACAGGAAACTGTCAGAAATTCAAGCCAGATTCAGAAAAGGACTTGGAATAGGGATATCATTGTGGATGTCCACTGGATCTTAGCTGAAAGCAGAGAGTGTCAGAAGGATGCTTACCTGTGTTTTATTGACTTTGGTATGCAGTCAATTCCTGGAGGCTTGCATTTTGCCAGTGATTTCAGTGTAGCTTGGACTTCTTCCCTCAGTACCATCAGTTTTTGATCATATGCTACCTCCTAAAATGGTGGAATGTTGTCCAATTCTTTTTGGTACAGTGATTCTGTGTGTTCCTTTCATCTTCTTTTGATGATTCCTGTGTTATTCAACATTCCTGTGTTACTCAACTATCTGATAACAAATATGGATAACATTGCAAAGAATGGGAATTCCAGAATGCTTAGTGGTGCTTACGTGGAACCTGGTATAGACCAAGAAGGAGTTGTTCAAACAGAAAAAACATATGGTTTAAAGTGTGTTTTAAAGTCAAGGAAGAGACTTAGTTAGTCTCTATAGTGAGCAAGTAATCTGAAAAACTGGACTATATGAACATCAGGATTAGCAACTGTGATACAGAAATAACACCTTGCTTGCTGAAAGTAAAGAGGGCTTGAAGCTCTTATCATTGATGAAGGTCAACAACAGCCTTCAATAAGGATTATACCTCAACATAAAGAAAACAAAAATCCTCACAACTGGACCAGTAAACAACATCATGATAAACAGAGAAGACTGAAGCTGTCAAGAGTTTCCTTTTATTTGGATCCACAATCAATGCCTATTGAAGCAGCAGTCAGGACATCAAAGGATGTATTGTACTGGGAAAATATTCTACAAAATACCTCTTAAAAGTGTTTAAAAGCTATCTCTTTGAAGACTGAGGTGTTCCTGACCCAAGCCATGGTATTTTCAATCACCTCAAATGCATACAAAAGCTTGACAATGAATAAGGACGAGTGAAGAAGAATTGATGACTTTTGAGTTATAGTGCTAGTGAAGAATACTGAATATACCATGAACTATCAGAAGGATGGATAAATTTGTCTTGCAAGAACAGCAGGAATATTCCTTAGAAGTGAGGATGGAAAAATGTCATCTCACTTGCTTTGGACACGTTACAGGTGGTACCAGTCCCTGGAGAAAAATATCATCCTTGGTAAAGTAGAGAGACAGTGAAACAGAGGAAGACTCTCAATGAGATGGATTGACACAGTGTCTGCAACAGTAAGCTCAAAGGTAGCAGTGATTGTGCAGATGGCCCAGTACTGGGAACAGTGTTTTGTTCTGTTGTGCATAGTATTGCTATGAGTTGGGACTTACTCAAGTGTAGGTTCTAATGAGTAGTGGAGTCTGTATTTGAACCCACCGTGGCCTGGATTCAAAACATATGTGAGATTTTTCTAATACTCAAGATCAGAGTTTTCAAAACTTAGGATTAGAATTTCTCATCCATTCTCATTTCAATCTGTCTGTCACATGATGGAAGGGAAATATTTGTGATGTCTTTTTATGTAATGGGTTGGTATTTAAAGATAGTTCTTGGCTTATAGAATGTCTTCTCCAACTTCTTAAATGTTGTGCAAGTCCTAGCTTGCTTGTCTTCATTATTTTTCAGAGGACTGCTGACACCTAGACAGCCTTTACCTGGGAAATAAATGCTTCTTGAGACGTACTTCAGTGATTTATTGACTCATCTGTCCTGTCCACCAGGTTATAAGTTCTCAGAGGGTGCAGGCTGTCTGATTTATCTTTTTCCTCAGTGCCTAGGACTGTGCTTATTAAATATTTTCTGAAGGAATGAATGAGTGAAGTCAATGGAGGAAATAAGTTATTAACTAAGATAAACCTTCTCTGTTTCATAAATAAAATTATCTATCAAGAATAGTGGTCACCTTTTGCCCTTGAGCTTAGTGTTCATGTCTTTTCATCACAGAGACATTGATAGAGTCCCTGCCAAGGAAACAAATAAACAATCTCAGCTTTAAAGGAGCTGACAAAGTAGAACGGTGGTACAAAGTTATCCATAAATCCCTGGAACAGTGGACACATGGTAAACTGGGGTAGTATCCTGGAGGGGGATGAGATTTCTGGAGAAGGTCAAGGTAGAGACATAGGGAAGTTGTTAAGACCCAAGGCTTTAACATCTAGGATGCTTGTATCTGGCAAATTATAGTTGATCCCCCAAGGGTCGCCATGAGTCGGATCTGACTCGACGGCACTTGGCTTGGCATTTATTTACAGATTACCTGTTTGTGAATTTATTTGCAAAATTTATTTGCAACTCCAAAATCAATACTTGCAATATTGTTGTCATCATTCACAGATGTGTGTAGAGTGGCAAACAATTTGAATCATCTGATGCAAAGTTTCCCACCTCAAGTCAAACAAAGCCATGCTGTTTCTTTTCTTGTTTCAGCTCTCATGCTGTTAGTAAGTGTCTTTTTGTGGTCTATTTAGTGTCATGTTTGTCACATTTCCATTAGTAATATTACTGTTTAAAATGGCTCCTAAGCAGAGTGCTGAAGTGCTGTCTAGTATTTCTAAGTGCAAGAAGGCTGTGATGCACCTTATAGAAAAAAATACATGCATTAGATGAGTTTCATTGAACCTATTATGTACTTATGAGTTATAGTGCTTTGGGTCATGAGCTCAATGTTAGTGAATCAAAAAATGATATATCCAGATAAAGGAAGAGCAAATTTACTGATCTTTACATGAGCTCATTCTGTAAAGTGCTAAAGTAACAAGTACAGGACACAGTAAAGACGTGGAAATGATGGAAAAGTGCCTAAATTGGTGGATTTATGGGATGATGACCAGTAAAAAAGGATAATGAACAGCATTATTGTGAGGCTGACAGCCATAGTAATTTGTGATCATATTACTCAGGGTCAAGAAAATATTAAAACTTTCTTGGCTGGGGTTTTATTATAAAGAAATACTATATATAGCTGGAAACCATGCTGGTGTAGTGGGTTAAGTACTATGCCTGCTAACCAAAAGGTCAGTAGTTCAAATCCACCAGGTACTCCTTGGACTCTATGGGGTAGTTCTACTCTGGCCAACAGAGTTGCTATGAGTTGGACCCAGCTCAATGGCAGTGTTTTTTTTTTTTTTTAAATATCATTATTTATGAGAAATCCATACTAAGTAAAGTATTTTAAAACATTGACACACGTGAAACAAGGTTACGTATTAATCAATTAATGAAAATGTTGTGACCAGAAGCTTGCAAGAGCCTACTCCTGTATTTTTCTTGGAAGCAGTGGCTCAGTGCTTGATAATACAGTGTTCATAGTGACTTGTAGAACATAACTGCTGTGAATCTGAGAATCTACTGTGCTTAAGGAGCCCTGGTGGTGAAGTGGTTAAGTGCTTGGCCACTAATCAACAGGTAAGCAGTTCTCATGCACCAGCTGCCTCCTGGAAACCCTATGGGGCAGTTCTGCTCTGTTCTACAGGGTCACTATGAGTCAGAATTGACTAGTGGCAGGGGTGTTTTTCAACTGTTCTTTAAATCCATTAACAGTTTTCACCAAGAAAAAAAAAAAAAAGACAGGGACAATGATAGTACTTGTATCATGGAGATATTAGGATTAGGTGAGATTGTATCAGTGAAGTGCTTAGTTCTTGGCACATAATGAGTGCTTGATAATGGTGGGTAAGATGACAACTTTTGATCTGGAGGAATCAGGCTAGATCTCACAGAGACAATATCGTTTGGATTAAGATGTGAAGGCTGGGTATGATACTGGACGTTGGGAGAGGGTAGAGGAAGAAGGATTTGTGGAACTGTTACTTGCAAAGAGAATTTAGGCCCTCAGAAGAAAGGCTGGAGATAAGGTTCAGTCAGACATTGAAAACCTGATAGAGCACAGTTCCATTTTGGAGTTGCATTTTGGAGCTGCCATTGGAGCCCAGTTCCATTCTGAAGCTGCAAATGAATAAACTATGAGTTAGAACCAACTTATTGGCAACTCATTTTCACTGCTCAGAATCCTGATCTTCGTTTCATTCCTGGGATGCTCTTTCTTCACTCAAGTCCTTTGTACATGCCAGTTCCCCTGCCTAGTAGTCTGCACTCACTCAAATATGTGTTGAATGTCTATTATCAGATACTTGGACAAGTGCTGGGAATATGTCAGTGAACAAAGAGACAAAAATTTCTGCCTGCATGGAGTTGATATCCTAGTTGGGGAATGTGTTAGTCATCTAGTGCTGCTATAACAAATACCACAAGTGGATGGCTTTAACAAAGAGAAGGCTTATTTCCTCACAGTAAAATAAGCTGAAACTCAAATTCAGGGCATCAGCTCCAGGGAGAGACTTTGTCCTCTTGTATTGGGCTTCTTATCAATCCTCCCCCAGACTAGGTACTTTTCTGCACAGGGATCCTGACTCCAAAGGACGTGCTCTGCTCCCAGCACTGCTTTCTTGGTGGTATGAGGTTCCCTCTCTGCTAGCTTCCCTTTCCTTTTTATCTCTTGAAAGATAAAAGGCAGTGCAGGCGCCACCCCAGGGAAGCTCCCTTTACATTATATCAGGAATGTGACCTGAGTAATGGTGTTACAATCCCACTCTAATCCTCTTTAACATAAAATTACAATCGCAAAATGGAAGACAACCACACAATACTAAGAATTGCGGTCTAACCAAGCTGACACGTATTTTTTGGGGATACAATTCAGTCCACAACATGGAGACAAACGTCTATTTTATGGACAGAAAAATAAGTGTGTAAAGTGTACATTTTTCAGATGAAGAAAACTGCTATGAAGAAAAAATCAAGGTGGGAAGAAGAATAGGGTGTGTGTGTGTGGGTGGTGATTGGTATTGCAATTTTAATAAGAAGGTGACAGCTAGCTAGCTAACTCCTACTCATCCTTCAGGTCCACCCTGAACCCCTGAACTAGATGGGTGCTCCCTGCCTTAGGTTCCCACAGCACCTTTGCTTCCTTTGGCATTACACTTACTACCCTTGTGATTACTTAATGAAAACTGTCTTCCCTGGTAGACCAAAGCATCACTAAACTGGGGCAATGTCCTCATGTTCACTACTGTATTCCCAGCACCTGGAACTATGCCTTGCTCGCAGACACTCTACAACTATACTGGGGAACAGATGAGTGAAAATAGAAAAAGCAAGCCAAATCCATTGGCAGTGAGTTGATTCTGACTCATAGAAACTCTACTGGACAGAGTAATACTGCCCCATACAGTTTCCAAGGCTGTAGATCTTCATGGAAGCAGACTGTCACATCTCCCTCTTATGGAGTAGCTGGTAGGTTTGAACCACTGATGTTTTGATTTAAGGGCTAGTAGCTAGTGTGAGCTGGTGGCTAGCACACTGCACTATGAAGGCGTTACTTTGAAAATATTCTCAGTTTTTCTATCCTGCTATGTGTATACAGAAGGCACATTTACAATGTAAATGATATATACTTTATTTCTTTGGTGGTTGTACTTACTAGGAACTTTGGAAAATAAAGCATCAAGCTATTGTTGTTTGTTATTAGTTGCCTTCAAGTTCGTTCTGACTCATGGTGGTGACCTGATGTGTAGTAGAACAAAACATTGTCCAGTCCCAGGTCATGTTCATGATTGTTGATATGTTTGAGTTCATTGCTGCATCTATTGCATCAAGTCATCTCATAGAATGTTTCTGTCGTGTTCACTGGCCTATTGCTTTGCCAAACATGATGTCTTTTCTAGTGACTGGCCTTTGTTGATGTTGATGATGTGTCCAAAGTAAGTGAGCTGGAGTCTCTCCGTCCTTACTTCTGAAGAAACTGGTGTACTACAGAGCTCCTCAAACTTGAAGGAACATACCAGTCACCTGCCAATTGTGTTTTCCAAAGATGACTTCAGCCATGTCACGCACTCTTCATACAATGTGACTTTGACACTCTTCGCATTGAGAGATGGGGTGTATACTCCCCCACCTTGAATCTAGGTAGAGTCATAACTATGGTGAAGGTGGTACTATGTGCCTTTTCAGTATGTTCCCTTTGGGAACTCAGTCGTTAGACTGTGAAGAGACTGAATCAAAGTTGTTTTGTTTTGTTTTAATTTGTTTAATTGTGATTAAGTGAAAGTTTACAATTAGTTTTTCATGTAAAAGCCCACTTCTCTGCAACTCTGTCTGCTCCCCTCACCGTGTGACAGCACACTCTTCTTTTCAGTCTTAACTTCTAGTATCCACTCAACCAATACTCTCTCCTTCCTCTCCACCCTCTACTCTTCCTTCTGAAAAGAAACCAGTAGGACAGTCTCATATATGATAAACTATGAAGTACACATACTGCATGCATCACTCTGTGTCCCCAAGTCCAGTCCATTCTTTGAAGTGTTGGCTTCAGTACTCGTTTCAGCTCTGGGTAGCAGCAAGTCCAGGAGCCATGTCCTCAGGGGATTCTGCAGGTTGTTGGACCATCAAGACTGGTCTTTTAATAGAGTTCTAGATCTGCGTATCCCTTTTCCTTATGCTGCATTGGGGACTCTACATTGTGTTCCCTATCAGGGCTGTCTTTGGTGGTGGCCGGTCACCATCTGGTTCTTCTGGTCTCATGCTGATGGTGTAGTCTCCTAATCATATGGATCCTTGTGTCTCCTGGTCTCATTTTCCCTTGTGCCTTTGATGTTCTCATCTGTTGACATTGTCATCTGTTCCAGGTGGGATGGGACCAGTTGATGTTCCTCAGGTGACAGCTTTCTTTCTTTTAAGACCCCAGACACCACTCACCATTATGCAGTGCAGAAGGTTCTCTTGGAAACAGACTAGTCCTGTCAGTTAGCCTCGATGTCCACTGAAGACGTGGTCCCCAGATCCTTGTCTCTGATACTCTGTTCTTTGAAATTTTGGGTTGAATTTAGAAAACTTTTAGCTTATAGTGTAGTCCAGTTATACTGACCTGCCTTCTACTGCATGCTTTTGCTTCCTTCACCTAACTAAATTCCTATCAACCATCACATCTGTGAACAACCTTCTCCCTCTGTCTTCACCCTTGTAGCAGCCATCAAAGAGTATTTTTTTCAGTACCTAAGTCCTTTCTTAAGTCCTGATAATAATGGTCTTATACAGTAGCTATCCTTTTGCAGCTGACTGATTTCACTCAACATAATGTTTTCCAGTTGATTCCAGGTAGTTTTTTTTTTTTTTTGGAACTTTTGAGAAAAAGAATTTCTCTTTCTTCTGGATCTAAAGCTGGGAAAGTATAAACCTAGAACCACTGGGACCCATCATGTGGTGAAGAGTGAGGTTTACAGATAGGAAAGCAGAACTAACACACAGAGAGACCACATTCTGATGATTGTTTGAGCCCCTTGATCCAACCATGCTTGAATTCTTCCTAGTCATTTCAGTTAAATGAAGCAATAAATCCTCCTTTGTTTTTAAACTAGTTTAAATTACTTCTGTCACTAGCAATGAGAAGAGACATAACCAATATAATAGACAATATTCTTGGCAATACAGAATCAACCAGTCTAGTCTTTGAAAACTGTCCTTTGCTATAAAAATACAAGGATATTGCTAATCCTTCATCCTTAATAATGTCCTTGAGAAGCTTTATCCATCAATAAATATTAATCAGCACATGCAGAGTGCCAGTCCTTTGATGATCTAGGGCATCGTCATCAAGTATTTCTGCTTTCTTCCCTCCATGACTCTTGAGATTTCCCAGGCTATCCAGACTCAAGAAAAAACACTTGATGCTTGTTCACATCGCTTGTTGCTGAGGACAAGACTGGCCCAATCTAGGAGAACCCCTTGATGCTTTCAAGTGCCTCATCTTAAGCAAAACCCCAGGTTTGCCTGGGGACTTTGGTGTAGTTGTTGTGTGAGAAACTCTGGTGTACCCATGACTAAATAGGTTGAGACTCAGTGCCAGTTTGGAATGATTAAATGATCCTGTGAAAGCTGAACCACTGGAGAGATATATACACTTCTGTTATTTAATCCCCTAAAATCAAAGGAGCATAGGAGAAGCCTCGTTTGATCTGAGCACTGTGCACACCCACTCTTGCCCCTTGGGTTCTTGGCATGAGCAAAATTACTCCCATCGTGGTGGCCAGCCCCAGGCTTTTTCCTATCATCCTAGGAATGCCGCTTTAAGATTTCCACCAGAGATTTAATCTTGGATATTTACTGGTACTCTTACTATGTTTATACCTGGCCTCTTGGACTTAATAGCAAGGTTGTGGGGCCAAGAGGATTGACGTCTTCCTTTGAGACGGTTCTCATTTCTCTTTTCTTTGAGCAGGATATATGGTGACATCAGAGGCTGTGCTTTGGGACACACACTTCCCTCTGTCTGAAATGCTCCTCCCCGTGCGCCTTTCCCACTCTCCAAACCTTGCTGTCTTTCCAAAGCTGTTAGACGCTACTTCCTCTGTCAAGCCTCCTGTCTCACTTGAACTTGTTTAGTTCTGACAGCTTTGGAGCTTCTGGGATGCTTTTATACACCCTTTCGTCAATTAGCTGTTGGCACAGTGACTCAAAGTTTTCCTTAACTGTTTGGTGGTGATGCTTTGGGATTCCGAAGCAGCTCCTTTGACTCCACTTTCTCTGGGACAGCTTCTAAAACCTGTACCAAGTGGAACATCTTGCGATCCTATGGGCTTCAGCTAAATGCAAGTCAGTAACTCACTTTTCTTCCTTCCTGTAGAGTGGAGTAGCTAAACCCTGGAGAGATAAAAGACCAGGGTTGAACACTTTTCCATCACATTCTAGTTGTGTGATGTTAGGCAAATGCCTTCATTTCTTATTATCTTACTTATCTGTCAAGTGCAAATGATGGTGATTCCTACTACTTACTGTTGCTATGAAGATAAAATGCTCCAGTTATGGCATTTAGCCTAATACTTGGCACATTAGAACCTGGTAACTGTTAGTTGTTGTTACTTTAACCAACAAGCACACAAACCAACCAACCACCTGACCACTCAACCACCCAACTACCCAACTAATCTGCCAACCAAACAACACAAAACTAAACCTGTTGCTGTGAAGCTGATTCTAACTTGTTGTGACCTCATGTCATGTTACAGAGTAGAACTGTACTCCATGGGGGTCTCTTGGCTGCAATTTTTACGGCACCTAACAGTACTGGCAACAATAATCTTTATAGAAGCAAATCATCAGACCTTTCTTCCATGGTGTCATTGGGTATATTTGATCACCAACAATTATATTAGCAGAGAAGCCCAAGCTGCCCTGGGATCTTTAACGAATCTGTCGAATATGAGCATAGCTAATAGTACACAAGGCAGAGTAGTAGGTTCCAGTATCCGAGCCTCACATGGAATTGGCCTTAGGTGATTTGAGACAGTGCCTGTATCTTTCTACAATGCATTATAGATAAAAAAAAATTCATTTTACTCATTAACAGATACTCATTGTCTATCTACTATACATAAGCTACTTGAGCTCCCACAATTGTGTTGTGAAAATCAGGATTAAGGCTGGGAAAATATTTTGTAGTTTTGGCTGAAGGACAGATTAGCATTTCAGACTGCTTCTTTCTTCACTGCAATTTATTTTGCCATCTTCCAGCGCCGTGGTCAGGGACAGGAGATTCTTTGCTTTACTTCAGGGGAATGCAAGAGTGAAACTAATACTCGTTTAATTCGGCTATTTCTCAAACAGGAGGGACTATAAAGGGAGCTTAAGAGAGAAGTGTATGGGTTCACACAATACTTTCTGGCTGGTAAGGAATGAAACCACAAGGATTAGGAGGTACATTGCATTTTTTCAAACAGGAACAAGACAAGGGACTTAACTCTTTATGAACCTGGGCTGAAGTTCAGAATTCCTAACTTTTGGCTAGATGTAGTCTAGTGTTCTGTACTTTTTGTTTTTTTTTTTTTTTTTTTGGTCCTGTAGGTATCACGTTCAGAATGTAGAACCCTTTGCCTGACTTTAGGTGGATGAGCGTTGATTAGATGCGACACTTGGTGTGACTGTAGAGGAAGCTTCTGTAAGCTTTTTACTTACTAGCTTCTGCCCAATTATTGAGGGGCAAGCATCCTATAAGACTGGGAGACTGTAGTTTAATGTGTAGTGTTAAAAATATTTAGTGCCGATTATTCACAATCCTTTATCAAATGTAGGTGCCTTTTGGGAAGCACAATTTTTCTTTGTGCAGTACTGCCTTTTACATTGCCAGTCAAAGCCAATTGTATCTTCTAGTTATTGTAACAACTGAAAGTGCTACCCCCATTTCTAAAAGTGCCATAGGGTGATTGCACTTATCTCGGCTGAGAACTTCTAACTAAGAACTACTAACGGATAGGAGCTCATTGTGTCTCTACAAGGTCTCCTTGTTTGACAGTGATGTGGAGCTGAGTGTTCACAATTTTCTCTACTAGGCCAGAATTCCAACATGTGGCACAGACTGTATCTGGTTTTCTTCCCTGCTGTTTTCTGGTGCTTGGAATGAGGCTTTGCTCTTGGTTGATTCTGAGTTGATAACTGCTTGGGTTGTTGGAAGGGTTGTATAACATTCATTTTTGCACAACTTAGTCAAACTGAACTGCTAAGTTTTTGTATAGGAGGGTTATGGTCAAGATATATTATAGATAGTACTTGTGCAAGCACATCCTTGGGGTTCTGGAGATACCTGCTGTAGGCTACTCACTTGCGAATAAGTCCAGGGGTCACGTGGGGTAGGGGTCAGGGATGCAAGGGATAGCTGGAGGCAGCATCTGTTTGTTAACCAAATTTCAACAACCAGAAAGGCAAGACTGGATAGAACATGCCTCTGATTATCAGAGTGACTATCGTGCATGATGCAGTATGTAGAATATTTTCATTATAATCTGGTAGCCGTTCATGTATTGACCAAATATGGTAATATTTGGCATAGATGAGTTCCCAGAGGGGAACCTTTGATAAATTAAAAAAAAAAAAGAATAATAAATCAACCTAGGTGCCCATCAACAGATGAATGGATAAACTATAGTATATATACTCAGTGGAACACTATGCAATGATAAAGAAAAATGATGATTTTAGGAAGCATCTCAAACCTGATTTTAGTCGGAAGACATGCTGAGTGAAATCAGTCAGCAGCAAAAGGACAAGTATTGTATGAGACTTCTGCTATACGGACTTAAAAATAGACTTAGGTACAGAAGAAAATACTCTTTGAAGCTACAAGGATGGGGACGGAGGAAGAATGCTGGTCACAGACTAGATATTTGATAGAAATTTGGTTAGGTAAAAGCAGTGACAGCACATGGTAGAAAGTAGATCAACTGAAATATCTTCTGAACCCAATATTTCAAGGATAGAGTAGCAGGGGTGGGATCTGGGGACTATGCTTTCAGGGGGGACATTGAGGCCAATTGGCATAACTAGCCTATTGGTAAGAGAGTCTTCTGCACCCCATATTGCTGTGTGGTGTCTGGGGTCTTAAATGCTAGCAAGCTGCCATCTGAGGTACACGGAATGGCCCCAACTCATCTGAAACAGATGATGACTGAGAACAACAAAGACTGGAGTTAAAAAAAGCCTAGGAGACAGAAGGACCCATATGAATGGGGGACCAGAAGAACCAGGTGGTGCCTGGACACCACCAAAGACAGCTGTGATGGGGCATACAATGTAGAGTCCCTGAAGTAGCATAAGGAAAAGAGGGATCCAGCTCAAGAAATCTACTAAAAGACCAGAACTGGTGGTCTCATGGTCTGGAGGATCCCCTGGGAAGATGGCCCCTAGAGCTGCTGCTGCCCCTGACCAGAAAACACTACTGAAGTCAACTCTTCAGATAAGAGTGGACTGGACTCGAGGACACAGTGTGACCATATGGTGTGTGTGCTTTATGGTCCTATGCATTTATAGGAGGCTGTCCTACTGGTCTCTTTCTCGATGGGAGAAAAGAGGGTGGAGAAGAGGGGACAGGAGCTTGTTAGGAGGATACTAGAAATATAGGATGAAAAGGAAAAGTGTGCTGTCACTGGGCAAGGAGAGCCTAAGGAACTGCAGATAGGCAGGCAGGCAGGCAAAATTGATTTGGATTGTATAATTTCACTTAATCACAATAACATATTTGACCAATATGTTATAAATTTATTTACAAAGTGTTCCCTCTGGCTTCCAGCCCTCAGGTTTCTGTCAGTCCCCCATGCATCTGTCAGTTTGTCCTAGTGGGCGCTTGCATTTTGTGGTGATGCTGAAAGGTACCCATGGCAGATAGGTTTCAGCTGAGCTCCCAGTTAGGCCAGACTAGGAAGTAGGACCCAGCTGTCTACTTCTGAAGGTAATTAACCAGTGAATACCTTATGAATAGCATTAGAATGTTGTCTGATACAGTGCTGGAAGATGAGCCCTTTAGGTTGGAAGACACTCAAAATATGACTGGGGAAGTGCTGCCCCCTCAAAACAGAGTCAGCCTTAATGGAGTCAAGCTTTTGTCACGTCATTTGGTGATGTGACATGACTGAAATTGAGAAGAAACAGCTGCAAATATCCATTAATGATCAGAATGTATAATGTATGAAGTATCAATCTGGGAAAATTGGAAATTATCGATAATAAAATGGAACATATAAACATCAATATCCTAGGCATTAGTGAGCTGAAATGGACTGGCATTGGTCATTCTGAGTTGGACAATCATATGGTCTACTGTGCCAGGAACAACAACTTGAAAAGGAATGGTAATGAAAAGAACATTTTAAGATCTATCCTATAGTACATCAGTGATAGGATAATATCCATATGCCTACAAGCAAGACCAGTTAATATGTCTTTTAATCAAATTTATGCACCAACCACTAAGGCAAGAGGAAGAAACTGGAAATTTTTACTAACTTGTGCAGTCTGAAATTGATTGAACATGCAGTCAAGATGCATTGATAATTACTGGTGATTGAATGCAAAAGTTGGAAATGAAGCATCAGAAGAATATTGGAAAATAACAGCTTTGGTGATAGAAATAATGCAGGAAGTTGCATGACAGAATTCTGAAGATCAACAGTTTCTTCATTGCAAATATCTTTTTTCATCAACATTAACAGTGATTATGCATGTGGACCTTGCCAGATGGAATACACATGAATCAAATCTCCTACATCTGTGGAAGGTGACAGTGGAAAAGCTCAGTATCATCAGTCATAACAAGACTGAGGGCTGGCTGCGGAATAGACCATCAGTTGCTCATATGCAAGTTCAAATTGAAACCAAAGAAAATCAGAAGCCCACAACAGCTGAAGTACAACTTGGAGTATATTTTACCTGAATTTGGAGACTATCTCAAGAATAGGATTGATGCTTTGAATGCTGCTGACCCAAGACCAGACAACTTGTAGAATGACATCAAGGGCATGATACATGAAGAAAGCAAGAGGTGATTAAAAAGATAATAAAGAAAGAGAAGACCAAAATGGACATCAGAAGAGTCTTTGAATCTTGCCCTTAACTGTAAAATACCTGAAGTAAAAGGAAGAAATGAAGTAAAAGAGCTCAACAGAAGATTTCAAAGGGTGATTTGAGAAGACAAAGGATTATAATGACATGTGTAAAGACCTGAAGAAAGAAAACCAAAAGAGGAGAACATGATTAGATTTTCTCAGGGTGAAAGAACTGAATAAAAAAAAAAAAAAATCAAGTCTGGAGTTGCAATATTGACGGATTCTACAGGGAAAATATTAAATGACTCAGGAAGCATCAAAAGATGATGGGAAGAATATGCAGATTCACTGTACCAAAAGGAAGTGGCCTGTGTTCAACCATTTCAAGAGGTGGCATATAATTAGGGACTGATGATACTAAAGGAAGAAGTCAAGTTTCACTGAAGGAATTGGCAGAAAACAAGTCGCCAGGAAATGACGGAATATTGATTGAGATGTTTCAGCAAAAGGATGCATTGCTGGAGATGTTCACTCATCTGTGTTAAGAAATTTGGAAGGCAGGCTACCTCACCAGTTGGCTGGAACAGATACATACTTATGTCTATTCCCAAGGAGATCTAACAGAATGTGGAAATTATTGAGCAATGTCATTAATAATGCCTGCAAGTGGCTGCAGCAGTATATCAACAGGAAAGTGCCAGAAATTCAAGCTGAATTCAGAAGAGGATGTGTAACAAAGGATATCATTGTTGATGCATTTGACTGTGTGGATCATAACAAATTATGGATAACTATGAAAAGTGGGAATTCCAGAATTCTTAATTGTGCTCCTCAGGAACCTGTACATAGATCAAGAAGCAGAACAAGGAGATACTGCGTGTTTTGAAATCAGGAAGGGTAGGCATCAGAGTGTCTTCTTTCACCATATTTATTCAGTGTGAATGCTAACCAAATAATACAAGAAGCTGAACAATATGAAGAAGAATGGAGCATAAGGATTTGAGGAAGATTCATTAATGGCCTGCATTATGCAGAAGACACAACCTTGCTGAAAGTGAAGAGGACTTGAAGCACTTACTGATGGAGATCAAAGACTACATCTTTCAGTACTGATTATACCTTAACGTAAAGAAAACTGAATTCCTCACAACTGGATCAGTAGGCAACATTATGATAAACAGAGAAAAGATTGAGGTTGTCAAGGATTTCATTTTACTTGGATTTACAATCAACACTCTTGGAAGCAGCAGTCAAGAAATAAAACTACATACTGCATTGGGCAAATCCGCTGCAAGAGACCTCTTTAAAGTGTTGAAAAACAAAGATGTCACCTTGAAGATTAAGGTACACCTGACTGAAGCTGTGGTGTTTTCAGTTGCCTCATATGTATATGAAAGCTGGACACTGAATAAGGAAGACTGAAGAAGAATCGATGCTTTGCAGTTGTGGTGTTAGAGAAGAATATTGCATCTACCATGGATTGCCAAAAAAAAAAAAAAAAGAACAAATCTGTCTTGGAATAGCTATGACCAGAATGTTCCTTACAAGCCAGGATGGCAAGACTACTTTGGACGTATTATCAGAAGTGTTCAGTCCCTGGAGAAGGATATCATGCTTGGTAAAGTAGCCAAACCAAGCCAAGTGCCGTTGAGTCGGACCCGACTCATGGCGACCCTAGGGAGGCTCATCAGAAAAGAGAGAGACCTTCAGTGAGAGGGACTGATGTTGTGGCTGCAACAGTGGGCTTAAGCACAACAAGACTGTGAGAATGGCAGTGTTTCATTCTGTGCTCCATGAGGTTGCTACAAGTTGTAATTAACTAGATGGCAGTTAACAACAGTGACTAGCTTCTAGCCTTTCTTCGCTTTTTTTTTCAGAAGATTCTCTTATTTTTGTTCCATCAATAGTAGTTAAGATTATTCAAGAAGCTAGTGAGAAAAACATTGGGGTTCGTCTTGTGTTTCATGAAAGTGACACACAAAAACTACCTGGTTTTCGTTATCTTGGCCTAGGTTTCTGTTCTATCAGTGCCCCTGAACTTTGAAGTAATAGTTCTTCAGCGAAGTCTCCTAGAAGTTGACTCTCCAGACTTTGACTGAGCAACTGAATCGGTAGGAAGGAAGGGATTTGGATTGCGGGAGCAGGAGACCTAGTTTTTAGTCCTGCCTCTTACCTTAGCCACCAAACAGTCAATTCTGATTCATGGAGACCACCTGTATTGAGTCATTTTAGCCAAGTAGAAAAGAAGCACACACTAGTGTTGGGTGCTTGTGTAAGTTTGCAAATCATTTAACCTGTCTCATTTTCATCAGCTACCAATTAGGGACCTACAGTGCCTGCTCTCCAGGCTCTACCAGCTGCTGGCTGCTTTGGTTCCATCTTCTCCGACTATCTCCTGGGTCATGGAGGTGGAAGCCTCCCTTTGGTTTCTGTTCCAGGCTACCTGCTGTAGTGTCTGGCCATCTCTTTCCTTTCCTACATGGCTAGAGCGCTTGGGTTCTACTCATGGGAATCCAGCACTTGTTTTGCTCTCCCTTGGCTTTGGCCAGAGCATCTTCTGGGACCTCCAGCCCTAAACCTTAGGAGAAGATATCTCTGACAGGATACTGTGACCATGTCTTTGTCTTTACCCCTTCATTTCCCTTCCTGTGTTTGTCTCTCATTCACTTTCCCTCGTGCTTTTCCTTGTTTTTCTTTGTCTTCATTGCATACCTTCATACACTCTGGCCTAGACCTCATCAGCTCACCTGTTTCATCTCCAAGGAAACCAGCATGTTAAGACCTCTGTCTCTGTAGCCAGTCTGCTGCTTTCTTAGACAGCATCTTTGGGAATGTCACTCTCCTTGCCTCAGTTTTCTCATGTATGAATGTAGTTTCCATCTGATAGAGTTGTTGAGAGAATTAATTGAAGTGATATATATATAAAACACTTAGAGTGGTGTCTGGCAAATAGTAATTGCTCAGTGTTAGTTACTTTCCCCCCCCCACCCCCCCCGCAGCAAGTTAACTTGGCTCATTGACCACTTATGGGTGATAGAGTCAATTATTAATCTGACCTGGAAAATATGCATTATCTTTCCTTCAGGCATTTAAAATAGATTAGCAATCCACTTGCCTAGCTTTCTTTTCAGCTGCCATTTCCATTCCTTCTTACAAACACATACATGCCTCAGCTGTACAGAGTGTTTGGAATTCCCTGGGCTCATCAGACTTTGCCCTTTCCTAATCTACATTCTCTTAATTTTGGAGTAGTGGGACAGGGAAAACTCCTACCAATAGATGCTTCTGGGAGTGACTCATAAGCCCCCTGCTCTGAGAAGCCTTCCCTAATCACTACCTCTCCCCAGGAAAGAATTAAGTGCTTTTTCTGTGCTTCTTAGATACCATTGTTACAGGGTTTGTATTATGGCATTATCATTTTTTCCATCTGCTCTCTCTTTCTAAACTGACAATTCCTTGAAGATAGATATTATGTTTTCATCATCCTTTTAATGATTTTGATTTAAAAAGTTTATAGCTGATTAGAAAGAATACATTAAAGATGGGGAAGAAGCTGTTGGAAATAATAGTGGAAGGAAAAATGACATCTGATCTCTGATAGTGATAGATATAGAATGATTAAGAATCACTCAGGTACTAAAGTGTGGGAAAGAGTATGAGAAAACAGTTTTAGACTGTACATGGTCCAATAATGGTCACTCAAAAGGGATGCCCTGAGTTGCTAAAAAGTTAAGTTATACTTTGCATGTTCTCCTTAAGAAAAGAAAGCACTGAAAACAAAGTGAGAACAAAGCACTAAACCCGTTGTCATTGAGCGGATTCCAACTCATGGTGACTCTGTAGGTCAGAACAGAACTGTCCCATAGGGTTTCCAAGGCTGCATTCCATATGGAAGCAGACTGCCACATCTTTTTCTTGCAGAGCAGCTGGTGAGTTTGAGTCACTGTCCTTGAGGTAGGTGATGGAGCACTTAGCCACTCTGCCACCTGGGAGTTTTAACGGAATTAGCATTAGCTGCCTGTAAATGGCACAGGATTCTTCATTCATTAAGATGCTACTTTGACATTTTAACGTAGACACTGTATTGCTGATCTGGAAGAGTTCCTGCTGTCTGCTAACTCCTTTTGAGTATCAAGGGCATCTTGCCAATAAACAACAGAATGGTAAAGAAAAGTGTCTTAGGATACTGAGTTTTTCAAACTATCCTCTTTGGAGCCTTGGGGGTTCCTTAGCATTTTCTCAGAGATAGGGACTAGGTTAGAGGGACGTGAGAGCTATACACTCCACCTACCACGTTCAGCCCCTTCTCTGTGAAACAGGTTGGGTGTTAGGGTTTAAAATTTTTTTTCTTTATTGTGGTAAAACATGTGTAACAAAACATTTGCCATTTTAACCAGGTCTAAGTGACAGTTCATTGACATTAATTGCTTTCATCATGTTATGTAGCCATCACCACTATCCATTTGAAATACTTTTCAGCGCCCTAAACAGGAGCTTGGTAGCACTGGTTTTAGTCATCTACTGCTGCCATAACAGAAATAACACAAGTGGGTGGCTTTAACACACAGAAGTATGTTCTCTCACAGTTTAGGAGACCAGAAGTCTGAATTCAGGGTGTCTGGTCCAGGGGAGGGCTTTCTCTCTCTGTTGGCTCTGGAGGAAGTTCCTTGACATCAGTCTTCCCTTGGTTTGGGAGCATCTCAGCACAGGAACGTCAGGTCCAAAGGACATGCTGTGCTCCTGGCACTGCTTTCTTGGTGGTATGAGGTCCCTGTGTCTCTGTGCTCACTTCTCTCTTTTATGTTTCAAAAGAGATTGGCTTAAGACACTATCTAATCTTGAAGGTCTTGTTAATATAACTGCCACGAATGCATCTCATTGTCATAGTGATAGGATTTGCAACACATAGGGAAATCACATCAAGTGGTAAAATGGTAGACAGATCACACCTTCCTGGGAACTAGGATCTAGTCAAGGTAACAGATATTTCAAAGGAACACAATTCAATCTATGACACCCCTTAAGTTACAAAGCCCTAGTTTCCTCTCCCTTCAGCACCCCCTGATGACCACTAATAAATTGTTGTCTCTATACCTTTGCCTATTCTAGATATTTAATGTGAATAGGGTAGGGTACAGTTTTATTGGAATAAAGAGTTCTCAGCTTAAAAGAAAAAATGCAGCTACAGTTTTCTTAGGGCAGATAATATGAGTGTCCAGACACATGATTTTAGAGGCAGTGATTAAAAGCATTGGCTGAGGGAAGTCATGTCCTGGCTCCTGGACCAGCCAGTTCACCTCTCCATACTTCAGTTTCCACATTTATAAAATGAGGATAGTAATAGTACTGCCTCATAGGACTGTTGTGAGAATTAGTCAAAATATGTAAGGCACTCAGAAAAGTATCTGGTATACAATAAAGACCATGCAAGTGTTTGCTGTTTAAGAAACCCAGTGATCAGCCCTGACAGGGAGGGGTGAGGCAAAACTTTGAAAACTGCTGTCTGAGTTTTGAAGAATAAGCAGGTGTTTACCTGAGGATAGGGACAGTCCATTTTAGTTGGAAAAGGAAGGAAAGGAGCAGAAAAGAGTGTATGTTCAGGGCTGGCTAGAACCTTGCACACAGGAGATGCAGAATAGGTTATTAATAAGTAGTGACCTACATTGGGCAATGTGGTCAGAATGTAAGTGCGGGAGGGAAGTAGTGGGGGAAAGCCTGAGAGGACAATGGGAAGTGGTTGGTGCCACAGCAAGGAGACTCTATCTTGTCGCCTGGTTAAGGAACATCTTCAGAGCTGGGTTTTAGGAAGATATCCCGGCAGTGCTGTGGAGGATAAAGAAATCAGAAGGGGAAGTGAGGGGGATGGAGACAAAGACTGTTTTAGACATAAAATTGACAGGGTGGCGTGTGAGAAATGGGAAAGGGCGGGGTTGAAGATCATTCCGGAGTACTCCAGGTTTGAGCAACTGGGTGGATGGGATGGTGTCCATCCAGAGAGAGACGGCGGGAGGAGGAGGAGCAGGTTTGGGTGGGGAAAGTAATAAGTTCATTTCTGGGACAGGCTGAATTTGAGATGCCTAAGGAAAGTCGAGAAACCCTGGAGACGTAGTGATTAAAAGCTACGGCTGCTAATTAAAAGCTTGGAAGTTCAAATCCACCAGATGCTCCTTGGAAACCATATGGTGCAGTCCTACTCTGTTCTTAGGGTCACTGTGAGTAGGGATCAACTTCATGACAATGAGTTTTTAAAGAAAGTCAAGATGGAGCTACCCAGTAGGCATTTTCATGGGTAAGTCTGGAACTCAGAAGAAAGGGATACTGACTTGGAAATCTATGACTTATAAATGAGAGTTGAAACTGTGGGAGTGGTTGAGTTCCCTCAGGGAGCCAGTGTAATGTGAGAAGGGACTAGCAGAAAGAATGGAATGCTGAGAACATCAACAAGTGACAGGCAGGCCATGGCAGGGGGTCAGCCCCAGAGACAAGGAGGGGCTGCCAGTGTGAGTGACGTCTTTGGCATGAGCAACTGGGGTGCAGAAAAAATAGCCTTCAGAGGGGTCCTTCCCAAGATTGTCACCCTGATAATTTACCTGAAAAACTTTGCTCCCAAAGTGTGAGAAGGGATTTACAGTCTTGAAACCAGAGTGCTCTGGAGTTGGAAAGAGTCTCAGAGATTGTATGGTCCAATGATTTTGAAAAACAAAAAAAGACAACCCTTTAAAAAAAAAAAAGAAACCTAGTGCCAGATCGCAATAGGTGATAAGCATATGGCTGCTGTCATTGAAAGTGGGGCTGAGTGGCTTCTCCCAAACCTCTCACTGCAACCCAGGCATCATTCACCCCACAAATATTTATTATGTACCAAGTGTACGTATACGTATACACATGCCAGAGAAGTCTCTGGGTGGTGCAAACAGTTACTGAACCTGGCTGCTAACTAGAAGATTCAAGGTTCAAACCCACCCAGGAATGCATTTAAAGAAAGCCTCTGTGATCTACTGCTGAGAAATCAGCCACTGAAAACCCTGTGGAATACGGATCTACTTGAACAGCACACATAGGGTAGCCCCAGCCTTTTTTCTATCTGGATGACCAGAGTCTGGAGACCGCTGCTGAATCAACTTGATGGCAATTGTTTTTTTTTTTTTTCTCCCCCAAAGTGTCTGCCAGGCCCTGGTCTCAGCTCTGAATATAGCTGTGCAGAAAACGCAGTCCCTGCCCCTGGGGCTCAGTGGTTCACAGTCTTGGCTGCGTTAACCACCAGCCACCAGGAAGGCTGTTATGTACCAGCAGGGGAAAGACGTGGCTGTCTGCTTCTGTCTGCTTCCAAGGCTGGAACCTCTGTGGGGTTGCTCTGAGTCACAATCTACTTGATGGCAGTAGGTTTTCCTTACCAAAAGGTTGGCAGTTTGAGTCCACCCAGAGGTATTTCCAGAAGAAAGGCCTGACGATCTACTACTGAAAACTCAGCCATTGAAAATCCTATGGAATGCAGGTCTACTCCAACGCACAAGTCAGAATTGACTTCACAGTGACCAAGTTTTTGTTGTTGTTTATTGTTGGGGGATGCTTTTAAAAAATCTCAGTGCTAGACTGTGCCCCATCACAGTGAAATCAGAATCCCTGGTGGTGGGATCTAATCGTCAGTATTTTCAAAATCTTTCCAGGTGATTTCAATGTGAAGCAGCTGGGTACAAAAATCTTGTGAATCCTGTGACAATCTGGAACTGAACCCCCATGTATTCTCACTGACACTCAGGCAGAACCCTTGAGCTAGTAGTCCACTCCCCTGGTTTTATCTAGGAGGGTCCCGGAGCCCAGAGGTACTCAGTTGACCAAGATGGTCAGTGACTGTGCTGGGCATGGAACCTCTGTCTTCTGATAGCCTGGCCAGTGTTTTGGCTTCTGGCACCACCTGTGTGGCCCCCTCACCCACTTTGTGCTGTGTGGCTCTTCACCTGGTTGGTCAGCGGGCTTTGATGTGAAGTGAAGTCTGGTGAATGACCTGCATTGTTCTCTCTTTTCACTGGGGCTGTCTTCTTTCTCTTTGAAAAACCAGTTGAATTCTTTCTCTAAATGGGGTATTCTTCATTCAGAGGCCTCACAATGGGCTTCTTTCACCGGCAATTCAGTCTTTAGTAACAGAGACCACAGGGCCTGCCAGCAGTGTCCTTGTGAAACTGGCAGGCACTGGCTTCTGAAAGTGAACCATGGGCACCGAAGCCTGGAGAAAAAGGCATCACATGACGTGGCAGGCTCCCAGAGAGCTGCTGGGCGGGCTCTGGGCCCTCCTGTGCGTCCTCTGCTGTTCTCTCCTATAAGGGGCAGCGGTGGCCTTCCCTCTCTCTAGCTGACCAGAGTCTGGTGGCCAATGTTTAAACTGCTCTGTGGCTTTAGGTTAGTGATAGATCTTCTCTGAGTCTTAGTTTCAGACTTAAAAATTGGGACTATTGGATTGTTGTACAGATGAAATGATATAACATATGTAAAGTGTGGAGCATCCATTATGTGCCTAGTACTAGACTTAAAACAAAACAAGTAGCCCTGAAGTCAGTTTCGGCTCACTGTGACCTCATGCATTGCAGGGTAGGACTGTTTCATAGAATTTTCAAGGCTGTGAGCTTTCAGAGGCAGATTGCTGTGTTTGTCTTCAGAGGTGTCCCTGGATAGGTTCAAACTGCAAACCTTTTGGCTAGCAGTTGAGTGCTTAACCGTTTGTAGCACCCAGGAACTCCCTGTACTTCATTAAGGTCCCTTCATATATAATACATAATTTAATGCATAGAATTTAATCAGCAAATTAGATGTTGTGAATGATTATCCCTAATTTATACATGTGGATACTGAAGCCCAGAGAAGAGAAGCAACACGCAGAATGACGCAAGACATCACAGGTGCTGCACTTTGAACTCAGGTTATATTCAGAGGTCAGTAGAGACATTACTAGACTTTGCTACTGTTAGTAGACATTGTTTCAAATTCAGACTGGGGAGGAGAAAAGGTGGCAAGGAGAATGGGGAAGACTTTTCTCATTTCTTTGGAGCTTGTACTCATAACCATGACATTTAAATAGGAAACTATGGAGTTCCCTAGTTTTGCTGGAAACTGGCTGTGTGCTAGGTACTATGCAGTCACTTTTATGCATATTTTTTAATCCACAGAAATAAATTTGTAAGGCAAGGGTTATGCATTTTTCTCTATCTTGGGAATGAGGATGTGGAAGCTCAGAAGAATATGTCCAATGTCACAGAGTAAGCACTGAAGCTGAACTTGGAATCAAGGTCCGTCTGACCAGACAGCATCTATGCTTTCCTCTGGGTCTTACTTTGTGTGTCCTTGTGGCCATGAAAAATGAGGTCACCAATGTATTTTCAGTTCCCTCTGTCACTTCTTTCATGATTTCATTCCTACCCATAGGTCCTACAACAATCAAAGAGGGTTTCATTGGCTATTTCTTTGTCAGTCACATTGGAAAGGGAGTGACTGTAATACTGACATTAATAACAATAATAATTATCATTATTTTTTATCATCATTCAGAACAAGTCCAGGGGGTAGCTGCAAAACAGACCACCAGTTGTTCATATGCAAGTTCAAGCTGAAGCCGAAGCGAGTTAAAAAGTAGCCAGTGAGAGCCAGAGCACAATACTGAGTATATTCCACTGGAATTCAGAGATCTTTTCAAGAATAGATTTGATAACTGAGGACCAGATGAGTTGTGGAATGATATCAGGGATATGATACATAAAGGAAGAAAAAGGCCATTAAAAAGATAGGGAAAAAAACCCAAAATAGATGTCAGAAGAGACTCTGAAACTTGCTCTTAAACTAGGGTAACTGAAGTGAAAGGAAAAAACGATGAAGTAAATGAGTTGAACAGAAGATTTAAAAGGATGGTTTGAGAAAACAAAGTATTATAATGAAATGTGCAATACCTAAGGTTAGAAAACCTAAGGGGAAGAACATGTTCAGCATTTCTCAGACTGAAAGAACTAGGGAAAAAATTTAAGCCTAGAGTTGCAATATTGAAGGATTCCATGGGCAAAATGTTGAGTGGGGCAGGAAACATCAAAAGAAGATAGAAGAAACATACAGAGACACTGTACCAAAAAGAATTGGTTGACGTCCAATGCTGTCAGGAGACAGCGTATAGTCAGGAACTGATGATACTGAAGGAAAAAATCTAAGTTGTACTAAAGGCATTGGTGGAAAATAAAGTTTCAAAACCCATACAATACCAATTTAGATGTTTTAACAAACAGGTGCAATGTTGGAAGTGCTCATTGTCTATACCAAGAAATTTGGAAGACAGTTACCTGACCAGCTAACTGGAAGAGATCCATATTTATGCCTATTACAAGGAAAGGTGATTCCACTGAATGTGGAAATTATCGAGCAATATCCTAAGTGAAATTTTGTTGAAGATCGTTCAAAAGCAGCTTCAGCACTACCTGGACAGTAAACAGCCAGAAATTCAAATCTAATTCAGAAGAGGATGTGGAACAAGGAATATCTTTGCTGATTCAGACGGATCTTGGCTAAAAGCAGAGAATAACACAAAGAAATTTCCTTGTGCTAAATTGACTATGCAGAGGCATTCCACTGTGTGGGTCATAATCAATTTTGGATAACATTGTGAAGAATGGGAATTCCCGAATACTTCATTGTGCTCATGCTTATACCTGTGTATAAACCAAGAGTGAATTATTGGAACAGAAAAAAGGAATACTGTATGGTTTAATGTGTGCTAACCATGAGGTCAACAGTTCAGATCCGCCAGGCGCTGCTTGGAAACTCTACGGAGCAGTTTTCCTGTGCCCTATAGGGTTACTATGAGTTGGAATCAACTCATGGCAGTGGGTTCGTTTTTGTTTGGTTTAACGTCAGGAAAGGTGTGCATCAGGGTTGTACCCTTTCACCATACTTATTCAGTCTATATACTGAGCAAAAAATCTAAGAAGATGGATTATGTGACAAAGAATGTGACATCAGGATTGGAGGAACACTAACAACTGTGATATCCAGATGACACAACCTTCCTTGCTGCAAGAGGACTTGAGGCAATTACTGATGAAAATCTAAGACTAAAGCCTTCAGTTTAGATTATGCCTCAACATCAAGAAAACAAAAATCCTCACAACAGAGCAATAGGCAACATCGTGATAAATGGAGAATATATTGAAGTTGTCAAGGAGTTCATTTTACTTGGATCCACAATCAATGTCCTCGGAAGCAGCAGTTAAGAAATCCAGTGATGTATTGCATTGGGAAATTCTGCTGCAAAAGAACTTTTTAGAGTGTTAAGAAGCAAAGATGTGACTTTGAAGACTAAGGTGTGCCTGGCCCAAGTCATGGTGTTTTCAGTTGCCTCATATTCATGCGGAAACTGGACGCTGAATAAGGAAGACTGAAGAATGGATGCCTTTGAGTTATGGTGTTGGTGAAGAATATTGGATATTCCGTGGACAGTCAGAAGAATGAACAAATTTGTCTTGGAAGAGGTACAGCCAGAATGTTCTGTAGAAGCAAGGATGAGGAGACTGCATCTCATGTACTTTGGACCGGTTATCAGGAGGGACCAGTCCCTGGAGAAGAACATCATGCTTGGCAAAGTAGATGATCTGCAAAAAACAGGAGGACCCTCAAAGAGATGGCTTGATACAGTGGCTGCAGCAGTGACCTCAAACTTAGCAATGATTGTGAAGATGGTGCAGGACTGGGGAGTGTTTTGTTCTGTAGTACACAGGGTGACTATGAGTCAGAACTGGACTAGAGGTCGCCTATGAAAAGACAACAATCGTTAACTATCAGTGATTGAACGCTGTGTTCTAAGTACTCAATATGTTCCAGACACTGTTGCAAGAATGTGATATGTATTATATCATTGGATCCTCACAATGTTCCTTAAAGTTGGGATGGTTACTCTATGGTTTTCACAGATGAGAAACTGTGGCACAGATCAGTTCAGCAACCTGCCTAAGGTCATAAAGTGAGTTGTGGTAGAGCAGGGATTTGAAGCATACAGTCAGATCCAGAAGCCACTTGTCTGAACTTGCTGGAAGAAGATATTGCGGTCTTTATATCCCCCTGGCCTGGATTTTGATTGGAAACTGCCAGCGGACTTGTTTCATATGGAATGTTCACTGGGAAATGATTTCTCTTTCACTTCATTTTGAGGAAACAGTTGTTCTTGGCTATGGAGTTTTAGAGTAAATCTGAACAGTGCTTACTCCTTCCTGCCTGCAAGTTTTCAAGAACTTGTTCTTTGTTTAACTTGCTTCTGAGTCATACTCTGAGCTGGGCGCTTAGTTCTACCATGACTTTCTCTGTTCTTTCAGAGCCCAGAGCACGGTGCCCTGTCTTCCTTTCATGAGGTGGGACTCCTTTTGAAGTAAGTTTGGCTCTTGCTTATTTTTGCCTCATTTCTAGGTCGCACCTTCCTTTGCAAGCCTCCGTTGTGTCTCCAGATCTTGGACCTGGGAGCCAGACTCGGGTCTTGTCCCAGCTGACTGGGAAACCCTGGGGTGTCTCTGGATGAGCAGGGCCATAGCCCAGCTTGTGCTATGGACAGTGTGGCCATCATGGGTGCTCATTGCAACTTGGACTCAGCACCGTGTTGTATCCACAACCATGAAACTGGGGCTTGCATCTGGGGAAGAAACTCCGGTTTTCCCCGAAAAGGCTCATTCCCTTTGCTTTTGAGAGGATATAAATATCACAGAAGCATTCTTTGTGCCTTTCATAGTCTCTACCTAAAAAAAACCTCTGCTTTGCTAACAATATGAGCAGCAGCAGTGATTTGTTGAGTACTTACTATGCATGAAACACTTTCCAAATATCATCCTATTTTAATTCTCTTAACAATTTTGAGAGGAAGGCCTCAATGGTCCCATTTTTAGAGTTGAAGGAACTGAGTATGGAAGTATCAACCCTCTCAAACACATAGAGTCAAGAAAGGGCCAAGCTAGGCTTTGAGGTTAGGTCACCAAAGCTCTTAACCACTATCTTGTGCAAATTCCCACTTCTCTCCTTGCCCTTCTTTCCCCTTGTCCTGAAGTCTAAAATGTCAGATGGATGAGTAAGAACTTGAGCCATTTTCTATTGCCATTTTCTTCTTGCCCAAACTGTATGCCCTTTGATTTCTTAAATCTGGGCACAGGGACATCCTGTACAGTTTGTCTTTAGAAGAGTATAAACAAGTTGTTTGTATCTCAGCTCGACAGTCCTGTCATCAGTGAATGTGCAGGTACATGCGAGTGTTCCACCTGCCCTCCTTACCCCTCCAGACAGCTGGTTCTGTGCACAAGTTGTTGTGTTTCTAGTGAAGATAAGAATTTACTCAAGCAAGATTGGAAGGTAAGACAGTGTAGAGCTTAAAATGAATTCATTTTAACTGATGACTTATTCAAGAGTTTCACATGTGAGAAGCAAGTCCTGGGCTGGGGAATGTTTAGGGGTAGCTGGAAAAGCAGCTGTGTCCTCTAGGAGAGCCTAGGTCTTCCTGATGCAAACACTTGGAAGGCCAGACCCTGGGACAAGAGTAGGGAATGGGTGTGGGCTTCCTGGTACAGGTCTTTAAGGCCATCGATTGTGTACTGGGCATTTGCCGTGTTTGTGGTTGTCTTGTGTCTTTGGGCACCTTTTTTAGTTTTGCTTCTGAATTCTGAGTCTTGATTCCCCAGTGGAGGAACCAGATACGTACTTATTCAGCTGTGACTTTGTTCCTTCAGTGACACCTCCAAAGTGGACTTGCTTTGGAAGAGTGTAATAGAAGGAGGCTGACACTGTGAGGGATCCATTTTCAGGGAAGCAGTGGTTGAGGTCCTGGCAGAGTCAGCACTAAAACATCACACTGCCACCACCATTGGCCACAAACAGTACAAGAGGCTGTGCCAGTCTTCATCAGACAAGTCAGTCTGGACTTTTCTATGAATTTGAATTTTGTTCTGCATTTTTCTGCCACTCTGTTCAAGACCTTCTATGTGGTTCTGATGAGAGATTAGTAGTAGCACCTGTGCACAATCTAGTTCTTCTGGTCTGAGGCTAGCGGAGACTGTGTTTTGCATGGTCCTTTGTACTAACTGTACCAATTTTTTTCCTTGAATCTTTGATTTTCTTTACTGTCCTTTATGCCATATGGGAAGTGACCAATAGGTATATCTTAGACGGCCATTCTCAAGCTTTTAAGAACCTAGTCACTGCTCAGTAAAGCAGGATTTACAACAGTCTTTATGGACTATGTGATGTTAACTGACCCAGATATCCCCAGAGACTATGGCTTTAAGAGTTCAAGTCCTGTGACTCAGTACCTCAAATTGTTGGGTTATGGCTAAGATAGTTTCATAATTTTGCCCCCTGTATTCTACAGTATATGCATGGATATATTTGTGGCATGTACAAATATGAGGTCTGACAATTAAGGTCCATGAACTTAAGTGTTCTAAGTACTACCTACGTACCTTATTGCTGAATATTGCTACAGTCACCTTCAAAGTATCCACCTTGGGAAAATATTATGCACTGGCACCAGCCGCTAGTCCACCCTGCAAAGCAGTTTTAGATTCTTTCTGGAGTGGCCATTGTGCACAGTGCCAAGGTGGCAAGTTTGCTTACTTAATTGTCTCATTGTCTCTGAAGGAGTTTTTAGCCTGTAAACAAGTAACTGTATTGGAGCACACTCCCTACTCACTTGGTATGGCCCCTAATGAATTTTTTCTCTACCTGAAGATGAAAGAAATGGTCAAAAGAAGACATTTTGATGGCATTCATGACATTAAGGGCAATATGACAACAGCTCTGATGGCTATTCCAGAAAAAGAGTTCAGAAATTGTTTTGAAGAGTGGATTAGTGGCTGGCGCCAGTGCATAGCTTCCCAAGGGGAGTACTTTGAAGTGACTGTAGTGGTATTCAGCAGTGAGGTATGTAGCACTTTTTCTAGGATGAGTTTGCAAACGTAACTGTCAGACTACATATAGCTGTGGAATTACTCTCTGCCGAACCTATACACATAACAGTTAAGAGGATGGCCAGCACTGGGTACTGTTTTGTTCTTTTGTACATAGGGTTGCTATGAGTTAGAACTGATTCAATGACACTGAATAACAACAACCCTATGTATGCTCATGGATGTACTCCCGTATACCATCACATACCTGTTTAGCTTACGTATCTAGCTATGTGTCCACTCACAAATCATTGTTTATTATCACTGTTATTGCAGGATCGTGTGTGTAGTAGTGTTTATTTTTGTTGCCTTTTACTGCTGCACACCTGTAAGTGTCTACCTCTGCCTTGATCATGAGTACTGTTCACCCCACCTTACGGTGTATTGCCTTTCCCACCAACAAGTTAATAATGCCTAATATATAGTTAGTGATTATTGTTATTTCCATCTTTTTGTTAATGTGACTAATACTGCAGTGAACATGAGTGAACATATATCTGTTCAATATCATGGTTCTTATTTCTCTAGAATATATACATTGTGGAAGGATTGCTGGGTCACTTGGTATTTCTGTCTCCAACCCCGTAATACGATTTTTTCCATCCTTTAACTGTCAAACTACATATATTATTATATTTGAGGTGAGACGACTATAATTGGATCATGACTTTAAATTCATCCTGACAATCTTTTAACTGGTGTAGTTAGATCACTTACATTTAATGTAGTTATTGATATATTAGGGATTAAAGCTGCCATTTTATGTCTCTCTATTTTCTCTGTTGTCCTGTGGGTTAGATGTATTTTTTTGAATTACATTTTATTTGAGTGTCATGATTTGACTGCATGTCTCTGAGAGCTTTTTCAGTAGTTGTTGTAGGTCTTGTATATACAAGTCTACTAGTGTTGACAGTTGACTAGTTAAGATGAAGTATAGAGTTTATCCTCCTTTATGTCTTTTTTATCCTACCCCATTTATAATATAATTGTCTTAAATATTTCTGTCACATACATTTAGAATTATATCAGAAAGTGTCAATTTTTTGTTTCAACCATCAAACGTATTTTGGAAAAAGGAAGAGAAGGAAAGATTATTGTAGTACCCATATGTTTGCTCCCATCAGTATTCTTTCTGACATCCATTGTCTTTAGATTCATTCCTTTATTTCTGTGAAGAAAAAAAAAAACAACAATAAAAACCCACTGCTGTCGAGTAGATTCCTACTCATAGTGACCCTATAGAACAGAGTAGAACTACCCTATAGGATTTCCAAGGAGCGCCTGCTGGATTCAAACTGCTGACCTTTTGATGAGCTGCCGTAGCACCTAACCACTATGTCACCCAGGTTTCCACTGTAAAGAGAATTTCATTTAGCCCTTTTTTAAGTGTAGGTCTGTTGGTGAAAAAATTCTCTTAGTTTCCTTCATCTGAGAATGTCTTGCTTTCCCATTAATTCTTGAAGAATATTTTTGCTGGATATAGGATTCTGAATTCTTTCAGCCCTTGGAAAATGTGTTACTTCCTTCTGGTTGCCACAGTTTCTGATGAGAAATATACTGTAGTTCAATGTTTGTCCTTTACAGATAAGATATATATTTTTTCTCACTCCTTTAACAACAAATGCTGGAGAGGCAGTGGAGAGATCAGAATTCTCCTACACTGCTGGTGGGACTGCAAAATCATACAACCTCTTTGGAAAGCAATCTGGTGCTTCCTTAAAAAGCTGGAAATAGATACATCATTTGATCAAGTAATCCCACACTGCTTGGAAGTTATTCTACAGAAACAAAGACTGTAACATGAACAGACACATGCACAAGAATGTTTATTGCAGCACAGTCCACAATAGCAAAAAGATGGAATCAACCTAGAGGCCCATCAGCAGATGAATGGATAAACAAACTGTGGTACACATACTCAGTGGAACACTATGCAATAATAGCAAAAAGTGATGAGTTTAGGAAACATTTCATAACCTGGTTTCAGTTGGAAGACATTATGTTCAGTGAAAACAGTCAGCTGCAAAAGGATAAATATTGTATGAGACCCCTGCTATAGTGACTTAAAATAGACTTAGGTACAAAAGAAAATACTCTGACAGCTACAGGGGTGGGGAGAGGGACAAGGGTTGATGATAGATTAGATAGTTGATAGAAATTTGGTGAGGTGCAAGCAGGGACAGCATGAAGTAGAAAATAGATCAATTTAACTGAACTTTGCCATAAACTGAAAGCTCTTCTAGCCTCAACTCAATATTGCAAGTATAGAGTAGCAGGGAGACCCTCAACAAGATGAGTTGACCCAATGGCTACAACAGTGGGCTGAAGTATAACAATAGTTGTGAGCATGGCTAGGACCAGGCAATGTCATTCTGCTGTACGTAGGATCGCTATGAGTCAGAACTTACTCAACGGCATTTAATCACAACTAAAAGCAACATATGCATAGTGGTTATTAAACATTTAAAAAATCTCACATTGTTCTAACAACATAGCATGTGAAGCAAGTAGAAAACATTTGATGGGTATTGTAGTTATCTAGTACTACTGTAACAGAAATATCACCAATGGATGGCTTTAGCCAACACAGGTTTATTCTTACCCAGTCTAGTAAGCTAAAAGTCCAAACTCCTGGTGCCAGCTTCAGGGGAAGGCTTTCTTTCTCTATTGGCACTAGAGGGAGAGCCTTGTTATCAATCTTCTTGTGACTGAGGAGCTTCTCAGTACAGGAACGCCAGGTCCACAGGATGCACCTGGAAATCTCTTGGGATATAAAAGAAAGAAGCAGCAGAGAAACAGAGAGATCTAATATCCCAGGAAAGAAACACTGGGAACAGAGCTAGTCCTTTGAACTCAAGGTGCCTGACTGAGAAGCTCCTTGACCAGGGAAAGATTGACGAGAAGTACTTTCCTCCATAGCCAACAGAGACAAAGACTTACCCTGGAGGTGATTCCCTGAATTTGGACTTTTAGCAGCACTCTGCTCTTAGCACTAGTTTCTTGGTGGTATTAGGTCCCCCTGTCTCTCTGCTGGGGTTTCTTTTTTATATCTCAGAAGAGATTAACTTGAAATATAACCTAGTTTTGTAGACTGAATTCTGCCTTATTAATGTAACTGTCTCTAATCCTGCCTCATGAACATTATAGGGGTAGGAACTAAAACACTTAGAAAATCAGATCAGATGACAAAATAATGGACATTCACACAGTACTGGGAATCATGACCTGGGACACAATTCAATCCGGGGTAAGGAGAAGGCATCTCACCAACCCTCTGAGGTTCATGAGGGACTTCATGTAACCCATAGGAGTGAGCAGATTGAGGACTGTAGTGTGTAGTTGTGCAGTGTATACAGTGTACAGAAGTGTTGGTCAGGCTGTATTTCACTCTTCAAGGCTTGGGTTCTGACACAGGACTATGCCCACCTGGGGGAAAGACAACCTTTCCTCTGTATAAGTGCAGTATGCTTATAAGCCATAAGCCCATAGAAAAAAATACTTGTAGAGAAATTTTCTTTTCAAATTCCTCTACCCAAATAGAACAGTTTTTGTACACAGGTCATAATCCCTCATGAGCGTATTTTGAATATTACTGATTTAAATCAATATATGCCTATTGGTGTCATGGACTGAATTGTGTCCCACCAAAAATGTGTATATCAGTTTGGGTGGCTGTGATTCCTGGTATTGTGTGATTTTCCTGTTCATTGTGAATCCTGCCTCTGTGATGTTAATGAGGAAGGATGACTGACAATTGTGTTGGTGAGGTAGGACTCAATCTTTAAGATTATATTGTACCTTTTGGAGATCTCTTGGGATATAAAAGAAAGAAGCAGCAGAGAAACAGAGAGATCTAATATCCCAGGAAAGAAACACTGGGAACAGAGCTAGTCCTTTGGACTCAAGGTGCCTGACTGAGAAGCTCCTTGACCAGGGAAAGATTGACGAGAAGTACTTTCCTCCATAGCCAACAGAGACAAAGCCTTACCCTGGAGGTGATTCCCTGAATTTGGACTTTTAGCAGACTTTACTGTGAAAGCCATCCACTTGTGGTATGTTCTGTTATAGCAGTGCTAGATAACTAAGACAATCAGTACATAGAATTTGACTTTCTCTTTTGAATTTCTAGTTTGCTAGTAAGTTTCAAAAACAAGTCCAGAACATTTCCTTGTCCTAGATTCAGGACATTAGTGCTTGAGTGTGGGCCCAGCCAACACTGGCCCAACCAGACTGTGCTGGCCCAGCAGTCTGTGGGGACAGCAGTGAGAGTGACTGATACTGTTGCTAAACTATGGAGAAACACACCAGGGAAGAACTTCTGTGGGTGAATCCCTTGCCATGATGTATAAAGAGAATATGAGGGTAACTGAACATAGAACTATGAGACCAGTAATTGGTTTGATAATTCAAGGATAGAGATTGTGAGAAATTAAGGGTCATGTTCAAGGGCACAAGGTGATAGAACTAAGACTTGAATCTAAAGTCAACCCTGGCTGTGATCTCAGGGCTCTTTAGCTTGCTGTGCCAAGTTGGGGACCACATCACCAAGGAAATAAATGGGGATCTCCCTCACTGGTCGCCTTCCCTGAAAGGTAGATGTTTATCTCCTGGAGAGGTGGTAGTTATGGCTCCTCTTTAAGGGAGAGTTTACCTGGAGAGCCTAGAATAGGTCCTCACATGATGTCAGTGTAAGGTGTGCATTCTACATCAGTGGCATCTACTGTGTGAAAATGTTTCTTTATTCTGTTCTGGTGCTGAGTTAGACATGAGAGTGATGTCTTGCATCCTGACCTGCAACATGGCCACCCTAGAGGACAATAATTATAACAACACTAGTGACGGTGAACACCATTATCATCTTGTTTTGTCCTGGCAGAGCATCTTTGATCTGGGGATCTCCAAGCATGGTACCCACATGATCCAGTGGCTAGTGTCATTATCTACTTTTACAGATAGAGAAAATGAGGCACAAGAAGTTTAAGCAAGAGGTCACACAGGTCATCATTATTGGGGCCATATGAGGAAGCCAGGTCATTAGCTCTGAAATAAAATCCCTAGGTATTTAACAGGTCTTTGGTTGGCAATGGCTGCTCTTTATGAGGATTCTATATTTTTATAAACCATGCCATAAAAGTGAATACTGATTATTAGATTTTATTTCAAGCATTTCTTTCGCAATCTTCAAATACTATGAATGTGCGGCAGACGCTCCCTGATTCAACAGTCCTCTTAATACCCAGGTAGACCCTGAAGGTTCAGGCAGGTGAGCCTTACCTTCTTCATCAGGGCTCACAGCTGCCATTAGTTAGGACATTGGTTAGAATCTCAGGAAACTTCAGTTTGAATCACAATTCTACCTGGCTGTGTCACCTTGGGAAAGAACTTGGATTCTCTGGGCCTCCTCCATGTCTTCAATTCTGCTGTGCTTTCTGACTCTTAATGACCCTATAGGACAGAGTAGAGATGCTCTGTAGGGTTCTGAAGGAGTGACTGTTAGATTTGAACTTTGGTCCTTTGGGTCATCAGCCAGACTCTGAACCACTGTACTACCAGGGGTCTAGGCTTGTGTGGGCTCTGTATTAAGTTGTTGATGTTGTCCTTTTTAAATGAATTAATGGTTTTATGAAAATCCATCCTACCTCAATTTCTCTCCAAATTTATGGAGTCTCAGAGAATCTGTCTTTTTCTAGTTTTGAGTCTTTGGAATATTCGACATCATTTTACTTGTTGCTGTTTTTTTGGAAGGTTTTCAAAGTTACAGTAAAAACAGTATGGATTCAATCATAATTTAAGCCAAAAAAAAAAAAAGCCATTGCTGTTGAGTCAATTCCAAGTCATAGTGACTCTATAGGACAGAGAAGAACTTCCCTGTAGAGTTTCCAAGGAGTGGCTGGTGAGTGAATTTGAACTGCTGACCTTTTGACTAGCAGCCAAACTCGATCTCTCTCTCTCTCTTTTTAGTATTCCAAATTTTAGTATAATTTATCATTTATTTGGCTGTGCTATAGCAGCTGTTTAGGACCTAGATTAAATGCTATTTAAGCAAGGTGAGTTTCACAGATTTACATTTTTTTTCTTTCTTCTTATTTTTTTAAAAAAATTTTATTGTGATTAAATGAAAGTTCACAATCCAAGTCAATTTTCCACATAAGACCCCAAGTAGCTGCCTCTCTACAACTCTATCCGCTCTCCTCACCTTGTGACAGCATACTTGTCTTTTTCACTTTTTACTTCCAGTACCCACTCAACCAACACTTGCCCCCTCCTCTCCACCCTCTCGTCTCCAAAAAAGAAACCAGTAAGACAGCCTCATGTATATATATATATATATATATATATATATATATATATATATATATACTGGCTTTTTGGAGAGGAGAGGGTGGAGAGGAGGGGGCATACCACCTGCAACACTTTATGTCCACAACTCCGGTTCATTTTTTGAAATATTGGCTCCAGTACTGGTTTCAGCTCTGGGCTAGTAACAAGTCTGGGGGCCATGTTCTCGGGGACCCTCCAGATTGTTGGGCCATCAGTTTGGTCTTTTAATAGAGTTCTTGATCTGCACATCTCTTTTTCTCATGCTACATCTGCGACTCTATATTGTGCCCCCTGTTGGGGCTGTCTTTGGTGGTGGCTGGGTACCATCTAGTTCTTCTGGTCCCATGCTGATGTAGTCTGCCAGTCATATGGGTTCTTCTGTCTCTTGGGCTCATTTTTCCTTGTGTCTTTGATGTTCTCAGTTGTCATCTGTTCCAGGTGGGTTGGCACTAATTGATGTTCCTCAGACGGCAGCTTGCTGGCTTTTAAGACCCCAGATGCCACTCACCAATGTGGCATGTAGAAGACTCTCTGAGAAAAAGACTAGTTATGCCAATTGACCTTGATGTCCCCTGAAAATGTGGTCCCCAGACCTGTGTCCCTTTACTCTGTCCTTTGAAACGTTGGGTTGAATTTAGAAAACCTTTTAGCTTATGGTTTAGTCCAGTTATTAGTAGCCAAGCTCTTTAACCACCACATCACCAGGGTTTCAGTCCAAGTTTAGTGAGGGAAATAGACACTACCAGACTTCTACTCCTGTAGGCCCTAAAATAGTTTGTAATTCCTTTTCTGCTCAAAATACCTAGAGTAGTATTTGTTTCTTTCAGTCAGAGTTTAGTGAAAGGAAATAGACATTGTTCTAGGTATTTCAAGCAGAAAGGGATTCAATTCAGGGAACTAGGGATTTACGAACTATTTTAGGTCCCAGAGGAGTAGAAGTCTGGAGAGGACCACCACATTATTTCAGAGTCATACCACTGTAGCTGATCAGGAAGCTGTTTTCTTGATGATTTCAACTCAGGTGTCTGTTGCATCCATAAAGTTGATGACTGAACACTGGCATGAGGAGGCCAACTGCTGAAGTACCTCTAAAAACTCATGTTCATATATATAGATGCTTCAGACAAAAGCATTACTGTGGAAACCCAATTTGCTTCAATAACCTTGCCTTCATGGGTGTCTGGGTAATACTGATTTTTGTTTTCTAACTCTTGAGTTACAGGGAATTGGAAAGAATCATGCTGAGAACAATCATTTTGTTCAAATGTCATCTTACATGGTTTATTAGTCAGGATAGTCTCTGCTATTCTGCAGTAATAAGTAAACCTAAAATTTCAGAGACTTAATAAAATAAACATTGATGTTACACCAAATGTATGATGCAGGCTGGATGGCTCTCTTCCTCTTAATAGGTTCAGCATCTAGAACAGGTGACCTTCTCAAATGTCCCAGATGAAACAATAAGCTAAGGGAAGTAGGAGATGAAGGAGGCACATTAGCCATTAATTACTTCATCTCAGGAGCACTGTGTGTCACTTATGTTCACAGTCCATGATCAGAGCTAGTCACAAGGCCCCAGCCTGGTAGTGTGGTGAGCTGGGAAATATAGGGGAGCACTTGTAATACTGGGTGAGCACTTACTGTTTCTGTTACTTATTGTTAAAAGTGGAAGTGCTTTGAATTCAAGTTGGGGTAAGCCTGTGTCTCAGTCTCCCTTTCCCACTGTGAAAGCCCCAAGGCCCATCATACATAAATCTGAGCACATCGGATCTGACTCAATGGCACTTGGCTTGGCATGGCATATTAAAGGATTTGGAATCATAACCTGGTTATCTGTTTGTATCATCAGACAGTCAGCAAAATATTTTCTTCTCTACAAATATCTCTCTCACTGGTATATTCTGGCACCTAAAGTCTCTACCATTACTGTTACTTCTTCCTTAAGAATGTGCATATTTAAAATACATCAGGGCAAAAAGTAATGTTAGATAACATTAGAGTACTTTCAGGGGTCAGGGTGTAGGACAAATGAAGACATGCAATGGGGGGGCAAGAAAGGGAAATTGGTGTCAGTGGACCCTGTGGATCATTAAGAGAGCCCTGGGGATCTTGCCCACTAGGACTGGATGGAAGCTGACAGGACACTGTTAGGGAGAGGAGAAGGGGCTTCAGGCAGATTCTTCACATCACATTTTTGTCAAAGTCCTGACCTGCTGTGTTAGAGGAGAAGTTGGGAATGGCAGAGCAGTCACATCTTCATCAAACTGCAGCTTTTAAGGTCACAGGTATCTCTCTGAGCTAAGCCTGCTTCGGAAGACAAACTTGTGACGTTCTATCCAAACTGCTGCTAAGAGAAGTGAGACTGAGATGGAGTGTTTGATTTGTCTTCCCTGTCACAAGGCTGTGGACTTCAAGTGAGAAGACTGATTTTGATTCCTGATTCTGTCAGGTACTTACTGACTGTGGGATCCTAGACAGGCAGTGTAATTACTCTCAGCCTGGATTTCTTCTTATATAAACCGGAGACAGCAGTATTTTCCCTGTGTACTTAATAGGAGGAATGAAAGAGATAATGGGTGCAAAAGGAATCAAGACTTTTTGCTTATTCTAAGCAAGACTATAACTTAACTTGTAAAATGTATCTCTCATCACTAAAAAAAACAGGTTTTGGTACTGTGTAGAGTGTTCGCTTGAATAAGTACATGCTTTTCTGGTTTTATGAGGTCTGGTAGACTTCCTTGGCATAAATTGGCAAAGGCTTTTGGCCACCTTAGGGACACGAGAGATCCCTGTACTGTTTTTCTCCTTTATTAATTATAATTTATTCATTCATTTGATTGTTCAACAAATTGAACAAATTGTTCAACTACCGTCTGCCAAGGATGGTGCTAGGCATTGGGGAGACAATGAGAATTAAGACAGGAAGGTACTTTGATCTTCTGTCTCTCATGTTCTGGGAGCAGGAGCATTAAAGAAATATAAATAGGGAAAAGTATGCAAGTGAGAAAAAAACTATAGAAGATAGTTGGAGACTGTGTTATTGCGCTGAAGGCTGTCAACTAGGGTGCTGTGACACAGGGTGATGGTGGCATGCAACATTGTAGATATCATGGAAGATCTTGTCTGAGAAGCCAGTGACTGAGCTGAGACCCGATGGTCAGGAAGGAACCAGAATGTGGAGGCCCGAGGTGAAGGGACTGAAGCAGACATGAGCTTGGAGTGTTTGAGAAACAGAAAGGTCAGCGTGGCTGCTCTGCAGGGATTGTGGGGGCAATGGAACATGAGGCAGGGAGGGAGCCAGAGCCACAGCTTGCAGGGTCTTGATGACCAAAGTGAGGAACACAAAAGACTAACCTGGAAGGTTGGCTGAGACTGAGCTAGTTGGGATAGTCTAGTGTCTAGAATTTCATCCCTTTTAGATCTATAATCAAATCCAACAGTGAGAAAACTGCTGCCATGGGCTTGTAAAATACAGCTGTGTGATCTTGGGCAAGTTACTTGGTATTTCTGTTGCTCTGCTGGGAAGATGAAACAAGAAAAATACCTGCTGGGGACGTAACAGGCACTTAACAGATATAAGCTCCTTTTCCCCCTTTCATTCACTTTCTCCCTATCTGTAAAGCAAAGGGCTCAGATCAGATCTTTCTCTGAAGCTCTGAGTCTACCTAGTCATCTCAAAGACTCAAGGAGATGAGGAGGAGACTGAGCAGGAGGAGGGCTCTGGAGTCGCCCCCCCCTCCCCGCCCTGTGTTTAAAGCAGAGCCATCCCAGGTTAGATTAGTTTGGAGAAAAATGTGAGCTTTTGCTCAAATGATCTCTGAATGTTCCTGAACTGGATGATTCCTAGAATCTTTTCCCACCAGCATATTATGGTGCTGAGACAGAATAATGTTTATGAAATGCTTTAAATGATAACAACATACCATAAAGATGTGAAGGTGAATTACTATCATTGTAATTTTCGTTGTGATCTTAGTTTAAATTTTGGTCAGAACTGATGGCAATAGCACCTTCAGTAATACTCCCCAAGAGATCCACTAAAATTATTAAGAAACCAACTCAACACATATTTATTGATGCCACTGTATCTAATACCATGAGAGAATTCCCTCTTATCTTTCTTTCTCTCAAAGGGAAAAAGAATATGACCATCAAGACATGATGTTCCAGTAGGATTTATAAATGTTTTATCATTTACATAAAGTTTCAAAACACCCAACAAATACCAAATATTGCTAATACTCAAGAACCTGGTGGGTACCTAATACATGATAAAGTGTAAACACAGGCATGAGAATGATAAATCCCCAGTTTAGAAAAATGCCTGAACAATTCGGCATCTAGAACCCACTTATGGCATGCTGGTGGTGGTGTTGTCAGGTGCTGTGAGGTTGGTTCTGACTCATAGCAATCCTATGTACGCAATGTACACCACCCAGTCCTGCGCCATGCTTGCAGTTGTTGTTTGAACGTATTGTTGTAGTTGCTGTGTCAATCCATTATGTTGCAGGCCGTCCTCTTTTTCACGTACCTTCTACTTTACCAAGCATGATGTCCTCCTCCAGGACTGGACCCTCCTGATGATATATCCAAAGTACATGAGATGGAGACTTACCATCCTCTCAGCATTCTGATGGCATAGTGTAGTAGTCAGTAAGCACTGCTGAGTAAACAAAATGATCGGTTTTCTCTGGGAAGGGCTTAAAGGAAGTAAAGGATTAGGGAGATGTGCAGAGACTTCAATTTTAATGTTTTATTTCTTAGGTTGAGTGCTTGCTACGCAGGTAATTATAATACTACATGTTGTTGTATATTTGAAATGTTTCATAAATATAAGCTAAACCCAAGTCCTGATGGCAGCCTTCAAGGAGGAACCAGGTTAGAGCAAGGTTTAATGACACTGGCAAGCCTTTATTTTCCTAGCCCCACCACTATTTGGCTGTGTGCCTTGGGAACAAACCATCTCTGAGATAGTACCCTCATCATAAAATGAGGAGAAAATAATATTTAAAGGAGGTAATCAATATGTGGAAAACCTGGTAGCATAGTAGCTATGTGCTATGGCTGCTAACCAAAAAGTTTGGCAGTTCAAATCTGTCAAGTGCTCCTTGGAAATTCTCTGAGGCAGTTCTACTGTGTCCTCTAGGGCCCCTGCAAGTCTGAATTGACTCAACGGCAGTGGGTTTGGTTTGGTTTAAGCAGTATATAGCACTGAGTACCTGGAATATAATAAGTTCTCAAAGATATGTGTAATACAATGTCTTGCACTTTCCTAGAAACCCTATAAAGAAGATGCTACTACTGTTCTTTTTGAACCAGGAAGCAGATTCAGATAATCACTGCTGAGAGATGCTGTTGCTGGTATTTGAACCCTAGCACCACTCAACTAGAAAGAGTACTACAGAGTTTGTGAAGTGGAATTTAACTGTTAGCTCTATTTCCATCTCTTGCCACTCTGTATCCACTAGCTATTTAGGACTAGTGGGCTATTACAGCAGCAGCCTTAAAACTGTAGGGTCTTGTGTGTATGCTTGGTCTCAGGATCCCAAAGTGGCAGGTGAGATCAAAGTGAAGACAGGAAGCATTACAAACTGAATGTTATCCTGACTCTGCTCTGTAGACAGTTAGTGTGCCACAGAACTTTCAGCTGCCAGAAGGGAGCTCTGCTCACCCTCGCATCTGGCCATTGAAGGCCACCTGCCTTTCCCAGAATGCCTTGGACACTCAGAGGTGCAGAACAAACAGGTACAGCTTCAGCTTAACAGCCATCTTGCTTGGTGTTGACAAAGCATAGTTAGGTCATCCCACAAAGCTCAAAGGTGGAGGCCGAGGTCGTAGTTCAGATCAGCCTGGGTCAGTGCCAAGGCTACTTTGGCTTCATTCAATCCACCTCCCTCACATTTCTTTTCTCAAGGCTCAGTACAGAGACAAATACTGATCTTGGTACCAGAAATCAGGTTTGAATCTGTCTCCTCTATTTACTAGCTGTGTGACTCTGGACAAGTGACATAACTTCTCTGAACTATTATTTCCTCATCTTAAAATGTGGTTGTAATTTCTCCTCATCTCAAGGTTGTTGAGTGACTCAAGTGATAAAAGAATTAAAAGCCTTTTGTGTGATCTGTTATTATGAGTCCAGACATCGTTCTATAGGTAAGGGGATAGGAACTGGAGAAGGAAGATTCTGAAGGCTGGACCCATTCCATTCCTTACAAATTTCCACTAGCACCCCAGCTCTCCTGTTGGCTTAAAGTCACTTCTCGGAACAAAGCAGATTGATTTCTCTGGACCTTGTACTGTGCCGACATCTCCTCCTGTTTCCTAATGCCAGCTTTGTGCTGGATTTGTGGCAGGTGAGTGGAAGGCAAAGGCGGTCAGCGTAACTAACTGATGGGGTGCTCTTGGAAGAGGCACAGTGGTATGGTGGACCAGATGCAGATGTGGAGGTCCAGAGGAAGTGGTGTGATCCTCAGTAAGGTGCTTAACTTGTCTGAACCTGATTTCACTAATTTATAAATCAGGAAACATAATACTTAACTTGTAGGATTATTGTGAGGATCAACTGAGATCATGTACATTGAGATGCGGCACAGGCCTGGGTAGGTAGTAAATGCTCAATAAACATCATTCGTAAACAGCTGGTAATTGATGAACAGTGGGCTGCCTTTTATGAAAGGAGACCCACCAGGCTGCTTTTTGGAGCCTTCTCTGTTTCTTTTCAAGGCTTTTCTGAATGTTCATCTGATCCAGATCTTTTCTGTATAGAAGCCTCAGGAGTGAGATTGGCACAGAGATAACCTTGTTGTGGTCCCCTAATTGATGCTGTCAGATAAGGGCTGGTAGATGTGAGCATATTTTAAAATGCCTAACTAAAAACACAGGGATCCTCACATAGGACAGTCATTATTTCAATAACGGATTCATGTTCAAACACTGAAGCACAGGTGGAGGGCGAAATGGTGAACAAGCCATGGCTTATGTCACTGAGCTTACAAGTAAATTCAGTGGGATAAAGCCCCTGAGTATGTGGGGCTGAGCTGCCTGTGCCCTCAGAATGTTCAGAAGGCAGCTTGTCCCGGGGGCGAGGATTCCTGGATTTTTGGTCCAGGCTCTGCCACTGGCGTGACCTTGGGCAAGTTCCTTCCAAATCTGGGGCTTCCCTTCCCCTACCTGAGAGTGGAGGGCTTACTGTTCTTGATCTTTTATTCTGTAGGTTGTTCTAGCTTTCCAATTCTGTTTTGTTGTGATTGTTTTTATGCAGAAGCTTCAGAGTTGAGAGAATAATGAAAATTTTGGTTTAAAGCATGTATCAGATCATTTTAAAAGGGCAGAGGGGACAAGCCGTCTATGCCTATTTTTTGTCATTCTTTGGGAAAGTGTAACTCATCCTTGGCTGAGTGCTAGCTGGTTCAGCTAACATGGAGACTTTCAGGAGAAAGGTTCACTACTCAAAGAGATGACTGAAATGACCGTAAAAAAACAAAAGGAGAATATTCCTTATAATCTGTGCTCTACGGATGGATGCAATGTCATTGCAGACGGAGAAAGTGGATGTGGACTTTCAGGGTGAGCCCAAAGATCTTGAGGACAGATTTGCTGAGTGTTTACAAGGTGACTTCTCTGAGTTAATTTTGGTCCTTATCTGTGTGACCTCTCTCAGAGAGAAGCTTTTTCTCATGGATGTCCCGTTTTTCAGGAAGTATTTATAAAGATTTGCATCTGTAGTCTCATCTGGTCCTTAAAACAACCCTGGTGGATGTGAGAAGTAAAGGGCTGATGAACTGAGAGACGACAGAGCAGCCAGGGACTAGCAAGGGCAGGAAGCATCTACCACCCCAGGCCTGAATCCAATGAGCGATGGAACTAGAGAAGAGGAGCTGGCGCTCTAGCTAGAGGCATAGCTGCTATTGAAACCTTGGCTCAACAGGAAAGGAGAGGGAAAAGCTCACTTCTTTCTCCTCCTGGCTGCCAACCTCCTGCTGGTGCTGTCACTGGTTGAATGTAACTAAAAGCCAGTGGGCAAAGGAAGTTGGTAATGAAGTCCATGGAAGCCCTCTTGAGGCATGGAGCAGGCCATGGAAAGGATGAGAAGCAAGCGGAGAACAACCAGTGTGGCAGGAAGATACAGGGCTCACTTTTGGGGATAGTAATTTTGTCTCATGGAATCCAAATGGAACTGTTGTGTAGGAAGTTGAAAATATGAGTTTGGAGTCCAGTGGAGTGGCACCAGCTGGAGATGTAAGTTTAGGGACCAGTAGGAAACCCTGGTGGTTTAGTAGTTAAGTGCTACATCTGCAAACTGAAAGGATGGCAGTTTAAGTCTGCTAGGTGCTCCTTGGAAACTCTATGGGACAGTTCTACTCTGACCTATAGGGTCACTATGAGTCAGAATTGACTTGATGCTATGAGGTTGTTTTCTTTTTTTGATGGGGAGGAATTCCTGTACTCACTGCCACTGATTCAATACTGACTCATAGTGATCCTATATAAGATAGAGTAGAACTGTCTTTAGTTTCCAAGGAATGCCTGGTGGATTTGAACTGCTGACCTTTGGGGTATGTCTGCTAATGAAAAGATCAGCAGTTCAAATCTGCCAGGTATTCCTTGGAAACTCTATGGGGCAGTTCTACTCTGTCCTATAGGATCACTAGGAATTGGAGTCAACTCAATGGCAGTAGCTGGATAACTACATGGAAGGACCCATATGGGGCCACCAATGAGGACCTAGTAAAATTTCAGGCTACCCACCAATGACCAAGTCAGAGAATCATACATGTATTACACTGAATACCAGCTTAGGGAGACTGCGAACTGGAGGCCATTTCCACTTTTGGCAGGCTTTACCTGAATACGTATGGCTTTAAGTAGACATTCAGTTCAGTTTAATGGGCAGTGTTAAAGTCCCAGCATATTTCCTTGGATCCCCTTATTTCCACTTTTTGTTCCTCTCTACCTTTGGTGCACTTTCATTTTTAACAGCTAGGACCTGAGGCTGTGTATCAGAGGGCTGACCATGGGCTGCTGGAGTTTACTTGCCCTTCACCCATAGAGGTCCTGGGGGCTGCCCCAACCAATTACTAATAGGGGTAGGGACATGGGAACTGGACTCACCTGACTCAGTGTAGGGTGACTTTGAGGGCTTAGGATGAAGCTCCCCTCTCTGGGACTTTGCCCGATAATGCTTCCTCTCTTGGTTTCCTACCTCTCCCTGCCTTGCCCCCCTAATTCACCTACTCATGTCCCCTGGGAAAAATTTCCTGAGAAATCAAGTCCCCACAAATGCCCATCCCAGGCTCTGCTTCTGGGAAATGGAACCTAAGGCATTCAGTTTTAGGGAGATGAAGTTAACAACTTTAAGCATCTTGAGTCTGCAGTTTGTAAAATTTATACCTGCTATGTGAGTTGGAATTGACTCCATGGCAGTGGGTTTATCATCTTAAGTGTATTTATTAAACACCAATTATGTGCCAAGTCCTGAGGTAGTAACTGGAAATATGGTGAACAAGATCATGTCCTAGGACTCAAGGGTCTCACTGTTAAGTGAGACAGACAAAAAGTAATCCAGTGATTAAAATTCAGGATGATGAATGGTACTTTAGAAAGCAAGGCATGATGCAAACCATTGGGGCCCATAATTGAAGCCTGGAGAGATAGGAAATGGGGTAAGAAACACCCCTCATCTCTGGTCTGTTGGAGGGAATTGCAAGGCTGGGAAGCAGAACAGAATCAATGCCAAAATAACGGAGTTCTCGGACTCTCACAGCCTTGGCCCCAAGGAACCAGGTCTCCACAACTGCCCAGAAACGTGCCCTAGGCCCTCTCATACTTTCTGTCCAACAGAGACAGTAAAGGAACAGGGAGCAAAGTGGTTGGTTGAGTAAGGAGTGCCCATATTCTAGAGTGGATTAGAGGACAAATGTACTTTCTTTGAGCTGTGATGATGGGCAGGCATGGACCACTCCTATTCTCAAAGACAAAATATATTTCATCCATTCATGAGAAGTTAGGAGGGACTAACATTTGTCAAGTATCTGTTACACATGGGGTACACAGGTAGGCCCTTTGTGAGTGTGGCCTCATTTAATCCTCCGGTGAGTAACTCATGAAGATAAACAGCTCCAGAGCCAGCTGTCTTTGGAAGGTGTAGGCAGGCCTGGCTCTAGGAAACCGTGTCACACTAACCAAGTTTCACTCAAAGTCATCCTTCTCTGATTCCTGTGGGACCCACCTTAACCCTGTGCAACAAGTACCCAAGTAACTTCGATCAGGAGGGAAAAACATGTCTAATGAATTTATTCGCTAGAGGTGTCTGGAATTAATACTTAATTCCCAGGAGAGCTTGTGTTTTCTAAGATGGCCAGAGAGTGGGTGGTGCTGAAGCCAAAGGAATGAATCACTAATAGTGGAATCCCAGGCATTCAGGGAGGTCCTATTTCTAGGGTGGGTTCCTTCCTGCCACTGTTCATGTTACACAAAGGTGGCAGCCACCTATTGTCCCCCTGAAAGAGACTGTTCTTGTGGGTGTGGTAGTGGTGTTGCTGGGATAGGGAGAATTATGTCCAGACTGAAGCCAGGATCATCTGAGAATGAGAAACAGTTTAAAAATCCACAGAACCTCCTCGAGTATCGAGAAGAATTCTGACTCTCCTCTGACCCTGGGTTTCCTTCACCTGGAGCACAGTGCTGCCATTGTGCAATGTCCCTTTTGGCAGAAGTGTTTGGGCCCCTTGTTTTTAGGTCTGTGTCACTTCCAAGAAGGAGCTGTGGCCTTTGAGTAGAGCTGGGCTACTGAATAGAGGCCCCATGCCAAATGAGGGAGCCAAGGAAAAGTGGAGAAGAGGAAAGTCCTGACTTTTACACGAAGATGAGATGGCTGCCCTGTTTTTCTACAACAGCTTTGGGTCACACTGCGGTCAAAGCTGGGCTAGGGCAGGAAGGGGACAGGCCAGGGCAAGCAGGAGAGAAGGGTCAAGTCTCCAGCAACTTAGAGGGAGGATGTGTGACCCTCGGCAGGATTTGAAGGCTTGATGGAGAAAGGTCCTCATCCAGCACCCCCCATCAATTTATACAAGCCATATTACAGAGAAGAGGCTTTCCTATTGTACTAGTAACATCATTAACAACAATAACACTACATTTGTTTATTGAGCGTTTACTCAAAAGTGAGGTCCTTCACGGAAGTTATTTCCTTAAGTCCTGACAAAGATCCCATTTGTTCGTTCAGCATACGATGTCTGACAGTTAAGTCCACGAACTTAATTGTCCTAAGTGCTCCATACCTCACCACTGAATATCACCAAGGTCGCCTTCGAAGTATTCCTCTTGGGAAGCAACGCACTGATGCTAGCACCTAGTCCATCCTTCAAAGCAGTTTTGGAACTCTTTCTGGAATGGCCATTGTGCACGGTGACATAGTGGCAAGTCTGTGAACTTAATTTCTAATTGTCTGTGAGGGAGTTTTTAGCTGGTAAACAGATAACTGTATTGGAGCCCCTTCTGTACTCACCTGATCTGGCCCCCAGTGACTTTTTTTTTTTTTACCTGAAGATAAAGGAAATATTGAAAGGAAGATATTTTTATGTCATTCAGGACATCAAGGGTAGTACAGCAACAGCTCTGATGGCCGTTCCAGAAAAAGAGTTCCAAAATTGCTTTGAATGGTGGACTGGGTGCCTGTGTTGATGCATAGCTTCCCTGGGGGAGTACTTTGAAGGTGACCATAGTGATATTCAGCAATGAAGTGTGCAGTACTTTTTTAGGATGAGCTCACAAACTTAACTTGTGTACTTCTTGAGTTCTTACTGTGGCTCAGACACTGTCCTAGGCATTTAGTATAGAGCAATGGACCAGTTACAAGTTGGCTTCAAGTTAATTCCTACTGCTGGTGACTGCATATGTCTAAGAGTAGAACTGTACTCCACTGGGTTTTCAATGGCTAATCCTTTCAGAAGCAGATCAGTAGGTCTTTCTTCCAAGGTATCTTTGAGTGGTCACAAACCTCCAAACTTTCAGTTAGCAGCTGAGTACATTAACTGTGTGTACTATCTAGGGACTCTGATCAAAAGATAGGACAGGCAAAAACCTTTTCCTTGTGGCAGGACCACTACACAAAAGTAATAATACACAACTCTAGGAGGCATCATATACACAGGCTATTCTGTGAATGGAGTGCCCTGGAATTGAGCAGCCTGACAACCCATCTTTGTGGAGTTGACATTCTAATAGGTGTAATATAATACCAGTGAGGTAGATATTATTATCTTCCTATTAAACCAAAAAAACCATACCTGTTGCCATCAAGCCAATTCTGATTCATAGTGACCCTGGAAAGTTGAGACATAGGGGAGTAACATGCTCGGGATTATTCAGCCCAAAACACTTGAGCCAGGGTTCAAACTAGAGTCAGCTTGACCCAAAGCCCTGACTGTTTGCCTATGCCGTGTACCTGCAATTGTCTCACAGGTGGGGACAGGGAGGAGTGAGCAGCCAAAGGTCAGAGTAGAGATGGCTGGCCCACTAGAGATACTGTGCCCCGACTGGGACCAGGAATGGGTCTGAAGCAAGAGAGTATCACTCAGTGAGGCAAACTCAGCTGTAAAGTGTCTTGGCAAGAACAGCTGCCTCAATGGAGAGGTTGAGAGGATATGACTTTTCTCTTTACCAGCCAAGACATATTCAAAGATGTTTATTCCTGGGTAGACCTTATGGTCTTAAAGGACAGACGCAACTATTTGTTCATTCATTTATTCACTTGTTAAATATCTTAGCTATTTTGGAGGGGCAGAGAAGTTAGTCCAGAGGCTTTCAAAGTAGAACCTGCAGTCTCCTCTGGTTCAGAGAAAAAAGGGTCATTAGGTGCCCTAAGTTGGTTTCTTGAATAAAGTGAGCATGTATAGCAAGAACAGAGAGAGATAGGACTCTCCTCGGCAGATTCACTCTGTTGGATCTAGTTTCCATGGCAATGAGCTTGAGTCTTCCTTTTGGGCCAGGCACAATGCTAACCCCGGGCATGAGAAAGAGAGAGCCTTGTCTCAGTTCCCTTGCTCTTTAGCCCGTGCTTCCATCTTGATGAAGGAAGAAAGATGGCATCTGGTTGTCCTTCCGCCTCCTCTTCTGGTCCCCTTCTCCCACCTGAGACACACTTACACATGCAGTAGGTTTCTGGGACCTGATTAAGTCTTCCAGAGACTGAATGACAGCACCTTTGAACTGGTAATTCTTAGGACATCGAGGAGGAAGTGAAATTCTGAGCAGCATCTTTCTATGTGGGGCAGAATCAACTGGAACACATGCAGATCCTTTGGAATGCTAATATCTAAGCTGGCTACAACATGCCCATTCTCCTATGGTTTGGGTCTCTCCTTGTCTGTCCTTCCATCCTTATTGGCCTCTGGAACCCAGGGCTGGGGTGAGAAAAGGGATTTTTTTAGGTGAAGCAGGAAATGCTGCTTGGAGGAAGGCAACAAACCCAGAAAAAAAGACCATGTGTTGTCTCTCCTGGGCCCAATATAATGCTTCTACTTTGGCTTACGTGGATCCTGGGACTGTCACCCAGATCCTCTAAATTTCATGAAAAGGTCTTTGTCTTTTTTGCTTGTAATGGAATAAGGAAGTCAGAGATGTTGCTAGTGGGATTGAGCAGTGGGAAAATCTCATTTATCTTTTCTTAAAATTCAGGAATTTCCTTCAGCTGAAGTCTGAGTTCTTTACCACTTATGATGGGGCGTGGGGGAACTAAAACATTGCTGTTGAGTTGATTCCTCCCTATGTGGTTTCTAAGGAACACATGGTGGATTTGAACTGCTGATGTACTGCTTAGCAGTCACAGCTCTGACCTACTATACGACCACCTGTGGAGGAGGTGTAAATTCAAGAGGAAAGAGCAGCCCTTTTCTCTTCTTCTCTTACCAGCTAGTCATTTCAGTCCCATCTGTGTGCTCTTCTGATGGATATTTTGATTCTTGATGTAATGTAAATCCTTTGAACTGTTATTTACCATTCGATCCTTGGAAGAACTGAGATGTTATTAATAGAACAGAAGGTTATTTGGGTGTTGGAGACTAGGAGAAAGGGAAACTTCTGTTGTTAAAAGCAACTTCACTTTCCTCTTGATTTTGCCTGAGATGTGGTGTTGACTGGGCAGCCAGTTTTGGGAAAAGTAATTTTCATGACAATTTGGAAAAATACGGTGCAACTGCCACCAGCCCTTTCCTCCCTCACCTTAGAGTGGACATCCCTTTTCCTGCTCAAAGTGGTTGCAACCTCGGCTCCTTCTTAATCCAGAGCTCCGTGCAGCTGCCATCATTTAGAGTTGACATGGGAAGTGACACGTATTCTCTCTTCCTGTTCTGTAAATTCTGTGAATTTTCTATAGTTACTTATTCTCAAGGAATCTTATCATATTGTTGTAACTCCCACAGAAGTTAGAAACCCAGAGGACAATTTTATGTTGGTTCACAGACTGTCCTCTGGATTTGATGGCTTTTGACTGACTCACTGGTATCTAATTATCTACTCCTCTGACCGAGCTGGTTCTCTTGCTTATTGAGAGTTCTGGCTAAGACCTCTCCCTGCTCCATATTCCCTGTGTTACTAATGAGGTGTTGTTCCTTAATCACTAGGCATTGGATACCTACCAAGATTGCTTTCCTTTGTTTCAGTGGATTTAGCAAGGGGCTCATGAATAATTTTTATGTTTGAGATAAACTTCCTGAGTTTTCATTCTTCACAAATGCTGGGTCACCACTCTGGTAATCAGAACAATTTAAAGCTAGCTGGGAATCAGAGTGAAGGGGGCTTACTGGCCAAGTGATGCACAGATCAAATAGCAATAGTTTTTTTTTTAATTGTTTCTTAAGAAATCCGAAACAATAAGGGAGAGTAGAGGCTAGCTAGTTGGAATTCCAGTTAATGAATGTGCTCTCTCTCTGTATCTTAGGAAAGCTTGTCTTTGAGGACAAAATGTTGATCACTGTGGTCATCAGTAGCAGAAATGGCCTGAGATCTCAATAATCATTACCAATATACTCTATGATCTTGAGAGGTCTTCAAGCCTCTGGAGCCTCAGTTTTATCCTCTGTGAAATGGCCAGGACATCCAGTCAAGGAAAATTATTTAATCTAAGTGAGGGAAGTATATTGTTATTGCTGTGAAAAACTTGTAGAAAAACAGTATACATGTTTTATGTAATGTTATGTTGAATTTTTTCTTCAAAGAAAGTTTATTGGGTTTTTTTCCATGATCAACTAAATATATTCCATGCATCCATTCTAGAGAATACAGAAAACTAGATGGACAGAGCAATTACAGAAAATCCTTCTACCCAAATACAGGCACTCTTAATATTTTCGGTTCTTCCATTCATTCTTGCAAATCATTTTCCACCCCCAAAACACAGACTGAACCTACTGAATGTTGAATTAAGTGTCCTGACTTCTTACCATTTTAGCATCTTAAGCATATATTCATATTACTACATTCTATCTGAATATAGTTTTTAATGGCCAAACACTATTAAACCAAGTGTATATATCACCCATTATTATTCTCCCAGTGTCTACAGTATCATTTCCTATTTTACAGAATATCATGAAAACATTTTTTTTAACTATGATTGAATGAAAATGTACATTCCCATATAAATTCACATGCTCACCTATATGCAGCTCCCACTGCTCTCCCTGGCAGGTGACAGCACACCCTTCCTCTCTGCTCCATATATGTCCTATCCTCCCAACAGTCTGCTATCCCCTCTTCTCCACCCACTCCCCTTCCTCCAGTAAGAGGTCAGCAGGATGACATCCTATAGATGCATAGAACCATAAAGTTTCCACAAGATATGGTCACTCTGCACTGTCGAGTCCAATCCACTGCTGTCCAAAAAGCTGATCTTATCATGAAGACATCTAAAAAAATAATATTTATATATTTTTTGTTGAAAACATGCACAACAAAACACATACTAATCCAACAATTTCTACATGCACAATTTGTTACCTTTGCAACCATTCTCATCCTCCTTTCGTGAATTATTCTCCCATTTAACATTTCAAATTGCTGTTGTCAGTTTGATCCTGTGTAGATACCAAAGAAAGCACCAAACCCTTTGCCGTTGAGTTGATTCTGACTCATAGCAACCCTATAAGACAGAGTAGTACTGCCCCATAGAGTTTCCAAGGCAGGCCTGGCAGATTTGAACTGCTGACCTTTGGGTTAGCAGACATAGCATTTAACCACTAGGCGACTAGGGTTCTGTACAGATAGTTTCTTGAAAAAGCACAATACTCAAGGCAGAAATTCTTTGCTACTTAAGCTGTACTACTGTTTATTTTTTAAAGAAGTCTTAAATGAATGCTCTGAGTTTAAGGTTTAAAGATTAACTCAGGGCAATAGTTTTAGGGGTTCATCTAGCCTCAATGACTACAGATAGTCTGGATTCTATGAGAATTTAAAATTCTGTAAAGATGTGTTTTGTGTAGAGCCATTTTCATACTGATGATTACTTCCTTTGTGTAGATTAAAGAGACTGATCACTGGTTCAAAAGGAATGAGAACTTTTTCAGGCTCATAAGCTCTATTACCACATGGCTAGGAAAAAAATTTCACATGGAGTCATTCGTAGACAGAATGGGCTTTCTCAGGGGGGTATAATGTTCTAGTCTCAAGGGATGCTGACCACTTGTAGTGTAGAGTCAAATGTTGAATATCTAGAGAGGGTGGGAAGGGCAGTTGTGTTTCTAAAATTCCCATACAAGATTAGCTTAGGGGTGGTCATCTTTTTACAAGGAGCCCCAGGAGTTTTCTTTGAAGAAATTTTTGTAGAAAAAGCATTGTTTTTTCTTTAGATTGTTTGTTTATTTGGGGTAACTTGGAGGTTTGTTGATGGAGATTATAGGGAGTCTACAACTCTGGGCTTAAGAGAAGTACACCCAAAACACTGTAGAAGGGAGGATTATGAGACTGTGGCTTGCTTACTTTGGACATGTCACTAGGAAAGACCAATCTCTAGAAAAGGACGTCCTGGTTAGGATCTTAGTCATCTAGTGCTGCTGTAACAGAAATATCATAAGTGGGTGGCTTAAAGAAAGAGCAATTTATTTTGTTACAATGCAGTAGGCTAAAAGCCTAAATTCAGGACATCAGCTCCAATGGTAGGCTTTCTCTGTTGGCTCTGGAGGAAGGTTCTTTCTGTCAATCTTCGTCTGGACTGGGAACTTCTGAGGTACAGCAGCCCTGGTCCTTTTCACAGGACATGCTTAGCATCTGGCACTGCTTTCTTGGTAGTATGAGGTCCCCAAATCTTTCTGTTAGCTTCTTTCTTTTATATCACAAAAACTTGTCTCAAGGCACAACACAATCTTACACCATGAAGCCTACCCCACCAACAGAAATACCACCCATCCTCCCTTGTTAATGTCATAGAAGCAGGGTATACAACATGGAGGAATATCATAAAACACTGGGACTTATGGCCTAGCCAAATTGCTACACATGGTTTTGAGGGAACACAGTTCAATCCATGACAGTTGGTAAAGCAAAGGTTTGGTGAAGGTGAGGGAAGCCTTTAGCAAGATGAATTGATACAGTGGCCAAAACAATAGACTCACACTTGCTGCCATCATGAAGATGGCACAGGACCAGGCAGTGTTTCATTCTTACACATCAAATTGCTATGAGTTGGAGCAGACTGGATGGCAACTACAATAATAAGAGAGCTCCTCAAGCTAGACACTGGCTCTCCTACCTGGAGAAAGGTGGACACCAGTGGCTTTTCTTTTATTGTGGTTATAGTTCTACCCTGGACCCTAGGGTCGCCATGAGTCAGATCTGACTTGACGGCACTTGGCTGGCTGGCATACATAAAACTGTCTACACGTCAGTGACATTAATTATATTCATCATGTTATGTATCCATCACTACTATCCATTTCCAGATTTTTCTGTCACTCTTAACAGAAACTCAAAATTCAAACCCAACCCATTGCTGAGTCAGTGGTTCCCTAGACAATGAGTTCCTCTTTTTCCCTCCCTCCAACCCTTGGTAGCCATTAATGAATTTTGGTCTGTATATATTTCTCTATTCTAGATATCTCATTGTAAGCAGAGTCATACAATATTTGTCCTTTTGTGACTGACTTATTTCGTTCAACATCATGATTTCAAAGTTACTCATGTGGTTTCTTAAACCTTTCCCACCATTTGTGATTCCAGGATTCTATCATTATATAGGAAATCCTGGTAGTATAGTGGTTAAGACTGGCAGTCTAAGTCCTCCAAGCGCTCCTGGGAAGCCCTGTGAAGGTGGTTCTACTCTGCCTTATAGGGCTGCTGTGAGTTGGAATCAAATCTATAGCATTGTGTTCTTTCTGGTGAGGTGACGAGAGGAGTGGTGGTCATTCTACAAGGTTCCTGGGTAAAACCAACAGTTTGCACTTGCCTACTAACCTGAAATGGAGCCCTGGAGGCACAAGGCTTAAGTGCTTGGCTACTAATAACCAACAGGTTGGTAATTTGAACCGACACAGTGGTTCTGTGGGAGAAAGACTTGGTGATTTGCACCCATAAAGATTACAGCCCTAGAAAACTTTATGAGATGGCTCTACTGTGTCAGCAGGGTCACTGTGAGTTGAAAATTGACTTGATGGCACCTAACAACAACTACAACACTAACTGAGAAGTTGGCAGTTTCTTCTCACCTAGAGGTACAAAGAAAGGAAAGCTTGGCCAGGGAAACTCCACAGAGCAGTGTGACTCTGCGACACATGTGGTTGTCTTGAGTAAGAGTCAGCTGAGCAGCAACATTGTTCTGTTGTGACCATTTCCTTGCTGGAACCAGGAGTTTTCTCACATCAGCCTTGCTTATCCATACCTCTCTTTTGTTTCATCCCAGATGTCACTGAGAGACAGACTTGTCCTGTTTCTGAAGAAAACCCACGTCACAATGAGCACTCCTGTGCTTCTCCCTAGTGCTTTCTTGGTAATGCCATCTGATGAACTCTGCTCCATGACTGCCCTTGGTTACACTCCCAGGAGACGTCACAACTGCAAGAGATTTCAATCAGGCCATTTTCTTCCCTGTGGCACTGTGTGATTTGGCTATGTGGCCAGAAAGTTGAGCCTATTTTTACCTATCATTCTGATACTATCTTGGGGTATAATTGGAATTGAGCTATGGGTGTGGAAATTCTTACTCAGAACACAAAGGACTGAAGAGAGCTCAGAGGCTGAACTCAGGGAAGACTTTCCCCTGAGGCTTGTTGGCAGAATGGCTCTTCTTTCTTGGTGGTATGGCCAACAGGTGGGTGTTTCCTTTGGGAGAGGTTTCCTACTTTTTCAGTAGCTGTGGGCAGTGGTGAATACTGCATTTTCCTGCCTACTCTTCATTATTTGATGGGTATGTAGGTGAATTGCTTCATGGTTTAATTCTGATGGCAGAATGATTGCCATTTGTTGGTTCCCTGGTTCCTTTAGAAACTTTTGGACCACATCTCACTGGGTTACCCTTGAGATGTGTCTGGGGTCTTTCAAATGACTTCATTCCCGTCTGAATGACGATGGTACTAAAACAATGGTCAGCTTTCAGAACCACAACAGGAGCAGAGAGTATACATAATCCCAAGTATGATAGGTTATGTCATTGTTATCCACACCAATAATATAATAGTAAAATAAAATATATAAGTAAAAAATGTTTTCAAAAGATATTCCTTTCAGTAACATATGAGATTTGTTTCCTTTCTGAGTTTTTCCCACTAGAGTTTATAAAGGAGTTTTTATCAGATCTTCTTTTACTTTAAGCTGTATTACTAGCTTAAGGTTGAGTATAACAAAATAGCAAACAGTGGACAAGCATTTAGTAGATAAAGTTGTGATTGCATGAAGGCATAAGGGAAAGGAAATAATTTGTGTCAAATCCACATTCAGTCATTTCCTTTCTCAACTGAAATATAGATTCTGACAGTGCTTATCCAAAAAAAAAAAAAGTGACCCTTCTTTATACATTTTACCTTTTACTATTTATGAAAGAGAATTTAAAGAGCCTTGGTGGTACAACAGTTAAGTACTATAAGTGCTTAGCTGCTAGTTGAAGGTTGGTGATTTGAACCTACCCAGCTGCTCCCTGCGCAAAAGACCTGGTGTTCTGCTCTGTAAAGATTACAGCTTAGAAAGTCCTATGGGGCAGTTCTGTTCTATCAGATGAGGTTACTGTGAGTCAAATATTGTTTCATTGGCACCTAACAACAACACAGAAAGCTTAAAGCCTACACAGAATTGGCAGGATAATGTATTCTAGATACTCATCCCTGAGCCTCAATAATGATCACCTTTTGGTATCTGTGCCTCTTCCAACTCCATCCACTCATTAACTACGGATCATTTTGAGTCAAATTTCAGTCATTATACCAGTTTACATGTAGTTATTATACTATACATGTGCGAAACGTAAACACTCCTTTAAAATATATGTGTGTACTTTTTAAATAAGAAAAATTGTGAACATTTTCCTGAGGGGACTTAGAGGGGGATAAGACTATCTCTTTACGTAAAAAATGTATCAGACTATGTGAAGAAGAATGAGACATGTGGATCAGAGGAAGACTAACAACCTATAATATGCAGATGACACAACTTTGCTTGCTGAATGTGAAGAGGACTTGAAACACTTATTGATGAATATCAGTATGTATGGATTACACTTCAGTATGGATTAAACTTCAACATAAAGGAAAGAATCCTCACAAGTGGATCAATAAACAGTGTCATGTTAAACAGAAAATACTGACTTTGTAAAAAATTTCATTTTACTTGGATCTGCAATCGACCCCATGAAAGCTGAAGTCAGGAAATCAAACTACCTATTGCATTGGGTAAATCTGTGGCAAAGATCTCTTTAAGGTGTTGAACAGCAAAGATGTAACTTTGAGGATTAAGATGTGACTGACCCAGCCCGTGGTATTTTCAGTTGCTTCATATGGATGTGAAAGCTGGACAATGAATAAGGTGGAACAAAGCAGAATTGATGCATTGGAATTATGATATTGGTGAATAATACTGAATATAGCTCAGACTGACAGAAGAATGAAGAAATCTGTCTTGGTAGAAGTACAACTAGAATGCTCCTTAAAAGTGAGGAATGTGAGACTTCATCTCATGTACTTAGAACACGTTATCAGGATGGATCAGCTCCTGCTTGGTAAAATAGAGGGTCAGTGAAAAAGAGGAAGGCGTTCAACAAGATGGACTGACACAGTGGCTGCAACAGTGAGCTTAAGCATAACAGTTGTGGGCATGGCACGGGTCCAGGCACTGTTTTGTTCTGTTGTTCTTAAGGTAGATATGAGTTAGAACAGACTCAGTCACACCTAACAACAACTACCTTACCGAACATGCTGTCCTTCTCCATGGGTTGATCCCTCCTTACAATGTGTCCAAAACAATTTATGTAAGATGTAGTCTCCCCATCCTTGCTTCTAAGCAGCACTGTTGTTGCACTTCTTCCATGACAAATGTGTTTGTTCTTTTGGTAGTCCATGATACATTCAATATTCTTCTCTAATACCACAGTTCAGAGGAATCAATTCTTTTGTTTTATTCATTGTTCAGCTTTTGCATGCATAGAGGCAATCGAAAATGCTGTGGCTTGTGAGGAGGACCTTAGTCGTCAAGGTGACAGCTTTACTTTCCAACACTGTAAATAAGTCTTTTGAGGCAGAGTTTCCAAATGCAACGCATCTTTCAATTTCTTGACTGCTGTTTCCACGGGTGTTGATTGTGGATCCAAGTAAAACGAAATCCTTGACAACCTCAGTCTTTTCTGTTTATCGTGATGTTGCTTATTGGTCCAGTTGTGAGCATTTCTGTTTTCTTAATATTGAGGTATAATCCTTATTGAAGGCTGTGGTCTTTGATCTTCATCAGTAAGCTTTTCAAGTCTTCGCTTTCAGCAGGCAAAAAGTTGTGTCATCTGTATAACGCAGGTTCTTAATGAATTTTCCTCCAGTCCTGGTGCTCTGTTCTTTTTCATACAGTCCAGCTTTTTGGATTATTTGCTCAGCATTCAGACTGAAAAGGGTATGGTGAAAGGATACAATCCTGACACACACTTTTCCTTACTTTAAACCATGTAATGTTCCCTTATTCTATTCAAATGACAGCCTCTTGATCTGTGTACAGATTCCTCATGAGGACAATGAAGTATTCTGGAATTCCCACACTCTGCAATGTTATTTATAATTTGTTATGATCTACACAGTCAGATGCCTTTGCATAATCCATAAAACATAGGTAAACATCTCTCTTGTATCCTCTGTTTTCAGTGAAGAGCCGTCTGACGTCAGCAGTGATATCTTTGGTTCTATCCATATGTGTCAGTGAGTTTGTTTTACTGTGGGGACTAGTGTGTTACTATGATGCTGGAAGCTATACCACCAGTATTTGGATATGAGCAGGGTCAACCATGCCAGACAGGTTTCATCTGAGCTTCCACATTAAGACAGACTAGGAAAAATGTCCTGGAAGTCTACTTCTGAAAAGAACTAGCCAGTGAAAATCTTGTAAATAGTGGCAGAACATTGATGTAGTACCAGGAAACTAGCCCCACTATCTTGGAAGACACTCAAGGGATGACTGGGGAAGAGATGCCTCCTCAAAGTGGAGTTGGCCTTAATGACATGGATGGAGTCAAGCTTTTGAGGCCTTTATTTGCTGAAGGTGCATAACACACAATGAGAAGAGATAGCTTCAAGCATCCATTAATAATTGGAACAATGGAATTCAGGAAGTATGAGTCTAGGAAAATGGGAAATCATCAAAAATGAAATGGAACAGAAACATTGATATTGTAGGCATTAGTGAGCTGAAATGGAATGGCATTGGTTGTTTTGAACCAGACAGTCATATGGCCCATTAACCAGAAATGACAACCTGAAGAGGAATGGCACAGAAAAGAACATTTCAAGATCTATCCTGATGTACAATGCTGTAAGTGATAGGATACTACTATCCATGTGTTTACAGGGAAGACCAGGTCATACAGTTGTTATTCAGATTTACACACAAACCACTAAGACCAAAGATGAAGAAATTAAAGATATTTACTAGCTTCTGCAGTCTTAAATTGATTGAACATGCAATCAGGATACATTGAGAATTACTGGTGATTGGAAAGGAAAAGTTGGACACAAAGATGAATGATTGGTAGTTGGAAAAATATGGCCTAGGTAATGGAAACAATGCTGGAGATTGCATGATAGAAACTTGCAAGACCAATACTTTCTTCATTGCAAATACTTTTTTTCACCAACATGAATGGTGAGTATGCACATAGACTTCACTAGATGGAATACATAGGAACTAAATTGACTATATTTGTTGAAAGAGATGGTGAAAGAATTCAATATCATCAGTTGAAACAAAACCAGGTACTGATTATAGCACTGACCATCAATTACTCATATGTAAGTTCAAATTGAAAGTAAAGAAAATTAGAGCGAGTCCACTAGAGCCACAGTACAACCTTCAATATATTCCACTTGAGTTTGGATAATATATCAAGACTAGATTTGGAGCATTGTGCCCTAAAGACCAAAGATGAGTTGTGAAATGATATCAAAGACATGATACATGAAGAAAGCAAGAGGTCATAAAAATTACAGGAAAGAAAGAAAAGACCAAATTAGTGGTCACAAGAGACTCTGAAACTTGCCCCTGAACATTGAGTAGCTAAAGCAAAAGAAGAAATGAAGTAAAAGAACTGAACAGAAGATTTCAGAGGTCAGCTTGAGAAGACAGAGTTTCATAATGACATGTCCAAAGAGCTAGATATAGAAAACAAAAAGGACAGAACATGTTCAGCATTTCTGAAGCTGAAAGAACAAAAGAAAAAATTCAAGCCTTGAGTTACAATAGTGAAGGATTCTAAAGGAAAGTATTAAACAACTCAGGAAATATCCAAAGAGGTTGTAAGGAATACACAGAGCCATTACACCAAAAAGAATTGGTCTGCATTCAGCCATTTAAAGAGGCAGCATATGATTAGGAACGGATGGTACTAAAGGAAGAAGTCAAAGCTGCACTGAAGGCATTGTCAAAAAACAAGCCTGTAGGAATTGATGGAATATCAGTTGAGATGTTTCAACAGATAGATGCAGTGTTGGAAGTGCTGCTGCATGCCAGGAAATTCAGAAGATAGCTACCTGGCTGTTTTAGTCACCTGGTACTACTCTAACAGAAAATGCCATGAGTGGAAGGCTTCATGAAGAGAAATTTTATTGTCACTGTCATTGTCATCTCAGCACAGGAACGTCAGGTCCAAAGGACTCTCTCTGCTCCTGGTGTTGCTTTCTTGGTGATATGAGGTTCCCAGCTTACTCTGTTCACTTCTCTCCCTTATATCTCACAAGCTGGAAACTTGAGTCCTGCCTTACCAACACAACTGCTATCTATTTTCCCTCATTAACATCACAGAGGCAGAATTCACAATACGTGGAAAGAATTGCACCATATTGGGATTCATTGCCAAGTCAAATCAGTACATCTTGGAGGGGGCACAAAGCAATCCATGACATCGGCCAGCTGACTGGAAGAGATTTATATTTGTGCTCTTTCCCAAGAAAGATGATCCAGCTAAACGTGGAAATTATTGAACAATATCCTCAATATCACATTCAAGTAAAATTTGGCTTAGATCATTCAAAAGCAGCTGCAGTGGTATATTGAAACAGGGAACTGCCAGAAATTCAAACTAGATTCAGAAGAGCATGTGGAAGTGGGTAAAGCAGGGTATCAGAAAGAAAGAGGAAGACTGTCAGTGAGATGAACTGACACACTGGCCACAACAAATGGTCTCAAAAATAGCAAGGTTTATGAGGATGGTGAAGGACCGGGTATTTCATTCTGTTTTGTGCAGGGTGCTGTGAGTTGGAACCAACTAGAAGTCTCCTAACTATAACAACTGGACAACTAATCCACATTTTTTTTTCCTGAATACAGGTGCATTAGTGGCAGGATCACTAACACATAGACTAATGAACTCAATTTGCTTGTAAATTCAAAGAGGGGCCATTAAAAATGTATCATAATTTTTGGTTACTTGCTGAAACTAAGTCTTTAATTCTGCAGAACAGTAATACTGTGATTCAGAATTATACGTCTTGAATGTATTTTCCCTGAGGTAAGTATAGTTTTGAGCTACGGTGCTATGAGTGGTTTGCAATTGGCTGCTAACCTAAAGGTTGATGGTTCTACCCCACCCAGCAGCTCCACCGCTGACGGTGGTGATGATGGAGAGGGCTACAGGGATAGTCATGTGGAGGGTGCTGACTAGCATGATGTGCATAGTGTCACCCATTCACGTTTTATTTGTGTTGGTAATGATGGTGATGGTGTGATGATCGTTACAGGGATGGTCACGTTGCGGTGATGAATATGACCAGGACAGAAGTGGAAGCTGTTTTACACTCCCTACCTGAACTATATCGTCAATACTTACACTAGCCTTTCCTAAGATCCCTTCCCTTAGCCACCTGACAAAAATGCTGACTAACTTGTTCCACCTCGTCTTCCTTCCTGGACAAGCCTGGCCTTGATACTCTGTTTTGGTGATGTGCTGTCCTCTTGTGCTCCATGTTCTTGTCTTTCTTTAAAGTCTGGTGTTAGTTAAACCCTAGCTGTGTTCACTACGGAGCCATTCATCCACCAGGGGCCATTTGGCACTCTTGTCAAGCCATTTGGCTTTATGCAAGATGTGGCTCGTGTCTTTCTTGTCATGAGAGAGGGAAGACATTGTAGGGGGCAAACTTATATGCTTATACAAACCTGGAACAGAGGAGCTTGTGGTGCACTTGTCCGAGAAACCTACTGCTTGGCTTTGCTGCTTCCACTCCCCACATGATCACAGAGTCCTGGAAAGAATAAATTCCCACTGAACTGGGAATTCCAAGAACTCTGCAGAGGGAAGACTTGTTCCTTTCCGTGATCAGGACAAAACAAGGTTAGCAATAAGATAAAAATGAAATATAACTTGGTGATATGAAGAGCAGAGAAGTGTCAGGAAGAAGAACGCAACTTAAAAAATGAAATCTTTCATGTAGTTATTATTTTTAGAAAAGATAAAAGAAGATATTGCATCCCTAAACAAACACAAATTGCCATGGAAACAAGCTAATCAAAGAAGAGGAAAGAACTCTTGGAAATTAAAAACATGAAAGCCAAAATAGAAAAAAAAGAAAGTTTGGAAGATCAAGTTGAAACAATAAAACTTCAATGTTAAAAAGCAACAGAGAATAAATCCAGGAGGTCTGTGTTATAGAAATTCCAGAAGGCAAATGGAGAAAAGGAAGGGAGAAATATTATCAGAAAAATTTCTGGAACAAGAGGCCATGAGTTTTCAGACTTAAAGGACTCATTGTGTACAAAAGAGACTGAAAAAAAAAATCCATGTCAAGACTCATTCCTGAGAAATTTTAGAACATTGGCAATAAACAGAAGAAAGATTGCAGAGGGAAAAATGGGTCAATACCAAGGACTTGGATTCAGAGTGGCATCAAACTTCTCTATAGCAGTATTGGATACTAAAAGGTAAAGGAGCAGTGCCTTAAAATTTCTATGAGAAAATAATTTTCACCCTAGAATTTTATATCCAGCTGAACCAAACAGCTATCGAGGAAGGAACTGAAGTATTATAAGGTTTATGAGATATCCAAAATTTTACAACCAATGTACCTTATCTCAGGGAGTCTTAGAAAATCCTTACCATAACAAGGACATAGCTCTAGAAAGTAGAAGAAATAGGATTCAAGGTCTCAGTGAACACGTTAAGGGTGATGGAGTGACAGTTCTGCTTAAGCATTTGGAAAGTAGTATTAAAAATATGTGTAAAAAATAGTTGCAACACTTGCCAAAAATAATAAAGGGCACAAGGAAAATCAAGCTAGTGAAAACAAAGATGGTTCTTAACTCTTGGAAAAACACAAAGGAGATGCAATCATGGTGTACTAGTGACTAATCCATGAATAATAAATACATATATATTAAGTATATACGTATTAAAATACAAACATAGATCATTGATTTAACCCCAAGTTGTGACCTTGGAGGAAGAGTAGGATGTAAGAGAGCTAAATCTTCATTTACCATAATTTCTACAATAGCGATAAACAGTAGCAGGATAAGGATGTTATTTAGACATGGAAGCACTGGGAAAAAAACCCTAAAAGAGGTGAACATGCTTGCCTCTGGGAACTGGACTTGGGAGATGAGAGCAGGGGAACAGTAATTGTTTTTTGTTTCAAGCCTTTTAATATTATTAACTATGTTTTCAACAACGTTGAAAGCTAAAACAAATGTTGTTGTTAATTGATGTTGAGTCCATTTTGACTCCTAGTGATCCCATGCGTGCAGAGTAGAGCTGCTCCATAGCGCTTTCAAGGCTGTGACCTTTTGGAAGCAGATTACCAAGCCCATCTTTAAAGGAGACTCTGGGTGGGCTTGAAATGCCAGCCTTTTAGCTAGTGGTTGCACCCTTAACCCTTTGTACCATCCAGAGATTCGTAGGTTTTAGTTAATAGAAATTGAAACTGGTTAAAAATATTTGCCTGTGTTGAGTGTGTCAGTGGCTTGCATGCCAAGGCCAACTGAATGTGGGGGGACTTCCCTGTATTCACACTCCAAATACGAGCCGATGATAAAAGTAGCTGGCATTTATTGGGTATTTACAATGTGCTGGGCATTCTACATTTTCTCAGTTAATCCTCACAACAACCCGGTGACTAGGTTCTGTGACTCTCATACTTTTACAGATGAGGAAACCTGGAGAGGGAAGTAACTTGCTCAGGGTCCCGTAGTTAGGAGCTGGTAGGTGTGGAACCAGGATTCATCCTGGATTTAGGAGACTCCAAAACCCACTTGATTAACCACGCCATTTACTACCTTTCTTCTGCTTCCTCATAAAGTATTTTTAGTGCCTAATTACCCATGCCATAAAGGAGAATTACACAGGTAGGTGCATATTGATAGTAAAAATAGTAGCATGTCAGAAGCAAAAGAAGCACACACACTTTAGCCACCTTGGGACATGGTAAAGCAGGTATCACCTGGGGCTCTGTCCTTTGGAAGACCTAGATGTTAAAAGTAATTTGGGGATGAGTGTGTTGGCTGGTGGCGAGGTAGAAGGAAGGAAGGACTTCTTCTGGATCATTGTTAAATGCAAGCCTGCAATGTACAAACCCCAAACCCACTGCCCTCTGGACCATTCTGGTTCACAGTGACAGGAGTAGACTCCCATATCTTTCTCCAGTGGAGCTGCTGGTGGTTTCCAACTGCCAGCCTTTTGGTCAGCTTTTTGGAGTGTCTAACCACTGTGTTACCAGGGTTTCTGCATATACAGGCAGATAGTTAGTCACATGCACCTTTCCAACATGCAGGCAAATTGCCTTTCCCCTTTACAAATTCTCTCCAGCCTATGCTTTCCGATTTCTCTTTCTGCCTAAGTCTGATGTTCTTTCTTGTTTTTAAAAAGTTGACTTTATAGTTCTCCCCCACAAAATATAAAGATGGGTATTAAAAAAAAAAAAGCAAAAATAGCCTGAGAAATGCAGAAAGACAACAATAAGGGTAAATTACTCAAAGCCTGTTCACAATTTACTGCACAGTCTTCTTTGTATCTTTTCAGTTTGTTTATATTTGTTTATTTCAAATAGTACTACAAGCTTATCATAAATAATAGTAGTCATGTTAACTCCTTCCATTTCCAACATGCACTCCAATTTCTACTTCTGTTCTTTTTCTTACTGTAGTAACCATATATGTAAAAAATAAATTGACATTTCAACAATCTGCACATGTACAGTTAGGTGACATTAATTATTTTCTTCATGTTTATCCACTACTGTTCTGTTGCTTCCATTCTTTACCTTCATGTTTAACAATATGTAACGTGCTTAAATGGGTAGTCTGGCTTTTTCTATTATTATTTCTATGTTTAATTACTATTTATATATTAATTATTTATTGAGAGTATTGCCTTTAAAAATCAGGTCTTAGGTCACTTACAGTGCTTTCTTCGCTCAGTGCCCACCTTCCTCATCTGTACACACAATATTGTCCTTTCTCATCTTCTAGATAGTTACATTACAACTTTTGGTTAAATCAGAGGTTAGTATTGATGTTGTAATTATTGTTAATATTGTTCACAGCTGAACCACCTAATGCATTAGACCTATGTTTGCTTTCTTTTGTTGTTGTTAGATGCTGTTGAATCAGTTCCGACTCATAGCTGCCCTGTGTACAAAAGAACAAAACACTGTGCCATCCTCACAGTCATTGTTAGGCTTGAGGCCATTGCTGTAGCCACTGTGTCACTCACTGTACCTCCATCCCCCATGCAATCCCACCCCTGGAGTTTACAATTATTTCATTTTTTTCATTGCTTGTCTTTCTGAGTACTTACACCACATTTTCTCTAAACTCTTCTCCAACTGCTTTCTCAGCAAGATGCTTGCATCAGAGAGTCTACCTGCTCTACTTTTAGCCTTTTTTTACATCTCCCAGGGTTTTCTAGACTGTTTAGGTGGTTGTTCAACTCTCTATCTGGGTTTTCCCATTTCTGTAACCCTGGAGATCTCCGTCCTCCATTTCCTGTGTCAGATTAAAATATCCTGGATCCCGTGTCTTTCTGTTCCTTGGTTTCTTGGTTGCTTTGATGGAGCACAGCACCTAGTAACTTTCTAAGTCAGAGTTCAAAAGAGAAAAATTTTGGAGTCCTGGGCTGAATCTCGAAGTCTCAGAAGCTTAGCATCATCATCACGCCTTTATCTGCATGCCAGGATTCCCCTTGTGTATCCCAGCCACATGTCTTAGCTTCTCTTCTGTCTGTCTCCTCAGCTGAGGTGAACCCATCCCCCAGGACAACATTACTGTGTGTCCTTGTTTGGCACAAGGCCACTGTTCATGTGCAGTAAATGCCAGTCAACATCACTTGTCTTAATAATACCTTAGCCTCAACACTCAAGGTTTAAATTATATTAATTACTTAATAAAGAAATCTTCACAGGTGCTCATTATAAACTGAGTCCTCATACTATAGTTATTTAAAGAGATGTCATCTTAGAAGCTGTGGTGTTTACAGTCATTCAACAAACATTGACTAAGTGTCTGCCATATACCAGGCACTATGTTAGGGCATTAACATGGGTTGTTTGATATAATCCTCATGATGAACTTGTGAAGTGGGCATTGTCACCATTTGTAACGAGAAAGAAAGCTTCTCTAGCTATTCACTCAACACACTTACTGGCCACGTGCTGGGTACCATGTGTCAGACACCGTGGCAGATGGTGTGGGTATCACAGGGAGCAAACACACATTCCTTAGCCTTTTGGAGCTTCCAGTCTAGCCAAGGAACACATACATTAAACAGATAACTTCACAAATCGTTTATTAACTATATTTGAGACAAATGGCATGAAAAAGAGTATGAACTGTTATGGGAATGTTTAAGATGGGAAGCCTCTACTAGTTTGGGGAATTAGAGAAGGTTTTTATAACGTGAGTGATCCAAATGAAGTGAGGTGTAAGGCAAGAAGTGAGCAAGGGAACATCACAAGCAAATGCTCAGTGGCAGGAAGGGGCTTTGCACAAGTGAGGCACTGAAAGGTGAAGGTGGCCAGTGGTTGGAGAGTGGACTGGTGTGGCATAAAGCTCAACAGCAACCCAGTCTGAGAGCAGATAGTTAAGGGTTTGTGTGCTTTTGTTAAGGAACCTACACATTACCTTTGAAGGTCATAGGAAGCAATGAAGAATTTGGGGCAAGCATTCTGGTCGTTGTGGGAAAACTTCATTGAAGGAGACAAGAGTGGACATGGGAAGAACCGAGAGAAGGCTGCTGCAGTAAGACCAGAGGTTATGGTTGCTCACACTGGATTGGCATCAGTGGAGATGGAGAGATGTGGAGGGATGCAAGAGGTATGCAGTTGAGAGTCTGGCTCAGTATACATAGAGCAGAGTCAGGATCTGAACTCAGTTCTGTCTAATAGACAAAAGCTTCTTCTTTCTCTCTACAAGGTTGAGCCGGGTGCCTGCCCATTTTCCTCTCCCAGTACAGTTGTTGGGATGCGAAGTTACAACCCAGCAGTTAGAAGAAACCTCTTTCTTCCTACATTATAGGAAAATGATAGATTCTTCTACATTATCCAATGCATTTGGGAGATGAGGATGAAACTAGTAATAAAGACTACTAAAGGCAACAGGAATGTAAGCAAGGTCGCAAAGCAAAATTAAACACAAGGAATTTACAGAAGTTCTAGAATCTTACACAATTCTTAGGACCATTGTTCCAGGACTACAATTTTTGATATATGACTACATGATGCCAGCAACGGTCCTGGAACTGAATCTGTATTGCTCTGCATAGATTTAAAATGCTACTATTCTTAGAGCGACTTGATTCGCTATCCTGGCTAGAAACTGTACTCTTCGGGAACAAAAATAATGCATTTTAAAATTCTTATTAGTCTTAAGTCTAACGATTCTGTTGAATAATTGCTCTTGATGAATTCATTGGTCAGTGTTTTAAAACTTTCTCATTAATAAGCCCCTTAGGCATGGGGACAGAATCTGTGCAGGGCAAGAATCATACAGCCTAAACTTCTTACAACATTCTTAGTTTTTGTGTGCCATACTGTTGTCTGACATGTCACAATTTTGGATTGAAAGTGGAATTTACCTCTCAGGAGGGATGTGTAAGGATTTGAGGGTATATGTCTCCAGTGGAAACTTTGGGGCTTAGCTTGCAAAAGTGGAGTGGATTTCTTGGTTCCTAGAACATAGAGTTTCTTGCGGGTGTGTTTGGGTACTCAGACTGTGTTCCCCAGAGACCTCTTAGCTCCCAATAGGTGGGGCAGGAGCAGGGGGTGAATTGTGGGAAAAGAAAAAATGTTGCTTGTGATATATGATTTATTCTCATAGGTCGTAGAACTGTGTTACGTGGCCCAAGTCTTAACAAAATAGTTTGAGGTAAATGAAGAAGCTGGTGTTTGTTATAGGGTATCATTTGCTGGTGAATATTGAGATAAAGGATATGCAAACTGAGTTTATGAATAGCACTAAAATATATGGTACTCTATCGCAAATTCCTTCTAGCTATTGATTTTCATAGGATGCTTTTGCTGAGTCTTGCCTGGGATTCTTGGATCCGTAGCATACCTAATCTATTGTAGCTGAAGGGCAAGTAAAACTCCAACATGCATGTAAGCTGATACTATGTTAATAAGTAAAATGAACATGAAACAACAAACGTGTATGTTGGGCCTTCCTCTGTTGGTCATTGATATGAGCAAATTTTGCCAAATTAGATGACATTTTTCAAATGCTGGAAGACTGTCTTCTCAATTTTTTGTGTTATTCATGATGTGCCAGATAGAGAAGCATTTAAAAATTCTGTCTGCATTGTTGACATTTCTCTATCACTTTAAGTTTAGACTAGGGGTCGGTAAACTATGGCCCAGGAACCAAATTTATTTCTGTAAATATAATTTATTGGAACTCAGAGTCTCATTCTCTTTCACTTGCTTTGCATCAGAACTCTTATTTCCATAGTAGGGTTTGCATCAAACAGCTTGCAACAATTCACAGTAAGACATAAATGATTGACAGCCAATTACTTTAATGCCCCTAGGAATGTTGGCATTTAAAAAAGTACTCTTGATAACCCAAGGGATATAGAGTTTGATGGTCTCATAACATTGTGTGCATAAGGGGTATTTTTGGAATTCTGGGATGCTAGCACTCTTCAGTCTTACTAAGAAGGTTACAGTTCTCTAGTAGTGTAACAAGAGACCCTGATGACTCAGTGGTTCAAATCCAGCCAGTAGCTCTGTGTGAGAAAAATCTGGCAGTCTGCTTCCATAAAGACTACAGCCAGGAAGACCTTGTGGATCAGTTCCACTCTTTCACATGAGGTCACTATGAGTTGAAATTGACTCAGTGTGTTACCCAGCAACAACAAAGGTGTAACACCAGCACAAGCTTATATCTTGAGGTTTCTCACTTGTCCTGAAACATTTTCCTTCTCTGTCTCTTCTTAATCCAGCTTCTACCTTCACCTTTTCCTCCTCTAAACTTCACAGTTTTGCTGAGGTGAGGGAGATGTTACGTAGACCTGGCAAAAAGGGATCAAGAAAACCACTATGGCTTTCTGTACTTATCCAGAACCTTCTATTCCTGACTTGTGTGGTCTTGGCTAATACTTGAGCATACCTGGTGTTATCATCAGAATCAGTGTGTTCTCAGTTCCTGGTTGGCTGTACCATCTGGCGCCATGAAGGGTGGTGGCAGGTAGAACTGCCAGTGGGTAGATAATATAGTCACTGAGAAACAGTATCTTGAAGATAGGACAAGGAGATTGAGGGTGCTGTTCTATAACAGCCTTGGAGTGGGTATGCAGAGGTGATGTAATGCCCTGGGGATCATAGGACTCCTTTATTGTAGAGCACAGTGTAAAAAGGAATTGTGTGAAAATGCACTAAGAGGGAATTAGTTTAGGCTTTGGACTGATGGCATTAATTAATAACCAGCTTGAGGGAAAAGGCCTTTATACTTAAGCAAATATTTACTGTCTTCCATAATTTGGACCTTATGTAGGCACTGAACTACAGCAGGGAATGACGTGAAACTCTTATTTTTATAGGCTTACATTTCGCATGGGATAAGATAGATGTATCCATATGGCTGGAGTGTGGGGAGCAAGAGAGAAGTAGTATGCGGTCAGATTAGAGAGCTGAGTGGGTTAGATCATTAGTGGCCATGGAGCAAGATGGAAGTCTGTCAGAAACTTTGGAGGAAGAGGGTGTGATGAACTGACTTACGTGTTGGAATGAAAACCCTGGTGCTGTGCAGGAAGACCAGGTAAGAGGCAATTTCAGTAGTTCAGGTGAAGGTGTCTGGGTAGCAGTGGAGATGGTGAGAATTAGTCAGATTCTGGATATGCCATGAAGTCAGAACTGACATCATTTACAGACAGAATGACCAGGGATTATAAGAGAAGAATCTAAGAAGGACTCTAAAGTTTTTGGTCAAGAAACTGGAGGGGTGGGATTTTCACTTACTGAGGTGGGAAAGGTCATGACAGTGGAGCAGTTAGGGGAAACCAAGAGTCTGGATTTGGACAGGAGTGTTCCGATGCCTTAGGCACTGAGGTGAAGATGCTCAGTAACTAACAATGTGTATGAATCTGGAGAGCAGATGAAGAGACTTAGGGTATAGATATCAATGTAAGAGTCATCTGTATGTATAAAGGCCTTTAAATTAAAGACATGTAATTCAAGAGCCCTGGCAGTGCAAACATTAAAGTGCCCAGCTGCGAACTGAAAGGTTGGTGGTTCAGACTCACCCAGTGGCTCTGCAGGAGGAAGACCTAGTAATCTGCTCCCACAAAGACAAAAAAAACCAAACCAAACTGCTGCCATCTAGTTGAGTCCAACTCAGAGTACCTTTGTAGGACAAAGTAAAAGTGTCTTGCAGGGTTTCTAAGGCTGTCATTCTTACAGAAGCAGATTGTCACTTCTTCCTCCTTCACCAGGGCTGGTGGGTTTTCAACCACTGACCTTTTAGTTAGCAACTGAGTACTTAACCACCACACCACTAGGGCTCATTGTAAGGATTACTTGGGGCAGTTCTACTGTCACACTGGGTCACCGTGAGTCAGAATCAACTAGACGGGGCCTAACAATGTCAACAAAGGCATATGACTAGGTTGTCCCACTTACAGGAGACATTAGATATAGAAGAAAAGTCTGAGGCTTCGGTATAGACCCGTCGAAGAAGACTCATAATTTATAAAATGCCAGCTTTTGTACTGGAGTGAAGGGGGATGAATTACTGACATGAAACGTCAAGATCTGGGGTTCTAGTCCCATTAGTCACAAATCATCTGTGCAAAATCTTCCTGTTCCCCAGTAGAGTATGGGAATTGGATTCAAGCTCTAAGGATTCTTCCAGATCTTCCTTTTTGGGATTCTGTGACTTCACCTGTTGTTTGGAGACTAGAAGCGTATGATCCTCAGTCTGGTTATTTCTACATCTTTCCATTCGGAAGCATCCTCATCAAGACATTGATGAAAGGATAATTAGATAATCGCTTAGTTGGGGAATGGATGAAAGGCCCTCCTGTCAGGAGAGGAAGTCTTGGCAAAAGCAGTAATATTTGGCAAAATTTGTCCAAGTGAATTTTAAATTAAAATATATGTTATGTGACTTTTCAGTATGTTCTGTAGCCAAACCGATGGCAGTAGGATGTGACAGCCACAGGAGAATGCGGTGCCTCTGCAGCTGTCAGGCCATAATGGGACACGTTGGAAGCACATGGTAGATTCAGTGTTAAGTTTCCTCCTTTCTTTTAACACGTATAGTTGTATGACCTCAGAAAAAATTTCTTAATGTCTGTGAGCATCTATTTCCTCATGACTAACAATTCCCACTCCAGGGTGTTTGCAAGGATTAAATAATTTTAAATATATTCAAGCATGCCATGAACTGCAAAATGATATGCAAATGTATGAGGTAGAAATGACTGTACCAGTAATAATATGATTCAGTTTGCACAATGATGGATCTTTACCCTTTGAGTAAATAATGAGATTTTTCTATACTCAACTGTCTGAATTTACCAACTTCAGCATCCAAATTCCCAAAACAGACCTGCAAGCATCCCCTACTACTTATTATGTAAACAATTTCTTGCTGGACCAGAGAGTTACAAGGATGGGATGACTATACAAAGTCTGGACTGAAAGTTTGAAGCATAAAACAGAATCCTCAGTATCCAAATCTAGCTATGTTTTTTCCCTCTGGTTTCTAATCTGCCTCTTTCTATCTTTATAAACCTGTTATCCAGTTGAAAGCTCCTCTGATCTTCCTGTTTTACCTCCCATGAAGTTGATAAAAAGCACGAGAGAACATTTGGGATAAAAATGATCCTGATTCTGTCAGCCTCTGTTATCAGGGCACTTTGGGCTAAAATATGAGATGTATATTGTTAGGATTGTATGTGGGGTGGGGGTGAGACACGAAATTAATCACTGCAAAGGCCAAGTGATCTGGATTCTAGTCCTGACAGTCACAGACCATCTCTGTACACACTTTCCATTTCTCAGAAAATTCTGGCAATCAGACCCAAGCCCCAGGGACCCTTCTAGCACATTTTTTTTTTTTTTTTTACTGTACCTGTTGTTTAGAGACTAGAAAGGAGCCCTGTGGCATGGTTGTTAAGCACTTGGCCAGCCAATCAATACAAGATGTGGCAGTGTACTTCCCTAAAGTTGACAGGTTTGGAAACCCTATAAGGGAGTTCTGCACCCTTTTAGATGATCATTATCAGTTGGAATCTGTAAATCGGAACCAACTCGATGGTGATAGGTTTCAGACTAGCAGCCTATCTCAGTCTAGTTACTTATACAAAGGGAGCCTTGGTGGTGCAGTGTTTAAGCGCTCGGCTGGCTATGTGGTAGAGGTTTGTACTCAGCTGCTCTGCGGAAGAGGTGGCAGTATTTCTACATTTTGCCACCAGGTGGCGATGTTTCCTTAGCCCCAAAGATAGTTTCCATTTTGGGGAAAAAGCGAAGCCTTTTCTACCCTGGGAAACCCTGGTAGCATAGTGCGTTAACTGCTACGTCTGCTAACCAAAAGGTTGGCAGTTGGAATCCTCCAGGTGCTCCTTGGAAACTATGGGGCAGCTCTGCTCTAATCTCTAGGGTCTCCATGAGTCGGAACCGACTTGTTGGCAGTGGGTTTGGTTTTTACCCAGAGTGTGCAAGTGAATGGTTCTTCAGAGCTTTGGAGGAAAGAAAGAACTTTCCTTCTGAACACTTTGGGGAAAAAAAACAAAAGAAAAAGAAAACCCAACCCCACTGCCTCCACTGCTGTCAAGTTGGGTCCGACTCATAGCGACCCTAGAGGTCAGAGTAGAACTGCCTCATAGAGTTTCCAAGGAGCGCCTGGCAGATTTAAACTGACAATGTTTTGGTTAGCAGATATAGCACTTAACCACTACACCACTAGGGTTTCAGTAACACTCTGGGCAGTTTATGCTAGAGATCTACAGGTCTCTTGTTTAGAGAAGGTTCCTCCTATCTGCTAGGACTGGGAATTGCAGATGGAATTGTGTCCATGTGATTGCGCACTATGGGGGTTGGGAGATGGTAGAGTTGAGGGGGAGGGCCCTAGGGAGTTCCCGGCGGTGCAAAATGATTGATGTGTTTGGGTGCTAACACAAAGGTTGGAGGTTAGAGTCCACTCAGGTGCCTTGGGAGAGAGACCTGGGGATTTACTTCTTTAAAAAGCAGCCACTGACACACCTGTGAAGTAAAATTCTGCTTTGGCGCGCGTGAGGTCACCACGAATTGGATCAACTGGGCAGCAACTGTTTGTTAAAAGTAAAGCAGAAGGCTGACGAAAATGAAGGGAAACCCTCAGTGACATGAACTTACACGTGACTGCAACAATAGACTCAAACATACCAAGGATCATGAAGACGGAGTAGGGTTGGCTCACATTTTGTTCTGACCAGTGAAGGCACTGTGAGTTGGAGCCTACTGGATAGCCATTAACAGCAAAGACAGGTGTGGGTAATGGTTCATCTCCCTAGCTGGTAGGCCTGCGAATACTCTGCCCTCTAGGTAGCTCTACCCTAGAGAGGCGTCAGGTGCCCAGGTGTTCCAGCCCAGGCAGGGGGAGGAGTTGTGGGTGGTTCTCGCAGACCTGTGCAGGTGGTCCTTGCAGGATTAGACTCCTTTATTCATGGAAAGTCATAGATGCAAGAGATCAGCATGATGTCCAGCCCACTTCCAGCACAGACAGGGAAGCGGAGGCCCAGAATGGATCAGATCTCCTGATTCTGTCTCCTTGACAAATTATTTAAGCTTTGTATTTAAACATTTGAAATAGACTTCTGAAATGTCTCATTTGGGGTGCTAGCATACCTCTGCAAGCTTGCTGCCCTCCTAAATGAAACCAAACCAAAACAAACTAAATCAAACCAAAATCACTATCACTGAGTTGATTCCAACTCATAGTGAACCTATAGGACAGAGTAGAACTGCCCCATAGAGTTACCAAGGAGTGCCTGGTGGATTCAAACTGCCAGCCTTTTGGTTAGCAACAGTAGCTCTTAACCAGGACATGCCAGGGTTTATAGGTCCCTATTTCTAGGCATGCTTTGCAGAACAAGACTCTAACAGCAGATTATTGATTTGATCAAAGCCATCAAAAGGCAGGCTGATTTGGTGGAGAAAGTCATTGTTTATTAACCTGTAACACAAACTTCATACTGAAGTTTTATTTATTTGGTTTTTTTGGCTTTACTTTTTGTACTTAGTAATAATATAACAGTAACCAGCATTGATTTAGTATTTGCTGTTCACCAGGCTCTGTGATAAGTGCGTGAAAGTTATTCTTTCATGTAATTCTCCTAACAAAGCTACCCGGTGGTTATTACTATATCTGCTTTACAGATGTCACAGTGGCACAGAGAAAGACTGCACAGCTGGATGGAGCAGAGGCAAGATTCTCACTCTGGTTTGCTTGACTCTAGGTTTGAGCTATTCACTTTCATGGTGTGCTGCCTGTTATGACACACACACCTTCCCGTATTTGTACTGACATAGAAACTTGCTGGAGTTTCTTGCCCAAGTACCAGTCACTGTCTTACCATTTTCCTGTTGTGACCTGAAGCACGAAGGCTCAGTGACAGCAAGCCCTTTGGCGCCTGGAGACTTGATGACATCAACGTCACACCTATGAGACACTCAGAATGTGGATTTGTGGGATGATGAGAGATGTTTCTGCAAAAAAAACTGCTCTAACCAGAACCCAAGAAACAGCCAGAATCTGTTGCAGTTTTTCCCGTTGCCTGCCAAGGTAAAGAGTAATAGTGAGTCCCTGAGACTACGCAGGAGACTATGGGGGCTAGTGCACTGGGGCTACCTAGTGCCACGGTTTGAGCAAGGTGTTCTAGGTGTGTGATCTCATCTGAGCCTTACAACAGCTCCTTGCAGCAGGGATTGCTCCACTCCCACGTCTCCAGGAACAATGCCTCAAATCCAGGAAGTTGTCCTAAAGAAACTGATGTCAGATTGAAAGAAAAAGGTCTTCAGAAATTAAAATTTGTGTTTTACCTCTAAAGGTTGTGAAATTGAAATTGAAACACACATTAAGATATAGGATATAACACCTAGCCCTGGAGCAGTGGTTACTGTCACAGAAAAAGAGATGAGGATTTCCAGTCCCACAAATCTGGATTCCTGGCTTAGCACTGTCTCCTTCTGCTGACTTCAGACAAATCACCTAACCTCTTCTAAGTCTTAATTTCCGCATCTTTAAAACAGGGACAATGGTAAAAACATCCCAAAGCTGTTGTATTAAAGGAAACAGTGCAGGTGAAGTGCCTGCCATAGCCTCTGGCACGTAGTCAGTGCTCAATAAGTACTCGTGATGATGGTGAGGATAGTTTCTATTAATGTCCTTGTAGTTAACTGCTCAACTCTTGCTCTGAGACCCTTCCTTCGATCAGTTTGGGAGTCCCTGAATTCATCTATAGTTCACTTATCATATGAACTTCTGCTGATTGGCTCCTCATTTGACTCTGGGGTCATCTTTCATGTCCCTACTCTTTTATTTCTGGCTCTAGAAGCAGCAGTCAAGAAGTCAAGTGGGAAAATGTGCTGTCAAAGAGCTCTTTAAAGTGTTACGAAGTGAGGCTGTCACTTTAAGGACTAAGGTGTACCTGACCCAAGCCATGCTGTCTTCAGTCACTTCATGTGCATGTGAAAGCTGGACAATGAATAGGGAAGCCCTAAAAATTGATGATTTTGAATTATGGGGTCAACAAAGAATGTTGAATATAGCATGGACTGCCGAAAGAATGAACGAGTATGTCTTGGAAGAAGTACAGCCTGGATGCTCCTTAAAGCAAAGATGGCAAGACTTTGTCTCACACACTTTGGACATGTTTTTAGGAAGACTAGTCCCTGGGCATCAATTCTTATTCTGTCTTCCTTATTCATTGTCCAGCTTTTGCATGCATATGATGCAATTGAAAATACTATGGCTTGGGTCAGGAGCACCTTAGTCTTCAAGGTGACATCTTTACTTTTGAACACTTTAAAGAAGTCCTTTGCAGGAGATTTTCCCAAAGCAATGTCTCTCTTGATTTCTCAAGTGCTGCTTCTGTGGGTGTTGAGTGTGGAAATAGGTCAAATGAAATCCTTGACAATCTCCATCCTTTCTCCATTTATCATGACAGTGCTTACTGATCTAGTTGTGAGAATTTTTGTTTTCTTGATGTTGAGGTGCAATCCATACTGAAGGCTGTGGTCTTTGATCTTCATCAGTAAATGTTTCAAATCCTCTTCACTTCCAGAAAGTAGAGCTGGGTCATTCACATGATGCAGGTTGTTAATGAGTCTTCCTCCCTCCTAATGTTTTGTTCTTCTTTGTATAGTCCAGCTTCTTGGATTCTTTGGTCTGCATACAGATTGAAAAGGTATGGTGAAAGGACGCAACCCTGAAGTACACCTTTTCTGACTTTAAACCATGTGGTGTCCCCTTGTTCTGTTTACGCATCTGCCTCTAGATCAACATACAGATTCCTCATGAGCATGATTAAGCATTTTGGAATTCCCATTCTCCACAGCATTATCTGTAATTTATCGTGGTCCACATAGTCGATTGCCTTTGTGTAGTCAATGAAACACAGGTAAACATCTTTGTCATGTTCTCTGCTTCCAGCCAAGAGTCATCTGCAGTGATCATCAGCAGTGATATCCCTGTTTGTACATCCTTTTCAAAATCTGGCTTGAATTTCTGGCAGTTCCCTGTCAATATACTGTTGCAGTCATTTTTGAATGATCTTCAGTAAAACTTTACTTGCTAGAGAAAAATTGATTCCTGTGAATTGTGGTGTTGGAGAAGAATATTGAATTGTACCGTAGACTGCCAAAAGAGCATACAGATCTGTTGTGGAAGAAGTACAACCAGAGTACTCCTTGGAAGCAAAGATGGTGCATCTTATGAGCTTTGGACATATTGTCAAGAGGTACCAATCCCTGGGGAAAGGCGTCATGCTTGGTAAGAGGGTCAGTGAAAAAGAGGAAGACACTGAACAAGATGGATTAACACAGTGACTGCAACAGTGGCCTTGAGCATAAAAACGATTGTTGGCATGGTGCAGGACTGGGCAGTGTTTCGTTCTGTTGTTCACAAGGTCCCTGTGAGTCAAAACAAACTTGATAGCACCTAACAACAACAACAGCGACAGTCCCTGGGCCAGGACATCATGCTTTGTAAAGTAGAAGAGCAGTGAAAAAGAGGAAGACCCTTAAGAAGACTGGATTGATACAGTGACTGCAATCCTGGGCTCAAGCATAACAATAATCAGAAGGATGGTACAGGACTGCAGCGTTTTGCTGTTGTACACAGGGTTGCTATGAGTTGGAAATGACTTGATGGTACCTTCCACAACAACAATGGAATTTAAGTTATAAATTCTCAAGACATTAGGAGCATGACCTATGATGAGTTTACTACCTGTGCCCAATAAATGTTCAATGAATAAATAAGAGTGAATAAAACTATAAAAACTAAGAGTATAAATAAGTATCCTCACATGTGCTTTAGATCTTAAAAGGCGTTTTACATTCACACTGCTCAGAGGCCAAAGTCTGTCTATTAAAGGTTTTACAAAGGCCATGGAGTGACGTGACTAGAGAAGAGGGAGGGCTCTCAGTGCTTACAACAGGCCAGATGGACACTTGCCTATAGCAAGGCTGGTGGTTCCAGATTTCCAAGCCTGATAAACTCCACTGCCAAAGAAAGGAGACCAGAAATGGAAGAGGGAGAAAGAAGGAGGCCTCCTAAAGGCACTGCCCTCCAAGAATAAAACTGCGAATCTATACTAGAAAGGCTACCTACCTATATAATGTTGAACACATATATAACAAAGCATACACCAATTCAACAATTTGTGCGTGTATTATTCAGTGACACTGATTACATTCTTCAAGCTGTGCAACTATTCTTGTATCCTTTCCTAAATCATTCCACCACTATTAGCATAAACTCAGAGCTTCCTAAACAAAAACTAACCTTTGCCGTCTCCCTTCCACTCCTGGTAACCACTCATAATCTGTGGTTTCTATGTAGATGGCTGTTTCATAAGAGTGAGACCATATAGTGTTTGTCCTTTTGTGACTGACTGACTTTGATCAGCATGATATTTTCAAGGTTCATCCACGTTGTGGCATGTATCACGATTTCACTTGTCTTTATGACTGAGTAATATTCTGTTAAATCTATGTATCACCTTTTGTTTATCCATTAACCCGTCAATGTACATTTTGGTTGTTTCCACCTTTTGATTATTATGATGGGTGTTGCAATGAACATATGTACAGGTTTCTGTTTGCCTTCTTGCTTTCAATTATTTTGAATATTTGCCTCCTATTGGAATTGCTGGGTCATGTGACAGAAACACTTTTAAAAGGTGATATAAGGCAGCCTTGATGATGTTCTAGTAGCTGAATGGAAAAGAACCACAAGAAAGACCACAATGAACACCACGTCCCGCCTCTGTGCACTTGCCACGTTGGCTAAAATCCCATCACTCGGAATTCTTTCCTTTCAGGTAAGAGCTAAGCAAGTGTAAGATCTGGAAGATTTTTATTGAAAACATTCAATTTTTGGACTATCTTTTCTTGATTACAAACAGGAACTGACAACTTTTTTAGTATTTTTTTGTTGTAAAAGAAATCCATGTTCATTGTACAATGTGTGGAAACAAACAAATAAGCAAAAATAAGAAAATGAATTCAGCCTATAATGTAATCACCCAGAGATAACTATTATTAAAGTTTAAGGTATGCCTTGCTGATATCTTTTTCACAAACTTTTTTCTTGTGAATTTTAAGAGAATACTATTCAACTGTAATTTCCTTTGTAGTTATTTTTGTTTCTTATTTAGGTAGTATTTTCCTGCACCGTGAAGAATTTTCCTATATTTTCTTTATAAGCTTTATACAATTTTACCTCACTAATAAATACATCTAGAATTAATATATGTCTATGGTATGAAGCAGGAACAATTTTTTCCCCTCCTAAATGGATATCCAGTTGTACAAGACTATCCTTTCCCTACTGCTCTACAGTTTCGCTCTATTGAAAAATTGTCTATACACAGACAGATCTGTTTCTGGGTCCTTTTGTGTTTGTTGGTTGGTCTGGGTGTCAGGGTAGGATAGGCTATGTTTTATTTGGGGTAACAGATAATTCCAACTTCATATCATTTAACATACTTTAGTTATTTCTTCTTCATCAGAAGGCCACAGCTGATGCAGGAGATGCATCAGTACAATTGTCCTTTATGAGGCAACCCAGCCTTCCAGTGTCTGCACCGTCTGGATCACTTTGTATCTAAAAAAAAAAATGACTGGTACATCACTCATGTGTTTTTCACTGACTCAGCATGGAAATGTCATACTTCACTCCCTTTCTCTTACAACCTATTTGCCAGAAGCAGTCAGAGCTCTACCCAACTGAAAGAGTCTGTGAGGTTGGAATCTGTCATGTGCCTAGAAGAGGAAGATACCCAGATATGGGAAAACACTAATGATGTCTACCTCCATCTGTCTATCCTTACATGAAAATGACAGCTTTAATTGCTATCATTTTACAGTAAGACTCAACAGTTAGTAGACCAAGTTCTCTTACATTTCTTCTTCAAGGATGTCTTGACTGACCTTGGAGCTTGGCAAATCCTTATAAATTTTAGACAGTGCTTGTAAAATCCGTTAAAAATTCTGTTGGGACTTTTGTTGACTCCATAGCTCGATTTAAGGAGAGGTTGAATGTTCCAAGGCATTAATGCAGAAATTCTCCCCTTTAATACAGGTCTTTAATTTCTCTCTACAGTATTTTGTATTATTTTGCACAAAGGTCTCCCACATCTTTTATTAGTTTTTCCTTTAGTTTTTTTAAAATAAAAAATGTATATTACTATAAATGTTATTTAAAATTATTGATTTATAAATGTTTATGTTTACTATATGGAAATTTAATTTTTCTATATCCAATAATTTTGTGAAAATTATTTATTGTAAAAATTATCTGTGGATTCCCATGTAATTTCTAAGTAGATAATTATGTAATCATCTGTCACTTTGATGTGTTACAGTGGCTTGTGTGTTGTTGTGAAGCTGGAAGCTATGCCACTGGCATTTCAAGTACCACCAGGTTCACCCATGGTGGACAGATTTCAATTGAGCTTCCACACTAAGACACACTAAAAAGAAGGACCTGGGGGTATTTGCCTCTGAAAAATTGAACAGTGTAAATTTGGTGAACAGCAGTGGAACATTATCTGATGTCGTGCTAGACGATGAGTCCCTTAGGTTTAAAGATACTCAAGATAATGATTAGGGAAGAGCTCCCTCCTCAGAGTAGAGTTGCCTTTAATGACATGGGTGGAGTAAAGATGTTTGGAACCTTCATTTGCTAATGTGGCTCAACTCAAAATGAAAAGAAACATTTGCAGACATGGATTAGTAATTGAAATATAGGAGTTATGAATCTAGGAAAATTGGAGGCCAGCAAAAATGAAGAGAAATGCATAAAGATTGATATCCTAGGCATTTGTGAGCTGAAATGGACTGGTAATGATGATATAGAATTTGACCATCATTGGTCTGCTATGCTGGGAATGACAAACTGAGGAGGAATAGAGTTATATTCATTGTCAAAAAGAATATTTCAAGATCTATCCTAAAGTACAATGCTGTCAGTGATAAGGTAATACTTATATGCCTACACAGAAGATTAGTTATTATGAGTATTATTCAAATTTATATACCAATCACTAATGCCAAAGATGAAGAAACTGAAGACTTTTACTAACTTCTACAGTCTGCAGTTGATTAAATGTATAATCAAGATGTGCTGATAATTACTGAGGATTGGAATGCAAAAGTTGGAAACAGAAGGCTCAGTTGTTGGAAAACATGGGATTGGTGATAGAAATGACACCAGAGATTATATGATAGAATTTTGTAAGACTTGTAACTTACTCAATAGAAAGATCTTTTTTCAAAAACATAAATGACAACTATACATGCAGACCTTGCTGGATGGAATACACTGGAATCAAACTGGCTATATCTGTGGAAGGAGATAAAGGAGAAGCTCCAGTCACAAGGCCAGAGATGGACTTGAGGAACAGACTATCAGTTACTCATATGCAAGTTCAAATTGAAGCTGAAGAAAATTAAAACAAGTTCCAAGTCCACAAGAGCCAAAATACGAATATACCACCTGAACTTAGAGATTATCTCAAGAGTGGATTTGCCACACTGAACACTGTGGTGGTTAAGGTTGTGTGTCAGCATGGCTAGGCCCTGATTCTCAGTGGTTTGGCAGTTATGATGTAGTTTGGTAGTCTTGTGGTGTTGGAATTTCTTTTGTGGTGAGATTTAATAGAGTATGTTCATCTATATGGTGGGATCTGTAGTGAGTAGCCAATCAATTGAAAAGGAGTTTCTTTGGGTATATGGACTACATCAATTGAGAGTGAAAATTCTGGCAAGATTCACAGGCTTTTGCTGCCTTCAAATCTTAGAGTTGACTCCTGTTTGTCTGAGCAGCTTACCTGTGATCTTGCCTGCTGATCCTGGGATTCATTAGTCTTTGTATTCTTTGCCTGTGAGCAAGAGCCCTGCTGTCTGACTTGCTCATCTGGAGTTCTCCAGCCCCTGTGGCTATGTGAAACAGGAAAAACCTCTATCAGAACTCACAGACTTGGGATGTTCTGGCCTCTAAAACTGCATGAGCCATTTTCTTGGTATCCCTCTCTCTCTATAAATTTATACATTTTACTGGTTTTGATTCTCTAGAGAACCCAACCTAAGGCGTTTGGTACTGGGAGTTGAGGGCTGCTGTAACAGATACCTAAACTGTGGAAGGCATTTTGAAACTGTGAATTTATAAAGGCTGAAAGAGTTTTAAAGTATCTAATACTAAAGCCTAGATTGCTTTGAAAAGACTGTTGGTGGAATTATGAACGTCAAAGACAATTCTGCTGTGAACTCAGAAGGAAATGAAGAGAGCTGTCACATTAGAGGCAGTACAGACAGCAAGAAGTAGCAGCAGAGAAACGGCAGCAGTATAACTGGGAAACTAGTACAAGACAGCCCTAGAGCCAACCCACAGAGTAAGAGCTGCATGCTTCTGGCAGGAGGATTCCTGGTAGAGTAGGGTGCCTCTAGGAACATGTCGGAGGAGCTAGGCTAGCTGACACACAGTGCAAGAGAGCTGAATGCCTTCCAGCCAAAGTTTACTGGTGAAGTGGGTGACTCCATGTACTTTTTGGTGGAGCTACAGAACTTCGTGAAACTCACCTGAGAAGGGCAGACACTGGCTGGCCCCAAAGCCTGGGGGATTGAAAAGCTAAGGAACAAGGAAGCAGAGGCTAAAGAGACAAGGAAAACAGGAAGCAGAGTTGCCTCAGTCCCAAAAAAGAGAAGCAAGCAGAAAGACATTGGGACCTTATACTGCCAAGCAAGCAATGCCAGGAGCAGAGTGTGTCCTTTGGACCCAGGGTTCCTCCATGAACAAGCTCCTAGACAAGGGGGAGGTGGATAACAAGATAGTTGACCTTCTTCCACAGCCAAAAGAGAGAGAAAGCCTTCCCTTCGAGCTGGCACCCTGAATTGAGACATCTACTCTCCTAGACTGTAAGGGAATAAATTGTTTGTTGAAGTCATCCATCCTTTCTTTTTCTGTTGCAGCTGCACTTGATAACTAGATACTGAAGACCAGACAAGTTGTGAGATGACATCAAGGTCATCATACATGATAAAAGCAAAACGTCATTAAAAAGACAGGTAAGAAAGAAAAGACAAAAATAGATGTTAGAAGAGACTCATAAACTTTCTCTTGAACATAGAACAGCTAAAATGAATGGAAGAAATGATGAAGTAAAAGAGCTCAACAGAAGATTTCAAAGGGAAACTTGAGAAGGCAAAGTAAAATGTAATGAAATGTGCAAAGACCTGGATTTAAAAATCTAAAAGGTAAGAACATGTTCAGGATTTCTCAAGCTGAAGGAACTGAACTAAAAACCCAAGACTTGGGTTGCAATATTAAAGGAGTATGTGAGCAAAATATTGAATGACTTAAGGAGCATTAGAAGAAGATGGAAAAAATTCACTGAGTTACTGTACCAAAAAGAATTGGTTGACGTTCAACCACTTCAGCAGGTATCACTGATGGTACTGAAGGGAGAATGCTAAGCTGCACTGAAGGCCTCAGGAATTGACAAGATACTAACTGTCATGGATTGAATTGTGTCCCACCCCACCCTACCCCTGCAAGAATTGTGCACAGCAATTTTACAGGGCCATGATTCCCAGTATTCTGTGATTGCCCTCCATTTTGTGATTGTCTTATGCTATCAATCCTAATTTTTGTCTGTGGTTAATAGACTGGATAATGTTAAAGAGGATTAAAGTGGGACTGTAACACCCTTCCTAAGGTCCCCTCCCTGCTCCAATGTAAAGGGAGTTTCCCTGGAGTGTGGCTTTCACCACCTTTTATCCTTTAAGAGATATAAGGAAAGGGAGGCAAGCAGAGAGTTAGGGGACCTCATGCCATCATAAAAGCGGCACCAGGAGTAAAGCATGTCCTTCAGACCTGAGAGTCCTGCTCCAAGATGCTCTTAGACCAAAGGAAGACTGATGTAACACAAGGACCTTCTTCCAGAGCCAAAACAAAGAGTGTGTGCCCCTGGAGCTGGCACCCTGATTTTAGGCTTCTAGCCTACTGGACTATGTGAGAATAAACTTTTCTCTGTTACAGCCATCCACTTGTGGTATTTTTTGTTAGAGCAGTATTGGATGACTAAGATACCAACTAAGATGTTTCATCAAATGCAACCCTCTAGGTGTTGCATCTAGGATAAGAAATTTGGAAGACTGCTACCTGGCCAACCAATTAAAAGGGATCCTTAATCACGCCCAGTCCAAAGGTGATTCAGCAGAATGCGAAAATTATCAAACAATATCGTTAACATCACACACATAAAATTTGTTGCAGATAATTCAAAAGTGGCTTCTGCAGTACATCAACAGGGAACTGCCAGAAATTCAAGCTGGATTCAGAAGATATGAAATGAGGGATATCATTACTGATGTCAGATGAATCCTGGCTGAAAGCAGACAATACCAGAAAGATGTGTTGTATTGACTACACTAAGGCACTCAACTGTGTAAATCATAGAAAGTTATGGATAACCTTGTGGAGGACAGAAATTACATATTCTTCTCTGTGTTTGTGAGAAAACTGTACTTACACCAGAAGGCAGTCATTTGAACAGAGCAAGGGGATACCATCTGTTTCAAGTCAAGAGGGTGTGCCTCAGGGTTGAATCTTTTTACCATACTTACTCAATCTGTATTCTGAGCAAAGAAGTTGGACTTTATGAAGAAGAACAGGGTATCTGGATTGTAAGAAGACTCACTAACAATCTGTAATATGCAGATGACACAATCTTACTTGCTAAAAGTGAAGAAGACTTGAAGCACTTACTGATGAAAATCAAAGACCACAGGCTTCAGTATGGATTGCACCTCAGCATAAAGAAACTAAAATTCTTCACAACTGAACCAGTAAATAACATCAAGATAAATGGAGAAAATATTGAAGCTGTAAAGGATTTCATTTTATTTGGATTCACAATCAATGCCCATAGAAGCAGGAGAAGCAGGAGAAGCAGTCATCAAGAAATCAGGTGAAGCACTGCATCAGGCAAATCTGCAAAAGGCTTTTCGAAGTGTTAAAAAGTGGAGATGTCACTTTAAGGACTAAAGTGCACCTGATCCAAGCCCAGATGTTTTCAGTCACCTTATATGCATGCAAAAGCTGGACAATGAATAAGGGAGACCTGAGAAGAATGGGGAAACTGGCACTGTAGTGGTTAAGTGCTGTGGCTGCTCACCAAAACATCTGCTGTTTGAATCTACCTGGCACCCCTTGGAAACTCTATGGGGCAGTTCTACTCTGACCTATAGGGTCACTGTTCGTTGGATTCAACTTAATGGCAGCAGTTTTTTTTTTTTTTTAAAGAAGAATGGATGCTTTTAGATTATGATACAGGAGAAGGATGTATACTATGGACTGTGAGAAGAATGAACAAATCTCTCTTGGAAGAATAGCCAGAATGCCCATTGGAATCATGCATGGTGAGACTTTGGACATTTTAATGGGAGGGACCAGTCCATGGAGAAGGACATCATGCTTGGCAAGCTAGAGGGTCAGTGAAAAAGAAGACCCTCAAAAAACCTGAACTGACACAGTGAGTACAACAGTGGGATCAAGAATAACAGCAGTTACAAGGATGGTACAGGACCTAACAGTGTTTCGTTCTCTTGTGCACAGGTTCACTAGGGCACCTAACTGGAGCAACAGGCTCTGATTATAATTAATAGATAAGTTTCCTTTCTCATACTCTTCATTTAAGGTTTTGGTATTAGTGTTATACTAGCCTTACAAAGTAAAATGGATATTTTCCTCACTTCTCTATTTTCTGGAAAAGTTTAAATAGGACTGGCTGTATCTTCTTTAAATATTTTTATAAAATTTGCTTGAAAATTTATTTATGAGAGTTTTATTTTGAAAGAATCATTTTCTAATAGTCAATGGATTTTTCTATTTATTCTTTTGTTAATTTTGGTAAGTAGGATTTTCCTAGGAATGTATATATTCCATCTAAACTTTTGAATTTATTGGAATAAAGTTATTTATATTATCTTCTAATTACCTTACATGTGTCTACAATGTATATATTGATGTTCGTTTTTTCATTGCTGACATTATTTGTGTTTTCCCCCTTTTTATCTTGATCTTTCTAAGCAGATGTTCATCAGTTTTTGGTCATTGCCAAGAACCAAATTTTGTCATTTTTGATCCTGTCTATTGAATTGTTTTCTATTTCTAACATCTCCTTCTAAGTCTCTTAAAAGTATGTTAAGTCTTATATCAACATGTGACCAGAAAAACCAGATTGTGTCTGGCCATCACCAGTGACAGCCGTGATGGGACTCACAATGTCGAGTGCCAGTGGCAACACAAGCAAAGGAGGTGTGCACCCTAAGAACTCTACTAAAAGGCTGCAACTGATAGTCCAAAGGCTTGGGAGTTCTCCTGGGAACATGGTCCCTAGACCTGATGCTGCCCTGATTCTAAATCATTACTGAGGTCAACTCTTTGGACAGGAATGGGTTGGACTCGGGGCCACAGAGTGACCATATCATGTGTGCGCTTTATGGTTCTGTGCATCTGTTGGTTGTCACCCTACTGGCTTCTTTCTAGAAGGGTGTGGAGAGTGTGGAAAGGAGGGGACAGGAGATTGTTAAAAGGATATGACAAGTATAAAATGGAAGGGAGGAGTGTACTGTCACCAGGCAAAGAGAGCAGAAGGAGCAGCAGCAGATAGGCGGGCATGCAAATTTAAGTTGGATTGTACACTTTCACTCAATGACAAAAAAAAAAGTTAAACCTGGTTACATTCTTCTCATTTCTATGTTTTCCATCATTTTTCTCTCTCTGCCTCAGTTTCGTTAGACTTTTTCTGACCCGTCTTTCAGTTTCCTAATTCTCTGTTGACCTATGTTGAATTTGTTATTATATTTGTCCACTGAGTTTTTAGTTATTGAGATGTTCAATTTTAGAATTTCTATTCTGTCTTTTTTCGCATTAGCATTTTTTTTTTTTGTTTTAGTTTTATGGTTTACCCTCTACCACACTGGCCTTCTTGCTGTTCATTAAATAAGCATAACATGCTCCAACCCCCAGAAACCCTGGTGGCATAGTGGTTAAGTGTTATGGCTGCTAACCAAGCGGTCACCAGTTGAAATGTACCATATGCTCCTTGGGAACCCTATGGGGCAGTTCTACTCTGCCCTGTTGGATCACTATGAGTTGGGATCGACTTGACAGAAAGATGTTTTCACTCCAACCCCAGGGTCTTTGCATTTGCTCTTCCTTCTGCTCAGGAGTACTTCTTGTCCAGATGCTATTTGTCTTATTCCCTTATTTCATTCACTCCTGTCCTCAAATGCCACTTCTGTAGAGAGATTTCTCAGGCTACCTTATCAATAATAACATCCCTCTACACCATTTTTTATCCTCTCATTATATTTCTCTTCCTACCACATATCTGGCCCCTCAGTGGCAGTATATTATGAATGTATTGGTTTATTATCTGCCTCCTCCACTAGTTTATAAGCTCTGTGAGGGCAGGGACTCCATGTTTTGTTCATTACAGTTATCTCCAGTCTCTTTAATAATGTTGGGCACATAGTAGCCACTCAAGAAATATTTGTTCAGCACTTACTCTGAACTAGGAACTTGGATATTGTTTTATATGGAATTTTTTTTTCTTTAACAGTTCTATAGTATTAAAATGTTATTTTTGTCTCCGTTTTACAGATGAGGAAATTGAGGCTCAGAGACATTATTTCATTTGACCAAGGAAAGTGAGTGACTGACCTGAGTTCTGAATTTTTGCCTTCTAAAGCTAGACAGCACAGTCGTATATACGTGACAAATGCCTACTGAGACGTGGTTACAAGATTAAAAAGGCAGGCTGAAGTAGCTGCTTAGAAGGACAAAGAGAGAATACTGAAGACCTAAGAAGCGCAGGCAAGTTCTTAAAGGTCAGTAACCCTTTCTGCACCCTTCAGATGATCAGCCTGATTTGAGAATTCCCTACCCCACCCCAATCAGTATTTATCTGACAGTTTTTATTAGCCCATCTGATGGGAACAGTAACGTCAACAAAAGAATGATGGCCAGGCATGTAAAGCAATGCATTGGAAAGGTGGCCCAGATGATGCAAGATCTCCCGATGTAAAGCCCTCTTCTTGCACACTTGCCCATTCATGTTATTCATTTTTTAAACATTTGTGATAAGAACAACAGTAGGACTGCTTCCCTTGGGGCTGCTCTGAATGGATTAATGTAGACATCTGTTGCTTCAGGTATTCTGATTGGTTCCTACTAGCTTGGAACAAGAATAGAAGCTTCTGAGCCAAGTGCAGGAGAAAAAAGAGCTTCCAAGAGCCCTTGGAAAAAACTGAGCAGGACAATCAAGAGACCACTGAGAACCACACCTGCCAGGCTTCCTTCCTCTCACCTGGAAGTTTAGAATGGTGGTTAAAAGGCAACTCACCACCCCCTTTGCAGCTTTACTGATGCCTCATTGAAACAGACAGGAAAAAAACCAGATGCTCTAGAGAATGAGGTTAGGTCACCCTACACAGAGCCTGCACAGACTGTCATTGTCTCATGAATGGAGATTAAGCAGGCTTCTTTTTGGATGTGGTAACGTAGGTAGACTAGAGCCTGGTTGTAGACTCAGGCAGAACTCAGCTGGGATTTGGGTCATAGCTGGGTGACCCACTGATACGTATTTAATCTGAGTCTAAGCTTTCTTGTCTGTAAAAAGAGAGGTGTAATTCCTGCTCCATATGGTTGTTGTGTATGGAAACCCTGGTGGCATGGTGGTTAAGTGTTATGTCTGCTAACCAGAAGGTCAGCAGCTCACATCCACCTGGCGCTCCTTCGAAACTCTGTGAAGCAGTTCTACTCCAGCCTCTAGGGTTGCTATGAGTCAGAACTTACTTGACGGCCGTTGGTTTCATTTTTTCATTTATGGTTGTTGCGTAAATGAAACCATGAAGTTCAGTGTCTAGGACTAACCTTGACACAAAATGGGGTGTCAGAAAGTGATACCTCTTGCCAGAAATAGAAGCAAGAGGGATTGGGCAAGTATTTGATTGGCCAGAAACTAGCCCCCTAGTCACTTGCTGATCTCTTCTTCTGTGAACACTGATGATGTTTTTCTATAGCATGAATAAACCCAACTCCACTGCTGTCGAATTGGGTCTGACTCATAGCGACCCTATAGGTTGGAGCAGAACTGCTCCATTGAGTTTCCAAGGAGCACCTGGTGGATTTGAACTGCTGACCTTTTGGTTAGCATGTGTAGCACTTAACCCACTATGCCACCGGGGTTTCTTGCATAGCATGAGTAATGGTCTTTAAAAGTTGTTTTTCAGAAGAATCACCTAGGGTGCCAATTAAAAATACAATATTTCATTCCTGTCTGCCAGATTTTCTGTTTCTGTGGGTCTAGGGTGAGGCCTGGAATCTAAGTTTTACCGGAACCCCACCACCCCTGCGGGTGATTCTGACTTTGAGAACACTGCCCTAGGACTTACAGAATGCTGACACAGCCTGGTTGGTGCTGATGCAAAATTTCTTATGAAGACCAAAATAGAAATGAATACTCTCTCAAACTCCTTTGGGTGTTTCATTTGCATAGTTACAGCACCTTTTCATCAGTGCAGATGACCCCCAAATGAATCTTTATTTTGATCCAGAAGGAATGTCTCCTGGTGGTTAGGAGTTGTAGGGAGAGAGAAGGGCCAGAAGGCCGTAAGGAAATCAACATGGTCCAGGTGGAGTTACATGTCCGTTCTGGCTTTTGCTGTGTATTTTGCTAGCAGTGCAGCTTTGGGATGCCACTTATCATCTCTGGGTCTGTTCCTTCTTCTGTAAAATTGGAATGATAATCCCCATCCCATGTATGTCTCAGGGTTTCTGTGGGCTTCGGTGGATAATGTACAAATCTGTACTTTGGAAAGAGCAACTGCTTGGTGAACACGGATGACAGACTATTATAGGTATTAAGTAGGCTGAAAAGTAAGGCCAGCTGCATCCTGTATCAGCTGGAGTCTAACCAGCAATGCAGGAAAGACCTGAAGAGCTTTTACCAGAGGGGATTTAATACAGGAAATCAGTTATACCAGTGTTAGAAAAACTGTGAAGCCAAACAGAGGATGGTGAGGTCACTCAAAGGTTAGAAACAGGAGAAAGTCACTATTATGTATGAGACTAAATTGAACAGGGAAAAGGTATGGTACTAGAGATCGTGATGGGCTTGTGTGGAGGAAGCTGGGATCACAGAGGAAGTGTATTGATTGTAGGGCTGTGAGAGACATTTCATTGTAGGAGACATTTCCAAGGCAACAAGAGAGGGAACAGATGCTCTAAATTCTCAGTTCTTCACTGTAGTCTAAACCCTGGTGGTGTAGTGGTTAAGTGCTATGGCTGCTCCAAAAGGCTGGCAGTTCCAATCCACTGGGTGCTCCTTGGAAACTCTATGCGGCAGTTCTGTTCAGTCCTCTAAGGTTACTGTGTGTCGGCATCAACTTGACAGTACGGGATTTGGTTTGTTTTTATGGTCCCTCTAGTCTTGAGTTGTGGAAACCCTGGTGACGTAGTGATTTAGTGCTATGTCCACTAATCAAAAGGTTGGCAGCTTAAATCTACCAGGCCCTCCTTGGAAACTCTGTCTAAGGGGTCACAATGAGTCAGAATCAACTCAACAGCAGTAGGTTTTTTGTTTTTTAGTCTTGAGTTGGTGTCCCAACTGGTCGAATCCAAGCTAAAGCAGAATGGCATAGGAGCCTGAGAAACTTTTGCTGTCTGCAGGCATGAGACCCCAATGAACAGAGTGGGGTGGGGTGTGGGGGAGGAGAGAAAATGGTTGTGAGGTCAGATTGGGTGCAGGCCTACCCACAGATCTCTGTTATCCTAATTTGCCTTGGAACTAGGAAAGTTCACTTACTCCATCCTGTAATTCAGTAGCACTTAATAATTTAATTCAAATGTTTAAATCCCAAACGCTAAAGTTTTAGGTCAGAGCCACTGCCTCTATAAGGCCCAAAACTCAGGAGGGGTGGCACTGAATCAAGTACTTATTTGAACCATTGGTCAATATAATATTTCCTGGCTCACAGAGGGAGTGCATTTGTGGGGAATTAGACCAACCTTTGCTTAAACCCTACCCAGTCAAATAAATAGTCAGATATTCTGGGTTTTATAAATTTAGCTATGATATCATGTATTGACTCTTTCATGGTGTTAGAATACCATTATCTATATTCACTCGGGAAATGGTCACTAAATGTAAGTAAATATTTCTTTGATGAAAATACCTTTATAGGCTCTTACAGGAATGGAAGGATCCCGAAGCGTTAGTTAACAGAGTCTCAGTTAATGGAGTGCTGAACACAGAGGCTCGTTTAGAAACTATGCTTACTTATTGGGCAACAGCCTTTGAGTGAGAGAATTGTAGAAGTCAAAATTAGAAGGAAAAACTGAGCCACTCCCTAGTTTGACTATAACTCACTATACTTGAGGGAACTGAGTTCTGGAAAGGTGAAATGGCTTATCCAAGAGCAGACAATGTGTTAGTATTGAAACCCAAGTCTCCTGAATACTACTAACCTACGACTTTTTACTTAGCATAGTAAGTGATGAGTAACTAGGGCTACCTAGCTTTTTTTCCAGTTTGAAATCTAATGTCTGGATGAATGATTAGATACGGTGAGGCTCAAAGCATGGTCCAAAGACCACATGAGTCAGCATTGCTTGCTGTACTCCCTGAAGGGCTCCTGCTTTGTCCTCTGTCTCAAACTTAAGACTTACTCTCTGAGGGGACACCAGAGATTCTCCCTGTTCAACAAGTTTCCCACGTGATTCTCATTCGTATTAGTAGAAACTCCATTTGTTGAAAGAAAAACAAATAAAGATGAGGCACTATGTATTCGTTCTATCACTGAGGTGTAATCAGGTTTTCGCCAGTTGTTCATGTGACATGGACAGTGCTGTGGTGAAGATCTCTGTGTCACCACCCTGGGAGAGTTTTCCATGGTCTGTACCCAGATGTGAGTCTGCTGGGTTGTGTGCAGCTTCCTCTTTACTGCATAGCAACAAATTTTCTCCATTGTGCTTATGACAATCCATATACCTGAAGCAGCAGTGGATTAGAATTCCTTTCTCATCACACCGTGGCAAATGTTTATTATCATCAGACTTCTACATTTTGCCAGTTTGAAGAGTATGAAGTGGCTTCTCATTGTGCTTCTCTGATTCCTAGTAAGGTTGAATGTCTTTCATGTGTTTAATGATGCCCCTCCCCTTTTACTTATTTATATATTTATTATTATTGGGGTTAAGATGTAAGTTAAGAGAACAAACAAGTGTCTCTTTAAACAGAACATGTGTTGTTTCGTTTTAAATAGACTTTCCTTTATGTGGAAAAAGCAGTGAATTTAAGTTGCAAGAACGTATCTTTCTTTCCATGAGATTCACCTCAATAAAACAATTTTAATTTGAATGGAATAAAAAAAAAGTAAGTGATATGACAATTCTTATTTTTTGCCTGAACTTATTTGGTGCAAAAATGGCTACTTAACCATTGGAAAAGAAAAAGGCAGTTTGCAGACTGAAAGTGTGGATGGGAAGGTCCTCCTTCACCCCCTGGATTGGACTGGTCACAGCTAAGTCAGGGTAATCCATCCAACCCAACTCCTGTGTCTTCTACTGTGGGTTCCAAGGATTCGTCTACCTGCTTCTTTGCAGTTACCATCTGATTTTCTTCCTTGGGTTCTTTCTGTTGCCAGGAAAAAGGGAATTTGTGGTCCACGGGTTTTACCTTGCTTCTCGTCTAGAGGTCCTCTAGGTGGTAGTTGCTGTTGGAAACCACACTAACAAAGATGAGAAGGTATAGAGATGGAAAACCTTTAAGTAATGGTGTCATCAAGAAAGAAAGAAGAGAAAGGGAGGGACAGAGGAAGGGAGGAAGGAGGGAGGTAAAGAGGTAGGGAGGTGTAGAGGGAAGGAAGGTAGGTAGAGAGAGGGTAGGAAGGGAGGGGAGAAGTAGGAGGGAGGGAAGAGAAGAAGGGGAGGAGGGGATCAAGTACATAGTGTGTACTGTGTAACTCTCTTCCAGAAGCTTTCCTGAAGGCATCCTGTCATGCTTCTGAAATTAGTCTCATCCCATGTATCCACTTTTCTTCTTTGAGTTCTCAGGACTGGTGCTCATGAACTTGCTTCTTCCTTATCTTTTGTAAGACTTGTCCTCTTTTTCAAACAGCCACATAAACTAAAGTGAGTTATCCCCCTCACAGGAAATGACGGGTATGTCCTCACCTGTTCTCACAGGGGAAGCTGTCCTGAGCCGGAGTTCGACAGGGCCTTCTGACTTGATCTTTTTTCAGTTCCTGTCTTGGAGCAACCGCAGAAGAAATGCAGTTCTACCTAGACCACCCCCTTTTCACTGTCACTTGTTTCTCTACTGCCACCACCATCTGTCTGTTACTTGCTTGTCCCTTGGACCTGCCAAGAGCCTCGAACAGTGACAGGACAGGGAACTGGAGGTGGGCGGTGTTACAGGATGGGCAGCAGAGCAGGAGAGCAGTGTGGGGAGGACCAAGAGCCCTTAGATCCTTATGGAACTGTCTTTGAGTAGACTGTGCAGTTGCTAAGAAGGGCCAGTCTTCTTCTGACTATCTTCCTCACAGAAATCACTCCACGGGGGCCCTCTGTCCTCAGAAAGACTGGTTAACTGGGCCAAGGCTCTGTGTGGTTGACTGTCTAATCCAATCACTCAGCCAGTGTTTTCTGCGTTCCTACTGTGTGACAGATACACTGGTAGGCAATTGGCGCAAAGGTCGAGGTGGAGTAATACGGAGAAAATCAGTCTTCATTTCTGCTATCGCAGAGGGCAAGGTTTTGAGGAAATGAGAAGGACAAGCAAGCTTTGACTCCTGCAGAAAGAAGTATCTGGAGTAGGCCATGCTGTGGCCTGGAGGTCACAATGTTAGAGATAGGAGAGGGGCTAGATTAGGCAACTGGTGCCCAGAAGAAGCATGGAGTTTGGGGATAGAGTCTTCCCAACCAACAATTTCGCTTTTGCATACAGTTTTATCTAGAGCTGAGAAATCAAGTATGCAAAGCGCCAAACACAGTGCGTTGTACATAGTAAGTGCTCAATAAAATGTCCTTCTTTTCTTCTCATTTCTACTTTCATTTCCCCATTTTATTTTTATTCCTTCCCTTCCTTTGATCCATTCTTGTAACTAATTGAATTCCATGCCTCCTTCCCACCCTCCTGAGCTTCATTTAGAGTGGAGTTTGACAAACTTTTTCAGTAAAAGACTAGAGAATAAATATTTTAGGCTTTGCAGGCCAGACAGTCTCTGTCACAACTACTAAATTCTGCGATCACAGCTCAAAAACAGCCATGGGCAATACTTAAACAGATGGTGGCCACTGTGTTCTAAACAAAGCTTTATTTATAGGCACTGCAGTTTGAACTTCGTATAATTTTTATGTGTTGTAAAATTTTATTCTTTTTTGGATTTTTTTTTTTAACCACTTAAAAATGTAAAAAAATTTTTTACCTAGTAGGCCACTGAGGTGATGGGCTGGAATTAGCCTAAGCGTCATCGTTTGCCACCCCTGACTTCAAGTAATAGTTATGACATTCGGGGGCTTGTATCCAACCCGTGTGAGAACCAAGGAGAATTCACATTCATTCATTTGTCCTATAAATGTATGGACATGTCCTGTGCTCCAGGTACTTTGCTAGCCTCCAGAGCTATATCTGTGAGCAGTAGGAAGCCCTGCCCTTATCGGGCTTACATTCTAAACCCTAAATAAACAAACAAAACAAGGCCTAATAAATGTCATGAAGACATCAGTAGGATGCTAGTAGAACTTGAGGATGGTGGTAAGGTGGGGTGTGGGTGATGTTGATTCAGCTAAAGAGTAGTGAGTGTAGGCCTCTCTTTGGATGAAGCATTGGAGTTGAAGTTTGAGGGACCAGAAGAGGGAAGCCTGAGGAAAAGCTGAAGGTGGGGTGAACAGCAAGGGCAAGGCCATAGACTCAGGTGGGAGCGAAGTCAGTGGGCCTCAGCAGGATGGTTGAGGGCCAGGCAGGAGGAGAGTGTGACAGAGGGTAAGAAAGGCCTCTGTGTCATGATCAGGACTTTGCCTCTCTAAAATTTAGCAACAGAATGAGTAGGAAGTGAGTAAAGAATTCTAAGGTAAGAAGTGACAGGTTTAATTTGTATCATTTTGGCTGAGTATAAAAGCCCATCCTTAGACAAATGCACTTAGAATCCTAATTGTTTTGTTCATTATTTGTATTTTGGGGGTTCATAGGTCTCCCTTGAAAGCCCCTCCAGGGAAGTCCAAAGCTCAGGTCAAAAAAGTCCCTGTGTTCGAGAAAGGAAAATGTAGGGGAGAGGCCCAGCTCCAAAATGAAAGGTTCTTTGGAAAGTACTTGACCAAGTCAACTGCTTCCTCTGCTTGGTCCTCTTTTTGGTTCAGCTCAGCAAGGCTTGCTAGGAGGGGGAGGGGCTAATTACTGTAACTTATGGTGTCTGTCTGTCTGTCTGTGGAAGATGGAAGCTACATGGGGTCAGAATTTGTACAGAAAGCTCCAGGAATGGGATGGAGGTACACATAGTAAGAGAAAGTGATGTCACTCTCTCCTAGGCCCTGATTGTCATCTTACACCCCTGTGCCAAAATACACACGTACGCACAATTCCACAGAACCAGCTGCCTGCAGACATGCCTGCCTGGTGCCCTTCCCAGAAACCTCTGCCAGTTAGCGCAGTGCCAGACTTCTTGGGCTTGTCCCACTGGGCCCATAACTTAGGGGCTGGGGCCTCTGGGCCCTTCCTGTATTGCATGAAGAACTAGGCCCTGAGTCAGTTTCTCCTGCTTCAACCTAATGGCCACCTATGTTCCCAGGGAGCTTGGAGGAGGCTGGGAAACTTTCAAAGAGCAGTTAATCACTAACCAGCTAGAGATAAGAGAGACAGAATGAAACAATTGAGAAAATGCCCAACCCAGAGCTTAGTGCTTCCCTGCCTGCACATGCCAGGACCTCACCCTCCCAGAGAAGCCTGGGATCAAACTAAGGTTGTTCAGAAGACAGAGCCGATGTCCCAGTCTTTGGGAGCCTATAATACCCTCAGACTGAGGATCTTCTAGCAGCTGCTGCTTCTTCTCCACTAGTGTCTTTTCCTTCAGCCAAGTCTCAGTCCTAAGGACAAATATGGGGAATTGCCTAAGTTGGGCACCCTTTATCTCTAGTTCAGAGGCTGGAATTTAGTCCTTCTTGGCTATTCACCTAACAGCTCTGTGCTAGGCACAGAGACCCAGGTTACATTAGATGGAGTCCCTGCCCTCAGTGAGCTCCTGAATGAGAGAAGAAGGGACAGGAAGAAGCAGGTACAGATGGATGCCTTCCAGTAATATCTACATGCAAAAGTGGCGAAGGAGTAGACAGACAGGTTGGGAGCAAAGGGGAAGTGGTCAGCCCTACCTGGGGAGGTTGGAAGGGTTTCTCCAAGGAGGTCATGATCACAGTACTAATTGAGAATTGTCAGTGTCAAGCAATATCCTAAGAACTTCCTGTAAAACCAGACAACTAGTTGCCTTTGCTATCGAGTAGATTCTGACTCATGGTCACCCCATATGTATCAGAGTAGAGCCGTACTCCACAGGGTTTTCCATGTCTGATTTCTTGGAAGTAGACCCCCAAATGCCTCTCAGTGGACTTACACCTTCAAACTTTTGGTTAGTTGATGGAGCCGATTTATTATTTGTGCCACACAGGGACTCCCGGGTTTCCTACACATTATCGCTAATCCTACAACTGCCCTGTATGGCAAGTATTTGTCCCACTTTACAGTTGAAGAACTTGGTGACTTAATAAAGGCATACCACCGATAAGTTTGGGAGCTGGGATTCAAGCTCATCTCTTTCTACCCTTAAAGCTACATTGCTTTCTTTTTTCAACTGCTTCTTACTCCGCAGCTACTGTCTGTAAAGTTCCAGGGAAGTGTTTTTCCTTCAACCAAAGATTTGGGCTGGGGAAAGTACAAGTACCGGACTTCCATTCCTGGTGCAGGAAGGAATGTTGCTGGAGGACAGGAGAGTTGGGTTGGGGACTCAGAGGAGAGAAAAGTGTCCTTGCAGTTACAGGAGAAGAAGCCAATTCCAGGTACTTGAACATCCAGGATTATCCCTAATTTTTCCTGCTCATCTGATATTCCCAGAGGGCTTCTATATTGATGTCTCCAGAGAACTTCCTGATAAGTAAATCTATCCTTTCTCTGATGATAGGAGCAGCATTTGGCAGAGTTAATTCATCAATCTTTATTACCTCCTAGCTCTTCAGGATCTTGGAGATAGATATTCTGCCTCCTGAAACCCCTGAGTGGCTTTTAGGAACAACAGATCCAAACAAGTACCAGCTGGTGCTGCATCTTTGGGAAGCAGAGCCCTTGCCACATCTGCCTGCTGGCACCTTTTCATCTGCTCACTCACAGCTGCACATCAGCCAGAGGTGGGAATGGGAGTGGAGGAGGGCACTCTGGGCTGCTCTGACCATTATCTTGGCAAGGCAGGATCTTAGACTTCAGTGTGTCAGGGGCCATTTGAGCGTGGTGGTTTAGACCAAGGCTAGTGAGATGCAGGAGAAGAATTCACTGACTCTTTCAGAATAGGGGTCAAGGATAGAAAGAGAGAGGCTTACACTACTCTAAAAAGACCTGCTTATTTACTGTCTGCTCTCTTATATCAGCTGACTTTATGAGTGCCAAAAATGTGTCCAATAAAATGCCAAAGATGGAACTGAAGATTTTTACCAACTTCTGCTGTCTGAAATTGATGGTACAGTCAAGATGCATTGATAATTACTAGTTATTGGAATGAGAAAGTTGGAACAAAGAGAAAGATCAGTAGTTGGAAAATACAGTCTTGGCTTTAGAAATGACATTGGAGACCACAAGATAGAATTTTGAAAGTCCAGTGACTTACTTATTACACATATCTTTTTTCAGCAACATAGATGGTGACTATACACATGGGTCTTTCCTGATGGAATACAATGGAATCAAATTGACTACATCTGTGGAAAGAGATGATGGAGAAGCTTAATATCGTCAGTGAGAACAAGGCCAGGAGCCGAATGGGGAACAAATCAATTGCTCATATGCAACTTCAAATTGGAGCTGAGGAAGATTAGAACAAATCCACGAGTATGACTTTGAGTATGTTCCATGTGAATTTAGAGTTCATCTCAAGAATATATTTGAAGCATTGAATATTAGTGGCTGAAGATCAGACAAGCGGAGGGATGACATCAAGGACAGTGTACATGAAGAAAGCAAAAGGTCATTAAAAAGAAAGAAAAGGCTAAAATAGATGTCAAAAAAGATTCAGAAACTTGCTCTTGAACATAGAGTAGCCAAAGAAAATTCAAAAATAATGAAGTAAAAGAGCCGAACAGAAGATTTCAAAGATCAACTTGAGAAGACAGAGTGAAGTATTATAATGACATCTGCAAAGACATGAAGTTAGAAAATCCAAAGAGAAGAACATAATTGATATTTCTCAAGCTGAAAGAACTGAAGAAAAAATCCTAGCCTCAAGTTGCAATATTGAAAAATTTTATGGGCAAAATGTTGAATGACACAGAAAGCATCATAAGAGGATGGAAGAAATACAGTCATTGTACCAAAAAGAATTGGTCAGTGTTCAAGCATTTCAAAAAGTAGCATATGATCAAGGACTGATGGTATTGAACAAAAAGTCCAAGCTGCACTAAAGGCATTAGTGAAAAAAAAAGGCTCCAGAAATTGATAGAATATCAGTTGGGATGTTTCAATAGACAAATGCAATGCTGGGAACACTCATTTATGCCAAGAAATTTGGAAAACAGAAACCTAGCTAACTGACTAAAAGAGATCCTTATCTGGCCCATTCCAAAGAAAAGTTATTCAATAGAATGTGGGAATTATCTAATAATGTTAATCAATATCACATGCAAGTAAAATTTTGCTGCAGGTAATTAAGAGATGGTTGCAGCAGTACATTGACAAGGAACTGCCAGAAATTCAAGCAGGATTCAGAAGAAGATGTGGAATGAGGGCTATCATTGCTGATGTCAGATAGATCTCGGCTGGAAGCAGAGAATACCAGAAGGATGTTTACCTGTGTTTTATTGACTATTATTTTAGTCAGTTAGTGCTGCTCTAACAGAAATACCACAGAGTGGATGGCTTTAACAAAGGAAGGTTTATTCTTACACAATCCTGTAGGCTGCAAGTCCAAATTCAGGATGTCCACTCCAGGGGAAGGCTTTCCATCTGTTAGCCCTGAGGAAAGCCCTTGTGTTGCATCAGTCCTTGTCCAGGGAGCATCTTCATGCAGGAACCTCAGGTCTAAAGGATGTGCTCTTCTCCAGGTGCTGCTTTCTTGATGGTGTGAGGTTCCCAATTGTCTGCTTGGTTCCCTTCCATTTTATCTCTTGCAGGATAAAAGCATTAAGGGTGGGGCAAGGCACACTCCAGGGAAATTCCCTTTACAGTGGAGCAGGGAGGTGATCCTATGACGGGATTTACAGTCCCACTCTAATCCTTTAACATACAGCATAGGAAAATCACAAAATGGAGGACAATCATAGAATACAGGGACTCATGGCCCAGCCACATGGCTACACCTATTTGGGGGGTAACACAATTCAATCCATGACAACTATGTAAAGGCATTTGCTTGTGTAGATCGTAAAAAAATTGCTGGTAACATTGTGAAGAATGGAAATTTCAAGATATTTCGTTGTGGTCATGTAGAACCTGTACATAGAACTAGAGGTAGTTGTTTACAATCAGGAAACGTGTGGGTCAAGGTTGTATCCTTTGACTGTGTTTACTTAATCTAGTCACTGAACAAATAATCTAAGAAGCGGGAGTATATGGAATATATGGCATCGGGACTGAAGGAAGACTCATTAACAACCTGTAATACACAGATGTTACAACTTTGCATACTGAAAGTGAAGAGGACTTGAAGCACTTACTGATGGAGATCAAGGGATTATACCTTAACACTAAGAAAACAAAAACCTTCGTGACTGAGCCAATAGGCAACATCGTGATAAGATGAGAAATGATTCAAATTGTCAAGGATTTCGTTACTTGGATTCTCAATCAATGCCCGTGGAAGCAGCAGTCAGGAAATCAAATGACATATTGCACTGGACAAAGCTGCTGGGGGTGGGGATGGGGGGAACCACCTTAAAGTATTAGAAAGTAAAGATGTCACTTTGAGAATTAAGGTAAGCCTAACCCAAGCCTTGGTGTTTTCGGTAGCCTCATATGCACGCAAAAACTGGATAACGAATAAGGAAGATTAAAGAAGGATCAATGCATTTGCATTATGATGTTTGTGAAATATATTGAACGTACCATGTAATGCCAGAAGAATGAACAAACCTGTCGTGAAAGCAGTACAGCCAGAAGAATACTGTTTAGTAGCAAGGATGGGGAACTTCGTCTCATGTACTTGGAACGTGTTATCTGGAAGTACCATCCCTGAGAAGGACGGTGTGCCTGGTCAGGTAGTAGTAGTTGTTGTGAGATGCTGGAGAGGTGATTCTGACTCATAATAACCCCATGTACAACAGAACGAAATGTGCCCTGGCCCAGAACAAAAGGCGCCCTGGTCCTTGTCTTACAGTTGGTGTTGTACTTCAGTCCATTGTTGCAGCCCATGTGTCAGTCTGTCTCACTGAAGGTGTTCCTTTTCTACACTGATTCTCTACATTGAAAAAAGAGGAAGACCCTCAATGCGGTGGATTGACACAGGGGCTGCAACAATGGGCTCAGCCATTTGTGAGGATGGCTCAGGACCAAGATGTATTTGGTTCTTGTGTACACAGGGTCACTATGAGACACCTTGCAAGAAGGACGCAGCAGTCTACTTCTGAACAATCAACCACTGAAAACCCTGTGGAGCACAGTTCTACTCTGCCACACACAGGGTAACCATGAGCAGGAGCGAAGTCAACAGCAACTGGTGCTGGTAGTGGTAATAACAGTACCCGCTCTACAAGGTTATCAGGATGTTTCAGTGAGTTAATATGTGTTACGCACTTTGCCTAACGTCTGGCAAACTGTTGCTGTTGTTAGGTGTACTTGAGCCTTCAATCTTTGGTTTAGCCACTGACCGTAGTAACTGTCCAGGTGAGTAAGCTAAGGCACAGAATGGTTAAGGAAATTGCATTTGCAGGTTACATGACTATATAGCAGAGTCAGGTATCTCATCTAGGCGGTATGGCTCCAGGGTGTGCTATACACCATTCTCTGTTACAGTCTGAGGACTAGCAGCATCAGCATACCAGAGAGTCTGCTGGAAACGCAGAATCACCAGCCCACCCTAAGGGCCCTAAATTGGTATCTGCATAGTAACCAAATCCCCAGAGAAGTCCTGTGCATATTCAAGTTTGAGAATTGTTACCCTCGCTACATTGTACTGCCCTACTACCAGTACTAGGTCTGGTTTCCAAATTGTTCATTCACTCACCCATTGAATAAATACTGAGCTCCAGACATCATGCCAGGTAATTTATTCAGACAATGAGACATAACCTCATGGAACTTGTGGCCTTGCCCTTCCTGTGGGCAGCGTGCGTGGGGCAAGATGCTGACAGCCAGGAGACTTGAATTCAACTTCCAGTGCTTCTGCTTGCTGGCTGTGAGGCTGTAGCTGTACCGTATCACTTTCCTGGGTTCCAGCTTGCTTATCTATAAGACAAATACAGGAACCAGATACCCAGGATTCTGTGACGTAATCTGTATGCACAGACCAGGGCATCCAGCAGCACTGGGTGAAGTATCTGTGGAAAGAGTGGATGAATACATGAGTGAACTAATCCTCTCAATGGGTTTTCGTTTTATGTCACAAGGTCATGACTTAGCATGTCCAAATGAAAAAAAAGCAGGATTCTAATGTAGGAGAGGAGACCATAGGTGGTGGAGATAGCTAATCCAAACTGCTAGCCACAGGTTGAAGGTATGAGTCCACCCAGAGCTACCTAGGAATGCCTGGCAGTCTACTTCCAAAAAATGAGTCATTGAAACCCTATGGAATGCATTCTACTTTGATACACACGGAGCCGCCATAAGTCAGAGACAACTCAATAAGCAAGCAGTTTCAGTGAAGTGGGGATCTGAGTCCCTTCTCTGTATCAGCTGAGAGGTAGGGCCTTCTCAAACCACTGTATCTATGACATGGGGTTCCTAAGTTGCCCCTCACCTGGCCTGCTGTTCATTCATTGTATTTCTCTTGGCGAATTTAAAGGGAACACCAGCAGATGCATTGGCAGTTTGAGCCACATGTCCAATGTGGGTAGCAATTAGAGTATAGAGAGAATAGTGAGAAATGAGCTAGGAACCTAATTTCTCAGCTGGGGGATCTCCCTATGTTAAAGGAAAATGAGCAAATGGGGTCTAAATACAAAAGACCTTTTTGACTGTTCTTCCCACTCACTTCTTTTCTCTTCTTCCCTTCATACAACTTGAGTCCTTTTTGGTTACCAAGATAAAAAGTCCTCCTGATAAATAATGGCCAAGCCAGCCACCATCCTGTGAACTTTACATGCATTGTCTGCTTAAACCAAGCTGATGATGCCTAGAAGCCTTTGTTTATTTTGGTTTTACAACTGAAGTAACAAGGCTCTGAGTGGTCAAGAAGCCTGCCTGAGGCCTTCTCAGCCACTTGATAGTGGTGGGCCCAGGATCTGAATCCAGATTTGCTTGATTCCAAACCCCACAGTGGCACAGTGGTGAAGTGCTATGTTTCCTGACTTTTTGGTTCAGATCTGCCAGGTGTTCCCTGGAAACTCTATTGAGCAGTTCTGCTCCATTCTGTAGCATCATTATGAGTTGAAATCAACTTAATGGCCCTGGGTTTTGGTTTGGATACCCCCTGTACTAAAGTACTACACTATATTGCTTTGATAGGATGATTGTGTGTTGTTAACTGGCTGAACAGGAAGCCCACTGAGAAGATCACCACTCACCTATCGTGTCATACTTCCAGTATAATGCAAACAGAGCCCTGCAAGGTGGAAGCACTTAAAATATACAGTGACCACAACAATGGACTCAAGCAGACCAGTGACTGTGAAGATGACATAGAACAGGGTGACCTTTTTGTTCTGTTGTCATTATGAGTTGGAGCTGATTTGACAACTTCTGCGGTAACAACATCTGAGGTTTCCAACCAAGGACATTGATTTCCAAATTTATTGAACTTCAGACTCTCCCAGGAACACAAAATGCAATTTTCCAGGCCTGTCTGTAAAAGACTGGATTCTACAATTAGACTGTGATGTTCGTGTGCCAGTATTTTGATAAAACTTCCCAAATAACTTGGATGCTAAGTGTGTTTGGGACCCACTGATGTAAGGAGAAGCTAGGGTCAGTGGGACTGGATATGATTCTTCCTCATCTGGAGCAGAAGTGTGCTGGTTTCTGAGAATGAAGGGCATTAACTTTGAAGGAGCGTCCTGTGAATAACCTTTGCCCTCAGTGAAAGTGTGGAGCGTGAGATAAGAGAAAGAAATCACTGGCAGGGTGTTTGCTTTTTTGGCTCCAGTTTTAGGTCCGGTGGCCTCTCTACTGGACACAATGTGGGTTGAGCCCTGTGGTGGCTGGAAGCCTGGAAGGAGGAAGGTGACAAGTGGAGCATTAATTAAGGCATTAAGCAGTAAACCCTTGACGTGTGCAGATTGAGGTTCTTAAAAGCCCAAGAAGGAGGCAGCATTCCTGTGTCTGGCTCAGTGGATACAAAGTGCTTTTGGCTGTTCCCAGGCTAAGTTCAGCATAGAAAAGAAAAAGAAAAACCATAAAAAAACAACCCCCCGCAAAAAAAACCCAAAAAAGCCAATGTCATCAAGTCCATTTGACTCCAACTCACAGGGACCCTATAGGACAGAGTAGAACTGCATCACAGAGTTTCCAAGGAGCACCTAGTGGATTCAAACTGCTGAACTTTTGAATTAGTAACAGTAGCACTTAACCAGTATGCCTCTAGAGTTCCCCAGTTCAACATAACCCAGTGTTGTCAAGTCGGGTCCGTGGCAACCCTATAGGTCAAGGTAGAACTGCCACATAGAGTTCCCGAGGAGTGCCTGGTGGATTTGAACTGCTGACCTTCTGGTTAGCAGACTTAGCACTCAACCCACTATGCCACCAGGGTTTCAAGTCTCCCAAATATTAAGAGTCCTGATGACAGAGTGGTTAATTATTTGGCTACTAACCAAAGAGTTTGTACTTTGAACCCCACGTCCCAACCACTCCATAGCAGAAAGACGTGAGGGTCTGCTTCTGTAAACATCACAGCTTTGGAAACCTATAAGGCAGTTCTACTTAGTCCCATAAGGTCACTATGAGTTAGAATTGACTGTGGCAACAGATGGAATCATCAAATAATTCAGTGTTTTGCTATATCCATTTAGCACCTGACCTCTTGGCCTCTTAGTTCGTTTTTCAAAATGACTCACTAAAAACTTTAATTAAAAAAAAGACTATTCTTGCATGGAATCACTATGAATAGAAATTGACTCAACAGCAACGAACAACAGCAACCTATTACTGTATTAAACAGAAAATTAGCAGTAGTTGCCATGCATAGAGGTTATATTGGGATATTGTTGATGATTGCCATGCATAGATGTTATATTGGGATATTGTTGATGTGTGAACATAGATAAAATAAATGCATGCTACAAAGTTAAACAAGAATTTGAATTTCCCCAATCCCACTCTCCTAGCAGGAACTACTGTTTATCATTTGTCATATATCCTCCCAGACATGACAAAAGCCACATATTAACAACAAAATTGTAGTCATATTATAATCATGATCTTTAGCTTGTTTTTTTACTTAATGTATGGACATCTTTAGATCTAAATTCATCTTTTCGTATTATTTTGTATATGGACCATACTTTTAAGCATTCTCCTGTTGATAAGCAGTGATGTTATTTTTGGAAACCAAGTGGCATAGTGGTTAAGTGCTACATCTGCTAACCAGAAGGCTGGCAGTTCAAATCCACCAGGTGCTTCTTGGAAACTCCATGGGAAAGTTCTACTGTGGCCTACAGGGTCACTGTGAGTCAGAATTGACTCAATGGCAGTGGTTTCTTTTAAACATTATTTTCAGTACTTAATCATGTATTTTAACAACCTTTTGTACCTAAGGAAACCCTGGTGGCATAGTGGTTAACTGCTACATCTGCTGACCCAAAAGGTCACTAGTTCAAATCTGCTAGGTGCTCCTTGGAAACTCAATGAAGCAGTTCTACTCTGACCTATGGGGTCACTATGAGTCAGAACTGACTTGATGGCAGTGGTTTTTTTGGTACATAAATCAATGGGGGAAATTCCTAGAAGTTGCTGAGTCAAAGGATATGAATATTTCAAATTTTGATAGATATTACCAAACTGCCTTTGTAAAGATTACACATACTCCTTCCTGCAAATAACACTGCCTGCCTTCCATACTCAAAACTAACCGTGCGTGTTACCAGTTATGTTGGGGGCTTTCAACCTGTGGAACTCTCCTTCTTCCACCTTCCATGCAGCACATGGTCTAGCTTGTATTCTGCTGCTCCTCCAGCTGACAAGACGGCACCATAGGACACTGGTAGGCAAGGGCTGTCCGAGAAATGGTTATCCAATAAAATGGTATGAATCAGGCCATAAGATATTTGGAAAGCTTACCTTTGAGGGTTAAAACATGGAGGATCCACGTTTCCAAACATAAAATACAGTACCAATGGAATAATGTACTCTACTATTTTTGATCTTACAGAGAGTTCTGAAACACAGATCTTTGTTGTGTTTGGAACAATGGCAGTTAAAAAGAAGAGAAAGACCAGGGGTACTCGATGTGTTATTTTAAGAAAAGCATGGCTTTGTCATTGCCAAACTGTGGTTGGTCACAGCGTTCTGGTCACATCCAGGCCCTGGGTGCTACAAAATGCAAAACACCAAATAACCAAATAGCATTTCCATGGAAAGGGCCCATGACTGCTTGGTGTTATGTGAAGGTGACAGAGTGAGCATCTCAGAAAAGGGAAGCTTAGTGAGAGCGGGGGGAGGAGGGAGGTGCAGAGAGGAAGGGCCTTGCTAGCCTCTGAAGTCTGAAACACAAGGTCACTGGAGAGGCCTAGGAGCCTCTGGGTGGTACAAACAGTTAAGTGTTCAACTAACTAGAAGGTTGGCAGTTTTCACCCATGCTGAGGTGCCTGGAAAGACAAGTTTGGTGATGTACTTTCAAAAAGCCACAGCCTTGAAAACCCTAAAGAGCAGTTCTACTCTGTGCACAAGGGTCACCGTGGGTTGGAATGGACTCAACAGCTACTAAACACTAGGAGCCAAATACTGACAGTACGGACCCTACAGCAGGTGTGTCCAAGTAACCATGAACCTGCGATTTGGAGTTGATCTTCAATTCAGCCAGCCTTATTTGAGAACACCCATAAGCAGGAGCAGTGGGTGGAGCCAAAAGGAAATGGAGAGATGAAGATCAATGGAATTGGGCGGGCCAGATGGCTGGCCCTGGACAGGTGGAGGCAGAATTCAGAATCATAGGATTAAATAAATACAATAACTGGCGAATCAAGACCTTTATATGTGTTATCTAATTTAATCCCCTTAATAACCTCACAGAGTGAGCAACTTTATGATTCACATTTAACAAATGAGGAAGTGGAAGCTCAGAGGGGTCAACTGACCACAGGTAGCAAAGCTGAACACACAAGCCTAGGACTATCTGACTTGCAACTAAAATGTTGTGTTTAGTACCTACTTAGCCTTGGCAATGTGAGGGTAGAAGGCAGTGCCATAGATTGCTGGAAGTGACAATGACAAGTTTTCATTTTCTATCTTGATGGAAACTAGGCTACTTTTACTCTGTTGTAGAATTTGAAGAGCCTTGACTTTTGCTTTCCAGCTGATATTGCTGATAGACGTATTGTTCACAGTCCTATCATACTTCTGGTTCCCTGGTGCACAGTGGTTAAGAGCTTAGCTGCTAACGGAAAGGTCGGCAGTTCAAATTCACCAGCTGCTCATTGGAAACCCTATGGAGCAGTTCTACTCTGTCCTATAGGGTCACTATGAGTTGGAATTGACTTGATGCCAATGGGTTTGATATTTTTTAGTTCATACCTCTAACCTTACACCCTCCTCCCGCCCTTTTTGAGAACATTGGACCTACGGTAGACACTGTTTGGAGACTTGAGCATGGGCTTATAGAGGGAAAAAAGATATAGGGACTATGAAGAGCAACATAGAAAGTACTGAGGAAATTGCTTTTTTGTTTGTATGTTTGTTTGAATTCTTGTTGGGTCCTCAGTGGCCAAGTGAAGTCTATATCCCTCCTCGAAGTCTTTGAGGCTGTAATTCATTGTAGTATAAACCAGACAGCCTCTAGCCTCCATGTTGCCTCTCCAGCCTGTAATTATCTTTGTGACAGGTTGCTACCTGCCTTTGTTCTGTAGTTACATGCTCTTCCCTTGGTCTCTCTGTGTTCCTGAGTCACTCCCAGGGTCCCGTGTTCTCATCTCGACCTAGTGAATCATTTACTGTCATTTGGAAGGCAGTGCGGTTAGAGAAGGAGGAGGTGCTCCATGGCCAGCCCCTTTTTGTCATTCAGGTACTCCAGGACGTGGGGGACTGAGATGGTGGAAGAAAGGGTGCTACTGTTGGGTAGCCTGTGAGCCAAACACTTTCTCACATGTCACTTGTGTATGTGATAAGAGACAGTCCACAAGATCAGCAGCCCAGTTTTGGAGTCAGACCATCTGAGTCTCAGACCTGGATCTGCCACTTCCTATGGCCAAGTTGCCTAACTTCTCCGAAACTCAGTTACTTCATCTGTGTAATAGAAATAAAAATAGTAGCTACATCCAAGATCTTTTCAGAGGAGATGATGCAGAGTCGGAAGTACAGTGCTTTGCACACTTGGAGGCCACAGCAGGTGATGACGGTGATGGTGGTCATGGAGCTGAGCACAGGAACAAATTGTGTGCCCATTTTTACACAGGGGAACTGAGCCTCAAGTTTGTGAAGGTGACACACCTAGAAGGTAGTAAGGTTGGGATGAAAAGTCTAGTCTATTTCCAAGTCAGATGCCCCTTCCTCTGTGATAGACTGTCTACTGGAATTCATTAGGGATACTAGACAGTGTGGGGTGGGGAATAAAAAGTCTGTCCAAATCACAATGGTTTGTTGGCTTGGGCTAGTTGTATGTTTTTTTCTTAGTCTAAAGCTGGAGAGCAATGTAATTAGATTATGTAAATATTTATTCAAGGTTCTGGGAAACGTAGCGGGGTTTCAGGGCAAGCTATCTCCCAGCAAGCAAGGGCTCGCCTTCTAATTCCCTTTTCTCCAGAACCCATCAGAATGCCCTATGCCTAGTGAAATGCCAATTTCCTTTTATTTGGAAGGAGAAAAGCTGTCAGCTTCTGTTCAGGCACAAGTGGGGATGTTACCTGGACATGTTAGGTGGTGGTTAGGGATACAGAGGCTCTGAGTACAGGCGGACCTGGTTAACTTCTGTCCTGATAGACATATGTTACTTGATCACTCTGAACTTCAGTTTCTTATCCTTAAAATGGTAGCTTAGGGTGTCGTGTGAATATTACATGAGAAACTGCATGTAAATCAAATCCTTGGCATGGCATTTGGCATGTAATAAATGCTTATGAAAAGTAACAAGGCAGAACTGAGTAGATTCTTGATTTTGTTTATAGCCCTTCGTTGGTAAGGCTTTTGGTTCTTGCTATTCTGAGCTGCCTTTTGTGGTGACATGATACTTGACCTGTCGTTTTCCAGATGACAGCTAGCTGTTCAGCTGTGTTTTCCAGCTCATAGGTTGTTTGATTAACCACAGTGTTTTCTTTGCACTGCAAAGATCTTAATAAGAGAGCCGTTTATGGTGCTCTCACTATCTCCATAAGCATATGGTACATTCTCACTTTCATCCTCACAGCAGCCCTGGGGTTGGTATTATCCAATTTGCAGACAAGAAAATAGGGACCCAGAGATTGGTGAGTTAATGCTCAAGGACACACAGCTGTTAGAGAAGACCGGATGGGAGCACAGCTCCGTGTGAGGTGCAGCTGGGGGGACCAGAATTCCTGGTTTGCTGGGCACTGAGGGCTTTCCTCAGACAAGGAGCATTCAGTGCTAAAACTGGGAAACTCTGGGCAAACCAGGATGAGATGGTCACTCCATACACCGTCTCCTTGCTGAGGTTTGGCTGTGATTCTAGAAAAGGAATGAGAGACAGGCAACAGAGATACAGGAAAGAAGGGCAGAAGCAACCGTGCATTTTCTCCCTAGAACCACTTCTAGGCTTCTCCCCCTCCTGGCAATGTTCCTGGGTATACCTGTCTTTCCAGTAATTTCTCCAGAGCCTAGTATCAGTAGGTACTCAGTGTCTGCTGTAGATTTATTCCAGCAAGAGTGACACTTGTGTGTGCCTGGAAGCATTTTACCCTGAGTGTCAGGGAAGTTGTCATGGTAGCAAGAGCAGACAGTGGGAGGCCATGAACTTGACCCCAGACTTCTGCTCTGCCGTGTGCCTTCAAGACTTTGGGAACAATGCCAAGCTTGGCGAGATCCAAATTTCAACTACCTTGTCTGTATCACTTGACTCAGGAGCACTGTGAGGCTCTGATGAGAGACAGAGAGCAAGTTTCTAAAGCTCCATAAACACACAGGGTGTTGTTGGTTATGACACTGTCTCTAGATACTAGGGCTCCAACTTTGGGGCTTCTATCTCCAAGAAGTGCCTTCCAATTCAGTTCAGCAAGCAGATATGAGCACTCGGCTACTTGACACCTCCTGGGGATATGAAGATGAATGAGACCCATTCTGCTCAGGTTACCCAGGCTGGCTGTGGGAAAGTGGTATGCCAAAGTGGTCCCACATGGCAGAATATGAAATGTGTTGTCATCTCACTTCATTAGAAGGCAAGTTTCATGAGGGTGGGGATTTTTTTATGCCCTCTCCCCCCACCCATAGCTGACTCCCCATTTTCTGAAACAGTGCCCACATACACTAGAAGCTCAATAAATATTTGTTGAATGTTGACGGTTAAGTGGTTCCAAGTCTAGACAAAATATTCTGAGAGACTGAAGTTCTGATAAAGGCAACTGGGGAAGACTCAATGGATAAAATGGTATCAAAAAATTATTGTGCTCCACTGGATGAGAATGGGAAATGGGTGGTTCATACAGTGGGAGGAGCAGGAAGCAGAGGGATACAGGACATAGGTGCTGAAATGACTTGAGTTCACCCTGCCTGCAACATTCTATGTGAGGCTCAGCTAGAGACCAGGGGACTTATGACTGGAAACATAGATGGAGAACGGGGGATGAATGTCATGCCAGGGAGTTTGGACTGCCACTTTTTAAGCCATTATCTTTCAAATTTCCATCACTAACATTTTATTTTTGGCGATGCAGCACCTGTGCTATTTACTTAACAATTTCCTTTAGACTGATCATTTTTCCTTATACTTTTCTAAATCTGTGTTCATAGCAACAACACGTGACTATTGAAATAAAAATTATTCTTATTTGTACCAGAGATTATCTTGTGTACCACCTGAGGTAGATGTCCTTTCCCCTGAGAATGTGGCTTCAGGTAGTGGGGACCTTGTGAAGGTTTTTGAATGAAGGAGTCATCTGGTTGCTTTTGGGAAGGCTTCAAACATGTGGAAGTACAGGATAAGGGGTATATACATAAAAATCTTTTATAGTTGTCACTAAAATGTTAAGAAATATAGGTGAGTTTTAGGGACATTTCAAAATTTCTAGGCATCAGGGTAAAACATGCAGAAATAACTGTCTGTATTTCTCTTTCCCTTTTGGTCTCTTTTGCCTCTTTAGCAGTTACTCTACTGCACTGCCAAATGTTTGCTGAAGACAATACTCAGGAACAGAGAGAGAGTGCTAATTAGGCTGTGGGCTGGGTGGTGACTTATGGTGGGTCTGGATGCCTAGTAACTGGGTGTGTATTGGCATGGTATATGACTTTATAGGCTCATCTTACCTAGCTGTTCAAAGACTGTGACCCCCAGCCAAGGCTCAAGTTCAGCCTTGCAAGCGTATTTTTCGCAGCCATACACTCAGCTCCCCAAGTTAAGGTGACCTGCCAGGCTGGGAAGAAAATGGATTAACAAAAAATCAGATGCTTGCCAAGGGCACCCTCCTCCACCACAGCCACACACAATTGTGAGAGCCAAGGTTGGACTCCCTGAGGTTTTCTGCCTTGGTGGTTCTGGCCACTCTTAGAGAACCATGGGCTGAAGCATTTGAGAGCCGTAACCTTGGAGCAGACTTGGAATTTTTTTGATGTGGATGGAGAAAGTTCCTAGCAAGCTGAGCATGCCTCCTTCATAGTCACCTTTTCAGGGCTGACTTCTGTCCCTTGCCATCGTTATCCCATTCTTCTTAATGTAACTGAGCTTAAGGGTATCCACATTATCCACTGTAGGGAAATGGGCAGGATGTGCCTGGTCCCCTTTGTATCAGGCTGCTGCTCCCAAGAGAAGTTTTCAGATGTACTGACTATGCAGATTTTTGGTGCAGTTTGCAGAGAAGGAGTTCCTTATTTCAGTATTACTGTACACCCACCTACACCGTATTTTTTTTTAGTTCTCAAAATTTAAGAGCTGTTAATCGCCAACGTTAAATCAGGACTCTTGTAAAACTTTCCTGGGTTATTGTCATACAAGAAACCAGGTCTCAAAATAGGACTGCTTGGCATACTGTCCTTGTCCAGGAAGACAGATTGACTAATTCCAAACCCTGAATTCACATGTGATTGCTAAGAATAGGGGTAGGGGACAGAGAAGGGAGAAAGATCATAAACATGCTATGACACATGGGGGAGATTTTATCTGGATTTCCCCCAAGTATGGAATTATTCAGAAATAATTCCAAGGGCTTCTTTCTTGACATCCCACCAATGGGCAGGTGCATATGTTTTGAATGGACTGAATGGAAAATTTATTTATGCAAAAGAGTTTTTTGCATAGTCCCATTGGATGTGCTTGTTTACTCTGATAACACTCCCAGCAGCAGGTTTCTAGATACATTTTTCCAGGGCATGGGCAGGTTCATAATTCCTAATTTCTATCTGGAATGCATTAAGGGCAACAGTTGGGCCTCTTAGGGCTTTATATTACTTTGAGACAATGTCAATTGCTTATCCACAATGGGGATGGAGAAATGAATGAGACTTCCACCTCCAACTAAATTTCACTGCTGCTCTCAGCTGTAATATTTAATGGCTTCATCATGACTCCTACTCTTCCTGTTTTTCTCCCTGCTATTTCTGGATCCAGATGCCCTGAACTGTGCTATTTAGCTTACTCAGTGCTATTGAACCTGGTGGCTAGTGAGTGACCTTTGCGTAAAAGGGTCTCGTGACTTCTCAGGCACTGCTAAGTCACAACTTTTCCCGGTGGGTTTCCCCTCAATTCTTACTCTGAGCAGTTAGCCTTTTAAGTATTTGGTATTAAAGAGAAGTGGCTGAAGAGCATCTATCCTATAAGACCCAGCCCATTCTGGAGTTCATGTATTTTGTACTTTTTTCGTTTCAGTTTTCCATCCTCACATTTCCAGGGCTGAACTTGGTTTTCTATATTTATGTAAGATATTACAGTTCAAATTTCAACAAATTTCTAAGCTTCTCTTTTTGGAGAGAGTTGTGGCTAAGAGATCTTGTTTGGAATTACACTGACTTTGATTTGAGTTCAGCCATTTGTTTTACTGTGTGACTTTGGCCAAGTTGCTTATCAGGCTGATGAGGCTCAGTTTCTTCATCTATAAAGTGAGCAGAGTGATGGTACTTCCTGATGTATTTTTCAGAGGATAAAATGAAGCAATACAAGTTAAGTTCTTTGTCTAATGACTGATACATGGGTTTTATGTTGTTAAGTGCTGTTTAGTTGGCTCCAGTTCATAGTGACTTTAAGTACAAGAGAATGAAATTTTCCCCAATTCTAGTCCTTCTTTATGATCACTGATATGTTTGAACCCACTGTTTTGCCTAATCATGTTATGATACACAGAGTGATACGTGGTCAGAAATTAATATTTGAGAGTAGTCATTCTCTTTTTCTTGTTCTCTATGTTTTCCGATTATCACCACTTTCCCCTACTTTGTCTTTTGAAATATGGACAACCTGTATTTAACTTCATATATTGCTAAGGGGAGCTCTTGGATTTCAGGCTCTGTACTTACAGGCAGGAAGTGATCAAATGCTTCCTGAGATCCCACCAAGTCCAGACACTCTTTTAACTAAAGCTTAATACAGTTTCTCAGTTGATTCCCAAAGCAGCTCACCAAGCATATATGCCCACTAAACAGATGAGAAAACTGAGACCTAAAGTAAACGTGATAGGGTTGTGCTGATCTGTCAGCCCCTAAAATCTGTATCTTTTCTTCTATACCAGTCTGCTTCTAAGAAAGCTGTCCCCATTTTGTTTTTTCGAGTGTGAGAGAAAAGATTCTAAGAGCCCCTAGTCTCCCAAGACCACAGGTTCTCCAGAACTGTTAAGGCATCTGCTTGGTAATTTTATACATTTTCTACTCTGAGAGTTTGTTGTCTTTTGTGGTCCTTGGGTGAGAAAGTACTAAACAATGAACTTTCATGGTTTCTCCATTAAAATGTCCTCTTGGATTGTAGGAACTGTGTCTTCCGGTTTATTTTCGGCAGAATAATGTAGCAGCCTACGAAATATAAATGAATGGTGGTGAACACAATACTGATTATTTTCTCTGTGATCACCCCACCCCTAAAGGTGAAAGTTTAGTGGGTATGGGGTAGGAAGCAGGATCTGAATTTGTAAAGGTGAGTCTCATGCTCCATTGGCTTATAGCAAGGACACTGAGTTGGGAGGACTGTGTTGCAGAGAATGTTGGAGCCTTTGGAGATACCCATGAGAGAACAGCAAAGGGAAATGAAGTAGGCAAGTCTCCAGCTGCCTCACCCCCCAGGCACCAATGTTCTTTAATCTACTTTAAAAGTGGGGGTTCCATGGTAGTGGAGAAGAATTTTTTTTTTAAGTGAAAGTCCTTTTATTATGCACATTCTTTTTGAATTAAATATTTCACATTAATAGAAAAGCTTATAGAAAATAACAGCAGATACATAGCCACCACTCAGCTTTGTCACATCTCATCCTTCTGCCACATTTGCACACCTCCTACTGCATTTGCCTCTTTCTTCAACTCATTCCACATCCTCCCTCAGATTAAACTACAATTCTGAATGTAGCGTTTATCACTCCTGTGTCTACCTAGTGGTCAGGTGCTATGGCTGCTAATCCAAAGGTTGGCAGTTCAAGTCCAACAGGTGTTTCTTGGAAACTCTGTGGGGCAGTTCTAACTACTATGTCTTACAGGGTCACTATAAGTCAGAATCAACTTGACAGCATTGGGTTTGGGTTTTTTGTTTTTTTACTATTTTAATCATTTTGAAAAGGGAGTTCTTGTGATGAAATAATATATGAAAAAAATTACCAGTGTAACAAACCCTTCCTTATAAAGAAAGAAGAAAATGCTGGCCATAAGAAGGTTGCTTAGAAGTGGCCAACTCTTGTCTGACCTTTTCTCCTTCTCCCAAACTGAGAAAATGAGCCTTCTTGAAGATCCCAATGGAAACACTTGGTTTAGAAGCTCAGAACTGTTTGATCCTAGAAACAAAGTGCTTAGCCTGACAGTGAACCTGGCATTAAGTCAGGGCACTGTGTACAGCCTCTATATAAAGAAAGATGAAAGTGGAAAGAGACTAACAAGATGTAGCCAAGGCAGAAGAAACAGGGCAGGGGCAAGTTACCTTAAGCCAGAAGGGAGGTATCTGGACGGTAATTTAAAAAATATGTGAAGGGGGAGTTCTGAAAATTCATCACTGGTACATAGATAAGGTCAGTGATATATTCCTGTGTCTGAGTTGTATTCCCATGTCTTAGTTATATGCATGTATGTGCATGTGTGTGTACAGTAAGTCATTTTTCCTGAAATCGTGAGCCCTCCTCCCCCACCCAGCACCTGGGTACGACACTCCACTCAGTGGTAGGTGCTGTTGGCAGAGGGTTTGCTAAGCATGTAATCACTGATGTGGTGGTAAAAGGCAAGAACAGAAGGCTCCACACAAATCTATCAGGATAGCTGTCAATATCACCCTGCTAAACAGAACTCAGATACCTCCTTCAGAGCACATGGAGCCTCTCCTTCCAAAACAAACAAACGACACTGCTGTTGAGTCGGTTTCAACTCACAGTAGTCCTGTAGGACAGGGTAGAACTGTTCATAGAGTTTTCAAGGAGCACCTGGAAGATTTGAACTGCTGACCTTTTGGTTAGTAGACATAGCAGTTAACCACTATGCCACCAAGTTTCCAGCTTCTCCTTGGCTGTTGTGAAAACCAGGAAGCTTAGCTTTGTGCCTATTAAAGATTTTAGAAATGTGACCTTCTGTGAAGTGTTATGGGTTGAATTGTGTCCCCTCAAAATATGTGTGGTAAATCCTAACCTCTATGTCTGTGGTTATAATACTATTTGAGAAGGGACTCTGTTTGTTATGTTAATGAACAAGATTAGTGTAGGGTGTATCTTGAGTCACTCTTTTTAGATATAAAAGAGATTAAATGCAAGCTAGCAAGTGGAAATGATGGAAGAGAGATGCCAAGCTGTGTGAAGATTGTCAGGAACAGAAGTTCAGAAAAGACAGACAGTTCTCTAGAGCTCACACAGAGAGAAAGCCTTTCCTAAGAGCGAGCACCCTGAATTCAGACTTACAGCGACCTAAACTGTGAGAAAATGAGTTTCTGTTTGTTAAAGCTGTCCACTTGTTTTATTTCTGTTTTAGCACCACTAGATAACCAAGGGAAACCTTGGTGACATAGTAGTTAAGAGCTGTGGTTACTAACCAAAAAGTCAGTAGTTCAAATTCATTGGGAGCTCCTTGAAAACTCTATGGGGCAGTTCTGCTCTGTCCTCGGAATTGACTTAACAGCAACAAGTTTTTTTTTTTTTAAAGATAACTAAGACAAGAGAAGTAGGGTAAGAGACCAGATGATATTTACTAATTCCAGGCCCTCATCTGATGCTAGTGAAGGTAATTAATGATGCTATCTCTCCCACCGTGAGTTTTATAGAACTGGGGTTTCTTGTCAGCTTTACAGTAGTAATCTTGTGTAATTCTTACTAAATGGCTCATCATGTTCTGCCTGGAGTTAACTCCATGTCATCAGGACCTGATGATGGACAGAAATACATACAAACACACACTTGCTTTCAGAAGTAAATACCAGGGCTCTAGTTAAAAGGTGCTGTGTAAAGTGAGTAAGCATCCTCTTATCCTCTTCCTTGCAAGTCAAGCATACAACTCCTACTAACTTTGTAACCACAGCCTCTGTTGGTGTTAAGACTCTGACCCCTTAGGGCTTGATACTTGGCTTAAGGAAATTCTTTGTCTTGGCTGTGATTTAGGAGTTAAAGTGCCTGACATGTTTTGGTTTTGCCATGTGGATCATCTCATAAACAACTGATCTTGGGGTCTCCAGGCTACCAGATAGACTGGTCTGGTTGCTTTCTTACCTGTTTCCTCTATGGGGGCCAGCCTCAGGACTTGACTCAAATACTACATGTCTTACACAGAACTGGGACAATGACAGGGTCTTGAACTGTCTGGGAAACAGGGAATATTTCTGTGCAGAATAATTGGGCTTTTAGAGTAGGTTCTAGGTCCCAGTATTAGCTTGATCTTGATTGGAGGGTAATCTGCTTTGTCTCTCTCTTTTTAGACGTTTCATCCATTTAAGCAGGGTCAATGAGCTTTGTCTCGTTTACTTTCCATCATTTCTTATCCACTTCCCAGAAAATCCTGAGAGCAAAGAACAAGTTAAATCTATAATATAGTTGGAGGCATGAGATGGTGATGGCAGTCTTGCTTATTTTCTCCTCAAAAAAGTTGATAAATGCCTTTTAGGGGGCAGTGTGTCCATGGGTGTCCGTGTCCAGTGTGTCCACGGGTGTTCTTGATGTTTTTGTGGTTATCTTTTAAACTCCTTATCCATGAGGGCAACCACTCATCTGGCAGTTTGTCATACTGTAGAGACTTATGTGTTGCTGTGCCATTAGAAGGTATGCCACTGCTATTTAAAATACCAGCAGGGTCTACCCATGGTAGGTAGGTTTCAGTGGAGCTCCAGTGTAAGACAGACTAGGAAACTCTGAAAATTAGCCCCCCAAACCCTATGGAGCACAATAGAATATTGTCCAATAGAGCACTGGAAGATAAACCTTGTAGGCTGATAGGCACTCAAGATATCCAGTGGCTGCAACAATAGACTTGAGCATACCAGTGATCACAGAGATGGTATAGGGCTGAGCAATATTTTGTTTGTTGTACTTGGGGCCTCCATGAGTCAGAGCTGACTCAATGGCTTGTAACAACAAAAAATCCACAAGGGATATGTGTGTATATTGGAGACTCTTACAGTAAAGGGCTGTAGCACCTACTGCATCTTCCAGAATTTCAATTAAAACCCAGAATATCCATCCATCCACCCATCCATTGATCCGTCCGTCCATCTATCCATCTGTCCATCCATCCTTTATCCATTCATCTAATTTGATGATGCATATACTGTCTTGTTGAAGTTGGCCACAGAATACAAGACATTTCTGTACAAACGTGAAACAAACAACAACAAACAATCAAAAAAACCAAAAAACCTTTTTGCAGTTGACCCGGTTCAACTCACAGTAATCCCATAAGACAGAACAAAATTTCCCCATAGGATTTCCAAGGAATGGCTGGTGGATTCAAACTGCTGGCCTTTTGGTTAGCAGGTAAGCTCTGTAGATGTAATTGTGCCTAAAAAGCTAGCCCCCCCTTTTTTTTAAAAAAAAAAAAAAATGGAGAAGGGTTTGTACCCTGGGGGTTTTAACTAAATCCTAAGTAAAGAAAAAGTACCAATACTTATTATCCACTAGGTGCTAGGCGGAACCCTGGTGAGGTAGTGGTTAAGAGCTTGGTTTACTAACCAAATGGTCAGCAGTTTAAATCTATGAGCTACTCCTTGGAAACTGTAGGGGAGTTCTACTGTGTTCCGTAGGGTCACTATGAGTGGAATTGGCTTGACAAAAATGAGTTTGGTTTAAGATTAGACCAGAAACCCTAGTGGTGTAGTCATTAAGTCTTACAGTTCACCATCAAAAGTTTGAAAGTTCCAATCACCAGGTGCTCTTTGGAAACTGTATGGAGACAGAGTTCTACTCTGTCCTATAAGGCTGCCATGAGTCAGAATTGACTTGACAGCAACAGGCTTGATTTTTCGGTTAGGATTAGATCTGCAAGCCACGTCACTTCTGGTGATGTGCAGCTTACCACTTTGTGATCACGCAACTCCTACCCTCAACCCCACCCTGCTGTTGCAAGTTAATCTCAGGCAAAGTTGTAAAGAAGGCCAAGTTTGCTTTCCTGGAGTACCACTGGCACTACTGGTACTGCCAGCACCCCCTCTACCACTACTCCCCCCGACACACCTCAGGAGTCCTACCTAAGAATTCGTCTGATTCATCTCCCAAGCAAAACTTTGCCAGGCTCTTCCCTTAGGGCCCTGCTCTGCTGTCAGATCTGGAGCTGATAAACTAATTTGGGCTAATGTGATAATGGGCAATAATGATGTTTACTGTTTTTATCAGTCTCACGGGAGACATTTGCCTTTTAATAGGGCCCTTGGGAAATACAGAAGATTGGCTACTGGGGAATGGTGGGACTGTTGGATGAAGGCTAAGGAGGTACGGACCCTTGGCCCAGCAGTGAGATACTTGGCTGCTAACTGAAAGGTTGGTGGTTCAAACTGAACCAGAGGCTTTGTTGGAGAAAGGCCTGGTGATCTGCTTCTGTAAAGATGACAGCCAAGAATCTGGGGCAGCTCTACTCTATCCCATGGGACGGATATCAGTGAGGAGTAGACTCAGCAGTTGCTGACAACAACAGAGAGGTAGAAGGGCTTTGCGTTTACCTATATGGCACACCTCAGACTTTCCAAAAGCACCCTAGCTGAGATTCAGGACTCTCCCCAGTCCACCTCATCCTCCCTTCAAGCTTCTACACACCCCAAACCTGCTGTTTCTCCTCTGCATTTATGCCGCATAAACTAAGAAAAACAAAAAAAACCCCTGTTCACCCACTATTTTATTGTCATACAGTGGCCACCTACTTTTTGTTCTCTTCACAGTCAGTCTTTGCCCATATACAGACTTTTTTACATTTGGGAACTTCTTGGATTTGGTCATGAAACCTTTGTCTCTTTGCCAACACTCAATTTCTTTGCCATTTCCCACAGAGGGGAGGCCGGCACGTCAAAGAAATCTGCTTGGACACTTCGCTTATGCCAGACTAGTGTCCAGGAAGACCTGAGAGAGAAAGTTAATGGTTAGGGGATTGTATTTTTCCTTGCCAGGAGTGGTCACTCATCTACAAGAGTGGAGGTGCCTTTGTGACCCAGTGAAGCAGGTGTAGATAACTTCCTATAAGCTTTCAGCCTCAGGGGTTGGGGATGGCATGGATACTTAAAATTCATAGATCTTTCCTAGGCTTCTACCTTCTTCTTGTCCAAACTGTGTTGTTTTATTTGCAGTTCCAGAGTCTCGATCTTTCCATCTTTAGCTCCTATAGGGTATATCTATAAATATAAACACTATCATGTAAGTATCAAGGGGAAATGAAGAATCTCAATAATCTGCCAACCAGATAATCAGCTCTTGCATTGTTGAGAAGTGACTATTAGACTGCATGTGAGCAAGTCATGGTGCAGCCTCCCTCCCAGGGTCCTCCTAAGGATCTCCCCTGAGGCTGGGGGAGACTGAGTTTTCAAGGTCCATTCAAATTGCCAAAGATTGGTGTCAGAGAGACTGACCTGGTGCCGTGACCAGGCTGTCTTGATGGGAGCCACAGCCCTTGATGCCAAAACAGAATGGACAAGAGACAGGTTAGTAAATGAGACAGAAGTTCAGGAGGGTACCCACTCCCCTACACTATCATCTCCTGGTGTCAATTTCTGCTCACTTCACTTCTGCACTCTCCTTTCTTGCTGCTGTCTTTGGGGAGCTCTGTGCTTCTCACCTGAGACAGCCTCCAAGCTGAAAAGAACCTATATCCATTGCTGTCAGAGTGATTTCGACTCATAGCGACTCTATAGGAAAAAGTAGAACTGCCCCGGAGGGGTTCTAAGGCTGTAAATCTTCACGGAAGCTGACTGTCATGTCTGGCTGGTGAGTTCAAACTGCTGACCTTTGAGTTAGCAACTGAGTGCTTGCCCACCGCACTACGAGGACTCTTTGCTGAAAGGAATAGTCACCACTAAATCAATTCCTCATCTATTAACAGGTTGTCTCTCTGTTCTTGAGACACAGCATAACCTGGTCAGACCTGTTTCGTCTGAACACTAACGTGTGACTTGGCCAAATGTAAATCAGTTAATGCTCGCAATCCTTTATTTTATTTTTTTTAAAGGGCCCAGCAGCCAATCAGAGAAGGGGGAAGTGACTTAGGGAATTCCCGGTTGGTGGCTTGTTGCTTAACATCCTACAAAATGATTTAAAATTATTGTCATATGCATTTATGCTCACTCTGGTGAGTGGTCAGACGTGATAACACACCCGTGGTTCCCCGTACCCTAGGAGCTGGCGTGTTGGCTGCCTGCTGCCTCACCCTCCCATTAGCCCCAGCTTTTGGATTTCCCACCCAGAATCTGTAGGTAAATGAGGTAAGTCCTTATTTTTAAACCTTCCTTTGAATCTTGAATTCAGACACCTCAATGAAAAGAGGAGCCTGCTTTGAATCAGATAGAAGAAAATAAAACAGCCTCCCCGTGGCAGCTGGAGTCTGCTACAGCAGGAAGTGAAACTCGCCTTACCTGTGGGTACCTCGCAGATTCTTATTAAAGTTTCATTTTGGAGGGTGCCTAAACTATTTGGGATGCTATCTGTGAATCCCCTGCATCAAGTCTGGATTCCCAGCCACTGGGAATTTAACAGCCACTTGCTTTGCCTCTGTCTGTGTGGCACAGCCATTTCCCCAGATTGAACTCTTCTCAAACAGGCAGGTAGAGAAAGGTGAGTCTGATGCAGCTCGGCGAGGAGCTGGTTGCCCAAATAACTGCAGGACTCAGAGCACATGGTCACACTTTCTAGAGACACCTTCTGTTGGTAAGTTTTCTGACTCACAAGTTTTAGGAAAATCTTAGTTCATCTTTCAGAATGATTTGGTGTTGGCAAATGACTGGAAATGGGCAGTGGTGTACTTATCCACAAGGGAAAAAGTGACCGGGTAGGCGAGTGTATTGGGGAGAGCTGCACAGCTTCTAGTCTCTGTCTAGAAATCAGTTTTGACAAAGGGTTTCACCATCTCTCAAGAAGACAAACTAACCCTTTGTTTGTCCCATAATGGAGTACTGTGACCAGGCAGGCAGACATGACTCAGCAGCAGCAAATTTCTTCTAAGACAGGGACTCTTTTGATTTGGTTTGGACACCATGGAGAAGTTTGGCCCCAGTGTGGACAAAACTGGCCACAGTGGGGGAAATAATCTTGTTGGTTAATAGCACCACCGTGGAAAAGTGACTTTTTTACCATCCATCTTAGCTAAGACTTAGCCAGGATTGTGGGATTACATGTTTTTTTAAGACGAAGTGGAAGATTCTGTGTGTTCAGGTTGATAGGTGTTTTGCTATTTATCTGCATTGACTTCAGTAACAGGGAAAGTGAGTGTTTGGATTCTTACAGTTTTGCGATAGAAGGTCTAATTCTGGGTTGTCTCTGTAGGCATGAATGTGAGGATGAGTGCTCAGATGAAGCCTTTCAGTGTATGTAGAAGCAAATTGGGGATCATGAGTGTCCATATGCTAATTCCATTGAGGTCAAGGAAAGAGTCAATTTCTAGCAGGAGAGATGTAGGCATGTTATTAGGAAGAACTTCACGAATAAGAGAGGCTATTAGAAAAAGCTGTTGGGAGATCTTTAAAACTGGCTTTAAAGCTGCACTTTGAGTTTGTAGAAGTCTCAACTTGTCCTCTTATTGAGATCTAGAATTCTGGCACTACAAGAGAGCTTATCAGTCACCTCTTCTTAGAACCTGGAGTCATGTAGGACTGACCGTATCATCTCCACAGCACAATCACTAATGGATAGATTTTTAAAACATGATCTGAGGGTCATTTGGAAGCCCCAGTCATATTTGAAAAATAACAAATACAATGGAGAAGCTCCTTCTCTGTGTTCGCTAAATATTTTATAGAGACCTTTTTAAAAAAGTAACATTAAAGGGAGAAGTTGGGCTGTCTAAGTTCTGTTCTCCTACTGTTCAAAATGGCAGCATTACTCAGGACCTCTGGTAGGTGGCTGTGCGTAGGGTAATGCATTTGATCCAGGCTTTTTATTTACAAAAAGTCTCAGAATCAATTGTAGTTGTTATTTTGTGATAAAATTATCAAATTTTTAAGATGGAAAAAAATCTCTTTTGATACTTTTTATTTGAAAAATATAAGCTTCTGGAAAAGGAAATGTGTTCAGGCTTTCAGGACCTCCGAGAAACCTTATATTTGCATTCCTGAGTCCACGCTTACAGGAACCCTCAAGTCCTCTGATGAGCTTGCCAGTTTTACGTATATTCCCTCTGCAATACATGTTTTGATTCCTCAAGGGGCTGAGACAAAGTGGGAAGTTAGAGGTTAATATATTTACTCATCTGCAATCAATTAGCTAACTGGAAACTGGAAGGAACTTATATCAGATCTCAGGTTAGAATGTGAGTACTTTTGGCCAAAATTCATTTCTAGGAAGTCAAATTTTGTTTTCTAGAGTCTTGCAATGTTTTTATTCTCTCTTTATTACCCACTTCCCAAATTAGGGAATTTTAGCACTCAGCTGTGCTTTTGCTTTACTGAAAGCCTGGCTGTAAAAACTGTTATACAGACCGTTGAAAAACTATGCTCTTTTTGTCTTCCTCAGTCCCAAATAAATATGATCCTTAAAGCGCTCTGAGAGACAGGATGGGGTGGATACCAAGAGCTGTGTGCGCACTGGAGAAGCCATGCCGCGGTTCTGAGGAGCCAAGCATAAAGTCTGAACCTGATTTTCAGTAACATCATTTTGCTGTCATTTCAGCTCAGTTTTCTTGTTAAGATCGTTCCCTGGTAGCCTCAAAGCGACAATTATTTCTGTTGTGGGTGGGGCCCTGGTCAAGAGTCATTGACTACATGGTGACAGGCTTGGGAGTGAGAAACCCACATTTGAACCCTGGCTTTGTTACCAGGTAACTGAATGAGATGCAGTGATTTGTAGCTTGGGAAAGCTGAAACTCTGGTGGCAAAGTCCTCTAAAGTTAGAAGTGGACAGGTAGCCACATCTTACCTAAAGTCTTTTACTTCAGTTGCTGCGTGACTGTGGAGGAGACAATAGGTAATTAATATTATTTAAAATTTCTTATCTATTTTTAATAATATCATTTATTAAAATATGACAATAATACAATTATTTAATAGGCTATATTCCAAAGAACAGGCAGTTTTACTTTTCATGTTACAAATATGTGACTATTGTTAATAGTCCTGGTGGCGTAGTGGTTACGTGCTACATCTGCTGACCAAAGGATCGACAGCTAAAATCCACCAATTGCTCCTTGGAAACTCTACGGGGCAGTTCTACTCTGTTCTGTAGGGTCCCTACGAATCAGAATTGACTTGATGGTGCTGGATTTGGTCCCTTTGACTTATTGTTAGGGTTATCTGTATGGGACAGGGATTTAAAAGGGCCAGACTGTTAAGCTATGCCGGGAGTAGAAGGGGCCGTGGGAGAATGAGTCCCCACGAGACACACTTTCAAGCTAAATGGTGCTAATGTAGGGTACACTAGAATAGAACTTTCTATGGATCCTCTCAGTGTGATTTGACAAACACTCAATTGCATTTCAGAGGTGGGAAAGAAAAAGATAAGATTCTTTCCGGAGGAATTTCAGACTCAAGCTTTTGAGTGACAAGAGCACAGCGTCGGGAACATTGTGTGTGGTAGTGCACAGGGCCTGGAAGCCAATTCTGGTCCTGGCAGAGCTGTATGGGCTAGAGCAACATACGCCACCTCTCTGGGCTTTACCTTCCTCACCTCTGCAAAGAAGGGTTTGAACCCTGTTAGTCTACAAGGTCCAAGTGAATCCTCATATTCTGTGACTCTGATAACCTGGGAACTAGCTAGGTGTACAGGTTATCATCGGGTTTAGCTTGAGGGCATGAAAGGTGAGATTGAGCTGGGCAGTGTCCACAGGAAAGAAGATTCCTGTGGGTGACTGATTTAAAAATAGCTTTCCTTGAGGTCGTTAGAGTTTTGGCTAACTAACCAAGTGTAGGGAAGGTAAGCACAGGCTTACTTGTGCTTACTTAGTAATTTGTACTGAACAGTTAAACAAGCCCGTGCTTACCTTGCTTACTGGGTAATCTACCCCGTACCTAGTTGAGGTACTAAGATCAGCACCTGGAGCATTTATTGTTGTTTGTTGTGAGTTGATTCTGACTTATAGCAACTTTAGGTGTATGGTGTAGAACTCATAGTGTTTTTAAGGGTGTGACCTTTTGAAAGCAGATTGCCAGATGGGGGCCTTTAATAAGGGTGTTGAAATCTACTCCTGTGATCACATTTTGTCTTTATCAATTTACATCATGGTTCCAAAGCTAGTGGGACTGTAGAAGTAGGTAAATTTGACTGTTACAAAACCACAGGCAGCAGGTGGTGTATGTGAGCCAACATTCTAATGGTGTATTCTACACACCACCAGAGCACTCTCCTGAAAAGTGAACATTCAGGCACTCAAGAGTCTGTTCACTTCAACTAGCACTAATGAGCGCACGTTACTTATTTCTCGTGAGGAATTCTTTGTGCCTTAAGGAGGCTCCTCAGGGGACTGTGGCTGGTCCAATAATTGGAAAGCCCAACCTGGAACCACATGTTTCCAGACAGTCTCGACTCTGTACCTGGAGCATCTGGAGTCTGGGACAAGGTCAAGCAAAGTGACCCATTTAAAGAGGCTCCTAGGATTTTAAATGTCCTTGTTTTAAAAGAAATACCCTGTAAAATAGCTGTTTTGAAAACTGATTTCACTAGCACCAAACCACACTTCTTCTTTAGTGTATTTTATGGGGCTGAGCTCCCTGTTCTTGCTCATTTGATTCCCACTGTCTCTCCTTCTCCAGTCTTTCCCCATACCTTGACTCTCACTCCTAGGGCCACAGCCTCCCTCCTACTTTCTCAGAAGCATCTTCGTCTTTATTAAGGGTACTTCTTTATTTAAAAGCTGTGATTGCATAGTGGTTAAGAGCTATGGCTGTTAACCAGAAGGTCAGCAGTTCAGATCTGCCAGATGCTTTTTGGAAACTCAGTGGTGCTGTTCTGCTCTGTCTATAGGGTTGCTATGAGTCAGAATCAACTCAACGGCAGTGCTTTTTTGTTTGTTTGTTTGTTTGGTCTATTTATTTAGAAAATGGCCGGCATAAGCCAAAAAACCAAACCCAGTGCCATCGAGTAGATTATGACTCAAAGTGACCCTATAGACAGAATGACCAGCATGATATTCAAAATGTGTTTTCTGATGAAAAAAGCAAAAACTAAGGAGGAAATGCCCATTACACTATTTTGAATATTAGATTAATAGACCATACTCCAGAACCACTATTTTAATATAACTTAGTTTTACTTTTGTATAATTTTGTCTATATGTTCATTTACTTTGATGTTATTGTAATTGTTGTGAACTTAAAATGCCATATACTGCCCTTTCCCTCATTTTATATCACAGTCACAAAATAAACAAGACTTGGACTGTAGTGGTCTAACTATGAATTCTAGAAATTTTTTAGTTATCCTGACAGCCCCTTCTTAGCCTGATGCAAATGTCCTCCAAGAATTTTTGTTAGGACCTTCTACTTTTTGTAAATGACAATGGAACTTGGAGAATCCGACTGCCTGTAGAGAGTATTTTGAATTCTCTTTTAGGAACTCTTTTAAAATCCTCAGTAGGGCTGATGACATACTGTAGTTGAAAAGACTACTGACAAATGACTTTGGGTGTGTTTATCAGCTCCAGACTCTTAAATTTCCTTATCTGGAAAATAGGGTTAATAACTACTTCATAGGACTGTGGTAAGGATTAAATTAGACAAAGAATGTGAAAGTGCCCAGAAAAATGTTTGTGAGTGAGTGAAGAATTACTTATTTGTGAAATGAGTGTTGAAGACAAATCCTCAACTTGGATGTTTTCAGTAGGTCTTTGTTGGATCGAAGTGAATGATTCTGGGATTTTGTTTTCCTGTTCTATGACCTTGAAAAAGAAATGTAACAGAGTTTTTTCTGGGTAAGGTGGGCATTAGAGAGATGGCATGAACCCTGTTAACACCAAAAACCAAACTCATTGCCTTTGAGTCAATTGCTATTCATAGTGACTTTATAGGACAGAGCAGAACTGGCCTGTAGGGTCTCCAAGAAGCAGCTGATGGATTTGAACTGCTGACTTTTTAGTTAGCGGTCAAGCTGTTAACCACTACGTGACCGGGATCTTCCATGCTAGTGGATACCTTCAAACTGAGCCTATCTTGGGCTAGTTTGAAACCACAGTCCGTGGGGATCCCCAGGAAGACTTGGGGATAGGCACATAGCATGTTCTTATCCCTGTGTCTAGATGTCTGGCATGTAGTACCATCCAGAAGAAATTTATCCCTGTCTAGGCAATTCACATAACTAACTTCAGCTTCATATACCATTGCTGACACTTAAAATTCTTGATCGTGTCTCCAGCTGCCTACTGATCACTGCTGCTGAAGGCATGACCATGGATGTGTTTTGATGGTGTCGTTAGTTGTCTCTGGGTCTATTCTGACTCATGGTGAACCCTTGTGTACAGAGTAGAACTGCTCCACGGGGTTTTCAAAGCTGTGACCTTTTAGAAGCAGATTGCCAGGTCTGTCTTCCAAGGTGCCTCTGAGTGGGTTTCAATCACCAACTTTTGGGCTAGTAGTAAGTGCTAGGGGCTTTGAAAAAATTCCTACTTATTTTGCCTGAACTTGTGTGGTTTGTCTCCTGTTAAGCTGTACAAATGAGGCTTTAGGCCGTGTGGAAGAGGTTTTGAGATGCTTTTGAGTTGAACAAGAGTCCTTGTGTTAATAAAACAACCATGGCTCCTGGCCTAGAGTTCAAGGGTCTCTTTGGGTTAGAGGATTTCTTAACTTGGATGTAAAAAAGATTTACATCTTTAGTTTCACTCACCTTTAACTAAAATGTAACACTTCCTTCCAGTGTGAATGAAGGCAAAGACCACAACAGAATTAGCTGTAACTGTGACTTTATTACCAAGAGAAATTGGACATTTTCATATTACATTATATCCTGCAGAGTTCTCAAAATATAGGTGACATTCATCACTACTTTAACATCATTAAACTTGTCTTAGGTATTTTTATTTAATATGTTAATAAAGAAGCATATATATTATTAGGATGTTAGGAGCCTTTGAATCACTTTGACTCACAGCGACACTGTGTACAATAGAATGAAACACTGCCTAGACCTGTGTTATCCTTGTGGTTGTTGCTGTGTTTGAGCCCATTATTGCAGCTGCTCTGTAGTGGGTTAAGTGCTACCACTGCTAAACAAAAGGTCAGCAGTTCAAATCCACTAGGCACTCCTTGAATACTCTAGGGGGCACTTCTACTCTGGCCTCTAGGGTCGCCGTGAGTGGGACCCAACTTGATGGCACTGGGTGGGTGTCAGTCCATCTCATTGAGGGTATTATACATTCATTTTAAAAAGTATTTTGCTAACTATATTTCAATATCATTTCTAATCTTTATATTGTACTTTGTACATATAAAAAAAATTTGAGGAGTCCATAGACTTCACCCTGACTGCAAAAGGGATTCATGGTACAAATAAAAGATTAAGAGTTCCCAGTTTGTAGTATTCTCTTGCACAGAGCAATAGAATGACTTCTGAACAGCATCTGCTGACAATCTTTGCCGAAGTAGGGGAATGTGTTCCTCCTACCACCTATCTCTGCCTACAGGTAGACTTGGAGGTGTCGGGGGACCTTGCATAGCAATGATAGTAATAATAATGGCCCAAGCCAAGTGCTGTCGAGTCGGATCCTACTCATGGTGACCCTAGGATAATAATGACAACTATTATTTTTATTATTATCGTGGTAGTGATGCTGGCTAGCATTTATTGAGCACTTTTTGTAAACCAGGCAGTGTTATAGGAGCAATTCCATGTGATATTTTGTCTAGCCAGTGCCTCATGAGGTAGTGGAGCAGGCAAAGACAGGAAAGACTTATCCCCTCCCTGATGGTGATAGAGCATCAGTGCAAGTGAAGGCAAAAGCTGAGACTGGCTCTCTGGCCCGGTTGGCTTCATGGGCCCTACATTTAGAAAATCTCCATGCTTGGTAGAATGTACTATAGTTACTGCCTTGAAATTCTCAATCCATTTTGAACAAACCAGAAAACCCAAACCAGTTGCTGTTGAGTCCATTTGGACTCTTAGTGACCCCATGTGTATCAGTGAGACCTGGGCTCCCACAGGGTTTTCAATAGCCATGATGTATTGGAATTAGATTGCCAGACCTTTCTTTTGAGGCACCTCTGGGTGGATTTGAGCCACCAACCTTTCAGTTAGTAGCACATCAGTGGAAGAGGCCCCATATTTTCCTTTGCACTGAGCCCTGCAGATTAGGTAGTTGGTCCTGCCTCTGGATGTGGTGAAACTGTTCAAATGCATGACTCCTCCCAAGGACAAGAAGCTGGGCAGCCAGTGTAGAGATCTCGCCTGCTCATTCTTATCTTGCTCATCTAACTGAGCTCATGTGTAAAGTTAAGGCCTGTCAAAGAGGGAAGATGTAGTTTTCAAGTTGGCAATGATTGTCATCTTGTTTGAGCACCAAATATACCCTCTGAAGTAACCGAAGGAGTGATAGGGCAATCAACTGAAGGGGATATGATCCCTTTGGGAAATCTTTCTGATGGGAGTTACTTACCTTGCTGATGGGTTTTTCATTTTTCCTTTTCCAGAGGGTTTGCTACATAGACCAGTATGAGCCAGGAGAAGCAGAACAAGGGCTGTTTTGGAAGGGAAAATAAGACCAGGTGCGTCCATGTCTCTTGTTCTTACAGAAAGGCCCGAAAAAGGAATTCAGCTTTCTTGCCTACTGTCATTTAATGATTGTCTGCACACAGATTGGAAATCCTAGTGGCATAGTAATTAAGCTACATCTGCCAGCCAAAAGGTCAACAGTTCAAATCAACCAGGTACTCTTTGGAAACTTTATGAGGAAGTTCTACGCTGACCCATAGGGTCACTATGAGTCAGAATAGACTTGATGGCAGCATTTTTTTTTTTTTGGTGCACAAATAAGTCTCTGCTCCTTTTAAGAAGGAGATTCTCTAATTTGTAAAAAAATTCAGACATCATTTGCTTCTTAAGCTGCCAGTGGAATAAATTTGATAAGATTCTGTATGTTTTTAGGGCTAAGTTTTTAAAAATTGTTCCAAAATTTGAAACAGAGTGGTGGGCACGAGGATGGTGGGAGAGGGGGAGACCTTTCTAGATTTACTTGTCTGAATGATGAAATTCAGGTTCCCCAAATGACACATCGGAGTATTTTTCTAGTTGATGTGATGGTCATAATGCAAACGGGTGTGGGGCTGCTCAGGATCAGGTTCCTCCCAAGGTGTCATAATTGTCCCTTAAATTTTCAGCGTTTTTTTTCCCCTTATTGTAATTGGTGCTCTTTTATCACAGCTAATAAGTCTGAAGCATCCTCAGATAGCCAAGCCTAACCCCTGAGTCAGTTTGGTATTTTCAGTAGGACACCAGACTAAGGTCATGACAGATGGGTTTGCATGGCCATGAACTGGGATGTTTGTAGCATCTAAACTGATGTACACTAAAGGAGAATGTTTATAGTAAGACATAGGATGTTTATTATGAGTCGTGTTCTCATTTAGGGGGAAAAACAGGAGCTGTACTTGAAAGGATCTCAATTTTCATATAAAAAGTATGAGATTAAGGGGCAGCTCCTTCTTTTTTGAAAAACAAGGGTCCATTTTCAAAGTGACAAAGATTTATGTCACTGCTCCTCAGTACACTTACTATAATGCATTGAGTCCATTGCATAACCTCTCTCTGCCTCATCGTCTATAGAATGGGGATAATATTTGCATCTAGGTTTGAAGTTATGGAGAGGTGTAAATGAGATAATTTATATAGAACCTAGCTCAATGCCTAGTGTGCTGTAAATAACAAATAGTTTTTGTTGCTGTTTTGTAATCATACAGTTTAGGAGATTCCATATTGGTGGTGTTGCTTTTTCTCTGGCTGGAGCATCTTGATCTTTTCCTGGGAGGAGCTGTTGAATCTCAAAGTGGTCAAATCCATTGTTCTTGTCCATCCCAACCCCTCACTGGCTCCAGTCCCTACCTTTTAGCTCTCTCCACCCTTCCCGCATTCCTGCATAGTTTTGTCTTATTTATTTTTCAGTCAACTGAGGGTGTTGTTAAATCTTTTATTTTTCTGGCTGCCCGATTTGGTTCTGAGGCACTCCACTCCCTGCTCTGCTAATGACAAGAATGCCTGGGAATGCTCAGCCAGCCATATCCCTTCTCTCTTGGAACACCCCGTTCTTAACGCTCCAAGGGGAGCAGTGTCTCTGCTGCCTTTCTCTGCTGCCCTGACTTCCCTATTAAGCCAGTGGCCTGGTAGTAATGAAGACCCCGTGATCAACAGACAGCTGAGAGAAAGAGGCTATCTGCAAGAGCACTCAACATTACCCAAGTCCTTTCTTCTCCAGAAGCTTAGGAGAGATATAATGAGGTTCCCTCTGATGTATGTGTTGCAGGCTGCGTGATGATGGCATTACTTAATTAGTGTTGTCATGATCTGCCTTTGAGTGATTTGTTTAGCTCTTTGTGGCCCTTTTTGGCCTGAGCTCATCATGTGATATTTGTATACCAGTGAGAAACAAGAGCATGATGATGCTTGGATTAATGAGAAATCACCCTTTGAACATCTGACACTTTTTTGACTTGTGACCTAGACCTTAGATCACTTGGCAAGACATGGATAAGTCTACACAGCGCATTTGTGAAGTAGGTATGGTTAGCCTTATTTCCCCAATGAGAAAGATACGGTCTAGGGAAGTCAGTAGAAGAGGCAGACTGAGATTAAGGCTTGCTGAGTCTTCGGTTTAAGAGGGAACGCATAGACCACACCTACTCCTTCAACCCTGTTGACTTTTGGACGTCAACCATTTGAAAGAGTGTGGTTTGGAGTTTGATTGTATCCCAACAGCCTTTTCTCTGCCCATGTTAATCTGATGCATGATCTGACCTAGGGCTGGCTTGAGGCCAGCCGTATCACCGTACATGTCTTTGACACCCCTCAGTGGCTTCACAGAACCAGCCAATGGAAAAGTACAGTGTCTTCTGGCTTCTTGGCCCTGCCAGCTCCAACTGGCCTAACTCAATACATCACTTAATTCTGAAGGAGTAGGAGGGTCTCATCCAAACTGAAAACACAGGTTTTTCTTTGGTTTTTATAGGTAAAACAAATTGGCATGAATGCTTAGTCAAACCAGCTCAGGCTGTTTGGGCAGATGCCTTTCTTTGCTTTTTTATGTTTATTTTCCAACAAATCAATGCTTAACTGCGTTGTTATCGGAGCAGAGCAACAGGTGCAAAAAAATAACTCTGCTGCCAACTCAAATGAAAAGGTAGAGCTTATGCCCTCTAGGAGATATTCAGAAGATAACAGAAGCCCCTGCCAGCAACTGAATTAACAGCTCTGTTTACGGTGGGTTTTGTGTTAACAACCTGCTCCTAACCCTCTGACACATAAACATGCCATTGTCTCAGAGAGAGACATTCAGCCATCCAGACAACCAACGGCTTTATTCTGCCCCAAGTGGAGATCAGTTTTGGCTAAGGCTGCTTGGTAAAACTCAGGGACGTTATCCTGTCTGCCAACTCGATGTCGTAGTAAGGGTGTTTCTGTGAAGGCCAGGGCATGGGACCGACAGACAGAAGATCAGTCCTGCTTTTGAACTTAATTGGAAGTTTTTTCAAGGTTGGTTATTTAAAAGTGCCAGAGAAGGTCACCTGGCTTTCCCTCCTCTTACTCCATTCCATTCCCAACAGGAGGCAGAGAAAAAGCAAATGACTTTGAAAAGAGCTACCACTGTTATAGAAGAAGTGCTGTTGCTGAATAGTTCATTAGGGTAGGACACTGTCAGTGTTCTGCTGACCACTGTGTCCCTGGCACATAGCTTGGTAGCCAGTGTCTAGTAGATGTTCAAGACATGCATGTTAGTTAAGACGATGAAAAAATATTTGTTATAGCATTTCTGGGAGATAATTTGTCTCCTCCGAAGGCGAGCACACCAGTTTTCTTGGGTGTGAGTCCTAAAATCCAGATGGTTGAGTAATCTTTTGAAAGACTAAGGGTGATTCAGTCAGTCATGAAATTCTTTAAGTGTAAGTCACTATCTTAGAGACCCTCTGCAAGTGCTGTGTTCTGAGGTCTTGCTTGTTTGGCCTTCAGACACTTCCATTGTTCAAGTTAATAATTTGGTGGCAATGAGCATTGGGAACTTTTATATTTCAAGTAGGTGGGTACCGTGGCAATAGATTTTCTATTGAGGGAGCTTGAATTCTCTGGATTGACTATTTTGTCTCAGACTTGACAAGGATTTGCTTGGGTTTAGCAGATGTTTTCCTCAAAGCTGGTTTGGAGTTGGTCATCTCGTGGTGTGAAGTTAAGGGGAGGCAAGTTCGTGAGTCTATAGGCCAGGAATTCTCGACTGTGAGGGAGTCAAAGATTCATCAGGGAGGATCTTAGAGGTACAGATTTTGATTCAGGGGTCTGAGGAAGGACCGTGGGATCCTTCAGGGTTAACCCACCTCAGGCAATGATGATGCACATGGTCTGTAGATCAAACTCTGAGAAATACTTGCATGGCCTCTTTAGCCCTGTGAGAAAATAAGCATCCTAAGACTAATCCTGGGCATTCTAGCACACATGTGCCTTTTCAAGGACCTAAGGTTGTCGTTAGATGTGAAGCTTTTTTTCCCCCTACACTTTCCTTACTCTGTGATTCCTTGTGTTCACATGGTTTTAGAACAGAGAAAGGGCCATGGTGGAGGTGACAAAGTGTGAAGTTGAGAAGTGGCAGGGAAAATGGTGAATGTTTCGCTGAATGGTCCTGCCAATATGTAGCAAGATTCCTGCTTAATTGCTGATGGAGATGGACAGTGGGGCCCCACTTGGCCTCACTGTGGGACACAAAGTGACACCCATGCCAGGTGTGACAGCAAGAATGGAATCTCTTGGGCCTTCTTTCCTTGTTTGTAGTAAATTTGGTCTCCCAAACCTGACTTCACTACAAAAAAGAAAAAACAAACAAAACATTGCCATTGAGTCAATTCTGACTCCTAGCGACCCTACAGGACAAACTAGAACTGCCCCATTGGGTTTCCAAGGAGTGCCTACTAGATTCGAACTGCTGATCTTTAAGTCAGCCATAAGACTTAACCACTATGCCACTAGGGTTTCCAACTTCACTACAAAGTTGCCTTTAAATGACAATCCAGTATGAGTACAAGTGAGATTTCTTAAAAAGCCTATAGGTCAGGGATCCCTAATTTGTTATTCATTAGCCTCCAAAGGGATGATGGATGGCCTTAGGGGGCTTTGTGATTGTTGTTAGGAGATTTTGACTCACACCAACCCCATATGACAGAGTAAAACTGTCCCAGAGGGTTTCCTAGGCTGTAATCTTTAGGGAACAGATCATTAGGTCTTTCTCCTGCAGAGCTTCAGGGTGGGTTCAAACCACCAATCTTTTGTAGCCAAGTGCTTTTCTATTTAGTTACGTTGTGCCACCAGGACCCACAAAATGTAGGCTAGATCATGCATGAATGCACATTTTTGGTAAAAGGGGAGAGCCCCAGCATCTACTGAGGTTTCAAAAGGCTCTGTGACCTTCAGGGTTCAGAGCTTGCCCTGTGGGTCTTAGCTGGTCATATCTGAATGGTGTTGATAAAGCCTTGGCATCATAAAAGGTAATCTTGTCTTTTGATCAATTTTGGTGCCTGCTGTGGTCAGTATCTGCCCTCTTGTCTGGGTCTGGCACTGGAGATGATAAAGATCAGCATAATATGTGTATTTCCAAATGGCTTACTTTCAATAAAGTGTACCTATAATAGATCCAGACTTGGCCTCCCAACACTACACCATCAATCATGAAGCCCTTGAAAGCCCAAGAATAAGCCTTCAGAGGTTGCCCCTGGGAACATGAAATGTCAGCTTATGAGCATTTGCTGTGAAATGTGATATAATTCCAAGAGGATCAAACACGTTCCCAAACCTGATTCACATTTTGATTCATTTATAAAAGCACCAGTTATTGTCTGGAGTACATTAAGCTGCCTCTCCAATTTTCTCCTACTTGGGAGTAGTTCTCTTGAAATGACAGTCATATTGAAACAGGAAGTCAGTAAGCAGTTGCAACATCATTAGGGCTAATACTGTGAATTCACCTGCTAGTAACTTTGGTTAGGACTTCTTTAGAATGGCCTGCGTATCACTGTCATAACCAAAGTAATTATTTAAAGTGCCTAATGGCTCCTTAGACCTGAGAAACAAAACTATCCACATGAAAGCCAGTTTGGGGATGATATGGTTGAAAGAATAAAGACAGGAGAAAAAGCAGACCGTGGCTGTAGCATCAACTCACAATTTCCTGGGAGGCCCTCAGCTCCCTGGTGGTGCAAATTGTTTGACCTCAACTATTGACCTAAAGGCTGGCAGCTGGGAAGGGGTGAGTTGAGGGTAACTTTCTTCTCCAGCAAAACACCTCCTTTTCTCAGTAAAAAGTGGCCAAGTTCCCCGTGTTTGCTACTAAGTTGTCACTGTCCATGTTAGACTTCTTTTCTAGCTCTGATTCTTACTAAGCTGTGTAATCTTGAACAAGATCTCAGCCTGTCTGAGCCTCCGATAGACTATATGTTGAAAGACATCATAAAAGAACCTTCTACAGTGCTTTGTTTTTGAGTATTGACAGAGATAACACATTTAAAACCATTAGCTGGAGCTTGGGTGACACAGTGGTTCAGAGTGTGGCTGCTAACCAGAAGATCAGCAGTTCAAACTCACCAGCTGTTCCTTGGAAACTCCATGAGGCAGTTCTACCCTGTCCTATAGGGGCACTATGAGTTGGAATTGACCTAGTGACAGATTTGTTTTTGTTTTTTTAGCACAGAGCTAGCACATTTTGAATGTTCAATAATCCCTGCTGCTCATGGTAAACCAAAAAAACCAAACCCCAAACTGTCGGGTTGACTGCAACTCGTAGTGATTCTATAGTCAGAGTAGAACTGCCCCACAGAGCTTCTAAGAAGCGACTGGTAGACTCCAATTGCTACTCTTTGTGTTAGTCAGCCAGAGTTCTTAATGACAGTATCACCAGGACTCCTCAGAATAGATGTTTTATTATTATTATTAAAGCAGTAATCCTACCACTGAGAAAATGAACCGTCTCCTTCCAGGTGAGCAGACCCCAGTGGGCTGCACTTGCCTTTGCTGGGAGGGTCTCTGCTTGCCAAAGTGGAGGCCCAGCCCAGCAGTTTCAGGCCTCATTAGGAGTCCTGATTTGAGCAAAGCCTCCTGTGCTCTGGCATGCCTGGCACCAGCTTCTTGCCTGAGTCACAGTTATGCCTTTTCCTCTTGTTTTTCTGTCCCGACTAGCCATGGAGGCACAATTGCTGAGTGTTCAGTTGCTAGCTGAAAAGTAGTAGTTTGAGCCCATCCGTGACTCCACAGGAGAAAAGACCCAAAGATCTGTTCCTACAAAGATTACAGCCTAGGAATCCCTGTGGGGCAGTTTTACTCTGTGGTACAGCGTTGCTAATGAGTTGAGATGGACTCAGCACACAACAGTAACAGCCCAAAGCCAATACCTTGTTCCTTTACAGTAACTGAGCATTCCCTATGCTAAGGGACACTGTAGGATAAGGAAACCCTCTGGTCACACTCTGCTAGAAGCTTCTGTTTGAGGCATGCTGCTCTCCCAGTTCTGTCCTTTGTGCTTTAAACCAACTGTGGTGCGTAGGAGTGCAATGCCAGGAGGCAACCCAGAGTCTACAAAGGTGTGCCCTCCCACTAGTCTGGCCACCTGGGGCACAGTGTGTGGTGAGAGGAAGGGGAGCAGAAACACTTGCTGAGGGATGGCTTTCAGGCCCTAGGGTAAGGACCTTGCCTAGAGGGGACTAGCACAGCTTTGGGGAGCAGGGGCCAATGAGCACTGCTCATAGCTCAGCTGCAATGGTGCACCCACACAGCAGCACCCAGGATGGGGGCTAGGGAGGCAGGGAATCTAGCCCCCAGCTCCACTGTGCCAGCAGCAAGGTGGTGTTGGAGAAGACTGTGTAGTTGTTAGGGGTTTCAGGCTTTGCTTGAAATTTGTGGAACTTGGCCTTCCATTTCCTCCTTGGAGGTATGATAAAATGTTATTGTTACTATTATAAAAATAAGACAATGCTTATCAAGTATATTCATATATCCCAGACACTATTCTAAGCATTTACAGTTATCATCTCATTTTTTTCTTTCAAAAACCCCTTTTTGCATCATCCCCCTTTTATAGATACAGAAGTTGAGACCCAGAGAAGTTAAATAACTTGTCCATGCTTGCCTCAGAAATAAATTGGCAAAGCCAAAATTTGAATGTGACCTTTTGACTTGAGCTTAGGGCTTCCAACCACTATGTATCCTGCCTGTTATGAATCTACAGCACTCCAAGAATGTCCCCAAACCAGCCAACACAGTTCAAAGAGAAATGTGTGGGCAAATCCTATATGAAGAGCTAACATTTACTGGGTATGTGCCATCAAGAAGATAATTACACTAATTTAATCCTCACATCAGCTCCCTTTTTTGGTCACATAGGGAAATTGAGGCTTAGGGAGGCCATTATTTCTCCTCAGTTAATACCACTTGCCAAGTGGCAAAATCAAGATCTGAACCCTCACCATTTGAGTCACTAGCCGGTGCTCCTCAGAGCTGCCGTCACAGAAGTCCAACCATACTGGACTGAGTTTGAAGCTCCTTACACTGTGTTCTTTCGGCTCAGTTTCAGTGGAGGCCAGTCCGTCTGGCCAGACCTCATGGTCTCCCATGTACAGTGTTGCCGACAGAACAGCAGATGAAATGGGACGCTCTTCAACTTCAGGGTCAGGCCAAGTGCTCTGTTGCCCACCCATCTCGCTGGTCCAGCCCATACATAGTTGCTGCTGGTGGTCTGGCTGGCAATCCTCCGGCAAAAAATCATTCCTGTGATGAGTTGTTACACTGGGTGATGAGTTCTCTCTGTGTGGGTCATACAGTCTATAGTCCATGGTCCACATAGGACATTATGGGGATTTGTTGGGTCTGCTCAACAGTGTTTACCTGAAACTTCTCATTATCAAACCAAGGAGTAGAAGGTGACCCGTGTTTCCTGTCATGGACTCAGGCCATGGCTACTTGGCACAGCTCATTGCCTTCTCCCTGCAAAAGTGGTTTTTGGGTAGGCCAAGCCCTGCTAGGGATGCGGTGACCTGTCACATTAGGGAGCTGTTGTCTAGAAGGCTGGTGTGAGCTGCTTACCTGCACATCAGTCACACATACACCTCAGCTCTTCTTCTTCAAATAGAGGGCATACTCTTATCTCCAGAACCGTATGTCTTAGACACTAGTGCATGAAGGTATCATGTCTTGGATGAGTGTGAAAATCTGGGCCGTCAGTGGAGGTATCAAGTCAAATCCAGTTTCTTCTAATGGCTCCTGCGCAGGAAGGAAGCTAAAGGAATTCTCATTTTACTTCGTACTTTCAGCTGAAGATACAATTAATGGATTTGTGTGTGCGTGTGCAAGTTTTCATAGCCTGATGTAACAATTTAGACTATATTCCCAGAATACAGGCCACCTGGGAGTAGACACAGATGGCTCTGATACCCAGCGTATTTTCTTAAACCTCCACTTATCAGGCAAGTGTCAGGCCCTGTGCTTAGGGCCTCTGCTGCCTTATCTCATTTAATCCTCCAGCAAGCCTACCTGGTAGGTTCTAATGTTACGTCTGTTTCCTAAGAGAAGTAGGAAGGCTAAGGGATGGCTTGCAGTTGTCACGCCAGCAGTAGAAAAACCTGTCTTGTCTGCTTCCACAGGCCTTGCTTTGAACTAGACTTCTCAATGAGGATTGACTTTATCCCTGGAGACATTTGGGGATGTGTGCTACTGGCGTCTAGTGAGTAGAGGCCAAGGGTGCTGCTTAAACAATGCACAACACAACCCCCCTGCAAAGAATTATCTGGCCCAAATATCAATCATGCTGAAGTAGAGATACTTGCTTTTAACTACTACCTAGCAAGGTTGAGGATGCTTTCGTGGTCCAGTGGTTAAGGGTTAGGCTACTAACTAACAGGTCCGCAAGTGAAATCCATCAGCCTCTTGTTTGAAACCTTATAGGGTTTCAATCCCTTAGGGTTGATGTGAATCAGAATCGGCTTGGCAGTACACAATAACAGCACAACTGGAGATCACACCCCAGTGGGTTTTCTCCTGGAGATGAAGAGATGGGAGTCTTTTTTCCCAGCTTACCTTGGTCTCACGGGGTGGAATCACCCTTGCTCTCAGACTTTAAATTGAGGACATGATCTTGGAAAAAGTAGGATGTGTTTGAGGAACAGCCTGACAACTGTTTGAAGAAAGGAAAGGAAACAAATTTTTATTGAAGGTATATGTGCCAGGTGCCAGCCTAGACACCTTCAAACTTCTTGTTTATTCTTCAAAACAGCCCTCAGGCTTAGAGGAAGTCAATATTATCCCACCCCTCCCCCTGGCCTTTTTATTTTTTTTTTTTTTTGGTAAAACAGCAAAGAAATTGTGACTTGAGGTGATTATCAGACTCATGATCACAAGGCTCAAAGATGAAGACTGCATTCTAAACCATGCCTCTGTACTTCCAAAACAGTTACTGCACATCCATGATACTTTTTTTCTCAAATAATTCTTTTATTTTAATTGTGATCTAGGTGAAAGTTTACAGCTCAAGTTAACTTCTCATACAAAGATTTATATACAAACTGGAACGTGACATTAGTTGCAATCCCTAGAATGTAACAGCACACTCCTCTGCCCGGGGTTTCTTGTGACCATTCAACTACTGCTGTCCCCTCTTGCCTTCTTGTCCTGCCTCCAGACAGGAGCCATTGATTTGGTCTTGCATACTGTTTGAACTAAGAAGCACACTCTTTATGAGTATTATTTTATGTTTTATAGTCCAGTCTAATCTTTGTCTGAAGAGAGGGCTTCAGGAATGCTTTTAGTTTTAGATTAACAGGGCGTCTGGGGAGCCATGGCTTCATGGATTCATCTAGACTCAGTCAGACCATTAAGTCTTTTCTTTTAGGAGAATTTGAGTTCTGTTCCACACCTTCTTCCTGCAGTGTCAGGGCAGTCATTCATGGTAGCTGGGCACCATTTTTTTTTTTTTAATAGAGCTTTTCTGAAGGTGTAAGGAGGGCTGGTGGCATAGTGGCTACAGTGTTTGACTGCTAACTGAAAGATCAGCGGCTGAAAACGCCAGTGGCTCTTCAGGAGAAAGATGAGGCAACCTGTTTCTGCAGAGATGTACAGCCTTGAAAACCTGTGGGGTTGCCATGAGTTGGAATTGACTCAGTAGCAGTGGGATTTTTTTGGCTTATGCTGAGGGTAAATCAGGAAGCTTAAGGGAGAGCATTCAATAATCCCCCTATTTTTTAATTAATACCAAACCAAACCCACTGCCATCAAGTTGATTCCAACGCATAGTGACCCTATAGGACAGAGTCAAACTGCCCCATAGAGTTTCCAAGGAGTGCCTGGCAGATTTGAACTGCCACCCTTCTGGTTAGCAGCTTTAGCACCTAACCATGACACCACCAGGGTTTCCATTTAATTAATAGTATCTTTATATGTGTGTGCGTGTGTGTGCACATGCGTGCACCATAAAGCAATGACTACATATCATGGAAAGACAATATTAGTATATGGGAGTGTGAGTGACTTATTTATAATAGTGTTTAACAAATTGTAAAGCATATTAGTTATTATCATGTTTGTTTACCTCAACAGTTCTGTGAGGCTACTGAGGACAAATGTCAGCATTTTACAACACAAAGGGGCTATGACTTCCCCTAAAGCCTTCAGCTAGACTGTCCCGTGTCCTTCTGTGCACACCCAGAGGGCACCTTCCCTGCAGCTCCCCTGTGATACCATGAGGATTGGTCTCCTCTGTGGATGCCTCATGACACCAGCCCCCATCATGGGGACCTCCTCCTGTACCAGACCATACAGAATCTTTAGAAATGCTGGTTATTAATTTTAATCATAGGATAATAGAAGATAACTGTAATTGTAACTTGCTTAAATGTAATATTTCTTAGGTTATATCAATACTAACAACAAAATTATTTTATAAAACCTTTCTACTTTGAATTACAGCACTATTAGTTACATTATTAGTAACTGAGTAGAAGCCTTTTTTTTTCCTTGTTTCCCTTTAACTACTACTCTGCTCTCAAAAAGGTTATTGGTGTAGGTTCATAAATATTACTTACCACAATATTATGGTGAAAACTTGAGAAATTTTGAAAAAATCAGTGACTGTAAGAATACCTGCAGTAAACAAAAACAAGAGTTTGAGCTTGTAGACTGTGCAGAGGAAGCCACAGGATTCAGCTTATCATTGTAACTGGGTGATATGGACAGCTGTGGCCAGACAGCATTAGCAGGTTCAAGAAGTAACTGAGCATGGGGTTTTAGCTTTGGAGGGATACTGATATATGTAAGTTGGGCATACAAAAAATGTTTTTGTTGTTACAGCTACCTACAGAGATTTTTAAAAACTAAAAAGTAATAAATTTCAGTTGAAATACTCAGCAGACATTTTATAGAGTCCCTTTGGTGTTACCCCCTCTGACAGTGTCTCCTGGTACTCTCTGCACCCCACTCTGTACCCACTTAGTGATACCATTGCAGTTCTCTGCTGGGCTGGTGAGGAGAGGCTAACCTGCTTTCTTTACATGCCTAGCTGAGCTCAAGTGAACTCTGACTCACTAAGGGTTAAGCCATATAAACATTTTTATGAGCAGTAACCATTTAATGTGCCCTATAAAAAAGGGCCCCTCACCATGCTGGCTGCTTTCCCTTGGAAAGGGGGTGCCAGCAGGGAACAGAGCTGCAGAAGGCCAGCCTCTGGGCAGAGGTGGGGCAGGTGTGACACTGCTGTTCTGAAGGCTTCTATTTCGGTTAAGAGTTGTTCAGAATGCTTCCAGAAGGTCACGCTGAGAGAGGAAGTCTGATCAAGAAAAGGGCTCACAAGTATCTGGAAAAAGGCTTGCTAGTGTCTGACCTGAAGTAGAGAATAGGCCCACACTGTCCTGAACATTTATTGAGCTCTTTCTTACTGCTGGAGCCATAGTGGTGTAGTGGTTAAGAACTCAATTGCTCACCTAAAGGTCAGTCATTCAAGTCTACCAGATGCTCCTGGGAAACCCTATGGGACACTTGTTTTCTGTCTATAGGGTTGCTATGAGTCAGAATACACTTGACAGCAATGGACTGGCTTGGTTCTTACTATCTGATAAGCTCTGTATATCCATGACTTCATATGATTCTCACTATCCATTCTACAGTGGGGAAGGTGAGGACCAGAAAGTTCTCAGCTAGACAGACTTACAACTTTTCAAAGTTATACACAGTAAACAGAGAAGTGGGATCCTGAACTCACATCTCTCCAAAGCCTAGTGACTTATTTCGCACTACCCTGCTCCTGTTTGTTGGGAGGCCATGAATAAATAACACAAGGACTCAATGGGAAAAAGCCCTAAACTAGCTGAGAAGGGACTGGTCTGGCTCCTATTGAAATGGCCTCTTTGAAATAGCCCTGGGGGCTAATTCGCATGCAAGAGTTACGGGAAAGCCTATCCTAGCCCATCCTCCCAGAGCCTGTGGGGCCAATCCTTCCATGCAAATGGGCTGGGCACTGAGCTTCAGCCCTTTCAGGGTTAAACAGTAACCTACCTACTGCTTGTGGTTGAGCAAATGTTGGCAAGGAACAAGCCCAGCCTTGAGCAAACAGAGACAGGGCCATGTCTCCCATTCCCAGCCACCCCTCTGGAGAGTTGAAGGTTTTCTTTTGCCTTGAAGTCTGATTTCTGACCCTTAAGGTAATTGCTCTAGAAGGCTGAATGGGAAAATGCCCAGCTGGTGGGAAAAGGAGAAGAAAGTTTGACTTGCATTGGTTTTATCTTTCTGAGGGTAATAATCAAAGAGATTTCTAGAAGGGAATTTAAGGGCCCGTATAGTCACGTTCTTTACATTTTCATATGTGGAAACCAAGGCCTAATGTTGTTTCTGGTTCAGGTTATCCAGAGAGGCAATGACTCTCCTCAGCATAACATTTATCATGTAATAATTGTGCCCTACATTGTTAGAAACTCATTTAATTTCTAACCAATGTGCATAGCAGGTGTGATCACCTGTGTTTTGCATATTAGGAATCTCTGTTCAGAGAGGTTAAGTACATTGTCTGAGTTAGCACTAACCTTAGCTAGTAAGTGGAAAGTTTGGAATCATTTCAGTTCTTTCTGGCTTTGAAGCTGTTTCATACAGTGCTAGGAAGTAGAACCTGGCTCTCTCTCTTCCATCCCATGGTCTCTTCGCTGGTACAGCGTCTGCCACTCCCACCCTCCATTTCCTTCTCCACCTTCTACTGAGTCTGGACTCAGGCCTAATTATTTACTGACGAACAGTAATGATGATGCTAATAATGATTGTAAATGTTCATGTCCAGCCTAGTTCAACTATTAATCACTGTTGTCCTTAGAACACTAGCCCATTATAGGGCTTACAAATATTTATCGAGTAAATCCTTATGCTTTTATGCTTTCCCCAGGCTCCTTTTCAAGCACTCCTTCTCCTCCTTCTCTCCCCTACACAGACCCAGAAAACCAACAGCTTAAATTAAAGGAAGGAGTTTTGAGGGTTAGCACTGCCCTGAGTGAGCAATTTCAATCCTGGGGACATGGGTGACATGGGTGATGTGAGGTTTCTCCAAAACAGACAGAAGCATTTCCATCACCACTGCTATATAGCCAGACTCCTCTTCCTACCCCAATATTTTATAAAGAGTAAGTTTCCTTTGCAGACCTGTATAATGCCGAGTAGCCTCTAGAAATAGTCCCTTCACCTTTTCATTGGTTGAACACACTTCTGGGGCTTTGGTTTGAAATGTGGAGGGAATAGCTATCTCAGGGGTAGGGTCATTAACAGGTGCTCAGGCATCGAAGAGAATTTCTCTTTCTCTCTTTTTTTGCTAATTTATTTTATTTTTATTGTTGAAAATGGGGAAGACCAAACCCACTGCCGTTGAGTTGATTCTAACACATAGCAACCCAGTAGGACAAAGTAGAACAGCCCCATAGAGTTTCCAAGGTGTGTCTGGTGGATTCACACTGCCACATTTTGGTTAGTAGCTGTAACACTTAACCACTACATCACTGGGTTTCCATTGTTGAGAACAGGCATGGCAAACCTACACCGGTTCAACAATTTCTGCATGTACAGTTCGGTGACATTGATAATATTCTTTAAGTTGTACAACCACTCTCACCCTCCTTTTCCGAACTACTCTTCCATCATTAACATAAACTCGCTCCCCCCGGGGCTTCCTATCTAACCTTTCCTGTGGCTGTTGTCAATTTGATTCCATATAGATAGCTCTTTGAAAAGCACAATGCTCAGGGCAGACACAAAGGGGATATATTGTATAGATACTAAATACAAAATGTTTATATTGTTTAAAAAAATCCAGAAAGGTCTATGGAAGAAGGACTCTTCTTTTGGGTCATTCCCTTTGAGTCAGTTTCTAAGCCTGGTGTGTTCCATAAGACTCTGAACAGAAAGAAAAATTCAGTCTTAATTTTTACCAGGAATGAAGAGAAAGGGCAGGGTCCTAGTCAGAGAAATCAGTCTATTCCTCCTATTATCATAGAATCAGATACTTCAGGACTTTATACTTCAAGTGTGGCTGAGGACGCATGACAACCAGCCTACCCCATGCAGATCCTGGCCCTGAAGGGACTTGACACTGGGCAGGTTTGTTGGGATGAGTGAATGACTGGGTTCAGATTAGAGTTCCAGCACAGGTGTCGGCTCTGTGCCACTGCTACCTTGGGCTTTCATTGATTTAAATTCCACTTAAAATCTCTTTGGCATTTTCACTTTTGTAAAACACTTGGGTGCTAGCCAGCCTCACCCAGTGAGTAGATATTGTATCTGCCTTCTACTTCACTCCTGATCAGGGTTTATTCACTGATGATTGGGGGGCTGTAAAACCATGCCTCATACCTCTGAAAATCAAACTGGGGAAATTAATCACCGGTAACCTTTGCTTTCAGTGAAAAGGCTGTGGCAACATGTTTTGGAGACCTGAGTGAAAGGGCAAATCCTTTTTTTCCTTCCTAAAGTAACTTTATCATCTATACTCTCAGACGATTTTTATCCAAAAAGCACCAACTGATGGGGCTGTTTGATCTTCTTACAGATCATGATTCTGGAAGGAAGTGGTGTAATGAATCTCAACCCCAGCAACAACCTCCTCCACCAGCCGCCAGCCTGGACAGACAGCTACTCGACGTGCAATGGTATGAGGGTCAAGTGGTGTCATGTTGTTCCCATGGGGATTCTCCTCTGACTTTAGTGATGCTTCTTCTCCCCATTTAATGTTTGAAAATGACAGGTTTTATTTAATGAGGATGTGGGACCAAGGGATTGGGGAAAACTCCTGAAGCTGAAGTTTCTTGTAGAGTTCCAAGAAGAAGCCCATTTAAGAGATTCTATCACCTCCTCTTGGTATTCAAGGTGCTGGCTTGGAAGCCTGATACAGAGAGTTGGAAAAGAAATGCCCTAAAGGAAGGTTACCTGTTGAAGCTTTTAGCAGTGTTTGACTGGGATGTCAAGAAAGGATAGGAGAGAAGATGTGTGCATATGCATGTGGCACAGAGGCGCACACACGTGTGCCTGTACACACATGTACATGCAAAGACCTTCAGAAGGAGAAGGCTGTAGCAGCTTAATCTATTTAATGTTCTGGTGTCTTCCCTTTGTAACGTAAGAGGAGATTTGTTAGGATATCAGGTGCTCTCTCTTCAGTGCTTTAATACAGAACATATCGATTAGAGGAGGGGGTAGATGTAACCTTGGACTTAGTGTTGGGGCTTATAGGAGATGTAGTGATCTTCTTACTAAAGAAGCTGAACTGAAGAAAGTTGTTGCTGCATCACGGGTCCCAAATCCAAGTGAGAAGCATATTGTGAAGGCAGTCAAGTTAGGCAGACTGCTGTCGATCAAATGGGCTGGAGAACTTCTGAATCTTTTCATACCCCAAACCTGCTGTTAATTCTTGAGCAAGGGAGTCTGCTGTTTTGGCTTCCCTGGAAAAGTAGAAATGGTCCATTGGTGAGCAGAGTCTGTGAAGCAGGAGTGAGAAGAGCATACCTGTTACTGTTGCATTGAGATAAACTGTGTTGGCATAGTGGTTAAGTGCTATGCCTGCTAACTGTAAAGGTTGACAGTTCCCGTCTTCCAGGTGCTCCTTGGAAACACTATAGAGCAATTCTGCTATGTCCTATAGGGTTGCTATGAGTCAGAATTGACTTGAAGGCAGTGGGTTTGGTTTAGGGTTTTGGTGGTGATCCTATGAGACAGAGTAGAACTGCCCCATAGGGTTTCCAAGGCTAAAATTTTTACAGAAACGGACTGCAACATCTTTTTCTCTTGGAGCAGCTGATAGGTTTAAACCACTGACCTTTCAGGTAGCACCTGAGCACCTGGAGCTCGGCTGCTGCACCACTGGGGTGGAAGGGTCCTGGGAGGGATATATTCTCTAACAACCAGCAGATGTGTGTGGAACTCCACCTCTGCTAATCTGGACTCCGAACCAGCTATGGAAACTCTAGTGGAACAGTGGTTAAGTGCTACAGCTGCTAAACAAAAGGTGGGTGGTTCAAATCTAGGTGTCCAACAGGGTCACTATAAGTCAGAATCGACTCAATTTCAATGAGTAGAAGCCACCTGTAATTGAAAGTTTGAAACTGATGAGCTTTCCTATCATTGATTGCCAGGAGAGAGCACCTGGTATCCTAACGAATCTCCTCTTCCCTCACAAAGGGAAGACACCAGAAGTTATAGTTCTATTGCAGGTCTCCCTGTAGGGACCTAGACAGATGATTCCAAACAGAGCTAGATGGAAGGTTCTTTCCTCAAACTAGAAAGTCTTTGAGATCCCCAGGCTGCTTGACCTTAGATTAGGGCTGCACTATTCTTCCTGTTTGCTTTGGAGAAAACTGGAGGAATATGTTTAGCAAAACCAAAAACTAAAGCCACTGCCATTGAGTCAATGCTGACTCGTAGTGGCTCTGTAAGACTGAGTAGAACTACCTCATAGAGTTTCCAAAGAGTGCCTAGTGGATTTGAACCACCAGCCTTTTGGTTAGCAGCTGTAGCACTTAACTACTACACCACCAGAGTTTCCATGTGTTCAGCAGGGAATAGAGTTCAGAAGCAACTTTATTTTTTAACTTTCAGAGACCCCAAATGGCCCACTTCTTGGTCACAGTTGATGGAGAAGGGAAGATCAGTTGAATAACAGGGAATAACTGAACTCATCAGATTTTCAGTGTTTCTTCTAAAACTTCAGGAGTCTGAGAGGTCCCCTGGCTGATATAGAGCCTTCCCAATCCACTTGAGACAGAATTATCTGGCCTAGTTTCGAATAGGATGCAGTATCAGCAACTGTGCTTTAATTATATTAAGTTTGGATAAGACAATATTCCAGGTCTGTTGTTGGGTTATTGAGAGCTGTTGCCTTTCCATTGTAATTCCAGAGCTACAGAGTTGCAGAAACACAGTTTATAGAAAAAACAGATTAAAGGCATGGAGAGCCACAAAAATTATTTCCCATCCTTTACAACTGTATGTGTGGGACACCAAGAAATTGAGGGAAAATGGAAACATGCATTATAAACTCTCTTGTTTGTATGTCTGAGAATATTTCTTTACAATTAAAATATTGGATTAGATTTTCCCAATTCCTGTTCCCACCTCCTGTGTTGGCTTCCTCTTCAGAGTTCAAGTTGAGACATTAGGCCTGCTATTGCTTGGCAAAGGGCATGAGGAGTGAAGCATGTACTGTGAGTAGCAGCGTGGCTACTGGTTGTCACCCTCGTGTTCTAAATGAACTTGACTTTTTACTCTTAGTGTTTCTGGAGTTTGGAATTTGAGGGTGGATTCTGAGAGAGAAGAGCAAAAGTGGGGTTGTGATGGAAACATTCCCCCCTTAGCCTTCTGCTCTCGGAGTCTTGAGCGTCAGGCCATGGGAATCATGGGAGTCACACCTTTCTCAGCTTTTTAGCAACTTACCACTCAAGGGGTGTCTGCAGACCATCTGCATCAGCATCACCTGGAAGCTTGTAAGAAGTATAGAACCTCAGGCCCCTTCCTAGGCCTAGTGAACAAGAATCTGTATTTTCCCAATAGTCCCTGGGTTCATAATCACATTCAAGTGTAAGGAGAACTGACCTAGCAAGACCTTGAAGAAAAGAGTAAGGAGCAGTTTTCTTGCACCATAGTTTCCTTTACTGATGTATCTTCGAGTTTCTGGGAATACCTATGCATCAAGTTTAATGGGGTTTTCTGTGCTTCAGGTTGGTCAGGTGCAGTCATATCTTACTGTAGATCTTGCCTGTCACCTTACCTAGAAGACAGCTCTTCCCCTTGGTTTCTGCTTTAAATAGGACTGTGGGCCCTCTCAGCCCTGTTAAATACTCCTAGAGGCCTCTGTCAGAGTTTGGGGCCAGCTGAGGGAGTCAGCATGAGGGATGCTGACTGCACAAACTGTTAGCACAAAGGGGACTCAGCCACATTTGTTGGCTTGAAGGAACTCCACATCTCCACTGGTGTTTGAATTAAGCATCTTGTCAATGCATCTCACAGCTCTTCCAGAGTCCTGTGTTATTTCTTCTTCAGCAACAAATTCCATTCAACAAATATGTGGAGAATACCTACTATGTCAAGGCCTTAAAGGCAGGTTTCATAGGAGGCAAAAGTGAGTAAGATGGAGTCTGTGACTTTCAGCATCCAATATAGGGTTGAATAAGACAGTAAACTGAGTTCTGTCCCACCAAACTGCTGCCATGAAAAGTAGACATGACAAAAGCCATCGGGAGAAATACAAGTCAGTTATTATGGAGAATCATAGGACTGTGAGGCCTCACAGTAAGGTCAGAGGAATCAGCCTTGGCTTTGTGTGGTGGCTGGAGTTTGAAAGATGGATAGGAATTGAACAAGGAAGGGTAGGTAGAAGGTAAACTGGGCTGAAGGAACAGCATAGGGCAGAAGTCTTAGGTTGACAAGTGCCCCAGTGCCTCCGTGGGTAGGGTTGGAACCAATTTCAGTGAATAATGGGCAGTTATGAAGGTAACTGACTAGGGCAGTGACATCATAGTAGCTATAAAAAGCAGTGTGGGTAGTTGGGGGATATTAGCACAGTTAGCAGATGAATAATCTGGGCCACTTTGGTGGGAAAGCAAAGACACTACAGAGAAAAGAATCTTAATCTCAGACTTCATCACTGGTCAAAAAATGGTTTGAAGTCTCGGAAGTATGTGTTTGTGTGTGCGTAAGACAGAAAGAAAGAAAATAGGAGAGAGAGGGATGGAGGGTAGGAGGCTGAGAGAAAGGAAGATACAGAGAGATATTGTGATGTGGATGGCAAGCTAATAAATTGCCAAAGTATGATACTGGAAACCCCGGTGGCGTAGTGGTTAAGGGCTATGGATGCTAACCAAAAGGTCGGCAGTTTGAATCCACCAGGCGCTCCTTGGAAACCCTATGGGGAAATTCTACTCTGTCTGTAGGGTCACTCCATGGCATTGGGTTTGTGTTTTAGTTATAACAACACTAGCTATTGTGGTACTTGTTTTGTGTTGGAGGAGAATGTGCTCAGAGTACTTCAGATCTTGCATCCTCCTTGACAAGTGCCTGTTGTTGTTGTGTGCCATCAGGTGGATTTCAACTCATTGTGATCCTGTGTGACAGAGTTGAACTACCCTAGAGGGCTGTCTAAGCTGTATTGTTTGTGGGAGTAGATAGTCAGGTCTTTCTCCAGTGGAGCCACTGACTGGGTTTGTGCTACCAACTTTTTGATGAGCCGCTGAACGTTTGAACATTGTGCCATCAGGGCTCCTGACCCAGCACCTTGGTATAAATTTACTGTGCTAGGAGGACATGAAATACATGGGGGCTAACTGAGTAGAGACCACATTTCCATGAGCCGTTTCCAGAGCGTGATTCCCCAGTCCTGTCACTGATGCACATTGGCTAGTATGTTCTGTGACATCAAAGGCCAGCTGTGCATCTCCAGGTCTGAGGTTATTCCCAGGCACAATCACAAGTCACTCAAAACCTCCTGTTTTGCAGTTTCCAGTGGGTTCTTTGGAGGCCAGTGGCATGAAATCCACCCGCAGTACTGGACCAAGTACCAAGTGTGGGAGTGGCTCCAGCACCTTCTGGACACCAATCAGCTCGACGCCAGCTGTATCCCTTTCCAGGAGTTTGACATCAACGGCGAGCACCTCTGTAGCATGAGTTTGCAGGAATTCACCCGGGCGGCTGGGACGGCGGGGCAGCTCCTCTACAGCAATCTGCAGCATCTCCAGTGGAACGGTGACTATCTCTCGCCCTGCCCACTGGGAGCCAGCTGGGAAGATGGAGGCATCAAGGCCAGTAAGATTCCTGGTCTCACCTCCAAATTACTGTTTCCCAAGACAGGGAAGTAGAAGGGAGGTGAGAAAACAGGAGCCTAGGGTACGAGGTGTGTCTAATCCCTTATAAACACTGGTGTATTTGTGCACTGAATTTGTTCCTTACAGCAATGTTGATTTTCAAGGATATGAGGACTGGTTAGATACATTGCAGAATACTCATTGCTTTCAGAAAACCTTATTTTCTTTCTCTTGCACCAGGGTTGATAGTTTAATTCCTGTTAACCTACTTGTTCAAGTGTCTAACAAATACTTGCTTGTTAAAGATGATCATGTTGTTGTGGCAGCTGAGTTGACTCTGACTCATAGCAACCCTATAAAGTAGATCAGAATTGCCCTATAGGGTTTCCTAGGCTGTTACCTCTGTAGCAGCAGATCACTAGATCTTTTCCCCTCATGTCACTGCTGGGTGGGTTCAAAATGCCAACGTTTTGACTAGTAATCTAGCACAAATCACTTGTGCCATCCAGGGACCTTATGATATGGTCTAAGGATAGTAAAAAGATATGTAGAATTAGATTCATGTTTATGTTTTGGTAGGAAAGTAGGCTTACAATACTTCAGTAGATTCTTAAAAGGTGCATAGCTCAAAACAAAGGTTAGAATGCTGTTGTAGACACATATAAGGTGTTTCTACAGTGGTTTCTGAAATTGCTGCTATGTTAATACCCAAAGTGCCCCACCTAGCACATAGATACTCCACCATCCCAGTACTGTCCTCAAACATACATGTACTCTATATTAACTTGTAAGACCCATCAAGACAGACAGCTGACCTTTTTTTATGAATTGTATTTTAGATGAAGGTTTACAGAACAAACTAGCTCCTAATTAAACAGTTAGTACATATACTGTTCTGTGACATTCATTATCAATCCGATGACATGTCAACACTCTCTGTTCTAGCTTTGGGATTCCTATCGTCAGTTTTCCCGACCCCTTCTACCTTCTAGTCCTTGACCTGGGCTGGTGTGCCCCTTTGGTCTTGTTTTATGGACTTGTCTAATCTTTGGTTGATGGGTGAACCTCCGGAATAACTTCATTATGGAGCTAAAAGGGGACCTGGGGGCCATGCTTTGGAGGTTTTACCAGACAGTCAGCCGAATAAGCCTGATTTTCTTTGTGAATTAGAATTTTGTTCCACCTTTTTCTCCAGCTCTGTGCAGGACCCTCTGTTGTGATCCATCAGGCAGCTAATCTTGCAATGTCTTTGACACGTTCCCCTGATAATGGCTATAAAAGCTATCTCCTCCAAGAGCTCTGGACATCATATAAAGCAGCGATACCTCAGAACAGCAAGCTTGCCTGTCTGGATTGGAAACAGTGTTTTGGTATTAGCAGCATCTGGGCTTGGGCAGGTAGCTGGGCCCTGCGAAGAACAATTTCCAGGGCTAGGAACCAGATACCCTTCTGATGGCTGTCTTCACTAATGGGGAGGATGGCCGTCTGGCTGCCAAGCCTAGAGCTGTGGTCGCCATTTGGATGACCTCATTCAGCTCCCTGGCACTCCCTTCTTCCCACCCACCCCACAGCAATGGTTGCTCAATTTTGTTTTCCTAGAACCAAACCAAACAAGTCTCTATCAATAACCCCCAGCAATCTTCAGAGAGCAGACTTACACTTGAAGAAATTAAAAACATTTACTTCCCCACCTTCAATTAAATCCACTCCTTTAAGTCTGCCTTGATTGAAGCCTAAGGCAGGGAGATCTGGGAGGTGCTATGGTCATCCTTGATTTCCTGTGGCTTGCTGTGAATTCATTGACTTCAGCGCATGCTGTTGTTGCCTCAGAATTCTTAATGATCAGTCAGATTCCTCAGCCCTGTTTTGTTGTTTGTCCTTTTTTAGACATTATATGGACGTTTATTGTTTACCTTATGTAATGACCTTATGGAAAGAAGAACTGCTGTCGTACCCATTTTATAGATGTGGAAACTGAGGGTCAGTGTTTAGTCATTAGTGCTGCTTTAACAGAAATACCACTAGTGGATGGCTTTAAGAAATCTTATTTGTCACAGTCCAGTAGGCTAAAAGCCCAAATTTAGGATGTCAGCTCCAGGGGAAGGCTTTCTTTGCTAGGACTGGAGGCGGGTCTTTGTCGTCGATCTTCTAGTGGACTGGAAGCTTCTGAGGTCCACGGACTCTGGTCCTTTCCAAAGGACACAGTTCAGTTCCTGGCACTGCTTCTCGGTGGTATGAAGTCCCCAGATGTCTCTCCTAGCTTCTTTCCTTTGTATCTCAAGAGACTGCCTCAAGGCACAAAACAATCTTACACACTGAGTGCCTGCCCCAGCAACACAATTGCTGCCCATCCACCATCAGACAGGCAGGATTTACAATGTGGAGGACCTCACACAGTACCAGGGATAATGGCCTAGCTTGATTGCCACGTAGATTTTTGGGGGAACACAGTTGAATCCAAGACTGTACGAATAGCTAAAGGCCTGACCTCTTTTGCTGTGATATTTATAATCTGCATGGAGAAGAAGAATAGATTCATTGATGTGTGTATATATACACTTGGATGTAATACAATTAGAGAGGAGTTGCAAGCAAACAAAAGGATGGGTGGCATGCACTGATTTTACATGTGCTGAGGGCATAACTAAAAGATGATTACACTTATCTTGAAAAGTAAAGATGTTACCTTGAAGACTAAAGTGTGCCTGACCCAAGCCATGGTATTTTCAATCTTATCATATGCATGTGAAAGCTGGACAGTAAACAAAGAAGGCAGAAGAATTGGTGCCTTTGAATTGTGGTGTTGGAGAATAGTGTTGAATGTACCATGGACTGCCAAAAGAACAAACAGATCTGTTCTAGAAGAAGTACAATGAGAGTGCTCCTTGGAAGCAAAGATGGCAAAACTGCGTCTTACACGCTTTGAACATATCATCGGGAGGGATCAGTCCCTGGAGAAGGGCATTGTGCTTGGTAGAGTGGAGGGTCAGCAAAAAAGAGGAAGACCCTGGATGAGATGGATTGGCACAGTGGCTGTAACAATGGTCTGAAGCATAAAAACAATTGTGGACATGGTACAAGACCGGGCAGTGTTTTGTTCTGTTGTGCATAGGATTGCTATGAGTTGGAACTAACTTGATGGCATCAAACAACACATTTATCTAGGTTTATCTCGTAGATTGACTGTAATCAAGCTAAAAATATATATATGTATATATATATACCCCCCAAACCAGTTGTTAAGTTGCTTCCAACTCATCATGACTCCATGTGAGTCAGAGTAGAAGCGTGCTTCACAGAGTTTTCAATGACTGATACTTTGGAAATAGTTTCACTAGGATTTTCTTCCAAGGAGCTGCTGGGTAGACTTGAACTGTTAACTTTGGTGAGCAGCCATGCCTAAATGTTGACATCACTTGGGAAATCACTGATCATGATGCCAGCCAGCCAAGTGCTGTCGAGTCGGGTCTGACTCATGGCGAGCCATGATCGTGATGGGCTTGATTAAATTTAGTATCAAGGAAGACAAAAGTAATTAAAATAGTTTTACCATATTTTTAGTTTTCCTATTAAATCACAGCATTGAAAAGATCTTAGAGATCATCTACTGACTTTTCTAGTTTAATCCCCTAAAATTAGAGATGAGGAAAGGGAGACTTAACAAGGTGAAGTATTTCATACCTAGTAGTAGAAAAGCTAGACTCCTGACCTCTGAAGTTCTAGTCTGCCATATTGGATGGCTTTCCTATTCAATTCCAAATAATTCCATTGGGTATGGGTGTCCTAAACAACTGATCTTCTGGGACCAGGACTCCAAGCTTGAGTTTGCAGAGACTGAGAAGGAAGCCATTGGCTGTAAGCAAACAGAGGCACACAGGCAATGAAATTGGCTAAGCCAAGCCAAGCCATTCTATTCAAAAATGCCAGTTCTTTGTTTAAAGATCAAATTTGGGTTCCTCTGAGTCCTTCTGACTTTGCCAATCTGTCCCTCACAGGCCAGTGCAGCAGTGACCTGTTCCAGTCCACACACAATGTCATTGTAAAGACTGAACAAACAGGTGAGTAGTAGCAGATCAGAGAAGCCAACTTGGTTAGTCAAATTCCTAGGGAGAACAATCCAGAAAGGGCATGAAAGAAGGCATGAGAGCAGACTGGGCCTCGTATTTTGACAGGCAGTCCAAGGAGGCCTCTTCCCTGGCTGTCTCCAGCGGGCCACTCCACCGTGAGCCCTTTCCCTTGATTTTGGGGCTGGTGACAGCTAGCTCTTTCTGATTTATGGGCTGATGGTAACCTCTCTTTAGCTCACTCTTCCTCTGTTCCACTTTGCACACCCTTCCTGCCTCCCACTACTGGTCAGGCGATACCCATGTCCATATCTAGTAACAATGCAGCATCTAATGTAGGCTTCTTTCTTACCATAAAGAGTGAGGAGATTGGACTTGGCCAAGTTATAAAAAACAGGGGAGGAGGAGAGGAAGAAAAAAGTCTCCCCTGCTCTCCCTCCCTTCCCGAAAGTAGGAGGGTGCTGATATCGTAGTTAATGTAGTTTCTGGAGCCCCCAGGAGTTTCTGTTTGAATGTCCAAAGGTAGTTGTAAAGCCAAATTGTAGTACACTTATAAGAAAGTCAATATTCTGAGCAAAATCCGGAGTTCAATAGTATCTACATTTAATTTTGTTCTCTTTTCCTCTTCTTCCCTTGTCCTGAGTCTTTCCTCTGGGCATTTTCTGTCAGTCAGTTAAAATTGGAAGGGGTAATAAATGTCCATAGGGGAGAAGTTGATGCCCTGGGCCTTGTACCACTTAGAGCTCCTTTGCCTATGACCTCTTAGTTTAGGAAGAGCGATGCAATTCCCCCGAAGACCATGGGCCTCAATAAACTGCACAGGTGTGTTGTCTAAAATTTGCCCCTGCTCATGGGTCCACTCCTATGTCCACATCCTGGAGACTGGCAGTCACATGGGGCCAAGTTTGCCACAGGCCTCTCCAAAGGTTGCGTGCCAGTCACCAAGGATAGAGTTTGACCTCGGGGTGATTTGTGAGTCACTTGGGGCTGATCAAAATCGGTCCTATGTAGTTATTTACTCTTTTATAAGGGGGCTGGCCTACCATTATTAAAGAAAAAACACAGCTGCTAAACATGTTAATTAGGCTTTCCTAGCCCTGGCCTCCCCCACCAAACACCAGCAGCTGGGTCAGCTGGATGGTCTGTGCTCTGCAGGTTGGCCCGCCTTAGAGATGGACATAGGATTTTGCCTAGAGGATGGTGACCCCACAGATTCTCCACTGGAGGACTTGATAATTCCTCCTTGACTGTCCAGACCTTCTTGTGTTGCCAGTTTAGAAAAGCCGAGCTGAAGGGTGGAGGAGGTCCACCCTGGGAGGAGAGGAGAAGCTCACAGAGGGGCCAACACCCCCCAAACCTCTTTGGTTCAGTTTGTTTTCAGAGACAATAACAGGTGTATGAGGTGACCAAACAAGGAGAGAAGGGTGTAACCCAAAGAGATTGGGCTTGGGGTGTCCAAACATGTAGCTATTACTTAGAATACCAGCTAAATCCCTATGTCGTAAACAGGAGAACTTAGCCAGTGAGTCAGAGTTTGTATCATTTATGCTGTAAAAACAAAATGAAACTCAGCCAGTAGCTTATAACCTGGTCCCCAAGATTCAGAACCTGGGTAGGAGGGTCACTGAGGGCAGACTAGGTCTGTGAAGAAGCAAAAGCTGGAAGTTTCTCATGAGGACAAGATGAGCTCTCACACCAGATCTTACAGGTTTTGTCCAGCCAGGAAAGAAAATGCTTCTGTTGGACATCAGCCCAGATGTGGGCGGTGTGTAGGAGTTGGGCTTCATCTGGAGTAGGTGGAGGGGAGTTGCCTTTGAATCTGAAATATGAAGAGTTAATCTGAGTGAGACATGCTTAATGTGCACACTGGAAAGAGAGAGACAGAGACAGAGAAGATTCCTTTTCCACAATGAAGCAATGGTGCCCACTCTTAAACGTTGTTTGTTTGAATTTGTAACACTGTCCTCCTCTCCTTCTCTGTCATTTTGTTTTGAGGACATTATGTCACCCCTTAAACTAACTGAAGAAACACTGGAAGGTGAGGGCTTTGACCCAACTTGAGGTGAAAATGAACAAATTTGATAAGACTGAATAGCCCTTTTCTGAAAGAAATATCTTTAATTCTCACAAGGAAATATTAGTAGAAGAAATCCTCTGATCCTTTATGGTAAATTTATTTATCCTAAACAAGGTTTTGGTTTTCAGTTGTACAAATACACTGATGACCATAACTTAGAAGGAGCCCTAGTATGGTAGTGGTTAAGAGTTCAGGTGCTACTTGAAAATGATACAGGACAATTCTGCTCGGTCCTGTAGGGTCACTCTATGAGTTGGAGTTGACTCAACGGCACCTATCAATAACAACATCAACACAGAGTAGAATGTAAGGCAAGCCCAAGCCTATGGACTCATAGGATCTGCCATGTGCAGGCTGAGTATATTCCCAGGAAACCAAATCATTGGCCTAGGGCAGGATCCCACTGTTCTAACTTCTCTAACTTCTGTCACAGGTGTGGGATACATGTCTGGGGCCACCACAAAACCCATGTTCCCCAGGAAACTGAAGAAAATGGGATAACATAGTCACATGTGGCCAAAGCTCTCTCTCTGAGGACTATCCCCCGTGTTCTGTGATGAGCAGTGAGTTAAGGGAAAATGATCACAGAGCTGTCCCATTTTCTATTCTTTGTAGACCCTTCGATCATGAACACCTGGAAAGAAGAGAATTATTTATATGATACCAACTATGGTAGCACAGTAGGTAACTAACTCCCCAACACTTAAGGCCCTCTTACATTCTTGTGCTGTGTAATAGCCACAATGTTATGTTGTAAGGAGGGGGCTCTCAATTTTCCTTTTATCTGTTCATTGTGACAGATTTGTTGGACAGTAAAGCTGTCTGCCGGTCCCAGATCTCCACAACAACCACCAGTCACCTTCCTGTCGGTAAGTTGCCTTGACTGAGGTTGGGTGTGCCTCACGCAAGAGCTTACTGGGAATTCATGAGAATTACCAGCACCCCACACTTCCACTTTCCTCTAGTCTTTCTCAGGAAATGCCTAGGGAAGTAATACAGTAATTCATTTTTAAGAGGTTTGATTTTGAGCTAATGTTCATACATCAAAAATGACCAGGGGAGCGGGAATGTCTTTAACAAAATGACTGTCTCACATGAAGAGAATCACTGTCCAAGGTTGTCAACTCTTTCATCTCTTCTCAACACAAACTTGATCTTGGGAAATTACCTGCTGAGATGTTTGTATCAAGTTATTCATACTTGAGTATACTGCACTTGGCTTGGGAAAAAGGGTGTTTAACAAAATTTGGAGGTAAGTGAACCTGTGGTGGTAGTCTCTGGGTAGAGGCGTAAGAACTGGAAATTTCTGGAACTCCCTCAAAGCACACCATTGTGTCAGCTTTTTAAGTCTGACTCAGATAGCTTGCCAGGATTCTCCCATCAGTATGAATATGGGCCCTTCATGAATGATGCTCATGTGAACTGCATCTAGTCTTAACCATTTAAGACTGGGTTCAACTAATCTTTACCATCCGGTTAAGACTGGATTCAGCTGGAGGCTATTCACGAATCTTAACCAAGCCAGAGGGATAGTGAACTGGGAGTGTGGGAGAAGGTCTTTCAGATTACTCCCCTTCACAGATAGGTACAGTGATCTGCACACTGAGGAGCTGAACAGAGGATTTCATATTGCCCCTTTGCCTAGGTGCCAACTTCTGCATCTCTTGAGGCCTATGAAACAGAGCTTAGACATCAGTCACAAATGATGTGCTCTTTTCTTGGAACTGGATCTAGGCAACTTCACAACTGGGATTTAAATGAGTCCTTGTGAAAGAAAGTCTGGAGATAAACAACAACCCCTTCCTCAATTTTTTTTTTTTTTTTTGCTGCTGTTCATGTGAGTTTTAAGAATGGAAATAATTAATGCATTTGGTTTGAGGTTTTGTTCAGGTCCAGCTCCTTGAACGAGATAGGGCTTGGCTGTTAGATGCCGCTGAGTCAGTTCCAACTCCTACTGACCGCCTGGTCCTGAGCCGTTTTCATATTTGTTGCTGTGTGTGAGTCCGTTGTTACAGCTACTGTGTCTGTCTGTTTCATGGAAGGTCTTCCTCTCTTTCACATGACTTTATCAAAAATGACCAGTCCTTTTCCAGGGACTGGTACCTCCTGATAAGATGTCCAAAGTACCTGAGACGAAGTTTTGCCACCTTTACTTTGAAGGAGCATTTCGGTGGTAGTACTTACAGCACAGATTTGTTTCTTCCTCTGGCAATCTATGGTGTATATTCAGTATTCTTTGCCAAAACTGTGAGTCAAAGGCTTCAATTCTTCTTCATTCTTCCTTATTCATTGTGTAGCTTTCACATGCATATAAAATGATTGAAAATGCTATGACTTGGGTCAGGCACACCTTAGTCCTTGAGGTGACATTTTTGCTTTTTAACACTTTCAAGAGCATCTTTGGCAGCACATTTTCCTAGTGCAATATATTGTTGGATTTCTTCACTGCGATATCCATTGGCCTAAAAGAAACCTTGATGGCGTAGTAGGTTAAATGCTAGGATGGCTAATCAGAAGGTTGGCAGTTTGAATCTACCAGGTGCTTCTTGGAAACCTTCTTGTGTAGTTCTACCCTGTCCTATAACGTTGCTATGAGTCAGAATCAGTCCTACAGCAGTGGATTTGTATGCATGCGCATTGATTATGGATCCAAGTAAAATGAAATCCTTGACAACTTCAATCATGTCTCCATTTATCATGATAATGCTTACTGCTCAGTTGTAAGGAGTTTTGTTTCCTTGATATAGAGGTGTAATCCATACTGAAGGCTGTAGTGTGACCAGTAATGGCTTCAAGTCCTCTAGAATGAAGGTTAAGAGTGGAGGCCAATTCATTTCTCTTCTCTCCTCCCCCACCCATAGCATTATCTGTCAATCTAGGTGTTTATTGAAATTAGGAAATAGATAAGACACTGGATAGGCTCTGCAAGCGCATTTGTCATTCTAGGGGAACTGGATCCAACTGGTGAAAAGTTTCTGTGGCGATGTTTGCCATTCAGTCAAAGCCAAGGGTTTCAGGGCTGAGGAAACCACTCTAGTCACCCTCTGACTTCCTCCTGAACTTCCTAAGGTGTCACCTCCCACATCCTTCCGGTTGGGTTTTGACTATAGCAAAAGTTTCCAACTAAGACTAAGGTTCAACCAACCACTTCCTGAGCCCCAGGCTTGTTAGGTCGTGAGGCACCTAGGAAGCCTGAAAGCCAGAGCCACAACTCTCCTGTTCTCACCGTCAGACCATGGTTCCTTTTACTAGATCCTGACTTACCTTCTAAAATCGCAGAATTGGCGGGGGCTTAGAAGCCAGTTTCTACTTTCCTATTTGCAGTAATAGGTAATTCACTATCTCCTGAGTCCGTTTATTTTTGAATAAACCAGCTAGTGGCCATCAAGTTGACTTTGACTTGTGGCAGCCCCGTGTGTGTCTGAGTAGAGCTGTGCTCCACAGGATTTTCAGTGGCTGATCTTTTGAATGTAGATCACTAGACCTTTCTTCCAGGGGACCTCTGGGTAAACTATAATTTCTAACCTCTCATTTAGAAGCTGACAGTATTAACCATGAGCCCTTTGGGAATACCAAAAACCAACAAAAAACTCAAACCTGTTGCTGTCTAGTTGATTCCAGCTACGCTGATACCGTGCATGTCTGAGGAGAAGTGTACTCCGTCGGGTTTTCAATGACTGTGACCTCTCAGAAGCAGATTGGCAGGCCTTTCTTCTGCACTCAGAGGATAGTTCTTCTTGAAAAGGAATAAAATCTGTTTTCTCTTACTTCCCTTGGCCCTTGTTTCCCTGCTCCTATGCCCATCCAGAAATCCAGGTTGTGTGCTAGTTAAGAGCTTCAGCAGTTAACCAAAAAGTCAGCAGTTTGAATCTACCAGACGAACCTTGGGAACTCAATGAGGCAGTTCTACTCTGTCCTATAGGATTGCTGTGAGTCATAATTGACTCAATGGCAGTGGGTTTGGGTTTTTCTTGGTTTTAATTCCTATCCTGTGATTGTAATACCATCTGGACCACAAGAGAAGCACACCGTCCCCTTTTTCAGAATGATCACTTAAAAAGTTAATTCAGGGCCTGACGTTGGCAGTCTCTGGGGAAGGAAGCTCAGTAGCAGCTCTTCCTCCTACCTGCAGGATCTTTAATACAGCCTTGTGTGGGTCTGTGGCAACCCTGGTGGTGAAGCTGGTAAAAGCTACAGCTGCTAACTGAAAGGCTGGCAGTTTGAATCCACCAGCAGCTCCTTGGAAACCCTCTGGGGCAATTCTACTCTGTCCTAAAGGAGTCTTGATGAGTCAGAACTGACTCCACAGCAGTGGGTCTGGTTTTCTTGGTTATGAGTCCATTTCTTTCAGAATAGCATGGTCTCTCCTGGATGGCACCAGAATCTCCCCAAAGACCTTTGCCATTTGCCTGAGTCTTCAGATTTTGAAGCTCCCATAAAAGAGAGTGCAGTTAAATCTCTTTCTGTGTTATAATGCAAGTCACCAACGAAGCTCAGGCGGGGCTCACTGTAAACTGATGCCCTCTGTGATAAACGAGGTGGGAAGCAGGCTTTGTTTTGCTTTCTCTGTCATCAGCCCACTTCATACAATGGCTGCCGCCAGTGTTCCTGATTTGCCTGATAGTCCTGAAGCCGGTCATGCCAACTCAGGCTTGATGTAGTTATCCACCGACTTGTCGAGCCTAAAGCGAGGGAGGCACAGTCTATTATAAACTGAAATTTGTATATCCCGTAAAGAAATGGCTCACAGCTGACTCATATGCAAATACATCTAATCTTCGCTTCTTGCGCAGCAGCTCTGCTGAAGTCTAGCTCTCCCACTTGCCCCAGAAACCTGGGGTTCCTCGCTGCTACTGTCGCTGCCCCTGCCCAGGGCTAGACCTTGTTGGCTTGGGGTACCGGGAGCAGAGTAAGAGAAAGCCAAGCTGGAGAACTGACCCCAGAGCAAGCCATTCTTTTAGAAGAATGAATCGCTTAACCGCATGGCTCACTTCAAAGGTCTTGACTTTTTATTTGACTGTGAGGGGAGGTTACCGTATTAACAGTGAGGTTTTAGATCAAAAGACTGGTACTAACCAGGCCAGTAATTCCACAGCTTGCCTCAGCACACTGGGGATGGGAGAGCTGAGGCAAAAAGAAATTCAAGTTTTCTTTGGCCTGTAGCTGTAGCTTTTTCCACCATGAGACGATGGAAACATTTTTATTTGAGGATTTTTCTGTTTTTGTCTTTCCTCAGCAGAATGGCTGAACGGTGCTGTTAGCTGTTGTTTGTTGCTGTCTGGTCTGTTCTGACTCACGGCTATCCCATGTGTTTTCTTGACTGTAATCTTTACACAAGTAGATTGCCAGACCTTTTCTTCTGTGGTACCTTTGGGTAGTTTCAAACTGTCAGCCTGTAAGTTAGCAGTTGAACAGTTGTGTGTGTGTATCTTTCCTAAGCTGGGAAGAAGTCTAGCCTGCGTAAATGGCTGATCTCACATGATCCCTCATGATCGGTGCCCTCTGGGAATTCTAACCTGAATTCGACGGCAGGTCACAAACCCCTGAAATTGCTATGAAATTTCATTGTACTTGGGGGAACCATCCAAGATTTTCATCTTGTTCCCCTAAATAACCCCAAAGTAATAGATTCTAGTTCAGCTTGGAACTAATGAACAACACACTGGTCCCTAAGCTGAAAGATAGCTGGGTTTTTCTGAGGTCAACCCTGGCTCTGACATAACAGCCCTGTGTCCCTCCTGAGGACACCCTGATGGCGTCGTGGTTCAGCGCTGCAGCTGCCAACCCAGAGGTTAGCTGTTTGGATCCGGTAGGTGATCCTTGGAGACTATGGAGCAGTTCTACTCTGTCCTGTAGGGTGGCTGTGAGTCAGAATCAACTTCACGGCGATGAGTTTGCTTTTTTGTCCCTCCCGAATGCCATTCGCAATAAGCTTTGCTTGTGGCCTACTGGGTAAATGCTACTCTTTGTCTACAGAACAACGTGGCCCTGTTAGAGTGATGTACCTCTTGGAAACCAGGGTGGCTGCCAGACCTGTTGCAATGTTGTCATATCCTGATGGGGTGTTGCAACTTCACTCTGCAGCTTACAGGGAAGGAGAGTAAGGGCTCTTTGCATTTCCTGTGACTTTGACCTTTCAGATTTCAGAGTAAACTGAGAAAACTGCAGGCCTTCTTAACAGCAATGTCAGCAAAGACCTTCTTAACCAGAGGCAAGGCTGCTTTTCTGTCTAGATCTTGTGAAGTCCCTCTCCTCCGGCCTGCTGTGACACTCCCAAGGAGCTTTTGGAGAAACTGCTGGGAGCCCTGAGTCATGACAAGATGGGGATCAGATAGGCCAGTGGGTCCATGCACACTGGGAAATACAGAACTCATCAAATAACTGCTATCTTTCCTCACTAAATCAAGGGCTAAAGAACTAATCCCAGAGTCTCAGAAGCGGGGCAAATATCCTTGGCCCTGGCAGAGAAGACTGTCGCACCATCTGTCTGTTATGTTCCCCAGCGACCGCTTTCTTCAGAAGCAGTGTGGAGTAGTGCTCATCTGTGGAGCCCCTGGATTCAGACTCCTTAGGAGGGCATACCAGCTCCACCTTCAGGCTGTATGACTTTAGATACAGCATTGGACCGCTCTGTGTCTCCAGCTGTAAAATAGGGTCTGTCATAGTACCTACCTCATAGGGCTATTATAAGCTTCATGTAAGAAGCTTACCGCACTACTTGGTACGCCGTAAGCGGGCAGTGCTATTGTTAGGTGCCATTGAGTCAATTTCAACTCATAGAGAAACCCATGTGACGGAGTAGAACTGCTCCATAGGCTTCCCTTGGCTATAATCTTTATGAGAGCAAATCATCAGATCTTACTCCTACAGAGCTGCTGGGTGAGTTCAAACTACCAACCTTTCAGTTATCTTCTGAGCACTTAACCACTGCATCACCAGAGCACGTTAAGTGTTCAATAAAGAGTAGCTATGGTACGGGCAGTTCTTCTCTGAGCTATAGGGTCACTATGAGTTGGAACCTGCTCTATGGCAGTGGGTTTTTTTGGGTTTTGTGGTAGCAAAGTGCTCAAGAGCTGTGGCTGCTGACTAAAAAGTTAGCAGTTTGAACCTACCAGGTATTCCTTGGAAACTCTATGAGGCAGGTTGCTATGAGTCTGAATCTACCTGAACACAATGGTTTTGGTGTTTAATTCCTCTTATCATTTTAATTAGGAACTAATGACCAATGGTTCATGAACTTTCTTTAGTAATGTACCATTCTTGAGACTGATGAATGCTATGGGCCCTCTCCTTTTGTTTGCGGTTGCAGACTGCATGTGGGTCTAAGAACCCTAGGTTACAGAGCCCTGGTACAGTGAGCAGGAGAGAGACTTGGATTTTACTGCCACAGTTTCACAGGATTGGCTTGTGCTTATTCTGGCTGGGTTTTGACTGTGGAATGTATATTATATTCATGTTTTGGTAAAATCTTTTCTTGGTCCTTCTGCCAACCAAAATGCGCATTACCTCCCTCAGCCCACCCTCCCCCATACACATCTCTGGATCATTGAGTTTTGTTTATCAGCAGTTTTACTTGCCAGTTCTGCCTCTGTCCTCTCTTTGGTGATAGTCTCAAGGGTTGCCATAATGACTCATTTGTTAAACTAATCTATGTTTCCATAGTTCACTGTGGCCCTCTGTACTGAGCTCAGGCCAGTCAATGGCCCCTTTGTCAGACTGATTAAAATGTAACTCTGCATGCCAAAAAAAGGCACTCCTCTGGCTTAAAAGTCATTTTTCTTTGTTTTAAGTGTTTACATTTTTGTATTATGGGGGTAAAAAAACACAGAAGAGAACTTTCTAATGACCTAAATCTTTCAGTGGCTTCACATTTCTCTCACAGTAAAATACCAAAGTCTTCCAAAGCCGCACGGACTTCAGTGATCGTTTGGACTTCTCTTCTAGCTCTGTTCCTTTTGCTCGTTGGCTTTCCTCTGTTCCACAGATATACCAGTCATTTACTGACCTCAGGACCTTTGCACATGCTGTTCTTATTCACAGAAGGCTCTTTCAAAAGCTCTCTGCATGTTTGTCTACCTCATCTCTTTTGGGTCCTCTTTTCAGAGAGGTCTTCTGTAACTACCTAACATTAAATTGCTAGAAACTCTCCCAGTTTCTTACCTTGCATTGTTTTTCTCCAGAGCATTTAGTACTTCTGCTTTGTTTCATTTAGCACCACTTTCTTGGCCCCTAGCATGTAGTAGGTGCTCAGTAAATACTGGTTAATAAATGAGTAGATGTGTTAATGAAAATGATAGTTGTAGGAAATATGTAAATTAAATGACTCTCATTTTTCTCCTTAGCAGAATCCCCTGATATGAAAAAGGAACAAGACCATCCCACAAAGTCCCACACTAAAAAGCACAGTAAGTTGCCTGGATTTCTGATAACTTTTGACCCTTCCTTTCAAGTTGAATGTAGCTGGTGGCCATTGTGTTTTAGATAAATACTGCCTCTGCTAGCTGCTGCCATTTCTTCATCTCTGACTGTGTAGAGTGAGAAAGCAGAGGCACAGTTTGCTAGCAAAGTAACCCTGCCTCCAGTCTTTTCTCCTCCTGGAGCCCACTGGGTGCTCCTCCTCATTCTGTCATGCATGTTTCCAAATGGAAATTCTCCAGAAAGTAGAACTTCTTGCAGGCGTGGAATTAGAGATTTTCCCTTCTCCCCTCAAAAGAAAAAAGTGCAAAGATTAAAAGAAACTATTGAAATTGGTTATTTTTTCTTTTGCCAAAATGTTGAATTTCTGCTTTATGGAATAGTTATTCCGAGAAATGCTTGTTTATTCTCAAGATTCTATACTGTTTCTTGGGAACTGGATTTCCCCTGTTAGTATAACTTTATAGAGTTGTTATGAGTTGGAGTTGACTTGACAGCAGCAGGTTTTTGTTTTTGTTTATGACAGCATGGAAATATTGGAGACATGGAGTTTGGTGGTGGTATGTGGGGGTGGCACATAGAAAGAGATCAAGAGGCTACGCCGGGTGGTCCCATGGAACAGAATTAATGCAACCCCAAGTGGGGCGTAAGTTCAGTGGGAGTAAAGCAGAACTTGCTAATCTTCTTAACAGTTTGATTCATTTACAAATTGTCCTCCCAAATTCCTGCGTGACCCCTCTTTTCCAGTACATTCTAGGAGCAACTAAATTGGCTAAGGTGCTAACACAAGTGGTTGTAAGTTGTACTCTAAGGAAGTAACAAAATGAAATAAATCCAAAGCAATTTGTCAACAGGAGTTAAAAGAAAACCCTTCTATTTTATGAGACCTAATTGGCTTTGCTATTAGTTGGCTGTATCACCTTGGTCAAGTCACTTTAAGTTTCTGGGCCTCAGTTTCCTGATTTGTAAAATAAAATTAAAAAAAAATTGAATTAGTTCGTTTTCAAATGCCTTTTTGATTTCCAGTATTTGGTGCTTCTGGGCCCTGGCTTCTCAGTTAAGTGGGGAAGAATTGAACATTCCCTACCTGATGGAAGATATTCTAACTTGCTGCTTTCTGTGTCCATTTCTTTCCTGAGACATACTCTATATATATAAAAAAAAAAATTATCATTGAGTCAATCTAGACTCATGCCAGCCCCTGTATTTCAGAATAGAACAGTGCTCTTATGGGATTTAAGTGGATGATTTTTTTTTGTAAGTAGGTTGTCAGGTCTTTCTTTCAGGGCAGGCACCTCTGGGCAGACTTGAACCTCCAACTTTTTGCTTAGCAGTCAAGCACATTAACCATTTTACCACCCAGCAACTTGAAACTCCTTTTTATTTCTGCCAGATCCTCGAGGGACTCATTTGTGGGAATTCATCCGTGACATCCTCCTGAATCCAGACAAGAATCCAGGGTTGATAAAGTGGGAAGACAGGTCTGAGGGCGTCTTCAGGTTCTTGAAATCAGAGGCTGTGGCTCAATTATGGGGAAAAAAGAAAAACAATAGCAGCATGACCTATGAAAAACTCAGCCGTGCTATGAGGTGAGAAGTGTCCCCTCTTTAAAGACGATGGAGCCACACAACTGGTTATTTACGCAGCAACCTTCTCTGACCAGTCACCTAAAGCAGTTGTTTTTGTTGCAGATACTACTACAAAAGAGAAATTCTGGAGCGTGTGGATGGACGAAGACTGGTATATAAATTTGGGAAGAATGCTCGCGGATGGAGAGAAAATGAAAACTGATGCTGCCAACAGTTTGAACAGAAACCCAAACACATACCACATAAATAACAGACAAAGAACTCCTGGACGTAAATATTTCAAAGACGGCTTATCTCTGATATTTATGTACCAAAAAGGAAAAAAAAAATCTACTTCTAATGGGAAGAAGGAACACTACAGTTGATAAAATTATTTTGTTACTTTGAAGTATGTCCTATCTGGGGAACTAACGTACACAGTTTTCTGTGAAATATGATGCTGTATGAGATTATGATTTGTTTTTTTTTTTTTTTTTTTTTTGCCTCTATTGTGAAGTTCTTTTCCACTGCAAGAATAACCGGGTTTGTAACCTTGGGCTTCTTGCTAAGAGAAAGAAGAAAAATCAGAGGGCATTAAATGTTTTTATATGCAAAATGACTTAGAATAAGGTGATGTATCTTCAGCATATAAGCATCCATGTGGCTTTGTCAAGAGAGGTGGACATGGTTGCTAGGTGAACTCCAGGATCTCAAGTTAAGGTCATAAATGGGAAGGACGCTAGGAAGCAGATCTGCCTTCTAGGAGCAGTGTGGGAAGAATGGGAACCCTTAAAATCCAGGGTGGACTGTAATCTCTGTGTTATCTCATGACTTGCAGTGTTTAAATCAATGAGAAGAATAATGGGGTAAGGGGGCTTTATAGTCATTCTGAAATAATTTACCTGATACCAAGGCAGTCAACCCCCCACTTTGGATGATGGGTGCAAAATCTTCAGTTGCCACCTCTGCTCACATGTGATTAAAGAGTCCTGCTAGCACAGTGGTTAAGAGCTTGGCTGCTAACCAAAAGTTTGGTGGCTTGAGCCCACCAGCTACTCCATGGGAGATAAGATGTGGCAGTCTGCTTCCATAAAGATTTACAGCCTCAGAAGCCCCATGGGTGCAGGTCTGATGTGCCCTATAGGATCATTATAAGTTGGAATTGACTCTGTGGCAATGGGTTTGGTTTATTTTCAACCTTGATTGTTTTTATCTCAGCTACTTACAAATAAATGAAAAAAAGGCGGTGGGAGTATGGAATGACTGATGAATTTCCTACTCTATGTCTTTAGCCTGGTGTTTCTGAATCACCACTATTGACCTTTTGGGACTGGACAGTTCTTCGTTGTGGGTCTGTGTTACACATTGTGAGATGTTTAGTAGTAACCTTGACCTCTACTGCTAGATTCTGGTGGCACTCTCCAGCTGTGACAATGAAAGCAGTCTCTGGGTATTGTCAAATGTCCCTAGTGAAAACCACTGAGTTAGCCAGTCAAGATGAAAGATGGCAGTGTATTCTCAGGCCAAAAAGATTTGTAAGGTCTTTTAGTCTCTATAGGGAAGCAAAAGCGAGACTTCAGTGTCAACCTGTTTTTAATTTTTAGAAGTTAGAGACAATGGTATTCTTCTCAGAACCCCAGATGAGAGCCAAAAGTCAGATAAATTATGTAAAGCTATGTAGTAGGAGCTACAGTAGAAGACATTTTCACTGGAGTTACAAAACAGAGCCAAAGTTCTATCACTGAAGGAGGAAATAGGAAGATGCTGAGGAAATCTTTGAATGAATGGATGTGTGTGTCTGTGTGAGTTCTGGGGAAATCCATCTTTGCCTTTTATAATTTGTAGGCTCTCCTCTTTTAGCTCATCTTTCTCCTGTCTCTTCTGAACTTGTCTTAAAGTGAATAGTTTGTTGGCTCGACGTGCATCCAAAGGAGTGCTTAAAAAACAAACAAACAACTAAGAGAAGGGAAAGGTGGAACAGGAAAACAGAAAACTCAGCTCGGGAGCTAGTACCAGTAGGAAGTTTGGGACATTCTTGTTCTGGGGTACCAGGAAGGTTGTCATTGGGCCAAACAATCTGTAAAAAGGTATGCCTGTAGACATTTTAAAAATGAGTTTGAAAATCCAGATCTCTTGTGCAACTTTTTCTGGCTCCCCTATATCCTTGGCTTTCTCCCCTATCCTGTTCTTTACCCTGAGCAATAATACAGGGAAGAAGAAGCCATGTAACAAGAGGAGGAGTAGAACCTACTGGCTCCTCACCAATTAGTGGAACACCTACTACAGTGTCTCACCTAATGCAGCTGTGTAAATCATATTTGAAGTTTGCCAAGTGTTGGTCATGAATCCCGAAGTAAGAAGAGCTAGGAACTTGTCCTAGTTATAACAAAAAGCAAGTGGGTGTTTTGGGAATACCCCTTTATTGACATGGATGACCTGAAGGTACGAGCATGTCTGTCCATTGTTATTTCTGCCTGGCTTGGTCACCTCCACAGAGATGTTGCTTATTGTCGAGTAACAGCTACAGTGGTAGCTAAGAAAAATCTAATGAACAGCGAAGGCCTTGATTATGCAGATGAGACATTGCTGCCTAAAGACCAATTCTGTTTACAAGCAAAAGTCAAGAATTGTGGGGCCTTCCCAGCATTTGACTATCCATCACACAGAGTGCATTGAACATCCCGATAATTGAAAATGGTGTAACACGTGGATATTTGTAAGTCTGTGTGTGCCTGAATTGTGTGAATTTATTGGGGGCATCTCCCAGATCACTGGTGTTCCTGGTGTTCCTTCCTTGACTTTGGCCCTGTGTGCCACCCACAGTAGCTAGCGCCTTCTCTGAGTTTACTCTTCTCCAAACCTGTAAGTTTCGCCTATTGCCCCAGCTTGGCCCGAGTTCTTTCTGCAATCTCTGCCCTGAGGAATGATCACTGCTAGTTGTAAGTGAATCTGGGAAGTACCAACCAGAACAGTTCTGAAGATAATTAGCAGATTGTGTTGTTTATTGGAAGTGACAGTTTCTTGGCACCTAGTGCCTGCTTAAATAGGCTGGAGTATTAAGTTCTCAGAATCTCTCTCTATTGTCTTGGCTTGCATTTGATGCATTTGCTATGTGCTGTTCGTGACTTGGAGAACTCCAGGTGATCAAGCCTTGCCAACTTGGGGTGTGAACAGAGTGCTTTCCAACATAGTATTGAAAGGAAGAGTGAAGTCCCAGAGATAAGCCAGTAAAAGGTAGAGCCCCTACCATCTTCTGGGGACACACAACTTCTCATTCGAGAATGTGCACATGGGCATGAAGCATGCTCTCCTCAAATCCTTGTTAAGCTAAAGACTCTTGCTCTCATTTGTAGTCTGCATGGGAACCTGAGGCAGGAAAGATATTGCTAAGACTTTACCAGACCATCTGGTAAACCAGATCACCTGAGGCTTCTAAATATTTGACTTGATAACGTTTGAGCAAGACTCTGACTCCCAGGGACATATCCTATAGCTTCTTGAACGCCTTTTGAGAAGGCAGAACTTTTCTCAAAAGTTCTTGCCTTGTTAGACCATAAGCTCTCTGGGAGCAGGTACTGTGTCTCATTACTACTGTTTTCCCGCTATCAACATGAGACAGGTACTTAATATTTGTTGAGCTAATGAAAGCCTTCTGGAAGACCCTTATGATTGGAGGCCCTATCAATAATTGGGACATGGATCACTTTTATACTGGAATAAGAGCATAAGGACCAAACCCTCAAGCACCTGTTATTATTAGATGAACAATTTACTGTGAGACTCTACTTTGCCTTCTTGCCTGTACTGAAATGAAACTAAAGCAGACTGTTAGGTTCTACCAATCTATGTTGGATGAGAATTCTGTTGTCTTATTTGGAACTGTGAGATACCTGGTACAAGAAGCCAGTAATGAACATTTGACCTGTTTTAATCAATGAAGATGATGAATGTGTTTATATGATGTAAATTGCTATTTAAATGTAAAGCACTTCTGTGTTTATTTGTGGGTTGGTTTTTATTTTTATTTTTTTTTGTTTTTAAAAATACTGAGGAATCTTTTGATAAGGTTAGTAATGCATGTTAGGTTTTAGTTTTGCCAGTATGTTATTTTTCAAATGCATACAGTACCGAAAAAGGTAAACTAGCAAGTGGGAAATGCAATTAATTATAGTATGCTTCTATTGTTAAAGCAAACATTTGTTGAATGCCTCCTGCGTGTGCAGCATGGAACTATGTGGGATGAGCTTGTGTAATTACATAGGGTGTAATAGGAACTCCATGTACACCTATTGGATGGATGCTTATGAGTAGAAAAACAGCATAGCAATCATAATGTCAGAGCCAAATTATCCTCAGCGTTGGCTCTAAGGATTCAGTTTCTGGAATAAGATATAGACCGTTTAAGAAACTTGTTGAGACTGTGTCTTATGAACCACTGAAGTGTACAGGCCTTCACAAGTTTAGCTAAATTGGGATTATTCTTTCGATAGCTGTTTGTATAATTCTTGCTTTTCTTCCCATCTAGTTTCTGGGTTGGCAATTTGTGGGAAACAGCCCAACTACCACTGTTTATTTTGTTTCTTTAAATCAGAAATCTTACCCTTTGAAACTACTCAGTGAAATGCATACTGAGGATTTCTGTTTTGTGAAAGAAATACATTTTTCAAAATATAGTTCCTTGTTTGATGAGTCCCAGAAAACACTAATAAAAACCATGTAGACCAGCCTTTAAAAGTGTCTTTAATTCTTCAACAAGCAATCTGGAGCTGGATTTAGAGTACATGCACTCAGTTTATAGCAGTAGAGCATAAACAGTTTCTGTATTCATTTACTCAAGAAGTCTCCTTTGAGCATCTGTGTCAAGCACTATCTTAGGCACTGAGTCATGGCAGAGCAACACAGAGACAAAAATTTCTGCTGCCGTGAAGCTTATGCTTAACTGGGTGGACACAGACAAGAAGCCAAAAATTAACAAAAGCAGTGTATCAGCTGTGTAGTACGGAAAAGTAGACTAAGGAAGAGAGTAGAGTATGGAAGAGGGAAGGGTATACTGCAACTTTAGTAGGCTTATGAAGGAAACTTTGCAGTAAAGACCTGTAGGACTGAAGGGAAGATACTCTTGCTAAGTAGGGGAGAGTGATAAGAGGGACCAGCATGTACAGAAGTCCTGAGGTGGATGTGTTCCTGGCATGTCCAAGGTACAGTAAGGAAGTCTATTTTCCAAAGTAGACTAAGCAATAATAGGGCCTGCTGTGAGAACAGCACTGTATATCTGAAACTCCAAAGCTGTTGTGAAGGCCCTAGTTTTTCCTTTGAGTGAGAGGAGTATCATGTTCTAACTGTGGTTTTAAGAAGATCATTCCAGCTGTTGTGCTGAGAATGGATTGCGGGGAAGCAATTAGTGTTGGATGCAGATTCTTAGTAAAGGATGAGTGTAGGGAAGTAGAAAAGATCGCTTGCATGGCTGAGTATCCAATGCAATACTTAAATATGTCAAGACATGAAATGAGCTCTGTCAGTTCATGACACATTTCTCTCTTGGCCCAGAAGTCTCAGTCATCCAACCCCTTAGCTTCATAAATCATAATGAAATGAGCAATAAATAGATAACCATTTTAGGAAGGTTCACTTGGTCCCAGGCACTCTGATATGCTCTTTATCTGCAGTAAAGACCCAGGAAAGCCAAAGCCTGTAGTAAGGCAGAAACTTGTCCAAAAAGGAAAACTCAAATATTTAACACTAAACTGAGAAAACTAAAAAAGTGGTGACTGCACCCTGTCAAAGGGTTACTGCACCCTTGCAAGACCCAGAAAAACAATGCAGACTTGTCAAGTTCCAGCTCTCACAGGGTGCACTGTACATTTTTCTGTTTAATCCACACACAAGCCTGGGACAAGTAGATATTATCCCCAAGTTCCACATGAGGGAAATAAAGTTCAGAAAGGATGAATTCTTTTCTCAGGGTCACATAGCTGGTAATAAATGGCAGAGCGGATGCAGTGCTCTTGAATCTCTTCTTTTTCTCAAAAGTCTGTGCCCTTAATCTTTATATTTCTCTAGTTCCTCAGAATGCTAATATTACACGCACAACCACATTATAACCTGATAGGCAAGTTCTATTTGTTATCGCAATTTTATGGATGAGGAAACTGAGGTTCATAGAGAGAAAGTATCTTGCATGAGTTCATACTGTTGGCTTGTAGCAGAGCTTGGATTTGAACTTCTGAGTCCCCAAACCAAACCAGACATATTGCTGTAGAATCAATTCTAATTCACAATGACCCTATGGCAACCCTATAAGGCAGAGTAGAATTGTCCCATACAGTTTCCAGGAGCACCTGATAGATTTTGGACTATCAGCTCTTTGGTTAGTAGCCATAGCTCTTAACCACACTATCAAGATTATGTCTGTCTTTCAAAGTGCTGTGAAAAGAATTAAACAATTAACAAAGGAAATTTCTGAATTTGCAGCCATTCAAAGAGAGAGATTTAAAGGATGTAGGATGAGAATGTGATATCTAGCCAACATGAGTATCTTCAAGTCCTTTTACCCTGGGTTACAATCATAGCTGATGCAGTTCCTAGCCAGAGCTAAAATTCGAAGAGGATTTGGTGTCTGGGGATCCTTAAAATTCTAACACCAGAAAGAGACCTGGAAGAGCATTTTGTGCAAACTCCTGTCATGAAGATCTGGACTACCTAATGGACAGACGCTAGGTCACCCAGGTGATTTGCTGCCAAGCTAGTAGGGAAGACCATTTTTCCATTTGTGAATCTTTCACTCATCTGTGAAGCTTCCTGGCCATGGATTCTCTATCCCATTATCACAGAGGAGCTGAAAAATGTTCCTCTTTTTTTCCTGATCTCTATGGTGATGCTGTACAACCTTCATCTTATGCTGATGATTTGAATTCAGCCAGCAGCATCTAGATTTCAGATCCAAGTCAGGTTTGGGAGGAAAAACTGCACATCCTAGATGTTAGTAGAAGAACTGATATGGAACCAGAGGGATCAGATCTGGGCCACCAAGAAATAATGAATGAAGAGATCTCCAGCATTACTGAGAAAGGAGCATGGGCAGGTGGAATTTGGTAAAACAGTCCATTAATGATCTTTTCCTGAGTTTTTTCCTTTTCTTCATGTTGTATGTGGGTGGAGTGGCAGAGAGAGAATGTGTGAGCCTGCCCTTCTGTCTCTTGCTCTTGTACTTTCAGAGGCCCCATTTATTTCCCATATCCTTTCTTCTTCTTGTTTACCAGTCCTCTTGAGACTCCTTCCCTCTCCAAACCTGTCTTTCCAGGTTGCTGAAAGACAGAGCCAATGAGAGGATAGTCCAGAACCAGGAATAGTGCCACCTCTCTAAAAGTCTCAGTGGTGAAAATAACAAATGGTATTTACCCAAGGATTATTACACATCAACAGTTCTACCCTTGACTGTTTAGTCATGTCATTCAGTACTAATGGACTTTTCCAACAGCAAACAGAAGGAGAAGGAAAACAAACAGTGTATTCACACTAGATAGCGTCAGTGATCCCTGCTGAAGTTGTGAAAACAGAGAAGGTCTCTTAAATTTGACTTGAGGACATGTATCACCTGCATGGGGATACACAGGATCCCAGGCTGATGTTGAACTCTCCACTGGGGTTCCATGTGACAGGAAAGCTAGAAGTGAAGGAGAGGGCTGCATGGTGCAGGCAACAAATGTTTCCTGCATTCAATGATATTCACCTACTTATTGATGACAACCAGGGTGTAGGGTACTACACTGTGTGCTGCGCGAGTACACAAGGCAGACTGCACAGAAGGTCAAGTGATTAGTCCAAGTTACAGGGCATTAGCATGAGAGTCCAGTTGATTTACAGTTCTACTTCACCATGTTGCCTGCCTTGCTACCCATTCTTTAACGAGGAGATACTTTCAGATCACTAGGTTTGGAAAACAGGCTAGCCAAGTCAAAAGCAGAGGATTTTAAGTTAGTAAGACTCTAGTCCAAATTCTTACAGCGTATCTTATAAGATGGATGGCCTTGGGCAAAGGACTTAGCCTTTCTAAACCTCAGCTTTCTTGTGAACCAGTAAAAGGTTCTAAGTATAAAGCTTATACTTATGGGGGAACCAGCCAAATAACCAAGATATTCCATTACAGTGTGATCAATAATAGGGAATAGCAGTAAGATAAGAAATGTTGGTCTAATCATGGTTCTGCCACTAACTAGCCATGGAGCATTAAGCAAATTTCTTAAACTCTAGGCTTGGTTCTCTCATCTGTAAATTGACAGGTTAAGACTAGATCATCCATCAATTCGTTCCAAAGAGAAAGTTCCAGGAATTTATGAAAATCAGTCTAGACTCTAGTCCAATATAAATTTAAATGTTTATCATTCAGAGTAAGTATAAATAGTTTCACTTGCATCCTTGGGATGGGTTGGGGAGCTGAAGCAAACATAAGGTCATCTCTGATATGACTGTAGGACTATGAAGGCAGGAGTGCACTGGAGACTGAAAAAGTAGAGACAAAAGTTTCAGAACATGTGTGCCAGCCAGTTGCAGGCGAAGATGACTTTTTGGGTTGAACAACTGTGTCTCCACTTGATAAAGCTGCTTTTTGGTGGTATGGCTCACAGGTAACAGTGGTGGATGATATGGAATGGCTACCTTATGTCAGGTAGAAGACCACACAGTCTCCCTGAATGGTCATGTTTGACCATATGAGTTATGTATTATCATTGTTACTGTCATTTCCTTGCAATAAGGAAACTGAGAATAAGAATGATTATATGATTTGCCCAGGATTAAGACTTGAATCCAGTTTCTAAGCAATAAGCTTCCTATCAGCTGAACTCCCAAGCTGCTAAAGGAAAGAAGCACCACCGGAGGTTTGAATGCCTTAGTGCAGTCCCTTCTTTGAGTTTGCTTTCTTAGAAACAGGAAGTAGAATTTTGCAAAAAGTTAAAAAATTAAATTCCTGGGGCATCACTAATAATTTGAAATCCAAAACTCATGAAGGATGCTGCCTTTTTCTGAGTCTGAAAGATTCTAGCAGTGTTAACCATGGAAAGACTGGACTTGGAAGGAGGTCACTTACCTTTTTACCGATTTTTCCAGAGCAAAAATTTGATGATTTCTCAGATGGTTACAAGAAGTAGGGAAATAACTGATGGTCTCTGTTTTTGTCTCTGTCTTATCTTCATCGCATTCTAAAGCCAAGATAATCTACATAGAACAAGCTCTGATTATGTCATCTTGGTCAGCGAAGTCCTCAAAAGCTTCCCATTACCGATAGATCTAATTCTTCATTCATATTTCTTGTTTCTACCCTTCATAAAATTATATTATAGTTAAACCAAAGCCAAAAAACAGTCTTCAAATTTAAATAGAACTATAGACTGCTACCATAAGCAGTTCCTATCAAAAGACAACTTGAAAAGCCAGTGTATGTATTTGTAGCTGTCTTTTATAAGGCATCAGCAAGTTGTTAGGCAGGATTTTGAGAGGACAAACTCCCATAGAGGAGGGAATTATGCAAAAAGGTTTAGTTAGCATTCTAAGAGATTTTTTTCCCCTCTCAGGGCATTTTTCAGTTTGGGATTTAGGGCGAAAAGACCAAACAGGAAACTATTAGTAAGAGGCAGAGAAAATCCATCAGAAATTGTGAAAGTTGGGGGTGGAGTCAATGTGGGAGACTAAGCACACATCTCCCTAAATCCCTCTGGAAACCAAGACCTGAATTGATAATTAAATGGAGCCTTCTGGACACCTAGTGAGCCCTAGGACATGGCATAGGGCTGTCAATTTGGAATTCATACCACTGAACGGAAGACTTCCTCTCTTTCGCCAACCCCCACACTGGTTGAGTGCTGGATTTCACGGACTAAAGGTAACTCGCCATTTTAACTTTTTTTCTCTGTCTTAGACAGCAGGCAGAGCTGGGACTTGACTAGCACCTAATCTCAGATGCACTGCTAGTGGAATCAGTGGGCAAAATTGCCGCATTTTGAGAGCTTAGCTTTGGACTCTGTGCATCTTGGCACCTTTGGCCTCTCTAGGTGGGAAGCTTGTGCAGGATGCCATCTTGTTCCACTGCGAGGCAGAGACCCATACAGAGGCCTCAACTAGATGTAATTCCTAGGCTGGGAGGCAGTGCCTGCCCAGAGGAGAGTGCTTTTCTGCCAGAAAAGCAGTATTTTACCAGTGTCACCTATGGCTGGGACCTGGCAGCAGAGGCCAATAGGGCAGTAGCCTTTCTGTATTTTGAACTAGTTTATAACATCTGGGGTTAGACATAGAGGTGCTTACTTTGCCAGCTAGGAAGAGGGACCTGTACACCTAAACTCCTGACTGACTGTGGAAGTGGTCAGATACCTTTTACCTTTAATTTTAAGATAGTCTAGAGAAACAACTGCAGTGCATCCTCACAGCATCTCTCCCAGCCGCTGTTGACTCACATGATGCCAAAACCCAACAAACTCAGGAGGAAACTGTAACCAAGAAATCCCCCATGGCTTCAGAAGGCCCCCAAAAGAAACAACCAAAGAACTTCCCAGATGAAGAAACCTTTCAGAAACTATCAGAAGGTGAATACAAAAAGATTATATAGAGTGCCCTCCTAGACTTTATACAAAATGCAGCAGAGCAAAATGAAAAATTGAGCAAGCTATCTGATGTGATGGAACACCAATACTCTGAAATCTGACAGATCAAAAGCAAAATCAAAGAAATAGAAACTTCAATTCAAAGCCAAGAAAACAGAATGAAACAAATGGAAAAGAGACTTTCTGACTTGGAAGACAGAGCTACTGACTCCAGCACCTATGAGGAGAAATCAGAAAAAAGAAACAAGAAAAATGAAGCAGCATTGAGAAGCATGTAGGACTCTATTAAGAGGAATAATCTGTTATTAACTGGAGTTCTGAACAGGGCAAGACACCTGAGAACACAGAGAGTATTGTGGCTGGGCTGCTGACAGAAAACTTCCCAGAAATTATGAAAGAAGGAAACATAGATATCCAAGATGCACATTGAACACCACTCAATATAGATCTCAAAAGAAAGACTCCAAGGCATATTATAATCAAGCTTAACAAAAGGAAACATAAGCAGAAACTCTTAAAGGCAGCAAGACTCAAAGCAAAGCTAACAATCAGAAGCAAACCCTGCAGGATTTTGTCAGATTTCTCAGCTGAAAGAATGCTGGCACAGAGACAGTGGCATGACACATTCAAAGCTTTGAGGGAGGAAAACTTCTAACCAACAATTATATATCCTGCAAAACTATCTTTCAAATATGAAAATGAAATTAAGACATTCACAGATAAACAGAAACTCAGAGACTTTGTAAAAACCAAACCAAAGCTACAAGAAATACTGAAAGAATCTTTTGGCTTAGAAAACCAAAACCACTAACTTTATATTTTAGAAGCAAATACAGGACACATCACCCAGAAACCTACTCAGTTAGGGAAGGCTCCAAACTCAATCAAAGCTATGATAGTGAAAGAAATGATCCAGTGATCATATCATGAAAGCTATGATGTCATAATATGAAAAAGAGGGGTGTACTACAGTCATAATCCTTTCAGATGGAGAGGAAGTTAATAAGACTGGTAGTAATTAAAATTGGGTTTATACATAGTCTATTAAGAGGGATCATAGGGGCAGCCATAAAGCACAATAAAGACGTAACATATCAAATCAAGAAATGTAATACAGGAGTCTCAACAACCATAAAACCAATCCTAAAAAAGGGGAAAAATCAACTCACAAAGAAGAAGGTCACAGAACAGATTAATAAGAACAACAGAGAAAATATCAGCACAAAAATAAACATATCACAACGACAGCACTGAAGAAATACCTATCAATAATTACATTGAATGTGAATGGACTGAAACTCCAGTGAAGAGACATCGTGTGCCATCTTGGATCAAAAGACATGACCCATCCATATGTTGCCCACAAGAAACTCACCTTAGACTTAAAGATATGAACAAACTGAAAATTAAAGGATGGAAGAATATATATCAAGCTAACAATCAACAAAGAAGAGCAGGTGTGGTAATTCCAATCTCAGATAAAATCGATTTTAATGTAAAACCCACCATCGTGGACAAGGATGGGCACTACTGCTGAAAGCTTCGGTACACAAGCAGGACTTAAGAATATTAAATATTTATACACCTAATGTTAGAGCATCTAAATACATCAAAGAAACACTGACTACAGTCAAAAAAGAGATAGATCACTCCACAATAATAGCGGGAGACTTCTACACTCCACTCTCAATATTGGAAGATCGTCTAGAAAAAAGCTCCATAAAGACTCAGAAGACCTTATTGTCACAATTAACCAACTAGACCTCATCGATATATACAGAATTTTCTATCCATCAGCGGACAACTACACCTTTTTCTCCAGTGCACATGGAGCATTCTCCAGAATAGATCATGTGTTAGGACATAAAGCAATTCTCAACAAACTCCTTATCATTGAATTAATGCAAGGCATCTTCTTAGATCATAAAGCCATAACAGTTGAAATCAAAGCAGAAAAAACATAGAAAGTGGAACTCATGGAAATGGAACAACATCTTGCTCAAAAAACCATGGGTTTAGAAGAAATCAAGGATGAAATAAAGAAATTCATGGATTCCAATGAGAAAGAAAACACTTCCTACCAGAACCTAGGGGATAGAGCCAAAGCAGTGCTCAGAGGTTTGTTTATCTCCATAAATGCACACATCTGGAAGGAAGAAAGGAACCAAATCAAAGAACTGACCCTACAGCTTGAACAAGTAGAGAGAAAACAACAGAGGAACCCCTCAGGCACCAGAAGTAAACAGATCATAATGATTAGAGCAGAACTAAATGAATTACAGAATAGAAGAACAACTGAAAAAATTGAAAAGATCAAAGCTGATTTTTTGAAAGGATCAACAAAATTGACAAACCATTGGCTAAACTTACTAAAGAAAAACAGGATGGGAAACAAATAACCCAAATAAGAAATGAGAGGGGAGTTGTCATAACAGATCCAACAGAAATTAAAAATATCATAACAGAATACTATGAAAGACTGTGCTCTAACAAATTTGAAAACCTAGAGGAAATGGATAAATTGTTAGATTAATATCACCCACCAAAATTATCACAAGGTGAAGCAAAACAACTTAGCAAACCCATCACAAAGGAAGAGACTGAAAAAGTCATCAAAAAACTACCAATGAAAAAAAGCCCAAACCTAGATGGCTTCACTGCATAATTCTACCAAGTTTTTAGAGAAAAGTTATCTCCAATACTACTGAGACTATTTCACAGCATAGAAAGGGATGAAATACTCCCAAATTCATTTTATAAAGCCAGCATAACCCTGATACCAAAGCCAGGGAAAGACCCAGTCAAAAAGGGGAACTATGGACCAATATCACTCATAAATCTAGATGCAAAAATCTTCAACAAAATTTGTGCCAATAGAATACAATAACGTATCAAAAAAATAATCCATCATGACCAAGTTGGATTCATACCAGGGATGAAAGGCTGGTTCAACATCAGAAAAATAATTAATGTGATCAACTACATAAATAATACAAAAGACAAGAATCACCTGATCTTCTCTATTGATGCAGAAAAGGCATTTAATAAAGTCTAGCACTCTTTCATGCTAAAAACTCAGCAAAATAGGAATAGACGGCAAATTCCTCAAAGCAGTAAGGGCCATTTATACAAAGCCAGCTGCCTACATCATCCCGAATGGAGAGAGACTGAAACAATTTCCCTTGAGAACAGGAACTAGACAAGGATGCCCACTCTCACCTCTCCTTTTCAACATTGTACTAGAAGTTCTAGCCAGAGCAATTAGACAAGACCAAGAAATAAAGGGCATCTGCATCAGCAAAGAAGAAGTCAAAATCTCTCTATTAGCAGATGATATGATTGTATACACAGAGAATCCTAAAGAATCTATAAGTAAACTACTCAAACTGATAGAAGAGTTCAGCAAAGTCTCAGCATACAAGATAAACATAAGTAAATCAGTAGGATTCCTGTATACCAACAACAAGATTATTAATGAAGAAATCACCCAGTCAATACCATTTACTATAGCCCCTAAGAAGATAAAGTACCTAGGAACAAATTTAACCAGAGACATAACAGACCTTTACAAAGAGAACTACAAGTCCTTACTGCAAGAAACCAAGAGAGACTTAGATAAATGGAGAAACATACCCTGCCCATGGATAGGAAGACTTAACATTGTGAAAATGTCTGTTTTACCCAAAGAAATCTACTTATACAACACAATCCCAATAAAAGTTCCAGTGACATTTTTTAATGAGTTGGAGGAACAAATTACCAACTTTGTCTGGAAAGGGAAGAAGCCCTGGATAAGCAAAGCATTACTAAAGAAGAAGAACACACTGGGAGGCCTCTCATTACCTGACCTTAGAAACTATTACACTGCCACAGTAGTCAAAACAGCTTGCTACTGGTACAAAAACAGACATAGATCAATGGAACAGAATTGAGACCACAGAGATGAACAGTTGATATTCGACAAAGGCCCTAAGACATTAAACCAGGGTAAAAACAGTCTCTTCAACACATAGTGCTGGCAAAATTGGATCTCCATCTGCAATAAATTGAGACAAGACCCATATCTTACACCTTATCAAAAACCAACTCAAGCTGGATAAAAGACCTAAATATCAATCTAAAACAATAAAACTCATCCAAAGAAAAGTAGGAACAACAATGGAAGTTTTAATACACAACGTAGACAGACTGAAAAAAATCTATCAAACAATCCACAAACAACGGAAGAGAAAATAGATAAATGGGAACTACTAAGAATCAGAGTGACGTCTGATCTCCATAATCTATAAGGTTCTACAAAATATCAATAAGAAAATAGTAAATTATCCAATTAAGCAATGAGCAAGGAGATGGACACACACTTCCCTAAAGAAGAGATCCAGGCAGCTGAAAAACATATCTGGACATGCTCACGATGATTAGCTATTAAAGAAATTCAAATAAAAACTATGATGAGATACCATCACGCTCCAACAAGATCGGCCATGATCCAAAAGACACACAACAACAAACGCTGGAGAGGCTGTGGAGAAACTGGAACTCTCTTACACTGTTGGTGGGATTGCAAAATGGTGCAACCTCTTTGGGAAACAATCTGGCGCTTCCTTAGAAAGCTGAATATCGATACATCACTTGACCCAGTAATTCCACTGTTTGGAATATATCCTACAAAATCAAGGCCGTGCACACCAACTGATATATGCACACGAATGTTTATTGCAGCACAGTCCACAATGGACAAAATATGGAATCAACCCAGATGCCCAACGACAGATAAATGGATAGGTAAACTATAGTATATATACTCAATGGAACACTATGCAATGATAAAGAACAATGATGATTTTAGGAAACATCTTATAACCTGGTTTCAGCTGGAGGACATTATGCTGAGTGAAAGCAGTCAGTGACAAAAGGACAAATATTGTATGAGACCCCTATGATAAGAACTTAAAAAGAGAATCATGTATAGAAGAAAAGACTCTTTGAAGGCTGCAAGGGTGGGTAGTGAGGGAGGGCGAGGGGGGGAGGGCTTAGATTAGATAGCTGATAGAAATTTGGTTGGGTGAAATCTGTGACAGCACACATTAGAAAGAAGATCAGTATTAACTGGACTTTAGCATAACATGATTACTCCCCCATCTTAATCTGATATCACAAAGACAGAGAAGCTGGGGCGGGGGGGAGGGGGGAGTCGGGTGCCATGCTCTCAGGGGAAATTGAGGACAACTGGCACAACAAGCGTTTTTCTAAGAGAACCTTCTGCACCCCACATCAGTGAGTGGCGTCTAGGGTCTTAAAAGCTGCCCAGCTGCCATCTGAGGGTACAGCAAATGGTTCCAACTCATCAGGAATGGATGATCACCAAGGACCAGAATGACACGGGGGAATGAGAACCCAGAAGACAGAGAGATCCATGTGAGTGAGTGACTGCATCGATCTGTGTCTGGAAGAACTGGATGGTGCCCAGCTACCACCGGTGATAGCTGTGATGGAGCTCACTGGAGACTCAGTTGAGTCTCACTGGCAACACAAGAATCGAAAGCGGTGCATCCTGAGATCTCCACTAAAAGACCACAATTGATGGTTAAAAGACCTCAGGGTTCCTCTGGGAGCATGGCCTCTGGCCCTGATGCTGCCTGTCTCCATAAATCATAATGGAAGTCAACTCTTCAGACAGGAATGGATTGGACTTAGCGACACAGAGTGACTGTATCATGTGTGCACTTTATGGTCCTATGCGTCTAGAAGATGTTGTTTTGTTGACCTCTTACTGGAGGCGGGGGAGTGGGTGGAGAGGAGGGACTAGGAGATTGTTGGGAGGATAAGACATGTATGGAGCAGAGAGGAAAGTGTACTGTCACTAGGCAGGGAGAGCAGTGGAAGCTGCATATAGGTGGGCATGCAAATTTATATCAGAATGTACATTTTTACTCAATCATAATTTAAAAAAAATTGTGGTAGTCATGAGAAGCTAGATGAAAATAAGACTGCTCAGGGGCCAGAATACACTGAGAAGAAAAGACTGGAGAACAAATCCCAAGATCATTTACCTTCCCCCAGTATTAGCCAATTTCTGAAGCTTCTTGGAGCAAGAGGATAATAAGCCTAGATTTTGAAAAGAAAATAGACATTTTGTCAGTCTTACAATAGCAAAGGAACAAGGGTTAGAATTAAGGAATAACCAGTTATGAGTCTGTAACAACAGAAAGTCAAATAACCCAATTCATCGAAGAAGACGTTCGGGAGGATAACAGATACAGGGGGAAATGCTGACTGACATTAGCTATTGCCAAAAGCCAAGTGCCGTCGAGTCGGATCCGACTCGATGACCTAGCTATTAGGAAAGTGCAAATCAAAACTAAAACGAGACACCAGCTCACCCCAACAACAAAAACACAAAATAATAAATGTTGGAGAGGTTGTGGAGAGACTAGAACCCTTATGCATTGCTTGTGGAAATTTAAAATGGTGCAACTACTTTCAACATCAATCAAGTGCTTCCTTACAAAGCTAGAAATATAAGTACTATATGATCCATCAATCGCACTGCTTGGAATCTATTATAGAGAAATAAGAGCCCTTACACGAATAGATACATGCATAGCCATGTTCATTGCAGCACTGTTCATAATAGCAAAAAAAATGGAAACAACCTTGGTGCCCCTCAATGGATGAATGGATTAACAAATTAGGGCATATTCATGCAATAGAATACTATGTATGCAATGATAAAGAGTAGCAATGAATCTGTGAAATATCTCATAACAGGGATGAATCGGGAAGGCATTACGGTGAGTGAAATCAGAAAGTTGCAAAAGGACAAATATTATGAGTCCACTACTATAAGAACTGACTCGAAGGCACTTGGCTTGGCTATTATAAGAACTCATGAAAAGATTTAAACAGAGGAAAACATTCTGTGATGGTTTAGACAATAGAGGGAGTATTCACTAACTTGATAGTAGATAAGAATTATCTCAGGTGAAGGGAAGAGCAACACACAATACAGGGACAGTCAGCACAGCTGGACGAATCCAAAAGCTAAGAAGTTTCCTGAATACAGCTAAACACTTCAAGGGACAGAGTGGCAGGGACAGGTGTCTGAAGACTGTAATTTCAGGGGTCATCTAGGTCATTTGGCATAAGAAAGTTTATTAACAAAATATTCTTTATCTCACTTTGGTGAGTGGCATATGGGGTCTTAAAGCTAGTGAGATATCATCTAAGATACATCAGTTGCTCCCAAACAACCCAGAGCAAAGAAGAATGAGGAACACTAGAGACACCAGGAAAATATCAGTCCCAAAGGTGAAAGGTCCACATAAACCAGAGGATCTACCAAGCTGAGACAGAAAGAACTAAATGACAGTGCACAGCCACCACCAATGACTTCCCTGACAGGGAAGACAACAGAGTCCCTGACAGAGCAGAAGACAAATGGGGTGCAGAACTCAAATTCTAGTAAAAAGAGCATACTCAGTGGTCTGACTGAAATTTGGGAAGATCTTAAAAGATGTGGCCCCCTAACTTTGTTAGCTCAGAACTGAAACCATTCCTGAAGCCAACTCTTCAACAAGTTAGACTGGACTATAAGACATAAAACGATACTTGTGTATTTTAGCTCAGGTAAATACAGGAGAGTAAATGGGTAGCTCCTATCCAGAGGTGAGATGAGAAGTCAAAAATTGACAGGAACTGGCTGAAGGGACACACAGGAAATACAGTGAAAAGGAGGAGTGTGCCATCACATTATAGAGAGAGCAACTGAAGTCATAAAAAGGTGCGTATAAATTTTTGTATGAGAAACTAACAAACTGAGCATTCACTTAAAGTACAATTTAAAAGTGTAAATTATTATTTAAAAAAAAAGAATCTCATTGAACACCGTAAACTCTCACTAAGAATCCTAGGAAAGGGAAATAAACGAGAGGTGATAGATCTTTGTCATAATTGCAAGTGTATTTTGTATTAATTTATCCACTATTTACAAAGTGATGCTCTTGTTTTAATACATCTTTTCTTTATCCATGTTAATGAGAGAGAGACAGAGAGAAAACTCTTCCTCCTTCCACAAAGATAAAACAAAACAAAATAGAAATAAATAAATAACAGCAAGATTGGTGATCTAGTAACTAGCAGATGTTAACTATAGCCAAAGCACCATAAACTAGAGAATTGAATGTTATTACATATTCATTTCCTCAATAACCCACTCAGTTTGGGAGCAAAGCCCTGTTTTACAAATGAAACAGCCTCTGAAACTTTACCTTCTTTGCCGAAATTACACATTACAAAGGAGAGAACAAGAGTTTAACTCAGAATAATCTGAGTTACTTGTCTGTCTCTGTATAATTTACGGATGACTCTTCCTTTAGTCCTGAGATTCACGACCACCCCTCTTGAGTTCAGAGGTGATGCATATGTCAGGGCTCGTTGGAGGAGGTAAAGCTTGGGGCCTCGCACTCATTTTCAGTAGAGAAGTTCCACTTTCATTCATTAGGCATTTGGGGCTTTTCTTTGAAATTTCTTTTGAGCAAAATTTTCCAAGGCAAAAATCAAACCAAATCAAACTGAAACAAAGGAGTACACTGAAACTGATGATTAAGTAACCACTAAGGTCCTGATGGGAACCTGGTCTGCACAGTGGTTAACAGCTCTGGCTGCTAACCAAAAGGTCAGCAGTTCAAATCCACTAGGCACTCCTTAGAAACTCCATGGCGCAGTTCTACTATCTTAAGCATCATTAAGTGTTGGAACTGACTCAGTGGCAATGTCTTTTCTTAAGATCCTGATGGCTTGAATGCAATGTTTTTGTTTTTTTTTAAAGATCCTGATGGCCCAGTAGTTAAGCCCTGCAGCTACTAACCAAAGGGTCAACAGTACAAACATACCAGGCACTCCTTGGAAACTCTGTGCAGGAAGTTCTACTCTGTCCTATAGAATGCTGTGAGTCAGAATCAGCTCAGTGGCAATGGCTTTGTTTTTTTGCTAAAGTCCCTGTTATAAAAACCCATTCCAGTTCCTTCCTTCCCAAGCCATCATCTTAAGTCTCAGAGGCTCCTTGCAATGATTAAGTATGGAACTAGAGATTCCTTGGCACAATACAGCCTCTGCTTCCCTTCAGCTCTACTCAGTTCCAGGGCTTGGGTCCCACAGAAAACAGGAGAATAAATAAACTCTGTCACCATTAAACATATTTAGCACATCACAACTTCTGCTGTCTTAGCTATAAGTCAGTATATCCTAATAGCTAAAAGAACAAATTTTGGACTCACATATGTGTAGGTCAAGTTCTAATTTCCATTGCTTTCTAGTTTTTTGATCTTGGGCAAGTTTCTTTATCTTCCTAAGCAGTATTGTCTTTAGGTAAAACAGAGGCAATAGGAATAACCATTATTACATAAAGTTAATTCAAAGATGAAATGACACTGTGGGTGTAAAACACCAACAACTACTATTTATTGAGCACTTATTGTATGACAGATAGGCTACTAAACACATTGCTTTATTGCATCTTTGTAACAACCCTATGAGGGGGCCATATTTGGCCTGGGACTGGCTACATCAGAAGGAGTCAGTAAGTGGGAATAGTTGTTTTTATGACTGTTGCCTTTACAATGACATGGTTGTTGGAGAAGGGGTACAGGATGGCTATACTGAACACTCACAAGCAGGAACATATTATTCAATAAGAAGGTAAGCACTGTGCTTATTGTGCTTACCCTGTTTATTAGATCATCTGTGTCGTTGTGCTGTTAGCAGCTGCCGAGCCAGTTCTGACTCATAGTGACCTTCTGCACAACAGAACAAAACAATGCCTGGTCTTGCACCATGCCCACCATCATTTTTATGCTTCAGCCCATTGTTGCAGCCACTGTGTCAGTCCATCTTGTGGAGGGTCTTCCTCTTTTTTGCTGACCTTTGACTTTACTAAGCATAATGTCCTTCTCCAGAGATTGATCCCTCCTGACAATATGTCCCAAGTATGTAAAATTGCTATCTTTGCTTCCAAGGAGCACGCTGGTTGTATTCTTCCAGGATAGATCTGTTTTTTCTTTTGGCAGTCCATAGTGTATTCAATATTCTTCTCCAGCACCACAATTTGAAGACACCAGTTCTTCTTCCATCTTCCTTATTCATTGTCCGGCTCACACACATATGATGTGGTTGAAAATACTGTGGCTTATGTCAGGTGCACGTCAATCTTTAGGGTGACATCTTTACTTTTCAATAGTATGACAAAGTGACAGACATATGGGGGAGATCATCAATAGTGAAGCAATTTACCTGGATTTCACCACATCTTTGATTCACCTTTTACAAATCAAAGACTTTGTGAAACCCATGTGAAACTATTCACTACAGATTAGCTAAGTACAAGCAAGCCCGGGCTTACCTTGCTTTCTGGGTCATCCACCCCCATCAAGGACTATAAATTTAAAAAGAAGCTTTGATTATGTAGGAAGGTACTGTGGGGTTGGGAGACAGACAGATGCCAGGCAAACCTAGAAGCAGAACCTTTGATGTAGTTATAAAAAGAAAAAGTGAAATTGTTTATTACAGGTGATCAGGTAAACAAGATAATGTCTATGCTTACCTTGCTTATTTGCTAATGCACCTGAGCTCACAAGTGATGGTGTTGGGCTGAACCCTCCTGTGTGTGCTCCACCTGGTTATCTAGCTGGGGAGAATGACACACTTCTACAGAGGTAATGGCTCTTCTCAGTGACCTCTTTCTGTCGGGTTTTCTCCATTCTTTGCCTGAAGAATTTGTGTTCCTCCTCAATGTCCGTTCCCGCTTAGGCCCTCACAAACTGGTGATGGTAGGTAAGAAGGCAAAAATAATTTTCGGAAAACATATTAGATTATAAACCAGAAAATAAAACTTGAGTTCTAGTTCTTTTACTTTTCAGAGAACTGGTGTCTGTAATTCATCTTTTACTAGTCATAACGTCTCTCTAAGCCTAGACTTCTTTATCAGGAAAAAAAAAGGGGAGAGAGATTGAACAGTGAAAGAACACTTATTGCGGACCTACTTCATGCCAGGGAAGTCACATGTTGTTGTTAAGTGCCATCAGGTTTGTTCCAACTGATGGCAACTTTATGTGGCATAGAACCAAACACAACCCAGTCCTGTGTCATGCCTGCTGACGTCCCCCTGACAACACATCCGAGGTGTGAGAGACAGTCTTGCCCTCCTTGCCTCTAATGAGCATTTGGATTGTACTTCTTCCAAGGCAGATATTTTCATTCTTTTGGCAATCCATGGTATATTCAAAGGCTTAGCCAATACCATAATTTAAAGGTGTCTGTTCTTCAGTCTTCTTAGTCATTGTTCAGCTTTCAAATGCATATGATACAATTGAAAATATCATGGCTTGAATCAGACTCACCTTAGTCTTTAAGGTGACATCTTTGCTTTTCAGTACTTGAAAGAGGTCTCTCACAGCAGATCTTCTCCATGTAAACGTGCCTTTTGGTTTCCCCATTGCTGTTTCCATGGGTGTTGGTTGTGGAGTAATGGTTAAGTGCTATGTCTGCTACCCAAAACATTGGCAGTTCAAATTTGTCAGGTGCTCCTTGGAAACTCTATGGAGCATTTCAAGTCTGTCCTGTAGTGTCCTTGACAATGTCAATCTTTTCTCTGTTTATCATGATGTTGCTTATTGATACGGTTGCGAGGATTTTTGTTTCCTTTATGTTGAAGCGTAGTCCACACTGAATGCTGTGGGCTTTGATCATCAGCAGTAAGCGCTTAAAGTTCTCTTCCTTTTCAACAAACAAGTTGTGTTGCCTGTGTAATACAGGTCATTAATGAGTCTCCCTTCAATCTTAATGCCCCATTCTTCTTCATCTAGTCCAGCTTCTTGGATTATTTGCTCAGTTTAGAGATTAAGTGTGGTGAGAGGACACAACGCTGACACACACCTTCTCTGACTTTACAACACACAGTATCCTTTTGTTCTGTCCAGACAACTGCCTCTTGATAGATGTATGAGTTCTACATGAGCACAGTTAAGTGCTCTGTAATTCCCATTCATCAGAATATTAGCCACAATTTGTTAGTGATCCACACATAAAACACAAATAAATGTTTTTTTGATATTCTCTGCTTTCAGTGACGACCCATCTGATGTGAGCAATGATGTCACTGGTTCCATGACCTCTTCTGAATCTGGCCTGAATTTCTGGTGATTCCCTGTCTATATACTAATGCAGCCGCTTTTCAATGATCTTCAGGAAAATTTCACTTGTGTATAATATTAATGATATTGTTCGGTAATTTCCACATTCATGTGGACCGAACTTCTTTAAAATAGGCATAAGTGTATGTCATGGGCTGGACTATGTCCCCCCCAAAATGTCTGTAGCAATTTGGCTAGGCCTAGATTCCTAGTATTGTGTGATGTTTCTATGTGCTATAAACACTGTCTTTATGACGTTTATAAGGGAGGATGGGCAGCAGTTGTGTTAGTAGGGCGGTCTCATTGTGTAAGATTGTGTTGTCTCTTGAAGCAGTCTCTTGAGATATAACAGAAAGAGAAGCAAGCAGAGAGTTGAGGTCCTCCTGCTAGTCAGGAAAGAAGCAGTGCTGGGAGCAGAGGGTGTCTTTTAGATTCAGGGTTCCTGTACCTCAGAAGCTCCCAATCCAGGGGCAGATTGACACTTGGCACTTCTTCCAGAGCCAACAGAGAAAGACTGCCCCTGGACCTGATGCCCTGAATTTAGACTTGTAGCCTACTGGACTTGACAGAATAAAATTTCTCTTTGTTTAAGCTATCCACTTGTGGTATTTCTGTTGTAGCAGCACTAGATGACTAAGACAGTATAGATCTTTCAGTCAGTTAGCCAGGTAGCTATCTCCCAAATTTCTTGGTGTAGATGTGTGAGCATTTCCAGTGCAGAATCCATTTGTGGAAACATCTCAGTTGGCATTCCATCAATTCTGGAGCCTTATTCTTTGCCATTGCTTTCAGAGCAGCTTGGGCTTCTTCTTTCAGTACCATTGGTTCCCAGTCATATATTACCTCTTGAAATGGTTTAACATCAATCAGTTCTTTTTGGTATAATGACTCTGTACATTTCTTCCGTCTTCTTTTCTTCTTCTTCTTTTTATTGTGATTAAGTAAAAGCTTACAATACAAATCAATTTGCCATCTAACACCCTGAGCACCTACCTCTGTGCAACTCTATGTGCTGTGCCCACCCTGTAACAGCACACTCTTCTTTTCCACTCTTTGCTTCTAGTATCCACTCAACCAACCCTTGTCAGTTCCTCTCCTCCCTCTCTTTTACACTCTAAAAAGAAACCAGTAGGACAGCCTCATATATACTAAACCATAAAGTACATACACTACCTGTATCGCTCTGTGTCCCCAAGTCAACCATCCTCTGTCTGAAGTGTTGCCTTCAGTACTGGTTTCAAGTCTAGGCTATCAGCACTCTATGGGCTATGTTCTCAGGAGATCCTCGAGATTGTTGAACCATCAAGTCTGGTCTTCTAATAGAGTTCTAGATCTGCACACTCCTTTCTGTCATGCTACCTCAGGGACTCTACATTGTGTTCCCTGTCAGGGCTGTCTTTGGTGGTGGCCTGGCACCATCTAGTTCTTCTGTTCTCCTGCTGATGTACTGTCCCAGTCAATCATATGGGTCATTCTGTCTCCTGGGCTCATTTTTCCTCGTGTTTTTTATGTTCTTGGCTTTTATCTGTTCCAGGTGGGTTGGGACCAGTGTCTCCCATCTTCTTTTGATGCTTCCTGAATCATTTAATAGTTTCCCCATAGAATTTTTCACAGTGGCAATTCAAGGCTTGAATTTTTTTCTTCAGTTCTTTCAGCTTGAAAAATACTGAGTATGTTCTTCTCTTCTGGTTCTCAGTCTCTAGCTCTTTGCACATGCCATTATAATACTTCCTTTTGTCTTCTTGAGTCACACTTTGAAATCTTCTTCTTAGCTCTTTTGCTTCGTTGTTTGTTCTTGCTTTAGTTATTTGATGTTCAAGGGCTAGTTTTATAGTCTCTCTTGATATCCATTTGGGTCTTTCTCTCCTGTCTTTCTAATGACTTCTTGTTTTCTTCACGTATAATGTCCTTGATGTCATTCCACAAGTTGTCTGGTCTTCAGTCATTAGTGTTCAGTGCATCAATTCTGTTCTTGAGATGGTCTCCAAATTCTGGTAGGATATACTCAGGGTCATACTTGGGCTGTCTTTTTTCCCACTCTAGTTGTTAGGTACCTTAGAGTTGGTTCTAATCCATAGCAATTGTATGTATAGCAGAACAAAACACTGCTTAGTCCTGTGCCATCCTCACGATCATTGAGCCCATTGTTACAGCCAGAGTGTCACTCCATCTCCTTGTCCACAGCTCTCTACCAAACATGATGCCTTTCTCCAGGAACAGATCCCTCCTGACAACATGTCCAAAGCATGTGTTACAAAGTTTTGCCATCCTTGCTTCTAAAGAGCATTCTGGCTGTACTTCTTTGAAGACAGATTTTTTTTTTTACTTCTTGTGGCAGTCCACAGTATATTCAGTATTCAAGGGCATCAGTTCTTCAGTCTCCCTTACTCACTCTTCAGCTTCTGCATGCATATGAGGTGATTTAAAATACCATGAATTGGGTCAGGTGCACCTTAATCCTCCAAGTGACACCTTTGGTTTTTAAAACTTTAAAGAGGTCTTTTATAGCAGGTTTACCCAATGCAGTAATTCATATGATCTCCTGACTGCTGCTTCCATGGAAGTTGAGGATTTCTGTTGTGTTGATAGTGATGTATAATCCATACCTGATGCTGTAGTCTTTGATTTTCATCAGTAAGTGCCTCAAGTCCTCTTGGTTTTCAGAAAGCAAGGTTGTCTCATGTGCATGTCGTAAGTTGTTAATGAGTCTTCCTCTAATTTTGATGCTGCATTCTTTTTCATATTGTCCAGCTTCTCATAATATGTGCTCAGCATAGAGTGAAAAAATACTACCCTGATGCACATCTTTCCTGATGTTAAACCAAGCAGTATTCCCTTCTTCTGCTTGAAAAACTGCCTTAGTCTCTGCATAGGTTCTTCAGGAGCACAATGAAATGTTTTGGAATTCCCATTCTTCACAATATTATCTGTAATTTGTTATAATTCACACAGTTGAATGGCTTTGCATAGTCTGTAATATACAGGCAAACATCTTTCTGATATTCTATGCTTTCAGCCAAGATCTGTGTGACATCAGCAATGATATCCCCCATTCTACATCCTCTTCTGTGTCTGGCTTGAATTTCTGGCAGCTCCCTGTCAGTGTACTGCTGCAACCACTTTTGAATGATCTTCAGCAAAATGTTGCTTACATATGACAGTAATGATATTGCTTTATAATTTCTGCATTCCATTAGATCACCTTTCTTTGAAATGGGTATGAATATGGATTTCTTTGAGTTGATTGGCCAGATAGCTGTCTTCCAAATTTGTTGTCATAGATGAGTACCTCCAGCACTGCCTCTGTTGAAAAATTTCAATTAATGTTTCATCGGTTCTAGGAACCTTGCTTTTTTTTTTTCTCCTGCCACTGCAGTCTTGTTTTGATGCATCCTTTGTTGTTTAATGTTTTCCTCTTGGAATCTTTCAATATTGTAACTTGAAGCTTGGATTATTTGTGTTTCAGGTCTTCCATCTTGAGAAAAACTGAATGTGTTCTCCCCCCCCCCTTTTTTTTTTAACAGATTGCAGGTCTTTGCATATTTCATTGTAATAATTTACTTTCTCTTTTGAAGTTACCTTTTGAAATCCTTTTTCTGCTCTCATACTTCATTGTTCTTCTATTTGCTTTAGCTACTCTACAGTCAAGAGCAAGTTTCAGGGTCTCTTCTGACTTTCGTTTTGGTCTTTTCTTTTTTTCCTGCCTTGTTAATGACCTTTCACTTTCTTCATGTATGAAGTCTTTAATGTCATCCCACAACTTGTCTGGTCTTCTGTCACTAGCATTCAGTTTACCAACTCTGTTTTTTAGATGGTCTCTAAATTCAAGTGGGATGTACTCAAGGTTGTATTTTGGCTCTCATGGACTTGTTTTAATTTTCTTCAGCTTCAGCTTCAAGTTGCATATGAGAAATTGATGGTCTGTTCCTCAGTCAGCCACTGACCTTGTTCTGATCAATGATATTGAACTTTTCTGTTGTCCCTTTTCAGAGATTTAGCCAACTTGATTCCAGTGTATTTCATCTGTTGAGGTCTCCATGTATAGTTGTCATCTATGTTGTTGAAAAAAACAATTTTCAATGTTAAGTTGCTGGTCTTTGCAAAATTCTACCATGTAATCTCCGGGGTCATTTCTATCACCAAGGCCTTATTTTCCAACTACCAAGCTTTCTTCATTTTCAACTTAGGGGTTCTAGTCACAGTAGTTTATCAACACATCTTGATTGCATGTTTTATCAATTTCAGACTGAAGAAGTTGGTAAAAATCTTCAGTCTCTTTGGCCTTAGTGGTTCTTCTGTAAATTTGAATAATAGTTTTATTTACTGGTCTTCCTTGTAGGTGTATGGATATCATACTATCACTCACAGCACTGAACTTCAAGATAGATAGTGGAACATTCTTTCTAAAGAGGCATGTGATGCCATTCCTCTTTATTTTGTCATTCCTGGTTCATCTGTCAGTTTGTCATACTGTGGTGGCTGGCATGTTGCTGTGAAGCTAGAAGGTATACCACTGGTATTTCAAATACCAGTAAGATCACCCATGTTAGATAGGTTTCAGTGGTGCTTCCAGACTTAGGGAGACTAGGAAGAAGGTCCTGACAATCTACTTCCAAAAAAAAAAATAACCCTGGTCTGTGAAAACCTGATGAATGCTAGCAGCATATTGTCTGATACAGTGCTGGAAAATGACCACATCATGTTGGAAAGCATTTGGAACACGACTAGTGAAAAGCTGCTTCCTCAAGACAGAGTCAAACTGCATGATATAGAGTGTCATTGATTAATTATGTCCACTCAAAAATCTGTGTAGCACTTTGGCTAGGCCATGATTTCTGGTACTGAGTGATGTTCCTGTATGTTGCTGATCCTACCACTGTGATGTTAATGAGTGTCATGGATTGAACTGTGTCCCAGCAAAAATGTGTATAGCCATTTGCCTGGGCCATCATTCTCAGTATTTTTGTGGCTGTCTTCCGTTTTGTGATTTTTCCTATGCTATAAATCCTAATCTCTGGCTGTGGGTAACAGACAGGATTATGTTAAAAGAGTGTGAGAGTGTGACTGCAGTGCCCTTAGCAAGGGAGTTTCACTGGAGTGTGACTTGTACCACCTTTTATCCTTTCATATACAAGAGATAAAAGGAAAGCAAAGCAGCAGAGAGTTGGGAACTTCATGCCATCAAGAAAGCAGCACTGGGAGTAGAGCGTGTCCTTCAGACCTGAGGTACCTGCACTGAGATGCTCCCTGACCAAGGACTGATGCAATATAAGTACCTTCCTCCAGAGCTGACAAAGAGGGAAAGCCGTCCCCTGAAACGGACACCCTGAATTCAGACTTGTAGCCTGCTGGACTGTGTAAGAATAAGCTTTTCTTTATTAAATCCACCCACTTTATGCTATTTCTATTAGAGCAGCACTAGATAACTAAAACAAAGGGGGAGGATGGGTGGCAGTTGTGTTGGTGGGGCCAGACTCAATGTACAAGACTGTATTGTGCGTTGAGTCAATCTCTTCAAATATAAAGAGAAGCAAGCAGAGAGACAGGGACCTCATACCATTAGGAAAGAAGCAGTGACAGGAGCAGAGTACCTCCTTTGTAAAGGACCCAGGTTCCCCGTGCCTCAGAAGCTCCCAGTAAATAGCAAGACTGATGACAGGACCTTCTTCCGGAACCAACACAGAAAGACTTCCCCTGGAGCTGATGCCCTGAACTTCAGACTTTTAGCCTACTTTTTGGTGACACAATAAATCTCTCATTGTTAAAGCCATCTGGTTGTAGTATTTCTGTTGTAGCAGCACTAGATAGCTAAAATATGGAGGGAGTAAAGATTTTGGAACATTCGTTTGCTAATGTGACATCACTTAAAATGAGAAGAAACAAATGAAAATGTCCACTAATAATCTGAATGTAGAATGCGAGAGAACAAATCTAGGAAAATTGAAAGTTGTTAAATGTGAAATGGAATCCATAAAGATCAGTATCCTTTATGCTGCACCAATCATCAATACCAAGTGCTGTCTAAGAACTTCCTCCATTTCTTTCTTTGTGTCTATATAAAGACACAGTGTCCTCTGTTCCTTGGTCCTTTCATAGCTAAACATTCTTTTGGAAGCCACCCATGATGCTAGGCACAGGCACTTGTAAACTTTTACTTCTAGATGGAATTTCAAAGCTAAGCTATCTTCATCTGGAGTAATATGAGCCTCTGTTTATTTCCTAAGATTGTGTCTCCTCTGGATTTTCAAGATAAATCACAAGTATAGCTTTTGTCCCTATTAACAGACAGTGGCACAGCCACCAGACTCACTCATACGTGATTTGCAGTGGCTTTCGAAGCATGAGCATGGCATGGCACTGACTACTCCTGTTTCCTTGGAGATCAGCTCTTAGGACAAATCTGGGAAGAGCAGTTGACAAGTCAGTGACATGTGTTGCACAGGATGGATTGGGTGGGTGAGAAGGAAAGTCTGGGAACAACGGAAATTCAGTGCTTTGCTGGGAAAGAAAGAAGGCTCCCTTTTGCTATGAGAGATTATCATCAATAAGCTGATTTAAGATCTGCTAAGGCCCAGGTGCTTAGAATACAAACAGGGAAAAGTGCAGGGACCTTACAAGCAAAACTAGAGTTGGAATATGTTGCCTGACTAGGACAAGTGGGAGAATATCTATTGTGACTATTCAGGAAAACCTGAAATCTTGTCATAGGTCTCAGACATGGGACTCCGCTATTAATTTTACAGTCTTTGGTAAGTGAAAATGAGTTTGTAGAGACTGAAGTTACCCTACAAACCTCCTCACCTAGATGTTGGTCTAGTCTAAAATGTCTCCTACGGTTTCATATCTTTAGTGTGAAGGTTTTTTTTTTTTGTTTGTTTTACTCTGATAAAGATACATAACAAAATTTTTGAAATTTTTATATATTTTAGTGCACAATTAAGTGGCATTAATTACATCCACCATATTATGCAACATCACTACTTCTAAATATTTTTCATCACTTCAGACGGAAACTCAGTACCCCTTAAACAATAACTTCCCATTTCATCTGGCCCAAATAAACACAAACTTTTACCACTGAGCATTTATTTGCCTAGCTATTTCTTGTAAGTGGGGTCTCAAAATATTTGTCCTCTTTCGTCTGATTTATTTCACTCAGCATGTTTTCAAGTTTCATTTGTATCATGGGATGAATCCGAACACCATTCCACTTATAATATTCTGCTGTATGGATGTACCGGACTTTGTTTGTCCGTTTACCTGCGGATGGTCACTTAGGTTGTTTCCTTTTTTTGTCTGTTGTGAATAATGCTGCAATGAATATGCGTACAAGTCTTTGAAACCCTGTTTGCTATTTCTAATTCTTTTATTAATTTTATTGTTTTACCGTTCACATTTAGGTCTTTAATTCAACTGAAATCTACCCTTTTTCAGTACATTGGATAAGGAACTGGTTTAAACTTTCTTCGTGTAATGGTTTGTCCATTGTTACTTATTAAACAAAGAATTTTCTCTCAGTACATCTGCGTATTTATTTCTGTCTGACAGTAATCACCCTATACTGTTTTATTGGTTGAGTTGTTTGTTTCTGAACAAGTACCTTTCTGTTTTTACTACTGGTCTTCTACTATGTCTTAAAATTAATGCTATCTTGACTCATCGGTCAATAGAAAATTTAGGTTATCAACTTCCTCAAAAACAATCCAATAAAATTATAGTTGGGCTGTGTTAATTTTACACAACCTCACCTGAAGTCCAAGTCATTTTTTGGCTATTGGTGACTCTGTAACCGCTGGAAATGGGCTAGATGTGGCACTTAGTGTTAGGTTGGTGATGCCAGCATATCTGGTGAAGCCGGCATTTCAACAAACTCCTGAGGCTCCTGGAAATCGTCACCAATAGAGATGACTCATGGTTTCGTGAAAAGTTGCTGATCTCATTAGTTTCAGAAACCATTGCACAGCTGGGCAGGGCCTCTCGGGTAGATGCAATGCTGACTGGGTGCCCCCATGAGTAACACCTCTCACCTCTCCTAGGCTGGTGACACAGGCAGAAACTGGTTCCCATCCAAACCCTGGAAACCACCACAGGTGAAGTCATAGCCATACGTGCTAAGACCTTTATGAGATCATTATCTGCAGAGTTAAGAAAAATCACTTTTCTACCAAACATTCAAGATGATTGATGAAGAGAAATTTTTTAATTACATTCATTCTCGTTGTTTACTCTTACTAAAGAAATCTCTTGCTGGCTCACATACATGCACAAACACAGATACATACGATTCAAATGTGGGGGAGAAGTCTGCTACTTCATATTCAAAACAAGAACAAAATAGAATAAAGAAGAAAGGAAATCTAAAACCAACAGCCAAATAATTCACACATCCTGAGAGAATCACTTTTCCTTTTGGATTTTTAAAATAATTACAAAATATTTCTAACAGGGAAATACATGAAGTGCTTTTGTTTTTAAAGAAATACATGATTTCAATGATAGATACAATCAAATATTACTGAGTGTCCTAACAGTCCTTTTTTTCTGACAGAGAATCTTCTGAATTCTCGTGCTTATTTTTATACTTTTTTATCATCTACATATGAATCCTTGAACTGTAAATAGAAAAGTTATGTGTTTTAAAACTTTCTATAAATGATCTTGTTGCCTATACTACTTTTCCATATACTTTGTTCGTATTGCTGCATGCTGCTCTATTGCCTTCCTTTTCCATGCTGGATCGTATTCCATTATAGAAATGTATCATGGTTTGTCTGTTCTTCCATCAATGGGTGTTTAACCATTGCCAAATTTTTGCTCTTATTACATTGCAAGTTCCATCAAATACAAGAGACCAAGTGGGCAGCTCCTGTCCAAAAGCAGGACAAGAAGGCAGGAAGGGGCAGGAACTAGCTAAATGGACACAGGAACCAGGGATGGAAAGGGAGAGTGTGCCGTCACCTTGTAGGGATTGCAACAAATGATACACTGTCACAAAACAAGGTTGAATGAGAAATTAACTTAAGCTGTCAATTCTCACTTAAAGCCCAATTTGAAAAAAAATGGACTAAACATTCTTGAACGTTTCCTTGCATCCATGTAGTTAAGTTTCTCCAGAGTATGCTTGTTAATCAGAACACTATTTTGGAGAGTAGCTTCAGCTTTCCTACATAATACTAATTGTTTTCCAAAGTAGTTGTTATCAGTTCACCTTCCCACCAATGTGCATGGAAGACACCATTGCTCCATGTCCTTGCTAACACTTGGCATTGCCATAGCTTTGAATTTTTATGAATCTGATGACTGTGAAATGGTGTTTCATTGTTGTTGTAATTTGCACTCCACAAATATTAATAAATTTGAACATATTTTCACATATTTCTTTTCATTCCCTCCCCCACCCCTGTGAATCATCTGCTCATATACTTGTATCGTTTTTGATTTGGTTGATTATTTTTTTCTTATTGAATTGTAGGCATGCCTTGTATATTCTGAATATGAATAGTTCTTGGTTTTATTCTTTTCATATGTCTTTCTTCATTACATAAGCCAGAACCAAACCCATGGCCACTGAGTTGATATCAACTCATGGTGACCTTATAAGACAGAGTAGAACTGCCCCACGGGGTTTCCAAGGCTGTAAATCTTTGCAGACATAGATTGTCACATCTTTCTCCCACAGAGTGGCTGGTGATTTGGAGCCACTGATTTTTTGGTTAGCACCTGAGAGCTTTAACCATTGAATCACCAGGGCTCTTCTCATTACCTACTTTCCTTTAAAATTATATTTTATTTGTTTTTAAAGGAAAATTAAAACTCAGAGGAAACAAAATAAGCATGTAGAAACAGGCTAACCTCATTACTATTTGTAGAATGAAAATTATAATGATAATGAGACATCATTTCATTCTTATCAGATTCATAAGAATCATGTCACCTATTAAATAAACACCCAGATGATATTGTCTACTTCATTGTCCAATGCCCAGGGCATCTTTGGCTTTGGCCATACTCATATCTACATTTCTTCCATATCTGGTAAATCTTCACACATTTACAAATTTTCCCTCCAAAGAGACATCGTGATACTTTTTGTTGTCTGATGTTTTCCCCCAATTTTATTATAAATGTGTTTTTGTCAACAGATTTTTTTTTTTTTTTTTTTGGTAACACTGTTTGCTTTCCAGCATAAATACTACGTAGTCATGATACACAATCCTTATATATATATTGCTGAACTTAATCTGCTAGAGTTTTGCTCAGAATTTTTGCATCTAGGTTCATGAGTGATGTTCAACTGTTGCTTTTAATTTTCTTGCCTTTTTGTAATGTCTCTGTTCTGAGATTCAGGGTAATGTGGCACCAAAACGTGGGTTGGGAAGTATTCCTTCCTCATCTCTTTTCTGAATGAGTTTCCTTATGACTGACAGCATTTCTTCCTTAAGGTTAAAATTCACAGATAACGCCATCTGGCATTTTTCTTGGTGGGAACATTTTTACCTATGAATTCAATGTCTTTAATAGAGAAGACTATGAAGATTAAAAAATTTCTTGAGAAATTTTTGATAATTTCTTTTAAAAAATTTTTTCCTAATCTAAGTTTTAAAATTCATTAATAGAACTTGGTTATGGTCTCTCAATTCAGGTGGGATATAGTCAAGGTTATACTTTGATACCAGTAATCTTGTTTTAGTTTCCTTGAGTCTCCATGTGAAGTTGCTTGTGAGCAATTGATGGTCTGTTCCACATCTGTCTCCTGGCCTTATTCTGACTGAAAACACTGCACTTCTACCTTGTTTCTTCGTACAGGTTTAGTTGATTAGATTTCTATGTACTCTGTCTGGTGAGGTCCACATACGTAGTTACTGTTTCTGTTTTTAAATAAGGTATTGCCAATGAATAAGTTGTTGGTTTTGTAAAATTTCCATCATGTGATCTTTGACATTTTTCCTCTTACCAAGGTCATGTATTTGAACTACAAATCCTTCTTTGTTTCCGGTCACCATTTTTGCATTTTAATCACCAGTAATTTTCAATGCATCTTGACTGTGTGTTTGAACAATTTCAGACTGCAAAAGTTAGTAAAAATCTTCAGTTTGTTCATCTTTGGCATTAGTGGTTGGCACATAAATTTGAATAATAGTTGTTTTAGTCACTTAGTAGCGCTCTAATAGAAAATACCATGAGTGGAAGGCTTCATGAGGAAAACCTTTATTGTCACAGTCTGGTAAAGCACAAATCCATTTACAAGTTATAGGTCCATTGAATAAGAGAAATTGTCACAGTCCAGTAGGCTGAGTCCAAATTCAAGGAGAGCGTCTCGGCACAGAAACCTCAGGTCCAAAGGACATGCCCTGCTCTTGTTGCGGCCTTCTTGATGGTGTGAGGTTCACTCTGCTCACTTCTCTCCCTTAGATCCTACAGCTAGTGACTTGAGTCCTGCCTCACCAGCACAACTGCTGCTCATTCTACGACATCAACATCACAGAAGCAGGATTCACAACACATGGGAGGAACTACACCATATTGGGACTCACAGCCAAGTCAAATCAATATATATATATTTTTGGGGGAACACAATGCAATCCATGACAATGGTAATATTAATTGCTCTTCTTTGTAGCATATGAATATTATCAGTGACAGCATTGTACTTCAGGACAGATCTTGACATGTTCTCTTTGACCACAAATGCAATGCTTTTGCATTTAAACTTAAACTTGTCATTCCCAGCATAGCATTCCCAGCATAGTAGATCATATAAGTGTCTGATTTCAGAATGGTCAGCGCCAGTCCTTTTCAGCTAATTAATGCCTAGGATATCAATTATCAAGCATTCCATTTTGTTTTTGACCACTTTTCATTTTACTTGATTCATACTTTGCATATGCCAATACCTGATGGATGTTTGCAGCTATTTTTCTTTTTTTTGTTCTTCTTTTTATTTTTTTTATTATGACTGAGTGAAAATGTACATTCCCATATAAATTTACATGCCCACCTATATGCAGCTTCCACTGCTCTCCCTGCCCGGTGACAGCACACTATTCCTCTCTGCTCCATACATGTCTCATCCACCCAACAGTCTCCTTTCCCCTCCTCTCCACCCACTCTCCTTCCTCCAGCCAGAGGTCAGCAGGATGATATCCTATAGATGCATAGAACCATAAAGTGCATCCAATATGGTCACTGCATCGCCAAGTCCAATCCATTCATGTACAAAGAGTGGACCTTTGTTATGCTTTATGGGCCAGGGCAGCATCAGGGTCAGGGGCCATGCTCCCAGGGGAACCCTGAAGCCACTGCACCATCAATTGTGGTGTTTTAGTGGAGGTCTCAGGGTGCACCCCTTTTTATTCTTGCATTGCCAGTGAAACTCAACTCAGTGAGCTCCATCATGGCTATCACTGGTGGTGGCCGTGCACCATCCAGTTCTTCTGGTCCCAAGTCTATGTAGTCACCTAGTCATGCGGGTCTCTCTGTCTTCTGGGTTGTCTTTACCCCATGTCAGCTATTTTTTTTCATTTTGAGTCATGTCCCATCAGCAAACGAAGATCCCAAAAACTTGATTCCATTCCTATCACTAAGGTCAACTCTACTTTAAGGAGGAAGCTCTTCCCCCATTAAATTCTGAGTGCCTTCATACTTGAGGGCCTCCTCTTACAGTACTACATCAGACAATGTTCTGCTGCTCTCCAGAAGGTTTTCATTTTTTTTTTTTTTAATCAGACTGTTCAGTCTAGAATCTCCACTAAAACTTGTCCACCATGGGTGACCCTGCTAATATTTGCAATATTGGTGTCATAGTTTTCAGCATCACAGCAACATGCAAGCTAAAAGAGTATGACCAACTGACAGACAGGATTAGACATGGTGAATGCTAATGATTGAAGATTAGATGAGTTGTGGGATGACATCAAGGACATCACACATGAAGGAAGCAAAAGGTCATTAAACAGATGGGAAAAAAGAAAACACCAAAATGTATAAGGGACTCTAAAGCTTGCTCTTTAACATGGAGTACCTTAAAATGAAAGGAAGAAATATGATACAGTAAAAGAAGTGAACACAACATTTCAAAGGCTGGCTCAAGAAGACAGAGTACTATAGTGAAGTGTGCAAAGACCTGGAGTTAGAAAACCAAACTGGAGGCACGTTTGGCATTTCTCAAGCTGAAAGAATGGAAGAAAGAAAAATCAGCCTTCAAGCTGCAGCATTGAAGGATTCTGTGTGAGGATGGCACAGGACCAGGCAGCATTTTCTTTTGTGGTACATAGGGGGACTATGAATCAGAACCAACTCAAGGACACCTAACAGCTGAAACAACATGGGTGAAACATTGAATGATACAGGAAGCATCAAAAGAATATGGAAAGAATACACAGAGCCACTGTATCCCCCCAAAATGGTCAATATTCAACCATTTTAGGAGATAATATATGATCCAGAACTGATGGTGCTGAAGGAAAAAAATTCCATCTGCACCGAAGGCATTGGTGAAAAACAAGACTTTAGGGATCAACAGGATATCAACTGAGACGTTTCAACAAAAAGATGCAACACTGGAAATGTTCACATGTCTAAGCCAAAAAGTTTGCAAAACAACTCAATGGCCAGTCCACTGCAAGGGAGTTATTCATGCCCATTCCAAAGAAAGATGATCCAATAAAATGCAGAAATTATCAAACAACATCATCAATATCATGTGCAAGCAAAATTATGCTGAAGATACTTGAAAAATGGTTGCCAAAGCCAAGCCAAGTGCCGTAGAGTTGGATCTGACTCATGGTTGCAGCACTACATAAATAGGGAACTTCAAGCTGGATTCTGAAGAAGATATAGAACAAAGGATATGTTTGTCATTGTTAGATGGATCTTGGCTGAAAGCAGAGAATACCAGAAGGATGATTATGCCTTAACTATAAAAAGGCATTTGGCTGTGTAGATCGTAACATATTTTGGATAACATTAGGAAGAATTGGAATTTCAGAACTTGTACATACGAGGTCCGACAATTAAGCCCACGAACTTAATTGTTTTAAGTGCTGCATACCTCACTGCTGAATATCCCTGTGATCACCTTCAAAGTACTCCCCTTGGGAAGCTATGCACCCATGCCAGTACCTAGTCTACCCTTCAAAGCAATTTCCAACTCTTTCTGGAACAGCCATTGCACACGGTGGCACCGTGACAAGTTTACAAATTTAATTGCAAAATTGTGGGGGAGTTTTTAGCCAGTAAACAAATAACTATTGGAATACTCTTCCTACTCACCCTATCTGGCCCACAACTACTTTTTTCTTTATCCAAAGATCAAGAAATATTGAAAGGAAGATATTTTGATGACATTCAGGACATCAATGGTAATAGGACAATAGCTCTGATGGCCATTCCAGAAAGAGTTCCAAAATTGCTTTGAAGTGTGAACTAGGCTCTGGTGTTGGTGCATGGCTTCCCAAGGGGAGGACTTTGAAGGTAACCACAGTGATATTCAGCAATCAGTTATGTAGCACTTTCTCTAGGATGATTTTGCAAGCTTAGTTGTCAGACCTAGTAGACCAAAAATCAGCAGTTTGAAAAGAATGGAAGACAAACCCAGAGACAGAAGTGAATATTAGATCTAGCAGCTTCTCCAATATTCTGACAACTTAGATTTTCTGTTGTTATTGTATTTTGTTTATTTTTGACAGCTGCACTTGTAACAAGAAAACAAGGGACAAGTGCTTGAGAAAACTAAAAATGGGATTAAGAACAGTTTCTTTTCTAAAATCAGAACTCAGAAGGGGATGTTTCCTCAGTAAAAGAATGTCTGGGAGAAAAGATCCACTCACTAAAAGGGCTGGCAAGCAAAGAAGTCTGTCTCAGCTCTGGTTCCGAGTACAGGGGAAAAAAAATTCCCCAAGACTTAATATCTAAAAGCAAATCCATAAGAATTTGGGTCCAAATTCATACTCACAAAACCAAACAAAACTCACTGCCGTTGAGTTAATTCCAACTCATAATGGCCCTATAGACAGAGTAGAACTGCCCTATAGAGTTTCCAAGGAGCTCCTGGTAGATTTGAACTGCTGATATTCTGGTTAGCAGCCATAGCATCTAACCACTACGCCACCACGGTTTTCTCATACTACGTAAATGGCACAAAATAACTCATACCAAACATTTTAAAAAGGTTGTAGAGTTAGTTCTCTCGAGGAATGGGCAGACACAAGCATCAGTCCTCCCAGGTAAACTGCCATCTAAATCTGACCACAAAGAATACCTGTGCCAAGCCAAGCCAAGTGCCATCGAGTCGGATCTGACTCTAGGGAATACTTATAGGTAATGTTTTAATCATCACTAAATAAAAATCACAAGACACATGAGAAAACAAGCCACTATATGTGATAAATAGACTCATAGATACATAGTAGAAGCTGGATATTGAAAGTATGTTGACAAAGTATGACCCAGCAGCTTTGGATAATAACTAAATAAGACTTCTAGAAATAAAAAATGCAATTGTTTTTGTATGCCATGGAGTTATTTATAACCATAGTAACCCCATGCAACAGAGTAGAACTGTCCCATTAGGTTTCCAAAGAGTGGCTGATGAATTCAAACTCCTGACTTTTCGTTAGCAGACAAGCTCTTAACCATTGCTCCATCAGGGCTCCAAAATGTCATTATAAAGGGAATAGAAGATACAAAGTAGAATAAAATATATGCTACACATATAGTCCACAAATAATTAGTATGCAGAATATCTAGTGTATAAAGAACTTCTACAAATTAAGAAAAAAAAGATGATTCCATAAAAAAAGCACCCCAAAGCTTTTGATAGGTATCTGACAAAAGCAGAAACACAAATGACCACTAAACCCATCAAATGCAAATTAAAAACACTTTGAGATACCATCCACACTATCAGTTTAGAAAAACTGTAAAAGGTTCACAGTGCCAAGTATTCTTCAGGAAATAGGCAACACAAAACCTCATGTCACAAGTGGTTATGCAAACTGGTCCCACTTCAGCTAATAAAGTTGAAAATGTCTCTTGTTATATATAAAACAGAATTTCTCTCTCTCTTTTAATTGTGCTTCCACTGAAACTTTGCAGAGCAAATTGTTTCTCTTCAAAAATCAATGGTTCTGTGGCATCAGTTGCCAAGCCCGCAACTTGTCAGCACACTCTCCTTCTCTTCTATTTGTCCGACTATCCTGCTCCCTCCTGCCTTCTTGTTGTCACCTGTGGGCTGCTGCACCCATTTAGTCTCATATACATGGTTGAACTACATGTTTTATAGGCCTGCCTAATCTTTGACTCAAGGATGGACTTCTGGAATGACTTCAGTTCTGAGTTAAAAGGGGGTCCAAGGGCCATATTCTTGGGATTTCTCCAGTCTCTGTCGGACTAGTAAGTCTGGTTTCTTTTTTATGACCTTAAATTTTTTTCTACATTTTTCTGCAGGTCTGTGCAGGATTCTCTATTGTGATCCCTATCAGGTAGCTGACGGTTGTAGCTGGGCACCATCTACTTGTACTGGACTCAGCTGGTAAAGGCTGTGACGGTTGTGGTCTGTCAGTCCTCTGGACTAATCCTTCCCTTATCTCTATGGCTTCCTTCTTCCCCTCTTGCTCCAGGCTGGGTGAGACCAGTAAATACATCTTAGATGGCCACTAACAAGCTTTTAAGACCCTAGATGCCACTTATTAAAGCAGGACGTAGAAAATTTTCCTTATAAGCTGTGTTATTACAATTAAGCTAGATGTCCCCTGACACCACAGTCCGCAGCTCTCAGCCCAGTGACTTAGTCCCTCGTGGAGTTTGGATATGTCTGTAAATCTTCTACGATTTTGCCTCAGTCAAATTGTGCTTGCTTCCCCAGTGCTGTATGCTGTCTTACTCTTCACCAGAATTGCCACTTACCTATTGTCTATTTACTGTTTTCTCCTCCCCACTGTCCCCCTTCCTCATAACCATCAAAGATTGTTTTGTTCTATATGTACATACCCTTTTTAATGAGTTTTTCAAATAGTGGTCTCATACAATATTTGTCCTTTTGTGATTTATTTCACTCAGTAGAATGCCCTCCACATTGACCTAGTTATGAGATGTTTTGCAAATTGATCATTATTTTTTATCTTTGCATAATATTTCATTGCATATATGTGCCATCATTGGTTTATCCATCTGTTGGTGGACACTTAGATTATTTCCCCCTTTTGGTATTGTAAATGATGTTGCAATGAATATAGGCATGTGTCGACGGCACTTGGCTTGGCATGTCTATTCATGTGACAGCTCTTATTTCTTCAGGAGATATTCCTAGGAGTAGGATAGGAAACAGAATTTCTAATGTTAGGTATATAAAGTCAAGAAACTCTTGCTTATAAGCCCTAAAAATTGTGAATAAAAGTGTTTATGAACATAAATTGCTTCTAAATGCTTAACTCTTATATGAATGAGAATTTGAGAATGGCTTTTTTAAAAAACAAAAACATAAAGACACCACTTGGTAACTTTTGTACATTGAAGACAAAGCCTCTGACATAGAATTTAAAGACAGACCTGGATTTGAATATTAGTTTGTTCACTTCCAGTTATATGATATTGAGCAAGTTGTTCACATGCTCTAAGCCTTGGTCTTTGTCTCTGCAGACTGAAGATATGAGACTTATCTTACAGGTTGTTGTCAGAATCAGATATATTACATTTAAAACACCTCACACACAATGGTCCAAGGATGCTTATTATCATTACTATTCCACTGAACAGCCTACAAAGTGACCCTGAGAAGGGTAGGGAGGGAAGGGAGCAAGGTATTTAGCATTACCTCCAGTGCCTCTTTCACTCTGCCAGAGAAGGAAAGATAAAATCATTAGGGCTGGGTAAATTCAAATTAGAAAAGAGTATTCCCTCCAGGTAAGATGTGAAGAGCAAGTATGAGGGTGTGGTAGAAAGAACACAGAGATTAAGGATCTGCATCTGAATTCTCCAGCATATATTGGATTTGTAACCTTGGGCCAGCCATTGTTCTCTAGATCCAGTGTGCTCTATGAAAAATGGAAATATTAATGGACCAGGTTTTTGTGAGAATTAGAAGAAGTGATATGCACAAAAGTTCCAACATGCAAAGGGTTATACCAATGTCTTCATATCAAAAGTAGCTATGTATTTATTTTTGTCTTTCATTCTTCTCTTGACAGTATATCCCTCTCTGTATCTTTTTGGCACCTCCGTGTTCTTTTGCTGGTTCTAGGGCTCCTGCTTCCTTGACGTCTCTCTCTCATTGATCAAAAGCTACCCTTCCCAATATCCTCAGGGTCTTGCTAAAGAACTGGCTGATCTGATGAACCAAATTGTACTTGTCTGTCAATGGATAGGAAATCCTGGTGGTGTTGTGGTTAAGAGCTGTGGCTGCTAACCAAAAGGTCAGCAATTTGAATTTACTAGGCGTTCCTTGGAAACCCTACCAGACAGTTCCACTCTGTCCTATAGGGTCTCTACAAGTTAGAATTGACTCAATAGTAACCAGTTTGATTTTGTTGATTTTATAAGTGGATAGGAATCACTTGGTGATGCAAACAGTTAATGCACTTGGGTGCTAACTGAAATGTTGGAAGTTTGAATCTACCCAGAGGAGCCTCAAACGAAATGTTTGCCGATCTACTTGCGAAGCATTCAGCCAGTGAAAATCCTGTGGAACATAGTTTTATTCTGATGCACACAGGTCTCCATGAGTTGGAGTTGACTTGAAAGCAATTGGTTTTATTACTGATTTATCAGAGGGTAATCATAGATTCCCCAACTCCACCTCTGTCTTGTTATTATGTTGGCTATTATGTTGAAATTTTGAAGATGACTCTTGAAGAGGGAAAATCCTTTAATGAAAACACTGGCAAACGCTCAGAATTGTAGGTGCTGTGGCAAGCTGTTGGATGAGATCCACTGGAGTCAAACCAGCTTTTTGACTACCCTGTATGACACCCCAAGGCAGCTTCTGTCTCATTTATTCCTTGCATCCTACTTGATGCCTTCTCCCCTTTCCCGAAGAAAATTTGAAAGGCTCCTGGAAGAAATTAGATACTATATCAGCTCCTTGTATCAAGAATACAATAATGAAGATAATCTTCACCTGGGAAGAGAAAACTGAGATATGGTTTATAAGCCCCAGTATATAGACAGTGAAAAAGTAGCACAGGAGATTAAGGAACTAGTTTGCAAAAAGTCACATACTTAATAAGTGTCTGAGTTTTGCCACACCGCTTTTTGGATTCCTTTGCTCCCCACCTGGTTTGTTGAGCACTTGGCTAACTTAGCAAATGGACCGCCCAAGAAGGTACGGCAGGTGTTGATTTGCCACAGATTAGCTCCTCTCTTTAGGACTTGGTGTTCTTGTATCCTAGGGAGCAAACTTTCAGGCAGAGGCAGGATGGAAAGACCTATAATTTGGCCTTTAGCCCAGGAAAATCCATTTCAGACTGTTTTTCCTCATATGTCCCAAACCATGCCACCTTTCCCCCATAGGGTGCTTGCTTTGGATGTAGAAAGATCCAGCTATTCAATATAGACCAAGAGTAGGTAGTAAGGAATAAACTTTGTCACTTCCATCTTTTCACAGCTTTCAAGGTTTTCCTTGTCTTGTCAACAGGTAATAGTCACCTTCCATTAGCAACTTTAGAGATGATCATTAATCAGTTCTTATAATAATTTAATAATAACTTGCATGTCAATGGGCTTGATGTTTTCAAGCTCATTTGCAGTCATTAATTCTTCATCCAGCTGCCCTGAGCTATAGGTCACCTTGATCACCTTCAAGGTGTGGCTGAGTCACCAAGGTAGGACAGGGATCTGCCCAAGGTCATACATCAGAGTCTGCAGCTGAATCACGACACCAGCAGGTGGTAATCAAAGTTGTTAAGTCAGCCCTACTCTTGGCATCTTCCTCTGCAGGATCTAATTCTCTCAGACTGTCTTCCTTACCATCCCTCGTATTTTGGATGAAATCTTCCTCGAAGTTCAAATTTATATGTGCTTGTATCATAAGGGTTATGTCCCCCCCCCCAAAAACTTGCCTAATGCAATAGTTTATATTAATGTACTACTGATGGTAAATGATATGTCTAATCTTGGCTAAGCTATGGTGCCTGGTTGTATGGTCAAACACTCATCTAGCTGTTGCTGTGGAGTTATTTAGATATGAATAGATTTGATGCATTAAGCACCAGTGTACAAACACCAGAGAAATTGTGGGATGGCACCAATGATATCATACATAAAAAAGAAAAAGTTTGTTAAAAAGACAGAAAAGACCAAACTGTATATTTAAAAGACTCAAAAACTTGCTCTTGAACATAGAGTAGGTAAAGCAAATGGAAGAAATGATGAAATAAATAAAGCAGCTAAACAGAAGACTTCCAAGAGCAGCTCACAAACAACATAAAATATTATAATGATATGTGCAGACTCAGAGTTAGAAAACCAAAAAAAGAAGAATATACTCAGCATTTCTGAAAATGAAAGATCTGAGATCTAAGCCCTGAGTTGCAATACTGAAGGATTCTATGGGCAATAAGAAAAAAAAGAATGACGCAAGAAGTATCAAAAGAAAATGGAAGGAAAACAATCATTGTACCAGAAAGAACTGGCCAATATTCTCCATTTCAGGAAGTAGTATGTGATCAAGAACTGATGGTACTGATGGGAGAATTCCAAGGTATTGGTAAAAAACAACACTCCAGAAATTGGCTGAATACCAACTGAAGTGTTTCTACAAAAAAATGCAATGTTACAAGCTCTCACTCATCTATAACAAGAATTCTGGAAGACAGCTACATGGTCAACCTTCTGGAAGAGATTCATATCTGTGCCCATCCCAAAGAAAAGTGATCCAGAAGAATGCAGAAATTATCAAACAATATCACATGCAAGTAAAATTATGCTGAAGACAATTCAAAATCAGCTGCAGAGGTACATCGATGGAACTGCCAGAAATTCAAGCCAGATTTAGAAGAGGATGGGAAATGTCAGATATCATTGCTGACGTCAGATGGATCTTGGCTAAAAGCAAAAAATAACAGAAAGATGTTTAACCGTGTTCTGTTGACTCTCCAAAGGCATTCCATTGTGTAGATCATAACAAATGATGAATAGCATTTTGAAGAATGGGAATGCCAAAACTATACATACAGTAAGAGGCAGTCATTTAAACAGAATGAGGGGATACTAAGTGGTTTCAAATCAGTGAAGGCACAGGTCAAGACTGTATCCTTTTGCCATACTTATTCAATCTGTATGCTGAACGAGTAACCTAAGAGGATGGACTATACGGAGAGTGGGACAGCAGGACTGGAGGAAGACTACAGCCTTCAATGTGCATTACACTTTAACATAAAGAAAACAAAAATTCTCCCAAATGGACCAATAACCAACACTATGATAAATGGAAAAAAGATGGAGATTGTCCAGGATTTCATTTTACTTGGATCCACAATCAACTCCCATGGAAGCAGCAGTCAAGAAATCAAAAGACTCATTGCACTGGACAAATCTGAGCAGGAAAACACCTCTTTTAAGTGTTAAAAAGCACAGATGTCCCCTTGAAGACTAAGAAGCACCTGACCCAAACCGTGGTATTTTCAGTCACCTCATATGCATACAAAAGCTGAATAAGGAAGAAAAAAGAAGAATCTGTGCCTTTGAATTATGGTATTGCTGAAGAATATTGAATACACCATGGACTGGCAGAAAAATGAACACATCTGTCTTGAATGAGGTCCATCCAGAATGTTTTTTAGAAGCAAGGCTGGTGAGACGTCATCTTACATGCTTAAAATATTTTATCAGGAGGGTCCTGTCTCCAGAGAAGGACACCAAGCTTGGTAAAGTACAGAGTCAGTGAAAAAGAAGAAACTTTGGTGAGATGGATTGACACAGTGGCTGTCAATAGTGGACTCAAATGTGGCAATGATTAGGACAATGTGCGTGGTCAGTTTTTTGTTCTGTGGTGTATGGGGTTGCTATGAATTGAAACTGACCTGACAGCATCTAACAACAATGACATTTACAATCAACTGACTTTCAAGTAAAGCAGATTACTCTCCATAATGTGGGTGGGCCTCATCCAGTTGGTTGAAGTCTTTAAGAGCAAAAACTAAGGTAGTCCAAGAAGGAAGGAATTCTGCCTGGATACTGCAGCATACAAAATCAATCCAGTTTTCAGCCTGTTGGCCAGCCTTACAACTCTCCAACTTGCTAGCTCTCACAATCATGTGAGATAATTCCTCAAAGTAACTCTCTCTTTCTTTATATGCATACATATATACATATATATGTATATACATCTATCAGCATATATATGTGTATATATACACACACATATATGTAATATATATGTTGATTTATGACTCAATCATCAGAAAGGATCTCAAGTATAAGTTATGGACTGTGTGTACATAACGTGTTTGTATGTACATATATGTGTATATATATGTATGTATGTTATACATAGACAGGTATTTATGTGCAAGTCAGGGACTACACACACACACATATGTACCTCTTTTTTTAAAAAAAAGTTTTTGCCACCATTGTCTTTTATTAACTATATCTACATAACATAAACCTGATCTTTGTCTTTAGGGGTTGGCCAGAGAATAATAATATCAGCAAATTATGAGCTGCAACATTGTATGTATATTACTTACAATAAAATGTACAAAAAAGAAAACAAGTTTGGTTATAAGGGTGTTCATTGGTCATAAGTTGGGGACTACTTGTGTATATATTCTACTGGTTCTGTTTTCCAGAGCATGCTAAATGATACACTGATTAATGTGCCTTACTTTATTTTTCCTAGAAATAATGTGCATTATAACAGAGTCTTCTGCAGCTCCATAACTTTGATCCATAGAGAAGAAGATCTAACAGTAGAATTCGAGGCATTTGCCTCCATCGGTAGGTTGATTACTTTAGTAATGGGCTTTCTGGGGAGAAGTCTCTCATGCTACACTGCAGACCATCTTAGTCTGAGTAGCAGCTGTCTCTGCACCTAAGCTCCTTGTCTTGGTTGCATTTGGTCACTAGTTCACTTCCTAGGAACTAGAGAGGAGCAGAGACTTGAACACAGGTGCATGCAACATGTTAATTAAGATCCGGATACCAATTCTCCCTTAATTAACTCTACCTGAATCCACATTTGCTCAGACAGACAAGCTGTGTGCCAAACCAACATCTGCCCTGGTGCCATCTGGGCCAACCAGGCACATGGTAAGAGATTTCACGGATATTCAGACAGATGACTCACAGTTGTATGATGCATGCTTGTGTACATGTATACATGTGTGTATCCACCCATGTGCCTACGTGTGAGGTAGAGCAGCCAGTGTGACCACTGAGAGATGAATCTTGTTGAAGTTACTCTAAGCTGGGAAGCCTGGAGGAGCCAAATGAACACAATCTAATTACGTGCAGATGGTGACAAAGGCAGCTGACCTTTGTAAAGCCATTACCAGCTCTAACACGGTGGGTATGGAGGCATGTGGATGAAGTGGTTAACCCCAAGGCATTTATAAAGGGTTTAGGACTAGCCTGGATGACTTCTTATTTAGGCTTGGGCTATTATTATTAAAAAGGAATTGGCTGCGATTGGAAATCAGAAAGGCCAGGCAGGACTGGGAGTGTCCAGGGTTTTGGAAATCCACCTTGATGAATGAAGGATTTCCTGCAGCTCCTTATCTAAACAGGAAGTTTGGAGCATCTTTTTGAACAGTGCCTCACTCACAAGCAATAATCTGGTGGAAAAAATTGACTAAAATCAATCTGGCTGATGTACTTTGAAGATTTTGGAGCAAATTTGCTTAACCTAAACTTTCTCAGTAACTGGAGTTCAAGGACCTGGTGAAGATTCTGAAGGTAAAATCTATGGAAAATTTGCTCTCGCTTCTTCTTGTTCATCTTTTGGGGCAGCACTGAGTAGTGAAAACAAAGTGGGGTTTGAATAAAACAAATTGGGGTTGGACAAATGACCTATTTAGCCACAGCTTTTTTCATCTGTAGTAATTTGGCAGTGTTTCTGTGAAGATTAAGTAAGAGACTAATAATTATGATTCTCGTTCATGATAATAATAACCTGTACTGAATAGTTACCACATGCCAATTTATAATTACATTACTAGTTTACAAGTACCTTGCGAGGTGCAGAACGAGTGAGTGCGTTTGTGGAAGTTAAAGGATACAAGTACTTAATAAATGTTAACTTCTTTGTTCATTTGATTAAACTGAACTGGCGATAAAACCAAAAGGACATTAAAAATAGAAAAAAGTTGCTATCAGGTTAACTCTGACTCGGGGTTGCCCATGTGTCTCTGAGTAGAAAGTGCTCCATAAGATCTTCAGTGGCTGAGTTTTCAGCAGTCGATTCCCAGCTTTTCTTTCTTTCCTTCCTTTCAGTTAGCAGCTGAGTGTGTTAACTCTTTGTTTCACCAAGGGACTCTGAGAAAACATTATATAACATTAATTGTGGCTCTATCTAGGAGGTGAGGCTGTGCATGAACTTGTTTTCTTGTCCACTATTTTGAGATTTCTACAATTACTGTTTATTACTTTGGTAGCATATTAGTTTCCTAAAGCTACTTTAACGAAGTGCCACAAGGGAGGTGGTACCAACACCAGTCCTCACAGAAATCTATGTTGCACAGTTCTAGAAACTAGAAGTTCAAAATCAAGGTGTCAGCAGAACTGTGTTCTCCCCAAAGCCTTTGGAGGAAGGTCCCTCTCTGTCTCTTCCGGCTTCCAGTAGCCCTAGGCATTCTTGGATTTGTAGACACAAGGCCCTGTTCCTCTGTCATCATGTGGCCATCTTCCCTCTGTGTCCCTATATGTCTTCTCCTCTTTCTATAACGGCACTGCCCACATGGGATTAGAACCCATTCTAGTCTGGTAAGAAGACCTCAGGTGAACGGGTAATGTTCTCAAAGACCTTCCGTCCTAACAGGGGCATACTCACAGGTACCAAGGGTTAGGACTTCGGTGAATATTTCTGAGGGACAAGATTTAAAATTCAAACCCGAACAAATAGTATGAAGAAAATCACATGATGAAGGGCACAGCTGGTGGTGATAAAGGACATGTCTCCCACTTGCCAACTGCCTAGTGAGTGGCACTTATGGCTTGAAGCCGTGCTCTGCTCACTTACCCAGGTTTTTACTGGCTCTAAAACCCTGCAGAGAGAGTACAGCATTGAACAGTTACTGGTAAGTGTTTACACATGTGTTTTCCTTACTTAATTTTTTTTAGCTCAAAATTAAAAATTGTGTCCAAATAAATAATTCTCTGAGGCACATTTATTTATGCATATTTACACATATCCTTTCCCACTTATCTGAAAATGAGTTCTGAATGCTTAAACTCACTCATAAGCCCTGATGGTACAGTGGTTAAGAACTGGCTGATAACCAAAAGGTTAGCAGTTCCAGTGCACCAGTAGCTCTGTAGAAATCCTCTTGGGTGGTTCTGCTCTGTCCTGTAGGGTCACTGCAGGTCGGAAATGACAATGGATTTTGTTTGGGTAAATTCATTCAGCATTTGAACTCAATTCAATAATCTGTGACATTGCATCTTTGTTTAGAATCCAAAATTTGTAGACTGGGAGATGAAGACCCAGACATACCAATCTCACTCACTGCCTTGAGTCATAAAAGAACATGTTGTTAAAAGTATCTCAGAATTGATTGAAGAGGCAGCACACCCCCCTTTTAGGGAACATGATTTTGTTGGACAATTGGCCTTGTTACCACCTCCCTTGTCTTTAGGGTTAACCATGGAGCCAGAGCAAGTTCAGGATGGACAAAGGGAGGGCTTTTATTAACTAAAGAGGTTCTCTCCACAGGGTTCAGTGAGGGCAGGTGGCATGTGGGAAACTCATCCATGAGATCAATGGGGCTGGCACTGGAGGCATGAAAGGAGCTCGGCAGAATCTCCTACAGCCCACCTGTCTTATTCTTCCAGATTCTGCCCCCTCAGTTGTGGGTGATCTAGCCATAGCCCACGAAGAACACAGTAGTGCTAGAACAGAAATACTGCAAGCTTTAACAAAGAGAAATTTATTTCCTCATAGTAAGATGAGTCAGGTTGGACTCGATGGCACTTGGTTTTGGCTTTGGCAAGCAGGCTAAAAGTCCAAATTCAGGGCATCAGCTCTAGGAGGTGGCTTTCTCTGTTGGCTCTGGAGGAAGGTCCTTGCCCTCAATCTTCCCCTGGTCCAGAAGCTTCTCAGGTGCAGCAACTCTGGGCCCAAGTAATGCTCTCTGCTCCAGGTGCTGCTTTCTTGGTGCTGTAAGGCCCCCAGCTCTCTACTTGCTTCCCTTTCCTTTTAACTCTTGAGAGATAAAAGATGGCGCAGGCCATACTCTAGGGAAATGCTTTTCACATTGGATCAGGGAAGTGACCTGGGTAAGAGTGTCACAAGCTCACCTTAATCCTCTTGAACACAAAACTACAATCGCAAAATGGAGAACAACCACACAGTACTGGGATTCATGGCCTAGCCAAATAGATACACACATTTTTGGGACATATAATTCAATCTATCACAGCTGGTAATACCAATAACAGTGCTCTTCATTAAGTTTTAAGCACTTTAAATATGTCAGTTAGGCTTCCCAACAGCCCTGTGAGATAGAAAATACTACTATCACCTTCATTCCACAGTTCAGGCAACTGAGATTTACAGAGGTTAGGTAGCTTGTGGTCACAGAGCTAAGGGGCTAAGACTCAAACCCAGATCTGTCTAACTCCCATAGGCCATTATCTTATCTCCAAGCAATAGCTGCCTCACCGAACTTACCGAGTCAAGCCCATCTCATCTTCCTATAGTGCTTCATCTCTCATCACTCCACATCCCCTGCCCCAGCCACACCAGCCCACTTTCGTTTCCAAAACACACTAGACATGGACTCACTGACCTCTTTTTGCATGCTCCACCCTCAGCCTGTAACTGCCTCCCCATCCCATTATCCTACTCTTCCGGCCCAGCTGACATCTTCCTTGGCCTTCTCACTGGAAGCTAAACTTTCCCTCCTTGGCTCAGCTACAGTGAATTACATATGCCAGCCAAGTGCTGTCAAGTTGGTCACCATGAATTACATACACATATACATATATATGGAGCTCTGGTGGTACGGTGGTAATTGGCTTAGCTGCTAACCAAAAGGTTAACAGTTCTAATCCATCAGCTGCTCCTTGGAAACCCTATAGGGCAGTTCTACTCTGTCCTATAAGATCGCTATGAGTTAGAATCAACTCAAAGGCAATGGAGTATACATATATGTATGTGTGTGTGCGTCTAAACACGCATATATACATGGACATATGTATATACATACATGTATATACATACACATGCATTTGTATATGGATACACTGGTGGTATAGTAGATAAGAGCTATTTAACTATTTAACCAAAAAGCTCAGCAGTTCATTGTGTGTCTAAACACACATATATATACATGTACACATATATATACATACATATATATATACACACACACACATGAATTTGTACACATATATGGATACACTGGTGGTATAGTAGATAAGAGCTATTTAACTATTTAACCAAAAAGCTCAGCAGTTCATATCTACCAGGTGTTCCTTGGAAACTCTGTGGGGAAGTTTTACTCTGCCCTGTAGGATTGCTATGAGTCTGTTGAATCAGTTTAACAGCAATGGATAAAAAATTATCATGCCTTCATCCCTGAACCTATGACTAAAAGGCCTTTGTGGTTAAAGTGAAGGACCTGGAGATGGAGAAACGAGCCTGAGTTATCTGGTGAGCCCAGTCTAATCTCAGGAGTCCTTAAAAGTGGAAGAGGAAGGCAGAAAGGTAAATCAGAGAGATGTGATGTGAGAAGAACTTGATCCACTGTTGTTGACTTTGAAGATGGAGTTTGGGGGTGACAAACCAAGGAATGTGGTGACTTCTAGAAACTGGGAACAATCCAGGAAGACAGGGAGGGAGGCAGGGAGAAAAAAAGGAGGGAGGATGGAAAGGAGGCAGGAAGGAATGGAGGAAAAGAGGAAGGAAGGGAGAGAAAACTCATTGCCATTGAGTCGGCTCCTACTCAGAGCAACTCTCAACTGACAGCCAGACAAAAACGAAACATCAGTCTTACAACTGCAGGGAACTGGACTCTGCCAACAATCTGGGTGAACCGAAAACAGATTGTTCCCTAGAGCCTCTAGAAAGGAAGTCAGCCTGCTGAAATCTTTATTTTACTCTAGTGAGACCCGTGCCAGAGTTCTAAAGTAGGGAGCGGTGGATGACAGGAATAGGTAGACAAGGGTACCCTCCTCCACCACTGCTTAAAGAATAACCTCAAGCTTAGAAAGAATTTTTAGTATTAACATAGACACTAAACTTTCACTTTAAGATTGATATGAGATAGTTGAAGGTAGAGAGGAAGGGGTGAAGTTACAGTTAGTGAGACCCAAAGGAAAAGAATAGGGCAATAATGTATGTAGAATGCCTGACAGTGTTCCTGGAGCACACTAAGTGATCCACAGATGGCAGTGACACTATCTTCATTAAAGAAGGGCCAGTTAGTGTAGGACAGACAGTGTCACATAGCATAAACATGACCATGGTTGTACCCAAGCTATAAGCTAGCTACAAAGCAGGTGGAATGCAGCTCATTACAGTGGGACTGTCTTTAGAGCCCCTTCCTCTTCCAGATCAGCAACTGTCTAGGGACTTCCAACACAGGATGATTCCTCTATGAACTCCACACTCCGTGTGGAGGCCTCACTCACTAACCCTATGTGGGTGGCTGGGACCCTCTGGCCACAGACGTGACTTAATCTACCAGCCACTTGTAGTCATTCAGTCTAAGTCTTATTCTAGAAAAAGTCATAAGCCATAAGAGCGAAAACAGGGGACTTCAGAGAAACCATGCTTCTTGGGGACATCTGTTTTAAGATTTGCTCTTTGCTTGCTGAAGTCTTTTCTTTCTTCTTTATTACTGTTTTTTCTTACTACAAGAATGAAATAGATTATTGTGGAGGATACAGATAAGCAAAAAAAAAAAAAAAGGAAATCAGCAAGCACCTAAGCAACCCTATCCCACCAACCCAGAAATAAATTAGAGCCCTGGTGGTTCAGTGGTTAAGAATTTAGCTGTTAACGAAAAGATTAGCAGTTCAAATCTGCTAGCTGCTCCTTGGAAACACCACGGGGTAGTTCTACTCTGTCCTGCAGGGTTGTCATAAGTTGGAATCAACTCCATGGCAACAAGGTTTTTTTGTTTTTTGGGGTCATATATATGGAGTCCCCGGGCAGTAAAAATGATTAAGCACTCAGCTACTATCCAAAGTGCTGACAGGAACTACCCAGAGGCTCCATGGGAGACTGGCCTCGTGGTCTGCGTTTGAAAGATCAGTCATTGAAGAGCCTGTGGAGTACAACTCTGAAGACATGGAGTGGCCGTGAGTCGGAACTGGCTGCAGGGTAACTAACAATAATACCACATATGTAAATGTGTGTGTGTGCGTGTGTGTGGGTGTGTAGAGAGAAAGAGAGAGAGAGGCAGAGAGAAAGGGCTCCTGGTGGTATAAAGGTTAGTCAGTTGGCTGCTTAACTGCAAGACTGGTGTTTCAAACCCATCTAACACACCCAGCAACTCCATGGGAGAAAGCCCTGGGAACTGGCTCCTGTGGAGACTGCAACCAAGAAAACCCTACAGGATAGTTTTACTCGGTTTTGTGGGGTTGTTGTTGTTGTTGTTAGATGCTGTTGAGTCATTTCTGAGTCACAGTGACCCTGTCAACAAGAGAGTAAAACACTGCTGGGTCTTGTGCTACGTCCGCAATTGTTTTTATGCCTATTGTTACAGCCACTGTGTCAGTTCATCTCGTTGAGGGTCTTCCTCTTTTTCGCTGACCCTCCGCTCTACCAAGCACGGTGTCCTTCTCCATGGGCTGATCCCTCCTAACAGCATGTCCAAAGTGTGGAAAACAGTCTCCCCATCTTTGCTTCCATCTTTGTTTCCAAGGAGCATAGGGTTGCTATGAGTCAAAATTGGCTCAGTGGCAGCCAATAACAACAATAGTATTTGTTTTTTATTATTGCTCATCTATAGAGTTTGGTTTCTGCTGACCCCCCTCCAAAAAAATTTGTATAAAATAATTTATATTATAAACATCTTTCTATATCACTGAGTACATTTCTCTATACTGTTTTAATGACTGTATAGTTCATTGAATGAGGGTATGCTGCACATTTTTAACCAGGCAGATATTTAGGCTCTTTCAAGGCATTAATTTTATAGCAGCATTCCAGTCTATGCCTTTTCTCATAGACTTATTGTGTCAAAATTCTAGCAGTAGTATCTCCTAGTCTTCATTATTTCTTTGGGATGAATTCTAGCAGTTGTGTTGCAGGGTCAGAAAGGACATACTTTGTAAGGACAGTGGCATCTACTTTTGGTTCAATCTCCTTCTTCGGAAACCAAAGAGAAAGTGAGTAATGTATCTTAAATGTTACTGAAACCCTAGCACAGTGCTAGTGTGTCAGCTGTTCAGATTTAAGTGCTATTTCTCCTTTGGCTTTAATGGCAACAAAAACAACAACAACTGTCACTGTTGTTGTTATTATCTTTGGCGTTGTCCTCCTGCTCTGAGATCCCCTACAGTGGAGTCACTAGGGAAGAGTGGGCCGTTTGCTGGGAACTCCCTGACTTCTCAGGAAGCAGAGCCCAGAGTACATTCCTTGTCTGAAAGGTGAGGCTGAGCTCTGTCTGACCCCTCAGAGACCCTCAGCTTTAGACAACTCTAAACAATAGATCTTCTATACTGTCAGCCTAGTGACACCTGTGAAAGTCTGGTGTTCCTTGTTTTGCCCTTCTCTTGGCACATTCGTCTGTTGAGTTTGGCTTCTGCTGACTAAAGTAAGGGAAGCTGACCTAACTGAGAAGTGCAGCTTTAAAGAAAAGTCTTAGTGCTGCCATATGACCTGAGGGCTCCACATGACTTGTCAAAATACATACATGTGAATTAACCATCCTAAATCAAAACAAGTCCCAGCAGTGGGCACAGTACATGGCACAAAGTACAGGCACTCTGCAACTGTTTGCTAAGTAAAAACGTGGATGGGGAGAAGGAAGATATTAATTGTCTTTTGCTACAGATTCTACATCATGCAGCCAGAGTCAGGTATTCTGTCTCCTCCAGGAATCCTTTCACAAGAGAGGTGGAGAATTACACCTTGGTGTGCAGAGTTGAATACATACCTGTTCTTCATCTCTTAGGCAGATCAAGGATCCAAATCTATGAGTCTAGTGAGCATCATTAAGTTTGTAATATAGAAGATTATCTGCCAACCATAAATCAGATGTGAATGTGTAACAATAATATTTTCAGATATACAGTATCAGAAAAGTGTCACTTCCCATACAGTTTTACTTGGGAAGCTACTGAGGGACGCAAGCCACTAGAGAAGGAATCAAGCTATGGAATCCTGGGATCCACTTTTGAGAGAGGCTCAGGGAATCTTTAGGATGATGGTATAGGAAGGATCAAAAATAATAGCAGAACAGTAGATTTAAAGAGCAAGCAGTCGGATCCAACTCAATGGCACTTGGCTTGGCAGTGTAGACTGGAATGGGAAGACCAAGGACCTCCAACAGGGGTGCCGTTGTTAGCTGCCATCGAATCAGCACCCAAGTCATGCACAACAGAACAAAATGCTGCCTGGTCCTGTGTCACCAGCATAATTAGATGTAGATTAGACTGTTGTGATCCATAAAGTTTTGATTGGATGATTTTCAGAAGTAGATCTCCAGACCTTTTTACCTAATCCTTCTTAGTGTGGAAGGTTTGCTGAAACTTGTTCAGTATCACAGCAATATGCAACCCTCCACTGACGGATGGGTGGCTGCCATGCAGGAGCTGCCTTGGCCAGAAATCAAACCCATGTCTCCTTTACAGAAGGTGAGAATTCTACCATGGAACCACCAAGGCCCCCACAAGGGTGATTTCCCTGACAACAGAGACAGTGGAGCCCATGGTTAGACGGATGATGGATCTGATTTCAGCGGGAGAAATTTTATAGTTACGTGTGTGAATTTGGGGAGTAAATTAGCGTTAGGTACATAAAACCAAGCAAAGGAAAAGTTAGATAATGGTTAACTACAGGAAAAGAGTATACAAGACAGGAAAAGACGTGTAGTATATTACGTGACTCATCTGCGAATAGCATTTTCATAGGTATTAGCACATAAACAGTAAACACTGAATTAACCCCAAATTGTAATATAGTCGTACACAAATGGTGAGGGGAGGAGGGGGAGTCGTTAGAAGGATACAGGAGGTACAAAAGTGCGGTGATACAAAGAGTGAAATCCTCATCCTGTGTGCTAGAAAGTCAATGGATAAATGTTTAAGACTAAAAAACTAAGAACTAGCAGTATTAGCTCTGAGGTGAATTTCAAAGAAATAGTTAAAGGGTTGAAAGTTACAGCCTTCTTGGAAGGCGACTTAAAGGTAGGAAGGAGTAGAAAAGGCACTGCCATTTTGCATTAAAAGACTCTGACTTTTTATAACTGTACATAGATTATTTTTCTAAAGTAAATTAACAGAAATACCAGAGGAAATTGATGCCAATGTCTTCTTTGAGGGTTTGTGGTAGCTATACTAGTTTTTGTTTTTATTTTATGTTTCTGATTGGTGTTTCAGAGGCAGGCATAAAGAGAAAGGGGATGCCTAGAGGATAGAATTTTTCAATATTTTATCAATTTTATGTATTGTGGTTCCTGGTGAGGTTTCATTTGAACAAAAGGATCAATTGCTTAAAGGCTTTTTTTTTTTTTTGAACTGAGAAAGCACAGACCGAGACACAACTTTCTAGGGACTAGCCTTCTCTTGGTATCACTGTGAGTCGGTTGGCCAAGCCCAGATTCCCTTACAAGGTATGATACACTATCTTCCCAGCAGGAGAAGGACTCATCTCTCACCGCTATGACCTTGAACTTGTCTCATCAGAAGGAAGAATGGATTCATGATGAGCTGTCTGCATCTTTTTATTTATTTCCTTCTGGGACCAAAGGCCTGTGTCTATAAGCTGAGTGATTTAGGATTAGGAGTGTGAAAGGTTCCAGAGATGAGACCTTAGCTAACAGATGAATTTGAGGCTCTGAAACCACAAACTTAGCCTTGGTACCCCATTGTTTGACCAACTGAAAGAAGCCACAGTGTATACAAAGCCAGGAGCGCATCGACGTTTCTTCTTTAGCAAGAAAAGCTAACACTCGTTGAGTCTTTATTACTTGTCAGGTATTGCTCTGAGGACGTCATGTATTCTAACCCCTTTGGTCATCATAACACTGAACCCAATGCTGTTGAGATGATTCCTACTCAACAGCCACTCTGTGAGCCAGAGCAGAGCTGCCTCATAGTATTTCCGAGGCTGCAATCTTTATAGAAACAGACTGCCATATTTTTCTCCAGAGCAGCTGGTATGTTCAAACCATTGACATTGTGGCCAGCAGCCAAGCACTTAACCACTGCACCACCAGGTCCCCTTAATAACCGTTAAAGTATTACCTTTCGTATTTTACGGATTAGGATACTGAGACATGTACTGCTCTTAACTGCTTCACTTTCCTGTCCCTATAATATTCACATTCAATACACCTTTTCCTTGAATGTACCCATATTCCATACAGACTTTCATTGAGGTATTCTATGCCCATTTCATTCTTTCACTCATTTGGTTTGTTTTAAATGAACTAGAGTTTCAGCAAACATCAGCCTCACTGAAAAACAAAGCCAGGAGAGAAATCCTTCTTTGACTAAATGTCTGGCACACACCGGCAATCGGATACCCATGTCGTAATGGTTTGGAATTAAGAGTTTAAGTCTCACACCCAAGGGCTGACACCCAGAGAAATCACTCACTAATCTCTGTGTTTGGAGCCTGGGCAGGGCAGTGGGGCCTGGGGATCTACTGGGCGGGGCGCCTGGAGACAAAAGGCCCCTTACATGACTGAAACTTGAGTCTCCAAACCAGCCCTTGATAGGCTTAAATTAGACGGACCCAGGAAGGGACAGGAAATTTTGTATGGGCTGGTGGCTGGGTAGCAAGAGGCAGGCTGCAGGTAGGCCTTGCCTCTTGATCCTCACGGTACGCCCACCTCTCCACACCAGCCTCACTGGCCTGATTTCTCCTTCTCCAACTTGCCCAGCTTGCTCCTGCCTCACAGGCTCTGTACCTGCCCTTCCCCGTGCCTTTATTTCCTCCCATGGGTCCCACCGGAAATATCATCTTTTTAGAGTAGCCATCCTGACCACCCTAATTTAAAGTAACCACACACGCCCTGCTCTCACTTCTTTGCTATTATCCTTCTTAGAAATGACAACCATAAAAACCTCAAAAGCAAGGAAAAAATAAAAGCACTATCACTAACTGAGTTCCTTTTCTCATTCATTCAGTTTTACTTATTTTGGTACGTCTCCTTCTCTGCCGTAAAAGCAGAGTCTTTGTCTTGCGTAAATTTCATCACCCTCAGAGCCTAGAAGAGTGCCAATATGCAGTAGAAACCCAACAAATATTTGCTGAATGAACAAACAAATGAATGGTGTCCACAAACCGGGAAGGCTCTGTCTTGAGCCTATGATGTAGGCGTAAGGGTCAAGTTTTTTTGCTTTCTAACTAGGAATCATCATTTTCCTGTTGACCTTTAACAGATCTTCTCCAGCCCTCCTTCAGTCTACCTAGCATTGGAGACTTTGCTGCTGTGTTCAGAGAGGCGGTGGGAAGCCTTCCTACTGGGAATTCCCAGTATGGCTCTGCAGGGGGAAAATGCCAGGAATATCTGGAATCAGAAGGAGGATCTGAGTCCCTTTTAGCCCTATTAAAAGAATTATTTGAGAAGGATTAGTAGGGGAAAGGCCATCCTTCATGGCTATCTTCATGGATCTAATACCATGACACCTTGGACTTAGACATTGATCCTGGATTCTTGAGACATTGCTTTCTAGCTTCTGTTTCTGGCTTAAAGGATTTTAGCTTAGGAGATCTTTGGCTGACGAGCATGGTTAGGTACATCTTGAGTCTGGGACTGAACCTTTCTCATAAGGAGTGCTTTTCCCATTTCTTTTGTCCTGATTCCTCAAATGATGAGACTTATCTCTAAGACAAGCCTGCTTTCCTAGGATTGTGGGACAGTGCTGGTGAGGGAGTCAAAACCAAGCTTCAGTGTGACTTATGCCCACTGCAGGCACGAAAGCCTCTTCCTTTCCTCCCCTCACGCTCCACCCCAATGTGGTGCAACCCTGTCACCAGACTGGTGAAACCTGAACAGTCAGAGGCCAAAGGAAGCATTTGATGACAAGAGGGTGGGGAGGTGAGCAAGAAGAGGAGGAATGGGGCTTCAAGAAGGGGCTGTGGGGTGGTGGTGAAGAAGGAGGAGCAGCTGGGCTATTTCTTTTCAAACGGAGATGGATTTCATATCCCAACTTCATGTTTGTGTTTTTTTTTTTTATATCATAGTGAAATCTTACAAGGTTGATGTGAACGAGGCCCTGTATGCATTGTTATGCTATTTGCTTTTGATAAAAAGTGGCATTGTACAAGATGTTCCTTGGCGACATAAAACCTCTGTGCATGGCTAATGGTGGCATGAAGCCATACCGCAAGTTGTGCAATGCCATGGCAGGGAAAACAGAGCTGTTTCTCAGGGATTAAAACTGGTATTTCAGTTGAAGGAAGAGCAATAGCAAGAGAGAAAATGACAGGGGGAGAAAAGAGGTAAAAGAAAGAAGGAATGAAGGAATGAAGTAAGGAACATGGAAATGAATGAACGTCAAAGAAAGTCAATGCAACTATTTAACGTGGGGAAAATTTCTTTGCCAAACAGAAGAGGGCTAATAGTTTTTGGAAGAGAAGAAATTTCTTTTCTCCTTTTGCTACATTCTTCTCCACTTTCCTTTGTTCCACAGCTTTGCTGTGTCTGTAAGTACACTCTATTTTTTCTCCTTCTCCCTGCCTAAGGTGAAGGGCCAATGCATCTGAGATGTTTCTCCCAGTTTTTCAGATTGCTAGAATAGCTTAGCTTGAAGGCCCAGACTTTTTTACTTACCTAAACCTAAACCTAAACCTAAACCTGGAACTCTGGATGTATGTTTATCAATGCAATCTGAAGAGAGAGGATGGAGACCACCTTCTTCTCATCACTCTTTTCATTTTGATTCTGATCTTAGTTTCCTAGTGCTGCTGTAACATAAATACCATGTTGGGTACTTAAGGAATACAAATTCATTTTCTCCAAAAGATATGGATCTAACTACCACAAAGGATTTTTGAAAGGTTAAAAAATGTCTAGCACATATTGCCAAGTGCCGTCGAGTCGGATCCGACTCATGGCGACCCTAGGGGCCAGGGTAGAAGGTGTTTGATAATTCTTGCTTTCCTTGTTGACATCACTTAACCTTACTAAAAAATTGTGGGACATCATCTTGTGGACAATGAATTTGTTCCTTAATCTCTAACTCTTAACCTTGTGCCTGAACTCATAGACAGTAAAAATATGGCCCTATTTCTAAGAAAAAGTTAGTTAAGGAACTAGAGTTCAAATAAATGGCTTCTACCTTGTGTGTCCTATATGGACTGTGACATGATGTATGGAAAAAAAAAATGATCGAATAGTGAAAGGCTTGTCCAGACACCACGTGCAACACAGGATGGTTTGTGGATGATGTTTGCAGTTGAGTTGGGACTTGGTGACTTCCTCTTCTATCACAAACAATTGTGTGGTTCCTGATGTCCTCCCTACTTAGTGTTTGTTAAAGAAGACCTATCTAGGCCTTCTCTTCCTGGGCCTGACACCCATGTCCTATCCTCTTCTCACCCTGATCTAGGTGCAGTTTGGGGGTTAGACCTGGGTATTGTACATTCTCAACCTCCCTCTGTATGCAATTCACTTCTTTACTAACTTTATTGGGTGAGCACCTTCTCATTTTCCTGGACTCAAGTCCAGTGTCTGCTCCTTTGTGTATCCTTTTCCAACTGCTTCATGGAAAAGTATGCCACATCCTTCCTTGTGACACTTCTGTGTCATGAACAAACCCCTGTCATAGCCCCTGTGGACGTCCATTACTCCATTACCTTTATTCATTCACATTTCTACCTGCTTCCATTCATCTGGAGTTTTTTGAGATCAAGATCCATCTCTGACTCATTTCTGTATTCCCAGGGCCTAGAACTGTGCCTGGCACACAGAGACAATAAAAAATTGTTTGCTGACTGGATGACATGATAATAGAGATAAAGAAACTTTCAGAAAGGCCACTGAGATATCTAGAAAAGCAAGAGGTTGTTTTTCTTTCTGAGCTATTTTACCTTTGTTACAGTTGCAAGTTTATTAAGATGTACTTCTAATGAATTACCAGCACCCAGAGCTCTGGTTGCAAGGTTGAGCTATACCTATAGCTGCTTAAGAGAATTATAGCTGCTAGCCAAAAATAAGCAGACCAAATCTACCAGCTCCTTGAAAACTCTGTGGGATAGTTCTACTCTGTCCTATAAGATCACTATGAGTCAGAACTGACTTGATGGCAATGAGTTTGGTTCGATTTTCTCTAGGCAACAACATTTGACATGAAATCGTGGATATGCAGCTTCAAGCCTTTCTGAAATAATGGAACAAAATCATGAGTTTTTTTTTTTTTGGTTATGATTGAATGAAAATGTACATTGCCATATAAATTTGCATGCTCAGCTACATGCAGCTTCCACTGCTCTCCCTGCACAGTGATAGCACACTCTTCCTCTTTGCTCCATACATGTCTTATCTTCCCAACAGTCTCCTATCTCCTCCACTCCACCCAATCCCCTTCTTTTAGTCTGAGGTCAACAGGATGACCTCCTGTAGGTGCCTAGAACCATAAAGTGCCAATACAATATGGTCACTCTGCATCACCAAGTCCAATCCATTGCTGTCTGAAAAGTTGACCTTCAATATGATTTATGGACAGGGGCAGCATCAGGGCCAGAGGCCCCGCTCCCAGGAGAACTTTGAGGCCCCTGGACCATAAATTGCAGTCTTTTAGTGGAGATCTCAGGGTGCACCCCTATTTATACTCGTGTTGCCAGTGAGACTCAACTTTGAGCTCCATCGTGGCTATCACTGGTGGTAGCCGGGCACCATCTGGTTCTTCCAGTCACAAGTCGATGTAGACATCCACTCCTGTGGGTCTCTCTGTCTTCTGGATTCTCTTTCCTCCATGTCATTATGGACCTTGGTGATCATCCTTTCCTGCTGAGTTGTGACCATTCGCTGTACCCTCAGATGGCAGCTTGGCAGCTTTTAAGACCCCAGATGCCACTCACCAATGTGGGGTGCGGAGAGACCTCATTAGAAAAATGCTAGTTGTACCAGTTTGCCTCGATTTCCCCCGAGAGCACGGGCCCTGGCCCCCACCCCAGCTACTCTGTCTTTGCAATATTGAGTTAAGATGGGAGGAGTACACAAGTTGTGCTGAAGTCCCGTTAATATTGATCTTCTTACCAATGTGTGCTGTCACCAATTTCACCCAACCAAATTTCTAACAACTATGTAACCTAAACCCTCCCCCATCCCTCCCACCCTCCCCTCCCTTGAAGCCATCAAAGAGTCTTTTCTGTTATGCATGAGTCTGCTTTTAAGTTCTTATCATAAGGGTCTCATACAGTGTTTGTTCTTCTGTCGTTGACAACTTTCACTCAACATAATGTCCTCCAGGTGAAACCAGGTTAAGAGATGTTTTCTACTATCATCATTGTTCTTTATCCTTGCGTAGTGTTCCATTGAGTATGTATACTGTAGTTTACCTATCCATTCCTCTGTTGTTGGGCATCTGGGTTGATTCCATTTTTTGCTATTGTGGATTGTGCTGCGATGAATATTCGTGGGCATGTATCAGTTGGTGTAAATGGCCTTGATTCTGTAGGATATATTTCAAGCAGTGGAATTCCTGGGTCAAATGGTATATCTATATCCGTAATTTTAAGATAGTGCCACATTCCTTTCCAAAGAGGTTGTACCATTTTGCAATGCCACCAACAGTGTAGGAGAGTTCCAATCTCTCCACTGCTTCTCCAACATTTAGTGTTTTGTGTTTTTTGGATCACAGACAACCTTGTTGGGGTGAGATAGTATCTCATTGTCATTTTGATTTGAATTGCTTTAATAGCTAATGATCATGAGCATGTCTGCAGGTGTTTTTCGGCTGCCTGGATCTCCTCTTTAGAGAAATGTCTGTCCATCTCCTTTGTCAATCGCTTAATTGGATGATTTATCTTTTTCATGTTGATATTTTGTAGTACCTTATAGATTACGGAGGTCAGACGTTGGTCTGACATATAGTTGCCAAGTATTTTTTCCCATTCTGTACGTGGCCTTTAAATTCTATTAATAAAGTCTTTGGATGAGCAAAAGTGATTGATTCTTAGTACTTCCTATTTATCTATTTTCTCTTCTGTTGTTTGTGGTTTGCTTGACAGATTTTAAGTCTGTCTACATTGTGTATTTGACTCATGGTGACCCTAGGGGCCAAGGTAGAACTGACCCCTGTCTGATCTGACTCGACGGCACTTGGCTGGCTGGCTATATTGTGTATTAAACCTTCTGTTGTTGTTCCTACCTTTTCTTGGATAAGCTTTATCGTTTTAGATTTGATATTGAGGTCTTTTATCCAGTTTGAGTTGGTTTTTGTATGAAGTGTAAGATATGGGTCTTGTTTTAATTTACTGCAGATGGACATTCAATTTTGCCAGCACCTTTTGTTGAAGAGATTGTTTTTACCCCAGTTTAATGTCTTAGGGCCTTTGTCAAATATCAACTGTTCATAGGCAGATGATGTCATCTCTGGGGTCTCAATTCGGTTCTACTGACTTATCTGTTTTTGCACCAGTACCAGGCTGTTTTGACTACTGTGGCAGTGTAATAGGTTCTAAGGTCAGGTAATGAGAGGTCTCCCAGTGTGTTCTTCTTCTTTAGTAATGCTTTACTTATCCGAGGCTTCTTCTCATTCCAGACAAAGTTGGGAATTTGTTCCTCCATCTCATTAAAAAAATGTTACTGGAACTTGCATTGGCATTGCATTGTACAAATAGATTGCTTTGGGTAAAATAGACATTTTCACAATGTTAATTCTTCTATCCGTGAGCAGGGTAGGTTTCTCCATTTATGTAACTCTGTCTTAGTTTCTTGTAGTAAGCTTTTGTAGTTCTCTTGGTAAAGGTCTGTTATTTCTCTGGATAGATTTATTCTCTTCTTAGGGGCTATAGTAAATGTTATTGACTTGGTGATTTCTTCCTTAATAATCTCATTGTTGGTGTAAAGGAATCCTACTGACTTATTTATGTTTCTTTTGTATCCTGAGACTTTGCCAAACTCCTATCAGCTTGAGTAGTTTTCTTATGGATTCTTTATTATTCTCTGCATATACAATCATATAATCTGCAAATACAGTGATTTTTAATTCTTCTTTGCCAATGCAGATGCCCTTTATTCCTTGGTCTTGTCTAATTGCTGTGGCTAGAACTTCTAGTACAATGTTGAATAGGAGAGGTGAGAGTGGGCATCCTTGTCTAGTTCCTGTTCTCAAGGGAGACTGTTTCAGTCTCTCTCCACTCAGGATGACATAGGCAGCTGGCTTTGTATAAATGGCCTTTACTGCATTGAGGAATTTGTCGTCTATTCCTATTTTGCTGAGAGTTTTTAGCATGAATGGATGTTGGACTTTATCAAATGCCTTTTCTACATCAATAGAGAAGATTAGGTGATTCTTGTCTTTTGTGGTTTTCATGTGGTTGATCACATTAACTGCTTTTCTGATGTTGAAATAGCCTTACATCCCTGGTATGAATCCCACTTGGTCATGATGGATTATTTTTTTGATATGTTGTTGTATTCTATTGGCAAGAATTTTGTTGAAGATTTTTGCATCTAGATTCATGAGTGTATCAGTCTGTAGTTGTCCTTTTTTGTGAGGTCTTTCCCTGGCTTTGGTGTCACGGTTATGCTGGCTTCATAGAATGAATTTGGGAGTATATCTCTTTCTATGCTGTGAAATAGTCTCAGTAGTATTGGAGATACCTCTTCTCTAAAAGCTTGGTAGAATTCTGCAGTGAAGCCATCTGGGCCCGGGCCTGTTTTGGTTGGCAGTTTTTTATGACATTTTCAATCTCTTCCTTTGTGATGGGTTTATTAAGTTATTCTGCTTCGCCTTGTGATAATTTTTGTAGCTGATATGAATCTAACAACTTATCCATTTCCTCTAGGTTTTCAAATTTGTTAGAATACAATCTTTCATAGTATTCAGCTATAATATTTTTGATTTCTGCTGGATCTGTTGTGACAACTCCCCTCTCATTTCTTCTTTGGCTTATTTGTTTCCTATCCTGTTTTTCTTTAGTAAGTTTAGCCAATGATTTGTCAATTTTATTAATCTTTTCAAAAAACCAGCTTTGGGTCTTTTCAGTTTTTTTCAATTGTTCTTCTATTCTCTAATTCATTCAGTTCTGCTCTGATCTTTATGATTTGTTTTCTTCTGGTACCTGCGGAGTTCCTCTGTTGTTCTCTCTCTACTTGTTCAAGCTGTAGGGTCAGTTCTTTGATTTGGTTTCTTTCTTCCTTCCCGATGTGTACATTTATGGAGATAAACTGACCTCTGAGCACTGCTTTGGCTGTATCCCCCAGGTTCTGGGATGAAGTGTTTTCTTCCTGATTGGAATCCATAGATTTCTTTTTTTCATCCTTGATTTCTTCTTGTTCAGTTTCCATGAGTTTCACTTTCTATCCATGTTTTTTCTGCTGTTGATTTCAACTTTTATGGCTTTATGATCTGAGAAGATGTTTTGCATTAATTCAGTGATATGGATTTTGTTGAGAATTGCTTTATGTCCTAACAGATGGTCTATTCTGGTGAATGTTCCATGTGCAATGGAGAAGGGGTAGTTGTCTGCTGGTGGACAGAAAGTCCCGTATATGTTGATGACATCTAGTTGGTTAATTGTGGCAATGAGGTCTTCTGTGTCTTTATTGAGCTTTTTTCCAGATGATCTGTCCAATATTGAGAGTGGAGTGTTGAAGTTTCCCACTATTATTGTGGAGTGATTTATCTCCTTTTTGAGTGTAGTCATTGTTTCTTTGACGTATTTAGGTGCTCTAATATTAGGTGCATAAATATTTGCTATTGTTAAGTCCTGCTTGTGTATTGAACCTTTCATCAATAAATAGTGTCCATCCTTGTCCACAATGGTGGATTTTACATTAAAATTGATTTTATCTGAGATTAGAATTGCCACACCTGCTCTTCTTTGTTCATTGTTAGCTTGATATATGTTCTTCCATCCTTTGATTTTCAGTTTGTTTATTTCTTTAAGTCTAAGGTGAGTTTCTTGTAAGACAACATATGGATGGGTCATGTCTTTTGATCCAAGATGTCACTCGCTGTCTCTTTACTGGAGTATTCAGTCCATTCACATTCAGTGTAATTATTGATAGGTATGTGTCCAGTGCTGCCATTGTGATATGTTTATTTTTGTGTTGATCTTTTCTCTGTTGTTCTTATTAATCTGTTCTGTGACCTTCTTTGTGAGTTGATTCTTCACCTTTTCCAGGGTTCATTTTGTGGTTGTTGAGACTCCTCTATTACATTTCTTAATATGGTATGTTGCTTCTTGATTATGCTTTGTGTCTGTTCCTATGATCCCAACTCATGAGTCGGATCTGACTCCACGGCACTTGGCTGGCTATGATCCCACTTAATAAACTATGTATAACCCCAGTTTTGATTGCTACCGGTCTTGTCAACTTCTCTCCATCTGGAAGAACTATAATGACTATAGTACAACCCTCTTTTTAATCTGATGATGTCATAATTTACATGATATGATCGCTGGATTGTTTCCTTCACTATTATAGCTTTGATTGTGTTTGGAGCCTTCCCTAACTGTGTAGAATTCTGGATAATGTGTCCTTCTAAAATACAAAGTTAGCAGTTCTGTTCTTCGAAACCAAGAGATTCTTTCAGTATTTCTTGTAACTTTGGTTTGGTTTTTACAAAATTTCTGAGTTTCTGTTTATCTGCAAATGTCTTAATTTCATTTTTGTATTTAAAAGATAGTTTTGCAGGATATATAATTTCTTGGTTCGAAGTTTTTCTCCTTCAAGTCTTTGAATGTGTCAAGCCACTGTCTCCATGCCAGCATAGTTTCTTCAGAGAAATCTGATGAAAACCTACAGGGTTTCCCTCTGAATGGTAGCTTTGCTTTGAGTCTTGCTGCCTTTAAGAGTTTCTGCTTATGTATCATTTTGTTGAGCTTGATTATAATATGTCTTGGAGTCTTTTTATTGAGATCTATATTGAGTGGTGTTGGATATGTATCTTGGATATCTATATTCTCTTCTTTCATAATTTCTGGGAAGTTTTCTGTCAGCAGCTCAGCAACAATAATCTGTGTTCTCAGGTGTCTCACCCTGCTCAGGAACTCCAGTTAGTCATAGATTCTTCTTAATAGAGTCCCACATGCTTCTTAATTTTTCTTGTTTCTTTTTTTCTGATTTTTCCTCATAGATGCTAGAGTCAGTGGCTCTGACTTCCATATCAGAAATTCTCTTTTCCATTTATTCTGTTCTGTTTTCTTGGCTTTGAATGGAAGTTTATATATCTTTGATTTTGTTCTTGATCTGTTGGATTTCAGAGTGCTGATACTCCATCAGATCAAACAGCTTGCTTAATTTTTTGTTTGCTCTGCTGCATTTTGTGTAAGATCTAGTAGTGTTCTATATATAATCCTTTTGTATTCATCTTCTGATAGTTTCAGAAAAGCCTCTTTGGGCAGTTCAGAGGTGGTTTCTTTTGGGAGCCTTCTGGTGCCATTGCTGACTTTTGGGTTACCGACCTTTCCAACATCTGCTGCTTTTGGGGCATCATGTGGGTCAGTAGAAGCTGGGAGAGACGCTGTGAAGACACACCACAGTTGTTTCTCTAGGTGGTCTTCGGTCTGTGCAAGCCTGTGTTCGCCAAGAGCATGGTCAGAGAAAAAGAGGAGGTTTTGTGTTCTGTAGTATGAAGTCCAAATTAACAGCCCTATACCGCATCCTGGGGCTCACTAGGTGTCCAGAAGGCTCTGTTTAACTATCATATCAGGTCTTAGTTTCCAGAGGGATTTAGGGAGATGTGTGTTTAGTCCACCATCCTTAATCTGCCCCCCTCATGAGTTTTTTAAAAAATATGGGAGTTCATTTTATTCATAGGAAGAAGGGGAGAAAGAGAGGATTTTTATAGCTGGTAGATACTGGATCAGCTGAAGTGTGCCATCCTCTATATTTCAGGGCTAAAGAACTCTAGAAGTTGGTATGCAAAGGGTTTTCTAGATAATCTAGTCTGACTGTTTTGATTTACAGATGATGTAGCTGAAGCCCAGAGACATAACAGCCTTACCTCAGGCCACCTAGAAATTAATGGCAAAGTTGAGATTTAACCTCAGACTATATGAGATCAGCCTTATGTGGATGATTCTGCAGGACATTTGTTCCAAACACAGGTAAATACAGTCCAAGTCCATCCTGCCACAGCTAATGCCGGGTAGCCTGGCGGTCTGGGTAATCTTTGTGGATCTGGGGTGGCTAGAATCAAAGTTTTGAGACAAAAACACTTTTTAGAAATCATGGTATAACTCTGGACTGATTCTGGATAAAAGCAAAGCATAGTCTACATACTCAGCTGTCCTGGGAACGTGACCATACAATGTGGTAACAACAATGAAAGCACGGGGAGGGCTTGCTTTCTCCTTAGAGTTGCTGCAGGTACTTTACAGGTGTTATTTAATTTAATGGTGACCAGAAACCACGTACTGCTGTCTCAGTTATCCAGTGCTGTTATAACAGAAATACTGCAAGTGGATTGCTTCAACAAAGAGGGTTTACTCTGTCACAGCCCTGGAGACTACAGTTCCAAATTCAGGGTGTCAGATCCAGGGAAGGCATTTTCTCTCTCTGTCAGCTCTGGAGGAATGTCCTTGTTATCAGTCTTCCCTTGACCTAGGAGTTTTTTCTTGTAGGTAACTCAGGTCCAAAGATGTACTCCGCACCTGCCACTGCTTTCTTGGTGGTGTGAAGTCCCCATGTCTCTCTGCTTGATTTTCTCTTTTCTATACAGAAATGATTCCCATGTAGTGGTCACCCTGAATATGGACTTGCAACCTACTGGACTGTGTAAGAATAAACCTTCCTTTGTTTATGCCATCCACTCTGTGGTATTTCTGTTAGAGCAGCCTAGCTGACTAAAACAGATACTATCTAATTTTGTAGATCTCATCAGAATAACTCCCACTAATCCATCTCATTATGTCATAGTGATAAGATTTGCAGCACGTAGGAAAATCATATCAGATATCAAAATAGTAGCCAATTGTACAATACTGGGTATCATGACCTAGTCAAGTTGACATATATTTTGGTGGAACACAGTTCAATCCATGATAACTGCTTACTTTTCTTCAAGTTACATTTATTGAGATATAATTTTAAATACTGTAAAAATTTTAATTATAAAGTCTGATGAATTTTTGCAAATGTGTATAGGTTGCTATGAGTGGGAATTGACTTGATATCAGTGGGTTTGGGTTTTAGTTTTTTTATACAGTCTTGTAGCCACACCATAACTAAGATATCAAATATTCTATCACCCCAGAAAGTTCCTATCTGTGGTAGGAATGGAGTGGTATCTTGGAGTAGTAGGGTATGACACATATAGCCCATGGGCAGCCCTAGTTGACAGGTAACGGCAAAATGTGTCCTTAGGAAGCTAGTTATCAAATAGGACAGGGCTGATACATACTAGGCCCTCAAGAAATACTTGTTATATTTTTAAAAATGAGTTTGGCTACTGTGGCTTCAAGCACCTATTCAAGTGTTTACAGTCTGAAATAGACATCTGTATTAGGGAGTTGGAAAAACAGAGTTGCTCTGAGAGCTGGGTCACAAATACAGCTTGGGTTATCATTAGCCTGTCATTTCTGTCCATGCAGAGAGCTTGTGTTCCTGAGTTTGAGAGGATGAAGAAAAAGGTAAGAAAATCACATGACTTCCTCTCAATCATGGAAGCTTCATGGGGGAGGGGTACTTCTCAGAGGGCTACAAGAGTAGGGAAGACAAGATTCCAATGAAGCTAGAAAACTTTCAACACAGAAACTGCAGCAAATGCTCCTGGCTGTATCAATACAGCAACAAGTAATACGACCGTTATAGTCCAGTGTTTTACAAAGGTGTGTTATCCAACATTCCTGTATGAAGTGGAAGACTATCATTTATGAAAGGGAGAACAAAACAGAGTTCCTCTCCTATTCTTCAAATAACCTCTGGATTCCACTCTACCCAAGTTAACTTTTCTTTTATGTTTATTTAATCATTTCTTAAGTCAGAGGTACCCAAACTTGCTCAGTTAAAGACAATTTTCATGTCTCAGTAAAATTTTCCTAGTGCCCTAGGCCAAAAGAAATACCTCACAGTTATATTAAGTAGTTAGGTCTAACAACTTAATAAGTGTTTATGTGCTAACAACTTGGTAGTTGTTTGAAAAAAATAATATACATAATTTGAAAGAAAAAATTTAATTCTTAAATAACCACAATTACTGACTGATGAATGTGTGTGTCTATGGGGCACTGCCTAGGTTTTGAAACCTGGGAATCAGGTTTGGCATTGCCACTCTATTCCACAATGAGTTTTTGCAAGATGTAGTATTAGACTATATAGACTCTTCCAGGTGGAGGGGAAATAACAGGGATGGGAAAACTCCCCTGACCTAACACCTGGAGGCAGCATCTCAGTCACACCAAGGCTGCCAAGGGGATTCTCTTGACTTTTTTCTCTTGTTTAAAAGATGGTCACTGTATGTATAACTATCAAATGCAAAATGGAAATGAAAGTAGAAAAGGTGGTACCAATCTCATGTAATCCCTTTGAACAAGAAAAAAAGAAAAGGTATTTGAACCGCCTTCCACTCGCCTCACTGTAGACGTGCATTTGTATGGCTTGAGCCAGTAACCGCATCATGTATCAGCCACTGGATATGAGGAAGGCTGAAAAAGTCAGGAATCAATTGGTTGTATTGTGCTCCAAGTTAGGGTTCAGTACCAAAGGGGTGCATTAGTTTCCTAGAACTGCTATAACAAAACAACCCAAACCTTAGTAGTTTATAAGACTCTCTTAGAGATCTGGAGGCTCCAAGTCTGAAATCGGTGTGTCAACTGCATTGATTCCTCCAGAAGACTTTGAGGGAAAAGCCATTCCATGCTGTTCTCCTAGCTTCTGATGATGGTCAGAGGTTCTTGGCATTTCTCATCTTATGGATAATTCATTCTAATCTTTACTTTTATCTCTAGATGACTTTCTTCTCCATCTCTTCTCTTCCTTTCACAAGGATGCCACTCATTGAGTTAGGATCCATCCTACTCCAGTGTGACCTGATATTAACTGACAACATCCGTAAAGACTCCATCTCCTAACAAAGTCACTTTCATGGGTACCAAGGATTAGGATGTCAACTTACCTTTTTGGAGGACACAGTTCAACTCACAACAGAGGCTATGGGTACTAGGCAAACAAAAGATGATATCTGCTATAGAATCATGTTCACTTGTACAAAGATCATGACAACTAGAGTTAATTCCCTCCCCCAGTGATTGCACATCCAGCCTGGGACAAATACAACTTCTCCAAGAAATAACTGCTATTAATATGATAAACAGGTATGTGTTGTTGCAGGTAGGCAGGAAATTTGCCTGGGAGGATCAGAGAAAATTTCAGGAAGCAGCTAACTGCCCCATACAAGAAAGGTATCCAGACACATGAACAGCAAGGGCAGAGATCCAGAGAGGGAAAGGAAAAATGTAATGTATGGTTTGAATAGTACATGATCCAGAGTTTCTAGAGCATAGAATGGATGGGAGGAGGGTGGCATGGCAGAGAATGATACAGGACAGGCTATGGGGTCAACTAGGACTGCACATTCCCACCAGCCCAGTGGAGAATATTGCAGAGAGATCAGTAGATATGTATCATGTTTCTTTTTTTCCTTGGCTCTGTTCTCTCCTTTGGAAACTACTTGTTCATGCTCTAGAGAACCATTTATCAGTGGGCCCAAACTTCTATTTTCTGGGTGATGGACCAGTGGCATAACTAAGGTCAATGTCATCCAGTGTAGTAACTCATGATGTCACCCCACCTACCCACCCAATCAGTGTCGGATGCCACAGCTTAGCCAACGACATCCTGACTGGCAGGTGATGGGGGTGGTGATGATGAATTAGTGCACTGGATAATGGGTGACACCAACCCTAGTGATGTTACTGCCTTGGCAGCTTCTCACCTAGTGGCCCATCATCACCATCACAAAGGCAGATCCTAGCGGTATTTTGGTGTCATGCCCTGTGACAGTCTGTACCCTCTGCACCACCCTAGTGACCCCACTGTAGCAAACTCCTCACCCAAGCAGAGCCAATTAAAGTCCTTTTCAGGGATTACATGGATGCTGAAAGACAGACTCTGTCCTGAGAAGACATAAACCTGGTGATATCAGGGGCCATGTTTTTCTTCTTCAGAGAGAGCTTGCCTAAAGAAACCGAGGGGAAGGGGGTGGGAGATGGTGAAATAATTGTAAACTCCTGTGTTCAACAACTGACCTAAAATCATGTCTATTCCATGTGTTAGTATGCTAATAACACTGTACCTTTTTCACTTATTCCAATTTCCGACTTGAAATCCTTATCAGGTGCAGCTGCTGGCTGAGGCTACAGCCTAGAAGCAGGAAAACCAGTCAGAACACTCTCACAACATTCCTGTCTTATACCTGACTGCAAGCTGAGTCTTCATGAGTGAGTCCTGCCCTGGGTGCTGGGGAGAAAAGCATCATATCCCCAGAGAGTCCGATTTTACACCACCCCTACTTCAGTTTCTATGTACAGCCTAAGAGAGGCATGAGTCTCACCCTTCTGGCTGGATGTCACTTGCTTCCTGTCCTGTAAGTGTTAGCTGCCTTCTGGGCTGTTATCTGACTCCACTATCAGCCAGAGGCGTCCAGGAACTCATCAGACTTCTAGGAAAAATGATGTTCCACAAGAGGAAAAGCATGTGGGCAGAGCTGATCGTAACTCTAGCAGCCACATGAACAATAATTCACGGACATCATTCACGGCCTCTGGTACTCAGGAGCCTGGCACGTCCTCATGCAATCAAGATAACCAACCCACTGACAGACAGAGTTTCTAAGTGGGTAACCCAACTCCTCAGAGGTTCTTGGGCTGACAAAGGTAGAACAAAGCCTTTGTTTCTAGAATGTTTCATCTTCAGTGTTTCTGACATCCCCAAACGAGCTCCTGCTGAGCTGATGAGTCTGGGCAAGTTCTTTTACCTCTCTGATTTTCTACTTCAATTACATGAAAGTGTGATAACAGTGATCACTAATGTGCATCACCCCTCTCTGAAGAGGTAACTGCAAGCAGTGTGCCTAGCTCTGGGAGACTAATCAGGGTTTATCTCATTGCTTATTATCTTGTGGTATTGACTCCAACCCAGTCTTTGAACAGATGAGCAAACTGACAGCTAGAAGACATGAATTACTCCTTAAAATCACATGGCATAGTCAGTGACAGAGTTAAGTCTAGAAATCAGTCTCATCAAAAATAAGGAGCCATACACAAAAGCAACAAAAATTATTGGTATCTCACAATTAGTTTGGAAACCTCAGTGGTGTAGTGATTAAGTACTATGGCTGCTAACCAAAAGGCTGGCAGTTTGAATCCACTAAGGGATCCTTGAAAACTCCGTGGGGCATTTCTACTCTCTCCTATAGGATTGCTATGAGTCAGAATTGACTCAATAGCAGAGGGTTTTTTGCTTTGGTTAGCAATTAGTTAATACAAGAATATTTGTGACTTTTATAGAAAAACTTTAAAATTCAAACAAAAAACACAAAAACTGTGTGGAAAAAAGCCTAAACCAGGGGAAGATTGGTGATAGATCTTCCTCCACAGCCAACAAAGACAGAAAGCCTTCTCCTGATACCGACACCCGTAATTTGGACTTCTACCCTATGTTACCGGGAGCTGATAAATTTTTCTTTGTTAAAGCCATCCACTTGTGGTATTTCTGTTATAACAGTGCTACATGACTAAGACAAAAATGTCACTTTTCAATTATTAGACTGGAAAAATTAGGAAACTGCATAATACAAATGTTGGTTGGAAATGGGGATACATAAACCCACATGCATTGATGGTGGGAGTGTAGACTGATATAACCATTCCAGAGAAAAGTTGTCATTTAGTAAAATTAATAATATTTATCACATATGACCCAGCAGCCTCACTCCTGAGCATAAATCCTCAAATTCTTATCCAACTCCAGAAATAGACTGTATTATTGGTTACGATTGTTTGCACCCCTTTTCCATTGAAAGGACTACACATCCTTGCCCATCTCCATGAAATGTTTAGTGGCTGCCTATAGGAGATTGCATTCCCCAGACCCCGTTTTCTAGCTTAGCCGTGTGACTTTCTTTGGCCAATGAAATGGAATGGAAGTGATGTATAAGTGATGTATGCTAGTTTAAGCAGAAGCTTCAAGTGGCAAGACATGTTTTCTCCGAGCTTCCTGTTCTTTTTCCCCTTCAAGGAGTGTGGCTGGTGCCATGTAAGTTCTGTTCCTTTAGCGTGATCCTTAGGATAAAGAAGACTTGACATGCGTAATAATTGTTCATTACAGCACTACTTGTGGTGGCGGATTACTGGGGGTAACCTTAAGTGTCCATCAGTGATAAAACATAGTATACAATGTCAAGTATTGAGCAGTCATAATATGAATTGGGTTACATGTTCACATGGTAATGTGGATGAATCTTAAAAGAACCTGCATGGTGAGAATACTAAAAATAGAATTAGTATAAGGTCTTAAATGCTTGTGAGCAGCAATCCAAGAAACAACTATCAGTCTTTACTTATCCAGAACAAAAGGCAAAGAAGGAAACAAAAAACTCAAAGAAGAAACTGGTCTACAAGATGAATTGTCTACATGAACCATGACCTCATCCATCCTGACACCGGAAGAATTAGATGGTGTCCAGTCCAACAGACCATGGTAGAATGGGAGAAAAATGTAGAATAGAACCTCAAATTCTACAAGCAAAACAAACAAAAAAGCAGACCTATTGGATTGGTTGAGACTAGAGGACTCCCCAAGACTACTTCACTGAGATGTCCTTCAAAACTTAAACCAAAACTAACCCCTGAGTTAGCTAAATAATAAATTAGTTTAAAAAATAATATTGCATAAGTACTGTGCTACTTAAAAACAATATATGAGATCAAATTTCTTAACAATGGCTTTTAAACAACAGTGGGAATACAAGGGGGCAGAGAAACTAGATGAATGGAAATGGAACAACCAGAGGGGAAGTAATGAGACTGTTCATGCATTGTGAAGAAGGGAACCAAGGTCACGGAAAAGCTTGTGTAGAAATTGTTGAATGGGAACCTAAATTTCTGTATAAGCCTTCACTGGGAACATGATAAAGCCTTATTTAAAGAAAAAAAAAGTAATAGAATATCATCACAAAATCGTGTAAAACAATATATGTTTTCTGATAATGAATACTATTAAAAAGTTAACACATCAGTATAATAAAAATAAAATTTATATGTGTATGTACATATATATACACAATTGAAACGGTTATAATTGGGGCAGGAGAAGAATGTGAATAGAGCATAGAGATAAAACTTTTAATTGTTCTGCCAAGCCAGCCAAGTGCCTCAATATTAAATTTTAAAAAGTATTTTGAAAAGAATAAAGAAAGAAAATGGATCTAAATCTTTTCACAATCTGTTCAGGGTCATTTCTTTCATAGCCTACTGTTATTTGTATTATTCTCACTCCTAGCATATGAAAAATAACATCCTAAATTATAAATTTCTTTGTATGTTTTATGCTCATTATTTTCTCTGACCTGCAAATGAACTCTGTAAAACAACGAGGGCTAATGTCTCTATCCCTGTTTAACAAATGGGCAAATGCAGCTGGGACCTACAGTTTCGCTGGTAAGAGACAAATGACAGCAGCTCACCCTGGCATAGCACAGCACTTGCTGTGTGCCAGGCACACTTTGTGAGTATGGACAGACTTACCTTCCACCGATTCCAAAGGTGGATACTACTACCACCATCACCTCCATTTTATAGCAGCGGAAACTGAGGCACAGAAAGGTGAAGTGACTTGTCATGCAAGTAGTATGTTGTTGACCTGGGATCTGATCCAACATTCTGACACATGAGTTAGGGTGACCACACAGCACTAACCGAACTGGGGAAGTTTTAAGAATAAAAGAGTGCTCATAGTAATTAGTCTGAGACTACATCCATACACTAAATTGTCTGAGTAAACCAGGACACATGACACTCCAGAGTTCCAGCTCCCAGACACTTTTCTCTGCAGTCTTTTAGAATGAAATCCAGGACCATGTCCCTTTCATCACACAGATTTTGACAATTCTCAGGAGAAATAACAGCAGAAGTTGGCCCACTGCACACTTGGAAAATGGAAAAGGGAAGCAAGACCTGGTTTCAGAGCTGAAATGCATTTGAGTTTGGCCCTCAGGGACTTGGGCTGGAGCTGTCATTGGCAGAAGTAAAAAGCCACAGCCAGGTTTTGGCTCTCTGTCAAAGAAAAAAAAGTATGGAGAGTCTGCTGATGTGATCTTGGGCCGAAGTGGCTAACTGATAGAAATCACTTCTGTTACAGTACACCTCAGCCTTGAAAAATCGAAGTATTTCTATCCATGTATGACTCAAACACCTCAGCCAAGCCAAGTGCCGTCGAGTTGGATCCGACTCATGGCAAAGAGTTAATAATCACACAGTAGTAGCCACATTAAGCTGACACAACATAGCAGCATCACTCATTGCCTTACATGCATCTTCTAATTTATCCCTCACAATAACTCTGTGAAGCATTATGGTCACTGTCTCCATTTAACAGATGAGAAAATCAAGGCTCAAAATGTTCAATTGCTAGCTCAAAATTAGGAATGTAATAAATCCAGATATGTCTGCCATGCAACCATGTGATCAGCCATGCATTAGCTCTCTAAATGAATATAACTTGGCAATTTTCCCGCTATTGCCCAGACTAATTTCTGGTAGACAAATGGAGATGGACACTCTTCACTCTCACCCACCTATAGATAGAGAAGAATGATGGTCTTTAAGGGCTCCAAAGATTAGCTTTGTTTTTCCTTACTTTTAGGGAACTCTACATTCTGAGACCTGAAAAGCAGTATGTGCTGACTGGAACAGAGACAAGTACCTAAAAATAAAAATTTACTGGTTGGAATAGAAACAAATATTTTAAAAAACTTATGGGCATTTATAACAGGGAAGGAAGTAGGTAGGCACAAGGTTATGAGAAAAGGAAAAGAACATACCTACATTTGGGGAAACTGAGTCATCTTAACAGGTGTCTCAGTCATCTAGTGCTGCTATTACAGAAATCCCAAAAGTGAATCGCTTCAACAAAGACTATTCTCCCCCAGCCTAGTAGGGCACAAGTCCAAATTCAGGGCATCAGTTCCAGGGTAAGGCTTCCTCTCTGGGATTTGGAGGGAGGCTCCTGTCATCAGTCTTTCCCTGTTCTGAGAGTTTTTCAGTGTAAGGAGCTCACATTCAAAGGATGTACTGTGCTTCTAGTGCTGCTGTCTTGGCAGTAGATGGTCTCCGCATCTCTCTGCTTGCTTCTCCCTTTTATATCCAAAAGAGATTGGCTTCAGACACTAAATAATCTCACATATCTCATCAGTATAACTGTCACTAACCCATCTCATTACACTGTACTGATAGGTATCACACAGAGAAATCACGTCACATGACAAAGTGTGAACAATCACACAATAGTGAGAACCCTAGCTAGCCCGTTGACAGACATTTTGAGGGGACGTAATTTAATCCATGACAAATGGAATAACATCTGTGCCACATACTGGTATGAAAAACCATTCCTCTCCTTATCCTTGAAATCAACTCTGGCAAACTGGAACCCCTCAGGCATGCCAATAAAGTCAAGGAAATTAAAATAAAAAGACTTTTGGTTGGCAGCTCCAAGGAATCCCACACAACTCCAATTTGAGCCCTGAAGCTCAACCTAATCTCCATTAACCTGCTTTAGCTTTTGGTAGATGCATAAAGATGAAAGGACTTGGCACTGGTGTTAGACGCACCTTAGGGGTAACTTCTTTCTCTGTTAGACAGTGATGGTTCCCCTCCCTCGTCCAGACTGTGTCTGGGCTGAGCCAAAGGAAGCCCACATTCCCTCACTTGTATGTGACATATCACAGAACCACAAGTAACATTTACCCCATGTGAGCTATTGTTGAGACTAAGCTCCAACTCTAGACACTTCACTTACCTCTTCATATTTTTTTTTAATTATGATTGAATAAAAATGTACATGCCCATATAAATTCGCATGCTCACCTATATGCAGGTCCCACTGCTCTCCCTGCCTGGTGACAGCACACCTTTCCTCTCTGCTCCATATATGTCCTGTCCTCCCAACAGTCTCCTATCCCCACCTCTCCACCCACTCCTCTTCCTCCAGTAAGAGGTCAGCAGGATGACAACCTATAGACGCATAGAACCATAAAGTTCCCACAAGATACAGTCACTCTGCATCACCAAGTCCAATCCATTGCTGTCCAAAAAGTTGACCTTCATTATGACTTATGGACAGCGGCAGCATCAGGGCCAGGGGCCATGCTCCCAGAGGAACCCCAAAGCCTGTGGACCATCATTTGTGGTCTTTTAGTGGAGATCTTAGGATGCACCCCTGTTTATTCTTGTATTGTCAGTGAGACTCAATTTTGAGAGCTCCATCGTGGCTATCACCAGTGGTGGCCGGGCACCATCCAGTTCTTCTGGTCACGAGTTGGTGTAGAGACCCATGTGTCTTCTGGGTTCTCTTTCCACAATGTCATTCTTGTCCTTGGTGATCATCTGTTCCTGTTGAGTTGGGACCATTTGCTATACCCTCAGATGGCAGCTGGGCAGCTTTTCAGACCCCAGACGACACTCACTGATGTGGGGTACAGAGAGTCTGCATTAGAAAAATGCTAGCTATGCCAGTTGGCCTCGATTTCACCTGAGAGCATGGTCCCTGCACCCTGCCTCAGCTACTCTGTCCTTGCAATGTCGAGTTAAGATGGGAGGAGTTCTGAAATTGTGTTTAAGTCCAGTTATTATTGATCTTCTTTCTAATGTGTGCTGTCACTGATTTCACCCAACCAAGTTTTTATTAACTATCTAAACCCTCCCACCTTCACCCTTCCTTCCTCCCCACCCTTGCAGCTGTCAAAGAGTCTTTTCTTCTATGCATGAGTCTGTTTTTAAGTTCTTTTTGTAGGGGTCTCTTACAATATTTGTCCTTTTGTTGCTGACTACTTTCACTCAGCATAATGTCCTCCAGCTGACACCAGGTTAAGAGATGTTTCCTGCAATCATCGTTGTTCTTTATCATTGCACAGTGTTCCACTGAGTATATATACCATAGTTTACCTATCCATTCCTCTGTTGTTGGGCATCTGGGTTGATTCCATCTTTTTGTTATCTGCGATGAACATTCATGGGCATGTATCAGTTGGTGTGAATGGCCTTGATTCTGTAGGATATATTCTAAGCCGTGGAATTACTGAGTCAAATGGTATATCTACATCCATTATTTTAAGATAGGGCCAGATTGTGTTCCAAAGAGGTTGCACCATTTTGCAATCCCACCAACAGAGTAGCAGAGTTCCAATCTCCCCACAGCCTCTCCAGCATTTGTTACTTTGTGGTTTTTTGGATCATGGTCAACTTTGTTGTGGTGAGATGGTATCTCAGTGTTGTTTTGATTTGAATTTCTTTAATAGCTAATGATCGTGAGCATGTCTGCATGTGTTTTTTGTCTGCCTGGATCTCCTCTTTAGAGAAGTGTCTGCCCATATCCTTTGCCCATCGCTTAGTTGGATGATTTATCTTTTTCTTGTTGATATTTTGTAGTACCTTATAGATTATGGAGATCAGGCATTGGTCTGACATATAGTTACCAAATATTTTTTCCCACTCTGTAGGTGGCCTTTTAATTCTATTAATAAAGTCTTTGGATGAGCAAAAGTATTTGATTCTTAGTAGTTCCCATTTATCTATTTTCTCTTCTGATGATTGTGGTTGGTTTGACAGATTTTGAAGTTTGTCTGCATTGTGTATTAAACCTTCCATTGTTGTCCCTACTTTTTCTTGGATAAGCTTTACCGTTTTAGATTTGATATTGAGGTCTTTAATCCAGTTTGAGTTGGGTTTTGTATAAGGTGTAATATATGGGTCTTGTTTAAATTTAGTGCAGATGGGTATCTAATTTTGCCAGCACCATTTGTTGAAGAGCTTGTTTTTACCCCAGTTTAATGTTTCAGGATCTTTGTCGAATATCAACTGTTCATAGGCAGATGATGTCATCTCTGGGGTCTCAATTTTGATCCATAGATCTATCTGTCTGTTTTTGTACCAGTACCAGGCTGTTTTGACTACTGGGGCAGTATAATAGGTTCTAAGGTTGGGTAATGAGAGGCTTCCCAATGTGTTCTTCTTCTTTAGTAATGCTTTACTTATCCAGGGCTTCTTCCCTTTCCAGACAAAGTTGGGAATTTGTTTCTCCATCTCATTAAAAACTGTCACTGCAACTTGTATTGGGATTGCTTTGTATAAAAAGATTGCTTTGGATAAAATAGACATTTTCCCAATGTTAAGTCTTCCTATCCATGAGCAGGGTAGGTTTGTCCCTTTATGTAAGTCTCTCTTAGTTTCTTGTAGTAAAGGTTTGTAGTTCTCTTTGTAAAGGTCTGTTATTTCTCTGGTTAAATTTATTCCTGGGTACTTTATCTTCTTAGGGGCTATAGGAAATGGTGTTGACTTGGTGATTTCTTCCTCAATAATCTTGTTGTTGGTGTAAAGGAATACTATTGATTTACTTATGTTTATCTTGTATCGGGGACTTTGCTGAACTCTTCTATCAGTTTGAATAGTTTCCTTATGGATTCTGTGGGATTCTCTGCATATACAATCATATCAATCTCTGCAAATGCAGAGATTTTCAGTTCTTTGCTGATGCATATGCCCTTTATTCCTTGGTCTTGTCTAATTGCTCTGGATAGAACTTCTAGTACAGTGTTGAACAGGAGAGGTGAGAGTGGGCATCCTTGTCTAGTTCCTATTTTCAAGGGAAACTGTTTCAGTCTCTCTCCATTCAGGATGACCTAGGCAGTTGGCTTTGTATAAATGGCCTTTATTGCACTGAGGAATTTGTTGTCTATTCCTATTTTGCTGAGAGTTTTTAGCATGAATGAGTGTTGGACTTTATCAAATGCCTTTTTTGCATTGATAGACAAGATCAGGTGACTCTTGTCTTTTGTGAAATTTATGTGGTTGATCACATTCATTGTTTTTCTGATGTTGAACTAGCCTTGCATGCCTGGTATAAATCCAACTTGGTCATGATGGATTTTTTTTTGATATGTTGTTGTATTCTATTGGCAAGAATTTTGTTGAAGAGTTTTACATCTAGATTCTTGACTGGTATCAATCTGTAGTTCTCCTTTTTTGTGGGGTCTTTCCCTGGCTTTGGTGTCAGGGTTATGCTGGCTCATAGAAGGAATCTGGGAGTATTCCATCCCCTTCTATGCTGTGAAATAGTCTTAGTAGTATTGGAGATAACTCTTCTCTAAAAGCTTGGTAGAATTCTGTGGTGAAGCCATTTGGACCCTGGTTTTATTGTCTGGCAGTTTTTTTGATGACATTTTCAATCTCTTTGCGATGGGTTCATTAAGTTGTTTTGCTTCAGTTTGTGATAAATTTGGGAGGTGATATAAATCAAGGAATTTGTCCCTTTCCTCTAGGTTTTTAAATTTGTTACAGTACAGTCTTTCATAGTATTCAGCTATGATATTTTTGATTTCTGTTGGATCTGTTGTGACAACTCCCCTCTCATTTCTTATTTGGGTCATTTGTTTCTTTGCTGCTTTTCTTTAGTAAGTTTAGCCAATGATTTGTCAATTTTGTTTATCTTTCTAAAAAAACCGCCTTTTGGTCTTTTCAATTTTTTCAATTGTTCTTCTATTCTCTAATTCATTTAGTTCTGCTCTAATCTTTATGATCTGTTTTCTCCTGGTACCTGCGGAGTTCCTCTGTTGTTCTCTCTCTACTTGTTCAAGCTGTAGGGTCAGTTCTTTGATTTGGTTCCTTTCTTCCTTCCAGATGCCTGCATTTATGGAGTTAAACTGACCTCTGATCACTGCTTTGGCTGTATCCCATAGGTTCTGGTAGGAAGTGTTTTCTTTCTTGTTGGAATCCATAGATTTATTTCATCCTTGATTTCTTCTATAACCCATGATTTTTTGAGCAAGGTATTGTTCAATTTCCATGAGTTCCACTTTCTATGTTTTTTCTGCTACTGATTTTGACTTTTATGGCCTTATGATCTGAGAAGATGCTTTGCATTAATTCAATGGTATGGATTTTCTTGAGAATTGCTTTATGTCCTAACAGATGGTCTGTTCTGGAGAATGTTCCCGTGTGCACTGGAAAAGAAGGTATAGTTGTCTGCTGATGGACAGAAAGTTTTGTATATGTTGATGAGGTCTAGTTGGTTAATTGTGGCAATAAAGTCTTCTGTGTCTTTATTGAGCTTTTTTCTAGACAATCTGTCCAATATTGAGAGTGGAGTGTTGAAGTCTCCCACTATTACTGTGGTGTGATCTATCTCCTTTTTGAGTGTAGTCAGTGTTTCTTTGATGTATTTAGGTGCTCTAATATTAGGTGCATAAATATTTAATATTGTTAAGTCCTACTTGTGTATTGGACCTTTCATCAATACATAGTGTCCATCCTTGTCCATGATTGTGGATTTTACGTTAAAATCCATTTTGTCTCAGATTAGAGTTGCCACACCTGCTCTTCTTTGTTCATAGTTAGCTTGATATATATTCTTCCATCCTTTAATTTTCAGTTTGTTCATATCTTTAAGTCTAAGGTGAGTTTCTTGTAAGGCAACATATGGATAGGTCATGTCTTTTGATCCAAGATGTCACTTGATGTCTCTTTACTGGAGCATTCAGTCTATTCACATTCAGTGTAATTATTGATAGGTATGTGTTCAGTGCTGCCATTGTGATATGTTTATTTCTGTGTTGATGTTTTTTCTGTTGTTCTTATTAATCTCTTCTGCAATGTTTTTCTTTGTGAGTTGATTTTTCATCTTTTTCAGGGTTCGTTTTGTGATTGTTGAGACTCCTATAGCACCTCTCTTGATATAGCATGTTGCTTATTTATTGTCCTTAATGGTTGCCCCTATGATCCTGCCTAATAAAATATATATATAAACCCAGTTGTGATTGCTACCAGTCTTGTAAACTTCTCTCCATCTGGAAGAACTATAACGACTGTAGTACAACTCTCTTTTTAACATGATGATATCATAATTTACATGATATGATCACTGGATTGTTTCCTTCACTACTATAGCTTTGATTGTGTTTGGAGCCCTCCCTAACTGAGTAGGATTCTGGATAATGTGTCCTAAAATGCAAAGTTAGCAGTTTTGTTCTTCCAAACAAGAGAGTCTTTCAGTATTTCTCGTAGCTTTGGTTTGGTTTTTGTAAAATCTCTGAGTTTCTGTTTGTCTTCAAATGTCTTAATTTCATTTTCATATTTAAAAGATAGTTTCGCAGGATATATAATTCTTGGTTTGAAGTTCTTCTCCTTCAAGTCTTTGAATGTGTCAAGCTACTGTCTCCATGCCAGCATAGCTTCTTCAGAGAAATCTGATGAAAGCCTACAGAGTTTCCCACTGAATAGTAGCTTTGCTTTGAGTCTTGCTGCCTTTAAGAGTTTCTGCTTATGTATCATTTTGTTGAGCTTGATTATAACATGTCTTGGAGTCTTTCTATTGAGATCTATATTGAGTGGTGTTCGATACATATCTTGGATATCTGTATTCTCTTCTTTCATAATTTCTGGGAAGTTTTCTGTCAGCAGCTCAGCAACAATAATCTGTGTTCTCAGGTGTCTCACCCTGCTCAGGAACTCCAGTTAGTTGTAGATTGTTCTTCTTAATAGAGTCCCACACGCTTCTTAATGCTTCTTTGTTTTTCTTGTTTCTTTTTTTCTGATTTTTCCTCTTAGATGCTGGAGTCAGTAGCTCTGTCTTCCAAGTCAGAAAGTCTTATTTCCATTTGTCCTGTTCTGTGTTCTTGGCTTTGAATTGAAATTTCTATGTCTTCGATTTTGTTCTTGATCTGCTGGATTTCAGAGTACTGATGTTCCATCAGATCAAACAGCTTCTTTAATTTTTCGTTTGTTCTGCTGCATTTTGTATAAGGTCTAGGTGAGCTCTCTATATAGTCCTTTTGTATTCACCTTCTGATAGTTTCAGAAAAGCTTCTTTGTCTGGCAATTCAGAGGTGGTTCTTTTGGTGGGCCTTCTGATGCCACTGGTGATTTCCAGGTTAACGTTTTATCCAGCATTCATTGCTTTTGGGGCTTCATGTGGGTCAACAGAGGCTAGGAGAGGTGCTGTGAAGATGGACCACAGCTGTTTCTCTAGGCTACCTTAAAATGAGAAGTAAAAAGTATTTAACAGCTTCCAAAGTCAATCAGGTTTTCAGGTGTACACGTCCTTCTTCCCAGCTGGCAAAGTAAGTACCTCTATATCTAATCCCAGATGTTATAAACTAGCTCAAAATACAGAAAGGCCACTGGCCTGCTGGCCTCTACTATTGGGTCCCAGCTGTAGGCAATACTGTGTAGAATTCTACTCTTCTCCTGGAAAAGCCATCTTTTTTGGGTAGGCACTGCCTCCCAGCCAGGAATTAGGTACAGCTGAGGCTTCAGTATGGATGACTCCATCTCCCAGCAAAACATGATGGTGTCCTGCACAAGCTCATCACCTGGCCAGGACCAGGCTCCCGGTGGAAAGAGGCCAAGAGTGCCGAGATGCCCAGAGTCCACAGCCTCCAACACTGGGCCCCAGCCTCAGGCATCACTGTACAAAACACTGCCTCTCTGCTGGACAAGCACTCTCCCCCTAGTAGGCATCACCTCCCAGCCTAGGAACCAAATCTGGCCTCGGCCTCTACCTGGGCTTCTCTTTTTCCCAGTGGATCAAGATGGCATCCCACACAAGCACACCTGTACAGCTACCACATGGCAGAGGCAGAAAGATAGGCCAGAGGAGCAGAGATGCTTAGAGTCCAAAGCTGGACTCTCAGAACATGGCAATTATGCTTGCCGGTCCCACCAGCAATGCATCTGAGACCAGTGGCTAGTCAAATCCTAGCTCTGCCTATCTGTCAAGACAGAGGAAAAGAAGAATCAAAATGGTGAGTTACCTTCTGTGTGTGCAAGCCTGTGTTCACTGAGAGTGGGGTCAGTGAAAGAGGAAGTTTTGCGTTCAGTGGTAAGAAGTCCAAATTAACAGCCCTATGCCACAACCCAGGCCTCACTAGGTGTCCAGAAGGCTCCATTTAATTATCATTTTAGGTCTTAGCTTCCCGAGGGATTTAGGGAGACGTGCATTTAGTCCATCATCTTGACTCTGCCCCACCTCTTGATATTTTTTAACTTAAATTAAAATTTTAAAATCTGAGAGACAGACTCTGCTTGTCTTGCTATCACCAGTAACTCCATTACTTAATCTCTTTGAAACATCATTACCTTTTCTTGCTTCAGTAAGATAAGCAAAAATGAGATTTTTTTTTAAGACCCCAATTTTTTTTCTTTTTTCTTTTTTTTCCAGAAGAAACCACTTTGAGAAATTCCTTAGCTGCTTTGAGGTAATAGGATTAGCTTCCTAATAGCTGTTTCTGGCACTGTTTCTCAACCAGCTCCTCAAAACTGAATATATAGCTTGATGATGGGGTAATGTGCAGGCAAAGTCATGGTGACTTCAAAAGCTATTTGGCAGCTGCCAATAAAAGCACACAGATTTATAAAAGCAGTACAGACCCTAAGCCTCACAAGTAGAACAAAATTATTATTCCTTTTCATGCAGCTTAACTTGTGTAATACACTCTGAGACCTCATCAGTGTTGTGAGATTAGCAGGGCAAAGGTCCAAAAAAAGAGAGGAATGGAGCTAAATTTTAAGGTATTTGAATTCTCCAAAGGTAGAGCAGAGATGGAATTAGATCCTAGGGGCTGAAAATACTCCAGCGAAAATACTGCCACACTACTACAGCATATATACTAAGGAGAAGAAACTTGCTTATATCTGACCCACCTATTCTCTGCCTTCTTTCTCAAGAAGAATCCACTAGAAAGGGCACTTAACTCTAATTTGGGCCTGAATTGGCTAGGTCCTCAGTGATTGGGGAGCTACCCTTGAGGCCCATATTTTCTGTCCCCAATTCTCTTCCCCACTTGAGTACTAGTGTGTCCAAGATACACAGGCCAAGGTAAAAGCCAAATCCCAGATTCTAAGGATGTAGCAAGATAATATTCTAAAATTTGTTAATATGCTTCTGCATTAATAAATTTACTTCATTGGCAAGAGAACAGGATTGGGAAAGAAAACAACAGCAACAACAAGCAATAGTTTATATTTAGTCTTTTCTAAGTCTGTTCTGCTGTATATACACACACACACACGTGTGTGTATGCATATATATGTACGCGTGTGTGTGTGAGTGTGTATACATACACATATGCTATTGTGAGTTGCTCCCTGGTCGAGTCTGACTTATGGTAACTACATGTGTGCAGAGAAAAACAGCTCTGTAGCATTTTTAAGGCTATCATGTTTTGGAAGCAGGTGGCCATGCCTGTCTTTCAAAGACTCTAGGTGGGTTTTAACTGCCAGTCTTTCCACTGGTAGTCAAGCAATTGACTGTTTGAACTATCGAGGGACATGCATACATACATATCTCTCAAACAGCTAATTTTACGTGTGTCTGTATGTCCCTTGATGGTTCAAATAGTTCAAACATTTACTCAGTCTAGCTCAAAGAGCTAGGAAATGTGGAACTCTGAGATGGAATGTTCAGCTTTTACTTCTCAGCCAGGCTTATTTCAGGGAAAATTGTTGTGAAAGCAAAAGAGTGTGTGTGTGTGTGCGCGCGCGCACGCATGTACTTTAGGTGAAAGTTTACAGAGCAAATTAATTTCTTATGAAATAATACATATTGTTTTACAACTTTTGTTGCCAACCTGCAGTATGTCAACACTCTCCCCTTTTTGACTTGAGATCCCTGTTGCCATTCGTACAGCTTTCCTGTCCCCTCCTGCCTTCTAGTCCTTGTCTCCAAGCTAGTGTGCCCATTTGGTTTCATATATACTGCTGAACTATGTGTGGTATTGTTTGTTTATAGGACTGCCTAACCTTTGGCTGGAAGCCTTGGTGGTGAAGTGGTTTGGTGCTATAGGCTGCTGACCAAAATATTGGCAGTTGGAATCTGCTCCTTGGAAACCCAAGGGGGAGTTCTACTTTGTTCAGTGGGTCACTGTGAGTTAGAACCAACTTGATGGCAACAAGTTTGGCTTTTGGTTTTAATCTTTGGCTGAAGGGTAAACTTCAGGAGTTGCTTCAGTGCTAAGTTAAAGGGGTGTCCGAGGACAAAACTAAAAAGTTTTGATTTGCAAGAATTTGGCCTTTAAAAATAAATGTTTATTCTTCATAAATCTTAACCACATAGGTAATAAAATTTCACAAAGTCAGCACACTGATGTAATTAGCACCCAGATCAAGAGACAACATTGCCAGTACCCCCAGAAATCCTCCTTCAGTTTCCTGCCAATGTACCCTACAACCTCTCAACAAGAGTATTCCTGAATTCTGAAACAACAGATATATTTTGCTTGGTTTTGAACATTTTAGAATTGGAATCATACGCTACAGACATTTGTGTATCTAACTTCTGTCATTCCAATTTGTGTTGCAAGAATTGTTCCTCAGAAGGGAGGAGAGTGCTTTTACTATGCAAGGAGAGCAGTAGGAGCTTCACATAGGCAGGCATGTGAATTTAAGATGGATTGTACACTCTCACTCAATCGCAATAAATAAAAAAAATTAAAAAAAGAAAAAAAGAATTGTTCTTGTTGCTCCAGTTCACTCTCAGTGCTGTTTGATATTCCATATGTTGTTGTTAGGTGCTTAGTATTCTCTACGTTGTTGTTATTAGATGCTTAGTTATTCTACGTGTTGTTATTCTGTGTGAGTTTGTTCTGTATGAGCTGTTAGGTGCTTAGTGTACTATATGTTGTTGGTAGGTGCTTGGTAGATTTGCCCCTTGAGGTTTTCTGAGCTGTGGTCTACGGGATTCATAGCATTGCTATGAGTTGGAATGAACTTCACGGCAGCATGTCTGGTGTTTGGTGTTCTAATCTCAATGGGAGCAGATTGCCATAGCTTTCCTGTGTGGCGTCTCTGGGTGGGCTCAAACCAGCAATCTTCTGGTTAGCAACTGAGCATGTAAACATTGCACCACCACAGGTTCTTAGTATTCTGTATGTATGTGCCAAAATGTACTTAACCATTTTGCTGGTAACTGACATTTAAGTTGTTTCCAGTTTGGGGCTACAAAGAATATTAATACCAGGACTATTCTTGTATATTTCTTTTGGGTATATGCCTTGGAATGGAAGTGCTGGGTTATAAATTATACCTATGTTCACTTTTATAGGCATTGCCCAACTGTTTTCCAAAGTGGTTGAATCATTTCATGTACCTACCAATAGTGTATTAGCATTATGGTTACTCTACATTCTCATCAGTATTCAGTATTGCCTTTCTTGGTTTTCTTTTTTAAATGTATCAATTATAGTGGGCAGAACTGGCTATGTGATTATGGGAACCAGTGCAAAATGAAAGTGTGGGAATCTCTGGTTAAAAATTGTTAATAATTTCAAGACAGGTACAACAGAGCAATCAAACAAATGTGGGTTTTAAGCCCTGTTTAACTACACAACTTGCATGAGCATGAACCCACCTCCATGGTGAGTGTGTAGTGGTGTCCCACCGTGGTCTGAATTTACACTTCTTTGATGAGGAATGAAATTGAACATATTTTAATGTACTTATTAGAACATTTTGATACCCTCTTTTAAGAACAGCCTGTTTAATTTGTTTGCTAGTTAACTGTCAGTCTTTCAAGAATAAATATGTAGCAGTCTTTCATATTTTTTTGTATATGAGTCTTTCACTAGATATGAAAACATGTATTTATGTATGCTGAGTATCATTTGATGAACAAAGCTATAAATTTTAAGATATGCCTATATATCGATTTTTACTCTGAGTAGTGCATTCTGTATTTTGCTTACATAATCTTTGCTATCTCAAAGTCATGAAAATATTCTCTTTTGTTTTCCTCCAAGAATTTTCTTGTTTTGCCTTTTCATGTTTAGATCTACAGTGCTTCTGTAACTGATAGTTGTGTATGATTTAGAGAAGTGAGGGGGGTCTAGATCCATCTTTATCCATATATTTCACTATCCAATTGAGTCAACACAGTATTATGAAAATCTTTTTTCTCTGCACCAATGCCATTCTAAGAGATCAAATTATTTAATCTATGGGCCTTAAAATAACCTTGCAAGGCAAGTGTGATCATCTCTTTTTAAAGATGAGAAAACTGAACTGAAGTCAACACTTCAGACAAAGATTGGACTGTACTATGGGACATAGAGTGAAGCAGACGGTGTGCGTACTTTATTTTTTAATATATGTATGAGGCTGTCTAACTGCTTTCTTTCCAGACGGGAAAGGAAAGGATGCGGAGGAGGGGACTAGTGTTGGATGAGTAGATATGGGAAGTAGAGAGTGGACAGGAAGAGTGCGATGACACAGAGTGAGGAGAACAGATAGAGCTGCAGAGAGGTAGGTGCTTAGGTTTTGGTATGGCTAATTGACTTGGACTGTAAGTTTTCACTTAATCACAATAAAAATAAAAAAAGATGAGAAAACTGATACCAAGATAACTGATTTGTTTAAGGTCACACGACCATCCAATGGCCAATATAGGGGTCGAAACCACATCTATTAGCCTTCTGTGCCCAATCTTTTTCCATGACACTGTACTGCTTTCCCTTATTTGAGGCTTGAATGGACTTTAGGTGCTCAGATAATATGCAAACATCTGCTTCATTTAGATTTCCCCAGAGTGCCTAACATGCTGCTTTACATGCATCTGGGATCTAGAAAATGGGCAGACAGACATTCCTGTAGGGGAAGGCTTCTGACAGCTTGATAGTGTGAGTCATTCCATTTCCAACAAACAAATGAGTTCCCTATGGCCCTCTACGCCACTACTTACCATCAGTTTTGGTTCTTTTCTAATTCCTCTCAGATGCCCTAGCCTCTGTTGTTTCCCTCTCTCTGGATGACAGTTGTCAAAACTTACAACTGTTGAAATGTTTGGCCAACCTGGGGAGATAGCAGATAAGCTGCATTGCTAGCAGTAATAAAGACAGATGAGCAATAAAATAATAGTGGTGCCTACATTTTTCTCATGAATTTACTTTGAATTAGCCCTATCAGGACTCTGGGCATCCATTTTCCAATGTGACTTAGGCAAGGTACCTTACACACAGTAGTGATATGCTGAACATTTGATGGTTTATAGATGTCTCTTCTGCAGGGAAGTTTGAAAAGGTACCAGTCTATTTATAGTTTCAAGTTTCTTTTCACAAAGTACTGCTTTAGGTAGCTTTCCAGACGTGTTTGTGAAAGCCTCATTCACATCTTTCTTTTTTAATTTTTTTAAGTTGGGAAGTAGGAATGGAGCTTAACCAATAAGAACCAGTGGGTAGAATAAAACAGATTCAGCATTGTAAGGAGGAGAAGGTGAATCAATTTAGTATTTCCCAACCTGGGTTGTCTGAGTCCTTAGGGTCCCACATTAATAATTTTCCTTCCAGTTAATAATTGTGGTCTTTTAGCTTTTGTGGGATAATAGTCTAATGTAAGGTGTAATAAATCAAGACAAGCAAATGGAAATGTTGAGATTATTTTTTCTTTTGCAAGGGAAATCACAAAGTGATAGAAACCTATTTTAACTTAATAAAGGAAATGTTAACTTATTGATTCCCATGACTCAGGAGGATGAGAATAGTCTTCATTAAGATCCAGCACAATCCAGCTCCTCAAATGATGACTGGAGCTCAGGCTTCCGTTAGTCTACCACCTCGATTTGCCTAGAACTTTGCCAATTTTGAAACTCCATCTATCTGTGTTAGTTTTATTCTCTGGTAGGATCTTTTTACTTACATAGTAGAAAAGACAGTCACTGTCAGCTGTAGGCTTGCATGATCCTTAGAACTAGTAATACCAGAAAAGAAAGAGTACTTACATCATAACCACCCCAATAACTTTATGGGGATGACTAATTGGCCTGCCTGGTATCATAAGAACTTCTTCAACCAATTCTTGGACCTGGTGGGTCAAGTATTGAACTGGTTAGTCTGGGTCACATGGCTACACTCTAGTGGGTGAAGTAAACCATATTAGAATCATGTAGGCTGGAGTCTAAAGTCAGGAAACATGTGTATCAGGGTTGTGTCCTTTCACCATACCTTTTAAATCTGTATGCCGAGCAAATAATCTGAGAAGCTGGATTATACAAAGAAGAACAAGGCATCAGGATCAGAGGAAGACTCATTAACAACCTGTGTTACACAGACGATACCACCTTACTTGTTGGAAGTGAAGACGATTTGAAATACTTACTGATGAAAACCAAGGACCACAGCCTTCAGTATGGATTGCACCTCAGCATCAAGGAAACAAAAATCCTCAGAACTGGTCCAGTAAGCAACATTGTCATAAATGGAGAAAAGATTGAAGTTGTCAAGGATTTCATTTTACTGGGGTCCACAATCAACACCCAAGGAAGCAGCAGTCAGAAATCAAAAGACGCATTGCACTGGGAAAATCTGCTGCAAAGGATCTCTTGAAAGTATTGAAAAGTAAAGATGTCACCTTAAAGGCTAAAGTGTACCTGACCCAAGCCACAGTATTTTCAATCACATCATATACATGCAAAGGATAATGGACAAATGAACACAGAGGACAGAAAAAAAGGGTGCCTTTGAACTGTGGTGTTAGAGAGAATGTTGAAGGTACCATGGGGACCACCAAAAGAACAAACAAATCTCTGTTCTAGAAGAAGTACAACCAGAGTGCTCCTTGGAAGCAAAGATGGCAAGACTGTCACTTACATACTTTGGACACGTTGTCAGGGAGGATCAGTCCCTGGTGAAGGAAATCATCCTTGGTAGAGTAGAGGGTCAGAGAAAAAGAGAAAGATCTTTGACAAGATGGATTGACACAGTGGCTGAAACAATGGGCTTAAGCATAAAAACGATTGTGAATATGGTGCAAGACCAGGCAGTGTTTTGTTCTGTTGCGCATAGGGTTGCTATGAGTCAGAACCGACTTTATGGCATCTGACAACAAAAACAGGCTGGAGTAATTCCTAGAAAGAAAGGTTCTGGACAGATGAGAAGAAGAAGAAACCTTTAAACTGAGCACCATGATTCTGTCCCTGCCTCAGTCACATGCAGAGGATTGGCGCATTCAGTGTTTTTCTACATATGATGACACAGAAACCGTTCTATCATAGAGATCAGAGAAGGCAAGCTGCCCATGTGAGGCATCACATCAAAAGATTTTCCAAGCTCCCCAAGGGCCAACTGCCCAAATATCTTTTCCACTTGCTGTATGGCTTCTTGATGCTTGAAATTCCTCTCACAGAGGAATTACAATTAGCTCAAAGGAAGGGAAACTTTCTATTGAAAATGAAACTAAAGTATGTGTACCTAACATCAGATCCTTCAAAGCAGGGTTGGTTTGAGGCAAGGCAAACAGGTACCACTGGCGGGGAAGGGAAGCTGAGAGATGTGAGGAAGGGCTCCGAAAGAAGGTGGAACAAAACAGCCTCTGTAAAAGCTAGACAAAGTGACAGAAGTCAAGGCAGCAGCGGTCCATAGAGTCAAGGGTGTCCTGGTGTCACCCGAGTCCCTAGGTGTCCTGGATCCTTCAGTCTCACAACAGAAAACTCTCAATATAAGCATCCAGATCAGTTCCATTAGTAAGAAATCCTAATTCTAGGGAACAGGACAATCAGAAGGACGGGAGAAAGGCTTCTAGTGTCTAGAGAAAACACTGTTTCAGATTGAATTATGTTCCCCCCAAATATGTGTCATAAATCCTAACCTCTGTGCTCCTGATTATAACCTGATTTGGCAATGAGGTGTCTTTGTTATGTTAATGAGGGAGGATTAACATAGGGTGTATCTTAAATCAGTCTCTTTTGAGATATAAAAGAGATTAAACAAGTGAGCAAGCAGAGATGGAGTAAGATTGAAGCCAAGATACACAGAGCTCTCTAAGGAACCAGGAAACAGAAGCTGGAGACAAAGACCTTCCCAGCTGTACCACTAGCGGGGCATGGGATGTGGACCACACCAAGTGACACTGTCAGAAGGGGTGACACCAAAATGACTGCCTATACATTTTTGTGCAGTGTTTCAACAGAAATTTGTTATTATTTTTTAAATAAAAGCATTCCTGTAGTTATAACGAAACTTTTTTTTCCATAAACGCAGGCTTACAGGTATCAATATAACTACAAAGCTAAAACTTTATGCTGATTTTTCTTTCTGAACCTTCTAATACACTCTGATCACAGCTGTCATCACCATCCAATTACAACGATGCTTACCACCACGGGATTTTTGTCTGCACCTGTGGCTACAAGCACCTGCTGTTGTTTTCATTGTTGCAGTGTTTTTGTAGTTGCTGATTTTGCGAATTTTGCTGATAGTTTAGCTACGATGTTGTAGTAATTAGCAAGGGAAAGTGACACCAACCCTAGCGATGATGATGCTGTGGGATGTTTCTCCAGACCTGACAGAGACAGAAAGCCTTCACCTAGAGCTGGTACTCTGAAGTTGGGCTTCTAGCCTGCCAGACTGTGAAGAATAAATTTCTCTTTGTTATAGCAGCACTAGGTGACTAAGACAACATCCAACTGCCCACAATGCCAAAACTCCCCTCATAGGCACCTCTCCAATTTCTCCAAGTGACATGGAAAATCAATAGCTCTTGAACCATCGCTGACTGGGATCATCAGACTATGGGTGACTTCACGCATGGTTCACTTGCGTCTGGTCCTGGCTAACGCATATTATAAAATGTACAGATTCAGACAGATTTACCCAGGACTTGATGTTTCTGTCTGGGGTTTAATTCAAAAACAAAACAAAACCCACCACAGCCACACTTATTTGTGTTTGTTCTTATTAATTGTCAGACTTCCTTTAAATCTTCAGTCAATGACAGATTTTCAGTGAAACAATCTTCAATGCGTAATTGAAAATTGTAGTTGTCAGCACAGTCCAGCTCTATTCAGTTTTTGTTTTCTTCATAGCAATGATTTATATGCATATATAAAATGACATGTATATAGAGAGAGAAATAATGAGAAATACATATACAAGGTCTGCCAAGTACAGGAATTTAATTGTTTTGAGTGTTCCTTGCCTCATTGCTGAATGTCACTATGGTCACTTTTGCAGTACTCCACTTGGGAAGCTCTGCACCAATGACAGTACCTAATGCACCCTTCAAAGCAGTTTCAGAACTCTTTCTGGAATGGCCATTGCATATGGTAGCATGGTGGCAAGTTCACAAACTTAATTGTATAGTTGTCTATGGAGAAGTTTATGGCCAGCAAACAAAATAACTGTAGTGGGACATCCTCCCTACTCACCAGATCTGGTCCCCAGTGACTTTTTTCTTTACTGAAAGATAAAGAAAATATTGAAAGGATGACATTTTGATGACTTTCAAGACATCAAGGGTAACACGATGACAGCTCTGGTGGGCATTCTAGAAAAAGTTGCAAAATTACTTTGAAGGTTGAACTTGGTGCTGGTGTCAGTGCCTAGCTTTCCAAGTGAAGTATTGCAAAGGTAACTATAGTAATAGTCAGCAATGAATATGCTTTTTCTAGGATGAGTTCACGAACTTAACTGTCAGACTTGCATAATGTTTTAGGTCTTTGCTGTTGGAGGGATGGTGAGGCGATTCTGTCTACGACACCCAACAATTGAGTCCATGAACTTAACTGTTCTAAGTGCTACAGATCTCACTGCTGAATATCACTATGGTCACCTTTGAAGTCCTCCCCTTGGGATCCAGTGTACCAATGTCAGTGCCTAGTCCACCCTTCAAAGCAATTTTGGAACTCTTACTGGAATGGCAGTCAGTGTTGTCATCATAGGAGATCTGACAATTTAGTTTGCGAACTTTTCTAGAAAAAGTGCTACGTACCTTATTACTGAATATCACTACGGTCATCTCTGAAGTACTCCTCTAAGAAGCTATGCACCAACACCAGCACCTAGTTCAGCCTTCAAAGCACTTTTTCTAGGATGTGTTCACAAACTTAATTGTCCTACTTCATACGGTAACATCTCTGATGGATATTCCAGAAAAAGTGTTACAAAATTGCTTTGAAGGGTGAGCGAGGTGCTGGCATTGGTGCACAGCTTCTCAAGGAGAGTACTTTGAATACTCAGCAATAAGTATGCAACGCGTTTTCTAGGATGAGTTCGTGAACTTAATTGTCACACTTGTGTAATGTTTCAAGTCTTTGCTGTGGAGGGATGGTGTGGTGCTTCTGTCTACAAGGTCCAACCATTAAGTCCATGAACTTAGTTGTTCTAAGTGCTACAGATCTCGTTGCTGAATATCACTATGGTCACCTTTGAAGTACTCCCCTTGGGAACCAATTGAAGGTGACTGTAGTGATATTCAGCAATGAGGTAGCAGCACTTTTTCTAGGATGAATTCCCAAACTTAATTCTCACACACCTGCTAAATCAAGCCAACTGCCATTGAGTCAGATCCGACTCATGGCAGCCCTAGGGGCCAGAGTAGAACTGACCCCAGAGTATTCAAGGAGCACTTGATAGATTTGAACTGCCGACCTTGTTTGTTTACTTTTTTGTGTTCTCTCTTCCCCAAGGGAATGTCAGATCCATGAATGCAGGGACTTTAGGGCTGCATCCCAGAACTCAGGACAGCAAGTGGTCTCTAACGGATGCCTAAGAAATATTTGTTAAATGAATAAATAAAACTCATTAATACATATAAAGTGTCTAGAAAAGCATCCAGCACACATAAGGATTCAAATATTGTAGTTATTATTATTTCCATCATTATGCTTATAGTTTAGCAAAGTAGAAATATTTCTTCAAAGTTCTTAATGTTAAAACAATAGAAAGTGGGAAGTTCTTTTCATGATTAAAAAAAAAATCCCACACTCTGTCTCTAATGCTTACTGTTACTCATACCCTTATCCCTTCTAGGTCCAGATCCATTCTTACTCAGCCTTGATTTCTCTTGTAAACTGTTGTCAGAGAAGGTAAACTTCTGGGTAAACATATAGAGAAATTCGATAGACACACAAATGGTTTCTTTTGGTTATGTGGCTTGAGGGCATCAATCCAGTGCTCATAAATAAGTTTTTATAAAGATTACAGTTCCAGATTTTGTTTGTGCCCTTCAGATGCTTGTCAACCTCAGGGCACATCAGGAACCAAATATGAAAATAGACTTGACCACTACCTCCTTTTAAACTTCGTCTTTTACTTCGTGTCTTCCTGGTTGATTGGTGGTTCTCCAGTGCTGTGGGAATCCTGCTTTGTATGCCAAGAAGTTCTGCAAAGGCTTGAGGTGTTCTTTCTTTCACAATAAACTCCTCCCTCAGAATCAAACATGGAGAGAAATCAAGCTGACAAAGCTTTGCCCTCATCGCTTTAAAAGTTAGCACCCTCTTGCAGAAGTAATCTTGGGCTGGCTGCTCAGAAATAGACTGGGACAGGAGGTGAGGTACTTAGGAAAGGGTCCAAAGCCTCTTAATATTGATCAAGAGCATTGCTCAACAGGCAGTAAGAATACATGGGAGAGGTTCCTTGCATAAAGAACATATCCAGGACTCAAGAACAGGGTGAAGAGTGTCATGATGAGTGATGGCTATTAAGAAGGAAAGAGAACTGCTTCTTGGAACAAAACTGGAGAAGTTGACCCAATGTGCTGCCAAGTAAACAGCACCATGAGACTCCTTAGGGCATGTATCTTGCTGCCATCCTGTGTGACCATTTCACATCAGGCTAGTAAGAGTCCCTGTTTGTCTTACTGCTTGTTTGTCCTTTTGGGGCTCCCATTGATCTCCTGTAAGCACAGATGACCTCATCTGCAAAAGGGGCAGGTTTCATTCCTAGCAGGATTACCTTGCAGGGCCAGTGTCCCATCATGGGTAAAAAAAAGGATGAGAAGGTGACTCAATTATTGATTTATTTGTTTTCAAATATTTGCAGTGCCCTTGACTAGGTGCCAGAGATAACAATAACAATAATAAAATAATAACCATTTGTAGAGCACTTAATACCTGCCAGGGCTGTGTCAGATGCTCTCCTTGATTCATTCATTTGATTGTCATAAGCATCCTATGAGGTAGACACATTATTCACATTGTACAACTGAGAAAACTGAGGCTTGGGGAAGCCTAGTAACCAGCCTAAAGCCACACACCTAGTGAGTATAGAAATAGGATTGAAACCCAGGTATGCCCTATTCCAGCTCCTGTGTGTTTAATCACCGTAAGAGATACGGGTGGGTCCCAACACTGATGAGGCTTCCAGTCCAGTGGGAGAGACAAACACAGAAACACATGAAAGGTGTGGTACCTGTTGCAGGGTTGATCATTTCAGTCACAGCACAGTAATTCTTATAACATGAAAATGGCAGTTGGAATCTTTGAATTATAATTTAAATACACTTTCTAATCCTTTCAACCTCAGCACTATTAACATTTCAGGTCAGAAAGATCTTTGCTGCAGGGCACTGTCCTGTGCATGGTATGATGGTTAGCAGCATCCCTGCCCTCTATCCTTAGATGCCAGTAGCATACATCTTCAGTTGTGACAACCAAAAAATATCTCTAGATGTTACAAAATGTCCCCTTGTAGGGAAAATTGCTCCCAATTAAGAGTCACTGCTCTGCAAGACTTAAAACTTTTAAAGGGGAAGAATTATGCCTTATTTATCATTTTATTCTTGTGTCCTCCACCCCAACGTACACGTATTTATAAAACATAATGCCCAACAACAACAGAATACCCATTCTTCTCAAGCACTCATGAAATATTCTTCATTATATATTATTGCTAGGACAAAAATAAAGAAGTCTCAATATGTGTAAAAAAATTGAGATCTTATCCCAATTAAAGTAAATCAATAAACCAACAACAGAAAAAATATTAGAACTCTTCAAGTATCTGGAAATTTAACACATTTCTAAGTACCTCAAGGGTCTAAGAAGAAAGAACAAAGGAAATTGAAAATATTTGAAGCTGAAAGAAAATGAAAACATATCAAAATGCATGACACAAAGCTATTGCAGTGGTTAGAAAGACATTTATAGCTTAAATGCTTGTATTTAAAAAAAAAAAACTCTGTGCCCCCAAAACTAAAGAAAAGTGAGGAAAACAAATTCAAAGTAAATAGAAATACAAAAATGATAGCGATTAGAGAAGAAATCAATTAAACAGAAAACAAAAATGAATGGAAAAATCAGTCACACCAAAAATTGATCCTTTGAAAAGATCAACACAATTAATAAACTTCTACCTAGCTTTACCAAGAAAAAAAGACAGAAGACACAAATAATTAAAATTGGGAACATATTTACTACAATCATTACAGAGTCTACAGATGTGACAATGTTATAAGGAATATTATAAATTATGTCAATAAAATTGAATAACTTGGATGAAATGGACGAATTCCAAGAAAGACACAAATTATCAAAACTGACTCAAGAACAAATGCTGAATCTAAACAGACAACATAAAAGTAAAGAAACTGAGTTAATTTAAAGCCTTCCTTTCCACAAATAACCTGGGATCAGATGGCTTTATTGGTTAGGTCCATCAAATATTTAAGGGAAACCTAATACTGATTTTAAACAAACTTGGAAAACAAAGTGGTAGAAAACATTTCCTGACTCATTCATAAGGCCAGTATCATCCTAATATTAAAGTTAGGTGGAGATATTAAAACATATAGACCAATGTCTTTCATAAATGTTAGATGCAGAAATCCTTAACAAAATATTAGCAAACTTATATAACATAATCAAAGGATCATATATCATAACAAAATGGAGTTTATTCCAGATTGTAAGACTAGTTTAACATTCAAATATCAATTAATATAATACACCATATTAATAGAATAAAGGACAGATAGACCCAGAAAGCAATAGACCCAAAATGCATTTGGAAAACACAACATTCTTTCATGACGAAACTCTCAAAAAGGAGGAGTGAAAGGAAACTTCCTCAGCATGATAAAGGATATCTACAAAATCCTATGGATAACATTTTTATTTATCAGGAGCCCTGGTCACGGCATTAAAGTGCTTTGCTGCTAACTCAAATGTCAGTGGCTCAAACTCACCAGCCACTCCATGGGAGGAAGATGCAGTCCGCTTCTGTGAACATTTACAGACTTGAAAACGCAATGGGACAGCTCTATTCTGTGTTGAATGGTAGCTATGAGTCTGAATTGACTTGACGGCAAAGATTAACAGCATATTTAATAGTAAAAGACTCAATTATTTCCCTCTGAAATTGGGAATAAATTAAGGATGTCCCCTCACCAAGTCTTCTCAACTTCGTACTGGAGACTCTATCCAGTGTAGTCAGTAAGGCAAGTAAAGCAAGTTGAAGTCACACATGTTAGACAAGAAGGAAAACAACCTTTATTTGTGGACACAAAGCTTGTTATGTAACAAATCTTTTGGAATATATTTAAAAACCTAACTATTAGAATTAGTAAACAAACATAGCAAGGTCAACTGCATTTCTATACATTGGAGCTTTGGTGGAGCAGTGGTTACGAGCTTTGCTGCTAACCTCAATGTTGGTAGTTTGAATCTACCAGACACTCCTTGGAAAGCCTATGGGGGTGATTTACTCTGTCCTGTAGGGTTGCAATGATTTGAAACTAAGTTGATGGCACGGGTTCAGTCTGGTTTTGGTTTTGTATGTGTTAGTAATGAAACATCTAAAAATGAACCTCCAAATCATTGTGTTACATTAACAAGGGCAGACCCAAAAGACTTTTTAATTATTTTATGATTCCTTTTATATGAAATTTCTAGAAAAGGTAAATCTGTAGGCACAGCAAGATGATTGATGTTTGCCTGTGGCTTGGGTGGGAACAAGGATTGAATGAAAATGTGTACAACGGAACACGGGGGTAATCGAAGTGTTCTAAAACTGGAACGTGGTCACAGTTACTTAAATTTATTGGAACTCCTGGAAACACTTATAAGAAGTGATTTTTACAGTATGTAAGTTATACCTCAATAAATTGCTAAAAGATGAAAATTATTACTTGAGTTTGGATCTATTATTTTGCTTCCATTACACTTGTGAAAATAGATGTTTTCTCTGTCTAATTCTGTGAGATTCCAGAGACATCAAAGACATATGTGTTCATGACTTCTGTCACATGGGTTTGCTGCTCCTTACAAAGTAAAAACCAAGAGATGTCAGTTTTTTTGAGGTTCAGCAGCTTGTTCTCTAAGCTTACTTTTAAAAGTTAAACACACAATAAGAAGTAAACAGGATAATATTGTACTAACCAAATTACACATAAAATAGATTGTTCCCCAAATACCTAAAATCTGTAAAAGTTATATAAATGATAACCTATAAAATAGTAAAGTTTGTCATGCATATTTTATCATAAAAAAGAAAACATAGGAAACAAACCAGCAAATAAACTCTGGTCCAGGCTGAAGAGAACCTGTCACTGACCCAGGTACGAGGCTTGAACAGCTTTCTGTTGAGGGTTAGATGATTTCAAAGTGTGATCCATGGACCATCTGCACCAACATCACCTAAAGACAGACTCTGGTTATGAAGTCTATCAGTAAAAGACAGGTTCCAGAATTCAAGAATCAGATATTTATCGTAATTCATAATCTCTGGGGTACAGGGGAAGGGTTAAGAATAATCTCCAAGGTCTGTGTTTTAATAAGCTCCTTGGAGTTTTCTAATGTACATTGAATTTTAACAACTATTGACCCAGACCTTACTTTAATCATTTGTGAAATGAGGAAGTTATTGATTTCTAAAATTATTTTCAACTCTGATTTTATGTTTTTTTTCTTTTATCCATATATTTTCTCCTCTGTTAAAAGAAAGGATCCTTATTTTCTTCTAATCAGATTTTTAAATTTTTATATGTTTACTTCTAAAAGACTGGGACCTCTTTGCAGTGCATTCATCCTTCCCCCTGAAAAACCCACGTTCTAGTCACTATCAACACATCAGCTGATTCAGATGGGCATTTGGCCTTTCTAGATCTCTCCTCTTAGCTACCATTAGGGAAACTGCTGCTGCAAGTGGAGTTGTTTAGAAACCAGACCAGGGAGTCAGATCCACCTGCGACAGACACCTTTCCCAGTGGACTTCAACATTTAGCTCCGTCAGTCACTGCCTTGACCCTAACTCAAGGAGGCTTAGTGTGGAGGTAGAGTGTGGTCTATGGGTCCACATGTCAAGGTTCAAGCCCTGACTCCTCCATGAGCTATTCACTATCTGTTCTTGGACAAGCTGTTTGGCTTCTCTCTTCTTGTTCCTCATCTGTAAAATGGAGACAATATTTCTACCATAGGGTTGGTATGAGGATCAGGCGAGTTAATATTTGTCTAGTGCTTGAAGAAGTACCTGACATATAGTAAGTATGTCACTGTTTGTTAAATAAATGTATGTGTTTGACTTGATTTCAGGTGTAAATTTCCCATGAGACAGATGTGAGGTAGTCAAAATGCCTCTGCAACAGGTGTGAGGTACAGTATGTTTGTTTCTTTGGGACATCAGTGTTTGGGGGGGTCTCAACACAGCCAGAAAGGGACCCAGGCGGCAAATGATTAAGCACTCGACTGTAAGCCCACCCAATGGCTCTACAGGAGAGAGACCTGGCAATCTGCTCCCATAAAGATTAGAGCCCAGAAAACCCTACGGGGCAGTTCAGCCCTGCGGCAGGGGATTGCTCTGAGTTGGAACAGACTGGGCAGCACCCAATGACAGCAAAGCCAGAAAAGCATCTTGAAGGCTGTGTTCCAAGCAAGGGGGTGTGTGTGTGCGCGCACGCACGCACAGGCACACGTATGCTTTCGAGTGGAGGAGTCAGACAGTAAACACGTAAACCTGTAATGAACAAGAGAATCTTAGATTCTTAGATAGTGGTACGATAAAGTAAATAAAACACAGTAACGTGATAAGAAATTGCGGTCTTATTAAAGCTATTCTTTTCGTGGTGGCCTCCGTCCCTTTCCCTCCCCAGTCGTCTCGCTCCAGCCAGCCCCCTCACCCCCACCGGAGATTGGGCAACCAGGCACGAACAGTTGCACACATTCTCCACACTGCCACACTTCATCTGGTCCACCCCAAGGGTCAAATAGGCCAATTTCCCACATTCTGTGTCTCCCTTTATTTAAAAGCCTCCAACCCTATTCCAGTGACACCCCTGTGAAAAATTTTCCATGAACTTGGGCTAAAACCTTCCTTTATTTAATTTCACCTTAATTGCATCAATTAGGCTCCTTTCATGTTTGCTCAACAAACTCTTTTGTTTCTTTCACTCAGCTCTGAGTAACAGCTGCCAAATGGAGCCTTTGTTCTGAGGGCCTTTTCTAATGGTCTTCACACCCACCCTGTTTGTTTTCTCAGTGGCCTCTCCTCACAAACCTGAAAACGCGTGGCCATTAAGCCTCTGAAGGCCAAGCTCAGTTACCAGCTGCCATTTACCCCCTACTCAGTTCCCAGAATGGAAAATGATGTTTTGAAGGAAGCTCTTGTTGGTAGTGTTGGAAAGAGCGTCAGAAGCCTTTAGATAACTTGAGTTTCCCTTGTATTCTTACTATGCGAAACACCTCATCACTCAGACTTGACCCCTCAAGTCACTGTTGCGCTTTAAGTTTACAGAGATCCATCCCCTAGCTTGTCTCCTTGCTTCCAATCTTGTCAACTTCACCTTATTATTCATATCCAAACTAAATCCACTGCCATCCAGTTGATTCAGACTCATAGTGACTCTACAGAACTGAGTATGGCCCACGGAGTTTCCAGTGAGTGCCTGGTGGATTTGGTTAGTTAACAGCTGTAGCACTTAGTCACTATGCCACCAGAGTCTCTATAGCTATCATAAATGGCCACTAATATGAATCCAGCTCACAGTGACCCTGTACCACAGAGTAGAACTGCCCCACAGAGTTTCCAAGCAGTGCCTGGCAGATTTGAACTGCCAGCCTTCTGGTTAGCAGCTGTAGCACTTAACCACTACACCACCAGGGTTTACAGGGTCACTATGAGTCAGAATTGACTTGACGACAGTGGGAATATGAACCCAGTCACATCACTGTCATACTTCAGTTCGTCCACAGCTTCTCACACAACTCAGAGTAAATTGCTCATTCCTTAGCTTGCTGTTCAAATGCTTCTGGCCTGACCCTGTTGTTCTTAGAGTCCATTTTTGGTAGCTTTTCTCCAGAATGGATGCTTTCAAATAAATCCCTTCCCTCTTGATTTATGCAAGCTATCCCTCCCCCACCCCATTAAGGGAAAGAAGCTTTTCTCCCCTCTCTTTGAAAGTGGTCTGACCATACTGACTTGTTTAATCAGTAAAATACAGCAGCTGTGATGTTCCAGATCTACTAAAAATAAGTCTCAAGAAGCTTTTCAGCTTGCATCTGGGACTCCCAGAATGCTTACTCTTGCAGCATCTGTTCTGAGGGAAGTTGGCCATCATGTAAGAAACCTGGGACTGGATATGGAGAGACCCCTCACACTGCGATACCATGTGAGGAGGGAGAGGTCAAGGGACCCAGAGGCACAGAGATGTCCATGAAGAAGCCATATTACAAGTGGGTCTTTAGCAGCAGCTATCCCAGCTGCTGCCAAGTGGGTCCGAGATGAGCCGCCCAGCCAAATTCTTTCAAATTCCTTAATCACAAAATAGTAATAAAACAAAAATGGTTTTAAATCACTAAGTTTTCAAATAGTTCATTAGAGAGAAATATTGTCCCATCAAGTCAGTTCAGACTCATAGCAAATCTACGCACAGCAGAATGAAACACTGCTTGGTCCTGTGGCATTCTCACAATCCTCGTTTTGTGTAAACCCATTGTTGCAAGTACTATGTCAATCTATCTTATTGAGGGTCTTCCACTTTTTCACTGATCCTCTACTTTACCAAGCATGATGCACTTCTCCAGGAACTGGTCCCTCCTGATAACATGTCCAAAATACATGAGATGAAGTCTCACTACTCGCTTCTAAGGTGTATTCTGGCTGTACTTATTCCAAGACAGATTTGTTTGTTTTTCTAGTAGTCCATGGTACAGTCAACATTCTTCACCAACAACGTAATCAAGGGCATTGATTCCTCTTCATTCTTCCTGATTCATTGTCTAGCTTTCACATACAGATGAGGCAATTGAAAATACCATGGCTTAAGTCAGGTGCACCTTAGTCTTCAAAGTGCCATCTTTGCTTTTTAACACTTTAAAGAGATCTTTTGCAGCATATTTTTCCAGTGCAATGCATCTTTTGACTTCCCAGCTGCTGCTTCTGTGGGCACTGTGTGCTCAAGTAAAATGAAATCCTTGACAACTTCAATCTTTTTGTTTATCATGATGTTGCTTATTGGTCCATTTGTGAGAATTTCCATTTTCTATATGTTAAGGTATAATCCACCTGGAAGGCTGTGGTCTTTGATCTTCATCAGTAAATGCTTCAAATCCTCTTCACTTTCAGGATGCAAGCTTGTGTCATCTGCATGTTATAGGTTGTTGATAAGTCTTCCTTGAATCTTGATGCTGCATTCTTCTTTTTACATCCGGCTTCTCCAATTGCTTGTTCAGTATACAAATTGAATAGGTATGGTGAAAAGATACAACCCTGATATACATCTTCCCTATTTTTTTTCATTTTTTTATTTTTATTTAACATAACTGAGTGAAAATGTACATTGACATATAAATTTACATGCCACCTATATGCAGCTTCTACTGCTCTCCCTGTCTGGTGACTGCACACTATTCCTCTCTGCTCCATACACATCTCATCCTCCCAACAGTCTCCTTTCCCCTCCTCTCCACTCACTCCCCTTCCTCCAGCCAGAGGTCAGCAAGATGATATCCTATAGATGTATAGAACCATAAAGTGCTTCCAATATATGGTCACTCTGCATTGCTAAGTCCAATCCATTCCTGTCCAAAGAGTGGACCTTTGTTACAATTTATGGGAAAGGGCAGCATGAGGGCCAGGGGCCATGCTCTCAGAGGAACCCCAAAACCGCTGGACCATCAGTTGAGGTCTTTTAGTGGAGATCTCATGATGCACCCCTTTTTATTCTTGTGTTGCCAGTGAAACTCCTCTCTGTGAGCTCCATCGTGGCTATCACTGGTGGTGGCCGGGCACCATCCGGTTCTTCCGGTCCCAGGTCGATGTAGGCACCCTCTCTTGTGGGTCTCTCTGTCTTCTCGGTTGTCTTTACCGCATGTCATTTTGGTCCTCGGTGAGCATCAGTTCCTGCTGAGTTGGGACCATTTGCTGTGTCCTCGGATGGCAGCCTGGCAGCTTTTAAGACCCCAGACGCCACTCACCAATGTGGGGTGCAGAGAGCTCTCTTAGCAAAACGCTAGTTGTGCCATTTGGCCTGGAATTCACCTAAGAGCATGGTCCCCCACCCCCCACCCCAGCTACTCTATCCTTGCAGTATTGAGTTAAGATGGAAGGAGTACTCAAGTTATGCTGAAGTCCACTTAACGTTGTTCTTGTTTCTAATGTGTGCTATCACTGCTTTCTCCCAACTAGATTTCTAGTAACTATCTAAACTAAATCCTCTCCCCCTCCCCCTCCCTCCCTCCCCTCCCTTGCAGCTGTCAAAGAGTCTTCTATACACAAGTCTGTTTTTGAGATCTTATCGTAGAGGTCTCATACAGTATTTGTCCTTTTGTCGCTGACTACTTTCACTCAACATAATGTCTTCCAGTTGAAACCAGGTTAGGAGATGTTTCCTGGAATCATTGTTATTCTTTATCATTGTGTAGTGCTCCACTGAGTATACGTACCATAGTTTACCTATCCATTCTTCTATTGTTGGGCATCTGGGTTGATTCCATCTTTTTGCTATCGTGGACTGTGCTGCGGTAAACATTCTGGTGCATGTGTCTGTTGGTGTGAAAGGCCTTGATTCTGTAGGATATATTCCAAGTAGTGGAATTACTGGGTCAAATGGTATATCGATATCCATTTTTTTAAGGAAGTGCCAGATTGCCTTCCAAAGAGGCTGGACCATTTTGCAACCCCACCAACAGTGTAGGAGGGTTCCACTTTCTCCACAGCCTCTCTAGCATTTGTTGTTTTGTGTTTTCTGGATCATGGCCAATCTTGTTGGGGTGAGATGGTATCTCATTGTTGTCTTGATTTGAATTTCTTTAATAACTAAAGATCATGAATATGTCCGCATGTGTTTTTTGGCTGTCTGGATCTCCTCTTTAGTGAAGTGTCTGTCCATCTCCTTTGCCCATCACTTAATTGGATGGTTTATCTTCTTCTTATTGATTTTTGTAGTATCTTGTAGATTATGGAGATCAGGCATCGGTCTGACATAGAGTTGCCAAATATTTTTTCCCATTCTGTGGGTGTTCTTTTAATTCTATTAATAAAGTCTTTGGGTGAGCAAAAGTGTTTGATTCTTAATAGTTCCCATTTATCTATTTTCTCTTCTGTTGATTGAGGTTTCTTTGACAGATTTTGGAGTCTGTCCTCATTGTGTATTTAGGTCTTTTATCCAGTTGGAGTTGGTTTTTGTATAAGGTGTAAGATATGGATCTTGATTCAGTTTATTGCAGATGGATAACAAATTTTGCCAGCGCCATTTGTTGAAGATACTGTTTTTACCCCAGTTTAATGTCTTAGGGCCTTTGTCAAATATCAACTGTTCATAGGCAGATGGTGTCATCTCTGGGGTCTCAATTCTGTTCCATTGATCGATCTGTCTGTTCTTGTACCAGTACCAGGCTGTTTTGACCACTGTGGCAGTGTAGTATGTTCTAAGGTCAGGAATGAGAGGCCCCCCAGTGTGTTCTTCTTCTTTAGTAGTACTTTACTTATCCAGGGCTTCTTCCCTTTCCAAACAAAATTGGTGATTTGTTTCTCCATCTCATTGAAAAATGATGCTGGAACTTGTATTGGGATTGCATTATATAAATAAATTGCTTTGGGTAAAATAGACATTTTCACAATGTTAAGTCTTCCTATCCATGAGCAGGGTAGGTTTTTCCATTTATCTAAGTCTCTCTTAGTTTCTTGTAGTAAGGACTTGTAGTTCTCTTTGTAAAGGTCTGTTATTTCTCTGGTTAGATTAATTCCTAGGTACTTTATCTTCTCAGGGGCTATTGTAAATGGTATTGATTTGATAATTTCCTCCTTAACAGTCTCATTGTTGGTATAAAGGAATCCTACTGATTTACTTATGTTTATCTTGTATCCTGAGACTTTGCTGAACTCTTCTATCAGTTTGAGTAGCTTACTTATAGATTCCTTGCGGTTCCCTAATTTTAAATCACACAGTATCCCACTGTTCTGTCCAAATGACCACCTGTTGTATATGTCTGGGTTCCACCTGAGCAGAATCAGCTGTTCTAGAATTCCCATTCTTCTTTACAATATCATAATTTGTTATGATCCATACAGTTAAAGGCTTTTGCATAGTCAATAAAATGCAAGTAAACAACTTTCTGGTATTCTCTGCTTTCAGCCATGATTCATTTTAAATCAGCAGTAATATCCCTCATTTCACATTTTTTTCTGAATCCAGCTTCAATTCCTAGTAGTACCCTGTTGATGTACTATTTCAACTGCTTTTGAGTGATCTTCAGCAAAATTTTACTTGTATGTAATATTAATAATAATAATATTGCCTGATAATTTCCTCATTCTGTTAGAGCACCCTTTGGAGGGATGGGTACAAATATGGATGCCTTCCAGGTAGTTGACCAGGTAGCTGTCTTCCAAATTTCTCAGCATAGGCAAATGAGCACCTCCAGTTCTGCATCATTTATTGAAACATCTCAACTGGTATTTCATCAATACCTGGCGCTTGTTTCTCACCAACACCTACAGTGTCACTTAGACTGTTTCCTTTGTATCATTAGCTCTTGATCATATGCTATTCCTGAAATGGCTGAATATTGACCACTTCTTTTTGGTATAGTGACTCTGTGTATTCCTTCCATCTTTTTGTCATGTTTCCTGCATCATTCAATATTTTCCCTAAAATCCTTCAGTATTGCAACTCAATGCTTACGTGGTTTTTGTTTTATTTTGTTTTTTTCCACCTTGAAAAATACCTAGAGTGTTTTTGTCTTTTGGTTTTTTAACTCCAAGTCTTTGCACATTTCATTATAATAACTCTGTCTCCTCGACTTGCCCTTTGAAATCTTCTATTCAATTCTTTTATTTCATCATTTCTTCCATTTGCTTTAGCTGCTCTACACTTAAGAGAAAGTTTCAGTCTTTTCTGACATCCATTTTGCTCTTTCGTATCTTCTTAATGACCTTTTGATTTCTTTATACGATATCTTTAATGTCAATCCACAACTTGTCTGATCTTTGGTCATTCGTGATTACTGCATCACGTCTATTCTCAAGATGTTCTCTAAATTCAGGTGGGATAGAAACCCCAAAACATCCCTTCTTCAAGCAGTTCACCCAAATTGTTTAAAGTCATGCTCCCCTCTCTCTTTGTACATGCTACTTTCTCTTTTTAAAATACACTTTTCTCTTTATTCTGTAGATATTTATTAAGCCTCCACTTCATATTTTCTAGTCACCTAAGATTCAAAGTGAACTGTAGTCCCAGGATGCTCTGTGCTTCCTTCTTAACAAAGGACCCTGCATGTGTTCTATAACAGCTTCTGCTTTGCCTGTCAGTGAGCTCACCAAAGACAGAATCTGTATGTTTCTTTCTCCATGCCCTAAGTATCTAGCATATAACAGGCACACACATGCTGTAAACCCTGACTCTGTAATGTTAATTACGGAGGGTGGGCAGCATCTGTGTTGGTGCTGCAGGACTCAATGTGTCAGATTATATGGTGCCTTGAGGCAATCTCTTGTGATATAAAAGAAAGGGAAACAAGTAGAGAATGGGAAAACTTATACCACCAGGAAGCAATGCTGGGAAAGGATCATGTACTTTGGAAAGGACCCAGGGTCCCTGAATCACAGAAGCTCCCAGTCCAGGAGAAGATTGATGACAAGAAGCTTCCTCCAAATCCAACAGAGAAAGCCTTCCCTTGGAGCAGATGCCCTGAATTTGGACACATAGCCTACTGGACTGTTTCAGAATAAAACTTCTCTTTTAAAAGCCATCCACCTGTGATAGTTCTGTTACAGAAGAGCTAGATGACTAAGACATAAAGCCTTCCAATGTGAATCATAAACTTTGAAAAGTAAGTATGACAACACAAGAACCCAACAGTTAAATCACTATAAACCAAAACCCATTTCCATCGAGGTGATTCCAGCGCATAGTGACAGTATAGGACAAAGTAGAATTGCCCCCATAGGGTTTCCAAGACTGTAAATCTTTACAGAAGCAAACTGCCACATCTTTCACCTTTGCAGTGGCTAGTGGACTCAAGCTGCCGACCTTTCAGTTAGCCATGGAGTGGTTAATTACGATGCTGTCACTAGGCTCCTTGGAATCACTATAGAATGCTGCTATTGTTGTTAACTGCTCCTGACTCAAGCCTTGAGAAATGCTTGCCCTGAAATACACAAAGAAATCTTCCATTTTGGAAAGTGAGAAGTAAGATTAGCAGATCACCATTCATATCACTATGTACAGTATATCTATCGCCTGAACCTCTGAACTCAGCCTCATCTTGTCTGCCCTAGGGCAGCAAGGAATTGAGGGGATGAAAGGAGGCCAAATCCTAAGGTTGTGTTGTTTTTACTATAGTAAGCGAGCCAAGCAAGAGAACTCTGAAACTCAAAGTTTGCCTGGGGACTAGATTCAGAGGAAAGAGTTATCAAGACTGAAGAATGCAAGGTGTTGTTAGGAAGCTTCCTGATGGTTATGCCTTCTTCTGTTCATCACTATTGCATGATAAGGTATGTCCCAGATAGTCTGGCAGTTTTTTGACAATATGACACAGAGAGGCAGAACCCAGAGCCCAGAAAAATGAAGAGAAGTTTTTCTATTACATCAATCAGTGATGATTTTTTTGGCCTCTGCCGCCATCCACATCCTTTGAACAATGACTGGAGACATTTTTGGTTGTTACATTGAGGGGAAAAGAACTTCTTGCATCTAGTGGGTAGAGACCAGGGTTCTGCTAAACATCCTACAAATGCATGGGAAAGCCCAGAACAGAGAACCATTGGCCCCAAATGTCAAAAGTAGCAAAGTTGAAAAACTGTAGCCTAGAGCATTGGTTTCAATCTGTAGTAAATCAGAATTATCCAGAAGATTTGTTAAAGCACAGGTGGCTGGCCTCCACCCTAGAGACTCTGATTCTGTAGCTCTGGACTAGGGCCTAAGCATTTGCATGTAACAGATTCCCAGGTGATACAAATGCTGCACTTGTAGGACCACTCGCCCTAGGTCTTCACTTCTTCATATACTAGAAGGTGAGAGAGAGCATCTTCCTCTGAGACACGATGGATGACCAAGGAAAGGAGCCTCCATGCTGGCCTTTTTGGAGACCTACTGGCCATATCTCACTTTTCATTGAAATATTTCCTTTGCGTCCATGAACCCACCCATTTCAGCCCAAACACCTACTCTGAGTTATTAAAAACAAAAAAACCTACAAAAAAGCATGTGAACAAGCAAGGGACATCAGCTATAACTCAGGTCAGTTTGGGGGCACACTTCACAGAACGACTCACAGAGCAGATAACAATAGTTCCAGTTCTCTGGACAGGCAGCCAGACCAACAAAAGTTCAATTAGTAAGTCTTGGCAAATAAAGACCACAAACAGTTTGGCAATAATAAATTAAGGCTGTGTTTGGCTTGCACCCAGGCTCGATACTGTATTCCTGCCAGGCTTTGTGAAAGGGTGGCTTTGAAAGCTTCTGAAAAGGGTCCATTTTTCAAACAATCCCTGCTTTTGTTTGTGGCCACTCTGTTCTTCTCTCTGCTTCTTTTCTTCACTTACCATGAAGGGCACTAACATGAGCATTAGGCTTCTGTCCTCCCGAGAACTGCCAGGTAACTTTCTTTCTTCCCAGGATGGTACAAGGAGTCTATTACCTACTTCTGCCATCATGAATAGAGGCCATCCACAGATGGGACCTGTGTGGTACAAAACTCAAAGAAATGAGCTTTCTAGTTTATTAAAAATTCCTTTCCAAGAAAACAAGGAACAGAGGCTGCTCATGCTTAGAGGCACTGTTTCTGTTTAGAATGTGTTTTTAAGGGCAATAAAATGAGATCATTTGATGAATTCACTAAGAACTTTAAATACTTGCAAAACATAATGTGATGTTGATGATGACATTAATGACCACAAAACAAAAAGAAGAAATCTATTGTTGCTGAGTCAATTTCAACTCATAGAAACCCGGTAAAGCAGAATAGATCTACTTCCAAAAGAAAGATGATAGCCATTGAAAACTATATAGAACACAATTCTACCATGAAACATAGGGTTACCATCAATCAAAATCAATTTGATGACAATTAAAAAAAAATATTGAGCTCCTTCTGTGTGCCAGACATAATTCTAAATATCCTGCATATGTTATTATTTTTTAAGCCTATGAAATAGACTTTTTTATTATTCTTATTTCACAAATGAGAAAATAGAGTCAAAGAAAAATGAAGCCAAAGATCTAGAGAGGAATTAGTGTTCCTGAGATGATTATGGAGATTTCATTTCTTTTGTGGAAAATCGCAGTTTGACTCTGTTGCCAGTTTTGTAACTGTTGTGTGTGAGATGGATGTTCTGGAAGAATGGGCTACAACCTGTACCAATGCCTTACTCTCAAGAGTATGCCTCTACTTTAAGCAAATACGTTGTTAAACACCAACACTTGCCACCACCAGGTGAGGACCTGTTGGCAGGCACTCAGTGTTCCGACTGTGCTCTAGCTGTTTGAGTGTAAGGAGTGATGTTTTTGGACTGAACTTAGGCAGAGGAGTGAATGCAAAGGGGGAAAAGTTCCTACTAACAAAAAGAATAGTAGACACAGTTTTAACACATTGTGAAAGTCGCTCTCATGGGTAACTTCTAGGTTAGAATTTAGTGGTCATCAAGGTACTCCATCCTTCACTTCCAGAATCTCAAAAGGAGCAGTGGACACTCAAGCAATGAACCTACCCAAGGACACAGTACAAGTGAGACTGGAACTTTAAATAACTGATTCTTTATCCTGTGGTCTTTCTGTTATCAGCTCCCTATCATTGGTAGATCAGCTCCATGAGCCATACAGAATTTCCTGGACCCAGTGGGTTGGGTAAAATTCAGAATCATAGAATCTTAGCATTCAAAGAGATCTCCCCTGGTTTTATCTCTCGCCTCCTAGGAAGCTGGAGTGAGAGCAGCAGTGACATCATAGTCATCATAGGCACTTTCTTGCATCCTCGTTTAAAGGTCTGATCTCTGCACAATACAGTACTGACTCCTGTTCATCAAAAGTCATTAACTTTAACTGTGAGCCAGGCTCTGCTATGGGCCACAGAGTCAAGTAAGATGGTATTCCCTACAAGAATCTAGCACCAAAGAGACTAAGTTATCAGCTTCTAGAGGACATCAAAGGTAAGTTAGAAAATAAACATAGGGAAAGAAAGTCAACTGGTGAGAGTTAAATAGGTGGGCAAACTTAACTTTAGGGACAATGAAGGCCCACTGAAGGCTTTTTTTTTGACAAGGATAGTGTTCTGTTTGGGGAAAAGGTACATGGCATGGTCCCAAGACTCAGAACTTGATATCTGTGGCAGAAATAGCAGCTAGAAGATTACAGTCATCCAGACAAAAAGTAAGATGGTGACCCAGGAATTTCACAGCCAACTGCTCCAAAAAAAGCCCACTGCCACTGAGTTGATTATGATTCATAGTGACCTTATAGGACAGAGTAGAACTGCCACATAGAATTTGCAAGGAGCACCTGATAAATTTGAACTGTTGACCTTTTGGTTAGCTGCTGTAGCACTTAACTACTATGCCACTAGTTTTCCATTTCATACCTAGGATTATCAAACAGAAATGAAGGGCTTATATATAAGTTCTCATAGTAGTTTTATTCACAACAATCAAAACTGAAAACAACCCAAATAAATGTCCAGCATCAGCAGAATGGATAAACACATTGTTGTTGACTCATGCTACAGAATACTCAAAAAAACCTAACCAAACCTATTGTCTTCCAGGTGATTCCAAATCATAGTGACTCAGTAGGACAGAGTAGAACTGTCCCATAGTATTTCCAAGATTGTAATCTTTATTTAGGAGACTGTCACATTTTTCTCCCATAGAGGGGTTAGTGGGTTCAAACTGCCAACCCTTTGGTTAGCAGCTAAGCACTTATCTACTGTGCCACTGGGGCTGCTGGAATATTACTTAGCAGTATAAAATAATGAGCTGTTGATACCTGGAAGAACACAGAGGAATCCCACAGATACTATGAAAGACACTGAACATAAGAGTACATATTATATCATTCCACTTACATGACTTTATGGAACAAGCAAACTGATCTAAAATGAAAAATTAAGAGTAGTGATTGCCTTGGAGGAGGGGAGGGATTGAGAGGAGACGCAAGAAACCGGGAGATAAAAATATTTACCATAGTGATAGAAACATGGACGATCTTATTTGGATGGATGGTGTCATAGACTGAATTGTGTCCCCCCCAAAAATGTGTGTAGCAATTTGTCAAGGCTGTGATTCCTGGTATTGTGTGATATTTCTATATGTTGTAAATCCTGACTGTGAAGTTAGTGAGAGACAATAGACAGCAGTTGTCTTGGTGGAGCAGGACTCAGAGCGTAAGAATGTATTGTGCCTTGAGGTGGTCTCTCGGGATATAAAGGAAAGGGAAGCAAGCAAGCAAGCATATCATCTAGAAAGCAGCACGGACAGGAGCAGAGTATGCCCTTTGGACACAGAGTCCCTGTGCCTCAGAAGCTCCCGGTCCAGGGGAAGATTGATGACAAGGACATTCCTCCAGAGTCAACAGAGAAAGCCTTCCCCTGGAGTTGATCCCATGACTTTAGACTTACGGCCGAACGGATTGTGAAAGAATAAAATTTCTGTTTTGGAAGCCAACCCCTTGTAGTATTTCCATTATAGCAGTCCTAGATGCCTAAGGAAGTTTCATTTATCAAATTAAGATTTGTTCATGTCAATGTATGCAAATGTTATAAAATGACCATATAATAATACATTTTGAGTGGAAGAAGGAGAGTAGGTGGAGGTATAAATGAAAAAAGAGTGACATAATACTGGAAAGAGATGACACTGCATGACAGGTGCATGGTGGTTCGTTATACAATTCTGTTTACTTTGTATATGTTTGATATTTTCTGTAATAAAGTATTTAGGTAAAAACAATAGACCAGGGCAGTGGAAAAGGAGAAGCCATGGTGGATGAAAGACATTTTCAGGGTAGACTCAAAGTCTCTTGTCAATTGCTCAGATGATGGGGAAAATTTTCAAAAGACAAATGTTGTAACTGATGTAGGGATTCAGTGGTGGTAAGGAACAGGTCTTAGAGGGATGGGTGATAGGTTTGTTGTGAGGATATTCTGGTGGGCTAAGCAGATAGAGATACCCAGCAGGCAGATGAAAAGCAAGGAGGAGAGTATTCCACCCTCAGTGTTCACAAGATTGAGGTGGGAGGCAGGGGATTTCAGTTGCTGCAATAAATTGCCCCACAGGCCTGCATATCACTAGACTAACCACAAGCAGCAGATGAGTCAGAAGTCTCCATAATTGTCTAGAAGGAGGATGCTTACAATTTGCCAAGTCTGTGACCTAGTGGGGACACAAGCTAGCGGAACAGACCAGCATATAAATATAAACTCAATGCAAACCAGTTATGCGGTGATAAAACAAACAAACAAACATGCAAAGCATGCTACAGGGGCCTAGAGGAGGGCCTCGTAGCCCAGCCCCACTGACAGAGAAGGGGTGCACCTGAGCCACAGTTATTCCTAAAGAAGACCCCTGAGCTCAGATGACAATCATAGCTGCCTGTTGCTTCTACAGTTTAAGAACCTCCTGGATACCCAGGAAATTCCATGTGAGCCTTACCCTCATAGATCACTTGGGGTAGAATTCATATAATCATAGAATTCTAGAGAAATGAAATGAATCTTGAGTTAGATTTAAAGAACACTCACTGGGTACTCACCATGTCAAAGATGTACTAGATGTTAAGTAGGGATTCAAAGGTTCAAAAAAATACATAGTTCCTACCCTTGAGCCGAGTAGTAGAGACAGAGGCAGCTGCACAACTGTATATTATAGAAGGTGACACATGAAGAGTGGTAACTTGTGGAAAAAAAAAATTCAAAACACAAGACCAAGAGATACCTTACAACTAAGATCACAGTACTGCCCATTTATTTTAGAGATAAATCAAGCTTTGGAGAATCCATGTCTCCTGTGCAAGACTGCATAGCATTCAACAGTGTCAGCTGATTTCTTAGAATCCTGAGTTCTTTGGTCTCGGCACTGGTGTGATCTGGGCTCTTCTTCTCTAATTCGGGGCTGCATTTCATGTCTCTCCTATTTAGTTTAAGAACTCCTGGTCTCTCAGCCCTGCACATGTGTTTCCATGTTCTTTGGTGTAATAAACTCTGGCTACAGTGCATTCAGAGTGGATTGAAATCATTACCTCCCTGAGCATGAGTTTAATACAATACACCATAAAATTCAACCTTGGACAAATGGCACTGCCAATCTCCACATCAGTTAGGCCCTCTGCATAATCTTTGATTTGTGATTAAACACATTTTAAAAATACAATTAGTTATGGGCAGGAGTAACAGAGGCCTTTGATTCATAATTGGCTGATTGTTTCCAGAAAATTAACCAAGGCATCAATAATATCCATTTGGCTCAGCAAGACCCATTGCAAACACAGACCTTAATCCCTGCATCTGTCCAGGGTTGAAGGGACTTCATGCCAAATGGGCCCATACCCACTTCTCCAACTTCAGCTTTTCAAATTGCAAATGGAATAATAGCACTCCCTGGCTCCGAGTCCCTCAGAAGCTCTCCAGCATAGGACAACAACCTCTGTCCTTGGCATGGACTTTGAAGCTTTTCATACTCTGGCTTCAGCCCATGGAATCTTCCTCACTGTGCTCTAGCAACCCTGACCCTTCAAATCATGGAACCTCATTAGTAAATCCCATGATCAATCCTATTGTTGCTAGCTGACATTGTGTTGGCCCCCAACTGATGGTGAGCTAATGCACAAAGAACAGAATGTTGCTGCTTCTTGGCATCTCCATGATAGGTTGGAGATAGAATTGTTGCAATCTATATTTTCATTGGCTGATTTACAAAGAAGATCACCAGGCTTTTACGCCTAGTCAGTCTTAATCTGGAAACTCCCTTGAAACCAGTTCAGCATTAGAACAACAGGTAACTCTCCAATGACAGCTGGGTGGTGGCTGCTCCTGAGCTGTGGTGGCCAGGGAGGGCATGAATTCTACCACCGAGCCATCAGTGCCCTCGCAGCAGTCCCATTAGCAAACCTATATTCATTCATTTATTCTTTCACTCATGCGTTGATTTATTTAGTGAATACTTCATGTGACTTTATTACCTGTCAGCTCCTGTGCTAGGCATTGGAGACTAAGTAATGAAGTGGAAAGTCAAAGAGCTTTAACTCCCAGAGGTAAACATTAATCCAATAATTGATGTGATTATAAATGGTGAGCATTCAGAGAATTGAGGAGAGGACATTCCTGGCAAAGGAAACTGTAGAGGCAAAGGTCCTAGGGAGAAGAGCCCCCTGAGGTTGAGGAACTGACCTTCATAGCATAGTGAAATTGGAGAGAGAGCAAAGGACAGAACTATGCAGCACCTTGAAAGCCAGGGTAAGAAGTTTTATTTGTTTTTCAGAATCCAATGAACACCCCTGGAGAATTTTAAGTAGGGATAACTATATAACAATCTATGCTGTTAAAGAATTGCACTAGCTACTGGATAAATGAAGAATTATAGGTGAGTAAGTCTGGCAGCTGGAAGACCAGTTAAGAGACTCGTCTCATCTGTAAAGATACATATATGTCTTTATATACATATATATAGTAAATATATATATGTATCTATCTATATATGTAGATCTGTAAAGATATATATCTTGCTGACAGGGTTTTATGAGTATTAAAAGAGATAATTCATGATAAGTACTTAGTATAATTTCTGGTACATGGAGAGGACTTAATAAATATTATATGCTATTAACACTTATTAGTAAGAATAGGTTGCCACTAGCTCTTCCCACCTTCTCATTCACTTCTATTCATGACCAATGTTGTACATGTGTGTATTAAGGAAATACTCCTTTTACACACAGTATGTGCTCCAAAAGTAATGTGTGTCATGGATTGAATTGTGACCCCTCCCTCCCAAATATTTGTCAATTGCTCCTGAGCTGTGGTGGCCAGGGAGGGCATGAATTCCCAGTGTTGTGTGATTGTCCACCATTTTGTCACGTGATTTCATTTTCCAGTGGGTTTTAAATGCTGTATCTATGATGTTAATGAGATGGAATTATTGGAAGTTATGTTAATGAGGCAAGACTCTGTCTACAAGATTGGATTGTATCTTGAGCCAATCTCTTGTGAGATATAAAAGAGAGAATAAAGCAGATAGATGTGGGGCCTTCATATCACCAAGAAACAAGAGCCAGGAGAATGGTGCATCCTTCAAACTTGGAGCCCCTGTACTAAGAAGCTCCTTGATTGTGGAAGACTGATGACAAGGACCTTCCCCTCAGAGCCGACAGAAAAAGCTTCCCCTGAAGGTGGCATCCAAATTAGGACTTTTAGCTTCCTAGACAGTGAGAGAGTAAACTTCTCTTTGTTGGAGTCTTTCACCTGCAGTATTTCTGTTACAGCAACACTGAACAACTAAGACAGTGTGTGAGGTGAAAGTCACAGGTATTAAAAATTCCCCTTGCAAATGCTTTCAATTTTTGATGAAATACTGTGTACTTGATTTTATACCTATAACCCCATAGAGTAATATGTTTGTATGAATTTATAATGCATTTAGCAATTTATAGTACAGAATCAAAATTACAAATGCAAAATTTGTGTTTCTAGTATCTTACAGTATTTTAATATTTTTGCCAAGCATGGGTTAAATGTGTGTGTGACGTGACCTCACTGTAGTCTTCAGCTTGAGAGTTTCTTTGCAAAGCCAGTACTTTTCTGTCTCAGGCTCAAGGGACAATAGGTGTAGGAAAGCTAAAGGGATCATTTGTCAAAGCCACCATAGTTACAATTGAAAATATAAATGAATAAATTATCTATACAGCTAACTAAATAAAAGCAAATAGCCATATCCGTGAGCATTCATTGAACAACACTTACTGACTGATAGTAAGTCATCATGTAACGTAAACCAGATATTGGCTAAGTATTCTATAGGTATGTGGGAGAAGCAGCATAGCCCTATGCTCTGAAATTAATTATTCCAGTCCTGGCCCCACTATTTACTAGCTGTATGACCTTGAACAGTTAATTATGTCAACTGAAGCTCATCTGCAATATGGGGATGATAACAGTACCTTATTCATAAGGTTGTTATGATAGATTATTAATAAATACAGCAAATTAGTGATAAAATGAAAACTGTCTAGAATAATGATGTTGCCTATAGGTGGCACTCAGATATTAGCTTCTATTATTATTACTTCATCCTGTACTTCACAGGTTCACTAAACCTATGAGGTATGAAGTACTCACTATTTTAAAGACAAAAACATTAAAGACCAGGAAACTTGCATAATTTTAAGCTAATGTTTATTGAGTGTGTACTACAACCCAAACACATTCTTACTGTTTCTCATAGGTCCCCTAACTTAATCCTCACAGCAACCTCATTCCTTGAGTTAGATACTATGTCAATCCCATTCTTCAGCTAGAAATACTGAGGCTCATAGATGGCAGATAATGACTGAGAAATCAATTTGGGGAAAAGTTCACTCGAATCTCTAAACAAGACTGCAGAACCAGTGATTATTCCATAAATGGCCCTTTTCAGTTTAGCTCCATTCTGGGTCAAATAAGACCATTCTTGTGTAAGTTCTTTCTGTTCTTTTAACTGTATTGGTCCTTTGACTGTATGTGATACGGTATTTTAAAATAAGTGTTTATTCCTTCAACAAGGGTTTATTGAGGACCTACTGTGTGAGCTGTTGGGGACTCTGGGATTCAAAATTTACTCCCTTCCCTATACGTTCTCCCTGCAGAGAGAACAACAAATATCCCATTGCCATTAAGTCAATTCTGACTCCTAGTGATCCAATAAGACAAAGCAGAACTTCTCCATAGTGTTTCCAAGGCTGTAATGCTTATGAAAATGGACTGCCACATCTTTCTCCTGCTGAGTGACTGGTGGGTTCAAACCACTGCCCTTCTGGTTAGCAGCCAAGTGTTTAACCACTGAACCACCAGGGCTCCTAGTGTCTTATATAGCATATACTATGCCCACATCAACTTTCAGACTACCTGCTGTGGGAGGTTTCCCTGATCATCACATCTCAGCCTCCAAGACGTTGACCTCAGGAGCTCTAACGCCTAATCAGTTACACTGGCCCTGACTAGCTCTCCAACTGAGTGAAGGCTGCCTTTGAAGAAATAACATTCTCAAGAAAGAAAAACAGAGATAAACATGACACGTTGGAACTTGTGGTAGAGGCTTGAATCATTTGATTTTTTCTACTTCTACAGAAGAATTCTTTCATATCTTCAAGTTAAACTGGTTTACCTAAATTGCCCTGATTTGTGTGTATACCTTGAGGTTATTGATTAACAAGCTAGGGCGGTGGTACACGGTTCTGGTCGACCCGGAAGTGTAAGAAAATTATTTGAGTCTTCACATAAGTTGTATAAGTATTCGTCCACACATCAATATACTGTAGTCATTACAGCAGCTAAGCAGAAGCTTGGACAGTCCAGCTGGAGTCTTGGTTTGTTTCAAAAAATCTTATGACCTAAACTGGGCTGTTTTACCACTTGGAGTCTCAGATTGGTCTTTCATCATTAGAATCAATGAGCTGTTACCTAATAGCTTTCAATACTAGTATTCTGTGATTCTTGGATTTGATTTCCAAGAATGTCCCAGCTTCCTGAAAACTCCCACGCATGGGGGCTTTCCTTTATATATTAATGACAGAGCTAAACTGCTGTACTCCAGCAAACAGGAGAATTGTGGCCAGAAAAGAAAATAGTCTTAAGCTAGAAAAACTACACACAAACTTCTCGTTGCTTGGTTAGCAAGAAGGTATTTCTACATTGATTTACAATGATAGCTACATTTATTTTCCTCATCATAAAAAGTTCTAGAATTGCCTTTCAGTTCAAGCAAGTAGGAAGGTGTTTTTGTTTTTTTTAAAAAAACGTGAGCAATCTCAATACCTGTTGGTCCCAAAGAAGGCATGAATTTTCGTATAAGTGAGAGGTCAGAGACTAGCAGGGCAACAACCAATGCCGTTTCCACCAGGTTCCTCTTCCTGACCTCTTTACTCTGCAAAGTCCAGTTAGTAACCATAGGGCCACAGTAAAGCTATGAAGTATTTCAATATCCAGGATTCCAAGGACTGTTCAGGTGTTCAGAGCCAAACCAACTGTAAATAACTTTTCTGTTCCCACTCCACTAAAAAGAATAAAAGAAAAACTGCCAAAGCTGACTTGTGGTGTGATCATGGGTGTGCTAAAGAGAAGTGACATGACTGAAAGGAGAAGGTAATAACCTCTATGCCACCATCCCCTCCTCCTGTACCACACACATGCACTCACTTAGGCACACACACTCATATACCAGGGTGATCCCATTACTGCTTCTTCTTTTTCTAATTTAGTCAATGGGCAGTTCTATCAGTATTAGTCTCAGCAGTGACAAAACAAAAAACACTGAGACTGCCTAGAGTCCCCTCATGTGAAGCCCTTAGGCATACGAGATACTGAATTTGTTGCCTTTGAACTCTGGGAAAGGGCACTCTTAAATTCTGCTCTTACATCATACCAAATAAAATAGTAAAGAACTCTTCCCAAACTCTAAGTTGTAGCATCAAACCTGTTTATGTTGATGCTAACAGCTCATAAACTTGAATTTCATGTGGATTATTCAAGACTCAGGAGAACCGAAACTTGGTAAATTCATTTTGCTGCTTCTAAATGAGGTTAGATATTTTAGTCCCTGAGGGTCAAGTGATCTAAACTATATTGGGTACGTCAATCAGGTACCATTCAGATTATAATTAACTTTCCATTACTTTCTTTTTCATAGAAATACTGGTTTTATAACTAATTAAAATAGCTACTGCTAGCAGTAAACAAATGTCAATAGAATAATCATTAATGATTATACCAGTGACCTCAATGTTTTCATAAGAAATACCAACTTGGGGATGGGAGGCAATGTTGTGTGGTTAAAAACCAGGATGTCCAAAACCTTGGTGGCAGTGCCGGCTCTGCAGAAATCAGTTGTGTGACCTTGGTCAAAGCATAACTTCCTTGGGTTCCCTTTGCCCTTTACTCATTTGTAAATAAAAGATTTGGGCTGGTGATTTTCCAAGTTTCCTTTAAAAACTGATGTCTCAATAACTCTAATTAAAATTTGTGCTTTTCTCACTGCCTTTTGCTGTCAATGATCATCACTCACCCTAGAGGTGATTAAAATCCTTTTTTCTAACAATCTTTGGCATATAACATCAGTGGGGTAAAGCTTTCAGACTTCACCCCAACTTAATATCAAAACCCTTTCTTTCCAAAAATTGCTGTCATTGGTAAGTGCTACTGAGTCTGTTTTGATTCATAAAGACCCTATGTGACAGAGCAGAACGGGCCCATAAAGTTTTGTAGGCTGTAATTTTTATAGGTTGTAATCTTCGCAAGGAAACCCTGGCGTGCAGTGGTTAACTGGTACGGCTGCTATCCAAAAAGGCTTGCAGTTCAAACCCACGAGGTACTCCTTGGAAACTATGGGGGCAGTTCTACTCTGTCCTATAGGATCGCTGTAAGTTGAAATTGACTCAGCGGCACTAGGTTTTTTTTTATTTTATTAAATCTTCGCAGGAGCAGATCACTGGCTCTTTGTCCTGCAGAGATGCTGGGTCAGAACCATCAATCTTCCTGTTAACAGCTAAGTGCTTAACCTTTGTGCCACCTGATCTCTCTTTCCAATGACAAGACCTATCAAAATCTGCCAGCCAAGTGCCATCGAGTCGGATCCGACAGTTTCTAAAAGCTTCTGGCTAGTCACTTTCATCTAAGCAATCAGTGGTGTAGCTGCTCTGTTTCTCCAGCTATTATCATAAGGCTTCTGAGGAATTTTAAGTCCTTCCAGGTTACTCTTTACACCCCTCCTCAGAGCAAGAGTACAGAAATCATCAGCTGTTCACAGATACAAAGAAAGCAATAGGCACACTGGAGATGTTTATCTACACTGCAAAATCATGTGACATTTTCTGGTCACATACAGTAACTTTCACTTCTTTGTATTAAAAAATTATTGTAAACTTTCCAATGATTTTTTTTAACTGCAAGTTGCTAGCCAGTATTCACTGAAGCAAATATACCGGTGTGTCTCTTAGAGTTTACCTTTTCGATCTGCAACTTTTAAAAACCTTATGAATCAATCTTTCTCAGAAGCTACACTCGGAAGAAAATTGCGCTTTCTGTGGCAATATTCTCTAACACAGCAAATAACTATTTCTTTTTCAATTTTAAAAGCAATCATGATCATTACAGAAAGATTGAAAAATACAGAAAAGTATGCAGAAGGAATATTAAAATCACATGTCTTTACCAAGAACTTCTGTTTTGTTTTTCTTTAATACAGTAGTATAATTACATATGAAAATGTGCACATTACATATTTACATAATTCTTTTTTCAGTTGGGAGCACACCAAAGCTGCAATTCTCAGTGACTTGATGAATGACACGCTCATCAGTGTCTGTCGGGATGTCATATAAAATAAACTTTGTTGCTGACAAATTAGGGCAAAGTAAGTGACGAGAGCTGCCCAGGTCTAGCTGGCCCTGGGGAATTTTACTGTATTAGTTAATATGATTATTCCTACCATCCATCACTTTTGTCCATGTTTCCATGAGATACGATGCTATTCAGACCCCTCTGAGGATGTGAACAATGTATCTAGATTCATGTGTTTATATTTGCTTAATCCAACACTACTTACTCAAGTACTACTTTCAAGTATTTTTTAAGACAAATTCCTGGCAATTTAGCAGGTACAATGATATTAGAACATCTCATGTCTAGCCAGTCTTAAAGAGTTCAGTTAAAAAACAAATGAATTTTTAAAAAATTGAATGGCTTGATATCACACGGCCCAGTTACCTGGTCTATGGACACTACTTGTGGCCTCCTAGCTAGAAGTCATTTAAGACTAACAACCACTCTCAACTATTGACCTTGCTTTGTATTTCTGGAGAAATGGAAGCAATCCAAAGAGAACTTCCATACATACCCACCATAACAACTACCAGCTGCCGGTATCTAGATTCATGTGTTGCAAATTCACTTCTGTTACCACTGGATAATTGTTCACACTCCAGTCTGAAGCCAATAACTCTGTTTGTGCTCCCTATGCCTTCTCATCAACTCAGAGATATTGTTCCAGCAATTCTCCTCACAGCGCTGGATAATCCTACCAACAAACAAATGCAGTCTTACTGCTTCTAACTACAAAAAACAAAAGCAAAAAAAAAAAATTTTTTTTTCCTTAATCCTTCTCTTAACTTTACTTGCCCTCCCAGCCCATGTTCCATTTCTTTGCTCTCAGTTCAATAAAACAACTAGAGATTTCTCTCTTTCTCTTTTCTGTCTACAAGTCCTCTCTTATCATTCTTTTTTCTTCCTCTTTATTCAGCTATATTTAAGTCTAAAATTGTTGCAACGAGTCTGGGTCCTTTGCTATTTAATATATATTTTAAAATCAGATTGTTATATCACAGTAGATACTAGGGTTCTAACTGTGATTGCACTGAATCTGTAAGACAATTAAGAGAGACTTAACAACGAGGCTTTCAGTCCACAAACATTGCATATCTCTCCATTTATCTAGAAACTTATTAAATCTCTCTCAAATATTTTGTAGCTTTTAGCCTGCAAATCTTGCATATATTGTGTTAGATTTATCCTTAAGTAATTTATGGGTTTTGATGTTATTGACAAAAATTGCTACCAGGGACAAAGAATAACATTCTACAATGATGAAGGTCAACCCATCAGGAAGATGTAACAATTATAAATATACATGTACCAACAATAAAGCCCCAAAGTCAATGAAGCAAAAAAAAAAAAGAGAAGAATTCAATGTCACATTTTTAATAATGAGAGAATGGCTAGGCAGAAGATCAACAAGGGAATATAAAACTTGTGCAACATTATAACCAACTATGTCCAACAGACATGTACAGTACACATCACCAAAGAGCTCCAGAATACACATTCTTATCCATTATATATATGGAACATTCTGTGAAAGACCACATGATAAACAAAAAAATAGCCTCTATAAACCTAAAAGAATTGAAATCACACAATACATGTTATCTGATTGTGATGGTCCAGTGGCTTCGGGGTTCCCCTGGGAGCATGGTCCCTGGTCCTGATGCTGGTCTTGTCCATAAATCATAATGAAGTTTCACTCTTCGGACACCAATGGATTGGACTTGGTGATGCACAGTGACCATATATTGGATGCACTTTATGGTTCTATGCATCTATAGGATATCGTCCTGCTGACCTCTGGCTGGAGGAAGGAGAGTGAGTGGAGAGGAGGGGAAAGGAGACAGTTGGGAGGATGAGACATGTATGGAGCAGAGAGGAATAGTGTGCTGTCACCGGGCAGGGAGAGCAGTGGAAGCTGCATATAGGTGCGCATGTAAATTTATACAGAAATGTACATTTTCACTCAGTCATAATAAAAAAATAAAATAAAAAGAAATTACAATGGAAATAAACAACAGAAAGAAATTTGGAAAATTCACAAACATGTCAAAATTAAATAAGACACTCCTAAATAACCAATGGGTCAAATCACAAGGGAAATTAGAAAATATATTGAGATAAATAAAATCAAGAAGGCAATGTACAACATACCAAATCTTATGGGATGCATCTAAACCAATAATTAAAAGAAAAGTTGTTACAGTTGGAGTCGATTCCAACTCATAGCAGCCAACCCTACAGAGGACAGAGTAGGACTGCCTATAGGGTTTCAAATGAGTGGCTGGTAGATTCGAACAGCTGACCTTTAGGTTAGCAGTTGTAGTTCTTAACAACTGTGCCACTAGGGCTCCAGTGATTAGAGGGAAACTTATAGTTATAAATGCCTATGTTAAAAAATTAGAAAAATATTAAATCAATAATTGGACCATCTATCTGAATAAACAAAAATAATAATAATAAGTCAAACAAGTAGAAGGGAAGTGATAATGGAGATGAGAGTGAAAATAAATAAAATAGAGAATAATAAAAACAACAAAGAAAATTTACGGTGGCGGAAAACTTGACAGTGAATATTGGTGATGGTTGCACAACGTGACTGGTATAACTGACATACAAGTGAAAGATGATGAGTTGGCAAATACTGTGTTTCTGCATTTAAACAACATTAAAAAATATACAAAAAAGTACTGATGCATGCTGTAACATGGATAAACTTTGAAAACACTATACTTAAGTCAAAGAATTCAATCATAAGACCACATATTTTATGAGTCCATTTATATAAAATGTCCTGAATGTGCAAAGCTATACAGACAAAAAGTATTCAGTGTTTTGTTAGGCTGGGATCGGGGTAAGGACATGTGTTCAGATGGGAATGAGCAACGACTGATAATAGATACAGGCTTTCTTTTGGGAGTGACGGAACTGTTCCAGAATTAGATTATGGTGATACCTGCACAACTCTGTGAGTCCACTGACAACTACGGAACTAGTCACTTTAAATAGGTGAGTTATATGGCATATGAAGCACATTTTAATAACGCCGTAAAAACAAAAACAAACAAAACTTTGGAGTCATGTTTTCCTTGAAATTATATTCTCTTATTCTCCACCTTTCAAATTCAATTTGGGGTCATTCTAAAATCCTCTTGTTTTCTCACACTTGTCCAATATATAAGGCAATCTTGTTGGCTGGTATACCTTCAAAATACAACTGGAACCCAACTACCTCTTGCCTCCTGCTTCTCTCTCACCCTGCTATAAGCCGTATCATGTGTTACCAAACTTCTGACTCTTTGCTCTTAGTCTTTCCCCACATCTCAACACAGTAGGCATGATGATTGTTTTAAAATCTAAGATAATTTGACTCCTCTGTTGAAAACTAAGCAACATCGAACAGAATCCAGTGTGGGAAATAATGAAGGTCAAACTGAGTACTGCAACAGGAACAGAAAGGAACAGAAGAGGAACCCACAGGTTAAAAACCCAAAAACCAAACCCACTGCCATCAAGTTGATTACAACTCTGACCCTATAGTCTCTAAGAGTCAGACCTCTTGATTAGAAGGGACTTAAAACATATATCAAGATTTAACTATAATGACTGGAGTTTCTCACTTGGTGATAAAACATGAAGAAAGTAAGAAAGTGATTCACATAAAAGCCAAGATAGTGATTGTTTTCGGATAGAGGGAGGGGGTTCTAGTTGGCACAGAACACACAGAAGGGCTTCTAAAAGGCTGGCAGATTTATTTACTGACCTGGTGTATTGGCCTGAAAGTAATTCATTAAGCTATACGTTTGTCTAGTTTTCTACATCTGTATCTCTTATTTTACATAAAGAAGTGAAAACACAAACTTTGTGATGTTGCCACGTATCACCTTGGTAAGCCCAGTCCTCACAGGAGTGCACAAAGCCTTATATGATCTGACCCATTGCTACCTCTTCAACCAATTCCTCTCCTCACTCTCTTTGCTCCTACTCCATTTGCCCTGGTCACCTGCTCCAGTCCCAGGTGTCACCTTGATTGCCCTTGGATGTTTCTGTCATGCTACCCCAGCGATTCCCTCTGTCTAAATATTCCCTTGGCTAAGCCCCCAGCTCTTTCAAGTCTTTGCTGAAATTTCGAGTTCTGTAGGACCTATACAATGTTGACCTTATTTAATATAACTGCCTGCCTCCTCCCAACCTGAAATGCTGATCCCTTTGCTCTGGTATACTTCTTTGCTCTCCGTAGTATGTATCTATAATATTTCAGTATTTCAAAGTGTAGCTCAGAAGGGCCATGAAAAGTGGTTTAACAAAATGTGCAAAGACCTGGAAATAGAAGACTAGAAGAGAAGAACACAATTGGTGTGTCTTAAGCTGAAAGAACTGAAGAAAAAAAAAAGCAAGCTTAAGTTTCAATATTAAAGGATTCTGTGGACAAAATACTGAACAATGCAGGAAGCATCAAAAGCAGATGGGAGGAATACATAGTCACAGCACCAAATAAATAAATTGTTATCAACATTGAATCATTTCAAGGCATAGTGTATTATCAAGAACTGATTATGCTGAAGAAGGAAGTCAAAATTGTACTGAAGACACCAGCAAAAAACAAGGCTCCGGGAACTGACGGAGTGCTAGCTGAGATATTGCAACAATGCAGTGCTGAAGATGCTCGCTTACATATGCCAAGCAATTTGGAAGACAGCTACCAGGCCAACCGACTGCAAAGACCTGCATGTATGTCCATTCTCGTGAAAGGTGACCCAGCATAATGCAGAAGTTATAGATCACTGTCATTAATTCCTCATGCAAGTAAAATTTTTCTTGAAGATCATTCAAAAGCAGTTGCAGCAATACATTGATGGAATTGCCAGAACTTCAAGCTGGATTCAGAAGAGGATGTGGAATGAGGATTATCATTGTGGGTGTCAGATGGATCCTCTGGCTAAAAGCAGAGTCTGTCAGAAGTCTGTTCACTTGGTTTCATTGACTATGCAAAACCATTCGACTGTGTGGATCATAACGAATGATGGATAACATTGCAGAGAGTGGAAATTCCAGATCACTTAATTGTGCTCCTGAGGAATCTGTGAGTAGACCAACAGGCAGTCATTTGAACAGAATGAGAGGGTGTTGCACAGTTTAAAGTCAGTAAAGGTGTGCATCCGGGTCGTATCCTTCTGCCATACTTAGTCTGTATGCTGAGCAAATAATCTGAGAACCTAGACTACATGAAGAAGAATGAGAAGTCAGGATTAGATGAAGACTCATTACCAGCCTGAGTTACGCAGATGACACAACTTTGCTTGTTGAAAGTGAAGAGGACTTGAAGCACTTACTGATGAAGATCAAGGATTATAGTCTTCAGCATGAATTACCACTTAACATAATGAAAACAAAAATCAGCACAACTGGACACAAAAGTGACATAGTGATAAAACGAGAAAAGATTGAAGTTGCACAAGATTTTAGTTTACTTGGATCCACAGTCAGTGCACATGGAAGTGACGTAAAGAGATCAAATGACACACTACACTGGGTAAGTCTCCTGTAAAAGACCTCTTAAAAGTGTTAAAAAGCAAAGACATTATTTTAAGGACTAAGGTGCACCTGGTATTTTCAGTCACCTTTACATGGGAATGCTAGACAATAAGTCAGGATGACTAGAGGAAAAAAATTGATTCATTTGAATTATGGTGTTGGTGAAGAATATTGAATACACCAGTGACTGCCAAAAGAATAAACAAATCTGTCTTGGAGGATGCACAGCCAGAATACTCATTAGAGGCAAGGCTTTGTGTCACATGCTTTAAACATGCTATTAGGATGAACTAGTTCGTAGAGAAGAACCTCAAGCTTGCTAGAGGGTTAGCAAAAGAGAGGAAGACCCTCAAAGAAATGAACTGATACAGTGGCGGTAACAAAGGACCTAAACATGATTGTGAGCAAGAACAGACAGTATTTTGTTCTGTGGGTCAGTTGTGCTGCACCTAAATGTATCTTGGCCACACAACAACTGGATAAGCTTGAACAAATAGGTAGCGTATATTTGTTATTAACCACACATTTTAACAACAACATAAGATTTTAGACTAACAAACATTCTTTGGTGTGCTTGTCTTCTTTCCATTCTACCTCTTCCACGATGTGTCATCTTATATCACACTGTGACCTGACTCACTATGCTTATAAATCATAGAGATAGTGGAATCACCACATGGAGAATAGAGGGAGAAAAAATTACACATAATGCAACCAGTTTAGTAGAGTTGCATTAAAACCCATTGCCATCAAGTCAATTCCAACTCATAGCAACCTACAGGACAAGGTAGAACTACCCCACAGAGCTTCCAAGGAGTGATTGGTGGATTCTAACTGCCTACTTTCTGGTTAGCAGCCATAGCTCTTAATTACGGTGTCACCAGAGGCCCATAGTTGCGTTAGAATTTTAACATCATCCCTTCTAGTCTTTCTCCCTCTACGTATTTATAACAATGATATGTAATATTTCTTGAGGACTTAATATGTGGTATGTATTAACTCCCTTAATCTCACAATAACTGTTTCAGCCAGGTGCTGAAATGAGGTTCTTATACTTCATTTTAAAGATGAAGAAACAAGCACAGAGAAGTTTAGTAGCTTGTCCAAGGTCGCATGCTGTCATGGATTGAATCGTGTCCCCCCAAAAATGTATGCAGCAATTTGACTGGGCTGTGATTCCCAGCATTATATGATTGTGCTCCATTTTGTGATTTTCCTATGATGTTAATCCTAATCTCTGCCTGTGGTTAATAGATTGGACTATGTTAAAGAGGATTCAGGTGGGACTGTAACATCCTTACTGAGAGAGTTTCCCTAGAGTGTGTCTTGCCCCATCTTTATCCTACAGAAGATAAAAGGAGAGAGAAGCAAGCAGAGAGCTGGGGATCTCATACTATCAAGCAAGCAGCATGTGTGTTATTTGGACTTGAGGTTCCTGCAGAAAGATGTTCTCAGACCGAGGAAAGAGTGATGCAATACAAAGACCTTCCTCCAGAGCCAATAGAGAGAGAATGAGTTTCCCTGGAGGTAGCACCCTGAATTTGGACTTGCAGCCTACTGGACTGTGTGAGAACAAACATCTCTTTGTTAATATCATTAATACCGTAGTATTTCTGTTGTAGCAGTACTAGATGATTAAGACACATACCTAGAAAGTTCCAGAAGCGGAATTTAAATGCATTGTAGTTGATTTCTAGAATGCTACTGCACAGAACATACAACTTTATGTCGTAGCATAAGTCATAAATGCCTCTTCATGTAGAAACAGAAGTGCTAATTCTAATGACCATTCAACAGCCCATTGACTGACTATATCACAGTGTCATGGAGTGAATTGTGTCCCCCAGAAATGTGCATCAGTTTAGCCAGGCCATGACTCTGGGTACTGCGTGGTTTTTCTCATGTTCTGTAAGTCCTGTCTCTATGATGTTAACAAGGGAGAAAGGGCAGCAGGTGTGCTAGTGAGGCGAGACTTAATTATAAGCTTGGATCATGTTGTTGCAATCTCTTGGGGTATAAGAGAAGTGAGCAGAGACACAGAGGGACCTCACACTAGCAAGAAAGAAGCACTGAGAGAAGACTATGTCCTTTAGACTCATGGTCCCTGTGCCTGAAAAGCTCCCAGTCCAGGGAAAGATTGATGACAAGGACCTTTCTCTGGAGCCAACAGAGAAAGCTTTCGCCACAAACTATTGCCCTGAATTTGGACTTTTAGCCTACTTTTTTGCAAAAAGATAAGTTACTCTTTGTTAATGTCATCCATGTGTAGTATTTCTGTTATAGGCTAATTTCTGTTATAGACTAACACATATGGTTTTCTTAATTACTTCCTGTACTTTTGGCCATTTATGTTGTTTATAAATTTTCATTGTTATAAACAAGGGTAGATAAATATCTTTGTACAAAAAGTTTTTTTCTGTGATTAGGATTATTTCCCAAAAATCCAGATACACACACAGGTCAAAGAGTAAGAACAGGTACTTGGCTTTGAATCCTATCACCCCATGTTCTGTAAACTGACCCACTTTCTATTAGTACCCAGCAGCTTCTGACTTGGCCTTGAATGTTCTGATCCAGTAGGCCCTGGGTGGTCCCCAAAAGGCTCTATTTTTACGAACTCCTGGTATGCTGGCCAAGTTTATGAATGGCTGATCTATCAAAGTGCCTTCTCTTTCAAAGCAACAATTCTAGAATTTTAGGAGTTAACTTTTTGTTACCACCTTTAAGAAGAAATCAATGATAGGATGTTGTTGTTGGTTGACATTGTGTCGATTCTAATTCACGGAAACCCCGTATGCACACAGCAGTACTACTCCGTAGAGTTTTCAAGGCTGTGAACTTTCAGATGCAGATCACCAGACTTGTCTTTTGAGGCGCCTCTGGGTGGGTTTGAACTGCCAACTTTTCAGCTAGTAGTTGAGCATTTTGTCATTTGTCTCATGCAGAGAAGCCTCTAATTAAATAGATGTGATGACAACTACTATTCCACACTGTGAATTCAGTAAATACATGTGAAGCTTAGTCCTAGACAAGGACCCCTTAGTGGTGTAACAGTTGAGCACCTAGCTGTTAACCCCCAAGGATGGTAATTCACACCTACCAGGAAGTTCCATGGGAGAAACAACCAGTGATATGCTTCCATAAAGATTACAGCCTAGGGAGCCCTATAGGGCAATTCTATTCTATCCCATGGGGTCGCTATGAGTCAAAAAATTGACTCAATGGCGTCTAAGAACAACAAAAACAGATGCTAGCCATATAATGGTGCACAAGAGAAAGTTCTAACTTTCATGAAGATTACAGGAGGGTAAAACTTGACAAATAATGCAAAACAAGTAAAGATAATCCTAGAGACTAATCTGTGCTAGGAAGACACCAAAACAGAATGATGTGTGACAGCAGTGTGGAGAGCATGGCAGAGACAACTTTGTAGACACGGCCCAAGACAGTGATGATGGGGAGAGAAAGGATACAGCCATGTGGAGATCTATCAGAAAGTGTCCTTGCAGAAGACATGGTGACCTTGAAATACTTGAGCAAGAGAAGGAAAGGCCAGCATGAGTGAGTGTAGAAAGTGAAAGGAAGAATGTAGAGGATGAATTCAGAGAGGGAGGCCAGGACCAGACAATACAGGGCTTGCAGGCTTTGTAACATATTTGTATTTTGAATGTGGTTATACAACCTTGCTAGCTGAAAGTGAAGAGGACTTGAAGCACTTACTGATGAAGATCAAAGATGACAGCATTCAGTATGGATTACACCTCAGCATAAAGGAAACAACAATGTTCATAACTGCACCAATAAGCAACATCATGATAAACCCAAACCAAACCAAACCTGTTTCCAGTCAAGTTGATTCTGACTCATAGCGACATGATAAATGAAGAAAATATTGAAATTGTCTAGGATTTCATTTTACTTGGGTTCACAGCCAATGCTCATGGGAGCAGAAATCAAGAAATCAAACAGTACATTGCACTAGGCAAATCTGCTTCAAAAGATCTCTTCAAAGTGTCCGAAAGCAAAGATACCATCTTGAGGATTGAGATGTGTCTAACCCAAGCAGTGGTATTTTCAGTTGTCTCATATGCGTGTAAAAGCTGGACAATGACTAAGGAAGACTGAAGAATTGATGCATTCAATTTATGGTATTGGTAAGCAACACTGAGTATACCCTGGACTGTCAGAAGAATGGAGTTCTGGAGGCATAGTGGTTAAGAGCTTGACCGATAACCATAAGACTGGCCGTTCGAGTCTACCAGCTGCTCCTTGGAAACCCTGTGGGGCAGTTCTGTTGGGTCCTATAAGGTTGCTATGAGATAGAGTTAACTTGATAGCAACAGAAGAATGAACAAGTCTGTCTTGAAAGAAATACAGCCAATATATTCCTTATAAGCCAGGATGGCAAGACTTCATCTCTCATATTTTCGACATGGTATCAGCAGGGATCAGAAGTCCTGGTGCTATAGTGGTTAAGAGCTTTAGTTTCTAACCAAAAGGTTGGCAGTTTGTAATCCACCAGGCACTCCTTTGAAACCTTACATGCTCGTTTCAGCACTGGAAGGTGAGACCAGGAGTGATAAAAGGACTTGTTCAAGGTCACACGACTGAGTTATAAGGGAACTAGAATTAGAAGACAGATCCTCAGTTCTACTCTGCCCTTTAAGGTCACTATGAGTTGGAACCAACTCAGCAGCAATGGGCTTGATTTTGTTTCCTAGTATCAGGAGGTTGGAAAGGTAGAGAGTCAGTGAAAAAGAGGAAGACCCTCAACAAGATGGGTTGACAGAGTGAGTATAACAATGTGCTTAAACATGGCAATGATTGTAAGGATGGCACAGGATTAGGCTGTGTTTTGTTCTGTTATACATGTGGTCACTGTGAGTTGGAACCAACTCGATAATACCTACTAACAACAATAACTCACTTGGGATGGTTAAGCACTCTGCTGCTAATTGAAATGCTGGCAATTTGAAACCATCCTGCTCCTGTGAAGATTACAGCCTAGAAAGCTCTATGAAGCTCGTTCTAGTCTGTTGTATAGGGTTGTTAAAGGTTGAAATTGACTTGGCTGTACCTAAGAACAACAACATATTTGGAAATCTACTGTTGGGTTTAGGCAGAGAGATGACGTGATATGCTGCACATTTTTAAAAGATCATTCCAAGTGATGTAAGTAGAGGAGGGTGGAAAGGGGCTTGGGTGCAAGTGGGAGACTTTGTAGGAGGTTTCTGCAATACTAGACAAAAGATGTAGATGGTTCATCAAAAACAACTAGCAATGGAGATGCCAAAAAGTAGATATATTCCAGTATATGTGGAGGCAAAGTAATTAGGACACTCCACAGAAGAACTAATGTCTCATATATTTTGGGCCAAGAGCAGCAACTTATAGGTAATTCCTTTAGTGAGTAACTGGAACCTGAGGGTCTGTCTGTCTTCTAGTTCTAGCTCTCTTACAATCCAGTCATATGACCTTGAGCAAGTCACTTTATCACTCTTAGCCTCACTTTCCAGTGTTGGAACAAGTATATAAGGTTATTTTAATTCTAATATTTTCCTACCCATTTTAGATGTAATATTTTCTAATTTCACATTTGGCTGCTAACCAAAAGGTTGGGAGTTCAAATCTACCAGCTGCTCCTTGGAAATACTATGGGGCAGTTTTACTCTGTTATATAGGGTTGCTATGAGTCAGAATTGACTCAACAGCCATGGGTTTTGTTTTCGGATCTTTATCCAGAAAGTATTTGTTGAATGTCTACCAGCACTGTACTAAGTAGTGAAGGTTCAGTCAGACACTGAACTTTCCCTTTAGAGCTTATAGCTTAGCAGAGGCAAGTGATACTGAGCAAACAGTTTTATAAATTATTGTTTAAGTAGCTGTTATGATAAGAGATACCTAGTGGCATATCTAGGGTATGTCATGGGCCCTGGGCACATGGTACCACTGGATAATTTCCATTAACTTGGTACAGCCCAGTGTCCTTCCTCAAGCACGGTAATGTGTTAATTAAAAGATGAACAAGTTTGACTTGTATTTTTGAGCTGACATTATGGTAAAGTTATCAAAAAGAGGGCTGTCAGATGTTTGGAGAAGGGAGTAATTTCAGGGCTTGTCCTAGATGCCGTTTTCCACAGATATACTGCTGGCCATACTGGGTTACTGGTAGTGGCTCAGTGGCATCATGTACCCAGTTCTAGCGAAATACCTGCCACACCCTGGTTATCCCTCTGGAGGTACCAGAAAGACATTCAGGATTAAAACCACAGGGGAACTAGACTTGACTGGAAGTTACAAGAAGGCTTTCTTTAAGAAGCAGTATCTCAGCTATGGTGTTTAGTGATAGCATAGCCCATTTAAGGCAAATCAAAGCTTCATAGGCATACTTGCTGAATTCTGACTCTGAAAGCCTAATCACTATTATAGTCAATTGCTTGTGAGGCTAAGTGAGTCTAGGTCAAGCCTGCCACAAGAAGTGGTGTGACTCTGGGCACAGTGTCTCCTGAGGTCAGCTAGTTCTAGTCTGACAAAGTGAAATATTTTTCCTAGAATTGATTGCCGTAGACAGGCACATTTTATGACCTGATGTCATGATACCCCAGAGTGAAGGAGGCATTTGGCAATACTGGCAACTCAGTCCCTTTCTCTGCCTCCTCCCCAGGACTCTAGGATGAAATGACAATTGCTGAGCTTCTGGGGCAAAATTTAACCTACCCATTCAGGAAGTAGGAACACTCTTCACTTAGCAGTTTCGAAGTTTATGCCAGGCATAAATCTCTTCAGACAGAGACAGAGAGAAAAGAGGTTAAAGTTGTGCTAATCATTTTGAAAATGACAGTTACACCCAGATAGGAATTTCCAAGCACTAATTTCTCTAACTTTTTCATCCTATCCGCTCTCCATTATCCCATCAAACACTGAATCTCCAATGGGCAAGTTCCCAGTATTGGGGGCTGGTGTCTTATCTGCTTTAGAAGCTTCTAGAAAACCCTCACTCTGCATAAAGTCACCCATGGGTTGGGCTCAGGGTGGCAGCCTGCCTGATCACACTGCAGAAGAAAACGAAACCCTTTCTTGGGAGCTACAGAGCACAAGATGAGGACAACTGGGGGTCTGCCAGGACTCCGGCTGACTGTATCAAGGAGAACACTCAGAGCCTGAAAGGTGGGTACCCTGTTTGCCAATTGTTTTTTTCTAGCTGGGAATATTGAGGCCATTAAAAGCTTATCTTTAAGGAATTTTCCCATATGTCTGAGGAAGAGCCCATGGCCTTTTATCTTCCCTGAAAGCAGGGCACTGTGATACAGCAGCTTGATGTACAGATTCTGCTGCCAGATGTCTTGGGTTTTAATTTTAAACCTGCAACTTCAGGCAAATCATCCTTGAGGTGAAATGAGTTCCTTTACCTGGCCTTTTGCCTTGGTTCTTTGGAAAGGCAGCTAGAGCAATTTTTCCTGTAAGTCCTTGAGAAGTTACCTTTGCCTTAGTTTTCTATCTCCTTAGGGCTTGCTACTTCCATCCAGGTTGATTGACATTCCCTGGGCAAACTGCAAACAACTTGATTTTGATAGTGTTTGTCTGGACTAGGATTATATGTAAGCTGTGATTGATAAGCACCTTGCTGGGACTGTTCAATAGATGATGTAGCCTGCTATGCAAATTAAGTGTGTGGCCCACAAAGAGGGGATGGGCAATTCACAACCCTGATGGGAATGCCGTGCCTTGAAACTGACAAGGAGTATGTGTATTTAAGCAGCCATCCCCACAGAAGTTCTGTAGACAGAAGCAGGACGAGAAGAAGGAAGAAGAAGTGGAAGGAAGAAGAAAGAAGACAGAAGAAACAGGAGAGAGGAGGCAAGGAATCTTCCAAAAGAGCTATAGTGTGGGTCAAGGGCTATAATACAGAAGAAGGTGACATGCCTGAAAGGAGCCCTACAGCAGTCGGTGGTGACACACGACAGGACCAACAGGAGCCTACTCTGAGGGGGTCCCGAAAAGCCTACCCTCAGGGGGCTGAGAGGAGGCCTGTGTTATTGAGAAGAGCTGAAAAGCTGTCCTGCCTGAAGAAGGAGCACTTTGCCTACATGTATCCTGATCCTACTCCTGAGTTGTAGTGTACTGATTCTGATCCCAAATTGCAACCGGTTCCTTAATAAACCATTAATTTTAAATCTGGTCTTTGAATTCTGTGTGGCCATTGCAGTGAATTGTTGAGCCCAGTGGCCAAACAGAGCATCATGGGAGGGACAGCTGGTGTCAGAACTGTTAAAAGTGTTGAAGGATGGAGGACTGATTTCCACCTCATCAGCCTTGGGCTAATCTTGATTTGCATCATCCTTGCTCAAGTTAGATGGGTGCTAATGTTACTACTACTACTGATGTTATTACTACTATTATTGTTAAGTACCATTAAATTGGTTCCTGCTTATAGTGACTTTATGTATAACAGAACAAAATACTGCCTGATCTTGTGCCATCCTCACAATGTTGTTATACCTAAGCCCGTTGTTGGCAGCCACTGTGTCAATCTTTATCAATTGAAGGTCTTCTTTTTCCCTGACCCTCTGCTTTATCAAGCATAGTGTCCTCTCCACAGACTGATCTCTCCTGATAATACATTCAAAGTACATGAGGTGAAGAAGTTTCACCATCCTTACTTCTAAGGAGCATTTTGGTTGTAGTTCTTCCAATACAGATTTGTTCACTTGTATCGTGATTCATAGTATAGCCAATATTCTTTGCCAATACCATAATTCAAAGTCATTGATTGTTCTTCAGTTTTCCTTATTCATTGTCCAGCTTTCACATGCCTATGAGGCAACTGAAAACACAATGACTTGGGCCAGGAGCACCTTAGTTTCCAAGATGACATCTTTGCTTTTTAACTCTTTGAAGAGATCTTTGCAGCAGATATGCCCAATACAATGTGTCATTCGACTTCTTGACTGCTGCTTCCATAGGTGTTGATTATGGATCCAAGTAAAATGAAAAACTTGACGACTTCACTCTTTTCTCTGTTAATCATGATGTTGCTTATTGGTCCAGTTGTGAGGATTTTTGTTTTCTTTATGTTGGGGTGTAATCCATATTGAACCTACAGTCTTTGATCTTCAGTAGTAAGTGCTTCAAGTCATCTTCATTTTCAGTAAGCAAGGTTGTATCATCTACATAATGTAGGTTGTTAGTAAGACTTCCTCCAATTCTGGTGCTTCATTCTTCTTCCTATAATTCAGCTGCTCAGATTAAGTATGGTGAAAATGCACAACCCTGATGCACCTCTTTCTTGACTGTAAACCATGCAGTGTGCCCTCACGCTATTCAAACATTTGTCTCTTCATCTATGTATAGTGTCCTCATGAGAACAATTAAGTGTTCTGGAATTTCCATTCTTTGCGAAATTATCCATGTTTATCTGTCAACTTGTCATACTGTGGAGGCTTGCATGCTGCTGTGATGCTGGAAGCTATGCCACTGGTATTCAAATGCTAGCAGGGTCACCCATGGTGGAAAACTTTCAGCTGAGCTTCCAGACTAAGACTGGGAAGAAGGAACTCACAGTCTGAAAAGAATTAAACAGTGAAAACTTTACAAACAGGAGTGAAATATTGTCTGATATAACCAAAAGATGGATCCTTCAGATTGAAAGTCACTTAAAGGATGACTGGGAAAGAGTTGCCTCCTCCGAGTCGAGTGGACTTGAGTGATATGAATAGAGTCAAGCTTTCAAGACTTTCATTTTGTGATGTGGCACAATTCAAAATAAGAAGAAACAGCTGTAAATATCCAAAAATAATCAGAATCTGGAATGTACGATGCCAACTAAGAAAGTTGGAAGTTATCAGAAATGAAATGGAATGCATAAAGATCAATACCCTAGGCATTAGTGAGCTGAAATGGAATGGTATTGGCCATTTTGAGTCAGTCAGTCAAATGGTCTACTATACCTGAAATGACAACTTGAAGAGGAATGGTGTTGCATTCATTGTCAAAAAGAATATTTCAAGATCCATCCTGAAGTATAACTCTGTCAGTGATAATATCCATATGCCTACAAGGAATACCAGTTAATACAACTATTATTCAAATTTATTCACCAACCACTAAGCCCCAAAAGGAAGAAATCAAAGATATTTGCTAACTTCTACAGTTTGAAGCTGACTGAACATGCAATTGGGATGCAATAATAGTTACTAGTGATAGGAACGCGAAACCTAGAAACAAAAAATAAAGCTTTGGTGATAGAAAGGATACTGGAGATCTCGTGATAGAATTTTGAAGGCCAATGGCTTTATGGTAAATATCGTTTTTCAACATAAACGGTGACTATACACATAGACCCCCCAGATAGGTTACACAGGAATTAAATCAACTGCATCTGTAGAGAGAAATTACTCAAAAGTTCAATATTATTAGTTAAAACAGGGCCAGGAGATGACTGAGGAACAGACCATCAATTGTGCATATGCAAATTCAGGATGAAGCTTAAGAAAATTAGAACAAGCTTGTGAGAGCCAAAGTATGATCTTGAGTATATCCCACCTGAATTTAGAGACTATTACTACTAGTAGTCCCATTTTACAACTCTTTAAGCTTTACCTTCCACATATTTATATGGAACTGATAAGAGCACACCTGTCATAGGCTTGTCATAAAATATAAAAGAGCTGACGTAGCTTAGCACGTCATGCATAGCACAGAGTCTAGGGCTCAGTTGCCGATATCACGTTGTTACTAGATGGATGTGGGAATCTGTTTCCTGTTGCTGCAGCTACTGACTGAGGGCTAATCTAGACCCTAAGTTACTGGTTACAGTGGCCATATGACCTGTGGGAAGACCTACAGACAGGAAGCAGAACTGGTCTCTAGGCTTGAATCTGCCAACAACCCCTCCTGTGACTTTGAGAAATCCCAAATCTGAAAATCTAGGACTTAAAGATGACACAAATTAGATAAAATGAACTCTCGCATCCAAAAGGGGATTGACAATGGCGAATGGTTAACCCACTTGTTTACTAACCAGAAGGTTAGAAATTCAAGTCCACCAAGGGGTACCTGGGAATAAAGTCCCGACAGTCTGTTTCTAAAAGGTCACAGCCTAGAAAACCCTGTGGAGAAGTTCTACTCTGCACACATGGAGTTTCCATGAGTCAAAACTGACTCAGTGGCAACTAACACAATAATAACAAGAACCATCAGAACTAACTTGAAGGCAGTGGGTTTCAGTTTTCTTTGTTTCAATTACCACTTTATCGTTGTTCACAAGGGATTCAGTTAGTTACTGAGACAGAAGTAAAAGCTCCATATCAGTGGTGTGATTTTTCAGAGTTTCTCTTCCCATTCAACATCATTATGCCACAGCACCCCACCTTTACCCTCACCAGGTGCATGATGCTTTCCCAAGTGCCTGTCGTGGGTGAGAACACCTGCTTATGGAAGAATGTCATCTACTGAACATTCAAGCTACAGGGGACCACAGGGATCATTTATACTGACTTTCTTTCTTGTAAGATGAGGAAGCTGAAGCCCAGCGAAGTGAAGGGATCTTCCCACCATCATAAAACTAGAGGGTCACAGAGCCTGGAGTGGAATCTGTTTTCTCTCACTCTGAATTCACCATATCCACTGATTCCGCTCTTCAGGCCCAAATAAGTAGCAGGGGCCAAAGGAAGGTATGACACTTGAACTCTGAATGTGAGGAGGCTGACTTCAACCAAACTACCTGAGCATGAAATAGTAGCTCCTTCAATCTCCAGAGAGACCAGAGCACATCTATTGGGAGGCAGTCTCACTTCCAGTCCTGGCCTGGTCTTTCTGACTTTAAATAAATCACCTACTTCCTCTGTGCCTTTGTTTTCTCACCTTAATCTCAACTACTCTTAAAGTCTGACTTTTCCGTACCTCACAGTAGAAGTCTTAAGGTGATTAGAAACCCTGTTTTAGTTATGAAGCCACCAAAGGCATTCTTTATCCCCTGACACTGAACCAAAAGAAATCTTTCAAAGATTCAAGTTCAAAAACCAGAGATTTGTACTCAGCTTTGGGGTTTTCTCTTCCTTTGTGTGAATGAAGGCCATTTAGGAACCCAAACGTCCCCATCAGCCCCCAGGGTCTAGGCCCAGCAACTGTGATTCCTGCAGCCCAAAGAGGAAAGTTCCTGCTGCTAGATTCAATGGGTCCATTATACATGGCCAGTTCCAAAGTAGAACAGTGTGTCTTTGAGGGCCTCATGGCAACTGGTCCTACCTGTTTTGGAGTCAGTACATTCTGTTTGCTGGAGGGATGAAGGTAGAGCAGCACACACCACCATCTCATCATTGAAAATGTCATTTCGGGTTAATGATTACCTTGTACAGTACTACTGTAGTCAAACTCTGCACACACCAAGTGCCCTTCCCATGGAACCCGGCGATCAGTGCATAAAGGGGGCCATTGTGTGCAGTGCATGAGTGAGTGAGAGGTGCCTGCAGGTGCCAAGTGTGGTCTCATAGCTCATGCACTCAGGACGGGGGAGGCCGGGACACTGTGCACATATTTTCTCATTTTATAAGACAATCTATTTACATTCACTATTGACACTGGGGTACTGTTACTAAAACTGGAATCTGAGTCATTCAGTGAAATGTGTTATCAGCCTAACCTGACATTACAGAACATCAGCTAGATCCCACAGAAAGTTCCCATCTCTGGCCAGCACCAGTTCTTTCAGTTCCAGAGACATCCCCTGGTGTCCGTGTGTCCTTGGTTTCTGAGCAAACATGCAGCTGTCTACTGGGAAGCTGTACAGACTGACAGATGGACATCGGGGCTTTTTCTAACACCTGCGTGACTGAAGTTGATAGTTATCAGGCCCAGACCAGCCTCTTCTGTATGCCAGAGACAAAGTAAGAATGTTCCCCTCTTGGGTTCTCAATTTACAGGCTTTTCACATTGATAATTAAGCAAGGTTTGCCACCTGCACTCCTACTTTGAGGTGCCTCCCAAGACAGCCCTGACATCACCTTTAATCACACTGCTGTGACTCCACCTTTTCCTATTGCCACCTGCAGACACAGTGAATTGCTCTAGGGCTAGAAGGCTGCGACCTTAGCCAAGTTTGCAGGGTGAGCATCGTCAGTGGGATGATTTTAGAGACCAAAGGGACCTCCTCTTCTAAGAAGCTACTCACCTCCACCAACATGCCTGAAATTCTACCATTTGTGCACAGTCATTTTGTGTCAAACATTGCCCTTTGTTTGCAATTTTCACTTAAAGTCTAAGTGATTCTGGGAGGAGGGTATTATAAGCCTCAAGGAATGAAATGTGTGTACATATATCATATTGGGAAAGATAGCATGAAAAGCCTTGATGCAGGAGATTCGGCAACTGCACTGAAAAGCGGGAGAGGAGTCTAAGGGGTTGGGAGACAAGCTGAGTGCTGAAGAGGCATCGTGGTAACAAAGACATAATGACAGTGTTTCCTAAATGCCAGAGTTATGGACTGTTGTTTCTTCCTCCTCCGAACACAAACAAACAACAGCAGAAAAGACATAGGCTTTCATGCACATGAATCATCATAACTGTAGTGGACACGGTTGTTTGTCCGCCTAGGTTCCTTTCCCCTTTATTTTGATTAATGGTGCCTACCCTGGTGGCCTAGTGGGTTAAGTGCTATGTCTGCTAACCGAAATGTCAGCAGTTCAAATCTGCCAGGTGCTCCTTGGAAACTCTATGGGCAATTCTACTCCGATCTCCAAGGTCACTGTGAGTCAGACCTGACTCAAAGGCAGTGAGTTTGGTCTGGTTTTTGGGAGGAGGTGAATTTCCTCTTATACTTTAAGTCTATGTGGTTCAGGTGAAGCTGACTCCACCATGCAGCTTCCAGGGATAGAGACAAGACTAAGGTCTGGCCCACCAAATCTCTGAATCCCCCTGATCACAGTCACTTTTACATGGATAGGCATGTGGACTAAGCTAAGCTGATGAAACCAAATGCAGGACTTTTACTGAAAGTGTTGTAAACTATAGCCTTCATTATGGATTGACCCTCAATATAAAGAAAATGAGAATTCTCACAACTGGACCAATAATCAACATCATGATACCTGGAGAAAATATTGAAGTTGTCAAGGGTTTTACTTTACTGGGATCCACAATCAAGTCCCATGGAAGTGGCAGGCAAAAAATCAAATGACATATTGCATTGTGCAAATCTACTGCAAAAGTCTTCTTTAAAGTGTTACAAAGGAAAGATGTCACCTTGAGGACTAGGGTGCACCTGACCTAAGCTGTGGTATTTTCAGTTGCTTCATACACATGTGAAAGCCAAACAATGAATAAGAAAAACTGAAGAAAAATTGACACATTTGAATTATGGCATTGGCGAAGAATACTGAATATATCATGGACTGTCAGAAGAATAAACACGCATGTCTTGGAAGAGGTACAACCAGAGTGCCCTTAGGAAGCAAGAATGGTGAGACTTCATCTCACGTACTTTGAGAAGAAGGGAGGGGTCAGTTCCTAGAAAAGGACCTCATATTGGTAAAACAGAGGATCATGAAAAAGACAAAGACTTTTAACGAGAGGGACTGACATAGTGTCTGTAACGATAGGCTCAAACAGCAATGATTGTGATAATGATGTAAGGCCAGGCAGTGTTTCGTTCTGTTTCACCTAAGGTAGAGTCCTTATGAGTCAGAACCACCTCAATGGCACCTAACAAAAGCAACGACAGCAATAACATTGTAAAAAATAACACTGTCCTTCCAGTGGTGACTAATGGAAGGCAGACTCAGACCAGCTAGTGGTCTTCTCACATGGACACAGGTAAAATTTGCCTGGAAGCGAAGCAACTCAGGGACTAGAATTAAAATTTTCAGAAAGCAAGATTCCTAATGATATTATTCAAATGCCTACATCCTGAAATCAGTATAACCTCAGATTTCTGAGTTACATGGGCTAAAAAACTTGCCTCTTTCCATCTGGGTTCTTAAAATCTAGTAAGCAACTATTGAAGAAGCATCAATTGCTCCTGATCTACCTGGAGCAAAGGAGAATGAAGATCATCAAAGACAAGGAAACCATGAGCCAAAGAGACAGAAATGGCTGCATAAATCAGAGACTACATCAGTATGAGACTGGAAGAACTAGATGGTGCCTGGCCATGACCAGTAATTGTCCTTACAGGGAATTCAACAATGATCTCTGCTGAAGTGGGAGACCAACAGGGCGCAGAATTCCAATTCTAGTGAAAAGACCATAATTTATGGTCCAACAGACAGGAGGGCCCCCAAAAGACGTATCCCCTGGACTCTATCAGTCCAGAAATGAAAACATTACCAAAGCCAACTTCTCAGATAAAGATTGAACTGATCTGTAAGACCAAAACTGATACTAGTGAAGAATGTGCTTATTGGCTCACGTAGATACAGGGGACTAACTGAGCAGCTCCCGTCCAGATGTGAGATGCTAAGTCAGAGGGGGACAGGAGCTGGTTGAATGGACACAGGAAATATAGGGTGGAAAGGAGAAGTGTGCTGTCATAGAGTCTGGAGAGCAACTAGGGGGTCACATAACAATGTGTGCGTATGCTTTTGTGTGAGAAACTGACTGGAATTGTAAACTTGCACTTAGAATACAATTTTAAAAATAAGAACAAACAAACAAAAAATTTGCCTTTTCTCCTTAAGCTAGTTTGAGTTTCTGATAGAACAGAACAAGTTCTCAGCATTGCTCTGGCCTTTTCATACAGCTCTCGATGGTCCTAGTTCCCCGATGCTGACCGCAGTCATCTCTGCTTGATTCTGCCGGGTACCAAGGGACTTGGCTCAAGCCTGCGCCACAATGTGCCCATCAGTTAATAACGGATAAGATAGACGGGAGGAAAAGAGAATTACTGACGTAGAAGAACTTGGCTCTCTTAGGAAAAAAAAATGTGCTATGGAAATCCAAAGTCTCACGTTAACAAATTAGACTCCAGATTTTGATTTTAAGAGAGCTCTGTTGCTTTGCCTCTCAAGGTGCTGTCCCTGGATCAACAGCGTAGTCATTACCTGAAACTTCAGAAATGCAGAAGCTCAGCCTTACCCCAGACCTGCTGAGTCAGAATCTGCATTTTCACAAGATCCTCTAGTAGTTTGTGTGCTTATTAAAGACCCTGCTCAATGGACCCCAGAAGGGCAGGGCTCCAGGTATACTTGTGTCTGAATTAAGAATAGGTTTAACCCATACATGGTCTCTGTTAAAAATAGATTTCCTTGGCTTTCAAAAAGCATGATAAATCCCTTTCTATTTTAATCTTCACATTTCACAGAGGGGGTACGCTAAACTGAGAAAAGATGAGGAACTTGTCTAGCTAGGAACAAAATTAGCTGCCCAGTTAGGATTAAAGACCAGCAGTCTCAAAATTCTTGTGAATTCGTATGAGGCAAAGGTTTCTTAGCTATGACACCAAAAATGTAATTTATGAATGAAAAATTGATCTGTTGGACTACATCAAAAGTAAAAATGCCTGCCTTTCAAAAGCCACTATTAACATAAAAAGGCTTGGAGAAAGTATTTGCAAATAAATCTTTTGATAAAGGACTTGCATCCATTCAGAAATCAACGATAAGAAAACAAACAACCCAATTTTACAAATGGAGAAAAGATTTTAATAGACACTTCAAATACGAATGACAAACAGCCATATGCAAAGATGTTCAACAACTTTAGTTATAGGGGAAATGCAAAATGAAACCACTGTGAGAGTCTCATACATACCCATTGTTGTTAAGTGCTGTCTAGTGGATTTTGACTTAGTGACCTCATGTAACAAAGTAGAACTGCCCCATAGGGTTTTCTAGGTTGTAAGATTTATAGGGGCAAATCTTCAGATCTTTCCTTAGTAGAGCCATCAGGTGGGTTCAGATCGCCAGCTTTGCGGTTAGCAGATGAGAACTTAAGTGTTGCATCATGATCTACCCATCAGATTGGCAAAAATGAAAAACAGACAGCACCGAGTACAGTGAGGAAGTGAAATCTCTAAAATGCACATATATCAGTGTGGGAAATGTAAGCCAAAATAGCTCTGTTGGAAACAATTTGGTAGTTTCTTACAAATTTAAACTATAATAATATAATCCATCAATTCCAGTTCTAGGTATTTACCTATTTATGTTCACATACAAAAATGTGTCTGGATATTTATAGAGGCTTCAGCCACAGTAACCAAAACTTGGAAATACCCCAAATGCCTTTCAGCTGCTGAATGGATAAACAAAACTTTGGATAGCCAAACAACGGAATACTAGTCATAAAGAGGAAAGAAAAAAGAAAATGGATTAATCTTAAAAGCATTATGCTGAGAAAAAGAAGCTGGCCTCAAATGGCTACAGAAAGTGTTACTATATTCTAAAAAACAATAAAATTATAGCAACCAAAATCAAGTCAATGTTTTTTCAGGGGCTGAGGCAGGTAGAGTTGATTGACTTCAAAGGGGCAAGAAATAACTTTTCTGGAGTGATTAAACTGTTCTATACCTTAATTGTGGTAGTGGTCGTATGTATGTATGCATTTGTCAAAACTCATAAAAATGTGCTGGTGGTGTGGTGATTAGAGCACTGGGCTGCTAACTGAAAGCTCAGCAATTCAACCCCAGCGACCACACCACAGGGAAAGGAGTGGCAGTCTGCGTCCGTGCAGATTTACAGCCTTGGAAACCCTGTGGGATAGTTCTACTCTGTCCTGTAGGGTCACTGTGAGTGAGAGTACTCAGTGGGAATGGATTTTGTATTCCTGTTTCTGTTTTTTAATAAGGGTTAAATTTACCATATGTAAATTATAACTTGATTTTTTTTTTTTTAATTCTGGACAGTAAGGCAAGTCTCCTAAATTTTTCTTCAGAAGAGTACACTGGTGAGGGTTGTACAACACAATGAATGTAACTGGTGTCAGCGTATTACACATGCAAAAAATGTTGAAATGGCAATACTGTGTTATACATATTTTTACAATAATTTTTAAAAAATTGAGTTCTAAGCATCCATAAGGGTACAGGAATATTTTTCAGAACAGTGAAGTAGGTCACAGTTTCACAAAGGCTATTTTTCTGCTGAGTGAATTTATCCATAAGCAACATTCCACAAAAGCATATAGATCCCATCACATGCCATCATATATTTAATGAACTGCCTTCTTGTGCAGCGTGAAGTAACACAGTGCATGCCAGCTGGGAGAATCCGGTTTGAGGCCTGGCAAGTTGGGCTGAACTCAGTTGGAGCTGGGCTCCACTCCCAGCAGGCAGCAGCCCCACGGATTGCTCCCAGGCCTCTGCAGGCTCGGCCCCCACCTGAGGCCACTCAGAGGACACCTGCAGGAGGGGCAGGCAGGAGATCAAACAGCCTGCTGGCTCCACTCAGATGCACAGGAAAGCACTCAGGGGGTGACCTCATCTCCACAAGAGGGAAACGGCAGGAGGACCTACTCCCACACTCTTCCTGTGTGGGGGTACATATGGGTTAGACACAGACAAATGTTGCTTCATGAGGGAGGAAAAGTGTCCCAGGGGCCAAAGACAACACAAGCTTGGAGTCTCCCACCCCATGTCCCTGGCAGCGCCTCCTGCCTCTCCGCATTCCTGTCTTATCCTGCCACCGTCTGACCGTCGGCCACTCTGCAGACCACTGTGTGTGCCGCTCAGGCCAAAGAGAACCACTCCACCCACGGCCAAGCAAAAAGTTTTGGTTCCTTCCTGCCTCCTGCCTTCTGTGTGTGAGTGTGTGAGGGAGTTGGGGAGTGTGAGTGTGTAAGTGTGGGTGATGTGGTTGTGAGTGCATGAATGTATGAGTGTACATAAATGTGTGAGCGTATGGGTATATAAAACTGAAGATGAGGTTTAAAGGGAGACTAAAGAGAAAGTGTTAGATATTTCTGGGAAGGCCCAGTGTGTGCTACAGCCTAAGCTGATCCCCTTTTCCCACAGCTTTTGGGATGTGTGTTCTTTTCCTAGACAGCTCCTTCTGAACTCCTCAACTTCAGCAGTCAGTGCAGGGGTGGCTGGTCGAGGCTAGGAGCTAAGTTGAGGAGCCAACTGCAATTTGGGACGGGAGCAAAGAACTAATCTTGATCACAACATCCCCCAGAGGTAGTCCAAGTCATGCTTAAAGGAAGGCGGGATGAAATGGCAGGACACTGGGTGAGACTGGGTGAGACTGCTGTGGCATGTTGGCGGGCTGCCAGACCAGGCCCTGTGGGTGTCTGACAGCGTGGCTTAGTTCTTTCCGGTCGGGCGTCTGTCAGATGCAAGATCACTGTTTTGTTAACCTTCTCAGCCTTCGCATTTTCGTGGACACTCGTCTAACTTCTGCTCAGTCTGGCCCTGCTGTTCTGTTCTGCCTCTTTGTGTTTTATTTCAGATTCTTTCTCCTTTCATCTTCTCTTCTGAGTTTAGTTTCCTAAATGTAAACAAAAAGACTTCCATTTTTCTGGGTTGAATTTTCTCATCTGTAAAACAGGAGTCGATGAAGGTTTTTCTTTCTGTTCCGTGTCCAAAGAGTGACAGATATGAACTCAGAGAAATTGGATTCAAAATTTCTATATACACAGACACACACACACACACATTTATTTAATCCTATAATAACCCCATGAGGTACTATTATCACTCCCAGTTTACATGTGAGAGAACTGAGGTACCGAAAAGGTGAAGTTTCTTCCATGTCACATTACTAATTTAAGGTGGCAGGTGAGTAGAATTTGGCTCCAGGAATTCTGACACCGTGATTCACATTCTCAACCAACCCACTCCACTATCTCAAGGCCAGTTATACATTTCTGTAGCTGTGTGTTTCCCTGGTGTATCGTTTGGACTCAGAGGAGTTTATCTTTCTTCACTGGACACACGGAGACAGATGATTCTTGTCTGGATAATGAGCTGATACATGTGGAAGCTCTTTAGACTGTTGAAACAGCTCACAAATGCCCTCTTTCCACAGGACCTCCCCCTTTAATTCTTACCTATTCTTTTCCCTTGCTCCAACGTTGGCTGCCAATTGGTAGTGACTGTGCTATCTTGCCTTGAACATTCTAAGAAACGAGGGCTGAGCATTTTGAACATATTACATGTCAGAGACGGCTCTATGCATGTTGGATGCGTTATTTCACCTGGCTTTTATTTACCCTCACAACCACCGTGGGTGGCAGATATTTCAATTATCCCCGTTTTATAGATGACGATGAGACACAAAGAGGTTGAGTAACTTGCCACAGTCACAGAGTCAGTCAGTATTGAAGGCAGTGCTAAAAATGAGGTCTCCTTCAAGAGCCCATCCCATTATCCAGCTGTGCTATAGTGTCCAGAGAGGCATGGAGGAAGGTGGGCCAAAATCATGTGGGCAAAATTGGAGCCTCTGGAAAGCTCTGCCCACAAGCAAGAGAAGAGTATAAATCGGGAGCATATTCTCACATATCTTTTACAACAAACTCTCTTATTTTTTTCTAGATATTGTGCTATTGCTCAGTCTTCTCTAAGTATCCAGGTGCAAGAGTAGCAATTCATAAATGAAATACTGGGTATAAAGCTATAGGGTTTGTCAGTTATGGAAAGTTATGGAGATTGCACCTAATCTATAGTTCTATTTCTAAATCAAAAACAAGACTGAAGAATACAAGGCATTTTTTGTTGTTGTTGTTGTTAGGTGCCGTTGAGTTGGTTCCAACTCATAGTACCCCTGCAGCGCGACAGAATGAGACACTGCCCAGTCCTGCCCCATCTTCACAATTTTTCCTATGCTTGAGCCCAATGTTGTAGCCAGTGTATCAGTCCATCTTCTTGAGGGTTATCCTCTTTTTCACTGACCATCTACTTTACCAAGTATGATGTTCTTCTCCACGGACCAGTGCCCCCTGATAACTTGTTGAAAGTATGTGAGACAAAGTGTTGCCATCCTTGCTTCTGAGGAGTATTCTTATATTTCTCCCAAGACAGATTTGTTCATTCTTTTGGAATTCTGTGATACCAACATTCTTTGCCAATACCATAATCCAAAGACATCCATTCTTCTTTGGTCTTCCTTATTCATTGTCCAACAATTCCATGCATATGATATGATTCAAAACACTGTGGCTCAAGGTGACATCTTTGCTTTTCAATACTCTAACAGGATCTCTTGCAGCCAATTTACCCAATGCAAGGGGTCTTTTAATTTCTTGACTGCTGCTTCCACGTCTGTTGATTGTGGATTCAAGTAAAATAAAATCCTTGACAACCGCAATCTTTTCTCCACTTATTATGACGTTCCTTATTGGTCTAGTTGTAAGGATTTTTGTTTCCTTGATGTTGAGGTGCATACTGAAGGCTGTAGCCTTTGATCTTTATCAGGAAGTGCTTCAAGTCTTCTTCACTTCCAGCAAGCAAGGTTGTGTCATCTGCATAACGAACGTTGTGAATGAGTCTTCCTCCAATCCTGATGCCTCATTCTTCTTCATATAGTCCAGCTTTTCAGATTGTTTGTTCAGCATATGGATTGAATAGGTATGGTGAAAAGATACAACCTGACACACGCCTTTCCTGACTTTAAACCACACAGTATCCCTTATTCTGTTTGAACAGCTGCCTCTTGATCCTTGTACAGGTTCCCCAGGAGCACAATTAAACGTTCTGGAATTACCATTCTATATAATGTTCTCCATCATTTGTTATGATTCACACAGTTGAATGCCTTCGCATACTCAATAAAACACAGGTAAGTATCTTTCTGGTATTCTCTGCTTTCAGTCAGGATCCATCTGACATCAGCAATGATATCCCTGCATCCAAGGCCTCTTCTAAATCTGGCTTGACTTTCTGGCTGTTCCCTGTTGATATAGTGGCTGTAGGTGGTTTTGAATGGTCTTTAGCAAAATTTTGTTTGCATGTGATATCGATGATCTTGTTCAATATGTTGTTTTTAGGGCACTGAAACTATTTTATATGATACTGTAATAGTGGAACTTATAACACATGAAGTCTCCGTGAGTCAGAATCGACTCGATGGCAACAGGTTTTTGTTTCTGTTTATTGTAATGGTGTACGTATGACATGCATTTATTTGTTAAAACTCATATTGTTGTTGTGTGTAGTTGAGTCATTCTGATCATAGTGATCCTACAGGACAGAGTAAAACTGCCCCATTGGGTTTCCAAGGCTGTATTCAACAGAAGCTGACTACCACATCTTTCTGCCCCAGGGGGGCTGAAGGGCTTGAGCTGCTGATAATAGAACTGTGTGATACTGAGGGAATCCTTCTGTAAACTGTGGGCTTTACTATGGATGGACTTTAATTAATAATAATATATCAGTATTAGTTCCTCAACTGTAACACATGTACGACAGGAATGCAAGATGTCAGTAATATGCAGGGGGCACAGGGGTATATATGGGAACTCCCTACCCTTTCTGCACAAGTTTTCTGTAAAACTAAACCTACTGTTAAAAATATAGTCTATTAAAAACAAAACAAAAACTCAATCTTGAAAGTACTGCTGCTGCTGTCATTTAGACAGCATTGCTTAACTTTCAAATTCCCACTTAGCAGAGTTCATTGCCCTGGGCACAAAAGGACTTTAATCCATTTTTTGGGACGGTTAGTTTTGGGGGGCTCTTTTTTTCCAATCTACCACCAAGGATCTGAGTTACCTGTGTTCTAGAAGCAGAGTCAGGGGTCGCAGAGTCAGGGATGTGACCCAAGACCAAGGAGAGGTTGCAGCAGCTTGGTGGCTTAAGGTGGGCTCACAGACCAGGGAAGCAGGAGTTCCTTGGGGAAGGTCACATAGCTGAGCACTGGGAGTCAGGGGTCTGTCTTGGTCAAGGCCCACCCCACACAGTTGCTGTTGGGTAGATAAGTCTGGCATCAATACCTGCCAGCCCTCCCTTCTAGCTTCCCTTCTCCATTTCCCCGTCACCTTCTCATCTTCAGGCACTTCTCTAACTATTCGCATGGGGCTTTCCCTTGCTATCTATAATGTCTAGTTTCATGGACTAGCGATAAGACAGGATTTGAATTTTAGTAGAGGATTTGGGGGCACCCAGAAAAATTAATCATAGAAATGAAAGCTCTTGGAGGAGAAGAGGTTGACCTAGTGCAGCATTATAGGCTCACATGTCTCCAAGGGCAGACGGGAAAATGCAGACGTTCGAAGCAGATCTGGCTTGTGACAATAGGGAGTGGTGGGGATTGCAGTAAAGTGGAAAAACTGGCCTTGTCTAGAGACATTCAAATGCCAGCTTTTAAAATATTGTTCAGGTAAAACAAAACAAAGCTGCATCACCCTAAATGCAACATAGTATCCTGACTTGAATCCTTAAAGAGAAAAAAAGACATTGGTGGAAAAAATAGTGAAATGCCAAGAAAATCTGCTGTTTAGTTGATACTAATGTACCAGCCTTCATTTCTTCTTTTGACAAGTATAGCATGTTTATGAAGATATTAACATTAAAGGGCACTAGGTGAACAGTGTACAGGAGCTCTGTATTTTCGTGCAACTTCTCTGTAAATCTAAAATTTTTCTAAAAATAAGTTTATTAAAAACAGCTGCATTCATAGGTTGAGACCTATGATAACTTATATAACTGTAGGGCTTATTGTGACTAATTCATTTAATCTTCGTGACAACTCTTTCACACAAATACATCAGATATCCTCCATTATGTATGAAAACGGCCCCTCGGAGGTGCAAATAGTTAAATGTTCCATTACTAGCCAAAACTTTGGTGGTTCAAACTCAAGAGGTGCCTTGAAAGATGATGATCTACTTCCCAAAGATCACAAAACCCTACTCAGCAGCCCTACACTACATAGCTGGGATCATCATGAGTTAGAATCAACTCAGTGGCAACTACCAGCAACCACACTGATAGGAAAATTAAGATACGTTGTTGTTAGGTGGTGTCCAGTTGGTTCCAACTCACAGTGACCCTATGCGCAACAGAACGAAACACTGCACAGTCTTGTGCCAGGTCCACAATTGTGTTATGTTTATATCTGTTGTTGCAGCCACTGTGTCAATCCATCTCTTCAAGAGGCTTCCTCTTTTTTTGCTGGCCCTCCACTCTACCAAGCATGATATCCTCCAGGGACTGATCCCTCCTGATGACGTGTCCAACAGGTAGGTTATATATCTTGCCCAGCATCACACAGCTACCAGACGGTGATCCCAGGATGCCAAACCAAATGCACACTATTTTTTGGTATGGGATATAAAACATCTTTGTAGGCTCAATTGCTCCTTAAGTTGTTGTTGTTGGGTGTTGAGTCAATCCCCAGTTATGGCAGCCCCAGGTTACCTACCTCCCTGTGGGGTCTTTTTGGCTGTAATCTTTACAAAGGATATCGACAGGTCTTTTACCTGCTGAGCCACAGTAGGGGTTTTGAACTGTCAATCTTTCAATTAGTAGTCAAGCGCCTAACCGTTGTGTTATCAGCGCTCTTTGGCTCCATAAGTAGTGACTTGCAGCTGGGAGGCAGGGATGGCAATACAGTGAAGTGAGTGAGACAGTCCCCTCAGCTCCAGTATTTAGGGTACCAAATATCAGGGTTCAATATCAGAGTACCCAAAACTCGGTCATCGTGATACACAATATTTTTATGCAATATTTTTAAAAATCAAAATTAATACAAAAGAAAACTTAATGCAAAAAAAAAAAAAAAAAAGACCCACAAAGAACAAAATATCAAAATTTTAAACACAGACAGGATCAGAGTTGGTGGGTCAACCGTACTGGAGCCTAAGCCAAAGGCAGAATGAAGAGCGCGGGTCCTGTGTGAGGCGTGTACCCCGTGATAGCAGATTAGAATCCTAGGCGTAGGAAGGGCCCATGATATCCGTTGAGAAGCGCCGGTGGTTCTGGCAGTGTTCCCCCGCCCAAAGAAAAAAAATCCCGTCAGCCTGTGTTTGACGAGTGACGCGTCGGTAACTCAGTAGTAACTTCTCAATTCCCATGAGGGACATGGGAAAACCTGATGGTGTAGTGGTTAAATGCTACATCTGCTCACCAAAAGGTCGGCAGTTCAGATCCACCAAGCTCTCGTTGGAGACTCCATGGAGCAATTCTATTCACTTCTATAGGGTCGCCATGAGTTGGAATCGACTCAAGAGCAGTGTCTTTGACTTTTTTTTGATGAGCAAGATCCAGTTCCTTTCCTAGCCACTGCCTCCACACGCAGTCACCACCCAGCTGTCAGTGATGGCCTGCATGTTGCTACTACACTGAACGGGAGTCCCCGGGTGGTACAAACAACTAATGTGCTCGTTTGCTGACAAAAAGGTTGAAGGCCCTAGTCCACTCAGAAATGCCTCAGAAGAAAGGCCTGGCAATCTATTTGTGAAAAGCTGCCACTGAAAATTCTTTGGATCACAGCAGAACATTGTCATAACCGGTAGTGTGGACGGTGCACAAACGGGCAATCCTTTGTTCCATTGTTCAGGAGGTTGCCACGAGTCAGGGCACACCCTACAACAACCAAAAACATACGAGTATTTGAGGGAGCTGAGATCTAAAGAGGTTAACTTTCACCTCCTGAAGGGCATCACTGGTTAGCAAATGATGAATTAGTGGTGGGATGTCAGGGACCTCAGCGGCCAAAAAGGACGCATTTAAGCATTAGAAGGACTGGTGTCCCGTTTCAGGAAGTTCTGCCTCAGAGGCCCTGGGATTTGGCTTTCAAGTGCTCCCATTAGGGCACCAAGGCTGCACCTTCTGTGGCTAGACCTTTTGAGCATTTTATATTTTCAACAATCTGTTTGAGAGGAAGGTACAGCCAGAATGCTCCTTAGTAGCAAGGATGATGAGGCTTTGTCACACTAACTTTGGACATGTTATCAGAAGGGACCAGTCCCTGGAGAAGCACATCATCCTTGGTAAAGAGGTGGACTGACCCAGTGGCTGCAACAATGGGCTGAAGCATGACAGCAATTCTGAGGATGGCACAAGACCAGGCAGTGTTTCCTTCTGCTGTACGTGGGGTCACTGTGAGTCAGATCCCAGTGGAAAGCACTCAACAACAACAACTACCACCCTTCTGCTCCAGGCTGATTCTAGCACGTGTTTCAGTCCTAACCACCCATCACCTGGCTGCCGTTTTCCAGTTCACCTGGGAAGTTACAAATGGGAGGCAGCAGCAAGCAAGTTTCTGCAGCAACACCTGAGGTTTTGGTGCCCCTGTTAACAATGCAAATGAAGGGGCGTGTCAGCTGATTTATTAAATGGAGCCCTTGGCACTTCCTTGAACCCTACTCAGGTTTGTCTGTCATCTCCTTGTGGGTACTGGGAAAGGGGTGGAGGGGATGCAAGTGCTAACTGAGCCTCATAACTATTCTGTCTCAGGGCACTAGATTTTTGGAGGTTTGTGCCTTAATTTGGGATCCCAGTGATTTGAGTATGCTCCCACTCACTGCGTGTTTCTGTCTTTGCCAGATAATTCATTTCCTCCCTTCTCAGCTTGCAGGGTCCAGGCCTGCCTGGCTCTGCAGAGCTCAACACCAGCCTCTGTCTCCCTCCCTCTCTGTCCTTGGCCACAAGGTTCCCCCAGCAGGGGCTCAGGCCCACCTTGTGGCTTTTGCGCTCGCTCTTCCTTTCACCTGATTTATCTTTCCTCTTCTCTCCCTTCTCCATTCGCCACACACCTGGCCTCTTCCCCAGCTCAGTGGTTCTCAACCAGGGGTGATTTTGCCCCGCAAGGGACGTTTGGCAAATTCTGGATACATTTTTGGTTGTCAAAACTGGAGAAGAGTAGGGGTGCGACTAGGTTCAAGTGAATCAAGGCCAGGGATGTTGCTCAACGTCTTCTAAGGCACAGGACAGCCTGCCACCAAAAAGAGCCATCTAGACTATAACGTTTCTAGTGCCAAGGTTGAGAAACACTGCCTAATTAACCAGATTCAGCAGCTGTAGCTCAAGCATGGCTTCCTCTGGGAGGCCCTCTCTGACTGCACTTACCTACTGGCCTCCCCCTCCCCTTCCCCTCCCCCTCTCTCTTCCCTTCTCTCCCCTCCCCCTCCCCCTCCCCCTCTCTCCCCCTCAGGGCTCACCCTTTCTTTAAAGGCCTTAGTTGTGGCTGTTTCCTGCTCTACTCCTTGCTCTAGTTTGATTGACATCTATCCCTGTCTTAGTCATCTAGCACTGCTCTAACAGAAACACCACAAGGTGGGTGGCTTTAACAAAGAAAATTTTATTTTTACACAGTCCAGTAGGCTATGAGTCCAAATTCAGGGTACTGGCTCCAGGGGAAAGTACTCTGTCACTCTGTCTGCTCTGAAGGAAGGTCCTTGTGTTGCATCAGTCTTTCTTTGGCCTGAGAGCATCTTGGTGCAGGAATCTTGGACCCAAAAGACACACTCTGCTCCTGGCTATACTGTCTTGAGGGCATGAGGTCCCTAACTGTACTTGCTTCCCTTTCAGTTTCTCTCCTATAGGACAAAAGTATAACAGGTGGTGCAAGCTGTACTCCAGGGAAACTTCCTTTACATTGGAGCAGGCAGGTGACTTTAGAAAGGGTATTAACAGTCCCAAGCTTATCCTGTTTTAACACAGTCCACTCTGTTAACCACAGAGATTAGGATTTACGGCATTAAAAAAACACTAAATGGAGGGCAACACACAATAATGGGAATTGCCATAAATCAAACCAAACCCACTTCTGCTGAGCTGATGGCAACTCATAGTGACCCTGTAGGACAGAGTAGAACTGCCACATAGAGTTTCCAAGGAGCGGCTGGCAGATTCTAGCTGCTGACCTTTTGGTTAGTAGATGTAGGATTTAACCACTACACCACCAGTTTCCAGTGGAAATCAAAGCCCAGGCAAATTTCTATACACATTTTTTGGGGACACCATTCAATCCATGACAATCTCCCCCATACTCAAGGTGCCATGAAGATAGGACCTTATCTGTTCTCACCGTTTTATCCTCAGAGCCGAGCAGGTTGCTTGGCACATAGTAGGTTCTTAACAAACTAGTAAACCAACAGGGCTTACTGAACTGGAATAGCTGGGACAAGGCTGAGCCTCAGGGGCCCACTTAAGAGGCACTGGTGGTTCAGTGGTAGAATTCCTGCCTCCCATGAGGAAGATTCAGGTTCAATTCCTGGTCGATGCACCTTGTGCAGAGAACCACCCATCCATCAGTGGAGACTTGTGTGTTGCTGTGAAGTTTAACAGGTTTCAATGGAGCTGTCAGGCTAAGACAGACTAGGAAGAGAGTCCTGGTGATCTACTTCTGAAAATCAGGAATGGAAACCCTATGAATCTCAGTGGTCTGGTCTGAGCTGATCATGTTGATATCGTGGGATGGAGTAGTGTTTTGTGCTGTTGAGCCTGAGGTTGCCATGAGTCAGGGGGTCATCAAAGGCAACAAACAAAACTTTGTCCTGCTAGGAGCCCAAAATGTAGGTGAACAAATCTAGATTAAGTGTCTATGTTTCCCTCTTCCTCAATAAAATTTACTGAGTACCTACCATGTGGCATAGTGGTTAAGTGCCACATCTGCTAAACAAAAAGTTAGCACTTCAAATCTGCCAAATACTTATTGAAAATTCAGTGGAGTAGTTCTACTATGTCCTGTCGGGTCACTGAGAGTCAGATGGCAGTGGGTTTAGTTTTTGGTTTTTACCTACTATGTGCCAGACGCTATTGGACATTGGATAGACGACAATGAACAAGATGGAAACAGAACTCGACTTCATTGATCTGCCTCTTTTGGGAAGACAGTCATTAAACCCGTGATTGCAAGTGTGGTAATGTTCCAAGGAGAAGGAAATGGGCTGTGGACTCCTATGCCAGGGATATCTAAATGTGTGTAGTTGTAGGCAGGTAAGAAAAGGACTCCCTTTTCTTCCTCCTGCTCATGATGGTCCTCCTCCTCAACCTCTAACTCTCATCCCCTTTTGGGATTAGCACTAATAGTATGTTCAATTATAAGTCTTGGAGAATCATTTCCAACATAGTTAAACACACTACAGGGGTGCCCAAGGTAACCACTGGGGTGTGAATAGAAAATATTAGAGCTTCTCTTTATAGTTACTTTCATCTCAACCTGATTTAAATCTTCATTTTGGGATATGTTTTATAATGTATTCAATTGTCTTAAATTGAGTTTTCTGGAAAAAGACTCTGAAACATAAAGTTGTGTGTAGAAGGTTTATTGGGCATGGTCTCAGAAGATACCCCTGTCAGGAGGTGGGAGAGGCAGGTTTGGATAGGAGGTGAAAATGATTCACAGGCTGATGCACCTGAGGCCTGAGCAGATCCTATCAGGAGCTCTGGACCTGGGATGGCCCTTCAGAGTGATCCTGAACTGAGATGAAGGAGTTAGATCTTTACACCCCCCATCCATCAGTAAGTGGCTGTGGGCCATCTCCTGAGAGAGCATGGCCTTAAGTGAGTAGTTTCCTGTGGCCAATGGTAGTCTGTAATGAGGAATGCAGCTATTAGGCTTTAGCCACTGGTATTTTCAGCTGTTAGGTGATGGAGCCAATGGCTCGAAAGAGATGTTGTTGGCTCAGCACCCTTGTATCTGCTATAATAATCTGTTCATACAGCAATACTTGTGATTTCACAAGCACACACTCACATGCACACATTTAGTCACATGTTGGTGATACCAAAACACAAAAAACCAACACCATTGCTGTTGAGTTGATTCTGACTCGTAGTGCCCCTACAGGCAAGAGTAAAACTGCCCCACAGGGTTTCCAGGGCTGAAATATTTACAGCTGTCTCTTTTTGTACCAGTACCAGGTTGTTTTGACTACTGTGGCAATGTCATAGGTTCTGAAGTCTGGTAGTGAAAGGCCTCCCGGTGTGTTCTTCTTCAGTCAGCCAAGCCAGGTGTTGCTGAGTAGTGCTTCTTCCCTTTCCAAACAAAGTTGGTGATTTCTTTCCCCATCTCATTAAAAAATGTTGCTAGAATTTGTATTGGGCTTGCATTATAGAAGTAGATTGCTTTGGGTAAAAGAGACATTTTCACAATGTTAAGTCTTCCTATCCATGAGCAGGGTAGGTTTGTCCATTTATGTAAGTCTCTCTTAGTTTCTTGTAGTAAGGACTTGTAGTTCTCTTTGTAAAAGTCTTTTATGTCTCTGGTTAGATTTATTCCTAGGTACTTTATCTTCTTAGGGGCTACAGTAAATGGTATTGATTGGGTGATTTATTCATTAACAATCTTGTTGTTGGTATAAAGGAATTCTACTGATTTACTTATGTTTATCTTGTATCCCGAGACTTTGCTGAACTCTTCTATCAGTTTGAGTAATTTACTTATGGATTCTTTAGGACTGTCTGTGTATACAATCATATCATCTGCAAATAGGGAGATTTTTACTGCTCCTTTGTCAGTGCAGATGCCCTGTATTTTTTGGTCTTGTCTAACTGCTCTGGCTAGAACTTCTAGTACAGTATTGAATAGGAGAGGCAAGAGTGGACATCCTTGTCTAGTTCCCATTCTCAAGGGGAATTGTTTCAGTCTCTCTTCATTCAGGATGATGTAGGCAGTTGGCTTTTTATAAATGGCCCTTATTGCATTGTGGAATTTTTCATCTATTCCTATTTTTCTGAGAGTTTTGGCATGAATGGGTATTGGACTTCATCAAATGCCTTTTCTGCATCAATAGACAAAATCAGGTGATTCTTGTCTTTTTATTATTTATGTGGTCGATCACATTTTCTGATGTTGAACCAGCCTTGCATCCCTGGTATGAATCCAACTTGGTCATGCTGGATTACTTTTTGGATATGTTGTTGTATTCTACTGGCAAGGATTTTGTTGAAGATATTTGCATCCAGATTCCTGAGTGATGTGGGTCTGTAGTTCTCCTTTTTTGTTGGGTCTTTCCCTGGCTTTGGTACCAGGGTTATGCTGGCTTCATAGAATGAATTTGGGAGTATTCCATCACTTTCTGTACTGTGAAATAGTCTCAGTAGTATTGAAGATAATTCTTCCAGCTTGGTAGATTTCTGTGGTGAAGCTATCTGGGCCAGGGCTTTTTTTTGGTTGGTAGCTTTTGGATGACCTTTTCAATCTCTTCTTTTGTGATGGGTTCATTAAGTTGTTCCACTTCACCTTGTGATAATTTTGGTAGATGATATGAATCACAGAATTTGTCCAGTTCCTCTAGGTTTTCAAATTTGTTAGAGTACAGTCTTTCATAATATTCTGTTATGATATTTTTTATTTCTGCTGGAACTGTTATGACAACTTCCCTTGCATTTCTTATTTGGGTTATTTGTTTCCTTTCCTGTTGTTCTTTAGTAAGTTTAGCCAGTGGTTTGTCAATTTGGTTGATCTTTTCATAAAAACCAGCTTTTGGTCTTTTCACTGTTTTCAATTGCTCTTCTGTTCTCTAATTCATTTAGTTCTGCTCTAATCTTTATCATCTGTTTTCTTCTGGTGACTGAAGGGTTCTGCTGTTGTTTTCTTTCTACTTTGTTCAAGCTCTAAGATTAGTTCTTTGGTTTGGTTTCTTCCAGATGTGTGCATTTATGGAGATAAACTGATCTCTGAGTACTGCTTGGGCTGTATCCCATACGTTCTGGTAGGAAATGTTTTCTTTATCATTAGAATCTGTAAATTTTTGTATTTCATCCTTGATTTCTTCAATAACCCACAGCTTTTTGAGCAAGATGTTGTTCAGTTTCCATGAGTTCCACTTCCTATCTATGTTTTTTATGCTGTTGATTTTGATTTTTATGGCTTTATGATCTGACAAGATGCTTTGCATTAATTCAATGATATGGATTTTGTTCAGAATCACTTTATGTCCTAACACATGGTCTGTTCTGGAGAATGTTCCATGTGCACTGGAAAAGAAGGTGTAGTTGTCCACTAATGGATAGAAAGTTCTCTACATGTTGAGGTCTAGTTGGTTAATTGTGGCAATAAGGTCTTCAGTGTCTTTACTGAGCTTTTTTCTAGACAATCTGTCCAACATTGACAGTGTATTATTGTGGAGTGATCATCTCATTTTTTAGTACAGTCGGTGTTTCTTTGATGCATTTAAGTCCTCTAATATTAGGTGCATAAAAATTTAATATTATTAAGTCCTGTTTGTGTATTTGGTACCAAGTATCAGCAATAGTGTCTATCCTTGTCCATGATGGTGGATTTTACATTAAAATCTATTTTATTTGAGGTTAGTATTGCCACACCTGCTCTTCTTTGTGTATTGTTACCTTGATATATATTCTTCTATTCTTTAATTTTCAGTTTGTTCATATCTTTAAGGTGAGTTTCTTGTATACAACATATGGATGGGTCATGCCTTTTGATCCAAGATGTCACTTGATGTCTCTTCACTGGAGAGTTCAGTCCACTCACATTCAATGTAATTATTGATGGCTATGTGTTTAGTGTTGTGATTGTGATATGTTTATTTTTGTGTTGATATTTTCTCTGTTCTTATCAGTCTGTTCCAGGACATTCTTCTTTGAGAGTTGATTTTTCACATTTTCACAGTTGATTCTGTGGTTGTTGAGACTCCTGCATTACATTTCTTGATTTGATATGTTGCATCTTTATTGTGCTTTGCTGCTGCCCCTATGATCCCTCTTAATAAACTATGTATAAACCCAATTTTAAATGCTACCAGTCTTATTAACTTCCTTTAAATCTGGAAGGACCATAACAACTGTAGTACATCCCTCTTTTTAATATGATGACATCATAGTTTTCATGATATGATCACTGGATCATTTCTTTCACTATTATAGCTTTGATTAAGTTTGGAGTATTCCCTAATTGAGAAGGTTTCTGGGTGATGTGTCTTGTATTTGCTTCTAAAATATAAAGTTAGTGGTTTTGGTCTTATAAGCCAAGAAATTCTTTCAGTATTTCTTGTAGCTTTGGTTTGGTTTTTACAAAATCTCTGACTTTCTGTTTATCTGAGAATGTCTTTAATTATGCTTTCACATATGGAAGATAGTTTTGCAGGATATATAATTCTTGATTGGAAGTTCTTCTCCTTCAAGGTTTTGAATGTGTCACACCACTATCTCCATGCCAGCACTGTTTTGGCTGAGAAATACGATGAAATCTCACAGTTTCCCTCTGAATATTAGCTTTGCTTTGAGTCTCGCTGCCTTTAAGAATTTCTGTTTAGGTTTCATTTTGTTAAGCTTGATTATAATATGTCTTGGAGTCTTTCTTTTGAGATCTGTATTGAGTAGTGTTTGATATGCATCTTGGACATCTATATTCTCTTCTTTCCTAATTTCTGGGAAGTTTTCTGTCAGCAGCTCAGCAACAAGATTCACTGTGTTCTCAGGTGTCTCAACCCAGTGAGGAACTCCAATTAACTGTAGATTGTTCATCTTAATAGAGTCCCACATGCTTCTTAATACTTTTTCATTTTTCTTGTTTCTTTTTTCTGATTTCTCCTTATAGATGCTAGAGTCAGTAGCTCTGTCTTCCAAGTCAGAAAGTCTATTTTCCATTTGTTCCATGTCTTTGATTTTGTTCTTGATCTGTTGGATTTCAGAGTACTGGTGTCCCATCAGATCAAACAGCTTGCTTAATTTTTCATTTTGCTCTGCTGCATTTTGTATAAGGTCTAGGAAGGCTCTCTATATAATCCTTTTGTTTTCACCTTCTGGTAGTTTCAGAAATATTTCTTTGTCTGGGAAGTTCTTTTTGACTGTTTCTTTGGGGGGCCTTCTGAAGCAATGGGGGATTTCTTGGTTACGATTTTCTCCAGAGTTTGTTGCTTTTTGAGCATTATGTGAGACAGTAAAGGCCAAGAGAGATGCTGTGAGGATGGACCACAGTCGTTTCTCTGCCAAGCCAAGTGCCGTTGAGTCGGATAGGCCATCTTAAAATGAAAGGTAAAAGGTATTTGACAACTTCCACAGTCAGTCAGGTTTTCAGGTGTACAGGTCTCTCTTCCCAGCTGGCAAAGTAAGCAACTCTATATCCAACCCCAGATGTCGTAAACTAGTTCAAAATATAGAAAGGCTACTGCCTTGCTGGCCTGTGCTGTCAGGCCCCAGCTATAGGTGACTCTATGTAGAATACTGCTTTTCTGCTGGAAAAGTACTCGCTGGGCAGGCACTGCCTCCTAGCCTAGGAATTAAGTCTGGCTGAGGCCTCCAGATGGGTAATCTGCCTCCCAGTGGAAGAAGATGGCATCCTACACAAGCTGCCCACATGCCTTGGTACAGGCTACTCCATGGTGGAGGTGGAAAGAGAGGCTAAAGGTGCTGAGATGCATAGAGTCCGAAGCCAGGCTCTCAAAAATGGCAATTTTGCCTGCCAGTCCCACCAGCATTGTGTCTAAGATTAGCTGCTTGTCAAGTCCCAGCTCCACCCTCCAGCTAAGATGGACAAAAAAAGTTAAAATGGTGATTTACCTTTTGTCCATGAAGGCCAGAACTCACCAAGAGTGGGGGTCAGTGAAAGAGTGAAAGTTTTCCGTTCAGTGGTATGAAGTCCAAATTAACAGCCCTGTGCCATGTCCTAGGGCTCACTAAGTGTCCAGAAGGCTCCGTTTAATTAAATCAATTCAGGTCTTGGTTTCTAGAGGGATTTAGAGAGACATGTGTTTAGTCCACCATTTTGACTCTGTCCCCTTCAATTCTTTCATTATAGGCCATGTGTTTCAGAAAAGGTCCTCCTAAGCTGTCATATTAAGTGATGAATGTATTCTGCCATTTTTGAATTAATGAAAAACTGAAACAACATTGGATTATAGAAGACAGACCAGGGACCAGCCAAAACAAATCTGATTTGGACTTCTCCTATAGATTGCCTTTTAGTTACCAGAGTAGCTAAAAGTCTGGGTTTGGGTCCTGGCTATCTGCCTTCAGATCCATGTTCTAGTACTAGGATGTAGTGAGTAAATGCTAGGTTGGCTAACCAAAAGATTGACAGTTAGATTCTGCCTGATGCTCCTTGGAAACTTTATGAGGCCGCTCTGTGCTGACCTATAGGGTAGCTATGCATCACAACTGACTAGATGGCAGTCACTTTGGCCCATGTAAACTGAGCAAGTTAGTTAATTTGCCTCATGCCTGTTTCCTCATCTATTAAATGAGGATAATTTAGCACTGACTTCATGGGATTTGTGAGGGTTAAATGAACCATGTAAAGTGCTTAGGAAAGTGTCTGAGACATGGTAAGCACTAAGATATCACGCACCATCATTGACCTGCATGGGATTTTTTTTTTTTTGCCCTCAGTGAAATGAAGAATTTTAGCTTTTGAAAATATTGTGGTCCCACTTCCATCAGTTAACATTAGACTCAGAAGAGATAAGAATTTATTTTTCTTTTCATGGTTGGTAGTCCTAGCTCATGTGCAACTCCACCATCTTCAAAGACTGAGGATTTTTCTAGTTTACTGCTTTGGTATCTTCAACATGAAGGTCTCATTGGATCTTGTGATCCAAAGTGATTGTTGCAGCTCTAGCCATCAGGCCTATATTCTAAGCCAGCTAGAAAGAGAAGGGCATATCCCCTAATTTTAAGAACACTTTATGAAAGTTGTACAAACTAAGGGAGTTGCACATTTTAGTACTTAGGATGTAGTGGGTAAGTGCTAGGTCGGCTAACCAGAAGATTGGCAGTTAGAATCTGCCAGATGCTTCTTGGAAACTTTATGGGGCAGTTCTATTCTGACCTACAAGGTAGCTATGTGAGGGGAGTCTGAGAAATGTAGTCTTTGTTCTGGGCAGCCATAAGTCCAGTCCAGCTAAAATTTACAGTATCTCTTGTTGAGGAAAATGGATATTAAAAGAACAATTAGTGGTCTCTGTCAATTTCCCCAACTTTGTTTTTCACATTATGTGGGCAGCTCATTACCAGAAATGTTTCTATGATACGTAGTGTGTTGAATCCAGAAAGACATACAGAACTTTGCTTTGCTTTGGCCTGAAGCTGACTACTCTGAGCTTACCTTGGAATCTGGATGTAAACTTGGAATGGAATCTGTGTTCAAAGGACTTCTTTTCTCCTGATTTGTCAGAGGACTGTTTCCTCTCCTTGGTCTTTAAGTGGGATATTTGGCCCTTTTTTGTCATCTGTTTTTTCATTATAGGGTGTTGCAGTCAGTTTTCCTGGTTGGGGATGAAGAGGACTTAGTGCCATGAGACGTGGAAATGAAGTAAAGCTGACCAGCCAGTTCAGCCCCAGGCCAGACTTCCAGGAGACAGACAGACTTGTTAATCTGTCTTAGGGCTGCTTTCCTGTACAGGCACTGCAGGGGAAGTCTTTCTCCTATGCTAGGCAAACTCATTCTCTCTTCCCACTTTGGCGTACTTTTTACCAAAGGCCCCCTTTTGTTAGCCTGCCTTGACATGTGCTAGTCTGAGAAGTGGGTGGTGGTAGGGTCTCAGCTGTGTCCTAGGATGAGGCCTCAAGGGATTAGAAAATTCCATTTAGCACAATGGAAAACAGGTGCTGATTCCCCCTCTTCACTTCACAGATCACTAAAGAGCCTAACTTGTAGTGACCCAATAAGGCAGAGTAGAAATGCCCCATAGAGTTTCCAAGGAGTGGCTGGTGGATTCAAACTGCCAATTGTTTGGTTAAAAATCAAACCCATTACCATCGAGTCAATCCCAGCTCATGATAACTCTGTGGCAACCGTATAGGACAGAGTAGAACTGCTTCAATAGGGTTTCCAAGTAGCCACTGGTAGATTTGAACTACTGACCTTTTGGTTAGCAGTAGTAGCTCATTGGTTGGGGGGGAACAAACCCACTGCCATTGTGTTGATTCTGATTTATAGCAACCCTGTAATACAAAGTAGAACTGTCTAAGTGTTTCCAAGGAGCAGCTGGTGAATTCAAACTGCCAACCTTTAGGTTAGCCACCAAATGCTTAACTACTATACCATCAGGTCTCTTTCTCATTGGTTAACCCGGCACCATCCAGCTGACTCTGACTCATAGCAATAATGTAGGACAGCGAAGAACTGCCCCACAGAATTTCCAAGGACTACCTGGTGGGTTCAAACTGCTGATCTTTTGGTTAGCAGTCAGGTAGCACTTAACCACTATGCCACCAGGCTTTCTGCTGATTGGTTCCCCAAACCCCAAACCCACCACCTGTTGAGTCGATTCTGACTCCTAGCTACGCTATGGTGGGGCCCAGTTACTCATGCAGCCCCCAGAGGGCAGTAGACTTTATTCTTTATCAAGACTCAGAAAACGCCTCTTGCCCGACAAAGACTTGCATGACCTTTTACAATAATTTATGATCAAAGGGAAAGAGAACTAATAGTTGCTGGACATCCACTGTATACCAGGAGCTGTGCCAGGAGCTTAAACTGGACTGTAAGCTGGAGAATTTTAGCTCCATTTTACAAACGAGGAAATTAAACTCAGAGAGGTTGAGTAACTCACCCAAGGCTATAAATTTAGAAAGCAGTGGGGTCAGGAGTAGAATTCAGTTCTGGTTCCCAGACTGTGTTCTTTATCTTATAGGAGTTGCCTCTCACTTGAATGAATGCAGTGATTAGTCAGTGGGGTGGGGAGTAGGGGGTGTGGAGAATCAATAAAATTAATGCAATACATATTTACTAAGTGTTTTAGTCAGCTAGTACTACTCCAATAGAAATATCACAGAGTGGATGGCTTTAACAAAGGAAAGTTTATTCCTACACAGTCCAATAGGCTACAATTCCAAATTCAAGATGTCCACTCCAGGGGCAGGCTTTCTCCCTTGCTGTCTCTGGAGGAAACTCCTTGTGTTGCATCAGTCTGTGTTCAGGGAGCACCTTGGCACAGGAACCTCAGATCTGAAGGATGCACTCTTCTCCTAGTGCTGCTTTCTTGATGGTATGAGGTCCCGAATTCTCTACTTGCTTCCCTTTCTCTTGTAGGGTGAAAGGATAAAGGGTGATGCAAGCCATACTCCAGGGAAACTGCCTTTACAGTGGAGCAGAAAGGTGATCCTATGAAGGGATTTACAGTCCCACCCTAACCCTTTAATGTACAGCATAGGAAAATCATACAATGGAGGACAATCATAAAACACTGGGAATCATTGCCCAGCCACATGGCTACATGTAATTTGGAGGGTACACAATTCAATCCATGACATCAAGCTTCTACTGAATGCCAGGCATTGGGAATAAACAAAGATAAGACGCAGCCCCTCAAGAACTTTGCTTTAGTCGGGGAGATGGTCATGGATACAGATAATTTCAAGTCAGGTTATTAAGGGCAATGAAATAGCACAAAGGTATCACGGAATCCCAATGGCAAAATCTATACCCGGCTGGGAAATTAGGGATGGGAGAATTAGAGGAGGGTTCCTGGAGGGACTGATCTCTGTGCTAAGCCTTAGAGGGTGAATTTGAAATCAGCAAAGGAAGTCTAGTACTATAATGATCAAGAAGTTGGCAGCTAATTAAAATGTCAGTGGCTCACACCCAGCCAGCAGCTACACAGTAAAAAAAACTTGGTGTCCCATTCTTGTAAAGGCTATAGCCTAGAAAACACTATGGGACTGTTGTACTCTGTTACATGTGGTCACTATGGGATGGAATTAACTCTGTGCCTAACAACAGAGTGCAAAGAGCACTCCAGGCAGAGGGCACAGCTTATGCAAAGGTCCAGCAGTAAGGACCACACAATATTTCAAACACACACTTTATAGAGACTGGCCCCAGTATTACATTCTAGTACACAATCAGTGGCATTTCTCACCAGATTAATGTGTTCTCCTCCTGCAGTGCCTAGAAAAAACCTTCCCTGTCACTCTTTTGATTTGTTAGTCACATTCTTCTTGTGTTTTTCACCTACTTTGGCCTGACTCCCGCCTCTACCCCATCCCACTTTTCTCCACTCCCTTATGGAAAATGTGTTTTCCAACCTCAGCTATCTTTTATCATTTTCCTGGAATTCCAAACTAGACCCAACTTGCTGTCTTCAGTGAAAGTCAAGGGCATCTCCACTGCATAGTCTCCTGCTGAGATGTTGATTGACAGGAAGCTGCTGTCTTGAGAGAGTGGGGTCTTCACAGAGACTGGCTACTTAAGAAAGACTGAGCCTTTCTGCTCCCTCCAACTCTCCTAAGCCTGGTTTCCAGGGAGCCCTAGTATCAAGCCATTAAGAAAGTTTTGCCTCTTGTCAGTCCCCAGATTTTAGTTGCCAGGACCACTGGGGCTATTTGTGATTTTCTCCAGTTGCTTCAGCTTCGTGCTGCTATTTCTCCTCCCCTCCATGGCAGGGGGCTGGAGAGGGGAGGTCTCCAGCCTTTCTGTTTCCCTTTCCCGACTTGTTCCATGTTGCTTCTTCCCTCTGCTCCCACTCCACATAAGCATTTCGGTGGACACTCAAGAAAATTTTTTTACAGGTTCTAGTCAGGCAGGAATTTCTAAGGATGGGATTTTAATATCAGATTCCAGTAGATCTTTCTCCTACAGTTTCCTGGGGCGGGAGCTTCCCCCGGTGCTCTTGAAGTCACACTGGCCTATACAGAGAGAGGGTAGCTCCAACTATGAGTAAGTACATGGGCTCTGCACTCAGAAAAACTTGGTTTCAAACTCAGGCTTGACTACTTCCTGGTCAGGTGACCTCTGGCAAGTGACTAAAACTCTGTGAAGGTCTGCATGCTCTTCCGTGAAGCAGGAGAATAATAGGACCATATCAGGGAGTTGCAGGAGAGTTCGATGACACCATGCATGTACAGCACCTAGCATAGACACTGTTTTTATATGACAAACTTAACAGTTCATAGGTGTCTCTTAAGGAGTCCAGGTGGTGCAAGTGCTTTGAAATTGGGTACTAACCCAAAGGTTGGCAGTTCAAACCCACCCAGTGGGTCCATGGAAAAAAGGCCTCACAAACTAGTTCCATAAAGATTACAGCTACTGAAAACGCTATGGAGTAATTCTACTTGTAACAAAAGGGGTCACCATGAATCAGAGGTTGACTTGATAGCAGACAACAACAAGGCTGCTTTTGAGCACACATTTATTCATCTGACAGGTATTTAGGGCCCACTCTGTCCCAGAAAATGCTACTGGCATAGTTGCTGAGTGCTGTGGCTGCTAATGAAAGGTTAGCAGTTTGAATCTACCAGGTGCTCCTTACAAACTCTATGGGGCAGTTCTACTGTATCATACAGAGTTGCTATGAGTCAGAATCGACTCTATTACAGGTTTGGGTTTTTGTTGGTTACTGTGTCAGTTAATTGGCCTAGTAACATGTTTTGTGCTTCTCCTCTACCTGCGGATTCAATGTGTAGTGCCTGCGGTATTAAAAGTTTATGACCTGCCATCCAAGACACAAGAGCTCTACTTCCCTGGAACAAAAGAAGAAGAAGGGGAGTCAGAAATTGGAGAAGGATATGGAATTGAATGTGTGGCAGATTACTTTTATGAACAGTTTCCTTCTTTGCAGTGAGACTGTAAGAACTGAATGCTGCCCAACTGCAATTATTGAATGTTTTGATCAAAGAGTCCACAGAAAAAGACTGATCAAAAGGGGGAAAATGCAGAATACAATTTAAATTTTCATAGACTCTAGACTTCTTAGAGTCATGAGGTTTGGATCAAGCCCTGAAACTACAGCCAATCTTTAAACTTACAGACAAACTTTAAGCCTTATACCACAAGTATCCCCTGGTGCAAAAACCAAACCAAACCAAATCTATTACCATCAAATCAATTCCAACTCATAGCAGTACTAACACTAAACATAGTTTAGCTTAACTAGGAAACAAAACAAAACAAAACTTCTGCCTTGAGCATTACACTGCTTTTAGATCTATCTACATGGGAACAAATTGACCATAGCACCTCAAAAAACTAGACAGGAATCTTAGGGTGCGGTGAATTTATGTTAATAGAGAAGAATAACTCAGAAAAGGAGTGAGAATGATTATGCTACTTGAAAAAATGTAATCAGTGTCACCGAATGGTATGCAGACAAACGGTGGAATTGGTTTGTTTTGCTGTGTATACTCTCAACAACAACAACAAAATAATAAAATTATATGTTAAAGAAAATCTTTCAGAAACTAGTTGAAAAAAGTCAGAGAATAGACCTAGGAGAGTAGCTGATGAGTGATCTTTTTCTAACTGTGCTTATCCACATAGCAGGGATATTGGCTCTCAAAAGCAGCTTAGCCACAGATGCAAAGTAAGTTCATTGTCAATGTCTTCAGTCATTGCGAAGGGGCCATATGGTCACAAATCATAAGTGTATTTGTTTTATTTCCTATGGACCCCAAATCCCTGCTCCTGGGCAGCTCCTAGACTGCTGGGAAATCAATGACAGTGACATTCCTCCAGAGCTAACAGAGGGAGAAAGACTTCTCCCGGAGCTGGCACCCTGAATTCAAACTTCTAGACTGTGCAAGGATAAATTTGTCTTTCCTAAGGCCATCCATTTGTCATATTTCTGTTATAGCAGCATTAGATAATTGAGAGAAGTAGGAACTATTATAATCTCCACTAAGAAAAAAAAAATTGATGTGAAGCAAATTGCCCTGGATTATACAGCTAGGCAAAGCAGGGTTGGGATTCAAAGCTAGCAATACCAGTGTGCAGTATTTCATCATCTATGTGTTATGGAATTTGTTCACTATTTTACAATTTTTAAATATTTAATTTGTTTCCAGTTCTTCAATAATATAAACTAACACTGTGTGAGCATTCTCAATCATATAGCTTTGTTGGAATGACTGATTATATCCTTGTAATCAAGTCATAAAATCTTACATGAATCTTCCTTTGTAATCAATTCTAAACTTTGAGTTTAGAATTTCTGAGCTCCTAAAACTGTTGAATTGAGGGGATAGCAATTTTTATAATTTTATCAATATTTTATACATATTGCCAAATTATTTTCTGAAAAGTCTATACCTATTCATACCCTATCCTCAATATTTGAAGAGCTCTTGTCCTACTGTACCCTCACTGATGTCTTTGCCAACATATAAAGCAGAGGAGAGCTCTTTGCTTTAACAGGCAGTTTCTTAAATCTCTAGGGAAGTTAAAAAAGCTTTTAAAAATCTTCCCCCTATCATTTATCTTTCTTGTAGTGTAAACTATCTGCCTATTTTCATGATCCCTTTGGCTTTTATTCATACAGTCTGGAGCTTATATTGCAAACTGAGCATTGCCCACATCATAGTGATCGTTTAGACATGTAATCTAATGATAATACCATTTGGTAAAAGACATTTGGAGCTCCCTTAGGGGACTTGCAGAAAAAGTAGTTTATAAGCCACTCAGGAAAAGAGAAAGTTCTTTGTATAAAGCATTGTCATTACCTTTTAAAAATATTATTATTATTTTTAAATTGCTTATTTTTCAGGTTGCGTTCAAATAGCTTTTGATTGTCTGCTCTTACCAAGTATACTCTTGAGGGATTCAGAATTATCATTCCAGAAGTTATACAGAGACAGACCATTGGTGCCTTGCCTACAGACCTCTTCACCTGGCTGGTGTGCCCATCCCCTGCTGATAACCCACACCTGCCCCTTCTTCAAAGCATTGTCCTTTTCTTTATAGGTTATGCACACCCTTAAGGCCCAAGGCACTGAGTGACCAATTACTAACTGACACAGGGGTACACCCTTGGCTCAAGGTGGGACCAGCAACATGATGCAATTTGTTCTCCAAAACTGTTGGACCATACTAATGGTGGTCTTCAGCTCAGACTATGTCCCTAACTAACCTTTGCTCCTGACCTAATCTATTTTCCTGTTTCCCTTCCCCTGAGAGCACTTTTAATACATCACTTTCATGAGAATCTCTGGCTCTGTCTTTAGTGAATTTGACCTTACAGACTCAATATCAAAAGTGGTCATAGAAATAACTAATTGGCAGGGGAGGTACTGTGTTCACAAAGGTGGTTTCCCCAGTGCAAGAATCATCTTTTCTATTAAGTATATGCTAACTCCTAGGGGAAAATTCACTGCATAATTTGTGCTAGAGGGGGATTGTATTTGTGTTTTCCCTTGAGTTAAAAAAAAAAAAAAAAAGGAAAATGATTGAAGAAAATAAATTCTAAGGGTAGGATTCTTGACACGGATTCCCAGCAGACTAAGTGATGGTGTGTGAGTATCTATAGCCTCTACCACACTATTGTGGTGCAAGGGCTAAGAATTACACTGATGGTGAACAGGTTACAGGTGGAAGGGGACACACTAGTTAGTGCCTTGTCTCTAGCTTTTAAGAGTTGTGGAGCCAAGAGCAAAATTAAAAGTGAAATTGGTAAGCTACTGCTAAGTGTCATTGACTGATGGGAGAGAGAAAATTGCAAGCTTGGGATCTATTGATTAGCAGCTGAAAGCAAAGTGAGAGTTACAGAACCTCTTTGATGGCACTGAGATGTACTCATCTCCATCTCCAGAAACCAAACAGACTAAGCTGAGAAACAAACTCAAAGAATCCCACTGACATTGAGCCAATTCTGACTCATAGCGACCCTAATAGGTCATAGTAGAACTGCCCCCATAGAGTTTCCAAGGTGTCCCTGGTGAATTTGAACTGCTGACCTTTTGTTTAGCAAATGTAGCTGCTTATCCAGGTAGAATATTAAAGAATGCTGAATTCTAAGTCTAAGCAAGTATCCTAAGCCATAGACAGGACATTAACAGGAAAAAGGTGAAACCCTGAGACTTGAGATACAGATATTTGGACAAATGTATATGGGATCTTAAACCTTCAGATTTCAGATTCCCCTGAACTTTCTGGGCATGCAAAGATGACCCACTTCCTCTTGTTGGAAGACAGGTCCCTCTTTCCTTTCCTAAAGATAAGTCAGAGGCCTCAAATGATTCCATCAGATAACAGACATGACGGATATGATTTACGTACATGAGACACTCCCAAGGGTGTGTCGACACCATAAGACAGGCTGCAGGTTATGTGCAATTCTCAGCAGACAGGCTATAACCTCACCCGTCCCACCCACTCAATAAAGGATACTGAAATGCAGTAGGATAAAAGAGGGATAATACAATAGGTTTAACCCAGATTCTGTTCTAATTCATTTTTTAAAACATCATTTGCAATATGTTGTACTATAATTTGTTAAATATCACTACTTTTAACAAATCATGTGTCTTAACAACATAGTTCAGGACCAGTGGTTATAAATGCCTTTTAAGGTTATTTTCTATCTCTAAAATTTTAGTTTCTGAAAACTTGGCCACACAAGGGGAGTTCTAAGACCTTCCTACAACATTAGCATCACTGTGATACTTGGAGCAAGAGCACTCACTTGTCCATCTAAGTTTGAACACACGTTGAAGGTGTGTATGATAGGAGACTTATTCAGTCATTCATTCCATATTTGCTGATTGCTCTCCTGTGCATTTTTTAAGATTCTAGAATTCTATGTCATAGTGAATTGATTAAAATGTAATGTCCTTAAATTACAGTCAAAAGCCAAGTGCCGTTGAGTTGGATCCAACTCATCCATTTCAAAAAGTACAAGTTAATACTTGTTACCAGAAAAAAGAGTTCTGTAGTAGAAGAAGTGTAGGTCAATTAAGGTGAGCCGAACTTGTTTATGGCAGAACTTCTCAAGTCCTTTAATCTCTTAATATGCCTTGTGAATCTTCAAGAAAGAAATTTAGTCTAGAGGGCTTCCCAAAGATTTTGAAAATAAAACCCTATAGGACAACTGTGAGGAGCCCTGATATGGCAACAGTTAGATACTTGGCTGCTAATTGAGAGGTTAGTGGTTTGGACACAGCCATTGGCTCCACCAGAAAAAGACCATGGTGTCCATTCCCATTAAGATTATAGCCTAAAAAACCTTAAAAGGCAGTTCTACTCTATCACATGGTATCACTATGACTTGAAGTCAGCTTGATGGCACCAAACAACAACAACAGAACTGTTTCCAGGAACTATGGCTCTGAACTATTTCAAACCAGTTCTGTCATGGTTGATGAAGCAAAACTGGAAGAGAGTGAATTTTTATAATTTGAGTGAACTGGAATGATAATTGGAACGGGGGAAGCTACAAGTCAAAGCCCTAGAATAGGAAACTTGAAAGAGATGCAGTGACACCTTTCAGACGCGTGAGATTAGACTTTCAAAGCAGCACAGCTGGCCACCACCTTTAAGCCGAGCAGTGTTATTCCTGACCCAGCTCAAAATCCTGCAAGTGGGAGATGCCCTTCCTCCACCTTTCTTTTACTTGTCAGGATTGTGACACATATTTTGGGAGGGCACAGTTCAATCTATAACATTGCCTATAAGACCTAACCAAAGATAATGACCAAAACCCACCACCCAGTGCCATCTAGTAGATGCCAACACATAGCAACCCTAAGGACAGAGTAGAACTGCCCCACAGAGTTTCCACAGAGCACCTGGCAAGTTTGAACTGCTGACTTTTTGGTTGGCAGTCATAGCACTTATCCGCCACCAGGGTTTCCAAGATTATGATAGTGTATATTAATATAGTGGTTACTGGTCTTGCTGGCCCAACACCTTTATTCCACCTCTTCTAGAAAGAAAATCTTTTCTTTGGGATGCAAGTGACACCTCTTCACAGTACTCCTTTTCCCTGGCCACTGCAGTGGGCACCAGACCAACCTGAAGTCCCACCTCTTTTTCCTGTACTGATTGATCCAAAGAAGATGTTACCCAAACTGTCCAAATAAGAGAAACTCCCAAGGGGAGATTATTTTTTTCCTATACCCCACCTTCCCAACACACATATATATGTTATACTTCAGGTTACTTTAGTGTACATTATCCTTGTTGTTCTTGAGTGCCATCAAGTTGATTGTGATTTACACAGACCCAATAGGACAGAGTTGAGATTGCGCATAGGGTTTCCAACCCTATGATCATTAAGGAAGCAGGTCATCACATCTGTCTCCTGCAGAGCTGCTGGTAGGTTTGAACCACAGACCTTCTAGTTAATGGCTGAACACTTAACTACTTTGCCACCATGACTTTACATTATTATGACCATGAAAATACCATTCACAACTGAGCATTTAGTAGACTGTGATCACTTCTGTTTTCATTATACTTTAGATGAAAGTTCACAGGGCAAACAAGTGTCTCATTAGGCAATTAATGCATACATTGTTTGGTGACATTGGTTGCTAACTCCACAACATGTCAGTGCTCTCTCCTTCTCAGCCTTAGGTTCCCCATTACCAACTTTCCTCTTCCCTCCTGCCCTTTTGTCATTGTCCCTGGGCTGGTGTGCCAGTTTAGTCTCATTTTGTTTCATGGGCCTGTCTAATCTTTAGCAGATGGGTGAACCTCAGAAATGACTTCATTACTGAGCTATAAGAGCGTCCAAGGGCCATATTCTCACGGTTTCTCCAGTTTCTGTCAGACCAGTAAGTCTGGTCTTTGTGTGTGTGTGTGAGTTAGAATTTTGTCCTGTACTTTTCTCCAGTTCTGTCTGGGACCCTGTATTGTGATAGCTGTCAGAGCAGCCAGTGGTGGTAGCCGGGTACCATCTAGTTGTGCTGGACTCAGTCTGTGGAGACTGTGGTAGTTGTGGTCCATTAGCCTTTGGTTTTCTTTATTCTCCATTGTTCTAGATGCAGCAGGACCAGCCCGTAGACATACCATAGATGGCTGCTCCGAAAATCACAGATGCTCCTCACCAAAGTAGAATGCGGAGCATTTTCTTTGTAGGCTATGTTACAGCACTAGATACTCCCTGAGACCACGATCCCCAGAGCCCTCAGTCCAGTAAGTGGGTCCCTTAGGAAGTTTGGACAGACTAAGAATTTGGTTGTTACGCAACGTGCATGCTACCCTTGTTTTCTAAGAGGAAGATTATATTTCTGGCAGGGCTTCAGCCAGTAATGTTTCCCATTCTGGTTATTGTTCTAGTTCACTCAAATTTTAAAAATTCAAGTGTCACTTCCTCATCCATGACTGAGTCAGGAAGAACTGGTTCGAAGCCCCGCCAGGAACACTTTGGAAAGTCTGCGTTATAGCAATACCAGGTTTCAGTGATTCCTGCATAATTTGAGATAATCCATGTTGGCCTGCCCACCACCACCAGAATTATGCTCCTGAGTAACATGCGGATTTATCTACTAAGTGAGCTTTTCTCCCTTCCCCATTACTTCTTCCCTATCTGTAGTCCAGAGTCCACAAAAGTAAGCAAACAGGGATGTTTTAGCCAGCTAGTATGGCTTGAAGAGAAATACCACAGTGGATGGCTTTAAAAAGAGAAAGTTTATTTGTCACAGTCTGGTAAGCTAAAAGGCCAAGTTTAGGGTGTCAGCCCCAGGAGAAGCCTCTCTCTGCTGGCACCGGAGGAAGATCTTTGTCATCAATCTTCCCCTGGACTAGAAGCTTCTGAGGCACAGGGACCCTGGTCCTTTCCTAAGGATGCACTCAGTTCCTCCTTCTAGGTGGTATGAGGTCCTCAGTCTCGGCTTGTCTCCTGTTCTTTTACATCCCGAGAGGCTACCCCAGCTCACAATACAACCCTGCACTTTAAGTCTTGCCCCACTGACTCAACTGCAGCCCATCTACCCTCATTGACATCGCAGAGGCAGATTTACAACACGAAGGACATCACACAAAACTAGGAATCACAGCCCAGACAAATTGATACAGTTTTTTTGGCAGAACGCAATTCTATCCATGACAAGTAGCTCCACTCTAGAAAGTGTATCACTACTCTTCTCAGGTCCTGATGGGCTTCTTGTGGGGTAATCAACCAGTAGTCAAAACAGCCAGTTCTGCACCTTGCTCTGACACTCAGTAGTTAAGGTGCCCACGGGTGGAAGGCTGAGAATTAGTGAGATACCATAACTGAGAATTAAGTGTGTGTATGTGAAATTGAATGATGATGTTTTAAAGTGTTTTTTAAAAAATAAAATAAAGCACCTACCACATTTTCAGATACATAGCCTATTGTATGTGACTGAACTGCGTTAAACATTTTGCATTCAAATCTTTCCTTATATGACATCTTCTCAAGGGGGCCTTTCCAGGTTATGCTGTGCAAGTAGCCCATTTTTCCTCTCTCTATAACCTAATCAAGAAACTCTGGTGGTGTAGTGGGTTAAGTCCTACAGCTGCTCCCCAAAAGGTCAGCAGTTCGAATCTACCAGGTGCTCTTGGAAACCCATGGGGGCAGTTCTATTCTGACCTCTAGGGTCACTATGAGTCGGACCGACTTGATGTCAGTGGTTTTATTTTTATAACCTAACCAAGCTTTACGAGTCTGATAATTAAGTTTGCAAACTTAATTGTTCTAAGTGCTACATGCCTCATTGCTGAATATCATCAGGTCATCTTCAAAGTGCTCTCCTTGGGAAGTTATGCACTAGTGCCTAGCCCACACTTCAAAGCAATTTTGAAACTTTTTTTCTCGAATGGCCATTCATTGCACATCGTGGCAAGGTGAAGAGTTTGTGAACTTAATTGCCTAGTTGTCTGTGAGGGAGCTTTTAACCAGCAAACAAATAACTGTATTGGTATACCCTACTCACCTGATCTGACCCCCAATAATTTTTTTTTTACCTGAAGTAAAAGAAATATTAAAAGGAATGCATTAAGATAACATTCAGGACATCAAGGGTAATAGGACAACAGCTCTGGTGATCATTCCAGAAAGAGTTCTAAAGTTGCTCTTAAGGGTGGACTAGGCACTGGCATCAGTGTATAGGTTCCCAAGGGGAATACTTTGAAGGTGACTATAGTGATATTCAGCAAGGGGTATATAGCACTTTTTCTAGGATGAGTTCGTGAACTTAATTGGCAGCCCTCATATTATTTAAATAGAATTTATCACTTCTCAACATTGTAGTATATTACTCATGTGTTTATTATCTCTGTCTCCAACCAGAATTTAAGCTCTATTAGGACATAAATTTGTGTGTGTGTGTCTGTGTCTGTATTGTCTTCTAGAGCAACATCTAGAACAGTGCTTGGAACATTATAAACCCTCACTGAGGTATTTATATAAGGACGAAATGACGGCACTTGGCTGGCTGGCTGTGGAATTCTAGATATGACCCTATGAGCTAAATTCTGTTATTATCTCCATTTGGTAATTGAGGAGACCAAGCCACAAAGAGGGTAAGTAATTTGCTCAAGGACATAATAAGTGGCAGAGGCTGTACTGAGATCCAGATCTAACTTCATAGTTTTAGCCACCAGATTATTCTGCATATTAATAAACAGTGTTACTTCTTAGAACATGGTATCTGCCCCTTTCAGAGCTCATTAAAATATATTATTGCAGTTCACCTGATATATTGAAATTGAGTGGGTAGAAAGAGGCTGGGAAGAGAAGGGGAAAAGATAGAGATGAGGTGGGAGAAGAGCATCATATCAGTGTCAGATATCAGTTGCTTAGTGGACCACTCTGACCCTTTGAGACTCCTGTCTGAACCCCCAGAGAGAAGATGCCAGCAAAAGCAGAAGAAACTATGTTCACCAAAGTTCTGAGAGACCCGGGATGCTTTGATGCCCAGGTGAGAAGGTCGTACCAAGATAGCCCCTGTGGGTTAACAACTCTGGTAGCACAATGAGATACAGCTTTGCTCTGGACTGTAACTGTTACGAAGGGCTTAGAGGGACATTAACACAGAGGCTGGAATGGGAAACAGAGCTGGACCTAAATGCCTGTGAAACTTCACCTGGGGCCTCCTAGCAACCCTTGGAGGGTGGACAGAATTGTCAGGGTATAAGGTCACGTCTTTAAGCGATGGAAGCCTGTTTTAGCTACTGATATTTGAATTTTTATAATTACAGTGAGTGACTCCATTAGTTTTGACAAATATTATTGTTTTTCTTCCAAGGTCTTTATTTTCCTGTCTGATTGGGGCTGGGCACTTCTGCTCCCTCAGGTCATGCTGACCTGTAAGACCTTCACTCTAGTGGGAACCGAAAGGAAAGCTGTAGGCACAAGCTTGATCTTTCCCTCTCTGGGATGATCTGTAATTCTTTGGTCACTTCAAATAGGAAACAAAAATAAAATAAAAACACAGAAGGTCAGGAATAGCAGCTGTCGGAGAGGATTCAGAATTGGTTCACAAGTCCCACCCCCCATGTTCCATCTCTCTGGACAAGGGAGAGCTCCAGAGGAAAATAAAAAATAAAAAAATCCTTTTGACCTCCCCTTGGCTCAGGCTCAAGGGCTTTGCAATGCCTAAGTTCCACTCAGTGCCACAGAATTTGAGGGAAGTTGCCCTTGGTTTCTAGTAGCTGAGCTCTCCTGAGAGGCCCCTCCAGTACTGAGCTGTTAGCTCACCGCTCCTCTGTTTACATATTAGTTAGATGAAGTACACCCACTCGGATTGTGAAACACCACTCATTGTTTTTGGCAGGTTTCTCTTAAGGTGTAGTCAAGAAGTCATCATTCTGAGGGGTTCAAAAGTATTTCATAAGCAAAGTCAACCCCATGTTATAGTTATGGCCCTATGTGAAAACCTTGACCTGAGAAATGAGAAAAACTCCCAACAGGTGAGGTAAGTAATTAAGCAAAGGACTGCATTTTATTGTGTAGATTATGTTACTTTTACTGTAAAGCTAAACTTTCAATAACCCTTATAAAGTCCTTACAGGTAATGACTTAGCCACGAATATTGAGTTCCAGGGCTGCAGAACAGAACATGTTTGTCCTTTAAGTGCTGTTGGGAAAGAGAAAGTAGATTAAATTTGAAAAAAGCAGCTTTCCCAGTCTCCAATCACTGATGTTTTGGCCAGGATTCAGGGGTGAAATTCTGGTTCCCCCCCAAGTCTCCCAAGCACTGGTTTATGCAAATCTTGGTGTAGCAAGAGTTGGGCATGAAATCAGGTATAGTTTTAGAATTCTTGTAGCTTGCATAGGAAACCGCGGTGGTGTAATGGTGTAGCTTGCCTGACACTTGATGAAATGCTCCCTGTCTTTTGCTGGGTGTTTTTACTATCTATTTCCTTGGCAATAGGAGGCATATGACTGTTAGTTTCAGATCTGAAGTTACACAAGTCCACGGAGCACTGTGAACGTAGAATGCGATGGGAATGCTGCTCCTGGAGCCGTGCAAAATACTGACCCTAATTCCTTTATAATGTGACACTTTATACAACAGCCTGCCAAAACGATGTTCACTTCCAGCTGAGTATCCCATTCTAGCATTCTTTTATTACCACCTGTTTCAGGTTAAATTATATTTTTAATCCTTGAGTCCATTTTTACCTTTTCTTGTCTGGCAGTCAAAGATGAGCCCTTTCATCTAGTAACAAGGGTTGTGATAAGCAACATCTGGCAACAGGGAACTGGAAGGTGAAAGGGAGAACAGGTTCTATTCTGGGACACTTGTTCTAGAAAAGGCAAGAGGCCTGGCTTTGTAGTGGAAACAGTACTTTAGGTTTGCAGATCTTGTGGCCAGGGTTGAGTGTACTAGGACCTTGAAGTGAAATGAGGACTTGGTGTTCCTGGCAGGTGATGATAAAAGGCAAGGTGTCCGCCTCACCTCCCCAACCTGCGGAGATTTCTTTGTTCCTCTTGCAAAAGGCCTTTACGTACAAAAAACAGCTGGTTCCCTTAGGAAGCATAAATCCAGCTAATCCTCCACGTACATACTTGGACTCAACAGGGCAGGTATGTTTGCCATGTTCAGCATAAAACTTGATTGCACTTGCTCAAGGCCTTGAACAAGCAGGGCTAATTTACCCATTAGGTACTATAGGCCTGGTGCCTAGGCTAGGTCCCAAGAACATTTCAAGAGCCAATTAAATTATCTAAGACCTGAAAGAAAGAAAAATGTTTTTGTTCCAAAAGATAGAAGTTGTGAAATCAAAATTTTAAAATGTTTTGTGACATAGCTACAAATTTTAACATATGTCAACTTCATCAATTATGAAATCCATCATCAAATTTAATATTCATGAACACCTCATCACAGTTAAAAGCGATTTGTGAATGTTTTCTCACTTATGATTTCTCACGGGTATCCCTACGATTCCTGAGAAATCATGCCTAAGTGTGTATCAAAGGAATTACTAATATGAGTACTTTCAAAAGCCAAGTTATAAAATGACCTTTCAAAAAATACTTTTCTGCCCCCAAAATGGTGTTTAATGTGGAATACAAATGTATGTGAATATGTTTGATAAGCTGTGGGTGGAGCTACCTAGTATTTAAGAGAGTCACTAAGTGGGCCAGTTATTTCCTCTTCCTGAGCTACTGGCTATGTCTCTAGCAGCATAGTGGCCAGGTGCCACATCTGCTAACCAAAAGATCCCAATCCACTGCCTTTGAATCACATCTGACTCACAGTGACCCTGTAGGACAGGGTAGAACTGCCCCGTAGAGTCTCCAAGGAACGCCTGGCAAATTTGAACTGCCAGCGCTTTGGTTAGCAGATGTAGCACTTAACCCACTAACCCACCAGGGTTTCCTAACAGTCCCAATCCACCAGGTGATCCTTGGAAATTCTACGCAGCAGTATTCTGTCTTATAGGGTCACAATGAGTCAGAATTGATTTGATGGCAGTGGGTTTGGCTTGGTTTCTTTGATTTAAACCTTTAAAGAAAACTCCCCAAGTACTTTTTCTTTGTTAGTTCTGCTCACCTGACTTCTCTGTCTCTTTTTTTTTAGCAATGAAACATAGACCCTCAAGCTCCAGACCCTGCTGCCACTGAGCCGATTCTAACTCATAGCTACCCTATAGGGCAGAGTAGATCCACCCCATAAGACTTTCCAGGAGCAGTTGGTGGATTCATACTGCTCACCTTCTCATTGGCAGCCAAGCTCTTAACCACTCTTCTCCCTGTTTCTTCAGCAGTGAAGCAAAGAGGAACTTTGCATTTGCTTGCTTTACTAACAACTTACATTTCTATATTTTATTTTAAGGACTTTCTTAAATCTATTTTATATTTCAAGTAAAGTGAGAACATCTGAAGGGAAAGCATTCATTCATTTATTCTTTCAACAAAACCACCATGTGATAGAAGCTTGGGATATAAACCTAAGAGCACTCTTTGATCCCTTCCTTAAAGACCTTCACAGGCTAGAAGAAAAGGTAGACAAGAAGGCAGGTAAATAATAGTAAAATTCTTTCTGAAGGTTTGCTTTCTCTTGTTCATGCTGGTACTGGGTTTAATGTGTTTTTATTTTTTTAACAAACATTTTCTGGTGAGTACTGTTTACACCACAGGTACTATTTAATACCTTTACAAAGATTAACCCATTTAATTCTCAAAGAAGTCATATGAGATATTTTTAACTCCCTTTACAGAGGAGGAGATTGAGGCAGAGAAGTTAAGTAAATTTGCTCAAGGTCAGTTGCCCAGCAAGTAAGTTGCAGACCAGTATTTGAAACCACTGACTCCAGAATTCATGCTGATGCCTTTTAAAATAGAAACATAATCAAGTGGCTGGTATCAATAATAGTTCACAAAAAAATACCACAAGCTGAATTATGTATAGATAGGATGAGACAGGCAGAGAAGGCTACACAAAGGAGGTGATACTCAAATTGCTTGCATGATTTGCCTAAAAGATAAACATAGAATACAGGACTAAGAAAGGCATTCCAGATAAAACCAATAGCCTTTGCCATAGTCTGTATGGAAACCCTGGTGGCATAGTCGTTCAGTGCTACGTCTGCTAACAGGTCAGCAGTTCAAATCCCCCAGGTGTTCCTTGGAAACTCTATGGGGCAGTTCTACTCTGACCTATAGGGTAACTGTGAGTCAGAATTAAATCAATGGCAGTGGTTTATATGTATAAAATAAGCAAGCAGCTACCATGATTTGTTGTGAGAGAAGCAAATAGTTTAGATGGCTGGAAATCAGTTGCTTAGAGAGGATGGACAGAGATGGAACTTGAAAGGGAAATAGTCTGGTTAGTCATTGCGAATAGTTTGAGTTTTGATAGGTTTTGACTTTGGCAGGTTACATGTTAATTGACTCCCCCCTTTACCTCTTAAAAACCACAAAACAGAAGTTTAGTAAATTGAAGTGTGCAATAATATACAGACTGTTACACATGGTTGAAAATTCCACAGAGCCAAAAGTCAAACAACAAAGATGAAATACAATAAAAAGTGCACATCACTGCCAATTTTTACTACCATACCAAGTCTACAAATCAGTGAGAAAAAAACAACTGATCAACAGACGAAGGGCAACACAGGCAGTTTAAAGAAAAGGTGTGTGAAAGTGCTCTGCCTACTTACAGTAAGAGAAATGCAAATTTAAAAAGAGATACCATCATCACTGTTAATTTGGCAAAGATCAAAAAGTGCGGCAGCACACTAGAAAGAGCTATTCTCGTATATCACTGGTAGGAGGGTTACTCAGCACAACCCCTGTGAGGACCAAACCCACTGCTGTCAAGTCAATTCTAACTCATAGTGCCCCTATAGGACAGAGTATAACTGCCCCATAGAATATCCAAGGGCACCTGGTGGATTCAAACTACCAACTTTTGGTTAGCAACCACAGCACTTAAGCACTATGCTACCACCAGGGTTTCCTCTATGAGGACAGCTTGATATTTTTAATCAAAACAAAGTTTGTATGTATTTTTTAATCCCACAATTCCACTTCTAGAATTCTCTCTTTAGGTATAGTTACACACAAATACGAGGTTTTGCATGTAAGAATATGTATGTTATCAATGTTGTTTGAAACAGTATGAGAGTGGGTGAAAAAAAAAGCCATTTGCCCTTCATAAAGGAGCCGGTTGAGTTCATGGCATCTTCTGCAACATTTGAAAGGCTCAAGTCTTTCTTGTGTACATTGATGTGGCGGAATCTCCAACATATAATGAAAAGAGCAGGGTAAAGAAAACTGGATTGGATTTGTTACCATTTGCATGTGTGTGTATGTTTAAGGAAATATGTATGAGGTCTGACAATTAAGTCCACAAACTTAATTGTTCTAAGTGTTACATACCTCATTGCTCAATATCACTATGTTCACCTTCAAAGCAGTCCCCTTGGGAAGCTATGCACCAAAGCCAGTGCCTAGTCCAACCTCCGAAGTAATTTCGGAAGTCTTTCTGAAATGGCCACTGAGCACGATGGCATGGTGGCAGATTTGCAAATTTAATTTGTCTATTCGTCTGTGAGGGAATTTTTAGCCAGTAAACAGTAATTGTATTGGAACACCTTCCCTACTCACCTGATCTGGCCCCTAATGACTTTTTTTTTGACCTGAAGATAAAGGAAATATTGAAAGGAAGACATTTGGGTGATATTTAGGACATCAAAGGTAGTACAATGAAAACTCTGATGGCCATTCCAGAAAAACAGAGTTCCAGAGTTGCTTTGAAGTGTGGACTAGGCACTAGTGTCAGTGCATAGCTTCCCACAGGGAGTACAGGTGACTGTAGTGATATTCAGCAATGAGATATGTAGCACTTTTTTCTAGCATGAGTTCATAAGCTGAATTGGCAGTCCTCATATAAGGCTTTAATGTGTATTAAACACTTCTGGGAGAATTATGGGAAACTGATTACACTGGTTGCCTCCAGGGAACAAAACTGGGTTACTAGGGAGAGAGGGATGATAATCTACTTTTCATTGTATAATCTGGTATCTTTTGCCTTATTTGTCATGTGTCAGCTAGTGTTTTGTTTGTTTACTATATCCCATGCTTTTTTTTTCTTTTTTATTTGTGTTTTAGGAGGAAGTGTAGACAGCATATTAGTTTCCCATTCAACAATTTACACACAGTTTATTCCATGATATTGTTTGCTATCCCTGCACTGTGTCAGCACTCTCCCAATTTTCAGCCTTCCTTCCCTGTTTCCATCCCTCCAGTTTCCCTACCACTCTTACCTTCTCATCTTTGCTGTTGGACACATGTTGTCCATTTGGTTTCCTAAGGATCAGGTCCTCATAGGTGTTACTGTTTATTTTGAAAATAATAATAACCAACCAACCCCTTTGCCTTCAAGTCAATTCCAACTCATATTGAGCATATAGGACAGAAAAGGGTTTCCACAGAGTGCCTGGTAGAGTCTAATCACCAGCCTTTTGGTTAGTAGACGTTGCTCTTAACTATTCTACCACGGGGGTTTCTGTTTATTTTATATGGCAATCTATTATTTTGCTTTAAGGTGACCTCCAAGAGTGGCTTCAGTTCCAGGTCAAAAGGTTATCTTGGGCCAATGGTCTTGGGGGTTTCTCTAGTCTGTATCAGTTGAGTAACTCTGGTCTTTTTTTTTCCCTATGAATTTTAGTTTCATTCTACATTTTTCTCCTGTTCTAACCAGGGCCTTCTACTGTACCCCTGGTCAGAGCAGTCATTAGTGGTGTTTAGGCACCACCTAGTTTAGCTGGTGTCAGTTTAAATGCGGCTGTGGTTTTTGTGGGTCATTAGTCCTATGGGCTAACTCCTTCCTTGAGTCTTTAGTCTGCTTTACTCTCCTTTGTCTCAGATGGGAAAAGACCAATAGCTGTATCTTAGATGGCTACTCACAAGCTTTTAAGACCTCAGCAACTCACCAAAGTAGGATATAGAACATTATCATCATGAACTATGTTATGCCAACTGAGATTATGGGTCCCCAGCCCCTCAGCTTAGTAACTCAGTCCAATGAAGTGTGTACATATGTCTAAGAAATTTTCATAACTGTGCTTTATTATATATATATGAATACATAGGCAGTACACACGTTTGTAAATGTGTATGTGTGTATAGATGCTCACAACTATACCTATACATACATACGCCTACTGAACTCTAGCTAGCATATATATCTACCTCTGTTACCATTTAAGTCAGTTACATCTGTGGAAAGAGATGATGGAGAGCTTGATATCATCAGCCAAAACAAGGCTAGGTAGGGGCCAACTGTGAAACACACTATAATTTCTCATATGCAAATTCAAGTTCAAACTAAAGAGAACTAGAGCAGTCAGTGAGAGCCAAAATATAACCTTCAGTAGATCTCACCTGAACTGAGGGACTATCTCAAGAACAGATTTGAGGAATTGAACATTAATGACCAAAGACCAGATGAGTTGTGGAATGACATGAAGGACATCATACATGAAGAATGTAGAAGGTCATTAGAAAGACAGGAAAGAAAGAAGAGACCACAATGGATGTCAGAAAAGACTCTGAAACTTGTCTTCAAGGTAGTGCAACTAAAGCAAATGGAAGAAATGGCAAAGTGAAATAGCTGAACAGAAGACTTCAAAGGATGGCTTAACAAGACAAATTAAGGTATTGTAATGAAAAGTGCAAAATCCTGGAGTTAGAAAACAAAAGGGAAGAACATGCTCAGCATTTCTCAAGCTGAAAGAACTGAAGAAAAAACTCAAGCTTTGAGTTGCAATAGTGAAGAATTCTAAGGGGAAAACACTGAATGACACAGGAATCATCAAAAGAATATGGAAGGAATACACAGAGCCATTGTACCAAAAAGAATTTGTTGATATTCAACCATTTTCATTTTAGGGGATAGCATGTGATGAAGAAGCAATGTATTAAAGGAAGAAGTCCAAGGTGCAATGAAGACAGTGGTGAAAAACAAGGCTCCAGGAATTGACAAAACACTGGTTAAGATGTTTCAATAAGTGGATGCAGTGCTGGAAGTGTTCACTTGTCTATGCTAAGAAATTCAAAGACAGCTACCTGGCTGACCAACAGAAAAAGATCTGTATTTGTGGCAATCAGTGACCAGAGTATAGAAATTATTGAACAATATCATTAATATCAAATGCAAGTAAAATTTTGCTGCAGTTCATTCAAAAGTGATTGCAGTAGAACACAGACAAGGTACTGCCAGAAATTGAAGCTGGATTTAGAAGAGATTTGGAACCAAGGATATTTTTGCTGATGTCAGACAGGTCTTGGGTGAAAGAGGGAAATGCCAGAAAGATGTTCACCTGTGTTTTACTGATGATGATGCAAAGGCATTTTACTGTGTGTATCATAACAAATTATGGACAACTTCACCAAGAACGGAAATACAGAAACGCTTAATTGTGCTCTGGTAGAAGCTGTACGTAGACCAAGAGGCAGTCATTCCAATGGAACAAAGGAATGCTGTGTGGTTTAAAGTCAGGAAAGGTGGGTATCAGGGTTGGATCCTTTGACCATACCCATTCAATCTACATGCTGGGCAAATAATCTGAGAAGCTTGACTATATAAAGAACAGGACGTCAGGATTGGAGGAAGACTCATTAACAACTTTTATCATGCGGATGACACAACAACGCTTGCTGAAGGCAAAGAGGATTTGAAGAACTTACTGAAGATCAAAGACTTCAGCATTCAGTATGGATTACACCTCAATATCAAAACCAAACATTCTTATAACTGGACCAGTAAACAACATTGTGATAAATGGAGGAAAGATTGAGGCTGTCAAGGATTACTTTTTACTTGGTTCCACAATCAACACCCATGGAAGCAGCAGTCATAAAATCAAGAAATGCATCAAACTGGGACAATTTGCTGCAAAGGACCTCTTTAAAGTATTGAAAAGTAAAGCTGTCACCTTGAAGACCAAGGTGCACCTGACCCAAGCCATGGTATTTTCAACCCCATCATATGCAAGCAAAAGCTGGACTATGACTAAGGAAGACAGAAGAAGAATTGATGCCTTTGAATTGTGGTATTGGAGAAGAATATTGAATGCACTACAGACTGCCAAAAGAACAAACAGATCTGTTCTGGAAGAAGTACAACTAGAGTGCTCCTTGGAAGCAAAGATGGCGAGATTGTGTCTTAAATATGGGCTTTAACAGTTAAGTTCTACACCTCATCCTAGGGAAAGTGCTACATACCTCATTGCTGAGTATTACTACGTCATCTGAAGTAGTACTCTTGGAAAGCTATGCACTGACACCAGTGCCTAGTCTACCCTTCAAAACAATTTTGAAACTCTTTTTCTGGAATGGTCATCAAAACTGTCATCATATTACCCTTGATGTCCTGAATGTCATCCAAATGTCTTCCTTTCAATATTTCCTTTATCTTCAGGTAAAGAAAAAAGTCATTAGGAGCCAGATCAAGTGAGTAAGTAGGGTGTTCCAATACAGTTATTTGTTTATTGGCTAAAAACTTCCTCACAGACAGTGCCATGGAAGCTGATGTGTTGTTGTGATGCAAGAGCCATGAGTTGTGCAAGGAAAGTTCAGGCCATTTTTGTCTGATTTTTTTTCACACAGCATTTCATCCCTTACAAATAGTAAACTTCCTTAACTCTTTGTCTAGTTGGTACAAATTCATAATGAACAATCCCTCTGATATAAAAAAAGGATAGAAACATTGTTTTGACTCTTGACTTGTTCTGACAGATTTTTGGTCATTGAGTATTGGCTGACTTCCATTGTGCACTTTGATGCTTTATTTCAGGGTCGTACTGATACTCCCATGTTTCATCACCAGAGATAACACAGCCCCGAACATCATCTTGCCTCTCCAAAAGGTCTTGGCAAGCTTCTACTCTCCTTTGCTTTTGTTCATCAGTGAGTACCTTCAGGACCATGTTTGCACATATCTTTCTCATGCCAAGATTTTCTGTTAAGACTTTCCTAACTGTTTCTCTATCAATGTTTACTTGGTCTTCTGTACTTCTCACAGACAGTTGATGATTTTGACACACAATGTGATGAATTTTTGCATCATGTTTGTCAGTTCTGCTCATTACTGGCCACCCTGAGCTCTCTTCATGAGCAACGATTTCTCTCCTGTCAGCAAAACATTTAATCCATTTGTACACTGAAGTTTTCTTTGTCGCATTATCCCCATAAACCTGGATTAACATAACTCTGATTTTACTTCCATTTTTGCCAAGTTTAACGAGAAATTTAATGTTTGTTCATTGATGTAGTTCAAGCTCTCACATTCTCACAATGGCAAACAAAAACACGTAACAACAACAATGAACACTGCTCGGCAAGACACCTCCACCTGTTGTCATGAACACAGTTGTGAGATGCTGATAAACCAAGGTTATGAAACCTTACTGAGTTGTTTCTACAGTGCTGCAAACCTTAAGTTCATAGTGGTGAGTTTGCAAACTTAATTGTCTGATCTCATACTTCATGACATGTTGTCAGGAAGGATCAGTGCCTGGAGAAGAACATCATGCTTGCTAGAGTGGAGGATCAATGAAAAGCGGGAAAATCCTCAATGAGATAGATTGACACAGTGGCTGCAACAATGTGCTTAAGCATAAAAATGACTGTGGACGAGGTGCAAGACCGGGCAGTGTTTCCTTCTGTTATGCATAGGGTTGCTTTGAGTCAGAACAGACTCAACTGCACCTAACAACAAATTCTAAAATATTAGTTTATGTCCTATTGCCTTTAATATGTTCTGTATTTGATAGGAAGGCCAACTGATATATATTTCACGAATTTAATTTTTCCTAAACCTCCACAGCGGTTAGCATCTTGGGTGATGGAGAAGAGCGAAGAGTGCTGCCGTGGTGTGCTGGAGCTGCAGGTGGAAGACAGTTCAAGGAGGGTTCTGCTTCTGTCCATTTCCTGGTGTGAAGCTAGATCAGGTGGTCTGACCGGTACTGAAGCAGAGAGCCTGATTCCAGGGTGAGGTGTGCAGCAGGGCTCGTTGGATGACTTTGGTTTAAACACCATTCCAAATTCTGGCTTTCTGGTTACTTAAACCCAGAGATAAATGATGCAGAACTTCTGTCTGACCCACTTTTGCTTATAGCCATGGATATATGCTCACTGACACAGTCTGGCATGCAAATAACTGTCACTGACCCTAATAGGAGCAAAGGTGAGCTTTGCTGAAAGAGATGAGTTTGTGAACCTATTTTTAGTGAAGTAGCTGGTAACCGTCTACTTTGGTTTAACTTGCTTATGTAACCTCACCCAAGGACAGATTTCCTCAGTGAATAAGAAAGGCTGCAGAGACTATGTTTGCCAGCCAAGTGCTGTCGAGTTGGGTCCGACTCATGGCGGCCCTAGGGGCCAGGGTAGAACTGACCCCCAGAGTATTCAAGGGTGCCCAATTAATAATTAACACCAGTACTCAAGAATCAAAAATGATTTCAACTGACAAGCCCAGGCCCTTCTAATTAGTGCCAACTGCCCAGTTACTTTCCAATGTTTTCTTTGCCAGGAAACAACTCCTACCCTAAATGTTGAAGCGATTTCTTGCTGAGCTGGTTTCAGAGGATTAAGCTCAGTGTAATTTCATCTTTCCCAGGTGTGAGACACTTACTTATGCAGTAATATGATTCTGTGTTGTCACAGAAAACAGTGTGTCTTGCCAGAAGTATTTGACAGATAGAACCCCTGAAGCATGACCTCACTTCCAGGCAATCACTCACTCACCCAGGCCTAAGCCCCACTGGGTTACCATTTATCCTTCTGCTGAGAGATTTGAGAGTTTGACTGTTGGCGCAGGGTGGCACTGGTCAGCAGAGTGAAGATGATACATGCCAATGACCATGCTGGGCTTCAGATAGCATTTCTTTTTGGAATCTTTTGTATTCATCTTCTAAATTCTGAGCAACATTATCCTTATTTTCAAGAAGAGTAAAAGCAAAAATTATTAATCTATGTTCACTTTGGCTGGTGGTTAGGGCATTTCTTTTTCTGACTCTTTGAGTAATGTCCTCAATGATAATTTCCTTCTGAATGTTTAATGAAAGAGTTCTGGTAGCACAGTGATTAAGCACTCAACTACCTAACTAAAAGATCTACCTTTCAAACTCACTGATAACTCTATGGGTGAAAAGACCTAGTGATCTCCTGTATAAAGATTACAGCCTGGGAAACCTTTTCGGGAAAGTTCTTCTCTGTCCTATAGGATCCCTATGAGTTGAAATAGACTTAGCAGCACACAACAACTGAGAGTTTGCATTCTTGATATACAGTATATACTGTTGTATAACAAATACTAGCATCTTGTTGATAGTTGCTGTTGAATGAATTCCAATTCATGGAGACTCCATCTGTGCAGAGTAGAGTTACACTTCATAGGATTATCAAGGCTGTGACCTTTCAAAACAGATCATCAGGTCTTCCTTCCTTTGTCACTCTGGGTGCATTAAAACTGCCAGCCTGACTTGGGACTGGAAGAACCGGATGGTGCCCAGCCACCACCAGTGATAGCCACGATGGAGCTCACAGAGAGGAGTCTCACTGGCAACACAAGAATAAAAAGGGGTGCAGCATGAGATCTCCACTAAAAGACCTCAATTGATGGTCCAGCAGTTTTGGGGTTCCTCTGAGAGCATGGCCCCCGGCTCTGATGCTGCCCTTTCCCATAAATTATAACAAAGGTCCACTCTTCGGACAGGAATGGATTGGACTTGGCAATGCAGAGTGACCATATATTGGAAGCACTTTATGGTTCTATACATCTATAGAATATCATCCTGCTGACCTCTGGCTGGAGAAAGGAGAGTGGGTGGAGAGGAGGGGAAAGGAGGCTGTTGGGAGGATGAGACATGTATGGAGCAGAGAGGAACAGTGTGCTGTTACCGGACAGGGAGAGCGGTGGAAGCTGCATATAGGTGGGCATGTAAATTTATACGTGAATGTGCATTTTCACTCAGTTATGTTAAATAAAAAGAAAAAAAGGAAAAAAAAAACCTGCCAACCTTTTGGCCAGTAGTAGCACACTTAACCACCGATGTTATCTAGGGACTCCCTAGTACTAGCTATTATGTATCACTAATGATAAGCAAACCAAACCAAATCAGTTGGTGTCCTGTTGACACCATGTGTGATGGAGTTAAACTACATTCCATAGGGTTTTTGATGGCTCATTTTTCAGATGTCTGTCACCAATGGATGGGTTTGAACTGCCAGTTTTTATTTACTAGTCAAGCACTTAACCATTTGCATCAACCAGGTAATCCATTAATAATAATAGAACCAACTCAAACTCATTGCCATTGAGTTAATTCTGACTCATAGCAACTCCACAGGAAAGAGTGGAATGGCTGGTGGATTCCAACTGCTGATATTTTGGTTAGCAGCTGAACAGTTAACCACTGGACCACCAGGGCTCCCTTAGTAGTAATGGCCAACTTTTATTATGTTCTAATGAAGAATCATGTACTATTCTATGTGCTTACAGGTATTATTGTATTTGATTTCTGTAGCACTCTAATTATCATGTCCATTTTAGAGATTTGGCAAGTGAAATGCAAGAGAAGCTGAATAATCTGACAAGGACTGGTAAGTGATGGAAATGGGATTCAAACCTTAAAGTCTGACATGCGAACTTCAGTACAGAGCCTGAAAATCATTCTGCCTCCATTTATTAAATACCAGACACATGACAATCCTGTGAGGTGATGATTGTCATGTCCATTTTACAGATGGGCAAATAAAATCTCAAAATGTTGAATTAAGTTACTCCTGGTTACACAGGTGGTAAATAAATTTGAGCTCTTAAGTCACAAATTTTCTGGCCAATTAAAGAGAATCCCATTCCTATTTTGGTCCACATGGAGCCTAGCATGTGGGATGGACAGGCAGGAATGGCAAACACTGTGAGGTATCAAAAAGGAGAGATTGTTGTATTTGGAGCTGGGGTTATAGAAAGTTGTTATTCTAAATCTTGTAATTTAGAAAAGCAAGGAGAAAAGAAAGAGTTTCAAAGAGATGAAACCTTAAATATCACAGGTAAAGCCCCATAATTTCACAGATGAGTAAATATTGCTTTGGAAACAAAAAGCAACTTATTCAAAGTCACAGACAAATTATTAATAGTCTCACCAGTTACAGCCAAAATCTCCTGATACCTGTATATTGCAAAAAGTCCATTTTGATATGACTTCTCATTGACTGAAGGTCAGTGAAGTTCTTCAGAATCATCTTTTTAAAGATCTAAAGAACATCTGAAGATTCTGTATGAATTAGCTGGAACAATGTGACGTTGCTACTTTTATGAGTCAAAAAGTTGAATATAATCAATTTCTTATTGTAATGCCTGATATTTTTTCATTAGGAAGTGGCAGCTAGATAGTCTGCCTTGAATTTAGTAAACCAGGAAATCACATTTTCCATATTGGGTTACTTCTTTATCCATTATGTCATTGTTGTTAGTTACAGCCAAGTGAATTCCAATTCATGGCGACTATGCATTATAGAATGGAATCGTTCCTTAGGGTTTTCTTGGCTATAATCTTACTGAAATCAGATTGCCAGGTATTTTCTTCCATAGCACCACTATGTGGGTTTGAATCACCAGTAGTTAAGTTAGTAGACAAACACAAACTATTTGGGTTACCTAGGGGCAGTCTCTCTAACCATTCCCAACCCTAAAACATATGTAAATACTTTCTACTCTTCACATTCTATCCAAAGGGAGACATGGAACAACTGCAGAAAAACATAGGAGGTTTCCTATAGTTAAGACTTAAGCAAGGCTAGCAAATCTGAGTGGTAGTTAATGTTCTCTTTGCTTTTAGGAGTGAAATTTTGAGAGATTCCCTCCTTTACTTCACCATACCACCATCACTAGGATCATATATTCTCATAGTACCCCTTAGCTCTTTTTTGTAATACTTGTAGTTTCCTGTTTTGTTAGTAAGATTATTTGACCACTTTCTTCTTGCTCCATGAGGGCAAGAGCCCTATTGATTCCTCTAGCAGTGGATTCCACTGTTCCTCTAGCACTTAGCATATAGCCCAGCACATAACAGTTGCTCAACAAATGTATGCTGAGCAAACGAATGAGCATGGAATACTCTTTTTTATTCTTGTTCTCGCCATTCAGCAAAACTTATATCAGAATATTTTATTTATATTTAAATCCAACAATGAAAATCTTTTAAAGAAAATCCCAATTTTACTACTTTGATAGGCACATGTCCTGTGCCAGCCAACTGTACCAACGTACTCAGCAGGCAGCCTTATGAGCTGATGGCAAGCAGACCTTCTGTTTCCCTATCTTTCACTTCCAACCCCTACCCTGAAAGTCTTAAGAAGGACTCCTCTTGAAATTTTGTATAGCTTTGGAGCTGCTACATAGAGTAACTTAAAATTTAGAGCTCAAGTTTTAAGAACAACAATAGCAGATCATTGATAGATTTGGATTATCTGCCAGACATCACTATATGAGTTTGGTAATCATGTTTTCTGACCCTTGGGATACATTTTCTGGCAGTCCCCTTTACCTTTCTACCTCACACATATGTACACACAGTAGGCCAGAAGCCGAATATGAGTTGAATCTGGCCAGTGGGACATGGCCTAGTGCAGCTACATCAGCAAAACAGGGTTAGGGGTAAAAGATGCAGAGTCAGAAGGTCCAGTTGCCATCAGTTTATTAGGGTCTGAGGATTTTGTGTAGAGTGAGTCAGAATTAGGACCAACTGGAACATCCTAGAAGGTATTTTGAAGCAGATTTTCCACTGCTAACCACAAGGTCACCAGTTCGAATCCACCAGAGGCTCCTTGAATATTCCGGGGGTCAGTTCTACCAGTTCTACCCTGGCCCCTGGGGTCGCCATGAGTCGAATCCAGCTCGATGGCACTTGGCTTTGGCTTTGGCAAAGTCTAAAGACATTTTAGCCAAACCATAGTCTTTACCCTCATTCTGGAGGGTATAGCCAGCCACATTCTGGAAAAAACGTTCTGATTCTGGAGTTCACCCGTATCTGTCAAGGACCCGTTGTTGCTAGGTGCCATTGAATCAGTTCTGACTCACAGCTACCTTATGTACAAGAGAAGGGAACACTGGCTGGTCCTGTGCCCTTCTCACAATTATTGCCATATGTCAGCCCATTGTTGTAGGCACTGTGTCAGTCAATCTCATCCAGGGGCTTCCTCTTTTCACTGACCCTCTTCTTTGCCAGCCATGATGTCCTTCCTTCCCAGTAACATGCCCAGAGGACACAAGATAAAATCTCACCATCCTAGCTTCTAAGGAGAGTTTTGGCTGTGTTTCTTTGAAGACAGATTTGTTCATTCTTCTGGCAATCCATGATATATTCAACATTCTTTGCCAGCACCATGATTCAAATGCATCAACTCGTCTTTGGTCTTCTTTATACTTCATCCAGTTTTTGCATGCATATGAAGCAATTAAAAACAACATGGCTTGGATCAGACACACCTTATTCCTCAAAGTGACATCTTTTCTTTTCAACACTTAAAAGGGATCTTTTGCAGCTATTTGCCCAAATGCAACATGTTTGATTTCCTGACTGCTGTTTCCATGGTTGCTGGTCATACAGCCAAGTAAAATGAAATCTTGGAATGAATCCATATTCTGTGAATGACCTAGGATGATCAAATCCAGACAGACTAACCTGGATGCTGCCCTACCTCATCCTAGAGTGAGACCTGGCATCAAACCTGGTGTCACTCTAGAAAAGCAGAATTTATAGCTATTTTTTTATTTGCCTAAAACAAGGCATAGAAAGAGTGATCTTTCACTAGCTGGAATAAGTACAGTAAGACCTGGCACCTTGGCTGTTTTTAACTGACTTCAAATCAAGATCATTATCTGCAGGCTGGGTAGCTAGAGTAGAGTCTGCCCCACTAACATCTCAGCAGGGATTACAGTCCTCTTTGCTTACGGAATGTGAGAAAGGTAGGCCCTGAGAAATGGATGAGACACAGAGCTTGCTTGAGAAATCAACTTCTGAAATAGGACTTGGTTAAGGTAACTGGCTTGGAAGTTGATGATGGTGAAGCCAGAATTCCCTCTTTCTGTTTCTTCACTAACAAAATTCTCCAGTGTGTGCTTCCCAAGGTCTCTTCCGTGCAGTTTGGATGTCTGATTTCCATTTTATTCATTGTCTTCCCCAAGCTGAGCCATCTCTCCTGTTGGATCTAGGTTGGTATCTCCCGTGGTTGCCTCTGCTGCTCCCTTTAATAATTCCCTGCTGCTGTCCTTGGCCCTGATGTTGTAATGGTTAAGTGCTACAGCTGCTAACCAAAAGATTGGCAATTCAAATCTACCAGGTTTTCCTTGGAAACCCTATGGTGCAGTCCTACTCTGTCCTATAGGGTCGCTACAGGTCAGAATCGACTCAAAGGCAATGAGGTTTTTATTGCTGTTTCTTTTATTTTTTTTTACTGTCCCTGGAGGCATTGTGGTTAAATGCTATCCAAAAGGTCAGCAGTTCAGATTCACCAAGTACTCCTTGGAAACTCTGTGGGGCAGTCCTACTCAGACCTATAGAGTCACTGTGAGTCAGAATAGACTTGATAGTGGTGGGTTTGGTTTGTGTTTTTTACTGTCCCTGGAAACCCTGGTGGCTTAGTGGTTAAGTACTACAGCAGCTATTCAAAAGATTGACAGTTCAAATCCAGCAGGTGACCCTTGAGAACTCTATAAGGCAGTTCTTGTCTGTTCTATAGAGTTACTATGAGTTGGAATAGACTCAGTGGCTGTGGTTTTTTTGATGTATTGACCCTGTCTCCAGAGTTCAAGTAAAGACACGAGAAAAATACTTCATATCCTTCTAATGTAGTGTGAACCTGATGCTTGATTTAGTAATATGTTACAATAGCTGTGGGAGAGACTGAATTCAACTCAGCCCCAAGTTTTGAATTGTGAGAACCAGGTATATATATGGCTTAAATTTTCAGTCTGACTGACCCATCTTCCAAGATAGTGGGAAACTGAGGCATCTGTGCATCACGCAGTTGCCCTAAACTATTGTCACAAAATTCCTTTTTGTTTGCTGTTGTTCCTACATTTTATCAGAGGAGTGAATAATAGAAGATTTTTGGTCTGAAATATACATACACTAGAAAGTTTCATGAAACAGAGCATGCTGGATTTTAGGGGCAAGGACTTCAGGGAAACTGTTATTTTTGCTTGTAGCTGCCATGGGATTAGCCCCTAGTCCATGGCGACCCCATGCCCAACAACAGGAAACCCTGTCCAGTCCTGCACCATCTCCTGGTAGGTTGTATAGCAGACTGTTGCGAGCCACAGAGTTTTCATTGGCTAATTTGCAGAAGTAGCTCACTAAGTTTCACAGTCCATCTTAGCCTGGAATCTCTGCTAAAAACTGTTCAACATCAGAACAACCCACAAGCTACCACTGACAAATGGATGGTAGCTGCCCATGAAGTGCATTGGTGGGGAATCCAAAAGGGTCTCCTGCATGGAAAATGAGTATTTTACCATTGAATCACCTATATCCCCTTAACAAATCTAGATAAACCATTTGTATCCTTTTTACCAAATTCAAGGCTGCAAAAACAAGCAAAATAAAAAGCTGTACTACTGTTTATAAAACAGTGTATTTGATCAGGGAGCTCTGGGCGTACAGTGGTTAAGAGTCTGGCTGCTAACCAACAGGTCAGCAGTTCAAATCTACCAGCTACTCTTCAGAAACTCCATGGAGCAGTTCTACTCTGTCCTACAGGGACAATATGAGTTGGAACGGACTTGATAGCAATGGGTTTTGGAGTATTCTTGCCTATGAAGTCTATTGTACCTATAAGCATACTTTTTGCATGCGTTTTGGGTACTTTGGCAAAGTGTACTTTGCATGCATCATCCCATTTATACAACCCTTCATGAAAGAATTTTCATCCCCACTTTATAGGTGAAGAAAAGAAGACTTATCTAAGGATACCTGGCCAGTAAATGGTAGAGATAGGACTTAAAGTTAAATCTTTCTGAAGCCAAAGTCTGTGTTCTTAAGACTACTATGCCATACTTGTTTCTTAGTCTTTTTCTTGATTTTTTTAGTAGCAGATAATATTTTAACTTCTCTCTCTCTCTTTTAAAACACTCTCCCGTCTTAAACCAAATATTTTTGTTTTTCATCTACTTCCTCTACTTTCTTTGATGATTTTGTCTCCCTCTCTTATACTCCTGAAGGTACCCCAGAGCTTAGTGTCTCTTAACACCCTTGGGAAGATCATATATACTCATGGCTTCGATTAACATTTCCATAATCCCCCCCGACTCTAAGTGCTGAGAGAACAGAGAAGAGCTCTGGGCTCCAGTGGCAAACACTAGCATCTTGCAAAGTGCTGGACACATGGTAGGTGTTCAATAAATATTTACTGAATAAATGAATAGACAGATGAATGAATCACTACTCTACTGATAATTCTCAGATACTCTTTTCCTCAAAGTCTGGACTCTTACTTCCAGCTACCTACTGAATATTTCCACCTTGGGTATGCTGCTATTGCTGTGACGTGGTAGAAAAAGTTTAGTGGAACCACTGAGGGTTCCAGCAATTTAGGAGTGGGGGCTCACACTAATTTTATCCTTGGAAGTAGCTGTAATACCAAGATGGGTCTTGGACCTTCTGCAGAGGAGAATAGGAGCAACTGGGTTCCTTCCAAGGATGTGGATTTGGGCTCTTTGAGGAGGGTCCCATTGTAACTTGTGGGGTTCTACTGCAGTCAGCTAAGTAGACCTAGATGGAGAAGGAGCTCTGAATCTGAAGTGACTGATAACTTATTTGGGGTTGACAATATCCTTATATTCATTTGGACAAATGTATCCTAGAATTGAGTGCCCCAGGAGAGTGAGTTCCAGGTCAAGTCCAGGTGTGGATGAATGATGAACTCATAGCTACCAAGAGTCATGCTCCTATCAGATCTATCATTCAGTTGCCTCTTCCTGCTGTGGGTCCTCAAATATGCCCATAAAACTTGGCCATGAATGCCAAATTGGTGTCTCTTCTTAGTTAACTAGAAGTGTGGTTCCCTGAACATTTGTTCTATCTGAAATAATTAATCAAATGACTTCTTAGGGTTGGGATAAACAGAGACGGACTTAAAGGTTGGGTGCCATTTACTGGCTGAGTCATCCTGTTCACTTTGTTGTTTCATACCTGTTGTTCAGCCCATGCTCTCAGGTGGACATTAACATGTGATTCAAATAATTTTATTCTTCTTGCCTGCTGTCAAGTGTCCCTACTCCCTCCATTTCCCCAACAAATTTTGTCCCCATTTTCCAGCCTTTTTCCTTCTAAGCTCCTGAAAAGCCAGTCTATATGTATTTTAATCCCGGATTACTTCTTTTGTCTACACAAAGTGGGTGACCAGATTTGTCACCAGAAACTCCATTGGAAGAAGTTTTCCCTCATCACTATCTTTCAAAGCCACCTGTAGCACAGGTGCTTGTCATTCCCAACTTGCACCCACAACATGAAATGACCCATCTATAAACCCAGCTCAGGCTTTTTCCTCCTCTGTTGTCCAGTTTTAAGGGTTCCCCCACGTGGCAATAGGTGCAAGGGGACGGGGAAGCACCGGCACAAAGATGAGAACTGACATGGAAGCGTGGGCTACCTGCTATTGTAACTTGCTTGTGACCTCTAGTCCAGCTCATTTTCAACCACAGATGTATCATTTCCATCTTATGATGAATTGTTGCTAGGTTTGTCTGAGCTATGACTTGACTGATATGATAAAACACAGCTCATAAAGGACATTTCTGGTACATAATTATTTGGTGTCTCATGGTCAAGTTCTGTCTCTATCAGAATTGAGTAGCACACTAGAGTTTTACAAAACAGCAATCATTTTCCACTGCTGACAGCATGGCCTTGTTTCTGAATCTCTGGGCCCTGTGTAGTTATAGTTCTACTGGGGCATGTCATAAACTGCATATGACACGTTTTCCTACCTCAGATATTCAAATATGACAGGGGCTTTTGGTTTGTCTGAGCAAGTGGCAGGACTGCTCACACCACAGTCTGGAACTGTTGCAGAACTCCTCTTGCTCAGGACCACATTCAAAGCTGATAGCTTTTCAAGACATCCTGTAGTTCAAAGTTTAGCCTATGAGGTCTGACAATTAAGTCCACGAGCTTAATTGTTGTAAGAGCTGCATACCTCATTGCTGAATATCACTAAGGTTGCCTTCAAAGTATTCACCTTGGGAAGTTATGCACCAATGCCAGTGTCTAGCCCACTCTTCAAAGCAATTTTGGAACTTGTTCTGGAATGGTCATTATGCTCAGTGGCACAGTGGCAAGACTGAGCCCTTAATTGCATGGGCATCTGTAAGGGAGTTTTTGGTCAATTTGTATTTGTTGTATTGGAACACCCTCCCTTCTCACCTCATCAGGCTCCCAATGATCTTTTTCTTAACCCAAAGATAAGGGAAATATTGAAAGGAAGACATTATGATGATTCAGGTCATCAAGGGTAATAGGACAAAAGCTCTGATGGCCATTCCAGACACAGGGTTCCAAAGCTGCTTTTAAGGGTGGGTTATGCACTGGCATCAGTGGATAGCTTCCCAAGGAGAGTACTTCACATGTGACCCTAGTGTTATTCAGCAATGAGGTATGTTCCACTTTTTCTAGGATGAGTGCAGAAATTTAACTGGCAGTCCTCACATGCTGTCTGCAGAACAGGAGGTTGACTAGGTGTTGTGCTTCCTTCTTGGTGGGAAGAACAGGATGTAATTTGTCTTTTACTTTGTATGGGACATCCTAGCACGTTCTTTACCACAGCACCTTTATAATTTTCGTGATGTGTCAGCTACTCTCAAATTTATTTATCCCATCCTTTGAAGTAGATGCTAAACACTTCTTGCTCATTTAGCGCATTTTGCATAATGGCCTTGATGTAGTGGATCTGTGTGATGTGCTATGTGATATATGAGCAGTCCAAATCATCTTAGACTCTGAGAGTGAGAGCTAATGCAGCCCTGGGGAACACTATAACTCTTCCATAAAGGTAAACTGTTTCTGATCCTGTTTTCTGCTACAAAAAATTAATGGCTTAATGCCATGTACTTGCGGCCATGTAAATCTGCTCTGGCAAAGATGCCAAAGATGCCATATCTGGTATGGCAGCTGCAGCTGGGTTTGTGGTAGTCTATTCTCACGCTCCAGGAGACTTATATAATTTCTTCAAGAGTCTATACTGGTAAATTAAACTGAGATAAAATATGGATCTCTACCCATATGTCCTTTAACTCTTAAGATGGCATTCATTTCTGCCATCTCTGCAAGGATGTGAGTATGTTTTTCACTTAGTCACTTGTCTAAGAGTGGGATGGCAGGAGATAGAAGTTTCAGGTATTTCTCCTTGTTCCCTCTACACAGCTTTTATCCCACAGGTCAAGGACTGAATGTGGGTGTTGCATCATCTGCCAAATGTGTCTATTCCAACTATGCATTTGGAAGGAACTAGTAGATAGGTCCATAGACACAGTTGGCCCCATTGTGAGCCAGACCTTAATCAGAAGTCAATATATAGTGTGATCTCATAGGTCCTCACTCTAACAGATAGACCATGATGACATTTTGGGTGTCTGCTATCAATGTCACCTTTAACCCTGTGTACAACAATAGAAATATTTGAGTATTCACCTATACTGGGGTTTTTTTCCCCATATAGAGTTACTCAGGTAAATGGCCATAAGTCATTTTGGAAGAGGACTAGGAGAATCAATATATATATTCTCACCATGGTATTGCAGGGTCCTTTCACCCAGGGATGGGATTTTTCTTCAGTAGGTTCTGGGTCCAAATAATAGCTGAAATTAAAGATTGTCCCTTTTATTGAGGACTATCCTCAGCCTCCTAATCATCCATCCTTAATTTCTTCTGATGGACAAGTTACAGTACCAGGACCCTGAACTGTGTTCTATGTGGTTTTCAGTGGCTGATTTTCTGGACTGAGATTGCCAGGTCTTTCTTTGAAAGCACCTCTGGATTCAAATCACCAACCTTTCGATTAGTAGCAGAGCACATATCTGTTTCTACCACCGAGGGACTCCAGAGTCATCTTATCACTTGCTTTCTCAGGCCATTCCTGCTGCTAGCTACTCTGGTGTGAATTCTCCAGAAACAGACACTCAAATGAGTTTAGTGTACGCAGTGTTTATTAGGGAGTGTCCATGAGATCAATATACATAACTAGTGACCAATTCTAATCTCAGTGTTCCTTATTTTAGCACCGATGATCCAGCATCTGAGAATCCCCTTTTCCCAGGAACACTTATCTCTGTGGGAGGGAGGGAGCAGAAGCAGGACTGAGTGGAGGGAGAAGTTGAGATACGATACAGACTTGAAGGCTCCAAATGACTCGATGGGGAGGTCTGGAATTAAAAATCACCCATTGGGTTTGTCCAGCATGAGGCAGAAGTGGCCAGACCTTTACACTACTACTTCAGTCATTGGATGTGAGAAGACCATGGCCTTGAGATTTGCAGTCCTGCAACTGAGACCATTCTGAATGGGGCTGAACATTAAAGGCTGTCTGCTGACAGTACTCATAGGAACTGGGAAAAGAAGTCCTTCCATGCCAGGGGGCTTTGTTGGTATGCTCCTTTGTCCAACAGAGATGTGTACAGACACATTCTGCTATTTGAATAAGCTATCTCTAGAGGGATACACAGGAAATTAGAAGCAGTAGTTGCCTCAAAAGAAGGGATGTAGGTGACCAGGAGAGCAGAAAGGACAGAAGAATTACTCTGAGGATGTAGTATTTTGTATGTTGTGAATTTTGTAAGTTATGTTAAATATATATGTACACTACAAGTTTGAATTTACATTTATAAAAACCACTCAGTAAACTATGGTGTGTATGTCCAATGGATTACTATGCCACAATAAAGAATAATGATAAATCTGTGAAACATAACACAACATGGATGAATTTCAAGGACATTGTGCTGAGTGACAAAAGGCAATCACAAAACGACAAATACTATATGAGACCACTGTTATAAAGAAACAAGAAAAGCTTTATACACAGAAAACAAACAAAAAACTGTTTGATGGTTATCATCAAAGATGGGAGGAAGTAGGAAGGGAAATTACCAAAAAGATAGAAGACACATGTTAATGTTGGTGAAGGAAAAAGCAACATAAAACATGGTGGAAGTCAATGGACCATGACCAAGGCAAGGGAAGACACTGAGAGGAATGCAACAGCAAAGCACAACAATGGTAATTACTATAACATAGACAATTTTGCAAACATTGTATTAATAAACACTAATTTATAAATGGATAGATATGTACATAGATATGCAAAGAGGTGTGGGAGAGTGTAAAGGAACACATCTACCTGCAGATGTAGTTTTGATGGTGGATATTTCTACATACATAACTGTAGGTGTTGCTTATATTTTATAGACAATAAAGCACACAAGGACCACAGTCAGGGCAACTACTCAACCAAACACTTCAAAGGAAGTACCTAGGCTTAAAGGCAAAGAAAGGATCATAGACTTAGGGGACATCTGTGTCATTTGACACAACATAGTTCACAAAGACAAAGTTCTGTATCCTACTTTGGTTAGTAGCATTTGGGATCTTAAAAGCTTGTAAGTGGCCACCTAAAATATGACTATTGATTTCTTAGCATCAACAAAGTGAAGAAAACCAATGATTCAAGGGAGCAAGTAGTCCAAAGGACTGATGGATCACATGAACCACAGCCTACATGATCCTGAGACCAGAAGATCTAGATAATGCCTGGATATCACTACTGACAGTTCTGACTGAGTTTAGAAAATCTGTAGAACAAGAAATCAAATTTTCACGAAAGACCAGACTCACTGGCCCAATAGAAACTTATAGAGCATCTTTCCTACCCTCCCTGTCCCCAAATTATGGCCATAAGACACCCTTCTGAACTGGAGCGCAAGTCACTCCCAGAGACCACCTTTCAGTCAAACCATAGACAGGCCCATAGAATAAATAATAACACCTGAGAGGAACATGATTCTTGGAACAATCAATTATACAAGATCAAGGTGTAACATTTGCCCCAAAACAAAGATGAAAGGGCAGGAAATGATAGAAAATCAGTACGAAAGGAAATGGGGAAACTAAGATGAAAATGTAGGTAGCACTGACACATTATGGGGAATGAAACCAATGTCATGGAACACTTTATGTCCAAATTATCAAATATGAAACAAATTCGCTCCATAAACTTTCACCTAGTGCACAATAAAAACAATGAAATTGAATCAGTATTTTAGGAGCTCAAGTCAACATGTCGCATATATTGAAGAGAAGGAAACCAAAAGGATTTATTCCAGTAGTTCAAATTCAGTATGATAGAAGTCAAACTACAGCAGACAGTGAAAATGGCAAGAACTAAACACAAAAAGAAAATTCAGAGAAAGCAATAGATTTATTGCCTACGTGTGAGATGAGTAGCTTCAGAGCTAATGACTTCAGATACCATCTGTGATGGTTAAGATAGTGTGTCAACTTGGCTGGGCCATGATTATCAGTGTTTACTTGTGATCCCCATGATGGGGTTTGCTGTGAGTAGTGAATCAGCTGAATGGGAATTTCCTTGGGTTTGTGTCCTGCATGTGAATATAAGTGGACATTCTGGATTTTGCCTGCTCTGGATCCTGTTGCCTCTTGGTCATCTGACTTCAGTTTGGGGGACTTGAGCTAGCAGGTATCTGCTGATCTTGGGATTCATCAATCTTCACAGCCTATGAGCAAGAGCCTGCTTTCCCACCTGCTGATCTTGTGTTCACTGGCTCCCACAGCTATGGTCTTGCCTGTCCATCTTGGGTTTGTTGATCTTCACAGCCTGTGAACAAGAGCTCTGTCTCTGACCTGCTGATCTTGTGTTCACCAGAACTTACGTCTATGCAAATCAGGAAAAGACTCTATCCTGATCCACAGACTTGGAACATTCGACCTTCTGTAACTGTGTGAGCTGTTTCCTTGGTATAAATCTCTCTATATATACATTCATATGCTTTACTGGTTTTGTTTCTCTAGAAAGCCCACTCTAAGACACTAACAGATGTCTCATCAGAGGCAAATGAGGCCAAAGGAACTATACCAAAAGGGAGCCACAAGAGACTTTCAGTAAACAAATTAGTTGACATGTTATTTGTAATTGAAACTGTTTTTGTCTATTTCTTTGAAAAAAAAAAAAAAGAATAAAATGTTTTCTAATACTTAAAGTACTTAAGATAACCTCCTACATCCTGAAAACAAAATTGATCCTGTTAATCAACTGATAATACAGTACAGCAAAGGGTCCCTTGTGTGAGTCTAAGTCCACTTCTGCATATTAGCAAATTTTATAGAAATGCTTCTTTCCTCCATTGGGATCTAAATAAATAATCAAATGTCAAAAAAGAAAAAAAAAAAACCCAAAAATATATTTAAAAAATTCAATAAATAATTCAAAACTTACTGATGGACTCGAGGGCACTTGGCTTGGTTGACATTCATTTACAAATTCTTATTGAGCACCTATTATGTGCCAGACATTCTTCAAGAACCTAGAGATACCAAAGCGAAAAATAAGCAAATACGCTTGCTCTAATGGATCTAATATGAGTCTACCATAGCCCTTGTGTTACTCAAGTGGGTAAAACTATTTTTTTCATTCTTTTTTTTTTAATTATGATTGAGTGAAAATGTGCATTCCCATATAAATTTGCATGCCCACCTATATGCAGCTCCCACTGCTCTTTCTGCCTGGTGACAGCACACTCTTGCTCTCCATTCTATACACATCATATCCTCCTAACAATCTCCTATTCCTTGCTCTCCACCCTCCACCCCACCTCCAGTAAGAGGCCAGCAGGATGACATCCTATAGATGCACAGAATGATAAAGTGCATACACAGTATGGTCGCTCTGTGTCACCAAGTCAAATCCATTCCTGTCTGAAGGATTGACCTCCATTATGATTTATGGGCATGGGCAGCATCAGGGTCAGGGGCCATGCTACCAGGGGAACCCCGAGACCCCTGGACCATCAATTGCAGTCTTTCAGGGAGGAGATCTCAGGATGCACCCCTTTTGATTCCTGTGTTGCCAGTGAAACTCAACTTCATGAGCTCCATCATGGCTATTGCTGGTTGTGGCCAGGCACCATCCAGTTATTTCAGTCACATGTTGATGTAGTCTTCAGCTCAGGTGGGCTTCTCTTGTCTTGTGGGTTCTGTATCCCCCATGTCATTTTGCTCCTTTGTGATCATTTGTTCCTGCTAATTTGGAGCCATTTGGTGTACCTTAGATGACAGCTTGGCAGCTTTTAAGACCCCAAATGTCACTCACCAATGTGGGGTGCAGAAGGCTCTCTTAGCAAAATGCTAGTTGTGCCAATTGGCCTTGATTTCGCCTATGAGCATGGTCCTCAGCCCCCGGCACAGCTACTCTGTCCTTGCAATAATGGGTTAAGGTGGGAGGAATAATCATGTTATGTTGAAGTCCAATTAAAATTGATCTTCTTCCTAAAGTGTGCTGTCACAGATTTCACCCAACCAAATCTCTATGAACTATCTAATCTAAACCCCACCCTCACCCTCCCTCCCTCTGCATCAAAGAGTGTTTTCTTGTATGCATAAGTCTGTTTATAAGTTCTTACTGTAGGAGTCTCATACAATATTTGTCCTTTTGTTGCTAACTTCTTTCACTCAACATAATGTCCTCCAACTGAAACCAGGTTATGAGATGTTTCCTAAAGTCATCGTTGTTCTTTATCACTGCATAGTGTTCCATTGACTATATATACCATAGTTTACCTATCAGTTCCTCTGTTGTTGGGCATCTGGGTTGATTCCATCTTTTTGCTATTGTAGACTGTGCAGCAATAAACATTTGTGTGCATGTATCAGTTGGTGTGAATGGCCTTGATTCTGTAGGACATATTCTGACCAGTGGAATTACTGGATGAAATGGTATATTTATATGCAGCTTTTTAAGGAAGTGCCAGATTGCTTTCCAAAGAGGTTGCCCCATTTTGCAATCCCACCAACAGTGTAGGAGAGTTCATATTTCTTCACAGCCTCTCCAGGATATGTTGTTTTGGGCTTTTTGGATCACAGCCAACCTTGTTGGGGTGAGATGGTATCTCATTGTAGTTTTGATTTGAATTTCTTTGATAGCTAATGCTTGTGAGCATGTCCGCATGTGTTTTCTGGCTGCCTAGATCTCCTCTTTAGAGAAGTGTCTGCCTATCTCCTTTGCCCGTCACTTAATGGGATTATTTATCTTTTTCTTGTTGATATTTTGTAGTACCTTATAAATTATGGAGATCAGACATTGGTCTGACATACAGTTGCCAAATATTTTTTTTCACATTCTGTAGGTGGCCTTTCAAATCTATTAATAAACTCTTTGGATGAGCAAAAGTGTTTGACTTGTAATAGTTCTGATTTATCTATTTTCTCTTCTGTTGTTTGTGGTTTGTTTGACAGATTTTGAAGTCTGTCTGCGTTGTGTATTAAAACTCCATTGTTGATCCTATTTTTTTCTTGGATGAATTTTATCATTTTAGATTTGATATTTTGGTCTTTTATCCAGTTTAAGTTGGTTTTTGTATAAGGTGGGAGATCTGGGTCTTGTTTCAATCTGTTGCAGATGGATATGCAATTTTGCCAGCACCATTTGTTGAAAAGATTGCTTTTACCCCAGTTTAATGTCTTAGAGCCTTTGTTGAATATCAACTGTTCATAGGAGGATGGTGTCATCTCTGGGCTCTTAACTCTGTTCCATTGATCTATCTGTCTCTTTTGGTACCAGTACCACGCTGTTTTGACAAATGTGGCATTTAATAGGTTCTAAAGTTAGGTAGTGAGAGGCCTTCCAGTGAGTTCTTCTTCTCCAGTAGAGATTCTCTTATCCAGGGCTTCTTTCCTTTCCAAACAAAGTTGGTGATTTGTTTCTCCATCTCATTAAAAAATGTCACAGGAATTTGTATTGGGCTTGCATTATATAAGTAGATTGCTTTGGATAAAATAGTCATTTTCACAATGTTAAGTCTTCCTATCCATGAGTAGGGTAGGTTTCTCCATTTATGTAAGTCTCTCTGAGTTTCTTGTAATAAGATTTTGTAGTTCTCTTTGTAAAGGTCTTTTATTTCTCTGGTTAGATTAATTCCCAGGTATTTTATCTTCTTGTTGGCTATAGAAAATGATATTGACTGGGTGATTTCTTCTTTAATAATCTCATTGTTGGTATAAAGTACTGCTACTGATTTACTTATGTTTATCTTGTACCCTGAGACTTTGCCAAACTCTTCTATCAGTTTGAGTAGTTTACTTATGGATTCTTTAGGATTCTTTGCATATACAATCGTATCACCTGCAAATAGGAAGATTTTTACTTCTTCTTTGCCAGTGCAGATGCCCTTTATTTCTTGGTCTTGTCTAATTGCTCTGACTAGAACTTCTAGTACAATACTGAATAGGAGAGCTGAGAGTGGGCATCCTTTTCTAGTTCCTGTCCTCAAGGGGAATTGTTTCAGTCTCTCTCCACTCAGGATGATGTAGGTAGTTGGCTTTTTATAAATGGCCCTTACTGCATTGTGGAATTTTCCATCTATTCCTGTTTTTCTGAGAGTTTTTGACACAAATGGGTATTGGACTTCATCAGATGTCTTTTCTGCATCAATAGACAAAATCAGGTGATTCTTGTCTTTTGTAGTATTTATGTGTTGGTCATATTAATTGTTTTTCTGATGTTGGACCAGCCTTACATCCCTGGTATGAATCCAACTTGGTTGTGATCAATTATTTTTTTGATATGTTGTTGTATTCTATAGGCAAGTGTTTTGTTGAAGATTTTTGCATCTAGATTTATGAGTGATACTGGTCTGTAGTTCTCCTCTTTTGTTGCGTCTTTCCCTGGTTTTGATATTAAGATTATGCTAGCTTCATACAATGAATTTCGGAGTATTCCATCCCTTTCTGTATTGTGAAATAGGCTTAGTATTATTGGAGATAACTCTTCTCTAAAAGCGTGGTAAAATTCTGTGGTGAAGCCATTTGGGCCAGGGCTTTTATTAGTTGGTAGCTTTTTATGACTTTTTCAATCTCTTCCTTTGTGATGCATTTATTAAGTTGTTCTGCTTCATCCTGTGATAATTTTGGTAGGTGATAAGAATCTAGGAATTTGTCCATTTCCTCTAGGTTCTCAAATTTGTTAGAGTACAGTCTTTTGTAGTATTCTGTTATGATATTTTTGATTTGTGTTGGATCTGTTGTGACAACTCCCCTCTCGTTTCTTATTTGGGTTATTTGTTTCCTTTCTTGTTTTTCTTTAGTAAGTTTAGCCTATGGCTTGTCAATTTGGTTGACCTTTTTAGAAAACCACCTTTTGGTCTTTTCAGTTTTTTCAGTTGTTCTTCTGTTCTCTAATTTGTTTAGTCTGCTCTAATCTTTATGGTGCCTGTGGGGTTCCTCTGTTGTTTTCTCTCTACTTGTTTAAGTTGTAGGGTTAGTTCTTTGGTTTGGGTCCTTTCTTTCTTCCAGATGTGTGCATTTATATAGATAAACTGACTCCTGAGCACTGCTTTGGCTATATCTCATAAATTCTGGTAGGAAGTGTTTTCATTATCATTGGAATCCATGAATTTCTTTATTTCATCCTTGATTTCCTCTACAACCCATGGCTTTTTGAGCAAGGTGTTGTTCAGTGTCCTTGAGTTCCGATTTCTATCTGTGTTTTTTCTGCTATCGATTTCAACTTTTATGTCTTTATGATCTGGAAAGATGCTTTGCAATTATTCAGTGGTATGGGTTTTGTAGAGATTTGCTTTATGTCCTCAACATGTTCTATTCTGGAAAATGTTCCATGTGCACTGGAGAAGAAGGTGTAGTTGTCTGCTGATGGATAGAAAGTTCTGTATATGTCAACGAGGTCTACTTGGTTAATTGTGGCAATAAGATCTTTTGTGTCTTCACTAAACTTTTTTCTAGATGATCTGTCCAATACTGAGAGTGGAGTTTTGAAGTCTCCCACTATTATTGTGGAGTTATCTATCTCATTTTTTAATGTAGTTAGCATTTCCTTGATGTATTTATGTCCTCTAGTATTTGGTGCATAAATATTTAACATTGTTAAGTCCTGCTTGTGTATTGAACCTTTCAGCAATAAATAGTGTCCCTCTTTGTCCATGATGGTCGATTTTACAATAAAATCTATTTTATCTGAGATTAGTATTGCCACACCTGCCCTTCTTTGTGTACTGTTAGCTTGATATGCATTCTTCCATCATTTAATTTTCAGTTTGTTTATATCTTTAAGTCTAAGGTGAGTTTCTTGTAAGCAACACAGAGACAGATCATGTCTTTTGATCCAAGATGTCACTTGTTGTCTCTTTACTGGAGTGTTCAGTCCATTCACATTCAATGTAATTATTGATAGGTTGTGTTTAGTGTGGTCATCGTGATGTGTTTATTTTTGTGTTGATGTTTTCTGTTGTTCTTACTATTCTGTTCTGGGACATTCTTTATGAGTTGATTTTTCACCTTTTTCAGTGTTTGTTTTGTGGTTGTTGAGACTCCTGTATTACATTTCTTGATTTGCTACGTTGCATCTTTATTGTGCTGTGTGGCTACCCCGTGATCCCCTTTAATAATCTATGTTTAAACCCAGTTTGAACTACTGCAAATTTTATTAACTTCATCTCCATCTAGAAAGACTGTAACTGAAGTACATCCCTCTTTTTAATACGATGACATCCTAGTTTTCATGATGTGGTCACTGTATCATTTCTTTTACTATTATAGCTTTGATTGAGTTTGGAGCCTCCCCTAACTGAGTAGGTTTCTGGGTGATGTGTCCTGTATTTGCTTCTAAAATATGAAGTTAGTGATTTTGTTCTTCTAAGCTAAGAGGTTCAGTATTTCTTGTAGGTTTGGTTTGGTTTTTACTAAGTCTCTGAGTTTCTGTTTATCTGTGAATGTCTTAATTTCACTTTCATATTTGAAAAATACTTTTGTAGGATATATAATTCTTGGTTGGAGTTCTTCTCCTTCAAGGCTTTGAATGTGTCATGTCACTGTCTCCATGCCACCATTGTTTCTGCTGAGAAATCCAATGAAAGCCTACAGAGTTTCCCTCTGAATGTTAGCTGTGCTTTGAGTCTTGCTGCCTTTAAGAGTTTCTGCTTAGGTTTCATTTTGTTCAGCTTGATTATAATATGTCTTGGAGTCTTTGCTTTGCGATCTACATTGAGTGGTGTTTGATATGCATCTTGGATATCTATATTCTTTTCTTTCCTAATTTCTGGGAAGTTTTCTGTCAGCAGCTCAGCAACAACACTCTCTGTGTTCTCAGGTGTCTCATCCTTTTCAGGAACTCAAGTTAAGTGTAGATTGTTCCTCTTAATAGAGTCCCACATGCTTCTTAAGTTGTCTTCATTTTTCTTGTTTCTTTTTTCTGATTTCTCCTTATAGATACTGGAGTCAGTAGCTCTGTCTTCCAAGTCAGAAAGTCTATTTTCCATTTGTTCCATTCTGTTTTCTTGGCTTTGAATTGAAGTTTCTATGTCTTTAATTTTGTTCTTGATCTGTTGGATTTTAGAGTACTGGTGTTCCATCAGATCAAACAGCTTGCTTGATTTTTCATTTTGCTCTGCTGCATTTTATATAAGGTCTAGGACGGCTCTGTATATAATCCTTTTGTACTTGGCCTCTGATAGTTTCAGAAAGATTTCTTCATCTGATAAGTTCTTTGGTTCTTTCTCTTGTGGGTCTTCTGAAGCCATAGGTGAATTCTTCTTTACATTTTTATCTGAAGTTAGTTGCCTTTTGGGCATCTGGATGTTGTTTTGTTTCTCCTGTGTTACCTTAACAGGGTCTAAAGCTTTGTCTGAAAAGGAAGGGGATCAGCAGACACCTTTGTGTACTCCATTGACAGGGCTCAGTGTAATCGCTGGGGCAGCAGGCTCCACCTCTTGAATGGCAAAGACACGGCCCTAGCTACAGAGTCACTTGGGAGCCATTGGCTGACCCTATAATGTGAGTCAATGTCAATAAAGACTTGAGAGATGCTGTCAAGATGTTCTGCAGTTATTTCTCTAGGCAGTCTTGTATTGAAAGGTAAAAGGTATCTGACGGCTTCCAAATTCAGTCAGGCTTTCAGGTGTAAAAGTCCCTCTTCCCAGCTGGCAAAGTAAGCACCTCTATATCTAACCCCAGATGCTGTAAACTAGTTCAAAATACAGGAAGGCTACTGCCTTGCTGTCATCTGCTGCTATGCCCCACCTGTAGTCCACACTGTGCGAAATACTGATTTTCTACCAGAAAAGCACTCTCCTCTGGGCAGACACTGTCTCCCAGCTTGGGAATTAGGTCCAGCTGAGGTCTCCATATGCGTATTTCTGCCTCCCAGCCAAACAAGATGGTGTCCCACACAATCTCCCATACCTGCCTCGGAACAGGCTACCTACGCAATGGTGGAGGCTCGCAGAGGGAGGCCACAGGTGCTGAGGTGCACAGATCCCAAAGCTGGGCTGTCAAAATGTGGCAATTTGACCTGCCAATCCTACCAGCAGAGTGTCTGAGCTTAGGTGCCAGCCAAGCCCCAGCTCCGCCCACCAGCTAAGACACAGGAAAAAGAGTTAAAATAGTGAGTTATCTTCACTTCAGGACAGCTGGCACTCAGCAAGGGCAGAGGTTGGTGAAAGAGAATAAGTTTCCTGATCAGTGGTATGTATTACAAATTGACAGCCCTATACCGTGTCCTAGGGCTCACTAGGTGTCCAGAAGCCTCTATTTAATTATCAATTCAGGTCTTGGTTTCCAGAGGGATTCAGGGAGACGTGTGTTTAGTCTGCCATCTTGACTCTGCCCCCCAGGTAAAACTATTTAAATCCCTCTACCAGCTTCATGCTTCTATTTTTCATCTTAAACCAACATAATTACTTAAGCACTATAAGATGAATAATAATTTTAGTGGACTGGTTTATTATATAAATACTACCTTATTTTACACAAATATTTGAGTAGTATCTTCAAAAATATATAGCTTTACAGCATTCATCTTATGTGTTAATCTTATCCTTCAGCTTAGTGTATTTCTATTTCTTTCCCTACCTTTTCCTCCAAATCATATAAAGTTTCATACAAGCTTCAAATCCTTTTTGGAATCAGAATGTGTAATTATAAATACAAGATTAATATTTATATGTGTTCCTAAAAACTCCCTGCTGTTCTAAAAATCACAAGGCTTACAGGCTAGACAGAGTCCTGGTTGTACAGTGGTTAAGCATTCAGCACCAGTCAAACAGCAGTTTCAATCTGTCAGCCTTTCCTTGGAAACCCTACAGGGCAGTTCTAATCTGTCTTACAGGGACCCCATGAGTCAGAACCAACTTGACAGCAACAGGTTTTATGGAATAGACAGGGTTGCAGCAGACCACTAAAAACTTATGCAACCATGTTACCACAGAACTAATAAAAATGATAATATTCCTAATAAAAATATTACCACAGCTTTCTTCTAGCATTTGCACCTAGCATTACCGTTAATTTGTCATTTGTTTTATGAAGTCCTAAGCTTGGGCTTCTCCCTGTAGGATATAGGCCTCAAAGCGCATTTGCTTCTAATAGACTCTACTTTCATCATATTTAAAAAATTTTAACCTGATTTCAGCCTGTTGCCTTCTTTTGTATAGGGGAAAATATCTTCATCCCTCCTGCCCCAGGCAGCTTGACAGTGAGCAAGCTGTGGCGGGATGTGAAACTCCTAAACCAGCGATTTTCTTGCAGTAGACAATGGACTACTGCAGGTTTTCAGCCTTTTCTCCTAAAGTTTTCATGTATGACCAAAGCTTTCTTTTTAACTGTGAGAAGCTTGTCTGTGGTTGCTCTAAAATTATATCCTAAGAAAAATTACATATGAACTAATATGACTTCCATGTTATACTTCTATCAACCAATTCTGTATGAAGTTTAGTCTCTTTGACAACAATGTGAGTTAGCCTTCCATTTTATGCAATTGCATGGTATTTAGTCTGATATACTGTTAGTCAGGTGTTGTATTAATTAAGGCTTAGGCAAGAAATCGTCTCAAAATAATAAAAAAAAAAGAAAGAAAAAGTACATTTATTTGTTCCTTCTAATTCAGAGCCTGGGGTACAGAAACGATGTGGTCAGGATTCTATTTTTCTATTTGTATGTCTTGGCTCTGCTTTTTTGACTTCCCTTTGTGTGTTGGTTTCATTCTCTTTGACCATGTGCTCCATGTGTTAGAAAGATGGTCCTTGGTGGCCCCCCCGAGTCAGCAGCCTAAAGCATGCAAAGATGGTGGGGTTGAGCTAGTGGGCAGAAAAATGTAATTCCATGATTGGCCAGCCTGGGTCATACGTTTATGTTTGTAGCCAGAAGGAAGGCAGGAAATTGTGACATTTCACTCTAGAACTTCATGGGGTGGGGTTTGGGGCAGAGAAGGTATGTCTAATGAACGGACTGGACAGACACAAGTTATATATACTCATACCTGAGTACAAAGAAAGAAGAAACCCAAACCCAAACCATGACCGATGAGTCAATTCTGACTCATAGAAACCCTATAGGATGAAGCAGAACTGCCCCATAGAATTTCCAAGGAGCACCTAGTGGATTTGAACTGTCAACTTTTCTGTTAGGAAACGCAACACTTAACCACTAAGGGTTTCTTTTTTTTGTTTGTTTTGTTGTTATTATTTTTAATAAAGGAAAAGAACCTGAAATTAGGAACTAAAAGACACTTAAGAAATGCTAACAAATACACTGTCAGGGTTAACATGACAACATTAAAAGGGTGAACATACAACTAAGGAGTCCTTGGTGGCACATGGTTGAACACTGAACCACTTAACGGAAATGTGGTGAGTTCAGCCAGAGGAGATAGGCCTGGAGATCAGCTACTAAAAAGTCACAGTGTTACCATAAAACACAGATTTATGCCATTTGGAAAGCCAATAACGAGACAGGAGTGAGGTGAATGATCAAGAGGGTTTACTGTATGTTGATATACAAGAGACAGGGGAATAGCTTCCTCCAAAGTCTGTCTGACTCTGGCCAGATGGGAGGGATTTATAAGGGAAAGCTCCATGCAGGTGTAAGGGGAAGATAATCACGAGGAATAAGGCAGCAGTCAGCAAGACTGTGTTTCAAGCTCTTCAAGTCAGTTATTGGGGCAGAAGGTCCAATGCCTGGGACTGCCTGATCTCACTCATTGATCTAAAAAAATCACTCAAAAACAAGCAGTTGCCAGAACTGCTGTTACTGACTGTTGTGCTATTCTTTTCCCAGGTCAGGACCAAGTCCTACATTTAAAGCGTAATTCTTTAAGATGGAGAGAGATGTTGTTTATTCAAGTGGAGTTCTGATGCTGTCCTCCATCTCATCTGCCTACCTGAAATGCCACGAAAACCGTGTGCAGCACAGTCCTACTCTAACATCTAGGGGTCACTGGGAGCCAGAGCTGACCCAACTGGCAGTAGTAACACATTAGGGCAAAGAGTCACTTAACACACAGCTAGAGAAAACAGATGTCAAGGAGACAAGTACAGTAAGTCCAGACAGGTGAATACAAGAGTAAGACAGTAAGTGAATGTCTGAAGTCTAAAAAGAAAAAGGAAACACAAGAGAAAACTAAGGCAGTGAATAAATTTTCCCTCATTAAGAATAGACTCACAGAAAGAAATGAAAAAGAACGGAAAAAATGAAGACTGGTGGTACAGTGTTTCAGAGCGGTCAAGGTCAGTGGCTGGAACCCACTGGTCTCACCTTGGACACCCTGTGGGGGCCATTCTACTGTGTCCTGTGAGTCAGAATCAACTCCAGGGCAATGGGTTTAGTTTTGGTTTAGCAGTAAAACCTCCGTCCCAAGGTAAGACAGTATGAACAAAGATTATGGGTGGTAATAGATTATTTAATATCTTGCGGATTTGATTTACCGTAAGCCTCTTATCTCATATTGGAACTACAGGTGGTGATTTGCTTCTTAAGTAAATAGAAAAAAATTTCTGAAGAATATTTCAATGGCATTGAGGGATTGAAGATTAACAGTTAGCAGTAGTTTAAAGCTTGAGTTAAAATCACACTTATTTGTAAGCCTGGTGAGTCAGCATCACTGTAAAAGCTAGAAGTTACCTGGGGCCAAAGCAGTATCTTTACAATGCCAGTTCTCACAATGGCAAGGTTTTCTTTTAAGCAGTGTCATTCTTGGCTAGGAAATGAAACCAGTAACTTTTGCTTTCTGGAAGAAAACATGAAGGAGAAAATGATAATAAGTTCTGAAATTTAGAAAGATGAAAGAAATAGTGTTCCTAAAAGACAAACATCGATTGCTGGTATGACACTGATGAATGCAGATGAAAATAAGTTAATTCATTCTATTATGTGATAAGATCACTAGTTACAGACACCATGAAGTTCGGTTAACTGCAATGATTACTAAAACCAAGGGAATTTAAAGGGCAGAATTATATCTAACTTCCTTGTAAGATGAATGGGTTTGAAACCACCACTGGAAAATGTCACTTAGGTGCAAAACCCTTATAAATGTGAATTTAGAACAGAATAAACATATGAGACAGAGGTTATCAGGATCCTCATAGGCATGAAGAATCAAGTAGAAAGGGCAGAGATGTGCTGGCTTATGTTTATATAGCCAGGCCAAGCCAAGCGCCACTGAGTCAGATCTGACTCATGGCTACCCTAGGGGCCAGGGTAGAACTGACTTAAAAACTGTAGATGATAAAGAAATAGTTGTTCTTTAATGTCCCAATATTCTCATACTGTGATTTTAATTACCTCTGAGTATTGTTAATAAATGCAGTTTTTACCAAAATGTCACAGAGTGTTTATCTGTGACATTTACAAAAGGAATCAAAAGAGCATGTTATCTTGCACATAAAAATGCATAAATCAAATGCATAGATCTGCATCTACATCTGTTGAGAGATATTTGTTCATCTATGTTGGGCAAATGGCACAGAATTTAGAGACCAAGGCCTGGGATAAACTCTCAGCTCTAGTGCTGACAGTTCTGGGATGAGTTTACCTTTCTGAACTTGTATGTTCATTTGTAACACGTAAGTTTATATATATATTTTTTTAAAAAAAAGATAGACTTGATTGTTTACTATGTGTAGGTCTACTAAGTAGAGGACCAATGAAAAAGAGGAAGACCCTCAATGGGCTGGACTGCCAGTGGCAGCAACAGTGGGCTCAGCATCAGCGGCGATTATGAGGAGGGTGCAGAACTGGGCAATATTTTGTTCTGTTGTGCATGGGGTCGCCATGAGTCAGAAGCGACTCCAGAGCACCTCACAATAACAACTATATGTGGAGCACAAGGGCTAGGGAAATAGGACATGAACCTCGCTCATCAGAAGCTTGTATTCTATTGGCAGGTAATGATTAACACTGAAGTCACAGGACAATTGAGAAGACGACTAATAGATAAAACTACTCATTAAACTGTAAGATTTTATGTAATTATTGTTAGATACAGTGAGTGAATAAAGTGATTCATAATTTACTAATAGGAAAACTCATAAGGTCATTCAAAAAAGAGGTATCAGATAAGCTTTATTGACTTGAGCAAAATTTTATAATCTTGTCCAACTTCTTTTGTAAGGCATCATTGATTGAGTCATAGTCCTTCCCAGTCTGTCCCAAGTGGGGATTTAAGATTTTTCCAGAATAGTTAACCATAACGACCAGTTATGTCCCATAACATAAAAGTTAACATGACACTCATTCTTCCTAGGTTGAATTCTGTCACACTGGAGTTGGAAAGAGTTGAGGCAGATGTATCTGCTTTAATATTGCCAAAGGGTCAAGGTTCATTCTGCTAATACTTAACTGACATCTACATTATTAACCTAGGTTTGCAACAATATTACTGAAGGGGTAGATTCCCCATCTAGCATTGCACAGACACATTCGGTGCCCTGGAGATGTCTACTACCACTCTCTTGCCTGTTGTACCCTTCTTGAGGCATCTTTTAGACCATTTATACCAAAAAAGGGGCTTCCAGATGGTCATCAGTGCTTTGATTGCGAACTTCACATTTAACATCAACACAACTGACTACTCCAAGAATAATATTTTTATAAAATAGTGCACTCCTAAAATAACACACACCAACTATACAATCTTTCTATATTTAGAGCATGGGAAAGAACTGTTTTATCAGTTGGAAGGTTTAACCATTCCTAATGAAAGAGAAACTATCCTAGCAAGCGAACAAAGCAACAAAAATAAGCAACCCGTTGCCATAGAGTCATTTCTGACTCAGTTGCAACAGAGCTTTCAGACTATGACAGACTAGAGAGAAAGGCAAGGTGATTTATTTCTGAAAATTGACCAATGAAAAGTCTACAGATCACAACAGAATGTCATCTGATACAGAGCTACATGTGCACCATAGGTTGGAAGGTACCAATGGACTCAAGCACTCCTGGTGATCATCAGTATGGTGTGAGAACAGCAAGGTTTTACGTGAGGTCATCATTAAGTAGGAGCTCACTCGATGGTAACAATATGGGTACTGCAATGACCATAACAACTACCACTTAGTAAGCACTTGGTCTGCACTGTGCATTGTTATAATGACTCAACACAAATATGTTTATTTCACTTTTGTGATTTTTAAGTACCTCTAGATATAAGAGTTTCAAGAACAAGGACTGGCAGAGACGAAGACAGCATTTCTGATAAGAACTGTCCCTTCTCTGGCTTCTAAAATTCCACTAGTAAAGAAACTGAAGAATTTTAAACAAGTAAGTAAAGGAAAACTACACATATTTTCTTAGGTCATGTTTGTTTAATTTTCAGTAAACATACTGTCAAATAATAGAAATTACATAAACAGAATTGTGGAAGAGATGAATACCAATTTCACTTACTGAAACAGAAAAATACTAAGAGTTTAGTTTAGTGATTATCTCCCAAACTTGATGATTCAATAATTAGAGTTTACAGATCACAAGTGAAAACCAAATTCTCCTTATGTTGAAGTTCTTTTTCTAAAGAACCTCGGTGGGAGAATTTTAAGTGTTTCTTGAAAGGTGATATCAATATTATCAGCCTCATATCTGGGCACTGATTAGACTTGGCAGAAGTTTCACCAAAAGGTATTTCAACAAATGGAAATATGATATGAAACACTCCTCAAGATTATGACTTCACCTTTTTGATTGTTTGGATCACTCTCAGGGCAACTATATTATTTTGCAGTACTTCCCACAAAACTGAGCCCGTTTTCAAAAGCTCTAAAATCTTTTGAGAAACAAATGACATACCCTTGACTATGTTAATCCCTTATTCAGTCTCAGAGTGAAGGCAGTATTCTGCACTTAATGAAATAAAAACTTTTGATCTAGATCTCTTACTGGTTTAATCTTTCACTTGTAATTAACTTTCCCCTTCCTTCCCATAAAAAAATTAGGGATAATTGAGAGAACAGTGACAAAGGTATGTAAAGAATGCCTATTGTCCCTACCAAAAATATTTACTAAGTATATGTGACTTGAAGCAGTTACCATGAACTGAGTTATGGAAGGCTTCAGGAGGGCTTAGGGGTGGGGAAAAGACATAGATATGATAATTGGGACTTCTGTTTTTAGACATATTAAGCTTAAGATGCTTATTAGGCACTGATATGAAGATATTAAATTGGTGAGTCTAGATACCATGGAAAATACATCAGCTGCAGATGTGAATACACATGTGAATACATCAGCTGCCAAGTTGGTATTTGTTGTTGCTGCTGTCATTGTTCCCATTAGGTGCTGTTGAGTTGGTTCGAACTCATAGCAACCCTATGAACAACAGCATGAAACACTGCCCAGTTGGTATTTGTTGTTGCTGCTGTCATTGTTCCCATTAGGTGCTGTTGAGTTGGTTCGAACTCATAGCAACCCTATGAACAACAGCATGAAACACTGCCCAGTCTTGTGGCATGTCCACAATTGTTTTTATGCTTAAGTCCATTGCTGCGGCTACTGTGTCAATCCATTTCGTTGAGGGTCTTCCTCTTTATTGCTGATCCTTCACTCTACCAAACATGATGTCCTTCTCCAGGGACTGAATCCTTCTGACAACATGTCCAAAGTATGTAAGACGCAGTTTTGCCATCTTTGCTTCCAAGGAGCACTCTGGTTGTACTTCTTCCAGAGCAGATCTGTCTGTTGTTTTGGTTGTCCATGGTACGTTCAACATCCTTCTCCAACACAATTCAAAGGCATCAATTCTTCTTCTGTCTTCTTTGTTCATTATCCAGCTTTCACATGCATATGATGTGATTGAAAATACCAGAACTTAGATCAGGCACAGTGTAGTCTTCAAGGTGACATCTTTACTTTTCAGTACTTTAAAGAGATCCTTTGCAGCAGATTTTCCCAAAGCAATGCCTCTTTTGATTTCTTGACTGCTACTTCTATGGGCATTGATTATGGACTAAAATAAAATGAAATCCTTGACAACCTCAATCCTTTCTCCATTTATGATGATGTTGCTTACTGGTCCAGTTGTAAGGATTTGTTTTCTTGATGTTATGTGCAGTGCACACTGCAAGCTGTGGTCCATGATCTCCATCAGTGTTTCAAATCTTTACTTCCAGCAAGTAAAGTGGTGTCATCGGTTTAATGAGTTGTCCTCCAATCCTGATGCCTCATTCTTCTTCGTAAAATCCAGTTTCTTGGATTATTTACTTGGCATATAGATGAAAATGGTATGGTGAAAAGATACAACTCTGATTCATACCTTTCCTGACTTTACACCATGCAGCATCCCCTTTTTCTGTTGGCATGACTGTTTCTTGATCCATGTGCAGATTGCTTAGGAGCACAATTAAGTGTTGTGGAATTCCCATTCTCCACAATGTTAGCTATAATTTGTTATGATCCACACAGTCAAATGCCTTTGCATAGTCAAATGAAACACAGGTTAACATCTTTATGCTATTAAAGAATCAGCTATGATACACCTGGTTCCATGTGCTCTTCTGAATCCAGCTTCAGTTTCTGGCATTTACTTGACAACATACAGTTGTAGTCAGTTTTGAATGATCTTGAGCAAAATTTTACTTGTGTGTGATATTAATGATATTGTTCAGTAACTTCCATATCCAGTTGGATCACCTTTCTTTGGAATGGGCATAAATATGGATCTCTTCTAGTCAGTTGGCCAGGTTGCTGTCCTCCAAATTTCTTGGCACAGACGAGTAAGCATTTCCAGTGTTGCATCTGTTTGTTGAAATATCTCAATGATATTCCATCAATTCCTAGAGCCTTGTCTTTCGCCAATGCCTTTAATGCAGCTTCAACGTCTTCCTTCAGTACCATCAGTTCCTGATCATACGCTAAGTTGGTATTTATGTCCATGAAACTGGCACAGATCACCAAGAGTGTAGCGGAAAAAAAGTTGCTTACGGGCTGTCCCTTAGGACACTCTCGACTTTGCACAGCTGATGAAGAAAAAGACTGAGGAGAGGTTAGGTGTGCTGAAAACTAGAGATTGTAGTGACCTGGAAGACAAAGCGTTTGACGGGGAGGGTTGATTATGTTAAATACTGATAATTAAGATGAAGACTGAGAACTAATCACTGGATTTAGCAGTGTGGTCATCTTCAGAGACTGTGGTAACGGGAACCTTAGCAGAGTGGTTTGGAGAAAAGTCTGACTGTAATGGACAAAAATCTGACTGGAGAGGATTCAAGAGCAGGGAGAAAAGGAACTGTAGGGTATGAGGTGAGGTTCAGTTGAAAGCTGGTGGGGAAAGGATGTTAGAGGTTTGACGAAAGAAAGGTGAGACCAAAACCAAAAAAAAACAAACTCACTGCTGTCAAGTTGAAGCTGACTCATAGTGACCCTGTAGAGTTATAATGAATTTGGGGAAATGAACTACTAGAGAATTATAGCAGTATGAAGTGCCCACCTGAGATCTGTGGTCATAAATATCAAGTCAAAGTGGTTGTGTAATTTTTCTTTATCAGTTCTTGTTGATTGGATGCAGGTACCAAGTAAATGAAAATCTGGCTTAACAATGATGGAGGTCTTTGCAAAGTCATCAAGATATAAGGAGGTTAGGACATTTGCCATAAAGCAGTTCAGATGCTGGACCATGCAATCTATGCTTTGTAAGTAAGATTGAGGATAACATTAGAGAATTGCCAGGAGAACTGGGTGTGGTCAAACATAGAAGATAACCAGAGAAGTGGATATCAGAATGAGATTTTGGATGTGGTGTAATTATTATTCATTTCTTCTCACTGTCCCACAATTAAAAAAGAAAAAAACAAAATCTTTAGGATCAAATTGCTGCAGCTTTTTGCTACATTATAAAAGCACTATGTTTTATCACTAATTTGGTTATGGTTTGTTAGGCTAGAGGAGTATGAGTCAGCATCATCTGACTTAAATTTTCACAGTCAAGACCAATATGAGATGACTGTCGCCATGAGTCGGATCCGACTCGACGGCACTTGGCTTGGCTGGTCCTATTAAAGGGGAAATACGAAGTTAGGACATTTGCCATGAAGTAAATGACAATTAAGTCTACAAACTCATCCTGGAAAAAAGGCTACACACCTCATTGCTGAATATTGCTGTAGTCACCTTTGAAGTACTCCCCTAGGGTCGCCGTGAGTCGCAACTTACTCGACGGCACTTGGCTTGGCTGGTTTGGGAAGCTAGGCACCGGTGCCTGCACTTACTCTACCCTTCAACATGGTTTTGGAACTCTTCTTCTGGAACGGCCATCAGAGCTGTTGTTGTATTACTCTTGATGTCCTGAATGTCATCAAAATGTCTTCAACATTTCCTTTGAGTAAATAAAAAAGTCACTGTGGGCTGGATCAGGTGAGTGGGTAGGGTGTTCCAATACACTTATTTGTTTACTGGCTAAAAACTCCTCACCAACAACAAGGCAACTAAGTTTGTGAACTTGCCACTGTGCCACCATGTGCAATGGCCATTCCAGCAAGCATTCCAAAATCGCTTTGAAGGGTGGACTAAGTGCTGACATCAGTGCATAGCTTCCCAAGGGGAGTGCTTTGAAGCTGACCATAATGATATTCAGCAATGAGGTACATAACACTTTGAACAATTAAAGTTCTTGGAATAACTGTTGGACCTCATATTTAAAATCATCTGGACATAAACACTGACAGATAAGTTTGGCTTTCATTTTTCACATAAATTTGTGATACTAATATTAAAACAAGAAATGTTCATTACACAATTAAGTGGAGACTTCCCTATGAATTCTATTGTTACCAGCAGCTTTAAAGATTAAGAGGAATTCTAAGACTAAAAAGAGGGCCCAAATACGGCAAATGTGTTGCTGTGAGGACTTTTCAAATAAATATACAACACTTTGATTACAAAATTTTTACTCCACTGCACCGCAAATTAATATTACAAGACTATACCCAAATATCATTTGATATCAGAAACAATTAAGTGTGATTATCTGTGGTACTTACTGACAAATTAATTGCATAATATGCTTCAAAACTCTGGTAGTGCAGTGGTTAAGTGCTACATCTGCAAACCAAAAGGTCAGCCGTTCAAATCTGCCCGACACTCCTTGGAAACTCTATAGGGCAGTTCTGCTCTGTCTATGGGGTCACTATGAGTTGCAATCAATTTCACAGCAGTGGCTTTAATATGCTTCGCGGAAATTTTCAATTCATTTAAAAAAATTGTTTCATTTCAGTAAAAAGTTTTTCTTTATCTCTATAGGTAATCAAACTTCACGGTTTACACAATTCCATTTTCTCCAACTGGAAGCTGTGCAGGATCTAGTCCAACTTTCTTCATTGATACAGCAATATCAAACAGATAGTCATAGCATTCACACCTACAAAACAAAAAGAAAACAGAGTGGAAGGATACAGGAAAATAGCCAACCCTAAATAATTTCTCTCCTCTCCATCAAGTTAACCTTGCCTGGTTCCTAGTACAATTTTTTCTTCAATTTTAGGTTACATGTTTTCTTTTTTGCACCAGACATAATAACATGGAAATGAATCATACTGAATCATGCAACTATATAACAGACTGCTCAGGAAATAAAAGAAAGTTTAAAACAAAGGTTTGTAAACTTAAGTTTTTTTTTACTATGTTCCACTTTTTGAAATAAATGTAGCAAATTATTACTTGAATTAGCTTTATTCTCATACAAGCCTTCAACTTTGAGCACAGGATCTATGCTTTTTTTTTTTTCCTATCAAACTGCAGAGGGCCTTGCTAAATAACAGTTCATCCAATGAACTCTTCTGAGTGAATGAACACATAATAAAAATATCTAGAAATAACAAACTATTTAAAATTAATTTGGCAATAACAAAAAAGTCTGCACTTGATTTTAACTCATAAAACTTACTTTGTTCTCTTTCATATTAAGAACGTGGTGACTTGTTCTTTGATTGGCACTTACATGGTTTTGGCCTTCTGCCACGTTTCTCCCCATACGTATACTCCATGACGTCTGACTAGCACCGCACAGGAGTCTGGGTAGTCATGCATTGCATGAGCCATTCGTTCCTTGAGGTCTTTCTCCTCAGGTGTATTCTCAATAATGGGCACTACTAACATATCATCATATCTATAAGACAAAAGAGGCCATCCCCCACCTCCATTAAAACAAATAAATGTATTCACATTCAAGATTTTTTGTTTTTTCAAGTAACCAGTTAGGAAGAAATTCTGTTTATGGCTGAAAGCTACCTCAGATTATGAACAAGATGTTGCATGTCATTCTGGGCATCTCGCATAAACATTTGTACCAAAAGACACCTTGAGAATTTGGCAGGCATTGTTCTAATCCAAATGGCAGAAAATTGTATAGTATACCAAAACCCAACAAAGAAACTATCAAAATCATACATGTATTTCCTTACACCAGAGACAACCATAATATTTTTAACAGGAAATGGGAAATGATAAATCTCAGAATCAGAAGTGTAGAAAAGATTAACAATTAAATTACCTACTAATTAGGACTTTGTCAACAATACAAAATCATTTTATTTCATCTCTACAGAACCCCCAAGTTCCTCTGATACACAAACCAATAAATGCAATGGAATTTCTGGCACTGGGATGCAGGCACGTTCTAGAAATAGCTATTAAAAGTATGACAATATTCTCAGAAATAATACGCTGTTCCTCTTCAAGTAATAAGATTCAAACAAATAACTCAGTTACTGAAAAACTGACTATGTGTCATATGTAGTATGTTACCAATTGAAAGTCAGAAATGTCTTTTTTACATGAAATTTGTCTTGCATTGTAAAGGTGACTTTCGTTTCTTCACTGATGACCTGCGGGCTTTAGACCTTTCCCAATGTTGACAGCAAGAACCATAACTTACATTTTCCCTCTGGCATACACCAAACAATCAGAGAACAGTTTCAGGTGCAAAGCAACTCCACTGCAAAATAAGACCTGAAGCAAATTCAACCCAATGCCTACTTTATAGACAGGAGACTCATCCTGTGACATTAAATGAAAAACAGAGCTAAGACAGTCTTTTGATGCTCAAACATCTTGTTTTCACTCTACTATAGGCATGTTGTTTCCAGTGTTGTTTTGGTTGTTGGGTGCTGTCAAGCCAGTTCTGACTCAGCACTCCCATCTACAACAGAGCAAGACACTGTCAGGTCCCGAGCAATTCTCAGAATTAGTACTGTGTTTGAGCCCACTGTTGTAGACCATGTCAACGCATCTCATTGATGGTTTTCTTCTTTTTCTGTGACCCTCTACTTTACCAAGCACGATGTCCTTCTTTGGGAACTGCTCCCTCCTGGTAACATGTCCAATGCATAAGACAAAATCTCACCATCCTTGCTTCTAACGCACATTCTGGGTGTACCTTTTACAAGACTGCTTGCTTCAGTCTTGTATAGGGAGGCCAATTATATTTAGACACATTAACCTCCTCCTGGTAAGAACTAGTTATTGTTGTGTTGTTGTTAGGTGTCATCCAGTTGGTTCTGACTCCTACGGACCTTAGAACAGAAGGAAACAATGCCTGGTCCTAGGCCATTCTCACAATTACTGCTGTTTCAGCCCATTGTTGCAGCCACTGTGTCAGTCCATCTCATTAAGGGGCTTCCTCTTTTCCCTGACCCTCAACTTTACCAAGCATGATATCCTTTTCCAGAAACTGATTCCCCCCTGATTACATTTCCAAGGAGCATTCTGGTTATTCCATCCTTGCTTTCACGGAACATTCTGGTTATATTCCTTCCAAGGCAGATTCATTCATTCTTTTGGTGTTCCACAGTATATTTAAAACTCTTGCCAACACTACACTTCAAAGGTGTCAATTCTTTGGTCTTCCGCATTCACCGTATAGCTTTCACAGACATTTGAAGTAACTGAAAATACTGTGGCTTGGGGCAGGCATGCCTTACTCCTCTCAGTGACATCCTTGCTTTTCAGCACTTTAAAGAGGTCTTTTGCAGCCAGTTTGTCCAGTGCAATGCATCTTTTAATTTTTTGACTGCTGCTTCCATGGGTGTGATTGTGAATTCAAGTAAAATAATATCCTTGGCATCATTGTTTTCCTTCTGTTGATTATCATATTGCTTATTAGTCCAGTTGTGAGGATTTTTGTTTTCCTGATGTTTAGGTGTAATCCATAATGAAGGTCAAGGTCTTTCATCCTCATCAGTAAGTGCTTCAAGTCTTCTTTATTTTCAACAAGCAAGGTTGTGTCATCTGCATAAGACAGGCTGTTAATGAGTCTTCTTCCAATCCTCTTGTCCTGTTCTTTCTCATATAGTCCAGTTTCTCAGATTATCTGCTCAGCATACAGACTAAATAGGTATGGTGAAAAGATATAACCCTGATGCACACCTTTCCCAACTTTAAACCACGCAGTGTCCCCTTGTTCTGTTTGAACTGACTTTTGATCAAGCAAGGATGGTAGATGCCTCAAGAGAAAAATTAAGTTTTCCAGAGTTCCCATTTTCCACAATTCCCATTTTCCACAATGTTATCCATAATTTGTTATGATCCACACAGTTGAATGTGTCAGCATAGTCAATAAAAGACAGGTAAACAGCTTTCTGGTATTTTCTGCTTTCAGTCAGGATCTATCTGACATCAACCATGCCATCCCTGGTTCCATGTCCTCTTCTAAATCCAACTTGAATTCCTGGCAGTTCCCTATGGATATACTGCTGAAGTTGCTTTTGAATGATCTTCAGCAAAATTTGGCTTGCATGTGATATTATTCCATCATTTCTGCATTTGGTTGGATGACCTTTCTTGGCATAAACAAGGGAGCACTTCCAACATTGCATCCATTTGTTGAAACATCTTAATTGGCATTTTGTCAATTACCAGAGTCTTGTTTCTGCTTGGGCTAGCTTGGGCTTACTCCTTCAATACCATTGGTTCCTGAGTATATGTTACATCCTGAAAGGGTTGAATGGTGATCAATTCTTTTTGATATAGACTGCGTACTCCTTTCACCTTCCTTTGATACTTCTTACATCATTTAATGTTAGCTCTATAAAATCCTTCAGTAGAGCAAGTCAGAGTTTGAATTTTTTTTTTCAGTTCTTTAAGCTTGGGAAACGCTGAACACATTCTTCCCTTGTGGTTTTCTATTTTGAGATCTTTGCATATGCCCTCATAATACCTTACTTTGTTTTCTCAAGCCACTCTTTGAAATCTTCTGTTCAGGTGTACCTTTTCTGCAATACAGTAGAGGACATCAAAGCGCAATCTTTTATCATTTCTTCACCTTGCCTCATCTAATCTTCACTGCCCTTTCTTTTGCCTGGAATCTTAGGATTCAGCTGCTGTCATTTCCTAGCCAGGTTCACATGAAACTGCACAGGTCATCTTATTTTTTTTTTATTATTATTATTTCTTTAAATTCTGAAACATTCAAAATAATACGTAAAAATGTGTAAGTTATGACACACAACAAAGAGCATCCTTTCATTCATGTGATAAAATTCCAAGTACTTTTTGTTGTGCTCCGTTCTTCCTCTTCCCATCCTTTCCTGATTTCTTCTGCCTATTTTAATTTCTTCACCAAAACTATCAAATGTCTTATGCAACTGATAGCACACATACTGCCTCTCCTGCACGACCTAGGTATGGAACTGGCATGCGGGGGTTGTACTTTATTTAGTATGTTCCCTTTTCACAATTTAAATATTTAATTTTTGTAAGTGAGTGTTGCACAGTACTACGGAATGCTTTAGACACACAATAAATATTAACAGAAAGGAAATCAAATTGATTATTGGAACATAAGTTAAACCATGTACATTCAATTACACGAAGTGACAATATGGCATTGCTGTAAGAACACGAAGGAAAACTGGCATCCTTTTACTCCAAACCAGGAAAGGGAGAAGTTTCCAGGCCCTTTAGGAAATTAACAAGGGTGAGGACTCAAGAATAAGTATGCTAATAAGTTCTAATACAATGCTTAGCTTGTACCTGAGCACTAAAAACATGTTTCTTCACATCACTAAATTCTTGATTTATGAATAATTAACCACACTTCTGTGGGCGGGCAGACTTATCTGAACTTATCTAGGAGGTCATATTGTTCTATACTAGCTATGTCACCTTTCAACAGTAAAAAGTTATAAAAATGTAGAGACCTGGTTAATTAAAATACCTACAAAACTTTTACAAATATGGTAACATTCCAGGAACACTAAGTCAAATAAAATTAGTTGCTGTTGTTAGGTGCCACAGCATTCATTTCGACTCACAGTGATCCCATGTGACATAAAAGAACTGTCCCGTGGACTGTCATCTTTATGAGAACAGACTGCCACGTCTTTCTCCCACAGAGCTGCTTGGGGAGGGGCTTGAACCACCAACCTTTCAGTTGGCAGCCAAGAGCACACCCACTGCAGTCAGGGTGAGACTTGCTGTAGAAACTGAGGGTAGAGTGACCTTGTTCTTTGAACGTGTCAATAAAGTAACATCACCTTTCCATTTCTGTTTGAAGTTCTAGCCAAGGATTTTTTCACTTTACTCTGACGAGCATTTCAACATTTATGTTGTTTGTTACCTGCTTGTTACATCAGTGGTGGTGGTGGTGGGGCGGGGGGATTTACTTTGGTGTCACTGAGAACAGATGGGGAAGCATGACATTAAGTGAGGTATTTTTTAACACAGACCTTGCAACATTTCATTAACTGCATCTAGAAGATCAGGATCTTATTTATCAACAAAAGGAAAAATACTCCAATAAACTCCTTAAGCAAAATAAATAAATACCTATAATACCCTCCGGAGGTACACTTCCTTATTCCTTTTATCATCTCCTGATGTGTAATTTTAAACTCCTGTCCTAGAAAGAGAAGGGTGGCCATGACAGCAGCTTTAGAGTGGGTGTGAATCACGGCACCAGCTCCTAAAGGAGGAAGAATAAAGTCAAATGCTCCATGAAGATTAAACCATACCTTTTAAAGTTATACACACATACGTGTGTGTACATGTGTACATACACATATATCTACACAGTGATATGCTTGTATTTTCTGGCATGGGGGTAGTAGATCGGTGTTGTTGTGGTTTTGTGCAGCTGAGTTGATTCTGACTTATAATGACTCTATAGGACACAGAACTGCCCCACAGGGTTTCCTAGGCTGAAATGCTTATAGGAGCAGATCACCAAGTCTTTTCTCCTGCACAGCTGCTAGTTGGTTCAAACCACTGACCTTCTGGTTAGCAGCCAAGAGTGGCTGACCACTGCTCTAGCATGGCTCCTTAGGAAGATCTGTGGGAAGCAGGACACACTAACAGAGGAATTGGAAGGTAATAAAAACACTGTATTTATCCAGCATGAGGATAATGCACCACATGTTACACACGCTCAAAAGGTATCTTCTAACTTAGGAGCTGGGAATTGATAATTACAGTCAATTTGACAACCCAGTCAGAATGGAGTCAGACTGACTGGGTTGGAATTCTGGCTGTAATACTCACTACTTGTTTAATTTGGAAAAGTTACTTTCAGAGACTCTGTTCTCTCACATATAAAAAAGGGATAATAATGGACCTTTCTCACAGGGTTGACCTAATAACTGAATGAGTTTGCATGCTAAAAGTTCTTGTATACGGTAGACATTCAATAAAGGTTGACTAAAATTTAACTACTATTGCTTAGGGGAGCCTACCTGGCAAATACTCTTTATGTTGCATACACTTTTCTGCATACCTCTCATTGTGTAAGCATTCATGAAAAGAGGAGTACACTGGCTTTTTTTTAGCTGCTTGTATGGCGGAGGTCCACTTATGTCCTGCTCATTTATGTCACAAACAAACATGTCTTCAGGCTATTCACAGGGGGAGGAAAAAAAAAGAAGGATTACACATTATCAGTTAGAATTACCCCTCTTTCTTGTATACAGATTATACACATCCAATATCCACTGCCCTTGAGTCGATTCTGACTCATAGCAATCCCATAGGACAGCGAAAAACTGTTCCATAGAGTTCCCCAGGAGCATCTGGCAGGATGCCCTGCTCATTTATGTCACAAACAAACTCGTCTTTGGGCTATTTACAGGGAGGAAAAAAAATAAATAAAAGAAGGCTTATGCAGTATTAGAATTGCCCCCTCTTTCTTTCTTATATACATATTATATACATCCAATATCCACTGCCCTTGAGTCGATTCTGACTGATAGCAACCCCACAGGACAGAGGAGAACTGCTCCATAGAGTTCCCTAGGCGCACCTGGCAGATTTGAACTGCTGACCTTTTGGTTAGCAGACATAGCATTTAACCACTATGCCCCCAGTGATTCCATTATGTGTACATATTATATACATACATAATACGCAACGCTAATATAAATGTATATATATTTAACTCACATTTTAAACATTCATACAAGTTCTCTCTCACAAATATTTTAGCAATTTTCTTTTTTTGTACTGGTAGAAGTATTTATTTCCTTTTTCAATTAAGTCTTTCATGAAAGACACTGGGCTGGATGTGTTGTGTGCAGATTAAATAATGTATGCTATACATACACAGAAACTTAAATGTATGCAGGTGTCAACATGATGATTACAATTTAGCCATTTTCAGAAATAAATTTTAAAATGTTTTCAACTAATAAAAATAATCTCAAGAGTTGAAAGAAAATTCTTTCCTTAGAATTTGGAGAAAAAAATTGATATGGAAGATTAACATGTATGGAATGGTGCTGCCATCATTTTGCCACTTTAGCTTCTTAACTCTGCCCTCTAATTTGGTGGCTATATTTCAGAGAGAGCATATGACAAAAAAAAGCATTTCCAGATGGGTGTGTTATTTCCTCACATTTCATAAAATTAAAGAAAAAACACTGAGTGAAATTTAGAGAACTTTCACTGGTATCCAGAAAGACTAATCTCAATAGGCATATTATTTTTTAAGCACTGAGGAATTATGCAGAGCTATAGAATTTTTTATTCTTAGTAATACATGTGTATTACTTACTTTTATTGCCAGAATTTATTAGATTTATTATGGAAACTGCACTACAAATGTTTCAACGATGAAACAGCTTTTCTTGCTTCAGAGAAAGGTCTTGTATGTTTATTTTTCTAATTGGATGGGGTCACTATTACAGCATTAATACAGAACACATCTTCTCAAACTTCTGAAATAAAGTTTCATTAGCTTTCAATTGGCATAGCTTTGCTAATGCTAAATCAGTCAGTCATAGATTAGATTGGTAAAAAGATGAACTTGACATTTAGGGCCATTTGAGACCATCAGTCTGATTACCCAACAAAACAAACAAACAAAACACTGGGCCATCACGGCTCCAACTACCCCACTAAACCAAACAGAAACTCGTTGCCATAAAGTCAGTTCCATCTCATAGATCACCCCACTAGCTGGTCCTACAATGCCACAAGTGACAATCACTTATTACCACCTAAGCATGAGCTACTACTCTCTTTTGCCCTCTACTGGTAGAGTGACAATGCAAAATATATTCTGGCTGATTGGAGAATACTTACCACCTTAAAAAAATTAATAGTTACTCAGTCAGTGTTCATTAGTTATTTAAGTTATTACAATACAATCACCATTCAAACTCAACATTTTCTTTTAGTTATGTGTTAAAATTAATTACATTTCACAAAGCAAGAGTTAAGTAAAGAAATGACATTTGAGTTTACCAAGTTCCCCTTTACCATACCTGAATTCGTTCCTTTTGCACTCCTGAAGGAGCAATGTAGATTTCATTGCTGGTAACACAAAATGCAGATAATTGGTATTTACTTCACTGTGATTTTCTGCTTTTCCATAAAGAAATTTGTTGCCTAACCTTGCAGCTGAATCATTAATACTCATTATAATCAAGTCAATACAAACAGCTGCCTGATTTAATTAATGATTTAGGCTGCACAGAAATAATGCCAAATTACTTTGATGACTAATTTTGACAATATAGTAGAAAGTTGGTAAGCTGTTTTTTTGTTTTCCAATATGATTTTCTTTATTTTTTTTACAATGCAAAACCAATGGTAATCAGGCTTTCATTTGATTATTGTTGGCTGCTGTTAAGTTGGCCCCCAATTCATGGAGGCCTCGCATGTTTCATGGTAGAACTGTGCTCCCTAGGGTTTTCATGACTGTGGTGTTTTAAAAGCAGATCACCAGATCTTTTTTCTGAGGTACTTCTGGATGGGTTCAAAACACCAATCTTTGGATTAGTAGCCAACTATTTAATCATTTGTGCCTACTAGGGACTCCAAAGCAGAGTTTATTCATGTATATACATATACATATATATGTATGCATATCTAACTCTCAACATAGATACATATCCATATACATATATCTATATATATCCATATATCTATAGAACTGACCCCCACGTTGGTCAGTTTGTTGCACTGTGGGGGTTTGACTGTTGCTGTGATGCTGGAAGCTATGCCACCCGTGTTCAGACACTAGCAGGGTCATCCCCCACCCCCCTGCCAAAAACTGCCACTGAGTCAGTTACAACTCCCAGTGCCCGTATAGGATAGAGTACCACTGCCCCACAGCATTTCCAAACAGTGCTTAGTGAATCTAACTGTCAGCCTTTTGGTTAGCAACTGTAGCTCTTAACCCTAAGCCACCAAGTTTCCTATATGCATATAAAATCTAATAATCTGATAAAATATCATCACAGGAAAATATGCTCACCAGAAAAGACTCCATATTTACAAAATTCATATGAATAGATTTGTCATGCTAATAATCAGGTTTAATCTTAGTGTTTAAAACGCTCACATTATAAAACACGAAGTTCAGAGACCCCTACTGGAAAGTTTGTAAATTACAGCATTGTAAAGAGAACAAAGCTGCCTATTTCCAAGTACTTGGTAGTGAAGTGAAAATAGTTATACTTGTGAAAGTATTTAGTAGTAAAGTTAAAATAATTATAAAAAGTTAAAAATATAAAAGGAATGGCTACATGTAGAGGTTGCTACTACAGGATATTGTGCTAAAGGGGGTGCCATATCCTACCATTTTACCACAAAGGGCTCTCAAATTTGATTAGGAAATTAATTTCAAAAGCTTCCCCTAATTCTCTGCACCTTCAACAAAAAGTCCTTTAGCTCACTTGAAAATTTCAGTTGATTACAGAGAATATCAGTGACCTGACACATACATGAAAATCAAGGAAATTTCAGAATCTTCATACTCTAGCCACTGAATTATGCACATATAAAATGAGAATGATTCATTATACTGAATCAAGATGTCAAAGCTGGCATTACTAATAAACCTACAGGCTTAGAAAAGGTAAAACTGTAAAGTGAAATGAAAGTTCTTTGAAGTTTCCATTGATAAATTAAGGCCAAGAAAATAAGTGTCTAACAGTGTGAGTGGCATCCAAAGCAGAGTCAGTTGGATTCCAGCATTCAGTTTTGTGAAGCAGCTATTCTTTAAGAGTTTTGTTGCCTAATAATACGATATAGTGCCATTCCTTCAAAACTAGTGGGAATGGGTAGAAAGCTGTTAAAGAACTGTTAAAAAGAGTCCTTTACAAACCAGACTCACTTGATCAATACATATTACAAGAGCCCCCAAGACTACTGCCAAAGAAAGCCCTTCAACTTGCAACTCAAATGATTCCTGGAGGTCAACTTTCAGCCAAATCACAGATTGGCTCATAAAATACGTATCATCCATGAGTACAATGTTCCTCTAAATAAATATCTAAATGAAAGCAAATAGTAAACACTTACCCAAGACCACAGATGAGAAGGGAAGGAGAGAGAAGGGAAACTAGATTAATGAAAACAGAACGACCAGAATGGAAATAATGAGAACACTGCCACGTTATGAAAAAATGTAACTGATGCCACTAAACAATACCTAAAAAATGTTAGAGACTCTAATTTGCTGTGTCAATTTTCATTTAAAACACAGTATTACAAAAAAAATCACATAAAAGGACCCCTTACAAATACCAAGATCCAAATCTTCTGGCCTCATGTAATACGGAGGAAACTCTAGGATAATGTGTGGTGCAAAGTCCATTCACTTCTATTGGTAAATGGACTTTTAGGTCTTCCTGTGTGGTGATTTATGCAGTGCTAGAAACAGACCCAAATAAAGTACAAAATGGTTTGCTGGTAAATAAACTCCATCCATAAAATGGGAAAATTCAAGGTATTTATTCTGTTTATTCAAGTGACTTGGTATGCTGAATCTGTTTTTACTACTGTCTTTGTAAAATGGAAATTAGTTTACATTTTGATAATCTTGGCCAACTAAAAGATTAGCTAAATAGGTTTTGGAAACATATATTTAAACGTACAAAGAAAGTGATATCTGGATAAAAACACCAGGATAACAAAATTTTAATGTTAGGGTAGAAAAATGAAAAATACTGAAGTGAAGTATTTACTTGGCATTATGAACCACAAAGAAACCCTGGTGGCATTATGGTTAATTGCTACGTCTGCTAACCAAAAGGTTGGCAGTTCAAATCCACCAGGTGCTCCTTGGACTGGGCAGTTCTACTCAGTCCTATAGGGTAGCTATGAGTCAGAATCAACTCAGTAGTAGTGGCTTTGATTTTGCTTTTGGTTTTAGAGCCACAAACAAAAAGTATGTTGAACTTCAAGGTATTAAGTTTTGGAATTTATTTCTTTACACTCCATCTTCTTTCACTGTCTGCTATGCAGGGGACAACACCATAAGCTTCATAATACAGTTAGGTTAAGCTGTGTCTATTTTTATTTACTTTCTGGCCATTAAAAAAAATCATTTAAATATTGCTAAGCCTCAATAGCTTGTCTACAAAATAAGATTATTGATTATAATTCTAACAGCAGACAACACGATAAATGTTTCTGACATCTTTACACTGAAATCTAGAAACAGAAAATGCCAAAACTGAGTGGTAGGACCCAACCTGAACACAGTTGTTGCTAAATATTCTGAAATTGCCTTCACTGCTGTAATTTTCCTGCTTCTCCATTTCCTCCCTCTAGTCTGCATCGTGTGTTTGTTTTAAGCTGTCTTTTACTCACATCATTTGGTAATACATGTTAAGTACAGTATGGCCAGTATTATTCTGGAAATCAAAACTCATGGGTGTGTACTTCATTCCAGTGGTTTAGAGCTACGACTGCCAACTAAAAGGTTAGCAGTTCAAATCCACCAGCTGCTCCTTGGAAACACAGTGGGGCAGTTCTACCTGGTCTTATAGGGTTGCTGAGTCAGAACTGATGTGACAGTAACAAGTTTGTTTCTCGTTTAAGCACCAGAGAAAGAAAAGACAACTTTCACTAACAACATAAGGGTGATATTACTGATAACAGTCATGTGCATTTATAAAGTCACTTAAATATCAGGGAAAAAATTCAACATTTTATTACAAAATGCCCATTTTACTCTGTAGAGTACAAAACAGCTGATAAGCTTCCAAGTGCACTGCCATAAACCAGCTCTTTCCATTGGTGGCCCACTAAGAGTCTGACAAAGGAAAAAAGCAATTTACACATATGATGCAATTTTCCTATAAATGTATTTTAATGCTATAAAAGCCACTGGCCTTTAAAAGGTGCCCCAGTGGGTGGTTTATGGTAGACAAACACAATCCTAATGCATAGATTACTGAATTTCTGCTAGAGAGAATGTAGTCCTTTATTATCTCCTTGTCTGCAATCATATTTTTCACTTTACTATTTTTCTTTTCTGTTTTTCAAGAGCCAATCAGAAATGGTTTGATTGCAGCTCAGTTTAGCAGAAGGCTCTAGTCTGTATATTAACCAACCATTTCTGCATATGCAAATAAAAAGCAGTTGATTAAAGGCAGCATTTAACATGCAATATAAATCATACTGTTGGGAAGTCAGATCACTTAGAATTACTGGGACTTAACCCCAAAATGGACAAATGCAACAGCAGCAACAGCAGCAGCAACTGGGGGCACTGCCATATATAGGCCAACCAGAAAGTCTGGAAAATTATCTGAAAGACTATACAATGCTGAATTCATACATTAGCTTGAGGTTGATGGTAGGACAGAGGCAAGGATGGATTCACTGATGCAGCACTGGGAACATGATCTTACTACACTCTCAGCATATCCCTACATGCCCAGCTATGTCAGTTATTGACCAAGGCCCATTTCATCCTTTCCCACTGTTCAACTGGTACTGCCTGACTTACTTGGCAATTTGAAGTGGATGAAATATAAAACAGCATCGTCTAGTGGTATGCCACAAACTCCTTTTTGTTCACAGAGTTCTGATTACACATTCTATTCTTTATGTGCAAATGCAGCTGTTCTTGAGGGCATGAGAATATACACTCAATACTAAACCCACTGCCCTTCAGTCAGTTCTGACTCATAGTAACCCTGTGGGACAGAGGAGAACTGCCCCAGAGAACTCCCAAGGAGTACCCGTTGGATTCGAACTGCTGACCTTCTGGTTAGCAGCTGCAGCTCTTAACCACTAAGCTAGCTGGGTTTACATATATACTCAATAGCATATAAATATTTTAATAATCCCATTTTATGAAAGAAAGCAAATCAAGATTAAAGAAATAAATCAGCAGTCACTCAGTTTAATACTCTGCCTCCAGACAATAATTCAGACAATATTATTTAGATAATAATATTCCTAAAATATCTCAGAAGGAGAAAATTAATCATCTTCCAAATATCTTGAAAGAATGAGACTCCACGGTATGCCAATATTTGTTAGTAAGTTACTTATGTCTTCATCACTTTGGAAGAAAGTGATTAAATCTAATGAATATTTAAGTATTACTTCTTCCTGTTCTGATTTAAATCCAGTATCTCGTTTTGTCCTCAGAGAACTACAAAAACAATAGCTACTATGTACATTAATGACCAGTATGCTTATTAGAAAGACATGCTGCCTTTCTTCTGATTCACTAAAACATAATTATTAATGCACATTTAGGAGCTCTGGAGGCATGGTCTGTAAGAGATTGGCTACTAACCAAAAGGTCAGCAGTCTGACTCTAACAGCTGCTCTTTGGAAACTCTCTGGGGCAGTTCTACTTTGTCCTATAGGCCACTGTGAGTTGGAAACAACTCAACAGCAACAGGTTTAGAATCTATATTTAGAAGTCCCTGGGTGGTGCAAGCCCTGTGACATTGGTTTAAGTGCTATGTGTGCCAGCCAAAAGGCTCGCAGTTCAAATCCACCAGGCACTCCCTGGAAACTCTAGGGAGCAGTTCCAGTCTGTTCTATATGGTTGCTATGAGTCGCCATTTGGTTTTTGGTTTGGGTGGTGCAAACAGTTAAGCACTGAACTACTAGCTGAACAGTCAGTAGTTTGAACCTGCCCAGAGGTATCTTGGAAGACAGGCCTAAGAATCTGCTTCCACAAGGTCACAGCCTTGAAAATCCTACGGAGCAGTGCTACTCTGCACACATGGGGTTGCCACTTAGTAATAATTCACAGCGACTAACAACAATAAATCTGTATTTGGGTGACTTTTAAATATGTATCTGAACCTTTCAAACAAGGCCTGTCCACCTACAGGAAATCTTTTTACAACTCTAGACATATGAACAAATTTAGCCAGCCACGTGCCATCGAGTCGGATCTGACTCACGGCGACAAATTTAGCAGCATGTTATTTAGCACTGGTATTTCAAAGACTTGAGGACTGAATTATTTGTATCAGAAACAGTGGTTCTTAAATCTTTTGGTATTATATCTGCAACTTCTACATGCTCATTTCATTAAGTTATGCAAATAATCATTTTTTGCCCTCAGAAATTAAATAGAGTATCACATAAAACTGATTATTGGTTGTTCTTAGGACAAAATACATGTTAGGCTCCCCATGGTCCAATCACATGGAGAATTCCCGGAAGTCAGCTGGAAACTTACCCATGCTTCAGGCTAATTCCTCCTCCAGTTCCAGTAACCCAGCCCAGGTGGTAAAACTGTTTGCAAAGCTCTGGGATCAGGTATCTTGGATGTTCCTTGTCCTTTAAAAGAAGACAATATTTTTTTAAAAAACTAAGTTGAGTCTCACTGGCAACACAAGAATAAAAAGGGCGCACCCTGAGATCTCACTAAAGACGACAACTGATGGTCCAGCGGCTTCGGGGTTCCTCTGGGAGCATGTCCTCTGGCCCTGATGCTGCTCTTGCCCATAAATCATAACGAAGGCCCACTCTTCGGACTTGAACGGATTGGACTTGGTGATGCAGAGTGACCATACATTGGATGCACTTTATGGTTCTATGCATCTATAGGATATTATCCTGCTGACCTCTGGCTGAAGGAAGGGGAGTGGGTGGAGAGGAGGGGAAAGAAGACTGTTGGGAGGATGAGACATGTATGGAACAGAAAGGAATAGTGTGCTGTCACCGGGCAGGGAGAGCAGTGGAAGCTACATATAGGTGGGCATGTAAATTTACATGGGAATGTACATTTTCACTCAGTCATAATAAAAAAAAAAAAGCCTTATTTTATTAAGTGACGTTCTATCTGACTTTTCTATTCAGAGGCCAGTTGAAGGAACTTCAAGAAAATCTATAATGAGAGGGTACGGTGAAGAAAGTAACTATTATATGCATATTTTTATCTTTACACATATATAAAATGAATCTACATTACGTAGCAATCTGGGACTACTCACTATAGGGCCATACGGTCCAACAGAACAGGAAGCCTTTGAGTGCTACAAGAACAAGGTGGGGAAATGTTCAGTGTATATTACCAAAGCCAAACCCATTGCTGCTCAGTTGATTCTGACTCACAGCAACCCATGTATATGAGACAGTCCCTATAAAGAGAATATAATCTTGTCCTCAGAGGGTCATGTTTCAGTTTGTTCATAAAATTTCTTTACCCAAAACCTTATTCAATTAAATCACTATATGCAAGAGATATTAAAGACAGTTACTTGTTTATATTCCTTGTGTTGTTGCATCAAATATCTGCTATCTGAAAGATTTTTCCACAAAATTTTATTGTTTTACTACATAAGCAATGTACACTCATTATGAAAAGTAAAATCAAACAACTGACAAAACAGTCACAAAGGGTAACAATACCTACTATCACTGTGATGGCTATAGTTTCTTTTTGCGTTGGTTTAGACCCATTTCTGGAGCTGCGGGTTTTTTTGGTTGGTGGTGCAGTGGTTAAGGATTTGGCTGCTAACCAAAAGATCAATAGTTCTAACCCACTGGCCACTCCTTGAAAACATCATGGGGCAATTTTATTCTGTCCTATAGGATTGCTAAACAGCAGTAGAACACTGTCTGATGTAGTGCCAGAAGATCAGCCCCCCAGGTTGGAAGGCATTCAAAGGACAAATGGGAAAGAGCTGCCTCCCCAAAGCAGAGTCAACCTTTAATGACAAGGATGGATTCAAGCTTTGGAGACCTTCATTTGCTGATGTGGCATGACTCAAAATGAGAAAAAACAGCTACAGATCCCATTAATAATCAGAACATGGAATGTACAATGTATGAATCAAGGAAGATTGGAAATCATAAAAAATGAAACGGACTGCATAAACATGGATATCCTAGGTATTAGTGAGCAGAAATGGATTGGAATTGGCCATTGGACTCACACGATCACACAATCTACTAGGCTAGGAATGGCAACTTGAAGAGGAATGGTGTTCAATTCCTCACCAAAAAGAACATTTCAAGATCCATCCTGTTGTACAATACTGTCCAGCCAAGTGCTGTCAAGTCGGATCCGACTCATGGTATAGGTAATATCCATATTTCTACACGGAAGACCAGTTAATACAACTATTAATCAGATTTGTGCACCAATGGCTAAAGCCAAAAATGAAGAAATTGAAGATTTTTACTAGCTTCTGCAGTCTGCACTGTATGGGACATGCAATCAGAGTGCACTGCCAATTGCTGGAGACTGGAATGCAAAAATTGAAAACAAAGAAGGATCAGTAGTTGGAAAATACGGCCTTGGTGATAGAAGCGATGCCAGAGATTGCACAGTAGGATTCTGTGAGACTGACTTCTTCATTGCAAACACTGTCTTTCACCAACTGAAACGATGATTACACATATGGACTTCACCAGATGGGATACACAGGAATCAAATTAAATACATCTGTAGAAAGAGATGATGGAAAAGCTCAATATCTATCAGAACAAGGCCAGGGGTCAACTGTGGAACAGACAGGGAATTGCTCAGGTACAAGTTCAAGTTGAAACTTCAGATCATCAGAACAAATCCAAGAGAACCTAAGTACGACCTTGAGTATGTCTCATCTGAGTTTAGCAACCGTCTCAAGAACAGAGCTGACGCGCTGATCACTAATGACTGAAGACCAGACAAGTTGTGGAATGACATCAAGGACATCATACAAGAAGAAAACAAGAGACTATTACAAAGACAGGAAAGAAAGAAGGACCAAAATGGATGTCAGAAGACTCTGAAACCTGCTCTTGAAGGTCAAGTAGCTAAAGCCAAAGAAATAATGAGGTAAAAGATATGAACAGAAGATTTCAAATGGTGGCTCGAGAAGGCAGAGTAAAGTATTATAATGACAGGTGCAAACAGCTGGAGATAGAAAACTAAAAGGGAAGGACACACTTGCCATTTCTCAAGCTGAAAGAACTAAAGAAAAAGTTTAAGCCTAAAGTTGCAACAGTGAAGGATCCTATTAATAAAATATTAAACACAAGAAGCATCAAAAGAAGATAAAGGTAATTCAGAAAGTCATTATACCAAAAAGGATAATCAGCATTCAGCCATTTCAAGAGGTAGCATATGATCAGGAACCATCAGAAACTGATGGTACTGAAGAAAAGTCTAAGTTGCACTAATGGCATTGGTGGAACACGCATCTCCAGGGACTAACAGAATATCAACTGAGATGTTTCAACAAACAGATGCAGTGCTGGAAGTGCTCACTTGCCCATGCCAAGAAATCTGGAATACAGCTACCTGGCCAACCAAGTGGAAGAGATCCATATTTATGCCTAGTCCCCCAAAAGATGATCAAACCAAATGCATTAATTATGGAACAATATCATTAATATCACACGCAGATAAAATTTTGCTGAAGATCATTCAAAGGCAGTTGTAGTAGTGTATTGACTGGGAGCTGCCAGAAGTTTAGGCCACATTCAGAAGAGGACATGGAAGCAGGGATATCTTTGCTAATGTCAGATGGATCTTGGCTGAAAGCAGAGAATACCACAAAGATGTTTACCTGTGTCTTGTTGACTATGCAAAGGCATTCAACTGTGCAGATCATAACAAATTATGGATAACAATGCAGAGAATGGGGATTACAGAACACCTATTTGTGTGCATGAGGAATCTGTAGATGGATCACAAGGCAGTCATTTAAACAGAATAAGGGGACATGGCATAAACTCAGGAAAGGTGTGCATCAGGGCTGCATCCTTTCACCACACCTATTCAATCTGCATGCTGAGCAAATAATCTAAGAAGTTGGGCTATATGAAGAAGAAAGGGTATCAGGTTTAGAGGAAGACTCATTAACAACCTTGCCTGCTGAAAGTGAAGAGGACTTGAAACATTTACTGATGAAGATCAAAGACAACAGCCTTCAGTATGGACTATACTTCATCATCAAGAAAACAAAATTGCTAGCTGGACCAATAAGCAACATTATGATAAATGGAGAAAAGATTGAGGCTGTGATGGATTCATTTTACTTGGATCTAAAATCAACACCCATGGAAGTAGCCGATAAGAAATCAAGACACATTACATTGGGTGAATCGACTGCGAAAGACCTCTTTAAAGTGCTGAAAAGCAAAGATGTCACCTAAAAGACTAAGGTTCACCTGACCCACACCATGGTATTTTCAATGGCATCATATGTGTGTGAACGCTGGATAATAAATAAGAAAGATAGAAGAATTTACGCCTTTGATCTGTGGTGTTGGAGAAGAATAGTGAACATACTATGGACTGCCAAAAGAACGAACAGATCTTTCTTGGAAGAAGTACAGAGTGCTCCTAAGAAGCAAAGATGGTGAAAGTACATCTTACATACTTTGAAGACATTGTTAGGAGTGACCAGTCCCTAGAGAAGGACACCATACTTGGTAAAGGGTCAGCAAAAAAAGAGGAAGCCCCATAATAAGGTGGCTTGACACGGTGGCTGCAACAATGGGCTCAAACAGAACAATGATTGTAGGACGGCGCAGGACAGGGCAGATGTATTCTTCTGATGTACATAGGGTCACTAAGACCCGCAGCACCTAATACCAACAGTAGGGTTGTCTGGCTGGAATCAGTTCAGTGGCTGCGGGTTTGGTTCGGTTTTAGGCCCATTTCTATGCAGGTATGTGTGTGTACAGGTGTTATCTGTTAAGATAAATATTGAGGTTTATTTTTACTGAGCTAAATACTGAGGTTTATTTCAATGATTTATTTTTATACATGTTCAAAGATTAATTCTTTAGGAAAAATAAAAGCCCAGTTTATCCTCCTGCTTTGTTAAAATTTAAATTCCTGAAAACAAAAACAATAAAAAAGAAATACAATGAATTCCATTGTTGGCAGTATGATATAGAACCCTTTCTGTGCAAACAACTAAAAATGCTGAATAAATGTCTTTGTAAAAATATCCCCAAATAAATCACTGGCCTAGCAAAGAAAGAATGCAAGGTTTCATAGGGGCCAAAATATAAACGAGAGTGAGACTCTCTGAGAAGGAAATAAACTTCAAAGCCAGGCCTTCCCTGAAGGTTTCAGCAAAACTCAGGTTACCTTTAGCTTTGTGTGTGTGTGTGTGTGTGTGTGTGTGTGTGTGTGTGTGTAAAAACAGATATACCAAAGAATCTATTTCAACAAATTATGCACGTAAAATTCAGTGACACTGTTTACATTATTCAAATTGTGTAACCATTCTCCCTCTTCCTTTCCAAACTATTCCATCATCATCAGTGTATAGCTGCCCTAGGACTTGTACACAATATGTGTTTTTTAAGGATATATATAGGTGGTAAACTATAAAGAAAAGAGTCATTAACACAAAATGAAGGTCAATGGTTACCTAAGTAGGGGAGCTAGGTTCAGTGGTAGAATTCTTGCCTTCTGTGGCAGAAGCCTGGGCTTGATTTCCGTACAATGAACCTCATGCATGGGCAGCCACTACCTGTCTGCTGGCAGTGCCTGATGAAACGCTATGGTGTTAAACAGGAGCTTCCAGACTAAGACAGACTAGGAAGAAAGGCTTCATGACCTACTTTCAAAATTCAGGCAGTGGAAACCCGCTGGAGTACAATAGTTTGTTCTGTTGTGTATGTACTGCCTATGAGTCAAGGAGACTTCATGGCACCTAACAACAATAAAGCCAGGAAGGGAGGTGAAGCAATTAGAAGCACACACACAGGTGGCTTCTAAAGTACTGATGATACATTATCTCTTAAGTTGGGTGGAAGATACTTTAATGGACACACCCCCACACCCCCACATAACATATGGTGTGATAACAGCTTATCAATATGGTTATCAGTCACACACCTGAAAAAGGATTTACAATGTTACTATAACTTCCAGAAATTCAAATTTGGTTTTTTATTATGCAGAGATTATCAAAAATTTTTATAATATCTATGATGATGCTAGCTGCTGTAAAGTCAGCCTCTGACTGATGGCCACCCCAGGCACAACCCCTTGTGATTCCTAACTTCTGTCCTTTGACATGGATTAGCTCAGTGGTAACATGTCTGTACCATACCAGGTTGCCTGACCCAGTACTTGGGTTATCTCTTACTCAGAGTAAAGCTCAGCTAAAAATTAAATTGGGAGAAGTGAAATATGTGGGTAATTCCAGAAGAGCTAACACATATCCCACCTGCAAATAAAAAAGAGAGGGTGGGAGGTGGGAGTGGGCCTGAGGCTGATACTGGCAAGCAGAGTGGGCAGCCTGAGGATAATGAAACAAGAGCAGAAATAGTAGGTGGAACAGGCAGGTCAGAGGGAAGTCTCGGAATTAATACTGATACATATTCAATAACGAAAAAGACAACTACAAGTCAGTAAGGGTTTGCTGAAACCCTACTGGTGCAGTGGTTAGGAGTTTGGCACTGTGCCAAAAGGTCAGCAGTTCAAATTCACTAAGCACTCCTTGGAAACCCTATGAGGCAGTTCTACTCTGTCCTACAGGGTCACTATGTCTGAAATGGTTGAATGTTGACCAGTTCTTTTTGGTATAGTGACTGTGCTCCTTCCATTCTCTTTTGATGCTTCCTACACCACTCAACAACATATGCCCATAGAATCCTTCACTACTGTAACTCAAGCCTTCAATTTAATTCAGTTCTTTCAGCTTAAGAAATACAGAGCACCTTCTTAGCTTTTGGTTTTCTAACTCCAGGTCTTCGCATATGGCATCATAATACTTTATTTACTCTCCTCAAGCTGCCCTTTGAAATCTTCTGTTAAGCTCTTTTACTTCACCATTTTTTCCTTTTGCTTTAGCTATTCAAAGTTCAAGAGCAAGTTTCAGAGTCATTAAGGTTGACTCTATTTTGAGTAGGCAGCTCATCCCCAGACATATTTTGAGTGCCTTCCAACCTCAGGGGCTCATCTTCTGCCACTATTTGAGACAGTGTTCCACTGCCATTCATATGGTTTTCCCTGGCTAGTTCTTTTTAGGAGTAGACTGCTGGGTCCTTCTTCCTAGTCTGTCTTAGTCTCGAAGCTCAGCTGAAACCCGTTTGCCACAGGTGACCCAGTGGTATTTAAATAGCAGTGGCACAGCATTCAGCACCACAGCAACACACAAGCCTCCACAGTACAACAAACTGACAGACAGGTGGGAGAAACTTATATACTAATAGAAACGAAACAATAAGTTTTGCAAAGATGAAACAGCCAATCATTTCTGAATCATTCTTAGCCATTTAAGTTGGTACTTGAAGCTTTATCAACACTCTACTTTTATATTTACCACGGTAATTAATTTAAAAAATATTTCATATAATCACAAAAGTAAAGAGTACAATGGTTAAGCACTTAGCTGCTAACCAAAAGCTCTGTGGTTGGAACATACCAGCAGCTTCTTGAATGAAAAAGGCCAGGTGATCTGACCCCATAAAGATTAACAAGCCTCTCCGCCACCACAATCCCAAATTGGTTGCAGTCAAGTTAATTCTGACTCACTGTGCCTGCATAAATCAGAGCAGAACAGGGGTTCCAAGTCCTGAGTTTGGGTCTAGAAATTTTATTATGCCTACTTGGGATTTCCATTTTAACAACTTAAAGGCCAAGTGCCGTCAAAGCAGGGGTTTGCTTATATTTACTTCTGGAAGTCCTAAAAATGATATAACTTCTCTAATGTATAATTGCATAATGCTTAAAATCAATAAATACTTGTTGCAATTTGTAGATCATGTAACATAGCTGAGGCACTATTACAAGTTTCTTTTCTATAGTTTTCTCCTACCTGTAATACCTTTTAATGTTTTCTTCTATCTGTAATTTCTATTATTATTATTTTAGCTTTTAAACAGACTAAAAGTTCTATGACAAAAGGTTAATTTTTATGTGAATAAAATGTACATTACAGATAAATTCCTGCTGTAGTAATTTTTTTAAACTGAAATTTCTTTAAAACAAAACATGATACAAGAGTTGATAAGTTCATTTCTAGGCTGGTCTGACTATGAAAGAATAGCTTCCCCTACAAAGAAAAAAATTCTGGTAAAACATAATAGAACCTTACCAGGAGTTGCCCTGGACCCTTTAATGAGTCCAAAGAAAGTTCATTATTTAAAAAGACTGAATTCTCTGGATACCTAAAATCACAGTTTTTTCCAAATCCACTGTTGGTATTTTACATGCATATTTTTGATAAGTAATTCTGAGTGATGACTGATGGAGGAGTCTTTAAGACAAAACATTAGAGACATGGAAAAGCACATGTTTTAAAGCTCTTATTCATCAAAAGTTTAGGAATTAGCTGATCTGAGGTCAAATCTGCACTACACCACTTACTGATTGCATGCCTCTAGAGTCTCGGTTTACTCATCTGTAAAGTGAGAACACTGTGAGAATCAAAATTAGTTTTCTTCCCTTTAAAGAGTGAAAATTCTTTTGTTAAAATACTTTACTGTGCTTTAAGTGAAAGTTTACACTCCAAGTCAATTTGCCCTGTAAAACCTCACCCCCACACCACTGGGCAACTCCAGTTGCTCTTACCACCCTGTGACAGCACAATCCTATTTTCCATCCTGTACTTCCTGTATCCATTCAACCAACTGCTGTCCCTCTCTACCTTCCCATCTTGTCTCTGGACAAGAGCTCCTCACAGAGCCTCATGTATATATTCAAGTCAAGAAGCACACTCTGCATCACTCTGTGGCTTCTAGCCCAGTTTAATCTTTCTCTGAAGAGCTGCCTTTGGTACTGATTTCAGCTCTGAGCTAAAAGTGAGTCCAGGGGCCATGCCCTCAGGGGACCCTCCACGCTGGCAGACCATCAAGTCTGCTCTTTATTAATAGAGTTCTAGTTCTGCACATCCATTTTTCTCCTGCTACTTCAGGAACTGTTGTGTTCCCTGTCGGGGAAGTCATGGGTGATAGCCTGGCACCATCTAGTTCTTCTGGTCTTATATTGATAAAGTCTCCAGATCATACAGCCTCTTCTGTCTCCAGGACTCATATTTCCCACACGTCTCTGATGTCCTTCATTCTCCTCTGCTCCCTGTGGACTGGGACTGATTTAAAGAGTAAAAAATTCCTGAATTAATATTAATAATAAAACTATGCTGATTTTTCTTCTGTCCTTACAAAATCTAGCCCAAATTAGCCATCTCCCATATAACTTGCTATTTCCTTTATTTAGGGATAAAAATATTTTAAATTCTATATTAAAGTATAGATAGTGGGAAGAGTCCTGTAGTTTTCCAATGCTTTCAAACCAGCCATTTGCACAGCAAGTTGTAAACATAGCAAATGGCTCATTATCATGGCTCTCTCCTTTTCCTTGTCTTTTTTAGCACTGAGGTACCACAGCAATTAGGTGGCTGATGTACAGGAATAACAACAACAAGGCAGCTATTGTTAATGACTTTTTATTCAATTATTAAAACCCAGCACAAAATTACAATTTAAAGGGAAATAATCACTCAGCAGCAGGCACCAACAGAGCTATATTCATTTGGAAAAAACTGTTAGAATGGTAAGAAAATGAAAATCAGAATATATACTTATTGACAAGACGGAAAGGTTTAGTTCCTTCCTGAACGTCAATACTACTACTTGTCTGTTATTGTTGTATCTAATTTTTAATTAGAACAGGATCTCTGAAATCTGTATCTAAAAATTACAATAAATTGCTTACGGTAAGTAGATGTGCCTTAGAGGGAGAAACATACTTAACTACATTTTAGATATATTAAAGCATTTAAAGTCAAAAAAGTTTTTGTATCAATGGCCTACTTTTCCAATTTTTCTATCTAGTTATTTTAAGGAAATCAGACTCAACGGTCACTGAGATACCTGCTCACAGACAAGGGCTCTGACCCACTTCCCTACATTTCCTTTCATCTTAGGTATGACAAAGGCATTTACCACACAGAGATTTTCCTGGTTTTAAAAGATAATCTTTTGAAAAAGGTAAAATTATGACTCTCGACAAATATAAAGATACATGAAAGATAGAATTTAAGGCATCAATTAATGAAGAAACCAGTAAGATGTCAGAATTGATTCAAAGGATATTCAAAATGCATGTCCTTCTATAAGCAATCAGGAAATGCTGAGCTTATGGATAAAGCAAAACTGGACAATATCCACAAAGCCATTGTTTTAGTCAGCTAGGGCTGCTCTAACAGATATACCACGGAGTGGATGGCTTTAACAAAGGAACGTTTATTCTTACATAGTCCAGCAGGCTACAAGTCCATATTCAGGATGTCTGCTCCAGGGGAAGGCTTTCCCCCTTGTCGGCTCTGGAGGAAAGTCCAGTACTGCATCAGTCTTTGTCCAGGGAGCATCTTGGCACAGGAACCTCAGGTCTGCATGACCCGCTCTTCTCCCGGTGCTGCTTTCTTGATGGTAGGAGGTTCCCAATTCTCAGCCTGTTTCCCTTTCCTTTCATCTCTTGCAGGCTGAAAGGATTAAGGGTGGAGCAAGCCATACTCCAGGGAAACTCCCTTTACAGTGGAGAAGGGAGGTGATCTTACAAAGGGATTTATAGTCCCACCCTAATCCTTTAACATACAGCATAGGAAAACCACAAAATGGAGGACAGTCACAAGACACCGGGAATCACGGCCCAGACACGGCTACACCTATTTTGGGGGTGACACAGTTCAGTCCATGACAGTGGTAGTAAATTGGATCACCACTGAACACAACTTTCCATGTTACTATAGGTACTCTACCAACGTGTAAAGTTGCAGAATAGCTCCAAGATAGCTCCAAACACCCAGTTATCTTTTCTTATTTATGAGAAACCTCTTGCTGTCTAGTCAAATCTAACTAACAGTGACCCCATAGGACAGAACAGAACTGCCTCACAGAGTTTCCAAGGAGCACCTGGTGGGTTTGAACCAGCAAGCTTTTGGCTAGCGGCTGCAGCACTTAACCACTACGCTACAAGGGGTTCCTTACAAGTCTATCACAGTTTGCCCTGACACTGGCTTTAGGAAGGTGCAAAGGTCCTGACGTGAGAAGTGGGTGGCATGTGTGAGGACTGACAGAACACCAGTTGGCTGAAGCAGGGTGATGAGCAACTACAAGTGCATAGCAACAGGTCGAGTCCAGGTCACCTAGCGACACAACAGCCACGCTGACAGGGACCATTCTAACAGAAATGGATTTGATTCATGGTCAGAGACACAAGGAAAGGTGAGAGGGTGGAGACTGTAAACACAACCAGGTGACCTGGGCTTCCTTTATATTACGAAGCAAGGAGGTAACAGCTTATGTTCAGGTAGATCTGTAGGTCTTGAGGTTGGAAATGTGAGGAAGTTCATATCTAACGATTTCTTAATTAAGTATATAACACGAAGTTGTCAGCTAAGTAAGAGTGTGGGACACGGTCTGAAATGCTGGGAGGATAAAATGGCATAAAACAGTCATCTCAGTGAGAAGGCAAGAGAATCCCTACTAGCAGTGAAACACCAGCAGGCTACTGGGTAGTGATGAGGGCCAATCTGAGGATGAAATCATGTGTGAAGTATGGCCAGTCACCCAAGTTGCAGAATTTTCTTCAGCAATGTCCAGCTGCTCAATGCAGGCACAAAGAAGATGAGTATGAGGGTTCATCCTGGGTTAGGGTTTTGCTAGGCCAACTCTAGTTTTCAACCAGATCGGCAATGTCCTTCATTAAGAACTGTTTCAACAGAATGCATGTACAAGCCAGATTGCAGTGTGTTAAGTATTAAATGAAACTTGGAAGTAAGGAAATCTCTTTTTGTAAGAGCTGCTATAAAGAGGAGCTGACAGGGCAGTAGTTAGAAGGGGTAAACAGTTAATAGTTTGTTTTACATGTTAAATCATAAAAATTGAGAGACTGCTATTCATCACCACTGAGTAGGAAACCTCACGTATGAGAATGAAACACTGCCCAGTCCTGTGCCATGCTATTGTGAGTGGTTTCCAACCTGAAGGGCCCATCTTCCAGCACTGTATCTGAAAATGGAAAGAAGAGTCAATGGAAATGTCAATAGAAGGGCCTGGTGATCTACTTTCAAAAATGAATGAAATTAGAGGACAGGAGGGGATTAAAGGTATAGGAGAATAAAAGTCTACCTACTGAGAAACCTGTGGTAACTCAACTGGGCTGCCCTGTTCTTTGGGGAGTCCTATGTTTTCTGCCTTTGACAGGGTTCAGTCTTAGCACTTTTCTATCACTCCTTTTAGCAGAAAATATCTGAGTTTTCCTTCTCTGACAAGTTTCCACCTTAAACAGGTTCCAGCTTTTGCAGGCTGTTACTGTTAACAGGTCAATCTCTGAGGAGACAGAAGGAGCTGGACCCAGGAGCACAAGGAAGTATTTGCCTTAGACAGAAGGGACAGCACAACAGAGACAGAACTATTTAAATTGATTGCAACTTCTAAGTCATGTAATACAGAATAGAACTGCACTCCACAGGGTTTTCAAGGCTGTGACTTTTCAAAAGCAAATTGCCAGGTCTTTCTTCCAAGGCACCTCCGGATGGGCCTTTATTGGATACTGCAGGTAGGAAGATAAAGGAATGAAAGTTGAGAAGGTCACACCTAATAGCCTCCATTTTCTTTTCCATTTTTGAGGCAGGGGTATCTGGGCAACAAGTTTAGGGTTGGGGACTCTAGATGCAATTCTAAGATTCTGTAATAGTCATTTAGGGGAATGGGAAAGGAAGTCCCCCAGGGGACTGCCACATGGTGCTCAGGTGACAGCTGTGCTGGGACACTGTAAAAGTTGTAGAGATACCAATTCATACTGTTGAGTGATCTTTCCATCCCCTGGAAAGTTCTAAGCAGCCCGGGTGGGAGACATTCAAGTAAAGACAATTATTTAAAATGCAGTGGGGATGATCGTCTGACAGAGGTTACTATTATTGTTGTTGGGTGCTGTCCTCTTAATTTCTACTCATGGTGACCCTGTACGACGGAGCAGAACTGTCCCAAAGGATTTCAAAGGCGCAGCTCTGCATCAGAGGTTATAAACTAGTGACTCGTGGACTACATCAGACTCATGGGAAGTAATGTGGTTCACAGAGTACTTAAAAAGAAACAGCTAACATTTAAAAGTTAAAACATTTCACACAAAGTATGAGTTGTTATCAGGAGAGTTCAGTTCCCAGAGAAGGACATCATGCTTGATAAAGAAGAGTCAGTGAAAAAGAGGAAGACTGTCAATCTGTCAATGAGATAGACTGCCACAGCAGCTGTAACAGTGGGCTCAAACATGACAATGAGCATGACGATGGCTTAGGACCAGGCAGGGTTTCATCCTATTGTGCGTAGGGTTGCTATGAGTCAGAACTGATGTGACAGCACCTACCAACACGTGAGTTTGTAGCTCCCCTTGAAAGAGCACGATATAAACACTGGGTCTATGCTCACATATTAGCAAGCAGAAAAAATTCAGAGTTGTATAGTATAGAGGAGACCTGGTGGAGCCACGGAGGGCTTGGCTGCTAACTAAAAGGGCAGTGGTTTGAACTCATCAGTCGCTCCTTGGAAGAAAGATGTAGTAGTCAGTTTCCATAAAGATTTACAGTCCTGGAAATTTTATGAGACAGTTCTACTATGTCCTATAGGGTCACTGTAAGTTGGAGTCAACTCAGTGGCAATGCTGTATATATGCCTCTTAAGACTGGAGACATCAGTGGCTCAGTGGTAGAATTTTTGTCTGCCATGTAGCAGGCCTGGATTTGATCCCCAGCCAAGGCACCTCATGCATAGCTATCACCTGTCTGTTAGTGGAAGCTTCCAGACAAAGACAGACTAGCAAGAAAGGCCTGGTGATCTATTTCCTAAACTTAAAATAAAAATCAGTATTTCTTAAGTTTGGCTTATAAGGCCTGTAGGTTCTGGTCCTAGCTTTCCTTGTTAGCCTCATCTCTTGCCAAGGCTGGCACTACTGTATGTTCTAATAACACCAAACTTCTCTCAATGAGAGAACACACTATGCCCTTGTCTCTGAGACTCAGTATGCGCTACTTCTTCTATTCTTCTATCTAGAAAAGTATTACCTCCATTTTACAGGGTTACTCTTGCTGATCTTTTAGGGCTCACTTGATACCTTCTTTTCCCCCTGAAGACTTCTCTAACCCATTTGAAGCTGTGCTACATGGTTCCTTGAACATTCCCACTGCCATACAATGTCATAGTGTCATTGTGTCTTTACTTAATCTCCCACTGTACAGCAAACACTATGGGAAAGGAATCAGAACTAGTTTGTACTCTTAAATCCACAATACCTCATGCATAGTAGGCACACATTAAATATTTGCTTATTAATCCCTTATAATTGAATTCTACCTTTAAGGCTGTGTTAAAATTGTTTATCTGTCAAGTTTTCCTCTAGACCCTACATCATGTGTCTCAATCACCGCTGTATCTCAAGTGCTTGGAAATGTAGGTGTTCCATAAAATTGTTGCTGTGTATGAGTGAATGCCACCACACATCTGTCTGACATACTGTAGTGGCTTGTGTGTTACTGTGACATTGAAAGGGATGTTACCAGTATTTCAAATACCAGTAGGTTGAACCATGGTGGACAAGTTTCAAAAGAGCTATTCGAACAGACGTAGTATAAAGAAAGATCTGGCAATCTACTTCCAAAATCTGGCCAAAGAAAATCTATGCATTGCAATGGAACACTGGCCAACTCACCCGCTTTGTTTGAACTCATCACGAGGAGAGAACAAATGCTAGAGAGCAACACATTTGGTGAAGTACCCAGACCCATATCCAAGACTGTGTGGCACACTGCTGCAACTATGCACTCACACGTGCCAGGGATCTGGACATTGTCTTCAGCTGTACCTAACACTGCCACATACAACAGAGCATAATCATCGGCGTCAGTGAATAAAAAATATATGCAGTCTGTGAGTAGATCTTCCTTTGACTTCAGCTTAAGAAAGAATCATTTTCATGATCACCCCATAAATCAATTCAAGCTGAGGCACAGCTCCAGAGTGGCATAGCTGCAATTGGGCATGTGTTTCCAGAGTAACCTTCTGTGTGACAAATGTCAAGACAGTTGCCAGAAGACAGAAAATGATAAATTCAAGGAGCTCAAAGTGTTAGCTTTAGTTTCACTCCAGAACTTTTCATTTCCTTCCTGGTGCTGCTTTCCTGACAAGTGTTTTTGTTTCATTTTTTAAATATTTTATTGTGCTTTAACTGAAAGTTTACAATCCAGTTTGCCATATGAAATACCACATCGACACCACTATGCAATGCTAACTGCTCTTCCCTCATCCCACCCCTGATAACACTCTCTCCATCCTGTGCTTCCTATATCCATTAAACCAACTTCTGTCCCCCTCCACCCTCTCATCTTGCCTCTGGACAAGAGCTGTTGAGACAGCCTTACGTATATATTTAAGCCAAGAAGCACAGTCTTTTCCAGATCCCTCTACATCTTATAGTCCAGTCCAATTTTTGTCTGAAGAGTTGGCTTCAGTACTGGTTTCAGCTCTGGGCTAAGAGAGTCCAGGGGGACATGTCCTCAGGGCACCCTCCAGTCTGATGTACCATCACAGGTGATCTTCTAATAGAGTTCTATTTCTGCACACCCATTTTTCTTGCTACATCGGGGACTTTACACTGTGTTCCCTGTCATGGCAATCATTGGTGGTGGTCAGACACCAGCTAATTCTTCTGGTCTCATATTGATGTAGTTTCTGGATCACATGGTACCTTCTGCCTGCTGGGCTCATATTTTTCCGCATGTCTTCGATGTCTTTCATTCTCTTCTGCTCCAGGTGGATTGGGACCAATGGATGCTACTGAAATGGCCACCTGTTAGCTTTAAGCCCCCAGACCACTCACCCAGGTGGTATACAGAACATTTTCTTAAAAAAAAACAAAACCTAGTTATGCCATTTAGCCTAGATGTTTCCTGAAACCGTGGTCCCCAGACTCCCTGACAAGCGGTTTTAAAGTACACACTTAAGACGCCCAAACGCATTCCTGACTCTGTTATTTTTCTCTTTCCTTAGAGGAGAGCTCCCGAGGCGACTGAGCTCAGCCCTGGTAGTTGCAACAGCAGCCGACAGCGCCCTCTAGCAAGCCCGCGAGTGGAGGACGCAGAGGGGTGCTAGAGTTGTGTCCACATGCCTCCCAACCCCGCTTCGTGGCTCCACTTCTAGCTGGCGACCCTGAGACAGGCCCACGTCCAAGTTCCAGCCAAGGCGCTCCATCAGCGCTTGCTTGCCTCATTGTAATAAAGGACACCGGCGGTACCACTCCTACCTGACCGACGCCACGCCGCGAGCAACAGCTGCCTTCCGGAACCTGACTGCCAGACATATCCTGGATACAGTTGTCCTACCGCCTCCGACTTTTGAAGAGGCCTGCTCCTAGATCTCCACCTGGGTTCACACACAGAGGCCGCAGATAAAATCCGGCGGCACTGTGGGCAGCCTGGAGGCGGGGTGGACACGGCGGGAGGCGGGCTCTGAGAGGGCCTCACCGTCTGGGAAATACTGCCGAGCGGCTGGCGGGCAGGGGGGCGGGGCCGACAAAATTGAAGGCGGGGCTAGGGAGGTTCCCCGACTCGGCTACCCGGAGGCAGTGCTGTCAGTCAGGGGGCGTGGTCAACCAAGTTGGAGGCGGGGCCTCGGGGGTCCTTGATGACTGGGCCATCAGGCTGTGCCGCGGGCAGCCGGTGGTTAGGCCGGGGAAATGGCGGCCTCCTGGAGGCCTGTCTGTGACCCCCGTGTGCTGCGCTGCGTCTTGGGTTTCCGCGGCCGCCGAAGCTCCAGGCTGGTCAAAGGTGTTGTCGGGTGTTTTGGCGGCCGCGTACCCAGTTGGAGATGGTTTCACAGCACGCAGTGGATGCATGGTGAGTGACTGGCTCTCTCTCAGCGCCTCTGTAAGCAGAGCAATGGGACCGAGAAGGGCTATTGCTAACTGCATGTTTGCGTCTGGGTGTTGAGATGTTGGAGGCTCCCTGGTCTCTTGGTTTTTCATCAGGGAAGGGTCCACAGGCTTGATCTGGTGCATGCTGCAAAGAGTTTTCTTGGGAGTTGGAAGAACTGGACTCGGTTCCTGCTCCATCACTTGTAAGGCTTGTGACCTTGCTTTGAAATTGGGGTTATTTGGGAGGCCGCGGAGACTGGGCCTAACCGCCCTTCTCTCAGATCCTGGAATAGTTACGCCTCAGGTTCCTTTAGGATTGTCAGGCACCTCGTACAGAGGAAAGCTGCCCGAGGTTGTTGAGAGCCAAAACCACTGCTAATCGTTCTTAAACATTCTCTAGGCCCATCTCTACTGGGGATTTTTCTCTAGCGGTCAGTCGGTCTGCCTTATGGATGACTCGTAACGGACGTGGTCTGTAAATGCCTACAGTATCTCAGACAGAGGACTGAGTTTCATACGTTACATTAGGAATGGAATCATACCAAGAAAATTATTGTAGAATACTGTCATTTAGTAATGATGTTGACATAAGGAAATTGTCATGCAGGGTGTTACTTTCCTTTACACGGGATAGAGGAAATAAAATTAGTGTGTTGAGCTATTTAGTACCTTCCAGTTATTATTTCCAGCACTCCACAGAACGGGTTTTTATTTTAAAAATTAGGTGCAGTAGGTATCATCTACTGAGATCATGTGAGACCCTGAGGCTGAAAAAAATAAGTCACACAGACGACACGCAGTAGAAGGGAGATCAGCACAACTGGGCTGCACGATAACGTAAAAGGTTTTATAAATACAACACATTATTTTAAAGGACAGAGTAGTAGGGACACGGGTCTGGGGACCATGGTATTAGGAGATACCAAGGTTAACTGACATAACTGGTTTTTTTCCTAAGAAAATGTTATACATCCCATATTGGTGAGTGATAACTGGGGTCTTAAAAGTGAGCAAGTTGCCATCTAAGGAACATTAACTGCTCCCAACCCACCTAGAGCAGGTGAAAACCAAGAACATCAAAGACACGAAGAAAATATGAGCCCCGGAGACAGAAGGGTCCATCTGATTGGGCAAATACATAAGCATGTGATCGGAAGAACTAGATGGTGCCCAGCCACCACCAAAGACTGCCCCAGACAGAGACCACATTGTAGAGTGCCTGATGGTAGCCCAGGAAAAAGTGGAGTGCAGATCTAGAACTCTGTTGAAAGACCAGACTTGATGATCCAGCATCCTGGAGGGTCCTCTGAGAACACGGACCCTGGACTTGCTGCTAGCCCAGAGCTGAAGCCATCTCTTCAGACAAAATATGGACTGGACTATGAGAAAGAGTGATGCTGGTGGTGTGTGTCTTTCCTTGGCTTAAGTATATGTATGAGGCTATCCTAATATCTCCTGTCTAGAGGCGAGAAAGCAGCGTGGAGAGATGGGGACAGATGTTAGCTGAAAAGATGCCAGAAGTATAGAGTGGAAAAAAAAGAGTAGTATTTTGCCACAGGTTGCAGAGAGCCGAGTGCATAGGGGTATGTGTTCAGGATTTTGTATGGCAAGTTGACTGGCATTGTCAGTTTTCACTTAATTACAATAAAAGTAATGAGAAAAGTCACAACTAGATGAGTACATTGATGTTTCTAAAGATTAGGTTATGGAAACAATTTCAGTTTTCTTTAGCATAGAGTTCTGTAAAATATTCCTTGGAGCAGTGGAATTCCCCTTTCATTTCCCCTAAGTTCGTTAAAAATCAAATTTTTCTGCATCTCCCCAAGATTCTGTCTGGGGTAAAGCCCAGGAATCTGCATTTCACAACCTCTCAGGTGAGTTTTGATATAGTGTTGGATGAACTGTAAGACGTGCTGCCTAAGGAAATCATGAAATATTAAAAGCTCAGTATTAGAAATAATGTAGGAAGAATTCTTCTTAACAGTGTTTATGAAATAGGTTCTTTTGAGAATCTTTGAATAGTCTAGAGCCTTACTACACAGAAAGGGGCGTATATATGTGCATGTACACAAAACTGCATAGAATTTCTGAAGTTTTCCGTAGACCCTGTTTAGGGACTGCTACCTATAGAAACTTGCTCAGGAAATCCTTTGTTGATGCATCATAATCGTCTGTTCCCTACTTCTCACCCCCTACCCCACATGTACACGCAGGTGGACAGCTTGTCTAACTCTAGCTGGAGAGGGAGCTGTGTCCCAAGGAAGCTGTGTTGGTTTCCTATTGCTGCTGCAGCAAATTACCATAAACTTAGTGGCTTTAAAACATCACAAATTAATTATTTTACTGTTGGAGAGGTCCAAAATTGGTCTCACTGCTCCTCTGGAAGCACTAGCCAAAACTCCGTTTCCTTGCCTTTTCCAAGGCTTCTAGATGTAGCCTAAGTTCTTTGGCTCATGGCTTCCTGCTGTTTTCAACAATGGTCGACTCATCTCACATCAGTCGGGATGCTTCTTCCTGCTTCCCCCTCGTAATTGCATGGGGTCCACCTGGATAATCCAGGATAATCTCCCCATCTCAAAATCGGTTGATTAGCAGCCTAAATTACATTTTCAACCTTCATCCTTCTCTTACCTTGTAACATAACATATCCACAGGTTCTGGGGTTAGGACACGATCACATTGCGGGGTGGGGGTTCTTTTATTTTACCTGCTCCCAAAGCCTGCTGTGTTATTGGGTGGCTGCAAGTTATTTGGAAATTTTTGGTTGTATACCAAGGCGAAGTTTACCTTCTTGTGACTTTGACCTACAAGTTCTTGTTCTACCATGCTGAACACACATGATAATCCTTAAACTATTAGTTTTACAAAGTATGAATTTACAGTGTCTTACTTTATGTGTAAACCCGGTTTTCTGTGAGCTCGATAGAAATTGTAGTTTCATAAAATTAAGCAACTATTCAGTAATGCATAGGCTATATGAATTAAGTACATTTATTGGACTATTTCCTTTTTTAGACATTTTTCAAGGATTTAAAAATCTTTTAATTGGAACTACACGGAGTTTTGGCTTCCTTAAAAAGTATTTGCTGGCAGCATTTTTATGAGCTATGACATAATGTCATATGCTTACCACTTCCTAGAAATCCTTATCCATTTCACAAACAGGTTAGTACAGTTGACATTATTTGCATTTTTGTTGTATAAAAATACTAAGGCTCAGGAAATTAAGTAGCTCACCACTGTAATGTTAATGAACTGAACATATGTTTTAAAACAAATGTTAGCAATATTTGCATTATAAATAAGCTATAGTGAATGAGTTGCCTGAAACAGTCACCCTGGAGTCATTCTAACTCATGGTGACCTCTCCAGTTGTGTGTCAGAGTACAGTTGTACTCCATAGAATTTTCAGTGTCTAATTTTTCAGAAGTAGATCACCAGGCCTTTCTTCCAAGGTGCCTCTGTGTGGACTCCAACTTCCAGCCATTTAGTTAGCATTTAAGTGGGTTAACCTTTTGCAGCACCAAGAAGCCCAGTGTATTATTTACCAAGTATAACAGTATGTCGCTGCATAGCCCCTTTTGTTTGTGGAATCTGCTGATTCTCTAATACTCTTTAACTTAGTATCCATTGGCTATGTATGTAAGGAAGCTGTCTAGAATTGTTAGATAGCCTGTGGCTGTGTAATATTTTTCCTCTGAATGAAATAAGCCAAAACTTAAGAGATATCGGCTTATAATACTGGCCTTCTCACTATTAAACTGTTAAATTAAATTTCTGTGTGAATCTCAGTTTATTTTGTAGTCATAGACACAGACAGAAATGTTCCTCCAGTTATAGTCTGGCAAAAGAATAAACTTATGTAATAGATTTATACCTTTTGCTGTGAGAGACAAATTAAAGATAATAGCAACAGTGATTGATAATTTTCTACATCTGTGTAAATCCGACGTGACGGCACTTGGCTTGGCTTGCTGGTGTAAATCATGCACTTTTTGTGTGTTAAATGAAACTTTGTCTTGGGTGCCTCAAGTCCGTTTTGACTGACAGTGACCACATGGGACAGAGCAGAAGGGCCCCACAGCATTTTCTTGACTGTACTCTTTATGGAAGCAGATCACCATGTCTCCTTCTGTGAGGCTGCTGGGTGAGTTCAAACTGCCAGCCTTTCGGTTAGCAGGTTAGTGTATAACCATTGCACCATCACCCTGATAGGAGTTCAGAATTGATAAGTTTATAATTCAGGGGAACTTACTTGGGAATCTGCTAGCACTGGTTTTTAAAACACCAAAACCAAATGCATTGCAGTGAAGTCGATTTTGATTCACAGCAACTCTACAGGACAGGGCAGGATTGCCCTATAAAGGAGCACCTGGTGGATTTGAACTGCTGACCATTTGGTTAGCAGTTGTAGCACTTAACCGTTATGCCACCAGGGTTTTTTACAGGGGCACAAATCTATTGGAAACTGATAAGAGCTTTACCAGTTCAGAAAAATGCATATTTGCAAATTTTTGTAGGTGATTCCAGGGGCCTCAAAGACCCTTCTTCCTACCCCTGTAACTTATCTGTAAATATTCTCTAGTCTCCAGTCTATTCCTGTAAATATTTTTATTCATTTTTGCAGTAAAAAGTTGTGATGCTGACAAGAATATTTAACAGATCTAAGAATAAAAGTATTTTTAATATAGGAACTCCAACTATAAATAAGCAGCCCATGGGTGATGCAGAAGGGTAAGCACTGCGCTGGTAACTGAAAAGTTGGAGATTCAAGTATACCCAGAAGCACCTTGCAAGAAAAGCCAGGGAATCAGCTTCCCAAAAATCAGCCATCAAAAATCCTGAATAACATAATTTTACTCTGACAGACGTTGGTTAGGTCCACTCAGCTGTAACTGATTAACTATAAATAAATGATGGTTGTTGTTAAGTGAGGTCAAGTTGGCTCCAACTCAGCAACCCTGTATACAACAGAACATAACACCTGCCCAGTCCTGTGCCATGCCCACCTATTGCTGTCCTAGAGCCCGTTGTTGAGTCACTGTGTCAGTCCGTCTTGGGGAGGGTCTTGTTTTTCACTGACCTTCCATTCTAACAAGTGTGATGTCTTCCTCCAGGGACTGATCCTCTTGACAGTATGTCCAAAGTTTCTAAGATGTTGTCTCTCCATCATTATACCAAGGAGTGCCCTGGTTGTACTTCTTCCAAGACAGGTCTGTGGGTTCCTGTGGCAGCCCGTGGTATACTGAAAATTCTTCTCCAGCACCACAGTTGAAAGACATCAGTTGTTCTTCTGTCCTAATTCATGTCCATCTTTTTCATGCGTATGATGCCACTGAAAATACCATGGCTTGAGTCAGCTGCACCTTAGTCTTCAGGGTGACATCTTTTCAACATTTTAAAGAGGTCTTTTTTAACCAGTTTGCCCAATGCAATAAATCTTTTGATTTCTTGACACCTGCTTCCATGGGCATTGATTGTGGATCCCAATAAAATGAAATTCTTGACAACTTCAGTGTTTTTCTGTATCTGTGAGGATTTTTTTTTTTCCTTTTGTTTTCTTTATGTTCTTGTACTGAAGGCTGTGTGGTCTTTGATCTTTATTTGTAAATGCTTCAGGTCCTCTTTACTTTTAGCAAACATGTTTATGTCATCTGTATAGCACAGGTTGTTAATGAACTGTTGCCAATCCTGATGCCCCATTCTTCACGTAGTCCAGCTTGGCTGATTTGCTCATCATACATATAGAGTAACTATAGTGAAAGGTTACAGCCTTGACACACATACCTTTCCTGACTTTAAACAACACAGTATTCCAGTTGTCATGTTTGAACAACTGCCTTTTGATCTATGCACAGATTCCCCATGAACACAATTAAATGTTGTGGAATCTCCACTCTTAGCAGTGTTATCCATAATTTGTTATGATCTACACAGTTGAATGCCTTTTTGTAGTGAATAAAATGCAAGTAAAAATCTTTCTGGTACTCTGTGCTTTTCAGCTAGATCTGTCTGACATCAGCAATGACATCCTTTGTTCCATGTACTCTTCTGAACGCTGCTTGAATTTCTGGCAGTTCCCTGTCAGTGTACTACCGCAGTTACTTTTAAATGATCTTCAGCAAAATTGTACTTGTGTGTGATGTTAATAATGTGGTTTGTTTGATCACATTCCTTTGGAATAAGCATGTTGTCTTCTAGTCAGGTAGCTGTCTTCTAAATTTATTAACATAGATGAGTAAATAGTTCCTGCATTACATCCATTTATTGAAACAAATTGGTTGGTATTCCATCAGTTCCTGGAGGCTTGTTTTTCACCAGTGTCTTCAGTGCAGCATGGACCTCTTCCTTCAGTCCTATGGGCTCTTGATTGTGTGCTACCTCCTGGAATGATTGAATGCCAACCTGTTCTTTTTCATAGAGTGGTTCTGTGTATTCTTTCCATCTGCTCCTGATGTTTTCTGTGTCTCCTTGAGCATCTTGCCCACAGAATCCTTCATTATTGCAGCCTGGAGCTTGAAGTTTTCTTCAGTTCTTTCAGTGTTTTTTCCCCTTTTGATTTTCTAGCTCCTGGCCTTTGAACATATCATTATTACTTTATTTTGCCTTCTTGAGCCACCCTTTGAAACCATCTGTTCAGCTCTTTTACTTCATCATTTCTTCTGTTTGCTTTTAAGAGCAACTTGCAGAGTATCCTCTGTTAACTGTTTTGGCCTTTTCTTTCTAGTTTTTTAATGACCTCTTGTTTTCTTTTTGTATGATAACCGTGATGTCATTCCACAACTTGTCTGGTCTTCAGTCATTAGTGTTCATTGCATCAACTCAGTTCTGAAAATGGTGTAAAAAGTGTCAGGCAGGGTATCTGATTTCCTCTGTCTTCACAACCGGGAAGGCAACCAAGAATAACAGCCCAAGGCTGATCCTTTTAAGGTGGAGGTCAGACCTACCTCCTGTCTGCCATCTTTAACAATTTTGATACTTTTTTTTTTATTTTTTATTTTTATTTAACATAACTGAGTGAAAATGTACATTCACATGTAAATTTACATGCCCCCCTATATGCAGCTTCCACTGCTCTCCCTGTCCGGTGACTGCACACTATTCCTCTCTGCTCAATACATGTCTCATCCTCCCAACAGTCTCCTTTCCCCTCCTCTCCGTCCACTCCCTTTCCTCCAGCCAGAGGTCAGCAAGATGATATCCTATAGATGTATAGAAACATAAAGTGCTTCCAATATATGGTCACTCTGCCTTGCCAAGTCCAATCCATTCCTGTCCAAAGAGTGGACCTTTGTTATAATTTATGGGAACGGGCAGCATCAGGGCCGGGGGCCATGCTCTCAGAGGAACCCCAAAACCGCTGGACCATCAATTGAGGTCTTTTAGTGGAGATCTCATGATGCACCTCTTTTTATTCTTGTGTTGCCAGTGAGGCTCCTCTCTGTGAGCTCTGTCATGGCTATCACTGGTGGTGGCCGGGCACAATCCGCTTCTTCCGGTCCCAGGTCGATGTAGGCACCCACTCTTGTGGGTCTCTCCGTCTTCTCGGTTGTCTTTACCGCATGCCATTTTGGCCCTCGGTGAGCATCCGTTCCTGCTGAGTTGGGACCATTTGCTGTGTCCTCGGATGGCAGCTTGGCAGCTTTTAAGACCCCAGACGCCACTCACCAATGTGGGGTGCAGAGAGCTCTCTTAGCAAAATGCTAGTTGTGCCAATTGGCCTGGAATTCGCCTAAGAACATGGTCCCCCGCCCCCCCGCCCCAGCTACTCTATCCTTGCAGTATTGAGTTAAGATGGAAAGAGTACTCAAGTTATGCTGAAGTCCACTTAATGTTGTTGTTGTTCCTAATGTGTGCTGTCACCGCTTTCTCCCAACTAGATTTCTAGTAACTACCTAAACTAAACCCTCCCCCCTCACCCTCCTTCCCTCCCTCCCCTCCCTTGCAGTTGTCAAAGAGTCTTTTCTTCTATACACAAGTCTGTTTTTGAGATCTTACTGTAGAGGTCTCATACAGTATTTGTCCTTTTGTCGCTGACTACTCTCACTCAACATAATGTCTTCCAGTTGAAACCAGGTTAGGAGATGTTTCCTGGAATCATCGTTATTCTTTATCATTGCATAGTGCTCCATTGAGTATATGTACCACAGTTTACCTATCCATTCTTCTATTGTTGGGCATCTGGGTTGATTCCACCTTTTTGCTATTGTGGACTGTGCCGCGATAAACATTCTGGTGCATGTGTCCGTTGGTGTGAAAGGCCTTGAATCTGTAGGATATATTCCAAGTAGTGGAATTACTGGGTCATTTTTTTAAGGAAGCGCCAGATTGCCTTCCAAAGAGGCTGGACCATTTTGCAACCCCACCAACAGTGTAGGAGGGAACAATTTTGATACTTTGATACAGGTTTTTCTCAAGCTTTGTCTAGAACCCTGTATGGTGATCTCTGTCAAAGCAGTTAGTGTTGGTAGCCAGGGACCGTCTAGTTGTGCAGGACTCAGTCTAGTGGAGGTTGTAGTTGAAAGCAGCAATATCTGTTTCTCTGCTGAGTTCGTTAATTCACAGCAGTGCCTGCATACAACTCATGGATCATACTCACAGTTATGGAACTTATTAGGGAAGTAACTTAAAATTCTGGTTCAGAACGCTCAAATAATAGTTCTTTCACCAGGCTGGCCTCTTCCCAGCTGTGCTCGTGGGCTTGCCTTTCTCTGGCCCTTAGTCTGCCCCGGGGCACTCAGCTTTCTCTTGTGAGTTGGGAAGCCCACTCACTGTTCCATCTCTTGCTGCTGGATCACTCCTGCTGGTCTCTCCTTCCTTGGTGGTGGTAGGTTCTTCCTTTTGCTTCATAATTGGCTGTCTTTTAAGGCAAAACTGACCTGTCACCTTGATGGACCACAGTTACCCTGTTACATAGTCCTGCCTAGTCACCCAGTTGGGAGTTTCAAGACCATGGCTAGAAAGGCTATCCACAAAAATAATTAGTTGCATCACAGTTGATCTCCAATTCGGATGGGATATACTCAAGGTTGTACTTTGGCTTTCAGGCACTTGTTCTAATTTACTTTAGCATGTAAGCTCTATAAAGGTAGAATTAAAAAAAAATTACTGTCATTTAGATAGTGATCTACAGAACAAAGTAATTTCTCGTTAAACAGTTAGTACAGATACTGTTTTATGACATGGGTTGCCAGCCCCACAGCATGTCAGTGCTTTCAGCTTTTCTGTCTGCTTCTGCTTTCTCATTCTTGACCTGGACTGGTGTGCCCATTTAGTCTCATTTTGTTTCATGGGTCTGTCTAATCTCTGAAGGGTGAACCTCAGGAGTGACTTCATTACAGAGCTATAAGGGTGTTCAGGGGCCATACTCTTAGAGTTTCTCCATTCCCTGTTGTACCAGTAAGTCTGGTCTTTCTCGGTATGTATGTGAATTAGAATTTTGTTCTGTGTTTTTCTCAAGCTTTGTGTAGAAACCTGTATCTTGATCTCCATCAGAGCACTTTGTTGGTAGCTAGGGACTGTCTAATTGTGCAGAACTTGGTCTGGTGGAGGTTGTAGTTGAAAGTAGAGGCTTTTTGTTTGTTTTTATTCACTTTGCTGTTTCCAGCTTCTAGACGAATGCCTAACTAGCACCCAGTATATGACGAATAACTATTTGTTGAATAAATGAACAAACTGGTCATGTCTTCAGTCTTTATCTTCCTCTATTCCTTTCCTTTCCTTCCATGGCCTGAAGTAATCTTTCAGAAATGCAAATAGTGCAGCTTCCAGGTTTCCATCTGTCTCTGCTGCTGATTAGATGAAGATTGGACTTTCAGAAACATCTAGACTTTTAGAAGGATCTGGTCTCTAGGTGCCTTTCAGTCTGTTAGGTCAAAGGAAAATAGGTAACATGTTCATGGGTATCTTCACTTTATACCTGTGATCTTTAGGCTCATTATTTTACTTTTTTCTGCATGGATCATAGTTGTGACCACTTCAAAGAATATACAAACTCTTTTTTTTTTAAAATAAATTACTGTCTTGTAAATGCTAGTTATATAGGTGGAACTGTTAACATGTTCATTTTTTATAGTGGCGATTTCTGTTACCAAAAAACCAATCCAGACCTATTGCCATCAAGTTGGTGCAGACTCACAACAATCCTACAGAGCAGAGTAGAGTTGCTCCATACGATCTCCAGGGCTGTAAATCTTTATGCAAACAGATGGCCATATCTTTCTCCTGTGCAGTGGCCGATGGTTTGAACTGCTAATCATTTGGTTAGCAGCTGATAGCTGACCACAGCACCACATTATGACTTTCCATTGTTTGGTGCAGTGAATTGCTGTAATATGGCCCTTTAGCTGTGGTCCTGTGACTGACAAAGTGATTAGCTAGGACTATGTAAATCAGGTTCTTATATCTCACCAGGGTGACTGGACAGTTTTGCTAATGTGAATAAGGTGTGTGGAACCCCTATTGGGATTGGGACCATGTCAATAAAGTGTATGGAACTCTTGTAGGGGATTATCCCATTAGGCTTAAAGGGAACCGGTCACAGAGGTGGAAGGGGACCTCAACTACCATAAAGAAAAACAGGAGAGGAGTACATCTTTTGGACTCAGGGTTCATTCACTGAGAAACCTCCTAGACGCAGCAGACAGGAAGAGCTGTAATACCAGAGATGGTGTAAGACGGCAAGAAGCTGTCTTAGTGAGCAGCAGAGAAACGGCAGCAAGAGAACCAGGAGACAGATACAAGGTGGCGCGTTGTGCTTCTCAGCCCGTGAAGTCAGTGATCTGAGTGCCTTCCGGCAGGAGGCTTCCTGGCAGTGCCGCTGGGCACTCATTCATGGGGCTAAATAAAGAGTTCTAACATTTGCTGTAGCAGAGCAGACACCAGGTTTGAGAGAACTCTGTTCCCAGAGGACCAGGAGAGTGGCCTGCTGTAGCCAAGAAGCTATCCTAGTCAAAGTAGTGTCTCCGGAGTTGTAACGTGTTACTTCCCGAATAAACTCCATAATTGTGAGTGTGCTTTGTAACTTTTGTGTGGCCCTTGCAACAAATTTTCAAACACAGCAGAGAAGTAGAGAGTGTCATGGGAGTGACCGCAGGTAAAAAAGTCAGAGATTGGAGGTATGTCTGACCTCCACCTTCTAGCAATCAGTTTTTGAGCTGATGAAGGTGATGATCTTCCTCACCCCTCCTGAAGTTAGATGAGGTGTGACACCACAGCATATTTACATATTGCTATCTAAACAACACCGAAGTCATTAACTTGAGTATTAAGGTGTACCATATTGTCATGCCAGTATACTTTTTTAAAAACTTACATGGCACTTTTCATCTTCATTCTACTCTTCAGCCAAACCAAAAAACCATTGCTGTTGCATAGACTGACTCATGGCGGACAACCATATATGTCATGGAGGAGGGTTTTTTTGGCTGTGATCTTTATGGACTCAGATCGCCAGGCCTTTCCTCTGCATTACCACCCAGTGTGTTCAGACTGCCAGTTTTTAGGTAAGAAAGAAATGGAGTACAAATCACTTGTGCCACCTAATGACGTGGTCTCTTCAGCCAAACTAAGCTATAATTTCTACTGTGGTGTCTTCATGTAAGATACCCTGTCACCTAGAATGCCTCTGTTTGTTCCTTCACCTGGTTTTGTTTGCCTAACATAGGTTTTTGGTTTACTTTCCTTATCTGCTGGAGTTACTCAGCTTTTTTTACCTATTACTTTCTGTTATATAATGTTTTTCTCTTGACTTCTCATCTAAACTCTGATCCTTTCAGGTCAAGATCCGTAGTCTAGTGTACATATAGGATTGGGATAACAGGTGTTCAGTCAGTATCTGTTGAATGCCTAATTTGACCTTCAGCTTTAGTGATAAATGGTAAGGCAGCACCAAAGGTAAAGCCTTTGCCAATGATTAATAGTTACTTGGTTTTCACACGTGAAGTAGGGTTAAAATACAGTTTAAGAGTTAGTGGACTTTAGCTTTGGGAATGCAGCTGGGTGAGGTAAGGAAACCGTAAGTTTAGTTTGGGAATGTGAAAAGAACCTGTGATTTCATGTCTCATTTTTCTAAGAAGGAAGTGTGGAGTAGGATACTGTGATACGTCTAGACGACTGCCTGGATGCTTCCAGAATCCATCTCTTAACCATGTACTGTGCCATTTGTCAGCAGTAAAGAGGTAACATTTTGAAACCGGCTCACTCTTCGCCAGGCTGCATTGTAGGAACTTTGCTTGTGCTGTCTTATTTAATCCTTAACAAACATATTTTTGTTTGTTTGTTTTTAACAGAGGAGGGAGCTGAGGCACAGATGGTTAAGTATCTGTGTCAGAGCTATATTTCAGCTTCAGCACTTGCTCTTTAAATTGTTACGGTATGCTGTTTCTCATTCAGCCTTTTTGAAAAATAATAAAATATTTGTTTTAACATAGTGGAACATGTATATAGTTTAAAGAGTCAGATAGTCCTAAAAGGAATTACAGTCAGAGGTTCTCTGCCTTACCTCTTTCCACTACCCCATCTTCTTTTTTTGCAACAACAGTTTTTGACTTATTTCTTCTGACATTTCCACTCTCCATATTTGTAAGGAAATCCTGGTGGTATAGCTGTTTGAATCTACCAGGCACTTCTTGGAAACTCTGTGAAGCAGTTCTGGTCTATCCTGTAGTGTTGCTATGAGTTAGAATCACCTTGACAGCAATCAGTTTTTGGTTTATGTGTTTATTGTTATCTTTTAAGTACTTAATTTTAGACATTATATGTGAACTCCTGACCAAGGCAGTCGCCTGTGTCTTCCCTGCCTCATTCTCTCAGTGTAGTTATTTTGCAGTTCTTGGTTAACTCTGTATTCACGGTGTACATTTTTTGTGCCTAAGCAAATGCTATGCATAGCTGAGGGCTGCCATGTATTGTCATATACTAGGATTGTTACCTTTCTTTTTGCTTTTCGGAAGTTAATCATTGCCTTTCTAAAATTTTGTTTCATTCTTATTTTGCTAATTCATTCCACACGGTTTCTATAACATCATTCATATCTGATAACTCTCAGCTAACTTATTTTTGCAGTTCCTGTATATCAGCAGTTGTGTAGGTTATACCTCCTTTCCAAAGAACTTTTCTTTTATCCTCTGTGGAGAAAACAAACTCGAATCTTCTGTTGAGTGAGAGCAGGGTTTTTATCCAGCACCACAGTGAGGGAGAGCTCCAACTACATCTCAAGCAGCATCCGCCCAGTTCTCCTTATTTCAGCCCTTCTCCACCCTCTCAATATTGTGAGTGCCTAGGCCTTTGGACAAGTCTATGCTATGGATCAGGTGATTCTCAACCTTCCTCAGTGCTGGCTTAGGATTTGGCTTTCAAGGGCCACTTTAGTCGATTATTATTTATTCATTTATTTTTCAGTTTGCAAGACTATGTGGTATTGTCATTTCTTTTTTCTCCCCATTTGTGTGTGGTTAAGTTAAAAATAAAACATTTCACTAATATTGCTATGAGTTAGAGTCAACTTGCTGTCAACTATGGGGAGAAAAAAGATAAAGTTTGAGAAAAGGATTATTTAGGGTTTGCAGTTAACTTTACCGAAGAATTTAGTCTTTGTCCCTGGTTCCTGAGAGATAACCTTTAAAACATTGGAATTTCTTTAGCAAGTATAAGGCACAGTAAGTATAAGGCCTCTAGATCACACCAGAGGGTTTATGCTAGTGAAGTGACTCTTGGAAAGGGATTGGACAGGCCAGAAAGAACCACCTGAGGGAAAGAGGATTGGAGGTTGAGTTCAGTCAGTCATGCCTATGAAATGAGGCACAAATAAAGGCTCCGGACAGGAAAGTTCCATGAGTTTCCTTGTTGGTGAAACAGTCTTGATGGGGACAGGCAGTAGCAAATCCTTTGGAACATGTAAGCTTCTTGGGATCTTTGCTAGACCTCACCCTGTGGGTCTCTTTATTTGTATCCTTTTTTGCTATAATTAAACTGTAATTGCAACTTCAGGACTTTCCTGAATTCTGTGAATCATTCTAGCAAATTACCAAACCTAAGGGAGCAATTCAGTTCTACAGGCGCTCCTTGGAGACTCTGTGGAGCAGTTCTGTTCTGTCCTATAGGGTCACTACGAGTCAAAATTGAATAATAGGGCAGCACTGTTTTTGGTTTAGGGAGCAGTCAATCAGCAAATCAGAAGTAAGGGAGGCCTCGGGACCTCTGACCTTTGAGCTTATGCCTGGCATCTTGAGGAAGTAGTGGAGAAACCCCCAAATTTGTAGCCAGCAGGTCAAAAGTGAATGTGTTGTAAGGACCCCAAGCTTGCAGCTGCTGTCTGAAGTCTTGGCAGACTTGGCAGGCTGGAGGACTGGGTTCTTGAAGGTATGAGTTTGGACCTAGCTCCCTGTGGTTAGGGTCTGAGGAAGACATTCTGCAGGTGCAGTGAGGAACAGAATTGAGTAGATTTGAATTGTATGATTTTCAGAGTGAAGTCTGATGAATTTGTTGTGGGAAATTATTTAAATATAGGTAAGAAATAAAAAACACAACACCAACTGGAGAGAACTACTGTTGTCATGTTGGAGTGTGTCCTCTCAGTCTTTGTGTGTGTATGAGGGAGAAACAGAGGGATTGAAACAGGCTCTAAGTACTGCTCATGGGGCGTTTTTCAGGAGCTTGTTACTGTGCCAAGAAATGCAGATGTGTTTTTCACACAAACTGCTACGCATCTATTTTCACATAATATTTTTCTGTTGACTTTTTCAAGTCTAAAACTAGTGCCACATCACAGTGACTGTGGGAACAAAGAAGACCTGTATGACAGGCACGTATTTATAGCACGAATTCCTCTCCTGACCTCCCACCCCCATCCCAAGGTGTGCTTTGTCGTTGTTAGGGACCGTCGAGTCAGTTTCAACTCATAGAGATGCTGGAGGTCAGAGTAGAACTGCCCCGTAGTTTTCGAGGAGCTCCCGATGGATTTGAACTGTTGATGTCTTGGTCAGCAGGTGTAGCACTTCACCACCACAACGCTAGGGTTTCCCAGGTTTGCTTTAGCTGCCTTTATTTAAATCTGCAGTACCTTGGTGCTGACTTTGAAATTACCTGTTCCCTGTTTAGCTTTATTTCATCCAACCTGCAGGTGGCAGAATTGTCTTGTTTCAACAGCAGTTTTAAAGATTCAATTTTGTTTAATGAGTTCCTGCATTGGAGACATAGTGATTAAAGGAGCTGCATGTCTCCCTATTAGGGAAGAAGTAAATTAATGTTAGGGATGGAGTCTCACTAAAAAAGTGCCGGCTAATTTACTTCTTCATTTGGTCTGTCCTCATTTCATGATTTTTGTGTGCTTGGATTATGGCTGTATAAATGGACTAGAGCATGAAGCTCTCAAGCTGTGCCATATGTAAACTGCTGAAATTTCTTAATTACTTTAGCTAGAGTAATGGAGCTTAGATCTGCTTTATATTAACCACAAAGTAATTTGTTCTGCATTTGTATTTTAAGAGTTTGCTTGTATTAATTTTTTTTTAACTCAGACCTTTGAGGATTCATATATAGGACATCAATATAAAGCTTTGATAAAATTGATTTTGCTGATATAGCAATGTTTTGTTCCTAATTAGATAAAAGAAATACTTTAGGAAATACATTAGTGTATTGTATTTGAAGTTGAAGACAGTTATGCTGTAGAAAAATTAGAAGAGTAAATTTGGAAATATGTAGCAATTGCTTAGAGAAGCTGCTATAAAATTCAGTGACTGACCTTGCTTTATGCCCAGTACGGCAAGTAAAACAGTATGCTAAGCAAAAAATTTTAGTTGAAAGATGAAAAGGTTAACACAGCTCTGATGACTTGTGGTGATGTATGTGTAGGATTCCCATGAGTCAGAACAACTCAGTGAAAACTGGCAAGGGGATGACTTATAAGACTATACTTTTCAAATCAGTACATTTAAATACAGTATACTCAAAATATGCATCTTAGCCTTCTTAAACATCTTTAGTGTTTTTTAACTACTGTAGAACAATCAGACATAACTTGTTAGCTTTATAAAAAAGAACAAAACATCTAACGTGGCTGTTGTGTGCCATTAGTCAGCTCGGCCTCATAACAACCGTGTAGCAACTCTGCAGGACAGAGTAGCACTGCCGCGTGAATCTTCCCAGGCTGTAATCTTTACAGGATCAGATTGCTACTATCTTTTGTTCTGTGGACCTCCTTGTGAGTTCTAACCATGGACCTACTGGTTTTGCATACTATGACTCCTTAAAAGATTAAATTCTAACTGAATTTTGGGGCATTTTTTTTTTTTGAGAACTAATTGAAATAGTATGTGGGTATGGCCGTTGAGGGAAACCACATCTCCCTTATTTTTGCCATAGTTGTGCACAGTTAACATTACCCACTGCCACTGAGTCGAGTCCAACTGATAGCGACCCTGGAAGTCAGAGTAGAACTGTCCCATAGAGTTTCCAAAGAGTGTCCGGTGGATTTGAACTGCTGACCTTTTGGTTAGCAGACATAGCACTTAACCCCCAATGCCACGAGGGTTTCCACAGTTAATATTAGTAGGGAATATAATTGTGCCTTAGCAAACCTTTTGCATTTTGACAGGAGAAAGGTAGAACAAGCTGCCAAATGGAATGAATGGAAGGCTGTCTTTAATTTTTAGTGGAATACTAGGTGTAGGTTAAAATTCCAGGGAATCCAGAAAGGCCCGCACTATCTCAATAGGGTTGACAGCAGTCATAAAGGATATTCATAACTTATGTGGAGCCTGTCACTCAATGCTCATATTATGATTTTGTGTAATTACTTTCACATTGGAAAAATACATTTAGAAAACATGTATATGATGTGACAATCAGAAGAGGATATACAAGAATGAAGCATATACTGTTATTAATAAATTAATGCTTATGTTTTAAAATGACTTTCTAGCATGAGTGTTTGAGAATAAATTGGCTGGATTAAGCGGAAATTACATTATCTATTTTGCTCTCCATAATAAGGCAGTATAATCAATCAAGAGAGAATACCAAATAATGGCGATGTCCAGAATGCCTTTCTGTGTTTTTTTGTTGCCCTGATTTCAGATTAAGGATATATTTTATAATTATTATTCAGAGAAGCAATTTCAGTTCATCCATGAAGGGTGGTTATATGAGGAATGATTATGTTCTTTTTATTTTTAAAATATGAAAATGAGGTTTTTGATGTGGTAATTTAGAGAATATTACTCTGTAAATGTAGATGTTTCTCAGTATAGTTGTTAGTGTCAGGAATAATGGAAGCATGCAGGTCTCTTGCCAAGTGCCGTCGAGGCAACCCTTAGGTGAGAGATTGTAATGGGAGATAGGATCGTACAATAAATAAGAATTATTTTATGGCAGCTAGAACCAAGGTATGAAAGTCTTGAAGAGCGACTTTGTTTTCAGAACACCGACTTGGTGTTTGTCATAAATTCTAATCTGGATATAGAATCACTAAGTCCATTTATTTTGTGTCACTGGTGTGAAACTCTATTTGATACGTGAATTTAATTCATATTTGATTATGAATTACTCTATCTTGTAATGCCAGGATTAACTATTTTAGTAGAAGTACCATGTTGGGATGACTTTTTTTTTTAAGCTATACATTTCAAGGGCAGGTTAATCATTTGGTATGGTACTATTAGAAGGTGGTGGTTTCTGTTTGCCTTTTATTTTTGAAACTGCATTTATCACTGTGTGAGCTCAAAAAATTAAATGCTGAGGCTTAAGTTATACTATTTTTAGGTATATGTTTTTGTTTTCTTCATCAAACCATGTGAACAATAAAAAGGCTTTCTATAGTTGGACTTCCCAGTGCAACAGCATATTTCAGCCTTAAGCTTTTCCTTCAGTAGGACACAGCTAGTTGCTGCCCCACACCCATTGGGCCCTGGAGGTGGGGCTAGAAGGATGAACCTGCAGATGTGCCTTTGAAAGGCAGGCTCATTTACACCTAACACATGGAAGAGAGAGAGGAAACTCAAGTTCTGTATAGACACACCCATTCCCATGAGGTCAGTCCTGACTCATAGCAACGCTCTGGAAGAGGGTGGAACTGCTTCATAGGGTTTTCTTAAAAGGATAAGAGGATTGAGACAAGTATATAAGACGATTGCCAGTTAAGTTCACAAACTCATCCTTGAAAAAGTGCTGTATACCTCATTGCCGAATTTATCACTGTGGTCCCCTTTGAAGTATTCACTTTGGGAAGCTATCTACTGACACAGGGGCCTAGTCCACCCTTCAAAGCAATTTTGGAACTTTTTTTCTGGAGTGGTCATCATGTTACCCTTGATGTTCTGAATGTCATTAGAATGTCTTCCTTTCAATGTTTCCTTTGTCTTCAAGGAGAGAAAAAGGTCACTGGGGCCCAGATCAGTTGAGTAGGGAGGGTGTTCCAATGCAGTTATTTGTTTACTGGCTAAAAACTCCCTGACAGACAGCTGCACAGTTAAGTTTGCAAACTTGCTACCATACCATTCTGTACGATGGCCATTCCAGAAAGATTTCCAAAAATGCTTTGAAGGGTGCGCTAGATGCTGGCGTATGTAGCTGGCACAAGGCTTCGGAAGGGCAGTACTTAGAAGGTGACCACCATGGTGATATTCAGTAACAAAGTTGTAGCACTTAGAGCAATTAGATCTGCAGACTTAATTGTCAGACCTCCTATGCTTGGCTCCTTTGCCTAGTCCTTGAGAGAAGAGCTAATGAAAAGCGGGTGAGGACAAAGCTTCTGTCTAAATCCTTTCAAAATGTGTGTCTGGTTGAAACCATAGGAATTCTCCCTTTGAAATTAATTAGTTTAGCTTTTGAAAGGATACATTTAACCACACTTAACTTGGCGTTAAATCCTTGCTTTTAACTGTAAAACATCAGCAGAGGGAAAAAGAAACCCCATTCTGTCCTCTTCCACGTTGGAAAATATGTTAAATATATTAAAGTGTTGTGCTTTCTGGTATCTGGAGAGTTAAAATCTGAGGAGAAAAGTTCTGTAGGATGCTACAAGGGATGTAATTTGTTACCATGACTACTGCTAAAAGCTTGAACATGCATTTATTTTATTAGTATGAACTTTATATTGAATAGCATCAGTAATCTAAAAACTGTGTTCTTTCAGTATGGTCCTGGATAGTGAGTGACTACTGAGAAACACATTTAGGTCAACTATGGAAAAAGTAGTTACACTTTTTAAGATGTAGTGAATGTGGTACAGAACCTAATCTGAGATTAATTGAACCACTTGCCTAAACATTTTTTTTTTATTTAATATGAGTGAAAATGTACATTCCCATATAAATTTACATGCCCACCTATATGCAGCTTCCGCTGCTCTCCCTGTCCGGTGACAGCACACTATTCCTCTCTGCTCCATACATGTCTCAGCCTCCCAACAGTTGCCTTTCCCCTCTTCTCAACCCACTCTCCTTCCTCCAGCCAGAGGTCAGCAGGATGATATCCTATAGATGTATAGAACCATAAAGTGCTTCCAGTATGTGACCACTCTGCATTGCCAAGTCCAATCCATGCGTATCCGAAGAGTGGAGCTTCGTTATGATTTATGAGCAAGGGCATCGTCAAGGCCAGAGGCCATGCTCCCAGGGGAACCCCAAAACCGCTGGACTATCAATTGCGGTCTTTTAGTGGAGATCTCAGGATGCACCGCTTTTTATTCTTGTGTTGCCAGCGAGACTCAACTTAGTGAGCTCCATCGTGGCTATCACTGGTGGTGGCTGGGCACCATCTGGTTCTTCCGGTCCCAAGTCGATGTAGGTACTCATGTGGGTCTCTCTGTCTTCTGGGTTGTCTTTACCCTATGTCATTTTGGGTTCCTGCTGAATTGGGACCCTTTACTGTGCCCTCGGATGGCAGCGTGGCAGCTTTTAAGACCCCAGATGCCACTCACCAATGTGGGGTGCAGAGAGCCCTCTTAGCAAAATGCTAGTTGTGCCAGTTGGCCTCGATTTCTCCTAAAAGCATGGTCCCCTGCCCCCCACCACAGCTACTTTATCCTTGCAATATTGGGCTAAGATGGAAGGAATACTCAAGTTATGCTGAAGTCCACTTAATGTTGTTCTTGTTTCTAGTGTGTGCTATCACCGATTTCACCCAACCAGATTTCTAGCAACTATCTAATCTAAACCCTCCCCTCCTCACCCTCCTTCTCTCCCCTGCCTTGCAGCTGTAGAGTCTTTTCTTCTATACACAGGTCTGTTTTTGAGATCTTATCGTAGAGGTCTCGTACCTTTCTTTTCACACATACTGAAAAGAACTTTCAATTCTTGAATAACATATAAGAGGAACATAAAAATGCAACACATAAAGTCATCTTAGTGTTTTAGCAGAAATGGAAACCCTGATGGTGTAGTGGCTGCAGACCAAAAGGCTGGTAGTTTATGTCCACCAAGTGGCCTTCGGAAACACTGTGGGGCAGTTGTAGTCTGTACTGCAGGGTTGCTGTAACTTAGAATCAACTCTATGGCAGTGGATTTGGTTTGATTTTATAAGAGAAGTAACACAAGTGGATGGCTTTAACAAACAGAAATTGATTTTCTCACAGTTCAGGAGGCTATAGAACTCTGAACACAGCTCTAGAACACTTTATCAATTCTGGAGGAAAATCTGTGTTTCTTCAGTTTTTGCTTTGTAGTACCTTTGAGATCTCCATGAGTCTTGGCATTGGGCTTACCTCATCTCTACTCTGCTAACTTGTTTAATGTCTTCTGTATCTCAAAAGAGACTGATTTAGAATGCACTCTGCACTAATCCTGTCTCATTAAAATAACAAAGATAACCCATTCACAAATGAGATTATAACCATAAGCATAGAGGTTAGGATTTGCAGTACATATTTTGGGTAACATAATTGAATCCATAACATATCTAATCTTGATTGCTCTGTCGTAGGTCCTTAGAACCTTGGTTTGTTGTCTCCCTCCCTTAATCATTTTATCTGTAAACATTTTTTTACAGTCGTAAAATGGAGAAGAAGGTAATAAAACATAAATCACTTTTTTTGCTTCAATCTTGTAAGCAATTGGCTTGAAAATACATTTGGAATACTGGAGAACTGTAAAAAAGAAGTTGAAACTATGCCAGAAAAGAGTTTTATTAAAAAAAAAAAATGAGAATTTCATGTTTTTGTTCTGTTTCCTGGACACTTAATTTCACTAGTTGGGAGTCTTGTAGACTGTGGGATATTCTCTTCCTCAACCATGCAGACAGAATTTGACAGAAATTTATTTTGACTTCTGAGGTTTTCCCTTTTTTCTTTTTAGGTGACCCTATTAAGATACTAATGCCATCACTGTCTCCCACAATGGAAGAAGGAAACATTGTGAAATGGCTCAAAAAGGAAGGTGAGCCCAGTACATTATTAATGTCTTGTGTGTTTTGTCACTTTAATTTTATTTCTGATCACTTGTATTAGAATCAGTTAGAAAAAAGGACATGACATGAATGTGTTCCTCTGCCAGTTAACGTAAATTTAAGTAGAATTTTTCCATGGTAATAGAACAAATGCTTTCTGGGTTCAACCTGTGTCTTTTCACAAGCAGTGAATGGTATTTTCAGACATAGGACCAGGTTATAGTCCTTGTACTTAGCATTTAATTATGACACCGTAAGTCTGACAATCCACCTTAAGTTAATTTAAAACTTTGTCATTATTCCATGTGGGTATTTTTTCCTCCTGAAACTAAGCAAGATGATGAGAAATTTCACTGAAAAGAACAAGTAAGAACAATCAGAAAAGCCGTCAAAAAGAAAAACTGTGGAGGAGGGTTGTAGCCCTATTAGATATTAAAACATCCTATTATGCCTCTAAAATTAAAACTGTGATATTGGTGTTTAGAAAAGCAGATTAATGGAACTGCATAGAGACTCAGTTCCACGTGGAAATTTAATATATAAAAAAAGAGAGAAAATATTAGATTTTCCTTGCACTAAGCCAAGGATAATTGCAAACGAGTCAGACATTTAATGTAAAAAAAGAAACCTTACAAGTGCTAGGAAGGGGAAACATTCATTGGTCAGTGTTTCTGAATCTGCCTGTCTGTAAACACTGCTAACTGTAAGATACAGTAAGTATAACATTAATATGTTTAATGGTTAAAAATAGTCACTTTGGTATGGTTGAAAACACGGTTAATAAAATTTTACAAAAGTGCAAATTGTTAAAAGATACCTAGAATTTATATCATGGTTAAAATCCCTAAAAGTAGAGAATAAGGAGACTATCAATCATCTTCATAGAAAAATGAGCAAGATACATAGATGGCTCACAGTAAAAGGATTTTTAGTGGCCTTTTAAATATGTGAAAAGATCGTAAGCTTTTTTACTAATAAGAAACATGAAGAGTAGCACTAAAGAGCCATGGTGGTACAAAAGTTAAGTGTTTGGCTGCCAGCGTACCCAACAGCTCTTTGGGAAAAAGACCTGGCAGTCTGCTGCTGTAAAGATTACAGCCACAAAAGCCCTAACAGTTTAGTTCTGCTTTGTCACGTGGGTTCACTATGAGTTTAAAAATCAACTACATGTCACCTAACAACAACAGCAACATACCAACACTGCACTGAGATATCATTTCTCACTGAGCACACTGGCAGAAATTAAAGTTTGACAAGCTATCCTGTTTGCGAAGCTGTGCTGAGAAACAACTTTCTCAGATACTGCTGGAGGAAATGCACACCGGTTTAAACCTAAGGAAGAGAATTTGACAATGTCTAGAAAAGTTATATAGATGATCTAATTTTGAGAAAAGGTATTTACAATTTATATCACAAACATTTAGGGTTATTTTATGGTTAAAATCTCTAAAAATATTAAGAAGCCTATCCAGTCATCTTCCTAGAAAAATGGGCAGGGGATACGGGAACAGGTGGTTCACAGAAAAAGAATTGCCAGTGGCCGCTTAAACCAGATCGAGACTGTCTGTATTTACCCTTTGGCATAGCAGTTCTAGGCATCTGTCTCAGTGTTACACTGGAGAAATACAGACAGACACACTCATGGTGCGATTTACTGCGGTGCTGTTTATAATAGCAAAAGATGGAAGCCCCCCAAATGTTGATCAGGATTGCTTGAATCACCTATGCAACTATAAAGTGGAATGAGGAGTGCTCCTTTGTATTGCTGTGCAGTGGTCTTCAGTGAAAAGGCCAAGGTAGAGACAAGTGGATGTAGTACATATCATTCATTTAAAAAAGAGGATGCAGTACATATGTATGATGTGTGATACATATGATATGTAGTAATTATCATTCATTTAAAAAAGAGGATGCAGTACATATGTGTGATATGTGGTACATATGATATGTAGTACATATCATTCATTTAAAAAAGAGGTGGGGGTGCTTCAGCTGTAGAAGTATTGAACTAAGAGTAGTTCAGAAGGATAAAGGGAGAAGAAAAGAGCAAGCTGAGACTCAAGGGTATGACTTGGGGAGTGGAGGACTTACGTAATTGCAGAAACAGTTGAAAAAGCTCCCTTTGATCAAGGCCATTTGGCGTAAGTAGCATTTTACTAAGAGAGTCTTCTGCACCCCAAGTGGTAAGTGGCATCAGGGTCCTTAAAAGCTGCCAAGCTGCCGTCTGAGGTGCATCAAATGGTACCAGCTTAGCAGGAACAGGTGATAACCAAGTATCAAAACAACATGGGGGAAAGAGAACCCAGAAGACAGAGAGACCCATGTGAGTGGGTAACTACATCGACATGTGACCGGAAGAACCGGATGGTGCCTGACCACCACCAGTGACAGCAGTGATGGGGCTCACAAAGTTGAGTCCCCCTGGCAACACAAGAATAAAAAGGAGTACTTCCTGAAATCTCCACTAAAAGACTGCAACTGATGGTCCAGGGGCCTCAGGGTTCCCCTGGGAGCATAGCCCCTGGTCCTGATGCTGCTCCTGTCCATAAATCACAATGGAGGTAAACTCTTCAGACACGAATGGATGGGACTTGGCGACACAGAGTGACCATATCGTGTGTGTACTTTATGGTTCTACGGATCTATAGGATATCATCCTGCTGACCTCTTAACTGGAGGCTGGGGAGAGGGTGGAGAGGAAGGGATAGGAGATTGTTAGGAGGATATGACATGTACAGAACGAAGTGGAGGAGTGTGCTGTCACCAGACAGGGAGAGCAGTGGGGGCTGCACATAGGCGGGTGTGGCAGTTTATGTGGGATCATAATTAAAAACTAAAATAAATAGCTCCCTTTGTCTAGTTTTCCATGCTGACCACTTCCAATCAATATGACCATCTAGGCGGATGGGGTAAGACTTCTTTTCACTACTGAATATGATATTTTAAAACAAATCTTCTGAATGTAAATTAAAGGCTAAAGCAAGAAAGGAAATCATCACGTGTCAGCAGCAGAAAGGGAAATCCAGAGTGGTGAGTGGGAGTTGAAGTCATATGCTCCTCTGAGAGTTGGTGAGGTGGGAGCAGGTTTTTTGGGGGTAGGAGCTAGTGAGAAAAAGGAAATCAGAAATTAGGTTCAAGTTTGGATGTGATAAAGTTTAAGATTTTATGAGACAGTCAAGGCAAAATTTAGGCAGTAGGTAACTGGCTACATGAATCTTCAAGAGTGAAGTCAGACTTCGAGATAGAAATTGGAGAGTCAACAGCATGTGAATCAAATTTAACATCCATGAGATAACCAACGAACTTATTTGTTTGACTAGGGTCTGCTTGGCATAAAATTTGTTCTCATGGACCTATCATCATGAGAAATGCGAGTTCAAATTTATGGGGCTTGTGTTTCCTGGGATCCTACAGGTAGAGGTCAAGTGGTCTGGGGCTGGTAATCACATCTGAGTTATCTGGCAGAAACCACTGTTGTAGAAGGACACAGTCTCTAACCCAAGCCACACAGGAATTCCAGATAAAATTCCACTTACCGAGTTCACAGTCCCAAATTAAATAATGAACATAAAACAGTCTTCTGGGCACCAGAGTCAGTTAGGTATAACAAGCAGCAGGACTAGATCCCAAGGAACTCTGGTTAATTGGAGTTACTGGATACATAAAAATATATGTCTGTAAAGCTTAAATATGTAAGAAGAAAAATTGAAATAGGAGAACAAGACATTGTCTGCTAAGTCCATGCAGATTTGAAAAAGGACAGTTAAAACTATAATGAAAAATACTGTCTAAAATTTAAAAAAAGAAAAACTCAAGGACAGGTGGAAGAACAGATAGATAAGACTGAATGAAAAAGTTGTAAACCAAAGATCAATCTGAAGAAACTGCTTGAACTCAGCAGAGAGAAAAAGCAGTGGAAAATACAAAAGAGAAGTTAAGAGACACGAAGTGTAAAATGAGAAGCATCCATAATTCAGTAGGAGGAGTTCCAGAAGGAGGAAAAGGAAATGAGAAAGAGGTAGCATTCAAAGAAAAAAATTGGCCAAGAATTTTCTGTAACTGAAGGAAGACGTGTCCTATAAATGAAAGTCCAGTGCTTCATTGACAAGCACTTTGAATAGTTGGCTCTTTCTGCATAGCTGCTGTCATCTTTTAAAGTAATTATCACTGTCTAAGAACATTTCACCTTTATAAATAGTATAATCATTTGGAATCTATTTTTAGGCTTCTTTTTCCCAATGATGTATAGAGCTTTGGGTATTTCCACATTCAGAATGACCAAGTGTTGGTGTCATTAAGCAGTGATTCAGATACAGAATAACCTTTAAGGGATTATTACAAAAAGATTAAATTTCTTCATATTTTGAGACCTGATAGGAAAGTAGATAAGAGGATTCTTTGGGCCACATTTATCTTTTAGACTTCCAGCTCACTGGCAACCTGGTAAATTATTCACGCTCATTAAAATATGGGCAGTATGATAAAAAACCCGGAGACATACTGTCTCATCCTTCTTTTTCCTTTTTTCATGTTGATTGCTATGTGCTGTTTTCACATTGGGCAGGCTACAGCGTATTGTAAGTCACCAGAATGTGTTTCCTTCAGGTTGCTCGTAAAGTTCCATGTTCTGCCAGCTAAGGAGAAAAGTTTGCTTGCTAATATACTGTAAATAATTGAGCACAGTCACAATCCTTGGTTCTCAGTAATTCTTTTAGCTTCTTGCATTTTAAATCTCATTACCTTTGTTAACATAGAAATTCACTGTTACCTGCTTTAATTGTGATCTCTTTTAATATAATTTTTTTTTCCATTAACGTGTAGTACACATGTGGATTTGACTGTGTATGACTATGTATGTCTGGTGCTTACTATATTTATGATATCTTGGTTCAGCTGTTTTACATTTAAGAGCAAATTTATATTCTGAAAGACAATACTTTTTACACATCCTTTTCTGTTAGCTGTGAGGTCTTTTTTGCATCCCTCTTGAGATCTGTATTGATACACAGCCACCGATCTTGAAAACAATGAGTTTAGACCCTCCAGCATTAAGAGGATTGAAATTTTTTCATAAAAAGATTATTAACCCAGCATCTTTTATAAGCAAAGAGTAAATCACGATCATATAACTTACAGGGAGCAAGGTGACAAGCCTTTTTGGAAGATCTTCTAAATTTTTTTGAAATCTAGGCGTTTATAATTTACATCTACTTTCACTGATAGTGTATATGCGTACTTTAAATCAGATTAAAAAAAGTCAAGGCAGTAGGGGTACAGTGAAAAGAACTTTGACCTAGGAGTCGTGGTTTGTCCTTTGAGGTTCTACTGTCCCCTCAAGTGTCTGGAGGTTGGTTAACCAGATAAAATGTGAAATATGTACTGGCCTTAAGAATTGGTAACTCAGTTCTCTTTTTGTTTTTGTATAAGTCATGGAAGCATGTGATAGTATATATTAGAACACTTCATTTCAGTCTGAGAAGTAAGTAGAAATATGCATTATAAACAGGAAACATTTAGAAAATATTCATTAACAGTCACAGTTTCAAAAATCTCTTGATACACAAATTGAGCTGTAATTCCACATCTTTAATACATATGTGTACTTTTTGAGGAAAAACTTGTGCTTTGGATATTTTTACTTTAATTAAAGTGGGTATAATTCATTTTTTCGTTAAGTGAAAGGTCAAATCTGCTAAACAGAATAACCAAAAAGGAAAGAAATATTCTTGTGGGAGAATATTTGAAGGTAGGCAAAACATTGCTTTCCTTGAGATATTTAAGCACTGTAAAACAAAACCTGACCGAGGTAATTTAAAAGTTCTTAGCCACACCGTGTCTGAAACAAACCTAGTTTAGTGCTAAATCAGTGATGCTTGTTATTACTGCTTTTGGTGTTAGCCCTCAGATACTGTCCTTCTTTGTGCGCATTCCTTTTGTCATTTGACTGGGAATTTTTGATAGTTTTGTGCCTATTTTAGGTTATACCTAACTGAAATAATGCCTCTGTATAAAATTCTGAAGTAAAACTCGCAGGAAGCTCTATCTGTGCCACTAGGTGCCACTGGAGAGTTACGTGGCTCTACGCTTTGTTTGGACAAGGCTTTTGTTTCTTTTGTTTCTGGGAATTGTACACATTTATGGTGCTGAAATGGAAAAAGTAAAATTGAAAAGAACATTTCATGAACAGCTTCATTGTTTTCGTGTAGTATGCTACCATTTTAATAACTTTATTGAGGTATAATTTATATAACCATATAATTTACCCATTTGAATTACACAATTCAGTGCATTTTAGTAACTGTATAGAATTGTGCAACCGTCTGCGCAAGTAAGTTTTAGAACATTTCCATTCCAGACACTAGATCTCTAGTGTCTAATTACAGTTAAGCCATCTCCCCATCCCTTGCCTTAAACATCTCTGATCTGCTTTCTGCCTGTAAAAATTTGCTTTTCCTGGACACTTTATATAAGTAGAATCATACAGGGTGGTCTTTTGTGGCTGACTTCTTTCAGTTAGCATGGTTTTTGAGTTCATCATGTTGTACTACATATGAGCAGTTCATACCTTTATTGTGGGATAGTACCCTATCATTAATACTTCTTTATATTTATTGTTAATATTTGTATTAATACCAGAACTTCAGAATTTGTACATGGACTTACAGACTGTAGTGCTGTTCATTAGAACTTCCTGGGTGTGATGGACACGTTGTGTCTGAGCTGTATGATAGAGCCGCTAGCCACCTGTGGTGACTGAGTGCTTGTTTTAGATAGTGCTTCAAAACAGAAGCGATCAGGCAATAAAAGCGAGGTTGATTTTGCTCAGCAGTCTCCTCTTTTTAAAATTACTGCTTGGCCTTCAACTTTCAGGGCAGGACCTTGAGTGACTGAGGAGCCAGGTTACTGCAGGTCTTGGGCTGTTCATAGGTGTGTAATCCTTTACTCTGTGTGTAATGAAGTGCAGAGGATTGGGAAATGCTGACTAGGGATCTCTCCTCTGTATTCTCTTCATATTGGCATTGCCTGCTTATTTGTATTCTTTTTCCATTGGAATAGGAAATGTTGGAAGCAAGTCTGTCTGTTCTAATTTTAGCGTTATTTTTTACTATAGTGCCTTGCACGGTGGCATTTGCATGGGTCAGCTAGTAAGTATTTGTCATATAAATAGTTTAATCATTTTTATCTCTAACCATTGTTTCCAGTATGGTTTGATATGGTACACTTAAAGAAGGTTTTTCTTATGTGTTCAGGTAGATCTGATTTACTTGGTCTTTCAGATAGAACTCCCTCCCCTCCAAACGCCTTTTCAAAAGCCTTTTTATTCTTAAATGTTAAGGAGTCTTGGTGGCGCAACAGTTAGGTGCTTGGCTGCTAGGTAAAAGGTTGATGGTTTGAACTTAACCCTGTGGCTTCTGAGGAGAAACACCTAATGACTTGCTTCTGTAAAGATAGAACTAGAAAATTCTATGAAGCCATTCCACTCTTGTCACATAGGGTCGCTGTGAGTCAGAATTGATTCACCATCACTCAGCGATAACAACACCATTCTTAATTTTTATCAGAACAGAATTGTTTTGTGAAAGCCCCAGGATGTCCTTTAGTCAATAAAGTAAACATTATTCATTGTGTTTGAACAAGACTATACTTCTTGCCTGGAATTTTAAAAGGGAGAGAGAATCCTCTGTATGCCTCCGTCCTCAGCCCAGGCAGCTGCCCAGCCAGACACAGAAAGGAACAGGACGATGATGCTGGCTGGCTTCAGTGCGGGGGAGTGGCCCGTGTGCTGGCCATTGCTTTGGCCCCTCCTGCGGCCCACACTGTTGCTCCCGGCCTACTCCACATCAGCCACTGACAAGTATCACAAGGAGATGGTACAGGAACACTCCAATGCTGCAGTGTCGTTCTGCAATCAGTCAGACATCAATCAGTGTGGCAGCCAAGAAGCCATCTATCAGCTCACAGAGATCTTTTCAGTTCTGTCCACTGGACTATAAACTCATCACTGCTGGAGCCATAACTTGGTATGTCTACATCTAGTGGTTAGTACAGTATCTTAATGTTTGTTGGATGATCTGCTTGAAAGGACAGAATATGGAATAGGGAACTAGAATATTAATCTTGATGTTGTTGTTTTTAACTGTTTTAGGTGAACGTTTACAGTGCAAATTGAATTCTCTTTCAGACACTTATACACAAATTATTTTGTGACATCTTTTGCCTTACTCTTGATTCCTAACGGTTGTTAGTAACATAGCTGATGTTTTATCTTTGTTTTCATCCAAAGATGTGATGTTAACCTAGCATTTCCAGTCTATGATACTTCATTATATGGCTACACATTCAAAACCTTCTTGAGAGTCAGAGAGATTAATTAGCTTGATCAAGATTGCTAGTTAAGTATCACAACTTAGAATCAAATCCGTGCCTGACTTGGAAAAGGTTCCTTGTAGCTACTCTGCCCTGCAACTTTTCTGAATTATAGTACTAAATTATTCTAAATTATAGTTCTAAATTGTTGATCAAGGCTAATATTTAGTATATTTGGAATTTTCATGGATCATTACTCAGTCTCAGGATGCCTTTCAGCATTTACATGAGGTTTGACTGTTGATAGATAGAACATTAATTTTGTGATAAATTAGGGGCAATCTACCCTTATAGGAGCACTGGGTAAGAGCTGTGGCAAGCTACGTTTCTAACCAAAAGGTTGGCAGGTCAAATCCACCATCTGCTCCTTGAAAACTCTATGGGGAAAGTCCTTCTCTGGCCTATAGGGTCATTATGAGTTAGAGTTAGCTCAACAGCAATATCTATTTACTTATTTTTGTACCCTTATATAAATGATGTGTTTTAAGCTTTGCCCTGGTAAAGTGAACCCAACAACAATGGGTGTTGTTAGGTGCCATTGAGTCAGTTCTGACTCATAGCAACTCTGTGAACAACGGAACAAAACACTGTCCAGTCTTGTGCCATGTCCACAATTGTTTTTAGGCTTAAGCCCATTATTGCAGCCACTGTGTTGATCCATCTCGTCAAGGGTCTTCCTCTTTTTCGCTGACCCTTCATTCTAGCAAGCATAGTGTCTTTCTCCAGGGACTGATCTTTCCTGACAGCATGTCTAAAGTATGTAAGATACTGTCTTGCCATCTTTGCTTCCAAGGAGCACTCTGGTTGTACTTCTTCCAGAACAGATCTGTTTGGTCTTTGGTGGTCAATCATACGTTCAGCATTCTTCTCCAGCACCACAATTCAAAGGCATCTGTTCTTCTCCTATTTTTGTTCATAGTCCAGCTTTCCCATGCACATGATGCGATTGAAAATACCATGGCTTGGGTCAGGCGTGTTTTAGTCTTCAAGGTGACATCCTTACTTTTGAATACTTTCAAGAGGTCCTTTGCAGCAGCTTGTCCCAGTGCAGTGCATCTTTTGATTTCTTGACTGTTGCTTCCAAGGGCATTGATTGTGGACCCAAGTAAAATGAGATCCTTGATAACCTCAATCCTTTCTCCGTTTATGACAATGTTGCTTACTGGTCCACTTGTGATGATTTTTGACTTTCTGATGTTGAGATGCAATCCATACTGAAGGCTGTGGTCCTTAATCTTCATCAGTAAATGCCTGAAATCTTCTTCATTTCCAGCAAGTAAGGTGATGTCATCTGCGTAACACAGGTTGTTAATGAGTTGTCCTCCAATCCTGATGCCTCGTTCTTCTCGGATTTTTTGCTAGGCATACAGATTAAAAAGGTATGGTGAAAGGATGCAACCTGACACATGCTTTTTCTGACTTTAAACTGTGCCGTGTCCCCTTGTTCTGTTGACGTGACTACCACTTGATCCATATACAGATTCCTTAAGAGCACAATTAAGTGTTCTAGAATTCCCATTCTCTGCAACATTAACCATAGTTTAGTATGATCCACACAGTCGAATGCTTTTGTGTAGTCAATGAAATACAAGTAAACATCTTGCTGGTATTTCTTTCGCCGAGATCCATCTAACATCAGTGATGATATGCTTGGTTCCATGTCCTCTTCTGAACCCAGTTTGAATTTCTGGCAGTTCCTTGTCAATATATTGTTGTAGTCAGTTTTGAATGATTTTGAGCAGAGTTTTACATGCATATGATGTCAGTGGTATTGTTCGGTAATTTCCACATTTGGTTAGATCACCTTTCTTTGTAATGGGCATAAATAAGGATCTCTTCCAGTCAGTTGGCCAGGTAGCTGTCCTCTAAATTTCTTGGTATAGGCGAGTGAGCACTTCCAGTGGTAGATCTGTTGAAATATTTCAGTTGACATTCCATCAATTCCAGGAGCCTTGTTTTTCGCCAGTGCCATCAGTGCAGCTTTGACATCTTCCTTCAGTACCCTTGGTTCCTCATCATATGCTACCTGTTCAAATGGCTGAACATCGAGTAGTTCTTTCTGGTATAATGACTCAGTGTATTCCTTCCATCTTCTTTTGATGCTGTGAGTGGTTTAATAGTTTCACTGTAGAATCCTTCACTGTTGCAACTGGAGGCTTAAATTTTTCTTCAGTTCTTTCAGCTTGAGAAGTGCACAACGTGTTTTTCCCTTCTGGTTTTCCGTTTCCAGCTCTTTGCACATGTCATTATGATACTTTCTTTTGTCTTTTCAAGCTGCTCTCTGAAGTCTTCTGTTTAGATCTTTTATTTTGCCTTTCCTTCCTTTCCTTTAGCTGCTCCACGTCTAAGGACAAGTTTCAGAGTCTCTTCTGACATCCAATTTGGTCTTTTCTTCCTTTGCTGTCTTTTTAATGACCTCTTACTCTCTCATGGATGATGTGTTCAGTGTCATTCCACAATTTGTCTGGTCTTTGGTCATTAGAGATCAGCACATCAAATCTGGTCTTGAGATGGTCTTTAAACTCAGGAGGGGTATACTCAAGGTCATACTTTGGATCTTGTGGACTTGTTGTAATTTTCTTCCGTTTCAATTTGAATTTGCATATGAGCAAATTGATGATCTGTGACACAGTCAGCACCTGGTCTTGTTCAGACTGCTTATGGAGTTTTTCCATCATCTTTTTCCACAGATATAGTCAGTTTGGTTCCTGTGTATGCCATCTGTGAGGCCCATGTGCACAGTCACCATTTGTGTCGATTAAAAAAGGTATTTGCAGTGAAAAAGTCGTTAGTCTTGGCAAAATTGTATCATGCAATCTCTGGCATTATTTCTGTCACCAAGGCCGTACTTCCAACTACCGATCCGTCTTCTTTGTTTCCAACTTTTGCATTCCAGTCACCAGTAATTATCAATGCATTCTGATTGCATGTTCAATCAGTTTCACACTGCAGAAGCTGGTAAAAATCTTTAACCTCTTCATCTTTTGCCTTAGTGGTTGGTGCGTAAATTTGAATAATAGTTGTATTAACTGGCTGACTCTGTAGGCATGTGGATATTATCCTGTCACTGACAGCATTGTACTTCAGGACAGATCTTGAAGTGTTCTTTTTGATGATGAATGCAACTCTTTAAGTTCCTCTTTAAGTTTTCATTCCCAGCATAGTAGACCATGTGATTGTCGGATTCAAAATGGCCCAAACCAGTCCATTTCAGCTCACTAAAGCCTAGGATGTCAATGTTTCTGCGTTCCATTTCATTTTTGACAATTTCCAGTTTTCCTAGATTCGTACTTCATACATTCCATGATCTGATTATTAGTAGATGTTTGCAGCTGTTTCTTCTATTTTGAGTCATGCCACGTCAACGAATGAAGATCCCAGAGGCCTTACTCCATCCACATCGTTAAGATTGACTCTGCTTCAAGGAAGCAGCTGTTCCCCAGTTGTCTTCTGAGTGCCTTCCAACCTTGGAGGCTCACTTTCTGGCACCATGTCTGACAGTGTTCGGCTGCTATTTGTAAGGTTTTCCCTGACTAATTCCTTTCAGAAGTAGACTGCCCAGTCCTTCTTCCTGGTCTGCCTTAGTGTGAAAGCTCAGCTAAAATTTATCTACCATGGTTGACCCTGCTGGTACCTAAATACCAGTCCAACAATGGGTAGATCCTTTTTAAGTTTTCTTTGCATTTTCTGCCCTCAGTCGTCCACTCCCTCCTGATTTCTATTCCTCTGCCTCTCCCTCACATTGTTATTATAATCGTATAGTTAAAATATGTGTCTCTATTGTATTAACACACATATAGAGATGTTTTTGTTGTTTTTAAAGGAAGCAGAAAGGCTACCCATCTCTTAAATATATGAAGTATGCTACAAAACAAATGTTAGAACCCAAAAAAGTATAAAGGATAGTTTTGATGTATTCTCACAAGAAAATGATTAGGAAAACTACTGTAATTTTTTTTACATTTGTTTTAATCTAAAACTCTTAATGTGTGAGGCACTTACTTGAGTTCTTTTTGAGGGTAGCATATAAAACACATAAGATATGTCCTGTTGAGAAGAATATCACAACCTTGTAAATAGAGGAAACCCCAGTATAGTAAAGAGCGGCAGCAGGGTAAAATTTCATAATGTAATTTGTAATTCATTCCAAATTGATTGTAGCTATTATAGGAATTTAGGTATAGGAAGAAAATCATCAAGTTGACTTACTCAGAGAAAGTTATATGACTGAACTGGAATCTCTTCTTGGTTTTTAAACAGTGGTTCAAATTTGAATATGGGAGAGCACAGATGAGAAAACATCCTTTTATTCTACTTTCCTATGGCCAGAAATTACTTTCTAGGCTAAGAAGTGTTTACTTGCTGGGTTGTCTACTTCATTTCTCTCTCCCATAGTTATGACAGAATCATACTTTTTTCTCCTTTTTGAAATATAGTCTACTTTAATTGCTAAAATATCTGTGATATAAAGACGTATGTAAGATGATGTAATTGGAGCTGTAGCTTTCTGTATGATATACCATGCAGTCCTTACTGACCTCTCATAAAACCCATTGCTTTAGATGATTCTGACTCATAGACACCCTGTAGGACAGAGTAGAGCTGTCGCATATGGTTTCCAAGGAGTATCTGGTAGATTCCAACTGCAGACCTTTTGGTTAACAGCTGTGACACTTAACCACTAGGCCACCATGGTTTCCCCATATTCGTCTGGTTGCTGCTTTATTCACCAGTCTAGTCACTTCTCTCCTGTATTGTTTGCCAAGTCTTTGAAAGTTTCACGTTGCCTTTTGCCTACAGGACTGTGGGTGTGTTGCTTCCTGTGCCCAGATCAGTGCCCTTTTACTCAATTGTCTTCTCCTCTTCATCTTTTCAGGCTCAGTTTAAACCAAAACCAAACCCAGTGCCATTGAGTCAATTCCAACTCAGTGACCATATGGGTCAGAGTAGAAGTGGCTAACCTTTTGGTTAGCAGATGTAGTGCTTAACCATTATACCACCAGTGTTTCCAGGCTCTGTTTAGGTACTTTTTTCCCCCTAGAAATCCTTCTGCTACTTTCCAAACCATTAAATGCCCTTCCTGAGTGTTCCCTGACTTAAACCTTTGTACAGTGAAACCTGTGAGAGCTGGAACTCGATGAACTACCTTATTTTTCTAGGTCTTACGAATGTCCTGCCTTTGACAGGATGGAGACTCAGCACTTTTCTGTTGCTCATTTAGTGGAGAATATTTGAGTTTTGCTTCTCTGACAAATTTCTGCCTTACATACACTCTAGCTTTTGCAGGTTTTATTGTACTTGGTCATTCCCAATCTAGTGGTCACTAGATATTTAGCAAGCCTTTTGAGGTCAGAAAACTTACCTTGTCTATTTTTGATTGGTTGCTTTCTGATTGCTATATCCTCAGTTCTCCAGTACAGTTTGTAATACTCGTTGAACATGGAGATCTCATTAGTTTTAGACTAGTCAGTCATCTTTTAGGTGCTCAGTAAATATTTCCTAATAGGTAAGTTTGATAACATCATTAAAACAGCATATATTGCAGTTCTAAACTGTTTTAACTGGGGATATCATGTAACTATCTATTTGAACATCTTAATATAGAATGAAATCATTTCTATACAGTGAACCATTAGAGCATATTTATTAACTTAGTTTTTTGTATTTTTCTTCACATCTCCTATTGAATGTTCCTGTTCATATTGTTGTGCTGGCTGTTTGGGTGTGTGTGAGGCGGATGTGTACTTTTTTATGTTACATACTTTTTCTACCCTTTTACTTTGAAACTGTTGTGTTTGTGTTTTCGACCTGCCTCTCATAAGCAGCATTTACCTACATTTTGTTTTTTTTGTATTTGTTTTGATAATCTCTGCCTTGAATAGGTGGTTTCAATCTATCTATAGTTGCATTTGCTTACATATTCCATTTTTTGTGTTTTCTGTTTTTTTCTTTCCATGTGCTTGCTTTCACTTGAATGCTTTTGTTAATTTAGGTTATTTTTCTGTCCTTTTGAATGCTATCAATTGTGTTTTCTTGTATACCTTTGAGTTTTTAGGATATATATTTAACTAAATTTTGTGAATACAGTTTTGTCTTAGTGTTTTTTTTTCTCCCGAGGTGTTAGAATTCTTAGCGTGCTTTAGCATCACTCAGCTATTTCCTTATTCATTTTATTTATTTTTTTTTGTAGTTTTAACAGTTTTTTAAGCTCTCAAAAATTAGTTTTTTTTTTTTATAGCCAACCATTAATGTTTTATCAGTGGTAACTTTTTCCCTTGTCTCCCCTGCTTTCCCTCTGTGTCCAGTGTTCTTCTTGGTGACCTCCATCTTGTCATGGCTTTGTCAGTGATCTTCAATAGGTGATAGATTTCCTCAGCCTTTATATGTCTAAAAAATACTTTTCCCTCATTCTTTAATGATCGCTTGGCTGCATATAAAATTCTAGATGGCGCTTTTTCCTCAGCTCTTTGAAGATATGAATTCATTTTCTTGACCACTAGTGCAGCTGCTCTGAAGTGTGTTGTCTGTCATCCCACTGAGATAATCTGTTGCTTTATTTTTTTCTTGTGGTGGTTTTTCAGATTGTGTTTTTCTCTAGTTAGTCTTCAGTGTGTGTAATGTGGATGCATATTTGTGCAATTTAATACTCTTTCCTTTTCTATTTATTTTTCATTGAGGCATAATTTGCATAAAGTATATAGTTCAGGGAATTTTTACATACCCATATATTCAGTGTTACCACTATACGAAAAACAGTTCTGGCAGACCATGAGATTCCCTCAGGGCCTTACCTAGTCAGTTCCCTTCTAAAAGTAACCACTATTCTGAACGTGCTCTGAACTCTCATTTTGTGGATGTGTGTGTGTGTGTGTGTGTGTGTGTGTACACGCATGTTGTGTGCAAGGAAGAGTTGGTAAACTTGAACTTCCAACCTTTTGTATAGCAGCCTGTGTGTGTGTGCGCACGTGCATGCATGCATACATACACATTCATGTGTGCAAGGAACAGTTGGTGAATTTGAACTTCCAGCCTTTTGTGTAGCAGCCTGCACTCTTAGCTGCTGCACCACCGGGACCCCTTGTGTGTCTGTATGCAGTTGCAGAAAATTCTCAGTAATTTTCTCTGCATGTACTGCTTCTCCACCATGCTGTCTAATCTCTTCCCTTGGTATTCACTGCACAAACATTGCAGCTTCAATCTGTGTCTCTTAGCTGCTCTTTCTCATTTTTTATCTTTTTTTCTTTCTGCCTATATTCTAGTCCAAGTAGCTCTTAAGTGCTGTCTTTTAATATACTTATTCACTCTTCCATCGTGTCAGATCTGGAATACATCTTGCTGATTGTTTCCATTTCAGTGACTATTTTTTATTTACAAGATTTCTGATTTTTTCTTTTCTACCTGATCTTATTTTTTGTTACATCTCTGTATGTTGATGTTTTGGGTTTTTTTTTTGTTTGTGTGTTTGTTCTATTTTATTATTATTTTAATTCCTCATTCTCATTCTCATAATGGGTCTTTTACCCTTCATTGATTTTTCTTTGAATGGCGTCTAGATATTATTTTAAAATCTTTGATAGATTACATTAAATGAACTTTATCTGGAATACTTTTCTATTCCAATGCTTGATTTTGTGACTTTCCTTCATAGTATTAGATTTCTTTTTTGTTCTACAAAAGGCTTTTGAATGGGAGGTTTTTGATTTGTTTCAGTGCCTTCTCTCTCACCTCAGAGCATGTTGTCCCATGCTCCCACCCTCCAGTCTAGGGTACTGGCAGATCTAGTTAGAGAGCTAGCAGGTGACTTGGTCCATTTCCTGGTACCGAGGTGGTATGTTTGTCTCCCACCTCTTAACACCTGCACTCTGTGAAACCCTGTTCCTGTTCAACACATATTGATTGCCCACTTCATGTCCTCTTAACAAAAAATATTCTAACCCAGCCCTAGCTGTAAGTCCCCTGTCTCCGGCAGACCATTTCTGGTTCATTTCTTTACTCCAGAAGAACCTCTCCACACCAACCTGCTTCTAGACCCAGAAATCACTAAGTCTGTAGCTTCATTCAGGTCCCTCCCAATGTTTTTAGTTTCCATACTGTTTTCTTTTGCACAAAAATATCTCTTATTATACCTTAGCTCTGTCATTTTTATTTTCTCACTTTATGTTTTATTCATTTATATTGTATGTGTGGTGCTGGCAGGATTTCTGAATTCATTCTACCATGTTAACCCAGAAGTGCTATTAATGTGCAAGCTTTTCTCTACCTGCCAATCAACATATATTAAAAAATGTGGAGTCTGAAATTGTTCTGAGGAGGATATACAGTCATTGCTCTCATCTCTAAAGTGCGATTTCATGTTTAGTATTCGTTCAGCAATCTTTGTAATACCATTTTTTTTCTCATGATAAAAATAATTCATGTCTGTTGTGGAGCTAGGAAATACAACAGAGCATACACATGTACACACGTACCAACACATTTGTAACTCCACAGCCTAGAAAATAAATAGCTTCTAAACATTTTGGTACTTATTTTCATAGTACCTGTATATTACTGTATATATTTCATAGTACCCTGTATATTACTCTTCATAGTTTGAAGACCAAAACAACCCAGTCTTTGTTTTGTAGGTGAGTCTGTGAGTGCTGGAGACGCGTTATGTGAAATTGAGACTGACAAAGCTGTGGTTACCTTAGATGCAGGTGATGATGGCATCTTGGCCAAAATAGTGGTAAGTTTTTATTTTGATCATTTTCAATAGGATGAAGATTTCTTTACTATTCCTTGAAATAAAGTCTCTTTATTGGCAGTGTTATATTATCTACTATTTGATTCATTTTTAATTCAAATTTTTTAAATGTTCTTGTGTTAAGATCTAGAGCTGTGGTTGCACAGTGGTTAATCGTTTGACGGCTAACCTAAAGGTTAGGAGTTCGAATTCACCAGTCACTCTTTGGAAACCCTGTCAGGCAGTTCTTAGCTGTGCTGTAGGGACACTTTGAACTGGAATCAACTTACCATCAGATTTGGGTTTTTTTGGCATCCTGTTAATGTCTAATATTAGCCAGTGATGATCAAACAATAGAAAACATTTCAGCTGTGACAATGACACTCAGTATTTGGGGTTTCCTAGTGGTCAGTGAGTAGCATTCTGGCTTGAGGGATGAGAGAAGGCTATTTGAGGAGGAATTTAAAGACAAAGACGGTAATAGAGTAATGCTAGAAATTTCCAAGTTTGTAGTTGGTAAAATCAAAAAGAGGGAACGTTTTACTGCTGTCACATGAAAACAAGAAATCCTGCCTGGGTCAAGCTGTGTGACTCCAGGACTGGAAGTGAGTGCATTGATCATCATCCATTCACCTAATGTCTGCAAGCAAAGCTTTTTTAAGTTGTCCTGTGAAGATTGTTGGAAACCCTGGTGGCATAGTGGGTTAAGTGCTACTTCTGCTAACCACAAGGTCAGCAGTTCAAATCCACCAGCTGTTCTTTGGAAACTCTGTGGGGCAGCTCTGCTCTGACCTCTTGGATTGCTATGAGTCAGACCTGACTTGATGGCGGTGCATTTTTTGGGAGAGGTTATGAAGATTGTTGTCTGTGGACTTCATAGCCACAATTAGTAGCCAGGTTTAGCAGTTACTCACCTTTACATTTTGGACATTTTTTGTAATTATTTGAAATACATATATAAAATGATATGTGTATGTAATGTATCATTTATCTGAGTGTAGATGAGTTGACCATTTTATCTTTAAACTCACTGCTGTCGAGTTGATTCCAACTGATAGCAACCCTGTAACACAGAGTCAAACTTCCCCAGAGAGTTTGCAAGGAGCACCTGGCAGATTCCAACTGCTGACCTTTAGGGTAGCAGATGTCACACTTAACCAATATGCCACCAGAGTTACCATCTTTAGATAGGGTATGTTCTGTTCCATGAGCTTTTTTATGGAAAATGTATTTGTGGATCTAAGAAAACCAAAATAATCTTTTAGATCAGAAGTTTAATGTTATGGTGTACCATTGAGTTAATCCCAGCCTTTAGTGACCTTATAGGACAGACTAGAACTGCCCCTTTTTGATCTTACCAAATGCAAACTTGGAAATTTCTAGCTGTAAGCGTTAATTTATTACTGTTATCTAGTGCCATTGAGTCTGTTCTGACTCATAGTGATCCCTATAGGTCAGAGTAGAACTGCTGTATAGAATTTCCAGGGGGCACCTGGCAGATTTGAACTGCCAACCTTTTGGTTAGCAGACATGGTGCTTAACCACTATGCCACCTGGATTCAGATCACTCACGTTTTGGTTATTAGCCAAATTCTTAACCTGTGTACCACCAAGCCTGCTCCAAAATTTAAATATTTACAGTGATTTTGAGTATTGTCTGAGAAGTCTTTTCTTTATAGTTGACTGAAATGTCAAGCTGTGACTTGAGTACTGTAATGGTACTACTCCAACCAAATGGTACTACTAGGAGTAAAATTTCGTATAGTCCTTCAGCAAAAATGGCTAGCAATGTGAGTGATTACCTAAATAACGATAAAATGTAGAATACCATATAGCCATTAAAATTGTTTCTAGAGAAAATGTGATTTTTTTTAATTATTATTTTTTTATTTAATATGACTGAGTGAAAATGTATGTTCCCGTATAAATTGTCGGCTCGATGGCACTTGGCTGGTGTTGCATGTTAAAAATAAAAGTTCAAAGATTTTTGAGAGAGTACTTTTAAAATTATGTAGACACAGTAATTATAATCATGTGAAATTTTTAAGGAAAAGCGTAAGTATAGAAAATACTAGAAGAAAGTTTTATGAACACATTCAGTTCCATTTGTGGAATGGAACTGAAGCACCCCCTCACTGAATCACCCTCTTGCTATTTTCTGTATTTTTTTGAATCGTCTATAATGTAGAAGTTGTTTTTATAATGGAAAATCAGAGTTTATGGGAAAAGTAAGTAAAGTAAAATGCTTAAACTGTGACTTTTTAGAGTCCAGTGCATTTAGCATTGTGGTTGGTGGTGCAGTAGTTCAGTACTAACTAAAAGGTCAGCAGTTCAAACCTACCAGCTGCCCCATGGGAGAAAGATATGACAGTCTGCTTCTGTAAGGATTAAATCCAAAGCTGTCAAGTCGATTTTGGCTCCTAGCAACCCAAAAGGACAGAGCAGGACAACCTCATAGGGTTTCCAAGGCTGTAATCGTTCCAGCTGACTGCCACATCTTTGCTCTGGGGCACTTGGTGGGTTTGAACTGCTGAACTCTCTGTTAGCAGCAGAGTGCTTTAGCCAACTGTACTGCCAGGGATTCTCTATAAAAGATTACAGCCTTAGAAACCTTCTGGGGCAGTTCTTCTGAGTCCTGTAGGGTCTCTATGGGTCAGAAACTGACAGCAGTGGGCTTGGTTTTTGTATGGTGTAGCAACTGAGACTGGAGGCTCTGGACCCTTTAACTGCTGTCTGCAGCTAATGAAGCAAATATAGCAAATACGCTCTGCCAGTCGGTAGCTGTGTGATGATTGGTAATTTCCTTCGCTTCTGTCTGCTGTTTTTCTTCATAATAAAATGGGGATAATGATAATATACACTTCATCTTGTGTTACAGGAGATTAACTGAGAATACATACATGCTCATCACAAGACCTGCCATCCAAACCAAAACCAAACCCATTGCCGTCTAGTTCATTCCAACTCATAGCGACCCTGTGTAGGACAAAGTAGAACTGCCCCATAGAGTTTCCAAGGAGCGCCTGCTAGGTTCAAATTGCTGACCTTTTGGTTCAGCAGCCATAGCACTTAACCACGATGCCACCAGTGTTGCTTGCCATAATGTTGCAATAAATGCTGTATTGTCATGATTATTAGAATTGTTGTTTACTCAGCTCTTGGTGACTATTGGTCCCCGTGTCAGTTCTATACAGTTGTGTGATAATTTGTATCAGTTGTTTGTGGCTACACAATAAGTATCCGTTTTGTGCCTGTGTAGTTTGATTTGTACAAGTAGCTGCATATCTACTGGCTGTCCGTTGTTGGTGTATTTTTAATTCTTACCCACTAGCCCACCTCTACTTGAGCATGGATATAATGCCTTCCTTTATGTGTTCTAACCAAAGACCACAATTTGGAACTTTATATTTGACTTAGATGTAGAGCAGTACACAATTTGTGTTTTCATTCATGCCTCATGATAGAAAATTTCCTTTCATTTTTTTCAGGTCACTTAGGTCTTAGTTTTTGCTTTCTAATTTGTCAGACTTCTTTTACTTGTCATCTCTCATGTTAGCAGCCAGGTTGAGACATGTTGTTCTATACAGTTTTATACTGCTAACCTCCTTGGAGGAAATGCATAAGAGGGTAAAATTTCTGTGCCTTTGTAACTGATAAAATGTAAATATTTGTGCCGAAAATAGATTATTTGACTAATTTATGTTGCATTGGAAAAAGAAAGTTGTTTAAATTAACTGTATGTAGTAAACCCAGCCACATTTTATATGTACACTTTTGGCAATATGTGCTCTTGGCCCTAGCTTTAGATTGTCTGGTTATGAAAGTCTTCCAGAACTGATAGCATTTTCCCTCTTAGCTGTTCAGTAATGCATTTCAAATTGCTACCAATGTCGGCAGGTCAGTAGTGCCTATTTCTCTGGTCCCTAATGCTTGAACGAGGTGTCAGCGTGGGGGAGGGGGTTTACAACTGACAGCAGCTTTAGCAGCAGGAATAGCTATTTTCCTTGCCAAAGAGAAAATTGTGTATTTATTTGGGGGCTTTGTGGCTTTATTTTTATTCCACATGCATTTTAGATAATGGAAATGGGAATGTTTATGTCACAGTGTGTGCAATTTTACACGGAAGAAAAGGAGGGGAATTAAGGAGGTATTACTGGTGCCTTTTTTCTTTTCTCTCAATGTCACCTTTCTGTCCCTCCTCCCCTGCCCGACCACCACCACCACTAGCAAGAGCTGTTCCTTTGTTTTTCATTGTGGACTAGTTCTTGTGTTAACACACGTAATGAAATGATTCTTATAGAAATACATATGTAAGAAAAGATTTTTGCTTTCAACAAGAAGCACCAGAATAATTGAGCCTATTAAAAGACAAAGAATGATCTAAAACTATAGTTTTGCATTTTAACCCTCATTATGGAAGGATTAAAAATGACAGTCTATTCTTTATAGGATTTTATTTTTTCCATTTAGAGACTTTTTTATTATTTCCCCTACAATTTCAGTATTTCTTGATATTTTTAAAATTGTGCATCTGAGTTCCATTTTGCATATGAAATAAATATTACATTTTTAACTAGAACCAGAAACAAACGTTAGATGCTGTTAATAGTGTTAATGAAAGAATAATTACTTTTCACACAAATAATTTTATGATGTAATTCCAATTTATTTTAGTCAATAGAATCATTTCTCATTTAACCACTTGTGCATTGTCATGAAACCTTAAGTTATTATACACACAGAGAATCATTTCATCAGTTTGGTCTTAAATACAGTGTTCAGAAAATTGGACCACAGGCATTTTTAAATGATAAATTAATAAAATAGAATCTAAGGCTGACACATGCACGCATGCATTGCCTCAGGTCCGACTCATAGTGACTCTATAGGTCTGAGTAAAACTGCCTCATAGTTTCCAAGACTGGCAGATTTGAACTTTTGGGTAGCAGATGTAGCACTTAACCCACCATGCCAACAAGGTTTCCAAGGATGGTACATTTGAAGGTTATTTAAAGGTTGTCTAGTGTGTCTTTCCAACTTGACGGCACTTGGCTTGGCTTCATGTGTCTTTAAACATAGTTAGGGTGACTGTATAACTTGTCATACAAACGGGGACACTTTTGTGAGTAAAAGATATAGAATGCTAAAATTACACATAATTTTTAAGAAATTTTTGTTTATTGACTGGCAGTAAATTCATTGGAAAATCCTGATTGGCATAGTAGTTAAGAGCTATGGCCACTAACCAAAAGGTCAGCAGTTCACATCCATTGTGAACTCCTTGGAATTCTATTCTATCCTATAGTGTTGCTGTGGGCTGGAATCAAATCAACTCAACTTTTTGTTTGCTTGTTCTAATAAATTAATTGATTGGGTTTTGTTGTATTGGTAGACCAGTACTGCTCAAAACTATATTTGGAAATAAAATTCTTTATAAAAAGTAATCTTGTGGATATTAAAGCAAATTTTTAAACTCATTTTTGAGCATCGACATATTAAACAGTAGAGAATAATTATTCTCAGTACACGTTAATGATAGTCAATCGATTTCTTAGCTGTGTCTCATTCTAATATTGTATCATTGTTACTCTTCTAAAGATTTTTTTTCTTTAATGCCCTTTTTTTGTCTTAGGGTTTTTTTTTTCCCTACTTTTCATTAAATTGCCTGCAGTCACCTTCAAAGTTGTATTTTATCATTAATAAATTTGAAGTTGCTGAGAACTCAATTCTTCTTTGTAGCCAATAATATTTTTAATTGAGAAAATATTTGTGCTCTTAAGTCTTGAGGTAGCTGGAAAGCTCTAAGAAAAGTCTTCTAAATTGAAGATACTCTCAGTTGTGATTATTTTCATTTTGAAATAGGTAAATACATTGTGACAACAATCTGCTTTGCTCGGGAATGAAAAGTCAAATCAGTTGTAATCTACCTTATGTCTTCTCCTTTTAAACTTGTTTTTTAAAGTATTGGCGCCACCTTGATGTGCTGTAGGATGCTTTTGATCAGGTGAATGTAGTTTACAGATTCTGTAGTGCCCATCTTCAGTGCTTGTCTCTAATACCGGACTGGAATTGAGTGAATGCTGGCTCTGGCCTTGTCATCTTGAGCCAATTGTTTAACCTTGCTCAGTTTCCTCATGTATAAATAGGAATATTAATAGTGCTTTTCTCATAAGGTGATTGAGAGGACTGAATAAATTTATACTATGCTAGAACAGTGCCTGGCACTTGATGAATCCCATATAACTATTATTCAGGGACATCATGAGTGTTTCTTCTCCTTCTCATTTTCAGTTATCACAGTTTTGTTTCCAGCTTTAATGTTCCTAGTGCTGCTATAACAGACATACCACAAATAGGTGGCTTCAACAAGCAGAAATTTGTCTTCTTAGTTTAGGGCACTAGAAGTCCGAACTGAGAGTGCCCACTCTCGGGAAAGATTTCTCTGTCATTCCTGGAGGAAGGTCCTTTTCTCCTCTGCTTCCTCCTGGTTCCTTGGAGATGGTCGTGTGTTTTGCCATCAGTCTTAACTTGTTTCTGCTCTGCTTGCTTGTTTAATCTTTTTTATATCTCAGAAAGATTAACTCAAGACACAGCCAGCACTAATCCTTCTCATTAACATAACAAAGACAATCCATTCTCTCAAGGGGTTATAACTACAGGCATTTAAAAAAAAAAAAACTCTTAGCCACACTATAGGAGAAAGTAGAACTGTCCCTGTAATTTTCCAAGGAGTGGCTGACCTGGATTAGAACTTCTGACATCTTGGTTAGCAGCCAGGCTCTTAACCACTGTGCCTCGAGGGCTCCACCACGGACACAGAGATTAGCCATGGACATAGAGATTAGCATTTAAAATACATATTTGGGGAGACATAGTTCAATTTAATATATGTCACAAGTAAATATTAAAAAAATAACAATTTGAAACTATAATGGTTCAAATCATGAGTCAGATGACTCACCTCATCCTCACTAATTGCTTTGCATGCCCTTCAAGTACTTCTTTGCAGCTCTCAAATAGTTTTAAAGAGAAAAATTGTTTGGACAAGTTTTAAATTTGCTGATTATTTTCAAAATTCAGAAATCAAAACAGTAATTTATTAGCACCTTGAGTGGAGTAAACCCCCTCAAACAACTTCTTGTGGGACATAAAAAAGTAACCCAGTGCCATCGAGTCAGGCTCTTGGAATATAATGATTTCAATATTTCGTACTTTGATTTCAGCATCCTTGGGATCATGATGCACTGAGGTGGGCTTTTGAGTGATTTTAGCATATTCGTAGGTGGGTAATGTAGCCTATAGGGATTCCTCTAGTACATAAAAGGCCCCATACTGGGGCTTGGACCAGAGTGGGATTCAGGCTCTATGTATATATTATCAAGAAACTTGATTTGCCATAGCCCTTACCACCTGTAGAGTTGCTGTGAGTTGGAATCAGCTGAATGGCAGTGGGTGTTTTTTGGTTGGTTGGTTGGTTACCACCCATTGGCGTAATATACTTCTATTTATCCATTAGTGCTATCAGTCTGAGCATGGCCCTTACATGTGAGTTTGCAACCCTTACCAAAGGGGTCAGCCTCTGTAGTCTAATCTTGATTTGGCTTGTTGAATGTATTGTATGTTTTAAGAATCAGTGGCTTGGAGGAGAATGCTACCACAGTGATCATCATAATACCATTAACACATAGCAGTTATTAACGTGTCAGATACTGATTTACTCTTCAGCAGCCGTGTGTAGTAGTTACTATTATTATCTCCAATATCTGAAGAAAACCAGCATACCTCCAAATGAACTTTTATTACACTAAGGGGATAGAGGAAGTCAGATAGATTATCTTAAATTCATATAGTGATTTTAATGACTTTAAATGAAACTATTATAGTGATATAGATACTAGTTTCTCTTCCTGCTGAGTTTATGGAAGTATTTCATTTGTCCTTGTCCAATGTAATTGGGGTCATGCTTCACGGTGCCATCTTTTTCACGTGGAAAAAAAGGTGGGTAGTTAAAAAAATAAATTTTATTTGATATTTAGACATGATAAAACTTGACATGATGCTAAATGCTTATTAGCACCAGCTTGCAGTATAAGTAACATATTGGCAGGGCATATTGGGAGTCAGGTATAAGCTTTGTTGTAGTGAACGAAACTGGCAAGGTATCACTTTCAGATTCAGTAATATCTGGCTCAGAAATCTACTGATATTTAAAACAATTTTTAATTTTTAAATAAAGTGAATGCTTTGCATTTCAGTGAAATTCTTTATACTTGGGTGTTGTTTCTTGGACTGGTTAGTATTTTTCCACGTGCAATTCATGAAGCACTCTTATTTAGTTTCATGTAACCATTTCTTATGTATGGTCACCATGAGTCGGATCTGACTCGATGGCACTTGGCTGACTGGCTATGTGTAGTTTGTTTCATCAAAGCACTGCTCCTGTTCTCCATCACTAATTAGTAAACTTAGAAATCTTCCTAACACTCAGAACTTAGGCCTTTTTTATTCTAAGAATAGTGCATATACTAAGAAGCATCAAAATTAGTATTACTCAGAAATGTCAAACTCATTCTAGGAGTTATGCTTTTACTTATAATTACCATATTAGTGAATGCCCTGCATTCCTCATCCTCTTGCACATTAAATTACATCTGTAATGGACCTTAGTTAGAGTAATTAAAAGGAAATAACAGAGAATTTAAAGAAATGACTCTTTCAGTACTGAGCTTAGTAAAGTAGTGCCACCTGAAGATTCTCTAGGAATTTGTTTTTGTAAGTGAGGAACAATCAGCCTTTATAAATTAACACTACTGAAATGCTTAAAATACATTTATTCTAAATTTTAAAGAAAATCTTCAGTATTATCTGTGCTTTCAGTTGGTATTATCGATGACACAGTATTTGGTTAGCTGCCAGGCCTTGGTTAGCTGAGACACAGCTATGTTTCTGATGTACTTAGAAAAATTTTGTGAAGTTTTCTTTCTCAGATTTTTTTGAAGAAGTAGCTAATTATAGAGGGAGAAGGAAATTATACCTTTATTAACCATGATAGTTAACTAGTTTTTTTCCCAGAGACTAAGCTTACTGAAGAGATTTTACTTTAATTTCAGTAAATCAGGATTAATCGGAGAGTTAACGTGTGTTATACACTCTGGAATTCCTAAACCACTGTAAAGAAACTATATAGGGAAGACAAAAAGTTGAGATATGCAGCCACAGTGTCTTGTTTTGGGTTTATACTGATGGACATCAAAAGGAAGATGGTAATGATAGCTTGTATATATTTGAATTCTGTCAAAAAGAGAAGAGACCTCAGATTTTTTCTTTGTGTCTGTAGGCAGCATGAGCAACTGGGAGAGGAGGGTGGTGAAGCAAGTGGGGATAGGTGGAAGAAGGAAGCAGACTGGTTGGAAACATATTTTAGCTCAAAATAAGAAATACTTCTGACCCAATATAAAATTATCCAACAAGGGGACAAATTACTTCATGGGGTCATGAGCCTCTCCATCTGTACAATTATTTTCTTTCTAAAACATAGGTCCAAGAAGGAGCTAAAAATATACGGCTAGGTTCGTTAATTGGTTTGATGGTTGAAGAAGGAGAAGATTGGAAACATGTTGAAATTCCCAAAGATGTAGGTCCTCCGTCACCAGCTGCCAAACCATCAGTGCCTCGCCCTTCACCAGAGCCACAGATTTCTGTCCCTATTCAAAAGGAACACATACCAGGGAAATTTCAGTAAGTATGTTTGAGTGGTGATTAAAGCAATGATAATAATATGGCAGTCCTTGGGGTATTTTAATCATTATCATGAGATAAAAAGTTACTGACCTTCTTCCTCTTATGAGACTGAGGGCTAGCAATGATTATTTTACTGTCAGTGTTTATTCACCAAACAAAATTAATTAAATACCTGTTAGGTTCCATCTAGCATGAAAGCCTGGCTGACCCAATAGAGAGAGAACAAAACAGCCTTTGTCTACTGGCACTAGGTCTTAGGATTCCAGAACAACATTGCGTATACCAAATTTTGTGTGTTCCTATTCATAGAATTCCAGTTAATGGTAATTTCAGTTTCAGATATATAACTGATATAAAATGAAATAAGCATTTTAACCTGTATTTCTAAAGCTATTCTGTGTTTGGGTTTGTGAAACAAGTAAAAGCTCTTTCTTGCCCGCACCCTCCCCCCCCCCCCATCTTTGTAACCACAGTTTTAGAAACATAGTGTTAATTGATGGACTGCAAAATTCTGGCACAGTTTTTTGTTTTTTTTTGAAATTTAACGCTATATAAATAAATAGACTGTGATTATACACAATTTCTTTCTCTTTGTAAGAAAAGTTCTTTATTATGTATATATTAGTTTACTTTTGTCAGTTTTTAAATTTACAGTATTTTTTAAGTACTGGTATTAAAATTCCGTTTATATATGACTTCATTGCCTTTACCTCTGCTTCATTTTCTCTTTTTTAATATGAAAATCAAAACATCTGAATGCCAGTACTCCCACTGATGTTTTATACCTAGTGATCTTTACCCCCATAAGAAGAAAGGCCCTAGTACTGTTGTGTACTTCACTGTCATCTAGTCTTGGGTGATGATGTGTGCTCCATTATTCTGCTCAAGTCAGTCATCATTAGAGACTAACAGGTAGCAAGGTATAGGTTAAAAACTTTCTGACCTGTGAACTAGTAAATTTTCTTTAGCCTGCACAATGTTGGCTCACACAGAGGTGGTTTGTTGTTTTGTTTTCATTTGAATTGGCTACTAGTTAATTTTATATGAAAATCTCAAATTTTAACTTTTCCTGAAAAATCTAAGTATTTGGTCATACTGGGCTCATCTCAGCTGCAGCTGCGGAATATCCTGAAATGTAGCAGGTGTCACAGTTGTCCCCCACTGTACACAGGTTTTAAATTTCTGGGCCCAACTTGTTTCACTCATTTTTCTTTATCTGACCGTGTCTGTCTTCATTTTTGCTGCCTTGCCTATAAAATCACTATAGGTGTTTCTGCCTCTCTTACTCTTATGGCACGCATGTAAAGCAAAAATACTTTTGTTGTAATACTAAGAGCTTTAAAAACTATATGAAGGAACTGTATAATTAGTTCTTCATTGATAGTGTGATGAGGAGCCATGTTACAAAGAATTAACTAAAATATAAATTGTCTCTCCTAATTAACATTTACTTCTATTGAAAGGGGAAACCTTCATGGCATAGTAGTTAAGTACTGTGTCTGCTAGCCAGAAGGTCGGAAGTTCAGATGCACCAGGTGCTCCTTGGCAACTCTCTGGAGCAGTTCTACTCTGTTTTATAGGGTTACTATGAGTCAGAATTGACGTGACAGCAGTGAGGTATTTTGTTTTGCTTTTGTTTACTAAAAGAATATTTGTAAAAGAGTAACCCTGTAGTTAAATTTCCATGAAGATGTTTTGAAAATAAACAGATTAATCAAGATTAATTTATTTGACTGTGACCATCTGTAGGAGTCATTGTAAGATTTTATTTTTTCTAATTATTGGCAAAATTGCTGACATTTAGATGTACTTGAATCAAATAGAAGTGTTAATTGGTTCTATTAATCTTCCTGTTTTCTTCTTAGGTTCCGTTTAAGTCCAGCTGCCCGTAATATCCTGGATAAACATGCCCTGGATGCGAGCCAAGGCACCGCAACTGGCCCGCGGGGAGTATTCACTAAAGAGTATGTATGTGTTTTTTGTAATAACCAGTATCTATATATTGTAATCACCTTTTTCTGCAAGTATTTAAAGCAAAGCTTATTCAGTGTTAAGATGTAAAAGGAAGTGCACAATGTTCTTTTGTGCTTTAATTGTTTTTGTCAGTGTAAAATTGTATTCTACTGCAGGGTTTGTTTACTGACTAATTGCAGTATTTCTGAAGAACGTTTTTCATTTGGTAACTCAACTGGGTCTTTGGGAATGGTGATACATGCAGAAAATTGGAATGCGGAACAGTAGAACTTTATCTTGTTTTAAGTGTATATGAAATAATTATGCAGTCACATTTAAATTTCTGAAACTTAGTCTATTTTTCCCTTGAATGACCATTCCATTTCTGAACAGTATGCTTTGTATTTTCCAATATGCCACACATCATATGTCTCAGTGTATGCTGACTGCTATGAAAGATTGAAAAGTATTAATGGGCAGACCATTAAACAGAAGTATAATGAGACTGTTGTCCTCAAAGTACTTCTAATGTAAAGTACAGCAGTGGGTTTGGCTTTTTTTGCTTTTGATATCTGCAGGGGATTGGTTCCAGGGCCTCCCTTACCCCTGCAGATACAAAAATCCCAGGATATTTAAGCCCTTTATACAAAGGGGCAGAATATTTGCCTATAACCTGCACACATCCTTCTGTATACTTGAACTCACCCCAGGTTACTTTTAATACCAAATACAATATAAATACAGTGTAAATAGTCATTTCATTACAGTTGAAGACTTGCTCTGGAAAGTAGCCATTCTCTCCTCTTTTTCACTGACCGTTTACTGAGTGTAATGGCCTTCTCTAGAGACACTGATCCCTTCTGACAAAGTGTGTGAGACAAAGTCTTGTCATGATTCTAAGGAACATTCAGGTAGCACTTCTTCCAAAACAGATTTGTTCGTTCTTTTGGCAAGTCCATAGTACTGTTCTTTTTTTTTTTTTTTTAATTAATTGTGACTGAGTGAAAATGTACAGCCCAGTTTAAATTTGCATGCCTGCCTATCTGCAGCTCCTTCTGCTCTCCTTGTCCGGTGACAGCACACTCCTCCTTTCTGTTCTATACATGTCATGTCCTCTTAACAATCTCCTGTTCTCCCCTCTTCACCCTGTCTACTCCCCTCTAGTAAGAGGCCAGTAGGAAAACATCCTATAGATGCATAGAACCATAAAGTGCACACATGATGTGGTCACTCTATGTCCCAGAGTCCAATCCGTTTTCCTATCTGAAGAGTTGACCTGAGTAATGGTTTATGATCACGGGCAGCATCAAGTCTAGGGGCCATCCTCCCAGGGGAAACTGAGGCCTTCGGACCATCAGTTGCAGCCTTTTAGTGGAGTTCTCAGGGTGCAACCCTTTTTATTCTCGACTTGCACTATTCTTTACTGACTCTGAAATTCAAAGGGTCAGTTGTTCTTCTGCCTTCCTTATTCATTGTCTAGCTTTTGTGTGCATGAGAGGGGATTGAAAACACCATGGCTTGTGTCACGCACACCTTACTTAGTCTTGAAGGTGTCATGTGCAGCAGATTTGCACAACACACTGCATCTTTCGGTATCTTGACTACTGTTTCCATGGCTGTTGATTATAGATCCATGTAAAATTAAATCCTTGACAACCACAATCTTTTCTCCATTTATCATGATGTTGCTTATTGGTCCAGTTGTGAGGATTTGGGTTTTTTTTTTTTTTTTGATGCTGAGGTATAATCCATACTGAAGGCTGTAGTCTCTGGTTTTCATGGGTAAGTACTTCAAGTCCTTTTCACTTTCAGCAAGCAAAGTTAAATCGTGTGCATAACACCAGTTGTTGATGAGTCTTCCCAACTTTGATGCCCTCTTTTTTATATATGTAGCTTGGGTATAGCTACATCATAAGTTACAGTTATAATTAATTTTTATACTCATAACGCTATAGGCCAGAACAGAACTGCCCCAATAAGGCTTCTAAGTGGTGGCTTCTTAGATTCAAACTGCCAACCTATTGGTTAGTAGTTGAGCTCTTAACCAATATGCCATCAGGGCTCCTCTCATGATACAACATCTGAAAACTAGCAGGCTATGGCAGACAAGTGTATGGTATGTTTATAGTAGTGTTTCTTTTCAAAACTAATTCATGGCACACATTGTGAAGAATGCAACCAATGTCTGTCACAACTTGTGTAGAAATTATGGATGGGAACCCAAGCTGCTGAATACCTTCACTGAAAACACAGTGAAGTGTTTTAAAAAAAGAAAGAAACTAATTTATGGCATACCATTACTCTCTGAGAGCATGTTAAAGAACATTCTCCTCTCAGTGAACTAGCAGAGTATCCTCTGTCTTTCTACAGATGTGTCTTGTTTCTTTTTCTTCTATTTTTTATTGCTTTTAATGGCCACCTGATTATTTAGGCTGATTAATATATTCAATGGACATAAATCATTAAAATTTCTCTGCATTACAGAAGCTAAATTAAACAGTAATTCACACATATATTTCATGAAGTAAGTGTAAAAATCAGCAATAAAAGTCTATTCTGAATCAATGCCCCAAACTGATTTTCTGTTTGCTTATTCATGATTGATGAGTCTTGTCTACTTTGATTCTTCACTAAGTGCCAAAAAGCGTAACTATTGCAGTTAGTAATACACTAGAGCGCGTGTTTCTGCAAAAAGTAATAGTAATTAGTTATGCTAATAGCAAGACACAAATATGTCTATCTGGTATCTCCAACTTTTTTTTTTCCTTAAGAATCTTTAAAGGGCTTTCTATTTTTTTTCTTTTCCTTTTTTTAAGATTTTTTTATTCTATCACTTAAGCCACATTTTCCAACTACTGATCTTTCTTCTTTATTTCCAACTTTCTCATTCCAATCGCCAGTGATTATCAATACATCTTAATTACATGTCTGGTCAATTTCAGATTGGAGAAGTCCGTGAAAATCTTCAGTAGCTTCATCTTTGGCCTTAATGGTTGGTGCCTAAGTTTGAATAATAATCAAATTAACTGATTTTCCTTGTAGATCTATGGATATTATCATATAACTGACAGTGTTTTATTTCTTAATAGATCTTGAAATGCTCTTTCTATCATAAATGGAATGCCATTCCTCTTCAATTTGTCATTCCCGATGTGGTGGACCTTATGATCGTCTGATTCAGAATGGCCAGTGCCAATCCATTTGAGCTCACTAATGCCTAGGATATTGATCTTGATGAGGTCCATTTCATTTATGATGACTTACAAGTTTCATATTGAGTTAAACATGGAATCAAACCTCTTTTGTCTGTAAAATGGGAGTATTAGTGCCTTGCTCACGTGACTGATGTAAGATAAAGTAATTAACATAAGCTTACACACAGTGGGCTTATTTTTTCCATATCTGCCTCTTACCACATGCAAATCCAAGGTAATATGCCATTTAAGATTTTCTTGTCACTCTGAGCTCTGATCTTAAATATCATCTGTATAGTAGTTAAGCACAGTTATACTTACTAAGTTTAGCCCGTTCAGGATCTATTGTAAAACATGGACCCTTTTGCCTGGAAATGTACTAGGAGAGCCTTTTAATAATGAGCCCTAGATTGGAGAGTACCTGTCTGCATCAATTTTCTATTGCTGCATATCAAGTTACTATACAAATTCAGCTTAAAACAACTTCTATGTATTGTGTCACAGTTCTGCAGGCACAGCATGATTGGGGCTCTCAGCTCATGCTCTCAGGAGGCTGAAATCAAGATGTTGGCCAGGGCTGAGGTCTCATCTGAGGTTTGGGGTTCTCTACCAGACTCACACAGTCATTGGTCGGATTCATTTTCACGAGACTTTCAAAATCAGGCCCCTGTTCTTTGGCAGCTGTTCCTAGCTATCAGCCAAGGACTGTACTCAGTTCCAGAGGCTGCCCTCAAGTGCTTGCCACGTGGTCATCTCCGTAGGCAGTTCACAGAATGCTTGTTGGCCTCTTCTTCTCCAGGGCTGGCAGGAGAATCTCTCTGGCTTCAAATTTCTTTTTTCTGAAAGGCTAAGTTCTTTTTAAGACCTGCCCACAATAACCTCCATTCCATTAACTGTAACTCGACTGACTGAGTCCTCAAGTGTATCTGTAAAAGCCCTTCACCTTTGCCAGGTAATAAAATCCATCATATTCACAGTCCCACCCATACCTGATGAGATTATACAGGGTGTCTATGAGTCAGAATTGACTGGAGGCAATGGGTTTGGTTTTTGTTTGTTTTTATATACCAGGTATGAGAATCGTGGGAGGATCTCAGAATTGTGCTTGCTATACCGCCATATTTTACTGAGTAAATGATTTTATGTTGGGCTAGGATGATTGTCATCTGAAATAATGCTTAACAGATGCTGGGCTTTGTATCTCCAGTTCTTTTAATAAACAGTATCAAAATAGTAACTGTGTTTGATAGTTTAAAAATATAACTCATCTTTAGCGATGTATCACCCAGAAGTTGTTTTTAAATTGTGTAAAACTGTTTTTGTTTTGTTTTGTAAGGTACTTGCCAATTATTTGTCATGAGACAAGAAAATTTTCCAAAAAGCTATTTAGTTTAAGAAAACATATTAATTTATATACCCACTATAATAGCATCATAAATTAAGGTTTTGACATATTTAGTAATCTATGTCCCTTAAAAAAACAAAGATGATCTTTGACAGAATAATACAAAGGCAGTTCTGTAAGTAGTTATTTTCCATTTTACATGAAGTTGTAGTGTACATTTATGACATTGGGTTCTGTTGATGGCATATTGAATGAAATAAAAAATATTATGTTGATTTTTTTTATCTTACACAAGCTGATTTATACTAAAATAAGCAATGGTTTAGTAAAAATGGTAATCAAAGTGAGAGAATGATTTGACACTTTCTGAATGCCGTGTGAAAATTATTTCCGAATTATGACGAATGAGGATATAGTTTAGTTAATGAATTACTCATCTACCAAAAAGCACCCCTCCCTCTGAAGACTAATTTCCTGAAAAAAAAAAATACACTTAGTATTTTGATAAGATTCCAATTGTTGTGTGGGTTTTGAAAATGTATAAATATTGTAGCCAGTGAATAAATAGTATGAATCAGACTAAGTGTCTTAGTTTCTTACTGCTAGCATAGCAGAAATACCAAAAATGAGTGGCTTTAACAAATTTATTTTCTCACTGTTAGGATGTAGGAGTCTAGAATTCAGGACTCTGATCTATGAGAAGACTTTCTCCCTGTTAGCTCTGGGGGAATGCCCTTGCGCCTTCAGCTTCTGTTCTTTGCTTCCTTGGTGATTGCCAAATCATCCCCAGTTTATCCTTGCATGACACAATGATTAAGCCCTTGGCTGCTTACCAGAAGGTCTGGGGTTCAAACCTACCACCATTCCATGGAAGAAAACTGTGTCAGTCAGCTTCCATAAAGATTTTACAGCCTTGGAAACAAAATGGTGCAGTTCTATTGAGCCCTTTGTGGTCATTGTGAGTTGGAATTGACTGGACACCAATGGATGTTTTGTTTGTTTCTTTTTCTCTTTGCCTAAACTGCTCTTGCGGTATCTTAAGACATACCTGACACTGAAATTAACAGAGAAAGAAAACTGTATCCATATGTGTAGGGGTTAGGTTTATAACACATTTTGGAGGCGAGGTTACACAGTTGAATCCATAACAACAGGTAAGAGACCGGATTTACTTTTCCAGCTGAAATAAGTGATTTTGCATTCTGGCCTACACATCCTTAAATTTCTGTTTTCCTCCACCTCTCATCACATCTCTGTGACCTAAAAGTTATTTGTTATTTTTTGTTGTTGTTGCTAGTCAGAGTTATCTAATTCCACTTTATCTCCAGGGATGCTCTCAAACTGGTAGAGCTGAAACAGATGGGCAAGATTACTGAATCCAGACCGTCACCAGCCCCTGCAGCCCCTCCCACCACTCCCACAGCGCCTGTGCCCACACCAGCCACAGCAGGGCCACCCTATCCCCGGCCAATGATCCCACCAGTGTCAACTCCTGGACAACCTAATGCACTGGTAATGTCACCCAAATAGATTTTTAGTACTCAGATTTATGGGAGAGAGTAAGACCACAGGATAATTAATGTATGTTTTATAAGTACTTTCCCTAGTCTCCTTTGGTAATAGTTAAAAGTGATAAAGTAAGAACCAGTGTGAGTTCTTTATTTGCACTTCTTTTATCACAAACCAGATTTGTTTATACAGTGCTAGCTTCCAGATAAAGCATTAGGCTATGAGTCAATCTGAATTTAGCATGAATTCTATAACTTCATTACCATGTGTTTGCCCTATAGTCATGCTACTGTTCACGTCTTTTTTTCTTAGATACCATACTAATGGTCAGTAACTGACATGAACTCTTGTTTGTGGATAATTTTATTTTTTAAATAAGGAATGAGCCCTGTTGGTGAAGTGGTTTAGAGTTGAGGCTGCTAACCAAAAAGTTGGCAATTTGAGCCTATCAGCCACTCTTTGGAAACCCTATGGGGCAGTTTGGGTCTGTCCTGAAGGGTCGCTTTGAGTTGGAATTGACTTGATGGCACACATCAACAAATCTCACTGGGGAAAACTGTGGAGTGTGTGGCTAATCATTCTACTTTATGGAATGTGTGGCTAATCGTTCTACTATATGGAATGTGTAGCTAATTGGTCTTTCCTTCTCAGATACTTCTAGTATAACAACCCTTTCCTGTTTTCATATTATCCCACTTTACCACTTCTGTATCCGTGTCCAAGCACTTTTCACATTGTTTGCTTCTTATCAGAAGAAATGTAGAAAAATTAGGTTCATATGAGATTGAATGGATGTTAAAAAAAGAAGAACAGAAAAAGGAAAAATAAATGAACATAACATTGCTGTTCCTAGTGGAGAAATATATTCAGATACAGTATTTTAAAAGAGGAGGGGGCCAAGATGGTGGACTAGTCACATGTCTACTTGATTCCCTCTGAGAAATAAGGCCTAGAAAAATAATTGAAAAGAGCATTGTGGACATTCTGGGAGCCCCAAGATCAGGCATAGGATTGTGAAATTGGACTGGGCAGCAGAAAGGGGGAATCTATCTCTGTCAGAGGCAAGATAGCAGCACAGAGGCTGAGAGGCCTGTAGGTACAGCCACATACTTTGTTAACCAGGAGACTGGAACTGGGACTGCTGAGCATGAGAGCCAGGCATGGGCCAGCTGCTATGCTGAGCTGCAGTCCCTAAGTAAACAGTGTATGCAGAGTAGAGGCTGTGCTTGGGTCAGTCACATCTAGAGAATCCAGCAGCAGCTGGTGACCAGGGTCCTACCCGTTATCTTCTTTAAGCTGTACCATAGATAATTGCTGGCTCATTGCAGGAGAGGTGGCTAAGGTGTGACACCATCTTGGATAGCTGAGAGGCAGAGTCAGCCATGCCTGAGGGCTCAGCTGAGACTAACTGCCACGCTGAGCAACTGTGCTTCCCCCACCAAAAAAGCTGTTTTTAAGACAGCTGTACCTAGAGAACACAGTAGTGGCTGGTGACCGAGTGCGGCAGTGCTCTAACCCCTCCCTTCTTTGAGCCATGTCATAGCATCTGCTGATAGCCCCCAAGAGACTCCATAAGTAGGGCGCCACCTTTGTCAGCCCAGAGGTGGGACCTACCACCCTTGAGGACCTGGGTGCTATCAGCCACTGCTGGTCAGTGCCTCTTTCAGCACAAAAGCGGTTTTTAAGATAAACACATTTAGAGAATGCAGTAGTGACTGGTGGCCAAGTGTGGTGGTGCCATTTCCACCTCCCTTAACTGAAGCACATTGTAGCATCTGCCAACAACCCCTGAGAGACTCCATAAGTAAGGGCATCATCTTCGACAGTGAGTAGGTGAGGCCTGCTACCCTAAGGGCCCAGCTGCTTTCAGTTAACATTGGACAGCGCCTTTCTCAGCAGAAAAGCAGTTTTTAGGGTAAGCGTATCTAGAGAACATAGCAATCTCTGACAGCAGAGTGTAGAGGCATCCTTCTCTCTTCCCTTCCTGAGCTATGCCATAGTCTCAAGTGACATGACTCCAGAAAGCGGCACAAGTAGGTCACCATCTTTATCAGCCAGGAGGTGAGGCCTGCTACCCCTGATGACCCAGCTAGAGCCAGCCACCAAGCTGAGAAGTATCATGGGGATTGCCAGCATCTCTGTTACCAGAGAAGCTGTACTTAAGTCACCTGTACCTGGAGAATGCAGTGGCAGCTGGCAGCCAAGTGTAGCAATGCCCTCACTCACTCCCATCTTAGAGCTTCACCACAGATCCCCTGGTGTAACACTGGAGAAATTTAACAGTTTTTTGATGGCACAGAGACAGCAATCAATGTCTAACTATTTCAAGAAGCAGACCGCCATGGCTCTGGAAAACTCCCAAAATAAAGAATCAGACAACTTCCCAGATGAATAAGCTTTTCTGAAATTATTGGAGGTATATAATACGAAAGAATTATGTATAGAACCTGTCTAGAGATTATACAAAGTGCAGCAGAACAAAATGAAAAATTAAGCTGCATGAACTGCTAGAATATCAATAATCTTAAATCTAGCCGATCGATAATAAAATTACAGAGTTAAACAATTAAGTGCAAAGCCAAAAGAGCAGATTAAGGAAATAGAAGGCAGAATTAGCAAGACTGATGATAAAGCAACTGACACTAGCATTTATGAAGAGAAATTAGATAAAAGAAACAGGAACAATGAAGAAGCATATGGGACTCTATCAAGAGGGATAATCTACAAATAATTGGAATTCCTGAACAGGGAGAGAGCAGAAAATACAGGAGAGAATTGTTGAAGAGTTGCTGACAGAAAACTTTCCTGACATCATGAAAGAGAACATAGATCTTCAAGATGGTTATCAAACACCACAAAAGGTAGACCCTGAGAGAAAGACACCAAGACATATTATAATAAAGCTTAATAAAATACAACATGAGGAGCAGCTTTTAAAGACACCTAAGGCTTAAAGCAAAACTAATGTACAAAGGGAAGCTCTGTAGGCTTCCCTCTGACTTACCAGTGGAAACTGTGTTGGCAAGAAGGCAGTGGGATGACACAAAGCCTTAATGGAGGAAAACTTCCAAAGAATTACATATGCTGCAAAATTTTCTCTCAAATATGATGGTGAAATTAAGACATTCTCAGATAAACAGAAACTTAAGAGACTTTGCAACAACCAAACCAAACCTACAAGAAATACTGTAAGAAGCACTTTGTGTAGAAGATCAATAACATCAGCTGTATACTCTATGATGCAATTCAGGACACAGCATCCAGAGTCCTACTCAGTTAGGGAAGTCACAAAGCTGAACCAAAGCTAAAATACTAAAAGTAGGAAAGCAGAGATGTTAACATATAAACTGTGATATCATCACACTATAAAGAGGGATATATTACAGTAATTATAGCCCTTTCAGATGGAGGGGAAGTTAAGGAGATATACTGAAGTTAAAGATTGGTTTAAACTTAGAACATTAAGGAGCCTCAAAGGGGTAGCCACAAAACAAACTAACATTGTAACAGAACAGAACAAGAAACATAATACAGAAGTCTCAACAGACACAAAGCCAACAATGAAAAGTATGTAAAGAAAAACCAGAGGAGAATACTAAGTGGAACAAGGAAAATGTCAACAACACAAAAGTAAAGGCACAAAATGACAGCACTAAACACATATCTATCAATAATTACACTGAATGTAAATGAATGGTCCAATAAGGAGGCAGAGAGTAACAGCTTGGATTAAAAAACACAGTCCGTCAATATGCCACTTACAAGAAGTATACCTTAGACTAAAAGATATGAGTAAGCTGAAAATCAAAGGATGAAAATATATATACGATGCTAACAACATGCAAAGAAGGGCAGGAGTGGCAATTCTGATCTCAGACAAAATAGACTTTAATGTAAAATCCACCATCATGGGCAAGGATGGTCGCTGTGTATTGCTTAAAGGTTCAATACATAAACAGGATATAACAATTTTAAATATTTATGCACCTAATACCAGAGCATCTATTACATTGAACAAATGCTTACAACATTGGAAAATGAGATAGACACTCCACAATAACTGTAGGGGACTTCGACACTCCGTTTTCAGTATAGACAGATCATCCAGTAAAAAGCTCGGTCAAGATACAGAAGATCTTAGTGAGACAGTCAACCAACTAGACCTCATTGACATATACAGAACTTTTTACCCAACAACAGATAAGTATATGTTCTTTGCCCATACATATGGAACATGTTCTTCTCCAGAATAGACTATGTATTAGGTCATACAGTGAGTCACAACAATTACTGCAAAGCATAACTTGAATTATTGCAAAGCATCTTCTCAGACCATAAAGCCATAAAAGTTGAAATCAATAACAGAAAAACATGAGTAGAAAGTTGAACACATGGAAACTGAACAACAACACTTTGCTCAAAAATTCATGGATTATAGAATGATCAAAGATGCATTAAAAAAAATTTATGGAATCAAATGAGAATGAAAATGCATCCTACCGGAAACTATGGGATACAGCAAAAACAGTGCTCACAGGTCAGTTTATCTCCATCGGTGTACACATCCGGAGTGAAGAAAGGCCCAAACCAAAGAATTAACCCTACAACTTGAACAAGTAGAACGAGAACAACAAAAGAACCCCCTCAGGTACCAGAAAAAAACAGATAATAAAAATTAGAACAAAACTAAATGAATTGGAGAATAGAAGAACAGTTCAAAGAATTAACCAAAAGATGTTTTTGAAAAGATCAACAAAATTGATAAACCATTGGCTAAACTTACAAAAGTAAAACAGGAGAGGAAACAAATAACCTCAATAAGAAATGAGACAGGAGATTTCACAACAGATCCAACCAAACTCAAAAGTATCCTAACAATACTACAAAAACCTCTGCTGTAAGAGATTTGAAAACCTGAAGGAAATGGACAAATCTCTAGATTCACATCACCTACCAAAATTATCACAAGACGAAGTAGTACAACTTAATAAACCCACCACAAGAGATTGAAAGAATAATTAAAAAAAACAAACAAAAAAAACTATCAGCCAGAAAAAGGCCTAGCCTAGACACTTCACTGGAGAATTCTACCAAACTTGTAAAGAGGAGTTAACTCCAATACTACTGATACTATTTAACAACATAGAAGAGTGAAATGCTTCCCAAATTCATTCTGTGAGGTCAGCATAACCCTGATACCGAAGCCAGGGAAAGAGCCCACAAAAAAAGAAAATTACACACCATATCACTCATGAACCTCAGTATAAAAATCTTCAACAAAATCTTAGCCAATAGACTACAACAACATAACAAAAACATAATTCATCATGAACAAGTTGGATTCATACCACAGATGCAGGGTTGGTTCAACATCAGAAAAACAGTTAATGTTTTTGGAAAGGAAAGAAACACAAATAAGAATCACCTGATTTTGTCAGTTATGCAGGAAGGACATTTGACAAAGTCCAACAGCCATTCATGTTAAAAACTCTCAGAAAATTGGAATGGAAGGGAAATTCCTCAATGCAATAAAGGGCATCCACACAAAGACAACCACCTGCATCATCCTGAATGGAGAGAGTCTGAAAGAATTCCCCCTGAGAATGGGAAGTAGACAAGGATGCCCACTGGCAATGCTTCTAGTCAACATTGTGCTGGAGGTTCTAGCCAGAGCGACCAGACAAGGCAAAGAAGTAAAGGGCTTCCACATTGGCAAAGAAGAAGTAAAGATACCCCTCTTTGCAGATGATGTGATTGTGTACACAGGGAACCCTAAAGAATCCATAAATAAACTACTAGAACTAGTAGAAGAGTTCAGCAAAGTATAAGGATACATGATACACATAAGTAAATCAGGATTCCTCTACACTAACAAAGAGACCATCAAAGAGGAAATCATCAAATCAGTACCATTTACTATAGTTCAAAGAAGATAAAATCTGTAAAAAAAATCTAACCAGGGAAATATGAGACCTATGCAAAGAAAATTACAAGACCTTGCAGCAAGAAAACCAAAAGAGACTTGCGTAAATGGAGGAACCTACCTTGCTCGTGGATAGGAAGACTTAATATTGTGAAAATGTCTATTTTATCCCAAATGATCTACATATACAATGTGATCCCAATACAAATTCCAGTGTCGTTTTTTAATGAGATGGAGAAACAAATCACCAACTTTGTTTGGAGAAGGAAGAAACCTCAGATAAGTAAAGCACTACTGAAGAAGAGGACCTTGCACAAAAACTAACTCAAAATGGATCAGTGACCTAAATAACGAACTTAAAACGATAATGATCTTGCAAAAAAAAATAGGGACAGTAAGAGAATCTCTAATACACAGCTTAGACAGACTATAAAATCTGACCAACAATACACAAACAACAGAAGAGAAAATAAATGAGAACTACTAAAAATCAAACACTTATTCTCACCCCAAAACTTCATCAGGAGCATTAAAAGACAATATATAGAATGGGAAAAAATATTTAGTAATTACATGTCAGATTGATGTCTGATTTCAGTAATTGACAAAGCGTTGCAAAATATCAACAATAAAATGGTAAATAACCAAATTAGACAATGGGCAAAGGCGATGGACAGACACATCACTGAAGAAGACATCCAGGCAGCCAAAAGACATGTAAGGAAATGCTCACAATTGTTAGCTATTAGAGAAATCCAAATGACAACTACAATGAGATAGCACCTCACCCCAACAAGGTTGGTAATAATCAAAAAACCACAAAGCAACAAATGCTGGAGGTTGGAACTCTTCTGCACTGCTGGTGGGAATGCAAAATGGTACAGTCTCTCTGGAAAGCAATTTGGTGCTTCCTTGAAGAGCTAGAAATAGAAATACCATATGATCCATCAGACCCACTACTCAGAATATATCCTGCAGGAATAAAGGTGGTCACATGAGCAGATACATACACACGAATGTTTATTGCAGCACTGTCCACAGTAGCAAAAAGATGGAGTCAATCTAGGTGCCCATTGACAGATTAATGGATAAACAAACTAGGGTGCATGTACATAGTAAAACAGTCACTATGCAGTGATAAAGAACAATGATGATTTTAGGAAGCATCTTATGACCAGGTTTCAACTAGAAGACAATAGTGAAATTAGCTGCAAAAGGACAGGTTTTTATGAGGCCTCTGCTATAGGGACTTAAAAATGGACTTAGTACAAAAGAAAAACCTCCTGAAGGGCTACGGTAGTGGGGAGGGAGAGGGATGTTCATAGATTAGGTAGTCAATAGGAATTTCGTTAGTTGAAGGGAGTGACAGCACGCACTAGGGAGCAGATCAGCATAATGACCATAAACTAAAAGATTTCTAAACTCAAAGGATAGAGTAGCAGGGATGGGGGCTTGGGTATCATGTTTGCAGGGGATGTCAAGGTCAATTGGCATAGATAGTTTTTAGCTAAGAGAGTCTTCTGCAACCCAAATTGGTGAGTGGCATCTGGGGTCTTAAAATTTAGCAAGCTGCCGTCTGAGGTACACCAAATGGTCTCAGTCCATCTGGAACAGATGATGACCAAGAACATCAAAGACACAAGGGAAAGTGAGCCCAGGTGACAGAAGGACCCATGTGAATGGGAGACTGCATCAGCATGAGACTACAAGAACCAGATGGTGCCTGGCCACCACCAAAGCCAGCCTTGATGGGGGACACAATATAGTCTCTGAAGCAACACAAGAGAGAGTTGTGCAGTTCAAGATCTCTTTTAAAAGACCAGAATTGGGGGTCCAACAGCCTGGGAATGTGACCCCTAAATTTGCTGCTGGCCCTGACCTGAAACCCATGCGGAGGTCAACCCTTCAGAGAAGAGTGGACTGGACTCAGGGACACAGTGTGGGCATAGAGTGTGTGTACTCTGTGGCTCTATACATTTACAGGATGCTGTCCTGCTGGGTTCTTTCTAGATGGGAACAGAGAGAATGGAAAGGAGGAGATGCGTGCTTGTTAGGAGGATGCTAGTACAGTGTAAAGCAGGAGTGTGCTGTCACAGGGTGAAGAGAGCAGATGGAGCTGCAGATAGGCAGGCATGTTGGATTGATTTGGACTGTATACTTTCACTTAATTGTAATATAAAATATATATTAAAAGAGTTAAAAACGAGATGTTTCATGGGAAAGATTTATAGTATACGTTAATGATCTATGACTACATACATAAAAAGTTTATATGTACTCGTCTTATTTTTTTTAAGTCAGATTATGAAGGCAAACCTTATTTTCAGATTCTTATGCAGAGAGCATTCATTCCTTTTTATAAAGTACTTTTGTGGCATAAATAAAAACATTTAATTCCCTTAAAGAACCTTTTTAAAAAAACACATCTACTGAACTTAGAGCTGCTTTATATTTATCCTAATGTGATTTTTAATTTAATCCCAGCATGGAATGACAAACAAGGAAGGACTTAGGTATAATTTGAAGTCCATTATGCTTTTGTGAGACATTGAAAGAAAAGAATGGAAAAAAGCCACAGTAAAGTTACAGTAAGATTTTATTATTCATGGCTTATATTATGAACCCCTAGGAAACCATATATAATTTTTTTAAATTACAAGCCAAAAAAGAAATAACTTGGCAAATTTTCTGGTATATTAATTATCGTTTCCTACCATTTTTATAAGTAAGCATTGCCTATACAGATAGTCATATTTGAATTTGTGATGAACCCCATTTAATGACCTGTTTTTCAGTCTTTTTGTTAGTGATGTGTACATACAATGTTGCAGAGAATAACTTGCTGATGTTATCATTCTTGTGCTAACCTCCAAAGGGAAATAAAGATTAGATTTATAAAGATACTGATAATAAAAACAACAATAATAAAAGCTAAAAAAAAGTATTCAACTTAACATCAGAACTGAATTACAACAGAGCTGTCAGAAGGGAACCCTGTTCTAAGTTGGGGACTACGTGTAGTTTATTGTTTTTGTTTTTGTTTCTTTATGGCTGCTTTGAGCTTTATTGATGACTGAAGCTGTCTGTAGGTGATGGCCTGTCCATGGGATAAATTACTTATGAGTTGGTAGTTTTTAAATCATCTTAAATATAGTAATATAAAATGCCCTGTTCAAAACCGAAATCTACTGTTATCTATAGTCATAGGCTATAAAATTGTAAGTCTTCAGATTTCCCTTATTTTTAATTCTGTACTTCCTCATACTACAAATTTTTAAATGTATTTTTTCTGTATTAGTCTTTAATTAAGATAGTAAGTTAGGTTACCGAGACCAAATTCCAGGTATGAAGTTTGGGTGTTTTTTTTTTAACCATCCCACTGACAGTTTACTGGACAGATGGCTGTTTCTTTGCAGGGCACATTCTCCGAAATCCCTGCTAGCAATATTCGAAGAGTTATTGCCAAGAGGTTAACTGAATCTAAAAGTACTGTACCCCATGCGTATGCTACTACTGACTGTGACGTCGGAGCTGTCTTAAAAGTAAGACAAGATCTGGTCAAAGGTTAGTCAAGTTGAATTTACTTGATGCAGTACACATGCTAACTTAACTGCCGTGAAATCCTTTATTTATAAAACCCACATTGTGTAATGTTTTAGTTCAAATTCAAAATCTAGTTGTGCTCTACTCTGGGAGTATTTTAGTATCAGAGGAAGGAGTTGGTTCTGTTTTCCTGTAAGAAGTAAATTGGCACTGTAGTACTGAATAAAGCCCATGTGTATTACTTTTATTCAGAATAAAGGTTTTGGCTCTGCGTTGCTTTTATTCCCTTTTGTCATATTTGAATAATATACGCTTGGTTCACATTCATGCGGCAGGCAGTTATTCAGTGCCAGCTTTTCTAACACACATTGAGCCATGCAAATAGTACTGTGAATTTTTGTTGCTTATTCTTTCTCTTTCTTTTTTAAAGCAGAAATCGTCTTATAACAAAAAGGGAAAGAAATAGTCTTAATGTTTGGTTTGTTTTTACTTACACAGATGTAAATTGTTTTGTCAGGAAACATGAATGACTTGCTCGAGTTCAGCTGTTGTTGCTGGTTTTATTTTGTATGGCTTCCCAAATACTCTTTGTTACAATACCTGAACAAAGCAGTTCTCAATATTTTAGCACCTGAAAACAAGTGTAAAATCCAAAACGGATATAAGTGCATTTTAGAGTTTTGTAGAGGTTAGATCTCACTCTTCTTTATGTAAGTTTTCATTTTATGTTCCTTCTTCAAAATGCCTTCTGGTTATTTGTAATTTGTACTACAAAATAAATGTTCAGTGGCCCTCCCAAAAATCAATTAAAAGTGTAAGGTTGCTGAGAGATTTATAAGTTTTTTGCATGAACTGATGATTTTCTTCCTTTCTCTCTAATTTATATGCCTTTAATCTTGCTTTAATGTACTGACTGGAACGGTGGTAACATAAACATCCTTGTCTTGTTGGTCTAAGAGAAGCATTCAGTCTTCAGAGTTAGCTGTAGGTGTTTTGTGGATGCCCTTTATAAGAGTGAGGAAATTCTCCCTCCTCAATTGCTGGTAGCTATAAGTGTGCGTGGATGCCCTGTGCACTCCCGTACTCAGACGATGTCTAATCAGTCACTTTCTGTGTGTGATTCCGAGAGGAATCAGCTCACTTTGGAATTCAGTTCGCTATTTGCTTTGTGCACTCAACTCCAAAACATTGAGATTTTTTTGTAGTTGCTCGTGTGTTTTCTCATTGCTGGGATGGGAACCATTTTCTGTTGTAGCTTTTAGATGCATTCAGTTTAGGTACAGACTTTCAAGATTACATATTGAAGCAACCTGACAGCTTTTAAAGTTGAAGAAGCCAAATGGAAAGCTATTCCAAAGTGGTCAATCTTCCAAGCTGACCCCTGGAAGGCACCCCTCAGAGGTCTCTAGTCATACTGGCTTAATCACAATGTAGATATTATTATGGGAGTAAGGGTTCTGGTTCCTTCACCAGAAGTATTTTTTCTTGGAAGGCAGTAGACAGTAATACTTGTATCTACCTGTACCTACCAACGTATCTGTCTCTGTCCACCTTCTGTCGGTTTGTAATATCACATGTAACATTCTATAGGCATTTTCCATATTTGTTTTTGTAACTTAACACTATGCAAAGAATAACATTTGATATTTCCTGACAAATTATTTGCTACTCTGTTCTCGATAATGTCACCAATGATTCTTTCCTGTACATTTGAAAAGGCCTGTGATAAAGAGGTAATAATAAAGTAGCTTGAAAAAAAAAACTCCTTTGGATATACTGGATTTCAGATGCCAATTACACATGTAAGTGGAAGTGTCATGTGAGAAATTGGACACGCAAGTCTGAGGTTCCTCCCAGATGAGGATTAGAGGTAGAATTTGAAACTCTCAGCATCATGTAAATGGTAACAAAACCATAGAAGTACCCCCTTGGAAAGATGTTGGCATTGAGAGGAAGAGTTGAGAAGGAGTGAGTAGGCAGAGAGGGCAGTGACATGGGACCCAGTAAGGGTGTTTCACAACCAAAAGAAATCAGCAGTCAACGTGAAAATGGTTCTAAGTGTTGGAATATGACGAGGATTGAAAATTTTAGGTGAGGAGTCTGGACTTTGGAGGTATATGTAGGGGTCATCAGCTTAGCAGATGGTTTTGGAAGTCCTGCCTGTGAATAACCCCTGTGGGGAGTAAAGAAGGAACCTGAAAGAGCCATGAGAGACAAGCACAGTGTGCTCATAGATACTGTTTAAAATATATTTGAATTTGTGCAGCCTCAGTCTTTTGCATATGATTATCAATAAAACACTGAAGGATTGAAATCCACTTATATTCTACTTCTAAAGGGATTTTAAATAAACAAAATTATTTTTATCTGGAAAACTGAATTAGAAGAGTTTGATTACTATGGGACTGGCAGTTACTTGGACAGTTTGGCCGTGTTTAGGTGGCTAATCTAATATCTTTCTGAAATTGCCAGCATGCCTTTGGAATGGGCTGTTGTTCATGTAAACACGTGAAATTCAGTGGTATTTTAGTAACAGGGTTTGTATATCCTGCCACATACCACTGACTATATCATGATCTTAAAGTTTTTTTCTAGAAACTCTTACAAGAAAGAATCAAATGTAGTTTGGTTTTGCCAACATTTCCAAACCCACTGGGAAGAGAAAGGTGTAAGTCAAATGCTTTAGTTATGATGAGCTAAAGGGAAGGGACCCCTCCCAGTTTTATCTTAAAATTAGTATGTATACTTGAAGGAAATGGAGTCCAATGGATTCTCCGTAAAATTTGACATAGAACCTCGTTTTATCCTTTGAGCTAGGACCTAGGCCAACATTGCTTCATCTTTGGCATTTGCTGTGTCCTGTTTTGTTAAGTTAAAAAGGACTTTTATTAGATGTAGTGGTCTAAAAGTTTTTGGCTGTATCTCTGTATTAGTGAAAAGAAATATGTATGTAATTGTTTATTTAAAGTACCAACATGTACCACTGTTCTAATATAATCAGTATGTTACAAGGCATACACAAAATAAAGACATTTTAAAAGGATGAGTGAAATACATGAATCGTCTTGTAAACTTTCTGGCCACACATCCCATAGAGAGAAAGACGATTAGTCTTTATAGAGAGATGTAGGAGTTTTTTTTTTTTCTCTCTTTCTGGTTATATGTGTAATATGTCATTCAAGTTCTTGTGCATGGTATCTGAGCAATTTTTAAAAATCCAGAGTAAAATGTGGTATGCACGGTTAATATTATTTGTTTAAGACCTCATATAATGAAAGTTTTTCCAGTCAGAGAAACCTTATTACCAAGCAAACAAACAAAAACCTGTAATATTTTTCATCATCATTAGTGCAGTCTGTAATTTGTATGGTTGAAATCATAATGATCCTTGTTAAAGTTTTCTGATGAATAATAATTTAAATGTGCTCTTTTTTCAGATGATATTAAAGTATCAGTGAATGATTTTATCATTAAGGCAGCAGCTGTTACCCTTAAAGTAAGTAATCGCTGAATAATTTTGGCCTTTTAAAGAAATCTCATATCTTAATATTTCTATAATGCTAAAAAGAACTCTATTTTAAAGTCACAGAAATTTTATTATTATTAAAAAATATTCTATCACTGAATCTACCTCATTTTAACCACTGTGGCAGTGTAGTATCTTCTAAGGTCGGGTAATGAGAGGCCTCCCAGTGTGTTCTTCTTCTTTAGTGGTACCTTACTTATCCGGGGCTTCTACCCTTTCCAAACAAAATTGGTGATTTGTTTCTCCATCTCATTAAAAAATGATGCTGGAACTTGTATTGGGATTTCATTATATAAATAAATTGCTTTGGGTAAAATAGACATTTTCACAATGTTAAGTCTTCCTATCCATGAGCAGGGTAGGTTTTTCCATTTATCTAAGTCTCCCTTAGTTTCTTGTAGTAAGGGCTTGTAGTTCTCTTTGTAAAGGTCTGTTGTTTCTCTGGTAGATTAATTCCTAGGTACCTTATCTTCTTAGGGGCTATCGTAAATGGTGTTGATTTGATAATTTCTTCCTTAACAGTCTCGTTGTTGGTATAAAAGAATCCTACTGATTTACTTATGTTTATCTTGTATCCTGAGACTTTGCTGAACTCTTCTATCAGTTTGAGTAGCTTACTTATAGATTCCTTGGGGTTCTCTGCATATACAGTCATATCATCTGCAAACAGGGAGATTTTTAATTTCCTCTTTGCTGATGCAGATGCCCTTTATTTCTTGGTCTTGTCTGATTGCTCTGGCTAAAACTTCTAGCACAATGTTGAATAGAAGAGGTGAGAGTGGACATCCTTGTCTAGTTCCTGATCTCAAGGGAAAGTCTTTCAGTCTCTCTCCATTCAGGATGATGTGGGCAATTGGCTTTGTATAAATGGCCCTTATTGTGTTGAGGAATTTGCCATCTATGCCCATTTTGCTAAGGGTTTTTAGCATAAATGGGTGTTGGACTCTATCAAATGCCTTTTCGGCATCAAAGGACAAAATCAGGTGATCCTTGTCTTTTGTGGTATTTATGTGGTTAATCACATTAATTGTTTTTCTGATGTTGAACCAGCCTTGCATCCCTGGTATGAATCCCACTTGGTCATGATGGGTTATTTTCTTGATATGTTGTTGTATTCTGTTGGCAAGAATTTTGTTGAAGATTTTTGCATCTAGATTCATGAGTGATATCAGTCTGTAGTTCTCTTTCTTTGTTGGGTCTTTCCCTGGCTTAGGTATCAGGGTTATGCTGGCTTCATAGAATGAGTTTGGGAGTACTCCATCCCTTTCTATACTGTGAAATAGTCTCAGTAGTATTGAGGATAACTCTTCTCTAAATGCTTGGTAGAATTCTGCCGTGAAGCCATCTGGGCCCGGACTTTTTTTGGTTGGCAGTGTTTTGATGACCTTTTCAATCTCTTCCTTTGTGATGGGTTTATTAAGTTGTTCTGCTTCATGTTGTGATAATTTGGGTAGGTGGTATGAGTCAAGGAATTGGTCCATTTCCCCTAGGTTTTCAAATTTGTTACAGTACAGTTTTTCATAGTATTCTGTTATGATATTTTTGATTTCTGTTGCATCTGTGGTGACAGCTCCCCTCTCATTTCTAATTTGGGTTATTTGTTTCCTTTCCTGCTTTTCTTTAGTAAGTTTAGCCAGTGGTTTATCAATTTTGTTGATCTTTTCAGAAAACCAGCTTTTGGTCTTTTCAATTTTTTCAATTGTTTTTCTGTTCTCTAATTCATTTAGCTCTGCTCTAATCTTTATGATCTCATTTCTTCTGGTGTCTGGGGGGTTCCTCTTTTCTTCTCTTTCTACCTGTTCAAGCTGTAGAGTTAGTTCCTTGATTTGGTTTCTTTCTTCCTTCCAGATGTGTGCATTTATGGAGATAAACAGACCTCTGAGCACTGCTTTGGCTGTATCCCATAGGTTCTGGTAGGAAGTGTTTTCATTCTCACTGGAAGCCATGAATTTCTTTATTTCATCCTTGATTTCCTCTATAACCCATGTTTTTTTGAGCAAGATGTTGTTCAGTTTCTAAGAGTTCCACTTTCTATCTGTGTTTTTTCTGCTATTGATTTCAACTTTTATGGCTTTATGATCTGAGAAGATGCTTTGCAGTAATTCAGTGGTATGGATTTTGTTGAGCATTGCATTATGGCCTATCACATGGTCAATTCTGGAGAATGTTCCATGTGCACTGGAGAAGAAGGTGTAGTTGTCTGCTGATGGGTGGAAAGTTCTGTATACATCAATGAGGTTTAGTTGGTTAATTGTGTCGATGAGGTCTTCTGTATCTTTACTGAGCTTTTTTCTAGAGGATCTGTCTAGTAATGAGAGTGAAGTGTTAAAGTCTCCCGCTATTATTGTGGAGTCATCTAACTCTCTTTTGAGCATAGTCAGTGTTTCTTCGACATATTTAGATGCTCTGATATTAGGTGCATAGATATTTAATATAGTTAAGTCTTGCTTGTGTACTGAACCTTTCAGCAATAGATAGTGTCCATCTTTCTCCACGATGGTGGATTTGACATTAAGATTGATTTTGTTGGAGATTAGAATTGCCACCCCTGCTCTTCTTTGTTCATTGTTAGCTTGATATATATTCTTCCATCCTTTAATTTTCAGTTTGTTTGTATCTTTAGGTCTTAAGTGAGTTTCTTGTAGACAACATATGGAGGGGTCATGTCTTTTGATCCAGATGACACTCGGTATCTCTTTACTGAAGCATTCAGTCCATTCACATTCAGTGTAATTATTTATAGACATGTGTTCACTGCTGCCATTGTGATATGTTTATTTTTATGTTGATGTTTTCTCTGTTGTTCTTATTAGTCTGTTCTGGGACATTCTTTTTTGTAAGTTGATTTTTCACCTTTTTCAGAGCTGGTTTTGTAGTTGTTGAGACTCGTGTATTAGATTTCTTGAAATGGTATGATACATCTTTGTTGTGCTTTACAGCTGCCCCTATGATCTCCCTTATTAAACTATATATAAACCCAATTTTAATTACTACCAGTCTTGTCATCTTCCTCTCCATCTGGAAGGACTGTAACAACTGTAGTACATCCCTCTTTTTATTCTGATGACACCATAGTTTTCATGATGATCACTGGATTGCTTCTTTCCGTATCAAAGCTGTGATTGACTTTGGAGCCTTCCCTAAAAGAGTAGAGTATTGAGTAGTGTGTTGTTCTAAAATATAAAGTTAGTGGTTTTGTTCTTCTAAGCCAGAGCCAAGAACTTCTTTCAGTATTTCTTGTAGTTTGGGTTTGGTTTTTACAAAGTCTCTGAGTTTCTGTTTATCTGGGAATGTCTTAATGTCATTGTCATATTTGAAAGATAGTTTTGCAGGGTATATAATTCTTGGTTGCAAGTTCTTCTCCTTCAAGGCTTTGAGTGTGTCATGCCACTGCCTCCGTGCCAGCATGGTTTCTGCTGAGAAATCTGACAAGAGCCTACAGGGTTTCCCTCTGAATGTTAGCTTTGCTTTGAGTGTTGCTGCCTTTAAGAGTTGCTGCTTATGTTTCATTTTGTTAAGCTTGATTATAATATGTCTTGGAGTCTTTCTTTTGAGAGCTATATTGGGTGGCGTACGATATGCATCTGAGATGTCTATATTCTCTTCCTTCATGATTTCTGGGAAGTTTTCATTCAGCAGCTCAGCAGTGATACTCTGTGTGTTCTCAGATGTCTCACCCAGTTCAGGGACTCCAATTAATCAAAGGTTGTTCCTCTTAATAGAGTCCCACATGCTTCTTAATGTTTCTTCATTTTTCTTGTTTCTCTTTTCTGATTTTTGCTCATAGACACTGGCATCAGTAGCTCTGTATTCCAGGTCAGAAATTCTTTTTTCTTATTTGTTCCATTGTGTTTTCTTGGCTTTGCATGGAAGTTTCTGTGTCTTTGATTTTGTTCTTGATCTGTTGGATTTCAGTGTACTAGTGTTCCATCAGATCGAACAACTTGCTTAATTTTTCATTTTGTTCTGCTGCATTTTGTATAAGGTCTAGAAGGGCTCTGTATATAATCATTTTGTATTCACTTTCTTATGCTTTCATAAGTTTCTTCACCTGGAAAACTCCTTGGTTGCTTTGTTTGGAAAAGTTTCTTCATCTGGAAAACTCCTTGGTTGCTTTGTTTGGGAGCTGTCTGAAGCCATGGGTGATTTCTTGTATGCCACAATTGTCTGTTGCTTTTTGGGTCCCATGTGAATATATAGAGGCTGGAAGAGGTACTGTGAGGATGGATTGCAAATGTTTCTCTAGGCTGTCTTCAAATGTAAAGCAAAAGATATCTGACCAGTTCACAAGTCAGTTAGGTTTTCAGGTGTAGAGGTCCCTCTTCTCAGCTGACAAAGTAAGCGCCACTATATCCAACCCCGATGATAACAGACTAGTTCAGAATACAGCAATGCTACTGCCCTGGTGGCCTCTACTGACAGGGCCTAGCCTTAGCCAACACTGTGTCGAATACTGGTTTTGTGATAGAAAAGCGCTCTCCTGTGGGCAGGCTCTGGCTCCCAAGCTAAGAATTAGGTCCAGCTGCAGCCACCGTATCCAAGATGGCGTCCTCCATACAGGCAGCAAACCGAAGGGCTAAAGGTGCTGAGAGGTAGTGATTCCTCTGATTCTGTTGCAGGACCCCCAAAGCAGGTGGCACCTGGTAAATTACTGATTTTCTGTCGGAGAAGTGCTGTTTGCAAGTGCTGGCTCCCAAGCTAAGAATTAGGTACCACTAAAATCTCAGGAGCAACATGGCGTCCCGCACACTGACTGTGGAATTCTGTACAAACACCACTGACGCAGATATAAAGCGAAAGGCTCAAAGTGGCTAGATTAACAGAGTCTTAAGCCTGGGTCTCAGAATTTGGGAATTTCGCCTGCCTATTCCCCCAGCAGCGCGTCTGAGTCTAGCTGCTAGGCAAGACCCAACTCTGCCCGCCAGCCAAAACAGAGAAAAAAAAAGTCAAAATGGTGCATTTACCTTCCATCCGTGAGAGCCAGGGCTAGCCCAGGAGCGGGAGTCAACCTAAGAGAGGAGGTTTTTCGCTCAGTAGTATGAAGTCCAAAATAACAGCCCTGTGCCGTGTCCTGGGGCTGATTAGGTGACCAGAAGGCTCTGTTTGATTGTCATTTCAGGTCTTGGTTTCCAGAGGGATCTAAGGAGACGTGGGCTTAGTCTGCCGTCTTGACTCCGTCCCTCAGTCTACCTCATTTTAAATGTGAAGAAAGGCATTCATAAGAGCTGTCAGCTAATTGTAGCAGAATAAATGCCATTTATTCAATGAGTAGTAATTAAGCCCATCTTCTGCTAAAATAAATAAGTATTAGACATTAGAGGTGTATCACAGAACAAAATTCACATAGATTCTGCTCTCACAGGACTTATTATCTAGGAAGACAAATGTATGTCAGACAGTGAAAAGTGCTGAGAAGGCACGTAAAACAGGGTAAGGGGACAAAGTAACTAGGGGTGCCATTTTCACAAGTTAGCTAGGCAAGGTGTCTCTGGCAAAGTGGTGTTTGAAAGAAGGAAATAAGCAAGTAGATATCTGGTGAAAGAGTGTTCCAGACACTTGTCCTTTTCGACTTACGTGACACCATGTGAGGGAGAAGTAGAAGGCCCCATAGGGTTTTCTAGATTGTTATCTAGATGGGAGCCGATAACCAGGTCTTTCTCCCACACAGACTCTCAGTAGGTTCAAACCTCCAACCTTGTTATTAGCAACCAGACTCTTAACCATTGTCCTACCAGGGCTCCTTTGTTCCAGGCAGAGAGGGAACAGCTCATGAAAGGCTGTGACTCAGGATTGACCATTCCAGATACAGCAGCACTGCATTGGTGGTGTCCCATAATGGAGTTAGCAAGGGTGAAAAGGGATAGGAGATGAAACTGAATACAGAGGGAGGTGTGGAAGGGGCCCAAAGCGTGGACAGCTTTGTTGGCCATGCTAAGTAAGGAATTAAGATTTTATGTTGAATAAGAAGGAAGCCTTTAAAGGGTTTTCAGCAAAGGACTAGCAGCTGGTTTAAAAAAGGCAAAACCGAGGTGTCATGGATTAAATTGTGTCCCCCTAAAACTATGTGGAGCCATTTGTTTGGGCCATGATTCTCTTTATTCTACAGTTGTCCCCCATTTTGTGATTTTGCTGTGCTGTCTGTTAAAGGATTAGGGTAGGACTGCAAATCCTTTGTAAGATCACCTCCCAGGTCCACTGTACAGGGAGTTTCCCTGGAGTATAGCTTGTCCCACCCTTAATCCTTTCATCCTAGAAGAGATAAAAGGAAAAGGAAGCAGGCAGAGAATGGGGAACCTCACATCATCAAGAAAGTAGCACCAGGAGAAGAGTGCATCCTTGAGACCTGAGGTTCCTGCACCAACATGCTCCATGGACAAAAACTGATGCAATACCGGACTTTCCTCCAGAGCTGGCAAGGGGGAGAATCTTCCCCTGGAGCAGACATCCTAAATTTGGACTTGTAGCGTACCGGACTGTGTAAGAATACACGTTCCTTTGTTAGAGAAGCTTTAGCTGACTAAAACACAAGGAGAGACTCCTTTGGTTGCAGTATGAATGTGGATGGCGGAGAGGCAAGAGTGAGAACCGCAAGATCCCCCCGGAGGCTGTGTCGCAATCTAAGTAAAAGCTGACCTGGCTTTCTGCAGTAATGGGTAGCTGTTGAGCTAGGATGCAGTGGAGATTTGGGTTACATTTTCCAGATAAAGCCAAGAGGATTGCTGTGGCTTGGATGTAGGGTACGTGATGGAGAGGTTGAGGATGTTGCTGAAAAAGGTGGCCCAAGCAGTGGAAAGAATAGACTTCAGTTTTAACCAGCATACACAAAATAAGGACATTTTTTAAAGGAAAACTTGAGCAAGAGGTTTGAGGCAGGGAATTAGGAACTAGGTCTTGGAAAGGTGAAGTCCGAGGTACCTCCAGAGTTCCAAGTGGGATGGCAGGAAGACAGTTGAAAACAGGAAGAAGCCTGAAATGAAAGTCTAGGACTTACTGCTCAGCAGCATTTCCCTCATGGTTTTTATTTTTGTGGTTGTGTTTCATAACATGGCTGTTTTCGGAGATCACTGCTTTTTAGGTACTGTATTTACAGTATATTTATAATGAACATGTTTTTATTTCTTAAAAAAATGCAGTGATACATTTCACAGACATGATCTAAAAAAAATCGTTGTTCTTCAAAGTATGTCAAGAGATGATGGTATTATTTGTTGGCATTTTCCTGCTAGCACACAAAAAGGCTTTAAACTTTTATTATTGCAGATGATGATAACTACTTATGTGTCAGTGTCATTTTAGAAAGCGGTAAAGTCTCTGCACCCCACTCAGATGCTGCCTACTGCTGTTGTCATAGAGTGACTGTATCAGATGTCTAGTGCTAGTGTCCTTTCGTGAGGTTCATGTTGCAGCCCCTGGTATCTGTCTCTTCATGCGTTCATTAACTTCAGATCTTTTGAGTCATTTTGTTTTAGTGTTTAATGAATATTTTTAGTGTGCTCTGTCTTTACGCACGCTTTTTATTTTTAAAGTAATGTGTTTTCACTGAAAGTTTACACAGCAGTTTAGGTTTCCGTTCACCTGTTTCCACACAAACTGTTCAGTGACATTAGTTACGTTCTTCACAATGTGTGCATGTTCTTAATTACTCACGCTCTGGTTGTTCTGTTTCCATTAGTCTAGTGTCTCTGCCCGCTTCCATTCTCATCTTTGTTTTACAGTGATTGTTGACTGTTGTTGTGGACATAGGATCAATTCCGACTCGTAGCAGCCCCAGAGGACAGACTAGAACTGCCCCTTAAGTCTCCCAAGGGTGTAATCCTTGTGGAAGCGGACTCCCACAACTTTCTCGTGCAGGGCAGCTGGTGGGTTCAGTCCACTGACCTTTGTTAATAGCTAAGGCTTAACTGTGGTGCCACCAGGGCTCTTCTTAGAGATGAGTTTTCTGTTTTTAATTACTTATTAATTAATTTTTTATTGTGTTTTAAGTGAGAGTTTATAGTTCATTTTCTAATACAAAAATGTATATACACTTTGTTATGTGACCCTAGCTGCTTTCCACAAACTGACAGCAACACTCCTCTTCCTACCCTGTTTCTCCCACATTTTATTGAAATTAGATTTATTTTTATTGCAAACATGTTTGGGTTTTATCATTACTGTTTTGGATATGGTGTTACTTAAACTGTCTAAAATTAACCCAGCAAATTAACATTGAACTTCTGTGGGGACTATAAAAATAGAAAACATAAATTATGTCTTAGAGGGGCTTATTGTGTGGTGTGCTGAGTAGACCAGATATAAACAAATAAAAATCACTGTATAAACTCCAAAATTGAACACAAGCTAATAGAGGGAAGTAGTCGTTAACCTAAATAAAGTAGAAGCAGTAAGAGGGCAGGGATTTCTTGTCTTCTGTGTTCATTGCTGTGTCCCCATGGCTTACATATTTGTTGAATGAATCATTGAGTATTCTCGGCACAGAAAGCACTGGGCTCAAGGAGCTGAACCATAAAAGATGAAGAAGTAGAAAGAGCAATTGAAAAGTAATGTGAAAATAGTATGAGAGATGGATATTAGCACAGCATGAAAATTTATCTTAGAGAAGTGATCAGAAATAAAGTTAGATGGGTTAGGGAAGAATCAAATTGTGAATTTGTGTGCTTAAATGATTTGTTGACAGATGAGAACTGACTTGGGGGTGAGGGGTGACACAGAACTTTTGAGAAAACAAATTGATTTTTTGATTTCTGTTTTTCAGCATCCTTTTCTGTGGTTTTGGCAACACTATAAGTACTCTGTTATTTAGTCATTTCACCTGAGTTTTTTATCCTGAATATACATGTATGAATGCTAAATACATACGTGCTTATATATAATACATGTCATGTTTATGAAGCTTAGGAAATCTCTCTCAAAAAGGAGAATCATTTAAAGAGAGCCACCTGGTATATTCCAGGGCTATGCTAGAAAATCACGTTTCCTTCCTACCAAAGAAACAATGTGGTTGAGTGTCGACACCTGTTTTCTTGTCCCTCTTCCCTTCAAGGTCATGTCAGTCATCATGTGAGGCAGACAGTATAGCAGACATAAATAGATTGTTTTAGTTAGCTAGTGTTGCTCTAACAGAAACACCATGACTGGATGGCTTTAACAAAGGAAAGTTTATTCTTACACAGTCTGGTGGGCTACAAGTCCAAGTCAGAGTGTCTGCTCCAGGGGAAGTATTTCCCGGTGTTGGTTCTGGAGGATAGTCTTGTGTTGCATTAGTCTTCAGTCAGGGAACATCTTGGCACAGCAACTTCAGGTCTGAAGGAGGTGCTGTACTCCCAGTGCTGCTTTCTTGACAGTGTGAGGTTCACAAATCTGTCTGCCAGATTTTTCCCTTTGTAGCTGAAGAGACCACCTACCTGAAGGCACAAAACAAACTTACACCTTGTATCTTGCTCTACCAACACAACTGTTGCCCATATACCCTTATTAATATCATAGAGGAAGGAGTTCCAACGTGGAGGAAGATCACAAAATACCAGGAATTATATCTCAGCCAAATTGTTAACAGATTTTTTTAGGGAACACATTCAGTCCATGACTCAGATCAAAACATGTACATCATCAGAATTTTCTGAACCTTGCTTCCAAAAGACATGTAATTCTTCTTCCACAACATAAAAGATCATTAATACAGAGATCCACCATATTTTTTAACTGAATATTTATTTCCTGTCTTTCTGTGTTCAGTTTAGAAAATGCATAATAATATGTAAATTATTTTTTCTGTAACCACTGTTATCTACAGCTGCTTCTTTAGGGGCATGTTTTGTATTTCTGTCTTCTAGCAAATGCCAGATGTCAATGTAAGCTGGGATGGACAGGGCCCAAAGCAACTGCCCTCTGTTGACATTTCAGTGGCGGTGGCAACAGACAGAGGCTTAATTACGCCAATCATAAAAAACGCTTCTGCTAAGGGTATACAGGAGATTGCCGACTCAGTAAAAGTAAGTGTTAAGGAATCCTGTACTTTGAAGCCTTAGAATTTACTTTCTGATAATTAAAATGTGATATGATCTGGTCTCTTATTTTGTGTGTGTGTGTGTGTGTGTGTGTATAAACGTGTGTTTGTATGTTTTTAGTATGGATATGACTCACTTTAAGAAAATTTAGTATTAAAAAAATAGAAAACCTATTTGGGTTGGATTCAGATAAATTAGGGCCACCTGCATTCAAATTATAAAACACTTTCACAAGGTCTAGAATTCAACTGTAGAGGTACTGTTTCACATGGGATTTTCAAGTTTAAATGAAGCTGAAAGTATGTTTCTGGGAACATGGTAATGGATAGGCCTCAATGTGAACAGCATGTTACTCTGACAAGGAAGTTTCTCACTTATTGGTGGCCAGATTATTATCCCTGCAGAAACATAGTGTTTTGAGATCAGTCTCATGTAAAATACCACTCTCTTAGACACACTGTGGCTTCCATAGCCAGAGTAGCTCCCTAACACTCTTTATCATATTAACTTCTTTTATTGTCTTTGTAGGCTGTCTCAGCCTTTGAAATAACCTTGTTTTATTGTTGACCTGTTCATGTTCCCTGTTGCCCCCCAGAATGTAGAATAAGAATAGAGTTGTAGACTTACTTGTTTGCTGATATATATCCGATTCTAGAAACATACCTGAAATACGGTAGTAGCTCAATGAATGTTGTTTAGTTTTTTAAGTGATTTATGGGTCCTTGGAAATCTGTCGGTAGACCCCAGAATCAAGCATTCCTGCACTGAGTGTTCACTTCTGGATCCTCAGTAATGCCCAGGATGTCAGGATGTAGGGCTAACTGTGTGCCTCAGCCAAGTTCAGCTTTGTATTCCGTAAATAAAGTAACACAGTAACAACCTATTATTTAGCCTTAGGTCCCATGCTATTCTTAATTTTTCATTAGTTGCAACAGATTTTTTTTCAGTGACTTAATTAAGGCACATGGTATATCCTTGAAATAGTTGCTGCTGTTCCTGTCATCAGGTGCCACCGAAACACTGCCCAGTCCTGCACCATCCTTGCAGTTCTTGCTATGCGTCAGCCCACTGTTGCAGCCACTGTATCAGGCCATCTCGTTGAGGGTCTGACTCTTTGTCTGACCCTCTGCTTTACCATACATAATGTCCTTCTCCAGGAACTGGTCCCACTTTGTAACATGTCCCAAGTATGTGACACTCTGTCTTACCATGCTTGCTTCCAAAGACATTCTGGTTGTGCTTCTTCCAGTACAGATTTTTTCATTCTTTTGGCAGTCCATGGTATATTCAATATTCTTGCCAGCACCACATTTCAAAGTTAGCAATTCTTTGGTCTTCCTTTTTGTTTTTTTTTTTTTTTTTTATTATGACTGAATGAAAATGTACATTCCCATATAAATTTACATGCCCACCTATATGCAGCTTCCACTCTCTCCCTGTCCGGTGACAGTACACTATTCCTCTCTGCTCCATACATGTCTCATCCTCCCAACAGTCTCCTTTCCACCTCCTCTCCACCCACTCCCCTTACTCCAGCCAGAGGTCATCAGGATGATAATGCTATAGATGCATAGAACCATAAAGTGCATCCAATATATGGTCACTCTGCATTGCCAAGTCTAACCCATTCGTGTCCAAAGAGTGGACCTTCGTTGATTTATGGACAAGGGCAGCATCAGGGCTAGGGGCCATGCTCTCAGGGGAACCCTGAAGCCACTAAACCATCAATGGCAGTCTTTTACTGGAGATCTCAGGGTGCACCCCTTTTTATTTTTGTGTTGCCAGTGAGACTCAACTTAGTGAGCTCCATCATGGCTATCACTGGTGGTGGCCAGACACCATCCAGTTCTTCTGGTCCCAAGTTGATGTAGGCACCCATTCATGTGGGTCTCTCTGTCTTCTGGGTTGTCCTTACCCCATGTCATTTTGGTCTTCTGTGAGCATCCGTTCCTGCTGAGTTGGGACTATTTGCTGTGTCCTCGGATGGCAGCTTGGCAGCTTTTAAGACCCCAGGTGCCACTCACCAGTGTGGGGTGCAGAGAGCCCTCTTAGCAAAATGCTAATTATGCCAATTGGCCTCGATTTCACCTAAGAGCCTGGTCTCCTGCCCCCTACCGCAGCTACTCTGTCCTTGCAATATTGGGCTAAGATGGAAGGACTATTCAAGTTATGCTGAAGTCCACTTAATATTGTTCTTGTTTCTAATGTGTGCTATCACCGTTTTCACCCAACCAGATTTCTACCAACTGTCTAATGTAAACCCTCCCCCCCTCACCCTCCCTCCCTTTCCTCCCTTGCAACTGTCAAAGAGTCTTTTCTTCTATACATAAGTCTGTTTTTGAGATCTTATCATAGGGGTCTCATACAGTATTTGTCCTTTTGTCACTGACTGCTTTCGCTCAACATAATGTCTTCCAGCTGAAACCAGGTTAGGAGATATTTCCTGGAATCATCATTCTTTATCATGGCATAGTGCTCCATTACCTATCCACTCCTCTGTTGTTGGGCATCTGGGTTGATTCCATCTTTTTGCTATCGTGGACTGTGTGGTCTTCCTTATCTATTGTCCAGTTTTCACGTTTCAGTATGATGCAATTGAAAATACGGTGGCTTGGGTCAGGTGCTCCTTAGTTGTCATGGTGACATCTTTACTTTTTAACACTTAAAAGAAAACTCTCCTGGCCAGCTTGCCCAGTACAGCGTGTCTTTTAATTTCTTGACTGCGGCTTCCTTGGGTGTTGATCATGAATCCAAGTAAAAAATGTAATCTTTGACAACCTCAATCTTTCTTCCATTTATCGTGATGTTACTTATTGGTGCAGCTGTGAGGATTTTTGTTTTCTTGGTGTTAGGTGTAATTGATACTGAAGGTAGTGGTCTTTGATCTTCACCAGTAAGTGCTTCAAGTCCTTTCACTGTTAGCAAGGGAGGTTGTGCTATCTTGAGTCTTCCTCCAATCCTCATGCAACAGTCTTCTTTATATATTCTGGCTTCTCAGATTATTTGTTCAGCATACAGGCTGAGTAGATACAGTGAAAGGATGAAACCTTAATGCACACCTTTCCTGAGTTTAAAGCATAGACTATCCCATGTTGTCTGAATGACTGTATCTTGGTCCAGTGCTTTTATTATATCCTTTCATAGCCATTTAAGTGGATGCTACAGTTAGTGTATGCTTTAAGGTCCAGGAAATCCCAGTGGGTATTAGGAATTTTCAGAATCAATGTGAAAGTCTGATCTTACTCAGAATCTATACTTAATTCCGAACTCTTAAAGTTCAGATTTTAATTCATTGACAGGAATACCCTGCTAACACATTTAGGGTCTAGAGGGTTTTTTTGTTTGTTTTTTAATATAGCATGCATGTTTGCAATCTAGGCTTTAAAATGAATTTTTTAAAAAATTTGTTCTGGCTTGTTAATTCATTACGGAGTGTTGAGATCATCTGTCTTTAGAAAAATGCCTTTTGAAGGTCATATGTTATATATCTATTCATATAATTAACCACGTGAACAGTTGTACTGCTTAAGGAACGAAAAATGTGTTTGTAGACTGTTCTCTCTACTTCTGATATTCCAAGGATGAGTGAAAGCCCATCTCTTCATTTTTGGTTTTAGATTCAAAAAAATTTTTACATGAAACTTTATATATATATATTTAGTATGTGTCTGTAATTATTTTGTTTGTCAGTAGGTCACACTGGTATATTGAGATCATTTTTATATTTTTAAAATTTTTAAAGAATGTTTTCAGAAATTAAGTCATCTGGTTTAAAGTTAAGTAGTTATCACCTATGATTCTGATAGTACTGTTGTTGACTACGTATTGGAGAATATTAGGTACCTAAACCAAACCTGTTGTTGTTGAGTCAGTTCCAACTCATAGTGACCATATAGGACAGAGTAGAACTACCCTGTAGGGTTTCTAGTCAGCAGGTGGTGGATATGAACTGCCGACCTTTTGGTTTGCAGCCAAGCGTATGTTAGTGCCAATGTATTTCATCTATTGAAATGACAGTAACTTAATTTTTCTCTACCTTTCCCCTCATAAAGTAATCCATTATTAGTTTGTCATATATGATGACTCAACCTCTTTTTCCTTGCTTTTGAAGCATTAAGAATTGTAGGTTAACAGAGTAGGGCTAAATACAAGCACAAGAGGGAAATTGAAGTACTTTTCTTAATGTCACTCCCAGAGTGTCATCTGTCTTTTCCCTCTGCTTCATATGTTTTTAGAAATCAGTATTGTCAAAAGTCACATGAAACTAGTACATTTTTCTCCTTCTTATGGCAGTATAAATTGCACTAGCTCATTCAGGAAATACCTTAGCTATAGAAACAAGAATCAAAAGAATAAACACCTATTCTGTCGAGCCCAGTAATTCTTCGTCAGAATAATTCAGAAGAAACCAATTAATCAAAACAAATAATACCACTCGGGAAAATGACTGAGTAAATTATGGCAGATGCATTCTTGATAATGTTAAACAGACATTTAAAAATCATTTATAAAAACTAGTAACACAGAAGTGAAATATGAAATTACCTTTCTCTTTACATCAGTCTGAAACTGTATGTATATTGTTAATAAGGCTGGCAGCAGAGTCTGAAAGATGAAAACTGGTATGTTGGTTGTGGGATGGTGAGCACACCATTTTGGTTGGCATTGGATTGGTTATTTAAAACCCACTAGATGCTTTGCTATATTCTAGTGTCTTATGAGAAAAAATTTTACGGGCAAAAGATCAAATGGCTCTTTGTATACAGAAAACATGGCAGCATTCTGCATAGTAATGCTGCATAGGCCAGTTCAGTTCCAGTATTTGAAAGCTTTTTAAGGCAACTGATTTTTCTTGAGTACTGATTTGCATCTTTACGTTCTTAGACTGTCATCTCTGCTCTAAATTGTTTATTATTTTAATTGCATCAAATAGAGAAAAATGTTTATAGATAAGACAGAAAATCAAATCAAGTAGAGAAAAATATTTATAGATGAAACACAAGATCAAATCGAGACATTCCAGAGCTGGGTGGGTGAACTGTGGGGGTAGCTCAGGTATTACATGTAACTGTCCAGATTAGCCATAGAAGATAGCGTTACTCATCATGGCCTGTTTGTACTTTTCTCAGGTTCTTTCAAAGAAAGCAAGAGATGGAAAATTATTACCAGAAGAATACCAAGGAGGATCTTTCAGGTAAAATTTAAACTCTTAATTAATCAGTAACATCACGTAGATACAAGACTTACTAATTGTTAAGTCCAGGTCAACCTGTTTATTTCTCTGAAGAATTTTTTTCAATTAAGCTAAGTTCTACATGCTTTATTTAGACAACAGAATGTGAAAAAGTATATGCATATACATGTACACACTATTATGTACTGTTGTAAATTGTAAACACTATTGTGTACTATTGTATTTTTTTCCTTTCATTTTTTAACTACTGCATGTATCAATCTTTGTATGTATACCTAGGTGTGGGTACGTAATGACCTAGCTAAATTTTACTTATTAATTTTATAAGTTTGTGTGTAGAATCTTTTGGATTTACTTGGGTATGCCATCAATTCATCTGTGAATAGTGACAGTTGTATTTCTTCTTTTCCAGTCCTTATGCCTCGTATTTCTTCTTGTCATATTTCACTCACTAGGACTTTCAGTTCAATGCTGAGTAAATGGTTGATGGCACATGTTTATATATCTAATGACATGTTCTTTGGTATCTGAATAACTTGATATAAGGTTCAGTAACAGTTTTTTTATAAAGTAAATATGCATGCATCAGGATAAGCATCTTTTTCTTCCCTTAGTGTTTCCAACCTGGGAATGTTCGGCATAGATGAGTTTATTGCAGTGATCAACCCGCCTCAGGCCTGCATTTTGGCTGTTGGGCGATCCAGGCCTGTTCTGAAGCTCACCCAGGATGAAGAAGGCAATGCCAAACTGCAGCAGCACCAGCTCATAACAGTCACAATGTCAAGTGACAGCCGAGTGGTAGATGATGAACTGGCTACCAGGTTTCTGAAAAGTTTTAAAGCCAACCTAGAGAATCCTTTCCGGCTTGCCTAGTCCTCCGAGAGAAGAAGTTGGTCTTGGCTCAGCTAGTTACAGAGGTGTTACAAGAAACATACACTATAGAAAACAATTAGGAGATTTAAGGGCAAAGTGAATGAAGTCTTTATTTATTTAAGGTGAAAGAAGTTGACCCAAGTTGTCTTCATTATCAATTTGGGTTCTGTGTTGTGGAAATGAATGACAGACTGGAACCTAATAAAGGAACAAGAGCACTTGGCTAGGCAGATCTCCTAACTTCCGGTGCTGTACAAAATGGGGTGTTTAGTGGATGTAAATCAAATTGTATGTTTGGCTTGCTGGAGTATTTTAGAATATTTAAGAATGTATGCTAAATTGTGAAATAAAGACGCTGTTTGAAATTTAGCTTAAGTGTATTGCAGTTAGAAGTGGTCTTTAAATAGATGACAGTGAACCTGGCAGTGGGACCTCACTTTTACAAGCACTGCTTTAGAAGTACTTGAACAATTTGATATGTACAGTAGTTTATTCTGCATTATAGTAAATAGATAATAAGGATCACATCAAATTAGGGGTTGTGACAACATTATTGAATTTTGTATGTACATAAAGCCATATATTTTAGAGTGGTTTCTTATTGGTCTTATTTTTCACTTCTGTAACACTGTGAACTTCCGAAGAGAAAGAATACAGAAACAAGGAATAAGAAAGAAAGACCAAAAGAGTTGTGTTTGCATGAATGAAAAACTATAGTTGAAAGATCTCAACCTTCAACTACCAGCTGCTCACTTTCATGCGGAATTGAGAATGTGTTTAAGGAAATTGTGTTCTGTCTCCTAAAAAAAATGTATGTTACTGTTGATTTAAATATAAAATATTTCCTAAAGCATTTTAATCAAGTTTGTAATGTACAATAAAATATGAGAACATAGAAAATATTTTGTTGTCTCTTAAGTGCTGGGACATAGAAGTTATTAAAAATCCAGATAGAAAATTGGATTATATACTTTCACTCAATCGCCATTAAAAAAAAAAATCAAGGTAGATTAGTAATTGCCCTGGAACATTCTAGAAGGGACTCTAGGAGGACTGCAAACAAACCCATTACCATTGAGGCAATTCCAACTCATAGGACTCTGTAGGACAGACTAAAACTGCCACAAGGGGTTTCCAAGAAGTAGCTGGAAGGCCAATAGGTTCAAACTGGTGACCCTTTTAGGTTAGCAGGAGAGCTCTTAACTGCTGGACTACAGGGCTCCAGGAATTTAAATTGATAATTAGGAAAATAATTGGGAATGTGAAGTTTTGGAGAGTGAGTGGCAGAAGGTAGCTCATGAAGCAGAGCAGGTGAGAACTGTCCTTCCTGTTCATTGAATAATATAGAACTTTTACTAATGATTATAAAAGTTAAAACCAGAAAACCATACCTGTTGCCATGGAGTCGATTCCATCTTGTTGCAGTCATGGAAGACAGAGTAGGTCTGCTCCATAAGGTTTCCAGGGGGTAGCTGATGGATTTAAACTGCTGATCTGTTTTGGTTAGCAAGCCAAGCTGTTAACCATTGTACCACCAGAGATCCATTATAAAGGTTAGAAGAGCTTATGTCTCAATCTGTCTCTTTTGGCAAAGCTGCTGTAACTAGCAAGGAACCAAAACCCAAAACCAAACCCACTGCCATCAAGTCATTGCTGACTCACAGTGACTAATAAGATATGTGACTTAAATTGAATGTGAATGAATGGTAAGTTGGTTAACCAGTCACATGGAGTCATTATACAAACTTTGTGGCACCTAACAACAACATCAATCCCCAGAAGACAGACTGTGGCATAGATGTGTACTTTGACACAGTTACATATGTAGGCCCTAACACAAGCACCTTCTACAACAGAGCCCCAATGTATCAGTCAGTTGTTAAGTAGATACTTAATCCAGTGACTCAAGTTTGACAAGCTTTAAAGGTTTTAGAACTTTTATCATGTTACAGTTATTTTGTAAATAACATTTTGTCATTTTCAGTATCATAAGTTGCATCATTTTCAAGGTTAATTTTAACTAAAATTATTTGTGTCTAATCTAGATTGACTTTCTATCCCACCTAACATTTTTTTTTTTCCTAAAGTTTCTTAGTTTATGAAAATATCCAAGGACCAGCCATAAATAGCTTGGGTTTGGAATTTTCTTTTCCCATAGACTACCTTGTATAAGCAATAGTCAGTTGGTTCCTGTATAGGTGAAGTGGAAGTTCACACCTGGCCCAACCTGCCCAATAGAGTTGTTGTGAACCTCACAGGAGAAATACTAAATAACCATGACATTTTAATTCCTCATGGACTTCATAGCCAGCCTTTTATCTAGCACATTGTTTCTCATGGTTTCACTTCTGCCACTTTGGGTACAGATCCTTGTTCACTCCCACTAAAGTATGTCTCTAATAATAATGCTGTAGTGACTCGGCTCATATAAGAAAATTATTATTTCTAAAAGTAATTCTCATGCAACATGACATCAAAGAAGAGCACTGATTTGGGAAAAGATCATGATACTCATTATAAAGAATGAACTGTGTGTTGCATGAGCAGGCTCCTTTCCACATCATTCTACTGATTTTTGTGTAGTGCTATAGCCGTGGGGGCACAGTAGTTCAGAGCTCTGCTGCTAACTAAAGGGCCAGCAGTTTGAATTTACTAGCGTCTTCCTGAAAACCCTGTGGGGCAGTTATACCTCTGCCCTATAGCATTGCTATGAGTCAGAGTAGGCTCAAAGGCAACGGGTTTGGTTTCTTTGGTTGCTGACAGATAGAACGCCAGGTAGAAGTAATAATGAAATGTTCTATCTGGTCATCTTTTTTTCTCATTTGAACAGTGTTTTAGTCACGTAGTGCTGCTATAACAGAATACTGCCAAATGGATGGCTTTAGCAAAGAAATGTCCGAATTCAGGGGCCCAGCTCCAGAGGAAGGCTTTCTGTCCACCTTGTAGGAAGGTCCTTGTCTTCAGTCTTCCCTTGGTCTGAGAGCTTCTCAGTGCAAGGAACCTCAGGTCCAAAAGATGCACTCTACTCCCAGTGCTGCTTTCTTGGTGGTAGAAGCCCCCCAATTCTTAACTTGCTTCCCTTTCCTTTTGTCACTTGTAAGATAAGGGTGTTGCAGGCCACACCCCAGGGAAAACTTCCTTTACAGTGGTTCAGGGATGTGACCTTAGTAGGAGTGCTGCTGTCCCACTCTAATCATCTTTAAACTGAAATTACAGTGAAAACGGAGGACAACAACAGAATACTTGGAGTCATGGCCCAGCCAAATTGATAACAGATTTTCAGGGGGATGCAATTTAATCCATGACAAACAGATCCGACAGTTAAGTTCAAGAAGTTGCCACCGTGTGCTTAGATTGGCAGCACTGTACAAACAACTCAGTAAAGTTTCATAACCTTGGTATATCAGCATCTCAAGCTGTGTTAATGTGTGGCAGTGTCTTGCTGAATGGTCTTTATTTTTGTGTGCTGTCGCAAGAATGTCAGAGCTTGAAACAGAGCAATGAACAAGCATTAAATTTCTTGTTAAACGTGGCAAGAGTGGAAGTGAAATCAAGGACATCAGTCCAAGTTTATGGGGATAATGCTGTGAAGAAAACAGCAGTGTACAAATGGATTAAACATGTTTCTGAGGAGAAAGTGTCACTGATGAAGAGAGGTCAGGGTTGCCAGTAATAAGCAGAACTGACACAATGTAAAAACTCATCAAATTATGCATCAAAATCATCTGCTGAGAAGCATAGCAGACCAAGTAAACATGGATAGAGAAAAAGAAAACAGACAATCTTGGCATGAGAAAGATGTGTGCGAAAGTGGCCCTGAAGGAGCTCACCGATGAACAAAAGCAAAGGAGGGAAGTGTGTCAAGCCTGTGGGAGAGGCAAGACGATGTTTGGGGCCGTGTTATCACTGGTGATGAAACGGGTGTGCCAACACTACCCTGAAGCAAAACATCAAAGTGTACAATGCAAGTCAGCCAGTTCTCCACGACCAAAAAAGTTTTGTCAGTCAAAATCAAGATGTTGCTAACCTTTTTTTTGGTAGCAGAGGGATTGTTCACTACGAATTGATAAGCAACTGGACAGTTAACCAAGTTTACTATTGGGAGGGACTGAAAAGGCTGTGTGAAACAGTTAGACAAAAATGCACCTAACTTACCACCAACAACTCAGGGCTCTTGTGTCACAACAATGCACCAGCTCACATGGCACTGTCCCTGAGGAAATCTTTAGCCAATAAACAAATAACTCTGTTGGAACACCCTCCCTACTCACCTGATCTGTCCCCCAGTGACTTTTTTCTTTACCCGAAGATAAAGGAAATATTGAAGTCATTTAAGGGACATTCAGGACTTCAAGGATAACACAGTGACAGCTGTGATGGCAGTGAGAGTTCCAAAATTGCTTTAAAGGTTGGCGTAGGCACTGGTGAATAATTTCCCAAGGACAGTACTTCAAAGGTGACCATAGTGATATTCAGCAATGAGTTATGTAGCACTTTTTCTAGATGAGTTTGTAAACTTAATTGTCAGATCTTGTATAGATAAAATATTTGGAAGACTTCTAAGGAAAAGATGACACACATTCTATTTAACATTTGGGGATATGAAAACATCAGTGAATATTAGACTTTATAAGTCAAAAAGTCCTGTTTCTGCTTGCAACTTCTAGTTAATGTTTCCAAACACAGGTTGTTCACTAACCATTTGTGCCAGATTAAAATCACCAATAATCACTGGCCAGGGTCCTTTGTTTGACGTATTAATAACATATTCATGTATGCTGTTGTAGGTGTTTCATGTACAGTGTCGAGTGAAACTTCATTTTCAGAATTTTCTTTTGCATTTTTGCATTTTTTACATAATTTCAGGCTAAATTGTAAAGGCCAGCTGTATGCATATTATGCTCAAAGTAAACCTATTTTCCTAAACTTTTATTGGAAGATAGGTGGTGCTCTGAGTTAATATGCTGAGAAATAAAAATGGCATTTAAATCCTAATTTTCAAGAAAAATGTGCCCTCATCATACAGTGCATCGTCAAAGACTTTGTCTTAGTATGAAGTGAAGAAATAAACCATGAGTGTTTTAAGTAAGCCAGCCAGCCAGCCAAGTGCCGTCGAGTCGGATCCGACTCATAGTGACCATTAACTATTAATTTAAAATTAGTAGGGAAATTGGTTGACTTTTGAAGAAGTATGTTAACAATAGAGCATAACAGTAGAGAACGAGATTAGTCTGACCACAATAGGCAAGGTAGATCAAACAGGAAGAGGACTGAGTCAGGCAAGAAGCACCTGGAAGCATTTTCTATAATGAAAGCATGAAGCCGATTAGCATCTGCACTAGGTCAGAGGCTCTAAGAAGAGAAGGAATGAGGAAAGTTAGACGCGTGAGCATGCTGTACCATGTTACGGTTTTTCTGTTTGCTGTGTTTTGTCAGCTGTTGCCATGGCAACGATGTAATCTCCCAGTGCAGTCGCCCGTGGCCACATCACCAATAGCTAAAGGATTAAGATGCTGATACATTATGTACAGCACGTGGCATATTTCAGAAGTCATTTAGTAAACATTATCAATGTGAAAACCAGTAATCATGTAACAAAGTGATTCTAAACGGGTGTGTGGCATGTGTGTGTGTATGTGTCCCTGTACCCCCTAGTAACTCACTTGTTTTGGGAGATGGTGGCAGGCAGGACTAGAGGGCAGATATGATTTATTTAGACTTGTAATAATTGAAGACAGCATTTAATCAAAATTATCAGCTGTAAAAACACGTTTTGGAAAAAAAAATGATCAGCCTCTGTTAGTAGCATTCATTTATTTCTTTGGTCATGTAGAGTTTATTTTCACATCTATCACACATGTATACTCTTATCAGTAAGTCCAAGCAGGCTTTTTGTTTTTCAGAAAGTGAATATGTTTTAAATCTCTAACTTTTGCTGCATATGATATTGGAAACTCTGTTGGCCTAGTAGTTAAGTGTTGCATCTGTTAACTAAAATGCTGGCAGTGTGAATCTGTCTGGCATTCCTTAGAAACTCCATGGAGCAGTTCTACTGTGTCCTGTAGGGTTGCTGTGAATTGGAATCTACCGAACAGCAGTGGGTTTGGGGTTTTGGCACATGATATGTACAGTTAAGGAAGTCCTGGGCTTTTGTTAAAAGTTGAAAAATTATTAGCAAAGTCATTAATCCTGATTTGCTTTGATTCCTACCTAAAATAATTCATATTTCTGAAATTTCTTAGTTTATAAAAGTTTTGATTTCTCTTGTTATCAAAGGGTCTTTTTAAAGGCATGACTATTGTGATCAAATGAAGTACCACTAGTTAAATGACACTTTATAAAGCACAAAGTATTAGGTAAATGTAAGACTTTAAACTTTATAATCACATAAATAGCACAGAGGTTCGGCCATCTGTTTGATAAGGAGTGGTATTTACCAGCAAACCATAGGATGATACTTACTGAATAAATTATCATCTACTCAGTAAATCTACAGGCTTTTAATACACACTTTGTTTCCCAAATTTGCATACTTAGTAGGTTTTTAAGCCTGGTTTCAGCTTGATCTATAAATTACTGTACTCTTGGCAAAAATCTCATTTCTGTACCTGAATAGTATTATCTGTGGAGTGAACAAGAGGGGAAAGTAGCACTGCTAATCAAGATTGGTGGTTCAAGTCCGGCTAGAGGCCCCATGGAAGAAAGGCCTGGTGATCTGCTTCTGAAAGGCGCAACCTTGACAACACCAGGGAGCACGGTTCCACTTTGCAACATGAGGGGTTGCCATGAGTAGGACTTGTTCAACAGCAGCTGATTCATCGTTGCTTGTCTTGTTTAATCTCAGGTATATAAAGTAGGGTCTCTATGAGTCGGACCAGACTCAACGGCAGTGGGTTTGGTTTGGGGTTTATAAAGCAGGTGTAGCTTACCTTGGAACAATTGCAAGTTCCAAAACCCATTGCTATTGAGTCAGTTCTGACTCACTGAGATCCTATAGGACAGAGCAGAACAGAGTAGAACTTCCCCATAGAGTTTCCAAGGAGATCCTGGTGGTTTGACAGCTGACCTTTTGGTTAGCAGCTGTAGTACTACTCAACCATTACTACACCAGGCATTCCAATTGCAAGTTAAGATAAGAAAATAAACTCAGATTATGGAATTGGGCCAAAGACACACAGCTTGTCAATGCCACAACAAGGATTTGAACCTAGGTTCATGTAGCACCAAGGCTCAAGCTCGCTACATGGTAGTATACAGCCTTCTAATCCTTGGGGCAGCTGGTGGATTCAAACCCCCAACTTTTTGGTTAACACCTGAGTGCTTTAGCCCCTGCATCACCAGAGCTCCTTGTCTTTACTACAGAACTACCCTTAAATCAATTTATATTTAATCTGTAGTGGTTCTTTTTGTTCTTCTCTGGTAATTGTGTGAAGAAAGTACTGAGGATTTTTGTTTGTTATTATTATGGACAATTCATGTGGATCAGAAATGCTGCTGAAGTGTTATAACCTGTACCTTTGAATGGAATGCTTAGAAAAATAGCATCTTAAAAAAAATTAGGGGCTGAAGGCCTGTAAAAAACAACAACAATAACAACAACCCAATGCTGTCAAGTGGATGCCAACTCATAGTAACCCTAGAGGGCAGAGTAGAACTGCTGCATAGAGTTTTCAGGGAGCAACTGACAGATTTGAACTGCTGACCTTTTGGTTAGCAAATGTAGCACTAAACCACTATGCTACCAGTGCTTCCTAGGGCCTGTAGGGATAGAAATATCATACAGAAACATTTCACCTTTAAAAAATTGTTTTTAACGTTGTCTGGATTCAGAACTGAAAGTAGTTAACTTCGTTTTTAAGAGGCTCCAGGCTTCTAGACTGACAGCTGTATTAGCCAGGGCCCAATCAGAGAAGCTGTGATTGCAGCCCACCAGATGGTGGAGAAGCTTGCTGAGTTGCCCAGACCAGAACTGTCCACCGTTGCCAGGCAAACAGGGAGTAACCTTCCAGCGTACAGGTACGCCTTAGCCAGGGAGTCCGGGTGCCACAGTAGTGGGAGCCCTGGAGCATCTGGTGTCTGCGTGGGAAAGCCACAGAAAGGCGGTCCCCAGTCCAAGTAGGCTGCCATTCTGGGCACATGGCTGGGGTAAAGCGCTACTGGATACTTTTACATCTGCTCACTGACAGTGCAGCAACAGGCGCCTTCTACGGACAAACTTTAATAGCATGCTATCTACAAAGGAGATATAAAGCTTAACAGAATCATGTTCATTATTGTAAAGCAGGTATTAGAGGGTAAATTTAAAGCTGAAAGGCAATAAACTGTTAAATGACTTAACAGCCCAACCAGACGAAGCTGGGAAATTATATGTAATCTACTCAATCTAAAATAATACCAAACGATAAAAAACAGTTTAGAAAGAAATAGTGGTCTATACTGGATCTTCTTTGTGAATGGAAATCTGCTTAGCTTAGAGGTAATATTTTGAGAATAAATTACCTGATTTTCTCGTAATGTGAAGCAAAAGTAAAATATTGAAATACATGATTCCTTTGACAGCTGTAAGCATCTACCGTTGATAAGCGCAGAGGATTGAAAGTTCACAGCCCCGACCCTCAGCCTAAACTGATGGTAAGTGCAAGTGCAAGTGAAGCACTTAAATGCAGTTCTGTAAGCTTATAACCTGTGTGTATAGGTCCTGAATTCGTAGGAAAGCATCACAGAGATGGTGACATTTGACCTGGATTTTTACCTTACTAATCACAACTCTTTTTTTTTTCTGTTTTCTCTAATTTCGATGGGCAATTGTTTTATCACCCAAATATAAAGGGTCAGCAGTTCATTTTCCATAATCTTGTCTGAGTACGTATCAGTATCACTACAAAAGCTTTAATTCCCACAAAGCTTAGATAGAAACTTTCACATGAAAGGAAGACAATTCACATAGGGAGTTGCTTGGGCAGAAAGCACCTTACACCCAGTACTCTGAAAGAAATTTTTCTTTCTCAGGTCCTCACATTTAAAGAAAAAATACACTCCTATTCTTTGCTCAATTGAAATGTTACTCATTCCTCTTCGAGGCCAAGTGTTTTGAAGATGCTTTCTGCAAAAGCAAAAGGAGCCCTGGTAGCAGAGTGATTAAGTGCTAAACTGCTAACCAGGTCAATGGTTTGAACCCATCAGCCACTCTATGGAGAAAAGACCTGGCAATCTGTTTTGTTAGCTGTTGAGTCTGTTCCAACTCATAGCAACCCTGCCATTCTCTCAGTCGTTACCCTCAAACCCCTTGTTGCAGCCACCGTGTCAAGCCATCTGTTGAGGGTCTTCTCTTTCTCACTAACCCTTTACTTCACCAAGCCTGATGTCCTTCTCCAGGGATTGATTACACTGATTACATGTCCCAAGTACATGAGATAAAGTATCTCCATCTTTTCTCCTAAGGAGCATCCTGAGTATAATTTTTTTAAAATCATACTTTAAATGAAGGTTTACAAGGAAAACAAGCTGCTCGTTAAACAACTAATACACATGCTATTTTGTGACATTGGTTTCCAGCCCCATAATATGTCACCACTCTTACCTTCTCGACCTTGGGTTCCCATTACCTCATGCCTTCCTGTCCTTGCCCCTGGACTGATGTGCCTGTTTAGTCTTATTTAGTTTTGTGGCTTTCTAATCTTTGACAGATGGGTGAACCTCAAGATTCACCATGCCATGCTCTCAAAGTTTCTCCAGTCTCTGTCAGACCAGTAAGTCTGGTCCTTCATGAGTGTGTGTGTGTGTGTGTGCGTGTGCACGCACATGCATGTGTGTACAGTGTGTGTGTTCATATGAGTTTGTGTATGTGTATGTTAGAATTTCCTACATTTTTCTCCAGCTATGCTTGGAACCATGTATTGTAATCCCAGACAGAATAGTTGAAATCCTGATGACATAGTGTTTAAGAGCTATGGATCTTAACTAAAAAGCTGTCAGTTCAAATCCACCAGGTGCTTCTTAGAAGTTCTATGGGGCAGGTCTTCTCTGTCAGGTCACTGTAAGTCAGAATCAACTCAGTGACAGTGGTTTGGTCTTGGTTTTTGGATCAGAGCAATCAGTGGTGATAAACAGGCACCATCTAGCTGTGCTAGACTTAGTCTGGAAGAGCCTGTAGTATTCATGGGACATTAGTCCTTTGGACTGATCTTTCTCTGTGTCTTTGGGTTTCTTCTTTCTCCCCTGCTCCAGATGGGAAGAAGCCAGTGGAGTGTCTTAGATGGTCACTCATAAGATGCTAGTCACCATAGTAGAATGCAGGACATTTTCTTTATGAACTATGTTATGCTAATTGAGCTAGATGTTCCCTGAAACCATAATCCCAGTAACCAGAGCTCTCAGCCCAGTAACTTGGTTCCTCAGGAGGTTTGGATGTGTTTATGAATCTTCCATGTCCTGCCTTGTACAAGTTGTTCTCTTTCCCAGTGTTATGTACTGTCTTACTCTTTACCAAACAACCAAAAAAAAAGAAGAAAAAAGAAACCAAACCTGTTGCTGATTCAGTCAATTCCAACTCATCATGATCCAATAGGACAGAGCAGAACTGCCCAATAGGGCTTTCAAGGAGCGCCTGATGGCTTCCAACTGCTGACCTTTTGATTAGCAGATATAGCTCTTAACCCCTACAACACTAAGGTTTCACTTATCTGCTGTCTAGTAATTTTTCTCTTACATCCTTCTCCTTTCTCATAACCATCAAAGATTGTTTCCTTTTTTATGGAAATCTTCTAATGAGTTTTTATAGTAGTCTAATATAGTATTTGTCTTTTGGGGAATGACATAATTTACTCAGCATAATGCCCTCCACATTCACCTTTGCTGTGAGATTTTTCAGAGTCGTCATTGTTCTTTATCATTGCATAGTATTCCATTGTGTGTATTTGCCATAGTTTATCCATTCACTTGTTAATAAGCACCTAGGTTGTTGCCATCTTTTTACTATTGTGAATAATGTTGCAGTGAACATGGATATACGTATGTGTGTTCTTGTTATGGCTCTTATTTCTCTAAGATACACTCCTAGGGGCAGAATGGCTGGATCATATGGTATTTCCATTTATAGCTTTTAAAGGAAGGGCCATATCATTTTCCAAAATGGCTGTACCATTTTGCATCCACACTAGCAGTGCATAAGAATTCCAGTCTCCAATCTTTGCTATTTTTGGTTTTTATGATGCATGCCAGTAAAGTCAGGATAAGACAATGTAGTGTCACATTGTGGTTTTGATTTGTATTTCTCTAAGGGCCAGTGATTGTGAACATTTCCTCATGTTTCTGTTAGCTGTTTGTTATTTGGTGAAGTGTACATTCATATTCTTTACCCTTTTTTTTTCTTTTTTTTGTGGTGCTGCCATTTTATTCCTCTTTTTTGTGCTAAATTCCTTTTGTTTCTGTTTTTGTTTTTCATTTCTTTCATTTTGTAGATTTTGTGCTTAGTGAGACTTTAGAGTTTTCTTCTTTATTTTGATGAGTAGGTTTGTTAATTTTCTTTGTGGTTACCTTGAAATACCCCTGTCTTCATAAGTTTAAACTATTTTTTTATTACTTGATTAATGCCTTGACTTTCTCTTCATTTGAAAGTTCTATACCTACACCATTTTATTCTCGCTTTTGTTGTTCTGAGATTATTGTCATTTACAGATTGATGTCTCTGGTTCCCTACTGTGAATGCTTTAGTTTTATTTTATCCTTGAGAATTTATTATCTATGTTGGTATATGGATGATGCTGTTATTAGTGCCAGATTCAGGTTACTTTCTGATGTTGTGGGTCTTGAAACTGAAGGAATCATTTTAATAATTCTTGTAAGTTTGGTTTGGTTGCTATGTAGTCCCTTAATTTTTGTTTATCTGGAAGTGTCCTAATTTCACCATTATATTTGAGTGAGAGTTTTGTAGAATATGTTATACCTGGTTGAAAGATTTTTTCTTTCCAAATTTTGTTTACAAGATCTGAGAATTAAATTTGTGAACTCATCCTAGAAAATGGGTTACATACATCATTGCTGAATATCTCTATGGTCACCTTCAAAATACTCCCCTTGGGGAACTATGCACTGATGCCAGTGCCTAATGCACTCTTCAAAGCAATTTTAGAACTTGTTTACTGGAAATGGCCATCAGAGCTGTCATCATACTACCCTTGATGTCATGAATGTCATCAAAACATCTTCCTTTCACTATTTCCTTTATCTTCAGGTAAAGAAAAAAGTCACTGAAGGCCAGATAAGGTGAGTAGGTAGGGTGTTCCAATATAGTTATTTGTTTACTGGCTAAGAACTCCCTCACAGACATATAAAATTAAGTTTGTGAATTTGCCACCATGCCACTGTGTGCAGTGGCCATTTCAGAAAGACTTCAAAATTGCTTGAAGGGTTGACTAGGCACTGGTGTTGGTGCATAGCTTCCCAAGGGGAGTACTTTGAAGGTGAGTGTAGTGATATTCAGCAATGAGGTATATTGCACTTAGAACAATTAAGTTCACAGAGTTAATTGTCAGGCCTCACATATCATCTTATTGCCTTCTTGCCTATGTGGTTTCTGTTGAGAAATCAGAGCTCACTCTTACTGCTTCCTCTTTGTATGTGACTCACTGTTTTTTCTCAAACTGGTCTCAGGATTCTTTCTTTGCTTTTAGTTAGTATGATTATATTTCTTGGTATTTTTCTTTTAGGGCCTCTGTGGTTCACCACTGAGCTTCTTAGTCAGATTTTCATCTTCCTGATATTAGGGAAGTTGTCTTTCAGCAAATCTTCATTAATCCTCTCTGTGTTTTCTATTTTATTCCCCTATTCTGGAACTCCAATCACACACAAATTTTTGGTTTTCATTGTATTGCACAGAATTGTATTCTTCAGAGTTTCTTCATTTCTCTTTGCTCTGCCTTTTCCTCTAACAGAGTGATATGCACGTGTTTTTACTTGATTTTGCTGATCCTATCTTCCATTGTTTCAAATTTGCTCCTGTCCATTTCTAAAATGTTGTTGATCTTTTGAATTTATTATTGCTGCTTTTGTATGATTTCTAGTTCTTTATTTTGACATTTTGTTCCTTTATTGTTTTCCTTATTTCTTCCATAGTTCTGTCTATTCTTTTCTTAGCGTGGTCTCCATTTTCTTGCATCTGTTGGATAACCCTGAATATTAGAGTTCTGAATTCCCTATCAGGTTATTCCAGTGCCTTTTCTTTTACTAGAAAGTCATCTAGTGTTTTAGTTGCTTTCTGGAACTGTCTTCTCCTGTTTGTTTTCTTTTTAATGTATGTTTTGATATTGTCTGTTGTCTATGGCACACACAGTCTGGAATTATTTTGTTTACAGATTGCAGATTTGATTGTTTTCTCCTGCTGTTTTGTTTTGTTTGGTTATGTCTGGGCAAGCTTGGTGTGTTTTGTTCCTTGCTTGCCTATGGGCACAATTCTTCTTACCACCCTGTCTAGGTGGGTAGAGCCAATTATCCAGCTATGGTGCAGCATAGCAGGTCCAGTGGGGGTGGAGATGAGGGAATGAGTAGTTTGCAATAATGAACTGGGGATGACAGGATGGAGTTGGTAGGCAGTGCAGAGTGGATCTGAGGGGGGCACACCAATATTGCACAGGGGTGTTGCACCTGGTACACAGTGCAGATAAGTAGTTAGAACAAGAGACAGTGTGATGTACAGAGCTTAGTGGGTTGGTGAAACAATAGGAACAAACAGTGGTACAGAAAATGAAGTAAAAATAATTTAAGTAAGTAAAATGGTGGTACAGTAGGATTTGCTGGGTGGGGGTAGGGCAGACACAGCCAGGTCATGCACTGGTGGCTCTCTAGCTGAGTGGTGTGGCTCAGCCTGTTGAGAGGAAGTGTCAGTTATGTGTAGGGCTAGGTGGGAAGCAGAAAGGAAAGGGAAGAGGGGAAATAGAAGAAACCAGCAATCAAACAAATTTAAAATAATAAATAAGCACAACAATAACAAAGAAATATGGTGGTGGGTGCACCAGCTGTTGGCAGAACTGGGATGGTGGCAAGCTGATCAATCTCTTGCCAGGCAGTACAGCATGGCCTGCCAGAAAGGAGTAGAGGCAGCGAAGGGCCTATATAGGAGGGAAACGGAAAAGGAGAAGGGGAAAGATGAAAAAAATAAAAATACAAAATAAGGCACTGAAGGAAGTGGCCTGAGGGGCATTGCATACCCAGGGAGGCCGTGTGCCAGAGGCTGTCCAACTGAGTGGTACAGCACAGCCCCCCAAGAATCAGGGATGGTGAACGTGGCTGGGTGGATGGGAGAGGGCAAATGAAGGAAGCGAGACGGGAGTGGGGGGAAACAATAACCAAAAAAAAAAAAAAAAAAAAAAAACAGAAACAGATAAACAGACAGACAGATGGGCCAACAGAGAGAGAGACAGAGAGAGAGATAAGATAGATGAAATGGCACTGAGGGATCTGGTCGGTGACACTGGTGCACAAGGCTGGTTGGGTGGGAGAAGTAGGAAAGGAGACAAGAAACAGAAATAAAAGAAAAAGAACAAAGAACACCCCCCCCCCAAAAAAAAAATCACAGCATCACAGCTATTCAGAAGGGCAGGGTATGGTGTGTGGGGCTTGCTAGGCAGGAGAAAGAGAAGAAGGGAAGGGAGACAAAGACAACAACAACACATGTACACAAAAATTAATAAATAAAAAGAACAAAGCAACCAAACTGAAAAATCACAGAATGTCAAGAAGGGGAGAGGATGGCACATGGGGCTGGGGAGGGGGGGGATAAAACCCAGCCAAAAAACCCACAGGCAATCAACTAATATATGGGGCTGAAGGGGCCAGCCAGTAGGTATGGGGTGGATCCTGACAGCAGTGAGCTCTGTGATGAGAAACTGTCTCTCCAGCTAAGCAACTGTGGCCCATTAACAAACAGTGGGGTCCCAGAAGAGGAAAGGATGGGAGAGGAAAAATGTGTGTCCCTGGTTATGGGGTCGTCTGCTTCCTGCTGGGAGGTCTGTAAAGTTGCCTTTCCAAATTCCCTGTCCACTGTTCTTTGACATCTGTAGCCCAAGATGATGAATCTGGCAATGTTAGCTGGTAACAGACGTCCGCTCTGTACTTCTTCTCTTTCTCTGTTCTCTGCCATTTGATGCTTGACTGAGTTCCTTCTTCCTTCCTTTGGTACGCAGGGTTTCAGGAATGATGTCTATATCTGTTTACTTAGTTTCTAGCATCTTTGCTGCAGAGGGACAGCAGGTGCCTCTATCTGTAGTACCGAGGTGGCTCATCGATCCTCTGGCTGTACTTCTTCCAAGACAGACTTCTTGATTTTTCTGGTAGTGCATGATATATTCAATGTTCTTTGCCAACACTGTAATTCAAAGTCATGAATTCTATTGTCTTCCCTATTAATTGGCCAGCTTTCACATGCATGTGAGACAATTGAAAATAACATGGCTTGGGTCAGGCATACCATAGTCCTCAAAGTGACATCTTTGCTTTTTAGCAGTTTAAAGAAGACTTTTGCAGCAGACTTGTCCAGTGAAACATGTCTTTTGATTTTCTTAACTGCGTGAATTGTAACAAATTATGGATAATATTATGGAGAATGAGAATTCTGGAATACTTAATTTTGATCATGAGGAATATGGATCAAGAGGGAGTTGTTGAACAGAACAGGGTGGTACTGTGTGGTTCAAAGTCAGGACAATTGTGCATTACGGTTGTATCTTTTCATCATAGCTATTTAATCTGTATGGGGTCACTATGAGTCAGCATCAGCTCTATGGTAGTGCATCTGGTTGGTTTTTATTCAGTCTGTATGCCTAGCAAACAATCCAAGAAGCTGGACTATTTGAAGAAGAACAAGGTATCACGATTCAAGAAAGACTCATCAACAACTTGTGTTATGCCAATGATACAACACTACTTGCTGAAAGCAAAGAGGGCTTGAAACACTTATGAAGATCAAAGGTCACAGCCTTCAGTACAGATTATACCCTAGCATCAAAAAAACAAGAATCTTCACAATTGTACCAATAAGCAACATTATGATAAATGGAGGAAAACATGAGGTTGTCAAGGATTACATTTTACTTGGATACACAGTCAAAAGCAGTCAAAAATCAAAACATGAATTGTTTCTGCTGGAAAAGGCCTCTTTAAAATGTTGAAAACAAAAGATGTCACCTTGGAGACTAAGGTGTACCTGATCCAAGCCATGGTATTTTCAGTTGCATCATATGCATGGGAAAGCTGGACAATGAATAACGAAGACAGAAGAAGAATTGATGCCATTGAATTGTGGTGTTGGAGAAGAATGTTGAATATGCCACGGACTGCTAAAACTAGATTTGATTACTTACTAAACACATTCTGCTATTTGTAGACATCTAGTTTTGGCACCGGGAAGAAGTCGAAGCTGCTTTGAAGGCATTAGAGAAAAACAAGGCTCCTGGAATCGATGGAATATCAATTTAGATAAACAGATACAGCACTGGAAGTACTCACTCGTCTATGCCAAGAAATTTGGAGAACAGCATCCTGGTCAACTGATTGGAGGAGATCCATATTCATAACCATTCCAAAGGAAGGTGACCCAACCAAATGTGGAAGTTACTGAACAATATCGTTGATATCACACACAAGTAAAATTTTACTTCATTCAAAAGCAACTACAACAATATATTGACAAGGAACTGCCAGAAATTCAAGCTGGGTTCAGAAGAGGACGTGTAACCAGGGATATCATCACTGATGTCTGATGAATCTTGGCTAAAAGCAAAGAATACCAGCAAGATGTTTACTTGTGTTTCATCGAGCACGCAAAAGCATTCGACTGTGTGAATCATACTAAACTATGGCTAACGTTATGGAGAATGGGGATTCCAGAACACTTAATTGTGTTCCTAAGGAATCTGTATATGGATCAAGAGGCAGTCATGCAAACAGAACAAGGGGACACTGCATGGTTTAAAGTCAGGAAAGGGTTGTATCCTTTCACCATACCTTTTTAATCTGTATGCCAAGCAAACAATCTGAGAAGCTGGATTATATGAAGAAGGATGAGGCATCAGGATTGGAGGACAACTCATTAACAACCTGTGTTATGCAGATAACATCACCTTACTTGCTGGAAATGAAAAAGATTTGAGGCATTTTCTGATGAAGACCAAGGACCACAGCCTTCAGTGTGGATTGCACCCCAACATCAGGAAATCAAAAATCCTCACAAATGGACCAGTAAACAACATTGTCATAAACGGAGAAAGGATTGAGGTTGTCAAGGATCTCATTTTACTTGGGTCCACAATCAATGCCTTTGGAAGCAGCAGTCAAGAAATCAAAAGATACATTGCACTGGGAAAAGCTGCTGCAAAGGACTTCTTCAAAGTATTCAAAAGTAAGGATGTCACCTTGAAGACTAAAACACACCTGATCCAAGCCATGTTATTTTCAATTACATCATGTGCATTGGAAAGCTGGACTATGAACAAAGACAGAAGAAAAATTGATGCCTTTGAATTGTGGTGTTGGAGAAGAATGCTGAATGTATCATGGACCACCAAAAAAACAGCAATAGATCTGTTGGAGAAGAAGTACAACCAGAGTACTCCTTGGAAGCAAAGATGGCAAGACTGCATCTTACATAATTTGGATCTGTTGTCAGGAAAGATCAGTCCCTGGAGAAGGACATCACCCTTGTTAGCGTGGAAAGTCAGTGAAAAAGAGGAAGACCCTCGATGAAATGGATCAACACAGTAGCCACAACAGTGGGCTCAAGCATAAAAACAACTGTGGACGTGGCACGGGACCAGGCAATGTTTCATTCTGTTTTTCATAGGATAGCTATGAGTCAGAACCGACTCAATGGCACCTAACAACAACATTTTGGCACCAAATGATCTATTAGTTACTGATAAATTAATAAGAACATATTTTGTTTTAACCTTGTTAATTAAATACTAATCAGAATATTGTGAGTTGCCAGGTATTATCTTTATGATTGTTATGATACAACTGTAGGATTAATGAGAATGGATGCTAAGTTTTATAGATGTAACTGTTTCAGAAAGAAATGCTACCCTCTTTTAAATCTTTCACTTTGGCCATTTTTCAGAGAATGCTTAAAAATCATTGTTTTTAAGCTGAGAGCATATGAAACTTTAAATTGGACAGAATGAAAACTTAATATTCAATAGATACAGAATTATGATATGTTTGTTTTCTTGATTCCTGAGTAGTTCATCACAACTTTAGAAAAAAGCTGGTAGGAATGGCTTTGTAAAAGCTCTTAAAAAAGTAGAAAAACCACTAAACATAAACAGTTATTAAAACAAATGTATCATTTTAACTGTGTAAGTCTATACTTCTATATTTTCTGGGTAGATACAAATTTTTAGTTATCTAATCGTCTGCTAGCCCAAAGTTAAGCAGTTAGAATCCACCAGGTGCTCCTTGGAAACTCCATGGGGCAATTCTACTCTGCCCTGTAGGGTTGCTGTGAGTTGGAATCGACTTGATGGCAGTGGGTTTGGTTTTTTAATTACCTAGTTATGGAGTCCTAGTGGCACAGAGGTTGAGAGCTCAGGCTGCTAACAAAAGGTCTGCAGTTTGAATCCCCCAGTGGCTTCTAAAAAACGCTGCGGGTCAGTTCTACTCCTCCTGTAGGTTTGCCATGAGTTGAAATCAACTTTGCAGCAATGGGTTTGATTTTTTAATTTCCTACTTAGTTCTCATCAAATAAACACAGGTCCTTTTTCTTCTTCAAACTGGACGTATGCTGACCGTGAAAATGTAATAATTATGATACTGACAGCTTCTGTTCTAGGCCGTGTTATGACTGCTTCATGTGCTTTATTAGTTGTTGAATCCTCACCACAATTCACTAAGTATTAGCATCATCAGTATTTCACAGATGCATGAAATAATCTTGTCTAAGATTATATAGCAAGTGGCAATGACAAGATTCAAGGCCAGGCAGTCTGGCCCCAGAACTCCTAAGAGATGCCTCATTTAAGAACATGACTCACAGTAGAAAATTCCGAAGTTTAGACTAACACACTAAAAAGACTTTCATAAGTTAGGGACCTGCCTGTCTTGATATAGTGAAAATAGCTAACTGAACTTCTTACTAGCATCTCCTACAGAAATTGCACATACTACAGAAATAGGTCTGTGGCTAAAGCCACAGAAATCTGACATTCTGTTTCCTCTAGATTTAAAGCTAATGTGCAATTATTCCTTCTACCTTTTCATTTGTGAAAGGGTAGTAGCTGGTGTAGACTAATAATTGAGAGCCTAGTAGAAAAACAGCACCTCAGTGTTTTTATTTAGAGGCAAGTTTATTGGGTGATGATGAAATGAGTTCTTCAGTTTTGCTTTTCAATATGTTAGGAAAAAGAAGTGTCTAACAAACTATCAGCAATTTAATAATGTCTTTATAGTTGGAAGCACATGTTCCTTCTATGCAGATTCCTGAGCGAGGTAGGTAGAAACATCTCTTTAATTGTACTCAAGTTGTTTTGCAAGTTTCTTGGGTACATTTTTGTTTAAAGTACATCATTTCTCCACCCCTCATCCTTACTATCACCAACACAATTGTTAATTCCTAAGATATTAACACAAGACTCATACCTTGCAGGATGCCTGGCTAATTGGCTTTCTCCTACTCACCCTCACTCTGGCCCCTGAAGTGTGTCAGTCTGACCTTCACCAAACACATTTTTTGTTTAAGGAAGTGAAGGAATCTTGTTGGGTCAGTTCTGTACATAAGTTTCAAGAACATACTGATTAAGTAAACATGCTATCACTTATCAAAACTAGCCCAAACATTATGCTTTTTGTACAGTGCTCTTAGATGAGTAGATATGTGACCATTTTATCCTGTTGGCACTGGCTTACCTTTTTTTGGAGGCCACACAAATCTTTTGGGATGCACACACCCACCCCTACCCCCCCCACATGTGTACATGTATTTTGCAACACCATAAATAAGGTATGCAGAGCAGCTTACTTGAGACTCCTTTTTGTTTTCTCTGTACTGTTCTTTTACAAACAATGAAAAACTACACTTCCTTTAACTGGAAGATGACTCGCTAACAAAGGTGTTAGCCTCAAGGTACTCAGATGATAACAACAGATGTGTGGTGGTATGCTTTTGTTTTTTAAAGACTGAATTCACCAGGGAGAAGGTAAGGGAGAAGTAAGACTACATTGTGTTGCCTGTTAGGTGCCATCAAGTGGGTTGCAAACACAGCAGCCCCGTGCACAACAGAATAAAATGACATCTGGTCCTGCCCCCATCCTCACAATCCAGTGTGCTTGAGCTCATTATGGCAGCCACTGTGTCAGCCCATCTTATCGATGGTCTTCCTCTTTTTTGCTGACCCTGTACCAAGTATGATGTTCTTTTTTAGAGACCAGTCTCCCCTGATAATGTGTCCAAAGGACGTGAGACAAAGTCTCTCCATCCTTGCTTCTCAGGAGCAATCTGGCTGTACTTCTTTCCAAGACTACATTCCTCTGTAGCTCATGATATAAACTATATTCTTTGGAACCACCATAATTCAAAGATATCAATTCTTCTTCAGTCTTCCTTATTCATTGTCCAACTGTTGCTTGTGTAGCAGGCAACTGAAAATAATATGGCTTGGGTCAGGCTCACCTTAGTCTTCTGAGTGACATCTTTGCTGCTTAACCCTTTAAAGAGGTCTTTTGCAGCAGATTTGCCAATTTATTGACTACTGCTTCCATGGGTGTTGACTGATCCAAGTAAAAGGAAATCTTGAACACCTTTATTGTGATGTTGGTCATTGGTCCAGTTGTGAAAATTTTGTTTCCTTTATGTTGAGATTTAATTCATACTGAAGGCTATATAGTCTTTAATCTTCATCAGTATTTCAGATCCTCTTCACCTTCGACTCAATGGCACTTGGCTTGGCTCACTTTCAGCGAGTAAGGTTGAGTCATTTACATATTAGATTGTTGATGAGTCTTCCTCCAGTCCTAATACTGCATTCTTCATATAGCCCAGCTTTTCAGATTACTTGCTTAGCATACAGATTAAATAAGTATGATGAAAGATACAGCCCTGATGCTCACCTTTCCTGATTTTAAACCACACAGTATGCTATTATTCTAAGTCAAATGACTGCCACTTTCTGTTTGCACAGGTTTTACATGAGCACAATTAAGTGTTTTCTAATACCTGCTCTTCACACTGTTATCCATAATTTGTTATGATCTACACAGTCAAATACTTCTGCATAGTTAATGAAACACAGGTAGACCTCTCTGCTTCCAGCCAAATTCCATCTGACATCAGCAATGATATCACTCGTTCTGTGTCCTCTTCTGAATTCGGCTTGAATTTCTGACAGTTCCCTGCCGATAGATACACTACGGTAACCATTTTTAAATTATTGTCAGCAAAATGTTACTTCCATGTGATATTAGTAATACTGTTTGGTAATTTCCACATTCTAATGGATCAGTTTCTTTGGAATGGGTGCAAATATGAAACTTTTCCAGTCTCTTGGCCAAGAAGAAATCCTCTGCATTTCCTGGCAGAAATGAGTGAGTACTTCCAGCATTGCATCCATTTGTTGAAACATCTCAGTTAGTAGTACATCAATTTCTGGAGCCTTGTCATTCACTAATGCCTTCAGTGTAGCTTGGACTATTAGACTGTAACAATCAAGAAAAATACTCATTTTTAGTGAAAACTTTAAAATGTGCAATTTTATATAATATCACTGTATGTACACTTGGACAGGACTCAATGGCAACATATACCATAGTTAGTAATCTGATTTAATTGGAAACAGGACTGGCCATTTAAAAATAAATAAGAATTTGAATGCATTTTTTATTTCCTGTCCTGGAAGAAACTGTGTAGAGGTTAATGATGACACTGGCCCGAAGTTACTGAACAACAAGACAGCCAAGTAACAGAATTTAAAAAATTTTTATACTTAGTCTCGTAGCTGCTTTTTATTTCACTTCACAAGCAATGATAATTTTTAAATAAATGTATAAGGAGCAATAATATTCGAGTGTATTTCACTAGGTGCTTGCTGACCTTTTTGTCAGCAAAATGTTACTTCCATGTGATATTAGTGTGTGATATTAGTATGTGATATTAGAACACCAAATACATACCAAATTTGATAAGAACACTATCCAAACTCTCTCCTGTTCCCTGCTTCTACCTCTTTACACCCCATCCTTCTTTCTCTGCCTATAAGGAGCCACCTGATGTGGCCTCATTAAACCAAAAAAAAAAAAAACCCACTGCCACCGAGTTGATTCATGTGCATAGTGATCCTATAGGACAGCATAGAACTGCCCCATATTGTTTCCAACTGGTAAATTTGAACTTCTGTCTTTTTGGTTAGCAGCCAAGCTCTTAACCACTGCACCAACAGGGCTCCATGGACTCATAAATGGAACATATTTATCAAGCTATGTTGCCCCCCAAAATCCTCACAACTGCACCCACAAGCAGCATGATGATAAACAGAAAAGACTGAAGTTGTCAAAAGCTTCTTTTTCCCTGGATTCATAATCAATACTCATGGAAGCAGCAGTCAGTAAATCAAAAGACATATTGCACTGGGCAAATGTGCTGCTTAAGTTTAAATTATTAAAAAGCAATGATGTCATCTTGAAGACTAACCCAAGCCATGGTGTTTTCAACTGGCTCATACGCATGTTACAGTTGGATGATAAATAAGGAAGACTGAAAAAGAATTGATGCATTTGAATTATGGTGTTGGTGAAGGATATTGATATACCACGAACTGACAGCAAAAAGAACAAGTCTGGCATGGAAGAAGCGCAACCAGAATGCTCCTTACAAGCAAGGATGGGGAGATTATGTCTCACATACTTTGGACATGTTATCAGAAGGGATCATCCCTAGAGAAGGGTATCATGCTTGGTAAAGTAGAGGGTTAGCAAAAAAGAAAAAGGTCCTCAGTAAGATGGATTGACTCAGTGGCTGCAACAATGGGCTCCAATATAACAGCGATTGTGAGGGTGCCGCAGCACCAGGCAGTGTTTCATTCTGCTGTACACACGGTCACCCTGAGTTAGCTCTGACTTGACAGCACCTTACAACAAGAACATGTTGCCAAGACTGTCATCTGATAAGATTCTCTTTTTTTTCCACATGGTGAGTGTGATCAGATGTGCATGGAGATCAGCCTCCTTAGAAAGACCTGGATTGGACAGGTCAGTTTTGGGTCTTCAAGAAAAATTCCTTTCTTTTTGATTTGTCTAATTGTAGAAATCTTTGTGTTTTTTCTTTTCTTTACTGGAGATTTTTTAACTAAAAGTCAGAGACAAGGCATAAACCTATAGGAGAGAAGCCAAGAAGTCTGTTCAGTCTGTTTTTTGTACTTGCCCGTAGACAATGATGTGCTAGTAAATGTTGAACATTTGCCTTTCCAGGAAAAAAAAAAAAGTACAAAAATAACAAATGTAAGTTTATTATAAACTTTATTCATACATAAATAATTAAGCATACAATTTATAAATTTAGACATGAGAATAGAATATTACAAAACTCTGTATTATAAATTTTATATGGCTAGTTAATTCTCATAGGATGCTTTTATTGATTTTATAAAACTCTTATGTATCTGTAGCCAAATTATGATTTTTAATTAATGAACAAGTATGGCTGGAAAAACTGAAGGAAAAATTCTAGCCTCAAGTTACAATATTGAAGGATGCCGGGGGAGGGGGAGGAATATTGAATGAAGCAGGAAGTATCAAAAGGAGATGAAAGGAATACACAGTCACTGTACCAAAAGACTTGATCGATATTCAGTCATCTCAGGAAGTAACAAAGATCAAGAACTGATGACACTGAAGCAAGAAGTCCAAGATACAATGAAGGCATTAGCAAAGTACAAGTCTCAAGAAATTGATGGAACATCAGTTGAGATGTTTCAATAAACAGATATAACTCTAGAAGTGCTCACTATTCTATGCCAAGAAATTCGAAAGATTGCTGCCTCATCAACAGACTGGAAGATATCCATATTTGTGCCCATTGCAATAAAAAGTGATCCATCATAAAATGGAAATTATCAAACAGTTATCATAAGGATACTGTCAGAAATTCAAGCTGGATTTAGAAGAGGACGTGGAATGAGGGATATCATTACTGACATCAGATGAATCGTGACTGAAAGCAAAGAATACCAGAAAGAATTCTTCCCGTGTTTTACTGACTGTGCAAAAGTGTTTGGCTGGGTGGATCATAACAAATTACAGATAACATTGTGAAGAATGGGTGTTCAAGAACACTTAATTGTGCTCACGCGGAATCTGTGCAAAGGGTACGTGACAGTCATACAAACAGAATAAGAGAACACTGTGTAGTTTAAAATCAAGAGAGGTGAGCATTCCATGCTTATTCAATCTTGATACTGAGCAATTAATTTGAGGATGTGGGCCACATAATGAAAGCAGTGTTAGGTTTGGAGGAAGGCTCATTAACAACCTGTAGTATGTAGATGACTTAATCTTAACTTGCTGAAAGTGAAGAAGACTTGAAGCACTTACTGATGATGGTCAAAGACTACAGCCTTCAGTACAGATTAAACTGCAATATAAAGAAAACAAAAAAATTCTCATGACTGGACAGTAAGGAACATCATAATAAATGCAGAAAAGATTGAAGTCATCTGGGATTTCATTTCATTTCACGTGGATCCACATCCACAGTCAACATCCATGGAAGTATCAGTCAGGAGATCAAATAGGGTATTGCATGGGGCAAAGCCACCACAAAAGGCCTCTTTAAAGTGTTAAAAAGCAAAGATGTTGCCTTGAAGACTAAAGCGCATCTGATCCAAGTCACATGTGTTGGTCATCAAGGACTGTTCTAATGGAACTACTATAAGTGGAGACTTTAACAAAGCAAAATGTATTCTGTCACAGCCCGGTAGGCTAGGTAATCGAATTCAGGGCACAGGTTCCAGTGGAAGGTGCTCTCTCTCTCTCACTCTCTGTCAGCTGTTGAGGAAGGTCCTTGTCATCGGTCTTCCCTTAGCATGGGAGCATCTCAGTGCAGGAACCTTAGGTCAAATGGACACACTCTGCTCCTGACTCTGCTGTCTTAGTAGTGTGAGGTCCCCAACTCTCTGCTCACTTCCCTTTCCTTTTATCTCTTGAGAGATAAGAGGTAGTGTAGGCTACACACCAGAGAATCTCCCTTTACATTGGATCAGAGATGTGGCCTTATTAACAGTGTTATGGTCTCACCCTAAACCCATGGCTGTTGAGTCAATTCTGACTCACAGCAACCCTACAGGACAGAGCAGAACTGCCCCCATACAGTTTCCAAGTCACACCAAAATCCTGACTAATATGATCCAATCTTACCCCATTAACCACAGGCAGAGATAAGGGTTCACAGCATATATGAAATCACATAAAATGGTGGGCAATCATACAATACTGGGGTTCACAGCCCACCTAAATTCACAGATATTTGGGGGGTACCCAATTCAATCCACGACACTATGGCATTTTTAACAGTTTCGTATGAATGTAAAATCTGTACAATGAATAAGGAAAATGGAAGAAGAACTGATGACTTTGATTTGGTGTTGGTGAAGAATATTGAACATGCCATGGGTTGGAGAAGGATGAAAAACTCTGTCTTGGAAGTACAGCCAGAGTGCTCCTTGGAAGTGTGCATGGCGAGACTTCATCTCAAGTCCTTTGGACGTGTTATCAGCTGGGACTAACCCCTGGAGAAGGAAATCTTGTCTGGTAAAGTAGATGGTCTGCAGAAAAGAGGAAGACCCTCAATGAGATGAACTGACACACTGGCTACAACAACGGGCTCAAGCCTAACAATTGTGAGGATGGAGGAGTGGGCAATGCTCATTCTGTTGGACGTAGGGTCTCTATGGGGTGGAATCAGCTCCACGGCACCTAACGATGACATAGCTCCTGACATGAATGTTGACTGTATTTTCCTTTGCATTAAAGAGTAATATGAAAGTTAAAACAATAAGACTGCATATTGAAACTTTACTTGTTTGTCAATAAAGAGAGTAACTTCTCTACTAAATCAGATGGTTTTGAAATGCTGGAACACTTATTTCCTCAAATATTTGTGCTATTCCCAATGTACAGACATGACACTTTAGTCTGCATTACTATTTTGTCCATTATTTTCTTAAGTCTAAGGGCAATCAATAATAAATCAAGATTGGTGTAGCACTGGCTGATTTCCTTGGTGTGTAAATACTCTGATCCTGGCCTGCTTCAAAATACCAATGTGTTGTCACTGAATTTCGAGTTGGAAAAAAGACACAAGGTAGCACACTATTGTGTGGTATTTCCCTTATAAACAGGTAAAATAGATACTAAAACCAGTAAAGGTAGTAAATTATTAACAAATGATGAGCTCTGAGTATTATTATTGGCCCTCAAGAGCTGGTACAGGCCAACTTCAGTGTATCATTAGACTTTCAACACAAGTCAGTGGTTCTATAACGTTGGTAGCATGGGAAGACAGAGAAGACACATGGGAAGCATTATAAAGTATAGAATCCTGGCTCCACTCCTGAAGATAAGTCAACGAGAAGATTGGAACTACAGATAGTTCCAAACAAAACAAAAAGCTTACCAGCTGATTTTCCACATAACCAGACTTAGGAACAATTCTCTGGCAAATGGAATTCACATAGTCCAGTCTAGCTCCCTCGAACCCATTGCATCAGTGTGATACAGGAAACCCACACAGGGCAGATTACCCAGTGCATCAAGGTAAGCACCAGTTTTCTTGTATTGATTACTAATTTCACCACATTAAAATCTGTAGGGGATTGAATCAAAGATGTGCAACACCCAGATGAAATTGGTCACTACAGATTAGTAAGGAAGCATAAGTCAGCCTGTGCTTACTATGTTATAGGGACTGAGAATTTGAAAAGATTTAATTCTGTTGGAAGGTGCTGGGGAAAGATAGATCCCAGCTATATCTACAAGCAGACTCTTCAATGTGGCAGGGAAAAAACATGAAATTCTTCACTACAGGTGATCTGCCTACAGGATAATTCCCCTTTAGCCCAAGTAATAACAATAAGTCTTCCTTTGCTTGGCTTTCTCTTCTGCTCAGACATTGTATCCCTTTTGGACTTCATGGGGTAGGGAGTAGGATGGAGACTGAGGTGGCAAATGGTCTTGTGTTCCGATTGGAGGAGTTGGCCACTGATGGTGTGCAACATCTTGGCTAGTACTACTGCTGTCCTGCAGAAATTAACTCAGTTTCTCAGTTCCTAACCAGAAATTAGGAACAAGAAGTATGGATCAAGAGGCAGTTGTGCAAACAGAACAAGAGGACATTGCACCATTTAAAGTCAGGAAAGGTGTGCATCAGGGCTGTATCTTTTCACTGTACTGTTTCAATCTGTATGCCGAGCAAATAGTCAAGCAACTGGATTATATGAAGAAGGACGTGGCATCCTGTGTAACCTGCATTACACAGATGACATCACCTTAGTTGCTGGAAGAAAAGAAGGTTTAAAACACTTACTGATGAAGATCAAGGACCACAGTGTTCAGTATGAATTGCATCTCAACATCAAGAAAACGAAAATCCTTAAAACTGGACCAGTAAGCAACATTGTTATAAATGGAGAAATGATTGAGGTTGTCAGGATTTCATTTTACTTGGGTTCTACAATCCATGCCCATGCAAGCAGCAGTCAAGAAATCAAAAGATGCCTTACATTGGGAAAATCTACTACAAGGGATCTCTTTAAAGTATTAAAAAGTAAAGATGTCACCTTGAAGACTAAAGAGTGCCCAACTCAAGCCATGGTATTCTCAGTCATATCACATGCATATGAAAGCTGGACAATGAACAAAGAAGACAGACGAAGAAATAATACCTTTGAATTGTATGAACAGAACAGAATGTTGGAGAAGAATGTTGGTACCATGGACCGCCGAAAGAACAAACAGATCTGTTCTGGAAGAAGTACAACCACAGTGCTCCTTGGAAGCAAAGGTGGCAAGACTGTGCATTACATACTTTGGACATGTTTTCAGGAGGGATCAGTCCCTAGAGAAGGACATCATGCTTGGTAGAGTGGAGGGTCAGTGAAAAAGAGAAAGACCCTTGATGAGATGAATTGACACAGTAGCCACAACAATGGGCTTAAGCATGAAAACAATTGTGGACATGGCACCAGACTGGGCAGTGTTTTGTTCTGTTGTACACAGGGTCGCTATGAATTGGAAGTGATTCAACAGCACCTAACAGCAACAATAATAACCAGAAGTTAGACTCTTGGTGACTACTGAAAAAGCAGAACTGGATATGAAAGGCTGTGGGCTAGTTAGTTGGAATCATGAGTTCCTTTGCTAAGGTTACCACTGATTCATGGGGAAGTTTTCCATCTTAGTAATCTATTACCCATATTTTCAAAAGTCATTGTTTAGTAAAGCTTCAGGGCAGAGCGTGATTGGCTCCTGTGTTGATATGGTGTTTCATGCTCAGCTAATGGGAAAGGAGGTGAACCGTCAGCATTTTTTTTAAGTAATGCAAGAAAACCTGACATTAACTAATGTGAAGTAGGAAGCGGTGTTCTTTTCTTACAAAGATGCTTTTGCTTTATATGTTTTATAATGGATTTTTCAGGAATTTGAAAGACAAGTTTAAACTTTCACTAGCTTCTGGCTCCTCAATTTTCACTAGTGAGACTTCATTAGCTCGGATGTGTTACAGGGTCTACAAAAACACTTTCAAAATTATTGGCTTAGTCTTGTTGCATGATAGTGACTTCCAACCTAGCAAAGACTGGGGAGGGAGGGAGAGAAACATAAAGGAGTCCTTGTGGTGCAGTGATTAAGCACTCGGCTGCTAATCAAAATGCCAGTGGTTCAAATCCACCAATGGCTCTGTGGGAGAAAGATGATGAGGCAGTGTGCTCCCATAAATAGTACAGCTTAGGAAACCCTGTGGGCAGATCCACTCTGTCCTATAGAGTTGCTATTGATTTGACAGCAATGGATCTAGGTTTTGTGTAGATTTGGTGGAGTAGGTTTGCTTTATGAAAAGATCCATAGTAACTTTAAGAAAGCTGCTGAAAAAACATCCTTAAAAAAAAAAACAACAGGAAAACCAAACTCACTGCTGTTGAGTCAATTCTGACTCATAGTGGCTCTGCAGGATAGAGTAGAACTTCCCCATAGAGTTTCCAAGGAGCACGTGATGGATTTGACTATGCATCCCTGGTTAGCAGCTGTAGCTCTTAACCGCTATGCAACGAGGGTTTACAAACATCCCTTAAAAGACAAACCCAGTGCTGTTGAGTCGATTCTGACTCACAGTGACCCTGCAGGATACCGAAATAGTTCCCAATAGAGTTTCCAAGGAGCACCTGGAAGAACTGAACTGCCAACCTTTGGGTTAGCAGATGTAGCACTTAGCCACTACACCACTAGGGTTTCCAGACATACCATAAGTAGTCTTAAGTGGTGCTCACAAAATTCCCATTTATGCATATATTTGCAGAAATATACCTACTGCATTAAATTTAATCTACATTTCCTATACAATATTCCTTAGCCTGTCTGGTTACAGCTATGAAATGAGAAATGTGGCTCAGTGGATTGGGGCAGGGGTCTGCATGCTAGCTTGAGTGTGCATTTGAGGGCAGTAGCAGTACTAAAACATGTTCCTCTCCCTCCCTTCCCAGTCTTTGCTAGGCTGAAAGTCACTGTCACGCAACAAGACTAAGTGAATAATTTTGAAAGCATTTTTGTAGGCCCTGTAACACATCCAGGCTAATGAAGTGTCACTAGTGAAAATTGGGGAACTACAGCTTGAGTGAAAGTTTAAACTTGCGTTTCAAATTCCTGAAAAATCCATTATAAAACATAATCATTAGAAACCAAAAAAAAAAAGAAAGAAAGAAAATCACATCCATTGCCATTGAGTCAGTTCTGACTCATAGCAACTCTATAGGACAGAATAGAAGTGACCCATAAAGCTTCCAAGGAGTGGACTTGAACTGCCAATCTTTGGATTAGTAGCCATAGCACTTAACTACTGCACCACTAGGGTTTCCATATCAGTTAGGGAAAAAGATTATAAGTTACTGAGGAACAGAGAGGCCAGTATGCATGAAAACTGAAAAAGACAAAGTGCCACACACCCATAAAATTGTGTTATTATTTATTAATTAGCTTGACCCAAAATTTATTGTGGAAAAGTAAAAAGTTCAATGTCCATAGAAAAACAAACAAACAAAAGAATATTTTAATGACCACTGTTGCTGGAAGGTGTCATCAAGTCAGTTCCTACTCATAGGGACCCACTGTACAACAGAAGGAAACAATGCCTGGTCCTGTGCCATGCCCACAATGGCTGTTAGGCCTGAGCCCGTTGTTGAAGCCATTGTGTCAGTCCATCTTGTTGAGAGTCTTCCTCTTTCTCACCGACTCTCTACTTTACCAAGCACGACTCCATTCTCTGGGCTCAAGGACCAGTAGGAATCAAATTATTTTCCTAACCAGTTTTCAAGTTCCAGGATGAGAATTAAGTGCCTCGCTGCACAGGAGCCGTGCTACAGAGATAAGCAGCAAGAGGGGATGATTAGGGCATTCCTTGAGACTTATTTATTTATTTTGTTGTGTAATTACATTTCCATTTGAAAGCTTACTTAAGCTCTGTGAATGTATGATTTCATGGGGAGAGAACCTCTAAGTTTTGTGGTAGAGAGAACAGAGGCTGGAAACAGACTCAAACAAACCTAGCTGATTTGGCTCAGGAATTTGCCTGTGCCTCACACCTATGCTGCAAACCCTGGTGGCATAGTGGGTTAAGTGCTACTTAAGTGCTACTTGAACTGCCAAAAGGTTCAACACTGAGTCCTCGATATGGCACTGTTCCTCGAGGTGATCATTGGGCAACCTGGTGGCAAGTTGATTACATTGGACCGCTTCCATCATCGAAAGGAAAGTGTTTTGTCCTTACTGGGATAGATACTTACTCTGGATGTGGATTTGCCTACCCGGCATGACATGCTTCTGCCAAAACTACCATCCGTGGACTTACAGAATGCCTCATCCACTGTCATGGAATCCCACAAAAATTCAGGCACCTTCCAACTCAGTGAAATTTCTAGGGGTCCAGTGGTGTGGGGCATGTCACGATATCCCTTCTAAAGTGAAGGATAAGTTATTGCACCTGGCTGCTCCGACAACTAAAAAAGAGGCACAGCATCTAGTGGGTCTCTTTGGATTTTGGAGGCAACATATTCCTCATTTGGGTGTGCTACTTCGGCCTATTTATCATGTGACTAGAAAGGTTGCTACTTTTGAGTGGGGCCCAGAACAGGAGAAGGCTCTGCAACAGGTTCAGGCTGCTGTGCAGGCTGCCCTGCCACTTGGGCCATATGATCCAGCTAATCCAATGGTGCTCGAGGTGTCAGTGGCAGATAGAGATGCTGTTTGGAGTCTTTGGCAGGCCCCTATTGGCGAATCACAGCGCAGACCTTTAGGATTTTGGAGCAAAGCTCTGCCATCCTCTGCAGATAACTACTTTCCTTTTGAAAAACAACTTTGGCTTGTTACTGGGCCTTAGTGGAGACTGAACACTTAACCATGGGACACCAGGTCACCATGTGTCCTGAGCTGCCTATCATGAACTGGGTATTGTCTGACCCACAGAGTCACAAAGTTGGATGAGCACAGCAGCACTCCATCATTAAATGGAAGTGGTATATACGAGATCGGCCCTGTGCAGGACCTGGAGGCACAAGTAAATTGCGTGAGGAAGTGGCCCAAATGCCCATGGTCTCCACTCCTGTAACATTACCTCCTGTCTCCCAGTTTGCACCTATGGCTTCATGGGGAATTCCTTATGACCAGCTGACCGAGGCAGAGAAAACTCGTGCTTGGTTTACAGATGGTTCTGCGCAATATGCTGGCACCACTCGAAAGTGGACAGCAGCAACACTACAGCCCCTTTCTGGGACCTCCTTCAAGGACAGTGGTGAAAGCAAATCCTGCCAGTGGGCAGAACTTCGAGTAGTGCATATGGTTGTTCACTTTTCTTGGAAGGAGAGGTGGCCAGATGTGTGGCTGTATATCTATTCATGGGCTGTGGCCAATGGCTTGGCTAGTTGGTCAGGGACTTGGAAGGAACATGATTGGAAGATTGGAGACAAGGATTTATGGGGGAGAGGTATGTGGATAGACCTCTCTGAATGGGCCAAAGAAGTGAAAATATTTGTGTCTCATGTGAATGTTCATCAAAGAGTAACCTCAGTGGAGGATGAGTTTAATAATCAAGTGGATAGGATGACCCGTTCTGTGGGAACCAATCATCCTTTTTCTCCGGCTACCTCTGTCATTGCTCAGTGGGCCCGCCAAAAGGTTGGCAGTTCAAATCTTCCTGGAGCTCCCTGGAAACTCTTTGAGGCAGTTCTACTCTCACCTCTAGGATCACTATGAGTCAGACCTGACTCAACAGTAGTGGGCTTGGGTTTTTTTTTTTTTTTTTTTTTGGTTTTCACCACAGATATGCTTACAATTTACTTGTTTCTTTGTACCTTAATTTCTCCAACTTGATCATGTACAATTTTCTCTGCAGCAACTTTCTCATGGAACAAAAGGAACCAGTGGAACTTCTTTTGCTTTGTCTTTTTGGGTGGGACATACATGCAATAAAACACATACCCATTCAACAACATCTGCACGTGCTGAACAGTGCCACTGAGTTGGTTCCGACTCATAGCAATCCTATAGGTCAGAGTAGAATTGCCCCATAAGGTTTCCAAGGAGTGCCTGGCAGATTTGAACTGCCCAACTTTGGGTTAGCAGATATAGCAGTTAACCCCTGTACCACTAGGATCATCCCCTCCACTTCCAAAGAAATCAGAGTTTTAACCCTGCTTAGTGACCCCTGGAAGAAAAGAGAGGAGCCCTGGGGGGTATGGTGGTGAAAGCACTCAACTGTTAAGAGAAAGGCTGACTTTGGAATCAGCTCTCCCCGTGAGAAAGGTGTGACTGTCTACTTCTGTAAAGACGGCCACTGCCCTTGAGTCAAATCCAACTCAATAGAAACTCTATAGGACAGAGTAGAACTTCACCTCAGAGTTTCCAAGGAGCGCCTAGTAGATTTGAACTGCCAACCATTTGGTGAGCAGATGTAGCAATGACCCACTGTGCCCTCAGGGTTTCCCTGTACAGATTACAGCTTTGCAAATCTCACAGGGCACAGCTTTGCAAATCTCATGGGGCTGTTCTACCTATAGCAGCATCGCTGTGAGTCAGAATTGACGCCACAGGTGAGTTGGGTTTTTTTTTTTTTTTTTTTTTTATTCAGAAGAAGCCAGGCCAAGTGCCGTCGAGTCAGAAGAAAGGAGAATTAAAAACATATTTCCCCTGCCTGTGACTGATGAATGCTGGAATTCCAACAGCATGTGACTCAGGTGTTCCTGGGACTAGAAAACCTTGATAATGGACAAGCTTGGGGGAAAAATAGTTATCATTAAACAAACACTGAGGGAGAGCTGTCTCCAGTAAGAAATAATGCCCTAAGAATGCGTAAGGATTCGGAACAAATAAATCTTGATAAAGAGGATATTGTATCCAAAGTAACCCAGTTTGTTAAGCTGAAAAGTTAGGACAGTGACTCATGGCCCTCCTGGGTTACACCAAGTACAGTAGAAAAATCAATAGCACTATAAAAAAACACACTTTTTCATTGTGGTGTGCTTTCAGCTCAAGGGAAAGAAAGGTGTTTCATTCAGCACAATAACATGTAAGCCACATAACTGTTTCATTGAGAGAGTCAAAGGAAGTATCAACAGAGTTTTTACCAAGTTAGTGATAGTGCTTGTCAGTGACCACTCGCAGCCGTGAGCTTTACCAAATGGCACTGTTCTGATGGTTTTTTTTCCCCAAAAGGTGCCAATAATGTTGTGAATATGTGGGGTTGCATAAGGGCTGCTGAAACCAAGGTTACATGACATTGTTCCCAGCTTAGCCCCACCCTGCTTCAAGAGGATTAATGATGGAAAAACCCCGTTGGGCACAGAATGAAACAACAATAAATACTTCTCCGAAACTTCTCTAAGTAAATGAGCGTTGAGAAGAGGCCCAACTCAGGACCTTGGGCCCTGAGACAGTGAATTTAGAACCAAGACAGCATAACCACTGCTCCTTATTATCTTTCTGTAATGATCAGGCAAGCAACTTTCCTGATATGGAGTCTTAAAGGGTTTATGGGGGAGTCTTAGTGGACCCACTAAAAAATGAAGGATGTGTTGTTCTTCCTACACAGAGCTGAGTAGCTCAGTGAGAGACAGTTACATCTCAGAATGGCTATGATTTGAATACCCCTGGAGACACAGCTTAGTCTCCAAACTAGTCAGGAGAGTCATTCCCTTCCCCTGGCCTCTTGTGTTCTCTCCTTCAATACCATCTGAGTAATTCCCACCCCCAACCACATCAATACAGTGGTGGATAAGCAGCTGGCAAAGAGATCCCAAGCTGATCATTTTATGTTTGGGCAATTTCTAGACTTTGCTGCTGGAATCTGTACCACTGCCAGTAAGCACTTGTGTTTTTCTATGGTAACGTTGTGAATGAGATAATGCAATAAAGTCAGAGAATCCAGCAGAGAAGGCACACTAGCTCTCATCTTGTTTCTCCTCAAATGCTGTTGGCCAGCAAATAAACTGATTCTCACACACCCTTTCTCACCTTCCGAGTGTATAAAGGAGAAGATCTGCTTATCATCCCTTGTTTGTGGTAGTTAAGAGGGCGTACCCTAGAGCCAGACCTCCTAGGCTCAGACCTCAGCACCATCACTGCTCTATGATAACTGCTTCTATTCCTTTTTCCTGATCCATAGAAAACCCTAGTGGAGTAGTGGTTAAGTGCTAACCAAAAGTCAGCAGTAAAGTGCTAACCAAATGTCAGCAGCTTGGAAAATCTGTGACGCAGTTCTCTGTCCTATGGGGTCGCTATGAGTTGGGGTCGCTATGAGTTGGAGTCGACTTGACAGCAGTGTGTATTTTTTGTTTTGTTTTGTTTTCTAAACCAGACATAAAGATTATGACACATACCTCAGAGAGTTGTTGTGAAGATTACATGAATTAATACACATAAAATGCATAGCCAAGCCAAGTGCCATCGTGGTAGGTACCATTATTTTTAAGCTCCTTTGGTATACACAAGTTCTCAGGTCTTCAACCTTGCAGTTGCAAAGCATAGAATAAATACAATTGAAAGGGATATGACTAACAGGCTAGCCAGTTTCTCATTTTTATGCAGAAGAAATCAAAATCCAGAGAAAAGACAGCTGTTTCTCCTGTAGTAAAATGGCTATTGAGGATAGAGCCTGAGCTGGCAGCTGGGATCCCTGCCATCCGGGGCAACTTTTTAGGGATCTGTTGTTATGGAACAATAAGGCACTCAGACTTCCATAGAGTACATCAGCCATTTCTTAGCTAACTCAGCTGTACTTTCTTAGGCTTTCTGAGTAGGCACAAAGTGGAGAACTTTACAGCTTAAAAATAAAATACCAAATTCTGAGTGTATATATATGTATGTATGTGGATTTCAAAGGGCAGAGAGAGTTATAGACAGCCATTAGTCAGTACTCCCATTCTTTGAGGACCTTGTAACTTTGCTTTGAAACTCACCAGTTAGAATCAAAAAACTCAAACAAGACAAATTTGAGGTTGGCATATCTATACATGTTCAGTATGGCAGCACAGTAAGGAAATTGTCTTTGCTAACCAGGCAGTAAAATGGGAATATTATTTTTTTTAGTCACATGCAATGCACTATCTGCACAAAATTCATATTATCTCTTCACCAGTGTCATGACCACCCTTATCAATCAAGCCAAGTAGCCATTATGGCCCTTTTTCCATGGCCCTTTTGTCTTCCTCTTCGCCCTGTTTGTAGTTTCTTCTTTAATCTCCTCAAAGTTCAGTTAAGTTTGATTTGTTACTTGTATTGTGTTTCTGGTTGCTCTGCAGTCAGATTCCATCTCATGGCAACCCCACATGTTACAGAATTGACCTGCCACTTAAGGTTTTCATGGCTGTGATACTAATGGAAGCAGAACTCCAGGCCTTTTCTTCTGTGGTACTGCTGGGTGGCTCTGACTCACCAACCTTTAGGCTAGCACTTGAGTGCAAACCATCAGAGTGGAGCATGGTGTGAACTGTCAAATGCTAAGACAAGAAGGAAAGACTTACAAATTACCTTTAGAATAAAACCAGTCCACAGGCAAAACAGTAAATGGTGCAAGGGTTGAGCTCTTTGTGGACAATGGTCAACCTTCGTGGCTAGACAGTCTCTTGAGCCAGGGACACAAAGGACAAGCTACCGTGTCTTGAAATTTGTGAAGCTTATTACTTCTTTGTTTTCGATTGCATCAGGACACTGTATTCACTCTCCTGAAAGTCAAGGATACCTCTTCCAGTTTGTATTTTGAGTTCTCAGAAACTGGTAATTAATGAGATTTTATCAACTGATTTCTTTATTCTTTATACCTCACCAAGCTCAGGCAGGTTGGGAAAGGTTATTTTTGCTTTCTCCGAGGATGAGACCTGCTGACACACTGAATCAGCCTGCAGCAGCTTTGGTGTTAGCTACCGGGAAGAGGTAGCCAGGAGTTTCTCCCCTGAGGTCAGAACAACCACCGGTTGACCTGTGGCTGTCTTTTTCCTTCAAGCTAGAATGCTGCCACTGAAGACTAGGTTGGGTATGAAAATGAATAAACCAACACGGCACAGCAAAATGTGAGTAAATTAAAGAATGGGGATTTTCCCTTTGAGTTTTCAGGCAAAGGGAACCTACCTACTTAAAAAAAAAAAAGTTGAGTGAAAAACAGCAACAAGAATGAACACAGGGGTGAGTCTAAAATTAAGACAACAATTTGTTTTCATTGAGGGAATCTCCTCCATTTAAAAAAAAAGAAAAGGAAACAAATAATTGGAAATGATTAAGGATTAATCAAGGAAAATCCTCTTATTGGGCTGGATGGTTACCGAAACTAATGATATGATACTTGGAGCCTATGTAGAAATGGGAAGCAAACTGCTGCAGCAGGCGTCAACCACAGCATTGGAATGTAAAGCCATTGTTTTTGTTAGTTGCCTCTGTGATGCCAACCTTTCGGCTGGCTAGGAGTTGGGCATTTAACCATGTTGGGCACCCAGGGTCTCCAAGCATAAGGCAAAGCTGACAAAACCAGGGTTGAGGATGCAGTGAGAGAGATATTCTACCACTACAAGTCATTACAGGGAGCGCTGTCTCACCCTGGAGTGGCCTGCAGCAGGTACTAGAAAACCCAGCCGTCGGGGCATTTTACCTACTCACTCTGCTGGTTGGAAAAGTTGGCCTGATACCTTAGCAGCCCCAAATCCAGATGCAAGCTGGTGGCAGGAAGGCAGCCAGCATTCTGACTCTGCTCAGGTTTCTGACCACCTTGAGTCAGGCAGCCTGGAAAGCCCCAGACATTTTACTGCCTGATTTCCGGAAGTCACTTGAAAGAGAAACTTAGCAACAGGATCCTAAAAGAAAATCAAAATGTTAGCAACTTCTAGGAGAAGCTTCTTGGACTCTGAAGTTTGTATCTCTACATAGCTAGCTCCATGAGGAATGATTCTCCTTGGTTTGGGAAAAGGCATGTAACATCCTCTCCCAAAGAGCCTATAAATTTGGCTTCCTCCTCCTCAAGGCTTTCCCACTGGAGAGGGACACTGCTTTTTTTTTTTTTTTTAATTACAGCTGCTTTTGAAACAGTTTGTCTTTTGCTCTCTGCTCTTGCCATGGAAACTGTAACAGATAAACAGAAACATACTTTTTCAATTGTCTTCCTCTTTGGATGTGCTGTTGCTTTCAAGACCTGGTCAGTAAGAGCTTGTCCTTCACTCTAATTATCTGGTAACTGAGATAGGATACAGCCACTGGGGATAAAATTGGGGGGAGAGAGGTGGTGTTTGGAAACTGAGTTCAATAAAGGGCAGGACATCATATCTGGAAAACAATGTCTTTTCATGTCAGTTCCTGACATTTGTTGTGATTTTGTTCACAAAAGAATAGAATGTGTGAGATAGATAGATAGATAGATGATAGATAGAGATCGATAGATCGATAGATCGATCAATCGATTGATCGATGGATGACAGATCAATGATAGATCAATGATAGATGATAGATGGTATGTAGGGAGGTAGGGAGGTAGATGATAGATCGATGATAGATCGATGATAGATCGATGATGGATGATAGATGGTAGGTAGGGAGGTAGTGAGGGAGGGAGGGAGGGAGGGAGTTAAATCTATTGTTTTTTGTTATTTCGCCACTCTTCATGTAGCTGTCATTAGGGAGGTTGTGTACAAGTACTTCTGCATGACATTGAACAGACATCTTTAGGTGGTACTCACTCTTTTGTTCCAGCTGTAGACACGTGTCTTGATTTACAATGGATTTGAAAGGACTGCGTCTGTTGCTTCATTCCAGTGGAAAACAGTGTTTGCAGCAGAAGGCTTGAAACAGCAGCATCCCACCTGAAAATGGAAAGAAGAAGAAGCAAAAAAAAAAAAAAAGACTTCCGGGGGGTGGAGTCAAGAAGGCGAACTAAGCCCACGTCTCCTTATATCCCTCTGGAAACCAAGACCTGAATTGACAATCAAACAGAGCCTTCTGAGCATCTAATCAGCCTCAGGACACAGCACAGAGCTGTTAATTGGGACTTCATACCACTCAGCGAAAAACCTCCTCTCTTTCGCTGACTCCCGCTCCTGGCTAGCCCCGGCTCTCACGGATGGAAGGTAAACGCACCATTTTGACCTCTTTTTTCCTCTGTTTCGGCTGGCCGGAGGAGCTGGGCCTTGCCTGGCGGCTGGACTCAGACGCGCTGCTGGGGGGATAGGCAGGCAAAATTCCCATATTCTGAGAGACAGGCTCGGGACTCTGTTAATCTAGACACTTTGAGCCTTTCGTTTTGTAGCTGCCTCAGCGGGGTTTGTGTGGAGCTTCGCCATCAGTGTGCGGGACGCCATGTTGGTACCGAGATCTTAGCGGACCTCGTTCTTAGCCTGGGAGCCAGCACCTCCAAATGGGACAGCGCTTCTCCAACAGAAAAGTAGTGATTTTGCACAGTGCTGCCTATGTTGGGGGCACTGCAACAGAAGCAGAGGAATTACTACCTCTCGGCATCTTTAGCCCCTCTGTCTGCTGCCTGTGTGGAGGACGCCATCTTGGATACGGTGGCCGCAGCTGGACCTAATTCTTAGCTTGGGAGCCAGAGCCTGCCCACAGGAGAGCGCTTTTCTATCACAAAACCAGTACTCGACGCAGTGTTGGCTAAGGCTAGACCCTGTCCACAGAGGCCACCAGGGCAGTAGCATTGCTGTATTCTGAACTGGTTTCTTATCATCTGGGGTTGGATATAGTGGCGCTTACTTTGTCAGCTGAGAAGAGGGACCTCTACACCTGAAAACCTAACTGACTTGTGAACTGGTCAGATACCTTTTGCCTTACATTTGAAGACAGCCTAGAGAAACATTTGCAATCCATCCTGACAGTACCTCTTCCAGCCTCTATATACTCACATGGGACCCAAAAAGCAACGGACAATTGTGGCATACAACAAATCACTCATGGCTTCAGAAGGCTCCCAAACAAAGCAACCAAGGAGTTTTCCAGATGAAGAAACTTTTATGAATGCATCAGGAAGTGAATACAAATTGATTATATACAGAGCCCTTCTAGACCTTATACAAAATGCAGCAGAACAAAATGAAAAATTAAGCAAGTTGTTCGATCTGATGGAATACCGGTACTCTGAAATTCAACAGATCAAGAACAAAATCAAAGACACAGAAACTTCCATGCAAAGCCAAGAAAACAGAATGGAACAAATGGAAAAAAGAATTTCTGACTTGGAAGACAGAGCTACTGATACCAGTGTCTATGAGCAAAAATCAGAAAAAAGAAACAAGAAAAATGGAGAAACATTAAGAAGCATGTGGGACTCTATAAGAGGAACAACCTTCGATTAATTGGATCCCTGAACAGGGTGAGACATCTGAGAACACAGAGAGTATTATTGCTGAGATGCTGAAAGAAAACTTCCCAGAAATCATGAAGGAAGAGAATATAGACATCTCAGATGCATATCGTACGCCACCCAATATAGCTCTCAAAAGAAAGACTCCAAGACATATTATAATCAAGCTTAGCAAAATGAAACATAAGCAGCAACTCTTACAGGCAGTAAGACTCAAAGCAAAGCTAACATTCAGAGGGAAACCCTGTAGGCTCTCATCGGATTTCTCAGCAGAAACCATGCTTACACAGAGACAGTGGCACGACACATTCAAAGTCTTGAAGGAGAAGAAATTCCAACCAAGAATTATACGTCCTGCAAAACTATCTTTCAAATATGACAATGACATTAAGACATTCTCAGATAAACAGAAACTCAGAGACTTTGTAAAAACCAAACCCAAACTGCAAGAAATACTGAAAGAAGTTATTGGCTTTGGCTTAGAAGAACGAAACCACTAACTTTATATTTTAGAACGACACACTACTCAATACTCTACTCATTTAGGGAAGGCTCCAAAGTCAATCACAGCTTTGACTTGGAAAGAAGCAATCCAGTGATCATCATGAAAACTATGGTGTCATCATAATAAAAAGAGGGATGTACTACAGTTGTTATAGTCCTTCCAGATGGAGAGGAAGATGACAAGACTGGTAGTAATTAAAATTGGGTTTATAAATAGTTTATTAAGGGGGTTCATAGGGGCAGCTGTAAAGCACAACAAAGATGTATCATACCATTTCAAGAAATCTAACACATGAGTCTCAACAACTATAAAACCAGCTCTGAAAAAGGTGAAAAATCAAGTCACAAAAAAGAGTGTCCCAGAACAGACTAAGAACAACAGAGAAAATATCAACATAAAAATAAACATATCACAATGGCAGCAGTGAACACATACCTATCAATAATTACATTGAATGTGAATGGACTGAATGCTCCAGTAAAGAGACACCGAGTGTCATCTTGGATCAAAAGACCTGACCCATCCATATGTTGTCTACAAGAAACATACTTGAGACCTAAAGACAGGAACAAACTGAAAATTAAAGGATGGAAGAATATGTATCAAGCTAACAATGAACAAAGAAGAACAGGGGTGGCAATTCTAATCTCAGACAAAATCAATTTTAATGTCAAATCCACCATCATGGACAAAGATGGACACTATTTATTGCTGAAAGGTTCAGTACACAAGCAAGACTTAACTATATTAAATATTTATGCACTTAATGTCAGAGCACCTAAATACGTCGAAGAAACACTGACTATGTTCAAAAGAGAATTAGATGACTCCACAATAATAGTGGGAGACTTTAACACTCCACTCTCACTACTAGACAGATCATCTAGAAAAAAGCTCAGTAAAGATACAGAAGACCTCATTGACACAATTAACCAACTAAACCTCATTGATATATACAGAACTTTCCACCCATCAGCAGACAACTACACCTTCTTCTCCAGTGCACATGAAACATTCTCCAGAACTGACCACATGATAGGCCATAATGCAATGCTCAACAAAATCCATACCACTGAATTACTGCAAAGCATCTTCTCAGATCATAAAGCCATAAAAGTTGAAATCAATAGCGGAAAAAACACAGATAGGAAGTGGAACTCTTGGAAACTGAACAACATCTTGCTCAAAAAAACATGAGTTATAGAGGAAGTCAAGGATGAAATAAAGAAATTCATGGATTCCAATGAGAACGAAAACAATTCCTACCAGAACCTATGGGATACAGCCAAAGCAGTCCTCAGAAGTCTGTTTATCTCCATAAATGCACACATCTGGAAGGAAGAAAGAAACCAAATCAAGGAACTAACTCTACAGCTTGAACAAGTAGAAAGAGAACAACAGAGGAACCCCTCGGGCACCAGAAGAAATGAGATTATAAAGATTAGAGCAGAGCTAAATGAATTAGAGAATAGAAAAACAATTGAAAAAACCAAAAGCTGGTATTTTGAAAAGATCAACAAAATTGATAAACCACTGGCTAAACTTACTAAAGAAAAGCAGGAAAGGAAACAAATAACCCAAATTAGAAATGAGAGGGGTGTTGTCACCATAGATGCAACAGAAATAAAAAATATCATAACAGAATACTATGAAAGACTGTACTTTAACAAATTTGAAAACCCAGGGGAAATGGACCAATTCCTTGACTCATACCACCTACGCAAATTATCACAACGTGAAGCAGAGCAACCTAATAAACCAATCACCAAGGAAGAGATTGAAAAAGTCATCAAAACACTGCCAACCAAAAAAAGTCCGGGCCCAGATGGCTTCACGGCAGAATTCTACCAAGCACTTAGAGAAGAGTTATCCCCAGTACTACTGAGACTATTACACAGTATAGAAAGGGATGAGTACTCCCAAACTCATTCTATGAAGCCAGCATAACCCTGATACCTAAGCCAGGGAAAGATCCAACAAAGACAGAGAACTACAGACCAATATCACTCATGAACCTAGATGCAAAAATCTTCAACAAAATTCTTGCCAATAGAATACAACAACATATCGAGAAATTAATCCATCATGATCAAGTGGGATTCATACCAGGGATGCAAGGCTGGTTCAACATCAGGACAACAATTAATGTGATTAACCACATGAGCCAAGTGCCAAGTGCCACATAAATAACACAAAAGACAAGGATCACCTGATTTTGTCCACTGATGCCGAAAAGGCATTTGATAAAGTCCAACACCCATTCATGCTAAAAACTCTTAGCAAAATGGGCATAGACAGCAAATTCCTCAACACATTCAGGGCCACTTATACAAAGCCAATTGCCCACATCATCCGGAATGGAGAGAGACTTAAAGACTTTCCCTTGAGATCAGGAACTAGACAAGGATGCCCACTGTCACCTCTCTTATTCAACATTGTGCTAGAAGTTCTAGCCAGAGCAATTAGACAAGACGAAGAAATAAAGGGCATCTGCATCGGCAAAGAGGAAGTTAAAATCTCCCTGTTCACAGATGATATGATTGTATATGCAGAGAACCCCAAGGAATCTATAAGTAAGCTACTCAAACTGATAGAAGAGTTCAGCAAAGTCTCAGGATACAAGATAAACATAAGTAAATCAGTAGGATTCCTTTATACCAACAACGAGACTGTTAAGGAGGAAATTATCAAATCAATACCATTTACGATAGCCCCTAAGAAGATAAAGTACCTAGGAATTAATCTAACCAGAGAAACAACAGACCTTTACAAAGAGAACTACAAGCCCTTACTACAAGAAACTAAGAGAGACTTAGATAAATGCAAAAACCTACCCTGCTCATAGATAGGAAGACTTAACATTGTGAAAATGTCTATTTTACCCAAAGCAATTTATTTATATAATGCAATCCCAATACAAGTTCCAGCATCATTTTTTAATGAGATAGAGAAACAAATCACCAATTTTGTTTGGAAAGGGAAGAAGCCCTGGATAACTAAAGTACTACTAAAGAAGAAGAACACACTGGGAGGCCTCTCATTCCTGACCTTAGAACATACTACACTGCCACAGTGGTCAAAACAGCCTGGTACTGGTACAAGAACAGACAGATCGATCAATGGAACAGAATTGAGACCCCAGAGATGACACCATCTGCCTATGAACAGTTGATATTTGACAAAGGCCCTAAGACATTAAACTGGGGTAAAAAGAGTATCTTCAACAAATGGTACTGGCAAAATTGGTTATCCATCTGCAATAAACTGAATCAAGATCCATATCTTACACCTATACAAAAACCAACTCCAACTGGATGGCCAAGCCAATCAAACCTAAAGCGATAAAGCTAATCCAAGAAAAGGTAGGAACAACAATGGAAGTTTTAATACACAATGAGGACAGACTCCCAAATCTGTCAAAGAAACCTCAATCAACAGAAGAGATAATAGATAAATGGGAACTATTAAGAATCAAACACTTTTACTCATCCAAAGACTTTATTAATAGAATTAAAAGAACACCCACAGAATGGGAAAAAATATTTGGCAACTCTATGTCAGACTGATGTCTGATCTCCACAATCTATAAAACACTACAAAATATCAATAAGAAGAAGATAAACCATCCAATTAAGTGATGGGCAAAGGAGATGGACAGACACTTCACTAAGGAGGAGATCCAGGCAGCCAAAAAACATGCGGACATGTTCACGATCTTTAGTTACTAAAGAAATTCAAATCAAGACAGCAGTGAGATACCATCTCACCCCAACAAGATTGGCCATGATCCAGAAAACACAAAACAACAAATGCTGGAGAGGCTGTGGAGAAAGTGGAACCGTCCTACACTGTTGGTGGGGTTGCAAAATGGTCCAGCCTCTTTGGAAGGCAATCTGGCGCTTCCTTAAAAAAATGGATATCAATATACCATTTGACCCAGTAATTCCACTACTTGGAATATATCCTACAGAATCAAGGCCTTTCACACCAACGGACACATGCACCAGAATGTTTACCGCAGCACAGTCCACGATAGGAAAAAGATGGAATCAACCCAGATGCCCAACAATAGAAGAATGGATAGGTAAACTATGGTACATATATTCAATGGAGCACTACGCGATGATAAAGAATAATGATGATTCCAGGAAACATCTCCTAACCTGGTTTCAACTGGAAGACATTACGCTGAGTGAAAGTAGTCAGCAACAAAGGGACAAATACTGTATGAGACCTCTACAATAGGATCCCCAAAACAGACTTGTGTATAGAAGAAAAGACTCTTTGACAGCTGCAAGGGAGGGGAGGGAGGGAGGGCAAGGGGGGGAGGGTTTAGTTTAGGTAGTTACTAGAAATCTAGTTGGGAGAAAGCGGTGACAGCACACATTAGGAACAAGAACAACATTAAGTGGACTTCAGCATGACTTGAGTACTCTTTCCATCTTAACTCAATACTGCAAGGATAGAGTAGCTGGGGCGGGGGGCGGGGGACCATGCTCTTAGGCGAATTCCAGGCCAATTGGCACAACTAGCGTTTTGCTAAGAGAGCTCTCTGCACCCCACATTGGTGAGTGGCGTCTGGGGTCTTAAAAGCTGTTAAGCTGCCATCCGAGGACATAGCAAATGGTCCCAACTCAGCAGGAGGGGATGCTCACTGAGAACCAAAATGCTATGCGGTAAAGACAACCGAGAAGACAGAGAGACCCACAAGAGTGGGTGCCTACATCGACCTGGGACTGGAAGAACCGGATGGTGCCCAGCTACCACCAGTGATAGCCATGACTGAACTCACAGAGAGGAGTCTCACCGGTAACACAAGAATAAAAAGAGGTGCATCATGAGATCTCCACTAAAAGACCTCAATTGATGGTCCAGTGGTTTGGGGGTTCCTCTGAGAGCATGGCCTCCGGCCCTGATGCTGCCCTTTCCCATAAATTATAACAAAGGTCCACTCTTTGGACAGGAATGGATTGGACTTAGCAATACAGAGTCACCATATATTGGAAGCACTTTATGGTTCTATACATCTATAGGATATCATCTTGCTGACCTCTGGCTGGAGGAAGGGGAGTGGATGGAGAGGAGGGGAAAGGAGGCTGTTGGGAGGATGAGACGTGTATGGAGCAGAGAGGAACAGTGTGCAGTCACCGGACAGGGAGAGCAGTGGAAGCTGCATATAGGTGGGCATGTAAATTTATATGTGAAATGTACATTTTCACTCAGTTGTGTTAGATAAAAAAAAAAAAAAAAAAGACTTCCTAACTAATTCCAAAATCTTAAGCTTCCCTTCAGATTGGAACAATTTTAAGCAGTTAACCCCAAATGTGATTCTCATCCCTGGGTTCATGACAGCCTTACCTGGGCAGAATATTAACCACCTTTCCCCTCCTGGGGATTCTCAGTGTGTCTTGGGTGGGACATAGAAAATTTATATATACATAACATACAACATATTGAGAGGTCCCTAGGAGATACAAATGGTTTGCACTCGACTGCTAACTGAAAGGTTGGCAGTTCAAATGCACAGAAGAAAGGTCTAGCCATCTGCTTCTGTAAAAACTGCAGCCAAGAAAACCCTATGGAACAGCTCCACAGGCAACGTTGCCAAGAGTCGGAATTAGCACCATGGCAACAACTTGCTTTCTGTTTGTTTTATAATGTGCTAAATATATATTGTACATGTTAAACATTGCAAGTGAATCCGAAGATCAAGCATTGGTAAGAACCACTAATTTTAAAGCAGTGTTATCTTTTAAAGGCCACTTGCTTTACTGAAAAATAATAGATAACCATGGAGACCTAGTGGTGTAGTAGTTAAGAGCTCAGGCTAGTAACCAAAAAGTCAGTGGTTCCAATCTACCAGCCACTCCTTGGAAACCCTCTGGGACAGTTCTACTCTGTTACATAAGGTTGCTGTGAGTCAGAAACGATTCAGTGGCATACAACAATAGCAGGTGATAATCCTAAGGACAGCAAGAGGAGATGCTCATAGACACAAAGGCCACCAAATAATGACCAGTTCCAGAGGAGGCTTGTTTCATGGGTGTAACAAACTGGTCTTTTATCTTGTGGGCTAATTTACTATTATATAAAGGTATACTGCTGTCATTGGGCACCTTCAGGTCGATTTTTGACTCATCACAACTCCACATGACAGAGTAGAACTGTCCGATAGGATTTTCTAGGCTGTGATCTTTGTGGAAATGGATCACCAAGTCTTTCTCCTGTGGAACCACTGGGTGAATATGAGCCGCCAACCTTTAGGTTAGCAGCTGAGTGTTTAACCATTGCACCATCCAGCCTCCTTTACATAAAGGTAAATGCTGTGGAAACAAACAAAACAAAAAAACGGTGTAATTCCATCACATTTTCTTGAAATCAGAAGCATGGGAACAGATCACCTCCAGGTAGTACAAATAAAATAAAAAATGCTATCATTTGAACTAGACTAAATCTGGCCCAACATAAAAAAAAGACACGCATTAGTGAACCCTCGAATAAGGAGTTAATTATCTGGGCACTGACTGGTTCCCAGTAAATACAGCTTCTTTCAGAGACGGATCCAAGTATTTATGAGAGTTGTTCAGCATATTCTCCTGATATCAAAGCTGCTAAGAACAACTTAACATGCTGGGTACTGTTGTACTGCTGTACAACATTGTTGCACAACATCTCTGTGAGTAAGGAATCATGATCCCCAGTCAGAAACAAGAAACTAGGTACAGAAACCTGCCTACATTCACTCGTCTGGAAAACAGGGATCTAACTCAATCTATGTGGCTCCAAAGGTCTGTCACAAACTTGACCCCACCTAGTGGCATGCCCTCCTATGGAGAGGGTCATACTGAAACAATAAAGACGATATTAAGACAATTAAAACCACAGAGCTGACAGACAGATTCACATTCTTTTAAGAGAAATAGATGAGAGACTTAACGTATGCTCCAAAGAGACAAAAAAAAAAAAGTCAAATAGCCTTGTAAATTTGGTAGTGTTGACGGAAGAGCTTTATGAAATATGAAACAAGCATGTTCACTTAGAGTGTTCACTTCTGTTGAATCTGGGTGGTGTTATTTATCTGTATGCTTTCCTGTTTATTTGAAGTAACTCGTTGCTAATCATTCTTGGAGCAAGAGATGGGGAAGAAAAGTTGATAAGTTCTTCAGCACTGTGAATTATTCAGGTATTTTGACATAACCTGGAGGGCAGATAATTGCTGATATGACCTCAAAAAAGAGATAAGGTAGAGAAAGGAATGTTTGCTAATTAATTGCCAAGGAAAGAAATGAGGACTAAGTACATCACCAGATTCTCTCTGTTCTCTTGCTGTGTGCTGCCCCAAGCATCTTCCCTAGTATATCTCTTTCGGGCTAATGACTAAGGGCAATTAGCTCACAACACACTGTAGTGGAAAAGGGAACAGGTTAGTTTTGTGTATGGTGCCGTTTGTGAGTATAATGCTCTCACAAGTGATACTAGTGCCCATGAGCTAGAGTGGCTGCTCTTTTGTTGTTGTTGTTAGGTGCTGTTCAGTCAGTTACGGAGTAGAATTGCCCTGTATAGTTTCCTAGGCTGTAGTCTTTACAGAGAAGGGGGCCTGGTGCTGCAGTGGTTAACTGTTTATCTGCTAACAAGAAAGGTGGGCAGTTTGAAATCACCAGCTGCTCTGAGGAAGAAAGATGGGGCAGTCCGGTCCTGTAAAGATGCGTTTGAAACCTTACTGGGCAATTCTCTGTCCTATAGGGTTGCTATGAGTCAAATGATAATGGGTAATTTTTACAGCAGTGGATTGCCTGGTCTTTTTCACAAAGAGCCCTTAGATGGGTTCAAATCACCACCCTTTTCCTTAGCAGCTGAGCACCTAATCTTTGTATCACCGGGGTTCCTTTGCTGCCCTTTAAAGTCCGTAATCAACCCACTGCTATTGATTTCAACTCGTAACAAGCCTATTAACAGAGTAAAACTGTCCCATAGAGTTTCCAAGAGGCACCCAGCAGATTTGAACTGCTGACATTTTGGTTAGCAGACATAGCACCACCTACTACACCACCAGGGATTGCTGTCCTTTAGAGGCTCAGCATTCTGAGACCAGATCTCCCCAGTGGTAGCTCAGTGTTGGAAGTGAACCTCAAAGGCATTTCTTGGCTAGGAGAAAACTTCCAGGTTGCAGCAGCTTTTGCTTCAAGCAGGTCCTTTCTCTACATTTATTTCGAAGTTCAATGTGACGCAGAGGTTGTGTGTTGATTTTGGCTTTTAGTTCATGGAAATGTGTAACTGGATTTAATCTGCTAACCTTGCACGTCAGAAAAGTAAACATTTGTTGTAAGGAGGGAGCAGCTATTTCTCTTGTAATGCATTTGCCAGTGGGATGTTAATATATATGCTAATAAAGCTCTAGTTAGTGCCAGCTCTGTTGATTTTGGAAAATTACTGATACAAATAAACTATAACAGAGGGAGTTCATTCAGATTTTAACTTGCCATCGCAACTGTCCCTCTGCTAAATGAAAAAAAAATCTACTTTTACGGCTTTCATCTCCAGTAAAAATGACAGGAGAGTATCTTAAGACATATTCCTTGCATATGTTAACAATATTAATATTAAAAATCAAAGGCATATCTACAAAAGGATTCCAGTTTTGTCTTTAACAAAGGTATATGAAAGCAATTAAACAAGATAAGAAAAATATACAAACCAAAGCATTCACAGTGGTTAACTTTTTTTGAAGGTCATGTTTTAGATAATTTTTATTTAATTTTTTTTCTGTGTTTTCAAATGTTTCTGTGTTGAGCTTGTAGAGATTGCTCAACAAGGGAAAAATTGACATAATAAATGTTTAAAGAAAGAAAGGAAAAAAGCCCATTGCTGTCAAGCTGATTCTGACTCATTAGCAACCCTAGAGGACAACCATAAAGGAAAACTCTGTGGTAGAGAAGAACTGCCCCATACAGTTTCCAAAGACCAGCTGGCAGATTAGAACTGCCGGTTAGCAACTGAACACCTAACCTCCGCACCACCAGGCCTCCAAGATGTTTAAGGGTTAAGAAAACCAAAAAGAAGAAATGAATACTGTAAACACTACTGTGCTACTAATAGATCATTTCTGGTGATGGAATTGTAGTCTCAACCTTCATGCCTCACCTCCTACATGACGACCTCAGTATTGCCAAGAGGATGTGGCTCCTGTCTGTCCTCCTACCTCTGTGTTGGGAAGACTCTGAGCAAATACTCCTTCCCACAGAAGGCTTTTAGGAGTGGAAGCTTTATTAGATTTATTAGAAAGGGGGAGAAGTCTAACAAAGCCATGCCCTACCACCTTCCCTGAAGGAAGGAACAAAGTGTGATTTAGCAGGGTGTCTCCACAGAGCAGGTGCTCAGGAGTGTTATTGAAAAGAGTGTGTGTCCCAGCTGTCACAGGACATGAAAGAGTAGATGTTTATAGACTTGTGGAAAGTTAAAGCTGGAATGACTTCAGGACAAACCTGGTTCAGCAGGTCCAGTCTTGACTGCCCATGAGATTGCCTTGGAGTCTTTCATAACACGGATTTCCAGGTTTTGCTCTCAGAACTGTGGGTCCCCTATTTAAACTCTCCAAGCAATTCTCATAGACTGCTTTATGTGATCTAGTTTAGGACCAACTCTTTCCTTATGCAGACAAAGGAGCTGAGTTCTGGACTGACTTTCTAGCATTATGTTAGGTGCTACAGATGTAAATGAGTGCTGTCTCTTTTCAAATGTCCCCGTTCAGAAACTGCATGGTTATTCCATTGTCTTTGCCTCAAAACACTGTTAGGACTCCTTTTTAAAATGACTTTGAGGGCATGCTACCATTCCAGTTGCTGTTGATCCAATTCAGACTCATGGCATCCCCATGTGTGTCAGAACAGAACTGTGCTCCAGAAGGTTTTGGAAGTAGATTGCCAGGCCTTTCTTCTGAGTGCCTCTAGGTAGACTTGAACCTCCAACTTTTGGGTTAGAAGTCTAGGGAGCTAACAGATTGCACTACCCAGGGACATGATGTTTTTTAAACCAGGAACCAAACCCACTGCCTTTGAGTTGATCCCAATTCATAGCAACCATGTAACCAAAACCAAAACCAGTGCCTATGAGTCAATTTTGACTCATAGCGATACTACAGGACAGAGTAGATCTGCTCCATAGAGTTTCCAAGGAGCACCTGATGGATTCGAACTGCCGACCTTTTGGGTAGCAGTTGTAGCACTTAACGACTACTCCACCAGAGTTTGTAGCAACCATATAGGACAAGAAAAACCACGCTGGAGGGTTTCCAAGGCTGTAATCCCTATAGAAATAGATTGCTCTCCTATGGAGCGGGTGGTAGGTTCAAACCACCATCCTTTCCGTTAGCTGTTGAGCACTGTAGCCACTGCTCCACCAGGGCTTCGCATGATGCTCTTTGTGGTGGTGGTGGTTGTTAGGTGCCACTGAGTCAGTGCCCACTCACAGGAACCCTATATGCAACAGAACGCAACACTGCCCGGTCCTGCCACCGTCCTCGGTCATGACGCTTGAGCCCGTTGTTGTAGCCCTTCTGTCAGTCCATCTGGTTGAGGGTCTTCCTCTTATTTGCTGGCCATCTGCTTCACCAAGCTTGGTGTCCCTCTCCAGGGAATGGTCTCAGTGAATACCAAACACAAATATGTTTTGTGCATGTTATACTTTCCTCAAGTGTCAAGACACAGAAACTTAGTATTCAATTTTTCATTAAACATGCACTTTTCATTTACTTCTTTGATGTTTTTTATTTTGTTTGTTTGTTGGCGTGTTATTGCCAGAAGATTTATTGTAAAATAAAAGTATTGTCAACCAATAAAATAAGCAAATAGTTATAAACTTATAATATCACAAAATTATGTATAACATCATTGAGCAGGAGTATTCATGTACTCCGTATATGCTCCACATCTGGGCTGCTCAGCCTCTGTTTCCTACATATAGTTCATAAACACCTCATCTGCAATTTGTATTTACCTTTGGCCCTGGTGAATGGTGGCCTGGCAGTTTCATAAGTCTCATAGGTTGTGGCAAGGCCCATATACAGCTAAGTGCTACATCAAGTGGCCAACAGCAGTGACAGCAGCATTGGTCAAGCTCACTTCCCATCTCTGAAGACTGGAAGATTAACCTCTTATTCCACACTCACCTCATTTTATCAGTGATTGCTCTGTATGCTGTCCATAAATAAGAGGTGCTAGTGGGACTGAGTGGAAGCGTGATGCTATTTATGTGCAACTCTGCAAAAGGCAAAACTAATCAACAGAGATAAAATTAGGAATATTTGTTGTTTCTGGGTAGTAGGCTAGGAATGATTGGGGAGAAAAAGGAGGGAACTTTATGAGGTGATCTGTATGTATCTTGACAGAGTTTGGGGTTAAATAGAAGTATGCATTTGTCAAATCTCAGTGAATACACACATTATTTTGCATTTCATTGTATAACTTTTATATCTAAAACAAAACCTTAAATAAATATTAACATAAATGCTAAAGTATTTAGAAGGGTGTGTATTGATGTCTGCAACTTACACTGAAGTGCATCAGAGAAAAGACGAATTGATGAAGAGGATAGATAGATACATAGCAAAATAAGTATAATTAAATACTGAAGGTAGAATCTAGGTGGTGGATATAAGGATGTTTATTATTAAAGGGTTTCAACTTTACTGTTTATTTGAAAGTGTTCATTGTAAAGTGTTAGCAGGTGAAGCAGCCTTCACTTATACAGTGGTCCACAGTCTTTTCCGTTTCATTTACACCACAGACAACAACTCTTACTGATAATATTATCTCTGAATGTCTGTAGAGCATCAGCATAAATGTAGGTAATGTCCTATTTCTATGACTACAAAGAGAAACATGACCAATGCAGGAAGACGAGTCTATGAAATGTTTTCACTTTGTAAATGGATTTCTTTTACAGTGGATTACATTTTCACCTGATACATATTTACATGCTGTTGGTAGGTGCCGTTGAATCAGTTCCATCTCATAACAACACTTTGGGTCAATCCATCTCTTGGAGAGTCTTCCTCTTTTTCAGCGACCATATGCCTTACCAAGCGGAGGTCCTTCTCCAGGGGAATGTCCCTCCTGATAATGTGTCCAAAGTATGTGAGAGGAAGTCTCCCTATCGTTGCTTCCAAGGAGTATTCTGGCTGTACTTCTTCTAACACAGACTTGTTTGTTCTTCTGACAGTCTACAGTATATTCAGCCTTCTTTGCCAGCACCATAATGCAAAGGCATCAGTTCTTCATCCCTCTTCCTTCCTTGTCCAGCTTTCACATGCACGTGAAGTGATTGAATATGCGAGTTGGGTCAGGTGCGCCTTAGTCCTCAAACTAACATCTTTGCTTTTTAACCCTTTTAAAGAGGTCTCACCCAAATCACCTGTTTGGCAAGGGCTTTGAGTATTGACATCTCAGAAGTGACTTTTTTTTTTTTTTTATCACTTGTGACTTTAGCAAGTGGTAGGCTTCCTTCATCATTGCCAGTGACAGGAAGAACAACAAAAAAAGATACCTAGTCAATTTTTCATGGAAAAAGCAACTCTTTGAGATGCGAGCTTTAATACAGAAACATTTCCAGTTCTCTCTCCCCACTAGTTGTGGGACATGTTTACTGTCCCTTGTGTGGGCATTAAAGTTTTCTTTAGTCCTTATGTCTGAGATCTGAGACTGTGCCCAGTACCAACAGAGTTCACAGCATCAGCTCCTGCTTACCGCTACGTCTTTGGGTTCTCCTTCTCTGTCACTTGGAGATTTCTTTTCATTCTCTTGAACTTAGCCATCTATTTCGTCTGACATTTCTTTGTGTTTATACAAAAAGGAAACCCATTTGTTACCTTAGTCTGCCATGTTGCAAGGAATTCTCTCTCTCTTTCGTTTTAGTGATATAGAAAACCAGCATACCCATTACCCACTGATGTGTAACTAAGCATTGGGGGGTGGGAATAGCTTCCACCAGCACCTTGCCATGCATTGTTACTCACGAATCTAGAGGTGAGGAGGTCAGCCTCCTTATCTGGGAGTGGCCTTGGCTGTGTTTGGTCATGCATGTGGAAAGTTGACACATCAGCTGAGTGCTGCCAGATTTGAGATGACCTCACTCACAGGTCTAACTCTTAGCTGGTCATTGACGGAGCTGAAGGTGGGGAGTGACTTCCATCAACCAGTACATTGACCCAAGCTTGTAACATGGCTGTGGCAGGTGCGTTTCCAAGAATGGAAGCTGCATGACCCTGCATCACTTCTGTGCCATTCTCATAGCCTAAGCAAGTTGCAAAATAAGCCCAGATTCCAGGGGTGGGTAACAGGTGCTACCTGTCTTAGGTGCTTAGTGCTGTTCCAAAAACTACCACAAGTGGGTGGCTTTAAGAATAGAAGACTATTTTCTCACAGTTCAAGAGGCTAGAAGTCTGAATTCAGACTGTGGCTCTGGGGAGAGTCATTCTTTGTCTACTTCAGCTTCTAGCAGCTGGCATTCCTGGTCTTGCAATACCTCCGCCATCTGTGTTTTTCTGCACAGACATGTTCGCCCTGATGTGTCTGTTCTGATGTTTTTATAATGAGGTTTAGGACCTACCTTTATCTGGTATGACTTCATCAATGTAATGAAAGAAAACCCTATTTCTAAGCAGGATTACATCCCTAGGCCTGGATTCAGTGCATACTTAGGGAAAGGTGATTCAAGCCACAGTGCCTTCTTTTGATGGGAAGAGCAGCAAAGTGGCAGTGCAAGGACTAAGACATAGGGAAGGAAATAATTGTAGCTGTTTTTGCAAGCAGTGTACCTCATCCAGGAAATCCAAACTTTTAGATGCTATATAACAATGAGCCAAAACAAGGCTCTCAAACATATCAATGATCCTGAAGATGATGCACTATTTCATTCTGTTATACTCAACCATGAGGAAGCAAAGCCAGTTCGTAGGTCCCTAACAATCTTCACTGTAGCCAAGTTGCAATCAGTCATGAATGCAGAGTCTTACATTTGTTGTGTAAATTGTGGCTTAAAACGACGTTTATTTAACAGGGATACAAAGTGAATGGCAGGTGATTAGAACAAGGACTACAAGGCAAGTATAAAAGATTAAGGATTACTTAAAAAAATTAATATTTTACATTGAATTACAGCTTTCCATATACTGTTTTATACTTTATTGTGTTGGAGTCTTCTAAGATACATAGGACAGGTATTCACTGGACTTTTTAGGTAAACCTCTGAGCTCAGAGTTTTTCCCCAATTCACACACTAGTTGAAGCTGTTGCCGCAGTTAAGTGTGCAGTAGCAGCACTGAAATCCAGGTCTCTTGAGTGTGACTCCATGCACTTTCCTCTCTACCTGCTACCTGCAGACCAGAAACAGCTGATCTCAACAACGATCTACTTATTTTTATACAAGGATTTCCAAGGCAGTGCAAACGATGGACAGTGGACAATTAACCCAAAAGATTGGTGGTTCAAATCCTTCCAGAGTCACCTAGGCGGAAATCTATTTCTCATCCTTGAAAACTCTATACAGTGTTCTAATCTGAAACACATGGGGTTGCTATGAGTCAGAATGGACTTTAAGGCAACTGGCTTATCCTTTGTTTGTTTTTAATACAGTGGATAAGTTTTTGAAAATTTTCATGTATATCAAAGTCATAATTTAAAGGTTACTGTAGATGTTTTCAAAACATGGTGATCACCTTCTAAATGATCAAACAAGAAGAGTGTCATGGATTGAATTGTGTCCCCTCAAAATCTGCATCAGATTGGCTAGGCCATGGTTCCCAGTGTTATGTGACTGAACATCATTTTGACATCTGATGTAATTTTCCTGTATGTGGTGAATCCTATCCTATGATATTGATAGGGTGGGATTGGCAGCAGTTATATTGATGGGTGTCACAGATGCAGTTTGTTCCTCCCAAAATCTGCAGTAATTTGGCTGGACTATAACTCCTGGTGTATAATATTCTTCTGTATTGGAGTTCCTACCTCTGTGATGTTAATGCAGGTAGATGGGTGCTGCTGTGCTGGTGGGACAGGATTTAATGTGTGGGATTATTTTGTGCCTGAGGCAATCTCTTGAGATACAAAAGAAAATCTGGCACAGAGATTTTGGGGACCACACAGCCATCAAGAAAGAGAGCAGTACTGGGAGCTGAGCACAATCTTTGGAAAGGACCGGGGTCCCTGTGCCTCAAACGCTTCCAGTCCAAGGGGAGATTAACAACAACAGCCTTCCTCCAGAGCCAGCAAAGAAAGCCTTCCCTTGGAGCAGACACCCTGAATTTGGACTTTCATTTTACTAGATTGTGACCAGTAAAATTTCTCTTTTTAAAGCCATCCATTTGTGGCTATTCTGGTAAAGCAACATTAGATAACTAAAACAGTGGGGAATGGCTTGTGTCTGGGGCCAATCTCTTTTGAGATATGGAAGAAAGACATGAGCTGTGGTACATGGAGACCTCACGCCATCAAGAGAGAGCTCCAGAAGTGTAGCACGTCCTTTGGATCCAGCGTCCCCGTGCTGGGAAGCTTCTCAACAAGGAAGGCTTCACCGGATCTTTCCTCTGAAACTGACACACAGAGAGGATCTTTACCCTGAGCTGGTACCCTTAAATTTGGACTTCGGGCCTTCTGGACTGAGAGAGAATAGATTTCTTTCTGTGGTGGCCATCCACCAGTGGCGCTAGGTAACTAACGCAAGGGATGTTATTTCAAATTTGAGTGTTGCCCGCTTACCTAAGAAGAAAAGTCATTGGCCACCCTGAGGTACTCATGCTCCCTTCTCTTTCACCCCACCTGCTACACTGCCAAAGCAACAAATTCAGATTTGAATATTGTCCAGTGACTCCCAGCTGCCACTAAAGGCTCAGAAATTCACTGAGAGCTACGCTGAACTCACTAGTTTGCATATGAATTCAGCAACAACTCAGACAAGTGTGGGAACTTAGGCTTTCTAACTGGGTGGTGCTCAAGACCTGGAACCCTCTCCTTTTGGTGGCACTGACAGCTTCTTGGGAAAAGTCAAGATACCTCAGCTTTGAGTGTGGCCCCCGCATTTGCTTCTATGAGTAACATGACTCACTTTGGGGGCTCACTTAACGCAAAATGGTAGGTGGTTGTGGGAAGTAAGCTACTTGCCAGGAGAAAAAGATAGCACTTTGGGGGTTTCTAACGGCTTCCCTGAGATGAGATGTCTGCTGAGCTGAAATAGTATGAGGACTTTGAAGCATGTGTTCTATGTCTGACGTAAATGCTGGGACTACTGTCACCTGATGATTTTTAGTGCTCTGAAGCAAGGAGAGTGACATTTATGCAACACAGATCGGGGCTAGATTCTTGTGCTGAGTACTTTGCTTTGCATACATGAATATGTTTTTAATCCCTGTGAAAACTCCATTTTAGAATAAAGAGACAAGAGTTTAGAGACTTTGACAGGCTTGTTCACTGTCACGCAGCCAGCAGGCAGTGGAACTGGAATTTTCAAGCCCATATTCGACCCTGGTGGCATAGAGATGAGGTACTATGTCTGCTAACCAAAAAGTCAGCAGTTTGAATCTGGCAGGCTCTACTTGGAAACTCTATGGAGCAGTTTTACTGTGCCCTGTAAGGTCATATGAATTGGAGTCAACTCAGTGGCACTGAGTTTGGTTATTTCTTATTCTTTCTGAAGAGCTGTGGTGGTGCAGTGGTTAGGCACTCAGCCGCTAACTGAAAGGTTGGTGGTTTGAAACCACTAGCTGCTCCACAGAAAAAAGATGTGGCTGTCAAATCACAGTATCATGTAAAAAGGACATCCTTGGAAACCTTAGGTGCAGTTTGACTTTATTCTATGGTATTGCTATGAGTTGGAATTGACTTGATGGCAACAGGTTTGCTTTCTTTTTCTTTGTTCTGGTCCCACCATGCTGTAGGGGATGTGCTGTAAAATCACAGATTCGACTTACTGCTGGGAATGTATGTGAAGGACTTAAATTAGCAACTGTATCACTTTAAGAAAAAATAAAGAAAAATTGTTTGTGGTGAAGGAAATTCCCCCCGCCCCCCGGTGAAAAATCCTGTCTCTTTGTCTATACTTCCTGTGCCAGGTGCTCTGTCCGCAGAGTGGGGTGGGCCCAACAAGAAGGTGCCCGTGCCCTGTGGCTTTCACTCTCTCTGACAGATTCTTTCAGTCCTTGCACGAGGCTGGGTTCCAACTCCTAGGATGAGCCTCAGCAGACCTCTAACTGGTGTGCCATTTTATGAGTGAGGGATACTGAACTAAGTCCTATGAGCTGTGACTCACTGAGGTTCTAATTATAACTTGTTCTGGCTTCTCTATAACTCACATAATGGATTTGTCTCAATGGTTTCCAGAGACAGATTAAATCGGTCCCATATTTTTGTATGTCTTGGGTTTTCAGAGCCTGATACACAGTCCAGAGCATAAGTGTTGCCTCTAAGAGGTTTCATAACAACTCAACAAGCCTCTTAGCAGCCTTACGGTTCAAACATCTGGCCAAGTTTGGCAGTCCTGCTACAGGTTTCAACAGCAGAACAGAGACGTTCTCTCTACACTTGCGTGGAGCTTTGACACCACAAGAACATTAATGCCTCCATGACTGTGGTGGCGGCTATTGCCATGAGACTTTAGAGCTCACAGAGCCACCTCCTCAGGCACATGACAGGCAATGAATGGCAGAAGGAAAAGGAGGTAGAGCTAGAGACAGGAGAGAAAGACAAGGCATCAGAGGGCCTATGGAAACACGGGTACCTCCTGCCAAGTCTTAGAAATAGTTGAGGAAACAGAATGAATAGGTAAGTGTCTCTGAAAAGTAGACTAGGGTGACAGCCTCCAAAATATGGGCTATATTGACACAGAGTGTTGGGACTGAAAGGGTCCAAAGGAGTCCTAAATTCAATTGGCAGATTTTTTAAAGAAACGTCAGCTAGAAAGGCTGATTTTCCAGCATTACACAGCTAGCTAGAATCGACTCAACCTCCCAATCTAAGCACAATAAATACCTAAGTTTTCTTTCCAAACTTACAAGGTTTTCTTGTGTTTATGATTCAGCCAATTAGAAACGAGTTCTTTACAGTTTAAAAGACCTTGAAAGCATAACTTAGCAGAATATCCCAAGTATAAGCTCTTCCGGGGTTAACACCATGTCCACACCTCTGAACCCATGCAGAAATATTCTCAGAAGGAATCTACTATTGCAACCTTTCCTTTTTGTCCTGCTGTTGCCCCTAGTTTACCTTGGTGCATCAAATACACATCAACACTGACTGAATTACAGCAACAGCTTACGATGACGAAAGGATGGTAAAGAGGCCAGAAGAAGAGCAAGAGGAGCTTGACAACAAGTGCCAGCTTTGAGTCAACCTTGAAGGAGACCAACGTCATATGCCAAATGCAGGGGACCAGTGTCAGATAAGAAACAAACTTTGGAGAAGGGCATAGTCAGGGTGAGAGAACAGGAACAAGCAAGAGAGGAGGCTCTAGGGTACAGTGAGCAGATGGATTGCCTTCTAGGGCCAATACCCATCAACTGGCAGGCACTTCTGGATCCACAGATTAAAACCATGTTTGGTAGGGTTGTTCCGTGATTGATCAGTAATGTCTTCTCTGGGTGACAGAGGGACAATGTCATAGTTATCTAGTGCTACTGTAACAGAAATATCGTAAGTGGATAGCTTTAACAGACTAAAGTTTATGCTCTCACAGTTTAGGAAACTAGAAGTCTGAATTCAGGGCACCAGTTCCTGGAAAGCATTCTTTCTGTCTTGGTTCTATGGGAAGATCCTTGTCATAAGTCTCTTCCGGGTCCAGGGGCTTCCCAGAATGGAAACCTCAGGTCCAAAGATGTGCTGCACTCTTGGAGCTTCTCTCTTGATGGTATGAGACTCCTGTCCTCTCTGCTTGCTTCTCTTTCATATCTTAAAGGAGATTGGCTCAAGATAAAACTGTATTTTGTAGATTAAGTCCTGAATCACTAATATAACTGCTTCTAATCCTGCTTCATTAAGATCATAGAGGTTAAGATTTACAACACATATGATAATCACAGCAGACCACAAAATGGTAGACATCAACACAGCACTCAAAATAAAGGCCTACCGATTTGGCACACATTTTGGAGGGATACACTTCAATCCATGACAGAGACTAACTGTACATGTGCCACATATTGGCAGTATGCAGTCAAACAACCAACTCCATTGCCATTGACTAGATTCTGACTCGTAGCAACCCCATATGGCTGTGTAGTCTAATGGTTATACATGATCTCTACTCCATTTGACTAGTGACCTTGGCCAAGTTGCTCACCTCTTTAGTATCTCATTTCCCAGTTTGTAAAATTGAGATTAGAAACACATACCAAAAAAATAAACCCACTGCTGTCAAGTTGATTCTGACACATAGCAACCCTATAGGACAGAGTTGAACTACCTCATAGAGTTTCCAAGGAGTGTCTGGGGGATTCAAACTGCCAACGTTTTGGTCAGCAGCTGTCACGGATTGAATTATGTCCCCTCAAAAATATGTGTAGTAATTAGCCAGGGCCTGGATTCCCCATATTCTGTGATACTCTTCCATTTTGTGATTTTCCTAAGCTGCATGTTAAAGGATTAGGACAAGAATGTAAACCCCTTCATAGGATCACCTTCCTGCTCCACTGTAAAGGGAGTTTCCCTGGAGTATGGCTTGCGCTGCCCTTAATCCTTTCATCCTACAAGAGATAAAAGGAAGGGAAAGCAAACAGAGAATTGGGAACCTCACACCATCAAGAAAGCAGCACCGGGAGAAGAACACATCCTTTAGACCTGAGGCTCCTGTGCCAAGATGCTCCCTGGACAAAGACTGATGCAATATCAGACTTTCCTCCAGACCTGACAAAGAGGGAAGACTTCCCCTGGGATGAACATCCTGAATTTGGATTTGTAGCCTACTGGACTGTGTGAGAATAAATTTTTCTCTGTTAAAGCTATACACTTTGTGGTATTTCTGTTAGAGCAGCACTAGCTGACTAAAACAGCAGCTATGGCTTTTAACTACTACGCCACCAGGCTCCAAAACCTGGAAAGGGTATTGTAAATACTAAATGCAGTAATGTAGGAAAAGTGCAGGCACACAGTTCGCAATTAATGTTAGCTACTATTACGATGCTCACTGATTTTGGAAATCCTGGTGGCATAGTGGACTAAGTGCTACATCTGCTAAGCAAAACATCAACAGTTCAAAGCCTCCAGGTGCTCATTGGAAACTCTATGGAACAGTTCTACTCTGATCAGTAGTGTCACTATAATTCAGATCCAACTTGATGGCAGTGGGCTTGGCTTTTGTTTGTATCTCTGATTTCAGGCAACAAGTTTAAGGTACACATGATATGCTAAGAGTAAGGATTCGATTCGAAGGATCATAGGCAGGCGCAGCAACATGGGGTTGATTGAACAACTCCTTCTTTCATGATAATGCCTATAATGTATTCAAAATCCAGCTTATTGGAAATAAAACTCAAAAGCATGTTTGCAACCTAGAATGCTAAAGGGTACCCTGTCAGATAAGGCAGATTACTTAAAAACAGGCTCCATCTAATTCACATTGTGTTAATGTGGTCTTTTGTTTAAACCACTCGCATCATTTAATTAGCTTGTTTTTGATGTTTGTTATTGCTGTTGTTTATTTGTACAACCAGAAGTCTCCTAAGAGGCAAGGACAAATAGACTTCATCTCACATGCTTTGGACATATTGTCAGGAGAGATCAGTCTCTGGAGAAGGATATCATGCTTGGTAATGTAGAGGGTCTGTGGAAAAGAGGAAGACCCTCGACTAGATGGACTGACACAGTGGCTGCAACAACAGGCTCAGGCATCACAGTGATTGTGAGGCTGGCACAGGACCAGGCAGTGTTTCCTTCTGTTGTGCATAGAGTTGCGGGGAGCCAGAACCCACTCCACGGCATCTCATAGTATGGTTATTTTTAGCCTTCCAACTTTGAAAATCCTCATGTTGCTCTGGGAGTGTGCATGTGTGCATGTGCACAAATGCACGTGTGTACAAGTGTGTGTTGGGGCTGATGGGGAGATGAACAGTGAAAGAGGCTTTAAGCAGGTGTGGACCTCATATTGTGTAACTGACTTTGCTGTGTGTAGATAAGCATGACCACTTCTCTGAACCACACCTCCTTGTCCTCTCTAGGATCTGGCAGCTGGTGAGTTTGTAATATCAACTTTATGTCTCTCAAGCCGTGGTCTTTATTCTCTCACACTATACGTACCTTAGGTCCCAGAGATGAAAGGTGTGCTACTTTTTCCTCATCCATCCATCTGTTTTAAGATGCACACTTTCCAACAAACCATGCTTTCTGTCTCTGCTCTCTCTACTCATTCCCCAGCCTACTGATAGTACCTCATTCTCTGAGAAAAAGTTAGAAAACAATCATTCATTTACTTTATATTACCTACCAGTTCTGTTTTTCTTAACCGAAATTTTTGAAAAGTTACTACATATGTTGTCCCCATGTCTTTTCCCATTTAATCTTTTCACATGTTCCAGACTGACTTCCATCCCCACCTCTTAGCTGAAATTCCTGTTGTGAAAGTTACCAAAGACCTTAAAACCCACAAGACACTTTTCATCCTCTTTGTACTCAACCAGTTGAGTATCTCTTCTTTGAAATTCTTTCCTGTTCTCTTACCTCCTTCAAAGTTTCCTTGGCTGTTTTCTCATCATTCTCTCAATATATTAATGAGAGTATCCAAAGTTCAGGGCCTGGACATTTTCTCTACACACTCCTCATTGGGCCTTAAATGCCATCTAGGTGCCATCTGTATGCTGGTAGCTCCCAAGTTCATATGTTCAGTCTCTCCTATGAGGTCCAGACTCAGACAATAATCATAATGATAAAATGACAAAAGTAGCTAACACTCAACTATCACATGCCAAGCCTGCTTAAAGCACTTGAAACAACTGAAGCGTTATATATATTTTTAAAATGGAAACTATTGTCATCCCTGTCTTATAGATGGTGTGATCTTTAAGGCTAGGGTCAACTTAGCTGGGCCATGATTTTCAGTGGTTTCACAGTTATGATGTAGTTTGTCACTCATGACATGATATGATCATCTCCACGATGGGATCTGCTGTGAGTAGACAATCAGTTGAAAGGACATTTCCTTGAGAGTGTGCCCTGCATGTACTGTAAGTGGATTTTCTGACCAGGCTTGTGAGCTTTTTGCCACTCTGGATCCTTTAGTTGATTCCTGTTTGTATGACCTCTAGTTCTTGGAAACTGAGCCAGCAGCTTATGTGCTGCTTTGCGTGCACCTTAGAATTCACTGGCTCCCACAGCCTGCAAGCCAGGCAGAGACTATAGTCTGACCCACTGACTTGCGATTCTCCAGCCTCTGCAACCACATGAGCCATTTCCTTGGCCATAAATCTTCCTACATGTACCTACACTTTACTAGTTTTCCTTTTTAAGAAAATCCAGTCTAAGACAGATGGTGAAAGTGAGACATAGAGTAGCTGTGTATCATGCCAACCCACAACTGGTAAAAAGCAGATCTAGAATTTGAAACCAAATAGTTGATTCTACCTACTAGACAGAAATTTTGATACCTATTCTTTCAAGGTTAGCAGTTTAAATCCACCAGGAACTCCTTGGAAATTCTATGGGGTGGTTCTACTCTGTCTATAGGGCCACCATGAGTCAGAATTGACTTGACAGCAGTGGGTTTTTTGTTGTTGTTGTTGTTATTTCAACATGTTCTAACCCGTCTGTTTAGTCAAGACATAAATATGGAGGTCACTTTTGGTTTGTCTTTTCTTTTCCAAACTTAACTATTTGGAATTCCTGACCACTTCAGTTTCAAGCTGCTAAGCAAAAGGTCAGCAGTTTGAGTCCATCAGGCATTCCTTGGAAACTCTATGGGGCAGTTCTACTCTGTCATATAGGGTTCTTGTGAGCCAGTATTGACTCAATGACAGTGGGTTTGGGTTTTTTGTGGGTGAGGTTTTACCTTCAAAATGCATCTTGTGTCAATTACTTCTTTCCACTTTTCCTGCCATCACTTAGTCCAGGATTTGTCAAACTGGGCATTATAGACACTTTAGGTTGGATAATCCTTTGTGATAGAGGGCTGTCCAGTGCTACAGGATATTTAGCAGTATCCCAGGTCTCTGCCTAGTAGATGACAGTAGCATCCTCCAGTTGTGACGATCAAAAAGTCTCCATTGACAAATGTCTGCTGGGGGATGGAGAAGCCCTAACCTAGTCCAAACCCTCATCTTTACCTGAATTCCAGCAAAGGTTTCCTATCTAACCTTCTGACTTTTAGTTCTATTTTTATTTTATTGTTCACAAAACAAGCAGAAGGTGGAAATCAGATTATGTTGTTACTCCTCTTAGAGTTTTCTGATAGAATTTAGGAAGAAAGAATTTAAGGAATAAACATATTTTTGAAAAAGATTTGCATGATTTGGTCTTTGCCTAATTTTTCAGAGCCATCTCATAGCATCTCTCCCTTTGCTTCATCCACATATGACATTTTTTTTAGCAACTCGAGTCAGTCAAGTTTTCTATCACTTTGCTCATCTTTCTGCTAAAAAAAGCGGCTGATTTCTCTCTCCCTAATATGTGCACATGCGTGTTTGTGTGAGTGCACGCACACACCTTCTGTATTACTCCTATCCTGCCCTGCATTTCCTAAAGTTGGCTCCTTTTCATTTTTCAGGTCTCAGCTTTAACATCTTTTTCACGAAGCATCCTTCTTTGATTACTCTACGTAATAGTGGGTAATTGTGGACAGAAACAATAAGCCTGACCTGAGACAGACCGTTTCACAGCCCAAGAATTCAGTGGCAGCCTAGTTGGGAGTTCCCTTTTCCAAAGACAAGCCATGTCAATTCTGATTAAACTCCTAGTTATGGTTGAATTCTCCTCCTTTACTCATATCATGATTCCCAAGATGGAATTGTATCCCATCATCAGGTGTTTTTCTGGAAGTCTTTGCAATTAGTCAATGATTCCATAATAAATAGATATAAATTTGAGAGCATCATCATTGAGTGACTGAGGGTCTTTATGCACTAGACACTGTCCCAAGTGTCAGGAATGCAAGTCAACAAGACTGGCATGACCATGCCCTTACAGGTTAGTGTAATGTGGGTGATGAAAAGCGTACAAATAAAAGCAACTATGTAACTATACTGAGTGCTATTTAAAAAAAAAAAAAGCAACAGGGTGCACGCAGTGATGGAGAATATTAGAAGGGAACAAGGGAAACTTACTCAGATGTTACCCCAGATTGAATCACACCCTCCCTAAAACGTGTGTACCAGTTTGGCTGGGCTGTGACTCCTGGTGTTGTGTGGTTGTCCTATATTTTGTGACTGTAATTTTTTTTATATGTTGTAAATCCTAATCTCTGTCTGTGGTTAGTGGGGCAAGCATAGATCATGTTAGAGAAGATTAAAGAAGATTATGTTGGAACTAAAGTACCCTTACTAAGGTCACTTCTCTCATTCGATGTAAAAGGTGTTTTCCTTGGGTATGGCCTGCACCACCTTTTGTCTTACAAGAGATACAGGGAAAGGGAAGCAAGTGGAGAGTAGGGAATTTCACACCACTAAGAAAGCAGTGCTAGGACCAGAGCACATCCTTTGGACCTGAGATTCCTGTGCTGAGATGCTCCCAGTCCAAGGGACGACTGGTGACAAGGACTTTCTTACAGAGCCAACAAAGAAAATTTTTCCCTGGAGCTGATGCTCCAAATTTTGACTTGTAGCCTACTAGACTGTGAGAGAATAAATTTCTCTTTGTTAAATCCACCCACCTGTGGTATTTCAGTTAGAGTGGTACTAGATGACTATGACATCCGTCTTCCTTATTTAATTCCCCCAACCCTGAAAGTACCTAAAGGAATGCCCATTGCACAAAGTACAGGGACGTTTCACACACGTACAAGTGTTTTCATTTTCATTTTCCATTGAATTGTTTTATAAGTATTAAATTTTGGGAGCTACCCCAAGTCTTTCTTGGAAAGAGTCAAGGGAATAAATAGATGTAAGCACAAACAACAATATATTTACTTTGCCAGAATATGCCAAAGAGACCAGCCGATGTGAGAGATAAGGGATGTATCCTACAGCTCAAATCTGTGTCCTCTGAGCTAATAGTTTTTTCATGTGTGTCATGTATTTAAGAGAGAACAAGGGTTGAGAAGAGTTGTATACAGTGAACAATACCAGAAAACCAAACCAAACCCAGTGCCACAGAGTCAATTTTGACTCATAGCAACCCTACAGGACAGAGTAGAACTGTCATGTTGAGTTTCCAAGGAGCACATGGTGGATTTGAACTGCCGACCTTTTAGTTAGCAGACATAGCAGTTAGCAGACACCAGGATTTCTGAATGAACAATAGATTTGGCTTTTTTGGAAGGAGACTGAAATACATGATGTACATTTAACTTTTTTTTTTTTGCTATCCTCTTGCTCCCCATCCTATTTGGGGTGATTGCCCCACTGTGTTTTATGTTGGTACAGCCTAGTGTCCTAACTTCTCCTATGGAAACTGGAAGAGAGAATTCTTCAATTCTCTTATATTTTGGCAGCAAGGGCTTATAACCTATGCTTTTCCAATCAGATGTTCCCCTTTAAGATTTGGAATCTTTTGAATGTGACACAGAGTGGGGCACATAAAGGTCAGATCATCGTAGCAATAAGGATGGCAGCAGCAGTGGCGGTAACAGCAAGGGAGAGTAGCTACAGCGCTGGTAGTATCCGTAACACATCTTTAACAAGTTCTTCCAGAGACATGGACATCCTGGTGGCCTAGGGTTAAGTCCTATGGCTACTAACCAAAAGGTCATCAGTTCAAATCTGCCAGGCGCTCCTTGGAAAGGTGACGGTGCAGTTCCACTCTGTTTTATGGGGTTACTATGAGTCAGAATCAACACGACAGCAGTCAGCTTGGTTTGTTTAAGACGTGACCTTGACTGTGCTTGCTTTTCCCTACATCTTTGAAGCTACTCTGCTCTTGCATTTTTCCAAGAGTGGCTTTTCTATCTTTCTATCTGGTCTAAGAACTTCTTTAAATCTTTCATTGAATTTATTATCTGCTTCATGAGTCAGATCCGACTCGACGGCACTTGGCTGCTCAATTAATCCAAAATTAATGTCTGTAAGTTGTGCTTAAGGACTCTGAATGATACACTGTAGGTGAAGTAAGTTTACCTTCTCCAGAATTTTTCTATATAGGACATTAGAAATTCTCAATGGTTCGCTTAAGTAACTGGTTTTAGGGGAAAGGGCTAGAGAGGTGTTTGTACCTTCCACATCCCTCAAGGAAGTAAGAGAGGTAGTGGCTTTTAAGGACTGTTTATCCTTAGATCAGCGTGATCACAAAATTAATTGTTAATTGAACAAATAAGTGAGCAAGCAAAATATTTCTTCAGAGAAAATTTGGCTCATTTCATTCACTAGGTGATGAATGTAAATTGGAAACAACTATACTACCATGTGTCTTTCAATGCCATTTATTTAAGGAACTCAGAGTCTTACTTAAGGGCAAAAATAAGGTACTATCTTATTTTCTCTGTTTAATGTCTTGAGATGTAGGAAGAGTTGAATGCTGGAAGGCCTGGTTCCTTAAGCAATGTTCCTTTCAAGTGTTCCGGAGGAAGACATTAGAGGAACAATTGATTTGCTTCTTGTTACTTAGACATTGTAATCACATAATATTCATGGATCAACTCTGAAATGGGCTTCTGTACTGCTGGAAAAACTCCCTACAATCCAAAACTAATTCCGAAATATGAATAAACATGGTGAGAAAAGGATATGAGATAAACTGAAGTGTACCATCTGGAAATCACATAAAACACAAGCTATTCTTTGAGACTTGGCGACTATCTCCTCACTACCTCCAGGGACTCTGTTTTACCTTAGTCCCACTAGTATCTTTTCTTGTGAAACAAGGTATGTCTAGTCACAGGGATGATACCACAATCCCTCTTTTTTGTTTGTTTTGTTTTGGGTCTTATAATGGGCATGAATGAGAACCTCTTACTAAAATCTATTCATAGCATTTCTGTAAAGTCTAAATCAAGTAATGGAGAAGTTCTGGTAGAAAAAGAGGCATTACCTCTTCTGGAAAATGAAGGTGTGGTGGACTAAAGGATTTCTCAAACAACTCTTCCGAGAGGGATGACACAGAACTACTCATCAATTTGTAGATTTCTAAAGACACAGTTTGCTGTGTGTGCTTCCTCAATCAAAGGGCTAGGTACATGCGCAGAAGTAAAACCTGAGGGTGTGCGGGGGTCAGTGCTGGAAATCAACAGGGAACAGGCTTGATCTTGACCAGAAAGGTAGGGTTGTAGGGGAGTATTCCACACTAATTCTGTCACCAGGAGACTCTGATTCTTCAGCTGGGGAACAATCTAAAACACGTGAAGAGGATCTGACACTTGCCAACTCAGTTGGAGCATCCAAAGATACATACTTGAAAATAGGATAATCTTATTGATTTAGCTCAATATATTTCTCACCTAAGATCATTTGCAACACAGCATCGTCTTCAAATTAGCAACTCTTACCCCATGAGGCTTTCGGTTGTCTTTCTTTTGCTTCCTATTTTTTTAAATATGTATATATTTAATATCATAAATGCATAGCAATGATTAGGGAGAAGGACTGGTACATTTCTAAAGGTAGTACTCTAATGATTAGAATGTATCTTCATTCTTCTGCTCCATCTAACTTCTAGGATCCCAGTTATATATATGTCTATATATATATAGACTTCTTTATGTGATCCTATTGATCTGTTCTGTTCCCACCCCCTACCTCCCGGGGTTTTTCTTTCTGTAACTGATTTGGGTTAAATTTTTTTTTTTTTGCTATATCATCAAGTTCAGCTGATCTTTTCTTCTAAAGTGTCTCGTCTGGTATTTCTTTCTTTCTTTGTTTAATCTGCTAATAATTCCATTCAGAAAACTTTTCATTTAAAGTATTATGTTTCTCATCTTCAATTTGGTTCTTATATCTTCCATTTCTGTCCTTACTGTGTTCCTATCTTCCTTGTCTGCTAATTCTATCATCTCTGTCATCTCTGGGCCTGTTTCTATTGGCTGATTCCCTTCCTGATTATAGGTTCCTTTTTCTTGCCACTTGGCGTGAATTCTAGTTGGATACCAGATATTGTGAATTTTATGTTATTAAGTGACTAGATTTTGTTATACTCCTTTGCAGAGTGTTGGGCTTTGTTATAGTAGGCGGTTACTTGTGATGCAGCTTGAAACTTCTGGGGCCTGTTTTTAAGCTTTTTTTTAAAATTGTGAATTAGGTGAAAGTTTACAGATCAAATTAGATTCCCATTCAGCAATTTGTATATAAAGTGTATCAAGGCCTTGGTTTCATTCTCCACAGTGTGTCAGTGCTCTCTTATCCTGATTTTCTACCCCTTTCTTCCTTCTCATCTTTTTCCATAGGATTTTAAAAGTGTTTCCTTGCATGGATCTCATAGAGGGACAATGTGCTTACATGTAACACAAAATTAATATCCTTCATGTCCTTTATATTCAAGTATATGGTTTAATCCAGCCTGCTCTATCAGAGCAGGAGATGGACAACTGTCATTGAGTCAGCTCCAACTAATGGGACCTTAAGCACAACAGAGTGAAATGTTGCCCAGTTATGACTGTCAATATATGTGACTTTCTAATGCTGCTACAAAGATAATTAATTGTACCAGCGGTCTCTCCTGTGCTTGCTAGCCCTCTACTTCACCAAACATGAAGTCCTTTACCAGCAACTGAATCTTCCTGAAGATATGCCCAAAGCAAGCAAGTTGGACTGTGATCTCTAGTGATCTGTTGTAGGTTTTTGCTGAACGATTTTCAGAAATAGATCACAAGACTCTTTTCTCTAGCCTGTCTTTGTTTGAAAGTTCCACTGAAACCTATTCACCAGGTTGCTACTATTTGAAATACCAGTGGGGTAACTTCCAGCATCACAGCAACACATAAGCTGTCACAGTGTAACCAAATGACAGATGGATGATGACCTCCTCAATTACCCACATTTAAATCTTTAAACTGCTTCTCACAGGGGGCTGTGAGAACAGAGGTAAAATTGGCTCAGCTACCCAATGCAGAGAAAGATCTGGCTCATTATTACTTTATATTTTTCCTGTTCAGATTGCAGAGATAAGAGGAAATTGTCTGTAATTCTGTCTTTACATTGTTATTCCTCTAAGGGTCTCAGAACCTTATCAGAAATAATGCAAGTCTGTTTTCTTTTGTTAACTAAAAGTTTGAGATTCAGTAATGAATGGATCCCAACAGTCTCATTCTTTAACCTCTGCTTTCTTAAAAAAATGTGGAGTGTAGTCATCAGAAGAGGGATAGTGAGAGAGCACTAGAAAGATCAAAGGGAACCCCATCATCAAGAGTTTGTTTACGCATACAGTGGCCCGGGAATAATGAGATCTGGTAGAGACAAGGGTGAAATAAGACTGTGTTTTGGAAACTGTGGTAGGAAGGAGGCAATGAGTCAGTGCTTACTAGCCCCAGAAAAAGATATTGCTCACAGGAGAGACTTTGGGGCAAAGCCTGTACATGCATCTGGGAGGTGGGATGGGAAGGGTTTGTTGACATGTAGTAGTTTGGAGGGAAAGGAATTGGGGGAGAGAGAATGTGAATGAATAAAAGGTGAGAAAACACATTAGGGAAACGGGACTGAAAATGAGTCTCAGAAGCGGAAAGAGCTCTCAGAAGCAGAACTCCTATGTTGTGCCGATAAGGAAGGGAGATTTTCAGATCATGTGGGGAACTCATAGACATTTATTTCATGTTTTTTCATGTTTCTAATTTTAATTTCTTTTCAACCCAATGTGTGGGAAATAATTGTGGTTTAGAGCCACAGAGTTTTAGTAACCTTAGGGCTATACTTATTGTCCAAGTTTAGGGTTTAACCAAACATAGCATACCTGGAAGTGTTCCTTTATTTATCAGTAGCTGAAATAGAAGCTGAGTCACAGAAGTGACACAAACACATCTAGTGCCTGTCTCTTAGTCTTTGTTACCCAGAATGCTGGTGATCTTTACTTTTGCTAGGTCAGGGCCTGCCATCTCCTCTCCATTGATGCCCAGCTGTCTTGCTCAGGTTGATGCTGCTCAAACTGTTCCAGAAACCAATGACTGTGTATCTGTGATAGACATTCAGATGTGAGCTGAATGTCAAATAAAGCCCCAAGAATTTCACTCAGTGTTCTAAAAATTGGTCATTGAATAGAGCTCATGTTTGAAATCTCAGATTTACTTGAATAGATTTTATTTGTGGTCAAAGGGAAGACAGAAAAGGAACCTGTGTGGCTTAGAAGGAGATTTCTGCCCTTTATCCACTATGAAGTAATCAACTATGATGACTATCTGCTCCATTCCCAAAACATAGCCTTACTATGGCAGAAGGAAGAGACTAGGATGAGGAGTACCGTTGTTTCTGTGATTCAGAAACCACTAACAAAATAATGAAATGGATTCATATCTGTTAGTAATAGTAGGTCATTCTCTTATTTCATACTCTTTTGCTCATAGACAAGGCCATGAGGACCCTCCATTGTGAGCCATGCCTATGTCAGGGAGAATTAAGGTCATCCCCAAGGTGTAAGAGGAGACTAGTAAAGCCTCTATATTTATCATCTCATCTTGCAAAATTTTCTGTTTTTGTGTATGTTTTTATAAGATGTGTTATATATTAGTGTATTGGCAAATGTAAATTATCATCTTGCTGTCGATCCATTGATCCATCCACTGATCCATCGATCCATCCACTGATCCATTGATTCACCAGTCCATCAATCCATCGATCCATCCATTAATCAATTGATCCATCCATGCCTCCATGCCTCCATCCATCCATCCATCCACCCATCCACCCACCCACCCGTCCACCCATCCACCCATCCACCTGTCCATCCGTCCATCCATCCATCTACCCACCCACCCACCCACCCATCCTTCTATCAAGAGGTACACTGAGCATCCATATATTCTTCTGTCAAAAGGTACGCTGAGCAGATTTTATGGAAGTATAGATTCCTTAGATGTTCTGCTTCAGTAGATTTCACTTTGGGCCTAGCAAACTGTATTTAGCTGACATTCTTTTTCTTAACCAATGAACCTTTTAAAAAGTGTAACCTTACACAAAAATCCTAGCATGTAAAGCATATAACAATTAGGCTACTCTTTTGAAGAGGGGTGAGGACAAGGTCCAACCCTCCCAGATTCCCCCCTGCTTGCTCTCCCCTTGGTGCTCCCAGGTGAGTAGACTCTAGTTTGGAATCCACTACTGAAGTTTCTGAAAGCTGAACTTGCAGATAGTAACTGGCTCACCGACTTCAAGCTGCACTAACAGAATGTGGTCCTTTTCTCAGGTTAAATCTTACAGGTATTTCTCGTAAGCTGGATCCATTTCAGGATATTCTTCACGTCTCACACCAAACACTCTTGTATAGCCCAGGGTAAGAGAAGGAACTGTAACTTCTCAGGACTGAGGCTCAGGATAGACACATATCTTCTCCTAAGAGAAGCCGTATTGCCCAGGCTCCTTCTGTCTTTCCAGCTCTGCTTCATTCATGACCATGTGCATGACAGACCCTGAACAGACCTCTTCAGCAACCATTTCTCTGATCCTATTTCAGACTTTCAGTTAGATCCTTCTGCAGAAGGAGTTCTAGCCTAAATTAAACACAGTCACATACTCTAGGATTGATTAGCTAATGCAATTTTGCGCACATCATTGTAATTTTCTTTCAGACTTTACTGATTTAGAGATGACCTATTTCCCAAAGGCACTTCACATTGTCATTTATAGAGTTCTGTTGTCTTCATGAATAACCTGAAGGGACAAAGGAAGAATTTAGGGGAAATGGATGAGGAAGATACAGAGATAACCTATTCAGATCCCCTTTCAAGAAATGATTCATTGCCCAGATTCTAGGAGAGTAGTTGGCTGACAGCCTCCTCTTTTAAGCAACTTGTGAGCCAAAGTCACAGTCTTCTTAGAACAGTCCCCAACAAAGACTAAGCAGGGCAGTAGTATGAGGGCCTGGCCATTTCCATTCAACAGGAATTCCACTTTAACATGCAATCTTTGCTCTAGACAACCTATTGGGCTAACAGAGAGTATACTGACACTTGACGGCTTCCCCTGTGCAACCACAGTTCCTCCCATTTTCTTTCATGGGCATTCCTCCCGAAAACTAAACCAAAATGCCGGTTGCTGTCAGGTTGATTTCAGCTCATTGCCACCTCATATGTGTCAGAGTAAAACTGCACTACATAGGGTTTTCAATGGCTATTTTTTGGAAATAAGTCACTGGGATTTTCTTCCAAGGTGCCTGTGGGTGAACTCCAACCTCCAACCTTTTAGTAACAGTGCATTAACCATTTGCACCACCCAAGAATTTAAGATCCCTTAATTCTCTTAATATTTACCTCCCAAAGAACAAGAGATTGGAGGGAACGAGAATCAAATACAGGTTGCAATGGGCTCCTGTCTTCCTTAACATTATTGTTCTCAGCCTGTGGGTATAATCAGCCCCTGGGGAACCTTAGATTTCAAGAGATCTGCAAATATGTACACATGTCCAGTGTTGCCTGTATCCTGAATATATAATGTGTATAAATATACTGGTGGTGTAGTGGTTAAGTTCTATGGTTGCAAATGAAAAGGTTGGTGGTTCCAATCTATGAGGCACTTCTTGGAAGCTCTATGGGGCAGAGGGTTGCTATACGGTTGTCCTATAGGGTTGCTGTGAGTCAGAATAAACTCAACAGTAGTGGGGTTGGTTTGCTTTTTGTGGGATGGAATGGTGGTGTTAAAAATAGAAAATAATCCATGGGTTATTTTTCAAACATATGAGTAACAATTCACTAAAATAGCTTTTTTAATAATGTATTTTTTTAAAAAAAATCAGTGGCCATTAATTTAAAAAAGAAACCATTGTTATCAAGTCAATGGCAACCCCACAGGACAGAGTAGAACTATTCCATAAGGTTTCTAAAAAGCGACTGGTAAATTCAAACTGCTGACCTTTCGGTTAGCAGCCTAGCTCTTAACTACTACAGCACATAATAGTGCAACTACTAAATATGTGTATATCTAAGTGTATATATACAAGGTATGACAATTAAGTTTGCAAACTCATCCTAGAAAAAGTGCTAAATACCTCATTACTGAATATTACTATGGTCACTTTCAAAGTACTCCCCTTGGGGAGCTAGGCACTAATGTCGGTGCCTAGTCTACCCTTCAAAGCAATGTTGAAGCTATTTCTGCAATGGCCATCAGAGCTGTCGTCATGCAGATGTCTTCCTTTCAATATTTTCTTTATCTTTGGATAAAGAAACAGTCATTGGGGGCTAGATCATGTGAGTACGGAAGGTGTTCCAATATAATTATTTGCTTAAGGGCTAAAAACTCTCTCATAGACAACTCGACAATTAAGTTCACAAACTTGCCACAGAATGCTGAATGGGCATTCCAAAAAGACTTCCAAAATGTCTCTGAAGGGTGGGCTAGGCACTGGCATCAGTGTATAGCTTCCTGAAGGGTGACCATAGAGATATTCAACAGTGAGGTATGTAATACTTAGAACAAGTAAGTTTGCAGACTTAATTGTTGGACCTTGCATAAACATATACACATATAAACCCACTGCTTCTGAGTTGATTCCGACTCACACTCACACACACACACACACGTATATATAAAGATACATATACATACATACACACACAATAAAGCGAGGGAAATTTTTTTGCACTGAGGAAGTGTCCTTAGGTTACAAGGACTTATAGCCACTATTTAGGTGATGTAGCTCACTTTTTTTGGCTTGGCTAGCACACTTGTTCTCAGACATCAGTTGGGAATTCCCTCAAAGATACAAAATTTGGGGACAGGCTGACTGATTCCCAAGCTGAACACCTCCAGGTTAACAAATGCAGATAGCTGAGAAGTGCTAGAATGACCAGTATCAGAGGATATGAAGTCAATGGCCTTTTGGTACAATCTCAAACCTGCCCAGCCATCTAATTATTTAATGGCAACCTGGGATCTTGATCTTCCTGCCTAGAGATATAGCTTGGTAAAAAGTGTTTGCCTTTGATTAAACATCTCCTTTCATATTGGGACAAATTGCTCAGTAATCAATAGCTATCATTAAGGAGTAGGTATCATGTAATTTTGGATTGTTGCATAGGTAGAATCTTGTCCCTGAAAGAGATTAACTACCTTGTCATACACACAGGGGGACATTCACTCTCATTTTGGGCAAGTATAATAACTGTTTGAAGCCATACATTTAACAGTGACACACTTCTCTTTTAAAAGTTGTGAATAACCAAACTGGATTGTGACCTGAGGTGATGAAAGGTTAGTAGTTATGTCAATCAGAGTAGGCTAACTGCTATAACACACAGCCTAAAAATATCAGTGGATTAACATTAAAAAACAGACAAGCATCTGTTGCCATCCAGTGATTCATAGTGACTGTACTGGACAGAGAAGAACTGCCCCATAGAGTTTCCAAAGAGTACCTGGTGGGTTGGAACTGCCAACCATTTTGGTTAGCAGCTGTAGCACTCAACCACTACACCACTGGGGTTTCCCTAATGTACTTTTGTTACCATTTCACCTGAGGTCCAGTGCAGTCTGGGTGATTCTCTGGGACAGCATCCTCCACAAGGTGCCTCAGTGATTCATGGTGTTCTAATCTTACCACACCACAATTTTAACAAATAGCTCCACCATTGTTACAACAGAAGAAGAGTGTGCTAGAATTTCTGTTAATGTAATGCCCAGGTCCAGATGTGACACACAGATGACTGTTACATGACTCCGTTCAACTGCAGGGGAGGCAGAAGACTATAGTCATTATGCGTGTCTACAGGAGAAAAGAACTGAATTAAAGCAAGTTGTAAATACCTCTACCATGCCAGAAAGTTCTTTTAAAACCAAAACCCAAACCCACTGCTGTTAAGTCTGTTCTGACTCATAGTAACCCCACAGGGCAGAGTAGGACTGCCCCATAGAGTTTCCAAGGAGTATCTGGTAGATTGGAACCACTGACTTTTTGCTTAGTAGCCATAGCACTTAGCCACTACGCCACCAGGGTTTCCAAAAATTCTGTTAGATTTGTTAAGTAAATTTCAAAATTTCTCTGAGAATATTAACTTATTAAGTCATTATTGACAAGATGGATTAATGCAATGGCTACAACCATGGGCTCAAACAGAACAGCTATGAGGATGGCACAAGACTGGGTAGTATCTCCTTGTGTTGCATGTGGGTCACTGTGAGTCAGAACCTAATAAACCACCTAACAACAAGAAGGCTGTATGAACTGGTGGTACAAACAGCTAATGCATTCAGCAGCTAACCAAGTCTGGAGGCTCATGTCCACCTAGGCACTGTGGACAAAAGACCTGGAGATTTACTTCCAAAAAAAAAACAAGCCAGTGAAAACTCTTGGGAGCTAAGTTCTACTCAAACACAAGGGTTGCTGGGAGTCAGAGTCAAGCCTGTGGTAACTGGTTTTGTCTTTAGCATATAAATCATGAATTTGTTAATCAGTTTTGGTTTAGTCACGTAACATTTTGAGGGACTGAACTGTTCCTTTTCAATGAACAGTTATTGGGGAAACACGTTTAAAGGTTCCTTCTCTAATAAAGGAAACAGTGGTGACATAATGGTCAAGTGCTGTGACTGCTAACCAAAAGGTCAGCAGTTCAGATCTACCATGTGCTCCTGGGAAATTCTATGGGGCAGCTCTACTCTGTTCTGTAGGGTTGCTATGAGCTGGAATTGATTTGACTGCAGGAGGTTTGGTTTGGTTTTCTCTAATAAAAATGAAACAGCCTAAGAGCATGGCCAGGCAGGACAGAGGTGTGTGGGAGACAACCGAGAGGGGCCCAGCTCTGGAGATCAGCTGAAGTTATGTGCAGGGACTGTTTGAGAGAGAAGACTTTCCATGCAAGAAGGGCTGATGAAAAGGGTGGAGGCTACCCTGAGCAATTCCCCTCATTTCACCGTTTTGCCGCAGGCTGCCACTTGACCAAAGCACTTTCAAATGTCTGTGGGTGCTGTTTAAACGATACCAAGTGTTATCAAGTCTTTGATCCTGTGTTTGTCTTCCGTCTACCTTCCACCCCAGGTCCCCAGCCCTGCTTTGAAAATGTGCTGCTAGCCAAGACCGTTGGGTTTCCTGCCACATTCCCTATCTCCAGTGCTCCAAAACTGAAATGGCAGAGATACACGCCACAGAAGGAAGTCAAGCTTGGTTTCAACATCAGTTGATTTATTCAGTCCTCGACATTTTCCAGGCTACTACTTCCGTTTGGAGGCAGGCTGAGGTAGCCTGCCAAGACTGGGAGCTTCTTTAACATTTAAGAGCTGAGTGTTTACCCAAATCACTGAAGCCATCTGGGCCTGTGGGACAGACTTGGACACACTTCTCCTCTGAGTTCTTCCACAATTTTACTTTGAGATGAAATATTTGTGAAGGGCCACTTCTTCTGCCCCTAGTGGATATGGGGATATTCATTCTCAGACTGAGAAGGTAACAACTAGGGTCGGATTGAACAAAGTCTAAAAGTCTGGTCAACTCATTCTAATGGAGCATTTCCTCAAAACAGGCGAGCATCTACATGGCTTACGAGCTGAGAGAATGACTCTGGCCTCGACTGCTTGAGTTCATGTCCTGGCTTACTCACAGCCTGGCTCCTGTCCCTGTTGGCAGTTTATCTTTCTGAGCCTTAGCTTCTTTAACTGTAAGATAAGGACAGTGAAAAGTACTTCATAAATTTGAAGCATGTAACATGTACTCAGTAAATATTGTGGTGGCTTTGGAGACCCTGGTGGCTTGTCGGTTATTCACTACAGCTGCTCACCAAAAAGGTTGGCAGTTTAAATCCTCCCAGTGTTCCTTGGCAACTCTATGGGGCAATTCTACTCTGTCTATAGGGTTGGAATAGACTCAGCGGCAGTGGGTTTGGTTTCTTTTTCCTTTCCTTTTGGTTTATGCAAAGACCAGGGTTTGATTTGCAGCCAACAAACTTAACGCATAGCCACCACCCACCTGCTGGTGGAGGTATGTGTGTCACTGTGATGCTGAACAGATTCAGTGGACTAGGAGGATGGACTAGGCAGAACAACTTGGTGATCTACCTTCCAAAATCAGCCTGAATCACAAGGAATCACGGAGAGGGTGAGGGCTCAGGCAGCATTTTGTCCTGCTGTTCATAAGGTTGCCGTGAGCTGGGACTGACTCAACATTAGTGAACAACCACAACAAATATTAACTATGTTGTTCCTTTTGTGTTCTAACGAGGCTTCTGGAAGTTTTGGAAATCTGACATCTATGACTATCAATATTGTTATCACTAGTGTTACTGTACGGTGTAGCATGACATCGTGGGCACACACTTTAGTTGCCGCATCCACGAGATGAGACCAATATTGCTAGCCGTGTCTTCCCACCTGGATTATGATATGCACCAAATTAAGTCAGAGATGTCTTGAAAACTAGATACAAGTGTGTGCTATGGAGTTATGAGATACCTGTAAAAAGTAATAGAAGCAATAGGAGTGTTACTAGTAGAGTGTTCTTGTTCATTGTTTTGCTGTTGATGTTTATACTGTTTCTGTGAGTGACTTGACTGAGGAGCCAGATTTTGTGGGGGACTTAGGTGCTGGTTCTTATTGCATTGTCTTTAAAGAACACAGTGCTACTCAGAGCATTGCTTTTTTAATGTCCAAACATTTTTTCTGTCATTCAATTTGAGGACCTTTTGTTAGGAGTCATCAGTCCCCGAGAAGCTAATGCCAGAGTCTAGCTTCTAGCTCAGAAACCACAGAATGATCAAAGCCAGGTCCTACAGCAACTTGAGTCTCTGAAGACAGGGAGGTCCTGGTTCCTTCTTCTGTCTGAAGGATCTCTCTGAGGCTGGAGTTGCTTGGTTGTCTCTAATTAGGAAATTGTAAAACTCCTGAATTCATGAAAAAAGAAGTAAATAAAAAAAAAATCAATGCTTTTGTAACACTCGGAATGCCACAATTGCTTGTTTAAGGGGAGAGGGACTTATTTTTTCTCCAAAGTTGAAAATGTTTGCAGGAAGAAATGACCCTTCTGTCCAGAGGCAGACATAGCTTTACATATACATAGAAATAGGCTCTGCAGAGGCCCATTTTAGGTAGGGTTCTTTGGTTCCAAGTACAAGTCATCTGCTTTAGTTAGTTTAAGCAATAAATGCACGTACACAAAAGTTGTGGGGGTAACTCACAGAATCAAACAGAAAGTTAATTAATGTGACTTTGCACAGGACAGAAAACCAGGAGATCTAGACAATAAAAACTATCCATTAACTAAGGACTCTTACATGACTTTCCTTATAATTTCTCTTTGCTAGAGAGAGTTAACTGTCCTTGGCTAGTAACATGCCAACTATCTGACTAGTAGAAGGTTAGACACCTTCCTCAATAGCCCCATATACATCAAAGGAAATAGCAGCACCCTAAGGAACTCTCAACCCTCTGCTAGCTTAGCAGTAAAGGGATGCTAAGCAGGCCACCTAACAAATGTCTGCCTCAGTCTGTGGTTCCCGTTGTCACATTTGCTGTTATAATTAGTTTCCCAAGGCTGCCTCCTAAATAGAGCCAATGTGTTTCTATTTTATAGCATCCTTGATAAAACGAAACTCCTTAAAGAGTGGATTCCAGTCTTTCTTTCCTCTCTCTTTCATTGCTCCATGCTCTGAATTCTTGAGGTCGGAACCCCAAGACCCCTGGTTAGCTGGCCTAGCACTTACTTATACAGAACACTAAAAATAAGTGTCCCCAGGACTGTTCCCATTGGCCATGATGGCCAAGTCACCACCTCACCACAAAGACACATGTCATTTGGGGATTTGGTTAATTGCTAGTTTATCAGCCAAAAGAAGCTACAGCAAAAAAACAAAACAGAAAACAACACAACACCCATCCTACCCACAGACTTCTGGTCAGAGTATCAAGTTAGGAAGGAAAGTTTAGCTGGTTATAAATCGACTGTACAGAGGTGGTTCTTTATTTATATGCATGTGAAGGAAGGAGGAGACCATGTGAGCCCAAAGCAGCTGCCCTTTAGAAGTTCCAGGGAAACTTTAAAAAAACACAAATGTGTTTTTTTAAAAACAGTGTCAGAACACTTGCAAAATACAGAGTAACAGAAAACAAAAACTTGCAGTGAAGTATGGTATCAATAGTTTGGTTCATTCCCAATCCTGACTTTTAGATCAGGGGGAAGAGCTTAGGGGTCAAAGGCATTGTGCCACAGGTCCAGAAGTCCTTAACTTGTTTCCAAGACTGTCGTATGTGCTTTCACTTTACAATTATGGCTGAAATAAAGTAAAAGTTTAATAAATGCTGCTAGTATAATTACACACTTTTGTGTGTGCCACTGGTGGCTTCATTTATCCACTTTGTTATAACATAAGGCTTTCCTCATGTTTTAAAATGTCTTTGCCAGCACTGTTTTAATGGATTTATAGTATGCCATTAAATAGATGCTCCATTACTTATTGAATCAGGCCCCTGGCACTGGGCAGCAAGTATCACAAGTCATCTGCTACAAAAGACCTCTTCAAAGTGTTCAAAAGCAAAGATGTCACTTTGAGGACTGAAGACGTGACCCAAGTCATGGTATTTTCAGTCACCTCATACACATGTGAAACCTGGACAGTGAATAAGGAAGACCAAAGAACTGAATTCTGGTATTGGGGAAGAATAGTGAATAGACTAAGAACTGCCAAAACAAGAACAGCCAGAATGCTCCTTAGAACCAAACCTGCAGCCGTTGAGCAGTTCTGACTCATAGCTACTGTATAGACAGAGTAGGACTGCCCCACAGAGTTTCAGATTTGAATTGGCAACCTCCTGGTTAGCAGCCGTAGCACTTAACCACTATACCACCAGGGTTTCAAAGAGGAAAAGAAGGTCTAAGTAGTTGCTAGGTCCTTACAGGAAGAGAAAACAAGGATAGGACACTGCAAGCAGTCACTGGAGGAGCTGAAGACAGATTTTTCTGCTCCCTGGTTTTATCTTCTTAAGACCCTAAAGAAAGAAAATTCCTGGATGACCCAACCCCAAACATAAAAGCTAATTTTTTTTTCCTTCATAGAAGCAGCCTTTCACTGAGGTCATTCAGCCAAAGGAGCATAGATTTCTGCTGTCACCATTTCCAGCTGCAGAATCTTTCCACCTGGAGCTCATAAAAACATGGCCCAAGTGTCTCTTACCTGCCTGACTGGCCTCAGTGTATATACTTCCCATGGCCTGTCAAGGTGTAGGCCTGAGTCTTCCTCATAAAACTCCCAAAACCTATTGCCATTAAGTTTATTCCAACTCATAGTGACCCTATAGGACAAAGTAGAATTGACCCACTGAGCTTCCAAGGAGCTCCCGGTAAATTTGAACTGCTGACCTTTTGGCTAAGAGCTGTAGTACTTAACTACCGTGTCACTAGGATTTGAGTCTTCTCATATGGCTTCTCAAATGCCCCTCAAGATGGTTCATCTTTTATGATGATATTTTAAAGTTGAGTGGGAAGCCCAGAAAATGTGTAGTTATCTTTTCTTCTCTTTTCTTGGAGGAAAATCTGTGGTGGGCTCCTTTATTTAGATGGCAGTTGGCTTTAGTATTAATAATGCCCCACATTTAGGGCAAACCAGGGTCAGAACATCTACCCTTTTTAGAAATGGGAGCAGGAAAAAGGCTGATCCCCTAACTTATCTTGAACTTCAGTGTGATTAAATAATGCCCCAAGTGCCAGTGAAGACACAGAAAAGCTAGATCACTCATAATTGCTGGTGGAAATAGAAGAGTTGGGAAAAATTTTCTCAGTAGGTGATGTGAACTGAGAACTCAAAGACGGGCCAGTGGCTTAGAACTGGTGAGAAGAGATTCTTTGCTTTTCATTTTTAAAGGGTCCCTCTTTCAGAGTGAAGAATACACCGGAGGGGAGCAAAAAAATGGGAGTCCAGGGCCAAGTTGAGAGGCGATTTCAGCAGTCATATCTGAATCAATGGTTTCCTTGACCAAGGTTTAGCATTGAAGACAGTCGTCCTATTCTCTGAAATGGGAAAGTCATTGACTAGAGAACCAGTCTGGTCAGGAGAAAGACATCAAGAGTTCTGTTTACTTACGTTCATCTTGACACGTCTTGCAGACTACTCACACTGGGTCACAAACCTTGTATGCCTTTTAGAGTCCCTCAGCTGCCTCACTGTCTCAATCTCTCTGTTGGCGACTGCTCCAAAAGCTCTGGGTCACCCTTTCACTTTCACAAGTGGATGAAACATCAGTCTTCTACTAATTTTGACATACCACCACCACCACAGGGTAATTTCCTGAGTGGCATCGAGGGTTCAGATTATTTGTTTCAGAAGGATAGATTTAGCTCCTCCAATGTGAACCTTGAATAGTGGCAAACAGGAACTGAGAGCCAGACAAATTCTTCATTTTTTCCCTCTCCTGTGGATTATTCTGATACATAGTGTCTTTAGGCAATGCCTCCAGAGAAATCCCATATGCTGAGGGAACACAACTTCTTAGTGGCCTGCTGTGTCTCTTTGCACCTTTCTGTGAATGGCAGTGTGTCTCACTACATCTTTCCTTGTCTCCTTTTCCTTTTTCCCTCTGGTTGTACCTCCCAGTTAAGCTGTCAGTATCTTAATTCTTGCCTCTGGCTCTGCTTTGAATGAGACCTAATTAAGACAACATCCAACTGGACATGTCAAGTCAGCAGTTGAAATCTAGAACTCAGGAGAGCAGTCAGGATTGGCATTACTAATTTGGGAAATGTTAAACTACACACGCACGCATTTAAGCTCATAGAACTGGTACACTTACTTAGCAAAAGATTGCGTAGAAATGTGGATCAAGGAGCAAACTTACAATATTACCTACTGTTCAGATGTGGAGGGTGAGAAACATAATCGAGAATACTGAGGAAGAATAGCCAATGAGGTAGAAGAAAGTTAAAAGGAGTATAGTGAGAAAGGCAGAAAAGAAGGTGGGGATGTCTCAAGAAAGATGAGAATAAGCAGGTAGACCAAATTTAGATGAAAGATGAAGAAAGACAAAATAAAGAGGACCCCATAGGTTGGACAGCATGCAGATTATGGGTGACCTTGAGAGCAGTCTCAGTAGGAAGTGAGATTGTGGTGGGAAGTGAGGAAGGGGAAGTAGCCAGCATAGACAAGTCTTTAAAGAAATTAAAATAGAAATGAGAAGGAAATAAATTGAACGGCAGCCTGGCAGCCTCTTTATTGGGTACCATAAATGGGAAATGTCAGTACATGTGTGGAGGGGTGTGGCAGAGAAGGCTCTTCTTCTCAGAGTCTATGAGGACTGACAATTAAGTTCACAAACTCATCCTAGAAAAAGTGCTACACACCTTATAGCTGAATATCACTATGGTCAGCTTTGAAGTACTCCCCTTGCCAAGCCATGCACAGACATCAGTGACTAGTCCACCCTTGAAAGCAATTTTGGAATTTTTTTTCTGGAATGGCCATCAAAGCTGTTGTCATATTACCCTTGATGTCCTGAATGTCATCAAAATGTTTTCCTTTCAATATTCCCTTTATCATTGGGTAAAAAAAGTCATTGGTGGCCAGACCAGGTGAGTAGGGAGGGTGTTCCAACAGAGTTGTTTGTTTACTGGCTAAAAACTGCCTCATGGACAACTATACAATTGAGTTCACGAATTTGCCACCATGCCACTGTGCACAATGGCCATTCCAGATAGAGTTCCAAAATCGCTTTGATGGGTAAACTAGGCTCTGGCATCAGTGCATAGCTTCCCAAGGGGAGTATGTCAAAGGTGGCCATAGTGATATTCAGCAGTGAGGTACGTAATACTTAGAACAATTAAGTTCATGGGCTTAACTGTCATACCTAGTAGAGACCCAAATTCCAATCTTTTTTATTACTATAAACCAGCTGAGGAAATTCTAGGAAAATTAGTTGCTACTCTTGGCATTATTTTCCTCATTTGTCAAATTATATGCCTCTAAGAACTCTAGTAGCATAGTAGTTAAATGCAATGGCTGATAACCAAAAGGTCAGCAGTTTGAATCCAGCAGGTACTCCTTTGAACCTCTATGAGGGCAGTTCCGCTCTCTTCTGTAGGGTTGCTTTGAGTTGAAATTGACTCAGCAGCAAGCAAAAAAAAAATTAAGATTCTTCCTAGCTCAGAAATGTTATATTTCATAGAGATACTGAAGTTAACAGAGAAGAAAGAAGGAGTAGGAAAACAAGGTCCCTCAGACGAGCTAAAGTGAGATGGGTTTATTCAATCTATATACCGAGCAAATAATCTGAGAAGCTGGATTACATGAAGAAGAACGGGGCATCAAGACTGAAGGAACACTCACTCACTACCTGCATTACGCAAATGACACAACCTTGTTTGATGAAAGTGAAGAAGACTTAAAGCACTTACTGATGAAGATCAAAGCCTATAACTCTCAGTATGGATTATACCTCAACATAAAGAAAACAAAAACCATCACAATTGGATCAATACACAGTACTGCAAAAAAAATTAAAAAAAAAACAAACAAACAGAGAAATGACTCAAGTTTTCAAGGATTTCATTTTACTTGTATCCACATTCAACACCCATGGAAACAGCAGTTAAGAAATCAAATGATGTACTGCATTGAGCAAATCTGCTGCAAAAGGCATCCTTAGAGTGTGTTGAAAAGCAAGATGTTGCCTTGAAGACTCAAGCGTGCCTGACCCACAGCATGGTATTTTCAGTCACCTCATATGCATGTAAAAACCAAATGATGAATACGGAAGACTGAAGAAGACTAGGTGTCTTTGGATTATAAGGTTGATGAAGGTTGACTGTAGCATGGACTGCCAGAAGGGTAAGTATGTCTTTGAAGAAGTGCAGACAGAATGCTCATTAGAAGCAAGGATGCCCAGACTTTATCTCACATACTTTGGACATGTTATTAGGAGAGACCAGTCTCTAGAGAAGGTCGTCATGCTTGGTAGAACAGAGGATCAATGAAAAAGAAGACCTTCAATGTGATGGATTGACACGGAGGCTACAACAATAGGCTAAAATGCAACAATGATTTTGAGGAGGGGGCAGGACTAGGCAGTATTTCATCCCGTTGTACACAGAGTTCTAAGGGTAGGCAGTGACTCAATGACATCTAAGGGCAATAGCAACACGTAACTGAAAACAAAAGAGGCAGTATTAATAGTAGAAGCTTACAGTGCATTGTGATAGTACCGGTCTGCTGCAGACAGGAAAGTGCTACTTGACGATCAAGAAGGAGGTGTGAAAAGAACTGGGGAAAAGTGCCTGATGTAACAGTGAGGACCACATTACAGGCAGCCCATGGAATGAAGTAGAGATACAAACTTTGTGGAATCATCCGTGAGACGATGGCTTGGATGATGTGAGGACACAAAAAATTGAAAGATATTTTACTTTTAAAGATGTTTTCTAGTCCATGTAAAAGTAATGTAGAAATAGAAAGAGTAAAGAATATCTCAGACTACCTCAAGGAACAAAGTTGGAGAACTTAGTCAACCAAATAATATTTTTATAAAACTACAACAGTAAACACAGGGTGACATTGATACAAGGGACAAATAAACCAATGGAACAACAACAAAAAAATAGAAAGTCCAGAAGCAGACCCATGTGTATGTCAGATCTTGATTTATGAAAAAAGGTAACACTCAGATCAGTTGAGAAAGGACAACCTTTACAATAAGTGGTGGTGGGTTAAATCGGTATTGAAATGGAAAAAAGCAAAAACTAACACTAAAACTGAATTCCTACCTTACACCACTGCAAAAAATTTACTCCATGTGGTCTGTCGATTTTTTTAGTGGGCGATATTTTTATTTATTTATTTATTATGATTAAGTGAAAGTTTACAATCCAAGTCAGTTTGCCATGTAAAACCCTGAACACAGGCCTCTATGCCACTTTATCTGCTTTCCGTACCTAGAGACAGCACACTACTACTTTCCACTCTGTACTTCTGATATACATTAAACTAATACCTGTCTTCTTCTCTCCACCCTGCCTTCTCAACTCTAGAGAAGATCTGGTCAGACAGTCCCATATGTACATTTAAGCCAAGAAGTACACACCTGCATCACTCTATGTCTTATAGCCCAGTCCAGTTTTTGTCTGAAGAGTTGGCTTCAGCTCTGGGCTAGCAGCAAGTCCAGGGGCTGTGTTCTCAGAGGATCTTCCAGGATGCTGGATCATCAAATCTGGTCTTTCAATAGAGTTCTAAATCTGTACTCTGCTTTTTTTCATGCTACATCACGGCCTCTACAATGTGTTCTCTGTCAAGGCAATCATGGGCAATGGCTGGGCACCATCTAGTTCTTCTGGTCTCATGCTGATATCATGACATCACATCTTTGATATCCTTGGTTTTCATCTGCTCCAGGTGAGTCGGGACTGACTGATGTTCCTTAGCCAGCAGCTTGCTGGCTTTTAAGACCCCATGCACCACTCACCACTATGGGATGCTGAATTTTTCCTTAGGAAAAAACTAATTATGCCACTTGACCTTGATGTCCCCTGAAGCCATGGTCCTAGACCCTGACCCTGCTACTCTGCCCTTTAAAATGTTGGCTGTATTTAGAAAACCATTTAGTTTACAGTGTAATCCAGTTGTGCTAACTTCCTTTCTACTATGTGCTGTCACTCCCTTCACCTAACTGAATTCCTATCAATTACCTAACCTATGAATACCCCTCTCCCTCCTTCTCCATGCTCATAGCCATCACAGATTATTTTCTTCTGTGCATAAACCTTTCCTTTCCTTTTCCTTAATATTGGCCCCATACAATATTTGTCCTTTTGTAACTGAGTAATTTCACTCAGTATGACGTCTTCCAGATGATTCCAGGTTACAAGATGTTTACTGAAATCCTCAGTCTTCTTTATCACTGCGTGGTGTTCCATTCTGTAGATACACCATAGTTTGTATGTCCATTTATCTGTTGATGGGCACCTAGGTTGATTCCATCTTTCTGCTGTTGTGGACAGTGCTGCAGTAAGCATTCATATGCATGTATCTGTTCATGTGACAGTTCTTATTTCTCTAGGATATATTCCAAGCAGTAGGATTGCAGGATCATATGGTACTTCTATTTCTAGCTTTTTAAGGAAGTGCCAAATTGCTTTATGAAGAGACTGTACCATTTTACATTCCCACCAGCAGTGTAGAAGAGTTCTAGTCTCTCCACAGCCTCTCCAGTATTCATTATTTTGTGCTTTTTGGATTAGTGACAGCCTTGTTGGGGTGAGATGGTATCTTTCTGTAATTTTGATCTGAATTCTCCAATGGCTAGTGATTGTCAGCATTTCCTCATGTGTCTTTTGGCTGCCTGATGTCTTCTTTGGTGAAGTGTCTGTCATTTTCCTTTGCCCATTGTTTAATCAGGCCATTTGCCTTTTTCTTGTGATTTTGCAGCACCTTGTGGATTATGGAGATTAGATACTGAACAGGTTTGTGGTAGCCAAATATTTTTTCCAGTCCACAGGTGGTCTTTTCACTCTTTTGATGAAGTCTTTGGATGAGCATAAGTGTTTGATTTTGAGTAGTTCACATTTATCTATTTTGTATCCTGCTGTTTATGCACTGTTAATAATATTTGGTAGTCTGTTTGCTATGTATTAGGCTCCCACTGTTGTCCCTTTTTTTCTTCCATAATCTTTATCACTTTAGATTTGATATTTAGGTCTTGATTCATTTTGAGTTAGTTTTTGTGCATGGTAAGAGATATGGTTCTTGTTTCTTTTCTTTTTTTCAGATGGGCATCCAGTTTTGCCAACACCATTTGTTAAAGAGACTTTCCTCCAGTTCATGGACTTCGGACCTTTGTCAAATGTCAGCTGCTCATAGGTAGATGGTGCTATCTCTGGATTCTCTATTCTTTTCCATGGCTCTGTATATCTGTTTCTGTACCAGTACTAAGCTGCATTAACTACCATGGGCATGTAATAGGTTCCAAGGTCAGGTAATGTAAGGCTTCCCACTTTGTTTGTCTTCTTCAGTAATGCAGTTTGTAAATTTAAATGTGAAAGTTTCTGGAAAACAACATAGGAGAATTGCTTCTTCACCTTGAGATGGGCAAATATTCTTAAATATTTTCTACAAGTGCTAACTAGAGAAACAAACATTTATAAACCAAATTTTGTTAAAAATTTTGTTTCATCAAAAGATATCATTAAGGAGGTAAAAAAAGAGGCAACACAATTGAAAACAAATTGGAAAAGACTTGAATACGCACTTCACAGCAATGGGATGGCCAGTGAACCCATGAGAAGGTGTTTAATCTTATAGGCTTTGGAGAAATGCAAATAAAAATCACTCTGAAGTGCTCCTGTATGCCATTAGAACACAAATAATTAAAACAGCTGACAGTGCCAAGTTTCGGTGAGGATGTGGAGAAATATGAATCCTTCTACATTGCTGGTAAGAAGAGTTTAAAGTGGTAAACCCACTTTGCAAAAACAGCTTGGCAGTATCTACTAAATCTCATCATAGTGAGTCCTAAGACTTAGCAAGTCCGTTTCTGGGTATGTGCCTGACATAAATTAGTGCTTATATCCACCATAGGCATGCACAAGAATGTTCATTGTAATGTTACTATAAAAACAAACAAACAAAAATAAACCCATGGTTGCCAAGTCGACTCTGACTCATAGTGACCCTACAGGACAAAATAGAATTGCCTCATAGGGTTCCCAAGGAGTGACTGGCAAATTTCAACTACCAATTTTGGGAGTAGCAGCTGAGCTCTTAGACACCGTGCCAGAGGGGCTTTGATGTTAGTGTAATGGTCCCAAAACTGAAAACTCAAATATCTACTAAGAGGTGAATAGATAAACTAGTATAGTCATAGCACAGAACTCTGTACATAATAAAAATAATACTACACACAACACTTTGTATTTTCTTTCTTTCTTTTTTAAATACAACCATTAATCCATTATCATGGAGTTAATTCTGACTCATACGCAGTGACCCTGTGTGACAGAACAGAACTGCCTCATAGGGGTTCTGTCATGGATTGAATTCTCTGCCCCCCAAAACATGTGTATCAACTTGGTTGGGCCATGATGTCCATGACATTGTGATCACCTACCATTTTGTCATTTGATGGGATTTCCCGTGTATTGTAAATTCTATCATTACAATTTAAGAAGATGGGTTAACAACAGTTAAACTGATAAGGTTTATGAAAGATACAAGCAAGACAAGAAACGAGGGAACCTCATACCACCAAAGCAGGGCTGGGAGCAGGATGCTTGTCATAACTGAGGTTCCTGTGCTGAGATGCTCCCAGACCGAGGAAAGACTGATGCATCACATAGATCTTTATCCAGAGCTGAGAGAGGAAGCCTTCCCCTGGAGTCCACACTCTGAATTTGGACTTGTAGCCTACTGGATTGTGAGGCTTTGTTAAAACTATCCACTGATGGCATTTCTGTTACAGCAGCAATAAGTCAGTTTCCAAGGGGTAGCTGGTAGATTCAAACTGCCAGCCTTTTGATTAGAGGGCATAGGTCTTAACTGTTTCCTGATCAGAACTCCTAAACCACTGGAAGAGATCCATATTTATGCTTATTCCCAAGAAAGGAGATCCAGCCTAATATGGATATTATTGAACAGTATCATTAATATCACATGCAAGTAAAATTCTGCTGCTGATCACTCAAAAGTGGCTATAGCAGTATATTGACAGGGAACTGCCAGAAATTCAGGCTGGATTCAGAAGATGACATGGAACCAGGAATATTATTGCTGATGTCAGACAGATCTTGGCTGAAAGCAGAGAATACTAGAAAGATGTTTACCTGTGTTTTGTAAACCGTGTAAAAATATTCAACTATCTGAATCATGACCAATTATAGATAACATTGTGGAGAATCTTGAACACTTAACTGTGCTCATGAGAAATCTGTACATGGATCAAGAAGCAGTAGTTTAAACAGAACAAGGGGACATTGCATGGTTTGAAGGCTGGAAAGATGTGTGTCAGGGATGTATCCTTTCAGCATACCTATTCAACCTGTACACTGAGCAAATAATCAGAGAAACTGGATTATATGAAGAAGAATGGGGCGCTAGCATTGGTGGAAGACTTGTTAACAATCTACGTTATGCAGATAATATAACCTTACTTCGTGAAAGTAAAGAAGACTTGAAGTACTCACTGTTGAAGATCAAAGATCACAGCCTTCAGTATGGATTCCCCCTCAATGTAAGGAAAAAAAAAACTTCACAAGTGGACCAATAAGGAACATCAATATAAACAGAGAAAAGATTGAGCTTATCAATTATCTCATTTTACTTGTATTCATAACCGATGTCTATGGAAGCAGCAATCAAGAAATCAAAAGATGCGTTGCTGGAGAAGAATAGTGTGCTGTCACCAGGCAGGGAGAGCAGTGGAAGCTGCATATAGGTGGGCATATAAATTTATATGGGAATGTACATTTTCGGTTAGTCATAATTAAAAAAAAACGATGTATTGTTTGGAGGCAAACATGCTGCAAAAGACCTTTTTAAAGTGCTGAAAAGCAAAAATGTCAACTTGAAGACTAAGGTGCACTCAACTCAAGCCATGACATTTTCAATTGCATGTGACAGCTGGACAAAAATAGAGGAGACAGAAGAAGAACTGATGCCTTCGAACTGTGCTGGAGAAGAATATTGAATATACTGCAGACTGCCAAAAAAGACAAACAAATCTGTCCTGGAAGAAGTACAACCAGAGTGCTCCTTAGGAGCAAAGATAGGGAGACTACATCTTACATACTTTGGACGTGCTGTCAGGAGGGATCAGGAGAGGACACCATGCTTGGTAAAGAAGAGGGTCAGTGAAAAAGAGGAAGACCTTCAGTGAGATGGACTGACACAGTGGCTGCAACAACGGGCTCCAGCATAACAACCGTGAAGATGGTGCAGGACTAGGCAGTGTTTTGTTCTGTTGTGCATTGGGTCGCTCTAGCAGAAATACCACAGGTGGATGGCTTTAACAGAGACGTATTTATCCAGTAGGCTACAAGTCCAAATTCAGGTTATGACATCTATGAGAAAGCTTTCTGTGTTGCCTCTGGAGGAAGGTCCTTGTCATCCATCTTTCCCTGAACTGGGAATTTCTGCAGCACAGGGACCCTGGGTCCTTTCCAAAGGATGTGCTCTGCTCCTGGCACTGCTTGTTGGTGGTAGACGCTTGCTTCCCTTAACTTGCTTGCTTCTGTTAACTTCCCAAGAGATCGCCTTGAGTCCCAGTGCAATTTTACAGATTGAGACCAACCTCCCAAATACAACGCAGCCAGCCTCCCTCATTAGCATCATAAAGGCAGGATTTACAGTATATAGGAACAACACACAATACCAGGAGTCATGGCCTATCCAAACTGTTACACACATTTTTGGGGAATGCAATTCAATCCTTCACAGTCACTGTGAATCACAGCTGACTTTATGGCACCCAACAACAACAGCAACACACACAATATGCATGCAACTCGTAAACACATTGTTGAATGAAGGAAGCCAATTTTGAAAGAATACATATTGTCTCATTTTTTTTTTATATTAAATTCAAACACAGACAAAACTAATAACAGGGGAGTGGTTTGGGGAAAGGGAAGGAAATAGTCCTGGAGAAGGTTGTAGGATGGTTTGTGGCTACTAGTTCTCTTTCTTGACAGAGTGTTTGGTGTGTTTATTTATTTTGTGGCAATTCATCAGTAATTCACGCAAGGTTTGTGTACTTTACTGTTGTATGATGTACTTAGAAAATAAACTTTACCGAAAGAAAGTGATCCTCATTTTAATAAATGATAGAAAATATCTCTTCTCCTTGCTTCTGACACTCCTTGTCTCATTCTAGTTTCCAACTGCATGAGAACTTGTTGTTCTTACCAAATGAGTCAGTCAAAACGGAAACAATTTAATGAACTTAGAGTTGTTTTTTTCATTTTTCTTTTTAAAGATTTACTGTTATCCCTGTAAAGTCATTAAAAAACTCAACTTTCAAATAAAACCATCAGACCTCACCCTCCCTCCCTCTTCTAGGGAAACTGAAACACTTGGTCCAGGAACAATTAGTATCCTGGAATCAGAAAGTGGGAGTGAACCATAAATTCATTCATTCAGCGAACATGCATTTACAAGGGTGAGTCAAAAGGCATTGCTACAAAATCACAGAAACCTTTATTAAACAAAAACACCCAAACATAAAGTTACTCTTTCTTGATGTCTCTTTCATCTAGGTATATACTTCTGAAGGCAGTGTTTCACATCTCTTTAACCGTTCCCTAAAGAATTCTGGGCTCGTTGATTTATGCCCTGTCAAAACAGCAGTTTTGGCATCCTCGAGGGACAGAAATTGTGCTCTTTTTACAAATTCTTTGAATTTGGGGAACAAAAAGAAACCTGAAGGGGCAGTATCAGGGCTGTAGAGCTGGTGGAGTGAGGTTTCTCAATGAAATTCTCATAAGACAGCCCTTGCTACCCTCAAAGACTGAGCAGGTGCATTGTTGTTATGCCAAGTCAGCCAAGCCAAGTGCCGTCGAGTTGTTGTTATGGGGAAAAAAAAATTCTTGGCACAACTTTCCAGGCCCTTTTCTCATCAGTGCAGTTTTCAGTTTTCTAAAACTTCTTCATAATACGCTCCTATGATCATTCTGTGTCCTTCAAGAAAATCTAGCAAGATTATCTCTTCAGAATCCCCCGAAACAGTCATCATAACCTTCTAAACAGTCTTTTCTCTCTTGGCTCATCTTTGAGGTCCTACTGACTTTCCTTAACATGCATGACTCATCTATAAAGTGTTTTTTGTGAGGGTAGCAGTCCCATTAACTTGCAAAGTTTCACTGATTTGGGAAGATGTTCACTTGAATTTTTTTAAAGACTTGGTATTAGCCCTGACCTCAAAATCATTTTTTTTCCTGTGGTACATAAAGTATCCCCCATTTTTTAATGCACCTTAGCACAACTAGGGAAACCCTGGTGGTGTAGTGGTTATGTGCTATGGCTGCTAACCAAAAGGTCAGCAGTTTGAATCCACCATGTGTTCCGTGCAAACTCTATGGAGCAGTTCTACTCTGCCCTACAGGGTCGCTATGAGTTGGAATTGACTGAATGGCATTTTTTTTTAAAGACTAAGACAGATTTATCATTATGAGAGCTTGTCTGCAGTCATCCATTGATTGCAGAGACACATTTAAGCATTTTTTTAAAATAAACTTCTGCATTTATGAAGCGTGTGTTGATTATATAGTTCTGCTATACGACTCGACGGCACTTGGCTTGGCATAACAGAAATACCAAAAATGGATGGCTTTAACAAAAAGAAATTTATTTTCTCATAGTCTAGTAAGCAAGAAGTCCAAATTCAGTCTGTGAGCTTCAGGAGAAAGCTTTCTCTTTGCATTGGCTCTGGAGGAAGATTCTTGTTGTCTCTCTTCCCCTGGAGCACGAGCTTCTCCACACAGGAACTCTGAGTCTGAAGGACACACTTGGCTCTCAGCATGTCTTTCTTGGAGGGTAAGAGTTGCTCTCTTCTCCTCCCTTCCCTTCCGTTTCTATCTCTTGAGAGATAAAAGGTGGTGTAATCCACACCCCAGGGAAACTTCCTTTACATTGGATCAGAGATGAGCCCTGGGTAATAGTGGTACAATCTCACCCTAATCCTCTTGACCACAAAATTGCAATCACAAAATGGAATCCAGCCACACAATACTGGGAATCATGGCCCAGCCAAATTGATGCATACATCTGGGGGGACAAGGGTTAACATAATTCAGTCCATGACAAACTGGAACCCTAATAGCAATGCTTTCTGGCTTTCTCTCATATTAAACACTGTTCTAGCCAAGTTCTCTAGAGAAGTAAAACCAGTTAGATGGATATATATGGTTTAGTCATCTAGTGCTGCTCTAACAGAAATACCACAAATTGGATGGCTTTAATAGAGAAATGTTTATTCTTACATAGTCCAGTAGACTACAAGTCCAAATTCAGTATGTTTGCTCCAGGGGAGGGCTTTCCCTCTGTCAGTGCTGGAGGAAAAGTCCTTGTGTTGCATTAGTCTTTGGTCAGGGAGCATCTTGGCACAGGAACCTCAGGTCTGAAGGATGCACTCTTTTCCCGGTGCTACTTTCTTGATGGTGTGAGGTTCCCAACTCTCTGCTTCCTTGCCTTTCCTTTTATCTCTTGTTCAATAAAAGATGGTGAAAGCCATATTCCAAGGAAACTTCCTTTACACTGGAGCAGCCAGGTGACCTTAGGAAGGAATTTACAGTCCCACTCTAATCCTCTTCAACATGTAGCATAGGAAAATCACCAAATGGAGGCCAATCACACAATACTGGTAATTTCAACCCAGCCAAATTTCTATATGTATTTTTTGGGGGACACAATTCAGTTCATGACAATACACACATATATATAAATATACATAGAGAGATTTACTTCAAGGAAATGGCTCACACAGTTGTGGTTGTTGGTAAGCCCCAAACCTGCACATCATCAAGTGCAAGGGTGAAGTCCTCTGCTGGCTCACAGCACTGTAAGAACTGGAAAATCCAAAATCTTCAAGCCAGTCACTGAGCAGATGCATCTACAGGCTTACATCCCAAGATTTAGAGGTCTGCCAAGAGGAAGAGTACAAAATCTAGAACGAGCTCTGACAGAACATCAGTGCATACTTTGGATGCAAAACACACCCCTCAATAAAAGCCCCCTTTCAACTAATTGGTTGATCACGTTGAATCACATCATGGAAGAGAACTACACTATACTACACTATTCTACCTTACTCCACACCACATTATATTACACTGTAGCAAACAGTACAGTATCTGGCCAAGCCATTGGAAATCACAGTCTACTCAAATGACACACAAAATTATAACCATCACAAACACTTATTCTATCTCAGGTACTATTCTAGGCACTATGAATACAGCAGTGAACAAAAGAGAAAAATCTATTCTCATGGAGGACTTATGTTCAGGTACAATGAGATAGAAAATGCACAAACCAGTAAACACCATGGAGAAAAGTAAGGCTGGTGGCATGGGATAGATAAGATCAGGAGTCAGATTTTGCTGTTGTAAGGAGGATGGTCAAGGAAGGTCTCAGCCGAAAAGTGAGAGATATGAAGGAAAAGTGGGAATGACCATGTGGCTATCTGGAAGAAGAGTATTCTATGCCATGGGAACTACCAGGACAAAGAATCTGAGATGGGAACAAGCTTCTTGTGTTTGAGGAATGGCCAGAGGCTAACGTGGTGGGTGGGCAATAAGGAAAGATTACAGTAATGGGACGTAGAATCAGAAAAGTAATAAGTCATCGGGGCTTCCTAGGCTTCCTCCTGTAACGGGAGCCATTGAAGAATTTTGAGTGAAAGAATAATATGATGACTTAAATTTTAAGAATCACTCTGAATTTTGGATTAGAAGAGACTGAAGATGGGTAATGGAAGAAGCAAGAGGAACAGTCAGGAAGCTATCACAGTGATCTTCATGAGAAATGATGGTGCCTTGTGCCAGGGCAGTAGTGGTGAAGATATTTTTTTATGGCAGAGACAAATAGGATTTACTGTTTGGAAGTGGAGTTTTGGCCTGAGCAACAGGAGAAATGAAGTTCTTGTCAGCTAAGATGCAGGTAGAACAGGTGTGGGTGGAAGGTTCTGAAATTCTGTTTGTGTATATTGAGGTTGAGATGTCTATTAGACTTTCAAATGGAGATGATAAGAGATAACTGGAGACAACAAGTTTGGAGCTGAAAGGAGAGTTGGAAATGAAGCTATAAGTTGGAGTGTTGGCTTGTAAATTTACGAGACTGGATGAGGTAACTGAGGCAAAAGATGTAGACAGAAAAGAGAACTCATCCAAGGAATGGCCCTCTGAGATCAGCTCTGCTTGAAATCCTCCTCCTGCTGCATGGATGTCCCTGGTATCATTTTGCAATTCACCTTGCACCAGATAGTTGATTCGTTAAAAGCATGAAGATGAGTGAGGCAATCCCATCTCCTATATATTGGATCTCAGTGAAGACCAACTCTTTTCCACTCTGTCCCCAGCTCAGGTGGGATTTGAACTAGTGATCTGGAGGAGCAAGCTTCTCCATCTTACACCAAACCAGTTGCCATCAAGTCAACTTCAACATATAAAGACCCAGTGTGTGTTAGAGTGGAACTATGTTTCACAAGGTTTGCAATGGTGATCTTTTTAGAAGTAGATCACTGGGCCTGAGGCACATCTAAGTGTACTCAAGCCACCAACCTTTCAGTTAGCAGGCAAGTGCACTAACTGTTTGCACCACTCAGGGATTCCTTTCTCCATTGTAGTCCCCTGGTATTCCATGGGCTCTCCGAACACCTATGGCCTCCTCTGCTGATGTTTTCTTTAACTGTCTGTTAGTCCTGCCGAGGACATTCACTGTTCTCCCAGGAGAGTTCCTAGTCCCTGAGGAAATTTGCCTTCTTTTTACATTGACCCTGCGACTGAGATCTCGCAGAAGGTAGCTTTTAGGGCAACAGCATCCCAAATAGGATCTGTCCCACATAATTTACCCATTAGCTGAAAAACTCTCATGACATTTTCCATTCTCCTTATAATGAATGCCATTATGAGAGAGTCCCTGCTAGACAGTTAATGAAAGCCATACCAGATTTTTTGGGTGGAGCAGAGACAAGAAACGAGTTTTATCATGCGTAGCTGAAGCAATGGAAGGCTGCAGCTGGAACCTCTTCTAATGATCAACATTTGTTCTAAAATTAATTTGGAAGGGTAAGTTAAGAAAGATACAGGGGTGAAGGTCTTTGAATGTCTCACAGTTTTCTCCATTTTTCAACTTTCCTGTCACCATTCAGCCTCCCCAAGATTTGTCTGAGGGAACCCCAGCTGGGAAAAAAACCCACTGAGAAGGAGAAATTAAAGCAGTAGCAACAGCAGAGGACTATGTCAGCTGTCTTAAGCTTTCCAGCACCTCGTTTCACTTTCCAGAGACTCCACCATTTGGACACCTCAGTTACAATCTCTTAAATGAATCTTCCACGCACTTGTTTTTGGGGCTCACTCCCCCTCACTCTCAGTTTGTTCCTTCTTTCTCTCCTCTCCTCTCCTCTCTTTATGGATGTCCCTAGGTGGTACAAATGGTTTGCACTGGGCTACAAACCTGACCGTAGCCATGATCATCTCATATGCACACAAAAGTTGGACAATGAATAAGGACAGCTGAAGAACTAATGTCTTTGAATTACAGTGTTGGTAAGAAACACTGAATATACTATGGCCTTCCAGAAAAACAAACATGTCTGTCTTGGAAGAAACATAGCCAGAGCACTTCCTGGAAGTGAGGATGGTGAGACTTCACTTCATCTCACATACTTTGGACACATTGTCAGAAAGGCCCAGTCCCTGAAGAAGTACATTGTTATGGATTGAATGGTGTCTCAAAAGTATATTGTAGCCATGTGGCTGGGCCATGATTCCCAGTATCTTGTGACTGTCCTCCATTTTGTGGTTTTCCTATACTGTATGTTAAAGGATTAGGGTGGGGCTATAAATCCCTTCATAGGATCACCTCCCTGCTTCCCTGTAAAGAGAGTTTCCCTGGAGTATGGCTTGCCCCACCCTTAGTCCTTTCATCCTGCAAAAGATAAAAGGAAAGAAAAGCAGGCAGAGAATTGGGAACCTCCTACCATCAAGAAAGCAACACCGGGAGAAGAGTGCTTCCTTCAGACCTGAGGTTCCTGTGCCAAGATGCTCCCTGGACAAAGACTGATGCAATACTGGACTTTCCTCCAGAGCTGACAAAGGGAAAGCCTTCCCCTGGAGTAGACACCCTGAAAATGGACTTGTAGCCTATTGGACTGTGCAAGAATAAACCTTTCTTTGTTAAAGCCATCCACTCTGTGGTATTTCTGTTAGAGCAGCCCTAGCCAACTAAAACAGACATCAAACTTGGTAAGGTAGAGAATCAGCAAAAAAGAGACAACATAACTGAAGAGATAGATTGACATTAGCTACCACAATGGGCTCAAACATAACACTGATTGTGAAGATACTACAAGACTGGGCAGTGTTTCAATCTGTTGTATGTAAAGTCAGAAGCTACTCAGCGGCACCTAACAACAACAAAAACCCTAACCTACATGTTAGCAATTCAAACCCATTCAGTGGGCTGACAGGCTTAGCGATCTGTTGACACAAAGATTAAAAAAAATAGAACCCGTTGCTATCGAACTGATTCTGACTGATGTGTTATAGCAAATAATTGCTCCATGAGGTTTTCTTGGCTGTGATCTTTAAGGAGGCAGAATGCCTGGCCTTTCTGCTGCGGCACCACTGGGCAAATTTGGACCATCAATCTTCTTTATGTTATTGCCAAGTACCGTCGAGTTGGAGTTGAGTGCAAATAAGGACTGCACTTCCTAAGGATCTTCCATAAAGATTATGGCCAAGAAAACCCTATGGAGCAGTTCTACTCTGTAACACATGATTTCCTCATGAGTTGGAATCAACTCATCAGCAATGGCTTTGGCCTTTCCACATTGCAGTAAATGAGCAGTAGACAGACATAGCTATTCTGTGGTCCTTGACTTTGTCTCCAAGGCCTCACTGAGTTGGTGCCTTCTTCCTCTTACATTCACTAAAGACTCTACTCTTCATCTTTCTGCCCAAGAGAGAAAGTGGTCCAGGGAGTCAACCACTTGAAAGCTGGTGTCTACCTGTTGCGGGATTCAGCTGTAGGTGCTTGGCACAGAACAATAAATATTGGAGGGATTGAACATCCCTGGAGAGATGGAAGGACAAAAAGTTTTTTCTCTTACCTTCAACAAGGATCCTAGAGCATGAAAATAAATCACAATTTACTCTCTGCTTCTTGTAGCTAGTAGAACAGCAACTGTTTTGCTTTAGTCACACACCAGGTGGACACACTGATGGAAATCAATGGAAGCAGTGCCTTTCTTGGGGCTTCTTCCCACAGTGTTCCTTTCTAAGCATCAGGGTACTACTCAGTAGGACCTACAGAAGCAAGTGTGGAAAACTGCCCATTGTGTTCAACAAAAATTTGATGAAGACATTGATAGTGTCATGTGGCTTTTCTGCTGTAAAGATCTTTCTTACCCAGCTTATTCATCTAAGATTTTCATTCATTCGTTTCTTTATGAAACACTTTTTTAATGAGTAAACTACTACATCTCACATTTGGTGTTGGATGCTTCAGATAGAATGGTGAACAAGGCAGAAGAGTCTTACAATAAATGCAGTGGGAGAGGCAAAGAATAAACAAATACCTACACCAAATCATTGCAAATTTCATTAAGTGCTATGAAGTATTTATGGGCTATTAGCCCAGAGGATGAGGTTTGATGAACTTCAAGCTAAACACAGAAATAAACGCAAGTTGTATTTTTTCTTTTTTTAATGACTTGCTTTTTTATGTAACTTAGGAAACTTTCTTTGGAAAGTCACAGCAAGATTTTTAAATGGATTTGCTCAGCCCTGAGCCAGAACATCAGCAATATCCATGATTTCATGAAAGTAGATCATGTCTCCTAAAATCTTTGCAAATGATGTGGCTTTGGCTCTACAGGGGAAATAAATCAAAGGAACAGCCCAACTTCCCTAGAAACTGGCTCTTCTCTATCGGCTCCGTCCCTTTTTCCATGATCTTGTGTAATGCCTTGGAGTGGTCTTTATGGCATTATTCTTGGCACAGTGATTTCAAACTCACCACTGCATACCTGGTTGGAGAAAAGAGGATTATATTACCTTCTTGAGAGAGACGATGTTATAGAAGTTCAAAGGAAGTTCTGTCAATAGATGCTTGCTGTTCTTAAGTTGCTTTCCTGAACTCGGACAATGAAATCTACATCAAAGCCCTTGAACCTGATTTCTTGATTCCTCTAAATAGGACCCAGTGCTATGATTCCAATTCTGTGGCCATCCAGATATATGACCATTTTCATACTCTCTGGTAACTCACTACTAAGATACAGCCTAGTGGGAGTAAGCTGAGTAACCTTGATTTTAGGAGACCTATAAACTCCAGTTGCTTTCTCCATGCTTCCCCACATCAAATCTCTAATATTTATCAGTTTCCTAGGAAACATCACATAGTCAAAGAGTCCTAAGTGTAGATGGGCTCTTCAAGAAGATAGCAGCACCCCTTATCTAAACTGGACTTGAGTTTGGATCACCAACAAGTATATGCAAACATTCTATGATAAACCATTTCTGTGGTAAACCAAGACACAAAAGCCTAACAAAAGCCTTCCTGTTTGAGTACGGAGTTGCCCCCTTAGTGAATGTTTCTCTGCCCTATTCTGAACCTTTAAACTGTCCCATCAGCTCAAAGTACACATCTGCTCCTGCTTGTCTGCAGAACCAAACCAGCAACTGCCACCTCATGTTGAACAAATCTGGCCAGGATTCTACCATACTGTTCTTAACTTGCTTCCATTTTAATTCCATTCCCACATTGTTTTACAGTTCTGTCCAGGGCACCCCAAGATTTGCTGTTTTTCCATGGCTCTGCTTTCCCTTATTTCAGTTTATAGCTTCACTTTCCATGAGAGCTTTACAACATAACTTGACCCAGCTTGAAGCAAATGCAAATGGCATAGGACCTGCTAGGCTTGTTCTAGCCTTTTCCCTGTCCTGTGACATCATGTCACAATTGGCAAGGTGTACTAGTCTGGGGTGGGGTTTTCCCCTGGCTAATAAGCACATCAACCCTAATAAAAATCATATGGTTAATTGAAGAAACTGACAAACTCATTTTAAAAGTCATGTGGAAATGCAAGGACCTAGAATGGCCAAAACAAGTTTTTGGGAAAATGAAAATACAATGTTGTAGGACGAATGCTACCAGGACTTAGAAAGCTGCCACAACCAAAGCATTGCAGTAGAGGCATAAAGATACATCAGTGGAACAGCTCAGAAATAGACCCGCACATATATGTACTACTGATTTTGAGATCCATTTGCAAATAAATAAATTTTGATTCATACATCACACGTATATAAAAATCAACTAAAAATGGATCATAGACCCAGATGTAAAACCTAAAAGTAAAACTTAAAGAACAAAGTACAGGAGAAGACCTTCGCGACTTTGAGTTAGGCAAGTAGTTCTTAGACATACCGCCAATTGAGTTGATTCCTACTCATGGTGATCTCCATGTGTCTGGTTGAAACTGTCCCATCGGGTTTCCTTAGCTGCAGTCTTTCAGGGGACAGATCACCAGGTCTTTTTCCCGTGGAGTCTCTGGGTAGGTTCAAACTATCAACCTTTTGGTAAGCAGCTGAGCACTTGATGATTGTGTCAACAGGGCGTCTTCGTTAGTTGTTAGGTAAATGCAAATTAAACCACAGTGAAATACTGGTATGTACCTATTGGGATAGTTAAAATTTTAAAAAATCATCATACCAAGTACTGGTAAAGATATGGAAGAGTTAGAATTCTCATAGACTAGCAGCCAGATTATAACAAACACGGGAAAACAATTCATCAGTTTCTTTGAAAGATTATATATACATCTATATGCAATCCAATCATTCCATTTCAAGGTGTTTATCTAAAATAAATGAAAGTGTATATTCATACAAAGATCTACTTACATATACTCATAGGAGCTTTATTATTAATGGCCCCAAACTGGAAGCAACCCCAAACATCAATCAACAGTGAATAGATAAACAATCGTATGTCCTGCCTATTAAATACTATTTAGTGATTAAAAGGAGTGAACTATTCATGTGAGCTTCAGGAGATAGATATCAAAATCATGCTGCTGAATGAAAGAAACAAACAAGAAAGAATGTATGTGGTGTGATTTCATTTATATACAATTCTAGAAAGTTCCAACTAATCCATGTTATGCGGATGACACAACCTTGCTTGCTGATAGTGAAGAGGACTCGAACCACTTACTGATGAAGATCAACGACTCCTGCCTTCAGTATGGATTACAACTTAACATGAAACAAAAATCCTCACAACTGGAGCAAGAAGCAACTTCATGATAAGCAGAAAATATTGCAGTTGTAAAAGATTTTACTTGAATGCACAACCAACACCCATAGAAGCACCAGTCAAAAAATCAAACGATGCGCTGCATTGCACAAACTGCTGCAAAAGACCTCTCTAAAGTGTCAGAAAGCAAAGATATCTCTCTAAGGACTAAGAACAAAGATGTCACTTGAAGGACACCTCATAAGAATGTAAAAGCTAGACAATGAGTAAGGAATATATAAGAAGAATTGATACCTTTGAATTAGGGTGCTGCGGAAGAGTATTGAATACACCGTCAGCTGCCGGAAGAGTGAACAAATGTGTCTTGGAAGAAGTACAGCCAGTATGCTCCTGAGAGGCAAGGAAGGTAAGCGTTCCCCTCACCTACTTTGAGTATGTTATCAGGTGGCAGTGTGGTTGGTTAACTGGAGGATGTGTGACAAGAGGAAGACCCTCAGAGGAACAGACTAACACAAATGCTGTGACAGTGGGCTCAAGTATGGCAACAGCTGTGAGGATGGCAAAGGACCCTACGGTGTTTCGTTCTGTTATGCCCAGAGTCACTATGAGTCAGAGATGACTCGACAGCACGTAACTAATACAACAACAACACCCTGTGATGGCAGGAAGCAAATCAGTTGTTGCCTGGATGTGGAGGAGCAGATAGGGAAAGGAGGGATGAGGTTACAAAAGGGAATGAGAAAACATTTAGGAGGATGAATAAGTTCATAATACTTGTGTTAGTGATAGTTTCAAATGTTTATACAACCCAAAACTTACCAAGTTGTATGCTTTAAATATGTGTAGTTTTTCTGTAACAATCGTATCAAAATGTTCCTGTTAGAAAAGTTTAAGTTAATAACGTTTCAACCATTGATTGCAATTACTGTAGAAATCTTTATATTAGTGTTTGCTGAGTGCGTTATGCAATCAGCTATAATCAAATCATAAAATGGCAGTAAATGTAAAGATCTGAAAGCTGTGAGGTTTTTTTCCTGCTAAAGACATCAAAATTAACTGATAACAGTTAACTAGTTTAAAGGAATTCAGACAAATTTATTTTTTCTAGAAAGTACAGAGAGTTTTGATTTAGAGATATAATGGTTATTGGAAATCTGTTTCTATATAAAGAAAATAATTCCATTTTAAAAAATAAAGCAAGAAAACTCCACAATTACAGAGTAAGTTCTATTTAAAACAGGACTTTGCTTATAAAACCTTTGACTACCCTCAACTTTTGAGAGAAATGCTTATCCCATGAAATAAAAAGGTGTATAGAATAAGGTGGTAAAAGTGGCCCAGGCTAGCAGCCAGTATTAACCAAGTATTATTTTAAAAGGTCTGTATAAAGTTGTTTTCAAAACTGTTGCCTTTTCTAGTTTAAAGTTTTATTTTTGAAATTTATTTCTTAGCTCCCCAAGTCCTGGCCCTGTGAGTAGATGTTCATACACGCATTTATTTGCTTATAAAGTATGCTTTGCATTTTCATGTGAAAACAAGTCTTTCTGGGGTCATGTTTATGAACTTCACAATACTAAACAAAAAGTTGTTGGATCAAACTGCCCCAGTGGCTCTGTGAAAAACTGACCCAGCTCTCTGCTCCCATAGGGATAACAGACAGAAAACCCTTTGGGGCAGTTCTCCTCCATCACATGGGGGTAGCTTTTAGTTGAAATTGACTTCAGGGTACCTAATAACAATAATAAAACAACAAAGTGTATTACTACTTCTAAATAATGGCATTAACAATTCATAACGTTGAGTTTTCTTCATACTGAAGCGTTGCATCTGTAGCGCTGAAGCCAGGCACTGGCTGCCTTTACCCAGTTTCGCCAAGTTCTTTTTTAATCATCTGAGACAGAAGGCTTTTCTCTAAATCCGTAGCTATTGTAAGACAAGCCATTCCTAACACTGGTGGGTAGTCTCATTGACTTACTAGTCAAAGGAAATCACATCATCAGTGATAAACAGATGAAGATTCCTTAAGCTGAAGTCCAGTGATAAGACAGAACCAGTCTGAAGTGTTGATGACTAATTCTTGAACTAAGATAGTATTTATAAAAAGAAAGGGAGTGGATCTTGGCAGAACTATGGAAACAAAAGCAGGAATTGTCTAATTCAAGTGTGCTCACCTTAAGGCGTGCTGGGACCTCTCAGGCTGGCAGAGGGAAACAGCAGAAAGCTGGGAACTACCAGGGTCAAGACTAAACCTCAGACACAGTAAGCTGAGTGAAATAAGTCAATCACAAAAGGGCAGATATTACACGATCTCACTTACATGAGATAACAAAAATAGGCCAATGTATAGACATCCAAGTTCATTATCAGGGAGTAAGAGGGAGGAAGGGGGAGCCACTGTTTGGGAAGCCTTAAGTTTCTGTTTATGGTGATGAGAAATTTGGCAGTGATTGTGGGCAATGTTTGCACAACATGATTCATGTAATTGATATCACCAAACTGTACACTGAATAATATTAAAATAGCAAATGTTGTGTTATGCATAGTTTTAAACAGCAGAAATACTACAATAACCCAAATGAAACCCCTGCTGTTGAGTCAATTCTGATTCACAGCAACCCCGCAGGACAGAGTTGAACTGCCCTGTAGTGTTTCCAAGGAATGCCTGACAAATTCAAACTTCTGACCTTTTAGTTTGCAGATGTAGCACTTGACCACTGTACTACCAGAGTTTCAAAAGACTATGACACTAAACCCCAAATATGACTTGTCCCCTATGGGAGTATAGATAGTCACCAATATCATGTCAATAAAAAGATGTAGTTCCCATGAAGAAGCCAACAACTAATCTCAGTGGAACTTTTTGGGGGGGGTGGTAGCAAGAGCAATGCCATAGGACTTTCTAGTACAGGGGTCAGCAAAATACAACTTGTGGGTCCAATCCAACCCCCACCTATTTTTGTAAATAAAGTTTTATCAGAACACAGACATGCCTATTTGTTAGCACTATCTATAACTACTTTCATATTGCCATAGCAGAGTTACTCAGTTGTGACAACCATTGACAAAGGGAAAAATACATACTCTGGCTATTTACAGAAATTTTTTACCAACTCTGTTTCTTTTGAGTAATGAAGTCAGTATCAGTGTGTTTGGCTTGGAGACACACCCTAGACATGAGCAGAGGGGAACCACTGCAAAGAAGGAAACAGTAAAGTCTAGGCAGGATGTCAAAACCACAACCAAACAGTCTAGGACTCAGGATTTCAGACACAGGCAGACACAAAGGTAAAATCTCACTGCTAATGACAGGACAAGTATGGCAGGGAATAAGTGTGAGTGAGGTTCAGGAGGCTTGTAGGAGCCAAGCTCATCTTAGGCAGAGACACTGCCAAGGCGAGGACAGGAAAACCACTGTCAGTAAGCTACCAGTGGGCTTGCAACGATGGTTGACTTGAAGTGCTCTATGCCAAACAGAACTGGGAAGGCAGAGTCTGCTCTAGGAAGAAGGAAACATCATGTCTATGTAACCTGGAGCTTTCTATCAGAAAATGAGAGATTGGTACAATCCTCTCCATTTCTTATTTGATAAAGTAACTTATTCACTCCCATCAGGTAAAAACCAAACCCACTGCCACTGTGTCGATTCCAACTCATAGCAACCCTATAGGACAGAGTAGAACTGCCCCATAGAACTTCCAAGGAGCACCTGGCAGATTCAAACTGCTGGTATTTGGTTAGAAGACATAGCACTTAACCACTATGCCACCAGGGTTTCTTCATCAGGTGAGGTGATAGAATTGAAATGTCACCCAGATAGGAGTGCCAACATTAGCAAATTAAAAATAAAGGATATCTGGTTAAACCTGAGCTTAAGTTAAAAAAAAAAAAAAAGTTGGTATAAGTGTGCCTGAAATAGTACAAGAATTATACAAAAAAATTATTCATTGTTTGTCTGAAATTCTGTTTTAACAGGGAATTCTGAAATACTTGGCTCTCTTTGTGAGAAATCATGGCTAAATTAAGCAATGCTTTGACTCCTGGGAAAGCAAGAAATTTCTAGGCATCTAGCCCTGTTTTGTTCTCCTTCCCTTGACATGTACACTTCTTTCTCTCTTCTTTCCTTCTCTTCCCTCCCACTTTCATTCCAAGGGTTGTCTAGGAGAAAGGACCAATCACATCTATCAACACTTCCAAGAATCACAAAGTGCACTGATTAAACAAGTGCTAGAAACTGAGAAAGAAGAAGTCAGGCTTGTTAAAATGACTCACAGGAAGGAAACCAGTGAAGAGACAGTTGAATGACTGGCTTCTAACTCACAGGAGGTCTCTTTGCTCAGATTTGCAGATACCTATCAGTGTTCATTTGCTATCGACAAGCCACTGAAATTCCCCTGGCAACACAGCGAGTGCTATCTTGACAAAAGACTAGTTCCAAAAAATAACGTTAAAATTGACATGTTTGAGATTTACAGAAAGTCTTTTGGATTTAAAAAGCAGAAAGCTTTTTGAGGGCCAGGCTCATGGTTTTCAAGCATGATGGCAGCACCACATTCTTTAATGATTTTTTAGGAAAGCTTCAAGAGAAGTCAAATATGTGTGATTTTCTCTCATCTGTGGTCACAGTGGATCAAACCCCACCTTCAGGAAAGTGGATGTGGGTTAAGTTTATGCTCAGCAGTGACTTTAGGAGCTCAGGTAATATATAAATACCTAGATAATATAAAACCGACATTTTAAAAAGTTGCCATCCGGTCAATTTCAACTCAGTCCTCCTGGGCTTCACAGTAGAAATATTCTGTTGAGTTTCCAATGGCGGAGTTTTTTGGAAGTAGATTCCTCAGGCCTTTCTTCTGAGGCACCAGTGTAGATGAGAACCATTTAGTAGATTTGCACTTGACTACTTGTGGCCCCCCCCCCCAAGGTGGGGCACAAGGAGTCCCCAAGGACTCCTGTTAAACTAATAAAATTTTCATTATTTCTCCTCTAGAGTTGCCCATCAGCAACTCCCTCCACAAAAAAACTTGATGTTTAGCTGTAAAAAGTGCAGTTAGCTTACAAATTCTAATAGTTGGAATCTTTAGACTGTTCCAGTTTTTGAAGTCAGGCAAAGCTTTTCCTAGGGAGCTCTAGACCATGACTGAATACAGAGGGAGCACTAGGGCCTGGCCATTTTTGTTCAACCCAAGCTCCTCTCATGAGCAATCATTATTTTGGTGTTCCTCATGGAGTTGGCTAAAATTTCATCACATCTGCTTTATGGTCTAAGATTTTCTCTTCCCAATCCTGCCTCCTCCCTCCTTTGTCTTCACAAGTGATCAAAACCAAAAATGCAAATACGGTGCCATCAAGTTGATGTTGACTCATAGCAACCCTATAAGGCAGAGAAGAACTGCTCCATAGAGTTTTCAAGGAGCATCTGGTAGATCTGAATTGCCAACCTTTTGGTTAGCAGATGTAGCACTTGACCGTTACACCACCAGAGTTTCCTCATAAGTAATACACCACAGCAAATCTCACTCATTTCTAGTTCCCCCTCAGTGTCTCTTTCCCTGAGGATACATTGGACACAACCATCAAGGCCCAAGTAATGTAGCAGAGCTACCAAAAGGTCAGCAGTTTGAGCCCATCAGCTATTCCTTGGAAATCCTATGGGGCAGTTCTACTCTGTCCTATAGGGCTGCTATATGACTTGATGACAGTGGGTTTGGTTAGCTGAGTAGTGATTAAACATCTCAGCTGCTATCTGGAAGATTGGCAGTTTGAACCCACTGGCCACTCTGTAGAAAGAAATGTGGCAGTTGGCCTCAGTAAAGACTTAGAGCCTTGGAAACTCTATGGGGGCAGTTCCGCTGTCCTGTAGAGTTTGCTATGAGTTGGAATCAACTTGATGACAATGATTTTTTTGTTTGTTTTGTTTTTAAGTGTCATTTTAGCAAAAGATATTTTGAGGGGAAAGTTCTTATAAGAAAGGATGAGGGAGAGGAGAAAGAATGGAAAAGTCACCCCTTTTTGTCCCAGGAGAGTATAGGAACGATAAGGGACATGGAGGCAGAGTACAGGCTTCTCATATCAAAGCTTTACTTTCTCTCTTTCCAAAGGCCAAGCCTTATTGAGGGAGGGAGTTATAGGACGTACAGGAAAGCTAAGAACATTGGAGTGAGAGTCTACTCTCCCAAACATAGCTTAGAGGAGGCTGAAAGCACCCTGACATTTGTCTTTGCACTGCATTTAATGTGGTTTGAGAGAGAGAGCGCAGCACTGGCAGATGGAGGAATCTTGGTAAATAGCCTGAGATAGCATTTCTCATAGTGAGGTATCCACATGTATCAGATGTTCTGGTGAAGATCAGGGAAATTCAAGGAAAATCAGGGAAACGGCAGGGGCCTGAGGATGAAATTGAAGGCCGGTGAAATCAGCGCTTTGGTTTCTAGAGGTAACGGCAGGTTGATGTCCCATGGCAATGGATACCATTGCATGCCAGTGGACAAACTACAACAGGAACACAGAACCTAAACTGACCCAGACACCTTGCAGCAGAGCCCATCAGGATCAGAGGTTACTGTGCTGATTCCTATACCATAGTTACATGGTAATACCCCCCACAAACTGGAGACCCAGGATCTAAGGCTGACTGATCAAGGGATACTTGAAGAGACCACGATATGCCTACTGATACTATTAGTACAGTATTTCTGCACATTCTACAGGGCTGTGAAGGACAGGCCAAGGAAAATTTGGTCAGTTACAGAAAACAAAGGCACTATGTATTTTCACATCTGAGAGGGAGTATGTGAAGTGACTGGTGACCCCAGTGTACTTGAATAAAACTTAATACATTTTTAATTTCAGACCAAGCTGTGCAGTTAAGGAGAGTCAGACTTAGTTGCTCTTAAGGCATGTCTAAATGATAGCTTGCCTGCAGAGAACCCCACTGGCTGGATAAATGACAGCATCCTGTGCTATGAACATCTGGCTTCTCTCTAGGCCACATTTTCCAAGGGATGGATGTGAATCAATGGTGACAACCAAGATAATTTTAGATGGTGTGAGGCACCATTAATTAACACTGAATCACATGTACAGTACTGCTTATAGTATGTCATTTTCAGTTTCTCTCAGCTCTTTTGATCAAATAGGAGAAAATCTAGAGGGTACTGTTTTCAATGGCCCAAATGTTTTCCTGTTCCCATTTTTAACAAAAAGCCGACTTCAGACACAAGTGTCAGAGGGAGCATCTCCTTTCCAATCTACAGCAGTCAAAATGATCCTTAAACAGAAACCAAATCTTGTCACTTCCCTGCTTGCAATCCTCCACTGACTCTTCATTTCACTCAGAGGAAAAGCTGAAGTCCCTTCAGTGGCCTGTGAGGCTGGACCATTTTCTCTCTGGCCTCTTCTTTTCTCTACCCTTCACTCGCTCTGTTTCACCCTCAGTAGCCTCACTCTGTCAGCATTAGCCTTGAATGCCATCTTTGTAGTGAAGACTCCTGATCATCCTATCACAGATTTCATAGCTCCCATACAATCCCTATCCTCCTGCTCAGCTCTATGTATATGTGTGTATGCGTGTCATTGTTGTTGTTAGCTGCCTTCCAGTTAGCCTCCAGCTCACAGCGACCCACATGCAGTGGAATGAAATACTACCCATCCCTGTGCCATGCCCATGGTCAATTGCAGATTGAGCCAATTTGATCCACAGGGTTCTCATTGGCTGATTTATGAAGCAGATCACCAGGCTTTCTTCCTACTCTGTCTTAATCTGGAAACTCCACTGAAATGTGTTTAGCATCAAAGCAACACAAAAGTTTCCACTGACAGATGGGTAGTGTCCATGCATGAAATTCATTGGCTGAGAATCAAACCCAGATCTCTTGAATAAAAACAAACCCACTGCTGTCAAGTCAACTCCAACTCATAGTGACCTTACAGGACAGAGTAGAACTGCCCCATAAAGTTTGCAAGGAGTGCCTGGCAGATTTGAACTGCTGATCTTTTGATTAGCAGCCATAGTACTTAACCACTATGCCGTCAGGACTTCTGATCTTCTGAATGGAAGGTGAGACTTCTCCGGTGCTACCAAGAGCAACCGATGCTCCCTTGTGTGCCCATCCACAATATATTTTACTTGTTACTTTTATTGTCTGCCTCTTTAAGAAGAATGTAAACTCCATGAAGGCAAAGATTTATGTCTACATCATTCACTGCTGTATCCCCAACACCTGAAATAGGGCATGGTGTAGAGTGGATGCTCACAGAATAATTACTAATTGAACTGAATAAATGAAGGCTCTCAACAACCCCTCCTACTTCTTATTGTCGATATCATTTCTTCCCTCTTTTGTGTCTCCATTTAAATCTCCTTTTCCTGGCAAAGCAACCAAACAAAATTCAAGATGCTAAGTAGTTCCCATGTATGAATTTCATGGAAATTCTGAAACACGCATTTCCTTTTTCCTTCCAGGTGGGAGATGCGAGGCATGGGAGGGAAAGATAATCTGGAGAATTTTTGATCTGATTAGGCTCTCCCCTGTCCAGCTCATCTTTCATCTCCCCTCCCACCACTTGCTGCTCACACTCATTCTCACATTCCTTATTGCTGAGTTCTGCTCTTGGGGAGATGGGAGCATGTGGGCCATCAGAACCAGCAGGCTCCATGGTTCCAGCATCCTCTCACCAGCTGGTCACACAACTACACAAGAAACATGTGTAGTAGGTCAGCTTTCTGAGGGTCAGAATTTGGAGTTGCTCATACTTTTGATTGGATGATAAATTGCAAACCCAATTCTAGAATTCTGTGATGAAGGGAATGGGGATGGAAGACAGAGAGAAGGCCAGCCCCACATGACTGACGATGCTGTTTGTGCTGTTTCTTTTGTCACCACAGCTCTGTGTTGGTTGTCAAGGACTTGGAGAGGGACATTCTGATGAGACTTTACAGAGCGTGGGTGGCAGGAGACAGAGAAGACAACACCCGAATCTCTAGCTCCGCCCCTCCCTCCGTGCTCCAAAAGAAGCCACACAAGGCGCTGGAAAGAGAAGGGCACATTTAGAATTGAAACCAGGGCTCCCTTGCACATACTTTCCAGTCCTCTTCACCCCCCTGAGGAGGAGGTCCTCATTGCTGACTCTGCTGGCTTCTCTTATCCACAGGGGTGTGTGTGTATTGTAAGAAAACACAAGTTTTTTTCAAGGGCTACAGAGATTGGCAGTTGAGATAATTCTTTCGCTGTCATTTAGATATGGGGTCATGAGCTGAGGCCCCTGGCCAGCACAGAAGCCCTGGTAAATGGGAAGGAAGAGTGTCAGGAGCAAGGTCACAAGCCTGGGAGCCCTCCTCTGAGCTCACCAGCCTTCAGCAAAACAAAGAACATGGCATGGTGACATCCACAGCGAAGCTTGAGAAGGAACAATGCCTTCCAACCACTAACTCAGATGACAAACCAGGCCCGTTTCCACATACCAGCGCCAAAATAAGACCACAGTTTGACAATAATAATGTCGCTAAACACACCTACTGCTTTCATCTTGACAAGGCCTGCGCATTACTCTCCCCACAGGAAGAAGGCTTTATTTCTCTCATTTTACAGACGAAAAGATGGAGGCTCAAGGAAGCTGAAGGAGTTTTCTGCCTCCAAAAAAAAAGCAGTAGAAAAGTGTTTTTAAATCCAGTTTCATGACCCTAAATGAAGGATGTCTTCCAATCCTCAGGGTAGATTGAAAGTAAAAGAAAAAACTCAGTGCCATCGAGTCAATTCCAACTCATAGTGACCATAGACAGAGTAAAACTGCCCCACAGAGTTCCCTAAAAATGAGCAACATGAGCCTGAGGCCGAAAACCACAGTGCTCACTGCTGTGGCCGCAAACTTGCTCTGAGCCAGTGCAAGATATACACGGAAGAGGAACTGTGTTGCACCGCACTGCATCACCTCGGCGTGTCTCACGCACACTGAGTGTTTACTTGTGTTCCCCAAACCATCTCTATAGCAACTGGCAGAGACGCAAAAATGCTTCGGTGGTATTTGTAAGAGGATGAGAAAGGATCTTCTTTCACCCAGTGGGTAGGGCTATTTCCACCCGCTGGCTTCAGGACTTCTCCAGCAGTCATCTGGCAGGAGTCTTTCAAAACAGCAGGGAGCTAGGGAACCCACCCATCAGGCATTTGAACCCTATTGGATGCAAGGACCTCCTCTCTTGCTCCCTCTTTAAGGCAGTTATTCACAGAATCAGGAAAGAATTTTGTTATTACAGAAGTCTCAGTAGTAAGGGGCTGAGAGGTCGTTGTTTCCAGCGTTTAATCACAATGTTTAAGGCGTGTCTCCATTATTCTTATAGTTTCCACATGCACGTCATTACCTAGATCTCCCTGAAGAATCTAAACTGCTTTATGATGCATATGAATCAAGGATGTGAGCTGAGATTCTGAGCCAGCAAACATCTTTCTCAGAAAACTCCCTTTTCTATTACCTCTCCCACGATGCCCCTTGAAGCTACTCCTCCTTCTATCAACAACAAAACCAAACCTGTTGCCATCGAGGCAATTCTGACTCATAGCAACGCAACAGGGCAGAGTAGACCTGCTCCATAGGGTTTCCAAGGAGTGCCCGGTAGATTTGAACTACCCACCTTTTGGCTAGCAGCTGTGGCTCTAAACCACTAAGCCACCACGGTTTCCCTTCTCCTTCTTCTTCGTGAGGCTTCTTGCTCAGAACTGAAGTCTATGTTGCTGCAGTTAAAACTGTAGTTCAACTCCATATATGTGCAACAGAATGCTTTCTCTCTCTGCATCTCAGTCTGTGACTTACGTGATTTCTGTGGCAATTGCTTTGAAGGGTGGGCTAGGCACTGGCATCAGTGAGTAGCTTGCCAAAAGGAGTACTTCAAATGTTACCTTAGTGATATTCAGCAATAAGGTGTGTAACACTTAGAACAATTTGTGATATTAATCATTAGACCTTGTAGGTTAAAGCCATATGAATCCCTTTGCAAATGTCCCATCAGCATCGATTGCCAGTATAGTCATACAATGCCCATACCCAAAGGGATTTATTTGGGGTTTAATGTACCATTGTTGCTATCTTGCAGTTCTTAATTCATTTGTCTTGGATTTTGTGGTTTGTAAAGTCCAACTTGACAAGGAGTCACTCGTGGTTTTGCCGCCTGCTCCTACCACTTTCCATTCCTGGTGCCATGGCCCTACCCAGCCTTCTCCTCACTGCCATGCACTTACTGGGGGTTGGGGAGACCCGCTTTCTGTCCTTGTCACATTCCTCTTGCGGGAGCCTAGGTGTCCATCAGCTTGGGGAAAGTTGGGCCTGGGCACACACTCCATGGAATTTGGACGTGGGGCGTGGCAGCTGTCACCTCCCTGTCCATCACTGCATGTTTAGTGGGAGACTTGGTTTGGGACTGTCATCTACCTCTCCACCCCAATCCAGGCAAACTGACCTGAAGTCACAATTTCTTGTGGGGTCTTCTACCCACAATGGCTGATGGGAAGGAAAGATTGGTTTACCCCTTCTGGCCAGGCTGCATACTGCTTTTGTACTCGGCCCCATAATTAGGCACCCAGCCCTGGTTCCAGACCACCTGCACGCTACTGGCTTCACTCCTTTTGGTCTAAGCAGGTCTTGAACAACTGCCGTGAGCCGAGGCTGTGCAATCCAATCCTTATTCTATATCAAGTCATTAAAAAAAAAATTATGCTCCTCAGAACCCATTTCACCCATAAGAAATCCCAAAAAGCGATCATGAAAGTAAGATGTGAGTAAAGTGATGTCACCTCCTATATTTAGTATATTTAATATAATTACAATCTTTAGAACTTATCATGTGTATATAATGTGTTCCCAACCTTAAACTTTTACAAACATTTACTTATTTTGGAAAACCAAGCACAGTGTAAAATTTTTATCACAAATGTGCCTTTTGGGGGACTTTCCCCCAGACACTAGGTGGATAAAGACTCTCTTCTACACTCAGGCAGACATTCAAGTTTGAGAACTGGGCGTCTGAGGGTGATTTCCTTCCAAAAGGGATCCAACTTTGGAAAGGAAAAGCTACAAATAACAAGGCATGAAATCCATGCCCCTCCTTCCCGACAGGAATATTTTTTAGCAAAATAACACCTTTTAACTTTTCCTCTACTTTTTGCATAAAAGATCAGACCAAGCACATACATGCTGCATTTGCCATGATGTGAACCAAACATTGGACCTTGGAAAGATGCAGAGATAAATCAGACAATCTCTGCCCTAATGAGCCTATAAGATCCTCATGTTGGGAAGAGGTAAAAATTTGCACCTGCCCATGGGAGCTGGACACCAGCTTGCAGGCACCTGGCCGGACTTGCTTTGCAGCTTACTCCGCCCTGAGCACTCCCTTGGCCAGGCTGACTGTGGACAGGGATGGATTACTTGCAGTACACTGGGGAGAGCTGTCCACAGCCTGATGCATAGAGAGCCTCGCTTCCCACTCTCCCTCTAGCACAGAAATTACTTTTCAGAGAAGCACCATTTCTTAGATCAACATGAAGATTATCCTGGTAGTAGATCCTGGAAATACTGATTATCTTTAATAATCATAATTTCCAGCCTGCTTTGTGTTAAGTAGCATGCTACACGCACAGAGTCGTGGAGCAGTGGAGGGGACACTTATGTAAGCAAATGATTAATATAAAATGTGTATGGAAATTGGGCAGCGGGAAGTGACAGTCAAAAAGTTTAACTCTAAACCCCGGCTCTGACTCCAGCTGGCTCAGTGGCTTTGGGCAAGCCCCCTAACTTTTCTTGGCTTTGGTTTATTTGTAAAGTGGGTTTGTGGCTAGAAGGAGAGAGACAGAAACGTTGTCTACGTGGCCTCCAAATTGCAATTTTGTTTTAAAATTCTCTGACTTATTGAACCTCCTAGATTCTAGAAGCTAGATTCTCTTTGGCCTGTTTTACTCATTTCTTCTTTGGACTTTTTGGTCTATTCTGGTTTAAGGTGGCAAGTATTTTCGCTTCCAGTGTCAAGGTGGATCAACTGGAGTAATTACCTGGAGTGCTGCATAGAGTAATGCTGTAAGTGGGCATCCAGATTAGTAGGAAAGGGGACTAGAATAGGTTGAGGTTGTCCATCATGGTTATGGATGATAAGGAGTAGGGGTTTTTCATGTATTTATCCTTCCAAGAAGAAGAAGACTTAGAACTCCTGCTCAGTGACTTCACTGAAAAGTTCTTTAAAACCTGTAAAATAACTGCTTTTTTGAGATCTCTCCAATAGATACATTCCCTGAAATGTGAATGCCAATTTGCAGTCTTCCTACAGAAATAATCCTTGAGGGCTATTCAGTTGAACCCATGAGAATTATCACATCTCCAACAGGACTCGGCTATTCCATGATAGGTGTGAAAAGAGTCAAGCTTGTAGAAAGATGGAATCAGTCTGGGCCTTTGTGATTGCTCAGGCTGAGGACTTGCCTTGACTGAAGAGTTGCAGCTGGAACCAGACAGGAAGCGAGCTTCTAGGAGCACCAGAAATGAATCCTCACTCCCACTCTTGACACCCACAGCAGCAAAACCACCAGATGACGGCAGCTGCTACGGGAATCTAAGGAAGTGGAGAGATGTCCAGCTTTAGTCAGTCAAGCTGGGTATAGGAGCCAAGAGACTGGAAACAACAACAGGAAGCCAGCTGTCTGTGTCATTGCATATACAAATAAAGTGCTTTCAAGACACAGAAGGAAAGTGACTAAGGAATTTAAGGCAGTTTGGACTATCCCAGGAGGTTCTCACTCTTATCTCATCTGTTGACTGCTTTGAGGGCAACCAAGCAAAAGGCAACTCACCATCTTTGATCTCCAGACATTCATTGGAAGCACAACTGTCACCGACTTGAAACTTTTCTCATCATAAGAGGGGGACTGACTCAGGCCCAGGCAGTGCTTCAATTGTTGTTTTCCCTTTGGGGAAGGCTACATTTTCATCCAATGTGTGGTAGTCTGATGCCATTAATGGTCTCAATTTTTCATGACTTCCTGCATCCACATCCCTTGGTATTGTCCCCTTCTCCCTCATGCTAGTTCCTGATTTGGTCATGTAACTTGCTTCAGATAGTAGGACAGTGGAAAGTTTGACCCCAACAGAGTCTTGAAAGCCATTTGTTCATTTCTACTTGCCATCTTTGACCCTTGATCTTCTCTTCCCTAGTCATCAGACACATGAGTGAGCCCAGCAGACATCAGCTAAGCTCAGCTCAGATCAGCAGACCACTTAGCTACATTAGGTAACTTGTGAAAAATAGACACTGGTTGTTATAAGCCACCAGATTGTGTGGTGTTTTGTTCTGTGGCAACAATGAACTGATAGAAATGGTCTCCCATGTATAAAGAAGGAGATTCATAGGTTGGGCTTAACCTGTGTCGACCACTGGGGTTTGGACATGACTAGGAAACTGAGGAATTGATGAAGAAGATCTGTTAGAAGGGTGAGAACTCACCCCAAGGGAAGAACAAACCACACAGAGAAGCTTGGCCCAGAAACAAGGATTTAGTCATCAGAGGCTGAGAAAATCCATCATCATCTGTCACTCTAAAGTGTCTTACATTCAATGAGTTGTTGTCTGAACCTTACAGTTTTGAGTACTCAGAAGGTATAGGATATTGGGACTAAGATGCACAGCTTTGGGATGCATGCAGAAAATTATACAGCTAAATCAGTGTGAGAAGATCTGTGTGAACAAAGCACAGGGTAGAAATCCAAAGGATTCTAGCATCTCAGCTGAATACAAGGCAGTGTCTGGTAGAAGAAGGTGGTACCTACCGGAAGACAACTTAATCATCTAAACTGCTAGATTAATTTCATTCAGTTATGCATTCAACAATTATTGGAGCCTAATCTGATTACACTGCATTAGCTTATACAGAAAAGGAGTGAATGAGTTCATAAGGGTTTGTGTCCCTAAGAAACTGGTACTATGAAGTTGACTCTGATTCATGGTTCCTAGGTATGCCAGACTAGTACTGTGCTTGAAAGACCTGTAGTTTGGATGCACCCAGAGGCTCTTTCAAAGAAAGAGGTAGCAATCCATGAGGTCCAACAAGTCCACAAACTTGATTGTTCTAAGTGTTGCTTGCCTCATTGCTGAATATCACTATGGTCACTTCAAAATACTCCCTTTGGGAAGCTATGCACCAATGCTGGTGTCTAGTCCACACTTCAAAGCAATTTTGGAACTCTTTCTGGAATGGCCTTTGCACACAGTGGCACATTGGCAAATTCGTGTACTTAACTGTCCAGAGGTCTGTGAGGAAGTTTTTAGCCAGTAAACAAATAACTGTATTGGAACACTCTCCTTACTCACCTGACCTGGTCCCCAGTGACTTTTTCTTCACTTGAGGAAATACTGAAAGGGAGACATTTTGATGCCATTCAAGATATTAATGGTAATATGACGACAGCTCTGGTGGCCATTCCAGAAAAAAGAGTTCCAAAATTGCTGTGAAGGGTAGACTAGATGCTGACATCGATGCATAGCTTTTGAAACGGAATACTTTAAAGGTGACCATAGTGATGTTCAGCAATGAGGTATGTAGTACTTTTTCTTGGATGAGTTTGTGAAATTAGTTGGCAGACCTTGTACATCTGAAAAATTAGTTACTGAATTCTCTATGGAGCACGCTTGTACTCCAACACACATGTGGTTGTCGTGACTTGGAATCAACTCTACAGCAACCAGTATTTGTACATAAGAAGCCCACAGACTGGTACATGTTGCAGAATAGTTTTATCTATGGACCTCAGTTGACTGGTAATGGCTACCTAGAGCAGTCTCTTAAGGAGCATTTGAGAAGACACATCTTGAGTTAGAGGGGTACTGTGATTAACTAGCAGTGTCTGCTTTGGCCACACATTTATAATCCTGATGATTTAGGCTTGTGTCATGGATCTGTATGTGGCATTTAGCCATAAGTCCTTGAACAGGGCCATTTGAATGCGTTGTTATGAAAACTCTGTGTCCCTACTTCCTTTTCCTGCTTTGGCCAAGTGACAAAGGGATGAACTGATCCTAACAAGGTGGTTCTGAGCTGGCATTCTTTGTAGACAAAGGAGCCTGATGTTTTCACTGTAGGCAAAGGAGCCTGATATTTTCTTTGTATTCGTTATAGGTCAGAAAAATAATCCTCAGAACAGAGTGGGGCCTGAGGCACAATGACAAAAAAAATCACCCACTTTCTTCCAGCAGAGAGTGGTAAACGGCTTGATGGTACTGGAGACCATAACCCAGCCTTAAAAATAAGTGCTGAAATGTTACTAATCCAGGCTGGAACAATATGGCCAATGAAATAAAGAAAATCCACCCTGTCTGGTTTCTTATATTTATCTAATATGAATGTGGTTCATCTGTTCATGGACTTGGCAAGGCTACAGGAAGCAGAAGTGATGGGCAGAGCTCTCCACGGCGTTTAATGAACAAGATAACTCACCATGAGGAGCCTTACTGAGGAGCACAGACTAGATTTGCCCGCACTGTACTTGACAAGAGGTGAAAAGATGTGACTAGAGGTTACAAAAGATTTTAAATTCTTCCTGCTATCCTATTCTTAAGGGGCCCTAGTTCTCCTGTGGTCAAGCACTCAGCTGTTAACCGAGTTTCGTGGTTCAACCTCACCCAGTGACTCCAGAGGAAAACGTTATGGGGCAGTGGTACTGTGTCACATGGGATCACTGTGACCAAAATCGACTTCACAGTGTCCAACAACAGCACTATCATTCTTGACCATCTGTTTGTTTTATAGCTAAATAGAACTCACAGGCTGACTACTTAATACATAGGAGTTTTGTAGTCTGTCAGACCTGTTCTTGAATCTCTACTCTGCCGTTCTGACTCATGTGAATTTGGGCAAATGCCCTAAGCCGCAAAGTCTCGGTCAGAAAAATAGGAATAATAATAGAGTTTCTGTAACGATTTGATGAGTGTGTGAAGGACCCAACAGTGAGCCCAACAGATAGTGCTCATTAAATGATAGCCATGAACCCAAACCCAAACCAAACCCACTGCCATCAAGTTGATTCCAAACCCTAATGACACTATAGGACACCTCTTGTCACATAGAGTTTCCAGGGGGTGCCTGGCAGATTCAAACTGCTGACCTTTTGGTTAGCAGCCATAGCACTTAACCACCAAGCCTCCAGAGTTTCCGTGATAACTGCAGTTATTAGCAATTAAATCTTGAACTCTTTTGTGTGGTTGCCAGTACCTCGTCCCCCTTCTGCCTTCTTCTTTCTACTCACAGGCAGCACAGAGCTTTCATTCCCCTTGGCCAGATGTCTAGGGTTCGGGCCCTGAGTGGGGCTGCATCTCTTTACCTCTCTGCTAGTCCTGCCTGCACCCGCACTGTCAATGCAGTCCATGTGTCTGTGCTTGTATTTCCTAAAGGAGACGCCACTTGCTCCGCAGCCCAGCTTCCAGACAAAGACGTGTGTCCGAGAGCCAGGCCATCTCGTGATCTTGAATGATGAGAGGGATGGGCAGAGAAAGAGGAAATGGAGCTCTGAAGACCAAAGCCTAGAGCCAAACCACTTTGGGCCAAGGGCTGCTTACACTTTGCAGTGGATAACACTTGCCCTCCAGGGGCGGAAGATTTCTATACTTGAAGCCACAGGGCCCAGGCAAAGCCACATCTGTCAGACTGCCCTGCTGGGCCATAATGATCTGGTCACTCAGCATGGTCAGGGCTGCAGGGACAATGTTAATAGTGAAAGAACATCACATGGGGAGGCAGGAAAGGTATCCCTTGGTTCTTACTCTGCAGGCTTTGATTTCCTTTACTCTCCAGGAAAACAAGACCAGAAAACAGAGTGCTTGGCCCGTTGTGTGGCAGAGTAGATGAAAGCAAAGGATTTGCAGAGATGACTCAGCTTCAACACTTGTTTACATACTCTTAAAATCTAGAGCCGAGCCCATCAGTTGGGTCACCTTTTACCAAAACAGCAGAATGACACATAAAATGAAGGACGTTATCTGTGAGATCAGTCCTCTACTTAAAAATCATCAGTATGTGCCTAGAAGGTCAGTAACTACTCAAAAGCAAAGATGAGAGGATAAGGGAACAAGGAAACTAGAGAACTAGAAATGGAACAAACAGAAAGCAAAGAGAATGTAGACACACTGTGATAAATGCAACTAATGTCACTGAACAAGTTGTACAGAAATTGTCAAGTGGGAACCTAACTTGTGTAAACTTTTATCAAAAACTCAATAACATATTATTTAAAAAAAAGACATGTCTCTCCTGCTTTCTGCCGACATACATCTAGGAAAAGTACCGTAGTCACTCTGGTTGCTTCATCTGCTGCATCTGTAAAACGGGAACAGTTGCAAGGTTGGCCTGCAAATAGCCTGACATGATGCTATATATCAGCTTTTTTAAGGTAGGAACTTTTATGCACAAATCTTCCCTTTGCTAATTGGCTTTCTGTCTATAGCTTATTCTTTTTCCTTTGTCCTGCCTCCTTTTTATTTCTTACTCATTCCTTTTTTCCATGCCTAGGAATTAGACCAGGGATTTTGAAATATTTCAAACTTTTCCACCAAAATATCTGCAACAATCAAAAAGAATCAAGAGTTTAGCCTAAGATGTATGATGCATACATGAAATTTCACTGAAGCCTGGAGTTTTATCTCTGAGTCATGTGAATCATATATTAGAGTTCATGATGTGTCCATGTGTATCAGTGGCAGTTCTTAGGTCCATGATGTGTCCGTGTGTATTAGTGGCAGTTCTTGGCTGGAAGCCACAAAGTAGATTCTAGCTAGCTTAGTCAGAGCAAGAATTTATTAAGGGTGGCTGTGAAGTTTCTGGGACAGCTGATATATTGTGAGCTAAGAGGTCATCTATGCCCAAGCCCCAGTGATGCCGTTTGGACAGCCCATTGGATGCAATATTGCAGCCACTGTAGGCTGCTTACTCAGACACACTGGGGATACAGAGACTCTGCCACTGCACATTTGGCAGAAATTGCCTGTACCACAAAGCACTGCTCAGGCTTGGGGCCCTCAAAGACATGCTTCCTTGTACTGCTCTCGGCCTAAGTGATTTCTTGTGTGGGTGTGTCTGGACAGCAGGATCTAAGACACCACCTATAGCTAGTTGGAAGGGTAGGTGGAAGAGCAAATCCCACCTCCTACTTTGTACAAGTGGGACTCACAACATAGGAAATTTTCTTATAGAGAAAAGGCTTTCAAAATATACTGTCATAAATAGGCCTCGTCTACATCATTGATATCTTAAACTTATTTTTAATCACTTATCTCCGAGTAAAATTACTTGGCACAGAGGTATGCCTTGTTTTCCTAAAATGTATGTAGCTTTTCATAATCCCATCTAATCCTAGAGGCTATGCATGCTTCAGTTTGAAAAGCCAGGTTTTAGGAGACATTGCTCATCCTCCCTGATTGTACTCAGGGTTAAAGAGATCAGCCATCCTGCAAATTGGGTATAGATTCCGTTTCCTAAAAGTGAAGCCTGCCAAGAGACCAAAAAAAAAAAAAAAAAAAAAACCCAAACTACCAAATCTACTGCTGTTGAGTCAGTTCTGACTCATAGTGACCCTAGAGATAGAGCAGAATTGCCCTATAGAGTTTCCAAGGAGCACCTGGCAGATTGGAACTGACTGCCTTTTGGTAGGCACTTAACCACTACACTACCAGGTTCTCCAAGAGACAAAAGGGGTTACATACACCAGAGACCCCAGCAGCCAGAGTCCAGAAGAACTAGATGGTGCCTGGCTGCCACCAATGACTGCCCTGACAGGGAACACAGCAGAGAGTCCCTGATGAATCTGGAGAGAACTGGGGTCCAGAACACACATTCTAGTAAAAAAGACAAGACTTACAGTCTAATTGAGACTGGAGGGACCCCAGAAATATGACCCCCGGACTGTCAGTCCAAAACAAACCATTCCTGAAGTCAACTCTTCAGACAAAGATTAGACTGGACTATAAGACATAAAATGACACTCGTGAAGAATGTCCTTCTTAGCTCAAGTAGGTACACAAGACTAAATGGACAGCTTGTGTCTGAAGGTCAGATGAAAAGGCAGAAAGGGGCAGGAGCTGGTTAAATGACAAAGGAAATTCAGGGCAGAAAGGAGGACTGTGTGATCAAGTTATAGGAAAGGCAACTAGACTTACATAACAATATGTGCATAAATATTTGTATGAGAAACTAAGTGGAGCTGTAAATTGTCACCTAAAACCAAAAACGTGCTGCTGCTGAATCTACTGTGACTCATAGTAACCCTATAGGACAGAGTAGAACTGCTCCACAGAGTTTCCCAGGAGCACCTGGTAGATTTGAACTGCTGACCTTTCGGTTAGCAGCTGTAGCATTTAACTGCTCTGCCATCAGCATTTCCAAAAAGAGTAAAAAACACATTTGAAACATTTTGAATTATGACAGGTATATAACTGTCTTATTTGGTGAATGAGGCTGTTTCCAAGGAGTGCCTAGCAGATTTGAGCTGCTGACCCTTTGATTAACAGACGTAGCACTTTAACCACTAATCTACCAGGACTTACAAACTTTTACCTGGGACACAATAAACAATTAACCACGGTGGAGGTGGGGGGAACCCATTGCCGTTGTGTGGGTTCTGACTCATAGCAACCCAACAGAATTGAGTAGAATTGCCCCATAGAGTTTCCCAGGAGCACCCGGTAGATTTGAACTGTTGACCTTTTGGTTAGCAGCTGTAGCATTTAGCTGCTATGCCACCAGGGTTTCCAACAAGAGTAGAAAGCACTTTTGAAACATTTTGAATAATGACAGGTACATAGCTGTCTTATTAGGCGAATGAGGCTGGCTTCCGTTAACTGCTTTTGAGTCACCAGCCCCATTGTGAAGGCCCATCTTCTGATGTTGCGGCTGATATTGGTTTCCATGGCTTCTTTCTTCACTTTTCCCTGTGCAGACTTAGATCCTACCTAGTGAAGGTAGCCAGGGACCTCAGATGCCCAGTTTTGTTTTCAGTAAAACATTAAGCCCTTCTCTACAAAAACCATCAAGTTGATTCTGACTCACATGTGTGCAAAGTAGAACTTCATTCCATAGATGGTTTTCAAGGCTGTGACCTTTCAGAAGTAAATCACCAGGTCTTTCTTGTGAGGCACCTATAATAGGGTTCAAACCGCCAATCTTTTTGTTTGTAGAGGAGCACTTTCAGCATTTGCACCTCTACAGAAATCCTCTTTGGAATAGACGACCCACTTGGAAGAAAGTCATGGAGGAGCTTACACTCTTTTCTTGGAAATTTGACTTCTCTTACTTCTGTGGCCTGAGGTTTCATCATTTCCATTATCAGAAAGTTGGCGGTTTAAGTTGAATCTTTAAGAGGAAAAACACATGATTCAAATTTCCCAGTGATTAAAAGGTAATGTGGTTGGCTCCCTGGAAGGTTAGCATCCTTTCCATAAAATGTGGGATGACATGCTGCTGAAAGCATGGCCCTGTCATTGCTTGGAACTGAATCTCTCCTGCTAACCCACTCCAGGGAGTAGGCTCTGAAACTACTGGCCAGGTTTCAAATATGTACACACAGAGTGAGAAACATTTTTCCAGTCAGTCACTAGATACAGAGCCCAGGAAAGAGCCCTAAAATTGGAAAGTACAATTGACAGCAGCTTTTTCTTCTAAAAATAGAACAGCAGCTCTACCATGTCAGAGGCAGGGCTCTGGGGTCTTAGCCCAGGAATGGCAGGCAGGCTGCCCCTGTCTGGCAGGACAACAGGATCTTAACCTGTTGAGACTCCATGTCCCTGCTGGTGAGACAGGGACTGTCTCCTGAGATCTACCTTCTCATGCTTCCCTGTAGACACTGAGCACAGCCTTCCTGCCGCCCAACCCCACTGTACGCTACCTGAATAAAAGGTGAGACCCTCCCACCTCTCACCGTTTTGTGCAGACCAGCATGCTGGATTGCCAAAGGTTGCTTTTGGCAGAGGTCTGGAGTCATTTATACTACCTGCACCGGGTCCAAGAAAACCTGGTGTTTTTTGGAAGGGGCCATTGATGGCTACTTAAGGTTAGTGCTGGGTTTATTTGCTGAGTGGACAGGTATATGGCTCCATATACTCATACATGAATTTGAAATGTGACTGGTGTTCCCTGAGAGCATACTAGACAAGATGGCAAAAATGGGATACAGTTGATGGCACTAAATTATGTTTCACTGGTCCCATCTGGGAGGGACAGTTGGCGTCAGAACTGGTAAAAGGGTTGGAGGGTGGAGACATGTCTGATCTCTGCCTGATAAAAATTAGCTTTGGGCTGTTGATCTTGATTTCTCTTCCTCTTTGTGACTTTAGAGGTCAGATGCCACCACTGTGCCATTTTGACACCTGGTTTTACATATTTCACCTCATCTTAAAGGATCATGAGCATAATAGGAGTTATATCAAGAGTGTTCATAAACAAGTTCTTGTCACTTCCATTTAGTGTTGACATCTTCCTCTTGTCCAGCAACAGCTCAGCTTTAGTAGTGTGTCAAGTCTATAAGTTTCCTGCCAGCAACCACTGAGAGAGCTCTCACGCCCAAGACTGTTCCAATGGACTCGAGGTGACTACTCAGCAGCACCGCCCCTAGAAATCCTTGCTGTTCAGGTTTTTCTCACAGCTTTTGTCTCCCTAGAGCTCTTATGCTGACTCCATATGGGGCTGGGTTCACTGATACAGCCTAGTGACATCACTCTACTGAATTCAGAATCATCCTGCCTTTCCCACAATGAGGGCTTTTCGTCAGACCAAGCTTCCCTGCCTGAAATTCTCTTTTCTGTTACAGTGCTGGTCCTAGATATGTTACCAGCTTGCTAAGTAATCATGGAGGAAGTGTTTAACCTCTCTGGTTTTTGATTTACTTATCTGTAAAATACGAGAAATCCACTAGATGGTGTTTATGCTGTCACTACAATAGTTGTGGAATCAACTCTGCTTCATGGCAACCCATAGGTGTCACAGTAGAACTGTGCACCATAAGATTTTCAATGGCTAGAGTTTCATAAATAGATCACCAGGTCTTCCTTCTAGAGTATCTCTGGATGGACTTGAAGTTCAAACCTTTCAGCTAGTAGCCAAGCATGTTAACTATTGGTACCACCCGGTGGTTTTTATAATCCCTCCTGTTCCAATATTTGGCTAGCTTTCAGAAATGCAGTGCTTTATTGGTCTAGGGTCTTAAAAGCCAGAAAGCTGCCATCTAAGAGAACATCAATTGGTCCTAAACCACCCGGAGCAGATGGAAACCAATATATGAGGAAAACATGAGCCCAGGAGACAGAAGGGTCCGTATGATTGGGAAACTACATCAGCATCAGACATAATGTAGAGTGAGATAAAGGGTTGTGCAGATCTAGAACTCTACTAAAAGACCAGACTTGATGGTCCAACAACCTGGAGGGTCTCATGAGAACATGGTCCCTAGGCTTGTTGCTAGCCCAGAACGGAAACCAATACTGACTCCAATACTTCAGACAAAGATTAGACTGGACTAAAGGACCCAGAGTGATGCAAGTGGTGTGTGTACTTTATGGTTTAATATAGGAGGATGCTACAGTACTTCACCAAATCAACAAACAAGAAGTTAGTAGGTACCTTCATGTGTACTAACTAGATGCTCTATAAATAAGGAAAGTCTATTTTCATTCCTCTCTCTGACAAGAAACAGACTTCTGTGGCCATCAGGGTTCTGGAAACCCTCCCCTGACTTCCTGTCACACATTAGAAAAGATCCAGATTCAGTGGTCTCCTACCTCTGTGACAACACCTCATCCTTCTTTCACTCTTGTTGAATACATGTCAGACACACTGGCCTCTCTGTCCCTGGAATGCACCGAGTGCCTGCACTTCTTTTGCACGTGCTCTTTGTCCAGCCTGAGTGTTCTTCCCCCAGATCAGCGATGACCAGTCCTTTCTCATTTATTCAGGTCCCCTGGCTTACATCCTCCCCACTCCCAATAGCTTGTTCTATTCTAGAGGTTGGCTTATTATGGTCTACAGGTAAAATCCATGCACTCATTTATTGACATATCATCTAGGACTGTTTCCATGTATGCTGCATCAGCAGGGTCGAGTACTGTGTGTGAGTAATAATACCAGAGACAGGACACCCCACAAAACTCAAAATATTAATTATTTGGCCCTTTCAGGATAAACTTGCCAACCCTTGCCCGTAATGGGCCATCTTTTATTTATAGCATGTATCAATATCTGAATCACTTAATCAGGATCTTCCTTGTTTTTTGCTCTTCTCGCCAACTGGAATGTAAGTGCCGTGTAAGCTGAAGGACCCACCTATCTCAATCTGGGCTCTTTGGTTATTTCTCAGCACATTACCTGACACTGGACCAATAAATACTGGTAGACTCAATGGCTTTAAGTCTGTTTCCTTTTGCTCTAGTCCCAAATAATGAAGTTTAATGCAAACCCAAAGATAAACTCCGCTACTTCCAGGGTCTCTACAATAATTCCATGATCAGCAGCCAAGTTCTTCTCTGTCCCTACCTCTTACTGCCAGTTTTTCTCTTTCTTATTCTGCTCTGTCACTCAACTGCTAATACCTTCCTGCTTTCATCCTGGCAACCCTTCAGAGAGTAGCTCATGGCTAGGAATCAGCTGAAGGCCAGCACTGCATTCCTCTCGGGTATGACCAGATGAGATTATGAGGAGTAATGAACTCAATATCTCACACATTTTTGAAAGTGCCTCTGACTGGCTTGGTATACTTTCCCAAGCTGGGCCTTTTTATTTCTAGTAATTTGAAAAATAAATCCAGACTGTCATGGAATGGAACTCTGGGACCAGGAAAAGTTTGATTCTAAGAACTCTGAATGGCAGATCTAGGGGGAGATTTTAGGAAACATCCAGTACTGCTCAAACTTCTCCACCAAGCTTACCTCACAGCAGGTGTGAGCGAGACCTTTCCTCGGCAAGGGAGGGCAGTGGTGCTTCAATCACACCTCCCTAAATTAATTTTATTTCAACAGTTCATTGGAGCATTTTGTTCTATTCCATGATACATTTTAAAATAAATAATTCATTTTTTTTCTTTCAAATATTCAAGCAAAGCATAAGACTTCTATCATACCATGGCTCTATACATCTCTCACACACACATCTCTATGTCCCTCGTGGTAGTTTAGGAAGCATGAAATCTAGTTTAATGCCTCAGATAACAGATGAGGAAACAGAAACCTGAATAGAGACAGAATAGAAATGGAAACTCTGACCTTTAAATTAAGACAATTCCATTCTTATCTTTTTGGAAGGAGTCGTGGATTGAACTGTGTCCCAACAAAATGTGTGTAGCCATGAGAAACCATCTCACCTCAACAAGATTGGCCATGATCCAAAAAACACAAAGCAACAAATGCTGGAGAGACCGTGGAGAACTTGGAACTGTCCTACACTGTTGGTGGGACTGCAAAATGGTGAAACCTCTTTGGAAAGCAATCAGGCACTTCCTTAAAAAGATGGAAATAGATATACCATCGGACCCAGTAATTCCACTGCTTGGAATATATCCTGCAGAATCAAGGCCATTCACACCAACTGATACATGCATGCAAATGTTTATGGCAGCACAGTCCACAATAGCAAAAAGATGGAACCAACCCAGATGCCCCCAAACAGAGGAATAGATAGACAAACTGTGGTATATATACTCAATGGAACACTATGCAATGATAAAGAACAATGATGATTTTAGGAAACATCTTACAACCTGGTTTCAATTGGAGGACATTATGTTGACTGAAAGTAGTCAGCAACAAAAAGATAAATATTGTATGAGACCCCTAAGATAAGAACTTAAAAACAGACTCATGCGCACAAGAAAAGATTCTTTGATGGCTGCAAGGGTGAGAAGAGAGGGAGGGAGAGGGTGGGGTGGGGTATAGATTAGATAGTTGATAGAAATTTGGTTGAGTGAAATCAGTGACAGCACACAGTAGAAAGAAGATCAATTTTAACTGGACTTCAACGTAACATGATTACTCTTCCCATCTTAACCCAATATTGCAAAGATGGAGTAGCTGGGGTGGGAGGCTGGTGACCATGCTCTCAGGGGAAATCGAAGCCAATTGGCACAACTAGCATTTCACTAAGAGAGTCTACTGCACCCCAAATTGGTGAGGGGCGTCTGGGGGTCTTAAAAACTGCTTAGTTAACTGTGAAGTATACCAAATGGTCCCAACTCAGTAGGATTGGATGATCTCCAAGGACCAAAACAACAAGGGGGAAAGAGAACTCAGAGGACAGAAAGATCCATGAGAGCGGGTGACTACATCAACATGTGACCAGAAAAACAGGATAGTGCCCTGCCACCACGAGTGATAGTCTTGATGGGGCTCACAAAGTTGAGTATCACAGGCAACACAAAAATAAAAAGGCGTGCACCATGAGATCTCCACTAAAAGACTGTAGTTGATGGTCCATGGGCCTTCAGGTTCCCCTGGAAGCATGGCCTCTGGCCCCGATGCTGCCTGCCCCTGTCCATAAATCATAATAGAGGTAAGCTCTTCGGGCAGAAATAGACTGGACTTGGTGACACAGAGCAACCATATCGTGTGTGCACTTTATGGTTTTATGCATCTATAGGATGTCATCCAGTTGACCTCTTACTGGAGGCAGGGTAGAGGATGGAAACAAGGGGGTAGGAGATTGTTAGATGGACATGACATGTACAGAACAGAGGAGTGTGCTGCCACTGAGCAGAGAGAGCAGTAGGAGCTGCTCATTTTGGGGTATGCAAATTTATATGGGATTATATATTCTCAATAATAATAATGATAATAATTAAAAAAAAAAAACATGGGTAGCCATTTGTCTGGGCCACCATTCCCAATATTTTTGTGACTGTCCTCCATTTTGTGATTTTTCCTGTGCCCCAAATCCTAATCTCTGCCTGTGGGTAATAAATAGGATTATGTTAAAAGAGTATTAAGGTGGGACTGCAATGCCCTTAGCAAAGGAGTTTCACTGGAGTGTGACTTGTACCACCTTTTATCCTTTCATATACAAGAGATAAAAAAGAAAGCAAAGCAAGCAGAGAGTTGGGAACCTCATACCATCAAGAAAGCAGCACAGGGAATACAGTGTGTCCTTCAGACCCGAGATTCCTGCACCAAGATGCTCCCTGACCAAAGATTGATGCACACAAAAACCTTCCTCCAAAACCAACAAAGAGGGAAAACCTTCCCCTGGAGCAGACATCCTGAATTCAGACTTGTAGCCTACTGGATTGTGTACAAATAAACTCACGTTTGTTAAGGCTATCCACTTGTGGTATCTCTTTTAGAGCAGTACCACTACCAGGTGACTAAAATAGGAGGATAAGCTACTTTGCAGTGAAATTAAGAAGGGTCTCTATTTGCCTCTCCAGATCCACCTGCCACCCTTCACCACCTAATCAGCCCCTTCCGTCTACAGATTCATTTCTAATGGGTCTTGTGATTCTCCAAGACCAGAGACTTTGAGAAAGTACTATCCACAAGTGGATAGCCTTAACAAACATAAGTTTGTTTGTACACAATCCAGTAGGCTGCAAGTCTGAATTCAGGATGTCTGCTTCAGGGGAAGACTTTCCCTCTTTGTTGGTTTTAGAGGAAGGTTTTTATGTACTGTCCAGCTAAGGAAGCACGCTTTCTTTCAGAGCTAACATAAATAATAATAGTAAAACACAACTTAAAACAAATCTGTATGACTGAAATATTTGAAGAGTAGAATTTTTTAAGGATATGAAATTGTATAATGTTTAAAGTTCTGAAACTCACATAACACACCTGTCATTCTGTTTGACTGGCCAACGTTGAAACCCTCTTGCTGTCTGTGATAAATTTCCCATGACTTTTGGTGGGAGGAAGATGCAACTTCCCAGGCTCCAATGCAGCAATATCGTTAGCATGTGACTCAAGCTCCACCTATCAGACATATCCATACTGGGCATTGACCAGACAGAGAGCTGGTGGGAATCCTTAGAGCAAAGGTGGCAGCTACCGGGGCAGACTTATCCTCTTCCTCAAAGAAGCAATGTGGCAATTCTAGCAGAAGCAGTTCGAGTACCCAGAGCTGTCTGGATGATTTCTAATGAGGCCTAGTTCTGGGCATAATTTTGGATGTTGCCTATGGCTGTGTGGATTATCATTCTGGCTCATTGTCTCCTGCAGAGTTTTTTTTAGCTAGCCAGTAGCCTTCAATAAACTCTTTTTTATATCTTCTTCCTCTTTTTCTTACTGTGACACCCAGAATCAATTTCTGTATTTTACAAATAATCAACTCCAAATAAAAACAAGGATTTTATTAATAGCCCTTTACAAGCATATGGTATTTTATATTTAAACAGATTATTAGAATTAGTAGTACAAACACCATGAGTAAAATAAAATGGTAATAATGCAAAGTAAAAAACTGTCAGTTACATGACATTTAAAAAGATTTACTGCCATACGAGTTATTTATATAAATGTGTGTCTGTAGTATATGTGTATGTACACACATACACACACACCTATATGACATATAGAATCAATGTAAAATGGGTTTATGAAGTCTACCTGAGAAGAAAGAGTAGAGGCTACCAAAGGTGCCCCACTCAGAGCACTGATTGAGGCTGTGTTCTCCTTTGGGGAGAAACAGGAATTCCCAGTGACCAAAGAGTCGCAAAGCTGCTAATGGCTGTATCATCAGATGTCCTTACTTCTTCTATCTACCATGACTTTTTCTCTCACTTTGCCCAGCACAAGATCCAGTATAGGTGTGTTTGCGTATGAGTGAGAGATATTCTTAGGTGATTCCTCCTTTACAGCACACCTGCCTCCCTCTCACTGAGTTCTATGGCTAACAGCCACAGACATGTAAAAAAACTCTCTTTATGAAAATCATCTTCCTGTGAAAGGTAAGAGTAGGGAGATATCCACATGGTGTCATGTTCATGGAAGCTCATCAACATATGTTTGCTTCCACAAGCTAGCTCAAACGCCAGTGTTATATTCTTTCTTCTCTAAACATTTCCTCCTCCCTTTGTTCCTATGGAGTGTCTTGGTGTGGTTGTACAACTGAGCAAACTCAGTCTGAATCAGTTGAAAAACAAAGCAAAGAGTAATTTCATCAAATATAAAACCTGTGTTTCTTCGTTTTCAATTCAATTTTGCTTTCCATTATTGAATGACTAGTGTTTTCCAGACATAACACTACCTGTTATTCTTATTATCAAGAGAGATTTAAAAGTCTGGGCCAGTGGCTCTCAAAGTGTGGTCCCCAAACTAGCACATTGGTATCACCTGGTGTTTTAGTAATCTAGTACTGTTCTAACATAAATACCACAGTTTGATGGCTTTAAAAAGAGAAATTCTACTTTGTTATAGTCCAGTAGGCTAAAAAGTCCAAATTCAAGGTGTCAGCTCCAGAAGAAGGCTTAATCTTCTGGCTTTGGGGGAAGGTCTTTGTGTCAATCTTCCCTTGGACGGGAAAATTCTGATGTGCCAGGACTCCCAGTCCTTCCCATAGGATGCACTCAGTACCTGACACTGCTTCTTGGTGGTATGAGGCTCCCAAATCTGCACTTGCATCCTTTTACTCCGTATTCCAAAAAGCTGCCTCAAGGCATAATATAATCCCACACATAGAATCCTGCCCCACCAACACAACTACCACCTATCCTCCATCATTACCATCTTAGAAATAGGGCTTCCAATATGAAGGTACATCACACAAAACCAAGAAATAAGGCCCAGCCAAATTGCTGCACACATTTTGGGGTGACACAGTTCAACCCATGACATCCGGAAACTTATTAGAAGTGAAAATCTTTGAGCTGCATCTCATGTCTATCTACTGAATAGACACTCTGAAAGTGGGAACTAGAATCTTAGTTTTAGCAAGGACTCCAGCTGTTCAGATGGGTACTCAAGTTCAAGAACTTCTGCTCTAGAACAATGACTTATAAAGGCTGGGCCCAACCACTGACCAACTGAATCAGAACCTCTAGGATTTAGGCCCAAGGCTTGCAGTTTTTTAAAAAAACTCCTCAGTTACTTTCTTTTGGGGGCCAAGGTTGAAAGCCACAGATATAACAATTCACATGCTACATAGTCACAGATGTGACATCATTTTAAAATAGAAACACTAAAAAAGTGCTATGGATAATAACAAATAATCTATGAATAACTTTAACTGCTATAGGTAATTCTGACCTCTAGTGTTGCCATGAGTTGGATTCAACTGGACAGCAGTGGGTGGGTTATAGGTAAACTTCCAAAGTGTTGGTTTGGTAACATAAAATGTATTTTTTACTCCCAAAATAGCCACTACAGGTCCACAGGAGGTCTCTTCTTTTTGCAGCCACTCAAGAGAGTGAGGCTCCCTCTACCTTGTGACTCCACTTTCCCCAAAGTCCTTGGCATCCCAACCATTAACCTAGTGAATGTGGAAGGAATCAGGATCTCAGGACATGTGACTCCACTTAACTTTAGGGAGGGCTGGATGCAGTCTTTGCATGAACTCAGAAAGAAGAAACAAGAAAATATTTAGCAGGTGGCCCTCCTATTTCATCTGTGATTTACTCCAAGGAACTGTCAACAAACATCTTAAACAGTTGAACTCTAATGCTGTTGGAAATAATTGGACTTTGGAACATGTCCTTAGTCCAAGAGGCAGTTGTTCAAGCAGAACAAGGGGATTCTACATGGTTTATAGTCAGAAAAGTTGTGCATGAGAGTTGTATCCTTTTGCCATGCTTATTCAATCTGTATGTTGAACAAATAATCCAAGAAGTTGAACTATATGGAGAAGAATACGGCATCAGGATTAGAGCTTTCCTGCTGAAGGTGAAAAGGACTTGAAACACTGATGAAGATCAAAATGACAACTGTCGTGGATTGAATTGTGTCCCCCCCAAACGTGATTTCCTGTAGTTATGGTTGTCTTCCATTTTGAGATTTTGTTGTGCTGTATGTTAAAGGATTAGGGTGGGGCTGTAAATCCCTTCAGAAGAACACCTCCCTGTTCTACTGCAAATAGAGTTTTTCTGGAGTGTGGCTTGCCCCACCCTTAATCCTTTCAGCCTGTAAGAGATAAAAGGAAAGGGAAACGGGCTGAGAACTAGGAACCTCACACCACCAAAAAGCTGCACCCAGAGAACAGCGTGTCCTTCAGACCTGAGGTTCCTGTGCCAAGATGCTCCCTGAAAGACTGATGCGACACCAGACTTTCCTCCAGAGCCGACTAGGAGGAAAGCCTTCTCCTGGAGCAGACATCCTGAATTTGAACTTGTAGTCTACCGGACTGTGTACGAATAAAACTTCCTTTGTTAAAGCCATCCACTCTGTAGTATTTCTATTAGAGCAGCACTAGCTGGCTTAAATAGAATTTGGTACCGTGAGAGTGGGGTGCTGCTCTAGCAAATACCTAAAATGTTGGAGCCATTTTGAAACTGAATGGATAGAAGATTTCAGAAGGAACCAAGGAGAACTATTAACACTGAAGAAGGTGTATGTAATGAGAATCAAACAGCAGAGGACTGACAGGAGCAGCAGCAGCAGAACCAGAGGCAGCGCTGGAGCCAACTCATGAAGCAAGAGAGCTAAGTGCCAGTGCACAGAGTTTTCCTCACGGGATGGGGTGCTTCTGGGCACTTGAATTGGTAGAGCTAGACTTGCTGACCCACAGAGCAAGAGAGCTGAGAGCCTTTGAGTAGGATGCTTTCCAACAAGAGCAGGGTGCCACTGGTACTTGAATCAATGGAGCTATAGAGCTTTGGAATACTTGCCCATGCAGGGCAGATGTGGGCCTGAGGCCTGGGCCATGTGGCCATGGGAAGCAGAAGCTGAAGAGACAAACAGCATGAGAAGCTAAGCTGCCTCAGTCTCAGAAGGTATGGCTATGACCTCATGGGCTTGAAAGGGTGGAATCATGGTGTCCTGTGTTTGTAAGGGTAGACTTGCCACTCACTTGGGCTCAGGGTACATATAAAGCCAATGGGGCAGAGTTTCTCTCCAATTGGGCCTTGAAGCCAGAATCATAGTACAGGGTTATGTGTCTCCACTGAAAATCTAGAGAGTATGGCCAATACCTAGACTCTGGAGGGTAGGGCAGTTGGGCAGAATGTCTCAGAAAATGTCAGAATATCTTCAAAGCTTTGAGAGCTAATGTAATGAGCTCCACTGACTTGCTTGTTGCCTGTTAATGCCTTCTTTCCCTGTAATTTCTCCCATTTGTAATGGAATATCTAACTTGTGCCTGTTCTGCCATTGTAGATTTGGATACAGATAGCTTGTATTCTGTGTTTCATAGATGTAAAGGAATTTTTGAATTTTGGACTGGGAAATGATTTAAAACTTCTATCATATGAAATAGACATGATTTTGCTATGATGGGATAAATGTGCTCCTTGTTTCAATCATGTGATTTTTGGGGTGCCAAAGGGTGGGATGTCGTGGATTGAATTGTGTCCCCCCAAAATATGATTCCCTGTATTCTACTATTGTCCTTCATTTTGTGATTTTGTTGTGCTGTATGTTAAAGGATTAGGGTGGGACTGTAAATCCCTTCAGAAGATCACCTCCCTGTTCTATTGTAAAGAGAATTTCCCTAGAATGTGGCTTGCCCCACCCTTAATCCTTTCAGTCTATGAGAGATAAAAGGAAAGGGAAACAGACTGAGAACTGGGAACCTCATACCACCAAAAAAGCTGCACCGAGAGAAGAGTGTGTCCTTCAGACCTGAGGTTCCTGTGCCAAGATGTTCCCTGGACAAAGACTGATGCAATACTGAACTTTACCCCACAGCCAACAAGGGGGAAAGGCTTCCCCTGGAGCAGACATCCTGAATTTGAACTTGTAGCCTACCGGACTGTGTAAGAATAAACTTTTCTTTGTTAAAGGCATCCACTCTATGGTACTTCTGTTAGAGCAGCACTAGCTGACTAAAACAACAGTCTTCAGCATGAATCATAACTCAGTTAAAGAAAACAAAACTCCTCACAACTGGACTAGTAAGCAACATCATGACAGAGAAAATATTTAAATTGTTAAGGATTTCAGTTTATTGGGATCCACAATCAACACATACGGAAGCAGCAGTCAAGAAACCAAACAGTGAATTGCATTGGGCAAATGTCTTGCAAAAGACCTCTTTAAAATGTTTAAAAGTAAAGGTGTCCCTTTTAAGGACTAAAGTTCACCTGACCCAAGCCATGGTGTTTTCAATTGCCTCACATGCTTATCAAAGATGAACAATGAATAAGGATGACAGACATGTCTTTGAATTGTGGTATAGTGCAGAATATTGGATATACCACAGATTGCCAAAAGAAGGAACAGATCTGTCTTGGGGAAAACCACAGCCAGAATGCTTATTAGAAGCAAGCATTAAGAGAATTCATCTCACATACTTCAGATGTGTTATCAAGATGGACCAGTTCCTGGTGAAGGACATCGTGCTTTGTAGAGTAGACGGTTGGTCAAAAAGAGGAAAACCTTCAATGAGATGGACTGACACAGTGGCTGCAACAATGGGCTCAGGCATCACAATGATTGTAAGGATGGTGCAGGAACAGGCAGTGTTCTTTCTGTTGTACATAGGGTCACTGTGAGTCAGAAGCAATTTATTGGCACTTAACTACAAGAACAACCATGCCTTTCAACACGAAATTGAATGAAAAAGTTAATCCTAATGTGGATTTTCCAGAACACCTAATTATGCTCTTAAGGAATCTGTATATGCATCAAGAAGCAGTTGTGTGAACAGAACAAGCACAAACTGCATGGTTTAAAGTCAGGAAAGGTGTGTCAGGGTTGTATCCTTTCACCATACCTTTTCAATCTGTATGCTGAACAAATAGAGAAGCTGGATTATATGAAGAAGAACAAGGCATCAGGATTGGAGGATGAATCATTAACAACCTGCGTTATGCAGCTGACATCACCTTACTTGCTGGAAATGAAGAAGATTTGAGGCATTTGCTGATGAAGATCAAGGACTACAGCCTTTAGTATGGATTGTATCTCAACATCAGGAAATCAAAAATCCTCACAACTGGACCAGTAAGCAACATTGTCATAAATGGAGAAATGATTGAGGTTGTCAAAGATTTCCTTTTACTTGGGTCCACAGTCAGTACCCTTGGAAGCAGCAGTCAAGAAATCAAAAGACACACTGCACTGGGAAAATCTGCTGCAAAAGACCTCTTCAAAGCATTCAAAAGTAAGGATGTCACCTTGAAGACTAAAACACACCTGATCCATGCCATGGTATTTTCAATCACATCATACTCATGTGAAAGCTGGACTATAAACAAAGAAGACAGAAGAAGAATTGATGCCTTTGAATTGCGGTATTGGAGAAGAGTGTTGAATGTACCATGGATCACCAAAGGAACCAACAGATCTGTTCTGGAAGAAGTAGAACCAGAGTGCTGCTTGGAAGCAAAGATGGCAAGACAGCATCTTACATACTTTGGTCCTGTTGTCAGGAAAGATCAGTCCCTGGAGAAGGACATGATGCTTGGTAGAGTGGAGGGTCAGTGGAAAAGAGGGAGATCCTTGATGAGAAGGATCTACATAGTGGCTGTAACAATGGGTTTAAGCATAAAAACAATTGTGGACATGGTGCAGGACAGGGCAGTGTTTCGTTCTGCTGTTCGTAGGGTTGCTGTGAGTCAGAACCGACTGACAACACCTAACAACAACAACAACAGTGTGGATATGTGGGTGTTTTGGGCACAGTGAAAGCTGCAGGTGTTGAGGAGAAATCATGATACAGTAATAAGGAGAAGATGGTAACAACCTTCCTGACATTATAGAGAAAGTAACAAGTCTAAAATCACTGAAGAAAGGAAAATAACCTAACAAATACATCTGAATATTTCCACATATGCATTTATGTATATTCAATTAAGCTGTCCAGATGTTGTGGAGAATCATTTGGCATCAAAATCTTCTGGGGGCAGGGGGCGGGGACATGTGATTTCTTTGTTCTGGATCATATAGTGGCAGGTTGAGGGCAGCCATGATGGACTAGGGGTGGTTAGTAAAAGGCAGTGGTTCAGAGGAGGGCTAGAAGAGTTCTTTGTAAAGCAGCGTCATGGCTTTGAGAAGTTTAGGTAAACCTTTCTAAAGCTGAATTTTTAAAAGATGTATCAATGAATACATCAAACTTCAATGGGTTAGCTATACCTCCTGGAATCAGAACTGAAAGTATTTTTCATTCATTGATTCCAGAAAACCATAGAAAGCACCTGTTTACCAGAAACAACATCATGCTCTGAGAATGTGCCAGGCATCAACACAGAACAGTCCCTGCCTTCCCTAAGCTTGCAGGCTGTTAGTCATCTGCTACTCAACCTGGTGCTCTTACAGTACAGTGTGATAAATCCTTTAGTGAGGGGTTTAGAAATTGCCTAAGGTGACACTGATCTAGTCTTTCAGGAAAGGACTTCTCACTTATAACTGTGCTTGTCTACAAAGAGCAGACATCCCTCCTCCCTCTTTACCCCATTCCAAAACAAATAATGGCAAAAACCACTGGCTTTAACAATTAGGAATTCTTTATTTCCAGAAGTAGGCAATTCATGTTTTTATGGCAGCTGAAAGATGGCATCAGGGTCTTTGCTCCCTCATTCTTAGCATATGACTCTTGTCTTTGTGGTGGCAAGATGGCTCAAAGTCTCGGTTATCAGTTCTATGGAGGAAAACGAAGAGCAAAAGGCAAGAGGGATATGGCAGGCGAATCTGTTAGAGCCTTTCTAGAACTTCAACCTGTCATCTTGCTTTTGTTGCCAACAACTCTCCTCCATGGCTACTCTAGATCCAAGGGAAGTGAGAAATGTATCTTTTGGCAGGACAGTCTGCCACCTCAGAGGAAACCGTGTTGGTAGCGGCCGTCGAGTTGGCTCTGCACAACAGACCAAGGTCTTGCCCAGCGCAGCATCGTCTCCACAATCTTTGATGAGTTTGGTCCCATTTTTACCTGCCGTGTCAGTACATCTCACTGAGCGTTTCCCTCATTTTTGCTGAGCTCTGACCAACTGCAAGGCCCTTTTTCAGTGAAAAGTTTTCCCCCAGTGATGTGTCCAAAGTAAGCAAGACAAACTAGATTTCTGTTCATCAGGGAATGGCTAATGAGGAGGAGATTACAGGGGTAGGTAGAAGAAGTCAGCGCTGCAATTCTTGGTACTTTTTGTTGCTTCAGTGGTTTCTTTTACGGCTCTTGAACAAGTTCCACTCAGGTAACAGGGACCTGCTAAAGCCTCTCCATCATTGTCCCCAGTCCCTACACTGCAGGCAGACTCACCTCCAAACGTGCTAACGAGGTGAGCTTGCTGTGGGGGGCTACCAGAGTAACCAAGACAAATATGGCGCTGACTCTCAGAGAGGCAAGAGGCCACCTAACACAACCAGTCGTAGTCAGAGCCTTTCAATGCTTTTTCGCATCATATTTACTCCTCCCAACAAATTAGAAGGGAATAGGAGTATGTGATCTCCTTGTACAGATAAGAGGACATTTAGAAACATAGTGGTGGTGGTAATTGGCCCAAGGTCACTCTTGGGTCAGAGAAAAGATTGCAGTCAGATCCAAGGCTCTCTTCCTTCCGGGGTAGTGCTCACTCCTTTCCAGGGCCTGGCTGAATACCAGAGGGCTAACTGAGGTCAGTACAACTGAGAGGAACTCTGGTGAAAGGGAGGGAGAAGAAGGCAGGCCATCCAGTGCCCTGGCCTTTAGAGCCAGTAGGCTGGTCCTCAGTCAGGAGGTCTGCACTAGTAGGCACCACCACCCTCTTCCTGCTCAGTTCTTGCAAGAGAGCAGGGTGGTTTACTCCACAGTCAAGGGGTCTGTCCTGGACCTTTCTCCCCATCAGCCCCGGCTGGCTTCGGAAAGGTTGTCCTTTGTATTGTCTTTTCTTGTTCTCCATTCTTGTGTGGCCTCACTGGCTGTTATAGCTCACTGCTCAGCTCAGCATGGCGTCACTCTGACCCACCCCTAGGAAGGTAGACCCTGGCCTGGACCCCACCGGCATTTCTCCTTCTCCTTCATTCCCATCCAGCTACAACACTCCCAGGGCTGCTCTCATCCTGCCCCATCTGGTGCAACCATACCCTTAGCCTTGGATGCTAAATGGAGCTTTCATGCATCTCTTCTGGACCAGCAACCGGATGCTAAGATCAAACACTAAGCTAGGTCTTCACCAAGGCTCCTGAAAGGGATTGTATGGATGTGATATGGGAGGCTAGGAGAGTTCTTTATAAAGCAGCACCATGGCTTTGAGTATTTTAGGTAAAACTTCTAAAGCTGAATTTTTAAAAGATGTATGCATCAAACTTCAGTGGCTTAGCTATACCTCTTGTAATTAGAAGTGAAAGTATTTTTCATTCGTTGAGTTCAGAAAAGTATAGAGAGCAGCTGTTTATCAGCTGGTGCCCGCCTACCACCAAAAAGGTGTGCTAGCATCCTAACCCCTGAGGACTGTTGAAATGAGGAAGGGCCCGGTAAAAATTGGAGGTATTGAAGAAAGCCCCAGGAAACAACTTAATAGCAGAAAATACCATAGAATAATCTTACCTTTGTCTTAACAAAACACTGTCACAAGACAAGCCTGGGGGCCACCTTGCAAGTGACAGCCTGCAAGTGACCCCTAGACCTTGACCACATTTTACAACTAATAGGAGTTAACCAATCAATGTAAAGGTCAGTTCACCCTCCCTACTTTGCAATCTCACGATTTAAATACTGGGCGCTGAGGAAACTCCCCATCGCCCCCTGCTCTGTATAGCTTGGGGTGCGTCCCTGGTACACCAGTATTTTTCCTATTGGGCATATTTTTTAATAAAATTTAACCGTTAAAGTAACAGTGTTGCATCTTGAAAATCGCGGACCCTAACAAGGACATAATCCTATTTGGATATAGGGTTTTCTTTGTTAAGACTCCATGGCACTTGGCTGGCTTTTTGTTAATACGGCCATTATCAGTGCAGGTGTTTTCTATACCTAATTACTTCTGAGGTACAAAAACAGCAAGTTAGCACGCAAATGAAGACAGAAGGGTTAGACAGGTGCCATGTGAAGATGGTCAACGAACCCAGGAACACCAGGGCTATAGAAGCTGAAAGTAACAAGCATCTTCCCCCAGAGCTGACACAGACAGAGAGTCTTCTACTACAGCTGGTGCCCTGAATTTGAACTTGGAGCCTCCTGAATCATGAGAAAATAAATTTCTATTCTTTAGAGCCACTCACCTGTAGTACTTCTGTTACATCAGCACTAGGAAACCAAGTTGGCTGTAGTGTACTCCTTGTCTTTCCACTCATCATTTCCACTCTCCGGAACGCCCTTCCTGCTCCTAGTCTACATATGCAGGCTCATATGAGTTGGGGTGTCCTTCCCATGCTCTAAGGCATGGCCCACAGTCCCCCAAAGCCATTGCCTTCACTCTACTGTGTGTATCTGTTTATGTTTTTCTCCTCCCCTTGACTGAAGTCTTTATTCCCTGGGTATAAACCAGCACCTGGGGGTCTCTGGTCAAGTGCTTGACTGCTAGCCAAAACGGTGGCAGTCTGAACTTATCCAGAAGTGACTCAAAAGACAGACCTAGTCATCTGCTTCTGAAAGGAAACTCTATGGAGCAGTTCTACTCGCTACACGTGATATCACCATGAGCTGGAGTCGACTCAAGGGCAACTAACAAGAGCAGCAAAGCAGCACTTGGCTCTTACAACATGCTGAGTATGTCAAGAATGGATTCTGGTGCTAAACATTCTGGAAGAATCTAGGGAGACAGATAACAACGGCTCATGTTTACTGGGTGCTTAATACATGCCACATTCTTGGAAACCTGGTGGCACAGTGGTTAAAAGCTCAGCTGCTAATCCAAAGGTCAGTAGTTGGAATCCACCAGCTGCTCCTTGGAAACCACAGGGAGCAGTTCTACTCTGACCTACAGGGTCACCCTGACTGAGTCAGAATCCACTCCATAATCTGAGTTTTATTGCAAGCCCTTAGGAAGTATTATCTCATTGCATCGTTGGGGCAACCCTACACAGAGATGCCTTCTCCACTCCGCAAGGGAGAAAACAAGCATGAAACAGTGAAGTAACTTGCTTAAGGCCAATGAGAAGGAATGATGGAGGAAACAGAACTCAAGAGCTTGAGCTATTAGCTCTGGGGCTCCCCACCCACGCAGCCACACCAAAGCCTGCAGCAAAGGCAGGACACTGTGGATTAACTAGATAAGAATGCAAGGCAGGGCCTGCCTCAGTCTTTCCCATTCAACTGTTGTCCACGTGTTAACAGGGGAGTGAGAGGCAGGAAAGAGTACTGGGAAAGGGCTGGAAGGGAGAGTTAGGAAAGAACTATGTGGAAAAGATGGAGTGAGATGGAGAGAGGAGGCAGTGGGCATATAGCAGCTGTTTCAACATCTGAGAAGAAGTGTAAAGAAGCTAGTTTGGATGTAACCAGTGTTGCAGAGCTGATCAGAAATGAAGCCATCATACATACTTGCTCCAGCCAAACTTAAGCCTGACGGAATCAGTGCTAATGGCTGAGGAACTCTGGTTATTAATGAGTAATGTCAGCACTCAGGAGGAACCTGTGTCCAAGATGGGAAAGTTGCCAGTAGTGTCCTTATCACATGGGGAGAAAGGTGACTGCTGTACATCGTCAAAGAACTAGGTGGCAGTTTGAATCCACCAGGGTTCACCATGAGTTGTAATTGAGTCAGTGACAAAAAGGTTTGGTTTCTCTCTTACTCAGAAAAAGAAAAACGAAGCAGTTGCCATTGAGTTGATTCTAACTCATGGAGACTTTGTGAATATCAGAGTACAGTTGTGCTGCATAGGGTTTTCTTTCTTTTCAGACTAAGGTAAATTATTTAAGCCTTCTTCTGCCATAAGCAAAGGGGTAAAAGATCAGCATACATGTTGTCAGGAGGGATTAATCCCTGGAGAAAGACATCATGCTAGGTAAAGTAGAGGGTCAGTGAAAAAGAGCAAGACCCTCAACGAGATGGATCGACATAGCGGCTGCAACAATGGGCTTAAGCCTAAAAGTTGATTGTTGGCATAGTACACAACCACAGTACAGGATGAGGTTGATAAGAGTTGCAACCAACTCAGTGGCACCTAACCACATCATACCAGTCATTATTTGACACAAGTCAAAAAAATGAGCATAATGTCACATACACTGTCCTGTTCCATGTGCAGAGTTATGGCCCAGAGTAATGCTATGGTTCCCAATAGTGGTCCAAGTTCGCTTTAGTCGTCTTCATAATTGATTGGGAGAAGGTTATGGAATAGAGTGTGGATATAATCTCCCCAAGGAAAGGACGTGGATCTGATGGGAGATGGCATTAGGTGAGGAACATGGGTGTTTTGTGCTCTCTGTAGCGAGACTTTAGAAAGACATTCAGCATGTTCATTCCACCACTGGGAGTGTGGAGGTATTTGCCACACGGGAGCTGTGAAAACTCACTAACTTTCGGGCTGGATGTGAGACCTGTCCCAGTTGGTTCTCTCCAAGGCCTCAGACTAGGTCATAGTCATGCCCTTTTTCACCTGAGCAGAGCTCAGGCCTGCCCAGCTGACCTCATGCCCAGCACCTGAACCCTTCTCACCACAGTGCGTCCCAGCTGTGGTCAGGACTGAATTTCCATAGGGTTTTCAATGGCCGATTTTTGTGGATTGCTGGGCCTTTCTTTCAGGACACCTCTTTGTTTACTTGACCCCCCAACTTTTCAGTTAGCTGTCGTGGCCTGAATAGTGTTCCCCAAAACATGTGTCACCTTGGCTAGGTCATGACTCCCAGTATTGTATGATTGTCTACAGTTTTGTCATCTGATGTGATTTTCCTGCATGTTATGTATCCTATTATTATGATGCAATGAGATGGATTAGTGGCAGTTACACTGATGAGACCTCCAAGATTAGAGAGTGTCTTAAACCAATCTCTTTTGAGATATAAAAGAAGGGAGCAGTCAGACATGGAGACCTCGTGCAACTAAGAAGGCAGCACCAGGAACAGAGTACATTCTTTGGACCTGAGGTTCCTGTGCTGAGATGTTCCAGACCCAGCCAAGATTGATGACAAGGACCTTCCTCCATAGCAGGCAGAGAGAGAAAAGGCTTTGCCTGTAGCCAGCACCCTGAATTCAGACTTGCAGCCTGCTGGATTGGGACAAAGTAAACTTCTCTTTGTTAAAGCCATCCACTTGGGATATTTCTGTTACAGCAGCACTGCATAAGACAGAAGCCAGGCACTCAACTCTTTGCACCGGCAAGGAAACTGAGGCTCAAGGGGATTCCTGAACCAGCCCAGGAGCACAGGGCTAGTGAATAGCAAAGCTGGGTCTGAGTTCCTCTGTTGAGTTCATCCACCCCTTCCCTTCCTCAGACCCAGCTGCTTAAGTGCCTCTGCATTAGTCACCAGCATGTGAAGAAGTCATAAGACCCGCCCGTATGGGGCAGGAGGGGCCGCCCACTGCACACATTATATCATTATCTCACTGCAGTGGAGGTGCCTCCTCAACGTGTGATGCGTTTCCTGACTTAGGCCCTTTTGGGAACAGCATCAATCTGCCAACATTCAGGACATGCTTCTGTAGCAGCAGATTCCAGCTAGGCATCAGGCAGGTGCCATACTCCTGAATTTTAACTTAGTATGTGGTATGAGAAATATTTCTGTCTAAACAGACCCTCAATGAGCTCTGTGTCATTGGCTGTAGCCAGCAAGAAGGGTGGAAGGCTCTGCCGTGACAGGTAGCCCCATGGAATAGTCTAGAAAGAAAGCCTGCTCTCATGGCACTGGCATTCTACCAGACAAATGACAACAAACTGTGAGTGACGCCTGCAAGTCTGAAAGATAGAATTAGGCCATGAGGTTCCTTAGAGGGTGTGGTCTCTGAGACTTCCTCATCTCCGCACTCTTGGTATCAAACCCTGGTCCCTGCCCTGTGGCAAGCTGCTAGACACACTGTCACTGAGCCAGCTATGTGGCTGGGGTCTAGTGGCTGGCGTCTGGCCCCTCTTCTCTGGCATCAGGTACACTGGAGCCCTGGGTGCTCCTTGAGTTGGAGCTATTTCTGCTCCAAGACTGCAGCAAAGCTGCAGGGCTGCCTGCCCTCAGGTCTGAGCTTGTTGAGGCATCACACTGGAAAGGAAGTCGCCCCCGCCTTGCACGGTGAGTGAAGTCCGCTCTGCAAGCTAGGACCAGCCACACCTGTTTGAGGGAAGGTGACTAGGGAACCTGACACTTCTCTATTGATTTTATATCCCTTTACAATTCTTGTTACAGAAATAAACACTCTCAAGGCAGAATATTTAGAAGACATGAAAAAGCTAAAGGAAAAAAAAAAAAAGAAAAAAAATATCTATAATTCTACCTCCCAGAACTGTTGGATTTGCTTTCCTTTCAGTCTTTTTTCTATGCGCATGCATTATTGATTCAAACAGGATCAAAGGGTATAAAGTGTCAGGGGCATCTGTTGCTTCTCCATTTAATACTTATAAAGGGAACATCTTTCCATCTTAAAATGCGTTGTTCTTTGCTATCGTTTTTGTCCATTCTCTATTAGTGGCAGATTCTCTTTCCAAGATGTGAAGCTCTTCTGTGGAGGCTGCTGTGTGCTGCTGGAGTCACAGGGTGCAGCCCTTTTTAGGTAAGGGTGCTGGGCTTGCTCTGCAGTTCTGAGTACAGGGAAAGCTTCAGGCTCACTGTTTGCTGCAACGGTTCCTGCCCCAGCCCCACCTTGACTCATGGTGCCGTTTTAGATTAGTCACTTCAGCCCTGTGGACCTCAGTTTCTTTCCCTATAAAACGGGATGGTTGCATTAAAGGCTTTGCCACCTCTAATATTCCGTGACTAAGCACTTGCAGACTCATAGGCAGATTCCAGAAGCTTCTCAAAGCGTTAGCTGCTGAGGGGAAGTTACTTCTCTCCAGGGAGTAAGCCAGCTTCTGATTCAAGGCTAGCCCAAGGTGGGGTTCTTGATCTAAGAAGATCTGAAAGCTGTCTGGTCTAGTCAGCACCCTGTGCCATGGTTCCCAGGGCTTCCCTGAACTGAGTGTTGTCTCCCACCTTCCTTTCCCCACTCTAGGGAGAGGGAGGTAGCCACTTCAGCACCAGTACTGATTTTGTAGCCTCCACTGTGTTAGTATTAGTAGCTGGAAGCTGTGGCCAACTCCTGCCTTCATCCTCTGAAATTCAAATTATGTCATGGGCCAAAGGCATGGCTCCAGACAGGGCCAGATTCAGAGCTCAGGTCATGCTGTGGAGCTGTTGGGACTGAGGGGCCAGGGTCTGGGAAGGGCCTGGGCCCAGTTCTCTTGGGTAGGCAGACCTTTCTTATCCTGTACAGTTCTTTCCCACCCCCCACTTTCTTATTTCCTTCCTCTCTCTCTCCTTTGCACCAAAGACAGAAGTTAGCTTTTGTCAATCTGATTGGAAGGGTCTCTGTCATGAAACAGGAAAGATGAAACAGCTGTGTTATGGAGGTTTCAGAAGGCAGCAAACCATGGAATGTGAGCTGCAGAATCCTTCCCCTGAGGGCCTGAAGTGTTTTCCATATTCTTGTGTAGAAATAATAAGAATAACATTAACAATAATAATAATAATAATAAAAAACTTTGTTGTCAAGTCAATTCTGACTGATAGTGACCCTAAAGGATAGAGTAGAACTGCACCATAGAGTTTCCAAGGAGCACCTGGTGGATTTCGAACTGACAGGCTTTTACTTAACAGCTGAACTCCTACCCATTAAGCTGCCAGGGTTTCCAATAGCAGTGTAGCTGTTACATACTAATGAGGACTGTCAGTTAAGTTTGCAAACTCTTAGAGTGATACATACCTCGTTGCTAAATATCACTACAGTCACCTTTGAAATACTCCCTTTGGGAAGCTATATGCTAACGCCAGCACCCCGTCTACTCTTTTTCTGGAATGGCTATCAGAGTTGATGTCATATTACCTTTGATGTCCTGAATGTCATCCAAATATCTTCCTTTCAATATTTTCTTTGTCTTTGGTAAAGAAAAAAATTCTTTGGGGGTCAGACCAGGTGAGTCAGCAGGGTGTTCCAATATAGTTATTTGTTTACTGGCTGAAAACTCTCTCATGGACAGCTATACCATTAAGTTAGCAAACTTGCCACCATGCCACCATGCACAAAGGGCATTCCAGCAAGAGTTCCAAAATTGGTTTGAAGGGTGGACTAGGCACTGGTGTTGGTGCATAGCTTCCCAAGGGGAGTACTTCAAAGGTGACCATAGTGATACTCAGCAATGAGGTATGCAGCACTTAGAACAATTAAGTCTGCCGACATATGCGTCTACCCTTGCAATCATTTTTTTATATGCTGACCAAGAACCCAGGTACAGCAGGGCTAAGAGCTTGGCTACTATCCAAAAGTTGGCAGCTTGAATGCACCAGCTGCTCCTTAGAAATCCTATGAGGCAGTTTGACTCTACTGTAAGGTGGCTGTGAGTTAGGGTCGACTCAGCAGCAATAAGTTTGGTTTGGTGTATGCCAGGCAAGAGGGCACTGGTGGTCCAGTGGTGGAATTCTTGGCTTTCCATGTAAGACACTTGGGTTCAATTCCTGGCAAATGAATCTGATGTGTAGATACCACCTGTCTGTCAGTGGAGGCTTGCATGTTGCTGATGCTGACCAGGTTTCAGCAGCATTTCCAGGCTAAGGCAGACTAGGAAAACTAGATCTGGAGAGCTACTATTGAAAATCAGACAGTGAAAGTACTATGAATTATAACCGTACGATATGTAACCCATCATTGGGACTGAGTAGGCCTGGGGAAGATTTTGTTCTGCTGTGTGTGGGGCTGTCAAGAGTTGAAGGCCGACTTCATGGAGAAGGTGCAATGAGGCAAATGTTTTCTTTGCTTCATCTCACCGAATTGTCATCAAAGAGCTCCACCAAATGAAGTCCATCTATTATTATTCCCCTTTTACAGATGAGGAAGTTGAAGCTGAAAGAGGTTAAGCTGTTTGCCCAGGATACCCTGGCTAATGAGGAACAGGGCTACAACTGGAACTCAGGTCTGTCTGACCCCAAGCTCTTGATCTTTCATTACTTTTCTCTTCCACATCTCAGGAGCTTTGACTTTTTCCATTCATGCAGAGATATCCTGATCTCTTACAAGTCTGTGGGTTCCAGGCATCTAAATGCTGGGTCTCATACTTGTGAAGGGTTTACTCCAAACTTGGCAAGGGTTGATATCCAACATCTGGTTTAAAATTTCACTGATGCTACAAGGAATAATATCCTGTGTGCCTAGGATGGATTCTTGTGGTGTCATGGAAAGAGTGCATATTTCAGAACCAGATTCACAGCAATCCGAATCCCACCTCTGCTACTTACTACTTGGTGACTCTGGGTAGGTCTTTTACCTGCTGTGTCTCAGATTCCTCATCACCAAAATAAGGAAAACATTATCCATCTTACAAGGTTGAGTCTCATGAATTAAAGAGAATGAACATATGCAAATTACAAGCACATAGTAGGTACTTGACAAATGTTACCCACCCCCATAGCCGTCTAGTCGATTCTGACTCATGGTGACCCTACAGGACAGAATAGAATAGAGTGTCCCCATAGAGTTTCCAAGGAGCTCCTGGTGGACTTGAACTGCTGACCTTTGAGTTAGCAGTTACAGCACTTAACCACTACACTATTAGGATTTCGCCAATAAATGTTAGCTATTGTTAAAATGGTGATAAGAGAAGAGTATTGAGTGAGACAGTCCAGACTTGATTCCACTTCCTCTATGTACCAGCTGTGTGACCTTGGGTATGTTACTTTTACCTTTCTATCCATGCTTTCCTTCTGTTTCGGGGGCCTTAAGTATTCTAGATTGTTATAAAGGGGTAGTTCACATAAGGCACCATAACAGACACACTGTTACATGTTCACTAACTCAGTTTCTTCATGGGCACAAGACATGAATACATTTCCTGGTCTTCTGTGTCCATGTAAGGTCACATGACTAGCTTTTGCCAGTGGAGTATGGGTGTGATGGTGTATGCCACTTTCAGATTTGACCTCTAAATCAGACCATGCAGCCCTCCACCCTCTTTTCTCTTGCTGTCTGGCTGAATGCAGAGGTTCTAATGGTAGACTCCAAGGAGATATGAAGCTTTGAGAAAGCTGCCAGGTGGGAGGAACCTGGATCCCTGAGTCACTGCTTAGAAAAGAACTACCCAGGGTGGCTGTTCAACTAGGAACATCTATATTAATTTTTGTATGAAAAAAGAAAGTTTCTCTGTGTTAAGCCACTGAAATGTTGAGGTTGTTTGTTAGTTCGTTTACCCTGGCTAATAGGGACAGCACAAAGACAGCTTGGCAAAATCTCAGGGCATAGGTAGATTCAACAAATGATGGATGAGAGGCCTTCACCTGATGGCCAGGAGAAAACCCACAAAACCTACTGCCACTGAACCAATTCCAACTCCTAGCTACCCTGTAGGACAGAGTAGAACTGCTCCATAAGGTTTTCAAGGTTTAATCTTTACTGAATCGGAGTGCCCCATCTTTATCACATGGAGTGACTTCGGGTGGGGGAAGGTGAGGTTGAACTACTGACCTGTCCATTGGTAGCCAAGCGTTTTAACCACTGCTCCACCATGGCTGGAATCATTGTTCTGTCTATCGTCTAGGCATGGTTTGCTGGGTGGGGTGAGCTCAGCTTTCTGATACGGGCTGCAGATGGTACCTGCCTGGCAGAAGCTGGGCAGTCTGGCAACACTTGTTCCACTGCTGCTCTTGGGATCCCACCTGGTACTATTGTACGACTGGTCGTATTTTAGGCATAAACTACCTTTCCTCTGATAATGCTCTTCTAATTTTCCTCCTTTTGATTTTGCTATGTTAGAAAACAAGTTGCTGTTAAGTTGGTTCTGACTCATGGCCACCCTGTGTGTTGTACAGCAGAACTGTGCTCTGTAGGGTTTTCATGGCTGTGACCTCTCAGGAAGCAGGTAGCCAGATCTGTCTTCCAAGACACCTCTAGATGTATTCAAAGAGACAACCTTTTGGCTAGCAGCCCAGCACTTAACCCTTTATGCCACACAGGGAGTCCTGTTAGTTTCCTGTTTGTAATCCCATCATCTCTTGGAAGGGTATAGGATGGGGTGCCATTTCACTGCATACTGTCCAGCAATGCGTTTTATCAAACTTAAGGTTTTTTTAATTAAAAGATTTTATTTTCTTAGAGCAATTTTAGGCTTTCAGAAAAACTGAACAGAAAGTTCTCACATGTTCCCTTTCTCCCTGCCAGCTGTTCTCCTGTTATTAACAGGAACTGGTATTGATACATTAATGTTCACTAAAGTCTGTGGCTTACATTAGAGTTCACCCTTTGTGTTGTATAGTTTTATGCACTTTTGATAAATGCATAACATCATATTCCACCACTATGGTTTAATAGAGAAGAGTCTCGTTGCTCTTAAAGTTCCCTGTGCTCCACTGACTCATCCCATCCTCCTCTATCCTTTAGTCTCTACTAAAGCCCCTGATAGCCACTGAATACTTTTTCTTCTTCTTTTTCATTTGCTGTCTGTATTATTACCTCTTCCAGAATATCATATTGTTAGAATCTAAGTATGTGGTCTCTTCAGACTGGCACTTTTCACATAGAAATACACACTTCAAGTTCCTTGATGTCTTTTTAAATAGCCCTAGTGGTACAGCGCTTAAGCACTTGGCTACTGATCATAAAGTCAGTGGTTCAAACCTACCAGCTGCTCCATGGGAGAAAGATGTGGCAGTCTGTTTCTGTAAAGATTTCATCCTTAGAAACCTCATGCAGGTGAGCCTACTCTGTCCTGTAGGGTTGTGTGGACAGCAACAAGGCTTCATATCTTTTACGACTTGACAGCTTAGTTCTGTTTGTAGTTCAGTAATAATGCACTGCATGGATTTACCACGGTTTGTATATTTACTCACCCATTAAAAGACACCTTGGTTACTTCCAATTTGGGGCAATTATAAACATTTATGTGCAGGTTTTTGTATGGATATAATTTTCATCTCATTTGGGTAAGGCAAATACTTGCTGGATCAAATGGTAAGCCTATGTTTATGTTTGTAAGAAATCACCAAACAGTCTTCCAAAATGACTATCATTTTGCATTCCCGCCAGCAAGGAATGAGAGTTCCTGTTGCTCCACATCTTTGTCAGGATTCGGAGCTATCAGTGTTTTAGATTTTAGCCATTCTAATGATTCGGATCCGACTCGAGGGCACTTGGCTTTTGGCAATAGAAAAAAAACCCACTGCCATGCAGTCATGTCCGACTCATAGCTACTCTAGAGGTCAGAGTAGAAAGCACCACAGGGTTTCCAAGGAGCACCTGGTATAGTACTATCTCACTGTCATTTTAATTTGTGTTTTCCTGATAACATAGGCTGTTGAGTATCTTTTCATATGTTTATCTGTCATCTGTTTATCTTCTTTGGTGAAGTGTTTATTCATATGCTTTGCCTACTTCTTAACTGGGTTGTTTGTTTTTGTATTACAGAGTTTTAAGTGTTTTCTGTATACTTTGGACACCAGTCCTTTACCAAAGTTTAGTTTTTAATTCGCGTTTTAAAATAATATCACAGAGGAACTGTTATCCCAGTGATGAAATGCTTTCAGTTCCCAGTCCTGCCAGGATTATGCCAATTTTCAAAAAAAAAAAAAAAAAAACAAAAAAAACTTCTCATGTCTGGAATGAACTGTGTCTTGGTAGTAGCAGGAAAAGTTCACGTTCTGACCATTGTGCTCGTCAGATGCAAGCTTTACACAGTACGTTGTAGTTCACACATGTTATCTCGTTTGATCATCATAATAGCCTTTGCAAGGTACAGAAGGCAGATGAGGAAACTGAAGGTCAGAAGTGAGAAAACAGAAGTGAGAAAACAAAGAGGGAGAGCAGTTCTTTAAAATCATACCCACAGAAACAAAGACTTGGTTATACAGAGCAGACATGGCTGGCTGCCTTCCTGATACCTGTTCTACCTTTTCCCTTTTGTCACAGCCCCAGTTTGTTAGATGTCCCCCCATCTGTTTACAGCTTGAGGAATAAAGCCAGAACAGGTCCAATGCACTAATGGTGATTTTATCCCTTTCTTAGAGATTGGTTTAGCAGTGGTCAATACGGTGTGAGAGGATTTTAAAAGGTGTCTTAGACTGGGTTTTCTAAACAAGCAAAACTAGTAGAGCATGTAAATATCCGCACAGAGGAATATACATAAAGAAAGTGACTGATGAGGTTGTAGAAGCCAGAAAGTTCCAAATTCGTGGGACTGAAGCCTTCTACTGATTAATGGGACCGGCAAACCCCAGATAGGCAGGTCAGACACCAGGACAGCAGCGCGGCAGTGCAGCAGCGCTCTGGCTCCCAAGCTGGAAGACCAACAGATTCCAAGATCAGCAGGCAAGATCACAGCAGACTGTTAGCTCAAGTCCCAAGAACCAGAGGCCAGATGAACAGGAGCCCACTGCAGAATCCAGGGGGAGCAAAAGCCATGAGGCTTGCCCTAATGTCCACTTGCATTCAATGCAGACCACATGCCCAAGGAAACTCCCCTTCAGCTGATTGACTGCTTACAGCAGATCCCACTAGGGAGGGAACCACATTGTATCAAATCTCATATGACTGTCAAACTACATCATAACTGCCAAACAATTGAGAATCATGCCACAGCCAAGTTGACAAACAACCCTAGCGGTCACTTCTGCATCCACAAAAGGTAAAATAAAGGTGTTATGGTCTGTCCATCTTTTTTTTTTTTCACTTAATAGTGCAGTACTTGGATGGGATGCCTGAAACTACAGCCCATACCTTAAGACCACAAGAGGGACTTGTTTTAGGATAAAGCCAAAAGGCAGATGACAGTAAACAGAAAGAATCTGAGTCACTAATACAATTGAGTTGCTGATAATATGGCCCTTGGACTTTTCCTCACATCTTGTTATGTGACATACATTTCCTATCTGTTGGGCCAGTTTGAATCAGAATTTTTTTTTTTTTTTCTGAGTGAAATAACCTACTGTGTGATGGATGGAATTATTAACTAATGAGAGAGCAGTATGCAGAAGCATCAATTGAGAACTATAAATATCAGACTCTTACATCCCCCACCTTGGAAGTGTCAGCTAGTATAGGTCAACAGTAGTCCCAGGGACAGGAATTAGTTAGGGGGTTACGGAGATGGCCAGCAGATGAAAGGAGAGACTGGTTATAACCATGCCACAAGCCAGTGCTCAGGGTCCTAATGGAGGGACTAAACCTGTCATTGTGTTCAACAGGTCAGCATGAGGCAAAAATCATGTCATCCACTGAGCTTTACAGGTATTGGGCTTAGGTCCTACAAGCTTTTCAAGAGCCTACAGACAAGTCCAAGACCTGAGACAGAGATAGAGACAGAGAGACTGCGTGTGTGTGTGTGTGTGTGTGTGTGTGTGTGTGTGTGTGTGTGTGTGTGTGTTTGTGAGTGAGTGAGTGTTGGGGGGAGGGTGGGAAATCATCCTAAATATAAAAAGAAACTTGCTAGAGAGGAACCTGTCTGTCCTTAGCTCTGTATTCACATGCTGAGAAGCTCCAGCTAAAAGCTCCTGGCCTCTCTGCTCAATCTGTCTTTCCTCCCCAAGAGCAGAGAATTTCCTTACCATTTGGTGAGTTTAGGAGGAAAAGTGATTATTCTCTACCCAGCAGTAGTCTTTCCCTTTCAGATCTGCCTAACTGCAGAGAGAGTTCATTTGGGGTACCACATACTTTTTGACAAACTGGGAAAGACTATTGAAAGGGGGGTTCAAGTTTATTTCAAATAGGCAAGGTCCTATTGCTATACTTTTTAACTATATCATTTTCTTCAATTTTCATCAATAATAAAACTGACATTTAATCTCCATCTGCCTGACTTCTGGGTGTATTTCTTACTTGGTTCTGAACTCAGGAGGGGAGACGAAAGGCATTATTCATTAGACCACTGAATCTTAGCCCAAATCACAAAATCTACAATATTAAATATTTAATTGAGCACAAACCCTCACATTATGCTTATTACTCTATTGTCCCATTTAGTCTACTGCTCCTGTATTTCCGGTAAGATGGGGTGGGGGTGGGAATATGCTTCATGCAATCTGGAGTGTGACCACCAAAATTAAGGAGGTCTGAGTTCTTCAAAGGCCTTGGAAGAACCTTCAAAAAAAGATCAAATGTAGGGCTGAGTTTTGACTAGAGCTTGGACCTAGATTGGTAGCTGTGTGGACGAGAGGGAGGACAGGTATCAGCAGAGTAAGAGGATCTGCAAATGACGTTGCAGAACGGGCTACGTTTGCCCCTGGACACATTTTGAGCTTCAGCCACATGACGCTGAGTCACCTGAGTCTAAAGGCACAGAAAGAAGTGTTGGTGTTTGTTGTAGCAGCAGCCACACTAGTACTGTTGCTGTTAGTTGCCACTGAGTCATTGCTGACTCATGGGGACCCCAAGCACAACAGAAAGAAATGTTTGCTGGTCCCACGTCATCATCGTGATTGTTGGTGTCCTTCAGTCCAATGTTGTGGCTATTGTGGTGCCTTCAGACATAGAGGGTTCATCTTCCAGAACTGTATGGAACAATATTATGTTAGCATTCATAGGGTTTTTGTTGGCTAATTTTCCAAAATAGACAGTCAGGCCCCTCTTCCTAGGCTGTCTTAGTCTAGAAGCTCCTCTGAAACCTGATCACCATTGGTGATCCTGCTGGTATTTGAAATACCAGTGACGTGGCTGTCAACATCACAGTAACGTGCATGGTGCCAGAGTACAACACAATGCCAGGTGGGTGGCCGAGAACCAGCACTAGTCAAAACACAACCTACTTTATTGCATTTTATTCAATCTTCATTGCACTCCTTGGAGCCCTTGTGGTATAGTTTTTAAGAGTCTGGCTACTAACCCAAAAGGTCAGTAGTTCAAATCTACCAGCTACTCCTTAGCAACTCCACAAAGTAGTTCCACTCTGTCCTGTAGGGTGACTCTGAGTTGGAATCAACTTGATGGCAACACGTTTTATACACCCCTATGAATTAAATATTAGTTTTGCTATACATTTAAGGAAATTGGGGCTTAAAAAGATTAAGTAGTTTACCCAAGGTTACACAGTTAAACCAAAAAAAGAAAAACAAACAAGCAAACAAATAAACGCAGTGCTGCAGAGTCAACTCCAACTCACGGTGACCTACTAAGTGTCAAACCTAGTTTTTAACCTGGTTGTTGGGACTCTACTGCTAACTCTAACTCCATATTGAAATAAGACTGTTCAAAGCCATCGGCCTAGTCTCACACCTGATAAATTTTCTGTGGAAATAATTCAATGGAAGCAGAAAATTACATGCACAAAAATTTCCATGATAGTGCTTCTGTGTAACTGCAAACAGAAGGAGCAACTTAAATATATACCAGTGTGAAAACACTTCGGCAGGTTGTGTTACATTCAATCAATGGAATGCTATGCATAGCTTTAAAAGAATAATTCTGAAATTTACATTGAAAAATGATCCATATATGGTAGCTCCTGTAGCAAGATCTATTAGCCTGCAGCACTTAGAAGAAAACAGAGCAATACACAAAATGATGCTCAGGAAACAAAGCAAAAGAAAATATGGTATGTACACCATGCTGGCAATACTGTAAAAAAAAATCTTCCCACATGTAATCAAAACTGAACAGAAATATGCAAAAATAAAAATTCCATGTATTTTTAATTGCCAAGTAGAGTCTAGGTGATCTTGTTTCTAGTAAAATTACTTTTAATACTGCAGAAGTATTATCTTGCCAAGAAAAGCAGACAGGTCTGCCTGGAGCTTTGCAAGAAGAATCACATATTTGTGCCTTTGCTGGCTCAGAGGTAGAGAGAGGGAGCACTTGGAATAGTTAGGAGGAAGTGTGTACATAATTGGGGCTGAGCCTCCTTCCAGCCTACTGATACTCGCCGGACTTTAAGAAGACAGCACTTGTCAGCCTCTCCTGCTTCCCTGAACTGAAGTCTCATTTTAACTAGAAGCAAACACAAAAGTCATGAGCAGAGTTTCCCTTGAGTGTCCATCTCAGATAGGAAATATTGGTCCTGATTCCAGATAGCTTGAATACTGAAGCTCCACATAGCAATCTCAGTGAGATTTTACCCAACTTGCCCAAGATGCTGCTGACATCACTGAACTGTGGATGGAAAAGCACATGGGGCATGACAGGGGAGGAGGGAAAGACTTTTAAACTGTAGACTTTTCTGGAGGAAATGAGATACAAACGAGTAACAGAGAAACAAATGCTCAAGGGTAAGATGGTAAGAGACTTTCTCCAATGGTTACAACAGAAGGTAGTTCAAATATTCTTTTTACTCAGTCCATAGAGGCCTTCAGTGCAGTGGAAAGAAGAAGGGCTTTGGCAAGAGACGAGGTTCCATCACTGCCTCTGCTGCTTTCTCACTGCGTAACTGTGGACAAGTCACCCAAGTCCTCTGATCTTCAGATTCCTTATCTTTAGAATCACAGTAGTCATGTCTGAAGCTCATAATTGAGATGACCTGAGAATGCCCTTCTCCTAGTGCCTGCCTGATGGCATAAATGGTACTTCCATTTTTCTCCCCTACAGAAATAAGCCTCCCTGTAACTGGCCAATAGTGTGGGATCAACCTCATACACTGTCCTAGATAGCAAAGCATTTTCTGTGTCCTCTAAGCCCACCCGACTGGAAACACTGTCATTCTGTCTTCCTGTCCAGCAAGGAACCAGAGAAACCAGCCAGGAGGAAGAGGTTTAAAGTGTAGATACCATGAAACCTGCACCTGAGAGCCACGCTTTCTGTGGGTGAGTTTCCAGATTGCTTGTGATGAGAATGGAAACATAAAAAGGCTTGAAGTAGACCATCAGGGGCTGACACTGTGGGTGGGGAAAGAGAAAGGGAGAAAACCATGCTGAGAAGCTGACAGATAGGCAGCAAGGTAGAAAGTAGGGGAGACAGAGTGAATCAATAATAATAAAAGGGCATATATGTGGCTGGTGGAGGGCAGGGAAACAAGTCAAATTTTAGGAATGAAAGGAAAATGGAGAAAGGCTGAGGAAGGAAGAAGTGAAGAGGACAAGAGAAAAAAGAAAGAGAGAAAACAAAAGCTAAAAGGAGATAGAAAGGGTGAGAGGTGAGAAAGATAAGAAATGACCAAGAAACTGATAGAAACCGTAATTTTCATCATCTCTTTGCATCCTGGGGACATTGTCTACCAGTACCCAGCATGGGCATGTTAGGAATACAGTGACGTGAAGGGTGGGCCCTGGTCACTGAATATGGAGCTCTTTCTCCATGATGTGAAACAACGGAAACGCCATTATTGGCTGATTTTTTAATGAAGATCCATGACCCCCTGCCCTGGGTCCACTTGTTCCACAATTCTGACCAGAATAAATTTTTCTATCCATAAACAAAGGCCAAGCAACATCTTGGACAATACCAGCAATCACTGAACTGGTAAAGGGAACAGTGATTATTTCTGAGAAGGTCAGACTTTAGTACAATGGGGACTAAAGCAAATTTTGTCTTACATGTATCCTCTCTTCCTGGGTGCCCCAGTCTGTTTTTTCCAGAGTGGTCAGTGTCTCAGGAGCTCTGCCATATCCACCATCTCTGACCAAACATCCTCATGACAAAAAGTCTTCTAAACTCACTGACCCAAGGACAAAAGTGATGGATAAGTTCAAATGGTAAAATGTAGGCTTCAGTCAGCTGGTAGAAGAGGGATAGTGAGGATCTTCTTGGAATGACACCATCTGGTGATTCTTCCCTCTGCTTCCCATTGTCTCCAGCGCCACTTTTCAGAAACTGTCTGTCTAGGCCAATCACCATATTTGGACTGTGGGCAGGCCTTAAAACTTAGTGTCAGATTCTTCTTTACTTCCATCTCTGACACAACTGGTTCAGGGTGGGCAGGACTTTCTTTGCAGTGCTACTGCAGGCTGAATGAGTACACCCAGCATGTGGTGGAGACTGCCCTCAGAACCACAGTGTGTCCCTGCAGATAATGTCAGAGCCACCTCAGCCTGTGCATACGAGTATATGCCTGAATGCATCATCAGTTACATTTATTGCATCATAATACATTTTAGAAATAAGATTTTTATTTGATTCTAAAGTGTCTTTGTTACCTAAGCTGTTATAACAGAAATATACCAAGTAGATGGCTTTAACAAAGAGAAAGTTACTCTCGCATAGTCAGGAGGCTGGAAGTTTGAATTCAGGGTGCTATCTCCAGGGAAAGGCTTTCTTTATCCACTCAAGGGGAAAGTTCTTGTCATCAATCTTCCACTGGAATAGGAGCTTCTCAATGCAGGAAACCTGGGCCCAAGGGACACCTGTGCTCCTGGCATCACTTTCATGGTGGTATGAAGTTCCTATGTCTCTCTGCTTGCTTGTCTCTTTTGTTTCTCAAGAGATTGATTTGACAAAACAGCATCATGTAAAACAAGCCCTCCTTCATTAACGTAACAGTCTTTAATCCTAGCTCCTTAACATCATAGAGATAAGATTTACAACATATAGGAAAATCACATCAGATGACAAAATGGTGGACAATCACACAATACTGTGAAATATGGTCCAGGCAAGTTGATAAACATTCTTGATGGACACAATTCAACCCATAACAAAAAGTAACACATATACACGACATATAAATATATACACATCCAAACATACAATACCTCTAAACTACCAGTAATGTTAGAGGTTTTGTGTATAATCATAACTGTGGTTGTGTTTTTTTTTTTCTAAACCCTTACCTTTTAGCCATATGTACTAAAATGTTTACAGATAAAAAGATAGAATGTCTGAGATTCGTTTCAAAATAATCCACAGGAGGAGAGTGGGAGGTGCAGATAGACACATGAGCCATCCATTGATAATTGCTGAAACTATGGGATAGGTACCTATGAATTCACTATACTATTCTCTCTACCTTCACAATACAGTGAAGAACTCAGAGAGACTGCCCTGTTTTTCCAGGTCTCACAAATTTTCTGCCTTTGACAAGGTGCAGTCTCACGATATTTCTTTTGCTCATGTTAGTGGAACGTATTTGAGCCTTCCTTCTCTGACAAGTTTCTGTCTTACACAGGTTCCTCCTTTCACAGATTGTCCTATATATTCATGGTTTAAATTTTCTATAATAAAAAGTTTTTAATAAGACTCTCATCTTCCTTTTGTGTTACATGTATCCTTCCATTAAACTTTCACTTGTTAAAAAAATACCAATAATCGCCCCTCGTGTTTTGTGTTTGTTTGAGTACATGGACTTTTATTTCCATAGAGAGCAGTTGCTATTTTAAGAATATGTTGCAAATCAGGCCTTGTTTATTTGGGCAATATTGTGGGACACACTATTTGTAGTCAAGTAATTTTGGGAAAAGCAGCACACCATGGCCCCTTCTTAGAAACTGACAATGTATTTTAGCACTGGATTACAAACTACTGGAGGACAGGGACCACATGGACTGTTTCCCACTGATCTGCGGTGCCTGGCATGGCCCTTAGCACTAGGAAAAGCTCAATTAATGGTTGATATGTGAAAAAATAAAGGCTTTCCAGTAAAGAAACTTATTAGCCTTTGTTTAGTGTTTCTCAAGCTCATTTGTCCACAAAAATCTTTTCTTGAGAAACACCCTTATATTGCCAAAGCCAAAGCCAAGTGCCATTAAGATGGATCCGACTCATGGCGACCCTTATGTTAATATCCTTTGAAATCAGTGTTCACTAGATGTGTTTTGTAAGACCTGAGAGTAGTAGCACAGCCTTGGTTGCACAGTGGTTAAAAGCTCAGGCTGCTAATCATAAGGCTTGGCAGTGTAAATCCACCAGCTCTTCCTTGGAAATCCAAAGGGATGCTTCTACCCTGTCCTATGGGGTCACTCCAAGTCACCTCACCAGCAACAAGTTTGGTTTTTCAGACCCATTTTGGGAAACATATTTGTAAGTATTGTCACACACTTAATCTAAGAAGACCTGATTTATTTGACAGAGAGAGGATTGGTTTATAGATCAGGTCTCTCCAGGCTACTTCTTGTGTCCAAGGTCTCAGAAGGTTGGTTTTGGAAACAGTTACAGATTGGCAGTCAGTTCTCTTTGATTTTGCTCAACATCTCTTGATGCCTGAGATTGGACTCACCCAGTGTTTGAGTAGAAGGTGAAGAAGGAGAGTGAACAGAAATTTTTTGAAGGTGCAGGTGTATTCATTGAATGAAGGTCATCCAGGTGTTTCATTTTTCGTTATTGTTCATACCATAGTGGGTAGAGTGAGCCGAATGGAAAAGCTAAGGGACAGATGCAGGCCGGGACACCCGTTAACTCTGTGGTATGAGAAAGAAGGGGAGACAGCTCAGTTGAGAATCCAAGCACGAAGTGAGAAGCAGGTAGAGACAACAGCTCACCAAAATTCATGTTCCCCTTTCCCCTGGACTCACAGTTAGACTACATTTCCCAGCTTTTCTTGAAGTTAGATGTGGCTGTGTGACTGAATTCTTGCCCACAGAATCTGAGCGGGAATGATGGTGTCACTCACCATGAGCTTTGCCCCTTGAAAACTTCATGTACAACAATCCTTCCTGCTCATTTTTTCCTCCCACCAATTGAATGGAAATGACCCTAGGGAACTTGAAAGCCATGCAATGAATAATACAGAGCTTCTATTTGTGTGAATTCTCCATCCTTCCCCATTATCCTATTTACTCAGAGACTGTTGTGACTATGAACCAAAAACTAAACCTGTGGCCATCAAGTCAATTCCAACTCATGGGAACCACATGTATCACAGAGTAGAATTGCTCCATGGAGTTTTCTTGACTGTAATATTTACGGAAGCAGATTTTCAGATTTTTCTTTCAGGATTGGGTGGATTTGAACCACCAACCTTTGGGTTAGCTGCTGACTGTAAACCAATTGCACCACCCAGGAGCTTTCAATGTTTGAGCCATTGTACATTGTACAGTTAATGTATTTACTTTTATTATTATTGTAATGTAGATGAAAACTTACAAAACAAACTAGCTTCTCATTAGACAGTTGGTACACATATCGTTACATTGGTTACCAACACTTTAGCAAGTCAACACTTCCACCTTGAGTTCCCTGTTACCAATCTTTCCTTTCTCCTCCTGACTTCTTGCCCTTACCAGCCTGGTTTAGTCTTACCTGCTGATCTTGGGGTTTATTGGTCTTTGCAGCCTGTGAGCAAGAGCCTTGCTGTCTGACCTGCTGATCTTGGGTTTGCCAGCTCCTGTAGTGACATGAATCAGAAAAAACCTCTATCCTAATCCACAAACTGTTGACATTCCAGCCTCTATAACCATATTAGCCATTCCCTTGATATAAATCTCTCTCTATATTTATACGTTTTACTGGTTTGGTATCTTCAGAGAATATAGCCTACAAGAGTAAAAGGACAAAAGGCACAAGCATAAATTCACCATAATACAAAGTGAATGAAAGTAGTTTAATCATCAGACATCTACACTATACGTAGAAGTCCTGGTGTTGCACTGATTGTTTGTCTGCTAAGGGAAAGGGTAGTGGTTCTAATCCACTGGCTACTCCTTGGGAAAAAGATGTGGCTGTCAGGTTCTGTAAAGATTTACAGACTCAGAAATTCTACCAGGCAGTTCTGCTGTCTCCTATAAAATTTGAGTAGGAACTGACTCAATGGCATTGCATTTTAAAACACATGCTGCATAGACAAAGCACTGAGGAAAAGTCAAAGATGAAGAGAACTTACCTTCTCTCCTCAAAGAGATTATAGTCCAGGTCAAGGCTGGCAGATAAACTGCCTTCCTTGATTCAAGAAATTTTTATCAAGCACCTCTATGTGCCAGGAATTACTCTAAGCACTAAGAATATAGCAGTGAAAAAAGCAGACTAATACTTCATTATAATTGAGGAAGTGAGTAGAGGGTACACGGGTCACTCTACTAAATTAGCTAGGGAAAGTCTGCCCGAGGAGGTGACATTTGAGCCAAACTGGCAAAACTGTGAAGAGGCTAAAGAGCATTATTCACTTGTTGTATAACCCTGAGGAATTTGCTTTCCAAACTTAAGTTCCTCATTTAATGCTTTATACAGTTACTGCAAAAATTAAAAGGAGTCCTACTTCACCAGTGGTTAAAGAATTTGGCTGCTAACCAAAAGGTGAAAATTAAAGAACATAAGTAATATTGTGTCCATTTAACTTAACATAAAGTTAAATTTCTGTCTGATGATTAGAAACCTTTTATTTCATATCATGGCGGATTGATGACTGCACCTTTAGCCCTTTTTGCTCCTCTCTTAAGCTCTCTCAAGAAGTCCTTTCCTTTCTCTTTCCTTTCATCCCCCTCACCACATCCTTCCTCAGTTAAGTCCGGTCCAGCAAATCTCTTTCTCGCCCATAGAGTCCTTCTAAAACAACAGTCTACACTGTCTGAGGAACACTATCCGGTAATGAGATACGTTTTTGCCTCTCTTCACATCCACCTGCTAATTTCCTGGACTTACCCCTGCAACACTGGAGCCCAGAAGTTTTACTCTTTAGGTGTTTTGAAGCAAAGCAGCTGTTACCATCTGCCAGCCGAAGAGCCTTGCCTTTCAAATAGACCATTGGGCAGGTCCAGGCAGAAAAGGGATCACTGAAGAAGGCCCGCAAAACAGGACTTAGAAGACCTACCTTTCATCTGAATTGCCATGCAACTATTGGCACATCATCTGGGAGTATCCAGGCTGTGATTTCTATCACAGTGAAGGAAGGGGACATAGTAGCATTCTTTGGGCACAATGGGGAGGTGTAAAAGAAACCAAACCAATCCCCTGCTGTTGAGTTGATTCTGACTCATAGCTCCCGTATAGGTCAGAATAGAGCTGCCCCATAGAGTTTCCAAGGAGAGCCTGGCAGATTTGAACTGCCAAGCTTTCGGTTAACATACGTAGCACTTAACCACTACTTTACCAGGGTTCTCAAGGGGAAGCGTAGAAGGGACTGTAGGTGAGAACTAAGTGATGAGAAGAACATGGAACATGGAGTCAAAAGATCTGAGGTTTAGAGTCATAAAGTCCAGAGTTCAAGACCCAGTAGTAGCATGTCATTTAGCCATTTGAGTTTCTGTTTAATATTTTATAAAATGGAATGATGTAATCCATCTTACATTCACAAAATTATTTTGGTTTCAAGGAACAAAAAACAGCTTAAGCTGCCGCGAGCAGGACTTTATGACAAGAGGACAGTCAGGTGTCCAGAATGGACTAGTACAAGGCATCTGAAAAGTGTCAGAAGCCCCCACATTATTTCCTGCTTCTCTCTGTGCTTATGTCTTACCCTACCTTCTCCTGATTCTCCATTCGCAAGGGCGTATATGGCTTCCATATTCGTCGAGTATACATTCAGCCACCTTCCAATTCCAAATTTATAGGACCAGATTCTGATTGGACTGACTTGCATCAGGTGCCTGCTCTTGGATCCAGTCAGTCATGACTGGGAGGTGGGGATCACATGGTATAAATACGGCTGATACCCAAGGTTCTGGGTACAATACTCATGGAAAGATTTATAACTTGTGGCCAACAATTTAAAATGCGTCTTGTGAGGACAGTAACTACATAAATTGTCACGTACTGCAAATCAGGAATGACAGTGACTAGAAGGCAGGACAGAGAGCTATTTCACATATAAGGAAGTAAAGTATAATCCTCTGAAGATTTAAAATGTTCTGGTGAGTAAACAAGATTTGAGTCTATGTTCTTGAAGTGGCCTTATTCTACGGGTCTAATTTTTTAGAGTGGAAAGACTCAGCATTCTTCACCTTCTTCTGTAGAAACTCTTCTCTACTCCTCTAATTTTAACAGAAATACCTCCCCCAAAAGATTTTCTTTCTTAGTAGAAGCTGACCAGAATATACCTTGGTGAAAACACATCATTAAAAGTCCGTCAATTAAGAATTGTTGCTAATTCAAGTATCAAGAAAGGACCCAAATTTTCTATGTCTCTTAATAACAGAAAAGGTTTGCTAAGTAAAATGAAGATGCGACTTGAGACAAGCCACTTAAACCTTTCACTTCTTTATGAAACAGAAAACAAGTATTCATACGATTGTTGTGACAACTGAATGGCATTAGGTCTAGCACAGAGTTGTGACTGTTAGCTACAGTGTTGAGGAGGGTGGTCGTGGTGGCGATGGTGTTCATGGTAGGTGTGGTGATTGCCGTAGTACCAGTGGTATTTTTAGGACTACTGTGGTGGCGGTGATGACAGTGGCAGTCACAGTGATGATGATGATGGCAGCGATGGTGATGGTAGTGCCAGCACCGGTGGTGAGCTGATAACAATTATGACAGTATCAAGAATGTTTAATTATGCCCTGTACTTACTAGGCACATGTAAATAAATGAAGAAAACAAATAATTTTCAAACAGCCCCAGGGTCTTAGTCAATATCTGTGCACCAACCATGGTTATGACCAACACAAATCATCTTTAAATGTTCATTAAAGCAGATTCTGGAAGACCTTTCAGCACATATCTAGCTAACAATTTTGTATGATGTAGAGAGAAGATGAATAAATATTAATTTTAGTCATGTTGCATACTTAAAAAGAATACTTTCAAGTAATAGCATGTAAAACACAGACTCTTTCAGCATAATGGAAATGCTGGTAGTGTTGTGGTTAAATGCTGCAGCTGGTAACCTAAAGGTCAGTGGTTCTAATCCACTATGCAGTCCTTGGAAACTCTATAGGGTAGTTCTACTCTGTCCTATAGGGTCATAATGAGTTGGAATTGACTCAAAAGCAGTAAGTTTGGTTTTTCACCATGACACTTGTCTTCTTCCCAGTTAGATTGCTAAATAAGTCACACATCATTAATATAAATTTCATCTTCAAGAATGCAATCATTGTCACTGAATTGTACATGTACAAAGTATGGAATCGATATATATTCTGCTTTACATGTTTTCAATCACAACAAAAAAATTAAAACAAAATTTTAGAAATTCCATCTTCAAAACTTCACATTTTTAAACTGGTTAACATTCAGATTTGGTTTCATTTGTGTAACATCTTAACTTCTAAAGCCATGTAAAACCTATTTTGTGATTGACAGAAATACCTAGAATCTAAAGGCACCTTGTCCCCATGCAATGTCCAAAATGCAGCAGTCCCAGAAGCTGGTTTGTTTGATATAATTTGAGAGCCTTAGTAATCTTGAAGGTTTTTCTCTGTAACCTGCTTGGCTAACCCGAAACTGATTAGCCATTCGAAGTCACTTGCCTTGAAGATTGCTTTCCAAATCACCAGTTTATTTAGACATCACTACTAATTGTTTCATGAGATCTTTTCTACTACTGCTTATTTGCATGTGTACCTTTCACCGTATGAGTGGGAACTGATGATGGATGTTTTAAGAGTTAACGTTTAACTGGATTGACTCAACCAGATTGTTCGTTTTCTGGGAAGTAGGACCATGAAGGAATTAGGTGTTGTCCCTTTAAAAGACTTCATGGTCTGCTGTATTTATAATCCTCACATTTCTTGATTCCACGGCACTTCTGCCAGCCTTGCTCCACATGCTACATTTGCTTTGCTTAAGAGGAACAAGATTTATTACTAGTCAGAAGTCAGAGGATCCCAATGCTATAGAGCAAAAAAAGAAAAAGAAAAGAAAAGAAAAAGAGCAAGCGAGAACAAAAGAAAAAAGTGCCAGAGTGAACCATGTTTCCTGAGCACTTCCACGTATTAGCTGGTGGTATTCCTGAAACCACCATGCATAGGATGGCAAGAGAAGAAAGAACAGCGACCATCTGTACATTTATATAATGCATGTGTATTGAGGGCCCAACATAATGCCAAGCACTGGGATATGTCACGCAGTGAGAGCTGAGAATGGACTAGTACACAAGACAGACAGGCCTCCGTCCTCTTGGAGCTAACACCTTGTAGGGTCACTGAGTCTCCACCATGAGACAAGCACCCTAGTAAAGGGTCTTGTTTGCCTCCTTTCACTTATTATTCTTAACAAAAATGAGAGAAAGATCTCATTCACCTCATCTTGGGGATGGAATGACCAAAATTCCTACAGGTTTAGTGAACTGAAGCCACCCAGCTGAGGGGGAGTGAGGGTGTGGGGTTGAGTCCGAGCTCAGAGTGAGTTTCTCAGTACAAGGTTTGCTGACTGCTTCCTGGATTCTTTCCAGATAGTGTGATTTTTCTGTTAATAGGTATCAATTCAAGTTCTCTTTTAGTTTCCCACATTCCATAGTTTGGCTTAGAAAGGTAGCTGATGAAACATACAACAAATATCTAACATCTATATTTACTGACTTTTAACCTTTAGAGAGGCATAAAGAAAAGCTTGGCTGGGGGAGAATTCTTTGCATGACCAGTGGTGGAGGTGGGGGCATTTGGGGGCAGAAAGAAGCTGAGGAGAGAGCGCAGAGAGGTGATCCAGGAATTTCCAAAGGCTGGCACTGACTCACCAAGTCACCAGTTCAGTTATTTGAAGTGAGTTATTTGTGGCAGAAGGGTAAAAGCCCAGGAAGCAGGCAAGCTATATATTTGCCCCATGGACAAAACATACCCATGGCCAGTGAGTCAATTCCAGCTCATAGCAACACTATAGAACATAGTAGAACTGACCTATAGAGTTTTCAAGGATGCCTAGTGAATTTGGACTGCTGACTTTTTGGTTAGCAGCAGTAATACTTAGCCACTGCACCACCAGGGTTTCCTGGGAGAATAATCCTAATTAAAATCCCTAAAATTTGCATGTCTCTTTAGAATTTGCAAAGTACATTCACACTAATTTATTCATCTATCTGTCTGCCTGTCTAGCTAGCTGGCTATTTGTAGTGAAGTGCTCTTGCCCCTGGAACCCACCAGGGCTGGCTTCTCAGGTGGGCAGAGCTTGAAGCTATCTGGGAGCCAGTTTGTCCAAGGCTAGCCAGTTGTCCCAAGAATGTGCTCTGTTGGTGAGAGCAGTCGGACCTATACTTTTCTGCTATGGGTAGCACTTTTGAAAGTGCTTGCTCTTGAGGTGGGGACTCAGAGTCACTGGCTTCATTTAGCCTGGTGACCCCTTGAGTCATAGAATGACAGCTGCTAATTGGATACGGAGTTGTTGCAGCAATGATTTTCAGCCCACACTCTCTCTGAAAATACAACTAGATCAGTCTGTAGTCAAACAGGCTCTCCTCACCTTCACAGCTTGCACTGGATCCCTATTTCCTACATGGTCAAGTTCAAGCTCTGGTATAGCTTTCAACCTGGCACCTCCTACCTCTCTTGCCTTGTGTCTCTCTGTCTCCCTCCCGAACTCTTTATCGAATATAGTGCTTTAGCCACTCAAAACTGCTCTCCGCTTCCTGAACAAACTGTATTGTTCTCTTTTCTGTGCTCACACAATTTTACTGTTAATGATAACAGCAAGCACACCCACAGACATATGTAAAACAGTTGCCGTCGATTGGATTCTGACTGACAGTGACCCTATGTGTGGCATAGCAGAAGCGTGCTCCATAGAGTTTCTATTGACTAATTTTTTCAGAAGTAGATTTCCAGGCCTTTCTTTCAATGCATTGCTGGGTGGACTCAAACTTCCAACCTTTTGGTTAGCAGTTGAGCATTTACCGTTTTTACCACCCAGAGACTCACACACTTATATTGTTAAATGATTATGGTATACTACACTTTTGACTCATTCATTATCTTCCCAACAATCTTGTTTTGCAGATACTGTTAAGAACTCCCCTTTATAACTGAATAAATTGTGGCACAGAAAGGCTAATCAAATTCTCCAAGGTTACACAACTAATAAACAGCCAGGCTAGGGTTTGAACTAAGGCATTCTGAGTTTTTCATTTATGAATATCATGTCTCTCTGGTTTTCATCTGAAGGATTCCTACCTCTTCTAGACCTGGCTCAAATATTCCCTCCACTGTGAAGCCTGCCTAGTGTTCTCCAGGAAAGGCTGAGGTTTCCTTCTCCAGGACTGATAGCTGTTTGCCCGCACATATTTTGTACCACCTATCATATTATGTGGAAACTCTAGTGGTGTAGTGGTTAAATGCTATGGCTGCTAACTAAAAGGCTGGCAGTTCAAATCTACCAGGGGCTCTTTGGAAACTCTATGGGGTAGTTCTGCTCTGTCTATAGGGTCCTGATGAGTCAGAATCTGTTCAACAGCAGTAGGTTTGTTTTTTGGTTTATCATGTTGTGTACCCATTGTTACTGAGTTAATTTCCAACTTGTTTCTACCCTACCAGACAGAGTAGAATGTTGCAGTGTTTCCAAGGAACACCTGGTGGATTTGAACAGCTGACCTTTTGATTAGGAGCCCTAGCACTTAACCATTATGCCACCAGTGCACAGCTGCTAACCAAATAGAAGGTTTCTGAACCCACCAGGTGCTCCTTGGAAACTCTATGGGGCAGCTCTACTCTGTTGTACAGGGTCACTGTGGGTTGGATTTGGCTACACAAGAGTGTTTTTTGTTTTTTTAAATCATAATACATGATAACAGCTTACTTGTGAGTCTGATTCCTACCGGAGCGTGAGATCCTTGACAGGACCAGGTCTTATTTATCACGATATCCTTGGGCACTTGGTGCATGCCTGATGAGTTAATGGCTGTCTATATTTTCTCTCAACTCTTCAAGTTGTTTTAATAAATAAGAAAATCTGATTTTCTCTCAGAAATTCTGACATGGCTTCTTCAGCATCACGTCCCAGACACTGGATGCCAGTATCCTATCCCATGTGTCTCGCCAGGCAAGGAGTCAGTTCAGCTTTGCTTCCAGCAAAATGAACACTTGCTTTTGATTTTTCAAATATTAAATCACAGTCTATTACAAATGGTGAATGCTCTTGCCTGCTAACTGAAAGGTTGGAAATTCAAGTTCACCCAGAAGCACCTAAGAAGATAAGCCTGGTGATCTACTTTCGAAAATTAGCCATTGAAAACCGTACAGAGCACAGTTTTACGATACACACATGATGTTGCTGTGAACGGGAATTGAGTCTATGCCAACCGTTATGTATATGTATGAATTACGATGTGAAATGTAAATTTTCGAACTCCATATGTCTTTCCTGAAGAATATGACGAGTCATTCCTCTCTTTGATATTTACTGGGTAGTTTAGAAGGGGAAAGTGAGTTCACATTTGCATAGATGGGATTATGAATGAAAACAAGAAAGAAGGGATAATGTATAGGTGGATGAGAAGATGAATAAAAGCAGATACGCGAATGACAGATGGACAATGGATGGATAGGTGTGTGGGTGCATGGAAGGAGAAAGAGGATGACAGATGGATCAGTGTGCGTTTCTGCAGAGACAGAAAGAAGAATGGGTGGATGGATGGATGGATGGATGAGATGTCTGTAGGATGAGTGAAAGAATATGTTACTGGATAGATGCAAAGTGTGTGGCTGGATGAATGGTTGGAAGATGGGTAAGTGAATGTATAATCCTTAGAAGAATGCTGAAGCGATGAATGGATGTGTGGGTGAATAAATAGGTGGATGGGAGAGTGGAGGGATGTGTGAGTGGGTAACAGAGGAATGGATGAGTGCTGACAGGTTGTATGGAAAGATAGATGTTTCTTCCTTCTGTCTCTGCAGAAACGCACACTGATCCATCTGTCATCCTCTTTCTCCTTCCATGCACTCACACACCTATCCATCCATTGTCCATCTGTCATTCGCGTATCTGCTTTTATTCATCTTCTCATCCACCTATACATTATCCCCTCTTTCTTGTTTTCATTCATAATCCCATCTATGCAAATGTGAACTCACTTTCCCCTTCTAAACTACCCAGTAAATATCAAAGAGAGGAATGAATGGGTGTGGAGAAGGATGTTTCAGAAGATGAATGGGTGTGCGTGGGTGGATGAATGGAAGGGCCGGAAGATGATGGACGTGTGGGTTAATAGAGACAAATAGTCCATGGATGGCCCTTTCTAGTTTTCACTGGGTGTTTCTGGCAAGAATACCAAATCCATCCAAGCAATGTGGACTAGGAGGGAAGTGGGATGTGCTCTCTCTCCTCCCCCAGAGAGAATCACAAACCACGCCCATCCCTCTCCCTGGATAGGGAAGCAGCATCCAATGGCAGACCTCACTTCTGTCCTCTCTGCTCTCCCAGGGTATCCAGCTGCCAGTGAAACCCAGAAAAAGCCGTTCCCCAGGTGGATTCGGAGAGAAATTTGTGGACAGCAGGAGAAGCCAGACGCTGGGTCTAGAGCACTAGAATGGGATTCAGTCATCCTCCTTGCTTAGGCAGCCAATCTTGCAGGCTGGGAGAAGAAAGGGTGGCCCGGGGAGGAGCACGGGCCGGCAAGGCTGGGAGGGTCTGGATCCCCAAGGCCGAGGCACCCCCGGTGGACCGTCTTCATAGAGAGCAGTGTGGGAGCACGCAGCAGTGCAAAGGAGGGCTGGTACGTCTTTAAACCTTTGCCGGCTGCTTAGTCACAGCCCCCCTGGGTGTGTCTTTCTCTCGCTCCCTCCCTCTTAGGTCACTCTTTCAACCCTTGAATAAAAACTGCAGCCAACTTCCGAGGCGGCCTCATTGCCCAGCCGGCCCCCAGCCTCTGACAGGTTCGAGCCACCCTCCTTGCCCTGTCCTCCGTCGGCCCCCACCCTGCTCCCCATAACCCACTAGCTCTGCTCACTCGTCTCCCCTCGGTCCGGATACCATGGACAAGCTTTGGTGGCGCGCAGCCTGGGGACTCTGCCTCGTGCATCTGAGCCTAGCGCAGATCGGTGAGTGCCCTCTGGACTGGACAGTGGGAAGGGGTGCCAGAAGCGCCTGGGACACCCAGCAGCCCCACAGGTTGATTTGGTCCTGGGGACCTGAGTCAAGTGGGCGGCGAGCGTCTTGGATTTAGTTAAGGAAAACTGGGCTGAGATTTACGCTAAATTGTTAGTTGGCAAGTTTATCAGTGGGAAGCACCGTTTTGTTGGAAGGAAAAGGGAAAGAAAGAAGCAAGCTGGCCGGGCAGGCTGCCGGCGCGCAGCTTTGGGTGAGGTCGCTAGAGCAGAGCACATGGCAGAAAGTAACTGTACTCTTGGATGTGCGCAGCTGGTGTCTGGAGGAACAGGCTCCTGTGCCCAAGGGCACTGGAAGCACAGGCCCAGTTGGGCTGAGCTGCTAAGGGGGCACAGGCAGGGACTGGGGCAGGAGTAGGGGCTGGGACTGGGGCAGGGATAGTGTCTAGGGCAAAGGCAGGGGCTGGGGCAGTGACAGGGATGGGGGCTGGAGCAAAGGCAGGGGCTGGAACAGGGGCAGGAGCAGGGACAAGGATGGGGCTGGGGCAAAGGTGGGTGCTGGGCAGAGCTGAGTAGGGGCTGGGGCTGGGCTAGGCAGGGGCTGGGCAGGATCTGGGGTGAAGACAAGGGCAGGTTCTGGGTCTAGGGCAGCAACTGGGGTAGGGTCTGGGTTAGGGACTGAGGCAGTGGAAGGGAATGGAGCATGGGCTGAGGCACAGTCTGAGGTAGGTCAAGGAAGGGGGTGAAGCAGAGGCTGAGGATGGGGTGAGGTGGAGGCTGGGGAGGCGCTGGGGCAGGGGCTGGGGTAGTGACTGGGACTGGGGCAGAGACTGGGGTAGATCAAGGACAAAGACTGAGGCAAGTTGGGCTGGGTGGGGCTGGCACTGGGTTAGCGGCAAATGGGGAACAGAGACTGAGGCAAAGACAGTCTGGGGACTATGGCAGGAGCAGGGACTGTCGGCCAGTGGGTCCCAGTTGTGTCTGTAAGAGTGGTAATGAGCTTTCTAGAAATGGGTCCTGGGTCCCGTCACCTGGACTGGACCTGGGTTCTGAAGCTCTTACAGTCAGCTCCAGTCAGTGCGTGCCCTCGTGCTTGTAGGAACTTGAACTAGCTTGGCAGAGAGGCTCTGGATCATGGTGCCAGCCTGGGGCAGGGAGTGTGAGTAGGAATCGACTGGAAGTCTGGAGCTGCTCAATCCTGGCAGCCTCCTGTTACTGCCAGTTAGGCTGGGAAAGTCCAAACGGTAATATAGGTCACATTCCCAGGGCAGGAATATGAGCCTCAGAGGGACAGAGGAGAGCCTGGACATCAGGATGACATCTGTGACCCTGGAGATGGCATTGCCAATGTCCCATGCAGACAATTGCTGTGCCTTTCAGGGGTGTGGAGGGAAGGTATTATGTGTGTGAGATACTCCAGCCCAGCGAACTTGAAGCATTCCTGTTCTTTGTCTATGTATGCACAGATAATTATATGGCCAATTTGCTTATCACTAGCAAAATTAATTCTTCTTTTAAGAAGTGCCAGCTGGGTCATTAAGACAGCTCAACCTATAGTTAATTCTACCTAGCAAGCATTTATTAAACGCAGTGCTAGGAGTACCAAGAACGTAAAAGACATCTTTTCACCTGGGTACTCTAGACTGAGGACAGATGGGGAGCCAGGATTCAGATTCCTGAAACAGAAATCTATAATGACAGGGGAGGTCACAAATTCCTCACAAATTACTCAGTGAGAAACTTTTAGCCCTTGGAGGAAACTGAGGCTCAGAGAGGTGAAGTGATTTCTGGGCATTCCCACAGCCACAAGCAGTGGTCTGAATCTGAACCCAGATTCACTGAGTCCCAAAGGAGCAGCTGGAATATGTCAGATTGTTCAAGAAGGACAACTTGGAAAAGATTTGAGGAAAGGAGAGGTTGTGTTGTATCAGAAACCTTACAGCAGGTTTCAGAAGGGAGGTAGAGCACCCCCCAGCCCTGAAGAGGGAGGAGTGCTCAGGATGGGAGCCCTGGGTCTAGCTTCAAAGATCATCCTGGTGGTTTCCCCATGGCCTCCAAGGAAGCTTGTTTATAGGTTAACTACCAGTGAGGTTTGGGGATTTGTCTTTGAAGATTTCAACTTTTGATCCTTTTAGCCTGTGTCTCTGATATTTCTAAAGTGCCCTACTTCCCAATATTTGGCACCCTGCTGACCCTAGAGATTCTCCCAGGATCACCAGGCTCACTCCCTGCCTAAGTTTCCGTGGTCTGTCCAGGCAACATCGTCTGGAAGTGCAATGAGCTGCCAGTAGCAATAACCGTCATGTGCTTGTAAAGTTGTTTGGGAGGAACTGAGACTTGGGCAGGAGACAAGTTTTCACCCAGGACTTGAGGCCAGGCAGGTAGAGGGGAAAAGAGGGGAAAAGAGGGGAAAAGACAAAGAGGAAGGAGAAAGGAAGGATGCTGTTTCTGCCCCCTCAAGGAGAGTAGTGGGATTTGGAGGACAATGAGGAAATGTTGGAAAGGGCAAGGATTTAAGGAGTAATCAAGGATCCAGTCTCCATGCTGGAAAGTGAAAAGTAGAGAAATGGCCAAGGTAGTTAAGCAACACGGGACACAGAAACTGAGAGTTAGAGAGCAGGTGTCTTGAACTAGGCGTGTTTTCTGGGAGGAGGAAAGTTGCCTGGGGCAAAGGCAGGGGATGAGCTGTCCTGGTGTCAGAGCTAGGCCCTCCCTGCCCTCACCTCCTTCCCTCTGTGGGCATGAGGCTGTTACTGGGAATTGAGCCCCTGACCTTGAGAAAGAGGAGTGCGGTGGAGAGTCCTGGTCATTAAGGCTTTTATGAACCTTTTGTTTCCATTGAGCCATAAAGAATCTTGGCCTTGCTGGGCAATAGAGCTTTGAATGTATCTTCCCAGGTGAAGGAGTAAGGAATCACATTTCCATCACTGCTGAGGTTGGCATCAATTAATTCAGTTCTTCCCCAGATGTACTTTGGGCATCTACTTCCTGCAAAGGCACTGTGCCAACTAGGTACGATTGAGGGTGGCAGCCAGTAAGAAAAGATTGTGTTTTCTTGCAAATCAACCCACAAAAAGGAATGCTGGACAGCATGAAATTCTTAGCTTATGATGGATCCCCTTCTATTCATTCAAGAAGTATTTCCTGACTCATCTTCAGCAAATCAAGAGATGAGGACTCCAAACGTCAGTTACAAAACTCTTCTTTTGACTGAGGAGCAAACAGAACCTGAAAAAGAGAGAAGGGTCCTTCCTCTCTCTTACTGAGAAGACTCACATCTCCTGATTTAAGGGCACAGCTCTTTCTACTCACTGGGTCTCTGACATATAGCTCACAGTGAGAAGTGTGGTAATGAGCCACTACCCCCAAGCCCTGCACTGGGTATGATCTACCAGTGACATCTGTTTTGCATCTTAAACGTTACTGTAAATCCCTGGTACACTTACCTGTATTACTCCACAGTGTAGCCAGTTTGAGTTTAGTGTAAGAATGTTTGGCTGCCCTCTAGGTGGGCTCCTGACTCAGGGTGACTCTATGCTCAAAGGAATCAGATCCCTGTGATCCACAGGGTTTTCATTGGCTGGCTTTTCGGAAGTAGATCACCAAGCCTCTCCTCCTAGTCCATCTGAGTCTGAAAGCTCCTCCGAAACGTGTTTGGCACCGTCACGAGATGCAAGCTTCCACTGACAGACAGGTGGTGGCTGGGCGTGAGGTATATTGGCCAGAAATCAAAACTGGGTCTTTCTCATGCAATGTGAAAAGTCTGTCCCTGAACCACCACATCCCCAATATAAGAATGAAGACACTATGTCTTTCTTACTCTTAAGCACTGAACATACCATTAAGCTTAAGGAAGACTCTCTGTGTTGTCCAACAGCTTCCAGTACCTCCTGGGACATTGTTGAAATCCTTGAAATTAGAAACACCCCAGTTCTAGAAGCCCCACTCTTTATCACTGCATCAGAGCAGGGTCCTATGGTCCTAGGATGATGAATACCACACTAGATGATGAATACCACACTTGCTGAATACCTGCTATATTCCATACATTAGGCCAAGGCGTTAGCAGTTGTAAATTATTTCATATAAACCTCACAGCAGTCATATGCCTTTAGTATATACCCTCTTCTTTTTTACACAATTTATTTTGTTGTTGCCTAGAATATACACAGCAGAATATACACCAATTCAACAATTTCTACATGTACAATTCAGTGACATTAACTACATTCTTCAAATTGTGCAGCTACTTATCATCCTGAATTATTATTCAGAATAACAATTCTCTGTTAACATGATCTCACTGTCTCCTAAGGTTCCTATCTAATCTTTCAAGTTGCTGTTGCCAATTTGATCCTGTATGATGGATGTTAAAAGAGCATAGTGCTCACAGCAGGCATTCTTTCCTAGTTAAGCTTAATTATTGTTTTGTTTTGAGAAGACTTTAGGGGATAATTTTGGTTTAAGGTTTAAAGATAATCTCCAGGCAGTAGTTTTAAGAGTTCATCCAGCATCCATGGCTCCAGAAAATCTGAATTCCATGAGAATTTGAAATTCTGTACTACATCCCTTCCCCCTCTGATTGGGATTCTTCTACAGAATCTTTAATCAAAACGTTCAGAAATGGCAGCCAAGTACCATCCAGTTTTTCTAGCCTCATAGCAAAGAAGGCAGACCTTTAGTGCTCTCTTAATTCCATTTTTGTAGTTAAAGAAATTAAGTCTTAGAGCAGTGGCATCATTTTCTGAAGAACACACAGCTAGTAAGTAGTTAGTGGAGCTGGGGTACCCACCTATATCTGTCAGACTCCAAATCTATGCTCTTTCAATTCAGTATTCTGCCTCTCCACAGACTGCTGGTTATTCTCCTGCTCATGCCTGTCCTCTGTCCCCTGCACCCAGTGGAGATGAAGCCAGGTCCAAGTGGCTTCGCTCTCCCCCAGGCAGGATGTGGATGTGCCTTCTTAGTGTCCTGCTCCCCACTATGCTGTCTCTGCCAGGCTTGGCCACAGCTGCCAACCTAGATATCTGTGGACAAGAATAAGTCAGTTTCCTTGTCAGAATCCTGCTGCCCTTCCAGACATGCTCTTATTTGCAGAAGAAAAGAGAGGCTTCTCCTGGTCTAAGAAACAAGTTAGGGCAGTGCCTTCTGCCTGAAAACTAGGAAATGGGTCCTGTTGAGTCTCTCATGCTGACCCTGCAGGCATTTCAGGTGCATCCACCCCCCAAACCCCCTCATTACATGCTCGTGGAAATCACTCAGCATTTAGTGAATTGCTTGTGCATCTAGTGAAGTCTTGAAGGTACAATTCTCTACAAAGACCTTGAACTGAAACTTAATGTGGAGCTTTAGGAGACATGTGGCCACTTGAGCGAGGTTTTGTATCAGCCTGGCTTCCCCTGAGAGAGGGGAGCCAGTGGAGCTAATACTGGCCTCCCCAGCAGTTCATCCAGGCTGGGGCCAGGCCAAGGGACGCAGAGACTGGCTGCAGCTGTGTGTTTCCCCAACTCCTTCGTTTGCACCAACTCCGGCGCAGCGCCTGAAGGGGAAGTAGCTCTTGAGAAACAGTCAGCCAAAGCAGGTGGCTGGTGGCGTCAGACAGAGGGTAGTTTTCAAAGGGGATGTTTTCTGCCTCAGTGAGAAATTCTGGGGATTTGCACAGTGAGAAGTCAATGATTCAAGTTTTTTTTCGCTCTGTTGCTCAAATGGGAGGGATGCAAGTGTTCTTCAGAATTACGAGGGCAAGCTGGTGCCTTCTGCCGTGTTTACTCGCTTGACAGTTGGAAATTTTCCTTACAATATGCTCACCCTCCTCCCCACCCCCAAAGCTGGCCAACGAGGGTTTGGGAAGCCAGGCAGACTTGTCACAGTTAAGGAAGGAGTGTCTCGTAGCATGTGTGGCCTTGGAGTCTGGCTTGGAATTGGTTCAGCGATTGTGCATTTCGGATTTTCCAGGAGAGCCAACAAATATTCTACCGATGAGCATGTAACGTATATTTTGACTAAATGTTTATATACAGTTCTACAAATAAATGCATGGTTTCATGTGATTGGAAGTCAAAAGCTTTGAAAGGCTTTTTATCTAAATAAACCCACGTTTTTACAACTCCTCAATCGTGTAATGTTAGAGTAAACTGATGTTTGGCTCAGAAAACGTGCACTGTAGGGGAAAATATGGACTGTTCCTTGACTCCTCAATTCTTGATCAACCCTCATGTATGAAGTGTCAGGAAAAGTCAGCATGTAGTTAATCCCTGCCTGTTTGATGTAGACATACACAGGGCGTAAGTTTGCCTGTGAGTAGATAGGCAGCTGACCGTGTGTGTCTGTAAAGATGTGAGCGTTGTTGATCAATCACCAAGCATCTATGACTTCTGTGAGCCCCACACTGTGTTGGGTACCACAGGAGAATTAAAAGCATGAGCTGTGGGCCGTATGTTCAAGGAACTTTTGGTTCTACGTAGATAACGAGCACAGTGTTGTTGAGAGACAGCCTGGCCAGCTTAGACTACATGGCATTGTAGAGCTGAGGAAAAGCAAGGAGGACTGAAGCAATCAAGGAGGGCATCAGAGAGAAGGTGGCAGTGCAGGCAAGCTGGTATTGGAATCCATGAAGAAGAAGAATGAGAAAAGGAGGTGGTATGTTTCCGTTAGCCTGTTATTCATTTGCTCTCTCTCTAATGAGTTAAATAACTAGACAATTTATTCAACAAATGTTTAGGTACTGCCCACTCAGTGCACCGATAGTTAGGGTACTAGACAGTCGGGTATCAGGAGGACACCGTCCTGGTCCCCGAGTATAAGGTTTCTCAGGCTTGGCATGATTGACATTTGGACTGGATAACTCTTTGTTGAAAGAGGGTGGAGAAAGGCTGCTTTGTGTATTTTAAGATGTTTAGCAGCATCCCTCTTCTCTACCCACTGGATGCCAATAGTAATTTCCTCTCCAACTGTGACAATAAAAAAGGCCTTCAGACATTGCCAAGTGTCCCTGGGGGACAAAATCAGCCCCAGTTGAGAATTTCTGGTCTAGTAGATGTTTGTCCTTCCAGTAACCTCATCGCTGGCACTGTGGCATTAGTTCCTGTAAGTCCCCACTTAGCAGTCTTATTTTTGCACAGTAAAATCATGCAGGTCATTCTTTTCATCTTTTGTTGTGAGCTGGTGGGTGCCAGGGAGTGCTAATGACTTTCACATCCCTCAAAGGAAACAACTACAACTTATCTATCTCTCCCAACGCTCTGGCAGTCCCCCTGACGTCAGAGATTGTATCTTATTTATTTATGTGGTCCCAGATCCTAGTGTTGGCCCGTGATAGTTACCAGTAGCTTGTTGAACTAACATAAATATCCTGAATACAGAGATAACTGTATTTATATATATGGACTGAGCATAGCTGAGGTGCAAATACATTGAAGTGTATAGGGTAACAGTGCTGACAGCTGTTTGGGTTGGGGCGGGGCAAAGCAGGGCACTTGGCTGACCGACTGCCCACCACAGGGCTGATGTTTGGTCTGCCCAAACAGAGCTCACCCGCCAGTTTGTGGCTTTGGTGGCTGCTTGCTGTGGCCAAAGATGTTTGTCTAAGGACACAGGTCGTTATTCTTGGGCTGAGAAGGAACCAGAGTCCAGGTGGGATGTTGATACCAGTCCTCAAATTTAAGCCTCAAAATAAAATATTCCCCAACAGTGGCCTGCTTTGGAGGTGTAGTTATTTTGAAATGTTGATCTGAGGTTGGAATCCTGAGCTGAGAGGCCCACACCCATCCTCTCCCACGCCGGTGTCTGGAAGGGTGGCCCTTGGTAGAGAAGCAAAACTTCTTCCCAGAAAACTTTTGTGTTCTCTGTGGGTCTCTTTGGGTAATTATACAACTGTCATCAACCAGGTGTTCCTGTGGTTCCTAAAGGGACAAGTTACCAGGGCAGCCAGGCATCTGACCAGGAATATTGGCGGCTGCATGCTGGGTCTCCTCTCCACAGAGCTTACCTGCCAAATCTAAAGTGGCCTGCACTTAAGGCAGGTACAGCCTTCCCTTGGATCTTCTGTTCCATGGGACTTGAAGACAGGGAGTCAGTTGAAGAATGAGGGAATGTGTGTCATGGAGGTGACCAAGCCCCACGAAGCCAGAGCTCCCTGATTTGGGAGTACACTGGCTGTCTGGGTGTGTCCTCCTCAAGCAAATGTGCCTCCTCAGTGTAAGCACAGGCAGACAGGTCAAGACATTTCTGCTTAGATCCCAGATGGGTGGAGAAGGGCTGAGTCACCCAAGGAGGTGATTGCAAATTCAGACCCCTACAACCTTCCTAGAGTATTCAGGTTTTCAGAGAAGAGGTTAACTGCAAAACATAAAGGGGAAGAGAGATTACCTACAATGGGCCATCATTTGGAGCGTGTGCTGTCATTGCAAGAAGTCTCCTTTGCAGGGGCCTGAAAGTTGCTCTTTCTTCCCCACAAGGATTTTTGGGAGTTAGAGCTCACGTACTTTTCTCTCTGGTTTCTTGGCAGCTAGTTACATGTTTTTGAGATACCATTACCACTATTAATAATAATAGCAAATACTTAAGTAGTGGTATGTGCCAGCACAGTTACAGTCATTCTACATTAAGTCATTAAATCCATACACCAACCTCATGGAGGAGCTGCTATTAATCATCTCTCTTTTACGTATGAGGAAATTGAGCCAGAGATCATTTAAGTAACTTATCCAGTGCCACACAGCTGGTAGCTATTGGAGCTGGGACTCAAACACAGGTAGTTTGCATCAAGAGTCTATGTTCTTAGTCACCATATTCCAGTACTAATTTTGTTATATTAAATGTTAAAGGACCCAGAAGCCCAAATGATTAAGCTTTGTAGTGCTCTTGTTATTTCCATAAACTCCATCCAGCTGTAGGTGGAGTTGTAACACCCCCAGAGCTGTTTTCCTCTTCCCTTTTTAAACATGATGTCATAAGAGGGGTTGGAATTGTAAAAAATGAAGGAGGAGGACATTGTAACTGACACTCCTTCCCATTCATACTCTGAGTGGCCCATTCATTCCAATGCTGAATGGGAGTTCTGCTCATTTTGATGTGATAGGAAGCTGGAGAGGGGCAGGACTGAAAGGGATGGGGAACTGAGCTTCTTGTTCATCATCACCTCATTGTCAACCTGGGTGAAAGGTGATGCATTCTAAACGGTATTTCGCCAGTGTCTTGGACTCTGACTTGTGATTGGATAAAGCTGGGAAATGACTAGCCAATCAACTAGCAACACAATATTTGCCTCCAACTAATGGTGCTTGGGTCTGGATGGTGACAACAGTTAATGTGCCTGTCTGGTAACTCAAAGGTTAGAGGTTCAAGTTTACCCAGAGGCCTTTCAGAGGAAAAGTCTAGAGATTTACTTCCAAAACATCAGCTACTGAAAACACCAGAGAACACAGCTCTACTCTGACACACATGGAGAGGTCAGGAGTTAAAATCAACTCAATGGTAGTTGGTTCTGGTAAGCGCTCTTGATTCCAGAGTCTTCTCTGTACCAGCCAGGATTGGCAAGGGAAGGAGGGAAACTTTGGGAGAGAAGGCCATCAGGAGTCAGTCTACCCTCATCCAGGGCACAAGGAATTTAGTAAAAGCTAGAAATACATTGCAGTATAGTCCTTCTTCTAGCCTGAGCCCAAACCAGATGACCTGCCTTCTGGCCCAGCAGGTGACCATCACATCAAGAAAGTTTCCTCTGGGTACCCCTGGCTGAGAAACGAGCCACAAGGGCAGAAGGGAGGTTAAGCACATGTGGGGACATCTCACTCAGTCTGCACTGGAAAGGTCCAGGCGTGTGGACTTGTGGGGAGCCCTCTCATAAATTCCTCATCTGATTCCACTTCAGTGCACCCCTTTGTACTTAGCTCATGTCTACAGTGCCTTTGAGAAGGACTTGCACACCAGTCACGGAAGTAGGCAGCATCTTCTACTTTTTTTTTTCCTGCAAGAGAACCTGTCCAGTTGTTAGAGTGATGATAGGGAAGGCTCTACACAAATGCTTACTATTATGCAAATTAAGATTACAGGGAGAAACTAACAATTCCTTGCACTCACTTTTCTGCCTTTGGCCTAGAAGATTGTTTTTGCTCAGCATCTTGACCCCAGTATTCATACGCTCCAAACATACTAATGAGTGTCTACGATATGCCAGTCACAGCGGTGCCATTCTTGAGCATAACTAGGTTAAAAAGCAGAGCCCAGCAAAGCTGAGAGCTGTCTTAGAGCTTGCTGGAGAGCTGCTGATGTAATGGAATGAGCCCTGCGCCCACTGCATCCCCCACCTCACCACCTAGTGGGTTGCAAGGCTCGTATGTCCCTGCACAGGGAGGCCATGGCTTCAGGTAACCCACAACAGTGCTGGTGAAATGAATATAGGCTGGCATTTGAAGAAGGAGGCTGAGCTGCAATGGAAATCTTCTGTCCAGGGTTTTGTCTTTGTTGTCTGTTCTCTGTGTGGGTTTGGTTGTTTTTATAATATAAGCCTTAGAGGTCAGGTCTAGACTTCCTCAAATGACTTCTACTTTCTTCTATGGCTTATGAATTGTTTCTCTTGATACTCCATTAAGGAGGTGGGAACCCACAGTCATATCTCTATTTAAAAAGGAAGAGTTCAAGGGATGTGTTACAGTGATCTGCTCTCTTTCTCTGGTGAGCATGTTAGGTCTTTTTGTATGTAGGTTTCAGCTCTCAGTCCCCCACTTATACTAGGTGCTAAATAAAAATTTGAGTGACTGACTAAATGAATGGAATGGGTAGACCTAACTGGTAGTGCCATTTGCACTATCTACTTTTTGTGGTTTTTACAAGCTTTGGCTAATTCTTTTTCATCCTTTTTTTCTTTCTATAAAAACCTAATCTTTCTCTAGTGCCTCTCTGTAAAGCCAAAACCAATTGCTATTGAGTCAACTTGACTCAAGGACACTCCATCTGTGTTAGAGTAGAACTGTGCTCCTTACGGTTTTCAGTAGCTGATTTCCCAGAAATAGATTGCCCTTCTTCTGAGGTACCTCTGCATGGACTCAAACCTTCAACCTTTTGATTAGCAGTCAGTTACTTACCAATTACTGGCACCATCTAGGGACACTTCATCTCAGTGGTGATCCTCAAACATCCGTGAAGTTTTCTCTTCATTCTCTCTGATTTTTTGAGATTTGATATATCAGGCAAGTTTTTGGAGGTTTGGAGCTCATAGAACTTGTTGATTTTTTAGAAACCCTAGGTTCTTATTATTCTATACCTCTGTCTGCCTCTCTTCAGCACTTGTTTCCAAATCTTGTCTTGTACATAAAGATCTTAAAGGATTTGGAAGCTGAGTCCTAGTTCAGAGAGTGCTGTGACCCAAGAGTGATGTTTGCCTTGGGCACCATATGGAGGATTTGCCTCCTGTGTATGATGTGAATGTCACTGTAGTACAAGAGTAAGCTCAATTTTTTAAGTTTCTGATGGCTATATGTAGAGTCCTTTAGGAGTATGGCTATGCTTGAATTAGTGAGCTAGCTAGCCACACTATAGAATCTACCTCCCTCCAGAACAGCAGAAAGGCAGTCTCTTAGCTGGAAGACAAGTTTAGTCGCTTGAGTCTTCCCTTATGATTCATTCTCACTCTGTTTTCCTGTCACCCCAAGTGAAGTTACATTCAGGGAGCCAGAAGTCATCTCTGAATCAGGGCCAGACTTCCTGGCAAAGGGCCCCTTCTGGACATCAGCTTCTCTATCTGCAAACTGAGAAGACAAAAATGATGCCTCACTCATGAGGGTGATAGGAAGAGTAACTATCTAATACGAGCAAAGCCTTTGAAGACGAAAATGTTGTGTACACATTAATTACCACTTTTATCGGCCCTGGATCATCTGCATTCTCAGCTGCCACTTCAAGGCTCTTCTCAAATGAAAATAGTGGCTGCATTCCTTGGACTAGCCCCACTGGGTCCTGCTCCTGGAGTCCCAAGTCAAGAAAGCTGGATTCTGAACTCAGGCTGGGCTGCTCAAGTTTCTCACTGTTCATCCCCAAGGGAAAGAGCAAACTCACTACCTGGGCAAGTGAGATAAGATAGAACCCAGGTATAAACAAAAGGCTCCATCAAGAGACTACTAGAAATAGCCCTTGGGTGACATTAGGATACTGTGCTCTAATTCCCACCCTGTCAAAGCCTAATTGTGTGACCTTGGGCTATTGGCTTTATCTAGTTAATACTTCAATACACTGTGTGAACCACCTAGGGATAACAATCCCTCTGCTTCCCCTAGACCTCTCCACCTTTGCCAGCTGGTGTGAAAGTGCTTTGTACTAGTAGGAAGAAGCATGTGATGTCAAACTACAAGGTCTTATTATTACCTGAGGTAGCCTTCCCCTTTATCTCTGTCTCCTGTTGCTAGTTGACCCTGAAATCATTGAAACTGTAGTCTTTGGAATGCTCACCAATCCCCATGGAGCTGCCATCCCCTCCTGGGCAGTGTTTATCTAGATAGAGCACCGGCATTTGTGCAGGTCTCTCACTTGTGCCGTTCCCTAAGGCATACGATGCATCAGGCTGGGGGACACTAGTGAGTTGGGTCTCAGTATCTTTGCTGATCTTTGGAGGTCTGCAGATGCTTTGCTGGTGCCACTGGGTCTATTTAGAATGTCCATGCTATGCTGGGCCTATACAGCAGCACCAAGGGATGGGGCCAAGAGAAAGATGAAGAAAAGGAGAGAAAAGACCCCCAAGTGAGAAGTTATCATAGGTTTGGTATGTTAGAATGGGAAAGACCTAAAGAGCAACTGGGAACTGGAAGACCTTGAGCAATTCTGTGAATTGAATGAACAGTGAATGGGTTTCAAATGATATATTTGTTCATTCAACACATATTTATTGAACACCTACCATATGCTAGATGCTCTGCTAGGTTCTGGGGATACAATCTAAACAAAAGAGGCACTGTATGCCTATGGCCTCATGGAATTTACAGGTAATTTATCAGAGAAGACCGTCAGTAAATAACTAATGTTATACTGTGATAAGTGCTACGAAGGAGTGCAGGGTATTATGAAAGCGCATAACAGGGAGACCTCATCTGATCTGGACTATCAGGGAAGGCCTCCCAAGACCTGTTGGATAAATAGTATTGTCTTCGCAAGATCCCTGGGGACTCTACTTGTTGGGCTTCTCCCTCTGGAGCTGGGGACAATCCAGTCAAAGGGCTCCAAGCTCTCCATAACAAGCCCAGCTGGAGCAACCTCTCTTTTGACTGTCTCACACTACGTAAAAGAACAAGAAAAATAATTTCTAATTCTACCCCTAAAACTCTGAAAGCAACTGGTTTATCTTCCCTGCCATGTAGTAGACAGTGGTGAAAGCCGATCAGAGAAAACTCTGAGCTGACTTGTGCTTTTAAAAGCACATGCTTGGGGAAGAGAAGGATCTAAACTCTGGGGAAACAAGAAGTAGTCCATGGCATAAAAATTATTTTGTTTTAAGCAATGAGGAGAAATTCATAATCTGCTTAGGACTCCTGAGCATTAAGCCTTAGCTTATGGTCAGATCGCATTCATTATGTTGGAAGCTTCTTGGTTGTGTTTTGGCTACTACAGTGGCTGGGACCAAAGCCTAGACTTCAAATGGATGTTCAGGGTGGAGTGAGATGTGCAAGATGACTTCCCGAATTAATGCAGGGAAATCTCTAGGGTCCAGGCAGGAGGAAGAAGCAAGGGCTCTGTGAGGTGTACACTCATCCATTTGGCTACAATGGCTTCGTTTTTCTTTGTCTCCTCCATTGCTGGGTGACTTCTTGGAGATGACAGTGGACTCTTTCAAGCAAGTGAATTAGATATAGTGAGAAAAAAACAAAAGCATCACTTAAGATGCTTTAGCACAGGTAGTACATATTTAACAATTCGTAGTGTGTAGACACTAACCAATCCAAAAACAACTGTGTCTTGCAAATTGGAATACATTCAAGGGTATACCCCTTGCCCCTAATTATGATGATAACATCCCGCTAACTCTCTTTTATGCATATGTGCTTTCTTCCGTCAGAGAGATAAGGATACAGTTACAGCTATTGTGATTGAATGTAAGCTGAATCATCACACGATTACTATTCAGCACATGTGTCTCGTATCAGTCATGCCAGCTGACTAGCCCTGTAAAGTAACAGAACATTCAATTCTTGTACACTATTGTGTCCCACGACTAAAAGTCTGGAGCTAGGATAACTCCAGGAACTCAGTGATGTTGTCAGGGACCCAAGTGTCCTCCACCTTTCTGTTCTGCCACTCCCAGTGTCTTCCTGTAGTCTAGTACTTCTCCTGCTCCCAAGGCAATTCTACAGTTCTCATGCAAAACTCAGCAGCAGCAGAAATGCTTGTTCCCAAACATTTCTTCTTAAACTGGAAGAATGAATCTTCCAGAAGTTCTTAATTGACTTCTCTTTATTTTTCATTGGAAGAACAGGGTTGGTCACATGTCCATACCTAATTACACCACTAGCAAGGAGAACTAGGATCACAGTCCTTGATTCAAACCAATCATGAGAGCTGGAAGGGCTCACTTAGGAGAAGTCTGCTGCATAGGCAAGATGTCGGTTACATTAAGTAATGCCCCAAAGTGTGCTCACCCACCTGCCCAGGGTTGTGGTTTAAGACTCTAATTGGGCTAAAGAAAAAAGGCAAAGCTATGTTCTTTTCCTGAGATGACGTGGGGACACATTACAGTTTGGAGTATAGATAGTTGGTGGATTATACTCAGTCATATAACTCAAGCTATAACTTCTTCCTCTTCTCAAAAAAAGCTCATCAGGGAATAATTTTAATGTATTATAATGTATAAGAAACAGTCAATTTTATGTGCACTCAAGCATTGATTATTAGAAGCTCATTATTTTCAACCCATCTCAGCTCTTCATGAGGACCACTAGTCTGTGCTATCCATTAACAAGGAATCTGTATGACCTGGGACAGCTTCTCTTCCTGTAAATCATGAGATGATGACCCCCAAGGGAGAAACTGTCTCTCTTTTTCTGTGCTTGCACTCCTAGAGTGTTTTAATGTGCATGCAATATGCTCAGCTGTGTTATCTAATCCAGTCCTCATATTAGCCTTGTAAAGTAGGTAAAGTGGATGATATTGTTATCCTTCTGTAGAGGAGAGAAGTTGAATGACTTTCACAAGTTGTATAGCTAATTAATACAGATTTGGGATTGCAACCCTAGTTTTCTACCCCCAGAGCTGGTGTTCATGCATCTACACTACACTGACTCCTTAGGGACCTGGTTTATTTTCAAGAAGTTTAGAACTGACTATTGAATTTCATACAGATAGTTGACTCTTTCGCAGTCAGGAATACTCCTTTGTAATAATCCCTTTGGGTCCAAAGTATAAGGAGCCAAGGTCTCATTATTTTAATAATTCCAAGGATGTACAAGAGGGTATTTTAGGGCAGTCCTCTGACTCTGTGAAGTCAGTTCAGGAATCTGACATCACAGAATCATGGTGACTGCAGCTCAGAAGAGAAGACAAAGGGATCTTTAAAGCTGGACTTTATGGATGTGCTGGTTTGCTAGAGGAAGGGTCCAGTTCTTTCTAGTTTCTAATGATGATAGAGCAAGGGAAGTGCTTTCTATTAAACTAAAATAATTTATGCTTTGAGGATGCGTTTCCTGAGCACAGGGCTTCCTGAACATTAGAATGGCTTGCTATCTCCTAACTCACCCTTCAATTTTCAGTTGAAATGTCATTTCCTCAAGGAGGCTTTCCCTGGGGCCATCAAAGGTCTCAGGGAGGAAAGAAATTTCTTTGGCACTGTGCTCTGGGCTCCCACTCAACCTCACACTTCTCTCACCTTTGTCACGCTGCCGTATTTACTCCATTAATGTCTTTTTTCTCCACTGAGTCATTACCTCCCTTGGGACAGTGACCTAATCTGCCTTCTAATCAGTCTTGTTGAGCACCCGAGTCTCCATGCCTAGTGTAGTGCCCAGCACATGGGTGCACTAAGTGAAAACTATTATTGAATGAATTAGGCAGGGATTTCCTTTAAGGCCTGTACCCACTTCAGTGTTGAGATGATTTTGGTTTGACTGAGGCTTGCTATGGTAGATTCACACTATGGACTCCAAATTCAGCTTATAAAAAAGTCTACCTGCCTGCCTGCCATCCTATCATTCTTTATTTTCTATTGAATATCAGTGCCTATAAGACAAAGAAGGACCGACAAACAAGGCGCATCTTCCCTCCTTCAACCTTCTTTCTTATGGCTGTGAACCATCCAACTACCACCCCACCTTTATTGCTTGATGACATCTTCTAAGAAACTGTATCTTACACTGTTTCTCACAAAAGCACCATGAAGAAACCTGTGAAATATCTCACCATTCAGGATAGGTTGTTTGAAAGACAGAGAGGAAGCTTCTTTTATATTTTATTTTTCAAGGAATGAGAAAGAAGGGACAATCTTTAGTGAAGCCAGCTTTGATACTATGAGACCTTTTTGCTGGGGCTAAAGAAAGTTCCTTCCAGGAAGTAATTGTTCTCTCCTTGCAAACAGTATCACCAGACGATACCCAGGATTTCTTAGGCATTGTTTCCGAAGGCAAAGGAAAGGCACTCTATTCTTTTGTTTGAGCTTCCTGTGCTTTATGGTTTGGAAGGCTAAAATCAATAGACACTTCTGTATTTGGCATTGTCCACATTGTTTAAAACTGTGGAAGATCCATCTTCTTGTTTTTCCAAATGAGGATCACAGCTACACTAAAAGGCATTGAAACAGGCCCCACTTCAAATAAGCTGGCAGCAGTGTCTCTCAAACCCTGGTTTGTGTCTTCTTCTGGATGCTAGAATTGAGAATGTTTCTTTCAGTCTGCATAGTTCAGTATCTGGGCCAAGCACAGGCTGTCAGGGATGCAAGAAGTCAGTTGTCTTGGGTGCACAGAAGACAGTGTAGGCCATGGATGTCGACTTTTGTTCAAGTCCTGCCACTCATCGTTTGTAAGTCCTAAGGTATCTCAAATTGTCTGAGCCTCAATTTTCTCATCTTTAAAGTAGGCTAGTAATATCTACTGTCTAGGGTTGTTAAAAGGACTAATATGAGAGTGTCCACAAAGCCCTTGGCACGGTGGCTGGCAGCAAGTAAACAGTCAATAATAACACTTGTAATTGTTATTATGCTATCTAGAGGCATTGGAAACCCTGGTCACTTAGTGGTTAAATGCTGTACCTCCTAATTAAAACTTTGGCATTTTGAATCCTCCAGGTGCTCCTTGGAAACTATATGGGACAATTCTACCCTATTCTATAGGGTCATTAGGAGTTGGAATCAACTCAATGGCAACAAGTTTTTGGTTAGCAGCATTGGTAGTTCAATAGCAGAATTCTCACCTCTCATCCAGGAGACCTGGGTTCAATTCCTGGCCAGCATAACCACCACCCATTTATCTGTGGTAACTTACATGTCACTATGATGTTAAACAGGATACAGCAGAGCTTCCAGACTAAGACAGTCTAGGAAGAAAAGCCTGGTGATCTACTTATAAAAATCAGCCAATGAAAACTCTGTGGATCACAATGGACCTGCTCACAACCAATCATGCAGATGGTGCAGGACTAGGCAACTTTTCACTCTCTTGTGCAGAGGGTGGCCATGAATTGGGAAACCTTAGTGGTGCAGTGGTTAAGTTCTGTGGCTGCTAACTGGAAGGCTGACAGTTCAAAATTTGCCAGGCGCTCCTTGGAAACCATGTGGGGCAGTTCTACTCTGTTTTAGGGTTGCTGTGAGTTGAAATTGTCTCTATGGCGGTGGGCTGCTTTTCTTTTGGTTTTAGATGACAGTTAACAACAATCACATCACTACATCTGGAACTGCTCCCTTCACTGTTCAGCCCTCACTTGGTTGCTGCTGTACTGCAGAAATGATTTCTGCTGCCAATGGAGGATTTTCATTCCATTTCTGGACAAAACGTTAGCTAATGAAATTTCATTTAATTCGGGGCTGGGGGAGGACTGACTAAAGAGCTGACACCCACATATGCTTACAGGAAGAACTGTTGCTAAGCAGATAAAGCAGTATTAATGTTCCAGGAACCTTGGTTATTGTGGTGACTGGTGAAAGAGAACGTGGAAACACGCCCCAGATCCTGTCTTTGCTTGCACAATTACAGTCCATCTCCCAGGCTGCCTGTCTCAGCACGATCAGCTTCTTCCTGCCTGGGCTCTGGCAGTTGGTGGTGGGGATGGTGGAGCTGGAAGTGTTCCTTTCCAGTGCTGTTCCCTGGCCTCAGAGTACAGGAGGGCCTTTAGTTGTGTAAACCAGCTTAATGCAGTGGTGTTCTTCCCATTCTGGGACGTTTGACGTTTCCCAGAGCACCCTTCCTCCCTAGAAGCCCATTTCTGGAATTTCTTGGTTGTAGATGGAGGGGGGCAGCTTTTGCATGCATCAAGCACCCACCTGTCGTCGTTGAAGTGCTCCGTTTCCTCATCTCCACAAATACCTTTAAATGATTAGTTGCCATCAACTAGGCTCCAACTTATGGAGATTCCACATGTGAAAGAGTTGTAACTGTACCCCGTGGAGTTTTCTGTGGCTGCGTTTTTGGAAGTAGATCAGCAGGCCCTTCTTCTGAGATGCCTCTGGATGGACTCAAACCTCCAACCTTTTGGTTAGCAGCGAGGGACTGTAACCATTTGCACCACCCAGGGACTCCTAAAAACACCTTTAATTGCCTTTGAGTGCTTGGTTCTGCTATTCATCTAAGGAAAGGAGGATCTGACCACTCCCAGCCACACCTCAGCAGTGAGTAAGGCTTCTGCCTTTAATCAGGATGTGTCAGGTTCTCATCTGGCTTTTAATTTTATGATCTTTATGGTTTGCAAGGCCGTTGGAAGCTAGAGTGTGGTTATAGACTGTTGTTTGTGCTGAAACAGAAGGTTGTCAAAGCACATATGATTTTTCTCAATGTACATAAAATTTTAAAGTAGACCTTAAGGATTCCATTGGTGTCTGGGAAAGTGGCAGCCCATTGCCCAAAGCTTTATGCTCTTGTTGGGAGAAGGGAAAAGGTTAACATTCACTAAGCACGTATTCTAAATCAGACTATGCTGGTACTTTATGCACATTTATTATATGACTCTCATCAACTTCTCTTTGAGGTACTTGGCAAATAACCTATTGAAGGGGAACAAATGACTGCATCTCATCACAACCACTTTACAGACTAAGCAACTGAAGCTCATAAAGCAAAAGCAACTTGCGCAAAGTAGCTGGGCTCTTAGGTGGTGGAGCCGGAATTCAATTCACAGCGCTCTCTCTGTCTCTTTTTAATACCACACCATGAATTACCGTTTAGCTTTATATGGTTAATCCTGTTCTGCCAGCCCTGGATCTGGAGCCCTTGACATTTAAAGGCATCTCATTTTTCTAAGATCTTGATTTTCCTGGCTCCTTAAAAATTAAAGGTCTTGAAAAACTCAGAACTACTGGGAAGCATTGGCCCCTGGGTGGTGCAAACAGTTTGTACTCATCTATGAGTGGGAATTGACTCAATGACATGGAGTTTTAAAACTGAAAAACTGGTGATTCAAACCCACCCAGTGGTGCTAGCAGAGAAAGGCCTGGTGACCTGTTTCCATAAAGATTATATCCAGGGAAACCCTATGGAGCTTACTTGTCTGAAACTCATAGAGTCATCATGAGTTGTCATGGATTAGACAGCAATTTTTTTTTTCTTTTGTGGGAAATGTCTTCAGAAAAGGAAGTGGTGGGAATTCCCTCTACCTCCTCTTCCAGGGGCAGTGTGACCTACAAGATAACAAAGACTAGGGAGCCAGGGTAAATAGGGGGCAGCAGCCCCTAGCTGCCTGCTTCAGGGCTCCTCTATTGCTCCCCACACTGGGATTGTCTCACAACTGAAGAATAGTTTGAATTGACCCGTGGTGCCAAAATTCACTGCAGAGAGCACTGGGCTGTTTGTAGTAATTTAGGAGAGGCTCCTCTAAGGAAATCAGTAATCCTGCTGTGTTTGTCTTAACTGAAACCATTCTTTCCCTCTAGCTTCGGAGGGGTAGGTTCTAGTTTCTATGGGCTGGAAGGCATTTATTTGGTGTAATTGGAGAACAGAATGCTGGTCACTCTTTCTCATTGTGTCTACTGCTTCTTTTTGTTGGCCAGTCCATCTGAGCATGACACATCATTCACAACACCACTACTGCCTTGACACCAGAGTGAAATTCTGCAACCCTGCAGGCAAGAGAGAACCACTCCAGTTCCTGGAGTGTTTGGACAGCAGGCAGAAAGAATTTCAGATTTCTACTCCTAGAGGCAAAGGACTAGGTTGGCTGGGGATCTAAAGATCACAAGATCTAATCTCTTCCTTGTTTAATAGAGACTGAGGCCTAGGGAGATGAAGTGACTTCTCCAGATGCTCACAGTTTACCAGTAAGAAGCCTGGAGCCAGACCCCAGGTCACTTTACTCACAGTCTTGTGCTTTTCCCACAAACCAATGTTTATTGGACCTCTTACTGTATATTAGACACTGGAAATGTAAAGATGAATAAGGGATAACCCAATGGAATCCTTTTAAATGATATGTGTTATACCTCTTGAGGCAGGTTCCTTTCTAGAATGATAGGTTTTGTAGGTACATAGAAAGATACAGATACAGATAGTTTCTGTATTTTTCTTTATCTCTCTGTCATGTCTTTCTGTCTATTCTATCTATGTATCTATCTATCCAGAGAAAGAGAAACAGAAAATACTATGTACAGCAAAAGCCCGCATACGGGATCACGGGCTGCTAATTAACTGTAGAAGAACCCTAGTGACACAGTGGTTAAACACTTGGCTGCTAACCAAAAAGTTGGTGGCTTGAATCCATCAATCATTCAGTGCAAGGAACGATCTGGTGATCTGTTTTTATAAAGATTAAAGCCTAGGAAACCCTATGGGGCAGTTCTACTGTGTCATGAGCTGGAATCAACTCAGTACACACAACAACAAGAAGTAACTGGAGGTCTTAAGTGGCTGTTACCAAGGATATGGCGAGCAGCCAAGTAGTCAGTCAAGAATTCAGTTCAAATAAGAGACACTTTATACTTAAACTGCCTCGAACACACTTTATCTTTGAAATGATTGGTTCATATTTATCAGGTATCAGCTATGTGTCAGACACTTCACTTTAGTGTACTTATCCATGGGATGCATGCTTTAGGTAAATTTCCTCATTTAATTCTTAATAGCACCCCATGAGGATGGTTGCAGTTTCTTTACTACTGAAGAAGAAAACGTGGTGTGCCTAACATCCTAACAAGAGTCCAAGCTGGAATGTGGCCCCAAGTCCTTCTAACATCAAAGATTATGAGCATGACCACTGCAACACCCTGTGGAATAGATCACCTCAGTGACCATTTATCAATAAGTGTGAAATATCCAGGAGTCCCTGGGTGGTAAAAATGGTTAACATACTCAACTGCTAATAGAAAGGTTGGTTATTCAAGTCCACCCATGGGCGCCTTGGAAGAAATACCTAACAATCTACTTCTGAAAAATTGACCACTGAAAACCCCGTGCACACAGAAGGAAACAGTCTTTGATGGTCGCAAGTGCAGTGAAGGAGGAAGAGGGACACTCAATGATCAAATAGTAGGTAAGAATTCAATTAGGTGAAGGTAGGGACAACACACAGTAGAGGAGAAGTTGGTACAACTGGACTAAACCAAAAGCAAAGAAGTTTCCTAAATATAACCAAATACTCTCAAGAACTGAGTAGCAGAGGCATGGGTCTGGGGACCAGGATTTTAGGGGACTCCTAGGTCAATGGGCATAACAAAGATTTATAAGAAAATATTCTGCACCCCACTTCGATAAGTGGCATCTGAGTCTTTCAAGCTACCAAGCAGCCATCTAAGAAGCATCAATTGGTCCCAATCCACCCTGAGCAGAGGACAATGAAGGACATCAAAGAAACAAGGAACATACGAGCCCAAGGCACAGAAAGGGCCACATAATCCAGAGAGTACATCAGCATGAGAACAGAAGAACTAGATGGTACCCAACCATCACCAGTGACTGCACTGACAGGGAGCACAACAAAGAGCCCCTGACAAAGTGAGAGAAAAGTGGGATGCACAACTTGAACCCTGTTACAAAGGCCAGACTTGATGATCCAACAGACTGGAGGGCCCCCAGAAGACATAGCCTCCAGACTCCTTGTTAGCCCAGGGCTGAAACCAGTCCCAAAGCTAACTCTCCAGACAAAGTTTGGACTGGACTATGAGACATAAAATGATTCTGGCAAAGAGTGTGCTTCTTGGCTTAAGTAGATATATGAGACTAACAGGGCATCTCCAGTCCAGAGGTGAGATGAGAGGGCAGAGGGGGACAGGATCTAATTGAATAGACATGGGAAAAACAGGGTGGAAAGAAAGACTGAGTTGTCACATAGCTAGGATCACAGCAATATGTGTGTAAGTTTTTCTATGGCAAATTTACTAGATTTGTAAATGTTCACATAAAGCACAATAAAACTATTTTTTAAAAATTAGAAAAGAAAACAAAACTATATGGAGTGCAGTTCTGCTCTGACATACATGGGATCACCGTGAGTCACAGTTGACCCAATGGCAACTGTTTGGTTGTTTGGTAAAATAATGCAGTGCAAAGACACCAGGTGCCCAGAGATTCTTGGAAGCCTTTAAAGGACTTGTGAGTGGGACACATCACAGTTACACTCCTGTGGGCTGCTCTTTGCATCTACTTGACTTGCGTCCTTGAAGTTCTGGCCGAGACCCAGCAGGGCCAGATACAGATCCACTTACACCAGCCGTGCAAGTTGACTTTGACCCAAATAGAATTCTCGTCCCCAAAGCCAGGTTTTCACCTGCCATGGTTTTGCCTTCCATATGAGTACTTTGTCTAACCTACAGTCTTAGTCACCTGGTACTGCTCTGAAAGGTAAACCACGAATGAATGTTTTAACTAAGAAAGCCTAATTCTCACGCAATCCAGTAGTGAACTCTCTCTGTGTCTCTCTCTCAGCTCTGGAGGGAGGTCTTTGTTTTGTATCAGTCTTTCTTTGGTCTGGAAGCATCTCAGCACAGGAACCCCAGGTCTGAAGAATGTGCTGTGCTCTCAGTGATGCTTTCTTAGTAGTAAGAGGTCCCCAACTCTCTTCTTGCTTTCCTTTCCTTTTATCTTTTGTTGGATAAAAGGATAAAGGGTGGTACAAGCCACACTCCAGGGAAACGCCCTTAGTAAGCACATTGCAGTCCTACCCTAATCCTCTTTTAACATAATTCTATCTATTAACCACAGGCAGAGATTAGGATCTACAGCTTAGGAAAATCATAATACGGAGGCCTACCACGTAATACTGGGAATCATGGCTCAGTCCAATTGCTGCGCACATTTTTGGGGATACACAATTGAATACACAAATCAGAAGGGGAGGAAGATAGGGAGGGAGGGAGAGAAAGAGAGAGGGAGGGAGGCAGAGAGAGAGAGAGAGAAAGACAGAAGAAAGAAATTCATTGGTGTCCAGTCATCTTTGACTCACGATGACCTTCTAGGACAGAGTAGAACTGCCCTCTAAGGTTTCCAAGGTATGGCTGGTAGATTCAGACTGTTGACGTTTTGGTTAGCAGCTTGAGCTCTCACCTACTGTGCCATTAGAGCCACCTGTCTAACCTACTAGGTACAAATTCCAGAGGCGTCTCCTGATGGGCTCTAGAAGGCAAAGGTGAATCCCAAGTCAGATTTAATCTGTGTATGTCGAGGTGAATTTTCTTTTGCTGGGTACCTGATTGTATCCAAAGCTCTATAATGTTTCAGAATTAAAACATGTCCATATATGCTTACATAAGTCAATATCAGACCACGATGATCTACCTGATAGGGCAGCCCTGTCATTCTTTGCTATTATACCCTGTTTTGTTTTCTGTATAGCACTATCAGTACCTGAAATTGCTTTATTAATGTGTTCATCACTTACCTGTAAGTTGTCTCCTCACACAAGAAGGTAAGCTCCTTGAGGGCTGGAAGTCTTACCTGCCTCCCCAGCATCCAGAGACATATCTGACCCATAATACCTGTATCTTACAGAAGGTGCTTTTAATTGCCACCTTGCACCATGTCCTGTTGAAATCAGTGGTGCTTTGAGTTGCACAGAATTCACAGGAAAAGGCCTAGCTGTGTTCACACTAATGTTCGTCCCGATCAAAATCCTAACCCGTTGACACTGAATCAATGACGATTCCTGGTGACAGCATGTATGTCAGAATAGCAGTGCTCCATAGGGTTTTCAAAGGCTGATTTTTCAGAAATGGATTGCCAGGTCTTTCTTCCAAGGTGCGTCCTGGGGGAGGGTGGGGCTTCAACCACCAATCTTTTGTTTATCAGTGAGCGTGTTAACTGTTTGCACCACCTAAGAATCCTGACTTTCTGAAGTGCCACTTAAGTACTGGTGGTAAAAGGAATTTGGCCTTTGTCAGGTATGGTCTCTTGCCATGTGCGCTGGCCATTTATTTGAAGGAAAACACTGTGTTTTCCTTGACAATTTCACACTGAAGTCATTTGTAACTTCTCCAAGTCTCCTGAATCTCTGCATGGGTCACATTCCTTAAAAGAAGGAAGTTTTGCTTGGACTGTTCCAGCAGAACATGAAATGGTAAAGATTTCAGTCCAACCTTGTGGCTTGAGGAGGATTCAAAAGCTTGTTGGAAATGAATTCTCTGGAGCCTGGCATTTGAGACTAGCATCTGCTGTTACAGATGAGATTTCAGATTGGAAGCTCTGGTAAAGGTGTAAATTACAAGTTATTAGCTCACAGAGCAATTGAAGCTGTAACGATCCTCGAAGTCTTCTGGCTCCAGTTTTAAAAATATCCCACAATTCATCTTTTCCTGTAGGTTTCTTGCCTTAAAACATTTGTGTAACTCTTAAAAGCATCTAAAGAATGAACGGTGATGGAGTTTTTGGACTGGGAAGGATACTCTGTCTGTGGTGCATGTGCATGCACACACACACACACACACACACACACACAAATACACACTCACTCACTTCTCTGCCCTGTGTCACCTGATAGAGACAAAGAACAGGAAGTGAGAGCAATTAAGTTCTTAAGATGTGACCTAGTTATGATTCTGAGCTTCCAAATTTGACATTAGTGGGGTTCAATCAGGAACTCAATCACTTTTAATGCTTTGTTGTTACAAGTAACTACTGAAACTACATCAACCTTGCTGCTGATACAGTTGAAGACAAAAGGGATGGACCTAAAGCCATGGTCTTTGTGCCTCAGTCCACCTGTAGGTCAGGGTTGGCAGTTAGGTGAACTGCAAAGCACAAAGTGCCAGGTTTATAAATGATTTACTTTTCTTAGAAACTGCCATAAACCCACAGGCATCCTCAGAAGAAACTGCATGCTTGCTTACTTGCATTCAGAGAAGCTTTTTGAGTGACAGGGTAAGAGGCCACTGGGACTTGTGAGGCACTGGTACCCATCAGAGCGTGACTGGCATTGTCCCAGTGATGGCCTGTGGGGTGGGGTGGTCAGAGGAGACAGGGGAAGCAAGGGATTTAAAAACATCAATTGAAGGGGAATCTGGATCAGATGGCTTTCAGGCATCCACCATGAGTAGCACAGAGGTGGTGTCCTGTCTACCACTGCAACCAGGCAGAAATGCGATCGATTCATCAGGCTGTTCCTCTCACTGCCATCCCCAGAGGCTCAGCCCGGTCCAGGGCACAGGGTCTTCATTCACAGTGCAGGGCTGATTTTCCTATGGCATCCTCCGTATCTCCCTTGTTCTTTCAGCTGCCCAGGGGACAGGACTGCATAGTAATCAGCTCCCCTTTACCCACAAGGCACTGATGAATGTTAATCCAAGAGGGGCGTCCCTCAGTAGTACAGACAGTTAGCATGCTCACTGCTAACCAAAAATTTGAATGTTCAAGTCCCCCTAGATCTGCCTTGCAAGAAAGCCCTGGTGACCTACTTCACCAAAATCAGCCATTGAAACCCTACGGATTACAATTTTACTCTGACATACATGGGGTGCCCACAGCCCACACAAGTGTATTTAATTGTTTTATTTCTTTAATCATAGGGACGCTACCATTTTGGGGAGTGGCATTGTTCTGCTCGTCTCCTGAAACCTCTGGAAGTCAAAGCACAGGGGTGAGGGAGGGTTTGCAAGTAGCAGTGGAGAGAGCAGGATCTGGGGTCAGGTTGTCTGGTGAGCAGCTTCTCACACCCTACTGGCACAGCCTTAGCTGTGTTTCTACACCTCAGTTTGCTTAGCCAAGCCTGATGATAACAATAGTACTTATTTCCCATGATTATTGTGAAAGTTAAATGAGATTATATGTGAGAAGCACTGAGCACAGAGCCCAACACATAGCAGGTGCCATAGCAGCTTTACTATTGTTGGGAAGCCCCGCCCCCTGTGCGAGAAACTGCGTGGCCCAAGGAGAGAGGCGTGGCTTTGGTAAACTGAGTCTTGGCAGGTATGTCAGAGACTAAGTGTCGTTCTAGTGTTTGATTCCTGGCTGTTACTTTGGCAGTAGAATGTTGTGCCAGAAGTACTCAGAGCCTCATTTATTTCATCTGCAAAATGAGATGATAACCCTACCTCTCTAAAATGCTCTGGAGACTTGGTGGTACTGTGGTTAAGAATTCAGCCACTAGTCAAAAGGTGGGCAGTTTGAATCTACCAGCTGCTCTTTGGAAACCCTATGGGGCAATTCTTGTTTGTCTTATAGGACTACTGTAAGTTGGAATCAACAGTAATGAGTTAACTGCTCTGGGGATTACTTGACACAACATCTTGTGGTATACCTAGACTAGAACTGGACACAGTCAAAGGGCTCCATAAGTCCCAGGATCTTTCTTTACTCTCTTGACAAGATGCTAAAGAAATGGGCAAGAGGAAGCTTGATCAAAGTTGTAGACATCTTGACCTGGGTGTGGAAGCTGGATTCTGTAGGGCTTGGTAGTGGCGTTTTGTCCCCCTCAGTCTGGGTGGGACTGTCTTGAAGGACAAGCCTTACCTCAGTTTCTGGTTCTATAAATCTTGTCAAGCCCATTGTGTACCCAAGCCCAGTGCCTATAAGATAGGATTGGAGATGCAGACTTTGTTATCTTCTCTCTATAGGAACAATCTTCATGAAGAATTTTAAGGTATTCTTGATAATCATTTTTTTAAAAAAAAAAACACAAAATAATACTGAGCCTGTATCACTTAGAAAGCATTTTCACATATGCATTTAACTTGGGCTACAACCTTTGAGATGCAAAACCATGCACTGAGTACTTTACTGTCTGACCGTTTGTTTGTACAACCACTGCTTGCAGTGACTGGTCCCTGTAGGGTTCCAAAAGCTTTGAAACACCTGGCACGTGCAGGTGTTTACTAAGTGGTGGTTATCATTGCCATGATTGATTCCTACAGCACTGTCTTCCAGACTATTCCACTGAGCCTCCTAAGGTGTGTGGAGGGCATCAGACCATTGGTAGGCCAGGAGTACACCTGGGTATGAATGAACAGCTGATAAAGTGAGGCTCTGGGTTCTGCCACTCCATCCCCACTCATAGTCCCACAGGAACAGCCCATTTACCAGTCTTTACTATCATAGCTCTGCCTAAGACTTTGCTTTGGGGAAAAAACACCATCTGAAAGCTATCCCTCTCCTGTCTGTATGCCGTCACTTCTCTGCTTTTCCTGTTGACTACCCAAGATGGAAAGGTCAACATCACAGGGTGGTGGGAAACATAAGACATGAAAGATCAAGGTTGATGTCTGGCTTTTATTCAAACATTGCAGAACCTAAAAGTCTCGGAATCCCTTGTGCCTCAATTTCTTCTATAAAATGGGTCAATAACACTCTCAGAGCCCTCTAAAGGCTGCTTTTGGATATGAGCATGCTTCTTATTTGGTGAAGGACATTTGTGTTTGAAAGATTCTGTCCTGCGGAAGGTGGGACCCAAATATGTCTTAATAAACATGGGATTTTGAGTAGCTTTCTGAAATTTTTGGAAACTATGGTGGCATAGTGGTTAAGAACTATGTCTGCTAACCTTTGATATGAATCTACCAGCTGCTCCTTAGAAGCCGTATGGGGCAGTTCCACTCTGCCCTTTAGGGTCATTATGGGCAGAATCGACTTGACAGCAATGGGTTTATTTGTTTGTTTTTCCTGATATTTCATTTTTGCCCCAGGTGTGCATCCCCTCGCTTTTTACCCCACAAGAGCCAAACATTTTCATTTCATGCCAGGGAGGCTCAATGTGATCCAGTGAACTAGAATGAGTCATCCAACGTCACACAGCTTATAATGAACCGAATTTAGGCTAGAATCAGTTTATCCTACTGCTAGATGGGCGTTCTTACATTGTTGGTATGTTGGTGACCCTCTGACAACCGTAAAAAATGCAGATGGAACATGTCAGTGAGAGTTTCAATTTGTCTCAACTCTCACAAGGTGAAAGAAAAGGCGGTAGCAGGGTTGAGAGCTCCCTCACGTCAATCTCAACTCATGCTGACTTCATGTGTGGCAGAACAGAAGAACTACTCCATAGAGTTTTCATTGGCTGATTTTTGGGAAATAGTTTTCAGGCCTGTCTTCTGGTGGACTTGAACATTCAACCTTTTGGTCAGCAGCCAAGTGGATTAAGTGTTTGCACCACTGAGGAATTCCTCTCATAGGGTATTTCTTTCAAACTAAAGTAATTCAGTTCCTCAAAGCACCAGCTGCAGGCCTAAGACAAGAATTTGGTGATGTGGATGTAATTTTAACTACCCCCAGAAAACAAACAAATGAACCAAAAGAAGTGAGAACCTCTCTTTTTCTACCTACAACAGGAAAATCCCCATCTGGGACCTCAGATGCTTTCGCATTTTCATTTACCACATCCTGGGTTTCTGCTAGTCAATCTGCTAAATCAGTAAGATCCAAAAAAGAAGAAAACAAAGGTAGAGAAGCTAGAGCCTGAGCATTTCCTGCTTGCCATGGCAACATGCAAAAGTACACACTGTGGTTGGCACCCCTAGCTGTCTTTGTGGAGACTTGCTCACCCAGGACCACTCGGCTGTGCAGAATTCTTGTGCAGAGTGAGGCCGTTGTGCCATGGTGTGTGTTCTCCTTTGGCCAGACGAATTGTTAGACCCAGGCTCAGGACCAAGGCCTAAACAAGCTGTTCCTCAGGCCCTCCTTTGGTTCCCATCACCACACTGGGAGGTAGGGATGGCATCTCCCATCAGACCTTGTGAAAAGAACCCAAGAGCTTCCCAGACTGTGTATTGGGTCAGACATTCGGGAGTTTTGACTGAGGGTCCGTGATAGTGGATTAGAGAACACCTTGGGTTCTCTTCTGACAAGACTGAGTGTAATAGGCACCTGCTGGTTCAGCCTTGGCTGCCATGGCAGCTCCATGCTCTGTGGGCAAGAGGCTGAGAGGTCAGAAAGGAGAGTCGACCACCAAGAATGTGGAATGTGTTTCCTTTCTAAGAAGCTTTTCAGGAGGAAATTCTCTGGGTATGATTGTGCATGACTGTTTTCTGTGCTCATCAAACCCTCACCCACCTCTGGGGCAATTCCGGGAGAGACTGAGTCACTCACGACTCATGGTCTGCACTGGATAGCCAGAAGTGATTTAGCCACTGAGTATGATTTTGGCCTCATTCAGAAGTGGATGCTGAACAATACATCCTTTCATCAGGAGCCATCACATGGGCATCAGGGGATGGAGGCAGGTGATGTGTGGACAGTGGAAAGGCTGACAGCTTTGACTGGCAGGCCTAGGCTGCAGCAGGGGCAATAATAGCTAGGAAGACTCCCAGATAGAAACTTGTGGGTTCTGAAGACATCAAACAAATGAAGAACAGACTAACTTCTTCATGTACTGTTAAGACAGTGGATTGCAGCTTTATTGGGGAACAGCTTGTTCAGACCTCTTATAGAAGTCAGTTCTGTAGTCAGAGCACTAGACCAGGAGTCAGAATCTGATACTTACGAACCCTGAGATTCTGCTTTTCTCAGAACTGCCTGGGGTACTGTGCTTAGTCATTCTGGATTTCATTTTCTCTTGTGTCACAAGAGAATTTGGTTAGAAGCTTTTTATTGTCCCTTCTGGCTTTAAATGTGGATGACCTATGTATTAGGCCATAAAGCAAGTCTCAACAAAATCCAATGCACTGAAATATTACAAAGCATTTTCTCAGGCCATAAAGCCATAAAAGTTGAAATCAATAGCATAAAAAACATAGGTAGAAACTCAGAGTCATAGAAACTGAACAACACCTTGCTCAAAAATTCCTGGGTTGTAGAAGAAATCAAGGATGTAATAAAGAAATTCATGGAATCAAATGAGAATGAAAACACATCCAGAACCTATGGGATACAGCAAAAGCTGTGCTCAGACAGAGGTCAATTTATCTCAGTAAATGCACACATCCAAAATGGAGAAAGGACCTGAATTGAAGAATTAACTCAACTTGAACAAGTAGAAAGAAACAACAAAAGAACCTCCTGGGCACCAGAAGAAAACAAATAATTAAAATTGGAGCAGAACTAAATGAATTATGTAATAGACTGAAGGAATTAACAAAACCAAAAACCATTTTTTTTTGAAAAAATGAACAAAATTGATAAGCCATTGGCCAAACTCACAAAAGAAAAATGGCAGATGAAACATTTAACTTGAGTAAGAAGTGAGACAGGTGATTTCACAACAGACTCAATCAAAATTAAAATAATCATAACAGAAATATTGTGAAAAATTGTGCTCTAATAGATTTGAAAATCTAAAGGAAATGGACAAATTTCTAGAATCATGTTACCTACCCAAACTATCACAAACAGAAGTAGAACAAGTTAATAAACCTATCAAAAAAAAGAGATTGAAAAGTAAAAAAAAAAAAAAAAGTTCTAGCTCAGATGGCCTTACTGGAGTGTTCTACCAAACTTTTAGAGAGGACTTAATACCACTACTACTGAGGGTATTTCACAGCGTAGAAAGAGATGCAATACTCCCAAATTCATTCTGTGAAGCCAGCATAACCCGATGCCAAAAAGATGGCACAAAAAAGAAAATTACAGACCAATATGTCTCATGAATATAGATGCAAAAATTCTCAACAAAGTCATAGCAAGCACTGTCCACAGTAGCAAAAAGATGGAATTAACCTAGGTGCCCATCAACAGATGAGTGGATAAATAAACTCTGGTACATTTACACGGTGGAATGCTATGCAATGATAAAGAACAATGATGATTTTATGAAGCATCTCATAACTGGGATTTAACTGGCAGACATTTTGCTGCATGAAATCAGTCAGCTGCAAAAGGCCAAATATTGTGTGAGACCACTATTATAAGGACTCAAGAAAAAACTTATGCACGGAAGAAAATACTCCTTGATGGCCACAAGAGTGGGAAGGGAGTGAGAGAGTTTTTCACAGATAGATAGGAATTTGTTTAGGTGAAGGGAGTGCCAGCATGCAGTAGAAAGCAGGTCAGTACAACTGGACTACACCATAAGATAAAAGGTTTTCTAAATATGACCCAACATTTTAAAGGACAGAGTAGTGTGGACAAGGGTCTGGGGGCAGTGTTTTCAGAGGACATCGAGGTCAGTTGGCATAACTAGTCTTTTTCTAAGAGATTATTCTTCATCCCATGTTGGTGAGTGGTGCTTGGGGTCTTAAAAACCAGCAAGCTGCCATCTAAGGAACATCAATTAGTCTAGACCCACCCAGAGAAGATGAAAACTAAGAACATCAAAGACATGAAGAAAATATGAACCCAGGAGACAGACAGGTCCATACGATCGTGACTACATTAGCATGAGATCAGAAGAACTAGACAGTGCCCAGCCACCACCAAAGACAGCTGTGTCAGGGAACACAATGTAGAGTCACTACTGTAGTATGATAAAAAAAAAAGGGGGGGGGAGTGCAGATCTAGAAGTCTATTAAAAAACCAGAAGTGATGGTCTGACAACCTGGAGGTTCCCATGAGAACATAGCCACTGCACTTGCTGCTAGCCCAGAGCTGAAACCAGTACTGAAGTCAACACTTCAGACAAAGATTGGACTGGACTAAGGGACAGAGAGTGACGCAGGTGGTGTGTGTACCTTACGGTTTAATGTATATGAGGCTGTTCAACTGGTTTGTTTTCAGAGGATAGAGAGGAGGAGACAAGTGTTGGGTGGAAGTAAAGAGTGGAAAGGAAGATTGTGCTGTCACAGGGTGAGGGGAGCAGATAGAGCTGCATAGAGGAGAGTGCTTGGTGTTTTGTATGGCAAACTGACTTGGACTGTAAACTTCCACTTAATCACAATAAAAAAATTAATAAAAAATGTGGATGATCTAATTAGTAAGTGTGATTTTTTTTTATTTTTTTCCTCCAAACATTTGTCTTTACTTCTGCTCAAAATCAGCTCAATTAGGGTTGTGAGTTATGTAAATAACCTTCATTTGGGGAGATGAGCTCAGCAAACTGGAGGATGGAAATAGAATCAAGGCTTTTTAATGATAAACACTGTAAAAATACAAAATTGGAGAACTCAGTAATGCTTTCGCTACCGTTATCCAGGAAGTTTTTGTGTGTCTAACTCCCAGGAACTGAATCAAGTCTGATGTAGTCAGCCTGGAATGCCATATTCTAGTTGCACTGACCTGCTGTCTAGGCATGGTATGTCTAGATCTTCCAGCTGGGCAGCAGGCATATCAGAATGTCACAAGAAAGCCTATGCTCTAGACACTTGGCCCTAAACCAAGTCTGAGCCTTGGGATTGTCCCTTCATTAGCCTTTCCTAGCTATAGGGCCAGTATAAGTCAGAATCTACTCGACAGCAGTGGGTTTGGTTTTCTGGTTTTAACCATGACCAGAACACTCAGGTTGTAAAGGGCAGAGGAGGCCTGAGGGTTGCAGTTAGGGTGAGACTCTACATTTCTGAGGGAGATATGTGAAATGCAATGGGTAGATTCAGAGAGAGGTAGTCAGCTCACCGTTGGGAAAACCTGTAAGCACTGAAATGTTGAGATCTTCCCTCTGGGAGAGGGTAGAAACTCCGCTAAGAAGGCTTTTCCTCTGAGTCCTTGCTGAGCCTGTGGGCAAAAGGCACTGAACTGTTAAGCATTACAAACCAGAATCAAGGGAGCTGTTGTCTTAAAATAATACTAAATGAGCTCAAATTCCTTCCTCCAGAGGTCTCTTTTAGTGTTCTCCTCTCCATACTTTAAAAACCACATGGAGAATAAGTGAGTTTTCTGTGGTTTTAAGTGTTTGACATATGCATAAGGTACAATGTAACACAGCAGTGTGGTCAGACAGATTGCCCAGTCTGACACACAGGTTCACCAGTTCAAGCGCAAGGCACTTACATCTTCTCAATGAATCAGTTTTGTCATGTGTGACATGGGTGTAGTAGGTACCTACCACATAGAGTTGTTGTGAAACTAAATTAGTAGAAAAACTCTAGTTTTGCCTCATCTTGCCTGAGGAGATGACAAATAGGGACCCTGTACCTCTGGGTAGCTTGGGTTAGAAAATAAATGTATGAATCTTGGGTCATCTAGCGAGTATGGTTTGGAGAACTGAAAGTGTCCTCTCTGTGGGCCCAGTGTGGCTGTCAATCACCTTCTGGTGATCACCACTGGAAGGCACTATACTTGTCTTCTATCAGCAGATCTGGCCTGAAGAATATAAACACCTAGAAAGTGCAAAATACCATTAGTATGAAGTGCTAAACACTGTATTGTGCTTAACATACATTATCTCATTTAGTAAAAGGAGCCCTGGTGGCAGAGTAGGTAAATGCTCAGCTGTTAGCTGAAAGATTGTCAGTTTGAACTTACCAGCCATTCTACGGGAGAAAGATTGGCAGTCTGCTTCCATAAAGGGGACCACCTTGGAAACCCTTTGGGGCAGTTCTACTGAGTCAAAATCAACTTGATGGCAGTGATTTTTTTTTTTGTTGCTGTATTTAATTTCATTTAATAGCCACACAGAATTGGTATTGTCATCCCACTAGGGAGGAAGCTGAGAATCAGAGTTACGTTAACTAGCTGTGTATGCTGGAGTGAGTGGCATGATGGGATTTGAACCCAGTTTTGTGCAGCTCCAAACTAGGCTGAATGACCACATGTTTGTGTGAGTTTGGTGCCAGAGAGCAGGTTTATAAGAGAAAGAGACTCTCCTGGTGAGCTAATTCCTCTATTTTTTTCTAGTTTTGGGATAGGACACAAGCCAACCTCTCTTCCCATGTGGGTGGATAGATTCCATGGACACTTGACCCTGTGTCTCCTGTGCCCTGGGCACACCCTTACAATAATGAGCACTCTGACTGCTGCAGTGGCTCCTCCCTAAACATCTGAAAGTGTCTGTGAACAGTTAACAGTGACTCTCTGCCCATTTGCCTTCTCTGGGGAAGGACTTGGTCTGTTCTATCTATTACATGAGACAGATTTATGGGAGACCTGAGGGCTCAACGGAAAACATTCTTGATTTATAGCCAGTTGGAAAGACTTTTTCTGAAAGATGTAATTGGCTATTTAGTATGAGCCTCTGAATCACAGTAGGTCTTGAATCCAGGCGTTTCTGTTTCTCAAGAGGGACAGGCGTAAGTCTCAGGAGTCCTACCCTCCTTCTAGAGTTTGCAGCCTGGTCAGCACCATCATCACAGACACTACTACTTTGTACATAAAATTTTGGTAATCCATACTTACTCACACTTGAATCTTATTTTAAATTTACTTGAACCTTGGAAATAGCCTCAGCCATGCACTCAAGAGGTTAAAATATATTTCAGTTGGATCAGGTGACTAGTTAGTTAAGCCTGTGAACTCCTGGCATCCAGGGTTGTGGGGTTTGATTCTCAGCTCCACCACTAGTAACTTGATCGACTTAGGTGTGTTTTTTCTCTTCTTTGTGCCTCAGTTTCTGTATCCGGAAAACAGGGTAGTAGTATTACCTGTCTCATAGTGTAGAGCCTTGGTGGTGCAGGGGTTAAGAGCTACAGAAATTTGCATCCATGCTATGAGTTGGAATTGACTCAATGGCAGCAGGTTTGTTTGTTTGTTTGGTTGCTTGGTATACACAGCACACAACAAGTATTTAACAAACTCTTAGCAGCCATACAGGACAGAACAGAAATAGCCCATAGAGTTTCCAAGGAACACCTGCTGGATTCAAACTGCTGACATTTTGGTTAAAAAAAACCAAACCAGAACCCATGGCCGTTGAGTCAGTTTTGATTCATAGTGACCCTATAGTCAGAGTAGAACTGCCGCATAGAGTTTCCAAGGAGTGTCTGATGTAATTGAACTGCCAACCTTTTGGTTAGCAGCTGTAACACGTAACCGCTACACTACCAGAGTTTCCTTTGGTTAGCTACCACTATTATTGTTGTATTATTAATGCCCTTGGAGGTAATAATTTCAGTTTGTAGAAGTGTTAAGGAAGCCTATTGGAACAGCTTCCTGAATTGTCATGACTTAAATGAAGCACAGACCTGAGGGGTAGAATCTTAAGTTTGATTAGGATTTCTTCATTCACTTAGCAGCTGTTTGCTGAGTCCCTGCTCTGTGCTGGCCTGTTTAAGTCTTGCAGTGTAGGCAGGCTGAAGTCTCTGTTTACTATCTCATCCTGTCTTGGCTGACACACCTGCGTACTCACTGGCACACTCATGTGTGCACACACACACACACACGCACACACACACACACTCTCACACAATGCTGTATACATGTATTACCTATAAAGTTACCTTGGCTACTACACATGAAACTCAAGGGGTTTTATTGAAAAGTCTCAGCCTGACTTAGTTCCCTTGCATTTGCATGTTTTGCCGGCCAGGTGGCAAGCCAGGGGAGAATGGCCACCGTCCAAGCCTCAGACAGCAGCCACCTGGGCTAGTAGACTGGAACATCTTCATGAATTATCATGACTGATCAATGCATTGTCCTGTCCAGCAGTTTGTCCGTCCTGGAATCTGGCCAAAGTATCCCCATTGGCCTCACCTTCCAAGATTTAGAAGCTCTATTTTTCTTCTGTGTGCTGGACAAGGAAAGTCTCCAAAAGGCTTTTACCCAGAGTGACAATTTGCCTTTGCTAAGATTGGCCAACAAAGGCCCAAGCTGAAAATACCAGTAAAAACAAACAGTGTTTCAAAACAGCCCTTCGTATTTCCCTCTTCTGTGCTCCTCTTGCTTCACTGGCCAAGCACTACTTGAGCCTCGTGAAAGGATGCCACTGGGTTTTTCATCACCTTGAAATCTTGTACCCTTTAAGCAATACTCGCTGTTTTCTCCTACTGTCCTCCACGGCAACTGCTAATGAACTTCAGTCTCTGTAAAACTAGCAACACCAGATTCATTGCTGTTGATTCAATTCTAGCTCACAGCAACCCTATAGGACAGAGTAGAACTGCCCCAGAGGGTTTCCAAGGAGCAGCTGGTGGATTCAAATTGCTGACCTTTTGCTTAGTAGACATAGATCTTAATCATAATATTTCATATAAAAGGGATCCTAAAATATTTGTCCTTCTGTATCTGACAGAGTTTACTCCAGACCTGCCCAAGTAAGAGAGGGAATCTGAGTTCTTGTTAATTTTGTCTGAACCTTTACCTGGCTCTTAAACGACACCCAGTGGGGCTGAGCGAGATGCCTGGGGCTGCCCAGTAGAGGGTCCGTGCCGGTGTTGTGCTTACTTAGAGAAGGGCTATCCTTGAGGCACAAGGAAATGCTGAAGAGACATCCTACTTCACCTTACAGTTTCAATAACTTAAACTTTCTATGTCAGGGTCTCCTCCAGTATAACCTAGGAATTGTACAACACCAGAAGAAGAACAAGTTGCGATTATGGTCCTTGAAGTCTTTTGAGACTGTTACGTAGGATCAAGCATAACAGGATAATTTTCAGCTCCCCGTTGAGATTTCAGATTAATATCTGCAAAAGTTTGTGTCTAAAACTCACCTTGTCTTAAATAATTCTGTAACAAGTTGATAGCAGTTAGTTTTCCATTATCAGTAAAATTCCCTCTTGGTAGCAAACAAGAGGTCCTGGATATGTTATTATGTTGAAAGTGTCTGTTGGAGGAAATTTCAGTGAGCCATTCATTTCCTCAGTCAGGATTTGTTGAGCATCTGCTTCATGCCAAGCACTGTTGTAAATGTTAGAGCCATAAATAAATCAAACAGCTTTGCTTTCTTGGAGCTTACATCATAGAAAGAGGAGACGGATAATAACAAAATGCACAAATAAATAAGTTTCTGTAAAGACACGAAAGCACAGTGAGGTGAAGCAGAGGCTGGAAGTTGGATCACATTGCCCAGGGAAGGACTCTAAGTTGAGAGGATGTGGAGGTGAAATCCCAAATGACAAAAATGAACAACCCCTGTGAAAATCTGCAGATGGAACATTCTTGACAGAAAGGGAAGTTAGACACAAGTGATGCAATAGTCAAGCACTCGGCTGCTAACCAAAAGACGAGAGTTTGAATCCACTACTCGATCTATGGGAGAAAGATGTGACAGTTTGTTTCCCTAAAGAGTTCAGCCTTGGAAACTCTATGGGGAAGTTCTGCCCTGTGTTGTGGGGTCACTATGAGTCAAACTTGATGGCAATGAGTTTTGGGTACGACCAGAAAGAACTCAGAGTGTCTGGGACAGAGAAAGCTACTTGGAGGTTGGTGAGGAAGACAGGAGCCAGATCAACTAGGTCTCACTGGCCATGATAAGGAAATTTATTCTGTGTGCAGTCAGAAGCTATTGGAAATTACTTGCAAGGGAGCAACACCATCTGATTTTAGGAAACTTCACATAATACAGTATTAAGGGAAAGAAGTATTCTCAGATCTAAAACTGTGTACTTTGTGCTACTTCAACTATGTTAATACGTATATATATAGGTATCATATGTATACATGATAAAGAAACTCTTGAAGGGCTAGCTCCTTTTTCTAATGTTCATGACAAGATCTGTGGGTAGACAGATCCCTGAATACCTGAACCAAACCTACTGCTGTCGAGTTAATACTGACATATAGTGACCCTATAGACAGAGTAGAACTGCCCCATAGACTTTCCAAGGAGCGCCTGGCAGATTTGAACTTCCAGCTTTCCAGTTAGCAGCCCTAGCATGTGACCACTACACCACCAGGGCATATACACCAATATATATACACTGAGGCATTGGTAGTTCATGTGAAAGACTTGAGTTTGACCCCAGTCAATGCTCCTCACGTGCAGTCACCATCTGTCAGTGGTGGTCTGCGTATTGTTATGATGCTGAACATGTTTCAGGGAAATAAGACAGTCTAGAAAGAAAAGCCTAGCAATCAGCTTCCAAAATTGAGCCAGTGAAAACTCTGTAGATGGAAACAATGATTCTAACCACAGCTTGTCATAGGGATGGTGCAGGACTCAGCAGTGCTTCATTCTGTTTACTGGAGGTCACTATGAGTCAGAGGATAACTGGATGACAGCTACCAACAGCAACGATTATCTCCAGAAAAGAAACTAGAATAAGATACAGCACAATATTTGTTATAGTTGTCTGAGTGGTGGACTTGCTTTTCCTTCACCAAACTGTAAAACTATACCCAGTGCTATGAGTCGATTTTTTAAAAACCTCTTTGTATGTATGTGTGCACACACATGTTGGATGAAAGTTTACAGAACAAATAAATTTCTCAATGAACAATATCCATATTGTTTTGTGACATTGATTGCCAACCCTGTGACACATCAACAATCTCCCCTTGTCAACCTTAAGTTCCCTGTTCCCATTTGTCTAATTTTCCGTCTCCTCCTGCCCTCCCATATTTGCCCTTGGGCTGGTGTGCACATTTAGTCTTAGATACATGATTTATCAGTAGGTATTACTGCTTGATTTATGGGCCTGTCTAGTTTTTGCCTGAAAGGTGAACCTTGGGAATAACTTCAATACTGAGCTAAAAGAGTTTCTATAAGTCTATAATCTTTTCAGTATCTGTCAGATAAGCAAACCTGGTCTTTTATTTATTTATTTGATGAACTTGAGTTTTGCTCTACATTTTTCTTCTGCTCTGCCCAGAACCCTCTATTGTGATACCTGCCAGAGCTGTCAGTGGTGGTAGCTGGGTACCACCTAGTTGTACTGGACTCAGTCTGGTAGAGGCTGTGGAAGTTGTTATCCAGAAGTCCTTTGGACTAATCTTTTCCTTGTGTCCTTGATTTTCTCCATTCTCCTTTGCTCCAGATGGGGTTGGACAAGTGTAGTATCTTAGATGGCTACTCACAAGGTTTCAGACGCTATGATGTGAGTTCACCTTGACTCATGGTGACTCTGTGTGTTATAAAGTAGAACTGAGCTCTGTAGGGTTTTCTCTGCTATAATCTTCACAGAAGCAGATCACTGAGGCTTTCTTTCATGGTGCCGTTAGGTGGGTTTGAACGGCCAAGCATTTGGCTAGTGGTCAAGTAGAAACCATTTATGCCACCCGGGCACCTTTGTTACTTGCTCACATTTCATGAGTTTCCCAGGAGTTTAGATTGTTTTAATAATTACAAATAAATCATATGTTTATTTTAAAGTGTTGTTGTGGAACAAACTGATGGATGGAATGTAAGAGTGATGCTACTTCATCATGTTTAATCACTGATTTGATCTTAATATAGTGGTGCTTTGGAATTCTGGAGTGAATTTTGAAGACTTGCCAGTAGAGAAGTTTATTTGGCTTTTTAATAAATCTACCCTAAAATGACCTTCTTAGCCTTTCCAGATTATTTACACAAAAGAATCTAACCTTTTCTCTTCCATCTCATAGATTTGAATATAACCTGCCGATATGCTGGTGTATTCCACGTGGAGAAAAATGGCCGCTACAGCATCTCACGGACTGAGGCCCCTGACCTCTGCCAGGCTTTTAATACCACCCTTCCTACCATGGCCCAAATGGAGAAAGCCCTGAGCATCGGGTTTGAGACTTGCAGGTAAGACACCAACACCTGCCTCTTGGGTAAAACCAACTGTCCGAGGCCAGGGGCAGGGCTTCTACACTGGGAGGCTCCTACCTGATAGTAGTGGTTTGTTGCTTGGAGAGTCAGCCCCACCTGTGAGTTTGGCCAAGTCAATTTGAAGCCTGTATGACAACTGAAATTTAAAGCTGGTTAAAGACACCTTTGTGAGTCATAGTTAGGGAGTCCAGAGGAGGCAGTTAAGTGTCATCTCTCGGACTCCTCATGCCTAAACTGCTTCTGCAGCCCTCTCCTGGCTTTGAAGACATGTGCAGTATCATTGTCGGAACCACAAGAAAATGTACAGAAATAACAGGGTTTAAAATAAATATGTAGCTGGTAGTCTTGGGCCTAGAGACTTGGCTCGAAGCCAATTTTTCCAACAACTCTGTGTCATTTTTGTTTGTTTGTTTTTCTTCTATATTGTTCTGGCTGGAGAGAGAAAGTAAAAGGCTTGAAAGTTAATATATTTTATAACAAAGTGAATGAGAAGGCTTCAGAGGGACTAAGCCATTTAGCTCCACGATAGGTGCAACAGGCAATGGCTTTATTTTTGAGTTTCAGATGGTTTTGTGGCCAGTGGTGCACAGTGAGCAGTGGTGATGACCTTGGCGAAGGGTCGTACTTGGTTTGGTTTGTTTCAGGAGTCCCTAGGCAGTGCAAACAGTTAACTCTGTCTGGCTATTAACTGAGGGTTTGTGGTTCAAGTCTACTCAGAGATGCGTTAGAAGAAAGGTCTAGTGATCTACTTTCCAAAAACCAGCCAAATTGAGCACAATTCTACCCTGACACACATGGGTTGGTCATGAGTCATCTCCTTGGCACCTGGTTTATGAGAGGTCTGGATAATCTCAATAACTGCTCTGAAGTTTCCACCGCAGCCTGCAGCTGCCCCTTCTGCTTTTGCAGTGTAGTTAGGTAATGTGGTTTCCTTTCCCTACAATGCACGCACATCCTCATACACAGATGGTCTTTCAAAAGTCCTGCTGCAGAACTCTTTATGGATACCAGTAAATGTGAGTTAAGCACATCTACCTTCTGTTTTTGGTTCCAGAGTAGTATGACCACATTATGCATGGTGGTTGAGATTCTCTTGCTGAAAGGAAAGAGGAGAATCTTTAAAACTGCACTGTCCAATGCAGTGGTCTCTAGCTACATGTGGTTATTTGCATCCAAATTAATTCAAATTGCCTATAATCAAAACTTCAGTTCTTTAGTGACATGAACTGCATTCCAAGTGCTTAAGTTAGCCACAAATATCTAGTGGCTACTGTATTGGACAATGCAGATTATAGACCATTTCCATCATTGCAGAAAGTTCTATTAGGCATCACTGCTCTGAAATAAAGCAAGCAGATGTTTATGGACATCTGTATGTGGTCAGAAGGGTCCTGTTTGAGCAGTGGTTAAGCCCTTGGCTGCTAACCAAAAGATCCGCTGTTGAATCCCCCAGCTGCTTCTTGGGAGAAAGATGTGACAGTCTGCTTCTCTAAAGTTTATAGCTTAGGAAACCCTATGGGGAAGTTCTACTCTGTCATATATAGTAGTTATGAGTCAGAACTGAACTGGCAACAATAGGCTTGGGGTTTGGTTTAAATGTGGTCAGAGGAGCCCTAGTGACACAATGGTTAAGGACTGAGTTGTGCCCTGAAAGGTCAGCAATTCGAACCTACCAGTTGCTCCACAGAGAAAAAATACATGGTGACCTGTTCTGGAAAAACTGGGAAACTCTATGCAGTGCCTGTGCTATGAGTTGCAGTCGACTCAGTGGCACACGACAACAACATATGTGTTCAGAAGGTCCTTGGGTGGGCCAGAAGGTTTGCACTCGACTATTAACCTAAAGGCTAGAGATTCGAACCCACCCAGTAGCAATGCCTAAGAAAGACTTGGCGGTCTGCTTCTGTAAAGTCTACAACCAAGATGACCCTATGGCATAGTTCTGCTCTGTAACACACGGGGTGGCCATGAGTCAGAATTGCCTCCATGGCAGTGAGTTTTTATGTGTCTTCACAGTTTGTTCTGTGCGAACATATACTAGGGCAGGGAGAGAGAAATGGCTATAGGCTGCAAAGAAGGAAGGTCAATTGGTAGATCTATTTCTTCCATTTTCAAGGCTGATTATTTAAGCGTGGCCCCAAGTAGGTCACCAGCCTAAGAAAGCAGATTTAGTTAGCTAAATTTTGATTGTAAACCACAGACTTGACCTACTTGCAAAATACAGAAACGTTTTCATGAGCTGAAAATCAAGGCAAGTTCTTCCTATTGCCACTGGCCAACCATTGAACACTTAAGGCCTAGGAGCCCTGCCATGTGCTGATGACATCCCTCACTTATCCCTCAAACTGTGCTGAAGGTGGATATGAGCCAGAACCCAAATCAAACTCATTGCCGTCAAGTTGATTCTGGTACATAGCTAACCTATGGGACAGGGTAGCACTGCCCCAAGGTTTTCAAGGCTGTAAATCTTTCCAGAAGCAGACTACTGCGTCTGTCTTCCACAGAGCAGCTGGCAGATTCGAACCACCAAACTTTTTGGTTGGCAGTTCAGCACTTTAACTGCTGTGCCAGCAGGGATCCATAAGATGGGTATTATTACCCCATTTCATGGATGAAGACACTGAGGCTTAGAGCCATTCTGCAACTCATCCTGGGCCATGTCACTTGTAGGTAGAAGAGTCAGATCCTGCTTCTTCTGACCCCAGAATCCAGATTTTAAAGATCAAGTCATCCCAAAGAACTAAGAGCAAAAGTGGAATGAAAGTATATGCTGAGTGTTCTTTCCTCCTTGTGAATGGGCAATTACTCCTGTCACATACTCACATAGAAATTTTAATATCTCTAACTCATTTATAGTGGCACATAAAACCTGCAGTTGACATGATATGGCGAAAACACAATAAAACTGACAAAGGAAATGTATTAGATTCTGGGATGTCAGTGTGATCCATACTTGTCAACGTGATGAGGTATGCAGAGGGGGTACGTGGACTTACCGAGGATTTATTTATATATTTATTTATTCATACTGTGCCAAGTAATCTAGTGTTCCACCCATAGCTAGCATTACGTATTGCAAAGTTCATTTCCATTCTTTCACTCCAGTAGCTATGAATCGGATGATGTCTACCAGAGGACACACAGCAGAGTTTCCCAGGCTAAGATAAAACCTTGGAAGCTATTCTTTTTTGCCTGCCCCACCCTGATTAGCAGCAATTCTGAGACATATGGAAACGTGTTAACATTTAATTGCATCCCTGCCTTCCTGCCCCCCTCCTCTGCCCCCAGCTGAAGAGATTTCAGGGAAACCAGTCTGTTGCTTCAGATGAGGAATTACTCACGTGAGCTACAGTTACAACACAGACTTAAGGAGTTCTATGTGCTTAGAAACTTCAAACTTACATGTTTCCCTGGGTTTCGTGAAAGCTGCACTCTTGCCCCTGGCAGGAGAGATTAAAAGGCTCTATGCTGTACACTTTAGCTAGCATTGCATTTTTAAAAACTTGCTGCAGTTAGCTTCTCCTTTCTGCCCTCTCCCTGCCACCACCTCAGCCCTTACAAATGGTATTTTCTCAGCCCACAGTTCGTATTTTGTGGCATTTCATATTCAGAAGATTTACAGAATAAGTATTTAGTATTTTGATGCAAAAAGGCTGGGATGCTGAACATTGTATCTGAAAAAGGCCTCCACCTATGGCGTGTTCCCAGAAACTCCTTGGTGGAGTAGTGGGCTTCAGGGATTCTCTGGTGTAGAAAAATCTCAGATTTAAGGAATTATTGCTACGTGCTTGTACTAGTGGCCATCAAATTGATTCCAACCATAGTGACCCACCCCCGTGTGTGTCAGAGTAAAACTGTCCTATAAGGTTTTTAATGGCTGATTTTTTTTGAAAGCAGATTGCCAGATCTTCCTTCTGAAGTACCTCTGGATGGACTCAAACCTTCAGCCTTTTGGTTGGCAGCTGAGCATTAGTTCTTCGCACCACTCAGGGACTCTACTGTCTGCTTACTTAACTGCTATTACTCCTACAATGAGAGCCAATTTATTTCCACTGACCGAAGAAGTATGCCTGGGGTACTCACGAGGCTACCTGTAGTGTATGCCTGGCAGACAAGCAAGGCTTCATCTTTGGAATAAGAGAGCATGGAGTAAGGAAACAGAAGGAGAAGGCAAGGCCAGGAAAGAAGAGTGGGTGGGAAGCTGGAAAAGAAGGCGGTGGAAAGCACTCCAGGGTTCTCCTTCCATATACCCTGAGTCTGGAATTTGTGGGCTGAAGTGAAGAGCTACTGCTTTCCTGTCTTATGGGAGCTGGTCATCCAAAATGAACTATCTAGAAACCATGAAGGCAGTCTGCAGCCAGAGTAGCTCTCACATCATCAAGTGGGCAAGCTTTTTTCTCCTGTGCCCGAGGCCGCCCTCTGCTCCTTGAAACCTGCTTGGTACTGCTGACCAAAAATCTTATTGGAAACCAATTTTTTCTTTTGCAAATCTTTTCTATCAAAAGGAAGAGGAAATCTCTTCCTAGGTCTGTAGATAAAATAACCCTGTCACTACTTAACCCTGGTGATGTAGTGGTTAAGTGCTACAGCTGCTAACCAGAAGGTTGGTGGTTCGAATCTGCCAGGTACTTCTTGAAAACTCTATGGGGCAGTTTTACTCTGTCCTACAGGGTTGCTGTGGGTCAGAATTGACTCAATGGCAGTAGGTTTTTTTTTTTTTTTTATTTTGGTGATTGCTGTGTCAACTTTGTGGATCTCTTTCTCTCTGCTGCTGTTTCTGGATTTTACACAGCTCAGTTATTGAAACCTCTATCATCCCTAGGGGTGGGTGGAGAGAAGTGCTGCACAGCCTTAAATGACATTCCATGAGTATTATGAAATTCTGTCATCACCTTGCAGGCTGGTAATCTCTTGTTTTTCTTTGGCAGGTATGGGTTCATTGAAGGGCACGTGGTGATCCCCCGGATCACACCTGTCTCCATCTGTGCCGCCAACAACACAGGGGTGTACATCCTCACTTCCAACACCTCCCAGTATGACACATATTGCTACAATGCTTCAGGTTGGTTCTAAGTGGATTGTCTTAGGTGGCTTTTTGTGACCTTTTGGCAGCATAGACAATGGTTTGATCTCAGAGCTTAAGTAGCTTCCATTGTTTAACAAATATTCACTGAAAATCTCTACAGCAGAGACAAGATTCCTGCTTCCATTGTATGTCTGTGCAAAGCTTGGAAGTCAAACCATAAAGACTTTGTATAAAGTCAGAGAGTGATGATAAGGGATGGGAAAAATGGGGAAGGAGGGTCATTGTTTAGGTAGCATCAAGTTTTTGTTCACAGAGATGGAAAATTTGGCCAAGAGGGTTAGTGATGTTCGTGCAACATGATTGATGTCTTTGGTTTTACTGAATTATACATATTGAAAAAGACAGTTGAAAAAGTTGAACAGTTGAAAAAGACAAATGGAAAATGAAACAAAGGTTGGTTAGCACAAAAGCAGAATAAAGAAAACAGAGTAAGAAGCTAAAGAATGTTGGGGATACTATTTTAGAGAAGGTGGTCAAGGACAGCCTACAGGAAAGCCCTGACTGAAGTAGGGGAGTAAGCCCATGGGCAGAGTGGGCAGCCAGTACAACGCTGGGCAAGAGGGAGCATCTTGACTTATTCTCAGAACAGCAGGGGGACCAGGGTGGCTGAAGCATGGTGACCAGAGGGGAGAATGCCAAGTAACGAGGTCAGAGGGGTAAGCAGGGAGCAGACCACATAAGACCTTGTAGACCATGGTAAGGAATTTTTATTCAGCTATCAATGTGATGGGAAGTCACTTCTGGGTTTTGAAAAGGGGAGTGACGTGAATCTAATGATAGCACTGGATGTAAGACAAATGGCTTGACTGAGAGATACTTAATGTATTTGGAAGGGAGAGAAGGCCAGGAAAATATACAGTAGGCTCTTGAGCTTCTTGAGTGTTCCTTATCCAACTGTTGAAGAACCCAGAAACTGGAGAACAGGAAATCCAAGTTAAATGTGGACAGCAGGCAGCTAGCCAGGCTCTCTTCTGTCTTATGGGACTTGCTTTCAATCACTAGCCTAGAAGTTCATGTTTACAATTCAAATTCAGGCCCCAGAAAAATTAAAGAACTCTTTGCATCATGACACTTCAGCATCCTTTAAGAAGGGTCAAAACCATAGATGTCAGATTTTTGAATGTCAGCAGTCAAGCACCTTACTTCTTAAACTGGGCCTTGAATTCCCCCTTGTTTGAGACTGTGTAAAGGAGAAGATGAAGCCACCACATAAACTTGGCACACCTTCTTGGAAGATCTCCCTTGAAGATGGGAAGGGAACATTATGTTATTTAGAAAACGACTTGGGGTGTTATTTGTATAAGATTAACATAAATGTTATAAATGGTAGTTGAATATAAAATTTGCACAAATTTTTAAGGTAAAAAAGGACACTGAAGAAATTATGGCTTTAGATTACACCATCCTGGGTGAGCAGTGAGGATCAGAGCGTGAATGCAGAGACAAGGAAATTTAGAGTTGTATATCAAGGCTAATCAGTTGAAGTGTGTGAAGCCAGTAAATCATGACAAATACATGTACAGGTCACTGAACCTATGGAGGAGGCACACAAAACATGGAGGAGGGAACTGTAGAATGTTTACTTTTTCTTGCTGGAGGAGCAAAGAACACAAGTGTAGTTTGACTAAAAGGAGGAGAGAATCCAGCTGAGGTAGAACTGCACATGGCTCAGACTCAGCTGCTCATTCTAAACATACTGTAATGAGAAAAACCACATGCAAATACAGTAAAGAGGACAAAGACACAGAGCAGTAGGGGTCTAGTTATACCTGGGCACAAAAGATGGGGGGAAGACTTTGGGAAGACTGTGCTTTAGATGAAAGGGATCACTAATGTGGAAAGGGGAAGGCAGGAGAACGCTGCCCCCTAAGAATCTTCGGGCATTGCTTGTTGCTTTTCCTATCGAATCTTGTCAAATGAGTAAACTTATGTAGTCATGTATTTACTATGATAAAATTACATAGTTAGTATTTACCTTGTCTCACCTGTTTTACAAGTTAGTATTACTTTCCAGAAAGAACCCTAACTTAAAAAGGTAAAAGCTCATGCTGTTTTATTGTCTGGAATTGAAGCCATCTACATAGGCTGCTACTGAAATGTTTCTCCTTCTTATCTTTGACCACGAGGTTAGACTTAACCATAGAGCAGAGAGTCAACACTATTTATTAGCTTTCCTTTCTTTTTGGAGAGAGAAGAACTAGCTCAGGGGAAAACTGACAATTAATGGGGACAGAGAAGCACTCAACGAATATTTGTTGAAAGAATGAAAAGTGGTGGAAAAAAATATCAACATAATTAATTGCCTAAGACCCCATTCTTCTAGTAAGCATACATAAGATATTAACCTACAAAATGTTCAACAAATATAAACAGATTTCAAGGGTTTAGATAAAGAATGAGTATAATGTAAGAAATAACTAAAGAAAGTTACAGATATAGCAGTTTATCTACTCATAGGAAAAACTTCCCCAAATTCAAACATGACTGTAACAGTAGTGTACTGAGAATCTCCAGGAATTAAGTTTTAATAGAATAGAGCACAATGTCAAAAACAAACAAACAACAACAAAATAAACACATAAACCTAAGACAGTTTTCTAAATGCTGAGAGCATTTATTCCAAAGGACTCTTTCATGCTCCGATTCACCTTCACCTTTTCAAAATGACTGAACTAAGATAGTTATGAGTAATGTTTTCCTTTTCCTCTATTTTTTTTTGTACTTGCTCTACATAGGTAGGCTTATTTTATAGCTTCTTTAATTTTTAAAAAGGGCAGTCATTGATCAACTACACCTGCTCACTACCATGGTAGGCAGAGTTTGGGTAAGGAAATAACCAGGGGCCATATTTATTGTCTTAAAGGTATTAGCAATCTTGTTGAAGCAATGAGACAAAACAAACAAACAAACAAACGAAAAAAACCCAGTAAGGAAAGGGAGGTGATTATGTGTCTAAGGATAAATAAAATCTAAACGTCTTGACTTAGAAGCAGATGATAGGAATGGTAAGTGAGTTACACATCTTTATAACCTTTTGTCCCATAAAAAGGATCTGACTGGACAGACCTGGAACATAATAACCTCAAGTGGATGGTCAGGTCCTGTGGTGTGATCTCTCCATAAACTGGCCACAGGTGTCAAAGTAAATAGATATTAGCACATAGCTTGTTTAAGCTTAACATTTCAGCAGTGTTTTTGTGAAATGTGGAATTTGATTTACAAGTGGAAGTAAGGTAGGTCCTTGACAAGACTTCATGAGTTATATTGCTTTACCTCTGAGCCTTAAGCCCAGCTGGAGCCCAGTCCTCTACCTTAACGTAGAGGACGGCATTGAATTAGTTTATTTAAATTGCTTTTGATGAAATACCTCATCTCTCTTAATTTTATTGTTGTAAAAAACAAAGAACACAACCTTTGCCCTTTCAACACTTCTGGCATGTGCAATTCAATAAAACCAGTTACAGTGAACCTGTTGTGCAACCATCGCTTCATCCTGTTTTGAAGGTAAAGTTTAGGGAGACTTTTATATTCACTCCTTTATTGCTTCCCTCAGTCAGTCAACAAATATTTATTGGGTACCTAGCATGTATCAAGCACTGAGCACTGGATAAGGCCAGACTGAATAATTACCATTTCTGTTGGCCGTTTTGGTGGGATGGAGCCAAGGTTTCTGAGAATGCAGCCCACCAGATCTCAGAGTCTTTCTAACAATTCTTTGGGTCCAGGAAAGCCTCACCAGCCCTAATTCTCCCAGCAGCCCAGTGCTCATTAAATGGAGTAAAAGCCTGTCTAATAAGGTCCTGTTATCAGATACAGGCATGTAAGTGTATTAATTGCACATTTGGGTCACCACCCATCTAAGTATGCTTGCCAGATTTGATGTTCTTTGAAAATGTGAAGGTGAATTGGAGCATGAAAGAGTCCTTTGGAACAAATGCTCTAATCATTTAGAAAACTGTCTTGGGTTTATGTATTTATTTTGTTGTTTGTTTTTGACACTGTGCTCTATTCTATTAAGACTTAATTCCTGGAGATTCTCAGTACACTACTGTTACTCGCAGTCATGTTTGAATTTGGGAAAGTTTTTCCAGTGAGTAAATAAACTGCTATATCTGTAACTTTAATTATTTCTTACATTATACTCATTCTTTATCTAAACCCTTGGGATCTGTTTATATTTGCTGAACACTTTGTAGGTTAATATCTTATGTATGCTTACTAGAAGAATGGAGTCTTAGGCAATTAATTATGTTTATACTTTTTTCCACCACTTTTCATTCTTTCAACGAATATTTGTTGAGTGCTTGTCTGTCCCCATCACATATAAATGTGCTGGCTGATACAGATAAGGTTACCCATCTTACGGAGTTTGCTTATTACTATGCCAGGTGGGGTTGAGAGGCAGGGAGATGTAATAGAGAGTAGGGGCTGGGAAATATGCCGCTAATAGCCATCAAGTAAAATGAACAAGATAATTCTAGATATCTTGTGTGGAACATGGAGAAGAGACGACAGCAGGGTGGTATGTGGTGGTGATGAGTGTGGGGGAAGTGATGGGTGTCGGGGAAGTGATGAGGGGCTCATTTGGATTAGATGATGAGGAATGGCCTTAAGGAGGTAACCTTTCTTGGGAGCATCACCCTTCAGAAAAATCTTTCAGGTCAAGTTTTGCAGCAGTGGCTTTTCCTAAAGTCTGCTTTTTTCCAGTTGAATATGTAAAGCTGCCATTTAGTTTCATGATGAAGTCAAAGAAATAGGCAGGTAAAAGACATCTTTTATTTTTGGAAAGGGATACTTCCAGGGTCCAGGAAGCAAATGAAACCTGTTTTGCTCAGTCTTTTTACAGTTTATTATGGGATGCTTAAACTACTTGTGGCAACAGCATTCCTTGTGATAGTGGTCTGCCTACCAATATCTGTCCATCCATCCGTCCATCCGTCCGTCTGTCTGTCCATCCATCCGTCCATCCATCCCTTTTGTTACTTTTTGACAAGAAGCTACTCTGAGAGAGAAACCAACTTATCAACCAAGTTGCAGCTTTAAATTTAAACACATACACACGTGCACACAAGCACTGTCTAAAAGCCAACAATATACAATTCAATACCACCTTCATGTCATAGTAGAGCCTGTTTAAAGCTCTGAGTTTTTGGAGTATAACACAAAGTTTAGTGATTGCATGGAGCATTTTGACATGAATGGGATTGTTGGCTAAGATACTCTGAACTTTTCTTTTAGGATTCCAAGAGATAGCAGGCAGAGTGGGACATTCAGGGCCTATTTTTAGAGGGCTTCAAATACAGCTGCTCAGAGAACTATCAGTTGTGTAGTCTTAGGAAGTTTTCTGGTGCCTAGACCAAAGGCAGTGAACCGTAGAATTGAGCAGCAGTTGATACAGAGTAGACACTTGAAAAGATTAGTCAAATAAATTAACTTGTTATTAAAAAACTAAAAATTAATTTGTTTTTAGATATTTATGTCAAGTAAACTTTTTGTTGGTTATTTTATTTTAATCTTCATATTGCCATTCCATTCGTCTTGATAAACATTTGATTGGGTGTGTTTGCCATATTTTTCCATGATTGCTATAGGTTTCAGGAATTACAGATGACTTTCTCGTTACAAGTTTGTCATGGGTCGAATTGTGTTGCCCCAAAAATATGTGTAGAAATTCGGCTAGGCCGTGAGTTTGGTTATTGTGTATGCTGTAAACCCTGCCTCTGCGGTGTTAATTAGGGAGGATGGGCCACAGTTGTGTTGGTGGAGCAGGACTCAATATGTAAGACTGTACTTCAGCTTGAGGCGTGCTTTCCAGATATAAAGAGAAAGAAGCTAGCAGAGAGATTTGGGGACCTCCCACGCTGATAGTGTAGTGGTTAAGTGCTTTGGCTGCTAACCAAAAAGCCAGCAGCTTGCATCTACCAGGTACTCCTGGGAAACTCTATGATGCACTTCTACCCTGCCTGTTAGGGTCGCTGCGAGTTGGACCCAAGTCAGTGGCAGTGAATTTGGTTTTTTTGCTGGTCTTTCTTCAAGAAAGAAAGCACTGCCAGGAGCTGAGCATGTCCTTTGGTAAGGACTAAGGTCCTTGAACCTCAGAAGCTTCCAGTCCAGGAGTAGACTGATGACAAGGACCTTCTTCCAGAGCCAGCAGAGAAAGCCTTTCCTTAGAGCTGACATCCTGAATCTGGATATTTAGCCTGCTGGACTGTGACAAAATAAAATTTCTCTTTTTAAAGCCATCCACTTGTGCTACTTCTGTTAAAGCAGCAGTATCTGAGACAGAGTTCATGTATTTCTTTATTTTTACAGTGTTCCCATGTTAATTTTGTAACAATAATTTTTAAAAATCCTTTCTAATGTAAGGTCTATTATCTTATTTACCATTGTATCTCAACCTTCCATAGTATCTGGGATGTAATAGATGTGTTTGTTAGTGAATGAATTTATTGAGGTAGGTAGGGAAACAAGGAAGTTTAGAGAAATTTATGAAGCCAAATCAAAATGGGAAATGTATCACAAAGGTCACAGAAGTTCTTAGCATCAGCAGGTTTCAGAAAAACAAACTTATTTGGGACAAGCTATAATAAGACTTCATCCTAATTAACTGATAGAAATGGGCATAGACTTTTGTTCATGTTTTCAGCATTCTGATACCTTTTTTTCTTTTCTCCCCCATAGCTCCAGAAGATAAAGAAGATTGCTCATCAGTCACAGACCTGCCCAATGCCTTCGAGGGACCAGTTACCATAAGTAAGTATCTCTTCTAATCTTCAGTTTTCCCATTCTTGGAAAAGGGACCAGGTACATTTGCTATGTTTTACATTTTAATAGAATGGCAGGCTTTCTCTAAGGTTAGAGATCATTGGCTGTGATTCAGTATCCCTTCCCTTTCTCTGCTGTGGATTGAGACTTCTCTTTGATTTACTCTAGCACAATTTTCCTCAAATTTCAGTTATTTGAAAACCACTGTCACCTTTTTTTCATATCCATGTTTACAGCACTATCATTACTTGATATTTTCTTCTTGTTGACTCATTCTTTTTTATTCAAAATGCATTTATTTTAAAAAAGAAATTGCAAGTGAAAAGCCAACACCACTTGTCATAAATACAAAGTAACCTTAAAAGTAAATTTAAATGTAAAAACAATGTTCTGCAATTTAAGTTTCTGGAGCTCTAAGTCTAAGCCATGCTGTCTGTCACAGAGAGGGGATTAACAAGTGTTAGGGGTAGGAATGTTCCAGCCCAAACAAAGATTTTCAGTTTGCTATAACCGAAGCACAGGTAAGGTGACTATGAAAGATATTTGCTTCCTTGTGTGTGTTTCCACGTGATTGATGCTATGCTCACCTAAAGTAATCTGCATTACCTACGGAAGTAAGTACCTGGTACTTTGGAAAGCAGAAAATCCCAACCAGAACATGAAAACACACACTTATTAACTCTGATCTCACTGCCTCCAATTCCGTTTCTCTGAGATGTATCACAGTGTTGAGAAAGCCTGATTTCTGTCACTGAGCCAGATCTGTGTAATGTGGTTACACATCACTGTGCTGGTAGTGGAAGGGGGAGGAGAATCTTCCTAGGCCACAGAAATTCAGTTCTCCACTGTTCCAGAAGATATCAGCCTCCAGTCTGTGCCATGCAGTAAGAAGGGGAAGCCTCGTGCCACAGTGACCGCTGTGTGAGATGTGCTGTCTCGTGCAGCACTAAAGTCAAATTCCATTTATTCACCACCTGGATGATGCCACAGGAATATATTAATCTTTTTAAGCCTCAGTTTTCTGATAATTTTAGTGGAAAAACATACAAGAATTGTTATGCAAACTAAGAGAGGTAGTATGTCTAACACATACCTGGCCTGTACTTGTTGTTAGTTGCCGCAACCAGCCAACCAACCAACCAATCCACTGCCACTGAGTCAATCCTGACTCACAGTGGTCATGTAGGACAGAAAGGAAACCCTGATGGCATAGCGGGTGAGTGTCACAGCTGCTGATCAAAAGGTCAGCAGTTCAAATCAACCAAGTGCTCCTTGGAAGTTCTAGGGGGCAGTTCTACCCTGTCCTACAGGATTGTCGGTATTGACTTGATGGCACTGGCTTTGGTATGGTTTAGTTTATAGGACAGAGTAAAACTGCCGCCTAGAGTTTCTACCCAATTTCTGGCAGATTTGAATTTCTGATCTTTTGGCTAGCAGCCATAGTGCTCAACCACTATGTCCCTAGGGTTTCCTCATGCGTAACAGGCCTTCTGTGTAACAGAATGAAGCAGTCCCCAGTCCTCTGCACTTCTCACTATCGTTCCTGTGCATGGATCAACCCGTAATGCCAGACACTGTCAGTCCATCTCATGGAAGGAGTTCCTCATGTTGGATGACTTTGTATTTTACCATATATGATGTCCTTTTCTAGTAATTGAGCTTTCCTGCCAACATTTCCAAAGTAAGGTAGACAAAGTCTCACCCAGAGCAGACACTCAATAGCCAAGCCAAGTGCCGTCGGGTCAGATCCAACTCATGGTAACCCTAGACACTCAATAAGTGTCCCATTTCTTTGGTCCCCATAGATCTCATTAAAAGTCCAGAACTGCATGACTTTGTATGATAGTATTTTCTCATCCTATCTTTATTTTCAGAGATTATCAAGGTGATTGAGCTTTTGGAAATTTTATTTGTTTGCATTTATGCTCTATTAGTCATTCATTTGGGAAAGCTACATAGATTCCAAAAGGGATCTTTCGTCCCACCAATGCACCACGACAGAATTGTATCTTTAGCTACATAGACACGGGTAGAGTGGGTGGCCTAAGGCTTGAAGGTAGCAAGTCCTTTTAGGGAAGTGGCAGTGAAGAAACCGATCTGTACTTTCTTCCTTCTCTCCCTTTTAGTCATTTGCTTGTTCAAGCCAAAGCTTTTGATCTTCTTGATATACGTTCAGTTTCAGAGCTGAATTTCATAGAGGATGGCAGAGGCTGTCAGTATTTAGACATGCCAATTTCCTTGCCAAGCACAGAGTTTCTCTTAAACAGGTAAAGTTTGCCCATTAGAAAGAAAACCCAGTTCTTCATGGATTTGCAAACGTATCTTCCATGTTGAGGCTAATATCCTCTTCAACTGCTACTTCAAATCTTTTCTGGAATAACATGGAATTAATAGCAACAAATTTTATGTATACTTAAGAAGGGAGAGTAGGGATCCAGGAGGGAAAATTATCATTTATTGAATCCTGGGCTGAACAACTGACACACAATGTACCATCCAATGCTTAAAATAACCTCCTTCAGAAAGTATTATTATCCCCATTTTATAAATGAGTGAATGTGCTCAGAGATTTATCTTGTTTAGAGTCACAAAGCTAGTAAATGATGGGGTTCAAACTTGGATGCTCTCAAATACACCATCTTTTTCCCTTCCCTGACCAATGTCTGGAGGGTACATCCACTTAATGCACCAGTCACTCTATGCTACCCCAAGATAGGTATCTAGGTGTTGTTTTTCTTAAGTAAAAAAGAAAATAGAAATCACTAGCTTCTGTGATAAGAAGCCCCAGTGACACAATACTTAAAGCAATTGACTGCTAACTGAAAGGTCAGTGGTTCAAAACCACCAGCAGCTCTGCCACAGAAAAGATAGGGCAGTCTGCTTCTATAAAGATTTACAGTCTAGGAAAGCCTATGGGGTATCTTTGACTCAGTAGCAGTGGGTTCTTTTATGTGATAATCTGTAATCTTTCCTGTACTCAGAAAAACATTAGCTGTGAAGTTCTGAAAGTTCCTTCTCTTTCTCTTAGCTATTGTTAACCGTGATGGCACTCGCTATAGCAAGAAAGGAGAATACAGGACCAACCCTGACGACATCAATCCTGTCTCCCCTATTGATGAGGACATGAGCAGTGGCTCACTCGGTGAGCGAACCACTTCTGGAGGTTACAGCATCTTCCATACCCACCTTCCAACTGCAGGCCCAACTGAAGACCAAGCCAGTCCTTGGGTCACAGATGATGAGGACACTCCAACTACCAGTAAGGAGAATGAATCACCGTGCTTTCTTTCCAACAGGTTTTTCTCTGCCAACTGTCTCTGACCTTCTTGAGTGATTTGTGTTCATATGTTTACTTTCTCTGTGCTTAGATACAGGTGACATCATTTGAGGAAGTGGGCTATTTGGTTATAGTACTCTGTATGGTTACTGCCTATATGTTTAGTTTTTCTGTGTAAAACTTTCTTACCTTGGGACAAAAAAAAAAATGTCATATTGGAAGTTTTATAGAAGAGTTTTCCCTTTTCTGTTGTCCTCAGAGATACGGTAGCAATCCAAATCTTATACACAAGCTTTCCCATTTTGTCTGTCTCCCTCATGTTCTTATTTACTCATGCATAAGATTGTTTTCATACTGTTAGAATCACAGAATATACATGTCATTCCATCTGCTAACTTTTTCACTTAACTTTGTATTTGTATGTTTTCAATCTAATTATATTCATATTAGCAATTGTATAACATCCAGTGGCACACATTAACTGTGATTTACCAAACAATTCTATTGTTTTTAGTTCAAGTAAGCATATTTGGAGGATTTATCAGGTCAACTTAAATCAGCTTACGGGTTGTATATTCCAACCTGTTGGAGAAAGCTGTTAATACTTCTTGGGTCTGTGTGGGTTATTCCATTCCTCAAAACTACAAGAGGGGAGCTCTGTAAATGCTGCATTAGACCGTGGGTTTTGCCCTTTGTGCTTCAGTTTCCTTGGCAAGTGTTTATATTTCCCTCTTATCTCCCTCTTCTCTTCCCTCTTTTCCTTTTCCCTGTGGCTTACTTTTGAACAGGCCATGTTCCTTTTGTAGAAGATTATTCAAATTCAAACTGGCATCTGTGTCTTGAGCTGCTTCCCTAGTGTGGTCTGGATTTTCTCTTTTCCAGGCTATGTCTCTTGAAGAGTGGAGCTCTGGCCCTCAAAAGCATGGGGCAAAAGTTGAGTGGTTTGTGGGTGTTTGTGGTGGGGCCCTTTTCCATCTCTTGGATCACCCGGAAACGAGGGAAACCTCAAGAGCACTGAGTTAAGTTTCTGTGATGGACTTATTTTAACTTTCAGTTAGTGACTTGCTGAGGGCATGATACAAAGAGGCCTGGGGTTATATTTGTTTCCTGCTGATTCCCTGAAGCATTTCAAAAAGCAGATCTTTTCACACTGCCCATGCCTTCAAGGATTATCAGTGTTCCAAATATTGTGTCACCTCATGGTTGCAGTTCTGTGGACAACCCTTCTGGTGAGAGCCTTCAGCAAATCCATTAGCAAGTGCTGTAGGCTGCTTACTGCTTCTTGAATTCTTGATCTTTCCAAAGCAGCCGCATTGAAAGTGCTTATTATTAGAGCATGCAATTTGAACAGATGTTGGCAAATGCGACAATTAGTGATCTCACCATGAAACAGAACAGGTCTACTCTTAAAGTACCATTTCCCACTAAAGAAGGCAATCTTGACAAAATGCTTCCTTTGGGGATGGGATGAATTTAACATTCAAACTGCTAATAGCCTATATAAAATGGTAAACATTTGTGTATACTTTAGAAAAGGCAATTAATGTATTCTACAGTCATAGCACATCTTTTAGGGACTGTGCCTTTCCTGCCTATGTTAGTTGAGTTAGCAAATATATTTTGAGGATCTACTGTGTACCAGGGACTATGGTGGCATAGTGGTGAAGAGCTCAGCTGCTAACCAAAAAAGGTTGGCAGTTCAAATCCACCAGTTGGTCCTGGAAACCTGGTGGAGCAGTTCTGCTAGGTCCTAGATGGTTGCTATGAGTTAGAATCAACTCGACAGCAATCGGTAGTATAGTACCATGTACCACGCTTATCCTAGATTTTAGGGAGCCAGTGGAGAACAGGATTAAAAAGTAATATGGAGGGGAAGTAAGGATTAGTAAGATATTTATTCATTTAACAGTGTTTGTGCTAGACACTGGGAACCCTGGTGGTGTAGTTATTAAGTACTACAGCTGCTAACCAAAAGCTTGGCAGCTTGAATCCACCAGGCACTCCTTGGAACTCTATGAAGCACTTCTAGTGCGTCATCTAGGGTCACTATGAGTTGGAATCAACTCAACAGTAGTGGGTCTTTTAATACTAGGCACTACTCTTGTTAATGAAGAATCTAGTTACAGGACAATACTAATCAAGACCTACCCTCATGGAATCTATGTACTAGTTTAGACACAAAAGAAAGAGAGTGCTATGAGACTTAACTAGAATGTGGTTCAGGATTTGGGTTGAGAGAAGAATTGCACTTTCCTTTTCCCAGAACACTTAGCGAAGTTCTATGAAGTAATTAAGGAAGCTAGAGATTAATTTGCTATGAGACATGAGTCCGTTGAAGTGCTGTAGGATCCGGTAAGGTCAATGGCAGCTCCAAATAGATCAATCCACACCAAGAAAGGTGTCAAAGAAAACAACCATGTGGAAACTTAAAGGTACTATATGGCATATTATAAAAAGTCTGCAAGCTTAATTGTTCTAAGTACTACATACCTCATTGCTGAATATCACTACAGTCACCTTCCAGATACTCCCCTTAAGAAGCTATGCACCAGCACCAGTACTTACTCCACCCTTCAAAGCAATTTTGGAACCCTTTCTGGAATGGCCGTTGTATACAGTGGCATGGTCTGTGATAAGTTCCTGAATGGAACTCTATATCTAAGCCCAAAGCCTTCTGACTGTTGGGCTTTGAACTGAATCTTACTAAGAAGGAGGGACTGCAAAGCCTTGTATGCTGGGAGGGAAGAGGTCAAGAAGGGGCCTGGCTGAGAACAGGAAGGCAGGCCCATCTTTAGCCTGGATGCCTCTCCTACCTTAAAGGTCCTTAGTGGATGGCAACACAGAAAGCCTGTAAGAACAGTCATCTGGGTAGTTTTTAACTTTCTGGGTTTTCATTGTAAGTGTTATTCTTGGCAAAGCCATTCTGGAGGCAGTTATCAGCCTCTTTGCTATTGGTGATCTGGAACTTTCTGGAATCGGAAACCTAAACTAATTCAGGAAGCTGACTCGTGCCTTGAAATGCTCTATTTCCTTGTCTTCTGGGTGTCAAAGGAATACTTTTTTTTTCCTTGGTCTGACAGAATCTACTTGGGTGGGGAAAATTGCAAATTATGCTAGCTAAGGCATCTTTTTCCATTTTCCCTTTCCAATCACTCCTTTCAGGAAGCTGGAAATATTGCTTATTTTCATTTATTTTCTGTTAGTCTTTTTTTGGTGTACTACAGAATGAGGATGACAGGAACTTGGCATCTTAATAAAATTTCTAAAGTGAGAAGGGGTATCTGTAGGTTTTCAGGGGGATACTCAGCTTGATCTGGGGCATCACTGGTGAAATTGGCTCCAATCTCTCTAGCTGTGTTCTTTATAGCATAAAACATACTATGCAGGTTGTTCATGTTTGACACATATGCAATCAACCTGGGGTTCATGAAGTCTCAGAAATTTCAATGATAGGACATAAAATATCCAAGAACCACCTGAAATTATATGAAAAATTCTGAGACTGTGTATGTAGTATCACATTTTTGAGAAAATAGGCCATAACTTTTATTAGTTTTCAAAGGAATATGTGACTGAAAGTGAATTTTTCAAACTTCAACCAGTTCACATGTTTATCCTGATGATTGTTTTGTCATTCGGCTTCTAGAGGAAAATATTGACTCAAGTCCAATGTGAGAGTCAGATGAGAGATTATAAATTTCAAAATTTCATTGATCGTCCTTTGTATAGTTTGATCAGAGAGTCTAGACTTAACAATTTTGTTTCTCTCCTGATAATAAATTCTGAAACAGAATTGAAAGTGATAGAAAGTGTGAAGAGGGCACTCAGGTAAACTTTATCTGAATTCAACACTCTGGGCACATGTCCTTTGACAAGTTCCTGCCCAGTTATAAGAGTTCTGACATTTAAGTGAGCAAACTTATCCTAGAAAAAGTGCTATATACCCCATTGCTGAATATCATTATGGTCACCTTCAAAATATTCCCCTTGGGAAGCTATGCACCAACACCAGGACCTCGTTCACCCTTCAAAGCAATTTTGGGACTCTTTTTCTGGAATAGCCATCAGAGTTGTCATCATGTTACCTTTGGTATCTTGAATGTCATCAAAATATTTTCCTTTCAATATTTCCTTTATCTTTGAGTAAAAAAAAAAAGTCATTGCGGACCAGATCAGGTAAGTAGGGAGGGTGATCCAATATAGTTATTTGTTTGCTGGCTAAAAACTCCTTCACAGACAACTGTACAATTAAGTTTGCGAACTTACGGCCATTCCAGAAAGAGTTCCAAAACTGCTTTGAAGGGTAGAGTAGGTACTGGTTTTGGTGCATAGTCTCTCAAGGGGAATATTTGGAAGGTGACTGTAGTGATATTCAACAATGAGATATGTAACACTTAGAACAGTTAAGTTTGTGGACTTAATTGTCAGATCTCATGAAGCTTGAATTGGGGTTGATTGGCATGAGTGGAGCTTTGACATGACAGTTGTCATCATAAGCTGACTGGTACAATGATGAACAGGCTGTAAAAACACAGGCAGGCACCCCTAATGCTACTCTAAGGATAACTGAAAGAAAACAACTTTACAATACGCTATAACAAGGGTTTTCAGTTGATTGATGAGTCATCAAATGAAGTGGACAGAAGATGTCTTCCATCACAAGTTGAAGCTGCCAGTTGACTTAGCTCTAAGTACATATTCAGGGGCCCACTTTGAAAACATAGTAGTGTTGAGTCAATATCAATACAGAATTTGCATTGTTGATATTGTTCTATGATTCTGGAGGCCTAATTTAGAAGGCTGGTAAGATAACTCCAGGTCTCAACTTTACTGATTTTCATTCTGGAATAAATACAGGCATTGCGTATAAACAGAATTGAGTGTCAAAGTTTTACAGAGGGCTCTCACTAAAGGATATTTTGGTACTTGATCCAGTTATCTTGACCATGCAGCAGCTCAGGAGCAAAACAGTTGGTTATGGCCCTGGTTTGGTAACTCACAGCCTAAAACGCAGGACGTCACAACAGCATCAAGAACAAGTAAATTGTTAACAACAGCAGCAAGAACAAGTAAATTGTTAGAACTTTTGCTTATCAGTGCCCTGAATGGCAGACTGTTAAGTGTAAAGGATGAGGGTACCCATTATCATGCTGAAGTTGCTCACTGATGTCCTTAGTGAGAATAGAGCAGGGTACCATTTTGTTTATCACAGGTGCCTATGTGCTGGGGCATGTGGACAGATACTCCTAACAACCCTGCTTTGTTTTTATTTTGATACCATGAGCAAAGAAGCTGAATGATTTTTGCTTCAGAACTTTTGACTGTGAGGTTCACTCAAAACATGGCTTTGAGAAACAAGTCAATTAGAAAGCGCATACTCCTCCTTTCTGTTGATCTAATTATCAAGGCTATTAATAATAATAAAGGGAAATGCTGATCTGTGGATGGGAAGAATAGGTCCTAGACACTGGTTTGGGCCTCTGAAATCTCAACTGTCAAGTGTGAGTGTTAACCTACCTCTTGACATTAAATTTAGGCCTCTGACAAGGTCTCTGGATATTCAATGATTAGCTCTAAATCCTTGCAAAGTATTTTGACTTGGGAGGTTTTGAAGGGAAAAAGATTCACAGTCTTTTGGGAGACTACAAGTAAAACTTCATATATTGACTTTCACTGATAGATGTTATGACCATATTTCAAAATAATTATGCATTCCTTCTACAGAAGGAAAACAGTAACAATGGTCTGTTACATGTGCTTATAAAATAGGACACTGAGCTATGAGTCAGATGCAGTGGGTTTAAGAGTAAAATAAATTCTTTGTTTCTACAAACAGTCCTATGAGAAAAATAGTGCTGATGTTATGGTTACCACATTATAAAAATTATGATAATGTTCGAGAAAAAGGGAGAGGGAGAGGAGAGAGGATGGGAAAAAGAATGACGTACAATAAAGATTGTAATGATGTATTTTTGTAAAGTTTACATTGTTTATTGAAAAAATTGTATAGAGGAAAATATCTTCCTGATGGTGTTTCATCTTGGGTCATTTCTGAGTTGTCTCAATGGAAGAAATCTGTCTTGATAAAACAAACCTAAACTCACTTTTGTATTTTGGAGTTTAAATATGGTTTCAGCCTCCTGTTTTGGGATTCTGATCTACTCTTATCTGATATTCTTCTGATGTGCATTCATGATTACATCACGAATGTGAAAAGGACAGTCTTCTTAGTTGAATCTTTGGATTGCTTCATCTCTATCTTGTCAGATTGATTATCCTACTTTAAAAATTAAACTCAAAATGCTCAGTTTTACCTTGCAAAATACAGTACTGATATAAAAAAATGACCAGGTGTAAAGTTGTTAGGAAGTTGAGACTCCAAATTGAGGAAAGTGGAAAGGCATCTTTTGTAAGTCTTGTACTTTGAGTGTCATTCTTCATCTAAGTTTGGGTTTGCTGGTACTGGGTCTCTGGAATTGCTGGCAGAAATATCATATCCTAAGTATAGGAGAATGATATTTGTTGGTCAAGAAATATTGTGTAGAGAACAAAAGGGCTAGGATTCTGAAGAGCTGGGTTTTAGAGTCATAGAACCTCAGATTTGTAGAGGATTTTAAATGGTCTACTTCAATCAAATTTTCTAAGATTATTTAACACAACTTTACTTTCATGTGATTATCTACTCTCTGCTTTGTGTTAGAAATGTAATGCTTAATTAAGAAACCCATCATCAGATACTTATTATCACTTTTTCAATCCAGTGTTTGTAAAAATATCTGTCTCCCTGAAATTCTCCACTATGGGTCCTATGTTGGCCTCTTGGCAACACAGGCAAAAAATAATAATAATAATCCCTTTTTTATACTATAGCTTTTTTAAAGTCCAAAGACAGCTTTCATTTCTTCCTTGAGAACTTTCTGCTGCTAATTAGTCTTCTGATGTCAGACAAGTCAGAACGTTTATCCAACCCAAGTTTTCATCTTTCAATGATGAACATGAGCCTGATGATATGTCCTTCCGTCTCTGACATTCTATTCACTCCAGATTTGGTCACTGGGGAAAAAATGTTACTTCTTTCTTTCTACCATCTGTATCAAGTACAGATAATTCTCTTGAATAGTAAAAGTGTAAGAGTATATACAGTGCTATTCCTTGGGAACTGATCATTAACCTTTCAACAATCAATTCAGTCATGATTACAACAGCTTTGACCATCACTAGTGACACAACTCCTGAAACAACAATCAAGAAGGAAGAAATGAAGGACTGGTTTTTATGGTGGCATCCACCATCATATTTCAAGAATCATCCCCACACAACAACAAAAGTGGCTGGTAATGAGTTATGAATATCACACTTCATATTGTTGCTTGACCATCTTCAATAAATCTCATTGACCTCTGGGGATATTCTCAAAGTCTAAAGTCCATTTTGGTCTCACAAGTCTACATGATGATTTTAGAAGAGTATGAGCTCTGAGGTCTGGATGTCTGGTTTTATAGCCTTAATAAACAGAATTCTTCTTTCTATTTTATAGAATTAATGTATCTTAACCCACTGCCATCAAGTCAATACTGACTCATAGACCCCATAGAACAGAGTAGAACTGCTCCATAGAATTTCCAAGGAACAGCTGGTGGATTTGAACTGCTGACCTTTTGGTTACCAGACATAGCACTTAACTAGGAGGAGATTAATATGGAAACTTTGGAAAGAGACAGACCTTCTTCATGACACAACAAAATTTTAACTCTGAAAGATAGTTCATATGTCTTCTAAATTAAGTCATGAAAGGTTCTGGACTTTTCATGAGAAAATAAATAACATAATTAGCTCTAACAAAATACAGAAAGTCTCCATCAATAGAACAATTATTTGAGTAGACACTAACAGTTTAAAGCGAAAAGATAGCCTGAATCCCACTCAAAATGCAGGAGACCCCTTTTAAGTAAAGATTTCTTCTACAGTAACCACTGAAAAGAGGTAGAGAATGTCCATCTCCTTTTCTATGGCTGCATCCAAAAGGAAATTTCTCAAAATGTCCATTACAGTTCACTATAGTCAATCCTTTCAGTTGACTAATGAATACCAGGAACTATTTCTCTGTTAACTGACTAGACTTTTTGCTCTTTTCTAAAGTATGAAATGCAGCTTTCATTTATGTTTGGAGCTACAAGGAGCTGCAATAATCTGACATTAAAGATGTTCAGTAAAAGAATTGGCACATTGTATGTATAACTCTTAGATTTAAAAAATGATTGACATAGGTTTATGGTCCAAGGTTTTTCTGAAAGTGACTTTCCAGATAAGCACATGTGTGAAACTTTTATGTTCAATTCTTGTTATCCTAGCTACAATGACCTAGGTTTACTGAATTAATAATAAATACATACGAAACCATGGTGGAATTTTCAATGGCTTTTTCTTTTTATCTTTGGTGGAGTTATCTACATATTTATTCTTCTAGCTTCTTTAAAGAGAATGTTCAGTGGTAAAGATTTTTTTTTAATTCATGTATTACCTCTAGAGAACAGGACATATGAGTCTGAAGTCTTTAAGAAAACTGTCTGTCTTTCTTCTTATAACCTTGAGCATTCTGTGATACCTCCTATACCTAATTTTCTTATTTGGTCAAAGGGGTTGTTGGGCATACAACTCAGCCACTAACGCAAGTCACCATAACAGGTACGGATTCAAATACCATACCAGCAGGCTGGCACCCAAATGAAGAAAATGAAGATGAAAGAGACAAACTCCCCAGTTATTCGGGATCAGGCATTGATGATGATGAGGATTTTATCTCCAGCACCAGTAAGGAAAATCAATTACAGTCAAACCATTTATGCAAGGATTACTGATTAATCTGGTTGATACCTGACAGTATCTGTCTTGGAAAAGAGGTAGTATGAAAAATTAACGTGGTCCTATACTTTGGTGAGGTTATGGAGGAAGCAATGGAATTATTTGGATGAAAGCCAAAGTATATTTGAAGGAACAGTGGAAAAAAATCTTTTATTAAATATCTAATGCCTCTTACTCTGTTTCTTTACCTATGTGTTCTGCTGTTACAAATTATCTTTTTAATTATTGTAGTAAACTTTTAATTATTTATCAAACTTTGTCAGAGAATGATGTATTAAAACATTCCAACAAATATTCACTGTGGACCTACTATACTAGGTGTTAGGAACACACAGAGATGAAAAATATCAGAGCGTTCACCTCAAGGAGCTCACACTCTATTGAAACAATAGATTTGTGAAATGTGATTGCAAAAGTTTTAATTAAAAGGAGGTGCAAGCCAGAAAACACAAATCTGTTGCCACTGGGTTGATTCTGAATTATAGTGACCTTAGAGGACACAGCAAAATTGTGCCACAGTGTTTTCAAGGATTTGAACTGCTGATCTTTTGATTAGCAGCCAAGCTCTGCACCACTTCATCACCAGGGCTCTAGCAAAAATGTATACAACAGCCCTAAATTAAAGGCACAGAAGACCCTAGAAAGGCTTACAATATGGAATCAGAACTCAAGAATTGTCAGAGTTAACCAAAACTCAGTTGAGGTCAAAGAAGCCCAGTTTGTAACAGATGAGTTGGACACCAACATAGTAACATTGAAGGGGAAGACAAATAATATTTGAGTTTTAACAAAACACTGCCAATTATTAAAATCAAACAGCGACACCACTACGTAATTCGTATCACAACTATATTAATTATCCTTTTTTTTTTTGAGAACAAAAGCCGACAACAAAGGGATGAAAATAGAGCTGGAAAACATCCTTTACACATTAAAACATGCAAAGCTTATTCCATCATTCTGCCAGAAGTCTGAGTTTCCCACCCATACCTTTAGTGACTTCAGACTTTCCAGCAGTGATGAGGATCCTCCTGAACCTGATTCCATCATGGCTCTGCTTTTCCTTAGAGAAGGTGAGCCTTTGGATGTTACATGAGCTCTCTCTGGTCATGGACCAGAGTACTATTATCCCAGTGAAACCAGAGAGTTTCTGGTGCACCCATAAATGGACAACTCCCAAGGTCAGGGGTGCTTCCAAAAACACAGCTGAGGCCCAGAAAGAATATGAGCATATGGCACTGATGGCACGAATACTCGAGATGAACTAGTTGTTTTATATGTAAATCTTTAAATAGTGTATTCTTTAGACTAGACCTTCCACAGAGCTTAGTCTATGAGGGAAGGAAACTCTTTTTGGTAACTTCAGAAAGATAAATAAATGCACCAACATACTGGGTACCTCCTGTTGCACAGTCTCCTAGGTTCAGGTGTGTCTCCACCTTCCATGTGTACTCTCAGTATCTAAGAAACTAAACTCCCGTGGACAGCAACCCGAATAGATCAACTTGAAAATAAATTGTATGGTCCAACTCGAGGGGAAAACACTAGTATTTTTCATCTCTGTGGCATAACTTCCTATTCTGACTCACTTTTTCACTTGGCATCTATGCATGTGAATCGTTGGGGGCCTTCTTTTTTCTGGAGAGGTATGATAATTGCCACTTTTTGATGCTTGTTGAAAATCTGGTTAAAGATTTTTAGTTGAATTTTCTTAACGTGTGATATAGAACTGACAGTATTGCTGGTTGGAAGAAGACTTTTGTATTATTTGGGTACCAAACTAAAGTTTAGAAGAATTGGGGTGGGTTTGCCAATAACCGTTGCACAAAAGATAGTGATTTTGATTTTGCTGTGATCCTTCTCTCTGGTGCATCTCCTAATCATCTCTAAAGCTGTGGGTGACAGTATTAGGCGCTGGTGAATGTATGCCTTTTTTTCTTTTTTGGTGTGCCACTGTGGTGGTGGTTGGCTACCTGTGCTCATTTTCTACTGAATATATATGTCTTGTTTTCTTTCATTGTCTGTGATGGCTTGCACATGATAAGTTTTGTATTTGATGAGAACACCATGGGTGTTTGATAAATATTCATAAATATATACCTTATTCGTGTGGCTAGTTTAAGTAGATGTTCTTAGAATCATCTATAAGAAAATTCTGGCTTCTCTGGGTATTTTTGCCAAAAAAAAAAAAAAAAAAAGCAAATACTAACAAAATTAAGTGACCATCATGATATAACTTTCAGGAATCTAACTCTTCAGGATGAGAAAGTATGCCTCATCTACATGCAGCACACTTTCCAGTGATACAACTCCCTTAAACTTTCAAGGATGGCAGCCCACTACAGAGTGCATGGATGGGCAAAACTCTGACGACTTTCATTATGCTTGGTGGAGGGCTTGTGTTTACAAAGGCGTTCTTCCTCAATCTGTAGCTTCTTTGGCTGATTTCTCAGGAAGATCTCATGTTCTGAACACGAAGGTATTCTATGACAGAATGCAGAGGACATTGAGATGCTTAGCAATGTGGCTGAATCAAGCTGAAGACTCTCCCTTCTTTCCCTCCATTTCTGCTCAACCATCTATACAATCTGGTATAGATGATTCATTCTATAGACTAAAGAAGGGAAAATTGTGCAAAACAAGTGATGAAAGATGAAGAAATCAAATTTTTCTAATTCCTGCAATCCTTATTATCACAGTTTCAACCACACCACGAGCTTTTAACTACCCACAACCTAATCGAGACTGGATATACTGGAGCCCAGGAGAACCTTCGATAATTGAATCAATGACTGGTAATGAGTTATGCATACTTAATTACAGATTTTTCTCCTCAAAGCCTATGATGCTACAAATGTCAGTCATCAGTGCATGAGAATGTAGTGAATATCTCATCACAAATTCCTAGTGAACTTTCGTATAGATACCCAATTTCCTTTACCCACTACCATTGAGTTGATGCCGACTCATAGTAACCCTACAGAAGACATTTATCAATCCTACAATCTAGACACAAGATAGTCTATGCTACTTCATTATAAAAATCATAGACTCAAATGATTTAAGTTCTGCCTAGTTGGATCTGACTCGATGGCACTTGGCTGGCTTTGACAAAGTAGTAATAGTGGAGTAAGAAGTAATCATTTTATAATGCTATTTCCATTGGTTTTCTTTTATGGACACATGAACGAAGTCATTCAAAATTACTGAGAATAGTAGAAGTACTATTTAGGCATTAGGGGGAAAAAGCCATTGCCATCGTTCGATTCTGACTCATAGTGACCATAAAGAGCAGAGTAGAAGGGCCCCATAGAGGCATCTGGTGGATTCGAACTGCTGACATTTTGGTTAGCCACTGCTCCATGAGGGTTTCTGTTTAGTCATAGGACTGTTAAATGGCCTAGGTTTTAATGGAGAACAGCAACATGAAAGATTCACTGATTAAAAAGTCACAGTGTATGTAACCATCCTTGCAACAGATGTAGCCAGAAGCAGCACCAGTGCTCAGGGAGAGAACTGGATTCAGAAAACACAACCTTCACTCATTCATCATGAGCATCATGTAAATGAGGAAACCTGGCTTTCTACAAGCACAGGAGGGATGGCAGTCAACAGTTCTGGTTTAGACAAGCTGGTGAAGTCATTCCACACAGTAGGGAAGATTCTGTGTAGACCTTGGCTACCTCTTCTACTTCCACTCTATAACATCTTTTAGCTCTAGAATATGAAAATCTGCCAAGACTACACACCAGTTTTAGAAACTAGAAAGAAGATGCTAACTTATTCAGTTGTTCAGAAGACCGAACTGTTGAAGAAGTATATGTGGAATGTGATTTTTATGTGAGAGATTCTTTGAGGCTCCGTTTTGGTGATTTGCATGTGTTTATGGAAATGTATGATGAAGAGTGTATTCTTTTGGTGTTTAGCATGGGATCTGGGAAGACACTTTGCCAAGTGAAATGTTCTTTAGAGTCATTATTTTCCATAAAGATCTTTGATATATCCAGTTTCTTTTTCACACTGTGGTCCTCATTGCATTGAATGAAGGCAGTCTGTGTACTCTTCAGAGAAAACAGGTGGGTCAGATGGTCTACATTTTAATTCTATAACTGTTATTTTCTGTCTCTTCTGAAAGAGACTAACTTCCCAGTTATTCAGGATTAAGAATTGATGAGGGGGAGGATTTTATTTCCAGCACCACTAAGGAAAATCAATTACAGTCAAGCCATATGTGCAAGGTTTACTGATTAATTTGGCTGACACCTGACACTATCTCTCTTGGAAAACAGTTAAAATGAAAAACAAATGTGGTCCAATACTTTGATGTGACTATAGATGAAGAAACAGAATTATTTGGATGAAGCCCAAAATATATTTGGAGGAGAAACAGAAAAAATATTTTTCATAAAATTCCTGATGCTCATTATTCTGTTTTTTTACCTATGTGTTCTGCTGCTACAAATTGTCTTTTTAGCCACTATAGTAAACTTTGAATTATCAAACTTTGTCAGAGAACGACATATTAAAACTACAGTAAGTATTCATTGTGGCACTACTATACTAGGGGCTGGGAGCACACGGAAGTGAAAGGTGTCAAAACACTCACCTCAAAGAGCTCATAGTCTGTTGAAACGATGGACGTGGAAAATGTGATTTCACAAGTGTTAATTAAATGGAGCTGTAAGCCAATAATCAAAACCTGTTGCTATTGACTTGATTCTGACTTATAGTGACCTTAGAGGCCACAGCAGAACTGTGCCACAGGGTTTTCAAGGATTTGAACTGCTGATTTTTTGGTTAGCAGCTAAGCTCTTTACCACTGCTTCACCAGGGCTCTAATTATAAGGTGTAATCAACCCTAAAATAGAGGCATAGAAGAAAACTTAGAATATGGAAAAAGAACTCAAGAACTGTCAAGAGTCAATCAAAACCTTGCTGAGGTCAAAGGAGCCCAGACTGTAACCAGTGAGTTGGACACCAGTGTAGTAACACTGAAGGGGGGGTCAAATAATATTTGAGTTTTAACAAAACAGTGCCAATTACTAAAATCAGTGACATCAGTACATAATAGTTTCAGAAGTATGATAATTATGCTAATATTTTGAGAAAAAAAGGATGAAAATAGAGCTGGAAAACATCCTTTACAAATCAAAACATGTAAAGCTTATTCTATTATTCTGCCAGAAGTCTTGAGTTTCCCACACATACGTCTAATGACTTAAGACTTTCCAACAGTGATGAGGATCCTGAACCTGATTCTATCATGGCTCTGTTTTTCTTTATGAGCCTTTGGATGTTCCATAAGCTCTCTCTGATCATAGACCAGAGTGCTATTATCCCAATGAGACCAGAGTTTCTGGAGCATCCATAAACAGACAACTCCCAAGGTCAAAGGAGCTTCCAAAAATAGAGAGGCCCAAAAGGAATATGACCGTATGTCACTGATACCACAAATACTCAAGATGAACTAGTCATTTTATATTTAAACCTCTAAATGGTGTATTTCTTAGACTGGATCCTCTACAGAACTTAGTCTATAAGAAAAGGAAACTCTTTTTAGTAACTGCAGAAAGATAAGTCAACGAACAAACACTCTGGATACTTCCTGTTACATTGCCTCCTGGGTTCAGGTGTGTCTCCACCTTGTAGGTGGGACTGTCAGGAAAGAAATACTCTTGATAGCTACGAAACTAAACTCCCATGGACAGCAACCCAAATAGATCAACTGGGAAGTAAGTTGTATGGTGCAGCTCCAGAGGAAAACGTTGATATTTTTATCTCTGTGGCATTGTTTCTGATTCTGGCTCACTTTTCCACTTGGCTCCTATGCATGTAATTCATCAGGGACCTTCTTTCTTCTGAGGAGGTCTGACAGCTGCCACGTTTTAATGCTTATTGAAAATTTGTTCAAAGATTCTAAGCAGGACTTTACTTAACTTGTGGAACAGAACTAACAGTATTACTGTTTGGAAGAAAAGTTTTGTAGTATTTGGGTACCAAACTAGAGTTTAGAAGAACTGGGGTGGGTTTGCCAATATATGCCAAATACATTGACTCTGATTTTGCTGTGATCATTCTCTCTGGTGCATTTCCTAATCCAGCTCTAATGTTTGGGGTCACAGTATCAGGGCACTGGTGAATGTATGACTTTTTTTCTTTTTTTCGTGTGCCACTGTAGTGGTGGTTGGCTACCTGTGCTCCTTTTCTGCTGAATGTGTATGTCTTGCTTTTTTTTGTTGCCTGTGTTGGCTTGCTCACGGTAATTTTTGTATTTGATGAGAATACCATAGATGTTTGATAAATATTCATAAATGCATACCTTAATTATATGGTTGTTCTAAGTAGATGTTCTTTCTCAGAATCATCTATAAGAAAACTCTGGCTGCTCTGGGTGTTTTTGCCACAAAAAAAAATTACTAACAAAATTAAGTGACCGTCATGGTATAACTTTCAGGTATCTAACTCTTTAGGATGAGAAAGTATGCCTCATCTACATGTAGCACAATTTCCAGTGATACAAATCCCTTGAGCTTTCAAGGATGGAGGTCCACTACAGAGTGCATGGATGGGCAAAACTCTGATGACTTTCATGATCCTTGGTGGAGGGCTTGTGTTTGCAAAGGTGTTCTTCCTTGATCTATAGCTTCTTTGGCTGATTTCTCAGGAAGATCTCATGTTCTGAACACGGAGGTATTCTATGACAGAATGCAGAGAGCGTTGAGATGCTTAGCGATGTAGATGAATCAAGCTGAAGACTCTTCTTTCCCTCTGTTTCTTCTCAACTATCTATATGATCTGATATAGATAATTCATTCTATAGACTAAAGTAGGAAAAAATTGTGCAAAACAAGTGATGAAGGATGAAGAAATAAAATTTTTCTAAGTAATCCAATCATCATTATCACAGTTTTAGTAATATCAGTTACTTTACACCACGCAGCACTGTATAAGGAACAAGAAGCCTAGAGCCCATTGTTATACTCTTGAACAGCTTACAATGATGGCTGATAATGAGTTGTGCATACTTAGTTAAATATTTTTTTCTCAAAGCCCATTATGCTACAAATGTCAGTCACTGGCACATAATGAAAATTTAGTTAACATGTCATCCCAAATTCCTAGTGAGTTTTCATGTAGATACTCAGTTTCACTTGTAAGATATTTATCAATTTATCAATCACATGGTCTAGACACAAGCTAGTCTATGCTGCTTGATCTTTAAAATGGATAGATACAAATGATTTAAGGTTCTGCCCTTGACCAAGTGGTTATTGTGGAATAACAAGTAATCAATTTATAATACCAGGCCCATTGGTTTTCTCTTGGGAACACATCAATGAAGTCACTCAAACCTTTGAGAATAAGAGAGGAGCGGTGTGCTGTCACTAGGTAGGGAGAGCAGTGGGAGCTGCATATCGGTGAGCATGCAAATTTATATGGGAATGCACATTTTCATTCATAGTAATAATGATAATAATAAAACTATTGAGAATAGTAGAAGTACTATTTGGGCATTTTAAAAAATTGCCATTTAGTCAATTATAACTCATAATGACCCTAAAGAACAGAGTAAAAGTGCTGCATAGGGTTTCCAAGGAGTGTCTGGTGGATTTGAACTGGTGACTTTTTGGTTTACAGCCATAGCTCTTACCACCACACCACCAGGGTTGCCATTTAGGCACAGAACTGTTAAATAGCCTGTGTTTTAATGGAGAACAACAACATGAAAGATTCATTGATGGAAAAGTCGCAATGTATGTAACCATCATTGCAACAGATGTAGACAGAAGCACCACCAGTGCTCACGGAGAGACCTGGCTCCGGGACCCAGAACCTTCCCCATTCACCATGAGCAGTATGAGAATGAGGAGAGCCGGCATGCTCCTAGCACAGGTAAGAAGGATGGCAGTCAACCGTTCTGGTTTAGACAAGATGTACGAAAAGCTTTTTTGTAGACATTAGCTGTATCTTCTACTTCCACTCAGTAATTTCTTTTATACTTAGAATATGAAAGGCTGCCAAGACTACACACAATTTTTAAAAACTAGAAAGGAATGCTAACTTACCGGATTGGCCAAAAGACCAAGATGTTTAAGAAGTATGTCTGGAATACGATTTTTCGTGTGGAAGATTCCTTGAGGCTCCATTTTGGTGATTTGTGTGTTTATGGAAATGTATGATGAGGAGTGTGTTCTTTTGGTGTTTAGTATTAGATCTAGAAAGACATCTTGCCAAGTGAAATGTTCTTTAGAATCCTCATTTTCCATAAAGATCTTTGATGAATCCATTTTCTTTTTCTCATTGCAGTCCTCATTGCATTGTATGAAGGCATTCCATGTACTCTTTAAACAGAAGGCTCAGATAGTCTCTATTTTAATTCTTTGACTGTTCTTTTCTGTCTTTAAACATATATAACTTGGGAAGTCTTTGATGCTTTTATTGTTACTTCCACATGTATGCAAACATATCAGTTTTTCTAAAACAATCTTAAGTTTCACCAATAGACTATCCGGAAAGGGCCAAGAAAAGTAACACTTATTCTTATTTCATCTAGCTCTCTAATAGATGCCTGTGTTATCTGAGAAAAAGCAGTTTTAATTTGGGATAAAAACCTGTAGCATTTTTACAACTATGGTTCATCCATCATTTTCAGAGCTTTGGATATTCCTCAGAGAAAACATGAACAGTGGCCACTAAGAAGTCAAAGGGAGATGCCAAAAGAGTTTTTCATGGTTTGAGGGATGTCTTTAGACAACAGAAAAAATTTCAGACATCAGCTAGGACAATGCCAATGCATCCTAGACATTGTATTGAAAGTACCCATAGGCCTACATTTCATGACCTTCCCCAGGAGACTTAATATATGCTTGAGGATTATGGACTGAGTCAAGAAAAGAATCTTCTGATAGAAGTAAATAGAGAGGAAGCAGAGGCCTCCTCAGACTAAGATTCTGTATTAGTCCTGTTTGGGTTCTAACAGTGTATCTTAGAAATTATTTTAGATAGTATGTGCTTAAAAAGAAGCTTGGAATTAATGAATCTATTGCCAAGAGAGGTGTCATTACAACAGAAGACAGTCAAATAACCAGACACTGGAAACTGACAGAAGAAAGTAGCAACTGTTAGCAAGTCCCTTATCAATACTTAGCAAACCAGAATGTACTTCTAATTGATGGCTTCTGGACTTTATCAAATGAACAGTACAACTTCTAGAAGATAGTCAACTTCCATACTTTGTAGTAGAAATCTTGTAGCCTTCTAACCCATTCTGATAATTTATGCTAGAAAATACCAGGGAGTTACTGAGTACTTAAAGGGCATTATGCTGATAAAGATAGTGATAAAGGGAATATAGAGTTGTGCATGTGTTTTTTTTTTTTTTTCTATTATTATTTAGTTTGAGTAACATGGCAGTCTACATTTGGATCAATTTTTCTCTTTTTAATTACACTCAATGGTTTTTTTAACTTCATTATTTCTTAGAAGGCAGTGGTTCAGTCAGTGGAGGGCTGGTAAAACTTAAGGATTGACTGCGTTTTTTCTTCTCTCTCTGGCTAACCAGTTAACCCAAAAATGTTTTGGTCAATACAAGGATAAAATGAGGACAATAATGTTTTTTTAAATGTGTTTTGCTCGTTTTAAATCACTTGTGTCTTTTTCTGATGTAAGGAAATGTAAACCATCTTACAAGTGGCAAAATACACTTTGGCTTGGCAAGTTTATAGGTTCTTGTTTTCTTGATGAACTAGAAATTTTCTGTTAGTTGCTATAGATAAACATGTGAATAGCCTTGTGATTTATCCTGAAGGTAACCAGGTGAAAATTTCTTTTGTTAATTTTGTTCTTTTAAAAATTGAAGACATTGACAACTACAACATTGAGAAGCGGAAATTGCTGTTATTTATACAATGTCAGATACTAGCTAAAGTCATTTTTCTTCCACTAAGTTAACTTTTTTAAAGCACTGTTAACAAATTTAATGTCACAAAGACATAAACATGTAATGCATTCGCGGAGCAGTATCCCAGTTATCCCAACACACTGGGCAAATCCATTGTTGGTATATATCCAGTATATGTGATTATAAGTTACATAGCCAATGTTTGAGAAGGTCTATGCTGATCTTGTCATAAATTATTATATAATATAATCCTTCATCCAAAGTCACTGGAGTGAAGATTTTAACTCTTTGAGCAAAAGGTTGTCTCAGACAGGATATATGAAGCCATGGACTACAGTAAAATAAGAATAAGACCAAGAATGCATAGACTATAGTCTAGTCCTGACTTGCCCCCAATCTGGCTGTACAATTTTGCGCACAAGAAATGCTCTCTGTGCCCTTGATTTTTCCATCTGAAAAATTAAAGGGTTAAATGATTTCTAATGTCCATTTCACAATATCTGTGGCCCCTGTCCTTGGTGCCTTCTCTTTCAACTTCTCTTCCTGGTGTATGAGGTCTGACAATTAAGTTCATGAACTCATCCTAGAAAAAGTGCTGCAAACCTCGTTGCTGAATGTCTCTAGGGTCGTCTTTGAAACACTCTCCTTAGGAAGCTATATATCTCTGCCTTTACCTAGTCCACCCTTCAAAGCAGTTCTGGGACTCTTTTTCTGGAACGAGCATCAGAGCTGTTGTCGTATTACCCTTGATGTCCTGAATGTCATCAAAATGTCTATCTTTCAATATTTCCTTTATCTTCAGGTAAAGACCAAAATCATTAGGGGCCAGATGAGGTGAGTAGGTAGGGTATTCCAATACTGTTGTTTGTTTACTGGCCAAAAAGCCTTCACAGACAGGGCAGTGTGAGCTGGTGCATTGTCGTGATGCAAGAGCCGTGAGTTGTTGGTGAAAAGTTCAAGCTGTTTTCATTTAACATTTTCATGAATCCTTTTCAGTACTTCCAAATAGCAAACTTGCTTAACTGTTTCTCCAGTTGGTACAAATTTGTGCGATGTTTTCCTCATTTCTGCTTGTTGCTGGCTGCCCTGACCTCTCTCCATTAGTGATGTTTTCTCTCCCCTCAGAAAAACATTTAATCCATTTGTACACTGCCATTTTCTTCATGGCATAATATCCATAAACTTGGACTAACATGTTCCTGATTTCCCTCCCAGTCTTACCAAGATTAATAAGAAATTCAATGGTAGTTCATTACTCTAATTCATGCTCTGACATTCCTGCAATGGCACACAAAAACATGTAACGATAATGACTGCCACATAGTAAGACACTACCACATGTCAACATGAACACAGCTGTGAGACACTAATACACCAAAGTTATGAAACCTTATTGAGTTGTTTGTAAAGTGCTGCCTATGTAAATGTATGCTGGCAAATTCTTGACCTTAATTGTCAGCCCTCGTATGTGCCCTTAAAGTAGAAAGATGTGACAGTTGTTGGTGAGGACATTGAACAATAATGATTCACAATTAACATTATTCTCGCAGTCCAGGCAATCCCTAGTAGTACAACTGAAGAAGCAGCTACTGAGAAAAAGCAGTGGTTTTGGAATAGAGGGCCTGGGGGACATTCCCAAATGCCAAAAGAAGACTCTCCTTCAACAACAGCAACACCTGGTAATAGATGATTTAACAAGCAAACTTGGGTGGGAAGTTCCTTTTGAGCTAAATGTTGGACATTGAAGACACTGAACAAAAGGCCAGTTTTGAAGGAATTTTCACGACATTAAGATTCCATAATAAATTATGGTGCAGTCAATCCCAACCTAATCTTAAATGGTTATAACAAATCACCTGAGCAGAAAAAGATATAATCATGTAAAGGAGATATTAGGAACGTACATTTGAGTATGTTTCTTTCACATCTAGTTCAGGGCATCCTCTAGTGAGACTGTAGTACTGATTATGCAAAATGCTCCCTTTTATTTTGTAAAGGAGTTATGATACAAGGTCTGACAATTAAGTTCATGAACTCAGCCTACAAAAAGTGTTACATACCAAATTGCTGAATATCACTACAGTCACCTCTGAAGTACTGCCCTTCAGAAGCTATGCACTGACATCAGTGCTTAGTCCACCCTTCAAGCAATTTTGGAACTCTTTCAGGAATGTCCATCAGAGTTGTCATCAGATGAGGTCTGACAATTAAGTTCATGAACTCATCCTAGAAAAAGTGCTTTGAAGGGCACTGGTATTGATGCATTGCTTCCCAAAGGGGAGTACTTTGAAGGTAACTGTAATGATATTCAGCAATGAGGTATGTAGCAATTTTTCTAGGATGAATTTATGAACTTAAGTGTCAGACTGTGTATGGTTCTAGGAATGACAGCATGGTTCTGTGAAGCACTGGGCTGGTGAGAAAACATTTAGTTGGGACTCTAGTGTTTGAAGAAATGGAACCAGACCTTTTGAGAAAAAAGACAACTGTCTGTTGTTACTTGGCCCTTTGTTCATGTCTCAGGTGATTTTTTTGCTTGCACGTGCAATGATTCTTTCTCTTGGATTTGCACAGAAAAGGCATCTTCTGTGTTCTTGAGTTGTGGGCTTATGTAAACTAGACTCAAGTTTTGCCACCTCTCCAAGTGATGAGGTTGGCACAGCAAGTTCATATGTGTGATTCTTTCATCTCTGTGACATCTGTACCAAAAATACACCATTCTCACTTGGTATCAGTGAGAGGTATTCTTGTGTATCCATTTGCAATACAGAATGTAATGCATACTGTCCATCCAATGTCTGGCAACTTCTGAATGCATTCCAGGTGGAGCAATGGATTCAGTGACTGGCTATGTGGTGTGTTGGTTGCTAAGGGGCTACTGTGTTGTTTTTTCCACCTATATTTCTCCACTAGCTCAGCATGAAGTAAAGACCTGTACTGTGTACTTATAATTGATTCCATTCATACTTTTGAGATGAATGGCTGTTATTTTCCTGTCTATCAGATGGGAAGCTGTTACCTAATTCCTCTCTACCTTTCTTCCAGCTTTCTGTGCATTTTCTGTGGTTATCTCAGAATGATATCATGCACACTTAGCTCTTATACTTCCTCTTTAATGGGATTGTGGCAACATGGTGTGGGTGAAGAACTGCTTCATCTTCACTTGATGTCAGTAACTCATCCTCTGTCCACTACTAAAATTGTTCATGGTTTGGGGTTCATCAGTTCACATGCTAATTGCTAAGACGATGAGCATGAATGAACTGAAACATGTTTAAACATTCGGCGTTCATGGATGATGGTTTCTTTGTCTTGCCTGGAAAGTAAAGCCTTAAAAAAAAAAAAAAGAAAACCTCCATGTTTCCCAGGCCAAATGTCCACTAACAGTTTCATAACTGCTTGAACTGTATAGTCACGACAGCCTCAGCCCACAACAGACATACAAATCAGAGAATGACAACACAGAGTCAAGAGGACAGTAGTTCCTGGCCGGATTTCTTTGACCCAATCTCACATCCAATGGGACGAGGTCGTCAAACAGAAGGAAGGATGGGTAATAGCTTTTTTCTACCTTATGTTTTTGAAATCCACCATATCACTATTTTCCTGGAGATGATATATCTTTGGTTTTAGACTAGTCTGCTTTCGTAGGAAGGAACTGGAATTTTCTTCAAAAACTCGTTTTCTTGTGGGAGTGATGTACACATTCATCAAACAGGGAATTTCTGGGGAAAGACTGAAGAATTTGGCAGGAGGGCTAAAGAAGAATTCATCCCAGAGTGACTGGAGCAAGAATCATGTCCTGTGAGGAAGGGGTACTTCCGGGACTTTTTTTCCATTTACTTCTAAGTGCAGAGTTTTAAATAAAGGAATGGATTCAGTGACTGTTTCCATTGTGAACCCAAAATATAACTTATTGTTGGCAGAAAAATCTGAGAGTTCAAAACCTGGTAACCAGTAATACCAAACACAGAACTGCAAGGGTTAGAAAACATTTTTATTGACTCATGTCACGTTTAGAGACGATGCAGTAGCAAAGGAAGTATTTAGGATTTAGACCATACTCAGCCCTCAGTAAAATGTTTGTGAATTTAATGGGTGGGCAACTTTTGCACAAGCTGTAATTCTTTTTTTTCTAAATACCAATCTTTCTTACTTATCTGTGAGCAAGTCAAGAACAGAAGAGAGAAAGATAGTAGTAGCACTGCAAAAGTGGAAGACTGTGATTTTACTTTACCGATTTTTATATTTAAAAAGAATTCTGCCTGGCTCTAACAAATAAGGTCTTTTCTGAAAGAGTCTCCAAGAGATGGCAGTAGGTGGTTCTTCTCTGTCCTTAGTCTTTCACACTATTAAGAATCCATGTTCTTCACTATTCTCAAGAACAGAGTTACTCTTTTTTTCTTTTCTTCACCAAACAAGAAGTCCCCATCACAAAAAAGTAGCATTCCAAAAAGAAGAATAACTGTAAGAATCAACATTGGTGTGTGAGTTTTCAGTCGTAGCATTTAGTATATCACCTGGATCCAAACTGCCAGGAGTATGCATGACACAAAACTTTTTCAAACATATCCTAAGAGCACAGTGACCATGTCTTTCAGTATTGAATATATAGAAAGTTTTCTCCAAACGTGAACCCAAGTTCCTATAGTTCGATTTCTTTAGAATATCTATAGTGATCAGATTTCCCTTAAAGTACAATGTGTATTAAATATCTACTGACGTGCAAAGCATTATGGAGATACACAGATGTCTAACTCAACATGAAAATACATCTACCAATATCAGACAGTAAATTATGAGTGTCAAATGAAGGTTGCCAACAAGAAGCGTAAAGGGAATTCAGAAAAGCCTCCAAGGAGTGTCAGGGGAAGGCGAATTAGATCTAGTTTTTGAGAAAAAAAAACAAAACAGGATAGGCAGGGGAGGAGTTGGGGAGTTTTTTAGAAAGGAGACTCATGTTACAAGAGTCATAAAGGAAGAAAAGCCAGTGAATGAGTTTGTCAGAAGTAAGCAGGTCTATTTGGCAGGTTTTCTTTGGTTGTATAAAAGAGGATCAATTTGAATGACTGGCTTGGGGCCATTGTGCCAAGTGACTGAAGTGCCACATGCAGATTCAGCACATATGTTATGAACACAGCTGCTGAAGACTCTGGTGACACGCTGGGTCAAAGCCCAAGCCAGCCACAGAACTTAAGGATCGATATTGTATCTCCACACCAGTGAAGAGAGAGTGAGTTCATTAAACTGATGAGTGTATCAAAACAAATATGGCTTTGATTATAAGATAGTTTTGACAGCCCTTAAATGATTCTACTTATAAAAGGGAAGATGAACAAGAATTAAACCTTAAACAGGCAGGAATTTTTCCAGAATAATATCCAGTTGGGATTTTTATTTGGGTTCACTGACCCTTCCTCTTTTTTAAAATATGGGATGGTGGAGTCACAGCATGTTTTTATCCCACAAAAAATTCGATTCTCTTTTCTTTTTGCGTGTAAAGCTGTGACACAGATGTAGATGTCTAAATATTCAGTGCTTCCCCCTGCAGTCATTTGGAATGGATTAAATTACCCCAGAGGCAGAAGTGTGGGTAGGCTTTGACTGAACTGGTGAGTCAGAAATATCGATGATTGTTTTAGTCACCTGATATTGTTCTAACAGAAAATGCCATGAGTGGGAAGGCTTTAGGAAGAGAAATTTTATTGTCAGTGTCTGGTAAGCCACAAATCCATTCATGAGTTACAAGTCCATTCAACGGGAGAAATTATCACAGTCTGGTAGGCTGAGTCCAAATTGAATGAGAGCATCTTGAAAGCACAGAAACATCAGGTCCAAAGGCCACGCTCTGCTCTTGGTGCTCCCTCCTTGGTGGTGTGAGATTCCCAACTTACTCTGCTCACTCTTCTCCCTTATGTCACACAAGCTGGTAGCTTGAGTCCTGCCTCACCAACACAACTGCTGCCCATTTTTCCTCACCACAGAGGCAGGATTCACAATACATTGAAAGAATTGCACCATATTGGGACTCATAGCCCAGTCACATCAATACATACATTCTGGGGGGGTCACAATGCAATCCATGACAATGATGTTTGTGGATTGTTTGGCCTCTACTTCATTTGAAACTTGTTATTTCAGCAGACTAGATCTGTAATAATTACTATAAATAGCATTTATCAGTTATTTCAGTGTAATTTCTATACCGTGCAACACTGTATATGTTAATTTCCAAAGACATCTCATAGTTATATTTAGGTGTTACGGTGTCCAGTAACCTTTGTTGCTACTTATGTCTTGCCCAAGTGCACTTTCTGTAGCCTCCACCTAGGTAGTATTGGGTGATAATCCTATGTTTTATTTGCATGTGCACTTTGTGAAGAGAAAGAGGACTAAATGAGTGAAGAGAACTGTAAATAAGTTTCTTTGGCAGGTAAAGAAAGTGTGAGAAAATGGTGTCTAATAAGCTAGTGCACTTTGTGATTTCTTCATGTGTCAGATCACATGTGTTTATATGAAAAGCAATGTATATAGAATGGGACAAGTCACATGTGGGTCATACTTCTGTCTCTCCATAAGGCTGGGGGGTCTCCTAATATGCTCATGTTATTGCCATGAAGACATCCTTCCAGACTGAGAAAACACAAACAAAGCTCCTAGATTTCATACAGTTCACCCCTTTAAGGCAATTGCTTTTTGTGAAGCTCTTTCAGAGAAACAATAATCTAATTTTGGAGACATGAAACAGTAGGTGTTTTCTTTCCTCTTAGCCAGGTTTGAATATAAAAATAATTCAGCGATAGACTCCATAAACCACTCTCAGTTAGTGGTTTAGGAAATCAGTCAATAACAGTGATTTAATTCCTTCAGATATGGACTCCAACCACAGTACAACATCTCAGCCTACTACAGATCCAAATAGACGTCTCGTGGAAGACTTGGACAGGACAGGACCTCTTTCAATCACAACTCGTAAGGATGATGACATCCAGTCCCTTTAGTGACTTGCATTCTTGCTTTTGCTCTTAGATTGGCCTAGATGCCAGAGCTTGGTGGTGGAATGGTGCAGTTAGTGCTATGTGGATCAACTCAGCCCACAGTGTAAAAGCAGTCTCAATTCTCTATATTTCGTTGGTGGTGGTTCTTTAAACTTCATTTTAACTTCATTCTTGGTATCTTCCATATTCACTGGCTTTATGGTTTAAAAAAAAAAACAAAGGTCATGAGACTCCATTTAACTTGATTTTCCTTCTCTAAACAGTTATGTCAGTGAGAGCCCAAGGTCACTGTTAGGACTGTAGTTGGTTTCTCCATGTTTTATTTTATTTTATTTTTTTGGTTTATCCATGTTTTAAGTGACCATCTCCTTCTGATTTCTGTCTTTTCCCTGATCAAGGCAGAAGAGGGACAGGATAACTTTAGTGCTTATGAAAAGACCAGTTATTTCAAGCCCACTTATTCATATATAATAAGGAAACTAAATCAGCCCACAAGGGAGGAGCAAGGTGCATTGTTGACAACTGACAAAGGCAGGAGGGTCCCTGGAGTAAAAAAGAAGCATTTGCTGATAGCTCTTTCTGTCACCAAACATCTGGTAAGGAATCAACACTAAGTTACCAGTAGCCTTAATTTTCACCCTATGTGCCAGGACATCTTAGAGATCAGTCTAAAATCATTCATCATTTCTTGGTAGAACATGAAAGGGCTCCAGTGTTAAGGGGCCATCTGCCTCCTTTCAGGACTTGCAACACACAGTGCACAGAGTCCATCAGGAGAGCACTTTTGGGCAAAAATGAAAAGAATCAGCAAGTGTGTGTTGATGGTCAACACGTAAATAGCACAGAGTTAAGTATCAAAGAAGACACAATTTGTTTCGATGTTGGGTTTGTGCTTTGGTAAATGTCTCTTTCCTGGTTATAACATTTGTTTGGCAGTGGACATAGATCATGAGTTCACTTTATGGAGTGCTTGCACCTGTGACTCAAAGGTCAGTGCCTTTCCTTGGAAGAACACAAAAGAAATGAACTCAAAACAAAGCGACTTCAGATATGGCAATGGTTCAACCTCAAATTGATATACGTCAATGAGGGCCCTGTGTTTGCCTAGGCAAGTGTTTCCTTGTGCAGTGATGAGAACCTCATCCACAGATGAAATAAAAAACCTAATAAGAGAGTAAAATGGCAACTTCCGCATAAAGCTCTTTAGAGGGAAGTTAGGAGTTTCCATGCTTAAAACAGATCTGAGTTACTCGATTTGACACTCGCCTTCCTCTCTTGTGGTTAGAGGTGTGTAATACCTGCTATCATGGTATTCATGTCCACTACAATCTCACTTCTTGACCCTAGTTAGTGGCTTTTAATTATTGATTGGAACACAGAGACTCAATCATTCCTTTTCCCATTATCTATGTTCTTTGGTTTTCCCGAGTAACTTCAGGAAATACAACTGGATCCAGATGATTCAGAACAGACAAAGTTTTCAGTTAGGTTTCATTTTGACACTTTACTTTCACTGATTATTCTGATGAACAAAGAATCTTAGGGACCAACCAGGAGCAAAACATGGTTCTCTTGTACATTTTTATCTGCCAGTGGTGAATGGTGTGCACGAACTTTGTTTTTCCTTTGCACTTACCCCATCTTGGACACGTCTATAGCCAGATCTTCCTTGTTAGCAGATAACAGAGAAATTGTATCATGGTTCCAATTTAATGCTGGATTCATCCCTCACTGAAACAGAACAGAGTCGTTCTCAGAGCTTCACTACAGAATATGGAAGATTGGAAGAAGATAAAGACCATCCAACAACTCCTGCTCCAACATCCATCAGTAAGAATTATAAAGCCCAGCTGATTTCAACTCTTGATTAAAAAAAAAAAAATCAATAAATTCGGGGTACTCTGCAGTGTCTTTGGTGGAGGTGTATCAGTTAACTGCTGTTCTGCTGTTACTTTTTTTTAGAGGGTGCATCTGGTGATGGTTCTGTGATTTTTCTGCTTTGTAAAACTCCTTTGTAGTCATTGTACATTAAGGGCAAACTATATGTCTTAATCTTAAAAGTCAAGTTTCTTACACTCTTGCTTTAGATACAACAAATTGCTTATGTATGATTTATGATTAGTTTAAAAGTCTGAATTATATCAGAATTATATTCCATTAGGGCTGCTAACTAAAGGTCAGTAGTTTGAATTCACCAGGTGCTTCTTGAAACTTCTATGGGGTAGTTCTACTCTGTCCTATGAGGTCACTATGAGTCAGAATAGGCTTGATGGCAATGGGTGTTCTTGGTTCTGTACACCTTAAAAAAACCAAAACCAGACGCATTGTCATCTAGTCTATTTGAACTCATAATAAGCCTATAGGACACACTAGAACTGCCCCCTGAGGGGTGTCCAAGGAGTGCTGGAGGATTTAAAGTGTCGACCTTTTCGTTAACAATCAAATTCTCAACCACTGGGCCACCAGGGCTCTCTATACTGCTTGTATTAACCGTATTATTTTTCATTTGTCTTCAAGACCATAAATCCATGGTGCTGGTGACAAAGAAATAGAGCCCTTTTGACAAAGGGAAAAATTAATAAATTGGTAGACTAAGGTTTTTGCAATCTTGCACTTGCCATATCAATTGCAAGCAATATAATTTTACCCTCAAATCCAGTGTCTTGGACTTCATCAAAGGTGGACCCAATTGAGAAAGAAGTGATTATCTAGTACTTGACTGGGCTTTAGGGTCACAGTTGAAGTGACACAAACTTAAAAACTCAGGCAAGAGTTGTAACAAATGTCTCTGCTGCTGGATGTTAGCACCAGTAAAATCTCTTCTGCTGAATGCTGTCTGGGTGGAATTGGTCACAGAGTATTGATTACGTTCAACAAGGAAATGAACTTCAGTGTCTTTTGCTCCTCATTAAAGGACAATAAGTGTAAAGGAAAGGTTTTTGCAGCAACTGCCTGTGCTGGAGACAAACACACAGTGTGCAGTGGCTTTACAAACGTGGATTTACCATTGATTCCAACTCCATACAGACAGAAATGATGACAGAAGAGACCAAAATCTTCCTGAAGACTCAGTTACGTCAGTGGAAGGTTATACCACTCATTTCCCATACACAAAGGAGAACAAGACCCTCACTCCAGTGACCGTTCCTAAGACTGGGTCCCCGGAGATTACTGAAATTACTGTTGGGGGAGATTCCACTGTTAAAGCAGATTTATTTCCAGGTAATATGGATGTTTATTATCTGGTTTGTTGGCTTTATATGGAGAAACAACGAGTACTTTCATATTTCAGGGAGCACTTTCGGTTTAGGATGTGATTATGCTAGTTTGCAACATAAGAATGAGTTTCACCATTGATTACCAACACTAGTGCAAGTAACCTTGGATTGAGATGCTTTAGATAAAATAATGCTTTACCAGTGTAATTTCTATATCTTTTTGTGACTTGATTATTGTGATGGAAATTCTTTGTCTTATTTCTGATCTTGTGATATATTAAGTTGAACCATATGAAATGGGTATTTTTATGGGCCAAGATAGCTGAATATTGGCAATTGCACTTGATTCAACTAATAAAAGCTGCCTATTTAATAAGATTCTTCCAACATATGTGAATAATTACCATATTCTAATTGTCTTCCACTAAGATTATCTCTTTTATTGTTGTTATAAAGAGTAGAGAAAACACATTTGCTGAAATTCTTATCTTTTATTGGTGATTGATTAATTTTACTTTTGGTAAAGGGCTGGTGGTTAAATCTATTGTTGTTATAACATACATTTAAAAAATGTTATGTTATCTACTATTAATCAGTAGGCATTTTTCTTGCTGTAATGGCTAAGAGTTTGCCACGTAGACTCAGGACTAGACTTTTGTTTCTCTGCTTCTGCTTTTCTTTGTTTCTCCATTTGCATTAGGAAAGTAAAACTAAACAAACAAACAAAAAAGGTGGGGGAGGGTACTAGAAAAGGCCCACTCTGGTTGAGAAACTAAAAAGTCAATTGTCTCTTTCTTGTGCCAGTTCTTTGAGTACTCCTTGCCTCTCAACCACTAAGGCATGTTAAAGATTAGTGCCTTAAATAAATTTTTTCTGTAGCAGAAAACAAAAAGAAGAAGAAGAAATCTAACGAGAACCCAATATATAACAGATGAGAGTCATGATGCTGTCACTGATGTGGGGACAGAAAAGCCCAGAATGCCTCATGCTCAGCCTCCTCCCTTTGCTCTGTCTATGACAGGGCACTGAGGAAAACAGTTTTAAGAAATATCGATTCAGGAAATAGTGTCAAGAAAAACCCTCTTCTACTTTTTTATTCAGCGTGGTTCTCTAAGTTATTAAAAATTTCAGGTGCCATTTTTAGTTTTCCACTGGAGAAATGAATCTTTTGAGTATTGCCTACTTTCTCTTGGCAAAATAAGGCCTGTTGCACAACCTAATGAAGTTAAATTTTAAATGGCAATTTTAATAATTATAGTATCCTGGAAGGCTGCATGACCTAATTATTATTAAATAAAATAAGGCTCATTTCTGTCCATACATTTCTCTCAGTCTTTATGCTTAATATTAAGGACTGAAGCATTTGAAATTGTGGTGGCAGTGGTGGTGACGGTGATACGTGATGGTGACGGTGATGGTGAAATTATGAATTCTGTATTGGTGTCGGCATTTCAGCAAATGCTGTTTTCACTTGTAATTACTAACTAAAGAACAAAGAAATCTGTCTCTTCAGTGCAGTTCCATGAAAGATCACAAGTCAGTCACCTCTGTCTTCTCTAATCAAGGAAATAGTGATGATCAGGTTACCGTACATGTCTTATACACCAAATCAAACCTGCTGCTGTTAAGTCAGCTCTGACTGGTAGCCACCCCCTAGAACACAGTAAAATTGCCCATATGTTTCCAAGGAGAGCCTGATGGATTTGAACCACCCGCCTTTGGTTAGCAGCCAGGCTATTAACTGCTGCACCACCAGGGCTCCACACATTCCTTATAGGTACGTTTGTATGGGTAATGATGGCTGTTTTATCAAACCATTGTCATGAGAGTTTTTTGCTTTTCAAGATCCTAATACAGTTTTGGATAATGTGTATGGGAAGAGGAATGGGTTGAGAGAAAAGGGAGATTCTTATGCTAAATTTAAGGTTTGATTTTAGCAGTTTTAGCAATTTACAAACTTATCTCACTCTAGAACCCTTAGTTATCGGATCCCTGAAAGGATAGGGTTATATTAACCTGTGGTGTTGTAGATACAGATTTAATTTTTGAAACATATTATTTGAAACTTACCCTAATACTCAGGTACACATTGTTGACAGACTAACTGTCATCTCCTGATCCTTTCTTTTTTCTTTTTTTCTAGTTGACTTTTCTCTTTGAATCTTTGTGTAATTGAATCCCAAGATCATTTGCTGAATACCCAAACCATTTTCTATTTCCTGCCTCAGTGAGATCTTTTAAAATATCTCATGCCTTAGCCACATTCCTAGTAATGTATAATACAGAGCACAAACACTGCAAAGACGCAGTGACCTACAAAGACATCGTAATATTTTTGTTAGAATGTTCATTATAACCAGAGACTTATGGGGGTGGGGGGACAGAATGTGTAATAAAGACTTGGGGCTGGGTGCCAATTAGCAGTTTCTATTGGCCATCACAATTTCCATCAATACCTGGGAAATATCATTCAGTAATTTAACACTAATTGCTCTAAGCGCTGTTTTCCATAATTAGGCCCCTGATAGCCATAGTTCTTGGACGTCTACCAGAACCACACTTCCTGTGTCACCCTGGATCACCTGTGCTGCCCCAGTTTCCTTGATTTTGATGAAAGCACTAGCCTACTCAGGAGTCTATTAGCAATGAGCAGCCTTTAATATCCTGGAGCCATTTGAGACCCCTTTCACAACATGTGCTGGTTACCTTTAAAGACTCAACTTTGTGATAGGCTCTATGAAAAGTTGAACAGGAGGCCATACATACTTTCCCTGATCGTTCTTTACAGGACACCGAGACCACGAGATGGGTGGAACTTCCCACACTACTCATGGATCTGAGTCATCTGGTGAGCTCTAGCCACTTTTTACTATTACCTTTACTCTTGCTACTACATTACTACTACTATTACACTTACTATTAGAATAATCATTGAACCAGCTGAGTTTGTGTCTCTAAAACAACAGTTCTCAAATTTTTTAAGAATGCATCAGAATCACCAGGGCCAGTATCAATTGCTGTAGAGTAGACTCCAACTCATGGCGACCCCATGGGTATAAGATTAGAACTGCACTCCATACGGTTTTGGATGGCTGCCTTTTTGGAAGTAGATGGCCAGGCCTTCTTCTGAGATGCCCATTGTTGGGCTTGAACCTCCAAATTTTGGGTTACCAACCAAGTGTGTTAACCATTAGTACCACCTAGGAATTCCCATAGAATGACCAGGAAGGCTTATTAAAATACATTGTCAGGGCCGCACCTTTAGAGTTTCTGATTCAGTAGGTGTGAATGCCTGAGGTTTTGTATTTCTGGTGAGTTCCCTGGTGGTGCTGATACTGATGCTGAGATAGGGACAATACTTGGTGAATTACTATTCTGTGGAAAATCTTCCATCTGAAAGAATCAGGAACAATTCAAGCCAGGTCTCAATTTAATATTGCATACCAAACTGATTAAGAATATATGTTTTTGAAATACGAATGGCCTGGGTTTAATTCCAAGTTATCCACATATTAACTGGTCAAAATGCTTCTAGATAGTATCTGACATTCAGTTTCCTAATGACTAAGATTTGGATAATAATTGCCACAGGTCATTGACTGAAGACTAAATCCATGGAACACATGTAAAGCATTTAGCGTAATTCCTGACACATGGTAAAAATGAAAGAAACAAAACCCATTGCTGTCAAGTCGATTCTGACTCATAGTGACCCTATGGGACAGAGTAGAACTGCCCCACAGAGTTTCCAAGGAGCACCTGGTGGATTCAAACTGCTGACCTTTTGATTAGCAGCTGTAGCTCTTAATCACTCCACTACCACGGTTTCCATGGTAATAATAGCTAGCATTTATTGAAAACTTACTGTGTGTCAGACATTGTTTCAAAGATTACATGTATTAGGTTTGACCATATGAAAATGTCATTCCTAAAGATCAGGAAAAAACAAGTATCAATGATTTCATGCTTATCTAACATCAACTCACTTAATCATCCTACAAACCATGTAATGTATCTGAGTATTATTATTATCCACATATTACACATGAGCAAATTAAAGCCAAGTTGATGGAACCATCAAGCAGTAGAGCCAGGTTGAAAGCACGGGGGATTTCACATTGTATGTCATAAGCATGTTCTGCAGAAAGCACTCTGTAATGACCATGATTACCACCAGGCATGCATTGTTAAATGGCTTATTAAGTGGATTCTAACATCACTCCAGGTGGCAGAAGTGTGACATGATGAAGATTTACTCCTGATATCCAGTGCCGGGGCTACTGAAGGGCTCTGCCAGGGATAATGGCTTTTCATGTCCTCCCTAATCCATTGCTGTTGAGCCAATAGGTCAGAGTAGTACTGCTCCCATAGCATTTCCAAGGAGCGGCCAGTGGATTTGACTGCCGACCTTTCAGTTAGCAGCTGAGTGCTTAGTCATTGTGCCACCTGGGCACCATGGTTTCCCTGGTCATTCACCAATCCAGGCAAACCTATATGAATTATTGCCCTCTGCCATCATGCCTAATATGGGAGTTGAGTTGTCTCCTGGCATAAATATTCATACATTTGAAGGAAATATTAACATGGCTTTAGTAATAACCTTTTATGTAAGAGCGCAGGGAGTAGGAGCTCATTAGAAATGACTCCGAAGGAAGAGAGATATCTTGGGCTTGCTGGGGACCTCAGACAGTGTATTTAACCTTTTTCAGTTTTCTTATTGGTAAGATGAAATCCAAACACCTGCATAGATGACCTCCTGGAGATCTTGTGACGAAAAACAGATATGGGGATGTGAAGATATTTTGAAAGTGCACCAATATGAGTTACCAGATTCTGACTCATGGTGACCCCCTGTATGTCTGAGCAGAACTTGTGCTCCATGAGATTTTCAGTATCTGTGCCCTTTCAGAAGCAGATCAACAGATCTTTCTTACGACACATTTCTGGGTAGATTTGAACCACCAGTCTTTTGGTTAATAGCAAAGTACTTAACTATTTGAACTGACATGGGATATCTTTGGAAATGGAAGGAAATTATTATTAAAAGACATGCTTGCTAAAGTTAAGAGACCCCAGTTACTTCAAGTATGGTCCTTGGACTAGTAACAGGGACATCACCTAGGAGCTTGTTGAAATGCAAAACTTCTAATCTGCTCCAGACCCACAGAATCAATGTCTCCTTGGATTGCACATTAGGGTTTGAAAAACACCCTCCTGGACTATTTCTTTCACACAGTTGAATTATCTCAGTGGACATCTCAGGATGGACCTCACTTTCCCAACTGGAGAGCCATGTGTCCCTCTTTGTGGAACCTGTTTTCCCTGCCAGTCCTACCCTTGCTGGATTTGCAAACCTTGATGGTGCTCAAGGCCTGCTATTTCTTACCCATCCACTTTGGCTTTTGCTTTAAGTGAGAATCGGGTGGGTGGGAGTTAATCTCCTTTGTCTGACTCATGTGCCGGTGTCTATTATTGAAAGGGGAGGTTTCATCTTGCTGTACAACACACCCAGATCTTTCCTTGCTGGGAGCACTTTTCGTTGAAAGCCAAAATAAAGAGGTTCTGATCCATGAATGGCCTCTCTTTCAAAATATCAAAGGCTGATGTGAATCAGGGAAAGAACAGTGAGAGTGACTGTGTGTCCTGGGTGGTTTCCAAGGCCAGAGATCTGTGGAGGTTGTCAATACGCCGTGGCGTGTACGGGTGAAAACCTGACAGGTTTCCCAAGGACAGGAAACCTGACAGGTTTCCCAAGGACTTGGGAAAGTGCCTTGGACTCCTTCTGATGTTTAGAAAGTAAAAGGAAACTGCTAAAATGGGATGGGGTATGTTGAAACAGCCAGAGATCTGGTAAGAAATTATCTTACTCCATTGGGAGTTTAACAGAAACATCAAATTGCATGAATAGGAGCCATCCTACTCCAAATAACCATTGTCATCAAGGCTTTAGTATCTCCTATGCAGAGTCTAAAGTTTGACTCTGCAAGGAAAATGTTCCATTGAAGGCCTGGCCATCTTCATCCATTTATTAGGCAAACAGGCTCCCTGGTAGAGCAGTGGTTAAGAGGTTGGCTGCTAACTAAAAGGTCACCAGTTCAAATCCAGTATCTGATCCTTGGAAGTCCTATGCGGCAGTTCTATTCTGTCCTATAGGATGGCTATCAGTTGGAACTGACTCAACTTCAAAGGGTTTAGTTTTGGTTTCTTAAGCCTTTAGGATTATGCGGTAGGTTGCTATTTAGTAGGAGAAAATTTTCATTTTAATGGGAAATTTTTTAATTTTCTTTTTTGAAGGATGAGCATAAAAAATGAAGCTTTGTCTCAGATTTTTTTTTTTTTTTTAAGTCTGATGCTACCTTCATCTTGACAGACTTTGTACTCTGATTGGTGGCTTCTCTATCTTGTTATGCTTCTTCTAGTTTGAGATTTTTGTTTCCTTAGTTTTTCAGAAGCAGATATTAATTTTTCTGAAAACAGGACATGTTTCACTAACATATTATTATCAGGAACTCTTAGGGTGATTTTTCATAGACAAAAATGACTACTCCTTTCCCACAAACTCTTATTTTTAAAATGTTTGTGTTTGCTTCTCTAAAAATATTGTATTGGATTTTTTAGATTGGCTTTGATCTTTCTGAAGCATGTGAATCCCCTGAGGATCTTGTTAAATTGGAAACTGTAACAGGGGAGAGGAGACAGTGGGGAGGAGGGGACAAGTGCTTGTTGAGTGGACACTTCAAGTGAAGAGGGAAGAATGTGCTGTCATAGACAGAGGAGGGAAGATACAGTTGCAGAGAGGCTGCTACTTGGGGTTTTATATGGAAAATTGACAGATTATAAAAATGTAAATTTTCATTTAATTATAATATTTTTTAAAAAATGGGTTTTTTGCTTATTTTGGGGTTTTTTTGTTTATTTTTGAGTTTGTGATTCCATGGGTCTGTGGTGAGACCTAAGACTCCATGTTCCTAGCAAGCGCCCAAGTGATTTGTATGCTCATGGTCAATGGACCACACTTTGAGTAGGAACTCCCTCAAGAAAAAATAGAAAATAACAACCATACACAACTATGAATGCTATGGGTTTCTTTAAACCTCTGTGAAATTATAAAGTAGATTTTATTATCCGCATTGTATCAGTGAGACATGGAGAGAGTAACTTGGTTCAGCACATACGCACTGCGGACAAGAAGCAGAGGTAGGATCCAAATCCAGGTCTGTCCACCTCTACAGCACAGAATCTTAAACACTGCACAACACTGCCACTGGAAATGCTCATGTTCCTCTAATTAAAAAAAAAAAAGAAAAAAAAATGTAATAACATTTCTAAGCCTCAGTCTCATGTGTAGCATTGCATATAGGTCCCTCGCTGGCACTGTTTGTGTTCAGCTACCAACCAAAAGGTTTTTTGGTTCAAACCTCCCCGCAATGCTGTAAAAGAAAGACCCAGAGGTCTGCTCTGTAAAGATTACAGCCAAGAAGTCCCTAGGGAGCAGTTTTACTCTGCAATACATGGGGCCACCATGAGCTGGAATGAACTCAATGTCAGCTGGCTTTGTTTTTTTGTTTTGGTAACATTTTCATAAACATCTGTGGCTTGACGTAGGTGCCTTCACAGTGCTACAGAGCATGCAGGTTGACCTGTGTGCTGCTCTGTATGGAGCTTATGGCTATGCATTCCAAAGTTGGGGTGACAGATGTTGTTTTTCTCCTTAGGACATTCAAGTGGGAGCCAAGGAGATGGGGCCAACACAACAGCCAATCCTATTAGAAAAGCCCAAATTCCAGGTGAGTTTCTGTCTGCAAAGCCAAATACGATGCTTAACACACACTCATCTGAATGCCCTAGAAAGAAGGAAGAGACCAACTCAAACACCCAGTCTCTTAAAAGCCAACCTTTGAACATTTTCTTCCCTGCAAGTAAAAGGATGAGTGAAAGCACAATGGCTTCTTGGTGGGAAAAGATACAGAACTCTTTTCTCTTCCTGCCCTTCCTGGGTCCCACTGAGCGAGCTGATGTTAGACCTGTCCCAAAGAACTACCATAGTAATTACTAAAGCATCCTTTCCAAATGAGTGACAACCCGGAAGATTCCATGTCATGCCCAGATTCTTCCCATTTCAGTCTAATTTCTTCATTTCTGGAGTTGAGGGTAAAGGGTATAACTTTCCTATTGCAGAGGCAAAGAGATACAAGGGCCATTTGCGTGAGTGAAGTAAAAACATCTAGTATCTCAATTACTTTTCTCAAGTGACAGTCTTTCTTGATCCAGGCAAAAGACATTTTCCAGAAAGTATGACATGTGCAGTGAGGAAATGGGAATGCGTGACTCTCCTGAGCATCAACACTTAAGACACTTGATGCAAATTCTCTGTTAGGCAGGGGCTCAGAATTGAGCATTACTAAGGGAAGATTACAAAAAAGGGAAGAGTTTTCCTAGAGTTGTAAAGCATGCTTTTAATTCTCTCCTCTTTTTAGAGGTCTCACAACTGAACTTCCCATGAGGACAGGGAACAGTGTGATGTGTGTTTCACTCCATTTGTCTCAGCTCACTTGAGCACATCTGAAGGCAGAGAATATGGAAAAAATGAAATGAGTTTCCAGGGAGGGGAAGGAAGCAGTTTGCTATAACCAGGAGCAGGCAAGGCTGAGTGTGGGGCATCTCCATGGCTTACCTGGAGAAAGAACAGAAACGACATCCTCCTGTTAGGATCCCCACTCCTCTAGCTCTGCTGTTCTCCCTAAACTCACCTAGCCAGGTATGGGTCCGTCAAAGGCAGTGCTGACTGGGAAATTAAAGAAAAGCCAAGATTTCTAAGAAGAATAGAGAATGAATGACTTTCTATCTTTCTTCTTTCCTCAAGCATTGATTCATTACAGAGATGTACAATCTACTTTTCAACTGAACGTGTTGAAATTGGCAAGTCCTTTTAAAAGCTTATTTTAAAACATGTACATACCATTTTATTAGTTCATAAGTGATACAGTTATGTAAGAATTCCTTGAAAATGCAACTAAGCAATTAGTTACCATTTTGTTGTATGCCTTACTTGTACAGAGTTCCTGTATGTCCACCTGTCCCTCCCCTACTTTTTCCCCTATTATTAGCACTTTGCATTAGTGTGGTACATTTGTTACAACTGAAGAACCAGTATTGATGCATAGTTACTAATCAAAATCCATTATATTCTTGACGATTTGCTTTTTGTATTTTACAGTTCTGTGCGTTTGGACAAATGCATGTCATGTATTCACCATTGCAGTATCATACAGAATAATTTCACTACTCTAAAAAAATGCCCTGTGCTCCACCTATTCATCCTGCCATCCCGCACCCCAGGCCCCCAGCAACCATTCATCTTTTTACTCTTTCCATAGTTTTGCCTTTTCTGGAATGTCATAGTTGGAATCATACAATGTGTAGCCTTTTCAGGCTGGGGTCTTTCACATAGCAATATAAATATTTAAGGTTTTTCCATGTCTTTTCATGGCTTGAGAGCTCATTTCTTTTTATCACTGAATAATAGTCCATCATGTAAGTGTACCACAGTTTGTTCATCCATTCGCTTGCTGAAGTACACCGTGGTTCCTTCCAGGTTTGGGTGATTAGGAACACGGCTGCTGTAAACACTCATGGGTAGGTTAGGTTTCCAAATCATTTGGTTAATGATGGTTGGTTATATGGTAACTCTGTGTTTAGCTTTGCTGGAAACTACCAGACTGTCTTCCAAATGACTCTACTATTTTGCCTTCCTACCACCAATTAGAGTTCTGTTTGCTCTGTCTGCACTTGGTTTGGGGTCAATGTGTGTATGTAGTGGTATCTCATTATTGTCTTACTTCCTCTTTTTTTTTTTTCAATGTAACTTATATTTTAAAATGTATTCATACCATACAGGCTCTTTAGTAAACTAACACTCCCTACTGGTTGGACTCAGGTTTCTATGTCATGACTATTCTTGACTGTATCATGGTATATAAGACAATGGATGTATCTGTACTTATGACTCAATGGCACTTGGCTTTTTACTGTTAGATATTAAATTGCTTCTACCTTTTCCTATTATAAATAGCTCACTGATGAGCATCCAAGCAGGTAATTCTGAGCCCCTATAAATACCTGGAAGTGCTGGATCAAAATGATGAACATTTTGCAGGTTTTCCCACATGTTACCAAATGGCCCTCCGATGAATGCGGTCAGGGTCACAATCCTTCGGTACCTATAAGAGTGCCCTTTGCCCCCATGCAGTGGAATCTGGCCTCTATTTTTGTTTCTTAATAAATGTAAGCTCATGTATGTAAGAAAATGTATGCTCTTATATAGGAAAGAAATGTTCTTTTCAAGGGAAGGATGAATTTCCTTTAGTCTGCGTAATAGTATTGCACCAAATGCATCTACAATAGCTCATTCTACAGTTTTTTGGAAACAAGTTTCTCCCAGAGGACCTGAAAGTCCTAACTGTTGAAAAACATTTTAAACAAGAGGCCTTTGGACAAACATCTGTAGCAAAATTATATTCTCAATATTATCTGTCTGTTGGCTAGGCTTTCAGCCTTGCTTATCTGCAGTGTTGCCTGTCATTCTTGTTGAACCAGCTAAATTTATAAAGCACCTTTTTCCCCCTGCAAAGTGTACTTCTAAAGTTCACACATGTCTTTTGTTTCACTCAACTGCAGAGTGGCTGATCATCCTGGCATCCCTTTTGGCCCTGGCTTTGATTCTTGCAGTTTGCATTGCTGTCAACAGCCGAAGAAGGTAAGCAAATGTTCTGCATGGGTTTTAGCTTTGAACATTTAAACTTGGCCTCTGAATCCTTGCTACTGGGTAGCTCCAACTTTGGTCTCTGGAACTAGCAGCCCTGGCACCTTTGGTCACTGGTTAGAAATGCATAGTCTTAGGCCCTATCCTGAGCTTCTACATCTGAGTCTTGGTTTTCATAAGATTTCAAGGATTCATGTGGATGGTCCAGTTTGAAAAGCTCTGTGCTGGCATGTTCTTTAGGGAAAGGAGACACTGGCATTATTCAACCATGGCTTTTAAATATTTATTGAATCTTTTGTGGTATTTAATTTTTTAAGGTTACTGGTAAACCCCATGGAGACTATCTGATGAAAGTCATGAAATAACTCTCTAGAACAGTTTATAGGAAAATATCTTCATTTGCTGATTCATTAAGCAAATATTTACTGAGTGCATTCACGAGACACAAAAACTTCATATAAAGATTCATGGATTCATAGTCCTCTTTAGCCTGAATCCATAGAATCTTCTAGAAGTCTTACACAAGCAAGGCATTATATTATTGCTTTTGTCTATTGCTTTTTTTCCTTTTCTTTTATTTGATGACACTGGGCTTTATGTAATGGCACTATTTTCTGGAAGCCATAGTTGAAAAGATTCAGGTTATAGTATGGGAAACGCTGTTTTATAGAAATCTATGAAACAATTATGAGCAGTGTTGGTAGATTTAGATTGTTTTCCATTAGAAAAGTCTGAATAAAGAACAGATGCTCATCTTTCTAGAACTGACATGTGGGCTGTTTTCACATTCTCAGAGATTCTCCTTTAGCCCTACCTCGACCAAGGCCTGTACTTTGGTAAGTTATCTAAATAATGCACATACCTGGGTGAGCCCTGACACTCAAACCCCACTATTGTTGAGTCGATTCTGACTCATAGCAACTCTATACAACAGGGTAGAACTGCTCCATAGAGTTTCCAAGGAGTGTCTGGTGGATTTGAACTGCCAACCTTTTGGTTGACAGAATAGTGCTTACCTGCTACGTGACCAGGTTTCCGGACCCCCGACAAGACTCTGTAGAAATAGCAGTATGTAGGGTGAGATGAAGAGATTATGAAGGAAATGAACCTTAACAGGAGTACTCCGAAAGCTTAAGCCTAAATTTCCTGCCCAAGATGCTTTAGAGATGCACTATCTTTCACAGAGTACATACTGCAGGAAGATTAAATCTCTTGTAAATATCCCCTGAGGTTGCTTTCTATAAGGTAAAAGCCACACAGGGCTCCCTTTGTTCTTTATTTACATCATCCAACAGGCCAGTAGATGCCCCTCAGCTTATGTGAAAACCTGGTAATTAGAGATTTTTACAACCTTTCCTGCTGGTTTTTGGAAAGCAGTGAAGAGCTGTTTCCAATGCTATGGATAGCCCATATAGTATCTCTAGTTATCTGAGGAAATCAAATAATGACATTTTATACTGGTGCAAATTAATGGAAGTGCTATGTTAATGGATTAAAAAAAAATTAGTCAAGATAGCTGATCTTTATAACCAATGAGTTGCTGTCAAGTCCCATTGCAAACCCATGTGTGCAGAGCAGAACTGTGCTCCATAGATTTTTTCAATGGCTAGGGTCTTTTGGAAGTACTTCACTAGGCTTTCTTTGGAGGCATCTCTGGGTGAATTCGAACTACTAATCTTTTGTATCAGGAATAAACACTGGAGGGGAAAAAAGTCCAAAAGACCTCCTAAAAGGACTATTACTAAATGAAAAAGGGTTTTGTTTGTTTGTTTGTTTTTGTTGTTGTTGTTGTTGAATTTAAATAGTATCACTTGAAGGAACCCTCAGTCTTTTTTGGCAGAGAGTCAGCCTGTTTGTTTTCCCTTATATTACTTTTGCCCAACTAAATATTATTTTCCCATTATTTGAAATCAGCCCTTTAGCTATAGACTGTAACATGCATGACTTTTACTCACATACACAGTTCCATAAGCTTTATCACCATGGAAACACTGGCCTCAGATACTGCTGATGTTGGGCGGGGGGAGACCTCAGAGAAGCATCTCAGCTGTCCCTGAGAGCAGCTGGAATCCATACAGGGTGGTTAGTTAGCTCTTATGTCTCTGCCTGTCATGTCAACAGCAGAGAAGGTGCCTCATTGGAGCCACCCCCTTCCCCCACCAAAGACCAGCTGTTGCCTTAGCAATAGGCAAACAAGAACATGCAGGATCCGGTACAGTGAGTGTCTCACCAGGAAAGTAGCTGCTTGGACGCTGTAAACTGCTATGGTCTGAGTTGCTAATTGAAAACAGATTTGCCACGCAGCTAAAGGGTGATTAATGACTGTACAGGTCCCTACATTCACTTTGCTTCTGAAGTCTCCAGCCCACTTTTAATTATCTTGAAAGGCTGGAGCCTTTCTGCTTTGAGCATTACATTCAAGGCAGGTGCAGAATCCTATCTTCATCAAAGGAAGTTTGGTTGGAAACATAGGCCTGCAACAGGCACTCATTTGTTCAGCAAACACCTTTTGAGCGGTACCTAGGACCATCAACATTGGCAAGAAGGAAGACCATTGCAGTCAAGTCTTTTCCCACTCATAGTGAATTTATAGGACATGGAACTGCTCCATAGGATTTCTAAGGAACAACTGATGGATATGAACTGCCGACCTTTTGGTTAGCAGGTGAGTCTTCAATCACTGCACAGAGAAGATAAAAATGAAAAGAGTAGCAGCTTATGCTCAGAAGAATCTTGAGGCTCAGTGGCAGTGCTGGTTTATTGAATTTGAGCCAACTAACATTTTCTGAGAATATCCTCTGTGCCAGTCGCTGTTATGTGAATTATGGTTAAAAGATGAAAGTGGAAAAATGTTAGTCACTGAGGCTGACATACAAGATTGACCAAGGGTTTCCATGATAAAGTTATCTGTGAGTCATGTCATTGTCAGGATCTCGATTTAGGGGGTTGAGTTTGGCTGCTAACCAAAAGATCTGCAGTTAGAATCCGCCAGGCCCTTCTTAGAAACTCTATGGGGCAGTTCTACTCCGCCTGATAGGGACGCTATGAGCTGGATTTGACTGAATGGCAACAGGGTTGGGTCTTTTGTTACTTCTTTAAGGTCCCCAGGTGGTGCAAATGGCATACGCTTAGCTACTAACCTAAAGGTTGGCTGTTTTAACCTACTCAGCAGCTCTGTGAAGCAAAGCCCTGAAAAGCTGCTTCTGTAAATATTAAAGCCAAGAAAACCCTGTGGACCAGTTCTGCTCTGTAATACATAGGGTACTGTGAGTCTGAATTGACTCGATGGCAATGGGTTTGGTTTTCTGGTATGATTCCTTCAGAGTTCCTGGGTGGTGCAAATGATTAATGTGCTTGGGAGTTAAGTGAAAGTTTGGAAGTTCAAGTCCATTTGGAGTTGCCTCTGAAGAAAAACTTGGCAATCTACTTTCAAAAAATCAGTCACTGAAACTCCCGGGGAGGATAGTTCTATCCTAACACACATAGCCTCACCATGACTAGGAGTCAACTCAAGAAGAACTGGCTTTTATTGCTTCTTTTGTGTTTTCACCCCTGCTATAACCCACATTCTCTTCCCTTGCTGTTTCCCTTCATATAACTAGTCCTGAAATGGAATCACAGTTTTTCAGTGATAACCATACTTGATTCATTCTTAGGAAAAACCATTGTTTCTGCAATCATTTGGGTTAGTAGGTATTGAGTAAAATCCAAGAGGAAAGGTTGGGCATCTTTCCCTTAAGTAATTTATCTGAATTGTGTGAAAAGCATAAAAAGTGTGAAGTCCTTAGGAGACACAGACTTCATACAACAGAAATGAGAGAATGTTTCCCTGGTGCTGTGTAGAAAAGGACTTCACCAGCTTCACCCACAGGTTAACAAACATCTTCTCTGGGCAGCCACGCATTGCTTGGTAAACCCCATTTACCAAGCTCCCTGATTCAGAAATTTCTTTGTTCTATGAAGTTAAGGTCTAATTTGCTGTACTCTAGGCTCCCCCAAATGAGTTCTGCTCTATAGAATACCACTGCCCAACAGAACTTTCTCCAGTGGTAGAAATGTTCTACATCTACGTTGTCCATTGTGGTAACTACTAGTCACGTGTGACTACTGAGCCCTTGAAACGTGGATAGGTTAATTGAAGGACTGAAACTTTGATTGTGTTTAGTTTAAATCATCAAATGTGTCTAGTGGTTGCTGTATTAGATGACACAGCTCTAAAAACATAATAAAATAAATCCCTAAATATCGCTAAGGATTGTCGGGTAGCAGACGTACAAGATCGGTTGTTTTGTTCCTCCCCTAAGTCTTTCCAGATACATCCTCCGTATCCTAAATGTAGGTTACCTGATTTCTAAACCCCACCCAGACTGACCGCTTCATACAGGCAAGGCTCCAGTCTGGCTTCTTCCGCATTTCGGGTCACTGTGTGCTCAGTTAGTGCCTAGGATTTATGGACAGAGGACATCAAGGCAGGATGCCACTTGGCAAGACCTGTGACGCTGACAGTCAGAAAGTCTGCCGTGGTTCACGCACTGCCATGACTAGGTGTGTAGCCTTGGATTACATCCTTGACCTCTTGGCACTCAGTATCTCTCTTTCACATAATGAAGAGGTTGAGCTGGACTATCCCTGAAGCTCCTTTGGTTTTGATATTCCTTCCTTAATTTATGTACCAAAGAAGGATGAAAAAAAATTAGAACTTGTTTTCAACAGCACTTATTAAATGCCTGGAGCACTAATCATTGCACTCAGTAATTTATGGAAATAATCCTGCCCTCCTGAGGAAAACACAGGCAGATAATAGAGCCACACAAATCCAAAGATAATTGGGGGCAAGACTAAGCCCAAGTTACAGTAATCGTCTGTTACATGGGTCAAATGTTATCTATTTGCAAAACTAGCTTCATTTAGATTAATTGCATCAGTTACCTATTCCTCCATCATGCAGACTTTTTTTTAATGCTTATAAATTAGTTACCAACAAAATTTTGTTTAACCTCACAACCATGTACTAGGTAGGCAAAGGAGAATTAACTTTAATAAGACACCTTTTCTCCAAAGAACACAGGATACCATCTGAGAATTTGAAATAATAAAAGCAGCATTCCATCTCTGACCTTTTAAATCATCTTAATAGAAAATATAGCAAGGTAGGTGGAGGCAGTCAGAAGAAACCAGAAAAACTCATCTTCTATGGCTCCCGTATTAACAGTTACAGCTAGCACATCTTGAATATTTAGTATGTTCCGGACACGGCCCTAAATGCCTATCTAGGACCTTAGTTTCCTCACCCCACCTACTTATAAGAATAATCCAATGATAACAGTAACAGACTCTTTCACTGAAGGCCAGGCTCTGTTTCAAGGACTTTCCATAATCTTGTGGGACTGATACTCTTAAACACCCAGTGTTACGGATAACACAACCACAGTTCGCAGAGGTTAAATGAGTTTCCCAGGTCACACAACAGGTAAAGTGTGCAGTCAGGACTCCAAACAGCACTTTCAAGCGCCTGCTCTTCACTGTGAGCTTTGTTGTCAATATGGGCTCCATCCAGACTTCCAGCCCCCACTGCTCCCTAAAGCTGCTTCAAGGTTCAAACAGCCTTCTCCACCCCTCACCAAGCATCATGCCAGAGGAGAAAGGTTATACCTCCTGCTAAGGAGGTATACTTTCTACTTCCCCAAACAAAAGATTAAAGTTGATGGCCTTGGCAATTCTGGAAGAAATGGCCCATGCTCATGAATAATAGAGGCTTTGTCTCTACAGCTCCATATATCCAGTAGCAAACTGAGCAATTCTGAATGCACACTGTTTCCAAATCTTCAAATGCTTGGCAGCCTTGATACAGCCAGGTGTATGTAGTGCAGGCTTTGGTCATAAAAGCCTGACTTTGATAACTGAATCTGTCTCTCTTGCTAGCTGTGTGACCTTAAGCAACTTTTTAAGCCTTTGTGAGCCTCTGTTGCACTTCTGCATAATGGGGATAATCGCTGCTTTCTGGGGTCATTAGGATGATGTGAAATCACATGTAAAGGGTCTGGTATTCAGGAAGTATCCAATAAATGCTTGTTTGTTTCCCACCCCCACCCTGCTTCATTGTAGTCATGAGGTTCTCTATAATGTGACTTTCCATTAAACACAGTCTGACTCCTGTATGTGTAGCAGTGATCATGTTACAGGAAAGAGGAAGCATTGCATCAGGCTGGGTGGGGTGAAGCAAGGCTATGTCGCTGCCCAGAAGTAAGATCAAGGTCATGCTCTTCCCTAGAAGACTTCCTTCCACATTTGAGTCTTAAGTAATGTTACTGAGAAACCTTAAAGTTACAGTGAGCAATTTGTCTTATGTGCTCAAACCTATTTTGGGTGATGTAGACGTTAACCCACATTAGGGGAAAATCAATATGGCCCTATGTGTGTGGAAAAATGATATTTTATTCTCTTTTCTGTGTGGAGTAATAACCTTAACAAGACCAACAAAGTGTTGATTGGGAGAGGAAACAGTGGGACTCTCTTGAATACTCAAATCAGAAGGATTTATAGTCATCATGGTGATGCTTTATATAAGCCTGTGCAAACTGCTAAAGCTCCTCTAAGCAAGAAACATTTCCATTACCCAGTATGGTGGAAGGAGAATTAGAACTTGGGACTCCGACAAGCCAGGGTTTGAATCCTGACTCCTGTTTCTTACTGAGTGACCTGGGCAAGTCACTGAGTTTTCCAAGCCCTGAGGTTTCCTTACCTCTAATCCCACCCACTGCCGTGGAGTTGATTCTAGTCCATAGCAACCTCTTAGGATTTCCAAGGCTGTAATCCTCACAGAAGCAGCCTGCCACTTTCCCACAGAGCCCCTGGTGGTTTTGGACCACAGACCTTTCGGTTAGCAGACCATCACTTTAACCACTGCACCACCAATGCTCCTTTCACCTAGAATAGGGGCATAGCAATCACACCAGCCTCCCAGGGTTGTTGTGATCATTGAGTGTGTATTAGAATCCTCCTCAGAGCTTGTTAAACACAGATCCTGTTCTCTGCCACCCCACTCTCTACCCCCTGAGTTTTCTGATTCAGTAAATGTATGGTGTGGCTGAGAATTTGTATTTCTAAGAAGTTCCCAGGTGATGCTTTTGTTGCTGCTCTAGGGACCTCACCTTGAGAACCACTGGGTTTTTAAGCATCAGTAAGATGAAGGAGAAAAAGCACTGAGCATGTGTTGAGACCATTTTAAACTTGAATGATGATGAAGGTGATGATGATAAATGACGGTAACAATGACGACTGTGTCTTTATACCCTTTTCTCATGTGATTTATTGTTGTTGTTGTTAGATGTGGTCAGAAGAAAAAGTTAGTGATCAACAATGGCAATGGAACTGTGGAGGACAGAAAACCAAGTGGACTCAACGGAGAAGCCAGCAAATCTCAGGAAATGGTGCATTTGGTGAACAAGGAGCCATCAGAGACTCCAGACCAGTTCATGACAGCTGATGAGACACGGAACCTGCAGAATGTAGACATGAAGATTGGGGTGTAACACCTACTACCCACTGTCTTGGGAAGAAACAACAGTCAGACATACCACTATCACAGGGAGCTGGGACTGACACTTAACAGATGCAATGTGCTACTGATTATTTTATTTGGGATCTTTTTTTAACATAAAATTTTCTACTCCTTTTTGTTTTTTGTGGGTGTTTTTTTTTTTTTTTTTTGGAAAGTCCAGTTTATAAAATCAGCATTGCTTTCTGAAATGAGGGTCCAATTGAAAATTAGCACAAATTTGATGGTTCCAGTTCCCACCTAGAGGCCTCTCACCTCAGTGAATGGCTCCTAACAAAAGCCACAGATATATCTTCATGATCCTCAGCCTCCCCTCCACCCCACCTGCCAGGTAGCAACTGACTTCTAAGAACATTCCCCAGGGCTAAGAGGGATTGGTCTCTGGGAGGAAATTTGAATGCATCCCAATTGCCCTTCCACTAGCCCGATCCCTGGGCGTTGCTTTCCACTGGGGTAGGGGACTGGGATGTACTGGTTACATATCCCCTTCTACAGACTCCCTGGAAAATTTTCAGATGCTTCTGGGAGGCACCCAAAAGGTGAAGCTATTTATCTGTAGTAAGCTATTTATCTGTGTTTTTGAAATGTTAAACCATGGAGGTCCTTTGATCAGTATGATTTTTTTTTTTTAATTACTTTGTCAGAGGCATAAAAGGGCTTAAGCTGATTCATAATAAACATCTGTACTTCTGCCACCTTAACTCACTGTGCTGTGATCCTTCGGTTTGTAAGCCAGCAAGGTCTGGGGCCCCACAGAAATCAAAGAGATGTAAACATAATCCTCTTTGAAAGTTTTTGTCTTGGGGTACTGAGGCCCCCACTTAGGCTCATTCAGCCAAATCTCACAGAAGGAAGACAGCACTATTTTATTTCCGAGGCTGTCCAAAGGCTTTCCGTCCCAGCTTAAAACAAGCATATGGGAGGAGGAGCTTCAGCCACTTTCCCGTTTTCATGGACACCTGTCGTCTCCCCTGAAAGGATTTGAAAAATCCATTTAAACTGGCATGGCCTACAATTTGTAGGGTCCCACTTCACAGACTATGACCCTGTTAGTGATGTCCAAGAACAATACAAAAATGTCTTTGGACCTCTTGTAATAACAGGAGAAGCCAATGGACATGAAAGAGTACAGTCAATGGTGAATGGGCATGGATGGGCAAGTGGGGGTAGGAGATCATGTTCAAGTATTTGTATGGCTCTTTTTACTTATTTATACTTACAAGCCAGTTGTCTTCACTCTCCCTGATACAGTTGCTATTTCAGGTAAATTAAATGCCAGAGAATCCCTCAAAAAGTTTCAGAGCTTCCCATAATTGGAATCTTATCACCACCAGATAGACAGCTTTATGGCAAAACAATAATGGATTTGTTATGACCTTATATTTCCTCTCACTTGGTAAATCCTTTGTAGTCTGTGCACATGTCAACAGACTCCATTGATTTTAGAACCTCCAAAGGCTACTTATAACAGAAGATATTGAATCTATAAAGTAAGTGTTCCCATAAAACTAGATCTCCTTCCTTAAGCTCCCATAAAAAGTCACCTGTTGCATAAAGTGGTATGATTAACTGATAGCATTTCTCAGATGGGGGGCAGGGAGGAAGAAGAGGAGGGGAATAAGGAGCAAAAGCTCCCACATGATTTAGGGCACAGCTTGTACAAGGGATTGATTCTGAAAGACACAATTTAAAGAAGAGATGCTCCCATTTTGCTCTCTTTCCCAACCTCTGCTCTCCATGTTGTGCCTGCCCCTCCCCCTCTCCACTGGCTTTGAAAAACCTCCTATCTTCCCTTATATAAACGTCATTAACTAATTTCATAATCATCTGTCAGGCTTTCTCTTTATTTGCCAAGCTGACTGAAAACAGACATTAGATCTCTCTGATTCTTGCATTATATTACTGCTGTTAGTGTTAAAATATATCCCCACTCTCACCCCAGATCTCCCAGAGCTTTTCAAGGTCTTCTGCAGACCAGGCAGGCTCACTCAAGCTTACAAGTCAGACACAACAAAGACTGCATGAGGGTCTTCTACCTCTAAATTCTCCCTGGAACCATGGATAGTCATACAAGTTTGACAGATGGGGATGCTTTTCCACCTCTTCAAGGCATCCCCATAGAAAGAGATGGAGATAGAAGACTATTTTCAATTGAATATGATCTTTCTTTTTGTTGTTACTGTTATCTTTTACTTGGACATACTTGTAGAACTTCTGACCCTCTAGTAGAGAACTGCCTCAAGTCTTTGCAATACCCCTGTAACATTTAATGAAGTTCATGGAATTTGATATATCCTTGCACGTATAACATAATGGCTTAACTATGAAAGTGTTGTTTGACTATATGTCATTCCTACTAATGACTTGCCAGGTAACCTCTTAGTTATTAATCAGTAGTCACTTGCTGTTGAATCAATGCTGATTCAGGGTGACACCAGTGTGTCAGACTAAAACTGTGTTCCACAGGATTTTTGATGGCTGGTTTTTTAGCAAGTAAATCACTAGGTCTTTTTCCCAGGCACCTCAAGATGGACTCAAATCTATATTACAACCTTTTGGTTAGCAGTCGAGTGTGGTAACTAACGAGTTATACCACCTAGGCCTTGTTTGTAAAAGTGGGGGTTCAGCATTTAACTATTTTGCAAAGCTACTGAGAACTTAAGATGTAGTTTTTCCTGCAACTTAAATAATTTGTGCCTCCTGAGAATGTTTCTTAAATTAGCACTGGATGAAAAAAATCAAATGAGACAAAAGACACCTTTATATCCATTCCATATTTTTTTCAGATTCTATCCTGCCAGAATGGGTTTCTCTAGCAGAATCTTTCAAACAGTTTTAAGATCCCTAACACCAAGAATTGATTGTGTCACCAAGGTTTCTCCATTACTACTCGAACAGAGAACTGGAGAAGGCCCCATATTCTATGGAAGAGTAAAATGTACTTAAGAATAGAAACAACATAGTCCATTTGCCTTTGTGTCATATGAACATTGTTTTGCAAATTGAAAGTTTTACTGACTTAATAGCTTATTGTTCAGGCATGTGCAGTAACCACGGTTACTTTGCTTTTTACCACCACACCCTCTAATTTTTGTATATATATTGACAAGCCAATAATGATGAGGAAAGCATAATATGTATATTGCCAAGTTGAAAGCACTTATTTGAAAATAGTAAAACACTAATGGAAATGTGTAGAGGAGTCTCTAATTTAAGGGAGATGGAAGACTGGGAAGGGCAGAACTGTGATCATCTGATTTTCTGAAAAATTTGGAAGCATGAGGTCAAAGTTTTCTGAAATGATTGAAGCCTCACACTCACCTGATTTTTTTTTTTTCCTAAAAGGAAAAATTACATAGGCTTATGTCACTTAAAAGTCTTTCTTTGGAGAAAGTTTGATTTTTCATAGGAGGTTTGTGGTCCACATTTCTCAAACTAAATGAGATTCCGTAAAAGTGTTAGTTTCTTAAAACCAAGAGCTATTTGGTTGAATTATCTGAGTGAGCATATTCCCTCCATTCTCTTCTGCAAATTCTCTAAAAAGACAAGGAAGGGGTATTGCAAAAAGGCCTAAACCAATGGGCTCAAAGAGAACGGAAGAAGTGACGATCACAACAAAACTGTGAAACCACGAATTATTGATTAATTGGTAACTGAGTAAACAAATTTGGAAAAGCTGAGTCCTAAGCCAGCAGTTGGGACAGTTAAACAATCAGATTTACTGCTATATTGCAGATCCCCCAGAGGCTTAGGAATTGGCAGCATGAGCTATCTCTGGAAACTAAAAAACAAACTTGTTGCCCTTGAGTCAATTCTGACTCACTATAAGACCTCTGAAAGTGGAATTTTAAAAAACAAAACACAAACCAAACCCACTGCTGCCAAGTTGGTTCCAACTCATAGCAAAGCTGTAGGATAGAGAATAACTGCCTGACAGGGTTTCTAAGCCCATAAACTTTCACAGAAGCAGGCTACCACGTCTTCCTCCCAGGGAATTGCTGGTGGGTTCAAACCACTGAGCTCTTGGTTGGCAGCCAAGTGTCTAACCACTGTACCAAAATAAGGATAATGGGTTGAAAAAAAAATCTATTTAAGAAGCAGAACCCTAGACATCCTCCCACACTCAATATAGTTAGGTGACGGTCTTTTCCCAGTCTTCACAGAGGATTTCAAGTTTATGCTCTGGAGGGTGAAATGCAGAGTTTTTATCCTCTGTTGAAAACTGGTTAGGGACCACAGGGTGTATACAGTTGACAGTGTAAATACAAGAAAAAAAAGTGAAACTTTGCATAAGAAATTTTGAGATTCCCTAGCTTTCCCCCCGGGGCTAGCTTCCAGAATGCTGGCAGCCAGGTATATGTCCTTCAGACAGAAGTTCTGTCTTTCTATGGAATCTGGGAAGCCAGAGAGAAAACACTAAAGGTACTGCATCATAGATTGAATTGTGTCCCCTCAATGTGTCTGTCAACTTGGCTAGGTCATGATTCCCAGTATTATGTGATTGTCTACCATTTTGTCATCTGATGTGATTTCCCTACATGTTATAAATCCTACCACTATAACAACATGAATTAGTAGCAGTTATATTGATGAAATCTGCAAGACTAGGTAGTGTCTTAAGCCATCATCTTTTGAAATATAAAAGATATAAAAACAGAGAGACAGGGAAACCATACCACCAAGAAAGCAGTACCGGGAGCACAGCATGACATTTGGACCTGGGGTTCCTGTGCAGAGAAGCTCCTAGACCAAGGACAGATCAATAACAAGGACCTTCCTTTAGAGCTGACAGAGAGAGAAAGCCTTTCTCTGGGGCTGGTGCCCTGAATTCAAACTTCCAGCTTACTGGCCTGGGAGAGAATAAACTTCTGTTTGTTAAAGCCAGCCACTTCTGATACTTCTGTCATAGCATCATTAAATGACCAAGATGCGCTGTATTACTTCCCCTAACAAAGTGCCACAAAATTGGGTGACTTTAAATAACAGAGATGTGTTGTCTCACAGTCAAGAGCCTAAAAGTCTGAAATCAAAGCGTGAGTGGGTCCACGCCCTCTCTGATAGCTCTAGGGGAGGATCGTCACTTGCCTTTTCCTTACTTCTGGTGGTTCTTGGAAATCCTTGACTTGTATGTGCATCACTCTAATCTCTGGGTCCATCTTCACATGGCCATCTTTACTCTGCGTCTCTGCTTCTCATTTGTAATGATACCAGTCATATTAGATTACAGTCTTTTGCAGTAGATTTGCCAAATGCAATGCTCTAAGAAATAAAGTCTATTTTGAAAACAACAACAATAATTAAAAATTCAGTGGGAAATGTTTCCAAGTAAGAACCGTAGTTTTAGCTAACCACAAGTTAAATGTAAGGGTAGTGTTTTAGTCACCTGGTACTGCTTTAACAGAAAATACTATGAGTGGATGGTTTCATGAAGAGAAGTCTTACTGACACAGTCCAGTAAGCTGCAAACCCATTTATGAGTTACAAGGCCACTCAGTAAAAGAAATTACCACAATCTGGTAGACTGAGTCCAAATCCAGTGAAAGCATCTTGGTACAGGGAACTCAAGTCCAAAGGATGTGTTCTGCTCTTGGTGCTGCTTCTTGGTGGTATGAGGATCCCAACCTACTCTACTCACTTCTCTCCCTGTATCCCACAGCTGATAGCTTGAGTCCTACGTCACCAGCACAACTGCTGCCCATTCTCCATCATCAATACCACAGAGGCAGGATTCGCAACACATGGGAGGAATGGCACCATATTGGGACTCATAGCCAAGTCAAATCAATACATATATTTTGGGGGGGCACAATGTAGTCCATGACATCCAACTTTGGACCTCTAAAAATCATATCACTAGAACATACAAAATACGTTCATTTATAGTAAGTATAGCAAAGGCCTTAAGTCCAAGTCCAAAATCTATAAATCTCTAATTAAAAAGAACATTACTTCAGGTTATACCAGCTAACTATTGGTGCATTAAAATTATCCCAAAACTTAATAGCTTAAAAAAACATTTATTATTTCTCATGGGTCCACAGATTGGCTGGGCACTTCCACTGACGTAAGCAGGATTGGGTTGATCATAGCTGGATTCACTCATGTGCCTGTGGTCAGCAGACAGGTCAGCCAGAAGTTGGCTGATCTAGTATGGTTCCATCTGACATGGCATGGATAACTGGGGCTTCTTTCTATGCATCACCCATATGTCCCCAGCTGGCTGGTTCAGATACAGCAGAGTTCCAAGTGAGAACAAATGCACACAGCTTTCTTGAGATGTAGGTCCAGAAGTCACTTGCCATCATTCCATGATATTCTCTTGGCCAAAGCAAGTCTAAAAACCAGCCCAGATATAAAGTGACAGACGTAATTCTACCTCTTGATGAGGTACGTCAATAGGAGAAACATTGCAAAAAATGTGGATACAAGGAAGCCTGTGGTCAAGGCCATTAAGCAAAAACCCACTACTGTCGAATATATTCGTACTCACAGAGACCCTACAGACAGAGTAGAACTGTCCTGTAGTGTTCCCAAGGAGCACCTGGTGCATTTGAACTGCCAATCTTTTGTTTAGCAGCTGTAACACCACCAGGGTTTCCATCAAGGCCATTAGTGCAATAAATCTACGAGAGGTATGTTGAAAGAGTCTTGTGCTCAGAGACACCTCTCATGCTATGCTTGAGCAACACCATTTTGACCATGTTGGCAATAGCATTGAGATAACCATAAACAACTTCATAGATGCTATTTTTATCTGAAAACAAAGAAAAAGAGGCATTTATATCCCCAAATTTAAATATATGCTTTGGGGACCACACGAGGTGGTAGAAAGAACATGAGCTTTGGAACTAAAACCTGGATTTCAATCCTGACTCTACTGTTTACTTAACTGTACATCCTTGGTACAAAAAACAAAACAAAACAAACCCCAAACCCATTGCCACTGAGTCAATTTTGATTAATAGCAACCCTATAGGACAGAGTAGAACTGCTCTATAGGGTTTCCAAGGAGAACCTGGCAGATTTGAACTGCTGACCTTTTGGTTAGCAGCCATAGCACTTAACCACTCCACTCCACCAGGGTTTCTTTGGTACACATCTTAAATACTTTGAGTGTCAGTTTATAACCTGCAGAAGAGTGGTAATAAAACCTTCATGGGGTTGCTGTGAGGATTAAATGAGCTGTTAAGTAACGTGGCAATGCCTGGTATATATGTATTAACAGTTGCTATCACGTTGACACTAACTTGTGGCAACCTCGTGTATATCACAGCAGAACTGTTTTCCATAGGGTTTTCAGTGGTTGATTTTTGGGGAACAGATTGTCAAGCCTTTCTTCCAAGATTCAACTTCATCAATCCAGCTCTGTGTTAGCTGCTGGTTTGTATTACCTGGTATGTATTACTGCCATGGATTCAATTATGTCCCCCAAAATGTGTGTGTCAATTTATCTGAGCTGTGAGTCCCAGTATGGAGTGATTGGCTGCCATTTGATGAGATTTTCATATGTGTTATAAATTCTATCACTATGATTTAATAAGAGGGATCAGTGGTATTATATTGATGAAGTCTATGAGATTGGATAGTGTCTTAAGCCAATATTTTTTGAGATACAAAAGAATTGAGCAGAGAATCATCCGGTACTCGTATCATCAAGAAAGCAATACTGACAATAGAGTGCATCTAATAGATCTGAGGTTCCTGTGCTGGAATGCTCTCAGACCAAGGAAAGACTGATACATCACAAGGACCTTCCTCGAGAGCTGACACAGAGAGAAAGCTTTCCCCTGGAGCTGATGCCTTGGATTTGGACTCACACCCTTCTGGGCTACGGGAGAATAAATTTCTCTTCACTGTGGTAGGGACCCACTTTTGCTATTTGTATTATAGCAGCACTAGACCACCAAGACAATTACTAAAACACAAAATACCAAACAAATTGCTGTTGAATTGATCCCAACTCATAGTGACCCTGTAGGACACAATAGAACTACCCCACATGGTTTCTAAGGAGCTCCAGGTGGATTTGAACTGCTGACCTTTTGTTTAGTAGCATTGGCTCTTAACTACTATGTCACCAGGGTTTGCTGGTGTATATTAGATTCTCAAAAAGACTAATTCTTGCCTGTCGTCTTTCACGTGTACACAGTAAGTAATTTACTTCACCGTTTACCATGCCTTCCAGTTTCCTAACCAACTTAAATGTGTGCTGTTGTTAATTAAGGGTAACTTGAACCACAACATTTAAGAAGCAAAAGTGTCTCATTAGAGAATCCCTTTATTTTTAATAGAAAGGGTCATTGCCTCAAAGCAAGGCTAAAGAGCAAGGCATCCAGGAAGCAGATTGGCTGGCATCTTTTGGTGAATCTTGGCCATCTGAATTGTAAGTGTATCTTAACCAAAAGTGGGGATCCACCAGTGGTTTTGATCACCACTTCCTGAAGTTTGTCTCATTCCACTGCATCCAGATAAGGCTCATTTCTTCCTTCTTGCTGCTACCTCTTGACTTTGTCCATGTGTATTGATGTAGCGCTTACTCTGCAATTTTATTTATTTGTCCATGGGGTCTGTCTCTTCCTCTTGGGGGCAAGATCTGGCTTTGTTTCCCAGTGCTCAGCATAAGGTCCAGCTCAATAACGGCCTCACAAGCTACCATCTACTGAGCACTTTATGGGTGCTAGAAATCTTCCCTATGGCCTATGAGGAGGTTATTCTTATCCACTTTTTAAAAGGTGAGGTAACTGGGGGTACAGAGACATTGACTGTGACCCCTAAACCATACAGACAGTAAATGGTAGAACATGAAATAGAGCTCAGCTCTGTCGAGACTCTCTGGATTTCTGTACTTTATTGCCTATTGTCAGAAGTTTGATAAGTTAAAGTTGTTGAGGTTAAAGGATTGTCTACAAATGCTACAGACCAGATCCTCATACCTTGAGGTGTCTTTCCTGGGGGGGCCAAAGGGGACTTCCAGGAAGCACTGGACAGGCTTGGGGATGACTATGTGAAGGTACTGTTAAGATCATACAAGCAATAGAATTAATTTAAAAACAAAATGAAAACCCACCCCTCGCAATGGATTCAATTCCAATTCATAGCAACTCTATAGGACAGAATAGGACTGCCTCATAGAGCTCCCAGGCTGTAGTATAGGGAAGAGGTGCCACATCCTTCTCCCATGGAGCAGATGATGGTTTCGAACAGCATTTGCCTTTCAGTTAGCAGCAGAGTGCTTTAACATTGCACTACCAGAGCTCCACAGAATCAACTTAGGAACCCATAAACAACCGTGTACATGTCGTGTTTGCTGAAAGGAAGAAGTAGACTCATGTGCAAGTATGATTTTTGCATGGTGTCTCTGGCAAAGGGTCAGGGGAACAGGAAGCCTGGCTGATTCCTTTCTTCTTTTGCAATGAACAGGAGCCACAGCCTTAAGTCCCCTTACTTGCTTGTGTTGAAATCTCATCTTCAATACCAATATTTTGCCTGTCAGGGCTCCCCAGACCACCTTCACAATCCTGCCCCCTTACACTTTCAGACTGTTTGCCTCATTGTGTGATGACTACAGTTTTCCAGAAGTCAAATCCAAACCACTTCCTCCTTCTCTACTCCCAAAGAGGAATGGGAAAAACCTCAGGAGAGGAAACTAAAGTTGAGTGAGCAAAGAGTGGTCTTAAGACTCTGAGTTCAAATCCCATCTCTACCACTTACTACTTGAGTGACCCTCTACAAGTTATTTAATGGGTCTGTGCCTAGGTTTCCTCATCTGTAAAATGAACATAAAAATTTCTAACAGAAACACTGCTGGAAGACTAAAACAAGGTTTATAGAAGACATAGAACACAGATGTTAGACATAGTTTTCCCTCTCTTGTTCTCACCATCTTTAATGCTTTTCTTGTATGAATATGTAGTAGGGGCCTAGATAGAAGATGAACCATGGTTTAGGGGAAGTCAGAGGTGTTCTAAGAACTTCTAAGCCTCTCTCAAACCCTTTCAAGAATTGGGGTCCAGGAAACCTAGCCCTACGCATCCCAAGTGTCTTAGTCAGCTACTGCTGCTATAACAGAAATACCACAAGTAGATGACTTCAAAAAGAGAAATTTTATTTGTCACAGTCCTGTAAGCTACAAGTCCAAATTCAACAGGAGGGAATCATGGGGCAGGCACTTCAGGTCCAAAGGGCATGCTCTGCTCTCAGTGCTGTTTCCTTAGTGGCATGAGGTTCCCAATGGTCTCTGCTCACTTTTCTCTTTTATACCCTACAAGCTTGTAGATTGTGTCCCATCTCACCAACACAACTGCTGCCTATTCTCCCTCATCAACATCACAGAGACAGAATTCACAATACATGGGAAAAATCACTCAACACTTGGAATCATGGCCCAGCCAAACTGATAAACATACAGTTTAGGAGGAGACACAAGGCACTTCATGACATCAAGATTTCCAAATAGTTATCAAAGAGGAAATGAGTTTCCTGTTCTTGTTTTCTGGAGAAAGGTAGAATAGTTAGGCCTGTTATAGCCAGGGAAATCCTGGTGGCGCAGTGGTTAAGTGACACATTGCTAACCAGGAGGTCAGCAGTTCAAATTCACCAAGTGCTTCTTAGAAACGCTATGGAGCAGAAGTGACTCAACGTCAGTGGGTGTGTTATAGTGAACATCTTACTACACAAAGGGCCTTCCAGACCCAAGCTTCAGGATAGCTTCTGGATGTAAGGAGAGAGGAGCAAAATAATTACATAAATAAATCCACCATGGTTGAATTGACTTCAATCATAGCCACCCTAAAGGACAGAGTAGAACTGCTCCATAGATTTTCCAAGAAGCAACTAGTGGATTCAAACTACTGATCTTTCGGTTAGCAACCATAGCTCTTAACCACTACGCCACCAGGGTTTCTGGGAGAAAGGAAATGGGATTCAGAATCCACAAGCCTGGCTCCAGATATTCTAGGCTGACACCTTGGGAACTCATTCAGGCAGAAGCAGAAAGACAGGTTTTCAGAAATAAAGGCTTAAGGGAAATCAAAACTTCAGGCTAGGTTACTAGAGTTCAGGAAGGGCTTAACTTTGTGTTTTCTTCTCCCAGGATTCTCTAAATCATGGTAAGAAATGGCAAAAGAAAAGTTGCAAAGAGCTGTCAGGAGATTAGAGAAATAGCGTCAGAGGAATGCAGAGACAAGTAAGACATGAACAATTTTTCTAAAAAAATAAAATAGGCCATTGTTTATCGAGATTCTTCAATGCATACAGCAGGCATATAAATCATAAACCTATTGTCATTAAGTCAATTCTGACTCATAGCTGCCTTCTAGAACAGAGTAGAATTGTCCTATAGGTTTTCCAAGGAGTGTCTGGTGGAACTGCCAGCCTTTTGATGAGCAGCTAAACTGCTAACTACTGAGTTACCAGGACTCCATAGGAATCACAATGGTTATGAAATCATCCAATAAAAGTCACAATAAGGACAGTGCTTCTTCTCTAATTGGGAGTCAGATATAGCAGTTGCATTCTAGGACAGGTGGACTGGGCTATGCTCAGCTTCTCTGCCTTTTCTCCCTGTTTATGCTTTGTGCCTCTGAAGCCACTTGGATTGAGTTCTGTGGCAAAACAGCTTCAGAAACACCAAGTCTGGCTAGGCTGAAATCAGTGACAACACTGGGCTCTCTCTTGGGCGAGTACCAGGCTGGGATTACTGTCAACAGAAAGCTACCACCCCCCTCATCCCCTAATTGAGTTGGCTTTCTCCTACGACAAAATTTAGAGCTCTACATAGAACTAAGCGAGAAAAGACCTGCTGTGTTCATCTGGAAAATCAAGACCAATGAGAATCCTCCCACCTTGATTCACATCCTTTCCAGCAACCACTGTTTTCTATATTTGCAACCAACTTGTGGGCTTTCCGTCTTTGCAACCAACCTCTGGCTTGTTGATAACGGGCCCCCTAGTGGATATTTCAGAACATTTTATTGGTCTATGTTGAAACAACCCCACTCGCTGCCTTCCTTTCATCCTTGACTCCTCGAGGTGAGACCATCAGGAAGAGGGTGAATGTGGGTATCCTTGTAGGAAAGGCTCAGCATGAAGTGAAAGTGGAACTGGATTGCCTGGTGAGACAAAGGGTCAGGTACACTTGATGGTTCATATTTTCTTTTTAATCAATATCTTACGTGAAAAGAATTGAAAGGTCATGAGGAGAAGGAAACACTAATTAGTTGTCATTCAACCATAATTTATTAAATACCTAACATGCGCAGGCAGTGTGCTAGGTGATGGGGCTGCATACCTTTGTCTGAGGGAACAGACAGTCATGGTGGCATATATCCTTTGAGGGAAGGATCTAAGGCAGCAGCTTATTTAAGAGAGCTAACTAACTTTGACTTAAGTAACAGGCACTGTTTTAAATTTGTTCTCTGTATTAACTCAATTAAATGTTAAAGTTTTCTTTACCCAGTTTCCTCAACTGCAAAATAGGCATGATGAGTCAGAGCCAACTTGATGGTGTCTAACAATAAGAACAGCAGGCTAAGGTGTTATCATCAGAACTAAATGAGTTACATTCTTTAAAAGGCTTTAGAACAGTGCCTGGCCCAGAGCACCAGGAAGTGTGTGATAGAGTAATGGAAACAATGATGCCTCACCACAACCTTGTGAAATTAAGTACCGTTTTTATTTTCATTTTACAGGTGGAAAAACTGAGACACAAGAAGCATAATAACTTGCTCTGAAGTCACCTGACTAGCAAATGGCAGAACCAGGATGCCAATGTGGGCAGCCTAGCACTAAAACCTACGCTGTTAACTCCCGTACTACACTTCTGCCTGAAAATGTGACTGTTACTAGCTGTCACCAAGTTGGTTATGAACCATGGGGGCCCACATAGAACAGAACCAAACTCTACTGGGTTCTGCGCCATCCCTATGATCAGTTGCAGGTCAGACCATTGTGATACATAGGGTTTTCACTGGCCTGTTTTCAGAGAACATACTGATCCTTTTAACAGGAATGATTTTCATTAGTTTCTGAAGACAGCTGGCGTCAGCCCTGATGAGCTATTAAACAAGTTTCGAAGTCATCTGGGACTCCCAAACATTTTATAACGTTTAGTCTTTTCTAAATGCAACACAGATTACTTGCTCATTTGGTATTTAGGGAAAAGTTTGATTCTCTACCAAAATTTTTGACCTTCAGTTTTGGTTTGGACTTATTCTTTTGGCTAAATGAACTTGCTAAAAGAATCTAGGATTACTTAAAGAAGATTTTGGCTTATTTTCTGTCTCTCATTTTTCCTTGAAAACAATTCAGCACTAAAAATTTAAAAATAATGGTCTTCATTTCAGTAGAAAGATAGACAACTATCTGTTTTCTGGAAAATTTTTTGTTCTTAGAAACTTGATGCAAGAAGTATTTTCTGTTCCCAAACATAATTGTCTAAGCTTGTTGACCAGTAAATAGAGTTACCTTTCAGATAATATCACTGTGACTGAATGAACTTCCCAGCCTCCAGAGTTTGGAGATAATTGATTAGGACAATACATTCTTTATTGTCAAATAATAATAAGATGTAGGATAATTAAGGAGCCCTAGTGGTGCAGTGGTAAAGCACTCAGCTGTTAACCAAAAGGTCAGCAGTCTGAAACCACCAGCTATTTCCCATAAACATTATAGTCTTGGGAACCTATGGTGTGGTTCTACTCTGTCCCAGAAGGTTGCTATGAGTTAGACTCAGTGTAAAGGCAACGAGGTTTTGGTGGGTCTGATAAATTACCTCAGAGGCAAGGCAAGAGTGAATAGTCTTCCAGCATAACAAGACCAGGGTATTAACTCTGTTATGAAGAACATCAAGACCAGTAAGGCAAATTGTATTTGTCATGTAGCTGACAACATGGAATTACTGAGAGAAATTATTCCCGGCAGAGGTGAGGTATGTTTGATTTGAGGTAATCCAGGAAAAGCTAAGCTACCACCTAGGGTTGCAATTTCCTGCCATATTTCTCTTCTCACCTCCCCAGGTCCCAGAGAAGAGCACTCACACCTAGAAACTCACAAGACACGGAGACAGAACCACCCTTTTCTCTAGGGATTGACTGTAACTTGAGGAGGAAAAAAGCAACAGACATTAACATGGAAGATGGGGAAATTTGGAGCTGCCAGAAAGAGCTGAAATAGTCACGTAGTGGATTATTTCTATGAGGAAGGATGGTGGCTACTAGGAGAACAAAAGGGTTTTAGGTGGACGTTCGAGATGTTTGGCATTAAAGAAAGAGATCAAGGATGGGAATTAGAAGGAAATAAACAAAAGAACATTTCTTGGGAAGGCCCAGCACACAGCTGGCCAATCCAGAGGGAAACACTGCATACACACACAAACATGCAAACACACACACAAACATGCAAACACGCACAAACATGCAAAGACGCACAAACATGCAAACACACACACAAGCATGCATGCACATACACTGAGATACATGCACACAAGATACATGCACACAGGCACACCACACACAAGCACACCAACTCATATGGCTCAGGAATGGGAAGCTGGATTGGGTTTACAATCCCTGAATCCCCTTCCCCTACTCTATCCTTGCTATTATGTAAGGCTGTCAAACCATCAGTAGCCAGAAATACAACCTCTTGCCAAACTTTATGTTTCCTGCAGCATCCTCTGCAGCTACAAGAGTACCTGGCATACAGTAGGTGCTTAATCACACACACTGAATCAACGCTCAAATATATGATAGAAAGAGATGCACCCTGAGTAGCAGACAAACAGTACTATACCTGACTGGTTGCCTCTTGAGGCTTCATCTAGGGTATTTGAGTGAAGTGTGATGTCTAGTTACTTCTGAACCAAGTCTTGACCTAGAACAAAGCTGGGACTATCTCCCCCAGCCCAGCTGCTAAATGCAGAATACCATCAAGATGCCCAGGTGGCCCTAACTAGAGGAGCCGTGGTGTTTACAAGAACATATAAAAATGGTGTATACATATGAGGTTGATTGGATCCAGATGGACAAGAGTCAGCAAAGATTTTTAGAGTTGTATTACCAAAGAAACTCCATATCTGAAACTGTTAAATTCCCAAAATGAACCTGAGCCGCCAAGCGGTTGTGAGGTGAAGTGGACAACTCCAAAGCTCTCTTTCCCTCTGGCATGTAACTAGCCTGTTTACCAGAGTGACTGTTTTGTCCTCTAGTGTCCTTAGTGACGTCAGTGAGCTGAACCCCTTTGTCAACCTGCAGTAGATCTATGATGTGAACAAACGAGAAACTACGTTTTCTGTGGTTGCCAAGACTTGAGAGCTGTCACTATAGCCAACTCAGCCCATCCCGAGTGATACTACTAAGAATGGCAGTATAAGACAAACAAAAGTCACTGTTCCTTCCTTCATTCTTGCAGTCATTGATAATCAATTGGGATGCTTTTCTAGTGAGCCCAGATAGCCTGAGAAGTTTCTTCATTCTCAGTTGATCACAGCTGATACTCCTCATTGAGCAGTATTTTAGTAAAGAGAATAATCTATTCCAATTAGCCAGGCCAGCTATTAGGGTTACACTTAGGGTCTTCAAGGTGTCTTCAGAGATCTCTTTATCAAATACAGAACCTCTGGTGGCATACTGGGTAAGTGCCACAACTGCTAATCAAAAGCTTGGCAGTTCAGATTTGCTGGACGCTCCTTGGAAACTCTGTGGAGCAGTTCCTCTCTGTCCTATAGGGTTGCTATGAGTTGGAATCAACTTGATGGCAGTGCGGTTTTACCAAACATGAGTTTTATGACTTCTGGTGACAGTTAAGGAGGTGATGCAGGATTATATGGGATGACAAGTATGACCAATCACCTACAAATACTCCCCTAAAATCTCTTGCATGATTCGACTTCAAAATAAGACAATAAGGGGTGTTGCACTAGGTACAGAGCTTTAAACACAAAAGAAATTGACACTGAGGTGATATACTTTTTTTCCTAGATGTATAGCTTTCCTTTTTAACCCTCAGTTTCCTTATCTGTGATACAGGGATGGTTATAACCCTTATCACACAGAGTGGTTGTAAGAACTGAATGACTAATGTCTTAAGAGCCTGCCTACTAGCATGTGGTGAATGGATGAACAGATATTTTTGGTGTTCTGCTCATTCTGCTTCCTAGGTTGATGCACCCATCCCCAGCTGCTAGATCTATGCCTAGCAGCCCATAGCTGACCTCTTTCTCCAGAGAAGTCCTCCTTGGAGGTTATACTCCTCTCCTGGGTGCTGCCACAGTCAATGATCAATTGATATGGGTGTTCAAACGCAAGTCCCCTTACCTCAAGCGGAACAACTCGAAGTCCAACTTTCCTGACAACTATGTTCTTGCTCAGCTTCCCTTCCCTATTGTACTTTCTTCAAGACCTTATGGGTTTCCTAAAAGTACTCCTTCAAAAAACCACATGAACCTAAACCTGTCTTGGGCTCTGTTTCTAGGAATCTCTGCCTAAGACAGTAGCTGCTATTAATATGTCAATGGTGCCAGGAAGCAGCTGAAAACCAAAAAGAGGTACCAATTTGGGGTAATTTTGATATAGCAATGGGTAAATGCCCTAAATTAAAAAGTTTTTTGTAAGTTCTGTTCTTAGAACTGTTGAGAGAGAACCCTAACTTATTTTGTGAAAGAAGACAGGGCAAAAAAGAAAGGGATGACAGGAAGAGAGGATGCTGGGAATTGACCCACCCAAAGAGCTGTGGAGTGTCCTGCTGGACTGAGCACATCCCGCAGAAATGGCCTTTCTCATGACATTTGTCTCTAACACATAAAATGCTGTGAGCTGCAGACTCCCTGAGGGGACTTCTCAAGTGAAGAAAAGAATTGCTTCATTTTGGATGTTCTATTTCCTGTTGGAAGGGTCAGCTAGGCTCCCATTCCAGTAAGAGGTCACTTTGGCCATGCTGAGATTCACTTCTTTTCCCTGAAGACATCAGTGCTTTCCTCACTGCCAAACATTAGACCCTTGGCAAATAACAGAAGAAAGACAGGCATTGGAAACATTAAATGGCATAAGCTCAAGATGCCCAAAGAGTTGCTCTAAGATTCAAGGAGTGGTCACCCCCAGGTCAGGGGAGGTCTTGGTATATTAATACAATTTGGATTCTCAGGGGGTCAGCTGAGCACTGAGTTACATGCTGGGGTCCATGTGAGACAATTGGGAGGAAAAAAAACTCCTTACAGGGAGAGAGGAAAACTGGCTTCTTTCAGCTTAGTCACGAGGAACGTGTGACTGACACTGCTAAGGATGATAATAGTGATGGTGACGATGACATTAATGACAGCTACCATTGATTGAACTCCTATGTGGGCCAAGTATTACGTTAACTGCTTTGTGGATGTTCTGCCAATGAATCTCCTATATCATAGGTGCTATTAGCACTATTCAAAAGATGAGGAAAGTGGGGCTCAGTAAATAATCCAATGGCCCGTAGCCAGAAAAGGGACAGAACAGGGATTAATTTTGGTTTGCCAACGTATTACCATTCTGACAAAAAAAAAAAAAAAAAAAGCATAGCGAAGCTTCAGATACAAGGGTGTTGATGGTTCAGTTGTAGAATTCATACTCACCTTCAGTGTAGAGACTCAGGTTCAAAGCCCAGCCAACGCACTTCATGTGCAGCCACCATCCATTTGTCAGTGCAGGCTTATGGGTTGCTGTCATGGATTGAATTGTGTCCCCCCACCCTCCAAAATATGTGTAGCCATGTGGCTGGACTATGATTCCCAGGACCTTGTGACTGTCCTCCATTATGTGGTTTTCCTATGCTGTATGTTAAAGGATTAGGGTGGGTCTGTAAATCCCTTCATAAGATCACCTTCCTGCTCCACTGTAAAGGGAGTTTCCCTGGAGTATGGCTTGCCCCACGCTTAATTCTTTCGTCCTGTGAGAGAGAAAAGGACAGAGAAGCAGGCAGAGAAATGGGAACCTCGTACCATCAAGAAAGCAGCACCAGGAGAAGAGCGCATCCTTCAGACCTGAGGTTCCTGCATCAAGATGCTCCCTGGACAGAGACTGATGCAATACCAGACTTTCCTCCAGAGCCGTCAAGGGGGAAAGCCTTCCCCTGGAGCAGACACCCTGAATATGGACTTGCAGCCTACCGGACTATGTAAGAATAAACTTTCCTTTGTTAAAGCCATCCACTCGGTGGTATTTCTGTAGGACCAGCCCTAGCTGACTAAAACAATTGCTATGATGCTGAAGGGGTCTCAGCAGGTCTTCCAAAATAAGATGGACTAAAAAGAAAGGCCTGGGTATCTACTTCTCAAAATCAGCCTGTGAAAACTCTGTAGATCACAATGGCCCGATCCAAAACCCATCCTGAGGATGGTGCAAGACAGGGCATTGCTTTATTTCCCGTGTGTGAGGTTGCCTTGAGTCAGAGCCGGATCATGTGTGGTGAGCAACAGCAGTGGCTACAATGACAAGCTTCACATCGTCTTTGTCTTAGGTCTTTCTAGCCTTATAATTGAGAATAATTTCTGTCCTCTTCAGTAAACTGAGAAGAAAGTTTAGAACAACTGCAGAAGAGAGACTGCTCCAACTGATCCTTTCAATCAGATGAAGGCAATTTTGAAATTTCATGGCTTCTCCCAATGAAGTATGCTCTCCAGGCCTGGAAAACATCTGAGAAGTGACAGCAGCGGTTAGGAGAGCCAGGTCACACATGCGACTAACGAGTGTACCACAGATGACTACATTTCTCTATTTGCTCTTTTTTCCATAACTGGAGGCCACTTGCTTTTTTTCCAGATGGTGTTTGGAAGGTAAAAATCTGATTACACCAAATAACAGACAGAAAAAGATACTGAGGTCTTGTATGTTTATCCTGATCTACTTGAGAGGGGAAACTGTAAAATAATGTTTTATTTGTCTGATTTACGTAATTTGCAGAGCAAAAAAGTTGGTTTGATCCCTTGTCTCTAGTTTCTTAAATAACCCAAATAATCAAGGTGTGTTTCTTCTCCAAACTAGTCAGGAAAATAGGGCCTACAAAAACCCTGTACCTTTAGGAACAGAGAGGGTCCTACAGCAGTCATGTACAGTCATTGATGGAGTTGATCATATCTATGCGGTAAGGCCCACATCATGTATTATATATTCATTGAGATTCCAATGACTAGGGGACCCAGGAACTTGGAGTGCTTCCACTGGGCACTTCTGCATTTGTGAGCATATCCATGCAGGGGAGAAGACACAGCACAGCAGCCTTATGCCAGGACCTCTCCCAGATCTTGCCTGATGTGTCTCTTTGCATGTATCCTTTCTGGTTATGAATGGGTAACTCTAAGTATAGCTAATAGTATTCATGAATTTTGTGAACCATTCTAGAACATTAACGAACCCACAGGGGAAAATGAGCCAGCAGCCACTGGCAGTATACAGACAGCCAATTTGTGTAGACCCAGCTGTTTCAGTCATCTAGTGCTGCTATAACAGAAATACCACAAGTGGTTGGCTTTAACAAAGAGAAATTTATTCTTTCACAGTCTACACGTCTAGAAGTACACATTCAGAGTGCCAGCTCCAGGGGAAGGCTTTCTGTCTCTGGTGGCTCTGGAGGAAGGTCCTTGTCATTAGCATTTACCTGTTTTAATTGCTTTTCAGAATGGTCCAAGATATATTCCTTTCCTGGGTCTTCATTCTTGGTTTGAAGGAGGTCTCTTTGTCTCTGCCACCTTTTTCATGTCTCAAAAGAGGTTGACTTAAGATACAACCTAACCCTGTAGGTTGACTCCTGCCTCCTAAACAGAACTGTCTCTAATCCTGCTTCATTAACATCATAGAGGTTGGGATTTAGAACAATAGTATCACACAGATCAAAAAGTGGTGGACAATCACACAACACTGGGACTCATGGCCTAGCCAAGTTGACACCCATTTGGGGGGAACACAATTCAATCCATGACACCAGGTCTGGGTGATACAGAAAGGCTGCAGGTTTATTTGATGAAGAAAGATATAGGACCCTAGTTTGTGACCTAGTCCTGAAAGACTAGATTAAGCATGTTTGCCACAGAAGTGGCTGGCTCTAGGGAGCTGAGGACGTGAAAAGGGAAGCCTAGACCTATGTCCAGGTGAGAATTGGATCTTTGCTGATCCTTGCCACGCCAGTTAGTGATAAAGCTGGGGCTTGCCTACCTTGCTCCTTTTATAGTGTAATATGTTGCCTCTCACTCCTCACAGAATTAGATAGACTTTAATGTGACTGACTTACAAATTTGAGAGCAAAAGGAGTACAGACTTCTGATTTTATTCTCTTTACACTCTTTCTGGACAAGCTGTGTGACTTCAGTCAACACTAGATTTTGTCTGACTCTGTGACATAGTTTTTCTTACAATAAGATGGGAATTGAGTACGTCCTCTCACTGCCTCAGTGGGAGAAAGAAACTAAATGAACTCACAGGAAGAAGAAATAAGCTAAAAACACATACGCTTTTATGAGGAACTCCACTGTCTTCCATTCCTCCACGTCACAAGTATAGGCATCTCCACCTAAGCATTCCTGTCTGGCTGAGAGATGACAAATGGGTAGAGTGCATCCTGAAGCTTCCCTGGAGGTGAATGCGCTCTGTCACCTGCGGTTCTTTGACGTACAGAGCCCTGCATTCCTGTTTATTTCACTTGGTACCTGGAAGGTGAGGTACACAGAGGCTCAGTGCCTTTCATGGCAACCACATAGCTCATCATTTGCAGGGACACTGTCTTTATGGTTCTGTCATCCTCCATTGTCAGGGAAAGGGGTCTAGCTGAAAGGGTTATTGACAGTTATTGGGGTGGATGGAGGGTTTTCTACTGGCAGCTTCCTACATTATCCTCTATCAAATGTCTGTTACCGTCAGAGCAAAGGGCCTGCTGGAGTAGGGTGGAGCTGCTCGGCCTGGTAGATATTGCCCGTAGAAAATCTCAAAGATGAAGTGGCCTGTTTTGCTACTATCAGAGCCGTATTCACAGGCATTCCCCTGTGAGCCTGAGGAAATACAGCATAGCTTTTAAACTTAAACTCCTCCCCTAAACTTAGCTTGATTTTGCCTGGCTCAGCATCCCACTTGTAGAGATGAACTCCAAATGACAAACCAGCCACGTAAGGTTTACTAGGGGAGGTCCACCAAGGGTGGTCCATAGAGTGAAAGTGTGCAATCTGGTTTAAATTCGCACGCCAATGAATAGACATTTTTAAATCACACATACTTTTTTTTCTGTTTTAGTGTATCTAGGAGCACATATGCCAGTGTTTCTCTGAGTTATAACCCCAAGAGACATAGACAAGAACATTCATAGTAGCACTGTTTATCACAGCAAAATAATCTGAAGTGAGGCAAATGTCTATTGCCAGAAAGACAAACAAAAACGTGGTATATCATGTACCCTCACATTATTACACAGCAGCAAAAATGAATACTGCGTGTTCTTGTAACAATTACTTGTCACAGTGTGTAAGAACTTAGAAACCGTACTGCGTAAAAAGGAGGCAACTTCAGAAACACTACATACAATAGGATACTTTTTATAAAGCTCAAGGGAAAAACCACAGCTTGTTTAATCATTCACATGTCTGTGACGAAATCATTTTTTAAAAAAGCTGAGGAATGATAAGCTCATAAATTCAAATAGCCATTCCCCCTGGGAAGTGAAGCAGAAGGAAGGGTGAGTGAGGACCACAGAGCTCAAGTAAGTCGAGGGTGATGCATTAGTTCTTGCACTTGGGTACCAAGTTTGTACGCTGCTGTGTCGTGGAGGATTGTAACTTAGATGTTGTTGTTCTTGTTGCCATCAAGTTGTCTCTGACTCGCTGTGACCCTATGTACAACAGCACGTGTGTGCACACACACACACACGCACACACACACACACAAATTCTCAGTCCTGTGCCATCTTTGATTGCTTGTAAGCTTGAGTCTACTACTGCAGCTGCTGTCTAGTGCCTTTCCCTTTAGAGGGTTCATCTTCTAGAACTCTACCAGACGATATTCTGTCGTGATCCATAGGGTTTCATTTGATAACTTTTGGAATTAAATCCCCAGGCCTTTCTTCCTGTCTGTTTTAGTCTGGAAGCTCTGTTGCAACCTGTCCACCACAGGTGACCCTGATGGTATTTGAAATGCCAGTGGCACAGCTCCAGCATCACAGCAGCACACGCACTATCATAGTAGGGTGAGCTGACAGTTGGGTGGTGGAACTTAGATACAGGCTACATGAGTTCATTTGTATATATATTATGTTAAGAAGATAATAAGATTTTTTAAAAGACTATACCTGTAATTATAATGACTTCCCTGGGTGACAGAGTATAAATTTCACAGTTCAAAAAGGTGCTGAGAAATTACGTAACCCCAACCCCCAGTTTTACAAATTGTGAAGGATTTGACCAAGTTTACACAGTTCTTCAGTGACTAAACTGAAATCTGAGTCTTGCAACTCCCAGAACACACTTCTTTTTATACTCATCCCCTGCATTCTTTATCTCTTCTATGGGAAGTAAAAAAAGCCAAAAGCCAACCCACTGCCACAGAGTTGATTCCAACTCATAGTGACCCAATAGGACAGAAAAGAACTGGCCCATAGAGGTTCTAAGGAGAATCTGGTGGATTTGAACTGCTGACTTTTTGGTTAGCAGTGGTAGCACTTAACCACTAAGCCACCACTGTTTCTAGGCATCTCTTAACTGGTGCCCACAGTGGAAGAGTAAGTATCTCAGATGTAGGAGGAAGGTCAAGAAATTCACTGAGCAGGCAAAGTCACATATCTCTCAGACTGGTCCTCTTCTGAAAGAGTGGCTGATTTTGACCAAATTTTATGCATATCTTATCTTGAGTTTAATTTCAGGTTGTTATCTTAAAGATTTTCAGATTTTTGTTCATAGAGGTGAAAAATTTGTCAAAGGGTATTGGTGATGGTTACACAACATGATTGATATGATTGATTTCACTAAACTGTATACCTGAAAAATGTTGTCTTGGTACATATTGTGTCATCTATATTTTTACAACACTAAAAATATAGGGAAAAAAGAATAGCAGCCTGAAATTTACTGATGAATATATCTTATGTAACTAAAACTTCATAATATTCTGAATGTGCACGTGATACAGACTTGGCTTCAAGGGAAGAAAGTCTTTTCGAAAGAAGTGACTGTATGTGCAATTTGATAAATGGCTGATATTGGTGAAAAGAACAGTGATTTATCACATCTATGCATTCTACTTAGTGTCAAATTCATTTCTTCTTTCCCTAAAAAAGAACGAAAGAAAACAAGTCAACTAATTTAGGCCATCTGCCTGCCATCCCACTCAACAAGTATATACCAAATAATCTGAAAAGGACTCCGGCACTCACTCACTGAGCCTCCCTTTGTGTACACATCCCCATCACTGTGCCAGAATCTCACCGTGCTGAGTGCGATCCTGTTATCAGAAACCATGTATCTTACTTCCACAACATAACCCTTTAATGCTTCCCACCTGTTTCTGGAGTAATTATCTGTTTCAGTCTTAGAGGAAAAACATACTGTTTTGGACTTACCGAGAGACTATATGTTTGTATGCTATCCTTCAGAAGTGATTTAAGAAATTTTCATGGCTTGATAGTCATTACAGCTATTCACCAACTATTTTCAGTGTTCCTTCTGAGCACCTACTAAGTTTGCACTGTCCTCTACCTGTGAAGCTAGGCGAAGCCAGGGAACTTGCTTTGGCCATTGATGTATGAGTAGAAGTGTGGTACTTAGCAATCAGGAGGAAGCTTTAAGACTCAGTGTAAGATTTTCCATATTCCTTTTTTCCTGCATTGACAACTGTGGAAGCAGGGAGATGGAGTCTCTCCAGTGTCACTGAGTAAGGACAACACAGAGCAGTCTGCTAGCCAACTTGTAATGGAAATTTCACATGAGTGGAAAATAGCCTTGGGTATTTTAAGCTTCTGATATTTTGGGTTAGCCCATTCTGTCTGATTCAGAGGATAATTTTGATAATACATCATTTTTTATTCCATTTCACTAACTTTAAATAGTTTCATGTAAGATGTGACTTCTTTATATATCTATGCTTCCTCGAAACTATTCATCTAGGACATTGTAGCTTTCTATTCACAGAATTCTCTGAAAGAGCATTTACGAACCTTGCAGTGCAACTAACAATATCTTCAAACGAGAAGTGAAAAAGAGGCAGCTGTCAAGAGAAATTTGAATTCACATTTATTGATGAGAGAAGTATACACAAAAGTTAAAACACTTAGTGAAATATTGGATTCACAGATTATTTCCAGCATGTAAAGAATGTCCAGTTATTTTATACATGAAATGTTACAGTAATCAGTCCACATGGTAAGAAAGCTTAGAAAGCTAAAGGTGAAAACAAGAGACCCCAACTACCCAAAATATGCTTTGCTGACAAGACGTTTCCTAGAACCACATACGAGAAACAACCCAAGAATAAGCTGAAGTTTTATCTTTTTGCATTCATTAGTCTTTAAACACTATGTGTCATAGATGCTCTATGTTACATGACTTCACACCAGTCAGGATTGGGAATCTGAGGAAAACAATCTTATCTTTCATTGTGCACATACAAGATTCTTCAAAGAGAATCCTGCCTAAAGGCTAGTTTTCCTTCTGCAGGGTTTCCATCTAGAATTTGACAAGAGTTGAAAAAGACACATTTTCTAGGATTTAACTCCCTGTTTACTGTATCCCCTCACTCCACACATCTGAAGAAGTTACTACAAGTAAATGTGCTTCACACTCTCGGGCAGTATCTTAGGCTTCACTTCTCTCATGAAAAGAGATGACCACTCAGTGTTCTCAACAACACATGGCCATTTCTTCTCTGTCCTTGGGGAGGAGGAGGAAGGGGTTACAGGAGCAGTAGACCTCATAGCGTCCCATTTAGGGCTAATTAGAATGTGTCTTTCACGGGGCAAATGTATAATTACAGTTAATCTCATCTGCAATCACTCAAAACACACACATAGAGCATATTAGGTTTAGGAAGTCACATTGCCTTCACATATGTGGGATCTGTGCTTCATGAGTTCTCTGCCTGCAGCTCCAAAGCTGCACCCTGGCTGTTCCTGTGCTTTCAGTGTTCTGCCTTATTACAGACAATTGTGCATTTTCTAACAGAACTGTGCTTTTGTGGGCTTTCACCTGTGTGGTAGAGACACATGTGAATTTCTTCTGTGCTCTGACTCAAGAAGACAAGGAGGACAAGACTTTTCAGGATCTTAAAATCATGACAATCATGATTAGTCCTTGACAGTCAGAGAAGCTGACCCTTGCCTTAGGATATGAGATAATATGCACAGGAACAGAATAACCTTTAGCTACTCTAAACTCAATCCACCAAGTGAAGGAGGATTGTAGATGAATGTCCTCATTCTAAGCCTACCTAAGCCTCGATAATGGAAAGTTCCACAGTTGTATTCACTGTGCATTGCACACAAGTCAGAAGACCGTCTGCTAAGAACCTGGACACACATCCATCCCACCAGTGATCTGAACTGTGTATTTACAAAGGTACTGGACGCATGCACAGACTTTCAATCAATTACAAAGGACTCAGATAAGCTCCTCACTCATCCACAACCACAAATCACATTACTAAAGAGGAGAAAGGATTCACTGCTGGGTGTTTGACAAAGAAGAGCTTTCAAAACACCAATTCAACACATCTACTGCACTTAGATAAACAGCCAAAAAGAAAAAAAAAATTAAATTAAGTTACATCTATACACCATTTCACTGAAATTACACAGTTACCTACAGTATAGCTACACAAAGTGCACAGGCACTTTTCTTCATGCATGAACCAAGTGTCAGTGTGTACACACAAGAACTTCATGCTCTGATGGCTACCTGTACTTGAAAACCACAGATATAATCATTGCCAGTTAAGGATAGATCTAATCTGCTGACTTAATAAGGAGCAGGTTCCAACGCATACCAGTCCACTTTCTACATAACCAACTATTTGTTAAAACACAGACCTTGGCAAAAATCTGAGTCTTACCAACCATACCAGAAAGTGTGTTTGGCTGAAAGAAGACACCTTATCGTTGTAGTGGCTACCAATTTGTCTTTGTGGGGAGGTACACAGTTTGTTATTTACCTGAGAACAAATTCACCTGGACTTCTTCTAAGCAATTTCAGTGTGACTCTACGCCTCCACCTCCAGTCCCCAGTCCACAGTGTATTGCTTCATAGCTGGTACTAAAAATGTTTTCCTATTTTCTTAAAAATATGTGCTCAATTCACATAACAATGTGACATTCAGAAACAATTTGCTTGGCAAGAATTAACAGCAACAAATCTGTCCTAATTCACTTTCTAGTGTTTGTTCTCCAGTCTCTACCACTCAGAGTTTCCCTAAGCTGACCTTTGCAGAAACGTTTAGGAAGACAAGAGGGATTCTGATAGAGAAATGATCCCTCTGTATCACCTTGTCCTTAGTATATTTTAGAGAAAACTAAAATTGGAATGCTTAGCTGGAAAAATAAGTCTTAATGTCCAAATTAAGGGGTCAGCACTATTCTTCTCATTAAGAAGATCACTTGCTTAAATGTATGTCCTAAGTAGATAAAGAATTTTAAGCAATTAGGAGTTGAAATTGGTTCAGTGGCATTTTTTTTTAATGGTCATTTTGTTCATTGCATCACTAAGGACCACATTCTGAAATGTCTCAAATGCAGCTGTGTGCTCAGGGAACAACCGACAACAGCTGTAAACTGCCATAGAAATGTCTTGTGCTCTAATTCGTTATACTTCTATGCATGTAGTTATATAGAAAATACCATAAGAAAATATCTGTCTGCAAAATTACAGATACTAAATAGATTAATTCAGTGTACACTGAGTTCTTTATGATTTCTGAAGGATAGATTAAAAACCTGAACATTACTAAAGGCTAAATTAATATTCAACACACAACATCCAGGATTAGAAATACATTTTCTCATGCTCTTTATAAATAATAGCAAAGAAGCTTGGGTATTTGTTTTAAACAAGATTGTAACATTATGCTGGAGGAAACTTGTGGGTTTGGGGTACAATACTGATCAGAGGGCAATATATTGTCCCCAGTAACAGATTCTTACCAATACATCTGCTGGCAGCAAGATCAAGCTAGATTCACAGTTTGCCAGCACTCACCTCAAACTGTAGAAAACAAATAGAAAAACAATATACAAAAATCCTCACAAAAGTAGCATTTTATATACAAATCTCTACAGTGATCAGATCATCTGATCCGTGCCACGAAGCATGGAGATGCAATGCTGAGCTTTTCCAGGGGAAGGAGGAAGAGTGGGCGTTAAGGTGACCGGCAGAAACAAGTCAATGCTGAAGGTAAGTTCCTAGTAAGAAAACAAACTCTTATAGAGTATTAAGCAAATAGCTTTCTGATCCTGCATTTCAGGGAATTCTCTCCACAGGGGAGAAACTACAGAGATGTGCTGGACCAAACTCCTTGGCTGGTAATAGTGTGTGTGCTTCTTCCTTACAAAAGCAACAGGCTGTTTCCAGGCAGACTAAATGGTTGCCAGGGGAAGACACCCAGCCCCAGAAGGAGTGAGGCTCTGACTTCATTATGCCATCTCCACTGGGGATGCTAACAAGGCTCACAGTTTGTTGCTAGTGCCGACACTCACCCAGAGACTGGAGGAGTCTCTCGGGGGAACGGGGCATCTGTTGCTACCCATTCCCTGGGTTAAGTGATGGCTCTGTTGAGTGGTAGGATCTGTTCCAGCACCAGATTTTATTCTCAGCACAAATGGCCCTGCATAACAATCAGAAAGATTTTTAAAAATAGAAAAATAGGTATTTGGCCAGAGGTATAAAGGCAAAGCAAGGCTGGACATAAGGGGACAAAATAAAAACAAAAACTGACAGATGAGGAATTATTCAGGGCCCTATTTAGGGTGGATGATGTAAGAACATAGGGACTCCTTTTGCTTTTCTATAAGTTCTTATGTGGATCAATTAAGAAAGGCTTCACCTTGTTGCACTAATGAGGCAAAAACATCCTTTTAATCTAGCTTAACATCTGACATCCTCACGTCTAAAGAACCGAAGTGTTCACTGGTAACGAAGGTTCACACAACGCAATACCGGCTCTGTTCCATACTAAGCAGAAATCTGGACAAATAATACCGAAAGCAATGGCCCACTGCAGCAGTGTCAGGGAATACACGGGATTGTTCAAACATCCCAGCTGGTCAAGTGCACTTGTAGATGACAGAATTTCTGAAATGTTCCCCAAGGCCATCGACCCTAGAACTCCTCAGACCCTGAAGAGCACAACGGTAGACAGCAAAACCCCACTGCGGGAAGTCAGAAGTTTTCTACATGCGTGGTGACACCTATCCAAAAGCAAAGCAAGGGAAACTGAAAAAATGAATTCCATCCTGCACAGCCCTCCATAGAATGGACCTGGGCCAGTCTGGTCTGTGAGTGGATGTGCACTCACACACACCAGCGGGGGAGGGAAGGTTGTTGTGATGCCTTTGTCAGACTTGCACCTGATTTTGTAAGTGTTCAAGTTCATTTGCCAAGGGCTCCCAAATTCCCGTACTAGCTTGGCAATTAGGGCTGTCTGCAGAAAAGTGTGTGTTTCGGGGTATTCAGAGTGGGTTCTGTGGCTACAGAACACAAGATACCAGAGGTTGGTGAGGCTGTACACTCGTCCACTCCTCTTGCGGCAGCACTAGCAGCAGGCATTCTTCCCTGAGCTAAATCACTACTGGTATTAGGACAGTGAGTTTAGGTAAAGGACAATTTTGTAAAAGGATGTCTGTCTATGTCTTAAAACAGAAAGCTGTGGATTGACATGGCCATCTGCAAGCCTTGTTATAAAAACAATCAAGTAAATGAGGCTTGAATTCACTTTCCCCCACAGGGGATGTGAAAAATTTAAGTTGACAAGTCCTTATTGAGGGCCCCTCCAATTTCAAATACAAGTGATATTCTGTGGTAGTAAGCCCTCTTAAGAAAGAATACGTGATAGCTGGAATCGTAACACCGTGGATTCTGTGAGCTGGAAGGAGGTCTTAATCATTTAATTTACCCTCTTTGCTTTACAAATGTGTGACTCAAGTTTGTCGCACAGCTAAAAATTGGAAGAGTCTAATCCAGATGTTTTTTCCACTAAATAATGATGCTTCTCAGCATCACTGTCATCATGCAAATTTGCTGTTTTATGCTATGAAATTAAATACTATCTAATTAAGCTTCCCTGTCATCTATTCTAAAGCCAACCCTTGAAGTAATGTAATATGGTCCTTTGTAGACTTGTCTCTTAAGCAGCAGCAATAAGTGGAACAGGGAGGAAGGGGGGAGGAAATGGAGTTTTCTCTTGGAGAAAACCATAAGCAAATGTTGCAGGAGCAGCTTCTAACTCATTTTAGCCAGGGAGAACAAGCTGCCTACAGTGCCACCTGTCCAAGTCGGCACTCAGTGGCTCTTCTTCTAGGTGTTAGCCAGAAGAAATTATTCCAGAGAGTGAGAACATAAATCTTCCCTGACGACTAGATATACAACTCTCGCTTTAGAATTCTTTCAAGCTCTTTGCTTCACTTTAATCTTCTTAGGCCCCCAGGCCCTAATATTCTTATTCAAAGAGCAAGAATCACAGTTACTAAAAATTTTATTTGGTCCTCTCTCTTGGCTTGGAATGAGTTTAACCGGAGAGTAAGCAAAGCAAAACCAGCAACCCAGACAGCTGCTTGGACATAAGAGATAAAAAGGAGTTAAGTGGGAAGAACTGCCTCCACTGGGGGTAAATGCTGAGTACTTTTAGTCACTAAACCAGGCAAGCACTGCCAAGACTTGTTTATCAGGAGTCTGAACTATGGAGACATGTGCGTCCTTGCTTGGATTTATTGCTGTATTTAATGGGAAAATATTGCACAGGTAGAAACCTTGATTCTGAGAAAAGTGAAAATTTAAAACATGTCTTGTGCTACTGAGAGCAAAAGGAAGTATGGTATTTGCAAAAGTATGACAGAATTGAGTTTCCTTTTGGGGACCAGCAGGTGAGTTACAACACCTACCTAGTCTGAAAAGGCTTCTAAACAAGATACATTTGCAAATGGCATACTTCCTTAGTCACTAATGGAAGTGGTCAGAGATCCTCTAAGCAAATGGTCATAGTGATTCTTGGTCTAGCCTAACAGGAGTGTATTTCTCCATGAGCTTCATTTCCCGTGAGCCTTTCTCAGCTTCCATAACTAAATTCAGGAGCTAGGCAACTTGGCACTCTTTCTTTAGGCTTTTGTGAACATCTAAGTTGACTAGTGGTTAGAGAGACACAAACATTTGTCTATTGTGGGGCATGGAAGCTTCCTCAGGCAACAAGACTATAGGCTGTCTCTCCACACCCAAAAGGAAGAATTGAATCTGATAATTATTGGATGCACACATTGTCACCTGACGTCCTAAATTTAGGATGTGCACCATCTAGATGATTGCCTTGATTCTCTGATGCTCTTTGCGTATTGTTGTCATGTGCTGTCAAGTCAACTCTGACTTACAGTGACCCTGTAAGTCAGATTACAATTGTCCCTGCAGGGTTTCCAAGGCAGAAATCTTTATGGGGAGCAGCTGCTGATGAGTTCAAATCACTGCCCTCTCAGTTAGTGGCTGGGGACGCAACAACCGTGCCACTAGGGTTCCTTGCTCTTTGCATGGAGAGGCACATGTTGAGAGCTCACCAATAAAGCATTACCTCAAGAGATCATTCATTCTTCTCTCAGATGGGATTTCATCTATGGGATTTTAGTAGATAATCAAATGGGGATTCCACTTGAGTTCCCCAACAGGCAAGAACAAGAAAGGAAAGGATTAAAAATTGTCTTAGTTGGTTTACTCCTGATATGAGTGTGATTCTTAAAAAGAAGTGAATGAGTCTGTAACAAAATAGAATTGCCAAAGCACTGACATCAAGGCCGGTATCATCCTGCATGACTCAGTGCCTGTATCTGCCCTTCTATGTCTGTACAGGAATATTACATGTGTGCACTCTCAAACATTAGTGGACTGTTGGAAGCATTCGTATCTGTGTTGGCTCTATTAATATAAATATCTTCATATAACTGACACTTTATATATATCCCATTTACAAAAAGGTCATTAGAGGTATACTCTGGATCCATTTGTTCTGTTTATGGCACATATGCTAAGCAAGGAAAACCCCAATGGGCATGGGATGGGAAGAAGAAACAAAGATTGAAAAAACTCAGAGTGTATATTCATATGTTAGCTCTGCATACATCCTGGGTTTTCATGCCAGTCTTGAATTTCAGAAATTGTTTCTTTTTAATATGATTTATTGCATTTCCAGCTAAGTGTTATTTCCCAAGTTTATTTTCACGAGACTGACTGTATAAAGTCTCAAGTCAGAAAAGACAGTTTTGTTAAAGTTTTTTCCCCACTTCATATCTTTTAACCATACTGTCACATTTTTATGGGCTAACAGGATACCTTGGGAAAGATAAAATGAAAAACTGAAGATAAACTGGAAAGGCTGAGGCAGAGTTCTGGGAAGACAATCCTCTGGAAACGTATTTTGGGATTCAAGGTTTGACTGCTCACTGAGAAATGTGTCAGTGTGTACAAGCATGAAGCGGCCTTCAAGCAACGCCTGGGTGCTTTGTCTAGATCATTCTACTCACCATAAACATGCTCTTGTGAGCACCACTTGAGTTAAGACAATCCTTACCAGTTTCAAAGCTAAATCCAGGTTCCATTGGCCCACAGAGTCTATTCTAAAGGATGCATTTTCTGCTACTACATTCCAGCACATCCTCAGCCACCTGACAACTTGGCATCTAATGAATAAGAAGACTGATGCCATTCTTCAAAAGGGAAAAAAGGAAAGTCAAAAAGCTGTTTAATACTGCTCACTAGCAATCCTACTCCAAAAATAACTAGTGTTTAAGAGACAAAAACAACTGAGTCCCATGTCTCTTATATGCTCCAAAAGTGTCTAAGTTAGGAGAGAGGGGTAAGAAAGAGTCAACAACAATAAGAATGACGTCAACAACAATAAGAATGACGTCAACAACACTCTTGCCTCAGGAAATTCGCATTCTAACTTTGCATTCAACGACTGTTCTTGAATATGCCAGCATCTGTCTGCTGCCCTTGGATGACACACCCTATTCCCACATGTGGGCCAAGTTCTACACACTCCTTAGAGTTAAATGTGCTCTACTCCTTGATGATTCATGTTCAGGTTCTCAACAAACTCTCAAACCCAGCAACCTCAGAAAATACTGTGGGCAATTCAATAGTAAATGATAACAGAGACATTAAAAAATTAAGCTTTCATAATCGATCAATAGGAATTCACTGGGTACCTACAGCATGCAAGGCGTTGTGCTTCTCCGATTTACGTGAGTGTATTCATTCAAACTTTCACAGCCTGGAAAAGATCTCCTATTCTGGGTTGTATAGAGTCATCCCACTTCAGGGTTTAAGGCTGTTTAGACTCTGCATAGGAATATTGCCTTTATAGGATTCTGTGATGCTTGTTTTCTATTCCTTTGGAGAAGACTGGCTCTGCTCCCAGCTGTGTCCTGTAATTCATGTGCTTTGATATAACGTCACAAAAAGCTTTCTGTATGTTAGATAAAATACTAGGCTTTTTCTTTTTTTTTTCCCAAGAGATGGTACTAAAAGACACACAGCCAACAAAACTGCCCTCATATGTGAGGAGAGTAAAATTTCTAGGCTTTTTAGGGTAATGAGGCTATGACTGAGATGCTGACTAAAAGCATGTCTTTTGTTAGAACCCAAACAGGAATTTCAGGGGCAAAACAAGAAAGACAAACAGAGATCAAATAATCTCACTTGACTTCAGAATGCCAGGTGAATGCAAACCAAATATAGATGAATTTTTATAGATTAATCTGTTTAAATTTACATTGACTGTGCTTCTTTATTTTTGTCAATACATAAACTACCTCCTAACCAAATATGATTATTTATCACTAATTGTAAACATGCTTTGAATTTATTCAATAATTACTCACACAGACTAGATAGAGTAGGGCAGACAAGCCGTGAGCTCCATAATCCACTGCCTTTAAGACTATGACTCCCAACAAAACACTGAAACATTTAACTTGAAGAAGCTACAGAGAATACATTGTCGGAGTTCCCTAAGACAGACAGGTGCTTGCTTTTCATCAACACATGTTCCAATTCTACAAGACGTTTAAGGGAAATTATTTCTAGAAGCTTCTAACAAAATCTCTGCGCACAACAAGATGAGATATGGAGAATACTGTAAGGAATAACACACTGTGTCTTTGCTCATTATCCAGAGTCCCTGGAGTGTACCACACCTCTTCTGTTTTGTCCCCTGGGAAAAGAGCATCCACATTTCTGCATCTTGAGAGAAAGGAGAAGCTGGCAAGAACGTGTCTTCCATTCAAATGGACTCCTCCAGCAGCATCCACTCAGATAATAATACAAGTGAGAAAATTAGACAGTTATGAAGCATTATTTGGCAAAGACACAGCACTGTGCCTATCATCACTGACTCACAACAGCTCCTCTAAGCCTCAGCTAGCAGATTAAGTAAACATAGAAATATGTGTGTTTTTTTTTTTCTTTTCTTTTTTTAAAAGAAAGCTTGCTTTATCTTTATATTATCTTTTACCATAAGATATGCTGGGGAGTTATTCAAGAATTTGCTGAGAGTCATATCCTTATTTTTCATGTTTCCAAGGCTCGTCCTCAATACCGCAGTCAGCTGACTTTCCATTGGCTGCCAGAGTTACCTGCAAATAATTATCATTAACATCCAGCTTACAGGCCACAAACCAGAAAACAACTCCATGGCTTATGCGGAGGAGCACTAGATGCTTGGCCACTCTGTAGAACTTAAACATTGTTCTATGTGTTATCACTTTCAAATTGGTTTTGAGCCTACCTTGATTTCCAACATTGATTTGTAACCATTAAAAACATACATATTTGCCTTGGTAGTACTGAAGGTCTACAGATATTGGACAATTTGAACAGTAACTTCTACTATGCTTTAAAGGTTGTGGGGTGTCTAACTACCCATAGGCCATCACACAAGAACACAGTCCTTAGAAAAGAGTGCCCATGTGCTACTCCACACAACCAAAGAGAGCAAATTCACAATTAGGTAGCTAGTTCTACTCATGCATGGGAAAGGTTCAGTTACAATGAGTTCAGGTGGGTTATATGCACGCCCAATTTTAAAATCAGAAATCAGACAAGGTTTGACAATGCCAAAGAAACTGTACAGGCTTTAAATTTTTTTTTTCTTTTTTTAAGAGAAGAGGATTAAAAGCCTGAAATCAGTCACACAATGTATCTAAATTGTTTCAATTCAGGTATTTAGTAATCATATATAATTAACAGAATATCTCTATCATGCTTCCCTGGCTCAAAGCAAACTGAACCCTTACATCGAATAGGAAGTTGCCCCCTCCACTTCTAAGTAGTTTTCCTAGCTTACCTTCCATCTGTCTGTCCTCAACGTCATGTGCAAACTTAAACCCACGACTGATATTCCACATAGTGGAGAGACTGGATTTATGGAAGCATTAGGATATGGAGACATGACAAATGCAGCAAATGTTGGAAAGAAATTTGACCTTCTTCTCACCCACATGGGAGCGAAATGCATGCATTACAAACACCCGCAACATGCTAGGAACAGAAAACCCAGCGCCCCTCACAAGCCAAGCAAACAAAAATAGACATCCCTTCATTTTTCCAGCCCCCACTAGCCCCTCAATTTTTTCATACTATGCAATAAGCAATGATTACTCCACATGCAGTTATTCTGATTGTAATAAAACAGCAGCAATTGCATAACTTCAAACAACTAATTACCAGGCATGATTTTGAAAACAGAGAGGCCAGCATAACATAACAATGCTTCAAGTTTTGACCAGAGCTGCAGCAAAATTGTTTCCCCTTCAGTGAACTGTCAATAAAGGCTGCCAGGGACAGACTGTCTGGAGAAAGCCATCCTTCACAGTGACCTTGAATGTGCCTATTTGGCTTTCAGTGATGAAGCAGGTCAATAGTTGCACAAACTTATAAATCACATTATGGTGTCTTTGGAAGAAGCAGATGGCACACGGGGGAGGTTTTTCTTTCTTTCTTTCTTTTTTTTAAGACAGAAACCAATGTTTCAAAAGTAGCTGGGATAGCTTTTTTTGGCATTTCCTTTCCTGACTGGGTGAAAGAAAGCTGGGACACTCTTATCCAACCCATCCCACCCATTTGTACCCCAGCCACCAGGGTGACAGGAAAGCAAGAAGGGGAGGGGCTATCAGTGTGCATTTTATGTTCTCCTTAGTTTTCAAAAAATGAGAAACAGCAAGACTGAGAATTGACCAGAAGGAAGTTAAGAAAAATGAGTCAGTGCAACTTGGATGTTCTAGAAAAGGAGTAAATTCATCTCCATAGCATTGTGTGCCCCTCCTCGTGCTGGTATTGACAGAGTTAACTGATCCAGTGCAACAAGAGTCAAGACAAGTCACCTAGCAAAGACTGAGGACAAATGAATCTTCACTGAGCTAAGCCTGAGTGCTTCTCCAATAAGTGTAAGTAAACAGCTAAAATGGTTATTAAACCAGTGTGGCCATTTTCATCACTTCCGTGACCTGATCATTTGAGCATTTGACCATCTAAATGCTAATTCACCAATGAGTCTGAAGATAGTTGGTTAGGTGGTCTATTATACAGAGTCTGAGTTGCTATCTTTGTGGGACTTTACAGCAAGATTATTTGAAATAAGCCATGGGATCAAGATGTTAAAAGGGTATATTCAGCAAACACTTAGTGAGTACCCACTATATGCCAAGCACTGTTTTAGGTACTGGAACACAACAATAGGGACAAATTCTCTCTTTTCATGGGCTTCATTCCTACAAATTACTTTGATTAAAAAATGAAGAAAATATCTTCAGATATTCTCCAAGAAAAACTAATTGGATAAGTATGAAATCTAAAGATATTTCCAAGCCTGTGCACCTTCTTTTTCAAAACATTGCCTGTACAAAAGCCTTTGAGGAGCCCCATATGGGCCACACCACAACTGTGTGTGGATTGGGCCACACCACAACCGAATATGAGGATTATTTAACATATAATTGACAAATTAAAAAGAAAAATATTTTACATACAACTGCTAAATTAAATAAAAGCAGCAAAAATCTCACTTTGTTTTTTACTATTTTTTTTCCCTCTTTGTATGACAGTAAATTGAGTCTGTGCCTTATCTCCACTACAAAGTTGTATATTCAGTTTTCCGTCATCCAGTGCCTCGTTCCAAGCTTTACAGATTAACGGGCACTCAAAAACTTAATAAATGTCCAAATATGGGACGTCACAGGAGTGAAATGGGCATTCAACCAAATCCTACAAGGCACATACTAAGTATTTGCTAAATATCATAGAACCAGTCCATAGGAATGTTGGCCCTAGCTTTGTACTTCTTTGCCTTTAGGCAATATCTTCACAGTTCCAAACTGATGTTTTGAAGAGAAATAACCCAGCACATTCACCCAGATGTGGGAAACACTAACTTTGTCAGGAGAATGGAATGTGTCCTTTAAGTACCTCTGAATAGCTAACTATACGGATCACTTTTACTAAAAGTCAATGCACTAATGCAACTGCCTCTAGATAGATGGACTCCCTCCCTGGTTTGTGTCTGAACTGTGGTTCACCCACATACGCAACCAATATAAGGGGGAGGAACAAAAGACTATGGACAGTCCACAACAACACTAGACCTATTTTTCAGTCTGGTGAATAGACTCACTTCTGCGTGAGCCCTGAGTTGCTTGGCAGGAGCCACAGTGTTTATTTGGAATGACCCAGAAGCAACTCAGGAAGAAGCCAACTACTAAATGAAGATTTATCAACAGGAATACAAGAGATAGCAGACGTTTGGGTTGGGTCTGGATTGTCCTCGGCTGCTATCTGGAACCATTTTAGCAAACTAACTTCTAGAATTGCCTCTCTGTTCACCTGCCAGGTGTCTCCAAGTTTGCTTCACTCTGGTCATGACGCTCTGTCTTTGACAATGTCAGGTTAGTTGCAGTGAAGGCCAGAGAGAGCCCATCAAGCTTTGCAGTCTAGCACCCAATAGCCTGGAGTTGAGCCCAGAAACATCCTGTTGTGACAAAGACAGTACAAAGACAGTGCTTCCAGGCAGTATGTGAGGTACAAAAGCCAGTCACCATTGACTTGATTCCACCTCATGGTGACTGACCATGTGACAGAGTAGAACTGTGTTCCACAGGGTTTTCAATGGCTGATTTTTTGGAAGTAGATTGTCAAGTCTTTTCTCTGAGGTGTTTCTGGGTAGACTTGAGCCTCCACTCAGTTAGCTCCTGAGTGTATTAACTGTTTGCATTACCCAACAGTTTTTTTGTCTTGTTTTGTTTAATCTTTACATAAATGTCCTAAAGGACAGTTAACCTTCACTTGAAATTAATTCCCCATTCTTGTAGCAAAATGACTAATGTTTCAAAACTCACTCCTACACACACAAATTAAAAAAAAAAAATGAGAGAAAGACAGTTATGCAAAGTTATGTGGGCACCTTTGGACAAATACATGATATACAGCAAGAAGGAAAACTTGTGCATTATAAATTAAATATTAAATAACACTGGGCATCTCCTTTGGTGTTTCACTTCAAGAACAAAATGTTTGAAAGCCAGTAAAGCTCTAGCAACCACAAATTCTTGGGGGAAGATATTGAAGAAACCCAATCAAATCGGTGAAGTGAGTGAATGGGAAGATAAAAAGGGTGGTCTTCTATCATTGGATGAAATGAGCAATTGATTGGCGTTCACTGTTAGATCTGCTGATTTCTCAGCATGTTAGACACAGAGTTAGATGATCTAGGACTCATAGAAGCTTGGGTTACATGATTCTTTAGAAAAGTAAGTGTGACAATAATACATGCAGGACTTTTGTGTCTGCTTTGTAAGAAATTGAGCATGCACTATTAGATGCAAGTCTCGATATCCAAAAATGGTACCTTGCACTCATCTACTATGACCGAGTTGTGTGCAGCATAGACGCATTGATTAGAGTTGCTTTCACGGTGGTTCTTCAAGTCGTCATAGATGGATTGAGTCTTGGTCATTTCAATGTCTTCATGTATTTGGTGCTGGGAGTCAATGGAATCCAGCTCAGCCTTAGAGAGATGATAGACAATTCCAGCCCCGAAAGAGTCACCCACGACATTGACTGAAGTCCTCATCCTGTCCCTGGGGATGGAGAACAGAAAAAGTTTAATGAGGAAGCAGTGTGACATGGTGGTTGAGAGGTCAAGGTCTAGAACTAGAGACATCTCGAGTTGATTTCTGATTTTACCTTTTGTCCTCTGCCTAATCTAGGTTTTGTGACTCAACCTCTATAAGTCTTGATATACTTGTAAGTCAACTGCAGATAATAATCACATTTCTCTCATAGGTTTGTATGAAAATATATGAGATAATATAAGTCCTTTGTATAACATCTGATGAATGGAGAGCACTCAATAAGTGGTAGCAAAGAAAAAGGGGGGGGGGAGAGTAGGAAAGGAAGGAGTTTGAGGGAAATCATGTATCCAGAATCAAAGTTACCTCCACTTATTTAATTTTATTTGTTAGTTCTATTAGACAGACTAATCACTGGAAATTCTTTCATAATAGAAAAATTATCATTTTGTAAGGATCGAGATTATCCTTGGCTTTCCCATTTCACCCTAATTCTCTGTGCTCCATGCACACACACAGACACAGATGTTGGATAAAGAACCCAGACATAATTTCCTCTTTGATTTATATGCACCATCACTATGTGTCCTAGAAAAACCAAAGTACTTGCTCTCTTCATTAACCCCCAACATTAACTCTTTTAGATCCTCTTGAACAAGGAATGGTTTAAATATCCTGCCCAAATCTTAAGTAACAAGTTCTGATCTGAAAAAATATATAATGGTTGATAACGGTCCCTCCTAGAAAGTAAAAACATGAAAGCTAATTAAGTTCTTAATTGGCTGGCTTGGCTAGTGGATTCATCCTCTTAGCCATTCGATAAGAGTCTTTTTGACCATATTTGTAGGTATTCAAAGTCCTGAAGAGAAGAATGCTGAAAACAAAAGAAGAAGGTACAGTTTAGATAAAAGTGTCACTGAGATAGTCTAGATCGTCTAGCTTTCAACTTCAATAATACAAGAGTACTAGGATTAAGTCTTTGGAAAAGTGGAATTTTTAATTTGTTCTTGGAACAAAGGTCTAAAACAAATTGTTACTGCTGTTATCAAATCTACTGTTTATTAGTGAGTAATAAAAATGAAGAGCTTCACTGGGAGAAGTCTGTCCTGACTCCCTTGCAAGGCCATCTATTTAGGACAGTCATGTATGAGTCAGTTGTCCTTCTGGTTCCAATTGAAGATGCTGCCAATGAAAACCAGATATTAGAGCTGGACTTGACTCTTTGGGGCTTTTCTTCATCTGAGAGTGCTCTTCCCTTCCCTCCTGCTTTGGAGAATCTTCCTCAGGATGACAGTGTCTGTGCAAATTCATTTAGTGAGGATGTGGTAGCACAGAGAAGGATGGACTTGGGAGTGATATCAGAGAGAGACAGTCAGGACTCAAGGGTTAACTAGCTTTGGGGAAAAAGAGATGAGATATGGATTTTTCTCAGTTTCTGGTTTGGGCTACCATGAAGACAGAGCATAACCTGTTAGGGTAAGAATATTTCTGGCTTCAGTTTAAGCGTGTTAAGGGAGGTAATTGGGTGTACAGACCAAAGGTCAGGAAAGACATACAAACTACAGATAGTGAGCTAGGAGATAGACCTGGAAGCCACAGGGGCGTTTGAGCTCATCCTCAGAGATTACACAGAATGGGAAGAGTAGATAATCTAAGAATACTGAGGGCAACCAACATTTAAGAACAGAAAACAAAACAGCCTGCAAAGATGGGAGGAGAACTAGATGAGTCTGGTGTTACATAATTGAATGGAAGAATATTTCAAGAATAAGAGTGCTTATAAGATAAGGGCAAGAAGCATCTCTTCATTTTGGCAACAGGGAGGCACTATTGGCCTGGCAAAGGCAGTCTCAGTAAAAAGGCAGGAAGGGAAGCCAGTAGGTAGATAATTGAATGAATGGTGAAGAAATGGAGATATTATGGGTAATCAGCTTATTCAAGAAGTCTGGCTGAGAAAAGAAGGAGAGGGAATGGAAGTTGGAGGGAGACAGAAGATCAAGAGATTTTTTAGTTGGCTTTGATTTTTAGAGATGGATGACATGAACATGTTCAAATCCTGATACAGAGGAGTTATCAGAGAAGGAGAAATTAAGGACACAGAGAAGAGGAGCTAGGCACCAGTGGAGCTAGGCACCTAAGGAAATGAAAGAGATACACAGCAGAGGTAAAGGCCATACCCTTAGATGGGGAGATTGTACCCTACTGCCACAGAAGAGATGTCAAGGAGTCCCACAGGTGTCAAGGGTAAATTTGTGAAGACAGATTTCAAATTGTGGTGGCAGGAAGTTAAAAATGATATAAAAGATATAGTTACAAAGACACTAATTCAGACAAAAGTATTATAGCCCTATCATGCCAAGTGCCTTTTTCATAAAGCATGCCAGGAAAGTTCCCAGGATTGCTAACCAGCAGGTAGATCATGGTTGCTCTCGATGTATCCCCCTTTCTAAAACGCCTGTGTATCAGGTTGCCCTGAGGTCACCAGGGGACTGTCTGACTACTCTGGGGAAGTCCAACTCTGGCCAAAGGCAGGATATGGGAATTTACATGGTTATACCCTTGCTTCCTACATAGAAAGATTCTCCACGGTCAGATATTTACATTTTCTCTCACAACTAGTCACGATCATTCAGGAAACCATGTCTGTCCAGTTTTACCTGAGAAGATCTCTGGCTACTTGATAAAAAGTTTGGGGTACTTGATGCGATTCTCAGGTCTGGATGTTGTGTGCCAGGACTGCAAGAATGGGGTGGATATCAGAGTAGAATTCTTAATTTAATATAATATCTACAGATGACATAGTTATCCTTTGGGGACCAGTGGAAATAAAAAACAACAGAGAAGCTTTCTCAGGTTATTTCACACTAAGACAGTGGGCCTCGATTCCTGGAAGAAAAGCGATTTCCAACATGTTGTCTGTCTTTTTTATCTCTCAGTCTGAATCTTCTTTCAGGAGGATGGTTGGACTGTCTGAAAGCCCTGGTTCTCACAAAAGATTACAAGAAAGGCAGCAGGGTTACTCAGAATTCATCTGGTCCCTACGATAATGCAATTTATGTAAGTTTAAAAGCTTCAAGATTGGCAGTGTCATATGATTCAAATTGATATTAACAGACACAAACCAGCTTGCTTGCCCATCCCTCAGAAGGCAAGATACTGAGGGACTATCTATCCTTAGGGTACAATGTGGCAGAGGGGTCACCTGAGACTCCAGGCATCCAAAGGTTAAAGTCATATGGAATAAGAGAAGGGAAAGAGGACTTATCTAAGCACTAGTTAAGAGTAAGAACTTTGAATTCAAAACTGTAATGCAATCTTGCCTCTACCAGGACATGTGGCAGCTTCCTGGCTCAGTTTTCTCATTTGTGAAATATAGAAAGCAGTATCTACTTCCAAAGGTATTGACAAAATCCTAACAGCCAGCATGTACTGAGTACTTGTATGAGAGGTCTTCTGACATTTTTTGCTAGAAAAGGTTTCTCATATTGCCTCATTCCAAAAAAAGGTGCAACCATGAGCTGCTCATATTATTATTACTATTATTAGCCACAGTAAAAAGCACAGTGAATCACTTCCTCTTTTGTGTTTCTACCAAATCTTACACTTATTCCTCTTTTTTGTAACTAATACACTCCATTGGGATGATTTCACTACATCTGTCTCCATAACTGGAAACCCTGGGGACACAGTGGTTAAGTGCTACAGCTGTTAACCAAAAGGTCATCAGTTTCAATCCACCAGCTGCTCCTTGGACACCCTAAGGGGGTATTTCTAACCTGTCCTATCGGGTTGCTATGAGTCAGAATCGCCTCAGTGACATGGGGTATACAATTCTTCATGACCAGCTATAAACTCTTTGAGGGCTGGGACTACGTTTTCTTTATTTACGGGTATGGGGCCAAGCAGGAGAAATTGGAGGAAGTTGTGAGGATGGATTGTTGGTTTAAGAGGTAGAAATAGAATAACTGTACATAGAAAATTGTGTTTTGTTTAGCAAAACATCTGTTTGGACATTCTGGTTGTGAAAAGTCAGGTCAAAGGTATGATCTAGAAGGAGGAGACATGGAGAGCCCCAACTGCTTTGCATATGAAAATAAGGAGGTAGGGGGGCGAAACAAGAGGTAGAGAGTAAGGAGGCCTAGCCAGGCAGTGAGGTAGGGGTGGGGAATACCAAAGGGTTTTTCTGTTTCATGGTTTGTTTTTTTCTTTTTTAAGAAACCTGCCTATCCATCAAATTGCTATAGAGTCAATCCTGACTCACAGAGACCCTAAAGGACAGAGATGAACACTCCCTAGAGCTCCCAAGGAACACCTGGTAGATTTGAACTGTTGACATTCAGTTATCAGTCACAGCTCTTAACCACCCAAAACTCCCAAACCAAACCCACTACCATAGAGTCAATTCCAACTCATAGCAACCCTATAAGACAGGTAGAACTGCCCCATGGAGTACCTGATGGATCAGAACTGCCAACCTTTTGGTTAGTACACATAGCAAAGCACTTAACCACTAAGCCACCAAGGTTTCCACCAGATATTGAAGAGAGGTTAAATCAGTGTGTGTGTCTGTGTGTCTGTGTACGTTCAGGAGAGTGCCACACCAAGAAACACCCTGACAGCCTGGGTTTGAATTCCTACTCAGTCATTAAACAGCCACTGAATTGGGACAAGAGGGCCAGATTGGTTCTGTGGTAGAATTCTCACCTTGCATGCAGGAGACCCAGGTTCAATTCCTAGCCAAGGCACTTCATAAACAGTCAAAACTTATCTGATAGTGGAGGCTTCCACTGTGCTATGATGCCGAACAGACTAAGACCGACTAGGCAGGAAAGATTGGTGATCTATTTCTGAAAAATTAGTCAATGAAAACACAATAATTTGATCTGTCTGTGAATGGGGCTGCCATATGATGGCAACTAACAACAAGAACAATAAGCTGGGATAAGTTACTTCTGTCTGAGCCTTGGCTTCTTCACCTGTAAAATGGGAACAACACTATTATAATATGCTGTCACTTTTAAAACAAATCCATGTAAAGTATATAGGACAATGTCTGACACCTAAGGGTGTCAAGTGTTAGCTCTCAGTATACTGTGTCCACGCAATCTATGTTGTTGGCGGGTGCTTGAACTCTCAACAAGCACCCAAAAGATCAGAGGTGCTTCACATACTCACAATCAAGGAAATCTCCATTCTACCCTCCCTAACTCTACCCCAGCACTTCCTTAGATGACACTCCCAGCACAGTCATCAGCATCACCTGAGAATTTGTTAGAAATGTAAGTTCTTGAGCCCCACCCCAGGTCTCCTGAATCTGAAACTCTGAGGGTGGGAGCCAGAAATCTGTGTTTTGACAAGATTGCACTCTGTTGTGTTCCCTCCAGGGAGGAATGCTAATAAGAGAAGCCTCAAAGTCTCTCCGAAGGGGTGTTGTTGTTCTATGCCAGGGAGTCAGCTGTGACTCATAGCAACTCTCTGTACAGCAGAAGGAAACCCTGCCCGGTCCTGTGCCATGCCCACCATTGTTATTGGGCCTGAGCCCACTGCTGCGGCCACTGTTGTCAGCCCACTTGTTGAGCGTCTCCTTCTTTGTCACTGACCCTCTGCTTCACCAAGCATGACGTTCTCTCTGAGGGACTGATTCCTCCTGGCAACCTGTCCAAAGTATGTAAGACATAGAAGTATTGCCATTCTTTCTTCTAAGGAGCTTAGAGGCTCTTTAAGAGAACATCTTAGGATGACGTCCAAAAATAAGCCTTGGTGGCACATCAGTGACATGCTCGGCTGCTAACCGAAAGGTCGGACGTTTGAACTCACCAAGCACTTTTGCAGAAGAAAGACCTCACAATCTGCTCCCATAAAGACTACGGCCTTAGGAACCTATGGGGCAGTTCTACTGTGTCCCGTGGGGTCATTACGAGTCAGCATTGACTTTATGGCACCCAACAATAACAGGACATAATCCAGTCTTCTTCCTAAGAGCCACATTCACTAAACCCTCCAACTGGCCAATGTGATCCAGAAACTACCCCACCAGCTGAGTCTTATGTGAAACCCCAGCCACAGGTCCACTTAGCTTTCACTTTGTTTGGGCTTCACTTTCCCCACCTGTGGCCAGATCCAGGTATTTATCACCTCTCCCTGGTGTTGGCTCCCAGTTTTCACTTCCTGTCTCCCTCAGAGAAAGACAGAGCAGTGTCAGTGAGAACTCATAAATACCTGCAAAGGATTCTGGACACAAAAAGCTCTTTGAAGCCAAAAAGGTTCTGGTCTGTCTGAGCAGCCCTGCCCATCCGGTGCTCCAGGACTCAGGCCCTTTGCAGGGCTCCACAATCTGGGTTTTCACCATGACATTTACAGAGCAGCTAAGCCTGCCTGCTGAAAAGCATCCAGGGCTTGGCAGGCAATAACAAGGATGGCTGTTTGCCAGCAATTGGCAAATACCATGGCACAGTAAATGTCACTGAGGGCTTTGTTTGTCTTTAAATTGAAAAATTGCTACAGTTACAAATGTTTACAAACCTTGCTTAAAAAGAAAAAATCCTCTTGTTTTTCCTTCCTTTCCTTCCACAGGTGACTTTTCTAGGGAGCTGTCACTCTCCCCTGTACTTGGCCTCACATCTCCCACTTCTACCCCCAAACACACATTAATGGGTACCCAACAGCCACTGAGCTCATGACCAAGAGTCTGTTTCCAGGACGACTCTTGCTGGTGAGAAAGAATGTGGCGCCATTGCAAATTCAAAGCAGACCTGACCCAGCTGTAGATCCGACCTAGCTACAGATGCCTATGCACATTTTCCCAGGATCTTCTCTCTCCCTTTTGCTTTTCTTCTTAAGAGGTTCATTCACACGTATTGTACACAAACATCCCTCACCAGTAGAATCTGACTTCAGGTCCTCAACCTAGAAGGGCATTCAAGGGCATTAGACTAGACTCTTGCTTGCAAGCTAATAGGCTACTGCCCCATGTTACATGGGTAGCAGCTGGAGCCCAGAAGGAAGTTCTTGCCTGACAGACAGTTCTTGCCTCCCTGTGTTTCTCCACCTTGATGACACAGCTCCACTCCACCTGAGTTCCGAGCTCTTCAATTTGCTCCTTCTGTTCCAGTTCCAGCCTGGGACAGAGTTTTCTCATGCATGGCGTTATCAATAGAGTTAATCCAAATGCATCATCCTATTTCTGTTCAGCCAACTCCCTTCCTCCGGCACGTCTCAACCTTTGGGTAAGTATGGCCTGTTTTCCTGAGCAAGCGTGAGCAGGTGCGGGCCTGTGTGAGGTGCCTGGGGAAGTCTAGGTCCTCTTATTCCATTTCCTAACACTGGGGACAGAAGCGGGCAGAATCTTGAAGGTTTCATGAAACGCCTCATATCCACCATACTTGAAAGGAAATGATAGCCAAGAGGACCTAGGCCCACAACAGCAGACTTTCTGAGACTAGAGGACTTGAATTTTAACGTTGGGTGAGCCCTTGATAGAACTCCTTTGCTTCTATTGAGGCTTTTTGTTTTATTTTAATCCTGGGAAGAAAAAAAGTAGGCCAAGCAGAAAATTCCTTGCTTAGTATGTAGAACGAGGGGTGACCCTAACAGGCTGTCTTCCTCCACCTTCTCGACTCTGGATCTCTCTGCTCCATGTCCCCACTGTTAGAACCACTTGTACTAATTGGGAGGCCATGTGTGATGGGAAGAAGGGCACTGAGCTGACCATGCAAGCCCTGCTATTCCTTTGGGAAAGAGACCTGATCTACTTGATTCTTGACTTTCTCATCTGTAATATATTCCATGATAGGAGGTGACCCAGTGGTAGAATTCTTGCCTTCCATGCAGAAGTGGCTTTGATTTCAGCCAACGCACCTCATGAGAAGCCACTACTAGTCTGTCTGTGAAAGTGCTGTGTGTTGGTGGGTTCAGGCAAGGCAGGTGTGTAAGTAACTAAAACTAGACTACGGTGTGTGGGTGGGACGAATCGGGGGAGGATAATAATTGGAGTAGAGTTTGGACAGGGAAAGAAATGAAGACTTGAGCAATGGTTTAGAAGCAGAACACATAGTAGGTAGTCAGTACATGTGAGTTAACCTTGACCATGGAGGTACAGAAGCATCCCTGGTTCTCTAAACCACTGAACAGGTCTCAATGGTACTTTCAGACTAAGACAGACTGGGAAGAAAGGCCTGGAAATCCACTTCTAAAAATTAGCCCATGAAAACACACAGATCACAACAGTCTAATCCACAACCAGTCATAGGAACAGCTCAGGACCAGGTGGTTTTTCTTCCATTGAACACGGAATCACCATGAGCCAGCACTGACTTGACAGCATCTAACAACAGCAGTGTATGCCACAGGGTTCTTTCAAGGATAAAATGAAAACATGTAAAAAAATTAATAAATACAAATTAAAAAAAAAAAAAAAAAAAAAAACACCATACATCCTGCACTTTTTCTACTGAAAGGCATTGGTATTATAGTGGGTTCAGCATTCCACAATCATAATACTTTTTAAAAAGAGGTGACTCTCTAGTTGTGGATTTCAAGCCTCAGAGACAAGCCCAAAAAGAAGGTAGGCAATACAATTGCACAAGGTAAGGGATTCTCCGTGACATCAGTGGAACAATAAGGTAAAAAAAAATGGAATCATCACACGTGTCCATCAACAGATGATTGGATAAACAAAGTGTCACATATATACGTGAAGTGGAATTATTACTCAGCCATAAAGAGAGATGAATTTATGACTACCATATGGATGAACCTTGAAAACACTATGCTAAGTAAAATCAGCCAGATGCAAGAGGATACCGGATGGTAGAATAGTCAAATGCAGAAAGAAGTTTATTAGTGGTTACCCAGAGGCTGGCGGAGGTGGGGATAGGGAGTTACCACTTAACGGCAACAGAGTTTCTGTTTGGGGTGATGAAAAACTTTGGGAAAAAATCGTGGCTATGATTGCACAGAAATAGAGACAAGAGTGAGAGTGAGAGTGACAGTGAGAGAGAAGGAAAGGAAGAAGAGTAAGTAGCAGAAAGTCACAGGGGAGACAAATGGTATTTGAGTAGTTTCCTCTGTGGGTGAATGGAAAGGTATCTGATTATCACATTGTACTTCTATGGTCAAGTTTAGCTCAGACGTACTGACTACCTATTACATACTTTGCTCCCAAACCACTGCCACAGTCTTCATTCCTTTCCTCATCCAAACTCTACTCCATTCATCATTGTCCTTCGTACTCTTCTCCCCAAATTCTTCCCAGGCATACACCACAGCCTAGTCATAGCTACTTCCACACATGTCTTGTTTGAACAGACTTTATGAAAAAGGCTGCCCCTTGGAGCCAACACAGGACACAGAAAACAACAAAGCTGGTATGGAAGGACTTCCCCTCTACCCATCTGAAAGAGACAGGCAGAGACAGATGGACCCCTCTGTGATTGTTTAGTTTGCACTTCACCTCTTCTCAAAAGACATTCTAAAGCATTTCTCTGGTGATTCGAGGGCCAGTTAGGAAGAGCCATGAGCTTCTCATAGCCGTTCTGATTTGAATAGAGTATGTCCAGGCAGTCACTTTCATACTTTTCACCTAAATCCTACTGGCTGCACCAACAACAGACAAGTCTTATGGAGACATCAAGCTTCCTTCTAGTCTGCCCTATGTCCTACTTCCTTTCAGTCACTTGCATTTTCCTCTCTTTGGAAGACGGGGTCCATGGGAAAAAGATGGGGCAGTCTGCTTCTACAGGATTACAGCCTTGGAAACTCTACGGGGCAGTTCTACTCCATCCTATAATGTTGCTATGAGTTGAAATTAGCCGGACAGCAGTTGGTTGGGAAGATGGGGTGTGGTAGGGAGAAATTAGTGTTTCAGCACAGTGGAAACTCAAGTTTATAATGCTGGACTTCTGGCATTTAAAATCTGTATTGATAAATATCAGAAAAAAAATTGTCACTGGCATACAAAACAGTTTTAAAAAGTGTGTGCAGTTTGCCTTTGGAACTTAAGTGCCAGCACTTGCCACTATGAAATCAAAGTTAAAGCTGATAGTATCCTCCTCATCTCACAGCATTTAACTCCTAGACTGTGCAGGATGCATCTGCATGCATCTCACCGACCATCAGGGCCCAAATGGACCCTAAGAGAAAACTGATTCTAGTCTTCTCTTTGGGAACCATCTGGCTAGACTTGACTTTGGGAATGGGTATTGCATGTCCTATACTGAGAACATGTCCTTAACTGGGAAAGGTAGCTGGGCTACACAATTAAGGTCAAGTTCAAGCTCCTCAACATAGCCTTCAAGGTTGTCCATCTTGTCTCACCTTTCCCCACTCCCCTACCTTACAATTTGTGCTCCAGCAGCACTAAACAGCCCATAGACTCAGTGCCTTTGTGCAGGCTGGCCTTCTGATTGGAATCTCCTGTCCACCCCTCCACTCTGCTATACCCCTGGGTAACTTCTACTTAAGAACTGTGATTCACCTCAACTATCATTGTCTTTAGAGGCTGAACTATGGTAGTGAATAAGAATGTGACGGACTAGAGTCAAGCTGACCTGCACTTGGATCCCATTAATTCTCCAGTCATTTGACCTCTGTAAACCTCAGCTTCATTGTCTGTAAAATGGAGGTAATAACATCAACCTTTCAGGGTTGCTATAAGAGAGCGACATAAAGTGCTTGGTATAGTAGATGGCACCTAGTGATCGGTTAAAATTCAGCAGCCATTCTCATTCTTTCCTGATAGTGTCCACTCTGTCCTTCTATTTTAGACTGGAATAGAAGGCTTTCTCATGGTGATTTTATCTGCTTTTCTATTTCATGTGCTGTAGTGTTTCAACCAACTTCATTGAAATACAATTTGCATACAATAAAATGTACCTATTTTCAGCATACAGTTTGACAGACGTAGACTCTGGTACATAACTCTGCAAATAAAACATCCTATTACATCCCATTACCCTATAAGGTTTCCTTGTGCCCCTCTGCAGTTAATCCCCTTGGCCCAGGCCACCACTGACCTCTTTATTGCTATAGATAATAGTTGATCCAGCAGAGCATTTTGAGATTCATTGCATACATCAGCTGTTTGCTCTCATCACAATGCTTTTAATTTTATAACATAATCTATCAGATTTTCCCTCTAGAAGGTGGCCTTTCAAGAGTCCATCTTTCTCTCTGGTTTCTGAGTAGGCACTCAGTAAGTGTTGGAGAGAAGGAGGGAGAAAGGAGAGAGTTGCGACGGGGGCTGGCTAAGATTGCAGTTGCAACCTGGCATCCTACCACCACTGGAAGGCAGCACTCGCTGCCAGAGACAGATTAGCAAATAGATCCCCTGGACTGAACCATTTCACAGTTTTTTGCCACATCAAATATTCTGCTTTGAGGTCTGACTGGCATCTCTCTCTCTCCCAATCCCCTGGCACCTTCCTACAGAATCAAAACCTACTCTTAAATTTACCGTCCTAACAGGGGCAGATGACCTGTGACCAAGGTAAGCATGGGCTTACTTGTAGTAATTTACTCATCTGTAGCAAACAAGTTTTACGTGGGTTTCCCTAAACTCATGTAAATTTGTCCACTACAGATCATCTGGTAAGCAAGGTAAGCACGGTGGTTACCTCACTTACTGGATCACCCACCCCTGCTCTTTCCCCAGCACAGCCCCGTCCACAGGCACTTACAGCAGCCAGTCCACAGCTACCAGAAGGCTGATGTCCTCCGTTGGCAGGCCCACAGCAGTCAGAATGAGGAGCATGGTGACCAGCCCGGCACTGGGGATGCTGGCGGCACCGACACTCGCCAGAGTGGCCGTGAGGCTGTGAGAACAAAGAAGGCCAGGTCATAGAGACAAAGGGACCTTGGTGAACCCATCCCTGATAATTTTAAATTCTAATATTCTGAACAGTCATAAAATGCCTTTTCCACTAGGGAACAGAGAAAACTAGAGTGCTGACCCAGGATTTCAGGTCTGTTTGGATTCTGCTCAGTTATGATGACAGTTTATACATTGATAGATCAGAGCCTTATCCCCTTCATAGGGGACACAGGGCTCAAATCAGGTAAGTAGGGCTCTACCAACAGTCAAAAAAATCTGAAAGAAGAAAAACAAGTCACAGCTCAGTCCCTCCATGGGAACCCAACTGTATTTGCCTCTGCTTAACCCTTTAAGTTTCTGTGAGCACCACAGACGTTTGGACAGCGTGGCAAGGTCTAAGGAGGCCACTGCCAATGTTAACATGAGGACTCAGCAGACCCAACTGAGTGGACATCGGGGAACAAATCAACAGATTGCAAACAACACTAAGCTTCAACACCTGCATGTTTCACCCTCAGTTGGAGAATACATTATTCAGGGAGTAGGTGGCAAAAGATGACAATGAAGAAATGGAGGCCTTCTCTCCGAAGCATCTTAAAATAGTCTTTCCCAGCCAATGTGAAAGGCCTACACAGCACTGCCGTAAAGTTCGTATCTGGGAAAAGGGAAACTCAAGGTTCAAGTGCCTCAGTCAGACACCAGGTGTTTTTCTGTGGTCTAGCCAAGGACAGTGATGTTCCTCTCTTCTGACTGTCATTTATAAAAGCTGCCATTTGTAAATAGAAGGATGCTCCTGAAACTATTGCTCTCCCACTACTTTCTTAGGGGTGCAGAGAAGGAAAGGAGCTACTTTCTCTGTGGTTATAAAATTCTAGAGTTAGAGAAGGCACTTAGGAGCCCAACTGAAAGCCTGCTTCCCAAACTGGTCTAAGCAGGTTCAGTCCATCAGTGTTACCAAACACTGAATTCTGGGTCGTTAGGGATGGAAGTTTTCTGAAAAGCCTGAACCTCACAGATCACAATGTTCTGACCCACCGTGGCGATAGGGATGGGACAGGACTGGGTAGCATTTCATCAGTTGTGCACAGGGCCACCCGGAGTCAGGGGACCAACTGAGGTGCAGCTAAAAACAAGGGCTAAAAGGGACCTCAGTTTACTTAATCCTGTATCTTATTTGACATATGAAGAAACAGGCCCTGTAAGATTTTACGGTTTGTCTGCATCACCCAGAGTTGTTAGCTGATGCAATAGTGATGTTTTTCCTTATTGTCATCTGTCACAGCTTTGAGGCTTGTCACACAGACACCTTTTCTGGCCTACAGAATCAGCGTTTGCTGTCCTTTGTTCCACCAAAGTGGGGCTGCTATTGGGGTTTACAAATCTTGCTTTTCCTTGAATCCAGCTGGGGCACAGGAGACAGGAGTAGGCAGTGGTCACCAGCGTAGGCTCTGGAGCTGAACTGCCTGGGTTCAGATCCCAGCTCTATCATTTATTAACCACGTGACTTTGGGCAATTTAACCTTTCATTGGGTACCTTGGTTTTCTCAACTGTATGGAAGAGATAATAATCCCCTTGCTGTCGAGTCTATTTCAACTCATAGAGACCCTATAAAACAGAGTAGAATTGCCTTATCGTGTTTCCAAGGAGCACCTGGTAGATTGAAACTGCTGACCTTTTGGGGAGCAGCTGTAGCTCTTAACCACTACACCACTAGCATTTCTGTGGAGGGGATAGCAGTGGTGTCTAACTAGGCACATGGGCAGGAAAAGGTCTCTTTAAAGTGTTAAAAAGCAAAGATGTCACTCTGAGGAGTAAGATATGCCTGACCCAAGCCGCGGTATTTTCAATCACCTCATGTGCATGCAAAAGCTGGATAATGGGTAAAGGAGACTGAAGAAGAATTGATTCTTTTGAATTATGATGTTGGCAATGAATACCGAACACACCATGAACTGCCAGGAAAATGAACAAATCTGTCTTGGAAGAAGTACAACCAGAATTCTCCTTAGAAGCAAGGACGATGAAACTGCATCTTACGTGCTTTGGGTATGTTATGAGGAGGGACCAGTCCATGGAGAAGGACATCATGCTTGGTTAGCTAGAGGGCCAGTGAAAAAGGACATCTTCAGCAAGAGAGACTGTCACAGTGGCAACAAAAACAGGCTCAAGCATAATAACCGTGAGGACGGTGCAGGACGAGGCAGTATTTGGCTCTGTTGCACTTGGATTGCCATGAGCTGGTACCTAACAACAACTACTCATTGTGTGGTTGGAAGCCTTAGGTATTAATAAATAAAAGCACTTTAAAAGAGGTCTTGTCTATTGCCACCGAATTGTTTTTTCCTTTCTGGAAATCTGGGCAGGGCCAGGCTGCTGCTATGTAATAAAATTTTCCCCAAGCCCTCCCCTCCCCCGCACAACAGCTGGAAGGTGGGAATTCTCAAGCCATTTCCTTGAGAGAGATAGGACACCGGGGAGGGGGAATTTCCCAGGTTCCATGATCTCAACCTCTGTTACTCTCTTTACAACACCAGTGGCTTCTGTTATGACTCATTCTGCTGTGTCCCCTTTATACTTTGGTCGAGTTATTTGGCTACCTTTTGGTCACTGAAGACAAAAATCTCATAAAGGCCGTTTAAAGGGTAGATATTGGTTCTTCCTCTGTCCTTCAATCCCAATGATACTCTCACCCTACTATGGGTAGAGTGTCTGAGGAACTCTAAGGCCAGCAACTGTTCTTTGGGCAGTAATTTCACTTCTACCCCTCATTCCTTTTTGTTTTTGCTGTCCTTCCACGTACCTCTGCTCCTCACTTCTCTAGGGTCACTTCCTGGGAGCTGTACAAGCTACTATACACGTATCTTCAGCAAATTCTCACAGCAACTCTTCAAGGTAAAGACGATAACATCCACTGTACCCATAAGGAAACCACAGTTCATTGCAGTGGAGAAACTTAGGACCACACAGCTTGGACATGGTCTGTTGGGACTAGAATCTTGTCTGTCTGACTCCAGTGCCATGCTGACTCCTGATGTCCTTGATCCCTCCTCACCTTGAAAACTCTATGAATTGACAAATACACTAACAATTCCTGGTCACTGTTTCCTACATGCAGACAAGTGAAAGGATGAGGAATTTACCTGGAAGCCTGTAATTAAGTTGGACTTGGCTCTTTTCACCACCTGAGTTGAAAGGCAGTGAACCACGCACACTTCCTGTTGGGCCACTGCGCTGCCTACAACTAAGGAGGATTCAGCTAAACTGAACTTGCCCAGCACTCACAGATGTAAATGAACATGACCAACCATATCCCTTCCTATGAAAAATTCTCAGTAGAATCATGTTTAAAATAAATCCTATATAGATAAATTCAGAAGTCTCTGGGTGATACCAGTGCTTGATGGGCTCAGCTAGTAACCACAGGTTGGAGGGTCAAGTCCACCAAGGGGCACTTTAGAAGAACAGCCTGGCAATCTACTCATGACAAATCAGCCACTGATTATGCAGCACCGTTCTACTTTGGTCCTCATGGGATTGCTATGAGTCACTAGTGACTTGTTGGCAACTAATACTGGTAGACACATTTAAAGATTTCAGGCACACCCTCCATCTCTTAGTCACTGGTCTGTACTTCGTCTCTAAGTTCCCACTCATGCTACGAACTTGACCAGAATCCTTGTTGCCACAGGAGACCAAGAATTCAAGACCAGAAATCACCTTTGCTCAGCAACAGGTTTTGTAATGAAGCCCCTTTGGTCTTTGAGTTTTAAAACAGGAAGCTAGCATTCCCACAAGAAGTTCATTGGAACAATTTACAGATACCTGAAGCATGTTTCTACTGTCAGTAAAACCATAGCACTCACGCTATCACACTCAATTTTCCTTTCATATCCTAGGAGTATTGTTGCATGTCTGTCAGTATGAATAATAGCATTAATAATAGTAGCTAACATTTATTGACAAAAGACCACGTGTCAGGCAAAATGCTAAGAGTTAATTTATTTATGTATTAATTTATTTACTCCTCTTAACCACCTTCAAATATAGGGGTAATTATTGTTCCCATTACACAGATGAGCAAACTGAGGCTCCACAATGATACATATTTCGCAGAGTCGTTGGAGATTTAGATAAATATACACAACCCAACAGCATAGCCTAATGGAGGCAACATGTGCAATGATTAAAAGCACTGACCCCAGAATTAGGCAGTCTAGATTCAAATCCCAGGTCTACCACTTACAAACAGTGTGCTCTTGGGCAAGTTACTTCACCTCTCTGTGCTTCAGCTTTCATCTTCACCATCTGCAAGATACAGAACCCAATACCTACTTTTCAGTTTTACAATGGTAAGTCAAGAGCTTCAATAAATGGAAGCATATATCAGCATTTAGAAACTTAGCTCTCAGGCCTTCTAGACGGCTGTATATGAACCATTCCATGGCCTCAGCTTCCTTAGATCAGATTAGATGGTTTGGAGAAGAAAGACTCTAGGAAAAATCTCACAGGAATGTTATAGCTGATTAAATAAATGTGGTTATCATTGATGTTTTCAGTTTGCATGTATACACATGTATATGTGTGCTTTGGTATAAAATATGATGAATTTTTCTTTTTGCTGACTTAGATGCTGATTTGCACTCAGGTGCATATGGTGTATTCACCAAATCTTTTGGAATGATTATAAGAAGGTAGAAATCTATGTTGAAATCAACTAAGCACGCCTCAGAAGTAGTAATTCCACTACAATATTACCCCTGTAACACGATGAAGGAAATCCTCACGGTGAAGTGGCTAAGTGCTACGGCTTCTATTCGAAAGGGTGGGGTGGCAGTTGAAATCCTCCAGGTGCTCCTTGGAAACTCTATGGGGCAGTTCTACTCTGTCTGTAGGGTTGCCACACGTCAGAATTGACTTGATGGCAGTGGGTTTGGGTTTGGTGGCACGATAAAGGACACGATTAGCTGGTGATTTTCAGCCATTGCTAGAGACATTAGTCAGTCCCTGAGCTTAGACTTATAACAAAGTCAAGTATATAGAGGAAGCAGACTCAAATAGGCCTTGTCCCTTAGGAGAAGTCTCCTAAAAGGTTTTCCTGGACTATAAAGGCCTCCCAGAGAATGAAGTGCTGAATATTAATGGCTCACTAAGATCCCACATTATCACCAGAATTTGTAACTGAAAGATTTACCTTCTATCATAAAGTTTGAACTATGGGGAAAAGAACCCAGTGCCTTAAGCTGAACCCAAAGGACATTAGCCTCTCAACACTCAATGGAAAAAAAAGCAAAAACTATTGTTGTGTCTTCCTTTGGGTTACATGGAAACACTGGTGGTGTAGTGATTAAATCCTCAGCTGCTAACCAAAAGGTTGGCACTTCAAATCCACGAAGCTCTCCTTGGAAGCCCTATGGGGCAGTTCTACTCTGTTCTATAGGGTCACCCTGAGCTGGAATCGACTTGATGGTAATTTTTTCTTTTTTTTAATGGTTTTGGGTCTCAGTCAGTAAGCAGAGATGATACAGTGTCAGTAATATAAGTTAGCTGTGAATAAAGATTTCACTCCTAGCTTTGGCACCCATAACCATGAGATACTGGGTTTGTCAGATAACTTCTCAGAGCCTTGTTTTATTCCTCTGCAGAATGGGGATGATGACAACCCCTCCACTACAAGGTTCTTGCACATGTTAGAGGCTTTGGACATAAAGAGCCTACCACGTCAGTGTTCTCAAAAGAGCTACTACTTTCACAGAGCCTGACTGTGTGTTTTAGAATCAACACAATTCATTTCCCCAAATGAATCACCTAGGCCTTGGTTGTTTCAATTGTTTGGAATCCTCTTTCTATTCCAAGTGTGCTCATTATACAGAATATGACCCACTTGCCTCTCATATTTACTGATCTTGAGAATCCAAGAAAGGACAGGAAGCAGGGTCCGAGGTTCACAAGCTCAAATGTCTAAAGGGCTGAGCAGTGGTGATTAGTGAAGCAGGTCGGGTGTACACAACAGGGGGTGGTGGGGAGTGTGGTAACTTGGAGAACACGGCCTTGCAAAATAATAAAGCTCCAATTTCTACAATATATTTCAGGCCAAACAAAGGAAGGCTGGGCTGGAGTCAGCTCATGAACTGCCAGAGGCCCACTTAGACACCACATTATACCACAAAGTTTGATTCTTAATCTACTTTCCTCTTTTATTGATGAGGAAATTTGGACCCAGAGTTTTGGTAATAGGACATGAATAAAACCTTGCAGCTGGCTCACTGCTTTTTGCTTCATTTGAAGCCAGATGTATTGGCTTAACTGAAGCTCCCACTTGGAGTGGGAGCGCTGACATTAAAACAGTGACGACAAAGCACTTTATTGTATACGGTAATGTCACGACAACCTTGAATGGTTTAAAGACTAACGACCATACCTATTAAATAGGAAGTTAAAGAGTGGAACTGCCCAGTAGGTGAGATCTTTACATGTATGTAGAAGTGATGTGATTTTAATGGCTTCCTGGGTAAATTTTCTCTCTCATTTTTTTTTCTTTTAAATGAATACATATGATTAAAAACAGCTTTAGTGAAAATGAAAAGCTCTGCTCTTTACTTGTAATTCCTGTTTAGGAATTTCTTCCTTGCAGTATTCCATCACTTCTGTCACCGCCTTCTGGAATGTTAACAAGGGTGTGTTTTAACGAAATAAACACTGGACCCAGAGTCAGTCGACACGAGCTCCAGTTACAGCCCTGCCAGCTTACCACTAGCAGTGTGGCTTTGAACAAACAACTGTGCCTTTTGGAATCTGAGTTTCCTCATCTGTTAAGTGGGTCTAGATGTGAGTGCCTTGCCTACGTACTAAAAACCAGTTGCCATCAAGTCAGTTCGACCCATGGCAATTCCATCTGTGACCTCACATGTGTCAGAGTAGACTCGTGTTCCACAGGGTTTTCAATGGATGAGTTTTCAGGTGCTCACCAGGTCCTTCTTCCAAAGCACTTCTAGATGGATTCAATCCTCTCACTTTTCAGTTAGCAGCTGAGTGCATTAATTGTTTGCGCCACTCCAGGACTCTGCCTACATAATCAATAGCCAGACAACCAACTGTTGTGGAGTTGATTCTGACTCATAATGACCTTATAGGACAAAAGAGAACTGTCCTGTAGGGTTTCTAAGGAGCAGCCAGCTGGTGGAGTCAAATTGCCGACCTTTCGGTTAGCAGGTGAACTCTTAACCACCATGCCACCAGGGCCCACGTAGCAGGATTGTTAAAAATCAGACCTCAAAATTTCAAAGCAATTTCACATGTGTAACACAAACGGCATTAGTATTAGTCTGTCCCTTTCCCATCGTACTCTTTCCTTCCGAGCCCGCCAGCAATTCCTCTTCTGTTGTTTCCTTCTACCAGGAGAAACAAAGTTGGAGTAAGTGGACAGATGGAGTTACCACGGAGGGGTACAGGGTGGCAGGCTGAGTCGGTGCTGCACCCCACCCACGTCACTCACCTCACAGTCACAATCTGCCCTCCATCCAGGACAACACCATTCATCTGGGCTATAAAGATGGCAGCCACCGCCTCATAAAGGGCTGTGCCGTCCATGTTAATCGTTGCTCCCACAGGGAGGACAAACCTGGTCACACGTTTATCAATCCCCAGATTTTCTTCCAGGCAACGAAAGGTGACCGGCAAAGTTCCAGCACTAAGAGACAAGGAGAACAAGAGAGAAACAAAGGCTGTGTCCACTTTAGAGAAGCAAGACAAAGCACAAATTGAAAAGCCACCATAAGCTTGTGTTCTTTTGTTCCAGTTAAGCAACGTGACATGCAAAAAAATCTCCCTCTGGAGCCAAATTAAAAGTCAGGAAATTGGAGGCTCAAATTCAATCTTTCTTAAGATGTTAATAGGCAGTGAAATATTTTTGTTGGTTCAGGATTTTGAGAGCTACTTAAGGGCTTCAAAGTTTGTTTCCTTTGGTCACTGTTTCCATCTTGGACTAAATACTGAAGTACAACTGATTACTCACAGTAATTGGGCTACAAAAAAAAGGAGGAGGCAGGGGCAGGGGGGACAGAAAAGAATAATCTGTCCACAGTGAAATGGAATCAGAAATTTTTGAATGACCCAAAATTTCACGCTAAAAATGCTATTTCCAATAAGATGACTGCATGGATTGTGTCCAGCCCCTGGGAATTACCCCAAGCTGAGCCTGCTAATTCTGATGAGGCTGGACAAACACGGCAAGCACCATTCAATACAAACCAAAGATTCTAGCAGTTCACTTGAGGACCTCATAGACAGATGAATGGGTACTGGCCAACTCTTGAGTCTTTCCAAATGACATAGAGCAGAAAAGCATGTGAGTTACAACTAGTCAAAGTCACAATATACAGTGACTTCACTCTACTCTTCCCAGCGTGGGATGGAGATTTAAGGACTATACAAGCCAGCCTTAGGGCCAGGATGCCTGAGATACTCATGAATCTTCTAAAATTGGAGACCTGTAAGGATAGGGGTTGTTGAAGGCCAGAATATTATTTCCATGTGGACAGAGGCACATGGGAGGGATGGGTGGATTTGCTTTAAAGCTTAAGTAATGTGAAAAGCAATTCAGGAGGCTAAAACTGAAACAGGAGAGCTCTGTGGTTTACTCTCTTTTGATTTTTTTTTTAATGAAGTGAATTGGGAAACTTCTAATGTGGACAGCAATTAGAGGTGCTTTCTCTCTTTCACTTACAGCTTTAGTCCTGGTTCCCTTGAAAAAAACTAAAAAAACTAAACCTGTTGCTGTTGAGTTGATTCTGACTCATAGTGGTTCTATAGGACAGGGAAGAACTGCCCCATGGAGTTTCCAAGAATGCCTGGTGGATTCAAAGCACCATGGTTTAGGTTAGCAGCAGCAGCACTTAACCACTACACCACCAGAAGTAGGGCTCCAGCAAAGCTGGACATATACAACTATTCTGGTTTATTTCTTAGACAATGGAAGAGTGCTAAGGTTAAATGAAATGCAGATTCCTGGGTCTATTTAGAAGCAAGGACTCAGAAGCTCTAAAATTAGGGATGCCCAAATAAAATTTTTATCAAACCACTGAGGTTTAACAAGCACTGATCCACTCACTAGCTCCTCACAACAATTTTAGGGGCGTGAGCATCATCTTACTGGAACATTCTTTCAAGTTGGATATCTCATGCCTCCTCTTTGTTCTTAAGTAAAAACAAAGAAAGAAATGTGGGAAATACCTCATTACTACCAGTACCAGTTGCCACTGAGTTGATTCTGAACCTCCAATCTTTTGGTTAGTAGCTGGGTGCTTAACTGAGCACCCAGGTACTGTCTCACTACTAAAACCTAAACCCAGGGAAAAAATTTGGGGTCTGATCACACTAGCATGCAGGTGAGATGATTGATCCTACCTGGCTTGCTGCTCCAGCTACTTTAATAAGAAGTTAGTCTTCCTTTATTCTTCTCACCACCTCCCTTCTCCTGGGGCCCTTTCCAAGGGTGCCCAGGGCACCCCCCATGCCTTGTCTGAAATGGCTGCACAGTTGTGGCTGGAGGCCAGGTTTTTCAGTCCCATGAGTCTAAGGGCAGTTCCGGGATCATCTGAATACATTAACTTTTTCTTATTGCATTCATTTTTCCCAAAATGTCACCAAAAGGGCCTTAGAATCAACTCAATAAATTGAGAAAAAGAATTGCTTAGGCATAATAAATTTTCACTATTTCTCCACTGTACAGTCTTTGTGTCTTTAAAGTCCGTAGATAGTCAATCACTCAAATCTGAAAGTCAAGAATTGAGACGCTTTAACTCTTTCCTGTATTGACAGATTGACATGGCTTTGAGGGTGTGGGCTTTGTTTTTGGGTCCTGTCTCGCTGGTCACATGACAGTCTTCAGATATTACTAATAATAACTGCCAGACACTTGGCATTTTCTCTTTTTCCCCCAAATCAGTTTTATCAGAATGTACTGCAGTTTAAGGGATGCACAGAGGTCTGTCCCAGGCTGTCCTCCCTCCCTAGGTCCATCTTTTCACCAGCCTCTGTGCCCAGAGAAGCCAGTTAACCATCTCTGACACTCCCATTCAGGCCAGGGGCTGAGGAGGCAGAGAGAATTTATCAGGCAGCCTCTTGACTCTGCTTTGTTTCCCTGTCGTCATAACAGCAAAAGAAGCCCTGAGTTAATTCTTGCTGCGTGACTCCTACCACACTGACTTAAAAAAACAAAAAAAATCCACATCCAGGCAAAAGCCACATTTTAACCAAAGATTGAAAACACATTCACTTCTCAAATGAAATACAGACAGAAAAGGAAAAGAAATGGGTCTGCCACTTGTGGCCTCGGACAATAATCCAAGCATTTGTCTTTGATTTAAGTACAAATTCAGGCCACACATGTCCTCTGAAGATTTATCTTGTGCTGTAAAGGTTCTGGGGTAACTGGTTAGTCATTCCAAAGAAAAAAATAATAACATTTTAAAATAGTTTAAGGATCAACACCATAAAGCTACTGGAAAAAAAACATAAAATGATATCTTACCACTTGGATGGTAAACCTTTCCTGAGCAAAATCAAAATTCTAAGTATTAAAGGAAAACACTGACAGTTCTGATTACTTGCCAATTAAAAATATCTAGTAGCAAAAGTCACTGCAGTTTTTTTAAATACAAATGTCAAAGGAGGTGGCCATTATTTTCAGTATGAGATGAATTAATATTCTTATTCATATATAAAAGCACTGGAAAGCCAATAAGAAAACAATGAATGCCCCAACAGAAAAATGAGTAAGGTCATAAACAATTCAAGGGAAGAAGGAGGGAGAATGATCAATAAGAACACAAAATGATATTTCCTCTCACTAGTAATCAAAGAAATGTAAATTCAATGAGAACATTTTTCATCAATAAAATTGGAAAACACTAAAGTGCCTGATAAAATTCAGTCACAGCAGCACTGCATTTCTTGGTAAGGCATGTTCTCAAACCCAGTTAGTGGAAACATAAAGTGGTGTACATTTCTTAACAGTAATCTGGCAATACGTTTCAAAATTCTCAGTGTGCTTACCATTCAACTCTGAAATTCCACAGTTAGAAAATTATCCTGAAGGGATAATGAGACAGCCTTATGCAGACACATTTCTAAGAATGCAATTAGCTTTATTACTGCACTCACTGCAATAACTGCAATGGATTTATTATTGTCACAGTTCTGTTTAATAGGCATGCCTCATATATATTCAAGCCTGGGGGTAGCAGGAAGGATTCTACTGCAGGACATATAGTACATTCTTATGCAATTAAAAAAAAAAAAAGTAGTTAAAATCTATACTAACTAGTACAATTTTTATGATATGCTGACCAGTGAAAAATAGCAGTTGATACAGAAATATATACATATAGTAAAAACTGGAAAGATTAACAAAATTATCGTTGAGAGATATCTGGGGATGTTCATTTTGTTCTTCAAAATTTTATTCATTGTCTGTATATTCACAATGAGGAAATATCACTCTGATTACCAAAAAACGAAAACAAAACTAAGTAAGCCTGCTTTCAGTTTTGGGGGAGAGAAAAAAAATTTCCTTTTTTTCCAAAGGGTGGGAATCTTTATGAACACAGCCATTCAGCCATGGAGAATTTAGCCACAGAAAACGTGCAGAACTGAGAAGGAAAAATGGAATTCTGCAGGGCTTTCTTTCACTTTGGTAAACTAGATACTTGAATCCGGATCTCCACAATTCCCACATTCTACCAGTACCAAATTCTCATTGATTTGCAGAACAAAACGATAATTTGGTTTTTCAGTAGGTCACTGCCATCGGTCCATTATGTCCCTAAGGAAAACTGAGTGCCTGCTCGGCAGCTGTGAACGCAGGGACGTTGTGTCTCAGAGTGGTAACTATACTGCAGTACCTGGTCACGAGAATGGGTCATAGGTCCTGCAACAAGGACTTGGCAGGCCTGTGACTCCAGAGATACGCACTTCAGACCTGATTCGATGGCAGTGGTTTTGCTTGGGATGCACTTCAGGCTTGCCTGCCTCCTCTGGTTTTATGGTATTAGTTTTGTGACCCAAAGATACATGTGGAGAAGTAAGAATAACAGCTTCTCACTCAAAGGTGAGCAGTTCAAATCTACCAGCTACACCTTAGAAATCCTATAGGGTAGTTCTACTGTGTCCGACAGGATCACTATGAATGGGAATCAACTTCATAGCAACAAGTTTGCTTTTGTGTGTGTGTGTGTGTGTAAGTGTGCAGACTGAAAGACTAAAACTACACTTCCCATTGTCAATGAGTTGATTCCAACTTATAATGACCCTATAGGTCAGAGTAGAACAGCCCCCATAGAGTTTCCAAGGAGCACCCATTGGATTTGAATTGCCAACCCTTTAGTTAGCAGCTATAGCTCTTTACTATGTTACAAGGGTTTCTAAAACTGCCCTTAGTCTTTGAAATTCTAAATTGCCAGGTGTTTATTTATTTATTATATTACATGTTAAACTCAGTCAAGATGAAATTCAAATACATACACACACACACACAGACATATATATATATACACACATACACTGTATATCTCTGGAGTCTTCATTGGCTTCCTCTGCCCTGTGGCCATCTAAGGATAGACAAACTGACCCTGAGTCAACATCACACACAAGTTGGTCACACACAAGCTGGGTGGAATGGTCCATTAGAGGTTTGTGCAGAGTTCAAAGACTTGCCTGGCTTATAAAGGCCTGGAAATCTCACCTAGCAAACCATTTGCCCTCTAAAAGCTGGCTCTCCTACTCTGGAAAAATTATTTCCCAAAATCTCTATTGAGGGCTGTTTCATGAGAACATTTTGCAAATCACGATTTAGAGAATTTCTGATTGAATAACATCCTGTTATACCCTTGTGGAAAACACATTAACTTAAACTAAGTAAACCTACATGTGGCAAATTAGACATGCAAATTGATAGCATGGATTAATGTGGAAAATTTCATATGAGAACCTATTTCTAGTATAGCAGCACACCAGTCAAAAGGAGTCATCAGACAGATCAGAAGTTCCTGAAAGGAGCCCAAAATGCAAAAAGTCCACCTTTCCAAAAATAATTTTAAAATATATGAAACATATTCTCATTGAATTTTGTGATGGAAGATTCTTGAGAAAGAGGATAAAGGGTCAGCAGGGAGAAACAAAGGTAATTTCTTATATTCTCTACCTGGAAGCAGTACCCAGAGCAGTGATCCATGCTTGGAAAATGCCAGCAAAAAAGGAGAAAGGGTTTTTCCTGGTCACTAGAAAGTAAATCAAGGGGAGAAAGATGCCCCCATGGATGATGAGGCCCACAATCACCGTTATCATGTACATTCCCAGTTGCCTAGCAACCACCTCCAAGTCCTTGATTGCAATGATCTTCCCACAAATTAGGCAGGCAATACCCAGGGGAGAGTACCTGAAAAACATAAAAGGGAGAAAAATTTAAAGAAATCATGATAGGATTCAGAATTTACACTCTGGGTCCTGTGCACTGCACCCTGAGGACAACCTTCAATTGTGTATATAAAAGGGTTTGGCTGACAGAAGTTCACCGAATTCAACAGATTTTTTTGTTGTTGTTTGTTTAACTTCAAACTAACTTAACTTAAATGTGTCCTATGGAACTGGTGGTGCCTCTTTTGAATAAAAATTCAAAGACAAACATTATCAAGGCATTTTTTGGAACAGAAAAGACAAGTTGTATCATCTCTTAGGTAGTCACCACGTAAAATTGAGAAACGCAATTTGCCTGTGCTTCTACAATGGTCATCCTGGAGAATCTTGTTTGATTTTTTGGTTCTTCAGTTTCTTCGTAGAAAATTTGGAATCATATTTTCATTTTTTTCTGGAAAGCTCATTAGAATTTCACCAAGCTATAATGTTTGTACATTTGCTTTGCTTTCACCTTGAGAGATAAGGAGTACCTGAGAGAGAGAGACAACTGCCAGACCAAGGGGAACATCTGAGCTGCAGTGTAAATGTCAAGAAATGTGGTTTTATTACTTCTAAGATTGGAAAGTGTTTTTTCCCATACTTGCTTCTTTAACAATAATACTGGCTACCATTCATTAGAGAGTTTGCAGAGGTAGATGAGTGGTAGACTCTTACCTTCCTTGCAGGAGACCAGGTATGATTCCCAGCCAATGCAACTCAAGCAGAGCTACCACCCGTCTATCAGTGGAGACATGCATACTGCTATGATTCTCAACAAGTTTCAGCAGAGCTTCTAGGTTAAGACTAGGAAAAAAAGTCTGAAGGTCTACTTCTCTACAACCATCAATGAAAACCTTATAGCTCACAACAGAATACTGTCTGATTGACAGTGGAGGTGGTACAGGACCAGGCAGCATTTTGTCCTGTGATACAGTGGGTTGCCACAAGCCAGGTTCGACTCAACAGCAGCTAACAACAAGAGTCATCCATCGAGTATTGTGTCAGGCACTATGGTGACAGCTTCTCTCATGTTGTGTAATTTCCTTCTTACCACAGCCCTAAAATCTAGGTATCACCATTCCTGTGTAGCAAACAAGGAAATTGAAGTTCTGAATGTTAAATATTCTGCCCCAAATAAACGAAACCTGGAAGTAGGAAAAGGGAAATTTAAACCCAGGTCTGTGAGACTCCAAGACTGGAGTGTTTTTGTTTTAAATATTTTATTGTGCTTTAGGTGAAAGTTTCCAATTCGAATCATTTTGTCATACAAAAACTTAAACACACGTTGTTTTGTAACCCTAGCTTCTCTCCCCACACTGTGACCGTACACTTCTCCTCTCCACCCTGTATTTCCTTTCAGCTAGCTTCTGCTCCCTTCTGCCTTCCCATCTTACCCCCAGACAGGAGCTGCCCAGTCAGCCTCATGTATCTACTTGAGCCAATAAGCATCCTCTTGACAATATCATTTTGCATCTTGCACTCCAGTTCAATCCTTGTCTGAAGACGGGAGGTTTCAGCTCTGGGCTAACAGAGTCTGGGGCCATGTCTTCCAGGCACCCTCCAGCCTGTCAAACCATCAAGTCTGGTCTATTCAGTAGAGCTTGACTTCTGTACTCCATTCTTCTCCCATGACATCAGGGACTCTCTGTTGTGTTCCCTGTCAGGGCAGTCATTGGTGGTAGACAGGTAGCATCCACTTCTTCCAGTCTCATGTTGATGTCATCTCTGGTTCATGTGGCCCTCTCTGCCTTTCGGTGTCCTGTTTTCCTTGTCTTTGGTATTCTTCATTCTCCTCTGTTCCAGGTGGGTTGGGACCAATTGATGCTTGTTTGATGGCCACCTGTCAGTTTCTAAGACCTCAGGCACCACTCACCAAAGTAGGATGCGGGACATTTTCTTTAAAAACTTTGTTATGCCAAGTGACCTATACGTTCTCTGAAAACATGGTCCCCAGACTCCTGTCTCTGCTACTCTGTCCCTCAAAGTAGTTAGCATAACTGGGGTTTTTATCCACGCAAACTAAACCACTTACCTTTAACGAACAATTTTAACTCTGCAGATCAGCTTGGCTGCTAACCAAAAGGTTGGCAGTTTGAATCCAGTGTCTGCTCCTTGAAAACCCTATAGGGTCACTAGGAGTTGGAATCGACTCAACAGCAATGGTTCTTTTAATGGGTAGATAACCAAACAACATAACAATCACAATGTAAACAACATGGACTTCTTGTGTATTTCCATATTATCATTACTATTTTTTGTAGAGCTTTTGGGAACTATTTTGATCTTGCTCTTGGGTAAGCTAACCATTTGCACTCTCGTCTTGAGTGTATTTTTCATGTTTGGCAAGATCTTTTTTTTTTTAATTGCCCAATCTGGTGTTGCTGAAGCATGAACTTGCTCAGTTTGTGACACCTTCTGATGATATCTTATTAAGAATTGGGAACATATTTGAGAGAAAGACTATGGGGAAAATGAAGTCCCAAGACAAGGCTCCTGAGAGAGGTCAAAAACCTTCCTTCAGGGTCAACAGAGAAAGAGCATATTTCCCTGGAGGTGGCACCCTGAATTCAGATGTCTAATCTACTGGACTCTGTGAGGGTAAACTTTTCTTTGTCAAAGTCATCCACTTGTAGTATTTGTGTTAGAGCAGTACCAGATGACTCAGAGAATTAGCATAGCCACTCTCTTGCCTCATAAATATCTAGCCTGCTTCTCCAGGCCTTAGGAGCTAAACCTCTGGTCATGTCATTAAATCCTTGGCTCTCTCCACCATTTTTCATTCTCTTGTGTGCCCACAGTCATAAGACCTCATAAATCAGCAAGGTGCTTTCAGAGGCCTGTGCTTTGTTCACTAAGATAGTAAACAGCTGAGCACAATGTGCCTTCTGATAAAGCCAACAAGCATTTGTCTTTACAAACCAAAAGGTTAATTCTTTCCCAGCTACCAATCACCCTTTAAAGTTGTTCAAATAACACAAATGCGAGCTGCTCAGGTACCATTCAATTTTTTTTCTCTTCTAGGGAAAGCAATTCATAGAATGGAGAGGGAATGTTTTTAAATCTCTTTGCCAAGATCAGCTATAGAGTCCCCCTTAGGGGAATGCATTTGAGCTGGGGCCAAATGTACTGGAGAGAGGTGATAATTGGCAGATTATTTCTGGAGCACTTAGTTTGCTGGGAAAAGTGTAAGTTCCCATTAGAAATACAGAGTATGATTCAAAGGCTAGAAGGTGGAAGTGTTATGATCACTATGTATGGCAGACAATGGTTCTTGCCAACTCAAACACCTTCATCTCCAGCACTAGTATGTCCACCAGGACAAAGACAGAGCCTTTGTTCTTTGATGTCTATTAGGGGCATCACTTCTTGCATCCATTTCAAAACAATTAATTTAAACTTCCATAAAGGGCTGGGGTTTAAGGTTCCTGGGTTTCCCTATCAAAGTACTATCTCATTGAAAAGGACACTCCATGAATAAGAAAGGGCAAGCGCCCAAGGTTCAAGGTCACATTCAAAGCTTCTGAAAATGCAGGAAATAAGGTCATAAAAACTAAGTGCATCAGGAGGCTGAGGGCTTCACTGAGCGTTTTCAAGCTACCAGCTGCTGAGTAATTATCAGACAGGTTTCTAAATTAGTAGGACATGGCTACAGAGCTGGGGAATGGGGAAATGGCCACCATGCTGGCCTTAGACTGGCTGAATTGAGGGACAAGGGTTAATCCAGGAGTGGCCTGCCTAGCAGTTTTCTTACTAGCCTGTCATCATCCACGCATTTAGTGCATCAGCCTTGTCCGCCCCAGGCCTCAGAGACGCCCTATCCAGGACTGTCATCTAGTCCATAAACACGAAGTCATAACTGGTAGTTACACCCAGAAACCACATCAGATTCCTGGTGTCATGGACCACCTGCATCACAGTTACCTGGGCTACCTATTACCAGTGCAGATTCCCTGGCCCTGTCACAAACCTATCAAGTTAGAATTTCCTGGAGCAGGGCTTGGGACATTTACATTTTCACCAAGTTCCCCAGGTCATTCTGATGTGTTTGGAAACCATTGTTTCAAGGAGGAAAATCTCATCTACAACTGATGAAATGCAGATTTTAGAGGTAGTTCCTCACTAAAATTGGGGTTCTACTCTGTAAGTCGGCTCTGACATAAATCAAGTACCTCAGTTTTTTCCTAGCTTTCATTATTACATTGCATTTTATTGTCAATATCTAAATTCAGCAGCGTTTTGAACAGTAAATCCCAAAATCGAACATCTGCCAGTGAACACGTGAGAACAATAGCATCAGCAAATGACATGCTTCAACATACTGCTAACAATAAGATGTATAAAAAATAAATAGGGATGGTCATGAGTGTAGTTCATAGTAAGTATGTATGTCATAAGCCAGAGATTACCTGTACACGGGCAGCCTTTGTAAATCATTTACCTTACCAGCCAAACCAAACCCACCACCATGGAGTTGATTCCAACTCATAGCAACCTTATAGGGCAGAGTGGAACTGCTTCATAGAGTTTCCAAAGAGCACCTAGCAGATTCAAACTGTCAACCTTTCGGTTAGCAGATGTAGCACCTACTCACTATGCCACCTCAGTTTCCCAGCTCTACTTTATTCAAAGTCTTTGAGGTCCTAACCCACTAGAGTAATGAATTTAGGACTTACAAGCACAGGACAAATAGTAGGATAAATTCTTGGAGGAGAGGTAGGCTGAGGGACTTTCTCCATCCTTTCATAACTGGTGCTTTTGTTCTGGCCCCACGTTCCTAACTAACTCGAGTTTGGTATGGATTCCAAGAGAATTCAGAATTGGGAGAAACTGGCAATAGAGTTAATTGCAAATCCCCAGAGTTGTCTAAAGATACTGTCTATGCTTAGCCTCAGAACGTAACACAAATCTCTATTTTTCCAAGTCTGCTTTGGTATGAGATGTTTTGTCTCGCCAGTAAGTCAATACTGTTACCGGTTGCTGTGTGATGTGGAGTTGAGTCCAACTCACATCGACCCTATATGACAAAGTAGAACCATCCCATAGGGTTTCCTAGGCTGTAATCTTTTTGAGAGAGTAGCACCAGATCTTTTCTCCTATGGAATCTCTGATGGGTTCGAATTGTAGCTTCAAGTTAGCAGCAGAGCACTACCCAGGCTCCTCTATTGCCAGTTAAAACCAAAGCCAAACCCACTGCTGTTAAGTTGATTCTGGCTCATAGCAACTCTACAGGGCAGAGTAGAACTGCTCCATAGAGTTTCCAAGGAGCATCTGCTGGATTTGAACTGCTAACTTTTTGGTTAGCGGACATAGCACTTAACCACTGCACCACCAGGATTTGCCCAGTTACCATATATGAATTCAAACTTCTCATGATGGTACAAATAGTTAAGAGTTACAGTGAACCACAGTAGGTAGCCAAAACGTCAGTAGTTCGAATTTACCAGCTGCTCCTGGGAAATGATTCTATACTGTCCTATAGGGTCACTATGACTGAAATCAACTCAACAGCAATGAGTGGGTTTGGTTTTCTGTTTCTCTTTGTTGTTGTTTTTATCAGAATAAAGTAAAAACCAGCCTCTAGAGTCTCTGGGTTTATTACCCTTCAGGGGCTTCCTTCTGCAAGTAAGTAAACACTCCATATTTTCTACAAGTTCCACGGGCTATGTCTCCGATCCAGCTCTCCAAATTCAGTGCCTTCCACTCCACCCTCATCAGCCAACCACATTCTATTCCAGCTACACCAGGCTTTCAGTCCGACCCTGCAAAAGTTTCAGTTGGTATTTCCTCCACCTACAATATTCTTCCTTCGGTCCTTCACTGAGCTGCCTCCTTCTTATTACACAGGTCTTCATGAAAATCACCTTTACAGAAAGCCCCTCCCTGGGCCTTCTAGATAGAGTTCACCCCCTACTACCATGCCCCCATCATTCTATATCCTTTTCCCATTTTATTGTCTTTATAGCACTTATTACTACCATAAAATCTACAAAACCCAAAATGATGTAGGCAGAAACCTGTTAGAGAAGGAAAACTCAAATATTTTCCCACTAGTAGCAATAGAAAAGTGGTGCCATGGATTGAATTGTGTCTGCCAAAAAATGTATATCAATCTAGCTGAGCCATGATTCCACGTACTGTGTGATTTTTCCCATGTGCTGTGAATCCTACATCTATGATGTTAATGAGACAGAATGGGCAGTAGCTGCATTGGTGAGCTGGGACCCAATTTACAAACTTGGATTGTGTTGAGGCAATTTGTTGAGATATTAAGAAAATGTCAGCAAACAGTTTGGGGCCTTATACCATCAAGAAAGCAACATGGGGAGCAGAGCTCATTCTGAGGACTCGGGGTCCCTGTGCCTGAAAATGTCCCAGTTTGGGCAAAGAAGGAGGGCCAACTGAGAAAGCCTTTCCTTGGAGCTGACACCTCGAATCTGGGCTTCCAGCCTACTTTACTATAAAAGGAATTTCTGTTTGTTTAAAAAGCCATCCACTTGTGGTGTTTCTGTTATAGCAGCACTAGATGACTAAGACAAGACTTAAGTCTGTATCCTGTGAATGGCAGAAAATTTGTGAGATCAGAAAAACAAAGCAACCCCACTGAGTCCCTGTTCTTGCAGGTTTCATTGTATCTGGATTCACATTTGCTTCCTTTTGTCTTTCTACTCTGACTAAAATACAAGCTCTACAAGAGCAGGCACTTTTTTGGTCTTATTAACCATCCTATCATAAATGCCTGGAATCATCACTGGCACAAACAGGTACTCAATGAGTATTTATTGAATGGGATGGATGGATGGATGGACGGATGGACAGATGGACGGATGGACAGATGGACGGATGGATGGTGTAGGTTAACTGGGAAGGAGTTTTGGAAGAGTAAGCAGAGGTTTCACTTCTCACTTTATACAATGGTGAGATTATGAGTAGTTATAGTTTCTGCTTAAGTTTTTCAAATTTTTATAAAAAGATTTAAAGAACTTTTCAAAAAAAAATGAAGATATGAAAATCAAACCAATACGAAAGGATGTTCTGTTTTTGGTGATTCAGAGGCCTTGTGAACTTCTTTAAGAATTCATGACATACAAAGGAGATGGATAGAACTGATGACAGCAAAGGGAATAACAGCAACAATCATAGTATTAATTAACATAAAATGTTTGCGCAGCTCCTGCTCACCAGAAACGCTCTCTGACTACTGGTCATAATCTCACTTAATTCATACAGCAACCCCATGACATGGGTCCTATGGTCGTGTCATTTAAAAGACCAAGACACTGGGGTTTAGAATGTTTGCCTAATTTGCCTAAAGTCGCACAAGATCTGAGAGGCTCTTAGGTTCAATCCACTCTAAAGTCAAACATTATACTTCTACTACTTACAGCAAAAAAAAAAAAAAGGATGAATACCTCAACGATAAGCACTGTCTCAGTGGCTGCAACAATGGACTCAATCATAGCAAGACTGTGAGGATGAAGCAGGACCCGGCAATGTTTCACTCTGCTGCGCATGAATACCTCTGAGTCAGAATGTCACCTAACAACAATTACAGTTGTGTGATATTGGGCATGTTATTTTCTTGTTTAGTTTTCTCATCTGACAATGGAGTGAACAAAAGTACATATATTTTCTTAAGGGGCTGCCATGGATAAAACTGCATCTCCCCCAAAATGTGTGTATCAATTTCACTGAGTCATGAGTTCCAGTGTTGCATGTTTGCTCACCATTTGATGAGATTTTCCTATGTGTTGTGAATTTCATCACTATGATTTAATAGTTGATTACCAGCAGTTTTATTGATGAGGTCTATAACATTAGAAATATAAAAGAGAGAAGTTAACAGAGGGACATGGGCACTTCATATCACCAAGAAAGCAGTGCTGACAGCAGAGCATATCCTTTGGACCTGAAGGTCCTGCACTGAGATGCTCATGAAGATTGATGAGAAGGCCCTTCCTCCAGAGCTGACAGAGAGAGAGACAGCCTTCTCCTGGAGGAAGGCCCTGAATTTAGACTTGTAGCCTAGTAGACTGTGAGAGAATAAATTTCTCTTTGTTAAAGCCATCCACTTGCAGCATTTGCATTATATCAGCACTAGATACTAAGACAGGTACTATTGTGAAGAATAAATGAATGAATGCATGTAAAGCTGTTGGTAAATGTTAGAATTCAATAATACCAATAGATAAACAACCTGTTCCTGTTAAGTTGATTTCCACTCACTGCTACCCCGTATGTTTGCAGAGTAGAGCTGCTCCCCAGGATTCTCTTGGCCATAGTCTTTACTGAAACAGAACTCTAAGCCTTTCTTCCATGGTGCTGTGTGGTTTCAAACTGCCAAACTTTAGGTTAAAAGCCAATTGTAAATTGCTTGCATTACACAGGGACCTTTTAAGAATAAGTATTTAATGATAATTATCTTCTTAATAATAAATGAGTTCATGCATGGAATTGAAATAGTACTGAGCATAACACAAGGATTTAATTAATCTTAATTATGCAGTAGTAATTATAATAATTATCATCATCAGGTCCTTACTGTGCATTTTCCTACTGTCACTGTGCTTTCAACTACATACAGAAGAATATTTTTTAAAAGTCTGGTTATATAAGCTTTGAGGCATCAAGGTGGAGAGTGGTTGGCTGTTTTAGTCAAAAGTTTTTCACAGTCAATGTTACCAAATATTCATACCGACCAGGCAACTAAAGAAAGAAATGAATGGCATAGAATGGGCGTTTCATGTCCCTTAACACTTTCCTGACTGCCTGGCTGCAGCAGCCAAATAGCTGTCAGAGATTGCTCAGCAGGCCTTGTCCATGCTTCCTAATCACTCTTTATGTCCTGGGAATTGATGCTAAATCCTTATAAATTTTTATTTCAATGCATGGAAAACTGCTTGATCCACACCACTCTCCGACACAAGAGGTACAACACTTTATTCCACCAACTCATTTGCTTTCTAGAAGATTCCTTTTCCTGGAATCGCTCAGTGGAAATGATGTGGGTATAGATGAAGGATGGAACTTGCATACATTGCCACATCACCGGTCATCCACAACAAATGGACCACGTATTTAGAGTAAGGACACATGCTCTAGACCCCAATGTTTAATAGCAAAAAGCCTATTCTGCTTTATATATGTTACTATTTATTAAACCCTCTGCAACTCCCTCCTTCAGAGTGGCTCTAAAGAACTTTTAAAATCTTTTTTTTACAGCATCATTGTGTGACCTTGATTTCTACACACAAAAGAAATATTCGGAAATCTAGCCTTGTCTGAGAAGTTGAAGGATCAGTACAACAATCCAAAGATCACATTTTATTTTACTAGCATCGTTTTCCTGTTTTAAAAAGGACATTAAAGCAATCATCTGAATAAACTAGGTGCTATAGATGAAAGTGAAGTCCTAGCCCACAGTAGCTGTGAATGTGACCTTGTTTGGAAATAGGGTCTTTGAAGATGTTATCAATTAATATGAGGTCATACCTGAGTAGGATGAGCCCTAATCAGATGTGAGGGGTGTTCTAAAGTAAAAGAGAAGAGACACAGAGGGACACACAGAAAGATGACAGCCACGTCATCTACAAGCCAAGGAACACTGGGTCTACCAGAAGCTGGACCAGACAAGCAAATATCTTTCTCTCGAGACAAGAGAGAAAACGTAGTCCTACAGATGTAGATTCCTAGTCCCAGAACTGTCAGATAATAAGTCTCAGTTCTTAGAAGCCACTTAGTTAGTGACATTTTGTTACAGCAGCCTTAGGAAACTAATATATCAGGCCTATTAGACAAGTCATGGTATTTTCAATTGGATCATAAGGATGCGAAAGCTGGACCACGAACAAAGAAGACGGAAGAAGAATTGATACCTCTGAATTGTGGTGCTGGAGAAGAATATTGAATGCACCATGGACCGCCAAAAGAACAAACAGATCTGTTCTAGAAGAAGTACAACCAGAGTGCTCCTTGGAAGCCAAGATGGCAAGACTGCATCTTACATACTTTGGGCATGTTATCAGGAAGGATCAGACTTTGGACAAGGACATAAGACTTCGTAGAATGGAGGGTCAGCAAAAAGGGGAAGACCCTTGATGAGATGGATTGACAGCGGTTGCAACAACGGGCTTAAGCATAAAAACGATTGTGGACATGGCTCAAGACAAGGCAGTGTTTTGTTCTGTTGTTCATAGGGTCGCTATGAGTAGGAATGAACTCAACAGCACCTAACAACAACAACAAGACATTAAACATGGTCCACAAAATCATGAGAAATATTTTCTTGATCTCAGACTTTGGCCTTCAACTAGCCAATCCATGCCTGAAATCTTAGTAAGAATTTTCTACAGACAAATCATTGCTTGATGCTTCTGCAGAGATAAAAAATGAGTCAAGAACAGACTTTTGCCCTTCTTAGGTGAGGGTTGTGATTGCTGTCTTTAGATGCCACCAAGACAATTTGCAACTCTCAGCTACCCTATGTGACAGAGTGGAACTGCCTCATAGGGTTTTCTGGGCTATAATCTTTATGGGTATCTCAAAATCACTGAGTGGTTTCAAAGTGGGAACCTTTTAGTTAGCAGCTAAGCACTTAACCAGTGATTCACCAGGTCTCCTTGAAGTGAGGATTGGGGCAGCAAAGGAAGAAGAGAGAAAGAAGCTAGCATTTAACTGGAAGGCACCAGTATAAACGTGGTAGCAGATCAGGGGAAAACTGGGGAAAGAGTTAGATAGACTGGAATGTAGGGAAACAGGGAATATGCAACCCAGAATTCCTTGAGGAATAAGGAACAGATGTGGCTTGGTTTTATATGGTTTTAATTTTTTCTAGTCAGACAAACAGACCATAATAAGGGTCTAAAACAAATGCCAGTAGAAAGCTTTCTGTCTGAAAAATGAGGGACACTGGGAAGTCTCAGTGTCTGTAGGTGGCTTAGCTTCCTTGATGAAGGGGTGGACACTCATGCTGTCCTTGGCCAACCTAGATTTTATAACCACTAACTACAAGCATATGTATAATGAAACAGACAATATTGTGTCAAAAATTCAAACAGAAATCCTACCACACATGCATCCAAGATTTTGATATCAATATGAAATTCAACTCTTCCTCTCCCAAGCTATACAGTCTTAAGTATGCTAATTAACTCCATGAGGGTCAGGTTTTAGAAAATGGGAATAATAATACAATCCTCACAGGATTGTTGGGATTATATTTGATAGGTATTAAGCACCTATCACAGTACTTGGCAGGAAAAAGGAAAACAATAAATGATAGCTTTCATGATTATACAGGTTTTTGTCTAGGGTGGCCCTACAAATTTAGACTCTGCTTCATAATCCATGTATATACTCTTCATGAGCACAATTAAGTGTCCTGGTATTCCCATTCACCACAATGTTATCCATAATTTGTTATGATCCACATAGTTGAACGTCTTTGCATAGTCAATAAAACAGAAGAAAACATCTTTCAGGTATTCCCTGCTTTCAGTCAAGATCCATCTGACACCAGTGATGACATTCTGGCTCCATGTCCTCTTCTGAAGACAGCCTGAATTTCTAGCAGTCCCTTATCAATATATTGCTGCAGCCACTTTTGAATAATCTTTAGCAAAATTTTATTTGAGTGTGATAGCAGACATTTTTCAATAATTTTCGCATTTACTTGGATCACATTTCTTGATAATAGGCATAAACATGGATCTCTGGCAGTCAGCTGGCCAGGTAGCTGTCTTCCAAATTTCTTGGCACATGTGAGCGTACAGTTCCAGCGCTGCATCCATTTGTTGAAACATCTCAGTTGATACTCCATCAGTTCCTGGAGCCTTGTTTTTTTACCAATGTCCTCAACACAGCTTTGATTTCTTCCTTCAATATCATCAGTTCCTGATTATATGCTACCTCTTGAAATAACTGAATATCAACCAATTCTTTTGGCTTAATGACTCCATGTATTCCTTCCATCTTCTTTTGATGTTCCCTGCACCGTTTAATATTTTCCCCCATGTAATCCTTTGAATTTTTATTTCAGTTCTTTCAGCTCAAGAATTTCTGAGTGTTCTTCTCTTTTAGTTTTTTATCTCCAGTTTATGGCACATGTCATTAGAATACATCACTTTGTCGTTTCAAGATGCCCTTTGGAATCCTCTGGTTTTTCACTTCATCATTTCTTCCTTTTCTTTAGCTACTTAATGTTTCAGAGTCTCTTCTGATATTCAATTTGATCTTTTCTTTCTTTCCTTTTTAAAGACCTCTTGCTTTCTTCATGTATGATATCCTTTATGTCATTCCACGACTTGTCTGGTCTTTAGTCACTAGTGTTCAATATGTCAAATCTATTCTTCAGGTGGTCTCTAAATTCAGGTTGTATGTACTTAAGGTCATACTTTGGCTGTTGTAGACTTTTTCTAATTTTCTTCAGTTTAATTTGAATTTGCATATGAGCAATCCTATGCCACAACTGACACCTGGCCTTGTTCTGACTGATAATATTGAATTTTCCCATAGTCTCTTTCTCCATCTGGCAAGGTTCACATGTTGTATCATCGTTTATATTAGTGAAATAAGGTATTTGAAATGAAGAAGTCATTGATCTCGCAAAATTCTATCATGCTATCTCTGTCATCATTTCTATCACCAGGCCATATTTTCCAACTACAGATCCTTCTTCTTTGTTTTCAACTTTGGCATTCCAATCAGTAGTGATTATCAATGCATGTTTGATCAACTCATACTGCAAAGCTAGTAAAAATCTTTAATTTCTGCATCTTTGGACTTACGGGTTGGTGTATAAATTTGAATAATAGTGATATTAACTGGTCTTCCCTGTAGGCATATTAGATGTTATCCTATCATTGACAGCATTGCAATTCAGGCTAGATCTTGAAAAATTCTTTTTGACAATGAATGCAACACCATTCCTCGTCAAGTTGTCATTGCTAGCATAGTAGACCATATGATTTTCTTGTTCAGGATGGCCAACACCAGTACATTTCAGCTCACTAATGTCTAGGATATCTGTCTTTATATGTTCCATGTTCTTTATGACAATTTCCAGTTTTTCTACATTCATACCTTATACATTCTTGCTTCCCATTATCAATGGATGTTTGTAGCTGTTTCTTCTCATTTTGAGTTATGCCACATCAGTAAACAAAGATCCCAAAATCTTGACTCCATCCGCATCACTAAGGTTGACTCTCCTTTGAAGAAGCAACTCTTCCCCAGTTGTCTTTTGATTGCCTTCTAACCCCAGGGGCTCATCTTCTGGCACTGTAACAATGTTATGCTGCTATTCATAAAATTTTTAACTGACTGATTATTTTCAGAAGTACACTGCTGGGTCCTTCTTCCTAGTCTGTCTTAGGCTGAAAGTTCAGTTGAAACCTGTCAGAGATGGATGGCCCTGCTGGCTTAGCTTCCAGCATCACAGCAACACACAAGCCTTCACAGTACAACAAACTGATAGACACGTGGGGACAATGCAGTTGTAGAGGTTGAACCAAGTCATGCTGCAGGCATCTCCTAACTCATGTAACCATAGAGGCTGACAAGCCCAAGAAATCAGCAGATGAGATAGCAAGTTGCTGGCTCACAGATGCAGAAGCCAACAAATCCCAAGTTTGACAGAGGATACAGTAGCCTGCTGTCTCAATTCCCAAGATCCAGAGGTCAGATGATGATGATCTGGATGCAGGATCTAAAATGAACAAAAGCCAGCAAGCTTTGCTAGAATGTCCATATGTACTGGATGAAAGCCACGTCCCTAAGAAAATTCTTACAACTGACTGGCTGAAGATATCAGATCACAACATACAGATGATCATATCACATCACATCACATCACATCATATCATATCGTATCGTATTGTATCGTATCATATCATATCATATATCATATCATATCATCTTTACTTAACAGCCAAATTATATTACTACGTAATGGCCACACTATATCATTACATAACTGCTAGATCACTGAGAATCATGGCATAGCCAAGTTGGCACACAGCCTTAACCATCACAGTCTACCTCTTGTCAACTTGTCAACTGTGCATACTTGTACAAATACATAATCTCTAAACAAAAACAATGAAGTTACACTTGCACCTAACATGATAGCACTAACGTGTACAACTGGAAACATTCTAGCCCTGTTTACATCTGAAATTTTGTAATTAAGCAAATGCACATATTCAAGGAAGGAATACTCATAGCAATTACAATGTTCATTTCTACAGTTGTTCAGTGTCATAACTGATACTTAGAACTATCTTCTTCAACCACCTGTTCCATATTGCCTTTACCCTCAGCAAGCATCTCAGCTGGTCATGGCTCATTGACTGATGCAGTGATCCAAACCTTTGTTCCTAAAGGGTCTGGGCCATTAGTGGTCATGCCAGAACTGGACTGCTATAGTTTCTCATTGACTTTAATTTCAGGGCATGGTAGTATTAAGAAATATCTTAAGGGATCTCCTATATTCAGATATACTCTTCTTTACCTCCATTATATAGTGTCAATCCAATTTATCCTTGGTAATCAGGATCAATCATAATAGCCAATACAGTAACTCCCCTCTTTACCTGCTGACCCAGAGGCATGAAGAGCCCAAAGTGTCCAGGTGGCATTCTTACCTTTCAGTTCAGTGGAATACATATTGTGTCTTCTGGCAGGAGCATTCTACCATTCAGAACTAAGACTTCTAAACCCACAGAACATAGGAACGTGGGAACAAGAAGCAAAAACTTTATGAGTGGGTCACTAGGGGTGATAGTGAGTGGCAGCACTCCTATTTCCACCCCTTGATTCCTGGACCCATGAATCCTGTTTAGGGGAGAAAAAGCAACAGATACTAGATGCTAGTTTAGAGCATATACAGCCTCCTGGAGAAGACTGTTGAATACAAGGTGTCATGGATTTAACTGTATCCCTCCCAAAATGCATGTAGCCATTTGGCTGGGCCATGATTACCAATATTTTACGATTGTCCTTCATTTAGTGATTTCCCTATGCTGTATGTTAAAGAAGATTAGGGTGGGACCGTAAATCCCTTCCTATGGTCTCCTTCCTGCTCCGCTGTAAAGGGAATTTCCCTGTAGTACGGCTTGTACCAACTTTTATCCTTTCATCCTACAAGAGATAAAAGAAAAGGGAAGCAAGCAGAGAGTTGGGAACTTCACATAGTCAAGAAAGCAGCACGGGGAAAACAGCTTGTCCTTCAGACCTGAGGTTACTGGGCCAATTTGCTCCCTGACCAAGGACTGATGCAACACAAGGACTTTCCTCCAGAGCTGACAGAAGAAAAGCCTTCCCTTGGAGTGGACACCCTGAATTTGGACTTGTAGCGTACCAGACTGTGTAGGAATAAACTTTCCTTTCTTCAAGGCATCCACTCTGTGGCATTTCTGTTAGAGCAGTACCAGATGACTAAAACACAAGGTATTGCCACCTATCTAGCACCATAACTGTGTCTTTAGAAAGCCATTCCATCAGTTAGGCAGTGCTTGACCTGTGACACTGAAGCCCTGAACTTCTCTTTCTTTCACCATTTTGTCCAGTAAAAGTAGGACCAATCAACCAGCTTCTTTATATTTCTCATTTTCACAAAATTGTGGAAAACTATTAAACATGTGATCACCCAGAGCTTGGCCTCTCACCAACGTTTATCTATTGATGGTGATGTTTTCCATATTCTATAATGACCTCATCCATGGATTAGCAGTGCCCCATTTACTACCAGAAGCAGAGTCATCAACATCATTAAAACTAACCAGACTTGAGAGCCAATTTAGAAGACTCATCCTTACAATTTTATTTCTCTAGAATCTCTCCTGTCTTAGGCTGAGTTTTCAAGAAAAGCAAAATCAGTAAAGTTTAAGTATATGTACAGAGAGAGAGGCAGAGAAATTCATCTCAAGGAAATGGTTCAGGTGGTTGTAGCTGTTGGCAAGACCCAAGTCCATGAGTCAAAGGTCAAGTTGGATCTTCTCTTGACTGACACTGCTGCAGGGGCTGACAAACCCAAGAGCAGGTCAGATGGCAGTCTGCTGGCTTATGAGCTGTGCATGCCAATGAATCCAAGATTAGCAGGCAATACATCAGGCCACTGACTCAAATCCCAAGAGCTGGAGGTCAAATGACGATGAGTTGGCTGCAGCATCGAAGGTGAGCAAAAGCCAGCGAGTTTTGTCAGAACATCCTTATGTACTGCATGCAGGCCACATCCCTGAGGAAACTCCCCTTACAATTGATTGGCTGATCCCATCAGATCACATCATATAGGTGATACTATATCACAAAATGAAGGTAATTATATAACTGCCAAACTACATCATTACATAACTGCCAAAACACTGAGTATCATGGCCCAGCCAAGGTAACTCACAACCTTAACCATCATTGTCATGATGATGTTAAAAATAATGACATTTAGCATCTCTGGACAAGAGTTTCCTCTTCCGTAAAACTAGAGATTAAGACCAAATTTCTGAGAACACTTACAGCGCTAATATGCCCTCTGAAATTTCATTTTTATGTTCATGGCCCAAGACCTACCTCTTTTCTACATGTGGTAGGGTAACTCAGGTCTAAGATTCATTGCTTTAAGATACTAGAATACTAAAACTGGTTCCACCACATGTCCTGGGCCATCCCTTTCCTTGGTATCTTGAAAATCAAACCAATTGCCATTGAGTTGATTCTGACTCAGAGCGATCCTATAGGGTGGGATAGAACTGCACGATAGAGTTTCCAGGGCAAGCCTGGTGGATGTGAAATGCCAACCTTTTGGTTAGCAGACATGGCATCTATCCACCACACCACAAGGATTTCCCTGGTATCTTAAGGCTTATCCTAATGTCTCCTGACACTCTTCAGCTTCAATATTACTGACTGGATTTTCCAGCTTGTCTCTTTTTCTTCCAGCCTATTGATCAGCAAATTTTTTAGATAATAGGCTAGTTTGGGAGGCTATACTGTCTCTGTCATAACTACTCGACTTTGCTATTTTAATGTGAAAGCAGCAATAGCTAAAATGTTAAGAAATGGGCATGGAAGCATTCCAATAAAACTTTATTTGTGAACACTGGAATATAAATCTCATGTAGTTTTCAAGTACCATGAAATATTTTTCACCTTTGGATTTTTTTTTTTTTTTTTTTTTTTTTTGTCCTCAGTCATGTAAGAACACAAAAAGCATTTTTAACCCACAGGCTCTACTTGGGTCGTGATTTGTGGATCCTTGTTCTAAGAGAAGCTAGTTTCAAAAAAAAAAAAAAAAGAGAGAGAGACAGATTTTATCCCTTTCTCAAAAACTTTCCACATAGCACTTTGCTCACTCCATGTATTATTTCCTTCTGGGTGGGCTCCAGTATCCTGCTCACTCCATATCTTATTTCCTTCTGGGCAGGCTCCAGTATTCTTTGGGGACCCAGAGGCCATCTTACAATCCCATCTTGATAAAGTAAGAACAAGCCCACTTACCACATAATCATGATCACTAACTTCATTACGATCTCATTCAAAATGTTGAAGAAATCCACCATCAGCTTGGCCTGTTCTCCCATCTTCCCCATGGCGATGCCAAAAGCAATGAAAAACCCTATCAGACCTGTTGGGCAAATCACATTATACAGAAGGACAAATTATAATGGATATGTTTGTTTCTTCCTCCTTTAGCATTCATGTGTGGAGCTGCATTTTTTTACCACCTGTTAGCCTATGAATTTGGCATTAAAAAAACAAAAGCATTATATCTCACACTAAAAGTGCCTTTTCCCTGGATAATTATGGCTTTCCTAATCATTGTCACACAAGCAAGTAGGACTATACTTGCTGCCATCAAATAGATTTCAACTCACAGCAACTCTAGAATTTGAAATCGACTTGACAGCAGCAGGTATAGCTCGACTTGCATGTGTGAAACTGTGGAGCTGTAAGCAGCATTAATTCCTGAAAGAAAACAAATTCTTTTTCATTCCACATTAGAAAATATTCTCTTCTCCTCACTTATGAAATCATGTCTAAGCAGACTCCATTATTATACACAGTACTTAGGGAAGCCCTGTTGGAATCCAGGGACTCATGAAAATTTTAGATCTAATATTGACATAACCCATTGGCACTGAATTGATTCCAACTCTAATGACTCTATAGAACAGAGCAGAACTGTTGCACAGGGTTTCAAAGGCTGTAAATTCTTACAGGAGCAGAAAGCCACAGTCTTTCTTCTACAGAGCAGCTGGTGAGTTTGAACCACCTAACTTTCATTTAGCATCCAAGCACCTTTAACCACTGTGCCATCAGTGCTCCTGTTATGATTCATAAAACAAAAAAAAACAAACCCACTGCCATCAATTCCAACTCATAGCAACCCTATAGAACAGAGTATAATTGCTCCATAGAGTTTCCAACTCAGTGATTCTTTATCGGAATCAAAATGCCCAAAACCAAACCAACAGCCACTGAGTTGATTCTGACTCATTGCAACCCTACAGGACAGAGTAAAACTGCCCCATAGGGTTTGCAAGTACTGGCTGGTGGATTTGAACTGACAGCCTTTCGGTTAGCAGCCAAAATGCTTGACCACTGAGCCACCAGAGCAGACAATAAATTAGCCAGTAAAGTTTATTCTGGGGTTACATCAATATTAATTCAGTATTATCCCTGGTTAACAGATAACTGATATGTTTAACTCAAGAAACACCCTAAAGGTAAAATTAACTTTGTATTGTGACCTGTCTAACATAAGGAGAAGGTTGGTTGAAAATCAAAATAAATGTGATAAAAAATCAAAAACAATTTTAGAAACCCCAGTTTAAACTTAATTTGTTTCACTTAATCTACTTTTTGTTAATTCTTCATAATTCCTGATCAAAATGGTTAGAATTTTTTATTATTTTCAGGATCATTAGGCTAGGTCATAGATTTAGTATCAGATTTTGCTGGTTCCCAGCCATTCTCAACTTTCTTTTCCCCTCAAAGAATATCACTTGACTTCCTTTTAAACTCAGCCTTAGCCCAGATCCCAGGGTCAGTCCTAACCCAAGGCAGGAAAGATTGGAGGAGCTCTGTTCCCACCCTTTTGATGCAACCATCAAATTGTACTAATACCCAGCTTGAACCTTATTTCTAATGTGTTAGCTTTTGCTGCATCTCTGTGCCTGAGTATCTGTCCTGGGAACCAGCCTCATACTTTAAGTTCTTCCTTTCCTTCCCCACAAGACTATCTTCCTTCCCATCACTGTTACACTGCTCACCCCTGTTTCTCATCCTCAAGCCTGCAGTCTCACCTCTGAGTGGCTAAGAGACACCCCTATTATTAACTGGAGGCTCTCTGGATTTCTGGTTGTCCTACCATCGCTGCCAAGTCAATTGCAACTCATTGTGACCCCAGTGTGTCAGAGAACTCTGTTCCATGGGGTTTACAATGGCTTATTTCTTAGAAGTAGTTTGCCAGGCCTTTCTTCCAAATGCCACTGGGTAGATTTGAACCTCTAACCCTTTGGTTAGCAGCCTAGTAAGTTAACCCTTTGTATCACCCAGTTACCATGTACTCTCCTCACCATGGCATATTACTGCCAGTCTTAAGACCCCAACTCTGACTTCTTGAAAGAAAAATATAACAGCATCACTATGTACTGTTATATGACTCTGTTTGCCCACCTGACTCTCTCTGTACTTGTAGTGTGGGTCATCCTCTCTTCCTTTCCATCCTGCCCCTTCCTCACACTTCCCCTGGCACACTTGGGCAGATGGAATTTCAAGTCCCTCCCTATTTTACCTGGTTTCCTGTTCTGTCCAGTTATGCCTGGAGTCTTGGCTTGTATCAGGTAAATTATACCATGTAACTTGACTCTCTTACAGGGAATTCTCTCTCTCCAAATCCCTGGCTTTAACCTTTCCCTAGTTACCAAAATCAAAACCACTAACGCCTCCCCCCAACCCACCCACCCATCAGGCACACATCCATCCTGACTGTTTTACTGTCCTTCATTGGGCCATTTATTTTACCACCAAAAAGTGACATCACAAATGAGTTGGCAGCCCGCTGAAGACAAAGGTACTGGGAAGATTAGATGCAGGACACAGCAACCTAGTTCTGTAGTAATACATGAAATCAAATTCAGGCTTGCTGCTATTCTCAAATTCTTTTTCCAAGTTTATCAAAAGGGACTGGTCTCTTACTAGAAAGGGAGTGGAGAGGGTGGAGAACACGGGACAGGAGATTGTTAAGAGGATATGACATGTATAGAACAGAAAGAAGGAGTGTGCTATCACCGGGCAAGGAGAGCAGTGGGAGCTACCCACAGGCAGGTTTGCAAATTTAAATTGGATTGTACACTTTCATTCAATCACAATAAATAAATATAATATATATATATACTTTTAAAAGCTTATGGAAAGGAGTTTGCTTGATGCATGGGGAGTAATAATCTGAATATTCTGGCTGAGAATAGCTTCATTCAGAAATTTTAAGAGAAAATGTACAAACTGTCAAAGTCCCAGGGAACTGGAATCAACAAATCCCAAAAGCCCCCTCTCAGTCTGCAGAAACTGACCATATCTACAGCCCAGGAGATATATTTTTTAAAGACTAATTTCTCTCAGAAGTTGATTTAAACATATGGGATTAAAGTGGGACCCAGAAATGAGTCTGGGGGCTCTTTGGGAGAGAAAGGGGACCTTAAAGATGGAGGAGGCCAGAGCTGAAATTTTAGCACCATTGCAATGCTTTATTCTTGAGACTTTCCGAAGCCAAAAACCAAAAAAAAAAAAAAAAAGAGAGAGAGAGAGAGAGAAAGAAAATTTAAAAGGCACCCCTTCCGCCCTTGGAAGACCATGGAAAGAACCTTAGGTTCAGTCATTATTTCTAAATGGGAAGTTTCTCAACAGTCTAACTTCCCTTGGTTTTTTAGAGACTTGATCTGTACTTGGATGTAAACCATATTCAAACAGTCATCTTACCCCTATAAACATTGCCTAATTGAGCCCACTCCCTGGGTCGTGGGTGTGTCATCTGAACAAAGCCCTCTTACACTTGGTCACTGGTGCTGAAAGAGCAGTAAATTGTGTTGAAACTCCCCAGTACAGCCAAAGGTCATGTGACTTCCCAGAATCCACTGAGATTCTGGAAAGCAAAGGTCTCTGGATGATTCATTCCAAAGATTTGGCCCCATTATTCGTAGCCTTAACCTCCTCTACACTGCGTGGAAGACTGTGGGGGCAATTTGACACTGGGGGTTTTGTCTCTCAGCCGTGGCTTACCTACCAGAAAGGATCAGGGTTAGCTGGGAAGATCTTGAGAGGGCCACAGACATCTGGGCAGTGGGAATGAAGAGCTGCTCTGGGGTAAATGCTGAAGATGCCCGCAAAGCCTGCTTCTTTGAAGAACCCTCTACATGTTCTCCTCTCTTCTTCCTCCTCTAGCCTTCTACTGATTCTCAACAATTTTATTGATCTTACATTGCCTAGCAACCTCATCAGCTTATTTCCTCCATCAGCCTCATGGACCTGGTGTTCTTCCTTCCTTCACCAACCAAGAAAAAAAACCACCTTCTTCTCTAGTTTTCCCTTTCCAGTGGTTCAACCTCTCTTTCTTTCCCACTGTACATGGATAAGGAATATGGTTACCAAGTTTATTTATAATACACATGGGACATCTAGTTGCCTTGAATTTTAGATAAATAACAACAAAAAAACTAGTGTAAGTTTACTTGGTGCAGTATTTGGGACATGGACAAAACAAAAACCCAGTTGCCATCGAAGTGATTCTGATACATGGAGAGACATACTTACACTAAAAATTTCTTGCTGTTTATCTGAAATTAAAATTTGAGTGAGGGTCTTGCATTTGATGTGGTAAAGCTAGTAAGGACATAAAGGCATTTGATCTCCTAGGTGGCCAACCAGCGGTAGGAGTATTCACTAGTTAATCCATTTTAAATGGCTCTCGCTCAACATAATCAACCAGCATAATGCTTCCGTCCAGATTCCCTATTTCTCCTAGCACATGGCTAAATGCCACTTGGGAATACCCTTCTAATTGCCAAAAATGGGGCTTATGGTGAGGAATAACCTCTAGGAGTAAGTGGGGGTAAATTGGGCAAACTCTCATGGTAAGGAATCTCTGGTCCCTGAAGGTGGTGCCTTCTTTTTGAGCTCTTCAGCTCTCCACCCACTTTTAATAATAATAACATTCATGAATGGAGCATGTAGTATCCACCACAAGGTACTTTACACACACAATCTCATTTAACCCTTATGACAATCTACAAGGTAGCTGCCAACCCATCATCTTTTTAAGAACAAGGCTCAGAGAGCGGAATAAAGCCATTTTCAGCTCCAACTCCAAGACTTCCCAATATGAATACCATTGCATTTGTTCATAGACTGTGAGATCTATGATGGTACAACCCTACACTCAGCACAGTTGCAACATAGAAGTTTGGCTCAACAAAAATTCCAAGAAATAATCTGATAGAATACATACATTAATGAGGAGTCAGAGAAAGTGACTTGACAACATTGTGCAGAAAGTCAAGGAATGTGTCCTGTTTTAATGTTAGTCCCTTCGTTTCCCATATCTGACCTATCTGACCTCTAGCTGCCATGGCCCTTCATAGTTTTCCTTCTGTCCTATCTCTCTTCCTTAATCTCTCAGCTCTCACTACCCATAATCCTTACATCACTCCCCAGAGAAAGCCTCCTGCGACTCAGAAGACAACAGAGACGCTGATTTGCTGAGAAGCAAGTGACTGAGGAGACATGGTGAGATGAGGTGGGGGGTGCCTCTGGTGCTGGGATCCCTTTGGCCAGCCCACATAAGTCACTAAAGCATGCCATTGTCATGGCAGCAGAAGTGATGCCCCAAAAGAGGTGAAAATCAGACTACCAAGATGCCTACCTAAGACATTCATTCCGTCTTTGAACTCCAGGCCCTTCTTGATGGCTATCTTCGTTTCCTCGGGTACCTCGGACACAGTCTCATTCAGCAGGGAGACAACAGCATTGGTTGCATTGGCCTCTTTGTCTGACTGAGGTGCCACCAGGACTTTCTTCGTCACTGTTTGTATCTGATTAAAATAAAAATTAAAAAATCCTAAAGGTCAACAAAGATTAAAAAATCTAAAAGGTCAACAAAGGCCTGGCTGCTTGTATCTTTTGAAGTTTTAAATATATTAAAAGCAATGAATAAATGCCAGAACAAGGTTTTAAAAACTGGAAAATACTATACACATCTATGCATAGTAAAGTGGTTTTTTTCAATCCAGTACAATGTAATACAACTGTCCAAATCATGACATACTGATGGGATTTTAAAAACTCACTTATAATAAACTGTAAGCAGTGTTAAACAGTAACGAGACATGAGTCCAAAGCTGGGTGCACCCGTGGCCATCACATCAACTCCATGAGTGTCAGAGTAGAAACCACGCTTCAGAGGGTTCTCAGTGTCTGATTTCTGAAAGTATACCAGCAAGCCTTTCTTCTGAGGTGCCTCTGTGTGCAGCTGTACCCTCAAACTTGCAGCTACCAGCCAAGTGTGGTAACCATTTGCACCATCCAGGGAGTTGGAGGATGGGTGTCTTTTTCTTTCATTCCAGTGATTGTGGCTCTGTAGTCTAACTTGTGTGCTCTTCGCAGTTGCAAGATCCAGTTAATAGGTTCATGGCTTCTTCTAACAGACCCTGGGTCTGGCCAAGAATAAAAGAGAAAGAGCCTTGGCAGTGGTGTCAAGTTAGCAACTCATAATCCATCTGTTTTGCAACTCCTTGTCTGGATGCTGTTGGGCAGAGCCAGGCTCTCCCGGGAATCTCCATATAGGTGCCATATATGCCAGCTACCAGAAGCCAACAAAGACCAGGCAGGTGCTCAAGCTTCAGATCCCAGTGTAACATATGAAGACGCCAACTTCTAGACAGTGACGCGAAGTCTTGCACAATGTTCCCCAAGTGTCTATAAAAACACTCTCCCAAAGGACCTCTTGGCCTGATTCTTGACATTCATGCAACAGTCTCACTTTTATAGGTGCCAGGCATCTTTCAAGCAGAGCACTGTGAAAACTCATGCCTGAGTCCAAGAAACACTATCTCCAAGGGCAAAAAGATAGAACTCATGTAGAATCCTAATACATCAGTGCTGGCATATAGCAAGCAACAGATAGCCGAACCCTGAATAGATGTGGAAGAGGGTATACATAGAAATAAAATGGATTTCTTGGACATCATAGAGCTATTGCTCAAGTTAACACTTCAACTCAGATGGCCTGGCCACCACTGAGTTTTTTCTACTACCTTTTAAACCATATGGACACAATCTTACTGCAGCTGGACCAGCGGTGAGCAATGCTGAACTGATTGGTCATCTGAAACAGGAAAGGTGAGGTTCACTGTTCCTTCTGGCCACATGCACTTGTTCAGGAAGACATAAAGCCCAGAGTGGGCTACACCAGGGGAGAGAAGCCTGCTCATTGGCCCTTAGTCTGGGCAGACATAGAATGAAGAGAGAATGCAAAAGTTATCATAAAGGAGGATTTTGCGAACAACAGAGTAGTGTTCTTAAGAAAGAAAGGTGACAAGGAGGCACCTGTAGACTCATTCTGAGGGTGCTATAGAAGCCAACCCTTGGGTTAAAAAGAGCAACCGTCAAGGACCTAAATAATGGCTACCAGGGTAAGGTGGGAGACGAGTGCTGCATGTTTTATATCTATTATCTATTATGTCAACAATGGGGTCACCGGGGTAAATAAACAACCCAATATCACAAAGCTAATTAGTTGTTGAACCAGGACTGAAAATGAGTTACGTTTGACCCCCAAATCCAACTTCAAAATAGCACAGGCGAGTAACTTAAGGAGGTAGGCAGTCTGAAACACAGACCTAGTCCTCTGTCCAGATTTTTTACTTGCAAAGCTACCTGTGTTGGACATCCCCTTCTGGATGCAAACTCTAGTCTACCTGAGTCCAACGAACCTTTTTTTTTCTCACCAAAGCCTTCTAATGGGCTGACTTACATTTTTACTTGTTTACTTACAGTTTCAAGGTACATACAGCTGCCTATCCACCACCACCAGTTGCTGTGGAGTCAATTTGACTCATGGAGACTCCATGTGTATCAGAGTAGAAGTGTGCTCCATAAGATTTTCAATGGCTTATTGTTTTTAAGTACATGCTAGTTTTTTCTGCCAAGGTACCTCCGAGTGCACTTTAACCTCCAATCTTTTGATGAGCAGACTAGCACATTGTTTGTACCACCCAGAGTCTCCTAGAGTTGACATCTATGACCGTAGCTGCCAGATTCATCTTTTTAAAATAGAAAAACCATCACCTCCCTGCTAAAAGCCCTCTGAGAATGCAGATTCTGACTCTGGCCTACTAGGTTCTGCCTGAGGTGGATTTTGCTTTCTTTTAATGTCAACTCATCATTTCCTCTACTCACAACACTTCCTTTACACTGGCCTGCCTTCTGTTCTCTAAGCATGTCAGATACTTTCCAACTTCTGCAAGTGCTGGTGTCTGTTTAGGCTCTCCTCTCATTTCTCCCTAGGTCTAGCTTTTTTGGATCCTTTATGACTCAGCTCACATGACTCTTCCAGTTAGTGCCTTAGTCCATCATCCTGCCTCCAGCTCTCAGAACACTTTCCACTTATTTTAATTGTAAGTATCTTGTATATTAACCTGATTTTTGTTTGCATGTTCTGGTCTTCCCACTTCTACCTCATCAATATAAGTGCCACGGGGAAGGGACCCAACTGGCACTTGACATAAACAGTATTTGAGTTCCAGCTCATCCAGAACAGATGATGACTGAGAACAACAAAGACACAAGATGAAAAGCTCTGGAGACAGAAGGACCCATGTGAATGGGAGACTGTATCAGCATGTGGCCAGAAGAACCAGATGATGCCCAGCCACCACCAAAGACAGTCATGATGGGGCACACAACACTGAGTCCCTGTGGCACGTGAGAAAAAGAGGGGTACAACTCAAGAACTCTACTACAAGACCAGAACTGGTGGTCTAACGGCCTGGAGGATCCCCTGGGAGCATGGCTGCTAGACCTGCTGCTGCCCTTGACCAGAAAACTCTAATGAGGTCAACACTTCAGACAAAAATGGACTGGACCTGGGGATACAGTGTGACCATATGATGTGTTTACTTTATGGATCTTTGCATATAAGGTTGTTCTACTGGTCTCTTTCTAAATGGGAGAGAAGACGGTGGAGAGGAGGAGACAGGAACTTGTTAAGAGGACACCACAAGCAAAGAGTGACAAGGAGGAGTGTGCTGTCACTGGACAAGTAGAGCAGAAGGACCTCCAGATAGGTGGGCTTGTGAAATTGATTTGGATTGTATACTTTCACTTAATCACAATATAAAAAGATTTCATTTGAAACTGGAGAACATATCCCAACTCAGGGTAGTTTGTACTCAGCAGTGGTTGGCAACTGCATTTTGGGAACAGCTGGGAATATAAACTTTTCATCTTGTTTCCTAAGTCTGTTCCTCTGTGATTCTCTGGAAGTGACTGAAGGGAGCACCTTGTCTTTGGTTCTAGCTTTGGTTTTCCAGCTGGGTTAATGGGAACTGAGGTGTATTCTAATACAAGCTGGGGCTAGACAGTAGGCTGGTGAGTGGAGCCTGCAAGCTAACTAAGGAATTCCAGAGAGCAGAATCATTTAGCTTTTTGTTTGTTTGTTTGTTTTTTGATTGACTGGTTGATTTTAAATCACAAGCTTTTCAAACTTCCATGTATGCATGCAGTTGGTGAATGCATACATTGCTACAGATTTTAGATAGAGTCATTTTGTAACATCTAGCAAATGTGAAATGTAACACTCTTGGGCAAGAAATTTTCAGTTCTAGAAATTATCCTTTATAAATACTATGAAGTGATGGAAAAAGAAAGGACAGCACTGACTCTAAAACAGTGTAAAATGAAAAGCAAGGTGCAACAAGACACACGCAGGGCATTACCATTTGGGTTGAATTTTTTAAAAGTTTATACACAATACACATGCAGATGCATTTAGATGAGTAAAGGAAATATACATGAGGAAACAAAATTCTCAACAATGAGTAGCTCTAGGGACTTCTAATTTTTACTTTGTATGTTTCTATACTATTCAGCCACCATCTGACTGTTAGTTGATCACGACATGGTAGCTTTTTGTGTTGCTGTGATGCTAGAAACTATACGATCCAGATTTCAAGCACCAGCAGGCCTGTGGTAGATAGGTATCAGCAAAACTTCCAGACTAAAACAGATAGGAAGAAAGGCATGGTGATTTACTTCTGCAAAGTAGCCATTGAAAACTTTATGGTCATAGCAGAATATTATCTGACTGAGCAAATGTGTCAAAGATCTTGTAAATGGCATAGGACCACCTAGTGTTTCTCTGTTACACACATGTCTGCCGTGAGCTGGAGCTGACTCAGTAGCAGCAGCTGTAATACATACAATCTGTACGTATTACTTGCACAATTACAAAAAATGTACAAACACTAGACCCACCCCTGGAGCTTCTAATTTCGCAGGTCATGTGTACTTTTAAACATACCAGAGTGATTTTGTTAGACTGCCAAGACAGAGAACCCACTGGGTGTTGTAGAGGGTTGGGTGTAAAGGTGACTGAAGTGTGTCTTGGAGGATGTGGAGACAGGAGGAACAAAAATGAATAAAAAGATGACAGGGAGAAGGGAAATAAGCTAAAAAGAGAGAGAAACAGAAGGTTTAAGGAAACAAAAACAAAACCAAAATCCTTCAATCCTAAGATCTTGCTCCAGCTCATTCATATAACCTCTGGCTCAACAGAGATAATTAAATATGAAGAAAATTGATACTTAGAGCTGGTTCACTGAAACAACCTCTTTGCTATCGCCTTGATAACTGAGAAGGTTGGAGAGGCAAGAACAACAGAACTTTGAGTTACCTGTTGAAAACAGGCTTGGACAAGATTTTCAGGGAAGAGATTTCTGATTAAGTCCAGGAAGGCATCCAGGCTGGATACCTCATCATTCTTCTTCCCAGGCCCCAGTTGCTTCTTGAGTTTGGGGTTCCCTGGGTGGATGGCCAAGACCAGGATGACCCCTAGCACAGCAGCGATGACAGTTGTGGACATGTAATACACCATGGCTCTCGTGCCTAAACGACCACTGGCTTTAGCATCCAGGCCTGACAACCCTGGAATGAAAAGAAATTCAGATGTGTCAATTATATTACGATTCTGTTAATTACCCAAATCTCTAACCCTGGGCTTACTTGACTCACGTTCATTAGTAGCTAATTTATTTCCTACTGCTGAATATGTAGTCCATCTCTAGTTTCCAATTCTATTTTCCAAGAAAACTTTTGATTTTCTAGAAAACTGTGGCCAACTGGAAATGATCACCTGGTCCCAAATTTACAAACTAGCCTGTTACAGCGTTTTTGTCAGTCTGCAACAGCCACGTAAAATAAACATGAATCTGTTACAACTTAAATTCTGAAGTTTTGTCTTTTCTTTTTTCTGGTGTTAGGCTAGCCTTTCTTTTATGAAATGATGGTACTAGTATGTGCTAGTTTTTTAGCTCTTTATTATTATTTTTTAACATCCCTACTTGAGAAAACCAAAAGCTGATAACCCTACCCTATGCCATCCCTCAAAATTTTTGGATGTGTTACTTGTAATTGAATCCAGAAGTCTGGAAACAGTGATCTTAGTGCTGCCTGTCCATTTCACCTCAAATCATGATAAAGACCTGCATCTCCTGACCTCTTGTAGTAATTAAAGAACACATATGTAAAGCATCCCCCAAATAGCAGAGACTTCATCTACAACACAAGGGTGAGGAGGGGGTTCTGTGATTCTTAGAGGAAATTCCAAGCAAGTCACAAAAATTCCAGCCTGCATTGGGTTTTTTCCCAGTTGTTCCTTCAATTTTTCTACTTCCTAGTTTCAGTTCCTGCTTTTCATAAAGAAGGATAGCAAGCCCTTTACTGACGGTCAATTCTTGTTGTTCCGGGGGAGGAAGTCATTCAAATGAATTTTGCTAAATTAAGATGACCCATAAATGGCCCACCTCTCCTCACAACCTGAAGTCTGTCTAGCCAAATGGAAGCTGGGTTTCCTTTCCCGGTTGACCAATGTACAACTTCTGTTCCTGTCTCTGCATCCTCCAAGACACATTCAGTCACCTTGCATGGGGAGGGTTTGAGGGTTTCCTCTGGTTCAGAGGAGGAATATTTAAGGTCAAAGCACAGCTTCACTCTATCGGGAGGAAAAATGACAAGCCTTTGCTCAACCCCTGAGTTCCTATGGCCAGATTTCTCTTGGTTCCAGTAACTGAGTCTCCTGGTCTACCAGCTGTGCACTTCTAGAACAATCTGATTTAGTTTGTGAATCCCTTAAAGTTGCCAGTTTCACTTTCTTTATGAGTGGTCAGTCACTTTTTTGAGGTCACCAAACTCACTTATGCCCAAATATGGTCCAAAGTCCAGTTTCTCACTCTTACCTTAGGGTTTAGTGTCTACACTATGCCAGTCTTTAACTCATTCAAGCAATATTATTCAGTCAGGAAGAAACTACCACTATAAGCTCACAGAAGGAAACACATACTCACACACAAACTCTTTCAAATAAAATAATTAATTATTTTAGTGAAAGACAAGTGACCATGATGCTACACACTTAACAGTGATTTTTGCTAAAAATCTCAGAGATTTCATATCTCAAATTTCTTGTTAATGCCCATTTCTCTCCATGTAGAATCAAATAACAGACATAAAGTTTCATTCCTGTTTAGTTATCAGTTTCTGAACAAAATTTAACTTAGAAAATTGAGAAAAGTCTATGTTGAAAATTAAAATCACTATAGAATTCATTGCTTGTAATGCAACTGTGTTTCCTGTTTATCTTTTGTTGTTAGAGAGACAGACAGACTGAACAGTAATAAATGGCAATTCTTTATTTTAGAAATGATTATGCCCATTTTAAAGACAGGAAAATCGAGCCTCTGAAGTGAAATGACATGAGAGGTCACATTTACTCATTCAACCAAAATGAGATTATATAGTTAATCCAAAAGCTGGGATAGCAGGATAACCCACTTTGGCCAGATGTCCACAGAGGTGGTCTTACCTGTGATTAAGCTGGAGATGATCAGAGGAAGAATGAGCATTTTTAGCATCCTCATGAGTATATCCCCTGGGAAGGCTATTAGCATAACCACATCAGGGTGGATAGGAGATGCCAAACGAAGAAGCCCTCCACATACTGCCCCCAGAATGACACCTATAAGGAGAAAAAAAATAATATGAATTTATTTTTTCCCTAGTCAAAGGAATAGATCTGGGCAACTATTTCAATGACATTGGCTTTTCATGCTTCTCCATTATCAAATGATGAATAATGTATAACAAAAATACCATTATACAGTAAAGCTGATCTTAATGACTACTGAGAGAACTTCCTGTTGCCCTAACTATCCTAGAAAGCAGCACTGGAAGATCAAGGAGAGCCGTCCCAAAGTTTTATGGGAATTATGAAGGGATCACTTGATCCAGCTTCTTTGAAGTCACTGTCCACTCTATGAGTCACAAGGATTGTCACTGGAAATGACTTGCAGCACCGGATATTGTTTCTCCTTCCAGCACTAGGCTAGCCACGTAGCATGGTAGCTAACACATTTCTTCCCTTTTCAACTGAATGCCAGATAAAAGAAACATTTGATTGACCAAGCTAGCGTGATTTCTTTCTTTCATCTGTTTTCTTTGGCTTCCTATAATATCCGCCATGACTCTCCCTCAGTAAACTTTGTCCTTAATTTCTGTGTCCTTTTATATAACCTTTAGACTTGTTAGTCTTATGGAAGAGCAAGGAGAATCTGCAAAAATATGTAATTTGGGAGGAAACAATTCAGGAAGAGATGTTGGCAAGAGCCTTTCATTTGGTATACTCAAAGATCCCACAAGATAAACTTATGATCTCTCTGAATGGGTGGCCAACATAAAGGCTTGGTACAAACCACAAATCAGGTCATCGTACCACTGAGAGCTATGAGTGAGGGAAGGAGCCCCTGGGTTATACGGAACGTGGTGTTCACTCCTGGGACGCAGAGGGCAGCATGCAGCCCAGGCCTGAGCTTTCTTCCTTCCACAGGTGAAAAACTTTCTGCCCAAATTCTTCCAGAGTATAATAAATGAAATCTATTCAGTGGGTAACCTCTGGAAAACCCTACTACTTACTGCCTGTGGTTTTCCTTTAATTAAGTGAATTAAGCTGTGGCAAGTTTCTGGTCCTGATCCTGGTTCACTGATATCCAAGATGATGGACTCAAAGAATAGGCCACAGGACAGAGACGGTATGAGGGGAAGTAAGCAAGGGAGAGCAGTTGTTCATTATTTCCACGTGAGGCCTAAGCGAGCTAAATAACAAGAGAGGAATTGAGACAGGAGGCAGGGTGCTTGTCTTTACAAGAAAGTGCAATTTGCTCATGTTCAATAAACACTGGGTAAAAGCCAAAGACCAAGGTTGTGTCAACAGTCTACAACAGAGAACCACTCCAGCCTGGATGAAGTCTTAAGGAGGAGAGTAAGACTTGCAAGATGGGCTGCAGCAGGTTCCGGAGGCGGGACAAGCCTCTTTCACACTGACTTCATTAACTAATGTGCTAAGTCAATGCCGAGTCAGTGAGACGTTTAGTGAGACGTTCAAAGAAGGTTACACTTCGGGAACCCTCTTTGAAGTTTCCTGCAACAGTTGCCTTTATCTTGAATGCAGGTATTTCTCTACATGTGGTCAGTGGACCACCTTCACCAGAATCATCTAGAAGATCTATGAAGATACAGACTCCAGGGCTTCATTCTCAATGGCCCAAAGCAGAGTCTCCCTCAGTATGGATTGGGGTCAGCATGGTAGAAGGAACAAACAAACAAAAAATCCAAACCCACTGCCATCAAGTCAATTCTAACTCATAGTAACTCTACAGGACAGAGTAGAGTGGCCCCTAGTTTCCAAGGAGCACCTGGTGGCATGCTAAAATTTGAGAACTACTAGAACTCAAAGAAGGAAAACAAATGGGCATAGCAGGTGAGGTAGAGGATTACGTCCCCAAGGCAGCAATGCCTGGGCACAAGTATGGACAGAGTCAAGCGGCCACCTTCGCAGTGGAAAAGCTAGCTGCCCACCTAGCAAGTGAAGCCCAGAGAACAGGTGGGACTGGGGAGGCTTAGCACCTACCAAACACTGTCAGCGTGAGCAGCAGGTTCTTCCCCAGCTTGTCGCACAAGCGCAGGCCCAGGTGCCGCTGCTTGGGCTCCTCAGAGCTCAGGTGGCTGTCATGCATTCGCACTTCGACCTGCTTGGGCATATTGTTGGCACTAAAACAGAAGTGAAGGCAGTGATTAGAGAGTGAAGGACACTATCCCTATCCAGTTTCAGGGCTCAGGTAAGAGTTGGAGAAACAAAACTCAGTGATGCACAGCACAGAATCTGGAACCATTGGCAGGAAAACAAAAAAAGACAGCTACTTGGGGTACACTGAAATGCAGTTCAAAAATAAGTAGGACACCAGGGCAACAGTGGACACTAATGCTGGTTCCTGTACACACGTCACCACCAGATTCTCACAACGAATCTAAGGAAAACCATAGGGAGTGGTAGGGTTTTTCCAAGTGTTACCCACAAAAACTCAGGAAGGGAAGTATCTTGCCTAAGAGTAAGTAACTTGCCCAAAACTTCATGGCTAAATAAAACTGGAAATTCAAACCCAGACATATCTGGCTATAAAACCTGAACTTTTTCTACCACTCTAAGCTGTCTTTGGTAACAGTATAAAAAGGTGGCTTTGAATGATCTCAGGTCAGGAGAGTCAGGGCCTGAGTCACGCCCAAATTAAAATGCCTCCAAGTTCCAGCCTTCCTCATCCTAGACACAGAAAGGGCACAAATACTGGCAATCCAAGCTTTACATCTCTTTTGGAAGAAATAATTTATTTCATTCAAATGAGAAAAAAAAAAGCAGACACAATGTATTGTAGTTTTGAAGAAGGCCACTTGTATTATCAAGACTCGGCTAAGCAGCAGAGAGTTGCTTACCACTTGAAGAAGCGTAGGTTTAAGAAACATTCTGATTTGCCTTTATCCACAGACATAGCCCAGCCCTTCTCCAGAAAAACCCCAAGGGGAACCCAAGACGTGCTGGGAGACGGTCTGAGGGAGTCCCTGACAGGGCAATGGGCTCAACGCTACATTTTCTAGCTTTGATGTTTCATGTGCCAGTAAGATTCTACAGATGTGAGCCTGTCATTGATTATTGTTAGTTGCCACTGAGTTGATCTCCAAGTCCTGAGGTTCCCATGCACAACAGAGGGAAACACTGGCTGTTCCTACATCACCTCCATGATTGATTGATTGTGGGCCAGACCTTTGTAATCTATAGAGTTATCTTTGGCTGATTTTCTGCAATAGGTCACCAGGCCTTTTTTCTTAGTCTGTCTTAGTCTGGAAGTTCTGCTAAAGCCTAGTCAGCATCATAGCAACATACAAACCACCACTGGCAGAGAGGTAGTGATTGTGTATGAGGTGCATGGCTGGGAATTGAACCTGGGTCCTTCACGTAGAGTTCAAGAATTCAACCACAAAACTACGAATGTCCTCTTAGGATTGACTTTGGGAATTTTTTTTTTTTGACAATTTAGAATATTTTTGTTCCTTGCCTTTACGATCACCATTATACCATAACAGAGAAATGAAAAAAAATTTTTTGGACACCTACAAAGAAGACAGGTACAATCCTTGAATAAGTAATTGTTTCTTAATAACGGTTGCTTCCAAGACTGGCAGGTTTTACTCTTACCCAAATCTTTTCAGTACAACCTGGAAAAAATCTTGGTTTGGAACAAACATCAATCTGCAGCTCAGTGATTTGGAATCACTGGTTATAATGGAAATAGTGTGGGTTTTACAGTCAGGGAGCCTTGACCTCAAGTCCTGACTCTGACTTGAGAGCTGTATGGTGTATGGCAAGAAGGTCCAGCAACCACCTTGAGAAAATCACACGTGATAAGGAACGCTAGGGGCTCAGCACAGTACCTGGCATAGGTAGGTCCCTTCTTCAGGGAACATTAATTAAAAAAGCATAATATTAACCAAATTTATGGCAAGGATAATATAACTAGGAGACTTGCCCAGCTGTGCTGCCATTAAACAAAACACTAAGAACATAACTTCAGTCTCAGAATTAAGCCCTGCAAACTAAATGTAACTATTTACTTTTCCCTAACAGGCTGCTTAAGAAATTTTCTACCAAAATGGGAAATAATACTGCATCATCTGGTAGAATACTCAGATAAAAATGTTCATCAAAACACAAGCTTCTAAAAGAGGGCTCTGTCCAGAGCTGGCGAAGAATGTTGAACAAAATTCTAACTCACCAAAAAAAAAACCCAGACTTACTGGCATGACAGACTGAAAAAACCTTGAGAATATGGCCTCTGGATACCCTGGATATGCTCAGTAACAAAGTCACTCCTAAGGTTCACCCTTCAGCTGATTATTAGACAGGCCCATAAAACAAAACGTGACTAAAGGTACACACATGCCTAAGGGCAAAGACTAGAAAGCTGGAGGGGACAGGAAAGCTGTCCCCTTTAGAGAACCCAAGGTCAAGAAGAAGAGACTGTTGGCATGTCATAGGACCTGTAACTAATGTCATAATACAATATGTGCACTACTGTTTAATGAGAAGCTAATTTGTTCTGTAAACCTTCATCTAAAATACAATTATTTAAAAAGGAAAAAAATACATAAGCTTCTTAGTCTCCCCCTTAAGCCCTGCTTTTTCACTGACCTAATTAATGTTTGAGGCAACCTCTGCCTTCTTGACCAATATGTGTGCTACGATCACTCAAACCATCTACAAAAGAAAAAATAGGATATAACGGCTCACAGCACATGGACAAGAGCCTTTCCTGTCACAGACTAACAACTGCCACTTCCTTCCAGGCCCAAGCAAAGCAGACTCAAAAGTTCTTTTGATGACCCAGCAGAGAAAAATGATCAAAGTGATCTTTTTAAAACAGGTGGGCAGACTTCTACGTTTGCATTGAGATCTTTTTACATTTTACAACATATTTCAAACCAGAAGAATTGGCAAGTGCCTGGCTATCAGTACTGAATAGTCTGATCAATAAATCAATAAATGAATCCTGATCAAAAGGGGAGAAAATATGGAATAAGATTTCAAATTCTTTCAGATTGTAGACTTACTGGATCTAGTGAGACAGGAGAAACCCCCGAATCTATCACTCTGAGAAAGTCTCCAAACCATGAACCAAAATTATCCCCTGAAGTCATCTTTAAACAACTTAGCAGAGAAAGTTTGACACAAGCACTGTGCTCTTTAAAGAATTACATGTGTCTACAGGACGACCACAATCAACACCCATGGAAGCAGTAGTCAAGAAATTGAAAGACACATTGCATTGGGAAAATCTGCTGCAAAGGACCTCTTTAAAGTATTTAAAAGTAAAGATGTCACCTTGAAGACTGAAGTGCACCTGATCCAAGCTCTGGCATTCTCAATCGCATCATATGCATGTGAAAGCTGAGCAATGAACAAAGAAGACAGAAGAAGAATTGATGCCTTTGAATTGTGGTATTGGAGAAGAATGCTCAATGTACCATGGACTTCCAAAAGAATGAACAGATTTGTTCTAGAAGAAGTAAAGTACAACCAGAGTGCTCCTTGAAAGCAAGGATGGCAAGACTGCATCTTAACGTACTTTGGACATATTGTCAGGCAGGATCAGTCCCTGGAGAAGGACATCATGCTTGGTAGAGCGGAGGGTCAGCAAAAAAGAGGAAGACCCTTGACGAGATGGACTGAGACAGTACAATGGGCTTAAACATGAAAATGATTGTGGACATGGCACAAGACTGGGCAGAGTTTTGTTCTGTTGTTCACAGGGTCACTATGAGTCAGAACTGACTCAACAGCAACTAACAACAACAACATAGGAGCTCAGTCTGTCAACAGTAACTTTAAAGGCTAGACGAGTTTAGAGGGTAGCCAGTCTACGTCAGCAGTGGAGAACCAATATGGGAAGAATAGCGGCACAGCATGAAGAATCTAACCAATGTTATTAAATGGTACATACATAAATTGATAAATGGGTTATGTTTCATTGTACACATTTTCACCAAAATTATACTTTAAAAAAAAGCCACGCACTTGTGCGAAAGTTTAACCCAGGAAAGGGCCAATAAATACGGCGATGAACGCTCTGAAATGTATTTCCCTCAATACCTCTTAGCAAAGCTACATAAACCCCTTGACATTGCAATTCCTCACCTTCTGCTTTGTTTGAATTCCTCCTGCTGCTGAAATTAGAATCAGACACACAATTGGCACTCCAGTGAAACTAACAAATATTTAAAATAAACATTATGGCAAGATCACTAAGATGTAATCAAATACTCAGGCACTGAAACAGCCATGTCAAAATAAAAACGCACTTATGTTAGGATAATGTATGCACTCTACCCAGCAAAGTGGTCGGATGCTTGGTGCACAGGCTTGTTAGCTCCTCCAAACTGCTGCCTTGTTTCTTAGGCCATGACAAAATGTCCCTGAAGTCCTGAGTGAAAACAGTCACATCAAAGCAGTAGCATCAAAATGTCATGAACCCACAAATGTTTACTGAGAGAATTTCTGTGACTTGCCCTCTTGGAACTGAACAGATGCTCTAGGCTCATAAAACTTCTTGACATTGGCACATAAAAATAACTTATCAGGTAAATCTGAGCCTTATCTTGCAGCTGAGGACAAAATGAGTCCCTTAATAACTTTTTGTAAGGAGTCCCGGTTACAACTTGGCTGCTAACCAGAAGGTCAGCAGTTCAAATCCATCAGCTGCTTCTTAGAAACCCTATGGGGCAGTTCTGCTCTGTCCTATAGGTTCACCAGGAGTCAAAAACAACTCAACAGCAACGGGTGTGGCTTTGGAATAATTTCTTGTAAAGAATGGTGTATCAGGCTAAACAATCATTGTGTCTCCAGCACACTAGGAGTGCCTCAAATGGGAAATACTATAACAATGCACTGTAATATAAACATAATAATACTACTTATAGAGTATTACGCTCGTGTTAGGCTGGGTTCTCTAGAGGAGAAATCCACTGAACGGTGGGTAGATAAATCAGGGCTTCTAATTAGTTTAAAACGCTTCAGTCATGGTCAACAGAAATAATGGCAAAGCATGTGTTACATAGCAACCAAAGCTCTTGCCCTTTTGATTTTGTCCTGAATAGGAAACAGCACTGTCCCTCTCAAAAACATGGCAGCCAACTATGCTGCCTTGAATGTGTATCAGTCTCCACATTCCACATTCCAATAATCCAGTCTCCCACATCAGGCTCCTGAAACTTTCATGGCTATTCATTGACCTAGAATTCTTCTACTTGCACAGATCAAGAAAATATTTAGTAGATTTCCCATCTTTGTCACTCCTAGGGATGTTATGACTATGTTGTTATTGTTAGGTGCCATCAACTTGGTTCCAACTCATGGCAACCTTATGTACAACAGAACAAAACACTGCCTGGTCTTGTGCCATGTCCACAATCGTTTTATGCTTAAGCCAATCTTTGCAGCCACTGCATCAATCCATCTCATTGAGAGTTTTTCTCTTTTTTGCGGACCCTCCACTCTGCTAATTATGATTTCCTTCTCCAGGGATGGGTCCCTCTTAAAAACATGTCCAAAGTATATAAGATGCAGGCTTGCCATCTGTGCTTTCAGGGAGCACTCTGGTTGTACTTCTTCCAAAACAGATCTGTTTGTTCTTTTGTCAGTCTATGGTACAGTCAACATTCTTCTCCAACACCATAATTCAAAGGCATCAATTCTTCTGTCTTCTTTGTTCATTGTTCACCTTTTGCATGCATATGATAAGATTGAAAATACCATGGCTTGGGTGAGGCATACCTTAGTCTTCAAGGTGACATCTTTATTGTTCAATACTTTATATAGGTCCTCTGCAGCAGATTTTCCCAATGCAATGCATCTTTTGATTTCCTGACTGCTGCTTCTATGGTGTTGATTGTGGAACCAAGTAAAATGAAATCCTTGACAGCTTCAATCCTTTCTCCACTTATCATGATGTTGCTTACTGGTCCAGTTGTCACAGCTCTTGTTTTCTTGATATTGAGGTGCAATCCAGACTGAAGGCTGTGGTCTTTGATCTTCATCAGTAAGTGTTTCAAATTCTCTTCACTTCCATCAAGTAAGGTGGTGTTATCTGAATAACGCAGATTGTTAATGAGTTGTCATGAGACTGACTCAAAACAGAACCTAATCCTTTAGATTGAGCCTTGTCTTATTAACATAACTTCCTCTAATCATACCTCATAATATCACAGAGGTAGGATTTACAACACATAGGAAAATCACATCAGATGACAAAATGATGGACAATCACACAACATTGAGAATCACGGCTTAGCCAAAGCGACATACGTTTTTGCAGCACACAATTCAATCCAAAACATCTCACTCTGTGGCTCCCAAAAATACATGCCCTCGCCACAGGTAAAACACATTCATCGAATCATATCATAGCAAAAGTCTTAAGTCAACTCCAAGTCCAAAATCCAAAAATTCTTCTTCAACTGTGAAATCTAGAATACAAATTACCTGATGCCCAAGTGCAACGGTAGAATAGCCAAGAGGTAGGCATTTTCATTACCAAAACCAAATCCACTGCTATTGAGTTGATGCCCATTCATAGCAACCTTACAGGACAGGGGAAAGCTGCTCCACAGAGTTTCCAAGGAGCACCTGGTCGACTTGAACTGCCGACCATTCGGTTAGCAGCCATAGCACTTAACCACAATGCCATCAGGGTTTCCAAAACCAAACACACTGCTGTCAAGTTGATTCTAACCCTACAGACAAATCAGAACTGCCCCAAAGAGTTTCCAAGGAGCACCTGGTAGATTTGAGTAACAGCCACAGCACTTAACCACTATGCCACCAGGGCTCTATTTGCATTATAAATGGAAGAAATTGGAAGGAAAGAAGGGATAATAGGCACCAAACAAGTCAGAGCATGTTACATTAGCTCTCATGGCTTTAAAATAATTTTCTGTTCTCTTATACCATTTAAACAATGGCCCCACTCTGTGGTGTTGGCTATACTGTTCTGATTCTGGGCGGAGGGCCCTGGGACCTTGGCTTCACCTCTGTCTTCCAGGTCCGCTTAAACGGCAACTAAGCTCCCTTAGTTTTGGGTACCCCCTTTCTCCTCATCCCAATGGCAAACCTTACTCCTTCAACCCCAGCAGGCCCCATTCTTCTGCTCCTTGGCCATGGCAGCCCTGCCCCCTCAGCTATGGGCAGCAGATCTGGCCCCATTTCACACGTAGTCAAGAAAGGAAGCCCCACAATCCAGAATCAAGCTGGTAAAGATGTGCCTCTTTGAAACATAGGACACTGTGGCCCCACCCCTGAAGAACTAGCAGGCCCTGGCCTCACGGTGATAGTCCAGCCCTTCAAGACTGAGGCAGCTCTGCTTCCTGTGTTTCTTTCTTTTCAGCTGTGCTTCCTGATTTTGTCATCCTAGACCCTCAGTCCTTGCAACTTGCTGGGACAAATGCTGTAAAACACTTAAGCTCTATTGATAACGGTCTTTCGGTACTCCACTCAGCTGGGCAGCTTTCCAAACAAAGGCACTTAGCTCTCTGGCTCTGTGGCTAGGCAAGCCTAGCTGACCATTAGGTGCCCAGAGGCATCCCACTACGCCAGGAGGCCTATTACACAACAGAATTCAGCTCTCTCTGTGGGTTAGCTCTAACACTGCCTCATGCTGGGCCGCTGGTTCTGCTGTTACGGTTTCTCTGCTGCTGCCCTTTTTCTACTGCTGCTTCTTGCCATCTGCATTATTGACGGTGCAACAGTTCTCCTCATTTCCTTCTGAGTTCTCATCAGAATTGTCTTTGCTGTCCATAATCCCAGAAACAGTCTTTTTAAGACAATCTAGGCTTTTACTACTAGGTACTATAAAATTCTTCCAGCCTCTACTCATTCAGTTTCAAAACCACTTCTACATCTTAGGTATCTGTTAAAACAGCATCCCAATCTTGGTACCAAATTTTGCCTCAGTCTGGGTTCTCTAGAGAAGCAAAACAGGCAAAGAGTATAAATATATAGAGAGAGAGATTTATAGCAAGGAAATGGCTCATACAGTTGTACAGGCTGGAAAGTCCCAAGTCCGTGACTCCAGCTGGAGGCATTTTTTGACTCATGCAGAGGCAGGGGCTGGCAAAACAAAGATTAGAAGGTCAGACAGCACAGATCTGATTCACAGGCTGCAGACTGATGAATTCCAAGATCGACAGTCAAGACAACAGGTAAGCTCAAGTCCCAAGAACCAGAGGTCCGACAAATGAAATTCAGCTGTAGAATCCAGAGTAAGCAAAAGCCCATGAGTCTTGCCAGAAAGTCCAACTATATTGGATGGAGGCCACACCCCCAAGGAAACTCCTCTTCAACCGGTTAGCTACTCACAGAAGATCCCACCAAGGAGGCAATCATATTACATCAAGTCTCATCATCACATGACTGTGAAATATGTCATAACTGTCAAACTTCTGATAATCATAGCACAACCAAGTTGACACACAACCTTGACAATCACAGCCCTCAAACTGATATTTTCACTATTAAACATTTAAAGAGGTCTTTTGCAGCAGATTTGTCCAGTTCAATAATCATTTGATTCCTTGACTGTTGTTTCCATGGGCATTGATTGTAGATCCAAGTAAAATGAAATCTTGACAACTTCAGTATTTTCTTTGCTTATAATCATGTTCTTTATTGGTCCACTTGTGAGGATTTTTGTTTTCCTTATGTTGAGGTATAACCCATACTGAATGCTATAGTCTTTGATCTTCATTACTAAGTGCATCAAGTCCTTTTCACCTTCAGCAAGCAGGATTATGTCATCTGCACATCACAGGTTGCTAACTACTCTTCTTTTGATCCTAAAGCTGCATTCCTTTTCATATTGTCCAGCTTCTCTGATTATTTGACTAGCATACAGATCACATAATTATGGTCATATTACATAACACTGATAGGTACTTTAGCTGATTTTAAACCACACAGAATCCCCTTTGTTCTTTTTGAAGAACTGACTCTTGGACTATGAACAAGTCCTGCATGAACACAATTAAGCATTTTGTAATTCCCATTATTCACAATGTTATCTACAACTTCTTATGATCCACACAGTCAAATGCCTTTGCATAACCAATGCAACACAGGTAAACATCTTTCTGGTATTCTCTATTTTCAGCCAATATTCACCTGACATGAGCAATGATATCCCTGGTTCCCCATCCTCTTCTGAATCTGCCTTGAATTTCTGGCTGTTCCCTATCAGAATACTGCTACGACTTTATTTGATTATCTTCAGCAAAATTTTATTTACACGTGATATCAATGACATTGTTTAAAAAATTTCTGCATTCTGTTGGATCACTTTTGTTTGGAGTGGGCATCTATATGGATTTCTTCATTAGTTGACCTGGTAGCTGTCTTCCATATTTCTTGCATAGATGAGTGAACACTTCTAGTGTTGGATCCTTTACTGAAATATCTCAATTGGTATTCCATTAATTCCTGAAGTCTTGTTTCTCACCAATGCCTTCAGTGTAGCTTGGATTTCTTCCTTCAGTACTTTGATTCTTGATCACATGCAATCTCCTGAAATGGTTGAACATCAACCAGTTCTTTTTGGTACAGTGACTCTGTGTATTTCTTCTATCTTCTTTTGATACTTCCTGTGCCATTCAATACTTTGCCTATAGTCAGAATCATAGTGAGTGTCTGAATTCAGTTCTGACAGTTCCCACTGTCAAATTTGACTCACGTAAGCTAGCCATCACACTACTTTTAAGCTCTATGTATCTCCGGAAGAAGGGCTATCATTTTTAAATTGCACTTACAAACAGCTGATAAGCCACTGGTAGAATTCTTGTCTTCAGTGTTAGAGATCGAAGTTCAATTCCCAGTCAGTGCACCTCATGTGCAGCCACCACTCATCTGTCAACAGGCCTCCTGTGTTGACATGATATTGGACACGTTTCAGTGGAGCTTTCAAACTAAGACAGACTGGAAAGAAAGTCTTGGTAATCTACTTCTAAAAACTGGCCAGTGAAAATTCCATAGATCACAAGTCTAGTCTGGAACTAATCACTGGTATGGCACAGGACCCAGGAAGTACTGCATTCCATTGTGATGAAGTCAGTGTGAGTTGGGGACCAACCCACAACAGCTAACATAATAACAACAACAGCTAAGGCTGCTTAGTGAATAGGTACAGTATCAAGGATAACTCATATTTATCGAGCACCTTCTATGTACAAGGCACCATCATTGCCCATAAGGCACTTTTACCAAGGGCAAAACAGAACGCCTGTTGCCCTTCCTTTGTTCTCTTTACATATGAGCCATGAGAGAGCTCTGCAGAGGATGCAATGGGAAACTGCAAGAACAATGCCTGAGACCTGAGACAGAGGAAGGGGTGTTTAAGAAGGGATTCCAAGAAAGGCTGATGCCAGATTCAGATCTCAAAGAATGAATTTAATTTAAATGTCTATATCTTCTGCCAGAGCCAAGTGCTGTGGAGTCGGATCCGAAGGGCAGGATTGCAATCTTTAGCACCTAGTATCAAGTACTTTTGCCACCCGTTTGTCAGTTTGTCATACCACTGTGGCTTGTATGTTGCTATAACGGTGGAAACTATGCCACTAAAATTTCAAATATCAGAAGGGTCACACATGGTGAACAGACTTCAACGGAGTTTCCAGACTAGGACAGACTGGGAAGAAAAGCCTGGACATCTACTTCCAAAAATAGTAGAGGGAAAACCTTATGGATTACAACAGAATATTGTATAACTCACTTGCTTTGGACACAACATCCCTCCAAACCCCAAACTCATTGCCATCAAGTAGATTTTGACTCACAGTGACCCTACAAGTCAGAGTAGAACTGCCCCATAGGGTTCCCAAGGCTGTAAATCTTTTCAGGGGCAGACTGCCATTGCTTTCAACTGCAGGACAGATAATGGGTTCCAACCTTTCAGTTAGAACTACGCACTTAACCAACATATCACCACAGCTTCTATGACACACCATCAGGAGGGATCAATCAATGGAGGAGAACATCTTGTTTGGTGAAGCAGAGGGCCAGCAAGGGTAAGGAAGACCCTCAGTGATAGTGACTGCCACAATAACTGTGAGGATGGCTTCAGCCATGCGGGTTGTCATGAGGTGATGGAGGACCGAGCAACTTTCCATTCCGTTATACGTAAAGTGGTCATGAGCTGAGATGGCTCCACAGCAGCTATCTGTCTAACCACAGGCTTAATAAATGCTTGCTAAAGGGAATCAAGCACTGAATAGGAGCTCTACAGGGTACCATGCTTTCTCCTGGAACAACAGCCCTCTGTAGAGGACAAGTGGCATACTACTAAAGCCAGCTTCTTACCATTCTAGTATTCATTCCACAAATTTCTATTGGGTACGTGATGTAGCTCTGTCACTTTTTTTAGGTGTTGGAGCTATCTGAGTAAACAAAAAAAGACAAAGCTCTTGCTTTCTTGGAGTGTTTATTTTACTGGGACAGCAAGTAAATGGATAAACATAGTTCAAGGAGAGCGAAGTGCTATGGTGGAGGTGATGCAGGTGAAGAACGACATGGGGGGCAGTGGTAGTATCTCACGTAAGTTCATCAGTGAAGACTTCTGTGATAAAGGGGCATTTGAATATTAACCTGGGGAAAGTGAGGTGGCCCCTAATTGTCCAGAGCTTAGCAAATAAACAGAATGTAGACAATTTGGAGAAGTCTATATTAAACCTTATGCTTGAAGCTCCCAACAGATGCTACTGTTGGTGTCCATGTGTTGGCTTTTAGCATGGGCACTGATTCAAATTATTGTCAAATCAGTGAGCAATTTCATAGCTAGCTCTAGGTTCCACTATCATTATGAACATGACACGGTTTTGATGGCTGTCCTAGCTCCCAGCAAGAGAAATTATCACCAGGGAGAGGGGAGTTGGAACACTTGTAACGCCTAATGTCGCGACAGCCTGCGTGTTTGCCTCAGTGTTACAGAAGAGCAGGACTATCTGGCCTATGAATCCACTGAAGAAACAGTAAGTTATTCCAGATGTGCTCTCTTATTAACACCTCTCCCTGTATTCTGTAGCTGTGTAGCTGTGCAGACTCAGCCAAGCAACAGGAATTTGAAAGCCCAAGAGCGGCCCAAGTATGCTAAACCTACAGCCTTAGGCTCTCCAGTGGAGGCATAGTTGGTTCAGCTGAATTCTTAGCTTCCGTATGGGAAACCCAAGCTTTCTTCCCCACCAGTGCAGTTCCTGCAGCCACTGCCCATCTGTCACTAGAAACTTGTACATGTGATGACGCCAAACAGGTTTCTACGGTGCTTCCAGACTAAGATGGACTAAGAAGAAATACCTGGAGGTCTATTTCTGCAAATCAGTCAATAATAATCCTATGGATCACATGGTTCAATCCATAACCTACCATACGGACAATGTAGGAACAGGTAAGACAGCCAAGTGCCATCGAGTCGGATCTGACTCAGGGCAAACTTTTGTTTTATTGTGCATGGGGTCGTCATGAATCAAGTGTCAATCATGGCTTTGAACAGGGTTGTTTTGGCTTTAGCCCTTGCTGAGAATTTTCATTTCTACCCATACCAGACATAGCGGGTCAGAATCTACATTTTAACAAGATCCCCAGGTGCTTCGTGTGTGTGTGTGTGTGTGTGTGTGTGTGTGTGTGTGTGTGTGTGTATGTGTATGTGTGTGTGTGTGTACGTAAGGTGTATGTAGGAATCACCCAGGGACCTAATTGTCAAAATGTGATTCTGATTCACTATATCTGGTCTGGAAATAGCAGTTCTTAATAGTGAGTTAAACTGAAAATAACCTGATTGAAGCTCTGATGCCTCTCAAAAAAAAAAACAAGAAAACAAAACCCACTGCCTGTAAGTAGATTCCAACTCATAGCAACTCTACACAGCAACTAAAAACAATGCTTTCCAACACTGTTGACTACATCCACCTCCAGGTGAGTGTCTTCTGGGTGGTGGATTTAGAAATGCAATTCCTTCATTTTGGAGGTTTCCATTAGCAACACCATCAGATCTTTTATGTGACCTCCCCATTGTCCAATGAAGTAAGGCCAGGTGATGGGACAGCTGTTTGGATAATTGAAAACTTAAACAATGAGCCTTATAATTTCCTTCAGTATTAGCCATTCCATTGAATTACTTAAACAGCTGTGGATTTTTCAGACTCTACCTCATTCTTTCCCACACAAATCCATGTGATTCTTCCTTCACGGGCAAACTCAGCTTATCGTGCAAAACTTCCTCTGTGACTTGAAAAGAAATGTGTAATGGGTCTGGTGCTAAGTTTTAAACTATTCTCAAAACCTGCTTTTCATTAACATTCAATTGCTCTCATTCTGCCAAGAGCCTCTAATAATAGGCTCCTTACATGTACTGTTGGATTCTGATTTCCTGCCTGCACACTTTGGTGTCGCCTTATCTGGCACTTAAGTTTTTTCCTTCCTTCATTGGTTCAATAAGGTGGCAACAGAACATTTCCCAAAGGAACCTAAAAGCAACTGACATGCTTTGCCTGGAGGATAGGAAGTCTGCAATAGACATCACCTATCTAACCCTCAGCTGCCCACATCCAACTTTCCCTCGTCTGGCCTTCAGGACCTGGGAAGACACAGGGGAAAAAACATCCAGAAATTGCCCTAGTGGGGGATACACATCAGACTCTCAAAAATAAAAGTAATTCTTGTTGAATGGGCTTTTCCCTAAGATGACTGGAGTGTTTGGAAAAGAATGCCAGAAATAGCACTGTCAGCTCTGATCATCATGAGGTGCTGAAGGCAACTGTGATTTCCAAAATCGGGAATTTCCCTAGCTCCCTAGAGAGTACTACTGTTGCTCCAGAAAGGGCCTGGTGTTCTAAGACCAACTGACATGATCCTGTACAACCTGCTTAACCAAGCTTGCCGATCAAAAGTCAGTGTCTCTCTGATCTACATGGTGTCCTCAGCGACGCTGCACATGAAACCTAGAGGGCTTACAACCTCCAAAGTCTCCTTCAGTCCTTCTGCTGTCCATTTTTGGCTGCTGTATTTGCTAGATCACAAAATACTTTCTGAAAAGTTCTAACTAGTGAACCACCCCAGAACTTTTCTGTCTCTTCTTCCTGAATATCTGAGGCTCTCAGTGAAAGGTATGATTGACAGCTATCCCAAACCATGACAGAATTGAGTCTAGTGGATAAAAGTAGACTCAGTGAGACTAGAAACAAGGAGGGCGGGATTCTAATCTCAGCTCTGTCTCTAACTGGTTTATATGAGAATAAAATTGATGTAAAATTACTCGCCCATGAGCAACAAAGATAAAATGCTACGAAATGATCAAACAAACAAACAAGAAACACTCTCCATGTAAGATTTTGGCCTGTTTTTTATTTTCTAGGTCCCAGACTCTTCATCTATAAAACAAAACAGTTGGATTAGAAGTTCTTCAAAGTTCTAGTGTTCTATGATAGCTCTCAGTTGCATGAAGTAGACTCTACTGCAGTTATCCCAAACTGAATGTAGTAAGGAACTGAAGTTATCCAGTTCATCATGAGAGAAATCTTTTCACAGACTATGAAGGGACAACCCAATATCTGCCCTACAACTTGACAGGGAAAAGCAGATGGTCAACTTTGAGACAAGACACAACCAACAACAATAGCTACAACCCTTTCTTTCTGTCCTAACTTTATTTTAACCTTGCCTGTCTCTGTTACAAAAGCGTGTTTCCCTAATGCTACCAAACCAGGATGTGGGGCCAAATTCAGGAAATAATTCAAGCCATATTCTAACTCACATTCAATCACTCTTGACCGATGTTGTTATCATTAGGTGCCGTCGAGTTCGTTCTGACTCATAGCAACCCTATAAACAACAGAATGAAACACTGCCCAGTCTTGTTCCATGTCCTTAACTGTTTTTATGCTTAAGCCCATTATCGTAGTCACTGGTGGATCCGTCTCATCAAGGGTCTTCCTCTTTTCCACTGACCCTCCACTCTACTAAGCATGCTGTCCTTCTCCAGGGACTAATCTTTTCTGACAACATGTCCAAAGTATGTAAGACACAGTCTTGCCATCTTTGCTTCCAAGGAGCACTTTGTACTTCTTCCAGAACAGATTTGCTTGTTCTTTTGGTGGTCCATCGTACATTCAACATTCTTCTCCAACACTACAATTCAAAGGCGTCAATTCTTCTGTCTTCCTTGTTCACTGTTCAGCTTTCGCAAGCATATGATGCAATTGAAAATATCATGGCTCAGGTCATGCACATTTTAGTTTTCAAGGTGACATCCTTACTTTTGAATACTTCAAAGAGGTCCTTTGCAGCAGATTTTCCCAGTGCAATGCATCCTTTGATTTCTTAACTGCTGCTTTTCCAAGGGCATTGATTGTGGACCCAAGTAAAATGAAATCCTTGACAACTTCAATCCTTTCTCCATTTATGACAATATTGCTTACTGGTCCAATTGTGAGGATTTTTGTTTTCCTGATGTTGAGGTGCTATCCATACTGAAGGTAAGGAGGGTAACACCATCAGGTAAGGAGGGTAATAGCATCAAGTAAGGAGGATAACAGCATTGGGAGAGGAGAGTAATAGCATCAGGTAAGCAGGGAAACGCCATCAGGTAAGGAGGGAGTGAGCAGCCCCCGTTTGTCTGTCGGTGGAGGCTTGCTTGTTGCCGTGATGCAGGAAGCTATGCCACTGGGATTTACGTACCAGCAGGGTCAACCATGGAAGATAAGTTTCAGCTGAGCTTCCAGATCAAGACAGACTAGGAAGAAGGACCCAGCAGTCTACTTCTAAAAGGAATTAGCCAGGGAAAACCTGATGAATAGAAAACCTTATGAATGAACACTGTCAGATATGATGCCAGTGAGCCCCACAGGTTGGAAAGCACTCAGAAGACGGCTGGGGAACAGCTGCCTCCTCAAAGTAGAGTCGAACTGAAGGATGTGGAAGGAGTAAGGCCTCCAGGATCTTCATTTGCTGATGTGGCATGACTTAAAATGAGAAGAAACAGCTGCAAACATCCACTAATAATTGGAACATGGAATGTACAAAGTATGAATCTAGGAAAATTTGAAACTGTCAAAAATGAAATGGGACACATAAACATTGACATTCTAGGCATTAGTGAGCTGAAAATAGACCAGTTTTGGCTATTTTGAATCCGACAATCCTATGGTTTACTATGCTGGGAATGAAAACTTGAAGAGGAATGGTACTGTGTTCATCATGAAAAAGAACATTTCAAGATCTGTCCAGAAGTACAATGCTGTTGGTGACAAGATAATATCCATACACCTACAAGGACAGCCAGTTAATATGACTATTATTCAAATTTATGCACTAATCACTAAGGCCAAAGACGAAGATGTTGAAGACTTTTTACCAGCTTCTAAAGTCTGAAATTGATCTAACATACAATCAGGATGCATTGACAATTACTGGTGACTGGAATACAAAAGTTGCAAACAAAGAAGAAGGATTGGTAGTTGGAAAGTACAACCTCAGTGACAGAAATAATGCTGGAGATCACATGATCGAATTTTGCAAGACTAATGACTTTTTCATTGCAAATATCTTTTTTAACCAACACAAATGGCAACTGTACACATGGACCTCACCAGATGGCACACACAGGAACCAAACTGAATACATCTCTGGAAAAAGATGATGGGAAAGCTCTATATCAGCAGTCTAAACAAGACCAGGTGCTGACTGTGGCACAGATCATCAGTTGCTCATATGAAAATTCAAATTGAAACAGAAGAAAATTAAAATAAGTCTATGAGAGCCAAAGTATGACCTTGAGTATATCCCTCTTGACTAATGCTCAGACTAGATTTCTAAGAAGGTCAGGTCAATGCCTCAGGAACACAGTTAAACAGGTGCACTTATGTTGAAACTAACCAATTTCATAATTCACAACTAAATCACTAACCCAGAGGCCACTTATAGCACTGAAATCAAGTCTTAGAGCATTTGAGAGGTGGCATTTAGACACGTTCAAGATGAAAAGTTGAGAGAAGAGTCTTTTCTCCACATCACTTGCCAAGCCAAGAGGCCCAAACTGGCCAATGACATGACTGGCATGTCTAATTGTAGAGCCCACATATGTAGGCAAAGAAGACAAAACTATGAAGGAATGGGTAAAACATCACTCATTTTGCCTAGAAACTGAAAACACCGACTCTGATAAGCAGCTGCCAGAAAGAAACCCAGTAGAATGCAGTTACTTAATTACGTGGCCATTGGATTCTTCGTTAAAATCTCCCTTTTCAGTCTGTATCCAGAATGAACAATTTCATCTCGTGGATAGTAAGACCTGAGTTACTGGTTCATGGAGGAGCTTCAAGGAGATAATACTCAGGAAAGCACTAACAGTGTATCTGCTCCGGTGGTGTGGTGCTTAAGTGGGTATGGCTGTTAACCAAAAGGTCAGCAGTTCAAATCCACCAGTCCCTCCTTGGAAACCTTATAGGGCAGTCTGTCCTACAGGGTCACTATGAGTTCGCAACAGGTTTGGTTTAATCTCTACTGTCACGTCTTTCTGCCTCAGAGAAGCTGATGGGCTCAAACCACTGTCCCATAAGTTAGCAGACACCAGGGCTCTTCTGATTTACAGCAGAGACTAAATTTTGGTTTCCCTCCTTTGTTTTAAATGCATGAAATGGTGAAAAATGGCCATTAAGACAGTTTACTTACAATGGAGTTTAAGTAAATCTGTGGTGACAAATTGGTACGTTAAGTTTTTTACCAAGAAAAAGCCCCAGAAAGGCCAGAATGGGTGGTGATTGGGGAAGTTTCCACTGCTGTCTGCCCCTTTACAGTGGAATTACTGGAATCCCTCTCAGAGAAGACTATCAGAGGCTTAATCTTTAGCCCACAGCTTGTGGATGTTTTTGGACCCTTCGCCAGAGAAGAGATTTAAATCCAGACTTGATCCAACAAGTTTGTTCCTTTACAGAAAAGCTCACCACCCAAACAGAAATGAGACACAGGAAGACAGTAAGTCTCCAGGTCCAGTGAGAGACTGGGGTGGGGTGATTGATCATCCCATATTGGGAGCTTCTTCTAAAAATACAGATTACACCATGGCCTAGGAGCACACTGGCCAGCCCAGTCCCCAGAGGCATGTCAATTCTGAAGTAATTGCTACCCGCCTCTGGATAATGGAACATCATGAAAATACATTGGAAAGCTTCACACAATTCCAGTAAAGTGAGGGAGACTCATGTGGCATGCACTCTGGGATTTAAACTATAGGCAACTTGGTCCCATTTCCAGATGAGTCCAGCAGTTCTGCTTTATGCAAGTTGTTGCTTCCAGCTTGAAATGTCTTCCTGATCCCATCTGCCACCCCAGCCTCCTTAGTCTAACTCCTATTTCCTGACCAAGATTAACTTAAGCATGACTTCCCCCAGGAAGCCTTTGTTGACTTCCAGATTTGCTTTTAAGATGTTGCACTGGGACTTACCATTTCACCTATGCTTACCTCTCTCAAGGCATTTACCACTCTGCCTAGGAGTCATTAATTAACTTGTCTGTCTTCCCACTAGAATATAAATGCTCTGAGGGCAAGAATTTGTCCTATTTGTCTACCCAGTACCCACCATGGTTCCCAGCACATAGTATAGGTGTTCAATAGTTGTACACTGAATGAATGAGTGGACAGGTGGGTGGGTGGGTGGATGGATGGATGGACGGGTGGACAGGTGGACGGGTGGATGGGTGGACGGGTGGACAGATGGACAGATGGACAGATGGACGGATGGATGGGATCAAATAAAATACATTCAAGTCACAGTTCCTGTGTGACACTTTGTTCTAGGGGAATGTTCTGGAAGTCCAGGAAATCTGAGAAGAGAGTAAAGAACAGGAAGATCAGAAGTAGCTTCAAGTAGAGGGGTCCCATTTGGCAGTAAGCAGGGAATATCTGTATTAGAGACAAACATTGGGTGGCAGGGAGGGGCAGATTTGTCCCATGGCAGGGCTTGTCCTTCTCTATTGAGTATTCTGATCTAGCTGCCCTGCCCAAGTCATGGAAGCCCCAGTGTTACCAGAGCTCTAGAGGGATGATGGAGACATGAACTAGTCTTAGGAAACCAAGTCTGGGCTCAGGCCAACAAGACTTTCCAGAGAACCTGACAAAGATGCAAGAAAACACCTCAGCCCCTGAAGGTCAGATCTGTGATCCCCTAGGACTCAACAACCAAGCACCAACTTTCCTAAATGAGGACTCTCCAAAATGTGATTCTTCAACCAGAGAGCATGAGTGCTGATGCCCTTTTCATGGGTCACTGAAATCCTGATGGTGAGGACCACTCCAGATACAGAGCTCTGGATGTGGCCCTAAGGCTTGGGAGGTTCTTCTGGCCACTGACAGTTCCCAAGCACAACCTTTCTAATCAGTATCCTAGACAGAGGAGTGGCCAGCACACTAAGAAGCAGCTTAATTAGCTGCATAGCTTCAGGCACTAGGCAGGAACTGGGCAAGGTCTATACACAGTAGCCGTAACTTTCCGGGTATTTGGGTCACAACTTGTCATTGTCTTTCTTTAATGAGGTTCTCTCCCTTCCTCCAGCAGAGCAATCTGTGCATCTTTTCTCACCTTTCTGGACCAAGCAGCCAACTTTGCAATACACTTTACATACCAAGCAAGAAGACAAGTCACTGTCATGACCATGCAAATGGTGAGAACCTAGGGCTGACATTCAAAATGCCACCCTACTTTTTTGTGGGGTGATGTGTAAAGGCTTCCTTAAAGCCCTCCAGAACACATTTATATCCCTCTCTTTTGGCTTCCTAAAGACCTGACATTTTTCTTCGAGAGGTCATCCCAGTGTGGAACAGAGATTTAAAGCAGAAACTTGCCTGGAAAAGGCAATCCATACATGGATACCCCACTCTGAAAGAGCTTCTCAGCCCCCTCCCCAAGGATAGGTTTCCTAAGGGGAACTCTGAGGGTCCTTGATATTGGTCTGGGCCAGAACCACACCCAGAAGCCAAACCAAAGGAGGGAAGGTTAGGATAGTTGACATAAATTTTGCCAGCTGTACACCAGCGCCCAGGAAAATCCTGAGGTCAACTGACTGAAAAATTTCAAACTCCAGACGAGTTTCTTGAAAGCTGGTGGTTTTCTGGGTTTTGTTGTTGTTTATTTGTTTTCTTTTTACTTGGGGAGACAGTTTCCTTTGTGTAGTTAATTGGTGAAAAGTATTCAAGCTATTCACTTAAGATCTCTGTGTTCTTTTGTACTGAGAAACAGTCTTAATTCTACTTCAGATTTCTGGGGCCCATGTGGTTGGAGTGGCCCACCCAGGCCATTGCCCTGATACAGTCTTTTGAACCTTAAGCCTTGAGCAGATTGGTCTCCTAAAAAAATTCATCTTTAAGTCAAACAATCGACTTGCTAATTAGTAGAGGGCATTTTTGCCTCAGACATTAACTCTATCCTGACAATTTCAAGAAGCAGAAACTCAAGGGTCAGACTGGGAACAGTGTTTTAGGGTAAACTGTTATGATGAAAACATCATTCTGCCCCCACCCCCACCCTCACCACAGCAACATCAATAAGAAGAGGTTTAAGAATCTTCAAATTTTCTTTCTTCTTTGGAATACTTTGAGACTCTATTCAGAACTGTTGCCCGATTTGTCAATTGCATGCTAAACAGACTTCAAATCACTATACATTATTGGCTTAATATGATTTTTAACAGATTGCATATTATACATGAATAAAAAAGTTTCAAAATAAGCAGGCAAAACTTAATTAGGTATTAGAAGTAAATATATATAACATATTTATCTTATCTTTTATCCCCAAATATGAGAAATGATTCCCATATCAGCAGATTTGCTGGCAAAAGAGCAGGTGTTAATTTTGCTAAATGATACCTGCTATTTTGGAAGTACAAACCCTGGTGGCACTTCACAGTGGTGAAGTACTACAGCTGCTAACCAAAAGCTCAGCATTTGGAATCTATCAAGGTACTCCTTGGAAATTCTATGGTGTAGTTCTACTCTGTTCTATAGGATTGCTATGAGTCAGAATCAACTCAATGGCAATGGGCATTTTGAACCCTGTTAAAGTTTCCTTCAGATGAGAGAAAAACAAAGGGGGTCTGGAATAGCTCAGATTACAAGACATCTGAGTAACAAGAGTGGTCTCTTAGGCAAAAAAAAAAAAAAAGTTCATGGTCTTTATCTTCCTTATTCTCTGCCAGACTTCTGCTGCAATATGCCCACACGCTGTCTCACTTATCTTCATTGTCATTCTTTGAGGTCAATAGGACAGCAATGATTATTCCTATGTTACAGATGAGAAGATAAGAAAGTTGAGGATCAGAGAGGTAACTCTTTTCTCAAGGGTATAACAGAGACAGGACTACAAACCAGATCTCCAAATACCGTATCTAAGGCTTTTCTGTGTCTGGAGGGGTTGCTAGCTGTCACCAATATCCATTCATTTCCTCTTTTGTTAGGGACAACAAAGTACCAGTTCCCATTGACAAAACAGGTTGCTGTCAAGTCAGTTTTAACTCGCAGCAACCCTAGAGGACACAGTAGACTGCCCCATAGAGTTTCCGAGGAGTAGCTAGTGGATTTGGACCTCCAGCCTTCGGGTTAGCTGCCGAACACTTAAGCACTGCTCCACCAAGGCTCCAAGCATCCAGCTGTTGCTGTTGTTGTTATGTGCTGTCAAGTAGGTTCTGATTCACGTCAACCCTGTAGGACACAGTAGACTTGTCCAATGGGGATTCCAAGGAGGGCTGGTGAATTTAAACAGATTACCCTTGGCTAGCAAGTGAGCTTTCAAGCACTATGCCACCAGGGCTCCAGTACCCAGTTAAAATAAAAACACTCCCACTGCTGTCAAGCTGATTTCGACTCACAGTACCCAGTTAGGAGGAGGAAATCCATGTTACTCAGGATGTCTTGTAGGTAGGGTGGTCACGTTACCAAATTCTAACCAATAAAATACCAGCCGAAGTTGCTGATGGGACTTTCCAGAGAGATCCTTAAAGGGGAATTTAGCTGGAATGCTCTTACCACCCCAACTTCCCTTCCTATGTTTTTTTTTCTTTTTTTTTTTTGGTCTGGATGAAGAAATGATAGCTGAACTCTGGCAGCTATTTTGCAAGCATGAAGATGAGAGCAGCATACTAAAGATACTGAAGCAGAAAGCTAGAAAGAAACTGAATCACTGGTGACATTCCTAGCACTACTTAGCTCCAGGTCCCAGTGCCATCGAGTCGGATCTGACTCCCAGCGACCCTAGTGGCCAGAGTAGAACTGACCTCTAGTAGATTACCCATTAACTGGTGACCCACTGAAACAATGGGGGGCGGGGGTGATGCACCAGGCACGAGATAAAGTCTTTGCAACTGATTTGTTTTAGGTTCTCTCCGAATTATCAGACAGATAGAGGCACCAGTCACCAACCCCCTGTGCTGATCAACTACTGCTGGAGAACTCCAAAAGGACCCCCTTGAGGCTCCAGATGTCCATCTCCAGACAGAGCCGCACTGAGCTCTGGATGCCCATCTCCAGACTTCATGAATTGCCCACATTCTTTCAAGATTACTATTCCCCTGTACCCGAATCTTTTACCCTTAGCTACTCAATAAAAACCCCCAGCCTGACTGAAGGAGGCAGACAGGTTTTGAGGACTCAATTCCCCCTGTCTCTTGTACGTTCACATACAATGAACCTCTTCATCACCCCCCTCAGCCCTGTCTCAGTACTGGCTCTGTAGCAGGCGGCACAGATCAGTGTTTTACGATAACACCACAGTGGAACTATTAAATCAGGCCTCCATTGTTACAGATTTTTCATTATGTGAAAGAAAAACAAATCCTAACTTTATTTAAGCCACTTTTACCATGAGTCAGATCCAACTCGACGGCACTTGGCTGGCTTTGGCTTGGCTTTACCAAGTTTTCTGTTACACATATCCAAACTCAATCCCGAATTGGAAACTTTCCTGCCCTGTCAAGTTTTCTTTTCCTTAAATTAAGAATTAATTTTTAAGGAGCAAGATATGGGTGTCTGGGCCAGAAGTATGGCCATTCTGTCCCCTGGGGTGAGACAGATATCGAGGGCTACAGGCCTCTTCTTTAGTCATCTGCTGTGTTCCAGAATATATCCCACTGAGGTTTAAGACAGTCTACAGCTGGTAATCTGGAAGCAGGACCTTGGAACCCCTGCCTATAAGGACCCAGCTGGCCAGACAGAAATATACAGACTAGTGGAAGGGCAGGTGGAAACACAGCAGTCTCAGTAAGAAAGCCACTGAAAGAATTCCTTGAGAGGCATCCTTGCAGGCCCTTTTCTTTGGGTTCATCTTTTAAATTACAAACAATAATATGCCATCAGTTTATTAACAAATAATACGTAACATTGGTACAGTTCAAAGTATTTTCACCCTCATTATCTTATTTTGTCTTACAATATTCCCTAGAAGGAGAAAATTACTGCTGTTTTAGTTACCTAGTGCTGCTATAATAGAAAAAAGTGGATGGCTTTAACAAACAGAAGTTTATTCTCTCCCAGTTTAGGACTCTAGAAATCTGAATTCAGGGAGCCAGCTCCCAGGGAAAGCTTTCTCTCTGTATTGGCTTTTAGGGAAGATCCTTGTCCTCAGTCTCCCAGTCTAATTGCTTTTCAGCACATGGACCCCAAGTCCAAAGGAAACCGGCTGCTCCCTGTGCTTTTTTCTTGGTGGTATGAGGTCTCCTTATCTCTCTGCTCATTTCTCTTATGTGTCAAAGGAGACTGACTCAAGATACAACGTAATTTTGTAGTTTGAGTCGAACCTCATTAACATTACTGCCTCTAACCTGTCTTGTTAACACCATGGAGGTAAGCGTTACAACACATGGGAAAATCACATCTGATGAAGAAATTGTAAACAATTGTACTTCCAGGAACCATGGCCTAATCAAGCCAACACACATTGCTGGGGACACAATTCAGTCCACAATACTGTCTCAACAATGAAGAAATCCCTGGATGGTGCTCAGTTGCTAACCTAAAGCCTGGAAGTTTGAGGAAATCCTGACACTCTTTAGAAAAACATGTGGTAATCTACTTCCAAAAACCCAGTCACTGAAAACCATTTGAGAAAGTTAGCCATCGAAAACCACAGTACTACTGCAATACCCGCTAGGTGGCCATGAGTTGGAATTGACAGATTCTGAAATTTGCCCAAGTTCAGAAAACTCAGATGGAACGGAGCTAGGAATTGAACCAGGTGGTCCTGTAGCAACAGTTAGGCACGTGCTGCCATCTGGCTTTGAGTTCTGGTCTCTGTGGATAAAGTCATTTCAGGAGTGTTGTAGAGTGACAGACATATTGAAGCCTCCACCTTCACCAAAGCACTGGTGATTTAGGAAATGTGGAGTAAGGAGCCCCAGAGAAGAGCATACTGCTAGCAGAGCAGAAAGATAAAGGGGACTCTGGGGAGCTCCTGCTGCGTTGTCTTCCTTAGTCCTTTCTCCTGGTCCCACAGCCTCAGATGCACCACCGTGGGAAAGAGGCACCTGCTTAACTGACTCCCTCCCCTCAGGCAACCAGAGGGTGCAGGAGTCAGCCTGCCGCCGCTGACTCAGCCAGAACACGGCGGTGTGCAACAACCGGAAGGAGTCTCTCCAGCTCTCACCCTTCACCAGGAAGGACTCCCACCTCAAAGAGACTCAAACGGCTGATAATTGGTAGTAATAAAGGTAAGGACAATGATGGCAGTGATGACCGTGATGACCGCAGCAGTTAACAATTACAGAGAGCATCCTTCATTCCAAGGACTCTCTCAAGTGTTTTATATGTATGAACACATTTAATTCTCACCATAACCTCATGGCTTAGAAATTCTTATTATCAGCTTTAAAAAAAGAGAGAAACTGAGGCACTGAATGGCTGAATTGTCTCCCAGCATTACAGAGGCAGTTAACAGCTGGACTAAAAATTTGAACCCAAATTTAAACCTGGAACTCAGGCAGTCCTGAACTGGGAAGGACTAATCAGCTCACTCTCTCCGTTCCAGTCCAGGAAAACTTGATGTTTATATTACGGAATTTTGTGCTGGTAATGAGTCGTGGGAAACCCTGGTGGCATAGTGGTTAAGTGCTATGTCTGCTAACCAAAAGGTTGACAGCTTGAATCCACCAGGCACTCCTTGGAAACTCCATAGAGCAGTCCTACCTTTTTCTATAGGGTCACTATGAGTTGGAATCGACTTGACAGCAGTGGGTTTGGTTTTTTGGTTAATGAATCTTGACACTGACTATTTGGCCAAAAGAGTGGCTTCGATTTGAAGCAGAAAAGTCCAGAGAAAAGAAAGCTACTGTCTATTCCCCCAAAGACCCAAAACCAGTGGTTACCGAGTCAATAATGACTCATAGAGACCCCATGTGTGTTCAAAGTGCCTCCTGGAAGGTTTCCAGTGGCCAACTTGTTAGAAGTAGCTGAGCGTTTCTTCCAAGGTGTTTCTGAATATGCTCAGATCCCCTCCTTTGGGTTAGCAGTCAAGTGCATTAACTGTCAAGTGCACCACCCTGGGACTCCAGTGCCCATTCCAAATGAGAGCCTTGTACAAGAAGCATCACAAAATACTCAAGGAATTCCAGAATTTCAGGACCAGAGAGCCTTTAAGTTCTCACTCTACCTCTGGCCAAATGATTACCTGGTCCAGTGACTCCATATCTGCCTCTGGATCACTTGTTAAAAATAGAGACTTCCAAACTTTATCCCTAAGATCCTTCCAAGTCCACCTAGAGGTGCCTTGGAAGAAGTGTCTGGCAATCTACTTACAAAAAGTCAGCCATTGAAAACCCCATGGAACACCATTCTACTCTGACACACATGGAGTCACCATGAGTCATAGTCAACTCAACAACAATTGTTTCTTCTTTGTTTTTACAGATAAAAAACTAGACCTGAGAGAGATGAGTTCACCTGCACAAAGTCAGTCATCAGGTGAGTTACTGAGCTAGGCCTAGAGCTCTGCCCTGCCTAAACAATGTGCACACTCTTAATCACAACACTCATAAAGCAAAGCTAAGGCTGTTTCCACCTACCAGCCTTTCAGATATATACAGGTAGCTTTCCTCTCTGCTCCAGGTTTTCTCTTCCCCCAACTCCTCACCATCCTGCTTACAGCACTCCAGCACCCTCACAATGTGTCTCCTAGAGTGAACAGGGTGATACCTGGTTGTTGGATTCCCCAGATAGCTACATTGAATAATGTTACTATTGTTTATTTCATTGTGCTTTAGGTGAAAATTAACAATGTAAAATAGTTTCTCATTCAAAAATTTACAGACAAATTGTTCTGTGACAGCACTCTCCTCTTTTTCACTCCAACTGTCTCCGTGTCTATTCATCCAGCTTTCCTGTCCCTTTCTGCTTTGTCTTGCTTTGGGGCAGGTGTTGCCTATTTGGTCTTGTATACGTGACTGAATTAAAAACTGCATTCCTCACGTGTTCTTGTTTTCTAAACCCATCTAATCTTTGGTTGAAACACAGATTTCAGAAGTGGCTTCAGTTCTTAGTTAGCAACATGTCTGATGGCCATAGTCTCAGTAGTTCTTCCAGTCTCTTAGACCAGTAAGTCTAGTATTTTTGTACGTGTAAATTTCATCACATTTGGATTGCTTGCTTAATTTCTGAATGTCTTTCCCACTGGATTTTAGGCTGTGAGAGAAAGACAATAGCTCTCGTTTACCTCTGTATCTACCCTGATGCCCAGTACATTTCTGTATTCAGTATGGTTTTGTTAAAACACTAACAATCCTGGAGGCACTATCACCGTGGTGGTGGTGGTTGTCAGATGCCATAGAGTCAATGCTGACTCAAAACGACCCTACAGGACAGAGTAGAACTGCCCCATAGAGTTTCCTAGGCTGAAATCTTTGTAGAATGAGATCACAAGGTCTTTTCTTTCATGGAGCTGCTGGTGGGTTCAAACCACTGACCTTTCAGTTAGCAGCCAAATACTTAACCATTGCACCACCAGGTGCAGGAACTAGGATTGAAATCTACAGGATCTGGGAGAGACCTTTGGAAGTGAGTGGAAGGAGTCTTCCCAGCGTGGACACCAGGTAAGAGGATTTTCTTGTGAATATGCTTTAGATGGGAGCCTAAGCAAAGTGCAAAGGAAGGACACACAGCTAAAGCCTGATGATCTTACTAAAAGCAATTAAGGCTTCTAATTACCCCAAGTGGTCCTAAATTTTTATGCATTTCCTAAAGTTATTCTAGAAGCACCCCATCTTGATGGCAAAGAAATGGTGGCAGCAGAGGCAGCAGAAACAGGAGACAACAGCAGATAGTGTGGTAGGCTTCCCAGCCCGCAGAGCAAGAGAACTCAGTGCTTTGGGACAAGAGGCTTGCTGGTGGAGTGGGTCACCTCTGGGCACTTTTTAGCAGAGCTAAAGTGCTTTGCAGCACTTAGTTGAGTAGGCAGAGGGTGGAGAGGCTGGGGACCAGAGAGAGTTCTGCCTGCTTGCATGGCTGAGAAACTGTCCTGATGGAAGAACTGCATCCTAAGTTGTTACCTGTTACTTCCTGAATAAACATAATAACTGTACTGTTTATGAGTTCTGTGTAATCACTACAATGAACTATGGAACTGAGCAAAGAAGTAGTGAGCGCTATGGGAGGGATGACTGCTGATGGTGTCAGAATTGATCAAACAGTTGAAGACAGGAAGTATGTCTTACTTCTGCTTCACAGGAATCAGCTTTGGACTGATAATGATTGTGATTTCTCTCCTCCTCATGAAGTCAGAGGAGGTCAGATGCCCCTTACATGCCATTTTTACATCCTAGAGTGGTAATTAAGGTCTGGGGTCTTAACAGCTTGTGAGCAGCCATCCAAGGCACAACTATTGGTCTCTACTTGTATTGAGCAAAAGAGAGTGAAAGAAACCAAAGGCTCAAAGAAGAAACTAGTTCACAGGATTAATAGCCCACACAATCCACAGTTTCCTCTAGCTTAGCCAAGAAGAGGTAGATGGTGCCTGGCTACCACTACCAACCATTCTGACCAAGGACACTATATAAGGTCCCAGATATAAAGGGAGAAAACGCAAACTCCTAAAAAAGGACAGACCTACTGGATCAATGGGAACCCTTGTGTTTTAGTGGTTAAGAGCTACAGCTGCTAACCAAAAGGTCAAATCCACCAGGAACTCCTGGACTTAACAGCAATGGGTTATTTTATTTTATTTTTTTATTACAACAGTAGAGATGAGTAGAACCCCTAAGACTACCAGCTTAAGATAATCTTTGAACTTGGATTTGAAGCTATTTCTGTAGGTCACCTTTCAGCCAAATAATAGATCAGCTTATAAAATAAACAACACCACCTGTGAGTGCTGTGCTGTCTTGAACAATCAACCGTATGAGACCAACCAGCCAACATTTCGCCATAAGCAAAGACAGGGCAAGGAAGCTAGATCAATAAAAACAGAACAAATAGAATAGAAATAATGACAATGCAGACACATTGAAAAAACAGCAACCAATTTGTATGAAAGCCATTTAAACAAGGGCATAATTTGCTGTGCAAACTTCTACCTACAATGCAATAAATAACTATTAAAACATAAAAATAGTTTCAGATATTTTAAAAGTTTATTTCTATTTTAACTAGCCTACAGGCCCCAATCTTAGAGGGTTGAGCTGATTTCTTTCTAGCACGTGGTCTAAGAATCTCCCTAAATGGTAAATCTGTGTTGCTAACTTCTTCCAACAAAGATGACACCTTCCATCCTGATGCACATTTTAAGCTAAAATTGCCAATACAACCCTCACAACGCAAGTTTTTATTAATAAAGCTGAGAAGAAACACTATGCCACCAGGGTTTCTGAAAAGTGCAGTAAACAGACAAAAGAATGCATCCCCTAAATTAAAAAAAAGAAAATTCACATATCTACAAAATTTAGTAATTGTTAAGCTTTCACACACAGAGTAATAGTGTTTGACTGTCTTGAAATGCTGAAGGAGATAAACAGACACACAAACACTCTGAGGTTTAGCTACAGGTCAATTAACTAACCAACGTAGTCCCTACATCGTCACACGTCCTAGATCCGATTTCTCCTTATAGCACAAGCAAGCTGCAACATTCTTTGTAATGATTCACAGTTGACCGTTGCTGGTGCTGAACTACAGTTAACAAGTCTAAATAACACTGCATTTGTAGAATCATCCATGTCATCAGAGAAGTGAGCACCATGCTTCAAAGAATAAGAACAGAATTTTGAAAGTCCAGATGCTGCTCAGTAAAAATGTGACTGGTGAAAAACAAGTAGTGTCTGTTCAACACGGTGCAGTATTTTCAAGGCCATGGCAGTCTATAAATTAAAATCAATATTCATTAAAAGAATTTACTATTGACTATGCATTGAGGGCTCCAGATATTCAGAAATGAATGCACTGTCTACATATAAACCAAAACACATTGCCATTGACTCTCCAGGACAGAGTAGAACTGCCCCCAAAGGATTTCCAAGGAACACCTGGTGGATTTGAACTGCTGACCTTTAGGTTAACAGATACAGCTCTTAACCACTATGCCACCAGGGTTTCCATCTACATAGAAGTACTGTTTAACAGAAACAAACACTGCACACAGCACGAGGCATCACATATGCAGAGGTATCAGAGTTTTACCAACTACTGTGGTCCAGGTGCAGGACAAGGTACAAATGAGCTAGTATTGACTTGTCCCTTTATGTGTATGGAGACTAATCTTTTATACATCTTCATGTCATAGAAGCAAACAATAAACAGTATCAGTTCCTTGATTCTTTGGGTGGTTATTAAACAACCTGTAGACACTATACATGATGACATTTAAAAAAGCAGGCAGGTCTACAGTTGTCACAGTAGTCAAGATGTCTAGTGGAACCAAACAAAATAGTGCCAAACCTTTTTTCTACTCTTCATGTCAAGCTGCTTTATTACATCTTAAATAACAACACAGTTTAATATAGTATTTATCTTACATCTGGAACCTTAATGGCATAGTGGTTAAGAGTTAGGCTGCTAACCTTTGGACAGCAGCTCAAATCCACCAGCTGTTTTTTAGAGGCTCTATGGGGCAGTTCTACTCTATCTGATAGGGTCACCATGAGTTGCAATCAACTCAATGGCAACGAGTTTATCTTGTGTCTAGCTTATGCAGTACACTGACTTTAAAATTAAATACAAATGGTGAAAAGGAGTATAGGTACGGAGAGTGCCACAGAGTGGTTGAGCAAAAGAGAAAGAAGAGTTTTGTTTTATTCTTTAGCTAACCCACACCTACTGCACAGTCACAGCACAGTTGCATATGGCGCTTCAGAGAACAGAATGGAGAAGCCACTCCTACTGCTACAGAAGACGCTCCTGGGGGCAGAGGAAAGGTGGGACAGTCAACAGAACACCCTGTGGTCTAAATGCTGGGGCTGAACACTTGAGGGAACAAGAAAATTCGGATATCTTCATGTTATAAAAGTGGCCTGGCTTGGATGCAGATTACGCAAAACGTGCCAAAAGAAGAAAGTCTGCCTTAGAAGAAGCACATCCAGAATGCTCCTTAGAAGTGACAATGGAAAGACTTTGTCACCCTTACTCTGGGCATGTTGTGAGGAGAGATCAGTTCCTGAAGAAATACATCATTCTTGGTAAAGTAGAGGATCAGCACAAAGGAGGGAAGACCTTCAGGGAGATGGACTGGCGCAGCTGCTGTTAACCACGGGCTCAAAAAGACCAACTATTGGGAGGACTTCATTCTTTTATACATCGTCAGATCCAACTCAACGGCACCTACTAGTGGCAACTATGGTGAAAAGTCTTCGGCACAAGTTCTCTGTAAGAAAGCAGGACTCAATCTTACTCAACCTGTAAGACCTTAAGTTTCTTGCTGGGTACAGTTTATGGCATGTATGACTGGCTCTTGAATTCCAACATCAGGTCCAGTCTTTCCTGAAACCTTCTGTACAATGGCATGCAAAGCACTGGGCACCAAACTGATGGCCATTAAAACTGGCTAATTGGATTAAGTGTTGGAACAAAACACAGTAATAGCGCTTGGATAAGATCTACGGTACCCCGGAAAATGAGGCCCCCGGGAACCCTGGTGGTGCAGTGGTTAAGTGCTACAGCTGCTAACCCAAAGTTCACAGATCAAATCAAGTGCTCCTTGAAGTTCTATGGGGCAGTTCTACTCAGGTCGACAGGGTCACTATGAGTCCAAATTTTGCCTGTTCGTTAATCTAAACTCCAAAACACATACATCCTAGGGCTTTTAGTTAATCTACCACGGCAATGGCAGAAACTTTTGCCATAGGCAATCTTGCCCCTCTCCTCCAATCCTATCACCCCCTGACTCCTCGCACCTTCAGGCTACATTCAGTGCACAGATCTCTTTCTAGAGAAGAGAGCCAGCTCCACAATCCGTTACTGAGAAATGGATCCTGGGCTCCAGGTTTTATGAGAAGAGAGAGGATTTATATCACATACCACCACGCAAACACTCAATAAAAATTCATTTTTAAGCATCTGTGATCTTCCTCCCCAGGCTCTACAGTCTCGTCTTTCTCCTCTACTGCATTCCATGAGATGTTTCTTTAGTCCACTGGGCAGAACACAAGCCACCCAGCCGTTGCTTCTCAAGCTGGCTCCTTGGAGTGGGTCTCATTCCCCTACTCCACACAGTTTATCCTGTATCCACTCCCCAAACAGACTCTTCCTCAGCTGTTAAGAAAATATGACCTTTTCCTATATTGTTACACCAAAAACAATCAGGAGACATCACAAAGTCTATTCGCTCTCTTTAGGTAAGAATTCCATTTCTATATTGCTAAGCTTTAATAAGCAGTCACTTTAACACTGTTCATAATAAAGTTGGAAATTCTAAAAACTTGAGTTAATTCACAGTGATAAATTCTAGTACGCTGTTCATCATTTAAACTGTTATTAACTGATTATCAATGAAATCCTGGTGACACAGTGGTTAAGAGCTCACACAGTCTGCTAACCAAAAGGTCGGCAGTTCACATCTATCAGCCACTCCTTGTAGATCCTCTGGAGCAGTTTTCCTCTGTTTTATAGGGTCTTTATGAGTCAGAATCAACTCGACAGCAATGGTTTATTATTTTTTTCTTATCATCAATATTCTTCATAGTATCTCTGCTGCACAATGCTGTCCTCTCCCCCTGCCTTAGTAAAGTCTAAGAAATATAACAAAACTTAAATGTAACAGTAAGAATTTTCACCTGTGAGTGTCTCAGTCAGGGGCAGATTAAACCAGAAAATGCAGAACGCACCAGCTTGGATTAAGCAAAGTACACACAGGTTTAATTGTATTTTCTTGCTAATCTGTGGTGAGCAATTTCACATGGGTATCACCATATCTGTTACATGGTGGGGGACAGGTAAAACTGTGCCCTGCAGGTTGGTGAGAAGGCACTATCAGACCTGTGCATACCTTGCATACCGGATAACCCAACTGTGACCAAAATTAATGCCACATATGATTTTGGAAGTGCCATCTACACCCAAATTTTACCCCCTAAATTTCTCTCCTCCTTGCACAATTTTCCCATTCAGTCTACATGAATATTTGCAAACTCTAGGGTCATACAAGAGTTGTTGTTGTTTAAATTTGAATGATTTAATAACACTTAAAAACTGGTACATTTCATATCAAAATACAGATTCTCCCTTATCTTCAAATGTTGATCTAACAAGAATCAGCTGGAACTGAGAAGTCAAGCACTTTTCACTAGTCATCCTTTAGACCAGGCATGGGCTGTCCAGTTTTCCACAATCCCCACCAGTCCCTATTGCCCCTTATGCTAGCTTCAAGCGTCCAAATACCATTTGTCAGCGTGTTTGCACTGATGCTTTTCTGAAAGAAGCGCTAAGTGGAAAATAACTACCTCGCAGTATCATTTGCACACTGGCCTGGTTCATTTGAGCTGGCGGTTCTGCCCCATCTTGTTCCATACTTCTTAATAAAATCTCCAAACAAGGAATGAATATTTATTCTCCAGGCTACCATGTAGGCGTAGCGTGGCTTACCAGTGTGAATCATATTGTTGTTAGTAAAGATGTCATGTAATTACAACTTGGAGCAAACTTTTCTGGGGCAAGTGTGAAAACATAAAAGCAAGTGAGCTGTGATCTCACCTTTCCAGAGAGCAGGCAGAGGCAGCTCATGAGGAATAATCAATGACGGACTAGCTCAGACTAGCTGTGTACAAGGGTGGAGTAGGGTTTTGATTGTCTTCTAAACACGTCTCCTTGTTATCAGTGGCACTAGGATCAGAACTCTCCGGAGTAATAACACAGCACGTGCTAAAATACAGAGACTCGACTTCAACCTTTCTTTACAAGTCTACAGCAGAATCCCTAGATGGTCCAATTAATGCATTTGGCTGCTAAGCAAAAGTTGGAGTTTCAAGTCCACCTAGAGGTGGCTCAGAAGAAAGGCCTGGCAATCTACTTCCCAAAAAATCAGCTATTGAAAACCTGATAGAGCACAGTTCTACTCTGACACACATGGGGTCCAGATGGATCAGAATTAACTTGACAGCAATCTGTTTCTACAGTAGAGGAAGGGGGGGATTACAGACTTGGAGTTGCATTCAAAGCCTAGTCAGTTGGGGAGCTGCACTTCCTTGCAGCTTCTCTTAAACAGACATTGTGAGTAACGTGAGATGTGATCATTATTCATTTTAACGATAAGGAAGCAAGATTAAGGAACTTCTTGTTGGTAGGTACAGACCAGTTGGTTCCAACTCACAGAGACCTGATGTACAACAGAAGGAAACACCACCCAGTTCTGCACCATCCTCACAATCTTTATTATGCTGGAGCCCACTGTGTCAGTTCATCTCATTGAGGGCCTTCTTCTTTTTCAATGATGCTCTGCTTTACCAAGCACGATGTCCTCTGACAAGTACCTGGTACAGGACAGGGCTGGGAATCACACTAATCTGTCTTTCTCCAAAGCACCTTCCTTTTTCACCATTGCCTGACAGATGCAAGAACCTGGAAGTTAGTATAAGAATAACGTTCTCTGCCATTCCTTTAGTTATTGCATTGTAGACATGACCCTGAGTTGTTCCAGGTAATATCTGTGACTGTGTGTATGTTCATCTGTATAGATGAGGATGTGTATTGTTTAAAATTTTTCTTCTCGCCATTAGTAAATAAACTCATTCTCTAGTCTCACCAATACATCCCATCTCAGCCTCACAGCTGCAACTTTTTCATAAATTCTGTAATACTTACTCACTGAATACTACACCCAGGATACTGAGCACATAGGTGGCATCAAGCCAAATACTATCAAACTTCATCCATAGCAACAGTTATTCCAAATTAAAGAGAGCATGATGAAGTCACTGGGAACTAATTAGCCAAGGTCCCCATGCTCCTGTTAATTCTCTTCATCCCTGATCATCAGACCACACTGATGATCCCAACCCCGGGCATGCCATTGGGCTTAGCACTGTGGCTGAAGGAAACCTTCAGAGAGGCTTTGAGATTTTCTCCTGAAAGATGCAAAGCCTTATTTTCTAGGGAAAGGAAGAGTCTGCCATGGGTTAGTGCCAGATTCCTAGTAACAATGCAAAGCCCATTGATCCAGTCTCTTCATACTTTCCCCAGAGAAGGTACTGACAGCAAGTTCTTAGTACTCTCCTTCTAATTCCACTTGAAGGAAGTTCAGATTCATTAACTAGATGTTGTTGAATAGTTCCTTTCACCCAAGGGACTTGATGATCAGTAACAGTAATGATCATACTATCATCATTTACCAAGAATACTTTTCACCAGTTGCCATCAGTTCTGACTCATGATTATCCCATGTGTGTCAGAGTACAGTTGTGCTCCATAGAGTTTTCAGTGGCTGGTTTTTTGAAAGTTGACTGCTGGCCCTTTCTTTCAAGGGATCTAGGTGGACTCAAGCCTGCAACCTTTCTGTTTATACCATTTGCACCACCTAGGGACTCCCAGCATTAGGTAAGTGCCTTCCTTGGCTTTATCCTTGTGACAGCAACTCTATAAAGAGGGGAAAATATCCTATTATTATCCTTATTTTAGAAACCAGGAAATAAGGAAACTTGCAGAGCCCTGTTAGCTCAGTGGTTAAAGTGTTAGGTTGCTAATTGAAAGGTTGGCAGTTCAAGCCCACCAGCTGCTCCCCTGGAGAAACATGTGGCAGTCTGCTTAGCCATGGGGTGGCATTACTCTGTCCTATAGGGTCACTGTAAGTCAGAATGGACTGGATGATAATGAGTTTGGCTTTTGTTTTGGAATGTGATTAAGTAACAGGATCGCAAGCCAAACTTATCTGTCCAATTCCAAAGCCCAAATTTTATAAGAATTACACTACCAAAAGGGAAGATATACTCACATTTCTCAAGCTGAAGGAACTGAAGAAAAAAATCAAGCCTTGAGTTGCAATGTTGAAGGGTTCTACAGGGAAAATACTAAACAATGCAGGAAGCATCGTAACAAGATGGAAGGAATACACAGAATCACTGTATCAAAAAGAATTGGTAGGTATTCAAATATTTCAGGAAGTAGCATATAATGGGCAGATGGCACTAAAGGAAGAAATTCAATCTGCACTAAAGTCACTGATAAAAAACAAGGCTTTGGGAATTGAAGGAACACTAATTGAGATGTTTCAATAAGTGGATGCAGTGTTTAAAGTGCTCACTTATTCATCCAAGAAATTTCGAAGTCAGCTACTTGGTCAGTCAACAGGTGGAGATCGTATTTATGCCTATTCCAGAGAAAGATCCAATCAAATGAAGAAATCATTGAATAATATTATAAATACTACTTGCAAGTACAGTTTTGCCAAAGGTCATTCAAAAGCAGTTGCAACAGTAAGTCAACAGAGAACATCCAGAAATTCAAGTCAAATTCCCCAGAGGATGTGGAAAAAGGAGTATCATGGTTGTTGTAAGGTGGATACTGGCAGAAAACACAAAATACCAGAAAGATGTCTACCTGTGTTTTATTGACTATATACAAGCATTCAACTGTGTGGATCATATCGAATTATGGATAACAATGTGAAGGATGGGAATTCTAGAACACTTGATTTTGCTCATGAGGAACTTGTACAGAGGAAGAAACAGTCCTGGAACCAAACAAGGGGATATTGTGTAGCTTAACATCAGAAAGTCTGTATGTCAGGGTTGTATCCTTTCACCATACGTATTCAATCTGTATGATGAGCGAATAATCAGAGAATGGAGTATATGAAGAAGAATGGGGCATCACTGATTTGCAATCTTTGTCACTCTGATAATACAACCTTGTTTGCTGAAAGTGAAGAGGACTTGAAGTACTTACTGATAAAGAGCAAAGACCACAGCATTCAGTAATTTGTACCTCAGCATCAAGAAAACAAAAGTCCTCATAACTGGATCAATAAGCAATGTCATGATAAAAAGACTGAAGTTGCTGAGGACTTCGTTTTACTCAATCCACTATCAATGCCCCTGAAAGCAACAGTCAAGAAATGAGATGATTCATTGCACTGGGCAATCTGCTGCAGACTTCTTGGAAGTGTTAAAAGCAAAGACATCGTTTTGAGGACTAAGGCGCCCCTGACCCAAGCCACGGTGTTTTCAATCACCTCATAAGTGTGCAAAACTTGGACAGTGAATGAGGATGACTAAAGAAAAATTGCAGTTCTTGAGTCATGGTGTTGATAAAGAATACTGAAAATACACCTTGGACTGCCGAAAGAATGAATAAATTTGTTTTAGAAATACAGATGAAATGCTCCTTAGAAGTAAGGACAGTGAAACTACATACTTTGGATGTTATCAGCAGGAATCAGCCCCTAGAGAAACACATCATGCTTGGTAGAGGGCCTATGAAGAAGAGGAAGACCTTAGAGAAGATGGACTGACACAGTGGCTGCAACAATGGGCTCCAGCATAACAACAATCATGAAACTGGAGCAGGACCAGGTAGTATTTCATTCTATTGCACATGGGATCACTATGAGTCAAAACCAACTTGATTGCACCTAACAACAACACTTAAGTCACTGGGCAGGCAATTCAAATACCCCATTCTCTACGTGGGTCTCTTAACTAGAGCTTAGAGCTCAAATATACTGCCTTAGAGTTGATTCTCACTCATAACAACAGTACAGGATGGAGTAGACCTGTCCCCATTGAGTTTCCAAAGCCATAAATCTTTACAGATGCAGACTGCCACATTTTTCTCCCATGGAACAGCTGGGGAGTTTGAATCACTGACCTCTGGTTAGCAGCCAGGTGCTAACTACTGCATCACCAGGACTCACCCCCGAACTTAAGAGAAGGGGTCAGCAAATCACGGCCCGTGGAGACTATAGAACCCACAAAGGCTAAAGTATCTAGTTCCATATAGAAAGAGTGTACCAATCCTTGGCTTACAGGAACAGTAAGCCACATCCCAAATTTTCCATGTTGTCTACAGAGGTCTCTGTAATACTTGGCACCAGGAGATTTTATGGCTTGTTTTTGATGTATCAAGTCTTTCAGTGTAAATGGTAAATGGATTCACGTAAATGGTAAATGACCGTGAGTGATGACAGGTGAAAATAAATGTTGAGGGTCAGGAGGAAGAGCTAAACAGCTGTGGTTCTAAACATTCTGCCTCCTCAATCACTGTGGGATAGGTGGTTAACCAAAACTAGTATGGCTTTGCTAGTCATCCTGAATTTGGTCAGTGGATCTGATCCACCGGGTAGAGATAAAAGTGCCCATTGGCTTTGCTCTGCCTATGTCGATGAAGGAAAGCAGTACTTGAGGGGAACTCCTCTGACTAGCATACCGCCAAACTGAGGATTAGTTGTTGAGACGACTGCCAACAAGTCAAGCCAACAGAAATAGCGACAAAGACTGTACCAAGGAAGAAGTGAATAACTATTCATTTTATTTACAGTTTTCAAATGTAAAGAGAGGTAATCCTCTTGTAAAACAGACAACCAAGTTGTCACACAGCAGGGAGTTCTCCTGAGTCACACAACAACATGCCGGTCTGGAATCAGTTCTTTCTACTGCTTCAAGAACTGGCCAAGAATTTCACCAGTACTAAGTTACCATGGAAACCCTGCTGGCATAGTGGTTAAGCACTACAGCTGCTAACCAAAAGGTCAGCAGTTCAAAGCCACCAGGTGCTTCCTTGAAACTCTATGGTGCAGTTCTACTTTGTCCTATAGGGTTGCTGGAAGTTGGAATCAACTCAATGACACTGGGTTTGGTTTTGGTTTGGTAAGTTACTGTACTACACAATGTGGATCCAAAATCAACAAATATTTATTATTTGCAGATGCCTCTACAGTCCTCCCAGCCCTATGAATATGTGAAATCAAAGTTCTACCAACAAAGTAGAAATCATCCTAGAACACACTGCCGACATATTACAATTCATTACATCTCATTAACATGAGTATAATTGTCATCTAAGTTACTATTGTCTTATACTTACAGCATATATTAAATACAATAATAATAATAGCCAACATTTGTTGAGTGTTTTGTTATGTGCCAGATCTTGTTTATTGACATGTCTGGAATAGATGGGATAAGATTTTATGCTTCACATCTGCATTCTGTCATTTAGCTCAGAGGTCAGCAGACTATGATGTGCAGGCCAATCTGACCTACCACTTAGTTTTGTTAATAAAGTTTTATTATAATGCAGCCCAGTCCATTTATTTACATATTATCTATGACTGCTTTTGCACTACAAGGGCAGAAACAAGTAATTGAGACAGAGATCATATGGCCCACAGAGCCATAATTATTTTCTATGTCGACCTTTGCAACAAAAGTGTGCTGACCTCTCATTTGGACTCTGTGCTACAGGTCTGCTGCTTTGTCTGCCCAGAATCCGTTTTCCTTTCTTTTGGTTCTAGATTCCTTGACTTTTTCTCAAGGCACCTTTTCTGCTCCATTCCTATCCCATGGCTTGGGTAAGGGTGACCCACTGCCCATCTGTAGTGTAGGCTCATGCCTCAGCAAATTAGTATATTCTATCCTCTTAACAAAAAGATTCAAGGAACCCAAATTGATCTAGTATGATTCAGCCCTAAGATTTTTCTGGAAATAGTAAGAAGCAGCAGCTCTTTTTTGAAGAGGTTTACTGAGCTGCTGGGCTACAAGTTGAGAGCTGCTAGGAGCCTGCATAGGAATGACCTGCCTGTGTTTGACGACAAAGAAAGACAGAGAGAGAAAGGGTCTTCATGATAAGACTTTAGCACCTAGATCCAGCTATGCCTGCAGCTAACACCAAATTTTTCAACTAATTGTTCACTTAAGTTAGGATAACTTAGGCTTCTGTCACTTACAATTAAAAGAACCATACTTCCAAAACAACTCTTTGAAATAGAGATAATTATTTTTCCCACTAAGACGAATCTGCCCAAGGTAACATAGCTAGTAAGTGGCAGAGGGCAAAACAACTTCTACATTGAGCTCTCCAAGATGAAGGGGCCAGTATCTAGAACTCTGTAGGTGATCTGACTAGGACTAGGAGCAGCAACAACAGGTTATTTTTCTCTTTTAAGAAGAAACCTGGGGGGGGGGGGAGTCAAGATCACTAACTAAACACACGTCTCCCTAAATAACTCTGGAAACCAACACTTCAATTGATAATTAAATGGAGCCTTCTGGACACCTAGTGAGCCCTAGGACACGGCATAGAGCTGTTAGTTTGGACTTCATACCGTTGAAAAGAAAACTTCCTCTCTTTTGCTGACTCCCACTCTTGGTGAGTGCTGGCTTTCATGGACGAAAAGTAACTCGCCATTTTAACTTTCTTCCTCTATCTTGGCTGGTGGGTGGAGCTGGGACTTCACTGGCAGCTAATCTCAGATGCACTGCTGGTGGGATCAGTGGGAAAAATTACCATATTTTGAGACCATGGCTTTAGACTCTGTGCATCTTGGCACCTTTAGCCTCTCTTTCTACCTCCAACATTGACTTGCCTGTCCCAAGGCAGGTGTGCAGCTTCTACAGGACATCATCTTGTTCCACTGGGAGGCAGATATACCCATACAGAGGCCTCAGCGGGACCAAATTCCTAGGCTTGGAGGCAGTGTCAGCCCGGAGGAGAGCACTTCTCGGGCAGAAAAGTAGTATTCTACACAGTGTCGCCTATGGCTGGGACCCAACAGCAGATGCCAGCAAGACAGTAGCCTTTCTGTATTTTGAACTAGTTTGTAACATCTGGAGTTTGATATAGAGGTGCTTACTCTGCCAGCTGGGAAGAGGGACTTGTACACCTGAAAACCTGACTGACTTTGGAAGTGGTTAGATACCTTTTACCTATCATTTTGAGACAACTTAGAGAAACAATTCGACAGCACTGGGCTGAGCTAGAGAAACAACTGTAGTCCATCCTCACAGCATCTTTCCCAGCCTCTATTGACTCACATGGTGCCCCAAAAGCAACAAACTCTGGATAAAAAGCATAATGAAGAAATCACTCATTGCTTCAGAAGGTCCCCAAAAGAAAGTACCACAGAACTTCCCAGACTGAAAGACCTTTCTGAAACTATCAGAAAGTGAATACAAAAGGATTATACAGAGAGCCCTCTGAGACCTTACACAAAATGCAGCAGAGCAAAATGAGAAATTAAGCAAGCTGTTTGATCTAACAGAACACCAGTACTCCGAAACCCAAGACATAAGAACAAAATCAAAGACATAGAAACTTCAACTCAAAGCCAAGAAAATAGAATGGAACAATGGAAAATAGACTTCCTGACTTGGAAGACAGAGCTACTGACTCCAGCATCTATGAGGATAAATCAGAAAAAAGAAACAAGAAAAATGAAGAAGTATTAAGAAGCATGTGGGACTCTATTAAGAGGAACAATCTATGAGTAATCGGAGTTCCTGAACAGAACAAGACACCTGAGAACACAGACAGCATTGTTGCCGAGCTGCTGAGAGAAAACTTCCCAGAAATTAGGAAAGAAGAAAATATAGATATCCAAGATGCATATCGAACTCAACTCAATACAGATTGCAAAAGAAAGACTCCAAGACATATTGTAATCAAGCTTAACAAAATGAAACCTAAAAGGAAATTCTTAAAGGCAGCAAGACTCAAAGCAAAGCTAACATTCACAAGGAAACCCTGTAGGCTTTCGTTGGATTTCTCAACAGAAACAATGCTGGCAGAGAGACAGTGGCATGACACATTTGAAGCCTTGAAGGAGAAGAACTTCCAACCAAGAATTATATATCCTGCAAAACTATCTTTCAAATATGAAAACGAAATTAAGACATTCGCAGAGAACAGAAACTCAGAGACTGTGTAAAAACCAAACCAAAGCTACAGGAAATACTGAAAGAGTCTCTCGGCTTAGAAGGACAAAACCACTAACTTTACATTTTAGAAGCAAATACAGGACATGTCACCCAGAAACGTACTCAGGGAAGGCTCCAAACATAATCAAAGCTATAATAGTGAAAGAAATGATCTAGTGATCATATCGTGAAAACTATGATGTCATCATATTAAAAATAGGAATGGAGTACAGTTGTTACAGTCCTTCCAGATGCAGAGGAAGTAAATAAGACTGGTAGTAATTAAAATTGGGTTTATACATAGTTTATTAAGGGGGATCATGGGGAAACCGTAAAGCACAATAAAGATGCAACATATCAAATCAGGAAGCATAATACAGGAGTCTGAACACAGAACCAACCCTGAAAAAGGTGAAAAATCAACTCACAAAGAAGAACGCCCCAGAACAGATTAATAAGAAAAGCAGAGAAAACATCAACACAAAAATAAACATATCACAATGATAGCACTAAACACACACCTATCAATAATTACATTGAATGTGAATGGACTGAACACTCCAGTAAAAAGACATCGATTGACATCTTGAATCAAAGGACATGACCCATCCATATGTTGCCTACAAGAAACTCACCTTAGATTTAAAGATATGAACAAACTGAAAATTAAAGGATGGAAGAATATATATCAAGCTAACAATGAACAAAGAAAAGCAGGTGTGGCAATTCTGATCTCAGATGGACACTACTTATCGCTGAAAGGTACAATACACAAGCAGGACTTAACAATATTAAATATTTACACACCTAATATTAGAGCACCTTAATACATGAAAAAAACACTGACTACACTCAAAAATGAGATAGGTCACACAATAATAGTGGGAGACTTCAACACTTCACTCTCAATACTGGACAGATCATCTAGAAAAAGGCTCAGTAAAGACACAGGAGACCTTATTGTCACAATTAACCAACTAGACCTCATCAACATATACAGAACTTTCTATCCATCAGCAGACAACTACACCTTCTCCAGTGCACATGGAACATTCTCCAGAATAGTCATGTGTTAGAACATAAAGCAATCCTCAGCAAAATCCATAACACTGAATTATTGCAAAGCATATTCCCAGATCATAAAGCCATAAAAGTCTAAATCAATAGCAGAAAAAATATAGATGGAAAACAGAACTCATGGAAACTGAACAACATCTTGCTCAAAAAAACATGGGTTATAGAATAAATCAAGGCTGAAATAGAAAAATTCACGGATTCCAGTAAGAAAAAAAACACTTCCTACCACAACTTACGTGATACAGCCAAAGCAGTGCTCAAAGGTCAGTTCGTAAGTGCACACATCTGGAAGGAAGAAAGAAACCAAACCAAAGAACTAAACCTACTGCTTCAACAAGCAGAGAGAGAACAATAGAGGAACCCCTCACCCCAGAAAAAAGCAGATCATAAAGAGTAGAGCAGAACTAAATGAGTTAGAGAATACAAGAACAATTGAAAAACTTGAAAAGACTAAAAGCTGGTTTTTTGAAAAGATCAACAAAATTGACAAATCATTGGCTAAACTTACTAAAGAAAAACAGGAAAGAAAACAAATAACCCAAATAAGAAATGAGAGGGGAGTTGCCACAACAGATCCAACAGAAATCAAAAATATCATAGCTGAATTCTGTGAAAGACTGTACTCTAACAAATTTGAAAACCTAGCACAAATGGACAAATTCCTTGATTCATATCACCTACCAAAATTATCACAAGGTGAAGCAGAACAACTTAATAAACCCATCACAAAGGAAGACATTGAAAAAGTCATCCAAAAACTACCAACCAAAAAAAGCCCGAGCCCAGATGGCTTCACCGCATAATTCTACCAAGCTTTTGCTGAACCAAGTGCTGTTGAGTCGGAACCCAAGCTTTTAGAGAAGTGTTATCTCCAATACTACTGAGACTACTTCACAGTATAGAAAGAGATGAAATACTCCCAAATTCATTTATGAAGCCAGTTTAGCCAATGATTTGTCAATTTTGTTGATCTTTTCAAAAAACCAGCATAACCTTGGTACCAAAGCCAGGGAAAGACCCCCCAAAAAAGGAGAACTGATATCACTCATGAAGCCAAATGCAAAAATCTTCAACAAAATACTCACCAATAGAATACAATAACATATCAAAAAAATAATCCTTCATGACCAAGTTGGATTCATACCAGGGATGCAAGGCTGGTTCAACAGCAGAAAAACAATTAATGGGATCAACCATATAAATAACACAAAAGAAAAGAATCACTTGATTTTGTCAATTGATGCAGAAAAGGTATTTGATAAAGTCCAACATCCATTCATGCTAAAAACTCTCAGCAGAATAGGAATAGACAGCAAATCCCTCAATGCAGTAAGGGCCATTTATACAAAGCCAACTGCCTCCACCATCCTGAATGGAGAGAGACTGAAATAATTTTCTCTGAGAACAGGAACTAGACAAGGATGCCCACTCTCGCCTCTCATATTCAACACTGTACTAGAAGTTCCAGCCAGAGCAATTAGACAAGACCAAGAAATAAAGGGCATCTGCACTGGCAAAGAAGAAGTAAAAATCTCCATATTTGCAGATGATACGATACTACACACAGAGAATCCTAAATAATCCATAAGTAAATTACTCAAACTGATAGAAGAGTTCAGCAAAGTCTCAAGATACAAGATAAACATAAGTAAATCAGTGGGATTCCTTTATACCAGCAATGAGATTATTAGTGAAGAAATCACTAAATCAATGCCATTTACCATAGACTCTAAGAAGATAAAATACCCAGGAGCAAATCTAGCCAGAAAAATAACAGACCTTTACAAAGTGAACTACAAGTCCTTACTACAAGAAACTACTAGAGACTTACATAAATGGAGAAACCTACTCCACTCATGGATAGGAAGACTTAACACTGTGAAAATGTCTATTTTACCCAAAGCAATCTACTTATATATTGCAATCCCAGTACAAATACCAGTGACATTTTTTAACGAGATGGAGAAATAAATCACCAACTTTGTTTGGAAAGAGGAAGAGCCCCAGATAACTAAAGCACTACTGAAGCAGAAGAACACACTGGGAGGCTTCTCAGTAACTGACTTTAAAACCTATTACACTGCCACAGTAGTCAAAACAGCCTGTTACTGGTACAAAAAGAAACAGATAGAGCAATGGAACAGAACTGAGACCCCAAAGATGACACCATCTTCCTAGGAAAAGCTCATATTCCACAAAGGCCCTAAGACATTAAACTGGGGTAAAAACAATCTCTTCAACAAATGGTGCTGGCAAAATTGGATATCCATCTGCAATAAATTGAAACAAGACTCATATCTTACATCTTATACAAAAACCAACTCAAACTGGATAAAAGACCTAAATATCAAATCTAAAATGATAACGCTCATCCAAGAAAAAGTAGGAACAACAATGAAAGTTTTAATACACAACACAGACAGACTTCAAAATCTGTCAAACAAACCAACAACAGAAGAGAAAATAGATAAATGGGAACTCAGAATCAAACACTTTTGCTCATCCAAATACTTTACTAATAGAATTAAAAGGCCACCTACAGAATGGGAAAAAATATTCGGCAGCTATATGCCAGACCAATGCCTGATCTCCATAAGCTACAAGGTACTACAAAATATCAATAAGAAAAAGATAAATCATCCAATTAAGTGATTGGCAAAGCAGATGGACAGATACTTCTCTAACAAGGAGATCCAGGCAGCCAAAAAACACAGGCAGACATGCTCACGATCATTAGCTATTAAAGAAATTCAGAACAAAACTACAATGAGATACCATCTCACCCTAGCAAGGTTGGCCATGATCCAAAACACACAAAATAACAAATGCTGGAGAGGCTGTGGAGAAATTGGAACTCTTGTACACTGTTGGTGGGATTGCAAAATGGTGCAACCTCTTTGGAAAGCAATCTGACTCTCCCTTAAAAAATGGAGCTAGATATACCATTTGATCCAGTATTTCCACTACTCAGAATATATTCTACAGAATCCAGGCCATTCACACCAACTGATATACGCACACGAATGTTTATTGCAGCACAGTCCACCATAGCAAAAAGATGGAATCAACCTAGATGCCCAACAACAGAAGAATGGGTAGGTAAACTATGGTATATATACTCAGTGCAACAGTATGCAATGATAAAGAACAACGATGATTTTAGCAAACATCTCATGAGCTGGTTTCAATTGGAGGACATTATGCTGAGTGAAAGTAGTCAGTGACAAAAGGACAAATATTCTACAAGACCTCTATGATAAGGACTTAAAAACAGACTCGTGCATAGAAGAAAAGGTTCTTTGATGGTTGCAAGGGTAGGCAGGAAGGAAGGGCATGGGGGGAGGGCTTAGATCAGATAGTTTATAGAATTTGGTTGGGTGAAATCTGTGACAGCACACATCAGAAAGAAGACCAATATTAACTGGACTTCAACATAACATGATTATTCCTCCCATCTTAACCCAATATTGCAAGGACAGAGTAGCTGGGGCAGGGGGCTGGGGACCAGGCTCTCAGAGGAAATGGAGGCCAATTGGCACAACTAGTGTTTTGCTAAGAGAGCCTTTTGAACCCCACATTGGTGAGTGGTGTCTGGGGTCTTAAAAGCTGCCAAGCTGCCATCTGAGGGTACAGCAAATGGTGCCAACTGAGCAGGAATGGATGATCACCAATGACCAAAACAACATGGGGGAAAGAGAACCCAGAAGATGGAGAGACCCACGATAGTGGGTGACTGCACTGACTAAACCTTCCGGGTGACTGGAAGAACTGGATGGTGCCTAGCCACCACCAGTGATAGCCGTGATGAAGCTCACAAAGTTGAGTCTCACTGGCCTCACAAGAATAAAAGGGGGTGCACCCTGAGATCTGCACTAAAAGACCTCAGTTGATGGTTCAGGGGCCTCAGATTTCCCCTGGGAGCATGGCCCCTGGTCCTGATGCTGACCCTGTCCATAAATCATAATGGAGATCAACTCTTCGGACAGGAATGGATTGGGCTTGGTGACACAGAGTGACCATATTATGTATGCACTTTATGGTTCTATGCATCTATAGGATGTCGTCCTGCTGACCTCTTACTGGAGGTGGGTGAGTGGGTGGAGAGGAGGGGACAGGAGATTGTTTGGAGGATAAGACATGTACAGAGTGGATAGGAAGAGTGTGTTGTCACCTGGCGGGGAGAGCAGTGAGAGCTGCATATAGATGGGCATGCTAATTCATACGGGAATACACATTTCCATTCAATCATAGTAATGAAAAAAGAAGAAGAAACCTACCAAACTACATCACTGTTCTCTGGAGGGTGAGTCTTTGGGGATGATCCTGTTTTCTACTTGTGACTACCCTGTGACGAAGTCCTGTGTGTGTACTGCCTTCCCATACAGTAATTTGATGAAAATGGAGAATATAATGTCACAGCCATTTTCCAACCCTTCATTCCTGTTATACTTAACTAGGTAAAAAATACGCCAGGGAGAAAGCTTATGTCCTTCAGTGTGGCATCTACAATCTATACATATGTACACACTTACATGTATGTGAGGAATGCCGATTAAGTTCATGAACTCATCCTAGAAAAGTGCTACACGCCTCATTGTTGTATATCACTACTGTCACTTTCAAGGTACTCCCTTTAGGAAGCTATGCACTGATGCCAGTGCCTAGTCCACCCTTCAAAGCAATTTTGAAACTCTTTTTCCGGAATGGGGATCAGAGCTGTTGTTATATTACTTTTGGTGTCCTGAATGTCATCAAAATGTCTTCCTTTCAATACCTCCTTTATCTTCTGCTAAAGAGAAAAGTTATTGGGGACCAGATCAGGTAAGTAGGGAGGGTGTTCCAATACATCTATTAGTTTACTGGCTGCATAGTAAACTATTTACTCACAGACAACTATACAATTAAGTTTTCTAACTTGCCACTTTGCCACCTTGTCACCTTGCCACCATGAGCAATGGCCATTCCATAAGAAGTTCCAAAATTGCTTTGAAGGCTGGACTAGGCACTAGTATTTGTGTATAGCTTCCCAATACTACGAATGTGACCATAGTGATATTCAGCAATGTGCTATATAGCACTTAGAACAATTAAGTTTGTGAACTTAATTACTAAGTTGTGAACTTAATACCTTGTATGCAGGCAATCTCAGAGCAGAATTGAGTTAGTGCAGCCTTTGCAGAAGATGTATTCCATGAAACCTCACCTAATTGGGACCACCCATCCCACAGGGTGTCTCCTTTTACTTTGGAGAGAGAGACTTATCCAAAACGTGGTTTACGGTAAGAAAACAATAGCCCGAGGATGTCTTTGGTTGGTGTAAATCTCAGTGTTACACTTCCACCAGCTGGAGGACTTTATAACAAAGACTGGACCTCATGCCAGCAGCCGGGGGGACTCACAAAGCTTTCTGTCAGTGGTGAGATCGCTGGTCCCAACATGACAAACACACAAGACAGTGAGTTAGAACATTTCAGAGAGATTTTCAACCACAAGAGTTAAATCATAAGTTAGGTTGATGGATAGAAGGGTAGATGGACAGACAGATACAAACATAAAATATATAAATTATACACATATGTATGAAAACCTGGTGGCTCAGTGGTTAGGTGCTATGGCTGTTAACCAGAGGTTGGTGGTTCAGATCTGCCAGATGCTCCTTGAAAACTCTATGAAGCAGTTCTACTCTGTCTATAAGGTCACTATGAGTCGGAATTAACTTCACAACAGTGGGTGGGGTATACATATGTAGGACAAAGACACAAATCATTTTCTGGAAGGATCATAGGACACTATTAAGAAGAATGGAGCAATTGGGAGTCTTGAATCAGAGGGTGATTCACTGGTCACTGCATACCTTCTTACACACTGAATGTTCATATGTATTTATTATTTTTTCAATGTAAGGATGTTAAAAAAGAGAAAGTTACTAAAAATATGTTTAATGAAAAACTCGTGTTTTGATCTCCCAACATCCCCAAAAGTTAAATGAGCCAGAACCCATTTCCTCAGACTTCATGGTTAATTAAATTCAAACCCACTGCCTTTCAGTTGATTCTGACTCATAGCAACGACATAGGACAGAGTAGAACTGCCCCATTGGGTTTCCAAGGAGCAGCTGCTGCAGTAAAACTGCCAACATTTTGGTTAGTAGCTTGAACTCTTCACCACTGTGTCACCAGGGCTCCTTAAGGTTAACTGAGGCTTTGGCCATTATAGACAGACTGACAAGAACTCTCTGCTCACATGTCACTGCCCTCAGCAGACATAAGACACCATGAAACCTGGTAGGTGCCAGGCAAACATGTTACACAGGCTTTTTCCCATTGGTTCTGCCCAGCTCAGTGGCAAGTCAGAGGTTGAAGTGACAGGTGGCATAAATGAGTCCAAGTTCCAGCCACAAAGCCCTCTAGCACATCTGACCGTAGCAGGGCTGGGACAGGGCATCTCTGATGGAGAAGTCAAAGAGCTGGCCACACCCAGCCCTTGGAAAAGTCTGAGCTTATATTCATTTTACCACAGTCAGTGGGTGAACTTTAAAACTTCAAGAGAAAGGGACATGAGACAGCTGTCCAGAATGATTCCCTTCCACCTATCCCGGGGACACACATATACACATGCATTCTACAGGAAGAATATCATTGTGAGGTGCTATTGAATTGATTCTGAATTGTAGAAATCATGTGACAGAATAGGACTGACCCCATAGGCTCTTCTAGGCTACAATCATTATGGAACAGATTGGCAGGTCTTTCTTCTACAGAGTTGCTGGGTGGACTTCAGTTGCCAAACTTTTGGTTAGCAGCCAGTCTGCTGACAGGAATATTATGGGTATGGAATTTTACATAGCCGGCTTCCAAGCCAAGTCCTAACATTTTCTAGCGTGATGATCCTCAGCAACTCTAGGAACCTCAGCTGCCTTAGCACACAAGAGGAAGAAGTCTGTAGAAATAGTAAAGTTGATCTAATAACATAACATCTGTTGAGTGCCTCCTACATAGTAATAGCCAGTGCTCCATCATAATTGCCAGTAGTCACCTTTCCTTCTTTCCCTTCTTCCTTGGACTATCTCAGACACAAGGCACTATTCTTTAAAGCCTTCATTGATGATCAAAGACAAAACAGAACTCCAGAAAAACTACCTTTCAGACCTCTTAGGAATCTCTGTCAACACTCCACTGAGGCTGAGCATCCCTGGTACTCTCGTGCAACAAGTTACATAAGGGCCATCCCAGTCCCCTAGTGTGCTCTCTCGGATTATGATGTGGAGGCTGAGGTTAAAGAGAAATTATGTAAGCAGAAGCTTTGGAAGTGGACAAGCAAAGCAGTGACTAGTTCAAGGTGTAAACCAGCAACATATTACTGTGAATTGCTTGGAGGGCAGAAACTTTTATACTCAGTATAATACACAGGTAGAGTACACTTGGTAGACAGCACAGAGGAGATCATCAAAATAATTTTTAACTGGTACAGTGAACACTAAGCAATCTGAATAGATGCAGGGACAGCACTAGATCAGGGTCTTGAAAGTCCCCTGTAACATTGTACATTAGCCTCTTAATAGCTGGCTACTTGGGCAAATCTCCCCAAAAGACCTCTTTCAAGTGTTAAAAAAACAAAATGTTACTTTGAAGATTAAGCTGTGCTTGACTCAAATCACGTCATTTTCAGTCACCTTATAAGCATGCAAAAGCTGGCCAATGAATAAGGAAGATGGAAGAAGAATCAAGACATTTAAATTATCACATTGGCAAAGAATATTGAATATATCATGGACTGCAAACAAATACATCTGTCTTGAAGGAAATACAGCCAGAGTGCTCCTTAGAAGCAAAGATGGTGAGACTTCATCTCGCAATTCTTTGGACATGTAATCAGCAGGGACCAGTCACTGGGACAGGACAGCATGCTTGGTAAAGTAGAAGATCAGCAGAAAAGAGGAAGACCCTCAACAAGGTGGACTGATGGGCACAGCGGCTGCAACAACGGGCTGAAACACAGCAACAATGAGCAGTGTTTCATTCTGTTGTACATGGGGTCACTGTGTGTGGCACCTGACTTGATGGCACCTAATGTCAACAACAAGCGAGATTAGGGGAAGGGGTCAGTGAGACAGGGCAGAAGCATGGGACTTGAGACTTTGGAGCAGTGACTCTTTACCAACAAGTATGACAATATTTCCATATTTTATTTCACAAGCAGCTGCGTATCAGCCCTGGAGAATGAGGATTTCTTAAGCAGTCCCTTTAATAAAAGAAGCTTTGAAATCATATTTTGAAAAACTCACCAAAGAATGGTACATTACAAGAAATAAGAAAGAGTCTCAATCTATTTAGAAATCAGGGCAAATCAAGTTAAAACTATACTTCTTGCACGTCAAATTGACAAGATGTTTTTACAAAGTTGATGGTGTGATTTTCAAGGCCCTAGTCGGATCCAACTCGACGGCACTTGGCCTTGGGGGGGAAATTTAACATAGGGCTCTAAATTGATAAAGGGGACAACTTGGTAGTTTCTATTAAAAGCTTGGATCCGACTCGACAGCACTTGGCGTGGCTTGGCCTGCCCCCCAAATTTTTTTTAAAATAACCTATCCCAGAGACTGGTGGGTGTGTGTGCACAAAAATGTAAATTCTTTGCAGAATTGCTTTGTAACAGTAATACTGAGAAGTAGCTTAGGCTCCACCAAGAGGAGGATGATTGAATAAGTTCTGGTACATTTTGATGAAATGAAGGATTATGCAGCTATTAAAAAGGATGACATAGAGCTATAAGAACTAACACAGAAAGACATCCAAGATAAACCCTTGGTGCATGTTTGTAAAATGTGTATGCACATTGCATTTACAATGCTTGGAGATAAAGCCTGGAAAGAGAAATAAGAAACTGAAAGAGCCACCTTTCGGAATAGAAGAAGGTTTGGGAGGTAGAATTTTTATATATTTGTACACGGTTTGGCTCTTAAAATGAGACTACATTTGCGTATCACTGAATAATTAAAATTTCTGAGAGAACCAGATGATGCCTGGCGACTAATATGACAGCCGTGATGGAGCTCACAATGTTGAGTCCCAATGGTAACAAGAGAACAAAGAGGGGTCCACCCTAAAAACTCCATTAAAAGACTACAACTGATGGTCCAAAACCCTGGGGGTTCCCCTCGGAGCATGGCCCCTAGACCTGATGCTGCCCCTGGTCATAGATCATTAATGAGTTCTACTCTTCGGATAGGAGCGGACTGGACTCAGGGACACAGAGTGACCATATCTTGTGTACACTTTATGGTTCTGTGCATCTACAGGATGTCAGCCTATCAGCCTCTTACTAGAGGGGAGTGGAGAAGGTGAAGAGCAGGGGACAGGAGACTGGTAAGAGAATATGATGTGTATGGAACAGAAGCAGGAGTGCTGTCACTGGGCAAGGAGAGCAGAGGGAACCCCAGATAGGCAGGCATTCAAATTTGATTTGTATTGTAAACTTTCACTCAATCACAATAAAAAAAAATTCTTCTGAGAAATGGTGAATCAGCCATTTACAGTGTTTGGAAGATGGCAGTTTTTTTTTTTTTTTTCAGGTGGGCATGCTTGCTGTTTTCTGCTTGGTTTGTTTTGTTGTTCCACAGTATTTTTTTAATGCAGAGAAATACATCACCTTTCTTACCAGACCAAGACGCTGTCATCTATAACAAGGCTACTAGGGATGCAGTAAGTTTTGTACGCTAGATTTACTTCCAAGTTCACTTGCTTCAGATACTGGCAAAAGACACCCTTCTTCCTAAAATTGATCCCCAGGGTGATGCTCAAGAGACAAAGCAAACATTCTATCCAGAAAACACACAAGTTTGTTTATCTCAGAGGAAATGTGCCTTCCAGAAGATTACAGTATCTTTAATTCTCTTCTTCAAAGTGAGAGGAAGATGCACGCTCTTTTCCCCACCCCACTCCTCCTTGATCACTGACAGAGGCAGCTGCACCCCTTTCACATTGCGGCTCACGCTTCAAACCCAACTGGTCCTCGTCGCTTACGTCCAGCTCCTGGGACATCATTTCCAAGGGACAATATTACTGACTCTAGAGTGGGACTGGAGCTTCACAAGTCAAACTGCCTTCACTGACCTAATCTGAGGTCTCAGACAAATCATAAAAACCATTTTAATGTGTCAGTAGTGTCCACATCCTCATCTGCAAAAGGCTATGAGCCATCACTTATGCACCAGGAACTGACCCCTCCATGTTCTCACACACATACACACACACAAACACACACATCTAGTACGATTGTAGGACTGATGAAATTAATGTGTTTTGTGTTTTTTGTTTTTTTTTTTCTTTCTTCAAGCATCATTTGGAGCCCTGGTTGTGAAGAAGAGTTCAACTGCTAATCAACAGGCTGTCAGTATGAATCCACCAGCTTCTCCCTGAAAACCCTATGGAGCAATTCTACTCTGTCCTATAGAGTCACTATAAGCTAGAATCAACTCAACAGCAACAGGTTTAGTTTTTTTGAGTGCAAGCACTATAAAATTCCTAGAAAGCTTTTGCCTAAACATCTATTGCTGTGTCCAGTGACCGCTTCATGACAGGTGAAATGCCCAAGCCGCACAACACATGGCTGAGAAGTTTCCCACTGAGGACGCAGCCTCTCTTTTTTCACCATTTAATTTTTTTTTTTTACATCTGTGATCAAAACATGATCAAAGTTACTCACTTGTTTATTCATTCCTTCAGTAGATATTTATTATCTGCTATGAGCTTAGCCCTGTTCTATGCGCTAAAGACACTGCAGTGAATACAAAGGAGGCTTACATTCTAGAGAAGGGAGACAAGAAACAAATAATTGGTACCATGTGATGATAAGCCCTGTAAAGAACAATAAGACAACATAATGGTGAGTGCGATAGAGAGTGATGTTGTTATTGTTAGTGTCTGCCAAGCTGATTCTAAGTCATGGTGACTTCAAGAGAGTGAAAGGGTTTTATTTCATCTAAGATAGTCAGGTGGTGATAACTAAACAACGACTTAAAGAAAATACAAGTAACCATGTAGAATCTTCAGGTAATTGTTGACAGCAGGAACGGCAAGTGCAAAAGTCTTGAGGCAGGACCAAGCTTGATGTGTTCTGGAAACAGAAGGATCTCCTCACCACAGTGCATACAGGCAAAATGCAATGACTAGGAGTTTGAAGTGGCTAATGGACAGCACAAACTTTCTTCCTGAAAATGCACATTAAAATTTTCATTACAGTTTCAGACCCCCACTGCCCTTTTTTTCCATGACCCCTGGTTAAGATCCTTCATTCTATCATAATGATGGTTAACTCTTTGGACAGCAATGGATTGGACTTGGTGATGCAGAGTGACCATATCTTGTGGGCACTTTATGGTTCTATGCATCTATAGGATATCATCCTGCTGACCTCTCACTGGAGGAAGGGGAGTGGGTGGAGAGGAGGGGATAGGAGACTGTTGGGAGGATGAGACATGTATGGAGCAGAGAGGAAGAGGGTGCTGTCACTGCGCAGGGACAGCAGTGGGAGCTGCATATAGGTGCGCATGAAAATTTATATGGGAATGTACATTTTCATTCAATAATAAAAAAAAAAAGATCCTTCATTCTGCTCTAACCATTCATGACGAATGCCTGACATGGACCATGGCACACAAGGGGTGAGTCCTGGTTCTTGTCTCTTTTAGAGTGAAAGAAGCAAAGAAGAGCTCACACCCCTTCTTCAGACCATCTACTGGTTCTGAATTTCCAAAAGAATGAGAAGTCCTTCCTGCTACCTTAGCTTAGAGGACTGAGAAATTAACCCAAGGCCATGAAGAGGACAATTATGGACTTGTTCACTGTCCCTCTCTCTCTGAAGGGGGACATTTCTTGAGTCCTGAGCAATGACTGCATCATTCTCTACCGGACTCAGGTGTACGTGACTTAGAGGCTGTTTCGGTCTCCAGGCAGTAGTAAGAGGGTTGACCCATTCAGTCAGGCTTAGCAGCTCTGCTCCAGAGAGACTGAGGAACTGACAAAGCTTTTTGGTCTGTCTCTAAGTTAAGTTTGAAATGTCCCAAGAGTGGAAAACAGTAAGAATAATCTTTTCTTTTTATTGCAATTAAGTGAAACTATACAATCTAAATCAATATTGCATGCCTGCCTGTCTACGGCTCCATCTGTTCTCACCCAGTGACAGCATATTCTTCCTTTTCACTCTGTATTTCTAGTATGCTCTTAATGAGCACTTGTCCACTCCTGTCTACCCTCTTCTCTCCCATCTAGAAAGAAACTAGTAGGACAGCCTCCTATAAATGTCCAAAACTGTAAAGTACACAGATTCACTTGTTCACATTGTGTCTCCGAGTCCAGCCCATTCTTGTCTGACAAGTTGACCTCAATACTGGTTTCCAGTCAGGGCCAGCAACAAGGCTAGGGGCCATGTTCCCAGGGGAACTTCCAGGCTGTCAGATTATCAATTCTGGTCTTTTATTATAGTTCTTGAACTGCACACCTCTTTTTCTCATGTTGCCTCGAGGACTCTGCATTATGACCCCCTTCACAGCTGCCTTCGTTGGTGGCAGGACACCATCTGGTTCTTCTGGTCTCATGTTGCTACAGCAGTCTCCCATTCATACGAGTCCTTCTGTCTCCTGGGCTCTTTTTTCCTTGTGTCTTTGAAGTTCTCAGTCATCATCTGTTCCAGATGGGTTGGGACCATCTGGTGTACCTCAGATGGCAGCTTGCTAGCTTTTAAGACCCCAGATGCCACTCACCACTATGGGGTGCAGAAGACTCTCTTAACAAAAGACTAATTGTGCCAATTGCCCTTGATGTCCCCCAACAACATGGTCCCCACACCCCTGCCCCTGCTACTCTAACCTTCGAAAAATTAGATTGAGTTTAGAAAATCTTTCAGTTTATGGTGTAGTCCAGTTATGTTGACCTGCTCTCTACTGAGTGCTGTAACTGCTTCCACCTAACTAAATTCCTATCTGCTACCTAATCTATTACCAACCGTCTTCCTCCCTTCCCACCCTTGTAGCTGTCAAAGAGTCTTCTGTACAAAAGTCTATTTTTAAGTCCTTTAGCTGGGGTCTCATACAATACTTGTCTTTTTGCAGCTGACTAATTTCACTCAGCATAATGTCTTCTAATTGAAACCAGGTTATTAGATACTTCTAAAATCATCGTTGTTCTTTATCATTGCATAGTGTTTCATTGAGTATGTGCCCTATAGTTTCTTTATCCATTCATCTATTGATGGGCACCTAGGTTGATTTCATCTTTTTGCTATTGTAGACAGTGCTGCAATAAACATTCGTGTGCATGTATCTGTTCATGTGATTGCCTTTATTTTTATAGGATATATTCTGAGCATTGGGATTCCTGGATCATATGATATTTCTATTTCTAGCTTTTAAAGGAAGATCCAAATTGCCTTCCAACGAGGTTGTACCATTTTGCATTCCCACCAGCAGCATAGGAGAGTTCCAATCTCTCCACAGCCTTTCCAGCTTTTGTTCTTTTGTGTCTTCTAGATTATTGCCAACCTTGTTGGAGTGAGATGGTATCTCTTTTTAGTTTTGATTTGGATTTCTCTAATAGCTAATGATTATGAGTATTCCCTCATGTGTCTTTTGGCTGCCTGGATGTCTTTTTTACTGAAGTGCCTGTCCATCTTCTTTGCCCATTGCTTAAGTGGGTTATTTACCTTATTTTTGCTGATATTTTGCAGTACCTTGTAGATTATAGAAATCAGATGTTTATCTGACATGTAGTTGCCAAATATTTTTTTCCCTTTCTGTAGGTAGTCTATTAATTCTCTTGATAAAGTCTTTGGATGAGAATATGTGTTTGATTCTTAGTAGCTCCCATTTATCTATTTTATCTTCTGCTGTTTGTGCATTGTTGGTCAGATTTTGTAGTCTGTCTAAGCCATATATTAGAACTTCCATTGTTGATCCTATTTTTTCTTGCATTATTTTTATCATTTTAGGTCTGATATTTAGGTCTTTGATCCATTTTGAGTTAGTTTTTATTTAAGGTGTGAGACATGGGTCTTGCTTCCAGTTTTTGCAGATGAATATCCAATTTTGCCAGTACTATTTGTTAAAGAGACTGTTTTCACTCCAGTTAACAATCTTAGGGCCTTTGTCGAATATCAGCTGTTCACAAGAGGATGGTGGCATCTCTGGGGTCTCAGCTCTGTTCTATTGGTCTATATGTCTCTTTTTGTATTAGTAGCAGGCTGGTTTGAGTACTGTGGCAGTACACTAGTCTCTAAAGTAGAAAAGTGTGAGGCCTCCCACTGTGTTCCTCTTCTTCAGTCATGTTTTACTTATCCATGTTTCTTCCCTTTCCAAACCAAGTTGGTGACTTTTTTCTCCATCTCATTAAAAAAAAACGACACTGGAATTTGTATTGGGCTTGCATTGTATGTGTAGATCACTTTGGGTAAAATAGACATTTTCATAATGTTAAGTCTTCCTATCCACAAGCAAGGTAGGTTTCTCCACTTACGTAAGTCTCTTTTGGTTTCTTGCTGTAAGGTCTCGTAATATTCTCTGTAAAGGTCTCTTATTTCTCTGGTTAGATTTGTTCCTCGATATTTTATCTTCTTGGGGGCTATAGTAAATGTTATTAATTTGCTGTTTTTCTCTTTGATGGTGTCTTTGTTACTGTAAAGGAATCCTACTGATTTACTTATGTTTACCTTATATCCTGATACTTTGCTGAACTCTTCTATTGGTTCTAGTAGTTTGTTTATGGATTCTTTAGGATTCTCTGTGTATACGATCATATCATCTGCAAATAGGGATATTTTTACTTCTTTGCTGATGCAGAAGCCTTTTATTTCTTTGTCTTGTCCATTTGCTGTGGCTAGAGCCTGTAGCACAATGTTGAATAGAAGTGGTGACAGTGGACATCCTTATCCAGTTCCCATTCTCAGGGGGAATTCTTTCAGACTGTCTCCAGTCTGGATGATATAGGTGGTTGGCTTTGCATGGGTGCCCCTCATTGCACTGAGGAAATTTCCCCTCTATTTCTATTTTGCTGAGAATCTTTAACATGAATGGGTGTTAGACTTGGTCAAATGTATTTTCTGCAGCAACTGACAAAATCAGGCGATTCTCATCTTTTGTTGTTTATGTGGTTGATCACATTAACTATTTTTTTGATGTTGAATCAGCCGTGCATCCATGGTATAAATGCAAATTGTTTATGTTGAATTATTGCCTAGGATTTTGCTGAAGATTTTTGCATCTAGGTTCATGAATGGTATCAGTCATAATTTCCTTTTTTTTGTGGGATCTTTCCCTAGCTTTGGTATCAGGGTTACACTGGCCTCAGAAGGTGAATTTGGGAGTATTCTGTTCTTTTCTATGCTGTGAAATAGCCTCAGTAGTATTGGAGTTAACTCCTCTCTACAAGTTGGGTAGAATTCTCCAGTCAAGTTGTCTGGACCAAGACTTTTTGGTTGGTAGTTTTTTGGGCTTTTTTTCAATCTCTTCTTTTGTGATGGATTTATTAAGTTGTTCTACTTCTTGTGATAATTTTGGTAGGTGATGTGAATCTAGAGATTTGTTCATTTCCTCTAGGTTTTCAACTCTGTTACAGTAGTGTTTTTCACAGTATTCTGTCATGATACTTTTAATTTTGGTTGCATCTGTTGTGACATCTCCTGTCTCATTTCTTATTTGGGTGATTTGTTTCCTCTCCTGTTTTTCTCTTGTAAGTTTAGCCAATGGTTTACCTATTTGGTTGATCTTTTCAAAAAACCAGCTTTTGGTTTTGTTAATTCTTTCAATTGTTTTTCTATTCTCTAATTTATTTATTTCTAATCTTTATCATCTGTTTTCCTCTGGTGCCCAAAGGGTTCTTTTGATGTTCTCTTCCTGCTTGTTCAAGTTGTAGGGTTAATTCTTTACTTTGGGCCCTTCCTTCACTCCAGATGTGTGCGTTTATAAATTTCAGCACTCTGAGCACTGCTTTTGCTGTATCCCACAGGTTCTCGTAGGATGTATTTTCATTCTCATTCGATTCCATACATTTCTTTATTGCATCTTTGATTTCTTCTGCCACCTATGAAGTTTTGAGCAAGGTGTGTTCAGTTTCCACGAGTTCAAATTTCTACCCATGTTTTTTCTGCTATTGATTTAAACTTTTATGGCTTTATGTTCCAAGAATATGCTTTGTAATAATTCAAGTTTGGATTTTGTTGAGACTTGCTTTATGACCTAATACATGGTCCACTCTGGAGAATGTTCCATGTGCACTGGAAAAGAAGGTGCACTTATCTTTGGTTGGGTAAAAAGTGCTGTATACGTTGATGGGTCTAGTTCATTGATTGCTGCAATAAGATCTTCTGTATCTTTACCGAACTTTTTTCTGAATGATCTGTCCGTTACTGAAAGCAGAATGTTGAAGTCTGCTATTATTATTGTGGAGTGATCTATGTCATTTTTCAATGTTGCCAGCATCTTTTCAATGTATTTAGATGCTCTGGTATTGGGTGCATAATTATTTAATAGTGTTATATCCTGTGTATGTATTGATTCTTTCAGTAATAGTGACCATCGTTGTCCATGATGGTGGACCTTACATTAAAATCTGTTTTATCTGAGATTAGTATTTCCACTCCTTCTCTTCTCGCCTGTTGTTAGCTTGGTATATATTTTTCTATCCTTTGATTTTCAGTCCGTTCATATCCTTGAGTCTAAGGTGTGTTTCTTGTGGGCAACATATAGATGGATCGCGTTTTTTGATCCAAGCTGCTACTCTTCACCTCTTTGTTGGAACATTCAATCCATTCGCATTCAATGTAATTATTGATAGACATGTGTTTAGTGCTGTCATTTTGGTGCCTTTATTTTTGTGTTGTTGATGTTTTCTTTGTTCCTCTTAATATTCTGTACTGAGTCATTTTTCCTTATGGGTTTACTTTTCCTCCTTTTCAGTGTTGGCTTTGTGTTTGTAGAGACTCCATATTATGTTTCTTGTTTTGATATGTAGCTTTGTTAGTTCGCTTTGCAGCTAACCCTTTGATCCCCTTTAATGTTCTCACTTTAAACCAATCTTTAACTTCTGTATATCTCTTCAATTTCCCCTCCATCTGAAAGGGTTATAGCTACTGTAATAAGAATAAGCTTTAAACAATAAATAAGTGGACTTAATCAGCACACAGAAGCCTAGCAACCACACTACAGTGCTTAGCCCACTTTTCATACCTGCATCACTCATGCAGGGGAGAAAGATGTGGCCATCTGCTTTCACAAATATTTACAGCCTTGGAAGCATTATGGGGCAGTTCTACTCTGTCCTATAGATTTAAACTGTCCATCAGACTCAACTAGACAGCAGTGGGTTTGGGTTTGGGTTCGTCAGTCTTGCCCCCACAGGACTCTTTGTTTTAAGGCCATCACACTTAATAACTCTCGCTAAATACCAGGGTTCCAATTACAGCTTTACCATAAAACATGTGGACTTTGCTCCTGCTTCTACAAATGCAGCCTTGCCCTCCCTCCTTTCTGCCCTCGGCTCTGTAAACCACCTTCTTGCTCTCGAGTCCTGAAGAAACAGTCCCCACGCTCCTGCTACCAGTCTGCCAATGATCACATTCTCATTACGGAGAAGCTGCCAGTTGATTGCATCCTTTTCCTATGCGAGGCTTGCTAGATGCCAATCATGATTCCACCCAGGGTGACTGGAGCTTCTGTTGGGCACTGTTGGACAGTTGCAGTGAGGAGCAGGGGAATAGTGATGGGTAGGTGGGGGAACAGGGAGCTGTGGCTTAAGTCCTGTGCATGAAGTGCGCCATGAAATGTGCTCCTTAGGCAAGGGACAGAGGCTGGCAGGGTCTAACTATAACCTTCTAACTCCCTAACTCACCAGCATCTTTCTTTGTCTCTCAAAAGAAAAATGACTGTTCTGTGTTTTTCAGATTACATAAATGATAATACTCTGTCTATAGAAAGATTTTTAAAAGTGAAAGTTATCAGTAAATCACATTGCCATAAAAACCAAAGTCATACCATTTGCCATCAAGTTGATTCTGACTCACGACGACACCATGTATGTCAGGGTAAAACTGTGCTCTGTAAGTTTTCAATGGTTGAGTTTTCAAAAGTAGATTACCAAGCCTTTCTTCCAAGGAACCTCTGGGTGGACTTGAATCTCCAACCTTTTGATTAGCATCCAAACATATTAACTGTTTGTACTATCCAGGGATTCTCAGTAATAGCCATTATTTATTAAGAGACTTCTTATACCTAGTACAGTTTTTAAGTGCTTTACACTCATTGAAATTCATGTACTCATTTTAAACTCTCAACCACTAGTGTTACTATTATTTTAAAATCCATTTTGCAGATGACAAAACTGAGGCATAGAGAGATTAGGTAACTTGTTTAAGACCTCACAGTTATTAAGCAAGAGTTCTAGAATTCAAACCCAGATCCCATGTTCTCAATGTACTTCAGCAATGGCTGCTTTCCTTTTGAGACTCTCATCCTGATATTTCTGTCCCAGCTCCTGCTTCTCTGTGATTTAGTATACAGCAGCAACATCTTCCTCCTTTAACCTTCTCTGCTGTTCCTCATCCTGCTAGCCTCCAAGCCACTGTGAGCTTCCCTTGGGACCTCATTTTCAACAGAATACACAGCAAACCAGACAGGGAAGGAAGCCACAGAACACTTCACTTTTCAGTTAACTCACGATGTGCTGAGCATCTACAACGTGACCACAATGGTGGGGATACAGCAATGGGGACCCAGTCGTGGACTTCAAGGGAGTCAGTGTAAACCCACTGAAATCAAGTGCAATTCCAACTCCTAGCAACCATGTAGAACAGAGTAGAACTGTCCCATAGAGTTGATAAGGAGTGCCTGACAGAGTCCAACTGCTGACCTTTGTGCTTAGCAGACATAGCACCTAAGCACCATACCACCAGGGTTCCCAAGGGATTCTGACTAGTGAGGGGAAAACGACACATAAATGAGAGCAACTAGCCATGGAAGAGGTGACAAGACTCTCTAAGTTCCTCAAGGGCATGTTCGCGTGCTCTCTACTGTGGAGTTACAGGAGGCTTTCACTCAGCATTTGCTGAATGACGGAAAGCGTGAGATAGTAAGAGCCTTGGCCCATGGGACTTGTTCTCTTCTGAAGTTATAAAGAAGTCAGGAAAGGATTTCCAGATAAAGTGACACTGCAGCCAAGACTCTCAGGCCGTATGAGCTCCGAATGATAGAGAGTGAGGAGGGGAGAGGGGATACGCGCACAGGGCTCCGGACATCTGACTCCACACAAGTGCAAGACAGGTGGGGAGGGATCACCTGCTCACGGCACAAGTTCTATAGCCAAGGGGCTTGGGCAGCACGAAAGCTGGAGAGACAGATAGGGTCAGACTGTAGAGGTACTTACATGCCAAGTGTAGGACTTTAGGAGACGTTTCTAAAAGTATATAGCTGAATGCTAACTGCGTCAAGTCACCAGTAAAAGCTGAGGAATGAGGTGGTCTCCCCAGCCCAGAGAACAGATTATGAAAAGGATCTCAAGTAGGATGAGAAGGAAAATCCTGCAAAACAGCTGTGTCTCAGGGAAAAGATGAAGAAGAATCCACAAATCAGAATGAAAGGAACCATGGAAGATGGCATGGGAAGGAAGCATGAAAGTGTCAAGGAAGCGGGGAGTGGGGAGTGGGGAGCTGGGAGTGGGAAAGCACTGCCTAGAATTGGAACGAGCCAACAGGGACTCATTTCTAAGGGGGCTTGACTCAAGCATGCATTGCTCAAGAAACTTCACATTCCTTTTGTTATCCCTGAGCCCTTCCAGATGCCTTATGTGTAGTGTAGCCTCAGTAAATAAGATACAAACATTAACTTTAAAGAATTCTGATACAGATGGAGAGAAAGGCACATGGGTAATTACGGTCCAGGATGTAAAGAATGCCTTAAGGAGGGACAGGAAGGCGCACATGATTAACTGTCAAATGAACAGTTGTATATACACATAAATGCTACTGCAATTAAGAGACAAACAAACTGATGACCAACAAGCCACTGGGGACAATACATTAAAGGAAATGACAGAGTAAGTGAAAATTGTCCCAAAGCTTCAGCCAATACCCTATGGTCTGTAAATCACTAATTCAGAGTTTTAGACTTATAAAATCTGTCCATTCTTCCTCATCTCTAACTCCTCTTTCTCAGTCTTACTCCCTTTTTGTTACAGGCAAATAAAAAGGGGGAAACCTTTTCCTTTTCAAGTTTTTCCACATCTTTTTTTGCCTCAGGCATGTACCCAGGGATCTAGGAAACTCTTAGTCTTTCCCACATCAAACATAAGTACTTAGTGAATTGAGATTGTAAGAGTCAGGTGCTTACTCGTCTTACGGTATCTGTATTTTAAAGGTAGCCTGATACAGAAATCAGTGTTTAGATACCCAGTATCTTTATCCACAGTTTCCTATTTGTTGGATTCCCAGGAGCACCTGGGTGGGGGGATGCGTAACACCCAGCCCTTCGGTTCAGAGAGCTTACAATTTAATAGTTGAAAAGCTCATCCTATTCTGCTTAGATTTATAGTTATTTGTACACGTGGACGATATCTGGAAGGTACAGGTTGAATTCTAGGGTAAAAACTCCATACTCAACTGTACAGGCTAACCAACCACTCACTCAACAAATTTTTACTGAGTGCCTACTAAATTACAGGACTTGTCTAGATTTGGGGGATGTGCCAATGACCAGAGTTCTTATCCTCATGGAGTTTCCATTCTCCTGTAAGGAAAAGTCCTAGGTAGGAATCACAAATAAATGAAATAGGCAAAGAACAACAAGAACAAAACAAAACAAAAAAAAAACAGTACTCTGGGTCCAGGTTTCATTTTTCCACTTTCGATAAAGACAGGAGTACAGAGAAACATTTCTCTACTACAAGGAAAACCAATAGCTAATAAGAGACTGCACCTGGGTAGGGGGTATTCAACAGGCAGTGGAGGGGTCTGTGATGAACTGGGGTGTGCTGGCCATGTCCAAAAGTGCATCATCTATTCATTTTCAGTCAATTGTTGAGAGGCAAAAGTGTTTCATGATTCCCCAGGTTTTCTTTTCTTTTTTTTATTGTGATTGAGTGAAAGTGTACAATCCAGTTGAAATTTGCATGCCTGCCTATCTATGGCACCTTCTGTTCTCCTTGTCCAGTGACAGCACACTCTTCCTTTCCTTTCTACACATGTCATATCCTCTTAACAATCTCCTGTCTCCTCCTCTCCATTCTCTCCAGTTCCTTCTAGTAAGAGGCCGATAGGACGACGTCCTACAGACGCACAGAACCATAAAGTGCACACACAAATCATCACTCCGTGTCCCCAGTTCCAATTCCCGAGGTTTATTAAGCAAGAAATTCAGTCCTGAACTCTCTCAATTCCTAAATGTTAGCCATACAAATAATAAAAAATAAAAATAAGCAAACACTGTGTTGCACAAACAAACAAAAACGCCTCTAGACCATGCAGCCTGGTAGCGTGCTCCTTTGTTCTAGGTGCTGTGGGAGAAAGATCACTTCTTGTTAGGGAGACTCAGGGAAAAATGAAGAGAACAGGAAGCAATAAAGGGTCTTAAAGGAAAGATTTGATAGAAATGGCAGACGATTAGACAGAAGAAATCATAAGTCAAGTAGGGAATCATGATGTCTGCCCAAGAATCAGCAAGAAATCCATTTGCCTGGAAGGTGGACAGTTGTAAGAAGGACAATGGTGGGTAAGTTGTTTGGAACACTTTGACGCAAGTTGAGAAGTCACTGCTGAGCCACAGCACTTAACCACTACACCACCAGGGTTTCCAAAAGAGGTTAAAACCCTTTGCCATCAAGTAGATTCTAACTCACAGCAACCCTAAAGGACAGAGTAGAATTACCCATAGAGTTTTCGGGGGCTGTCTGGTGGATTTGAACTGCTGGCCTTTTGGTTAGTGGTGGTAGGACTTAACCATTAAGCAACCAAGGTTTCCAAAAAGAGGTTAAAACCCATCGCCATCATGTCAATTCTGACTCACAGCGACTTTATAGAACAGAGTAGAACTACCCTATAGAGTTTCCAAGGAGCACCAGGCTGATCTGAACTGTGAACGTTTTAGTTAGCAGCTGTAGCACTTAGCCACTATGCCACCAGGGTCTCCAAAGAGAGGTTAAACCAACCACACCCATGTTGTCGAGTTGACTCCAACTCATAGTAACTTTACGGACAGAGTAAAACTGCCCCGTAGAATTTCCAAGAAGCTCCTTGTGGATTTGAAATGCTGACTTTTTGGTTAGCAGCTGTAGCACTTAACCAATACACCACCAGGATTTCCAAAGAGAGGTTGCTGGGTGTGAAATTTGCCTGAGGTCATCTAGCTAGTAAATTGTAGAACTGGGATTCAAACTCAGATGTCTTAGACCCCCTCACCCCGCTTCCACCAGAATCCAACGGAACTTCCAGAAATGCATGCCGAGATGAAATTTTACCCCACCGTTTCAACTAAAGGCTCTAAAAAGCTTGACTGAAGCAACACATCTCATGGCGACTTATTCAAGTACTCTTAGCTGCCTCATCATGCCTAACTAGGAAGATGGTGGACTGAGGTTGGAGGCCTCTCCCAGGTCTGGTCCTAGACCTAGGGGTGCCCTCTCCCCACACTGGGAGCACACAACCCATAGCCTGGAAAATTAAAAGGAAGGAGAATTAAGATTCCATTTGTTTGACTGTCTAAACATTGAATTCAACTCTCTGCAAGAACACATTAAATCTGCCAAAACTTGCTTCCTTTTACAGATTATCTTAAAGAGCGAATCTTTCCACCCACTATCCTTAACCAGTGGAATCACCTGACCCAAACCTCATTTAATATTAATAATAGCTGATATTTATTGAGTACTTAATCCAAGTCAAGTACTATCTTCCAATAAGCCAATGAAACAGATAATATTATTAGCCCCACTCTACAGATGAGAAAACTAAGATTTAGAAGATTAGCTACATTAACCAAGATCATGCACTCTGTATTGTCACCAGCAGAATTAAAACCAGGATTGCTTTACTTCTGAGCCCATGCTCTGACCTCTGTGTGGTGCTTTCTCCAGGGGGCTGGAGGCAGCTCCCCATCTTTTCTCTCCTCTTTCTCAGTGACCAACACATCTCTGTTTTCACAGGCAGCATGCTAGTTCATCTGGAAACCATGGGACTGTCTGAAGAACACTCCAGATCAGATCATTTTCAAACTTTCTATTAAAAAAAAAGAACTAATTTTTATAATCAGAACCAAACAAGTAAAACAAGGGGACTGACCAAAACAAGTCTATATTATTTAAAGTAAAAATACAATCTACTTAATCTAAAGTAAAACTCATGGCCACATGGGCGCTCACTTTGCACCTATGCACTGAGCCCGGTTAGGAATTTACACCTCAACCTAGCACACTCATTCATTTCCAACCCACTTCTGAGGCTGAGGGAAGAACTCAGTGTCGGGAGTGAATTACCTTAACCCGTCCATGGCCCCTTTCCAGTCAAAGCAACAGTCTTCTGCAGAAGGCAGGTTTAATTCCCTAGAGCTCTGTGACGCAGTCGTACTATTTTTGGCTGGCAGAAGGAACGGGTGAGCTCTTTATCCACTCCTGTCTTGGCAGAGCATCCGAGGTCACGGGCAGAAGGCACTGCATCCTGTCCTGGCACCAAGCCTGCCTCTCTAGAAGCCATTCCCATGCTGCTTCCTGAAGAACCAGCCAGTCTCCCAGGGTCACAACTTCTGAATACTGTCACCCACCACCAGAATTATATCATGTCTCTGAGGGTACTATACAGCACTGTGACAGAGAGCTGCCATTGTTTGATAATGCGGCTTAGTGGACACGTTTGACTAGGAGGATTAGGCTGAGGAGGATGGCAATGAGCTAACCTGATGGCTGAACTGTACTGCGGGAGACATAAATGAGGGATTCGGGGCTCACAGCTGGGTGACCTGGGGAGGAAGGGGAGGGACTTCAAGCAGGGAGCAAAAGATCCTCCTATCAACCTGTGGGGCAGGCAGGTGTCAGTAGCAGACATGACTTGAGAAAGCTATCCCAGCTGGTGGAAAAGGTGAGGAAAGATTTTCAGTCATGATAATAACGGTAATAGCAACAATGTTGATGGGGATAACAGCTAACATTTACAATGTACTCAATACAAATGGAAACCCTGGCGGCATAGGCGTGAAGTGCTATAGCTGCTAACCAAAAGATCGGCAGTTCGAATCCACCAGACACTCTTTGGAAACTCTCTAGGGCAGTTCCATTGTGTCCTACAGAGTCACGATGGGCTTGTGATTGGTGCTGGTACCCTTCCAAGCACTTGACACCCCCCAACAATCCTGCAAGATTTAAAGAAACAAGCAAAAAAGTTGCCGTAGAGGGGGCAAAATGCCAGAGTCAATTCCACTTCACAGTGCCCCTGATCTTGTGAGACAGGAACTACTATTATGTCCTTGGCGTCCCTGAGTAGTGCAAATGGTGAATATCACAGCTGCCAACCACAAGACTGGAGGTTCCACTTAACCCTGAAGTGCCTCATAAGACAGTCGGGGCAATCTACTTTCCAAAATCTAAATCAGCCATTCAAAACCTTACAGAGCAAAGTTCTACTGACACACATGGGGATCACATGAGTCAGAACTGGTTTGATGGCAACTGGTATTATACCCCTGAGACAAGTGAGGAAAGAGAGGCACCAAAAGGTAGGTAGTTCTGCCCACCCAACTTACACAGCGAGTGGCAGAGCTGGGTTTTGGAAAAACTCAGCCTGACTTCAGAGCCTTTGTTTTCATCCACTTCACTATAGTGTCTGTCCCTAATAACAGAGATGTCAAAGACCCTATCGTACACACTTTGCCATTCTGTTCTGCTTTTAGTGCCTTTGAACCTATCAGGCACTTTCTGGAAACCATATGGTGCAGTTCTCCTCTGTCCTATAAGATTACTAGAAGTCAAGACTGACTCAGCGACAACAGGTTTTTTCTCAATGTTCAAACTTTCAGCAGTAGTACCTGCCTTATTTGAAGTTTTGAGTCCATGAAAGTTTGGCAGTCAGGAATCCAAAAGTCTCCCATGAGATGAGGCAAGGAGGGAACTTGCCTGGGGGAAAGGTGACCAGGTGGAGGGCAAGAATTCAGCTGAAGCAAGAGCTCAGAACTTGCGGTGCCTTGGAGAAATGAAAGGGACCAAGAATTCCTAGAAACATGGTAAAAAGTGCTAGGAACCCTCTGACTGTCACATGAGGCTTCAAGTTGCTTTCCCCAAGTCAAAAAGACTGGTAAGATCCAATGCCAAGCCAGAAGTTCTGTGGACTTTTAGGACTGACACTTCAATTTTGGTACTTTATTTCCTTGCTTCTGTGAATGGGGCTTGGCTCAATGACAATGCAGTGTTTTGTCTTATTTTGGTATGGTTTGGATTGGCTTAGTTTGGCGTGGTCTGATCTGGTCTGGTTTGGTAAGATATGCTTGTTTTTCTGTTTACCATTTTCTGAAATTGGGATGTTATTTTACTCACTATATACATATGGAAGGAAACCCTGGTAGTGTAGTGATTAAGTGCTACAACTGCTAAACAAAGGTTGGCAGTTTGAATTCACCAGGAACTCCTTGAAAATTCTATGGAGCACTTCTACTCTGTCCCATAGGGTTGCTACAAGTCAGAATTGACTCAGCAGCAATGGTTATAAATATGGAAGTACTGGTCACGTAACAGTCAAGTGCTATTTGCTACTAACCAAAAGATCAGTGGTTTGAACCTACTGGGCATTCCTTGGGCACTCTATCGGGCAGTTCTACTCTGTACTATAGGGTTGCTATGAGTCAGAATTGACTGCATGGCAAGTTTGGTTTTTGTTTTTTTGCGTCAGGAGGTATATACTTATAGTACAATGTTTCTCTTTTTATGTGGTCCCCAAAACCTCTTACTAACTGTATGGTTCAGATTGCAAAGAATGGAGTTAATGGAGGCCTTTAAGAATCTTCTGGAAGAAGAGGATGAGGCTGTGCTCACACTACTGTTTTCTTGTCTTTTTAATCTTAACGTAGCCACTATGCTCACTATTCATGTAAATCAGACTGAAATAACCACAGGATTGAGGCTTTGTGCCAAAATGTGTGCTTGGACATCATGGGTGGCAATATTGATTAGGTTTAGTCTTTCTGAAAATAACAAGAATTATAAACACGTTTATGTTAATGGGCCTAGTAGCCCCATCTTGGGAATACGGTGTGTAGAATGATCCCCAAGAAGAATAAGTGCAATTCAGAGAAAGATGATCATTTGCAGGCTTATTTGTAAAAAAATAAAACTGGAAACAACCTATGGGTGCCGATCACCAAAAAGGTTAAGCAAATGACACCACTGCAAGAACAGCGAGGCACAGCAGAGCAATTAGAAGGTGCTGGTTCTTGCATTGCAGTCAATTCAATGGCATTTTTTTTATGCACTTGACCACATGACATAAGAGTGAACTCAAGAATAATAACCACGCCAAACTAAGCCAATCCAAACCATACCAAATTTAGAATATGAACTAAAATGTACCTAGTACAATCTCAAATATAAATAGTTACATGTTTTGAGTGGAAGGAGCTACATCAACACTTTAATAGTGATTATGTTTGGTTGAGGAAAATGCTGGTACCACAGTGGTTAAAAGCTTCAAATCTACCAGGTACTTCTTGGAAACTCTATGGAGCAGGTAGCTTACTCTGTCCTCTAGGGTTGCTATGGGTCAGAGTCAACCTGACAGCAACAATTTGGGGTTTGGGGTTTTTTTTTTTTTTTTTTTTTTTTTGGATGTCTTGTTGAAGGAACTATATATAAATATTTCCCTTTTTATGCTTTTATATATTTTAATAACCCACTGCAATGAGAATATGATTACTCCCCTTTTTTAATTAAATGAAACTACAAACCAATTAGCTATGAGGAGTTAGTCTTAAACACTGAAGAAAAACAATCCAAGAGGTGAACACAGTAGTTGACATTGTTGTAAAAAGAAAATTACAAGGATTTTCACAATTTTGTATCATCCATAGTGTCAAACAAGTACGGAAAACCCTCACTAAAAATACAACTTTTGTACATTTTTCTATTCTTTCTGGTTTCCTGAATAATTTCTATCAGCCGTTTCTGCTTCATATGATTTTTTATTCTGCTACTGACTTCTTAAAATAGAAGCCAACATGTAGGTTGGCTTCAGGTGGAATACCTGCAGAGAGACCCAATTCTGATAAACTCCAAAACTGCACCTGGAAGACCATCAATAAGTAGTATTGCATGGACAGCAGCCATTTCTTTCCAATTCTGAAGGAAACAAAAAAGAGTCATTGGAAGCAGTTACATAGCAAGGAGAGCTTGGGGTCTTTGAAAATTCCACATTTGTGTTGGAAGGAAAAAGAGAAAAGCTTAACATAATTCCAGAGTGCAGTATTGGACCAATTACTGCATGTATTTGGCAATATTAGAAAATACCTTTCTCCCACGTGAATGGGAAACTGTATCAGCATGTGACCAGAAGAACCAGATGGTGTCTGGCTATCACTAAAGACAGCTACGACAACACACACAACGTTGAGTCCACGTGGCAAATTGAGTAAAATAGTGGTGCAGCTCAAGAACTCTACCAAAAGACCAGAACTGATGGTCCAACAGCCTGGGGGATCCCCAGGGAGCATGGCCCCTAGACCTGCTGCTGCCCATGCTCAGGAAACACTCCTCAGGTCAGCTCTTTGGACAAAAATGTACTGGACTCAGGGACACAATGTGACCATGATAGTTTGTGTACTTTATGGTTCTGTGTGTTTATAGGATGCTTGCCTAATGGTCTCTTTTTAGATGGAAGAGAGGAGGGTGTAGAGGAGGGGACAGGAGATTGTTGGGAGGATACGACAAGTATAGAATGAAAACAAGGAGTTCGCTGTCACCAGGCAAGGAGAGCTGAGGAGCTGCAGAAAGATGGGCATGTGCAATTGATTTGGATTGTATGCTTTCCTTAATCACAATAAAAAAAAAGAAAGAAAAGAAAATACCTTTCTACCATCCAAACCAGGTTTTTAAAAACCTTATACCAAGCCCAGAGAACAATGCAACCTCACATACACTCTTGCATCTGAGTATTTGGACCCACAAACTTTTGTAGTATGGTTAACTGGTTAACAATAAAATCGTAACACAGTTATTTACTTTATCCTATACTTGGCAGTAGAAACATAGTAATATATTTTTTAATTAATTTATTTATTTTTTAAATCTGGGCCCATGTCTTCAGTGGCTGAAGACATCAACATTGGAACATTAAGAAAATGTTATGTGGCTGAAGACAAGAAACACACTCACTAAGAACAGTATCATATACTCCCAGGGCTTCAGTTCTTCCAGATGCCATCAAAGATGATGGTTTTAGTAAAAGATACAGCTTCTCCAACCCATCTCTAAACACCTCACTAATGTGTTGTTTAAACAGTCATCTAAGGGGGTAAGGAGATTACATATGGAAAGACAAGAATACCTGTTATTCATCCTTTTATTCATCTGACATACATTTATTGAGAAGGGTAAGGTATGCCTGACTCATCATTAGACACTGGTACCGGGACCTAGAAACTGCACTCAACATCATGAGAGGTTTCAAATGGGAACTGTTCTCCTGATGAGCAGATTACCACCGGTTGCTATCAAACTGACCCAACTCATAGCAACCCTGGTGTCAGAGGAGTACTGTGCTCTATCATTTTTCAACGGTTTGTTTTTCTAAGTAGATTACCAGATATTTCTTCCAAGGAACTTCTGGATGGGTTCAACCCTTCAACCTCTCACTCAGCCAAGTTCATTCATCATCTGCACCACCCAGTGACTCTGATAAACAGATCAGGCTTCCCAATGTTTAACCCTGCTTTCTCTGAGCCTTTGTGATTCTAAAAAATACCTGGTTCTCAGAGGAAGCTCCTATTCCTTCAGTCCCTGAGAAACGCCAAGTGTCTTTGTCAAATAGCAAATAAGCTCGAATGAGTATTTTAAAATAACGTACCAGTCTACCTTTTCATTTCTTCTTTTTCCCCAGAAATGCAAAGTGATTCTGCCCGTCTCATTGCCCCTCATGACCCGCGCCATCCTACCCCAGATGCCTGACCATTTCCTCTGCTCCAGGACACACTGGCAACGCAGCACTGGAAAGACCACTCACCTTCCATCACGGTTCTGTTATACCCTGCACAAGAAGCTGTCAGATGTTTGACTATCTATGTAGCCAGTGTTCTGACATCAAAGAAATAACACACTGTCCTACTGACTGTGGAATTCTGCTCCGGAGTTCAAGGTCCCAAGGGTTTCTTTAGACAATGTGCCAATAGGGGCGCTAAAGAGCTCATCAGGGTCATCACAGGCCTTTGATGTTCCTTTCCTCTCCTACAGCAACAGCCATGGCTGTTTCCATCCCAGGTTTCATGAATTTTCTTTGGATTCTCCTATTAGTTTGTTGAGCAGTCCTTGAGCCAGTCGTTCTGTCATCCAATGATCCATCTTTGTCACCTACTGTAGCCAGCTGTGATCATTGATCATTTCATTAACCATTAACCTTATAAACTTGCTCTTTGATGTTTAACCCCAACCTATCCAAGTTCTTGGAAACCCTAGTAACATAGTGGTTAAGAGCTATGGCTGCTAATCAAAAGACTGGCAGTTTAAATCCCCCAAGTGCTGCCTGGAAACCCTATGGGCAGTTCTGCTCTACTCTGTCAGGTTACTGTGAGTTAGAATTGACTCAACAGCAGTGGTAGATACAGGTTCTTAGTCAGGACTTTAACTTCTAACTTCCAATATAGCTAAACTATTTCACTTAGAAGATATTCCAGGCTTCCAATCTCTTCTCTATGTTTAAATTCTAAACATTCTATAGCTTAATTTATCCATGAATTCTGCTACAAATCTGGTGTCTTTTCTAATGAAATGTAAAACTGAAGGTTAACTTGCTGTTTTGAAGTAGACTTGAACACCAGTTTTCATTTCATTTTCAGTGGCTTTCATGGAAAACAGCACCATTTCCCAGAATGTGTGTCTTAAACACTAATCCCTCAGAATGCTCCCGGATATAAAGGTTAAGGTCAGTTAAGATGGAAAAGAGCTGCTTACCCTTGGAGGTTAGTGATGTGCATTAGTGTGGTAAAGGTTCTGAGAAGTCCTACAATAATGAAACTTGAACTGTGTTTATCCAAGCCATGCTGAAGGTTACTGGAATACAGAACAATTTCCTTTTTTTTGTTTGTTTAATTGATTAATTGACTTTTCTTACATAACAGTTTAATACATATTATGGATTTAGTGACGAGAGGAACACACTCTGGGAAGCCATGGTTTGCCACTGAGACCAAGGTCCAAAACATGGTCCAGGAGGTCCTCTAAGTCCAGCTTTGCCACCTTTTCCAGCTTTTCCAGAAGCCATCATTTAATCACTACTCTGTCCTCTCTGCTTCCCCAGCCCATTGTCAGGCATCAGAAACACCTTATTGTAACAGTCCTTTAGGTTCAACTGAGAGAGGTGAACAGTCCTTTAGGTTCAACTGATTGGGGTGAAATTATAGAGAGCCCCAAACCTATGCTACAGTGTTGGATTTATTCTTTTGGTAGGGGGAAGTTATTAAAAGCTTTTGATCGGGAGACTGGTGAAATTCAGGCTACTCTGTAGAATGACTAACCTCGTCTCAGCATAAGATCAAGAATAAAGCTGCAGTTCTCAGCCTGGGTGGCGGTGGTGGGCAAGGGGCTGTCAAGCCGTCCACCCCAGGCAAGCAGACTCCCAAGCTGTTCTAGAGTTGACCTGATGAAGAGCACCACCATGATGAAACCTTCACAAGGTGCCCACTTCCCGGGGACTTGATCCACTAGGCACATTCTCACAAACTGTCCCTAGGCCCGCTGTGAGTCATTTTAATCCCAACTGGAAATTTTGACAAGAGCTACTGCATCTGGGAACGCATATTTTATTTGATGTCTAAGTTCAGCCATATCTACGCATGTCAAGATGAGGCGTGCTATGGCATTAATGGACACCTTCTGGAGTTTGCCCTGATATTTCAATCTTATCTCTACCACTGAGGGGCTGTGTGTGACATTGGGCAGATTACCTAATGCTTCTGAACCTCAAATACTCATTCATAAAAATGAGGACATAATAATAACAATATCTCACAAAGTATTCTGACAGTTGTCATGGATCGAATTGCGTCCCCTCAAAATATCTGTCATCTTGGCTAGGTCATGATTTCCAGTATTGTGTGACTGTCTATCATTTTGTCATCTGAAGTGACTTCCCTATGTGTTGTAAATCCTATTGATACATGATATAATGAGATGGATTAGTGGTAGTTTATTGATGAGATCTACAAGATTAGAGAGTTTCTTAGGCCAATCTCTTCTGAGATATAAAAGAGAGAATCAAGCAGAGAGATATGGGACTTCATACCAGTAAGAAAGTAGCACTAGGAACAGGGTGTGTCCTTTGGACCTGGGACTTTGGAATGGAGTCCCTGCACCTGAGACTCCTCAAGCAGGGGAAAATTGATGGCAAACATCTTCCTCGAGAGCTGACAGAGAGAGAGAGCCTTATTTTTCAGCTGATGCCCTGGATTTGAACTTGTGGCTTCCTACACAGTAAGAGAATAAACTTCTCTTCATTAAAGCCATTCACTTGCGGTATTTCTTTCATAGCAGCACTAGGTGACTAAGGCAATGATTAAATCAGACAACGTACATGAAAGTGCCTGGAACTCAGACGGTACTCAGCACATGGAAACTATTACAATCATTATTTGTTTATTCATTCCACAAATAAGTACCAAAGTAACCATTGCCTTCATGAGCTTTTAATATCCTCTGGACAATTCCGCTATTGAGCTTTGCCATTGGACCCCATGGCAAATCCACAACAAATTGGATTTTCAGTCCTCACGTCTCCTTGGCAGCTAGACTACATTCCACCTCTTATAACTACAGCATCTGCACTCAATTTCGCTGACACTTAACCCTGGAGCATGCTGTTCATATTATTCCTGTAGGATATTGTTAACAGCTAACCTTCACTGAAGACTTCTTACCTACCGGCCACTATTCTAAAGGTATTTGTCTTACTTAATTCTTTCAACAAGTCTATGAGGCAGGCAGAAATTCCCGACAGATGTTTTATAGCTGAAGAAAAGGCACATAAAGGCTGAGTAAGTTTCCCCAGGTCACACAGCTGGTAAATTGCAGAGGTAGGATTCAAACCCTTCAAGTGGGACTTGTGAGCCTGTGCCTGTACCATTACCATGCCCTGCCTTTTGTTGATTTTACTGTCAAGAGAAGAAAAGGCACGAGGCATGAATATTCAAAAAAGATGGAAAGCCCAAGACAACACAGCAGGAGGTAACCTCTTGTGAAGCGTGGAGAGTAAAAGCACCTTGTGGACATCATGAAAAAGAATCAGTTAACACTGCAGGCTGAGCAGCAGTAACATTCTGCCCTGAAGACAGTTTTTCTTCTGTTGCTACAGGAACAGCGGATGTCTGAGTAGGAGGGAGACAGCAAGCTGCTTGCTGCATGGCAGCGAGGAAGGAGCACAGCCTGGAGACCAGGACACAGCTAAAGAGAACAAAGTCACCACAGACATCACCTTCCTCTGAGGTGCCAAAAAACAAAAAACAAACAAACAAAAAAACAACCCAGTGCTGTCAAGTTGATTCCGACTCATAGCAACCCTATAGAGTAGAGTAGAACTGCCTCATAAGGTCTCCAAGAAGTTCCTGGCAGATTTGAGCTGCCAACCTTTTGGTTAGCAGATGGAGCACTTAACCAGTAGTATATCACCAGAGTTTCCTGAATTGCCAAAGGGTTGTTTTTCTGTTTTCTGTTTTAGTTTGTAAATAGGAGGCTCATGGAAGGTTTCAAATATTCTTCAGGACATACACCAAGGAGCTCCTTCAACAATCCTCCAAGCTGTAGGATTCCAGCGTGCTAGGAAACCCTGGGCCTGATGCTTAAGAGCAAGGGCTGCTAATTAAAAGGTTGGCCGCTTGAAATCACCAGGTGTTCCTTGGAAGCCGTGTGGGGCAATTCTACTCTGTACTATAGGGTCGCTATGAGTCAGAATCAACTCCACAGCAATTGGTTTGGCTTTTCTTTAGTTCCCTAGATGGAGTTCCTATTTAATGCATTTGGCTGATAACCTGCCAGCTGGAAGGATGGAGGTTTGAGTCCACCCAGAGGTGCCTCAGAAGAAAGGCCTGGTGATCAACTTCCAAACTATCAGCCATTGAAAACCTTATGGAGCACAATATTATGCTGACACACAGCGGGTCACCATGCATTAGAATTGGCTTGATGGCAACTGTTCTTTTATTCAGCCCCCCAGGGACATCTCCAGTAGATCCAGTCCTATCTCAGAACGGTACACAGGAAAAAAACTAACACTTAGAGCACTCACTGTAAGCCAGGCATAAAGCTGAAGCCCCCCAGCAACCCTCTACATGGAATAACGATTGGGTCCCCCTTACAGATGAGATGACTGAGGCTGAGAAAGGGACTAACTACAACTGGCACCAGGTAGGACATGTGGCCAGCAGAGATTACAGGCAGGAACTGAACCCAAAACCAATCAAACCAAACCGCACCCACTGCCCTTGAGTCCATACCAACACATAGCGACCCTGTAGGACAGAACAGAACTGCTGCAATCGACTTCCATACCTTTCTCCCACCGAGTGGCTCGAGGGTTCTAACCACTGACCCTTCAGTTAGCAGCCAAACACTGAGCCACTGTACCACCAGAGTACCTCGCCTCAACCTGAACTAGGATAAAATTGTATGCAGACTCAGTGCTGGGTGCTCAGTAGGTGGTGTTTGAGCAGCAGGTGCCCTTATATCTTCCACTGACTGATACACTCTCACCCAGCACCTAAGAGGTCCAGGGCCACAGTGCTGGGTTGCACAAGGCAGACCAGCTGCCCACCTTCACCGAGTTGCCTTTTCTGTTCCTGGCGAGACAAGGGCAGCAAAGATGAGAGCTCAGCAAGGACGAGGCACAGGCAGGAGCAGGGCGTCCCTCAGTCACTGGACCCTGTGCTGGCTTCCATCATGGCCACTCTGTGTGTGAACGCTGAACAGAACCTGCTCCCCCTTAACACTTGAGCACACCATATGCGTCCCCTCACAAAGGCATAGAGACAGATGCCCTGCTGCACTGGAGGTGGTGGCCTGGAGTCTGGCAAGCAAACTCTTAATGCTATTTCAATAGCCAGGGGGAGGGAAAGGGGGTTCTGGGGGGAGGAAGTTAAGCAACTGAAAGTTTCCATTGTGTTGATCTCACCGGTACTCAAGGGGTTAGTCTGGAGTGATTCATCATTTGCCGAAATAACTGAGTTTGTCTGGGGAAAGCAGCTCTGACACTGTGGTTAAAAATATAACTGGGCTCACTCAATTTTTCATGAATATTCTGGAAGTGTATTAAGAGCCATGAATCAGCACAGAAAAGTACATTTGCCAATAATAGCTCTACTAGCTCTCCTAATCAGATAAAGATAAGAACTCTAAAATTAAGCCCTTGGTTTCTTTCTCAAAAAGTTATGGGGAACTGCTAAGGACTACACAATCCAGGGAAGTGGTTAGCTTGCTTTAACAGCCTACCACAGTTTTAGTAGTACACACTAATAGGTGCGTATTAGGCAAAAGATCATATTTCTCTGTCTCAGTTTCCTCATCTATAAAATGTGGTTGATCAAAATACCTATTAAGGGACAGAGTAGAACTGTGCCATAGAGTTGCCAGTGAATGCCTGCTGGGTTTAAATTGTCAGTTTCTTGGTTAGCAGCTGTAGCTTTTAAACACTGTGCCACCAGGGTTTCCATACCTACTATACTCATAGCTCAATACATAAAACCAAAACAACTCCACTGCCATCAAGTCAATGCCAACTCATAGTAACTATATAGGACAGAGTAGAACTCTGCTACGGCATTTCCAAGGAGCACCTGGAAGATTTGAAGCCAGCCTTTTGGTTAGCAGCCACAGCTCTTTTACTGGGGTTTCCAGCTTAATACATTCAAAAAAAAACCACCCTCAAGTCAATTCTGACTTATAGTGACCCTATAGGGAACAGCAGAACTGCTCCGTGGAATTTTCAAGGAGCACCTGGTAGACTCGAACTGCTGACTTTTTAGTTAGTAGACGTAGTATTGAAACGAGACAATGAGACATAAGTGACTCCATTTTGAGGAAGGGTGCAGTGAAAATTCAGGGTATTAAAGTGAAAGGCTCCAGGAACCAACTTAGCAGGAAATAACAAGAAATACCATAGAATAATTACACCGCCTTTGTCTTGCAAAAGATAGGACCTGGAGACAGCCTTGCAAATAACCCCTGGAGCCAGCCTAGTAAAACATTCATTAACAGTTACATTTTACAACCTACGGAAATTCCATGTGGATGAAAACATTCGCCAATGTGGTTGACACATTCACCCACAGCTACATTCTTCAACTTGCAGAAATTCCATATGGCCTCAGCCAATCAATGCAAAGGTTAGCCCCCCCACCCCCTGCTCTACTTTGCAGTTTCACACTGTGCGCTAAGGAAGCCTGGGGTTGCCTCCAGCTCTGCATAGTTTGGAGTGCGTCCCTGGTGCACCAGCCCCTTTTTTTTTCCTATTGGGCACATTTTTAATAAAATTTAACTTTTAAAGAGAAACTGCGTCGTGTCTTGAAATCCGGACCCTAACAATAGCACTTAACCAATACACCACCAGGGTTTCCTTAAGACATACCCAAACCAAAGCCACTGCTGTTGAGTCAGTTCTGATTCATAGCGACCCTGTAAGACAGTGTAGAACTACTTCTTAGAGATTCCAAGGACTGCCTGGCAGATCTAAACTGCTCAGCTTTTGGTTAGCAGATGTAGCACTTAACTACTATGCCACCAGGGTTTCTTCCTTAAATAGGAGTGCTTAAAAAAACACGTAGACCATTACCTGCACTCAATAAAAGTTAGCTATTAGAAACCCTGGTGGTATGGTGGTTACCTGCTATAGCTGCTAACCAAAAGGTTAGCAATTCAAATCCACCAGGCAGTCCTTGGAAACTCAATGGAGCAGTCCTACTCTGTCCTGCAGAGTTGCTATGAGTTAGAATCAACTCAATGGCAGTGGAGCTTTGCTTATTAGGATGCAAATTCAACCTATTTTATGTTGGTTTATGGCTTAAGTGCTGTGGCTTAAGCAGTTCAAATCCACTGGGTGCTCCTTGAAAACTCTATGGAGCAGTTCTACTCTGTCCTATAGGGTCCCTATGGATTGGAATCAACTTGATGGCAGTGGGTCTGAGTTTGGCTATAATAATGATTAACTGTCATATATTCCTTTATACTATGTGCCAGGCACAGGGCTGGGGTTTCCCTGCACTGCACAATTCAGTCCTCAAGACAGCCTTATGAGGTACATGTTATACCCATTTTACAGATGAGAAAATGGAAAGTCAGAAAAGTTGACACCTGGTAGATGGCAGAATAGAGTCAGAATTCAGGTTCATCTGAACCCACAGCCAATGCTATGTAATCTCATCGTCTAGTTTGATCTCCAGAGCAAGATTACGAAGCTGGCAAAAGAAAGAACCTTGATTCCTGTTTAGCAAGTGAGGAAACCGAGGCAAGGAGAGGCTGAGTGATAAATCACATCCAGTTTTCTTTGCAAAGCACCATGCAACATAAATGACATTGAAGGAAGCCATAGAATAAATTGGCCTTCTCTCTGGACTAAAATAAGAGAGTGAAGACATTTCTGGTATCTGAGGATGGGCTGTATCCTTGCCATTTGAGCAACTTCTTTGAGTGTTCCCAAAGCCCTTGGTGTTACTGCTTACACATGAAAAGCTGGCTTAACTGTGGTCCTGCGACCCATCTTTCTAAGTGTAAAGAAGTCTCCAAGGACAGCATTTTCAACACCAGCTATTATAATATCCTAAGTCTCCATAATCATTAAGCATTAAACTTAGTTTCTACATGTTGTGTTACTCATCTGGAAAACTCCTCTTCAGCCTTCAAAACCTTACTCAGTTATCTCTACATCTGTAAAGGCTTCCTTGACCATCCCCATCCCTCAGCAGAACTGATACCTTCTATCCCTGAACTGTTTGTTTCTCTTTCCTTTACATCTTTCAGAATGTTGCACCACTGAGTAGCTTGTTATTATAACTTCTATGTCTGTCTACCTGTCTGCCTCTTCTGTTACTGAGCTCCTCCATCTAAAACCCTGCACTGAGTCAGCTCCATCAAGAACTGTTCCTGTGGTCTAGCTCAGCTGCTAACCGAAAGACGGGTAGTTTGAATCTACCAGCCACTCCCTGGAAGCTCCATGGGGCAGTTCTACTCTGTTCTACAGGGTCATTGTGAGTCAGAATCCAACAGACAGCACCAGGATTTGAGTTTGGACTAATTTTTATGGAGACTGCCATGTGTCTCTCCTGCTGAACAGCTAGTGTGTCTAGATGGCAACAGATTTCAGGTTTGGAGTAATCCTTACAGAAAGAGACTGCTACATTCACCTTTCTCCTACTGAACAGCTGATAGATTTGAACCTTAACAGTAGAGTCTTAACCACTGCACCACCAGAGCTACTTTTCTGCATCTAGGCATTTACAGTTTATTTTAATTCTGTGGAAATTAGCAATACATGTATAGTCTACATCAGTGGTTCTTAATGGGGTAATTTTGCTCCTACCCCTCTCCGCATCCCTAGGGACACTTGATAATACCTGAAGATACTTCTGGTTGTCACAACTTGAGGAGGATGACGCTTGCTATTAGCATCTAGTGGTTAGAGGCTAGGAATGCTGCTAAATACTCTACAATGCACAGGACAGCCCGGTAACAATTAGACCCAAATCTCAATAGCTCCGAGATAGAGACACCTGACCTGTACGGTAGCTGCCAGTTAAGCTCACCTACTTCGCTGACTTACAGAGCTTCATAAGTCAGGGCTAGTGAAGACTATGTTTTGGTTCTCAAATATTTGCTGCAGCCCTGTGGAAGGATTGAAACTCTGTTGCCAGTGAGTGAATTCCAACTCATAGTGACCTTATAGTACAGAGTAGAAGTGTCCCACAGAGTTTCCAAGGCTCTCAATCTTCACAGAAGCAGACTGCCACATTTTTCTCCCATACAGTGTCTTAAGTGGCTGGTGAGTTCCAACCACTGGCCAAGTGCTGAACGGTGCCACCAGGGCTCACTTGTGGCAGGGTCAGACACCCCCTACTCTGAAGGCTCACTTTGGTATAGGACTTCCTTTGGCCAATGAAATGTGTGCATGTCAACAGGCTATGGTAACCCAACCATCTTTCCCCATTATCCTAATTCACTCCAGCCAACTCCCAACTGTTGGTGTCTAGTCCTCTTTGCCTGGGGGCTTTCTCTGAAGCCAGAGGACTATTCTTTCTGCATTCCTACAGGCTGGAAGTGCTGGAGAATTGGTCTAAATAGGTGGCAGTCTGCTTCCACAAAGACTTCAGCCTCAAAAACTCTATGGGGCACTATGGACTCAACAGCAACAGGTTTGGTTTTTGTTTGTGTGTGTGTGTGTGTGTGTATGCACATGTGTATGTACACATATGTATACCTAGAGGTTTTGAGGAAACCTTGGTGGCATAGTGATTAAGTGCTATGGCTGACACTCAAAAGGTTAGCAATTCAAATTCACTAGGTTCTCCTTGGAAACTCTATAGGGCAGTCCTATTCCGTCCTATGGGGTTGCTATGAGTTGGAATTGACTTGAAGACAGTGAAGTTTTGTTGTTTTTTTGTTTTTAGCAGTACTGAGTGAAAACCAAGTTACAGAACAGTCAATGGAGTGTAATCTGATTTGACCAAGAAGTGTAAATGTCTAAATATACCAACCCCCTTGTCCCTATAGGGTTGTTACGAGTCAGAATGAACTTGATACCAAAGGATTTTTTTTTTATCTTGTCCCCTGAGAAGATAACTCTTCAGCATGGCTTTTGCACTGCTTCTCAGAATATCCCCGAGGGACTGCCTCCATTGGTAGCTGGCCGGGGAATTACCCTCTACTGCCTGCTCCCTTCCATCTCACTTCCCTACTTTACTGTTAATTCTGATACCTCCCAAAGAAACTATCACTAACTGCCACCTACTCAGCTCCCTACCTGACTCTTGCTCAACAAAACCTTGTCCAGTCCTGTGCCTAGCCCATGACTGGCTGTGGACTAGACAGCTGTGACAGGGCTTTCATTGGTTGATTTTCAGAATCAGAACGCCAGCCCTTTTTTCCTACTCCATCTTAGCTGACATCTGTTCAACGTCATTGCAGTTTCCAAGCCACCACTGACAGATAGGTGGTGTTTGCACACAGGATTCGAACCCTAGTCTCCCACATCAAAGGCAAGCCTTCTGCCACCAAACCACCAACACCTTATCCCAATAAACTACCTGTGCTCAAGTCCTTGTGCTAAAATCTGCTCCAAAGACCCCAAATCAAAAAAGAACAGAAGAAAGCCATGTCACTTCCAAGTAGGATTATTAAAGAGTCTTCGCATGGTTCTGATGCTACTCTTTCTCCCTCAGCTGCAAAAAGCATTGCCAGGTGAGGGCTCCTCCATCAGCCTGTGCTCCATAGAAAGGAGACACATGGAGAATTCCTGTAGTTCACCTGCAACCGCAAGTAACAGGCACAAGAAATAAACTTTCACTGTTTAAAGTCACTGAGATTTGGGGATGGCTGTTACTGAAGCAGAAGCCCTGGTGGCTTAGCAGCTACCAGCTACAGCTGCTAACCAAAAGGTCAGCAGTTCCAATCCAACATGCACTCATTGGAAATCCTAATGGGTAGTTCAACTCTGTCCTCTAGAGTTGATGTGACTCAGAGTCAACTTGACAGCAACAGGTTTGGTCTTGGTTTCATTGCTAAAGAGAAGCCCTGGGGGGTACAGTAATTAAGAGATGCAGCAAGCTACAGCTGCTGATCAAAAAAAAGGTCAGCAGTTGGAATCCACCAGCCATTCCCTGGAAACCCTATGGGGCAGTTCTACTCTGTCTTAGTAAAAAAGGTTTTGTTGTTGTTTTTGTATTTAGTGGTATTGAGTCAAAGCTAAGTTGTAGAATAGTCAATAGAGTATAATCTGATTTGACTAAGAGGTGTAAATGCATAAATATACCAACCCTCTTGTCCCTATAGGGTTGCTATGAGTCAGAATGGACTTGATACCAAAGGTTTCTTTTTTTTTTTTTTTATCTTGCCCCCTGAGAAGATGACTCTTCAGCATGGCTTTTGCACTGCTTCTCAGAAGATCCCCGAGGGATATTCAAACAAAAAAACAAATTGGAGCTAATTCTGACTCATAATGACCCTATAGGACACAGTAGAACTGTCTGTCAGGGTTTCCAAGGATCACCTACCTGGTAGATTTGAACCTTTTGGTAGTTCTTAACCACTCAGTATTAGTCAGAATCAGCTCTAAGGCAATGGGTTTTGGTTACCGAAGCAAAATCTGGTGAAAGTTGACTGTTACAGATTAAATTGTGTCTCTCTGATACGTGTATTGTAATTCGTAACTCCATGCCTCTTGTTGCTCCGTGTTTAAGAGATTGGATGCTAAGTACAAGGTGGAAAACTTTGAAGGTACCAACCGCTTCATGGAAACCCTATGTAGCCCAGGCTGTACTTCCAGGTTTGCTATGAGAGGAATTGACTGGACAGCAAGGGGCTGGTTTTTTTTAAAAGCCTGTAGTTGTAATCCCATTTAGGAATAGGTTGTCTTTGTTATGTTAATAATGCAGGATTAGTGTAGGATGTGATTTGAGTCAATCTCTTGAGAAGTAAAGGAGATTAAACAAGCAAGAGAAAGGAGAGATGGGGTAAGATAGAAGCTAAGATACCAGAGATGTCCCAAGAACCAGGAAATCAGAAACCAAAGAGACAAGGACCTTCATCCAGGGCCAAAAGAAAGAGAAAGCGTTCTCCCTTGAACCCGAATATGGACTTTTAGCCTGTGAGAATATAAATATCTGTTTGTTAAAGCCATCCACTTACGGTATTTCTGCTAGATAACTAAGGCACTGACTAATACAGAGCTTCTCACTCCAAGGGGGACTCTCCTAACTGACACCACAATAGGCTACATGGGTTCCTTACCCCCCAGATTATATTCAACCAGGACAAAGCTATATGGCTAATTTTTGTCAGCTCCTTGAAGCTGAAAACAACTATTTACTGTCTTCCCTTCATGGAGTTTGTCAGCAGCACACAGTATCTTGTACCAAAAACACAAACTAAATGCATTGCCATCAAGTCAATTCTGACTCATCGCAACTCTGCAGGACAGAGTAGAAATGCTCCCATAGGATTTTCAAGCAGCTGCTGGTAGATTAAAACTACTGACCTTCTGGCTAGCAGCCACAGCACTTAACCACTGGGTCACCAGGGGTCCATGTCTTCAATAGCACTCTGGAAGTAATGAGTGAGTACCTAGAGACTAGTGGATTGAACCCTGAGCTGTTGGGATTCTACCATGAGCTTGTTCAAGCTGAGCACTCCTTTATGAAAAGGGAATAAAACAAGGAGTTTAGCCTGGAAATGGTGAAAGCACTAGTCACACTGCATCTGCCCCCTGATGGGGGGACCCCAGGAAAATGCCTTCCCTACCTCAAGTCTTACATTTCCAGTGCAGGCTCTGATCCTGAGATCCACAGCCCCATCTAGCCTCAGCACTCAACTTCCATGGTTCAAGGAAGACCAACATGAACTTCATTCTCTCAAACATCAACCCCCAGTGCTTTATCCACTAGCCTTCGGAAAAAATGTAATCTACACCCCAAACCTCAAGGGAAAGGCCGTCTCAGCTAGTTTACAAGTAGCTACTAACAGATCAGTCCCCTGTTGATGCAAATGTTTAACACATTTCAGCTGCCAAACAAAAGGCTGGAAGTTCAAGTCCATCCAGAGACAGGCACCTCAGAAGAAAGGCCTGACAACCTACTTTTGAAAAATCAGCCATTGGAGCACAGCACTAGTCTGACACAAATGGGATCATCATGAGTCACAGTCAACTCAATGGCAACTGGCTTTATTAATACATCAGACGAGGGGATTGTATTGTTCCTTCTCTCTGTCCTTGACATTTATAAATGGAGCATGAACTGTGTGCTACCCACCCGTCTGAACGCTTTCCTCACAGGTTATCACAGCATTTCCCAGGCTTCAGTCATTCAGGCCTGGCTTACTTGTTGCATTTGATTACCTTCTGTACAATTATTTACTTCATAGTATCCACCATCACTGGACTCTTGGTATCATATAAATGTAAGAGAAAGCTTTATATCACTATCACCCATGTAAAACCAGCATCACTAGGGTGTCATAAATAGAAGGTGGACATCAAAATAAACACGAAAACCAGCATTTTATTGAATTCTAGCTGGATATTGTCTGTGGAAGCCTCTGCCACCTGCTGTCTTCATTAAAAAGGGAGATTTAAGAGTATTAGAACAGTGATAGAAGCACAGCTGCACCTAAGAAGTTTTTATCGTTGTCATAATCAGAAAGATCAAGAGAGAACTGAAAAAGAAATAATTTTCTGTCACACTGTGATACAGTGCAACTTAACTCCTTGTTCAAAATGTGTGTGTGTGTGTGTGTGTGTGTGTGTGTGTGTGTGTGTGTGTGTGTGTGTGTGTGTGTGTGTGTAGCTGAGACAACTCCAACTCATGACCACCCCTTGTATGTCAGAGCAGACCTGTACTCCATAGAGTTTTCAATGGTTGAGTTTTTGGAAGTAGATTACCAGGCCTTTCTTTCAAGGTAACTCTGGGTAGACTCAAACCCCCAACCTTTTGGTTAGTGGCTTGGCATATAAACTCTTTGCATGGCATCCCTCCCTAATCACCTCATGTGACCCCTAAAATCACTTTTTGTTTCATCAGGGCACACATTTCACACTCTGTACACTGCATTCCTTCTCTGAATCCTTACAACAGCAAAGGTTAATTATTAACAGCATGATTTTACAGCCAGTCAGGCACAGGTTTGAGTCCTGGCACTATCATTTCCTAGCTATGTGATTTTAGCAAAGTCACTAAACCTCTTTGAACCTTCTTCCACATCTACAGAATGGAGATTTTCAGTGCACTTACCTCCCAAAGGGAAGAATTTCACAAAGTGTTTTGTCCACTGTCATGCTCAATAAATTATAGCTGTCCTTATTACTTACTGTGGTCAAATCTGTATAGTAGGTATTTTGATACCTATTCTACAGATGAAGAAAGTAAGGTCTGGTTGAATAATCTGTCAAGAGCAGGAAGTTTGCAAGGAACAGAGTTGGGGTTCCAACCCATCTGTCATATAAAGATCCCTGGGTATGGTAAGGAAAACCTAGTGGTGTTGTTGTTAAGTGACACAGCAGCTAATCAAAAGGCTATCAGTTGAAATCTACCAGGTGCTCTTTGGAACCTCTGTGGGGCATTTCCACTCTATCCTTGGAAACTCTGTCATGCAGTTCTACTCTGTCCTATAGGCTCACTATGAATAGGAGTCAACTCAATGGCAATGATATTGGTTTTGCGGGGGGGTGGTAAAAAGTTTGCACTGGGCTACTAACCTAAAGATTGGTGGCTCAAACTCACCCAGGAGCAAAGGGAAGAAAGGCCTAGCTATCTGCTTTCATAAAGACTGCTGTTGTTGTTGGGTGTCTTTGGGTCTATTCCAAGTCATAGTAACCGTAAGTGACAGAGTAGGACTGCCCCCATAGGGTTTTCTTGGCTGTAATTTTTACAAAAGTCGATTGCAAGTTCTTTCTCTCATGAAGCCACAGGTGGATTTCAACCACCAGCCTTTTGGCTAACACCTGAGCTCTTAATCATTTGCACCCACCAAGGCATCTTTCTGTAAAGATCACAACCGTAAAAACTCAGTGGAGCAGTTCTACTCCGATGCACAAGCATCCACAAAGCCATTTTTATAAATAAGAGAACATATTTTTCCACCCAAAATGTTCCTCCTCATAATGTCCACACTGCATTGTGGCCACAGCACTGAATTGTCTATGCGGCCAGCCAGCCAGAACACTCATGAGGATGCCTGAGAACACATAGTCAGTCCCTTACTTCAGAATCACATGATTAAGCTCTACGGAATCACTTGCATTCTTTCTGTTATATCAGCACTAGATGACCCATAGCATTTCCAAAGAGTGGATGGTGGTTCCAAACAGCCAAACTTCTGGTTAACAATCAAGCACTTTAACCACTGCACCACCACCCAGATGCAGAATTAATAATCACAAAAAATTAGGATAAGTATCTCTTGCTAGTAAAGTAAGAAACCTTCTAGAATAAAACCTGTGAGAACTGGAACTCAACGTTTTTCTGGGTCTCACAAGTTTTCAACTTTTGACAGTATGCAATCCTTCCACATTTCTATTGCTTATTTTAGTCAAAAAATTCGAGTTTTCTTTCTCAGAAAAGTTTCCACTTACATAGATTCCAGCTTTTACAGCTTTGCTGTATATAGAAATAAAGCAGTGAGCACATTCAGCTGTTGAAAACCAAGAATGTGTGGTAAGGCATGGCTTTACCAGATAAACCACATTGGGTGGGGGTGAGGAAAGAGGACATTCAGGCAGAAAGAAAAGCTGGAACTCTTGGCTCCTCTCTCCCTCATTTCCTCAGATCATTTAAATCCTTTATCCCCATGGCCACATCTCTTCTATGGCACAGAGGTGGAAAGCAGGACTTCAAACCAGTTCAGTTATGGCTGCTGAAGTGGAACCAGAACAGAATTTGGGTGATCCAAAATGATAACCAGAAGGGGAAAAATTACAGGTTGCAACCCTGGAGTGGGAGGCTTGAAAGAGTGTCTTAATACATGAGATTGAATTATTGGCAGGACTGTGGAGAGTCACATATATTCAAAGCAGCATAGTCTGCCAAAGGCACTGGTGTTTCCATCTCTGCTCATAATCCTACAGGCAAGAGATTTGGTTGCTATAAAACACATTTGCTGCCCTTGTTTTCTAAGAGGGAGATTCGGTTTCTAGCAGAGTTTGACTTGTAATTTTTCCAATTCTTGTTATTATTCTGGTTCACCCCCATTTTTTTGTTGTTGTTGTTCCCCAACACCTCACCAATTTTTTTATTTTTTATTTTTTATTTGGGTCTGTTCCAGTTCTGCTTTCTGGGCCACAACTGAACTGGGAAGAACTGCTTTGAAGGCATGGTGGAAAGTATTTGCTATTCAGTTAGGCTACAATGTAGGTGTCAGCAGCAGTAACTGCTTACATCTATTATGCACTTAAACCAAGCGAAGAATTTTGTACAGAACATCTGACTTAAACTGTACAGCAACCCTATGTGGAAATATTGTATCAGTAGCTGCATATTTTAGACGAGGAAACTGAGACTTGACCTTGTCCAAGGTCATACCCTAGTGAGCTGTAGTTCTAAGTGAGACTACATTTTACGTTTGCATGATTCCAGAGCTCATACCCTTGGCCTGTGAACTACACTAACAAAAACAATGAGGGAGGCATGACCATGGGATATTTTGCCACCCCTTCGTACTCACCCTTAGTGGTACACCCTCAATCCATGCAGAGATAAGCTCAAGAAAGGAGTCACAACTCTCTTCTGAAAAAATTACATGAGCTAATTTAGTTTCAAGTGAACAAGGATGTACTGACATGTTTGGTAACTATGCTTCACTAGCCAAGCAGGAAGTAGACTGAAGTCTTGGCAAATGCTCAGCAGCCTGTCAGAGGATACTTATGGGTTAGAAGAGAAGCCCCAGAAATAGAGCAAGCATTTTGAGGTAAAAGAGGAACTCTCAGGGGTTCTTGGGTGACACAAACAACTAAGTACTCAGCTACTAACTAAAAGATGAGCAGTCTGGATTCATCCAGAGGTGCCTCAGAAGAAAGGCCTGGTGATCTATTCCCTGAAGGTCACACAGCCTTGAAATACCAATTCAGCACAGTTCTACTCCGATAGGCATGGAGTCACCATGAGCTGGAATCTATTCAGCACTAACTGGTTTTGGTTTAGAGTGTATGTACACATAGATGAAGGAGAGAAGACCAGAGCCTAGCAAGAGGAGTGCAAAGGGGCTCATGGATGGATGAGAACTATTTATCTGAGTGCTTTTGCACTAGACGCAGGCAGATGAGGGGTGAAACATTCTGGGAAATAGTCAAGGTCCACAGAGCTAATCTTCGCGAGCGACTCAGCAGACAACTAGTGCTGTCCAGACCCCTGAGGCCAAGAAAAGGACAAGCAGTACATGCTGGGTAGGTGAAGAGTAAGAAGAGATTGTTGGATTATACAGCAAGGGAAGGAATACGAAGCTAACCCTTCCTACTTGATTAAATTGTCCCATTTTTGTGAGTATGCAGAGAATCTCAAATGGTGGCATCTCTGTCTCCCATCACAGGATGAGTTTTTAGTGTTTTCTTTGCAGAGGGGACGGACTCAGATGAGTCATCCTTATTCACTCTGGATTCATTAAGTCTGGTGGATAACTTTAGGGGGAACAACTCATTTGCCTCATCCATCCTGAACAACTCACCTCAACCGGCTTAGCACTGAATGTCCCAGGTGTGCTCTTTTCTTGCTTCTTATCATCTCATTCTTGAATAATGGACCAAGTCAGGCATGTCTCACTAATGACCTGAACAAGTACCTCCCACGGTCTAGCTAAGCTCTGAGGACCTCGTCCTTCCGTTACTCCCGGATTGGTCTGAGCTGTCCTTGGCTGTTCCTCTTGTACAATGACTTTGGTGGCCAGTGCCTACTGCAGGGAAGGCTATATCAGTGGAGGTAAGTGAAGCTGACTTGTCCTTAGAGAAACTGAACTTGAACCTGTAACCTTGTTCTCCTCGTGGTGCAAACAGTTAACATACTCAACAGCTAACTGAAAGGTTGGAGGCTGGAGTTTACCCAGAGGTACCTCAGAAGAAAGACCTGAAAATCTACTTCTGGAAAATCAGCCATTGAAAACCTCATGATGCACAGTTCTACTCTAATATACACAGGTTTCCATGAGTTAGAATCAACTTGACAGCAGCTGGGGAAGAGGCAGAGGGCAGAGTGAACGTGCCACGAGGCTGGCAAACTTTGCAAAGGAAGAATCTGTGACCTGGTAATGTCTTTAAGAGTAGGTAAGACTTGGCAAAAGTGCCTAAGGCATCACCTTAGAATTTTAATGCTTTATAGTACAGTCAAACATGCAACTAGCTTAATTAACGTACTCAACTTCTTGCCACTCGCCACTCAAAGTATACTCCTGGGGCATCAGAATCACCTGAGAGCTTGTTAGAAATGAGAATCTCAGGCCTCCCGCAGACCTACTGAATGAGAGACCACATGCTCAGCAGACTTCCCAGGTAATTCTTCAACACATTAAAGTTTAGAACCGCTGCTCTCCCTGATGGTAAAAGTCACTCAGCCAAGCAGCAGGTGTTGACTATTTTTTATTTGACAAATGCAAGACAAAAGAAGAACAGCCTGAGAGCTACAAAGCCACTAATCTCATGGGAAGTTTAGGAAGGAATCTTGGAATCTAGCCCAGAATCTGGTCTCTAAATTCTGGAAGTTGAATTCTACCCAGAGCCGCCTCAGAAGCAAGTCCTGGAGATCTGCTTCCAAGAGGTCCCAGCTTCGAGAAATCTTGATGTCTTTACCACTGTGCGAAGCCTCCCGAGTGGCCAGGCATAGGACGGAAGAGGGACAAGCAAAGAACCCAAATCAAAGAGAAAGCAGATGAAGGACAGGGCAAGGGAGGGAAGCGAGCCTAGTAAGGAGTCCTGACTACACTGTCCCCTGTCACCCTCTAGGCAGTAGTGCCCTCTCTCTGCTGTTTCCTCCTGGGAACAGACACATCTCTCACTCATCTTCAGCTGGAGTTACAGTCTCATTACCTGCAAAGCCTCCATCAATAATAGCTCATGCCATGCAGCTAAGGGCTTCATTCTGTTCTATTCCCTGTAATTCCATCAGAGTGTGCTTTCTGTCCCTCCTGATACAGTAGTTGTAAACCACCTTTAGAAGTCCAAGCAGGGGACCAATACTCAAACCCACTGTTTCAGTCACTTGGTACTGCTCTAGCAGAAAATACCAAGAGTGGAAGGCTTCATAAAAAGCAACTTTTATTGTCATCGTCCAGTAAGCCACAAATCCATTTACAAGTTACAAGTCCATTCAACATGAGAAATCATCACAGTCCAGGAGGCCAAGAATCCACATTCATTGACAGCATCTCAGCAGAAGAATCTCAGATCCAAAGGACATGCTCTGCTCTCAGTGCTGCTCTCTCGGTGGTATGAAGTTACCAACTTACTCTGCTCTTATCTCTCCCTATATTCCACAGCCAGTAACTTGAGTCCTGCCTCACCAACATAACTGCTACCCGTACTCCCTCATCAATATCATAGAGGCAGGATTCACAACACATGGGAGGAATTGTACCACACTGGACTCACACCCAAGTAACACCAATACATACATTCTTAGGGGGACACAATGCAATCCATGACGCCCACAGAGCTACATTATTTTCTGCTTCTTTCAGTGTCTCCCCAATACCCTCTCCATGCAATTTAATTATTCTCAAAGCCTCAGATATTTATCATGGGCTTATTCTCAATCACCAGGAAGGATCTCGCCCAAGACCAGTCACATGTAGGAGTGTGAGAGGTTCCTAACAATAACATTATAACAAATGAGACATCTTGAGTTCTCACTATATGCCAGGAACTATTCTAAGCCCATCACTTGCATTACCTCATTTAATCCTTTGTGAAATAGGTACCCTATTATCTCTATCTTACAGATGAGGAAACTGAGGCAGTAAGGATTTCAGCAAATTTGGTGAAACTCATTTAGCAAGTGGTAGTCTGAGATGGGAGCCGTAAACAAAAAATCAAATGACGTGTTGCAATGGGCAAATCTGCTGCAAAAGACCTCTTGAAAGTGTTAAAAAGAAAAGATGTTACTATGAAGACTAACTTCCACCTGTTCTAAGCCTTGGTGTTTTCAGTCACCTCCTGTCAAAGCTGGGAAGTGAACAAGGAAGACTGAAGATAAACTGATGTCTTTGAATTACGGTGTTGATGGAGAGTATTCACTATACCATGGACTGCCCGATCACTAAGTCTGTCCCGGAAGAAGAGCACTGGTCATGCAGTGGGTAAGAGGTAGGCTGTTCATCAAAAGGTTGGCAGTTCAAATCCACCAGATGCTCCTTGGAAACCATGTGCAGCAATTCTGCTCTGTTCTATAAGGTTGCAATGAGTGCAAATCAACTCTACAGCAGCAGATTTTTGGTTCTGATCTTGGAATAAGCACAGCCAGAAGTACAGCAAGGATGGCAAAAGTTCAACTCGGGTACTTTGGCCATGTCATCAGGAGGAGCCAATCCTCGGAGAAAGGCATCATGCTAGGGTCATCGAAAAAGAGGAAGACTCTCAAGAATATGGACTGACACAGCGGCTGCAACAATGGGCTCCAGCACAACCATGGTTGGGATGATGACCCAGGGCCAGGCAGTGTCTTGTTCTGTTGTACATAGAATTGCTATGCTTATGAGACAGGGACTGAAGCAGAGCCCTGGAGGAACACAAGGGGGCCCCAGTTCCACGATGAGGACATTCTGGGACCAGGGAACAAAACATCATGTTTGAAATGTTGGTTGGCTCCTGCCCACGGTCCCTTTTTCACTCCCTTGTCCTTTCAATACCTTCTTTCAGACACTGGGGGCCCTGGCCAAATGCTGCTGTTTCTGTAACAGTGCCCCTCATGAGCTGGGCAAACCAGCAAGGATGCCAGTTACAAGGACCTGCCCAGAAATGGACTGTCCCACATGACAGGTCTCAGGGGTGAAACAAGGAGGCCAGAGTACTGGGTCCAGGCCAGGGTGAGGCCAGGCTGCAGGTAAGATGTATTGAGTGGTTGCTACATGTGAGTCACTGCTCTACGTGCATCACACTTGAATTCACTTCATCCTTGCCACAGCTCTGTGAAGTCAGTTCTATTATTATGCCCAGTTTGTAGAAAAGACACAGAGAGGTCAAGTAACTTTTATAAGGTCACACAGCAGGTAAGTGGCACAGCCAGGATCAGGACCCAGCTTATCTGACTCCAAAGTACATACTCCTAAATCCTAGGATCTCTAATGCCCAATAGTCTCAGAAATACCTAGATACTTTATCAGGCCTTATAACTTTTATTTCTCTATCCCCTGTCTGAACAGTAAAGTGAACACAATGCAGTCAATTAAAAAGTCAGAAATGGAGAAAATACCAATAGTTCTAAATTGAGAGGCATTCTACAAAATAACTGACCAGTGCTGTTTAAAAATGTCTAGGTCACTGAAGACATGAAAAGACTAAAGAGCTGTCACAGACTAGGGGAGACTACAGAATATGTGACTAAATGCAATGTAGGATCCTAGACTGGATCCTGGGACAGAGAAAGAACCTTACTGGGAAAGCTGAGAAAATCTAAATGAATTCTAAGCTAAGAGTATTGCACCAAGATTAATTTCTTATCAACATTATATGGTTATGCAGAAAGTTAACAGTAGAGGAAGTCGGGGTAAAAAGTATAGGGCACCTCTAGGGATCAGGTCCTGCAGAAGACATCGTGCTTGGTAAGGCAGAGGGTCAGCAGAAAAAGAGAAGACTCTCAGTGAGATGAATTGACACAGTGGCTACAATAGTGGGCTCAAGCATCGCATGGATTATGGGGACAGTGCAGGACTGAGCAATGACTCATTCTGTTGGACACAGCATCACCGAGTCAGAACAGACTTGACAGCACTGAACAACAGCATTATTTTTGCAACTCCCCTGTTTAGACTTATCTCAAAATTTTTAAAAATCAACTGGTAAAACAATAAAAAGCACAAACAACAAAGCATCAAAGCCACCAACTGTTGCAGTTGGCAAACTAGTTTGTAATTTAAACTGTCTCTGTAATTGTAATCAAATTGTATTGGTTCTACCTGTGTACGTGAGGAAGTCATCATCTTTCTTTGACATTAAATGTGACTTCAATTACCAATTAAAATAATGAGCCTTGAGTTGCAGTGAGCAATGAATTAAGGCAATGAGCCTGCTTCAAAAGAACAGATTACTGACACGTGCTTCAAGATGTGAAGCAGTCTGTTTTTCTTTCCCTGGCCCACATCCTCCACTCCACAACCTACTGGGTCCTTAAATATTGATAGCTGCTGCCTGAGAAAAGCCCTTGATCAATCTGGAATTTGAAATACCTCCTTGTAGGCAGACATGAACTTTCAGAAATGTACCATCTGGGAAAGAGACAAATCAGAGATTCAGGTCTTCTGTGAGGATCAGGATGGCTGACAGCTAAAGGAGCAAAGGAGAACCAAAGGTGTCTATCCCAACTACTATGTCCCTGGGACACCAAGGGAAACAATCTGCCTGAATTAGCTCATTTAATCCTCACAACAACCCTAGAAAATAGGAGCTATTAATCTCATTTCACAGATTAGGAAACTGAGGTGAGAGGTTAAGCAACTTCCTTAAGGCCAGACAGAAAATAAGCATTGTTACTGCTGAGTGTCCCCAAGTCTATTTTCAGTTCACAGTAAACCCATGCAACAGAGTAGAACTGGCCCATAGAGTTTTCTAAACTGTATTCTTCATGGGAGCAGAATAACAAGGGCTTTCTCTGCAGACCTGCTGGGTGAGTTCAAACCCGCAACCTTGAAGTTAGCAGCCACTGCACCACCAGGGATCCTAAGTCACCTACATCTTCTTGATGGCCAGTCTGTGCTCTCTCTCCATTCAGTTGGGATATAGCATGGAAATTATGTGTCTCTAGAAACTACAAGCATATCTTCTGTTGACTTTCTTGTTTCAACCAATACTGGACTAAGCAAAAATCAAACCAAACCCAAAGCAGTTAAGCCAATGTGGACTCATAGTGACCCTATAGGAGAGAAGAGAACTGCCTCGCCAGGTTTCCAAGGAGCAGTTGGTGGATCTCTCTGTTAAAGCAATCTTTGGATTGTCTTCACCTCAATCTCTTCAGCAGAACGTTCAGTGAGCCAGACAAACATCACGGAACACATACTATAAATCAGGTCCTCTATGTCTGTCATTTGATAATCATTAAAGGGAGACACTGTCAGCTCCATTTTCAAATAAGGCAGGTGAGGCTCAGAGCTGGTAAATAATTTATCCAACACCAGACAACTAAGCGACTGCACCAAAATTTAAACCCACATCTTCTTTATGGCCAGTCTGTGCTCTATCCATTCATCCTGTTTCCAAGGAAGACGCACAGGGTGGGAAAACAAAATAAAAAATAACAACAACAAAAAACTAAGAAATGAATGCCTCCTCGATAACCTCTGAAAACTAACCTTCAAAGATAGATCTAAATAGGCATATTCATACTGACTGGGCAGCCATATTTAGCCATATCTAGTTGATTTTGCCTGTCATATTTTATCAAATCAATGTAATTCAGACCCTAAATAAATAGCATTTTTGTTGGTTGGTTGGTTTTCTTTTTTAAAAAAACAAACAAAACTTTTCTTTTTTTTGTTTTGAGCTATTTTGGATATCAGCATGATTTAAATTATTTAGAAACTTGCAGACACTCCTTTAATTTATTTTAATATTTGTTTTTCTTAGGAAAAATAGACTCAATCTATCTCACTAAATAGCCATTTCTAAACAAAATACTTGCACGTGGCAAATGGAACCAGCATTGCACTTGGAATCTTTTTCAGTAGTTTCAGCCAAAAGAAGGCCACAACAAACCACACAAGTTTCCCTAAATCGAAATGCAGTCAGTTGGTTTTATACTAGGACATATAATCAGCAATACGACTGCCTACCAAAAGTCCTTTCCAATTTAGGAAATTCTGAAAAAGAAAACAATATGTGAATTTAGGAAAGGACAGAATCTCCTAGATCCTAAAACTGAGACTCAAGTCAAAGTGCCTTGGTTCCTTTGCAAAGTATTACTTGAAGGACCGATTATTCTAAACCATTGTTTGGCTGATGATGATATACAAGACACCCAAGGGGACCCTACCTCCTGGGAAGACAGCAATCTTGGAGCAGCTCACTGCTGCATTGTACACATCTTTCACAAAAGGGAAAGGAAAGGCCAAAGAAGAACTTTGATGATGACTAACCTGAACAGACTTTGAACTGGTTCTGCCCAGTTCATTCACCACCAACAAATCAAAACCTGAATGGACCTGAATTTTTAAAATGTGAATGAATGGGCAGGAAAACTAGAAAGGGAAGCATTACTCACTGAAGTCCTGCTAGAAACTTAATCTCTCTCTTAGTCAACAAGAGCAACATACGTGTTGCATAGCAGCCAAATCTCTTGACAGTCTAAGTTGGAAACAGCAGTGACCTACTCAATGATGGGGGCCAACCCATGCCACTTCACACATCTGTCAATCTTCACAGTCCATAATCCAATCTTCTGCATCAGGGTCCCGAAAGGGTTAACCATGGCTCTTCCAATTCTCTCAATTCCAGGACTTCAACCCATCAATTTTTCCACTGGCTCTCACTGTGCTTCACCCAAATACTGGAAGTTTGGATCTTTTCCAATTTCACCTTATTGGCCAAGACTGAACTGGTCTGAACTATTTCAAAGCCCTGGACTGAAGCAGTTTAAAACTGTCACTCACCTGCACTGACTAGTTAACATCTTTCTCACCAAGGCACTTACTGTTTCCATTTGTATCCACAATTTGTTTGTCCACCAGCAACTCTAAAGTCCACCGCTCTTCTGTTTCACGAAATTTTATGAAATCAAGAATGTTTTCAATGTGTTGGAAGCAAGAAGAGTAGAAAGAACAAAACAGATCCTTGCCTGTAACTGAATCCTTCAAATGGATTGATTGATGTACCTTGTGCCTCAGACTTACTGCTCACAAAGCCAAGAGTGTGAAAGACAAGGACCTCTCCAAATACCCTATTAAAAGTCAAGCCTATACAGTGCAGTCACAAGCTGACAATTACTGGAACATCTTGGAAAGAGTACATAACCAATATGGCTATTTTTAGTTCAGGGCAAAGAAAGGAGAAATTGAAGAAATAAAACTGAAACCACATTGTCTGTGGATTAAATAAATGCATTAAAATTTATCACACACAGAACAGTGCCTGGCATATTTTCAGTGCCATATAAATGCCAGCTCTCATAGTGTTGCTGTGGTTGTTGCTACCAATACTACTATTAAGCTGCCCAGATTCACGGAACTATTCCAACTGCTTTGCCCCATTTCAGCAATAGAGATCACATAGGGAAACCAGATTAAATAGACAATATTTTGTTTTGTTTTTTTAAGGCAGACAAGAAATCCTAGATGAGGAAACTCCCACCCACATGGAAAAAGGGGCCCCTGCTTCTGATGTGTTCCTTGGGACAGACCACTCCAGCAATTTGGGAGCTTAGAAGCCTCTACTTGAGGCTTGAGAAGATGCCAAGGACTTTCTATGAGGTCCAGTCTAGATAGAGAGTCATTTGATCTCATTTTCCAATGAGAAGCATGTGTCCAGGGTACATATGCTTCCTCCACTGACATATAGATGGAAACGATGCTAAGTACACTCTGTCCCAAAGACTTACTCATGCGTATCCTTCAGCACTTAATGTTTTAATTTAAATCCCAGGATCCTGCCATAAACTGGCCAACAGAATGGCTGCTCAGAAAACAACTTCTGGGCAACCCATTAATTACATAGCAATTCCCAACAGTTAAAGCAAATGTTCCAAGTAGAAAAGACTTACGCAGAGTCAGTAACAACCTGTGATTTGTTTTGTTACTCCTTTCCATGCTCATCAGTCACAACATCTAATTGATGCTCTTTAACTATAAATGGTAAGACTTTATGTCAGCGCTTATATTGGCTTATGTTCATTATCTTGTTAAATAGACAGTATTCTGATTCTCCCAGGAAGTCTACCAAAGGTCAGATCTTTGATGACCCACATATTCTTATAATCTATCTGATATTATCATTTAATTCCTTAGCCTGCTTTGGAAAAGCCCCAGAGCTGTCAGGTTTGCTCACACCACCAAGACCAGGCAACCATGGAGGCAGGGCATGCAACGCCAGTACTCTTAGCTCCTTAGCCCTGTAACATAGACGCCTCCTTGAAACGAGAAAACCCTGATATCTGCAGATAGCTCAACTTAAACCAAGGATTCTACAGAAAAGGCTTTGGTTTTTGTTTTGTCATTGGAAAAATAACCTGGGGTGTGGCCCCGGTAATTTGTAAGCACTAACCTTTTCCGAATGTAGTCCTTTGGCCTCTTCATGGATACATACGTGAGAGTTATTCTAGGTGATCTTTTTTTTTTAAGAGTTTTATATTAAATCCCAACTAATCTGTGCTGCTCCCCGGGCTGGTCTGATCTCTTGATACATCTTAGTTCAGATCTACAGGAAGCTGCCAAAAGACAGTATGAACAAGTTTGTTTTCTGTTTGTTACCCTCTTTCTTCTCTCCAGCCAGTCAGTTCTTTTCTGTTGATAACCCCCTCCTCTTCTGTGTAAACACAGGTAGAGGTGAGCTAGAAATAAAAATAAAAAATAAAGAAGACAGCTGAGCTACTTGATAGCTCTATGCAGTAACAGTGTTAAGGCACTTGGTGAGCGAATGTGTCGGAGTCTGCAAGGTACCTCGCTGTTTGTTTTGAGCGTCTCTAGGCATTTTTAGAATCTGTAGGGAGAAGTTAAGCTGCACAGAGTGGCTTTTATGCTACTAATGACGCCCTAAGCTTAAAGAAGCAGGATTCATAGGGACTGTTGAAGCTTCAGGTGATATAAGTCAACACTTGACTTGAAAAATCACACATACCTGGGGCGCAGGTGGAAAAGAGAGAAGGAAAAAAAAATGATAAATGAAGGTGAAGTTAAGAATTACTTGCAGAACTCAGGTGTAAGCCACCTCATTTTGAAATGTTGTTAAGTTTGTGGCAGCCATTGGTACAACGGACACACAACAGGTGTTTCCCTCTCTGCTCCCCCACCCCTCCTCACTCCCTTCCCTCCTGCCTTCCTTCCTTTCCATCCTCCCCCTTCTCTTTCTTCTCCCACTTTGTCTCCTTTCTTTTCCTCTTCTTCCTCTTCCCCCTTCTCCTTCTCTATCCTCCTCATCAACATAATCCTCTATCCTTTTCATTTCCCCTTCTTTTCTTCCTATCCTGTTTTTGTTTTGTTTTGTTTCTATCTTTCCATCATTTCTTTGAGGAACCATCCACTTCCTTCTACACCATAGAGTTGGACACCATGATTCCAAGCTGGTCAATCAGAGTAACCCTTTTCATTACCTAGAGTGGTTACATCTGGGATGGGTATGACTGGATGCCAGTAAGACTAGCCCCTGGCCCTTTTCCTGAAGCCACAGAGAATAAGGATGCTACAACTTACAGAAGGCCATCAGTCTTGAGCTTCCAGAGACCATGGCTGCCTGCTTGAAATGAAGACAACACAGCAGAAAGCTCAGCCAACAGAGGAGAGGGGAGCCTGGTCCTGGGTGGCAGCACTAGAGCCATGGGTCCTGCTGCATCCGAACCCCAATGAATCCCTAAAATCTCAGTCACCTTAACTGATAAAATTTTCCCCTTTTTTCCCTTTGCATTTGGTTTCTATCAAGACCACCCAAAAAGACATTAATATGGGCTCTCTCTAATGATAAAATTTTAAAAGCACCAAGAGAACATTTATTCAGTATGAGAAGTTCAAATTGTATGTCTGCCCAGCTTGTGCCCACCCAGCTGGTTTAGAGGACAATAATAGCCTCCTCAACAAAGGCCCCAAACTCAAGAGAAAGTATCCTGTCTTCTCCATCTCTGTATTTCCAGCACCCATCATAGGTCCTCATTTGCCTCAGAAAACAAGCAAGAAATTCCAAATTGATCCTACCTGGTACATCAGGAAAATAAAGCATAGCATTCATTTCTTGTAGAGATCACAGTGCACCTTTTATTTTGTTGTGTTTTTCCAGAGAAGCACCACTTCTCTGCTGATCTTCATCTTCTTCAGTGGTATGTGAGTGCTGGTCTCTCCTTGCACAATCCCCTTCCTCTCTGGATGATGTTGATGATGATGAAGATGGTGAAACTACAAGCAGAGTACCTTACCCAAAACAGTCAAGGACCAGTCATTACACCTGCCCCTACATCATCTCATTAAGCCCTCAACCACCGTACGAACCAGGTACTAAAATATCGGAGGAACTAAGGCTCAGGAACACTAAATACGTTGTGCAAGATCACACAGCAAGTGAGAATCAGCATTCAGACTCAGTTCCATGGGCTTGCCAAGTCTCTGCTGAACCGTAATGCATTTCTCTTCTCTGAATCACCCCAATGCTGGATGGATGGATCCTTCCTTGCCATTTATTTCATACTTACTTGCTCCATGTCTATTTCCCTCCTGTACTTGTCAACTCCTCTACAAGTCCCTGTTAAACTTGTTTTGTATCTTCCTTATCCTGTTGTGTTTGATTCTTCATTATTACATTACATTCTTGAAGGATCAGGAACGGGCAACCAGAGTCGGATCCAACTCGACGGCACTGGGTTTTAACCAGATCACAGACCTAAATCTTTGTTTAGTTAAAAATACGTGTGCCAGGAATAAGGTATTTTTATATTCCAAAAGAGCAAATCATAAGTTCGAACATGCCTCCTAAAAGATAGGAGATGAGTGATTTAGACCTTAAGGTATTAGACAGTTTAAGTGTTACTTTAGATTCTTCAGGTATTACTTTTTCCAGTTCTCCAGGAATGATTAGAAGTTTAATACTGGCATTAACACTCCCCCCCTAATCTGGATACTGGGACTGCTTAAAGCCTATTACCACCTAAGGATATAAGGAATGTATGGGAAAAGAAATGTATATACAAAGAAGTTCATGAAGGTGTTGTTTATGACAGTGAAATGTTAGAGGTAATCTAAATATCCAACAATAAGGGATCGATTTAGTCAATAGCACAGTGTAGCTATGGTAAGTATATGTAAACCTATTGAGTCACTGAATATTATGTCAAAGAAGAATATTGTAAAAAAAATTCCCGTTATATAATCCTAAATGGAAAAAAGTAGACTTCAAAACACTGAATAGTTTTATGCAGATAACCCATACATAGATTTCCATTTAATAATTAAAATGATAATGGCAGATTTGGGGGTAGGTAATTTTCTTTGTTCTTTTTTTTCCTTGAAAGTTCTGTTGTTTGTTTTTCTTTAAACAGTATATTTTTATAATGGTTGTCATCAAAGAAATAATCCCAGAAAATACTTTGGTGTTACAAATGAAGATGTTACTGGGGTTATCAGAGGAAAGCACCTGCAGAGTATGTCGGTGGCAGGAGCACAGACTCTGGGGCTGCCACTTGCTAGGTGCTATAACTGTGCAAGTCACCCAGCTTCCCTGGGTCCCTGTCTTTTGTATGGAGGAAAGAGATAATAATAATACACCCATGTCATGGTTGTCCTGAAGATGACATAAGGACAAGCTAACATGTATGAAACGTTTTAAAAAATGCCATTGCCATCAAGTCAATTCTGTCTCTACAGAACAGAGTAGAACTGCACCTGTAGGACTTCAAAGGCGAGGCTGGTGAATTTGAATTGCTGACCTTTTGGTTAGCCGCCAAGCTCTTAACCACCACACCACCAGGGGTCCATGACTAGTATAGAGTAAGTTATGTATGAGTTACTATTATCATTATGGCATAAACCACTCAAGAGTAAGTATACTCTCTTACTCATCTCATATTCCACACTCATTGTATATCCTGTCTCACAGCAGGTACTTCATCGATGTCTGTTGATCAATGTCTATGGGATGGTTCCCAGCTGGATTCTTGGGGACTAAGGGCTGATGTTTCGAGAAGTGGCCACCACCTCACTCACCATGTGTATTGAGCGGCATCTCTCTCCAGATCTTGTCCTATGGAGATTCTTAGTGTTGATCCTTTATACACAATTTATCAACACAAAATTGTTCACTTGTGTGTTGAGAGTAGTGATGACTAACAGGATGAAGGGGACATTTGAGAGACTATACTGCCAAAGCTTAACAACATTTAGCAACGGCCTACCATCTTCCTCTACTATTCTAATTAGGCCTTTTTTTGTTACTTGATACAAAAACACACTCCTCACACTAAGGCAAATAAAAGAGGAAACTACGGTATTATTACAGATTATTTCATGGAATCCGAGAACAAGAAACAAAATAATAATAGAAGTTCTCTTGTCAGACACGATTTCGTTGAGTAGTTAATCAAAAAAGCCCATCAGGACTTGGAATGACTTTTAAAACTATACAGTAATATCATAGAAATTTTAATTGACAATGTATAAAAACAGTCATTTGCCAAACTTTGGATGACCTCAGGTCCCACCTGCAATATAGAAGATAACTACGCTCATTGATGAGAGTTGCTCTTGCTTTTCTCACTTCTGACCTCATCCATGCAATCCTATGAGTCTTAGAAAAGTAAAGTACACTTAAGTGAATATGACCTTTCTATTGAATAAGGAAGACCAACCCAGAGACTATCTGCATAACATATGGCCATAATTCAAAATCACGAGTACATGTTAGATCCAAGAATCCTAAGTGGACCTCTGACAGTTTTAACCTTAGGCCCAGTGGACTAGAGAATACATATTCATCATTAAAGTTGACTCACTTGCTGAGATTACGTATCTACTTGCCACTGCATTACAGTGCTTGGGATCCCAGTTTCCAAATCTTCATGTAATTTATCAGTTTTACCTATATCAGATTGTTATCGAGTAAATTCTGACTCATAGCAACCCTATAGGACAGAGTAGAACTGCTCCATAGAGTTTCTAAGGAGCGCCTTCTGATTTGAACCACTGACCTTTTGGTTAGCAGCTCTAGCAGTTAATGACTATGCCATCAGGGTTTAGGGAGGTTTGACCATTTACTCTCTGTGCTATTGAACAACTCATTACACAAAGAACTGACATTTGAGTTACACGATTTGGGCAATTTAAAAGAATTTTAGAAACCAAATAATCAATCCTTCTAAAGTCTATGTAGGTCAAGTTGATATGTCAAGGCCAAGAAAATCACAGTCTTAGAGACCCACTGCAGTATACTTTTTCATACACTGCTTGTACATCCACCACTTCTCTGTTGGTTTGTTGTTTGGTGGTAGCTTCTGTGCTGCTGGAAACCATGCCACAAGTATTTCAAATACCACTACAGTCACTCATGGTAGACAGGTTACAGTGGAGCTCCCAGGCTGAGAGAGACTAAGAAGAAAGGCCTGGCAATCTACTTCTGAAAATTAGCCAATGAAAACCCCATGGATCACAATAGAAGATTGTCTAAAAGCGTGCTGGAAAGGAGTCTTGGTGGCACGATGGTTAAGCTAAAGATCAGCTATGCAAACCCAAAGATCATCTATGTGAACCCATCAGCAGCTCAGTACAAGAAAAGATCTGTCTGATCCCACAAAGGTTACAGCCTAGGAAACTCTATGCAGCAAGTGCAGCTCTGTCACAGGGGCTCACTATTAGTTGGAACTGACTTGAGGGCACAGAACAGCACAGCGCTGGAAGATGAGCCTCTAGGTTGGAAGGTACTCAAAATACACAGTGTCTGCAACAAGGGACAAGAAGTAGACTAGCAATCGTAAAGATGTGCAGGACTAGGCAACACTCTGTTCTGTTGTACATGGGGTTCTCGTGAGTTGGGGCAAACTCAAAGGTAACTAACAACACTGTGTACCCAGCAGGTAATCATCTGCCTCAGTACGGCAGCACTCATAGATGCACTTGATTAACTGTCCCAGAAGTAAAAGAAGAAATAATGATGAACCTTAGCAATATGGAAAATGATTGACAGGATGATACTGTATCTGGAGAATGCTGCATCTAGAGGGGTCAGAGTCCCAGCAAGAGAGCAGACTGCCCTTCTAAGGTACATTAAAAAAAAAAATCAGTAAATCTCTCAGTGAAACAGGCAGTTTTTTCAGTACACGGAAGGCAAGTAAAAGGTGATGAGAACCTACGGCATGACAAGCACATCACAGATGTTTTCTCATTTAATCCTCATCACAACGCTGCAAAGAAAGTATCGTTGTCTCCCTTTTTCAAATGGAGGCTCAGAGAGATTAGGTCATTTCTCCAAGATCACACAGCTCATCTGTCTGGCTCTAAAGCCTACAGGTTTTGCTAGGTTTTGCCTCCTATTCTCCCAGGGCAGAAAGCCAGCAGAGGCAGTAAGATGGTCTTTTCAGAATACCTCAAAGATACACGGGGACCTGTAAGTCATCTCAGAAAATCAGCTTTCCCATGCGTCAGATCAGCCCACCTGCTCATCTGCTCTCTGACTGGCTCTTTCCCCAAGGTATGTTTGTTCAGAGACACAGAACTTAGTTTTACCTCCGTCTGGTTCCCCAGAGTCTCCTTAGCACTGTGTAGCCGAACTTGTACAATGATTTTTTTTTTTTTTAATTTAATCTTGGCCTTCAGCTTCTCTGGCAGGCGCTCTATAGGGAAATCTGTCTCATCAGAATTAAAAGAAGCTAGGCAGAGGAAGTAGAAGGCAAAGGGCAAACCTGCTAAAACTAATGACCACCTTTCTTTTCTCAGGGCGCTAACCACGTTCCCTGCTATGTTACTTTCGTCCTGCCAGACTGTCCTCTTCAATGGATTGCCTTTATTCTTAGGCCCATCTTGCCTGTTCTCATCCATCACTCCCTCACTGTGCCAGAAAAAGAACATGTCATTTAAAATATATATATATATATCCTCCAGATACCTTCGAACAGTGACACCCTCAGACACGACTGCAACAAAGTTCAGGACGTCAGTCTAAACCAAAATTCAACAGTGAAAAAAAGACATCACTATACTATTCCTGGGATGGAAATCTCAAGCATTTTCTTTTGAAGAGAACAAAAGAAAATCTATTTTTAGCTTGGGAGCTGGAAACACGCATCAGCTTTAGAAAGTTGTATTTTGAAAACTGCATCAGATTTCAGAAGATTCAATAGTCTTGGGGAAATAGATACGTGTATGATCTAGGGATCAACCATTTTGATAATAATGGTTCATATGTTAAGAGTTTGCCTTATCTAAGTAATTTCCATACATCTACCCTCGTAATCCTCCCTGAAAGATTAGATGCTATCATTAACACCACTTGATGTATGCAGAAACTCAGCCTTAGAAAGGTTAAGTTGCCTTAAAATGATCTTGTCTGAGAAGCTTATCTATGATTAACATGCATTTTTTAGTTTTAAATAAAAATGAAGGATAGTATTTTATATTTCAAAAAGTTATAAAGATAAAAAGTCAAACCAAACCCACTGCTGTCTAGCCAATTCCAACTCACAGTGACTCTATATGGCAGAGTAGAAGGCTCCACAGAATTTCCAAATAGTGCCTAACAGATTCGAACTGCCAGCCTTTTGGTTAGCAAACATAGCACTTAGCCACTATGCAACCAGGGTTTCCAAGTTGCAAATATATACCTTCTGATTTTCCCCTCTTGCAGCAGCTGCCCTCCTTTGCTACTGGAATTGGCATGTGAACTTGGTCCTGTTGAACCAACTGCTGGCAATGGCTGCCTTAATCTGTGGAAGAGAATTAGCTGAGCAAGGACAAGGTCAAATCATTCTGCTGGGTGGGTAGGGGAGAAGAGCCAGTTTAAGCATCCTGCTTCCAGGAAAGTGACTCAGAGAGGGACTAGGCTTTTTACACAGCCCTAATATGCCAGGAATGGCTGGTGCATACAGTTCCTTCCCATACTACATCAGGGCAGCACCACGACCTCTCTTGCTTTTAAAGCCACATTACTTGCCCCTTTGAGAACACTAGCTGTGTGTATTGACTATACTCTAGACAAAATTCATTAATAATTCACTTCTGAACCACTGACAGGACAGTGGTTGCCATGGTAACAACTGAAAGGTCTACTTGTTTGGGTTTTTTTTTCTTTTTTAAAAAAAAAAGGAAAGAAAAGAGAAGGAAAAAATGTGTCCAGCTCATTTTTTTTCAAGAATGTTGAATTTTTGACAAGAACTGTGTGTGTGAGAGAGAATTGTAAGTAGATGGTGTAAAGATGTCTTAAAAATGCAGTCTCTACCCCATTAAGTATCAGGGTGTTAAAATAAGAAAAACAAAATGCATTTCTAGGCTTCACACTGCACCCTTCTGGAAGGAGGAGGAAGTGAAAAAATATATTGTTTCTATACTGGCTGAGGAGCAGTGCTAGGGCAGCGGTTAAGTGCTTAGATGCTAACAGAAAAGTATACAGTTCAACCCACCATGCTTTCCACAGGTTCCATGAGGATTTTTTTTTTTTTTTAAAGTTGCCATTGAGTCAACTCTGACTCACAGCAACCCCACAGAACAGGACAGAACTACCCCATAGAGTTTCTCAGGCTGTAATTTTTATGAAATCAGCCACATCTTTTCCCTCTGGAGCAGCTAGTGTGTTCAGATCTCTGACCGTTTGGTTGCAGCCAATGCTTAACCACTGCTCCACCAGGCTCCTTTCCTTAAGGAATACAAAGCCTGCACTGAGTCAGACACGACTCAGAAACAACAAGTTTGGAGTTTATACACACTTGGCTAAATTATTATGAAAATCTTATTCACATAAAAAATTCATATAGAAAACCACTTTCTACACTTAAACTTTTTTTCAGTTAATATATATCACATAACAGTTATAAGCTCTCATCTGCTAAGCAATAAGATGTTGAGTTTTAACCCATTTAGTGGCTTTGGAAGAGAAAGAACTCAAAATCTGTACCTGTGCAGCTTGCAGCTCAGAAAATTCTATGAAACAGTTCTACTCTGTCACATGGGGCCACTATGAGTCAAAAATCAACTCCACGGCACATAACAACAACAATAGTCTACAACTTTATGAGACTAGTGTTACCATCCCCATTTTACAGATAAATAAGTTGAGTCTTTAAGAACATTTAGTCTGGTAGCCTTGAAGTAAGGGATATAGGCTTTGTACCCAAGGCAGCTTGAATCCAAAGCTTGTACCTTTTCCACATACCAATCCCTGAAGAAAGAAATAAAGCTGAATCCAGTTGGGAATGGCACTTGCCTAGAATTTATTTCAGGAAAACAGACCTTAAATATTTTTTGTTGAAAAAGACAAAAACAAAAGAGCCATAGATTTGTTGAAAACGTCTAAAGTGCAATACAAAGAAGGGAGTTTTATCATTTTCCCACTTTCACCTTTCATAGTATTTTCAATTGCCTCACATGCATGCAAAAGCTAGTTGGTGAATAACGAAGGCCAAAGAATTGATGTCTTTGAATTAGGGAGTTGCTGAGGAATACTGAATACGCCACAGATTGCCAGGAGAACAAGCAAATCTGTCTTGGAAAAAGCACCGCCAGACGGAAGGGAGGATGGTGAGACCTCATCTCACTTTTTTGGACACGTTATCAGGAGGGCCCAGCACCTGCAAAAGGACATCATGCATGGTAAAGCAGAGGGTCAGCGAAAAAGAGGGAGACCCTCAAGAGGACAGACTGACACAGTGGCTCAACAATGGGCTAACACAATCACAAGGATGGCACAGAACCTGGCGGTATCTCCTTCTGTCTGTCACATGTAGGGTTACTACGAGTTGGAAGCCACCTAATAATAACTTCAGTTACAAGCCAGATACAGCAAACTCTTCTCCACTCCACTCTAAATAACCTTAGCCGTAATTTCACTGAAAGATAACCCCTTCTGGGATAGTGAGCTACTTGAATGTACGGCCTCTACTTTACCCACCTTTGCTTACACCCAGTGAAACTCTAGATGCTCAGAAATAGGTACAGAAAAATGAACGAAAGGATCAGTAAAAGAATGAGATACTGCCAGGCAATATCTTCTTTACTCTTGTTTCAGATATTCAACGTCCCATGCAAAAATGACCAAGGACACTGAAATCACCGAGTGAGGTAGCCCAATTTCCCATTCTCTTCCCCAGCAAGAGCGCTGCTGGGAATCACTGATTCCAGGTAGGGGAGGGGCTGACCTAGAGGCTGGGCTCATGGAATTTCTCATTGGCCCCCAAACGACTCTGGAGTCTTTGGATTTGGACTAAGCATCTTACCTCTCTGGATTTTACTTTGCTGTCTGTAAAATGAGAATTCCTTACAACTAAGCATAGAGATAGTGCAGTTTGTAGTTTGGAATTTTGATTTATATTCCTTAAATGTTCAACATGACATTTAATAATGTTTGGCTGATTTAAAACATTCATTTGGACCACAGATAGCTTTGGTACACAACGAACAAAGTCTAAGTGCAGAAGAAGTTAAACAGCTCAAATGAACCTGATGTTACTTTTTTAAACTTGACTTTAATATGTAGAGCAGTGAATTTCAAATACGTGTGACTACAACACATTGGAAAAAAATGCATGTCTTAAATTTCTCATCGTGACCCAGCATACGTGTGTGTGTGAATGTGTGCATACACACACATACACACACAACAAAACTTCAGGAGACAAAGGACAAATACTGTCTGATCTCAGTTATATGGAATATCTAGAATAGACACATACATAGAAGCTAAAGTTTATTAGTGGCTACCAAAAGTGGAATAAAAGGGGACACATTGTTTAGGGACTCACTAGTGAGTTTCTGTTAAGTGTGATGGAAAAATTTAGACATAGATAATCACAATATCACAGAATTGTATGTGTGAAGAAGGCTGAAGTCACAAACGTTTTGTCCACATTTTTTAAAAATCACACACACACACACACACACACACAAAACTACGAGAAACAATCTATGCCCTTTCTATGTACTATATCTATGTACTATATCTGTTTATCCTCTATTTCACCTTTAAAATGTGATACTTTTTTCCTAATACAGTGACTTGTTGGTCCACTAAATTGTTACAACCTGCAGGGTGAAGAGCACTATCTGGAGCTGTACTATCCACTACAGATATTGAGCATCTGAAATGTGACTGCTATGGATTGAGATGGGCTGTAAGTGTAAAATACCCGGCAGATTTCAAAGACAGCACCAAAAATAAATTATCCTACTAACAATTTTCATGGTGATGACATGTTGAAACAATAGTATTTTGATATATGATAAATAAAATATATAATTTAAATTAATTTCACTGGTGTGTATTTTTTTAGTCTGGCTGGGAGAAAACTGAATATTACCTATGTGGTTTACATTATGTCTTGGACAGCACTGATGTACACCGGAGATCAGCCTCCAGGTCAAATCTTGCCCACCACCTGTTTTTGTTAATAAAGTTTTATTGGAATACAGTCATGGTCATTTAATTACATACTGTCTGTGGTTATTTTGTGCTGTAACAGCACAGCTGAGCAGTGAAAATAGAGACTGTCTGGTCCAAAAAGCCTAAAATATTGATTATCTGGCCCTTTACAGAAAACAGTGCCAGCTTCTAGTAAGCACTGAGCGCTTACTGTCTGCCAACTACTAGGTTCAAGCAGTACCTGGATAGTGCCAGTGGTTAATGTATTCAGCTGCTAATTAAAAGGTTGGATGTCCAAGTCCACCCAAGGGCACCTCATAAGAAAAGCCTAGCAATCTACTCTCAACAAACCAGCCATCAAGAACCCTATGGAACAGTTTCTCTAACACACATGGGATTGCCATGGGTCAGAAGTGACTCGATGGCAACTGGTTATTGTGTTAGGTAATATACATGTGTTACTTAATCTGATACTAATGGCAATCCTGCAAAAGCACTGTTATTACCCATATCATACAAACAAGGCTCTGCCAGATTAAGTATCCTATCCAGCTGGGCAGCAAATAACAGAGCTGAGATTTGAACTCTTGCCTGTCTAAGATTGAAGCCTGTGCTGTTCTGTCTACCTTTGGTGTATCTCCTCATCCCTTCCCCACAAAACCCCTTCCTCAACATGCCTGGAATTGCCTACTTAGACGTAGCACTAAGTGCCATCTTTGGGGGAGAACCATCTGGACCACCCAACTGTCGATGAGTCCAGAAAGAAACAGGGACTTGACGCAGCAAGAGGGACTCTCCTCAGTAATTTAAAGGCTCTAACCACTCTTTGGGAGCTCTGGTGGCACAGTGGTTAAGGGCTACATCTGCTAACAAAAAGGTCAGCAGTTGGAATCCACCAGGCACTCCTTGGAAACTCTACAGAACAGTTCTACTCTATTCTATAGAATCGCTGTGAGTCAGAGTCAACTTAACAGCAGTCGATTTAGAACTGCTCTTTCAGTTGTAGAAAAAGTCACCTGCCTTCTGCCCACCATGAGAACAAATACTGCTCAGATTGCTCTTGGAGTGACCAAAACATCATCGAATTAAGCCTCCTCTCATTTCAGTTATAAAATTTCATTAAAATGTCTTGTTTTTCATTCTCTGCCTTAATATCTTAGGACTTCAAATCCCAGATTTGACAGTCTCAGATATCCAGACAAAATCACTGTGAAATAAAGTGTGAGAAAGACTAATGAAATGCACAGGGCTATTTTTTAAGAAAAAACAAATAAAATAATTTGCACGGTGGTGTGCCCTGGTTTGGTAAATAAGTATCACTCATAACAACATAACCATCCTATCCTATGTGTGTGCCTCTGTGTGTGTACGCACTCTGAATACTGCTCCCATGGACTGTGTGGAGTTCTTTCTGCTTAGACGAATTTTTTTTAATTCTTGTATAGTAAAAAGGCACTGGTTGCATACCTTTAAGTTTACTGGCTGAAAAGCTTGTCCCGATTTTCTAGTTTGTAAGTGATCTTGCACTGACTTCCACAAACAAGAACACAGAGACCATGCGATCATGCAGACACAGGAAGGAAAAGACAGAGTGAGCCCAAGCAGCAGCAATTTCAGGGCTCAGTCAGGAAGCCGGCTGAACAAAAGTGGGTCTGCAGTGCCCCCCTGCGTTCAGACCAGAGAAAGGCACCAGGGGTGGGAGGAGGAAGCCTGCCTCTGCCAGGGCCAAACAGCGTTTAATACTTGTTGGATGGGCTAACTTTACCGTTCCGCATGTCAGGCCCACCCCTCTGCTGTCTGTGTAAGGTTTCCGGGGTTCTCAGGCTCTTCCTTCCAGTGGCAGACGAGGAGCTTAGGGAAGCCACAAGGAAGGGACTCTGAGTCCTTCACAGCATCAGTCCAGCCTTGGCATTCTCTCTCGTCCTGGGAGATTTCACAGCAGCGATGTGCACACATGTGCTTGGAAAGACAGGGCAGAGAAACGTAACACTGCCACATCTTGAAGGCGTGAATTCCCGCCCTCCAGGCAAGAGACTCAGGTTTGATTCTTCAGGCACAGCCACCTCCTTTCAGCCCGTGGAGGTTTACTCTTGCTACGATGCTGAGCAAGTTTCAGCAAAGCTTCAAGACTAAGACAGACTAGAAGGAAAAGCCTAGAATCTACTTCTAAAACTCAGCCAATGAAAATCCAACGGATCACAACAGTCTGATCCCATGGGCATGGGGTTACCCTGAGTCAGGCAGAAGCTCAACAACAGTGCCTCTTGAAGATTTTCCACACCTTGAATGCCTGATTTTAAGTCTGCCAGGGGGATATAAGCACAACCATGTTTGAATGATATCCACCAAAAACAAACCCACTGCTGTCGAGTCGATTCCAACTCATAGCAACTCTACAGGATAGAAGAAAACTTCCCCCATAGAATTTCCAAGGAGCACCTGGTAGATTAGAACTGCTGACCTTTTGGCAAGGAGCTATCGCACTTAACCACTATACAACCAGGTTTTTTGCTTGAATGATACTACACTTTAAATAGCACCCTTTGGGGGCATCTTTATGTTCTAACACCGATCAGATGATCCATTGTCTTGATAACAGCCCCAGAAGATAGAGGCCCTGATCTGTACAATGGGAAGAGCTGAGGAGCCTGAAGCTCCAAGAGGCTGAATCATTCTTCCAGGAAGTAGCTGGGCCTGAATTCAAACATTTCTGTGCCCCTTTTTGGGGCCAGGTATCCAGTGCCAAGGTTTGCTTCCGGGTGTGCAGAGAGTAAAAAGCAGATGATCCAGATGTAGTTATTGCGTAGGGCACCTGGCTGTAGCTCCAGGTAGCTGCCAGACGGTAGCTATGCCTGTGTCTCAGAGGGCTGTCCTTAGTGCCTAGCTCAAGGCCAACCAGTCTGTAAGTGTCTGTTAAATGAACTAACAGAACAGTGTTTTATTGCAATTTGAGCTAATTTTTTACTGAGGAATTTGCATGATAGTCCGGGAGACCCCTCTGATTTCTAAAGCTGCCAGGCTGAAGACAGAGGCCAACCCAGCATCTGGTCTCACCTCCACCCCAGGGCTAACGCAGGAGTCCCTGCTCTGTTCACCCTGGAGCCAGGTGCTACAGGTGATCCACAGTACCAACATCCCTCACTGGGTGGCTTCAGACAGCCCACCTGTCTGCTCTTTTGCTGTCTGTTGTCCTGGGCAGAGACAATCCTGACAGTGGGGTGAATTACTAAGCAGTGAAGCAAATCAGGATTTGGCACCCAGAAAGAAGCATTCAAACAAAGTGTGAAAAAAGTTTTACACATCTGAAAAAAGTCACCAACTGCTTTTCCTCTGAGCTTCAAACATTCACCTCCATGATTGCTAATCCCATCCTATGAAGAAGAAAAAAAAAAAAAAAGCCAAATGGAAATTGCTGTAACTATTATAAATAGGAATCAAACAGTACATTGGTATTAAAGACAGATATGAAAGGGCTGCTTTTTTAAAATGTCCTGTTTTTAAAGGAGGGTAGAGAACAGAGACTCCTGTTCATCATCATGTGCACGTCTTTTATACATTGCCTCACCTTTCCCCATGGATTTCTTCATGTGGGAATGGCTTACACAGGCCCACAGCCCTGGAGACTGGTTTGTGATCACAACACTGGCACTCTCTGGCCCCACTTGTAGAGGAAGAAGACTTCCTCGTTCTGCTGAGCCCTGCTCTCTTCATGATTGCCAGGCTCACTCCTTTTCCATTATTACCTCCTCCTGCCCCAGCCCTTGCACAAGTGCCAACCTCAAGTCCAGGGTACAACTTACCTGGAAACTCCACTGTCATGTGCAAGGCCCCTCGTGCAGGGTCCTCTCACCCACCCACCCACCAGCTACAGGCACCCTGGGTCCTGGCTTTCTCACAATGTTGCAAGAAAGGCCTGAGAACATTCTAAGTCCATGGTGACAACAGACACCAAATTATCCTGAACATGACATATAAGTCTTTTCAGCTCTCATTTCCCACTTTTAGGTGGACCGACTACTCTTAACTTTTGAACGGCATAGAATAAACATATGGTCTGAATTTGGCCAAGGAAACACAGCTCAATTGTGAAGTGCTAGCCATAGTAAGCAGTCCATTTCAAAGGATATTGAGCCTACAGCGAATCCACAGGTGTTAGTAAAATCTGCTCAAATAGATATTTGGGGTCTTCAGTTTACCTGGCAGTTGTAAAGCAGTGCCTCTGCTTGTGTTTCTCAGAGAGGTGATGTGAGTTACCTAATCTTAAGAGCACTAAATAAAGGCAGTCTTAACCTAAGCAGCAGAAGGCTTAGCCTTCACTTTATTGATTCAACTCCCTGGAGCCGGGAAACATGTGAGAATAAGAAAGCATCTTATGTTTGAGGAGAGGGGCCAGTTGATTGAGCAGCCTCCTGAATGGGAGGAAAAGACACACACTAAGCCTTGTGTAACCTGCCTACAGCTTGGTCTTTACCCAGTTCTAGGAGAGACTTCAACTGAGGGAGTTCATTTGCATCAGCCTGCAAGTTAATTACACAATAAAAATTGGGGAGCCTGTGATCCATTCCCACCAGCCTGAAAAGAGCAGTCTCGCCACATTTGTCAGCTGCCATCAAGTCAGCTCCCAACTTTTGCCAACCCTGGGCACAATGGAATGAAATGGTGTCCAATCCTGTAAGGGTTCAATGATGGGCTGGGGATTGGCAGATTGTCATCCGTAGACTTTTCATTGGCTGGTTTTGGAAATCAGACTGCCAGCCATTTCCTTCTAGTTTGTCTCAGTCTGTAAGCTCTGATGAAGTCTGTTCATCCTGTTCAGCAACAGGGCAGCCTCTAACACCACATGAGTGGTGGCTGCACATGAGGTACATTAGAAAGGGACTGAGCCCGGGTCTCGATTCCACCACTGAACCTTCAATGTGCCACTGAGCGCATCCTTACTATTCTTTTCCTCCCTTTGTTCCTCGTTTTGCCCTTCTTCCCATCTACTCCTCCTTAAAAGGCAAAAGCTGACCTTTAACAGACATCCCTCAGAAGGCACCCGGGAAATTACTTGTCAATTACTTGGCTCTAATAGCTGCACCTTGACCTACCCAGATAACTAAACCAAACTGGAAGATCTTCCCTCTTGGATCCGTCCAGATTGCCTCACTTCTCCATCCCACCTTGTTCTGTAAATATCACCTCTACAGGACTCAGTAACAAAATCCAGATGACCACAGCAGGAATAGGGGCTGACCCTGGAACAGATGATCGTGACTGTCAGAAGCCAGCCGGGCGATGGTAACACCTACACTATAGAGGGTGTCTTTCAAAGTCGTATGTAGCTTGTTCAGTACAGTAATCTGTTGCTACCCCCAGATAGAGGGAGTATTCCCTTCTTTCCACCTGCAGCACAAAGACAGGGCAAAAAGAAAGAAGCCAGCCTCAAGGAAAGGTGAGAGCTAAGGTTAAGTGCTTGGCCGCTGCCCAGCGGGAAAGCCTGATGGCACAGTGGCTAAATGCTACGGCTGGTAACAAAAAGGTCAGTTCAAATCCGCCAGACACTCTTTGGAAACTCTATGGGGCAGTTCTACCCTGTCCAACAAGGAATCAGAATTGATTTGACAGCAGTGGGTTTGGTCTGGGGTTTGTCTAAACAAAAGCTGGTGATTAAAACTCACCCAGCAGCTCTTATGTACGGAAGAAGACCTGGTGGTCCGCTCCTGTAAAGATTACAGCCTAGAAAACCCTATGGGGCGGGTCTCCTCTGTCACAATGAGCACCGGATAAAGCTATCCACGAGAGGAATGCAAGCTCCTTAAAATACAACGCAAACTCTATACATCTGCAGACAAAGAAATTGTAAGAGTAATCTACAATTTGCAAGAAAAGCCCCAGTACAAAAGGAAATAACAAAATACATATATATATATTTTAAAAAGGCAGTCTTCCTAATTGCTTGACTTCCTTTAAAAATAATCATACACAAATCTTTTAACACCTGGTTACATACCACTTTTGTTTTATTTGGAAGAGATAATCATTCTTTTCCACACCACACGTAGATTCCTTCTATCCCACAGACCTGCTCACCTGGTCATTTTAACATTCTGTCATGTGTTTCTCTGTTACTCAAAGTCATCTCTGCCATTGATCATAAACCCAAAGCCAAATTCAGTGCTGTTGAGTTGATTCCAACTCATAGCAACCCTATAAGGCATATTACAATTGCTCCATAGTTTCCAAGGTGTGCCTGGTGGATTCAAACTGCTGATCTTTTGGTTAGCAGACATAACACTTAAAGACTGCACCACCACGATGCCTGATCTCCATAATCTATAAGATACTACAAAATATCAATAAGAAGAAGATAAACCATCCAATTAAGCGATGGGCAAAGGAGATGGACAGATACTTCACTAAAGAGGAGATCCAGGCAGCCAAAAAACACATGCAGACATGTTCACGATCTTTAGTTATTAAAGAAATTCAAATCAAGACAACAATGAGATACCATCTCACCCCAACAAGATTGGCCATGATCCAGAAAACACAAAACAACAAATGCTCGAGAGGTTGTGGAGAAAGTGGAACCCTCCTACACTGTTGGTGGGGTTGCAAAATGGTCCAGCCTCTTTGGAAGGCAATCTGGTGCTTCCTTAAAAAAATGGATATCGATATACCATTTGACCCAGTAATTCCACTACTTGGAATATATCCTACAGATTCAAGGGCTTTCACACCAACGGACACATGCACAAGAATGTTTATCGCGGCACAGTCCACAACAGCAAAAAGGTGGAATCAACCCAGATGCCCAACAATAGGAGAATGGATAGGTAAACTGTGGTACATATACTCAATGGAGCACTACGCAATGATAAAGAATAACGATGATTCCAGGAAACATCTCCTAACCTGGTTTCAACTGGAAGACATTATGTTGAGTGAGAGTAGTCAGCGACAAAAGGACAAATACTGTATGAGACCTCTACGATAAGATCTCAAAAACAGACTTGTGTATAGAAGAAAAGACTCTTTGACAGCTGCAAGGGAGGGGAGGGAGGGAGGGAGGGTGAAGGGGGGAGGGTTTAGTTTAGGTAGTTACTAGAAATCTAGTTGGGAGAAAGCGGTGACAGCACACATTAGGAACAAGAACAACATTAAGTGGACTTCAGCATAACTTGAGTACTCCTTCCATCTTGACTCAATACTGCAAGGGTAGAGTAGCTGGGGCGGGGGGCGGGGGACCATGCTCTTAGGCGAATTCCAGGCCAATTGGCACAACTAGCATTTTGCTAAGAGAGCTCTCTGCACCCCACATTGGTGAGTGGCGTCTGGGGTCTTAAAAGCTGCCAAGCTGCCATCCGAGGACACAGCAAATGGTCCCAACTCAGCAGGAACGGATGCTCACCGAGGGCCAAAATGGCATGTGGTAAAGACAACCGAGAAGACAAAGAGACCCACAAGAGTGGGTGCCTACATCGACCTGGGACCGGAAGAACTGGATGGTGCCCGGCCACCACCAGTGATAGCCATGACGGAGCTCACAGAGAGGAGCCTCACTAGCAACACAAGAATAAAAAGAGGTGCATCATGAGATCTCCACTAAAAGACCTCAATTGATGGTCCAGCGGTTTTGGGGTTCCTCTGAGAGCATGGCCCCCGGCCCTGATGCTGCCCATTCCCATAAATTATAACAAAGGTCCACTCTTTGGACAGGAATGGAATGGACTTAGCAATGCAGAGTAACCATATATTGGAAGCACTTTATGGTTCTATACATCTATAGGACATCATCTTGCTGACCTCTGGCTGGAGGAAGGGGAGTGGACGGAGAGGAGGGGAAAGGAGACTGTTGGGAGGATGAGACATGTATGGAGCAGAGAGGAATAGTGTGCAGTCACCGGACAGGGAGAGCAATGGAAGCTGCATATAGGGGGGGCATGTAAATTTACATGTGAATGTACATTTTCACTGTTATGTTAAATAAAAATAAAAAATTAAAAAAAAAAAAAAGACTGCACCACCAGCATTTCCCGTAGTGTAAATGGAAGCAACTATCATCCAGTTTGAGCCCCTCCTGAAAGGACACTTGCCCCTCCCTCCACCCGCCCCTCCCTCCACCCGCCCCGCCACAGATTATCACGTCTAGGGGCCATCTGACCCATCTATGCCTGAATATCACTTACACTTCCTCTCCCTCTGCCTCACCTCTCCTGAAACATAGTCTTATCTCTAGACATTTCAGAAACGATAAATGAGTGGAGGGCGTAGGGTGTCCCTGCTTGGAAAGACTCTGATATTATAGGGTTAAAGGCACAAGAGAAAAGTCTTTAACTAAACTTTCACTAATGCAAATGCACCATTCACGATCAAAGAAATCTAGGACCTGTTTTCTAATCTTATCACCTGTGGCTCTGCGATCAAGAGTTAGCAAACATACCTGTGGGTATGCGTCCAGTGCCAGCTACCTGATTTGCAAAGTCAGGAGACTGACAGATAACCCAGCCTAAGTTCAGCAGCCTAAAAATAACACAGTAAGGGCATTCTGAGAAGAATGATCAGAGCCCCTGTTACAGAGCTTGTCCCAGGCACTAGGAGCACTCTTCACATATGTCCATCTTAATCTTTATCAAAACCCTAGCAAGAGGAGCCATATCCCTGTTTAATAGATGGAGAAAGTGAGTCTCCAAGAGGTTAACGTCCCTCAAGACATACAGCTAGTAAGTAGTGGAACACGAATTCAGGTCCTTCTGAGTATAAAAGACATCCTAGAACCACTGTGTCATACTGGCTCCCAGAAGCTCTTATACGCAGTCTGTCTTCACTGGAATATTCTAGTGCAATCCAAGGGGCTGAGAGTCTCCAGCTCATCATCTTCCTTGTGGTCATCAGCACCACTAGCAGTATTTAACACAGGCCTGCATATCTGTGGGTTCCCTGCAAGACGGCCAACATCATCTGTGGGGCTCTGGGAAAAACGAAAATGCTAGGCTCCTCATGATTAAGAATTTCAAGACAGCAAGAGCAAAACATTAAACCAAGGGCCGGGCCCTTCTGAGTCACATGCTACAATGTCAGCCTTGCTTCTCCACCTTTCTGTGGGGTAAATCACAGAGAGGAAATCTGTTGTGGTCGCTGTTGAGTTGATTCTGACTCACAGTGACCCTACAGGATAGAGAGGAACCACTCTAGGGTTTCCTAAGCTGTAATCTTTATGGAAGTAGGTTGCCTTGTCTTTTCTGTCTCGGAGTACCTGGTAGGTTCCAACTGGTGGGTTCGAACCATTGCCCTATCTGCTAGCAGTTGAGCACTTAACCACTGCCCCAGCAGGACTCCCCATCCCTGTGTTTACACCCAAATGATATAACAATCTCTTGAAAGAGAAACCAGAAATCATCCAGTGAGCTCTCCAGCTGCTTTCATTTATTCAACAAGCATCTTGTGATCCTATGACATGAAGACTCAAGGGTTAATTTAAAATGCCCCCAGAGCAGACGCTGAAGCCCCAGCTGGATGGGATCCTGAGGGTCCTGCTTCAAAAAGCATGGAAACACAGTCATCTCCCTGGCCAGCGTCAATAGCTTTGAAGTAGGAAAGTCCTTCTTAGACAAGCATATAACCCTTTGCCACTGAGTCAGTTCTGACTCATAGCAACCCTATAGGACAGAGTAGAACTGCCCCACAGTTTCTATGACTATAATCTTTACAGAAGCAGACTGCCACATCTTCCTCCTGGGGAGCAGCTGGGGAGTTTGAACCACTGACCTCGAAGTTAACAGCTGAGTACTTTAACCACTGTGCCACCAGGGCTCCTCAGACAAACATATGGACACGTCTAAGTCCCAGGTTCTTCCACGATCACCTCCTAAGGGAGTATGTCTTTAACAAAAACAGTATTTTCACAGCTCTTTTATCCTCTTGCCTCCTTCCAACTGCGTTGAAAACCCAGGCTAGACTTCTAGGATGGCTGTTTCAAAAGAAAAAAAAAATCATCTGTTTGCCTGATTCCATTCTTATACTGTTTATTCTGGAGCCTCTCCAATCCTTTCAAAATGTACCTTTCAACCGCTCAAGTGTCTTTCCCTTCAGTTTTAAATGCCTCTCTTTTTCCTCGTGGTTCTCCCTTCACGCTAAACAGATGGTCAATAACCCAGACAAAACCAGGCTGGACATACCCGAGCTCCTCCGGAGACCGCAGATCCTGCCGAGCCCTGCTGATGACTCTCGGGGAGAAGCCAGAAGACGAGGAAGGCAGGACCCGGGGCTGGGCAAGGAACCAGGTCGTCAGTGGCGACTGCTGTCAATACTCTGATTTCTGCCTAGCTTTCCCAGGTGTAGCCTGGGCCCCCAGAGAGCCCTGCTCCACTGGTTGATTTACCAACTTGAGATCACTTGGAATGTAAATAATCAAAGTGGTAGGGCTTTCCTTTTTAAACACTAAGGCAACAGCTCATGCTGGCCTGGGAACCAGGCGGGTAAACCTCTGGCTCTTGCTCCTGTCCAGGAGGAAAGTCACCACTGCCCTACAGCTGGCTGAGGACTGACTCCACGGCGCCCCCTGCTGAACAAACTGGTTGGTCATTCTGATTGCTGAAGAAGGCTGTGTGGATTCCACCTTGAGATATCCTGTTGACTGGTCCTGAAGTCCACAGGAGAGACTTCAGAGAGGGAGAGAAAGCAAGTAAAGCAAAAACATGATGCAGTTTCACCTCAGAAACGGCAGTTTGGATGCTCTGGCTCTGAATGGAGGAATCTAGCATTTGCCAGAAGGATGATGATTGATGACAGACTTTCTCATAAGGCTGATCAAAGGAACCCCATAAAGTGGTCCCTCACCCAATCACAGGATTCCTACTGTGAGGGTGCCAAGATCAAAAAACAGCTGAGCAGAGTCCATGGGTGATACAAACGGTGAACAGGTTCCGCTGCCAACTGAAGGGTTGGAAATTCAAGTCCACACAAATGCACCTCAGGCCTGGTGGTCTACTTTCCAATCAGCCATTGAAAACCTTTTGGGGCACAGTTCTACTCTGACACACATGAAGTCACTATGAGTCAGAATTGACTTGACAGCTACTGTATCACACCACGTCATGCCAAATGCCCCCCAATATGTCCAGCCCCTAGAAAGCTCCAGAAAAGAACTCCACCTCATGAACCACAGAGGTACCAAACTTCTTTATTTGGGAAGCACTGGTGTTTCTGTGGTAGAAGTCTCACCTTCCATGGGGGACACTCAGATTTGGCTCCTGGACAGTCCATCTCAGGCACAGCCACTACCCTTCTGTCACCGGAGGTTGGTTTGTTGTTACGATGCTGAACGGCTTTCGAAAGAGCTTCCAGACCGAGATGGGCTTGGAATAAAGGCCTGGTGAGCTGCTTTCAGGAATCAGCCAGTGAGAGTGGTCCCATTCACAAAGAACCATCAGCATGGCGCGGGACCAGGCAGCATCATGTCTTGTTCAGCATGTGGGTATACCATTCGATCCATACCAGCCGAATGAGTTTTCAGAGAAAACACCCACAACATCTTTATTTAGGGTATCAGAAAATGCACATAGCAACTGCAAGACTTACCACATCTAAACCTGTAGCTATACCACAACCAGAGGCCAGAGTAAGACCACTCTGTTGGGAATGACTATATACATTCAGAATCTCCATAAAAGTTACAGCTTGCAATTGATCAACCATATGGTTGGTTTCCAGCAACTCTCTCCAAAACCTGTTTGATAAGCATCTGAAGTGTTGATCCTTGCATGGTATTGACTGACGCAATTTAAAAATCATATTTAAGAGATCCCTTCTTCATATCAGAACATCAAATATTTGCAAGCTTCTTGTTTTCCTTCACAAACAACAAGAAAAAGGAACACAGAGTAGACAAACATTGTTCTAAGCAGAGACGGTCTGTCTTGGGAAAGATGGGGGAAGTGTTCGAAGGCTTTCATCTGATTAAACGTCACTGTGCTCTGAAATAACCTCAGATGCAGGAGTCTATCATCTTTTCCAGACAGCAGCATGGGGACAGGACTGACTATGACAAAAACATTTTTGGCTCCATGACGTGAGCTGTCGCCCAACTGTCAGTAAACAGTTTGATGATTCTGGTGGACCCCTGAAATCTACTAACCCTTAGCAATGAAAGACTGGTAAGCAGGGTATGCTCGGCTGATCACCAGAACCTTTCAAACAGGACTGTGTCCTAACATGTACAAGGATGTGTCTTCTCAGCCTTGGTCTTGGTTCCCCTCTAAGCCTGCTCCTTTCTGTCCTGCCTGTCCTTGTCTATCTCTTTCTCAAGGTAGGCAATTCAATCACACAGACATTTACTGTGATAATAGTAAGCTGGAGCACAAAGAAATTAATGTCACCTTGATTCTCACAGAGATACCAGGATAGTGAGCAGGACACAGAAACTCTCAGCTCACAATTATAAGCAAGTGCTACAAGCGAGGTGTAATAGGGACAAACTCCCTGGAGGAGGACCAGCTCAGATGTCACCTCTTCTGAAAAGCCATCCCTCCTCCTCCAGGCTGAGGTTGATGGTCATAAAATCACTAAAGACATATGGACTACACTGCACATGGCATGATGAATGAGACAAAGACTGTCCCTGCCCTTCTTGCGTTTACATTCCACTGAAGGAGGCAGATACAGACAAGGAAGAGAATAATTACTTTAGAAGTATAATCGATGGAGTGAGGAAACAAACCAAGGGATGAGATAGGACTAAGAAAAGAAGACCTATTTCAGGTGGAGTGGTCTGAGGAGGTAGCATTTAAGCTGAGAGCTAAAGGATGCTATAGGTAAGAGGATACCAGCTGTTACGGATTAAATTATTACCCACCCCCACGCCAAAACACATGTGTTGAAACTCTAACCCAATACCTCTGGATGTAATCTAACATGATTGCCTTGCATCTGATGTAACGTAATTGCTTTCCATAATATAATCTAATATAATATAATTGCCATCCATATGCAATTTACTCTAATAAGTCAATCAGTTGAGGTCATACCAGTATAGAGTGGATCCTATACCTAATCAATTCTGAGTTACAAAAAGAGGAAAATGGACAAAGAGACACACAAGCACACGCGCAGGACAGTCAGATGCAATGTGAGGGTTGCCAAGGAATCAAAGGATGTCCAAAGCTAAAATAAGGAAGGAATAAACACAGCTGAGACCCTGATTCGGACTTTTTGGCCTCTAGAACTGTGAAAAATAAGCTTCTGCTCTTTAAAGGCACTCACTTGTGGTATTTCTGTTACACCAGCCATCTGAATAGAGAGGGTAGGCGGAGGATGGGAACTGGTCCAAACAATGGGAAATGGTCCTACAGTGGGCAAGCCCATGAGATACTGGAAGAATTGAAAATGAGGAGGCTCTGCAGCTTCCAGGAGAGAGATGATATTTGTCTGAGCTCCTGTGGTGGCCATGGTGATGGAAAAGAGAAGCCAGACTTAACTCTTGGACACAGCTGGGAGAGCTCATAGGTTAGAACCATGGGAAGATAAATAAACAAGGATAATACTTACATTCCTGGCTTCATATATCTAAATTGATGGCAATGCTATTTACTGAGATTAGAGAAGTTTAGGAGAGTGTAGGAATGAGTTGTCTGGAAAAAAAAAAGCTCTATTAGGGACAGTAAGTTTGAGATGTCTATGTACTGCAAAAATGAAAATGTCAACTAGGCTATGGGACATATGTCTGGAGCTTGCAAATAAAAAGGTCTAAGATACAAATATAAATTTGGGAGTTGTCAATATTCATATGGCATGCATATCCCCAGGACGTGATCCAGAGACAGCGAAGAGTCAGAGAGTAGAATGGGGACCAAGACTGAGACCAAGGAAATTTCACAAGCTACCGAAGCAAAATAAACCCACTGTGGTCAAGTTATTCCAACTCACAGTGACCCTTCACCAGTTACACTAGAGCACAAATGGAGGGCTAAGGGGAGAAGGAGAAAAATTCAAACTAGGAACTCCAAAAAGAAAATAAAAAGACAACCACTGCCAAGGTACGTCCAAGTCTAGTTTTCCGACTGATGCGCCTGCAGAAGTAACGGCAAGCTGACTGCCACGTCAGTTACTCTGCAGAGCACCAGGGCTGATCACACCAATCTGGCAATCTAGGCCGGCAACCCTTTCCTCTTTCTCCATTCTATGTTGGCCTTTCTATTTAGTAGGACCAAACAGGAAGACAGGAGTACGATTTGGCCAAGCATGCACAGAGCTACCCTGTACTCCCTACAGGAACCTCCAAAGCAGGCAACAAATCACACTCTTATTTTCATTTTTACTTTCCTCAGCATCTTCCATAAAGGAATACCTACAGAGTACTCAAGACATCACCTTCACTAATCTAATCTTTTTCCTTAGCAGGTGAACATGCTTATATCGCATCCATGCTAAAACTAAAACAAATACAGAAGTATAATCCTGGTCTCCTCTATATCTGCTTGTCTGCTCTCCTCTCCTTAACTGCCATTCTTGAAAAAAAGAAAAATCACATTCATTTTCTCTCCACTCATCTTCAACCCACACCAACACAGCAGCAGTAGCCATTACTTTGCTGAAATTGCTCTGGCAAAGGTGAGTGATAGGTTATACATGAGTAGTGTCATGACCATTTTTTGATACTTTATCTATTTGATCTTTCTATAGTACATGGCACCACTGACCACCTCAAGACACCTGCTCTCTTCCAACTCCTCTCTTTACTTATCAAGACCCAGAACACTTAAGACACTTCCCCTGTCCATCTTTAGATATTAGACTTCCCAGGATTCTTCCTTTACCCTAATACTCTTTTTTATTATTACTTTTAGGTGAAGGTTTACAGAACAAATCAGCTTCTCATTAGCTTCTCATTAAACAATTAGTAGACACATTGTTTTGTGTCAGCCCCATGACAGGTCACCACTCGGTCTTCTTGACCTTGGCTTCCCTGTCACCAGCTCTCCTGTCCCCTTCTACCCTGTAGTCCTTGCCCCTGGCCTCAGCTCAATATTATTTCTAGTTTTGTGATCTCTCTGGGTGAGTTTAGTTACTCTCGTCCTCACAAATACCACCCCAGCGTCTTTTGTATCCAACTGCCTAGTTAGCATCCCCAACTGCCTAGTTAGCATCCCCAACTGCAAGGCCCAACGCCTGCCCCACAAAAAAAGAAAATCTAATCCAATATGTTGAACCAAATTTACTACTTTGTGTCTCAAACTTGCATTTTCCCTGAATTCCTTTTCTCTGTTCATCCTCCACAGCCAGCTGACTAGTCCAAGAACCTTGGCCATTGTATCCTTCCAGATATTCTTGAAAACTGGTTACCCATTTTCATCCTGTGCTCTCAGTTCATTATCCCCCACCTGAATTATTACTATCATTTCCAGCTGGTGTCAAGATTCTACCTCACCTCCTCCTTCAATTCATATTCTATCCAACATGGTTGCAGCAAAGACTTGAAAATAACCTAATGGTCTATCAACTAGGGACTGGCTAAATCAACTATCGTGTAACCATACAATGAACTACCATCAATTTTTTTAAAGATACACACACACACACACACACACACACACACACACATGCACACACCTATCAGGTATCCTGGTGGTGCAGTGGTTAGCATTTGTCTACTAACGATAAAGTCAGCAATTAAAATCCATCAGTCACTCTTGGAAACCTCATGGGGCACTTTTACTCTGTCCTACAGGATCACTATGAGTTAGAATCAACTCAGCCACAGCAGGGTCATATAATACACCCATGCTATGGAAACCCTGGTGGCATTATGGTGAACTACTACAGCTACTAACCTAAAGGTCAGCAGTTTGAATCCACCAGGTGCTCCTTGGAAACTCTTCCTCTCCAGATAGATAGATAAAGAGATACAGAGATATATACCTATACATATATATGTATATAGAAGTCTGTTGATATATCTATATGTATGTATATATATATATATGTATCTTAAGCCTGCTTTCATCAATTCCAACTCATAGTGACCCCAGAGGACAGAGCAGAGCTGCCTTCATAGGGTTTCCAAGGAGCAAATGGTGGATTTTAACTGCTGACTTTGGTTAGCAGAGAGCTCTTTAACCACTGCAGTTCCAGGGCCACATATATGTATACAGACACAGAAAGACACACACACACACACACGCATGTGTAGCCCTGGTGTGACAGTAATTAAAGTGTTTGGCTCCTAACTAGAAGGTTGCAAGTTAGAACCTACAAGTCACTCTGCAGGAGAAAGATGTGTCAGTCAGCTTCCTAAAGATTTACAGCCTTGGAAACCCAGTAGGGCAGCTCTGCTCTGTCCTGTAAGGATTGCTATGTGTTGAAATCAACTTGACAGCAGTCAGTTTGGATTTGTGTTAGGTTTATATATATACACACTTCTATACATGCATACCAAGAGGTACTGAATGAAAAGCAAGTTGTAGAACTGTCTACAGAGGGTAATTCAATTTGCTTTTTAGGAATAGGATATTTACATGTACATAGAAAAACACCTCAAAAGACACCAAACTGTTCTTGTTTCTAGAGAAGAGTACTGGGGTAGGAGGCAGTCTTATGCCATTCTCTAATATCTGAGGCATTCCTGCTGTTGTTTTAATAATGCCATGTATTTTTGTCATGGGAAAAGAAGACAAAAAGTTAAATTTTTTTGTTAAAAATAATTCCTCTGACTATAGACTGTAGCCCTCATTATCTTCTGTTTAGTTGATAGCTACATTCTATGTACAAAATACATTTTCTAAATGCAGATGGAACACGGTCAGTAAAGCCTTTACCCAAATGCTAGAAATGTGCATAGTACCTACCTGCTATAGTAAGTAACAGATTTGTACCACTTAAGCACAGACAGGGGAAGGAAGGAAAGGAGAGTCTCAGTAGCACTTGTTAGTGTTGCTTTGTATTCTATTGTTCTACACTGAGCCACTGGAATTAAGTTATGCTAACAGAAACACGCCGTGGTGACATACTGGGTTGATTGCTATGTCTGCTAACCAAAAGGTCAGCAGTTCAAATCCTCCAGGTGCTCCTTGGAAACTCTATGACTCAGTTCTGCTGTGACCTACAGGGACACCATGAGTCAGATCCAACTTGAAGGCAGTGGGTTTTTGGTTTGGGAGCAGAAACACAAACACAATGATAATGAATGTTGTGGTTTCAGAAAAAGTCAGCTAAAGTGAGAAAATAAGAGCAAATATCAACAGAAGTACAATCTACAAGGCCTTGGATTATGTACAACAGTGTTCTTTCATCTTTGAACTTATCTTAATATTTACTAAGAGAATCGAGCAGAGAAATGTCAACTTGCAAGTATCTTTAGCTTGAGAGAATGTATGCCTTCTGGAATGAACAATGCAGTGGATATTCCAGAGAAGGTCATCCAGTCCATTGCCCACCTTTTCCCAGGTTAGGACTGCATGGGAAAGAACACTGGTAGGAGTATAGGAACAGCTGCCTTCAATAATGGAAATATCAGTAACAGCTACAGTCTGGCTCCCAATATATCTATCACTCCTTCTGGCCCCTCCCACTACATTCAGCACTCTAGTCAGGAATTAATATCTCTAAAGCTGATCTCCTTATTAAGGCAGAAATTTCAGATAACTACCTTGCTGGACCAGATATCTTTGGAAGAACAGGAGTAAAGGGAAAGGATTCTGTTACCTGTGCTCAGTAGCTATATTCGTCATAGCTAAAACTGAGAAAGGGAATGGAGGTTAACTACACTCACGCTTGCCCACTAGAATCCTCCTTCCCTCCTTTTTTACCCCCATCACACATTCCTCTTAAGGTACAGCCTTTTTATTACAGATGACAGCTTTGTTAAGGTCTGGATATTCAGATTGAAAGCACTTGTTTTCTTCTCTCTCAAACATTTGAATTTGGAATCTGTGGTAGATGCTGTTGTGGGCAGCCCAGATCCCCATTCCCTTCCCTGGGGGACTCATTTGCCTGTCGTATAACCTGTCAACCTTTTGGTCAGCTGAGCTCTTAACCACTGCACCTCCAGGGCTGTACATATGTATATGCACGCACGCACGCACTCACTGGTGAATGACAGCTCTTAGTTAAATTTCCCTCCAGAGCCTTGCCATAGTCTCCCCCAGATCCATGCCCTCTTTCCTAGCACAGCTCTCATCCAGTGACTAGCTGATGCTGAGATAGACAGGCCAGAGCTCTTTCCTCAACCCAGGACCTTTCTGTGGGCCATCCAGCCTCAGGAGCTCCCCATGAGTGGGCTGAGGCCTGTGTGGTGACTGTTTTAGCTTCTCCCTCTGTTCACCCTGAATGCTTTACTCTGTCCCTGGTACTGATGCTGAGAGCTCTCCTTCTTCCATAAGCACTATGCACACAAATCTCCACATCTGTTTCCCTACAGAGACCAGCAACAAATGCCTCAAACCCAATATACCAACAACTGTGAAAAAAGTCCAGATTTCAATCCTTTGAGATGAATAAACTCTTACAAATGATTCATTCTTCTTTTGAAATGTTGGCAACAGATCATGATCTAAAAATCAATGATTCTTTCCATGCTATGATTCTATGATGATTTTACTAAGGTCTGTTGATTGATTACTTTGAATCTCAGAAAAAAAACTCCTGGGAAATAGATCCAGTCTATAATTCCATTACTCTCTATGCTAATCTTAGAAATTAGTCCAATATTTTTTCTTGACACTCTTTCTAAACCATATGTTTGATCTAAATATAGAAAAATAATAGCTGAACTAATTCCCCAGGGAGTGTGGGTTCCTTTAGAGTGTTTGAGTGCTGTCAGCTGATGTCCATCCATTTCACCCCAAACAAGTCTACCTAAGTGTACTTTGTTCAAGTCATTTTCCACTCACTTTCCCAACACAGCTCATTACGAGATCCCAACTACTCTTGTAACAAAAGCTTAAGATAAAAACTACAACATCATCTGGTCTGCAGCACTTGGGTGTCCCTGATACTTGGTAGAGAAGAGTGCCTTGTCTTCTTGTGTCATTTACCGTATCTCCTTTCTTACACTTGCATTTTTTTCTTCCCTTCGAGGTTGTTTGGAATGACAGCTACAAGCTGACCATTTCAGTTACCAAGCCTTCTTCCCACTTTTTCTACCCTCCACCCCAAGGAGAGAGATGGCATTTTCCTTAGAATTTCCCATCTCCACTCAAAGATTCGTTGATTTCTTTTTGTAATTAATTGTGTCCTCCTTGTGCATTTGTCTCTCAATTTCTTTATAACCTCCTTCCTCATAGACACTTAGTGGCCTTGCTCTTTTTCACCAAAATGACAGGAAACATCCACTGGGGCAATCAAAACCAAAAAGCGCGCTTGTGAAACTCTAAGAAAACATTCACTAATTATAAAGTGTAGATAATACAAAAGAGTACAATTAGATGACAAAAAAGCAAGGTGCCCGGTAGAAAATCAAAGTGGCTCTAAGCTCCAGTTTCTCCATCTGTAAAATGAGCATAATATTTAACAGGAATTCTCCAAGGATTAAATGACATCATGTTATGTAAGGTCATATAAACTTAGAATTAGTTCAAATGAATGTTTGTGTTTTGAAGTGCTGGCATCTAATCAGGATCTACAAATCAATGCTTCTTTCTGTGCTATGATTCTATGATGATTTTACTGATGTTTGTTGATTGATTACTTTGAATCTCAGAAAAAATACTTGGGGAATACATTCAGTCTATAATCACATTACTCTCTATGCTATTCTTAGAAATCAGTTCAATATTTTTTCTTGACACTCTTTCTAGACCATATGTTGCATCTAGATATAGAAAAATAATAGCTGAACTAATTCTCCAGGAAGCATTCATTTGCAATTAATTTATTTGCAATTGTATCTATGAACTTTGTCAAAATATATGCTAATTGTCTCATTATTATAAAATTACATATGTATTTAGTGGAGAAACTATTTTTAATCACAAGCAAAGAAGATGCTGTGGGAATTAGGATTCCCTTTGGAAACACTGGAAACCCTGGTGGTGCAGTGCTTAAGTGAGACATCAGCCAACATCAGCCAACCAAAAGGTTGGCAGCTCAAATCCAACAGGGGATGCTTGGAAACGCTATGAAGCAGTTCTACTCTGTCATATAGGGTTGCTGTGAATGAGAATTGACTCCAAGGCAGTGGGTTTGGTTTTTGTGTTATGGAAACCCTGGTAGTGTAGTGGTTAAGAGCTATAGCTGCTCATCAGACACTCAGCAGTTGGAATTGAACAGCAGCTCCTTGGAAACTCTGTGGGGCAGTTCTGCTCTGTCCAATAGGGATGCTATGCGTTGGAATTGGCGCAGCCGCAAAGGGCAAAGCACCAGGGGTTTCCAAGGTAATCCAAACACCAGTCAGGACAAAGTGCTGACATTTACTGCCACCTGTTGGATGCTCAGCAAACTGTCACTCTTATAAAACAACACAAACACAAGGCCACTGAAAGATTTCTTCCTCAATTCCAAAGGCAGCCTTAGGTCACCACCAGAAACCTCGGTAGCATAGTGGTTACGTGTTAACCAAAAGGAAGGCAGTTTGAATCCACCAGATGCTCCTTGGAAACTCTACGTGGCAGTTCTACTCTGTCTCACAGGGTCACTATGAGTTGAACGGACTCAACAGCAGTGGGTGGTTAGGTCATCATCATCACTGTGTGTGTACATTCCTTGCAAAAAGCTGTCAGCCCCTTCACAAGAGGGATAGGGTCGGCAGCTGTTTAGGGAATTGGTAAGTCACAGCTTGAGGTCCCAGAAGCTACTAAATGCTCAGCTACACTTCCCAGAAGATGCAGAAAACCAGATGCCATCAAGTTGGTTCCAACTCATGATGACCTCACGTACATCAGAGAGCTGTGCTCCATAGGGTTTCCCATGGCTGAGTTTTCAGAAGTAAATTGTCAGGTCTTGCTTCCAAGCTGTCTCCAGGTAGACTCAAACCTCCAACTTTTGAGCCAGCACCTGTGCACATTAACTGTCTGCACCATAGCCCAGGGACTCCAAGAGTCATACAGCATCTGGAATATGTTCCAAGGCTCAGTATTCCAAGTATGGGACCTGCGTGGTCATGCCCTGAGGTGTTTCAAAACACTGCAGCTAGAAGAGACAGCGTTACTGCTTCTAGACAACCAATAATTACAAAAGAACATTCTATCATGAAAGATCCAGAGTAAATTAAAAGACATAACAAGAAGGTAGTGGTTAAAGGTTTTTTGTTATCTTTAAGTAGCTTGGATTATCTCTCATTACATAGAAATGAGGTTTGGGTTAACTCTTGCAATCCACCCCATTAGGCAATGGCATACCCTAAGAAGATGGAATCCCAAGTCCTTTTCTCTCAATAGCTGCCTTAGAGAAGCAAAGGGTCAGGCAAGGATCATGAAGGAAGTGGACCCAGTAAAGACTCCATCCAACCTGGAAGACACAAATGCCCTGTTTCGGGAAACAGCCATTCCTCAGCCCCAGCTCACTCCTGTCCTAGGAGGCTAAACAAGGTCACCCAGGAGTCAGGACACGGGTTCTGGAGCCATGGGCTTGAGGCCTGCTTGGATTTCTAGTCACTGGCTGTGACACCTTAGGAAAATGAATCTTTCTGTTCCTCAGCAGCTGCACTTATAAAGCGGGGATAAGAATCCTTACCATAGAGTGTAAAGTGCTCAAAACAGTACCAGGCTACAGTCACTCCAGAAACGGTCGAAAAACAAAAGAGCAGTCCGTTTGTCGCCACCAAATCTTCCAATCATTGAGAGATACCCAAAGTGGGGGTTTGTTGTTTTGGGGGGGAGAAAAACCACTGCCTTCAAGTCACTCTTGACTCACAGTGACCCTATAGGTCAGAGTAGACCTGCCCCAAGAAGCACCTGGCAGATTTAAACTGCCATCCTTTTGGTTAGCAGACATAGCACTTAACCACTACACCACCAGGGTTTCCATTATTTTTTTAAGTATAGATAAATGATTCAGGCAGTTTCAAAATCCTGTGACATAAAAAAATAAGTTACATTTATGTATGCATGTGTGTACATATATACACATATATGTGTGTATATACACACACATGCACACACGCACACACACATACACACATACACATTTATATATGCCTGTGGACCACACAGAGTCCACAGGCAACCAGTACCCACATAGTGCTGTGGAAAGAGCAAAACTTGGGAGGCAGACAGACCCCAGACATACTTCTGACTCTCTCACTAGCTCTCTGATCCCAAGAGCACGGTGGCTGAGAACCCGGGATGGCAGAGGCTCATGATTGGAAAGTTCAGTGCCAGATTACCAAGAGCAAGTGACAGCTGGCACTCCTGACAAAATTTAACAGGAAAAAGGACTTTCTGCTGTTTCAGTGAAGCCTCTGACATACAGAGGGGTGTGGGAACAAAGCCTCCTGCCTTGTCCTCAAGGATTTTATTCAAAGTCTTTGACATTTGCTGTCATCGTTCCTACAGGCAAGCAGGATTGACTCAGATTAAGTCCCGCAGCCACAATGAAGTTCCTTCTCATCATTCCAGTTTGAAAGGACAGTCCTTGCTCAATTCATCTCTAATCCAAAGCAGCTGGAGAGATTGCCAAAAACACCAGACAGCAGGTCAGCAGACAGAGGACGTTATCTGCTTGTCTAAGAAATTAAATACGTACATACATGCATAAATATTTAAAAATCAACACTCTTGAAAGACAATCCTTTTTTTAAGAGCGCTAACTAAATGAGTCATTGTGCTTCAAAGTTTAAGAAAGGATATATCTTTTCCTTCATTCTCCTTTAATATTGCTTGCCCATCACTTTTCTGGCCATCATTTTAGGCCAACGGGACAGATTTATAACAAGACGCTAGTCCCTTTCTCTTCTGCTGACAAATATGCATCCCATCTGCCTCCGATCAACAATGGAGCACGTGGAGATCGAGCAATGAGATATTTTTGAACACTCTTTTAATTAATTCACTCTAAGGACCTGGTACTTGGTACACTGAGGGATGAGGGCCAGGCACAGGGAAGGGACAGCAAACCCAGCATCATGGTAAATAAAGTGATTTCCCATAGCCTGGATTCAAAACCCTTTCCATGAAGCATCCTGTCTGCCCCCAACAAGCTGTTAAGGGCATGAACGAGAAAACTACAAGCCAGGTGGTGCTTGGCATTTGTTAAACTTTACAGACTGCCAGGGTAATTTCTTAAAATGCAAACACTACTAAAATTGTATCTTGATAAAGATGCTTCTGCTCACAATTGCTAGAGGATTTAAAATCATCCATGTCTCATTAGGTGAAAATAATTATAGCAGGTGATCAAAATGAAGCACAGATTCAGTCCCTTCCTAGGGGCAAACAAGTCCAGTGGTGAAGAAAATCAGTGTGGAATACAAATTAGTTTGCCATGGGGGGCGGGGAGAACCGGTGTTCTTGGCCTTGTGTAAATATCGTCACGGAAAAGGATGGAAGTGGGAAGATTTTCATTGAAATCAACCTGTGTTGAGCTTCAAAGTGTGAAAAACCTTTGCAACCCTGGACCTGTAGGCTGGCACAGTGACCCAGAAGTCGCACACTTAGCTGTTACATATTGCTTGATTTTGCAACCCAAGTGTTACCTCTTACAACCCTGTCCCTTGTCTGAGATTTCCCTTAAAGCTGATGTTGAAGGACACGGCATGGCATCATGAAGCACAAAAGAAGGGAAGGAGGGGGACACTGATGCTGTTAAGCAGGCTCCTCTTTGGGTTTTTAACATCCTGGCTCTTCCGTTTCACAAGATTCATTTGGCTTTAGAAGTTATTTCTTGAGAATTAGAGATGCTTTCAATTACTCACTAGAGATTAACTTAATAGACATGAAACGGCCTTCTCATAGTTACACTAATACCTATTTTACCCAAGGAGGCTGATTCTTACATTCTCAAAAATTAGAAAATGAGAATCGGAAAACCCCATCAAAGCCTAAGGCATGCATTATGCAAGCCCTCTGGAACCCAAACCCCATCCCCTCCATTCCCATCCCAATAAGTCTGCTCAGCAGGCGCTTTCTCCAGTTGACCTCATCCTCATTCCCAAGAGGGAAAAGGAAAAAGCAATCTTTATGTTTTGCTTTTGTTTGGATGAAACAATAAATTTAGGAGGTCTCTCTTGCCAGGGTTTTTCTGCTGACAGCGGTTTTCTGTTTCATTTGCTCTCTAAGCTAAACTGAAACCTAAGTCTTCAGGGTTGGTGGTGACTGTGGCCCCTTGACTCCTGGGAGCTGATCAGAAGACGGATCACCATGCATCCCTGACAAATGTGATGACAACTCCAAAGACTGTACTTCTACAATACACACCTCCCCAGCATCTGGGTACTCCACTGTGACCTAGACACTAGCCTATCTGTCACAAACTACTTAAAATCTTCTTCCAGTTCAAGTCAGGGACCTAAAAGCCATCTGGGTAATTCTAGCCATGTCACGGGGGTCAGGAGAAAAAGAAAAGAATATTCAACTGTCAAATTAGACCTTACTTTGCAGGAAAATATCTTTGGGTGCCAGGGAACTACCAAAGAGTCCACTGTTGATTTTTATAGCAACCAGAGGCTAGTAATCCCAATTCCAAATAACCAGAAATCTCAAGTAATAAGACTGTGTTTGTGCCCCTAGGGTCGCCATGAGTTGGATCCGACTCGACGGCACTTGGCTTGGCTGGCTTGTGTTTGCTCTGTAAAAGCAACAACCAAGTATACAGACTGATAAAAAGAATTATTCCAAAAGGCAAATTACAAGGAATGTATGCCAGAGATTTGGGAGAAAGCCAGTAAAATCTGCTGTACCCATCACGACGCTAGCACACTCTTCACTGACAACTGACATTTCCAGACGATAACTCCAAAGTTCTGCCAGTCCCGGAATCTTCCAGGAAAAAATGACATTATATTCTATATCATTTTATTCTTAAAGTCTACTTTCATTGGCCTGCCTACTTCACAGAGTTATTGGAAGAATCAAATGTGGTGATGTACACAAATGTGCTTTGAAAACGAAGTACTAAACAAGCATAAGATTTCACTATTGCTTCTAATAAATCTTTAAAAGTTGGTAATCAACATTTGGTGTAGTCTGTACCTACATCACCCAAGATATGTTAACCAGAATGGTCAGGCTCCCACACCGTACCATTCCCCAAACACTCTAAAGCAAACAGAGTGAACATGAAAATAGATCAATTGAAAACATATAACCACCTTGTTGGGGTTCCTGGGTGGTACAAATGGTTCGCACTCTTGACTGCTAATGGAAAGACTGGAAGTTCAAGTGGTACCCCTGAAGGAATAGTCATCTGCTTCAGAAAAATCAGCCGTTGGAAGCCCTACAGAGCCCAGGTCTACTGGGACACACAGGCTCACCATGATTCAAAGTCAACTCAACAGTAGCTAGTTTTAACCACCTTGTTGTTGTTCTTCATTCTCAGCAATGTTTGCTTCAAGAAAACAGTTTGGACATTGGTAGAGAACCTAGGTTAGCAAAGAAGACCAACTTGAGGATTCTCAGTGAAATTCTCTGTATAAAGAACATCAACCAAAGATTTGAGAAGGGACAAGATCATTTCACCAAACCACATAAAGACTTCACTAATACAAGTGCTGGACTGGAGCCAGCCTTCTTAAAGCTTGTTTGCAGGCTGCTTATGTCTTTGTATTTACTCAGAGTGCCTGACATGTGAGTTTCACCCAAAAAGTGCCCAGTAGGTAGCCCTGGAAGAAAAAAGAAAAGACAAGAGAAAGAAAGAAGAGATGAATGCTTCTGAGACTGTTAACACTCTTAAATGACAATGGGTCATAGTTTTTTCCACATTTTGTTTAAAGCTTTTCAATTTTTTTTCAATTTTTTCATCTCCTAAATGCAAGTTCCTTTGGCCAATCTTTTCTTAGCTATGCGTAGTTCATAAATGTTACATTAATAAATGTGAGCCTTGTTAAAGACTGACAGTCATTTCTGCCTTATATTTAACATCAAATCATTTGCAGCTCTCGTTTGGGACAAAGATGATATAAACACTCAGTCTGCAGATTGTTGTGGTTTTAACCTCTTGCTTCACTATCTGTCCATGCAAAAGAAAAAAAGGAGCTAGGTGCAGTATTTGCAAGAATACAATCAATCATCTAAGCCACAGACGTTTCAGCCTTTACAAGCAGGAGTGAGTCTAGAAAGGAGTTAAAGGCAGCCAGAACTACCTTAATTTTTTTCTAATATGAAAGGCTTTTCATTAATAAACAGGAAGGGACTGAGGTTATCTGGGCTGACTATTTAATTTTAAGTATTGGTTTTAGCACAATTTACTGCCCACTTTGTACACAGTCCTTCTGAAGCATCTTTACTGAGAAAAATAATCAAAAGTGTCCACACTGCTGAACTGTTACAGCCAAAGGAGAGATGAAATCGCGTGCTACCCAAGATGCCAGACCATTTGGAAGGGCTGTAGGACACAGAGAAGGGATGAGTTCCTTCTCAGGACAGAGGAAGACAGCTTTGGAAATACCTTCCCTTGTTGGAAGAAGCCCTGGTGGGGCAAGGGTCAAGTACTAGACTACTAACCAGGAGGTTAGAAGTTTGAATCCACCAGCTGCTCCTGAGGAAAAAGATGGGGAAGTCGCTTCCAGAAAGATTACGGAAACTCTATGGGTAACTCTACCCTGTTCGGTCAAGCTTCTGCGAATCAGAATACACTTGACAGCAATGGGTTTGGGTTTTGGTTCCCTTTTTGGAGGCCAGGGTCTAGAGATCTGGCTTTGGACACCAGTTATCGCCCGCTTAGACACTCGTGCCCACAAAAAACACACCTGTACAGTTTGTACAATTTCTTGTAGAGAAACTCTGCAAAGCACCATCACCAAAAACTCTTGACTGCCTGTGGCCAGAGGACAGGCTATTTGCTTTCAGACTAACACAGACCCTGAGATCTCCAGCAAGCAGCTAGAGCAATTTCGTGATTTAATTACAAGGCTGAGCTCCGCCCTGCTCCCCCCACCCCACCCCCCATGGGTCTTTTGAATCCCACTCTGCCTCTGCCACACAGACAGGGTTCCTGGGAGATACTGGTACAGGGCCGTGACTCCTGGACCCTTCCTTTGAGGTTTGAAAATCCAAGATATCCTTTGGCCCCTGTGGTCCCATTTCCCTCTTGCTAAAGGCAACTATCACTGCCAAGAGTATTTTGCATGTCAACTGCGGCCTCAGAAAGCAGGAGAGGGCCCCAAGGGCGCGGGGCGTGACGGGGACGCCAGTGCTTCCCGGGCCAGAGTCCGGGGACCCATTCACCCACATTTCTACCCCAAACCACGTGTTTTCCCATCTCCTCCAAGAAGCACCCAAATTCCTTCCAGGGAAATTCCACCATCCAGACACACAGAGGAAAACCTTGGTATTTTAGTGGTTATGTGCTAAGGCTTCTCATCAATAGGAGGGCAGTTCAAATCCACCAGGCGCTCCTTGGAAACTCTATAGGGCAGTGCTACTCTGTCCGAATCGACTTGATGGCAGTAGGTGGTGGTGGTAGGGACCTGGAGAGATAAAAGCCAGTCGGCGTCTTCTGGGCCACTCAGCAAATCCGGGCGTTTGATGCCGCGCGTGCTGGTCCTAGCCCAGCCCCGGCTCATTCATTGCTGGAGAATCCCGGGCTACCAGCCGGCGCCGCGCTCCAGGCATTACTTCCCCGGGCCCTCTCTGAGCGCGCACGGTGCCCAATCGCTTATTGTTTTTATATCTCAGAAGTAACCTCAAAACAACTACTTTATGCGCTTTTTCGCACCTCCATCGCGCCTTATCCTTTTGATTAAAATAAAACAATTCTGTTTCTCGCACCTTCTTCCAGAAAGGCACCAAGCACCAAGAAAGGAAATTAATTCCCCCTCCCAAACCTTCCCAGCTTCAGGCAAGCTAGCGCTCCGCCAGTATTTCCGAGTCTGGCACCCGAGTCTCCCAGCCCCCATCCCGGCCAGGGGGTGCTCACCTCGCGTCTCCCACACCCTACTTGCTCGCAGATACAGAGAAAACCCCTCACCCTTCCGTGGATGCCATGGTCTGGGGAACGCCCCCTCCTCTTCGGCAGAATCCGGCAGCCGCTGGCAAAGGAGTGCGCCGGGACCCGGGTGAGTGCAAGAGTGTGGCGCGCGATATTTAAAGGGGCTCCTCTCCCCGCCCTCCCACGCCTTCCCGGGTAAGCCCTTTAGCGCCTCAACGGGCGCGGGAGGCTGCAGCGGGGGCTAATCCCCCTCCCGGCTCTCCACCGTGGGCGTCTTGCGCTCCCTTCCACTGGCCGCGACAGCGCCTGACGGGGCGTTCGGGCTTCGGAGTGTGGCTTCCCGCAGAGAGTGCTGCCTTGGAGGCTGCGGGAGGACGCGCTGGGGCGAAGCGCGGTGGCCGCTGCTGCCACCTGTGCTTGGTTGGGAGACTTGCTGGCTGGACTAGTGGCGGAGCGCGATTGCGGGGGTGATGGCAGGGGGGATACGGGGGAGTGTGTGTGCTGAAGGGTGTGCGGGGGAGTGTGTGTGTGTGTGTATGTGTGTGTGTGTGCGCGCGCGCGCGCGCGTGTGCGGGGGTTTGCGGGGGTGTGCGCGTCCTGGCTCGGGGCCGGCTGGGGAGGGATTGGAAGGTTTAGCTCCTCCGGAGTTGGGGATTTGCAGGCGATCCCTCTCTATTTTCGTCGTGGGCTGACATCACCCGCGCCGCCGCCTCCGGCGACTCCTTTAAAGCCTTTCCCCATCCCCCATTCCGAGACGCGGCCCCTCCTCTGCCATCTCTTCCCCTTAGCCTCTCGCCATAAATTAGCAGAGGGAAAAAAAAAAAAAAAAAAAAAAAAACAGCGGCCCTGTTGGTGGCTGGGGGAAGCCTGGGCAGCCTGTGGCAGATGCCCAGGATCCAAGGAATCGCTATTGTTCCTCTTCAAGCCGCGTGGCCCAGGATCACCCTGAGCGGGGCGGAGCGCAGGCGACGGCGCGGAGACTCGGGATGCCGCTCTGTCCCCGCCTCCCACGAACAGCCCCGGACGCCCACTTAACGTCGTGGCATTCCTGTCCCCGCCCACACCCCTAGCCTTATACTCACAGACAAGCACACCCACCCTGTGCGCCCACCCCGGGGGAGCCGAGCTCCGGGGTGCCCCCGTGGCCGAAGCGCGTGGGTGGTGCTGCCGAAACACTGCCGGGCTGTGCATCCTCCTGCCCCACCGCAGCCGGAATAAATCTGCGGCTTTCAATTATTCATCGGGATTAATATTAATGCAGGCTAGGAAGGCACGCTGCGACAGCAGCGAGTTTGTGGCGTTGGACGTGATTCCACCCACTTCGCTCAGCAACCCGAGACTTCTGAGTCCCGGGGGTGGCACCCAGAGACAGATGGGCTTGTGCAAGGGAGAGTCCGAGCCTCCCCGCCGGCTTTACATAATAATGAAGAGCGCGGAGCAGATTTCATTATCTTAGGGACTCAGCCGAAGCCTGGGACCCCACCACCTGCCTAGCTTTTGACTGCTGGGAGGCTTTCCTTTCTGGAAAATAGAACCAAAAATAACTTCCTTTGCAGGGCCACGATGGAGATTAAACAGGCTGCCCTAAGAGATTTGCAAAACGTGAAGGTGCTGCGGAGATGTCAGCAGTGCGAGACTCCTGTCGTTTTCAACCGGTCAGACTCATCTGACCGGGGTCTCAGCACCTCCCAGCTGCGTATGTTTCCAAATTGCGCCCTCCCCTTCTTGCTCCTTCCCTGAGAGGCTCTCTCCAGTCTGGTGATTGACCCTTATCAGAGGACAGAACGCGGCCGGCCACGTGGAAACTCGACGAGCAGGTGTGGAGACCCTAACAAGGAGATGGAGTACCAGCAGAACGGTTTGGCTTCTTTCCCACCTTCCAGCAGAATAATCTGGAGCAAATTATTCAACTCATCTGCAAAATGGAAATAACATCCCAAACCTTAAAGAGTTTAAAAAAAAAAAAAAAAGCTGTTGCCCGCCATTCTGACTCACAGGGAGTTTACAGGACAGAGTAGGACCACTGTCCTGTTTCCAAGGAGCAGCTGGTGAATTCAGTCTTCCTGTTAGCAGCCAGCCCTTAACCAGTGTGCCACCAGGGTTCCTTCTTGATGTAGGGATACTCAATCCTGTCAACCTAGAGTCCTGTGTCCCCTGGATTCCAATTCATAGAGACTGTGTATTGCAGAGTACAGCTGTCTTGCATACTGTTTTCAAAGGTATAACCTTTCAGAGGCAGGTCACTGAGCCTGTTTTCCATGGTCCCTCTGAATGGACACAAACTTCCAACCTTTCTGGCTAGTGGTTGCACCTAACCACTTATTGTACTCAAGGACTCCTACCTAGAGTCTGTCTCCCAGTAAACCGTTTTAGAGTTGATTCTAAGAATCCCTGCAGAATGGTTTCTAGGCAGAACATCAGAGGATCAGTAGATACGAAATGGACTAGAAAAAATCAGCATAAAACCTCTGCTCTTTGCTTCACCTCAAAATCTGACTACAAACCATATTCCTGCATCCATAGCTTGCTTCTTTTCTTCCTTTCTCCCTCCTCTCTGTCTTTCCTGTCTCCCCCATTACAGTCACCAGATCTGTCTCTTATTCATCCTAGGACCCTTCGTAAGCCAAGACACCAAGAGCTGCTCCAACATGTCACTTTCTCTTTTAAAAGAAACCAAACAAAAACAGTAACTATCTCCTCATTCTTGGTAATTATTGGTTCATCTGATAAGATTAGTTTTTAAAAAAATAACAATTTGTAGATAATGAACTACTCTCTTGCGAGTTGGTATTGCATTTGGAGACCCCATCTTATCATAAACCCTGTCAAAGGAAGATGTGTGACTTTGAATTTGCTGCTGTCGCTTGCACGACTTTTACAGTTTCATATTCTTTTCACAATCTGGAGCCTTTACTTCCCTTTCTGCTGAGAAGACAGCTGGAGAGTGAAACCACGAGACTGTCTCCCGTGATTCCCACAGCGCTGCTCTTAGTTGCTGTGAAGTCATCTCTGACTCACAGCTCCCTTTACGTAGTGTAGCGGGATAAAACAGCCCATGATGCTCTCCGAGGGTTTGCGCTGGCTGCTGGAGGTAAATCACCTTGTCCTTCTTCCCAGTCTGTCTTAGTCTGGAAGCCCTGATGAAGCCTGTTGAGCATCAGAGCACCATGCACACCTCCACTGACAAGTGGTGGTGGCCACACATGAGGCGCGTGCCTCAGGAATCGAACCTGGATCTCCCAGATGGAATGTAAGAATTCTATCACTGAACCATTGGTGTCACCGTATCTTGTGTGTATATTCTTGTTTAACCCTTAGGACGATCTTCTACAGAAGTTATTAGTTGTATTATTGCCCCTCCTTTTATAGAGGAGAAAAGGGAGAGGTCAGGAGAAATTAAGGAACTTTCCCAGGGTTACACAGCTAGTGGGTGGTTCTATTAGTCAGAGTCCCATCTGGAACAAGATGACACATTCCAATTAAATAAACTGGAAAGTTTAATAAAGGGACTATTTAGAAAAGGTAGGGGAAGGGGTAGAAAACTTATGAGGAATAGTGTAGCCCGGCCTTCCAGGCTGGTAACAATAATTTTTAAAAAAGAGAGAGAGAGAGAGAGAGAGAGAGAGAGAGACTCCATTGCTATCCAATCAATTCTGACTCATAGCAACCCTATAGAACAGATTAGAATGCCATGTAGGGTTTCCAAGGAGCATCTGGTGGATGTGAACTGCCAGCCTTTTGGTTAGCAGCCATACCGCTTAATGGCTATAGCACCAGGATTTCCAAGAAACCTGGTAACAATAAAAACCAAAAACTAAAAACCAAACCCATTGCCATCGAGTCAGTTCCAACTCATAATGGCTCTATAGTAACTCTATAGGACACAGTAGGTCTGCCCCAGAGAGTTTCCAAGGAAAGCCTGGTAGATTAGAATTGTAGATACTTTGGTTAGCAGATGCAACACTTTACCATTAGCTCTTCAGCGTTTCTCTGGTAACAACACAGATCACAATTACACACCCTGAAAGGAGGTTACTGCAACACAGAGTGGACCCATTAGATTAACCAGATCTGTGTATTACTTATCCTAAGAGCTTTCCTAAACCAAGACACCAGGGGCTATTCTCACATGGCGTGGAGAGGACCACCAGACAGGAGCTAGGACTTTTGTTACCACGGGAAGCCACTTGGAGGGAGCTTGGGAATAAATACCTGGACCTTACTTTCCTCCTGCCCTCAGAACTCCCTGTTGACGAAAGCCAGCTGGAATCCTGAAGGCAGGAGAACCCATTGATATAAGTCCTGTGTAATCCTAGGTGTCTAGCCTCTCAGGGTGGCGTAGCAAGTGGAGAATGGATCTACAGGACCAAAGGGATGAAGCTAGGGTGAAGCTGGGTTTTCAAGGCTGGCTATTTTCCTGCAGAACCTTGCTTAGAATCTCTCTGCTACACAACCTGTAGCAATCATAATGTCATCATTATGGGGACAGGTTGCCTCCGTGTTATGTGGAGACTTCTCCACCATAAGGATGTTCCAGAAGAGAAGAGTCGGCCTGACAAGTTGCTAGACATCAGCAAGATGTCTTGTACTATCGAGGAAGTCACTAGCTGGCATTCTATTAATTCTATAATTCTCAGGATTCTTCTTCCACTGTCATGGGAGTGTAGTTGAGACAAAAACTCACTTCTCGAGGAAGAGACAAAAACTCACTTCTCGAATTTTGCTGTCTAAGAAATTCCTTCCCTGTCTTGATTCTCCTTTAGATTGCTTAAGATTGGCTATTACATCTTCATGGGGGGTGGGTGGACTCCTAATACTGAAAAAAAGACCTACACTATTTTCCCATAAAAGGCTGTTGAATAAGACCATCCCTCCTCATGATGACAACAGAGGAGAAATGTTCCAGTGTTCAAAGTTTATCAGAAGAAAGTGACCTAGAGACAAAGAGCAGCCCACTGACCTCAGTAAGAGTTGTCTTTTGCCAAAAAGGACAATCATTTTATAATTTCTGAGAAATATAAATTTGACTTTATCTGCCCATTTCATCTGCCTTGCTCTTTAAGATTCCTGATGCTCCCAGAACTCAGTAATGAGAAAATCAGCCACCATTAGCTCAGTAGGTCAGATATTCATATTTGTGCCTCTCTGTAAGCTCAGAACCATTCAGGGAACACAAGATGTCCTTTCAGCATTTCCATGCAGCCATCTGGTAAAGCAAGCCTGGACTTGGAGTCAAACGGGTGTGCTTGCCAATCCCACACATGCCATTGAGTGGGTAGCTTACTCCCTTTGAGCCTAAACTCTCACCTGTAAAATTGAAGCAATTCTTGTAGCCACAAGGACTGTGTGTACATCGTTTTCACAGTGGCTGGTAAGTGGTGTGACATATCTGTCCCTGCTCTCCCCTCCTCCTGCAATCCCAAGAAAAACCAAGGAATTACATGTTCCTTTTCTAGACCATTTTTCTCTCAGACTTTGACCTGGCCATTAAGAGGTACAGACTAGGCACATTAAGATAATTTTTGAATAAATGACACAGAAAGGACAGTTGGGGCCCTATCTCCAAGACAATTAGCACAAGTACACTTACTTTTCAAAATGTGGGCTATTGTTTCAGGATGAATGAAAAAGGGGAATCAAAATCAGTGTGTACTATGCCTATTTTAGAGGACACACACTGACCTATTCTCAGAAGTTCTGGGGTGGTGCAGATGGTGAATGTGCTCGGCTGTTAACCAAATGCTGGAGGTTGGAGTCCACCCAGGGTGTCTCAGAAGAAAGTCCTGGCAGTCTGCTTCAGAAAAGGCATACTCTTGAAAACCACATACAGCAGTTCTACTCTGGCACACATAAAGTCACCATCAGTCAGAGTCTACTCGATGATAAGTGGGCTTTTGTTTTTAATTCTCGGACAAAATGAGCCTGGAAGCCAAGAACAACAGAAAGAAAAACTGTAAAAGCCTGAAACTAAATTGAAAACATAAAGATTTTAGACAGAGAAGCAGATTTAGAGTCCTAACTAGTAGGAGATGGATTTTCATAGTGGCAGGACCAGATGGTTGTATTAAGGATGCTAAGGTGGACACCGTTGCTATGGAGTCGATTCTGACTCATAGCAACCCTAATGGACACAGTAGGAACTTCCTCATAGGACTTCTAAGGAGCAGCTAGTGAATTTGAACTGCTGACATTTTGATTGGCAGCTGAGCTCTTAACCGCTGCACCACCAGGGCTCCAAAGTGGTCACAGTAGAAGTTATAAAATAGTGTACAGAATTAGAGCTACCTGGCAACCATCTATCTCACCTGTGTTTGGACAGTATGATTCAAACTGAGTTCATCATTCCCTCTTTCTGCTCTGAATTATGCTGAATAAATCACTTTCCCCTTCTGGGCGTCAGTGGGGACAGTAATGAAGTGCATCTGCTGGGCGCCTGTGAGAACTAATTGAGGAGATGTCACATAAAGCACTTAGCACAGTTTCTGGCACACAGTGGTAGCTGTTATCATCTAAATTATGTCAGCCCCTGGCTACTACCACTTTGATCACCTAGAAGACTGGTGGCAACACTTTAGCCCCAACAGCACAGCACAGCTACAGAAGAGCCTGTATCCATCTATAAGATTTTGGGTCACTGAAGAGAGAATAAAGAAACCAGTCACTCATGGGTGTTTGGAGCAGTAAAATACAAGTTGAGTTCATTCACTCTTTTCCTGTTAACATACATTTCACTTGCAAAAGAAAAGTGAGAGTGTTCTATTTTTACCTCCCTCTCTAAGCTGATGAGGAAAGAGATGTTACTTCATAGAAACCTCAGTTCAGACTGAGAACTCCATCTAAATATAATCCATTCTTTGGGGAGAAATCTTCTCATTAAGTAGAGAGCTTGTGAAGGCTGAGACATTTGGTGCCTGTGCATATTGCATGATGAATTCTAATTGAAAGAGTGTGAATTCATTCCATTTATTTAATATGGATGAACGAGGAAAGGAGACAATAGGAAAGATGAATTGTGAGTTCTCAGTGTGTCATTCCTCTGTGTCAGCATCTTCTACTAAGAGATGGCTCGAGGCTAAATGTCAGGTTAGTGCAGATTCTTTATGCCCACCATAAAAACCATAAAGTTTTGAATTAGAGTGACTGTCTCTTTTTTAGTAGCTTGATCCTGTATAAAGTGGAAATACTTTTTGAGAGTGATTGCTGGCATTTTAATTTCTACCCCTGGTTTCTCCTTATCACTGCAAAGATCAAGTTAGGCATCCATCTCCCCTTCTTCTGTGCTCTGCCAGAACATTAACAAAACTTAGCAATTACAACCTCTTGATATGAAAGGGGACCTTGGGGGGTGCAAATAGTGAATGTGCTTGGAGGGATTGGAGATCTGAGTCCATTCAGAGGCACTGCTAGGAAAAAAGACCTGGCAATCAAATTCAGAAAAACCACCTATGGATTGCAGTTTTACTGTGAGACTCTTATGGTCACCACAAGTCACAGACAACTTGATGGCAACTGGTTGGGCAAAGAACAAATAGAAAATTTGATAGTTTGGGTCAATTAACAAAACAAAGTCCTTTAGGAAAATTTTCTGCATTCCACTTTAGTGAGTGATACCTGGGTCTTAAAAGCCAGCAAGTGGCCATCTAAGAATCATCAGTTGGTGCCGACTTACCTGAAGCAGAGGACGATGAAGGACATCAAAAGTGTAAGGAGAAGATGAGCCCGAGAGACAGAAAGGGCCACGTAATCCAGAGACTATATCAGAGTGACACCAGAACTAGATGGTGCCCAACCACCGTCAACGACTGCTGTGACAGGGAACATAGCAAAGTCCTTAGTGAAGCAGGAGAAAAATGAGCTTCAGAACTCGAGCCCTGCTAAAAAGACTAGACTTGATGATCTGGCAGACGGGAGGGTCCCTGGAAGACATGGCCTCCAGACTCTCTGTTATCCCAAGACTAAAGCTATTCCTAAAGCAACTCCTTAGACAAAGTTTGAACTCGACAGTAAGACAGAAAATGATACTGGCAAAGAGTGTGCTTCTTGGCTTAAATAGATACATGAGGCTAACCGAGCAGTTCTTGTCCAGAGGCAAGATGAAAGAGAAGACAGAGGGGGCAAGGAAATGTTTGAATGGACACAGGAAGTACAGAGTGGAAAGGAGGAGTTTGCTGTCACAGGGTGGGGAGAACAACTAGGGTTACATAGCGCTTTGAGTGTAAGTTTTTGCGTTAACAAGCTGACTAGGATTGTAAACACATTTACAGCACAATAAAATATTTTAAAAAATAAAATTTCTGATATGATTTCTTAGGTTGATCCCATTCCACTATGGGTAAATGCTAAGTGATTTGGCTCAAGTGCAGAACCAAGGACATAGGCAAACTCTGCTGATCTTGGAAAATCGATGATGTGATCTGTATTCTGTTTTCTCTGGTTACTTCTTTATGAAATTACTCTGATAATTCTGAGACAGTCTTTATATTAAATCACAAGAAGTATTTTTCTACATAATTATTAAGAGAAAGAGAGGGGAATTTAGTTCTAAATTGAGATTATAGACTCAGGGATTTTTTTTAAAAAAATGAAAGACTGAAGAAGCAGAATGAATGAAAAATGTGACGGGTCTTTCACAACTACAGTAAGCTGGAAAGTGGCCCAGTTCTCTACTTAGAGGATTCGCTTATTAGTACCTGGACACTGAGTTACTTGTAACACTCTGTTCCTCTTTCCACTGAAAACACACAACTCTTCCAGAAATACCTATCTTTTATGATTAATAGCCTTCTTTCTATTGAGTGTAGAATTGTCTTTTCCTAGAAATCATAAGTTCAGGAACATGACACTGTTTGTTTGTTTTCTGAGAATTCAATCTCTATAATTTTATTCTCCACCTGAGAAAAAGATCCAAACTCATTAAAAAAAAAAAAATACTGTCAAGTCAATTCCAACTCCTAGTGGCCCTATAGGACATGGTGAGACAGACCTGATAGGGTTCCCAAGCCTGTAAATCCTTTCAGAAGCAGACCACCTCATCTTTCTCCTGCAGAACAGCTGGTGGGTTCAAACCACCAACCATCTGATTGGCAGTCAGTCTCTTAACCACTGTGCTACCAGAGTTCCCTTTATTTGAGAAAGCTACTCCCCCGTTTTATCTACTGTCCCTTTTCTCCCCTTTCTGGACAAGGTTTTCCATCCAGCCTAGTCCACAAGCCTCTGAATAAACACTCGGAGTTGGAATACGAGCATGAAGTGAGCCCTGAGAAAGCCTCCGCCATTGAAACCGTCTGTTAAAAATGTTAGGCCTCGGCACATCCGGGAAGAGTCCTGCCAGGAACTGCAAGTTCTGCTGTCAATAAAAGTAAAAAGAGACCAAAAATCGCTACCAAACCACTCTAAAATGTCCCATCATTCCAACAGCCCTGAAAAGATAAGCTTTCCCAAGCCCTAGGGATCTAAACTGTTACACTCCAGATTTTCACAGGGTCCTAAAAACAGGGAACAAATTAAGGGAAGATCGAAAACACGTCTCCTTTCTTGGCATCTTGCATTGGCTGCCAGCTTTCTTCTTTTAACTCATCTTGTCTTCATTTAAGATCAGGCTGTGTTAGAACAATTGGCAGTTGTGTCGATACAGTGAGACTAAGATCTTCATTTATGTCCAGGAAACAAAAACAAAGTCAGAGCCAAGCACCATACTGGATGACGTCACTAGTAACTTTTAGGGCACTCTCTAGGAACTCATGGGGCTTGGGATGTGCAGTGTGCCCTGCCTGTAATTTTATACTCAGTTCTCCCAGATTCCTAAGTGGCCCTGAGCATTGTGACTTTATCTTTGTCTCCAGCCTTGTGTCACGTCACTTCCCTATGTACTCTTTCTCCTGCGGTCTCGCTGGTTTCCTGCTGTTGTTGTTTCTGCTGCCACTGAGTCAGCCTGACTCACAGCAACCCTATGCACAGTGGAATGGAAGACCGCCTGGTCCTGTGCCATCCCTGGGATCAGTTGTGGATCAGATTATTGTGTTTCATGGGGTTTGGGTTGGCTGAGTTTTGCAAGTAGATTGCCAGGTCCTTCTTCTTAGTCTGTGTTGCTCCATAATCTCTGCGAAACCTGTCAGCATCACACCAACATGCAAGCCTCCACTGACTCAAGGTGGTGGCTTCGCATGAGGCACTTTGGCTTCTAGAAATTTCTCAAATATGCCAAGACCCTTCCTCCTCAAGGTCTTTGCACATGCTGTTCCCTCTGTCTGGAATGCTCTTCCTCACTCTCTACCTTCCTCCTAGTGGTTAACTCCTTAACTCAGTCATCATTTCTGCAGGAAGCCAAGATTTTCCTTCATTCTCTTCACATTAAATTCATTTCCCCATTGTCCATTCTGACAGTAGGCTCTATCTTGTATCCTAGGATTTATCATACTTTCTAATTTTTGCGTGTTCTTTGAGATTATGTGACTGAGGCCAAGCAGAAGGCTTATTCTGACCACCTTTAGTCTTCCTGGTGGAGCCCTGTGGTGCAGTGGTTAAGTACTCAGTTGCTAACAGAGAGTTGGTTCAAACCAACCCAGCTGCTCCACTGCAGAAAGACCTGGCAATCTGTTCCCATAAAGATTATAGCCTAGAAAACCCTGAAGGGCATTCTTCTCTGTCCCATGTGGTCACTATGAGTCAGAAGATACTTGGCAGTAGCTGAAAGCCACAGTCCTCCTGGTGCTTGGCATGCAGTAAGCACTTAATAAAGTTTTGTTAATGGATAAACGACAGGTGGAAAATCAATGGAATCACAATTCTTGATGGAATTCAGGATGGAAGACGTTTTATCCACTGACAGTCTGATGTAGAGGTAAATGTTAGATGCGTGTGAGATTTTAAGAAAGTGATAACTCAGCATGAAAATTCTGAAACCCCAAAGAACTATAAAGATTCATCTTCAAATTTCCCATTCATAATTCCAAAGCATAGCATGTATTATCCTGGAAAAGAAAAGTAAAGATGACTGTAAATTTCCTATTTCTCCACGTGGGCCTGTTTTTGTTGGGTGCCATCAGGTTGATTCTAACTCATAGCAAGCCTGTGTGACAGCACAACTGCTGCCATAGAGCTTCCTATGCTGTAATCTTCACCAGAGCAGCTCACCGGGTCTTTTATCCTCCACTGCTGCTGGTGGGTCCAAACCACCAACCTTTCGATTAGCAGCCAAAAATTTAACCATGAGGGCTGCTTAGCTCAGCCTGGTCCCTTTTAGTAAGTCCAGCTTGTACACTACTCCCTTCCCCACACATACATGTACATAGATATGTAAGAAAATTAAAACTTCTCTTCTGAGATCAGAACTGGACTACATCATAAGCTAAAATGTTTTCTAAACACAGCCTAACATTTTAAAGGATACAGTAGCAGGGACAGGGATCTGGGGACCATGGTTTCAGGGAATAGCGAGATCAATTGGCATAACTAGTCTTTTTCTAAGAAATTGTTCTGCATCCCATATTGGTGAGTGGCCTCTGGGGTCTTAAAAGCCAACAAGTTGCCATCTAAGGAACATCAACTGGTCCCAACCCATCTAGAGGAGATGAAAACCAACAACATGAGAGAAATGAGGAAAATATGAGCTCAGGAGACAAAACAGTCCCTATGACTGGCAGACTTCATCAGAATGAGACCAGAAGAACTAGATGGTGCCCATCTACCACCAAACACAGCCCTGATGGAACACAATATAGAAGTCCCTGACGTAGCATGAGAAAAAAAGGGGTGTGCAGATCTAGAACATGATTAAAAGACCAGACTGGATGGTCCGACAAGCTGGAGAGTCCCCTGAGAACATGGCCCCTGGACTTGCTGCTAGCCCAGGGCTGAAACTGTTACTAAAGCCAACACTTCAGACAAAGATTGGACTGGACTAAAGGACACAGGGTGATGCAGGTGGTGTGTGTACCTTATGGTTTTATATATATATGAAGCTGTCCAACTGGTTTCTTTTCAGACGAGAGAGGAGAGAGTGGAGAGGAGCAGACAAATGTTGGTTGAATGTACACTGGGAAAGAAGAGTGTGCTGTCACAGGTTGAGGAGAGCAGATAGAGTTGCACAGAGGCAGATGCTCAGGGTTTTATATGGAAAATTGACTTGAATTGTAAACTTTTCACTTAACATAAAAAATGAAGAAAACAAATTTTCTGCAGAAGTAGTACTTTGTCTCTGAAATTTATCTAGACAACTCCTACTTACACAAGTTCTTTGCTCTTACCGCTGAATATTCCTGGCTCTTCGCTCTTGGCCTCCATTTATTTCTGACTGTCTTTTCTGGTTATTGACTGCATGGATTGCCTAACAGATTTCCACGTGCTTGGAGCTCGACAGCAGTATAAGCCTTTCTTTCATCTTCCTATCTCTCATAATGTTCTAATGGCTGGTTTCTCTACCTCCAGTCTCCTCCTCTGAAAGTATGATGAAACCAAACCCACTGCCACAGAGTTGATTCCAACTCACAGCAACCCTATAGGGCAGGGTAGTACTGCCTCATAGAGTTTCCAAAGAGTGCCTAGCAGACTTGAACTGCCAGCCTTTTGGTTAGCAGACATACCACTTAACCACTACACCACCAGGGCTTCTGGTAACATTATTACATACCCAACACCCGTGTTCTTCATACTAACTGTTGTGGGCATTGCTTCCCTGCATCCTCATGTCATTTCATTTCCATTTACAGAGGAGACAACTGAAAAATAGAGATTAAGTGACATGCTCAAGGTCACACTATGTAAGTGACAGAGCTGGGTTTTGAGCTCAGGTTTGATCTTCTAACTGCTGCCCATTGTGGAGCACAACCAGCCTCAGAGACTTTCCTAGAATTCTTCTATCCTCTCACTCTCCTGGTGACATAATTCTAGCATTCAAGATTTCCCACTAATTGGTTATATCTCTTTTTAAAATTAATTTTCTCTTTATGGTGACAAGATATGCAGCAGAACTCACTCCCGTTCAGCAGTATCTAGACTTAATGATCAGTGATATTGGTTGCATTCTTCATTGTATCAATAATCCCCTTATTGCTGTTCTAACTGTTTTACTTCTATTAACTTAAAACTTTCTGCCATCCAGTCTTCTTGTCTGTGCTTTAAAATAGCTGTTATCCATTAGGCCTCGTTAATTTTTTAAAAGAACAATATACTCGTTAGTGACAATCTTTTTACTTTCTGAGACAGCCTATTAAAGATGAGTTCAGGCATAGTTTCAATTCAGGGTGATGATTTCAAGGATTCCTCTGGCCTCAATAGGTCTGGTAAGTCTAGATTCTTTAAGAATTTGAAGATCTGTTCCATATTTTCCCCCTTCTGTCAAGATACATCTAGTGTGCCGCTAATTAGGATGTACAGAAAACCAAAAAAAAAAAAAAAAAAAATACCCACTGCCATCGAGTCGATTCCAACTCACAGCAACCCTATAGGTCAGCATAGAACTGCCCCATAGAGTTTCCAAGGAGTGCCTGGCAGATTTGAACTGCTGTTCTCTTGGTTAGCAAATGTAGCACTTAACAACTACAGCACCAAGGTTTCAAAAGTTGTAGCTAACTGGCTTTATCTTGACTGGTCTTACCTTGGCTGAACAACCTGTTACTGAAATAAAGCATCCATGTTGTGAAATGAATTGGCCTTTTTTAAAATCACCCCTTCCATGCCTAATCTTCTGTGTTTTCCAAGCTCTTTACTTACTTGCAATATCCTATTTCCTTCCCAATCATCACTACACTCAGTTGAAGTTGTAACTAATCCATGAATGAAAAGTTATCTGAAAACTCTGGCCAGCTTTGCTCCCTCCTCTTCATTCCTGCTGGAGTTTAATTGATGAGAGCATGGTGTGAGTTGACTATTCAGTTATTCTTCAGAGTCCATATAATGTGTAAGCCTGGCCTCTCTCAAGGAAAGTAAGAATCTTGCCCAAAGAATACATATTTTTCTTAAGTTTCATTAATTGTATTAGTCAATGCCTTCCAGCGAAAGCCTACCAGAACCACATCTGTAGTTGAACAAGTTACCTTTATTGCTCCCTGCAGTGAGGGAGGGTGGACACCATGGGCACTGTGGAGTGTCTTATCAGGAGAATGTGAAGGAGAACTTGTTAAGTTTGGGTTTGTGTTGGGTGATTTGAGGGAGATTACTAGGAAATGGGCTTTGCTCTCAGGATACTGGGGGTAATGCTATAACTGGCTGTCTTAATAAATCTTGAATAGAGGCTAAACATGTAACTGGGAAAGCAACAGCAGTGACTCATGCTAACCTGGAAAGGGGGCTATTTATTATTTTTGTGGTTTTCACAGTAACCTCGCTTTTGTCTGTTCTCAGACAAGATGTACTTACATAGTGGTCTTATTTTTGTCTTGATCCATCAGAGTCACAAAATTACCTTGACTTTTGATGAGGAAGAAATTGACAAGGCTGAGACCCAGAGTTGGACTTTTAGCCTCCAGAACTGTGAGAAAATAAATTTTTGTTCTTCGTGGTTGTGTGCCATCAAGTCTATTCTGATCCATAATGATCCTACAGGACACAGTAGAACTGCCCAATAGGGCTTCCTAGGCTATAATCTTTACAGGAGCAAGCCACCAGATCTTTTCTCCTTCAGAGTAGTGGGGGTATTTGAACCTTTGACCTATTCTTTAAAGCTGCACAATTGTACTAAGTGTGTTAGAACAGTACTAGGTAACTAGTACCATTGTATGAAGTGCAGTATAGGCTTCAGACACGTATGTGGCGGCAGCCCCTATTCCCACCAAGTTTTATAACAGGCCCCAAACTACGTGCCATGCACTATAGTCTCACTTGTCACAGCTCCCCTAAGAAACATATTTTATTATGCCAGTTTAACAGACGATGAAACAGGTACAGACACTAAGAACTTGCCCAAGATCACTTACAAGCTGTAAGAAGAAGTGAGGTCTCTCTGATTCAACCTTCATTATATCTCTGAAGATCCAAGCTTTCTAAGCATAAAAGAAACTGCGTAACCAAGTAGGTGTCTATAATTAAATCCTCCAGCCCCCATCAAGCCTTCAGATGAACACAGCCCCATATAACATCTTGACTGGCTTGTCACTAATCCACTGAAACTGTGAAATAATAAATGTTTATTGTTTTAAGCCTCTATGTACTGGGGCATCTTGTTACTCAGTAACAGGTAGCTAATATGTTGCTCTTGACTGAGACAAAACTGAGTTTTGTCCCTAAAATCAGAAGCCATAGCACAGTCAAATTCATGAGCAAAATCACACTTCAAGTCCACACTGCCTCAGGCAACACAGGCAAAAGAACTGGTAAATGTATAGGAAAGCTATTCACCGGGCCTGAAACTCATTTCATGTTTCTCTCAATCCAGTCTTTAAAAGGCAACACCTTGGTGAAGGCTGTGGCTGCATGTTTATCATAGCCCCAGCTGACAAACCCTACCAAGTGCCAGCGTGGCTCAGGCGATGTCTGTCCCGGAAGACACTGCCACGATGCCTCCAGTCCTACATGGAACTGGAAGAGAAGGATATGTTTTATGGAAAGTCCCTGCCTGACAAAAAATACAAGAAATCCCCTTTTAGCCCAGGGAATTATGGGCAAGCCAAGAGACAAGAGGCAGGTTGGAAGACAAATGTGCCGTCACCTCTGCCTTGGCTCTAAAGTCCGTGATATAGAAGGTCTCTCAGATAAGTTGCAGGAACAATACAATTTCTGCTTAGAACCATAGGAGGAGAGTGTCCCCCAGGCTGTAACAACCCTGGGCTCTTAGTTCTTGTGCGGTATAGAAAAGACCAAGAAGGTCCCATGAGCCCCCAAGGGAGAAAGAGGAGTTCAGGGAGTGTCTGGTTGGGGAACTGGCAGAGAAGGTCGCCATTGTGGTAAAGGGGCTGACTGGCTCAGACCAGGGTCAAGTAAGAGTCATGACCGGATCTCAGGAGTACCATAGCACCAGCAAGGGCTGAGGAGCTGCCAAGCCAGCAGGAAGGGCCATGGGCCCTCACTGAAACTGAGCGACAACAGAGCAGAAGTTACACTAGTTACAGACCTTGGCACCAGTCATCTGCAGAACATCCAGAGATGGGAAAGACCCACCCACCACACACATATAATGACTAGCAGGAATTCACAAGTCCCTGCTTTGTCTCAATGTTTGAAGTCACACATACATCTAACACACTACCTCCTAGAGGAGAAAACTGGAGAGGGAGGAGGGAAGAAAGCAACAAAAGAGCAAGTCATCCAGAAAAGGGAATATTCCTGAAGAGATCACTTAAAAGTATTTGATTGGACTGACTTCATTCCTATGACTTTCCCACCCCCACTGTGGGATCTGTGGGTGGCGCTTGCAAGGAAAAAGCACATCACGTACAAAAAAGAATGAGGCTACAGTTTCTGGGTCTATCTAAATCTAGTATAAGTAAAAATGGGATATCACTTCAGATGCTATGAAAATTATCATAAAGATTTCTGGAATTCACTCGGTCATAATAAAAAAAATTTTTTCTAAAGATTAATGGAATTTCAAAGTGGGGATCTCTTGCTGGATCTACAGCATGAGAACCAGAGGGGACATTAAAAACAATCTAATCACTGGTAGTTTTCTCGACATGTGCCTTGTCTGGTAGCACCAAGTCCCTCCAGCCTCACCGTATTACCCAACAAGCTCCAAGAGTGGCTGTTGGAAAGATGGCAGTGGCTTTGTCAGATGCATTATTTGGGAATTATAACTCATGAATTACAATTTATTGGCACCCATGCAGGAATCAGAACCACAGCACGTTTGTTTTGTGGGTCAGAAGGTAACCCTTGTTTTATTAAAATATGTACAGGAGATTGGGAAGGAAAAGGTTCCTACTGAACTGGGGCAGTGCACACAAAACCATGCACCTTTCCCAAGCTCTGCTGGCCTGCAAGTGGCTCTTTGGGACACATTCTGGCTAGAACCTTACAAGTGGCTTCATGAAGCCCAGTCTTCCTGATCAATCCTTTCTCAACGAGAGCTGACCATGGCATTGGCAATCACCGAAGGGTGGGGAAGCTCCCCGGGTCAGCTGAACAGGGAGGTTTTCTCTGCCAGTCCTATTGTCTTTTTGGAAAGCCCTAGTTTCAAAATGCTTTATCCAAGCAATGAGAGGGCACAGTGACCTCCCAGAAGCCAATCTCTACTCAGCCTCCATTGAGTTTTGTCCCTGAAATCAGAAGCCCATAGCACAGTCAAATTCATGAGCAAGATCACACTTCAGGTCCACACTGCCTCAGGCAACACAGGCAGCGTAGAAGAACTGGTGGATGTATAGGAAAGCTGCTCACTGGGCCTGAAGCTCATTTCATGTTTCTCTCGATCCAGTCTTTAAAAGGCAGCACCTTGGTGAAGGCTGTGTAGAGGCTGTGGCTGCATGTTTTATCATAGCTCCAGCTGACCAGCCCTACCAGGTGCCAGCGTAGCTCAGGTGATGCCTGGCCCGGGAGAGACACTGCCGCGATGCCTCCAGTCTCTGCCAGGCAGATGTTAGAAGGGGCGGTGGCATCGTGGCTGGCACAGAACATGTTATCCGTGACACTGACTGGGATACCATGGTCTTCATGCTGCTCCTCACACAGCAGGGAGTCCACCACCCTGACCACCCCCGAGCGCAGAGTGTCATTCTTGAAGCCAGGGGTCCTCACATCAGCCAGGACATTCCAGCCAGCCACAGTGATGCGAAACTCCTGGAAGGAGGTGCTGAGGTCACGGGGGGCCACTAGGCAGATGGGCTGCACTTGGGTGCTGATGCGTGCCTTGTCCAAGAGCTTCAGGATGGCAATGTCAGTGTCGAGCAGAATGGGATCATAGTTGGGATGCAGAATGACAGCAGATATCTATGAATACAAGGAATAGAAAGCCACGGTGAATGGTGGACAAGAATAGGACAGCTCTGGGGCCAAATTATTGGGAGAAAATGAATAAGGGACAGCTGCAATTATTTGGAGGTACTTTGCTCAAGGTCCTTTACTCACAGAAAGCAATTACTCTATTTCTAAGGTTATAAACCACATTGCCTACCAGGACCGGGCAAGGACAGTGGACAGAGGACTGCTGAGTACAGGAACACATACCCATCTAAAGTGGGCAGGAAGGGCCAGCATTTTAATGGTGCCAGAGAATCTAGGACTCTAGATTTTTACCTGGAACTTCTTCATTTTAAAATGTTGGCAAATAAGTGATTTAAAAATATTATGCTGGGGCCATCAAATCACAAATCCTTGAAGGCTATCAGTTTGTAACTTCTGGTCTGCCGTGATCACTTCAAGTCAGCAAGACGGAGCTACAACCAGAATCCTTCAGGAGACTTTACCCAGAATGTTCCAGGAGAGTTTTCCACAGAGTTTTTTCTGATAGTCCTAATTCCTGCTGATCATTCTCTTTGATAAGGACCTCTCTGAGTGAACATCTTTGGTGCCCTGCAATTTTTTTTTTAAATGTATGTGTTCAATTACTCCAACTGCATGTGGGTGCATTACCCCCGGGCTTTATCTGTGCTGTGCTGATCACAGTATGCTGGTTTGTCTTTCTCACTAGACTGCAGGTGCCTCAGGATGAAAGAAAAAAAAAATCCATTATGCAACATTTTCAGTGAATAAAGTGAACCACATTATGATTGTAGGAATTGAACACTGTATGGACAGATGGACAGACTGACAGGTGGGTAGGTGGGTAGGTTGGTAGATGGATGAATGGATCAAAGACAAGAGAGGGTGACAAGGAGGGAGAGGAGGATATTACAAGTTGACTGGGGGTGTCCTGGATAAACATCTATGTCCTCAAGTCTAGTACAGTGCCTTAAGTGAAATAGGTGATCAATACCCTTGATGATCATAAGGGTATATCTTTGTCCCTACTGTATTTTTAGAACAAGGAGAAAAGACTCCATAGTTCTTCAGAATATCCCTTTCTACTATCTAGGACTATAAAATCATTGAGTGTCTGCTATGTGTTAGGCTCTGGGCTGGGTGCTAAAATGATAAGGTGACAAGAGAGTCACAGCCACTGCTCTAAAGGTTCTTGGAGTTTGTTGAGTCAGAGACCTAATTTCCTGCTTATAGCCCTCTCTCACCCGCAAGCTCTGGATGGTTTTCTCATTCCGGTCATCGTCCCTGTAGAATTTCCCCAAGACAACTTTGAGGTCTGCTGTCTTGATCATGGTGACCTTCCCCAGGTCAGTGACACAGTGGGCAGCAACCACCACGGTGCGCTCATTTACCAGGGCACCACTGCACACCAGGATCCAAGTGCCCTTGTGCAGGCTGTCCCCATGGGTCCCGCTGGTCCTCCTGTAGATGGCCACCTGCCATGGCCAGCGCACACCCTGGGTCTTCGGTGCCGTGATGTTTTCAGTTTTCCCACAGACTGTGAAGAAAGCACAGGCTCGGTAAGATGAGCTCATCAGATCTTCACTATCCAAAGGAGAATGGGTCACTCACCCAGGAGAGCACAAATTTGGAAAGGTGGCTTCTATGAGCATGACAACCCCTAAGCTATCTAACCTCTCTTTCTCCCCTCCCTTTAAATATTCATCAGCCATGTTGTTGGCTATAAGGCCTAGGGTTAAAATTGGAGGCTTTGCAATCAAATGAAACCTGGGTTCCAATCCAGATCTGTACTTACTATTGAGAAGACTTTGGACAAATTGTCTAATCTTTTAGAGCATCAGCTTTCTTGCATATAGAGTAATAACACAGTAATAATAATTGCCTCATACCTGGGGAGACTGAATGAGGTGATGCATATAAACACTTAGCATAGACTCAATATGACTATTATTATACCTATGACCACAAGGAACTAAGCCACAGATGGCTTTCCTTTGACAGAGGATAGGGAATATAGCTGAGTGTGTGCAAGACCTCATTCCAGGCACTTCCACATAACATCTCAACAATCCTCATCATAACACTTATAAGCCAATTAATATTGCCCCCATTGGATAATGAGTGTGAAAACTGGGTGGGGGACCATGCTTACAAATCTAGCAGCCCTCTGTGCCTTTTACTTCCTTTCCCAGTTGGCATTTAAAGACTATTCTCTCTCTTTTCCCTCAAGTAAATCTTACTTTCAGGAGTTATTCCGATAGAATTATCCCCAAGAAAGCATGCCCTCCCTTCAAAATACAAGATTTAGTGAGTAAATTTCTCCCAGACAGTAATTTTTAAACAGAAGAAGGAAACTAACTGTGGAATTACTGATATCATCATGCAAGGGACAGCACTAGAGGACCATTGCTTTGGGCAAAGAGTCTTTCCCCCAAAATTTTCAACAAGAATGAATGGCTTTTTACAGGCAACCATGCAAGATGGAAGCTGCTCCACTGCACACATTAGCCTTGACTCACTGGGGACACAAGACGGGGCCCGCCCACTCCACTTTCCAGTCCTCAGACAGGTCCTTCGACTGCTGCCCAGACGGCGGTAGAAGGGTGAGATGCACTCATACTGGAGCTGAGTGTGTAGATGTTGGTACCCGGTAGGCAGGTCTCCAAAGGGAAGAACTGGCTTCTTGGTAGGGGCATCCTGCAGTTTCTGCTTGCTGAGTGCTGCTGAGTACAGCTGGTGTAGTGGTGTCTCCCTGAGTCAGGCATATGGGCCCAGACAAGCAGAGGGGAAAAACCATTAGGACTCCTTTAACATCATGTCAATCCCCACTTGGACACATGGACATGAAAGAAGAGAATGATGACTATCTCATTCGGTTTCTTTCTCTGTCTCTGTCTCTCTCTCATACACACATTCACAGTGCCCTTCTATCACTGAGCCAATTCTCTTAATTCTCTTGCATCCCTCAGCCTGCATTTTGTTTCCCAATTTCCATTTCTGGCATCCATCCAGCTACCTGGGATTGTAACCAAAGAGGATAATATCTGGTATAATAGCTGTTATCCAAAGGTACGCTATACATACACACAGAAATTCATTGTGAAATGATAGCAGAAAGGGAGTTAATTTGAATAAGAGAAATCCAGGCATATTTTTTTTCAAAATATTATCATAATGAGACAATATTAGGAATTGACTTGAACTAAACTGTGTTGATACAGTAGCTTGATTTAGCAATTAGTGAAGTAATTAGCGCACCTCAGAGAACAGAACTTTCTCTCAGGGCATGCTGATTGGGAGAAAGAGAGAGCTTTGTATGTAAATGTGAAAAGACATATTAAATGAGCCCTGAGGCTGGAACCCCCAGAGACCACTTGGGGGAATCTTGAGTGAGACTTGTACACGTTCCTACAGTTCATGTTCATTTTATACTGGTGCATAATGACTGTCAGTTGGAGAGTTGGAGCTCCTTTAGGATTTGATGTCTTCCTCCCTGTTTAATGATGGAGAAAGGAAGCACGGAGAGGTAAATGGGGTAAGTGGGGACACTTAAGGGCCCAGAGTAAGGCAAAGTAGTACCCAAGACAGAGCCTAGCAGTTGTGGTTACTACATTGCTTTCTCTGCCACATCAGTTTTACTATCATCTTAAGAAATCATTTTATGTGTTGGCACAGTACTTCACTCAGAAGAAACATTCCATCCGTGCTGATTTTATTCAACACATCTTTAGCTCAAGGTTAGAGCCAGTTCTGCAGTCTAAGAAGCTCTTGAACTTGTAAATGAGCTCATCTCTGAGATGTTGAAGGTCTATGTTGCCTTGGTGGGCTCCTGGGGGAGCTGGCCACTGGAGATCAGCAGATTCCCTGCTCCAGCAACCTATTTGGCCAAAGGATACTCACTACCAAATCCTAGGTTTGTCTTTCCATCCACAGGAGACGCTTCACACCCAGTAAGCTAGCCTCTGATTCCAATTGTTTTAAAATTGGGAAGCCCTCTGGTCTTTTTGAGCAAGCAACTCAAGGGTCTCAAATACAACAAGTCTCCTAGGGAAGAACAGATTTGGTCTACTTAGTGGAGAGTCCGGACACAGGTAAACCACAACGATCAGAAAGTGGACAGAATTTGGATTCCACAGTCACTGCTTCCAAGGAGATGCTTTGCTTGAAAAATGAAAGCGAAATGGAGATGAGATAATTTGAGAGGCTAAGAGAAGCACTGTGCCTTTCCTCACAGCTGAGCAGAGACCTGAAGGAAGTGAACCATTAAGTCTTGCTGATATATGGGGAGAGCAGGTTCTTGGCAGAAGGAGCCGTAAGTGTAAAGACTGCAAAGCATAACTGTGTTGACATAATAACAAGAAAAGATGTTCCTGTGGGTGGTGTGGGGAAGAGTGAGGAGGAGAAAGGGAGGAGGTGAGATAAGAACAGTAAATCATCCAAAATAAGGATAGAGTAAGTATAGGTGGGTCTATTCTCTCACAATGGTGTGGTCCTCAATGCTGGCTTTCCAGGAGAAAGGCTGGATGCACTTTGGAGCTCCCACCCTTATCACAGCTGGTCGTTGATCTCTTAAATTTCTGGACTCCATCAGCCTATCTCATCTAGTTGGTTACCAATAAGACCATCTTCCCAAATCATCTCCAGTTGCCACTGAGTCAGCTCCAACTTTTGGTGGCCTATATGTGTGAAACTAGAACTATGATCCATGGAGTTTGCAAAGACTGATATTTTGGGAAGTAGATGCCAATCTTTCTTCTGAGCCCCCTGTGAGTAGACTTGAACAGTCAACTTGCTGGTTAAGAGCTGAACATGCCAATCATGCACACTACCCAGGGCTTTCCTAAACCACAGCTGGCTACATTTAGTAGGAGTCCTGTTTGCCTTAAAAGCTGTTATAATAAATTCAACTCAGTGGCAGTGGGGCTTTGTTTGTCTGTTTGTTTTTAATTTCAGGAAGACTCAAGTATTAACATCAAGTTCCTGAAAGATCATCTTAAGTTCTGTCTCCCATCAACTTCCTACTTTCCCATGAGCCAAGGAACTTTGTACATCTTCCAACAGTTGCTACCTCTTGGCTAAAGACAGTTGTCTAATAAGCCTCCATCACACAAGCCGTATTCTTTTATAGCTAGTCAGCACTGAATGTTCCTGAGAAACTCCAGACTGTCTTTGGCCAAACACCAGTGGAAAAAGGGGATAAAAGGGGAAATATTCATTCACTTCTAAAGGAGAGTTAGATGTTTCAACCTCACCTTGACTGAACTTGTACTGGAAGAACTCTCCGTCTCACTAGATCTGAGATCTTTGGTTCTCGGCAGGCTAGAATAAAACACAAAGCTGCATAATCCTTTTCAGTATTCACTGTTCACATCAGTTCAGATTAATACCTGATCACCCTTCCTGGGCATCCAGGGCACATTGCCCCAGGTTCCCAGAGGAAAGGGATGCCAGCCAAGCTTGGACAGCTCCCTTAGAAAAAGGCATGCTGTCTTTCACTTAAATTAAGAACTCTCAGTAGAACTTAAGTAAACCAAAAGAAACCTATTGACTTCAGGTCGACTCAGACTCATAGCAACTCTATAGGACAAAGTAGAACTGCCCCACCAAGTTTCCAAGGAGCTCCTGTTGGATTCTAATTACAGACCTTTTGGTTAGCAGCCATAACAGTTAACCACTATACCACCTCTGAAAGGAAAATCTAGCCAGTTTCTCTGGCTGAGTGATTTGGACAAATGGCATTTCATACGTTAGAATTACCTGTTCTCATAAATGGTGATGGCAAACTTGACCAAAGTCAAAGTGAAGTTTCTAAAATGCAGCCCAAGAGAAGGAAGTAGAAGGTTCTCGTCTGAAACCAGACAGCAGCATCAACCATAGGCAAGTCTTGAGAAACTGAGTTCTCCAGTCCTTTTTCTGCAACTAAGTCCCCTGATAATCAATCATTTGAGGGTAACTCAAAGCCCAGTATAACTGCGCTAAAGCTTCTTTTTCTTCACAAGTGAAAAGGAATCCTTCCCACCTCACTTTCCCAATCAAGCAGCCAACATTCATCTAATTAGCAACTTAGAGAACTTTGGTTGTACTAATTTAGAAGAAAAGAGTTGACAAAAAAATCCCCAAGGATGTATTCAACACCATTTCAGAGCACAAATCAGAGTCAGTGCTGGTGGTAATGAAGGTTGCTTCTGGCTCGGATCTAAAGTGATTTATTCCCTGCACAAATCGTTCTTTTACCAATGATTCATGTTGTTGACAAACACCCAGAAGGGAAAGTAGAGAATTAGACAATTATCTAGATAATCTAGGCCAAGGACATGTTTTCTTACAAGTAAGCAGCTAGATAATTCCGACCTGCCCCCCAAGTAGGACTGTTGACGTGAGGCAACCACCAAAGCAGTTTTGTAAGAAACTATGTATTCCCACTGCCAAGAGGTTCAATTTTCTCTATATGACTTTCCATTTCCAACCTACCTTTTCAAATGTCTCCCAGATTCCTAGATTGCCTCACTCTGAGTTTACCATGATTCTTTTACCTCTGCCTTCACTTCCTGTCTATTCCTTTGTCTTCTATCTAGAAAATATCCCAGCCCCTCTTTACCTCCACAAATTCTTCGTAACTTTCCTTCCAATTTCCGATCATACCTGCTTCATGCAATGTCCCTACTGCAGTTAACACTGAACTTGCTTCTCCTGTCCCTGAACTTGTACTCCTCAACTGTTTCTAGAACTCTCTCTTGGCTGTTTAAGGGTTTACTGTCTTTGTTTTTAAACATCTTAACATCTCAAATCTCCCCTCTTATAGACTTGCAGGGAGGATGCTGTTGTCTGTCTGGTTCTTTTCCTTCACTCACACTAACTTTATGTTGAATATAGAGTAGATAAATGTAACTTTATAAATGTTTCTGTTGTCTCAGTTCTCTCCCTGATTTGTGTATAGGAAACCCTGCTCTGTACTTAATAGGGGATATATAGTAGATAAATGTTGCTTTAAAAACACTTATTGCCTCAATTCTGTCCTTGGGTATGCATATATAAAACCCAGCCCTGCCATCTTTCCTATGTAGCTATGATAATTACATCATTTTTTTCTAATCACATAGAGGTGTTGTGATTAGGGTATGCAGCAAGCAGGTCCTTTTGAGGTCCAAAACAGAAGCAAATATTTTTAGGGATGGTTTCTAACTTAAGAGTTACATATAGTTCCATAGAGAATTGGAGGCAGCAAAGTGCTTGTCTAAGGATTCAAAAACAAATTTGGAAGTTACCAGAAGTCTAGAAACTCCATCTAGTTCTCCAGACTTCAGAAAACTCTAAGTTACCTTTTATGCAGATGGGTTGTTTTCCTGACCACACTCCGTTTTGCTGGCAAGTTCTCTTCTCGTTGCCACTAAGAACATATGAGTTGTTACAAAAGAAGGACACAACAGTGCCGAGTTTTACATGGTGCCCATTGATGAGTCCAGGGCCTCCAGTTATTTTCTTGTATCCATTGACTGGGGCCCCAGGGTCTGAGCAGTTTTTTTCTTCAAGGACTAAAATTGAAAATAAAGAAAAAGAGAGCTATTAAAAGTGTATTAAAATAAAAATTCAATGACTAGAAGCTTCCCAAGAGAAGACTCATAATAGGAAATGCATGTATTAGACCTGTTTTCTCCTTGCTTTAGTGATTTATTCTTAAAGTTGCAAAGTAGTTCATTCCAGATATAAATATATTTCACACCAAAGCTGGCTCCCTGTTGATCTTGTTGATTTCCTTCTCAAGTTGTGGAAATAGGGCATGCCTGGACAAAATAACCATTTCATTGAGAGTTTTACGCTCGGAATACAGGACTGTTGTTTTTCTGTACGTATCTCCTTCCTTCCCTAAGGCCTGAGCAACTGTACAAAACACTCAGCTTCCAAGGCTCACCAGCGGTCCACTGGTCAGGCACTTGGCTACTAAACGCAAAGTCTGCGGTTTGAAGCCACGAGCCCCTCTGCAGGTGAAAGATGTGGCAATCTGCTTCTTTAAAGATTACAGCCTTTGAAATCCTACAAGGCAGTTCTACTCTCTCCTATAGAGTTGCTATGAGCCCAGACAGCAGTGGGATTTAGCTGCTTGTTTGTGCTACAATCAAAGTAAAACTGACTAGAAACGGGAGCACATACATAAGGTACATTTAGATTTCATGTTTCACCTCTAAGAACATAAATGTATTGAAAGTTATAGCTAAAAAATACTAGAGTACTATACAGTAAGGGAGTCTGTCATGGATTGAATTGTGTCCCCCCCAAAAATATGTGTAGCCATGTGGCTGGGCCACGAAGTGCAGTATCTTGTGACTGTCCTCCATCTTGTGATTTTCCTGTGCTGTATGTTAAAGGATTAGGGTGGGACTGTAAATCCCTTCATACGATCACCTCCCTGCTCCACCGTAAAGGGAGTTTCCCTGGAGTATAGCTTGCTCCACCCTTAATCCTTTCATTTTACAAGAAATAAAAGGAAAAGGAAGCAAGCAGAGAATTGGGAGCCTCACACCATCAAGAAAGCAGCACCTGGAGAAGAATGCATCCTGTAGACCTGAGTTTCCTGTGCCAAGATACTCCCTGGACACAGACGGATGCAACATCGGACTTTCTTCCGGAGCCGACAAGGGGGAAAGCCTTTCCCTGGAGTGGACATCCTGAATTTGGACTTGCAGGCTACCGGACTGTGTAAGAATAAACCTTCTTTTGTTAGAGCCACCCACTCTGTGGTATTTCTGTTAGAGCAGCACTAGCTACTAGCTGACTAAAACAGAGCCCTGGGACACAGTGGTTAAGACCCAGCCAACTAGAGCTGCTAACCAAAAGCTGGGCAGTTCAAAACACTAGCCCTTCCTTGAAAATCCCATGGAGCATTTCTGCTCTGTCCTGTAGGGTCCCTATGAGTTGGAATCAAATTGACTTGAAAGGCAGTGACTTCCCCCTTCCCAATGGCTGCTAAAGCCAGAAGCTGGGTAAGGCAGATACCTGTCAGACAAGCAAAACTCAATTATTTTCCACTAAAATGAGCAATACAAAAGTGGTAAGACTGCCCGGTCAAAGGAGGAAAACTTGTGAGACCCAGAAAAACAAGGCAGACCTACTGAGTTCCAGCTCTCACAGGTTTCACTGTATAAATGCAGAGATAACAAATTTCCCTTGATATATGAATGTCACTTTCCATTTCTATCTAAACACCTAACAGTATTCACTAGGGAGCATTTTTATTCTTTGGCTCATGTTGGACAGCTACTTAAAGTGGAAATGGCATCACCAGCTACTCTGAGCACTCAACAGGATTTTAGCTGTATTCTGGAAATATCCAATCAGATGGGTAACTTGTTTTTCTCAAATGGATTACAACACAGTACTGAATATGACTTATCTAATGAAACAGAGTGAATCTCCTCAAGAATTCAACCTATATTTATTGAGTTTGGGTTGTGGTAGTTGTTAGGTGCCATCAAGAAGGTTTCAACTCATAGCAACTCCATGTCCAACAGAATGCAACACTGCTCAGCCCTGAATCATGCTCACAACTGTTGTTATTGCTTGAGCCCAGTGCTGCAGCCCCTTTATCAGTCCATCTTACTAGGGTCTTCCTCTCTTTTGCTGACCCTCTGCTTGACCAAGCTTGATGCGCTTCTCTAGGGACTGATTCTTTCTGATAACATGTCAAAGTATGTGAGATGAAGTCATGCTTCTAAGGAGCATGCTGGCTGTATTTCTTCCAAGACAGCTTTGTTCATTCTTCTGGCAGTTTCTGGTATGGTATATTCAACATTCGTTGTTGAGTTTGGGTATAAACTACTGTATCAACCTCCCTGATTTCTGTTTGGTCATTTCTTCTAAGATACAGGCTCATCTCTATAAAACAGTTCCCCTGCAATGCAATTTTGCATTTGATATTTTTTTTCTTTCAGTAATGGTCACAATAACCTTTTAAACTCCCTACTTGCTTGCCTCCAAGCCAAAAAAAAAATTTAGTCAAATAATACTTCCAAAATATTTGAGAATTAGAAATAAATTAACAGTGGCTAAGGTGATACAAAGGACTTGTCTACTCTAAGATTACCCACAGACCATGTAACAGATGAGCTCAGTGATTCTCAGTGTGCCTTTGGGCCTGGCAATGTAACTCTCCAGTAGGTAAATCCAAATCCCCATTTCAAGGGTAAACTACAGATGAGCTATTTAAAAATACTGAAATAGCACAGGGAAGGAAATTCAATTTTGAAACTTTAAGAGGACTCAAAATCCCTATTTACTACATTTATGCAAACATCACTTTGATGTGGGTGGAAGAGACAGAGAAATCATTCTATGTTGATTTGGTGGTATGGGCTACCTCCTTATAATGTAGTCTCATTCAGTGCTGCACGTGTATCCAGAGGGTACCTATCAGGGACCTTAGACTGCAATCACAGCAAAATGTGGCTTTTGTACTTGTTAATTTGTCAACATAAAAAGTGGGGCATTTCACCTAAAACCCTGTTATTTCTGACTTCTGACAAAATCCAGACCTGGAAATCCTGATTCTGAATTCCCACATGGCAGCAATCAACTGGAGCTGAGCAGTGGCTTTCTGCTTAGATAGGGCTGTGTTCTTCATTTGACCACAGTTCCCATCTGGCTTCCCAGCTCTGGCGGGCATTTGAATCTGTGTCCAGTTATTCTATCTAAGAGCTATAATCGGTGCAATTCAAGGGCAGTTTCTCATTCATTTTGAGTTTGGGTAGAGCTTTAGTGAATCCACTGAATTTTGTTCTGACACCAACTGCAAAGGCAATATTTCTTCCTCTCATTCTAACCACCCAAACTAAGTCAGATCTCACAAGTCAAAGGGCACAATCCTCCAGACAGCCAAATCTGCTCAAGACTTGAAGATGCCAGCCACAGGCTCAGAGTCTCAAGGTCTTCCTACTTCTGACCTGCTGGCTTCAAATTTGAGGGTTCCTTTATTCCCTTAGAAATGCTGGTGGTGTAGTAGTTAAGTGCTATGGCTGGTAACCAAAAGATTGGCAGTTCAAATCCACCAGGTGCTCCTTGGAAACTCTACAGGGCAGGTCTACTCTGTCCTACAGGGTTGCTGTGAGTCAAAACTGACTTTGTAGCAATAGATTTTTGTCCTTTTTTTTTTTCTTTAATGCCCTCAGAATGCCAGCCATAAGCTCACAGGTGCCCAGGCCCACCACCCTGACTTCTGACCTGCTTGCCCTCTGTATTTATTCCCTTGGGTTTGATAACTTGCTAGAACACTCACAAAACTCAGAAAAGCACTGTACTTACTATTACAATTTTTTTATAGAGAAAATGTACAGTTGAGAAGATGTAGGGTAAGATCTGGGAGAATTCCCGATGCAGTATGTCCATGTTTCCGAGAACGTGCTATCCTCCCCTACACACTGTTGTCTATCACCAAGAAGGGAGCTCACTGAACTTCCATATTCAGTTTTATATTGGAGTCTCATGAACTGAATCACTGGACTCTAGTCCTCCCCACTCCAACCTTATTAACCTTATACGAAGTCTAACAATTAAATTCACGAACTCATCCTAGAAAAAGTGCCACGTACCTCATTCCTGACCATCACTGCAGTCACCTTCGAAGTACTCCCCCTGGAAACTACGCACTGACACCAGTGCCTAGTCCACTCTTCAAAGCAATTTTGGAACTCTTTTTCTGGAATGGCCATCAGAGCTGTCATCCTTTTACCCTTGATGTCTTGAATGTTATCAAAATATCTTCCTTTCAATATTTCCTTTATGTTCAGGTAAAGAAAAGGTCATTGGAAGTCAGATCAAGTGAGCAGGTTGGATGTTCCAACACAGTTATTTGTTTACTGGCTAAAACTCCTCACAGACAACTACACAATTAAGTTCGCATACTTGCCATCTTGCCGCCGTGCGCAATGTCCATTTCAGAAAGAGTTCCAAAATTTCTTTGGAGGGTGGACTAGGCACTGGCATCAGCACATAGCTTCTGAAGAGGAAAGCTTCAAAGGCGATCTTAGTGATATTCAGTGACGAGATATGTAGCACTTACAACAATTAAGTTCATGGACTTAATTTTCCGTCCTCATATGACATTGCGAGTTTTCTGGTCTGGCCAACTTCTACCTCAGCGTAGCTTATTAGCATATCCTGCTCAGTAGATGCAGTGTGGAGGCCCTATGGATAACAAAAACTCTAATCATTGAAGAAACACTAAGCATTTAGAGGTTACCTCTTAGGAACCAAGGACAAAGAGCAAATTCGTTCAATAAAGTTAGTTAAAACCCCACAATCAAGATGGCCACAACACCCAAGACTGAGTGTCCCTGTCACAAAAGGCAAAAACTTAAAATCAGTCCTGGTATAAAGAAAGAAAACCAAATATACTCTGGTTACATCAGCGTCCAGAAGAAAATAAGAAATGCTTTCAATTCCTGGCTTAAATAGGTAAGCCTGATAGCTGTGTTTCTCTTTCCTTGTTAGGAAGTACTTGCATGGTCTGCTAGTCTCCCACCTCCTGATTCCCATGGAGAATATTTCCATTATTTTTAACATGACATTGATTATCAGGAAAACTGAAAAGTTCTTAAGCCTTTGAAGGTAACAAGCTCTTAGGACAACTCAGGTTCTTTGTTTCTCTGACTACAAAAACCTCTGCCCGAGAAGGAATAACCAAGTCATGTTTCCTTGATTCTTAGATGTATGTTTCTTTTAAACTGGATTTCTAAAATCAAGTCACACATATACTTTTCATTTTGCATTTTTTTCCCTCCATCCTGAAAGATATCATTAAATCAATGCTGTATCTAACACTTGATGAGAACTTAGAATGGAATAAACATTATTGCTTTTAAGTTATTGTTTATGACATGCCACTAGGAAAGAGCTGAGTGATGCTTCTGAGTTAGGGTCTGATGGAAGGCAAGACTGTAAGACTAAACACCCAGAGAAATATGCAGCCCACGGCCGTCAAGTTGATTCCAACTCATAGCAACCCTGCAGAGTAGAACTGTTCCACAGAGTTTCCAAGGAGTGCCTGGAGGAATTGAACAGCCAACTTTTTGGTTAGCAGTCATAGCACATAACCACTATGCCACGAGGGTTTCCCCAGAGAAATACAGACAATGGGAAATAGATTTACAAGGGATCCAGACTGTGTAGTAACATGGCACTAACTTTCATGACATTAACTTGAAAAGAACTATGCTGATTATGTCTAAAAAAATAAAAGACAAGGTTGAGAAGTTCAGGAGAAAACTGGAAACTTTAAAAAATCACCAAAGGTTTAACATGTATATGAGACTGTCCTACTGGTTTCTCTTGAGAGGAGAGGGTGGAAAGGAGTATTGGTTGAGTGAATACTGGAAGAAAAGAGTGGAAAAGAAGAGTGTGCTGTCACAGGGTGAGGAGATCAGGTAAGAATTATAGAGAGGCAGGTGCTTGGGCTTTTGTATGGCAAATTGACTTGGACTGTAAACTTTTACTTAGTCACGAGAGAGAGAGAGAGAGAGAAATACCAAAGGTGAAATCTAGAACTGAGAAGTACAATGGCAGGAATTAAAAATTCAGTGGATGAGTTTAATAGCAAATTAGAAACAAAGACTATTAATAAACAGAAAGATAGGTTAAAAAATCAGAAGGAAGCAAAAAATAGAAAAAGATGAAAAAACATATGGAACAATGTAAGTGGCACAGGACATACAGTTACAAGGCCAAGAAATGCATACAATTGGCATTCTAGAGGAAGGGGAGAGAATGGGGTTGAAAGAACAGGTAAAAAGATAATAGCTGAAAGGTTTCTAAAACTGATAGAAGACATCAATTATAGGTTCACAAAGTCCTATGAACCCCAAAGTAGACAAATATATAAAAAAGAAAACCACACAGACATGTTATGTAAAATTGTTAGAAGCTAAAACCAAAGAAAAAATATAAAGCAGTCACAGGAAAAAATAAAGACTACATGTATGCTATGTTACATCCTTTAAAATCATCATCTCTGGCTTTTAAAACTGACTTTGCTCATTTATACCTTTTTTCCTCAAATTTTATAATCAGAAAGCATAAATATTATAGTTTTTTTTTGTGTGTGATTTTCTTATATATAAAGGTTCACAGTGGCTTGTATCCTCCCTGCTAAGCCTCTACATACAGCGCTAAATCCTCTATGTCTTATTTTGTATTTCCATACTTCCTATACCCCAAGAAAATCTCTTTGTCACCTTATACGGTAGGGTAATCCAACTTTTCATGATCTCAGATGTAAATAAGTCTAGTCACTAGACTCTGATGAAAAGAAGAATGGACTTCAGGATCAGACCAATATAACCTCAATCATGTGATTTCCTAGTGTCCAGAATTCATACACCGTAGGTCCTCACACAGTAGGGTCAACATAAAAGAGGAAGACCCTCAGTGAGATGGACTGACACAGTGGCTACAACAATGGCCTCAAGCATAACAATTGTGAGGATGGCTCAGGATCAGATGGTGTTTCATTCGATTGTACACTGGGTCAAAAGGAGTCAGAATCTACAGCACCGAACAACAAAAACAAGGTTCTCAATAAATAAAACCAGTCTTGGTATAAAGAAAGAAAACCAAATAGACTCTAGTTACACCAGCATCCAGAAGAAAATAAGAAATGCTTTCAATTCTTGGCTTAGACAGGTAAGCCTGATGTCTGGGTCTCTCTTTCCTTATTAGGAAGTACTTGTGTGGTCAGCTAGGCTCTCATTCATTGATTTTTCTGTGTAATGACACTAAGTTTTCATAAAACAGAATAATATTTATCTGGTTGGGCTACTGTTGAGGATTAATATAAAGTATGCAGTCTCTTTTTCCTTTGTATTTATTTGGAAATCATCCAACAACTGCCTTTAAAAATCCTTCAAATTATATAGCATAAAGAAAACTCTACAGAGAAATCTAAAGGCCCATTATTGGCCTGTTTGAGCAAAGCAGTTTTCCACTCTATCTCCTGGCCTCCTGGAGTACATGAGATGGGCTTCCAGGCCTGGTCTACATGCATGAGTTGACTCAGAATTCTGAGCACTGACCACAGTCTCTGTATGATCATCTCCCTTAATCTTATACAATAAAGCTTTAAAGTTGGATTCCACTATCAAAATAGCCACTGAGCATTATTCTATTTCCTGTACTTTCCAAAGCTTTAGTGTCTCCTATGATGCCTTTGAAGAGAATTCTAAGGCTTCTCTCCCCAACCTCTTCCGTCCCAGTTTAGCATCGACCTGTTAGGATCATAAATCCCTCTGTATCTCATTAGAGCTCCTCCCCAGAGTTAGATTTCAAATTCATCTCTTTTTCTCTGGGTTCTCTTTTTAGAAACTTTCATGTCTATCTCCCCATTCAACAGATTCGTGATTTTTTTCTATTTGATTTTTTAAGGACTTCATGTTTCTTTTCAAATCTCCTCAGTGGGATCGATATTTTCATGTAAAGCCAAGTGAAAATTGAAAACATCTGCATCTCTGGTCTGAAGGAGTAGCAAGCTCCTGCTTTGTTAAGTAAAATATTTCATGATTAATAATAAATAGCACAATGCCCTGTTACTTTGGGACTCTGCCTGTGACAAAAACACACCAAGTCTGGAATGTCTTCACCTGTTATTCTGTGAACAGAAACACTGCCTGGGAGGGAATTTCTCTGGATTATTGTTTCAGAAAAACATTTAAAGATAGGTCTTCTCCACCTGTGTTTTCTTTTCTTGAGTCATTAACATGAACTGGTTGACTGTGATACCTCTTTATAGAAAGATATGTGGATGGCTTTATGATGGCTCTTGTTAAGAACCACTTTTGGTGCCCTACCCAAACGCCCTGCCATCAAGTTGATTCCAACTCACGGCAAGCCTATAACACGAAGTGACAGAGTAGAACTACTCTGTAGAGTTTCCAAAGAGTACCTGGTAGATTCAAACTGCTAACCTTCTGGTGAGCAGCCGTAGCACTTAACCACTCTGCTGGTGGCACATCTACGCTCCCCTATATCCTTTTACCAGTTCAGGGCGCCCATCCTGCAATTTCTCCCTATGTGATTTTCTACTGACGGCTAGCACCTGAGATCTTCCGAGGGTATGGGTGCCATTTAACTCACGGGGACACCAGAAAAATACCTAGGAATGTTCTGTCCACTCTCTTCCCCCCAACATATCACTCCCAGAGTTGCCTGTCACCTATGACTGACAGGTATGGGTACAAAAGCCAGCTCTTCTTTCTGGAGGCATTGTTCACATTCCCCAGCATATGTGGGATCAAGAGTCTGGGAGCTCAGTTGAAATCATACCCTTGCTTGGTTCCCTATCTTGGGGCCTTACTCCCTCACTGGTTGATGCCACAAATTCTTCCTTTAATAAATTCCTTAGAGCCAAGTTGTTGGTTCAGGGCTTGTTTCAACTAACCTAAGAGAGCTCTACTGAGCTTCAGACTGTTTCTTCAATCCTGGGCATCAGGCCTTTCATACTTCCCATAAGGAGAGCCCAGGGAGGCCAGCTGTCTTCCCTTGGCACTGAGCCCTGCATGCCTTTCAGCACTTCTGGGAGGTAAGGAGAACTTGGGGAGGAAGACTGGCCTGGGCTAGTAGGGAGGCCGAATCCTAGTGGGATGGCTTCCAGTCTCGGCAGGTATTCACAGGGTCTGGGACAGCCCCACACCTGCTGAGCTGTTTTACTGGAAAGGATCAGCTGGTCTCTGACAATGGCCTTCCACCAGTCAAACAGTGTAGACCTAGGGCCACAATCAGAGGACTTCCCCTGATGATGTGATGCTGTTTGTACGAGGTCTGACAAGTCCGTGTACTTAATTATTGTAAGTGCTACACCACTCATTGCTGAATATCACTACAGTCACCTTTGAAATTCTCCCCTTGGGAAGCTATGTACCAACACCAGGGCCTAGTCCACCCTTCAAAGGAGTTTCGGAACTCTTTTCGGGAATGGACATTGTGCACAGTGGCACGTTCATGAACTTAATTGTATAGTTGTCTGTGAGGGAGTTTTAGCCAGTAAACAAATAAGTGTATTGAAACATCCTCCCTACTCACCTGATCTAGCCCCCAGTGACTTTTTTCTTTACCTGAAGATAAGGGAAATATTGAAAGGAAGATATTTTAATGGCATTCAGGACATCAAGGGTAATAGGATGACATCTCTGATGGCCATTCCAGAAGGTGTTCCAAAATTGCTTTGAAGGGTGGACTAGATGCTACTGTCCATGAATAGCTTGGCAAGGGGAGTACTTCAAAGGTGACCATAGTGATATTCAGTAACTAGCTATGTAGAACTTTTTCTAGGATGAGTTTGCGAACTTAACTGTCAGACCTCATGTATAACCAATCAATCCTTGGGCACAGAGGACTCCCTAACAATGACGAAGTGATGTAGCTTGATACCACTTAGCCTGCTGTGCTGTCTAAAAGAAAAGGAAACCTCTTAATCTACAGCTGGGAACCTGGGATAAGTGGAGCTAGATTCTAATTTAGATGCTTCTTTAACAAATAAGCCTTGGGGATTTACTGTAATTTGAGCTCCAAGTTTTATCACATCACAATGATTGAGGCTGAATTTCTCAGAGACTGAATTGTAAGTTTTAGAGTTAAGTTCATTTAAAGCAAATAATGTCTTTTATCCCCCCTCCTACCTAACTGATACACTACAATTCATACTCAACAAAACATAGCTGAGATGGACAGATTCAAAAGTGGTCTCAAAGTGGACATGGCAGTGGCAGTATCATGAATATGTCAGGACAATATGGAGACAATTTTAGGAAATGTGGTTGTTTAGTGCATACTAATAATACCAGTTTCTGTATCCTCAGTGGGATCGTCATTATTGAATATGAGAAAGTCCATACTCCTCATCCTTATGACAGGGAGTAGACATTCCTCCCCACCCCTCAGATAACCACAAAATTCAGGGACGGATTTCAGCCATGCCAAGACACTCATTTTTTCTCTATCCACCAGCGTACTCCTGACCACAAAAGTTTTTCCAACTGAATCTAGAATTTGAATATGATATACCAGCCTCTGATGAATTATCTGTCTTTTCTTTTTGCTTCGGTCTGAAACCTTTAACTTCAAGTTGGAAGACAGGACATATAAAGAGCCTTGTGGAACTGAAGAATCCAACCATCATTTTACTTTCTGATAGTCCAGATGTTACCTTTTACAGAAGAACTGATGAAGTGTTGTTGGCTATTGATTTAATTAATTTTCTTGTGTCATCACATATTAATGAGTGCCTCCTTTATCTTAAGCAGATAAGGCAACAGCAGATGTTTTTCCATCTACCGTAGGAATTTTCTATTTAAATCAAGATGAAACATCAGTAATGACTTATTCTACTAAGGTAGTTTAGACATCTCAGGGCTCTTTCCAGGCTCAGGGAAGCCCTTATGAAAAATCTATTTGCTAAGAATAGTTTAAAGCCTTCCTTCTAATTACTTATATCCCCATACCACAAAAAATCTTCCTGAACCAAACAACTGGTTAATAGTTCAACTAACATGTTAAGAAATGTCACTGTAGGAAAAAAATCAGTTTCACTTCTTTGGGCTGAATAGAAACAGATGAAAATGAATAAATTTCTTTGCATCAGGAACAACTGTGTGATGAACACATTTCTTCACCTCCAAAACTACATCAAGACATAGGACACTAACTGGAGGATGAAGTAAAGGTAATCATTAATCATGGGGCTTTAAATGACTATGAAGACAGTATAGGGTCCTAGCAAATACCTGCCCCAACCGCTGACTGTAGTCTGAGTTGTAACAAAGATCTCATCTGGTACCATCGATTGAACTGGCTTGATACCACTTAGCCTACTGTGCTGTCTGAAAGAAAAAGAAACCTCTTAAACCACAGATGGGAACCTGGAAAAAGCAGAGCTAGATTCTAATTTAGATGCTTCTTTAACAAATAAGCCTTGGGGATTTACTGGAATTGGAGCTCCAAGTTTTATTACATCTGTGTTCTCCCCATGATACAACAGAAGAGTTGATGAAGAGATCAGCACTTAGCCAGGGCACCTGTAGTTAATGCATTGTGATCCGTTGATCAGGGACATAATTACAAAAGATAGGACACTTAGAGGAGGTCCAGTGATGCTTCTTTATGAAGCGAGCAGCCATTTTGAAACCTCCATCTGAAAAATGTTACATGCCCAACTTCGACTAAATCCTTCAGAAGATTCCAAGTCCTTCTGGGAGGTATTATTGACTGTCTCCACAAACATCACTGGAATCGCCACTCACTCCCGATGGACTGGGCTAGCTCTTACCAACAGAGAAGCGCGTGTATGCATGTGTGTACAAAACATAAGTTGCCGGTGAATTGAAATCAACTCATCTGTATCAAGGTAGGACTGCATTTCATGGGCTTTCAACGGCTGTGACCTTCTGGAAATAGATGGCAAGGTCTGTCTCCCAAAGTGCCCCTGGGTGGATTTGAACCAGCAGTGCCCAAATACTTAACTATTTGCACTACCTTATCTAGGAACTGGATGGATGGGGAGATAGGCAGACAGACCGGTTATTTTATGTATATGTGCGTGCATGTATAGGATGACAGCTCTTCAGCCTAATATTAGCTTTTCTGTTTGTTTTAATAAAAAAATGTAGATGATTCCTCTTTGGATTATCATTCAGACAATGCAACCCTGAAACATAGGTTATATGGCATTGGTCGAGTTTACTGTCATGGATTGAATTGTGTCCCCACAAAAATACATCTAGTAACTTGGCTGGGCCAGAATTGCCCTCCCTTTTGTGGTTTTCTGATGCTATAAATCCTTATCACTGCCTATGGCTGATAGATAGAATGACTATGTTAAAAGAGGATTAGGGTGGGACTGCAACATCCTTGCTAAAGGAGTTAGCCTAGAAAACAGCACCAGGAGAAGAGCACGTCCTTCAGACCTGAGGTTCCTGCGCCAAGATGCTCCCTGAACAAAGACTGATGCAACACAAGGACTTCCCTCCAGAGCCGACAAAGGGAAAAGACCCTGGAGCGGGCATCCTGAATTTGGACTTGTAGCTTACTGGACTGTGTAAGAATAAACTTTCTTTGTTAAAGCCATCCACTCTGTGGTATTTCTGTTAGTGCAGCACTAGCTGACTAAACCACTTACCTAATCTTTCAAAGAAACAATCAAATGATGCTCTAGCTTCACTAAGTTCCTGCTCTCATCCTCTATTAATCCTTTTAAGCTCCAGTTGTTTCCTGAATTTCTGAATTTGATGATGGTATGAATTTTCAGTAGTGGATTGTATGTTCACTAATTGAAGTTTAAATTTTTAGTTGGTAATGTAGATTTAAAAAAAGTTCACATGGACATACATCTTCCGATAAAACACTGGCTGTAATCTGGTACAATGTTTAGTGGGCTCCATCTGTCCCACCGATCTTTGGAGGATGGCACCTTCCAATTTGCTGCATTAGTTTTCCAAACACACACGAAAAACCTCTCAAGCCCTAATTATCACAGAGGAAACTGTAATTATGCTTAAAAGGATTATTTAACCATACAAAAGCCCCCCTCGAAGAAGTCTGACCCAGTCACACTTCCTAGATGCACTGCCTCATGCCTAAGCTATGCTTCATGCCTAAACCTTCTACCTTAGCAAATTTTCATCAAATAACATTTGCTTTTCACAATTATACAAGCCCCTACAGGAGAGCAGGATATACTTTTAGAGGTATAAACCTCCCAATAAGGCTGAGAACCTGAAAATGTTTGTGGGTACATTCTGCCCCATGAAGTATACAAGGGCTTAATTAGCTCCAAAAGAAATACTTCCATGAGGAATCTTAGGTTGTATTCTCTCAAAAATAGACTGCAAGATAAGGAATTTAGGTAAGTAGTTTATTTGGATGGTAATCCAAAGACACTCTAAAAGTGGAGCGAAGAAGACAGACAGGGAAGTTTACGTCATCAAACAAGTTATCACCAGAGGTCAACTGAGATTCAGTGCCATTAGGTAACTCTAGGAGACAGTGTAGAGCATGCTTCAGCTTTATCCCACCCAAGGAGCAAGTTATTACCTATCAACTATCAATAATCATTGTTTGAATGAAGATAAGGAGAACATTAACTCACCAGCACTTGAAGTCTGCCCACATACAAGCCAGAGAAAGCCCTCAAGCAGAGTCACAGAGACATTAGGTTGTCTGGCGTAGTTACGCTGGCATAGGCAGAATAGTGAAAGCTGTATATATATGGTTAGTGTAATAAAATTCACTCACCTTTTTCAAGGGAGATGGGATTATCTAGATTTTAGAAATACTTGATATTTAACAAGCTAATATGTTCCCCAAAACCAATCTTGAGATATTTCTATGGATAAAATATTGAACAACACACAAGGCATCAAAAGAAGATGGCAGGAATACAGACACACTGTAACAGAAAGAATTAGTCTATGCTTAACCATTTCAGGAGGCAGCATGCGATCAACAGTCTATGATGTTAAAGGAAGAAGCCCAAGCTTCACTGAAGGCACTTGTGAAAACTAGGCTCCAGGAACTGACAGAATACCACCTGAGATATTTCAACAAATGGATGCAATGCTGGAACTGCTTTCTTGTCTATGCCATAGAAATTTGGAAGACAGCTACCTGGCCAACTGACTGGAAGAGATCCATATTTGTGCCCGTTCCAAAGAAAGGTGATCCAATCTAACAGAATGTGGAAATTATCAAACAATATCATTTATCTTACACACAAGTAAAATTTTGTCAAAGATAATTAAAAAGCCATTGCAGCAGTATACTCACAGGGAACTGCCAGAAATTCAAGCCAGATTCAGAAGAATACATGGAACAAGAGATAGTATTGCTGAAATCAAATGGATCTTGACTGAAAGCAGAGAACACCAGAGAGAGGTTTAACTATCTTTTATGGACTACGCAAAGACATTTGACTATATGGATCATAACAAATCATAAATAACACTGCAAAGAATGGGAATTCTGGAACACTTCATTGTGATCATGCAGAACATGTACAAAGACCAAGAAGATGATGTTCAGACAGAACAACAGGATGCTATGTGGTTTAAAATCAGGACAGATTTGTGCATCAGGGTTATATTCTTTCACAATATTTATTTGACCTGTGTACTGAGCAAATAGTGTGAGAAGCTGGACTACATAAAAAAGAATGTGGCACTAGAATAGGAGGAAGACTGAGACAATCTTGCTCGCTGAAAGTGAAGAGGATTTGAAGCACTTACTGATGAAGAGCAACATCTACAACCTTCAGGATGAATTACTTAACAAACATCTTCAGAATCTTCAATAAGCCACACTATAATAAATGGACAAAAGATTCAGGATGTCAAGGATTTCATTTTATTTGGATCCACAATCAATATCCACGGAACCAGCAGTCAAGAAGTCAAATGACACACTTCAATTGAGCAGATCTGCTGCAAAAGACCTCTTGTTGTTGCCTTGAGGATTAAAGTGCACTGGACTCGTTATCTTTTTTTTAAGCCATGGTATCTTTTTTTCCCTACAGCACTTTAAGTTTACAATTCAAGTTAGTTTCATACAAAAATTATACACACACTCTATGTGGCTGTAGTTCCTCTCCCTATAACACGACAGCACACTCCTACTTTCCACCCTGTATTTCCCTTGTCTATTCAACCAGCTCCTGTTCCTTTCTGCCTTGTCATCTTGCCTCTTAACAGGAGCTGTCCCTTTAGTTTCATGTATCCACTTGAGCTAAGAATCAACCTCTTCATAAGCATCATTTTATGTATTATAGTCTAATCTTAGTCTGAAGAGTTGGCTTCAGGAATGGTTCTAGTTATGGGATAAGAGACAGCCCAGAAGCCACATCTTCTGGGCTCCCTCTAGTCCTAGTCAGACCACTAAGTCTGGTCTTTCTACCAGAATTTGAGTTCTGTACCCCACTTTTGTCCTGCTCCACCAAGGACTCTCTGTTTTGTTCCCTGTCAGGGTAGTTATTGATGGGAGCTGGGTAGCATCTAGTTCTTCCAGTCTCAGGCTGACAGAGTCTCTTGAGCTCATGTTTTCCTTATATCCCTGGTGTTCTTCAGTCTCCTTTACTCCAGATGGGCTGAGACCAATTGATACATCTAAGGTGGATGCTTGCTAGCTTTTAAGACCCCAGATGCTGCTCAGTAAAGTGAGATGCAGAACATCTTCTTAATAAACTTTGTTATACCAGTTGACCTAGATACCCCCAAAACCATGACCCACAGACCTGTGCCCTGCTGCTCTGTACTTAGGAAATTTCTTAGTTTTTGGTTTAGCCCTGTGTAGTATGTACTTTCCTTCCCTTCACCTAGGATAAGCCTTGCCTACTATCTAGTTAATGAACATTCCTCTCTCCCTCCCCACTCTCATTACTACCAAAGAATGTTTTCTCTGTGTTTAAACTTCTTGAGTTTTTGTAATAGTGGTCTCATGCAGTATTTGTCCTTTTGCAGCTAATTTCACTCATCATAATGCCTTCCATATTAACAGATGCTTTGCAGATTCACTTCTGTTATCTTTTCATAGTATCCCATTGTATGACTACACCACAATGTGTTTATCCATTCATCCATTGATGGGCACCTGGTTGTTTCCATACTTCCACTATCATGAACAGTGCTGCAGTGAACACAAGTATGGACGCATCTATTTATGTGAAGGTTCTTATTTCTCTAGGATACATTCCAAAGAGTGAGATTGCTGGATCATATGGTACTTCTATTTCTAACTTTTTAAGGAAGTGTCAAATAGATTTCCAAAGTGGTTGTACCATGTTACATTCTCACCAGCAATGTATAAGTGTTCCAGTCTCTCCACAACCTCTCCAATATTTATTATTTCATGGGGATTTTTTTTTTTTTTAATTAATGCTAGACTTGTTGGAGTGAGATGGTATCTCATTGTAGTTTTGATTTGAAGTTCTCTAATTACTAATGTGGGTGAACATTTTCTCACATAACAGTCACATGAATGTCTTCTTTGGTGAAGAAAACATGTCATTTGGTGTTGATATCCTTTGCCTGTTTTTATAACTGGGTAATTTGTCCTTTCATTGTGAGATTTTACAGTATCTTGTAGATTTTGGAGATTAGATGTTGATCCAGTTTGTCACAGACAACATTTTTTTCCAAGTCTGTAGGTTGTCTTTTCACTCTTTTGGTGAATGTGAGCAAAAGTGTTTAAATTTTAGGAGCTCCCAGTTATCCAGTTTCTCTTCTAATATTTGTGCACTGTTAGTAATGTTTTGTATTCTGTTTGTGCCATGTATTAGAGCTACTAACATTGTCTCTATTTTTCTTTCCATGACCTTTATCATTTTAGATTTTATATTACTTAGGTTTGTGGTCCATTTTGAGTTAGTTTTTGTGCCTGGTGTGAGGTACGGGTCTTGTTTCATTTTTCCTGCAAGTGGATATCTAGTTATACTGGACCTTTTGTCAGAGAGACTGTCTTTTCTCCAATTAATGGAATTTGGGAATCTCAAAAATCAGCTATTTACAGGTGGGTGAATTTATGTCTAGATTCTCAATTCTGTTCCACTGGTCTATGTGTCTGTTGTTGAGCCAGTACCAGGCCTTTTTGACTACCACAAGCTGTGGTATTTCAAATTGCCACATACACAAGCAGAAGCTGGGCACAGAATAAGGAAGACTAAAGAAGTATTGATGCTTTTGAATTAAGATGTTGACAAAGAATACTGAATATAGCACAAACTGTTAGAAAAATGAAAAAAAATCTGTATTGGAGGTAAGTATAGACAGAATACTTGTTAGAGGCAAAGACAGCAAAATTTCATTGCCTATATCTTGGACATGTTATCAGGAGGGACCAGTCCCTAGAAGTATACATCACACTTGGTAGAGAATCAGAAAAAAACAAAGATGACCTTCAATGAGATGAACTGGCACAGGCTGCAATACTGAGCTCAAATCTAACAAGGATTATGAGAATGAGGCAGGACTGGACGGTGTTTCACTCTGTCATACACAAAGTCACTGTGAGTCAGAAAACACCATGAGGGCATCTAGCAACATCTTTAGATAAGGAAACAGAAGCAGGTGAATATAATAAAATGGATAATACTGCATCTCCAGGTGATGAGTTCATTTTCTTTCAATAGACAATGAGAGTCATACTCTTTAACATGTTCCTCTTTTTACCTTTACTGCCAGGAAACTCAGTAAAGGTAAAGTCAGTGTAAAAGTAAAAAAGTCAGAGTCACTGACATTGACCATTTGGTGTGATGCAACAGCTGAAGCTGGATTTAATTCTCCCATCCCATCTAGTGCTGTCTTTTTGATTGTTCTTGATCTGCTTCAAACTACTGTTTTCTTTCCTTTATTACTGTTTATACCTTGCTCACTTTCAGAAATGGTTTCAGGTGATTTACAGAGCTGTGCACAAAAACCATACACTTTTTTTTCAAATTTTATATCAATGAAATATTTACAGTAGCCAGATAGACATCACTGAAAAAAAAAACCAACTAAGCCAAGGTACTACTAGTCTGTCTCTTTAACAGAAGCTGGCTTTCAGAGCTGTGAGATTTTTCTGAGCATTCCAGTGAGGGAAACAGATCCAAAATTAACAAGGTTCATTCCCTCATTATCTAGCTGGTGGGGACTGAATGGGTGTTAGTCTCAATTTTAGCATACTCTTGCTATCCGCTCATGCTCCCTTGTCACCAGAATCAAGGAAACAGTTTGTGACAGAATTTCTGTTCTGTTTGCAAAAGGCATTAACTTCTCACTGAGGCTTTGTTCCATTAGGAAGCCTGACTTTGCACGAGACCAACTCTCAGAGATAGCCATCAGATGGGCTCTCGTCTGCTTCTCGGTTTTTCCTGCTCAGCTTATATTTGAGTTTGGTAGCAAACATCCTTTAGTCCCACAAAGACCTTTACCAAGCAGGAATAATAACACCAACTGGTGATGTAGTACTCACTGAAAACTCTTTTTATCCCTTTCCAGCCCACGGCACTCGGTCCCCTGATGTTTTCCAGTCCTCTGCGGGTGTGAATGAGACGGTATCCATGTGACATTATGCTTGGATTGCACATACTGCTGCTTATTCAGCCAGCAGCAATTTGGAGGCGGAGGCTTACAATTAGCCATTTGATCTTAATCAGTATTGTCCTTGGCCCCTGGTACACTATGTTTCTCCTATGCCACTTTTCCGGTGCTTGGTTGACCTACTTAATTAAACAGTTGAAACTCCCTGTGCTTAAGAGATAGGTCAACTTTGAAAAAGCTCCAGACAATCTTGGTGGTTTCCCTTCCTAAATGAATTCAGCCTGACCTTTCCCATTGAGCAGAGTAGACGGGTAGCCTACCTAACTTGTCTAGAAACAACTTAGTTCTCCTCTACCTAGAGGATCTGCTTAGTGAAATTTCTGTGGGGCTTACACAAATCTCAGAAGATTTGGAGTCAATTCCTGGGGCAGGGGAGACAACAACCGTGAACTATTGGTGACAATGTTCCTACAGGTATTCATATTCAGTTTTTCAAAGTAGAAGAAATGCTCACCATGAAAATGCCCCGAACTGTGCAAATCTCTTCTGTTTAACCTTAGGGATGAAGAGAGTGACCTTGTAGTCAGTTCTGAGATGCTGAGCTCATTCAAGTGCTGCCCAGTGCCTGGCACATAAGCAGCTCTCAGTAACTGTCCTCTCCATTACCAAACATTCCAATAGAGAAAGCTGTAGCCAGGACTCTGTGGCATGCAACATTCTCCTCTGTGCTAGAAGAGGGCTAAGATTGGACTTTTTCATGCTATTGCCAGTCAGAAGGGATGAAATATTGAATGGTGCTGGCTGTTTTCCCAGTGCCTACTATCTAATGGATACTCAAAAATGTTTGAATGAATGAACCCGTAAAGTGAGAATGGCAATTATACCTATCCCATGGGGGGTGCTGGGACAATTAAATAAGGCAATGTCACATACAGCATACACTCTGGAATTAAGAATTTAGGGAACCAGTAAAAGACCACAATTGATGCTCCAGGGGCCTTGGATTTCCCCTGGAAGCATGGCCCCTGGCCCTGATGCTGCCCCTGTCCATAAATCATAATGGAGGTCAACTCTTTGGACAGGAATGGATTGGACTTGGTGACACAGAGTGACCATATCATGTGTGCACTTGATGGTTCTATGTGTCTATATATAGGATGTTGTCCTTCTGACCTCTTGCTGGAGGAAGGGGAGTAGGTGGAGAGGAGGGGATAGGAGATTCTTGGGAGGCTAAGACATGAATGGAGCAGAGAGGAAGAGTGTGCTGTCACCAGCCAGGGAGAGCAGTGGGAGCTGCATATAGGTGGTCATGCAAATTTATATGGGAATGTACATTTTCATTCAATCATAATAAAAATAAATAAATAAAAGAATTTAGAGAATAAAAAATTTTTTTAATATCCTTATTCATGTTCTCATGGCGATCCTAGGGTTGCCATGAGTTGGATCCAACTCGACAGCACTTGGTTTTGACTATTCATGTTCTTTTTTTTAATATACAGATACCAATAAGGATGCCATGTGTTTTACCAAGAGGAAGCTTTCATCTTCCAAAGCAGAGTAAGGGACAGGCAGGACATGTTTCACTGTGGCAAGGATCCATAAGGCAGAAATGGTGGCTCTGTGGCCTTTGTCAAGGAGCTGTCGTCAATCTTAGGGTCTCTTGTGGTGGAAGTGTTTACTTTCATCATAACTTAATTCTCCTGGGCTCTCACTGATCTCCCCTTAGCGCCTTCCTCCTCCTTTCCTCAGTGAGCAGATCGCCCGTCTCGTCTCTAGTGGACTGCTTCTTATCCCAGAACCAACATAAATCTGCCTCTTGCATTCAGCCCTGCCTCACTTGACAAGCAGCAGGAGAGTGGAAGCAGAGCAAATGCAAAGCAGTGGTGGACCTGGCCCCTTCCATACTGATAGCACTCCTTCTCAAGCTCTTGAAAATAGTCAAGCAGGAGAATATATTTGCATAGCATCACCTTTTCTCCTGGCATTTAACTGGAATGCTTTTCATACTAAAATAATTGCTGACTAGTAAAATGTATCCCTTTCATCACAATCCCTAAGCATCTTACCCTGAATGCTTTGGTTAAGAGGCTTCAGGGTCTGTGGAGCTCAGAAGAGTTAATGATGAAACATCACTCGATCTATGGGGAGTTGGGCTCTCCCAACAAGGAAATGATCTAAATGAAAAAGAAAACTTTCACTTTGAATTTAGAGCAAAAGCAACAACAACAAAACGATCTTTTGGTGACTACACAAGGGCAACTTCTACTATGTTCAGTGACAGCTTTTGCTCCTTGGATCTAAATCTGAATGGGATGGCATCCCTCTGAATAAACTCAAGAAGGATGTCGAAGGTTGAATTCCATGTGAGAGAGGGGAAGTAGATGGGAACCTCAGGTGGACACATGTAGGAAGTCAGCAGCTCACTAGCTAACGAAACCACTCACTAACAGTCTTCCTGGAGCTCCCCAATCTCTGAAAGCTCTGGAGATAACAATAGCAAGTTCACATCATTCACACTCTCCTTTCTTTCCTGTCCCTCTAAAAACACATATGTGATCCTCTGGAACCCCTATCTTCTCATTGAACACCATAGGGCTGGCATATAGCCCATTATTTCAGTGGCTGTTGAAATCCCATGAATAAAAGGGAGTGTAATCAGCTCACATGATGCGTTTGGGCAGCTTATACTGGAGTGTTCATATCTAGTTCCTTTCCGACACCACTCCACTGATCATTTCTAGCAGTTCCACATTCAGGCTGCCCTGGCTGCAAAGACTCTCCCATTCATGATGCCCAGTTTATGTGTCTTCCCTTGGGATCCAAGATTCATTTGAAACAATAACATTGGCATCATTCCTTGTCCTTTAAAACCAGGTCTTTCCTGCCTATAATGCAGGTTTGGTGGGTAGCAATACTTTGTGCCCAGCAGTAGCTCAGGAAATTTGACTTGCAGAGAAAACTTTAGAAGCCTTTTCTTGCACAGTAGACCCTGAAAAAAGTTTACTATGATTATCTAATTTGTAGCAACCAGTGTTACTGTCCTAACCCCTATCCAGAAATTCTCTTGCTTTCTGCCAAACTTTTGAACACACATAACAGAGCCCAAAGTAGTAATATGAATAACTGCTCTTATTACTCAACTCAGGGCTTTATATGGGTCATTTCATTCAATCTCTGGACACTCTGAGAGGTATTTGGTATTTATAAAGGGAGATACTGAGGCTTATAGATTTCAATGACTTGCTAAAGGTCACCTGGCTGATAAATTGTAAACCCAGAACCAAATAAGGGCTTTCTGATCCTAAGTCCAAGCTTTTTAACCCAGATATATCATTTTTCATTATGAACAAAAGTCCATCTCTCTTCTACTTACTAAAGATGGGCTTTTAAAACTGTGAAAAAGCCTGTAAATAACACCATTCTTTAAAAAGCCCCACCTGAGTGATCTTAGAACAATTTGCATTAATCTTCCTGAGCCTACAGAGTACTATTTACCCCACTGTGATGGACGAGATGATTGCTATCCAGTGGGCATCTCCACACCTTCTCACTGTATCACCATTAATGTGTCCGTGAAAAATCCTAAATTCTTGATCACTTTACCCTTATCAGAAATGTAGATTTCCCCTTTGAAGCTGAAGTATAAATTGTGCTTCTCATCCTGGGCTCTTTTCTTCCCAGCCCTTGGGACCAGGCAGTGGGAAACCTTCAGATGCTCCAAAACCCAAATGAGTCCCGCGTCACCATTTTTCTTTAATTGGTGGAAGCTGTTTTGTTTTGTTCAAAGGCGCATCAGAGCCTGCAGTGTGAGCATTGTGCCCCAAGATTTAGCCTATTTCATCGCTCTTCATTAGGATGCATAGGGGTGCGCCAGCATCTTCAACTGGGCCAGAGGAACAAAAGCAACATGGAAATTGGAGCAGGGCAATGAATCCATTGCTCTCTACTTGTTCAAAACAAGCTTCTGACCATTTACTCAAGAACTTATTTTGTTGTTGTGTCCCCTACAAAGAAACAGGAAACTTCAGAGGAAAAAAGGGGCCCCATTTCTTACATGGTGGGCCAGAGAGGCTGGGGGTCAACGACGGTGCTGGCTGGAGGTTAGGCTGGCCCCGAAGCTGAGGAGTAGGCCCTCTCACCTTGTCCCCACTACCAGAGAAGGTCACCTGGGAGCAGAGGACAGTTTCCCTTCTTTAGTAAACAAAATGGGAGGAGAGGCCTAGGAATAGTGGTGCTTGAAGACATCACTATCTGGGAGTCTCACACCCACGGGTGACAGGAATGAGGCCGCACCTGTGCTAGATTGTTTCACAGTCATTGCTGACTGCCCCACAAAATCTGAATGAAAACTCTCTCCTCAGACCAACGGACTTCCTCTGAAAACAAATCCACTTCCAGGTTGACAAGAACAGATACTAGTTTCTCAAACACAGGCTCTAATTCATATTTTGAGGGCTGGTGTTTGTAATGGCTCATTTTGCTCTCAAACATCTACATACCTTTGGACTAACTGTTCAGCATCTAGGAATTCATCTTGCACAAATCTGTACTCATCTGCTGTCAGTTCAGAATCATAGCAACCCTACAAGACAGAGCAGAGCTGCCCTACAGAACTTTCAAGGCTGTATGTTTTACAGAAGCAGACTGCCAGGTCTTTTCTCCTGCAAAGTGGCTGGTGAGTTTGAAAAACTGACTTTTCAGTTAACAGTCAAACATTTAACTACTATGCTGCTGGGGCTTCTCCTACAAAAATCTCTACACATGGACAAAGAAAAATGTGTAACTAATTACTCTTTGTGATACTGCAAATTTAAAAACATTATAAATTTCATCTTAATGTTCTACATCTTATTTTGGTGAGTAGCATCTGAGGTCTTAAAGGCTTGTAAGTAGCCATCTAAGATATAACAAGTGGTCTCTTTCCTTTTAGAGCAAACAAGAGTAAAGAAAACCAATGACTCAAGGAAGCAATTAGTCCAAAGGACTCATGGGCCGCAGAAACCACAGTCCCTGCTAGCCTGAGACCAGAAGAACTAAATGATGCCAGGCTACCGCTACCTACAGCTTTGACCAGGATCACAACAGAAGGTCCCAGTTAAAGTAGGAGGAAAAAAGGAGAACAAAACTCAAATATATTAAAAAAAAAAAAAAAAAAAAGACCAGACTTACTGATCTGACAGAGACTGGAGGAACCCTCAAAACAATGGTCCTTAGATACTCTTTGAACTTGGAACTGAAGCCACCCTTAGGAGTAACCTTTTACCCAAATAGACTGGCCTATAAAATAAACAGTAACACCCATGGGGAAAGTGCTCCTTACAATACCTATATAAGACCAAAAGGGCAACATATGCCCCAAAACAAAGATGAGCAGGCAAGAATGGGCAGGAAAATCAGGCGAACAGAAACAGGGAACTCAGGGTGATAATGAAAGAGTGCTGACACATTGTGGAGACTATAACAATGTCACAGAACAATCTGGATATAAATTACTGATTGCAAACGAACTTGCTCTGTAAACCTTCACCTAGAGCACAGTAAAATATTCAAAAGGGAAAAAAAGTCCATCTTAAGAAATGGACAGTATATGACAGTACAGACAACCATACTTGGCAATCATTTTTTTTCAAACAAGGATGATGCATACTTACTGACGTAGAAAAATATTCATGACATTGGTACTGGAAATAACAAATTCAAATATACTTAGTGTCCACAAGGGATTTGAAAAGGTCAGTTTGGAGAGAAAACTTAAGATGTCTTACAAGCATTTTCTTAAACCCAGGGAGCCTGAGAAAGATTTGCTATAACTACATAATTTGCAAAAACTAGTATTGCTGCCCTAACCCTTTATCCAGAGAGTTCCTCAACTTTCTGGCAAGCTTGTGAATGATCGTAACACCGGCCATTTTTAATCCACTTTTGTTTAAAACAGGGCTTCTCAACTTCAGTCCTATTGCCATTTTGGACTTCATAATTCTTGATTACAGTGGGCTGTTACATGTACTGTATACCCACTAAGATGCCAGCAGCATAACCCCTTTCCCCAGTAATGACAACAAAAATATCTCCAGACTATCCAAATGCCCCCAAGAAGCCAAATCACCTCCCACACACACCCCATTGAGAACTGCTAGATTAAAATAATACACAAATGAGTCAGGTTTGTACACCACAGGAAAGAGGAGTCTAGAGGGACACTCACGAAGTGATTACCATCTATTGGGAACCAGGGCTGATCAGGGAAAACAATGTTCTCTCTTTTATACATCTCTGTAGTATTTTTTAACAAGTATATATTCTGTAATTAAGTAAAAAATTCTATTTCTACTCCACTTACAGACGCAGACACACACATACACAAACACATAAGAGAGAGAAAGAGAATAGCCAGTATCAAAAAGCAGTCAGGACTCTCTGTGGAAGAGACCAACAGGCCTTACCTAGGGAGGGAAGTCCTTTGAGATGACTCACTATGGAGACATGACACTAACCAGAGGTCATGGATCAGCTGAGGTCTCCGCAAGTCACATGGCAAGAAAAGCATCCAAGAGATTGTGAAGCATGTGGAAAATGTGGAATTCTAGCCTTTGGTTTTGAAATGGATGGAGACCACTTTCTTGCACCTTTCTGCTTCAAATCCTGCATAAGCAAAAGGAGTGATCTACCTTCCCATCGATTCCCTGAGAGGTACAAGCAGTTAAAGCACCCAACAGCTGACAGAAAATTAGAGGTTCAAGTCCACCCAAAGGTACCTCAAAAGAAAGACCTGGTGATCTACTTCTGAAAACTCAGCCACAGAGAAACCAGTGGAGGACAGCTCTGCTCTAACACACAAGATTGCCATGAGTCAGAACTGACTTGACGGCAGTACTGGCCAACCTTCCCACAAAGACTTGATGAAGGTTGATCATGCAACGGCTGTCCATGAAGTAGTTTCCCTTTATCAGATTTGGAAATACATAAATGATGAAATTATCATTAGTACTGGACTTTGTGTTCTAAAGCAAATTTTCAACCAGTGCTTTGTCCACTTTGGGCATTGAAGCTGTTGAGGAATATCAGAATATTCTGTTTCTCGATAATTTTGAAGAATTCCCTCTAGGAATAGTTTTCCAGTTCACTCATTGGTGTACACTCAGGAGGAAAAACAAGAAAGCAAATTCTTTTTCTAACTGTCCTTCTAACAGACTATTCTAGAAAAGTGGTATATTGCTACGGACAACTTCTGTGATACTCCCCTCCCCCATGTGAGTTATTTGGAACTCATGCCAAATTTCCTGAGGGGAAAAGAAATCTGAATCTTACAGCCAAACAATAAAATATGTATTCCACCCACATTTTATGTTAGCCAATGGCATATCGGATATCTGTTGCTAATATCTTCACCCAGTTACAACTACATTATACCAAGGGAATTGCGGTTTGGGAACATTTTGAAAAGTTAACAAGGAAGAATTTGCTTGTGCATCTATGCCTGTGTTTTAAAGTGATTTCAGACAGTTTATGAATTGAGTTGTAAATTCATGACTTACTTTGCATTCCCATCATGGGTTGTTCTTTCTTTTTCTTTCTTTCCTGGATAGAATTAACAATGAAGTCTGAATTTCTGGCTCATGAGCTACCCATAAATATTTCCATCATAATTTGTGGACCAATTTCATTTTTCTGTTTTGTTTCCCTCCCTACTTTGACCCAGTTTCTCAAAGGCCTCTGGCTTATTTGGTGGTATTTTACCTCCACAATTTTACTTTTTTTTTTTTAAACTCAAAGCTCCAATACTGTGCAGTTGATAAAATAATTAAGCCTTTCCTTCTCTCCCTCCAGACTTCCCTCTCCAAATCTAGAGATTTTCTCAGGATTGGCCAATATTAAGACTCTAGATATTAAGATATCTATTAATATATATAATATTAAGACACTACACACAAATTCTTCAAAGAAAGAAAAAGCTACATTTTTCCGCTGTGTCTTGCATATAACACAGCCAATTTAAACAAGGCCCCAACTACGAAGCAGAACATCATTTTCTTAGTATCTTGTTGTTACGGATGACACTGCATCCCATCCACTCTCCTCCCAAAAAAACATGTTGAATTCCTGGCCCTTGCACTTGTGACTGTGATCCTATTTGGATCAGCTTGCCTAGAGTCGCCATGAGTCGGATCCAACTCGATGGCACTTGGCTTGGCTATCTTTTGTTATGTTAATGAGGTTATGCCAGCACAGAGTGGGTGCTAAATTTTGTCACTTCAGAGTTATAAAAATACTAGAATTACATACAGAGACACAAACGAGTGAAGACAGATGCTGAGGGAGGATTGTGTGCAAGCCAAAGAATGCCAAGGAACCAAGGAGCACCTGGGGCTACCGACAAGGAAGGAATCTACTCCACAAAGACCCTGACTGGGAATTTCAGCCTCTGTGATGGTGACAAAAGCAATGTCTGCTCCTTAAGGCCACCAAACTTGTATCATGGCAGCCCTAGGTAACTAAGACGGTGCCCAGTGTGGTGCTTAGTACGTAAGCAGAGGATAAACAACAGCAACCATCTATCAACAACCCCCAACAAACTATTTGAGGACCGCCAATTAAATTCATGAACTCATCCTAGAAAAAGTGCTACACACCTCATTGCTGGCTATCACTACAGTCCCTTTTGAAGTACTCTTCTTGGGAAGCTATGCACCAACCCCAGCACCTAGTCTACCTTTCAAAGCAATTTTAGAACTCTCTTTCTGGAGTGGCCATCAGAGCTGTGGTCATATTACCCTGAATGTTATCAAAATGTCTTCCTTTCAATGCTTCCCCTTTTCTTTGGGTAAAGAAGTAAATCATTGTAGGCCAGATCAGGTGAGTAGGTAGGGTTTTCCAAAACAGTTGTTTACTGGCTAAAAACTCTCTCACAGACAACTACACAACTAAGTTCACGAACTTGCCACCATGCTACTGTGTGCAATGGCCACTCCAGAAAGAGTTCCAAAATTGCTTTGAAGGGTGGGCTAGACACTTGCATCAGTGTATAGCTTCCCAAGGGGAGTACTTCGAAGGTGACTGTAGAGATATTCAGCAATTAAGTATGTAGCACTTAGAACAACTAAAATTCACAGACTTGATTGTCAGACCCCATATACACAAACAAATGGATAAAACTTGTCTAGATCAGAACCCAAGGGAGATCTTGACATGGATAGAGAGTTCAGACTCAGTTACCAGAACGTTTATGATGGTGGATTTCCACTGTTGATCTTTTCTCAATGTATTTGACCTTGGGATAATCTCCAAGGCTGCTGAAGGTGTAGCTTTTTGAGAGCTATTTGCATCACATGAGAGCTGAAAGCATCAGTGGGCAAACCCAGCTGGTTCCAGACAAGGGGATGCAGAATCAGACCTCCCTCCTGAAAACCATGCAATGGGAGAATCCACGCTATGTGCCATCTTGGAAGGCCCTCCTTGACAACAAGGCAACAAAAGACCCTGCCAGCTCCCAAAGCCCTCTCCATGCCAGCCCCAGGTGACATCTTAACTTTCATTCTGGAAATATACTCACGATTTTCACATTGCTGTCCAGTATAGCCTGCCAAGCAGGCACACCTGTAAGACCCAGCTTTATCAAGGAAGCATGTGCCATCATGGAAACAAGGAGATGAGGAACAGGCTGTAAGAGAAAAGACAAGCTCCTTGAGTGCCAATGAGCAGTGGAGTCAGTATATTCAAGCCTGGACACCTGGCTGGAGTCTTTGACTTGTCTATGGAAGTTTTCTTGTATTTTTGCAATCATTTTACCAAATTCATGTTACCTTTATTCAGAAATGCCTAAACAAGGGGCCACCGGTGATTCAGTGATCTAATTCTGTCCTTCTTGCAGGAGACCTGGTTCTGATTGCTGGTAAAGGCACCTCACGCACAGATACAGCCTGTGTCAGTGGAGGCTGGCGTGGCACTCTGATGCTAAGCAGTTTATAATACCACAGCTTTGGACTTGGTCTGCTAGAGATCCACATTCAGTGCTCTTAACTATGAAAGGCCTCTTAGTGAGAGCTCCACAGCCAAACTACTTGTATATAAACTCCTGGTTTTGCCCCTCACAGCTGTGTCCCCTTGGGGAAATTACCTAACCTCTCTGTGCTTCAGTTACCACACCTCTAAAGGAGAATAATGATTTCTATTTCTGGCACTGGATGGGCCTTTCTCAAACACCCTTTGCCATTTCTCTTTTGTTTTGAATATGTAGGTTGCTTCTGAGAGCCCAGCATGCTAGGTTTTAATGAGCCTGAGCAGGCAGAAAGTCACTTACAAAGAAGGAAGCATTTGTCTGGAACACAACCATAAAATGCTATATTGCTCTCCATGGCTTTTACCTGTGATCTCCTCAAAAATGGCATGGAAGCCATCAAAGTTCTTGGAGCCATCAGAATGAAAGAGAACATGCAGGGAGGAACCCGTGCTCCGGATGGAAGCTGGCCGCTCATTGCCGCAGAAACGCTTGATGATCTGGCTGTCACTGCTGTCCCCATCACGGATCTCAACATAGTCATACTGGCACATGTAGTCAAACTCCAGACTCAACATGACAAACCTGCGGGTAGAGATGGTACACAAACAAACAGGTGCGCCCTGGTCAGTCCAAAGACCCAAGGACATGTTCAAAGTGTGATGAGGAGCAGACCTTGGAAAAGGATGGGCAGTTGGACTTTTTTTAAAAAAAAGAAAAAGTCCTGGAGGGCTCGAGGTCAGGTGATTTTTACCGGAGGGATGTGTATCTATACTGGAAGCATGTATGTATACATGTCCATGCACAGCCAGGTGGACAGGGAGTATCATATTCCATTCAGAGCTTCTTCACACGTGCTGGCGCCAAGTTCACTTTGCCTCCATCAACCTGCATGGCTGGTGCCTTTCCATCCTTCAGGCCTCAGCTCAAATATCCTCTCCTCAAAGAGGCTTTCTGACCACTCCCTCAAAGAGGTTCCATTTTCCTCCCTTGCAATGTTGACACACATTTTCACTTCTCATCTCGATCTTGTTGACAGGTTTTGTGCCTGTATCTTCCAGGGCACTGTAAGCTCCTTTAAGGCATGGTGAGAATCTGTCTTCCTTGTCCCACCATTATTTGCACAAGGTCTAGCACAGTGCCTGGCAGACAATACATATTGTTGAATAGATGACTGAAGGGACACTATTATTTTATTCTTGGAGAATAAAAACAGATAAAAAACCTTGTTTTTCAAGACTAAGAGGGAGAAGAGCTCTGTTCACTTCTTTGCCTTAAAGATCAGAAGGTAATCATCTTCTGAATAACAATAATTCTCAGCCCAAAAGGTTGAAAAAGTAGGACCATATCAGAATTTCAGGGGTGCAGAAAAGCTTGTAAGTATGTGTTCATCTAAAGTGAACTTGGATTTGAAAAGATTGGGATACAACAGCTCAGAAAAGCAGATGTGATTATTTAGATAGAGACGTCAATAAAGAAATGGAATGTCATAGAGAACAGTAGTCCAACCAGGGTTATGTGTAAGTTCAAAGGCCCTGAGGCAGCAATGAGGTTAGCATGTTTGAGTAACTGATATAAGGTCAGAGAATTGAGTGTAGTGTAGAAGGGCAGGAGTGGTCTGAGAAGAAGTCACTAAGGAGAGCAGGAACTTGATCCTGCATGGTCAGTGGTTCAGATTTTATTCCAAGCCCCACAGGAAATCACTGGAAGGTTCCAACAAGGGAATAATGATTTATGGTCTTAAAGGATCACTCTAGCTACTCTGAAAAAAATGTTATCACAGAGCTAGCAAGAATCCAGTCAGAGAAGACAGTTAGGAGGCCACAGCAGAATCCAGGTAAGAGATGGGGTTGGTTTGAAATAGAATGATGGCAGTGGCTATGGAAAAGTCTAGATGGACTAAACCCAAACCCTACTGCTCCTGAGTCTATTCTGACTCACAGACATCCTACAGAACAGAGGAGAACTTCCCTATAGAGTTCCTAGAGTGCCTGGTAGGTACGAACAGCTAGCCTCCTGGTTAGCAGCCATAGCATTTAACCACTATAGCACCAGGGTTTCCAAATGAGATTATTTTAAATGTCAGAAAATAGCTGTGGTGTCTTGGCTGTAGCAGAGGGGCATCGAGGACAACCACTCATCTTTTGGTCTGAACACTGAGCAAAGACTTCAGAATGTTCCCACCATTATCATCATCCCTTGTCAAGAGTTCTAGTACAGGTTCTCTGGGAGCCTTTCCAGGGCAGGTGATGCACTTCTCAAACATTTTACTTTTTTTTTTTTTTTTTTTGGCATCCTGGATCTTGGAGCAGCTCTATCAGAGGCCCTGAAAGGATCCCTCAGAGTCATCTAAGCCCTTAAAGGTCCCTGAGCTGCTGAAATATTACCATACAGCATTGAACATCTGTTCTTATCATTCCTGGAAAATCCAAGCTCAAGTCCAGTAGGCAGAAAAGTGTGGCCACTTACTGCTGGAACTCGGTATCAACTAGGAATTAGCCTCACTCCCAGCCTCAGGTCCCAGAGAGTAGGGGAAACAGCTACCAAGGGCCAGTTCTAATTAAGAACATTGAGGTGGAAAGATTTTACAACGGATCCTCCTAATGCAGACTGCCTTCCTGGAGGACTGGGCACCAATCTGAGGAGTCATCTGGCATGTGGCAACCTCTAGATGATCCATCTCTCTGGAAAGTTTGCTTGTGCCTTAGATTAGAGATGTCCATCATCACCACTCTCCCCATTGGTTAGAAAACAAGAAGAGCTAAGTGGGCAATATTCCTAGAAACCTCCAGGATGACTGGGAAACTCTTCTTCCCTAGAGAAAAAAAGGAGAGGTGTTTGCCAAGAGAGAGGAAATAGATTGAAGGCACAAGTCCTTTTCAACATTTATTCATGCATGTATCCTGGCCCCCAGGGTCACCATGAGTCAGATCTGACTCGATGGCACTTGGCTTGGCATGATGGACATCAGGTTTGGCAAGGTAGAGTGTCAGTGAAAACAAGAGAACCCTTCAGTGAGATGGACAGACACAACAGCTGCAACAGTAGATTCAAATATACAAGGATCACGAGGATGGAGTATGATTGTGCAACATTCTGTTCTGTCGAACATAATGTCACCATGAGTCAGGGCTGAGTTAATGTCAGCTGACAACAACAGCCTTGCACTGTCCCAAGCCCTAGGACGCAGCAATGAATAGTTTCCATAAAAACAAGGCTCTTCTGATATTTATCAATATTTACAATGGAACAGGGTCTGTAATTTGGTCTATAACATAGCTGAGGACTCCTAAACACCATAAGGAAGAAACGGTTTCAATTTTCTATGCAAGTGACAGATCCGACTTATTTGTGGGGAGAATGGAAGTCATTTTTTGAGAGTAGCAATTAAAAGATCCACGATAAGCATAAACCTAAATCTAGCGCATGAGTTCCTTGAGTCACTAAGAAGTAAAGAAAACGGCTCCCACACACTTTGTCTGCTTTAAAGGATCAGGTCCTGATGGCTAGCCCTTCCTCACTAGGATTCAGGCCCCTCGATCCCGGTACCGTGTCTCCTAACCTCAGACTCCATTATTCTGGCTCCAACCCCTTACCTTAGTTGGATGTTAAACCCAGGTTTGGCGTGAATGGTCCATTCACAATGAGCATTTAGGGGGTAGCTCTCCAACAAAATCTGACCCTTCGGGGCTCGCAGAACCTGGCCACATCCTGAGAAAACAAGATTAGAACAGGGAGTCAACAGGAAAGAGGCAGAAGTTCTTAGAAAGCCTTGGAGCTTGTTCCACACCCCCAAGAACAGAATGAACAAGGAAATATTTCTCAAGTACTTGACAGTGTCATAGGCAATTTCCATAGGTTAAATTGACCCAACTGCTTGGGAAGGGAAGAGTATTATCGAAGTTTTCCAGCTGGGAAAACAGATTATTAGAGGGTTGAATAAATAATTTGTCCAGCTACTAAGTGACAAAACAGAGATTCAAACTCAACTGTTTCTGAATCTGAAATCCAAGTCACTTTATCATCCTGCATCTCCATGACTACCTGATACCATCCTGCTGCCTCTACCTTAAAGAGCTCAGAAAGTAGCCTACCCCTCACTCCCCAACCCCATAGCTCTGCTCTGGGGAAGAGTGTAATCTATGTTAGGAGTCTATATCTTCTGAAGACCCTTTGTTCTGTATTCCCTGCATACCATCTACCCTACAAACAAACCCTCAAAGCCACTCTGCCATAACTCTAACAATCTCGGTAGAAATTTTATGTGTTGATTTGTTCTATGAAAAATGATGTGATAACCACGTCTTTGATGCATGACACTAGGAGGAAGAGGTTATTTCTAATCAACCAGATGATAATTGTGATTTTTTACATTTTCTTCTAGATTCCAACCTCCTTTTCTCAAATGAACTCTTCAAAAAACCATCAATTGGAAAAAAAAAAAAAAACAGGGGCCCAAAGCCCTCCAATGTCATTTGCATCTTGGTCCCCTAAGGCATCCTCCAGGAATCCCTAAGATCTGAAAACCACTGATTTGGAAAGTCTTCAAATTTTATCCTAGTTTCTAGTGTTAAGACAAACACAAATTTGAAAGATGAGTTCTTTAACAAATGGGTTTGGGAGAAATGTCTTGAAATGGTTTTTAGAAAAAATTAGTTTTAACCAGGTAAATACATTACATTCTCTGCCAGGGATGGCAAACTATGATCCATGGGCCTAATTTGGCCCACTATTTCTTTTTTAAATAAAGCTTTATTAGAACACAACCATGTCTATTTGTTTACTTAGTATCCACAGCTGCTTTCATGCTACAACAGCAGTTGAGCACAGCACAGACCACATGGTTTACAAAGCCTAAAATACTATCTGGCCTTTTACAGAAAAAGTTTGTTGGTCCGTGTTCTATACAGAAATTTAGTTTGACATCATAAACTCTGGATATGCAGTTATATTCATTTAGCTCTGAAAACAGTATAAAAATCCCATAGCATGTCAGGATCATGGGAGCAGTATTTCTATAGCATTAGGAAAAGAGCTCAAACTACTTTTGACAAGCTGTCAGATCTGAAGCTTGTTATTTTTGCTTAAATCACTGCTAGGTTGTACAAATCATCTCTCCACTAAGATTTTTATTGCTGTTGCTGTGCTCTACACATGGGGAGCGTTAACCATTGCTCTCCACTTGGGGCTGTTGCCTGGCCCTATCCTCCATCAGCCCTCTCTCTCTCTGCGATCTTAGGCTCCTTCTCCATACCTGTCCACTTTTTTTTTAATATTTTATTGTGCTTTAAGTGAAAGTTGATAGTCCAAGTCAATTTGTCATACGAAAATGTATATACACACTGCTATGTAACTTAACTGCTCTGCCCACCCCGTGGCAGCACACCCCTACTTTCCACCCTGTATCTGCCACATCCATTCAAACTCCTGTCTCTCTCTGCCCTCTCATCTTACCTCTGGACAGGAGTAGCCCAGTTAGTTTCACGCACCTATTTAAGACAAAAAGTATCCTCTTCACCAGTATCATTTTATGTCTTACTGTCGAGTCCAATCTTCATCTGAAGAGTTGGCTGTCAGAATGGTTTCAGTTCTAGGCTAACAGAGAGTCTGGGGTTATGTCTTCCAGGGACCCTCCAGTCAGCCAGACTATCAAGTCTAATCTTCTTAACAGAGTTCTAGTTCTGCACATCTATTTTTCTCCTGCTATGTCAAGGACTCTGTTATATTTGCTGTCAGGGCAGTCATTGGCCGTGGCCAGGCATCATCTAGTTCTTCTGGTTCATGTTAATGCAGTCTTTGGGTTATGTGGTCCTTTCTGCCTGTCGGGCTCATCTTTTCCTTATGTCTTTCATTTTCTTCTGCTCCAGGTGGTTTGGGACCAATTGATGCTACTTAGACGGCCGCTTGCTAGGTTTTAAGACCACAGATGCTACTCACCAAAGTGGGATGCAGGATAGTCAACATTCTATTCTTGACACAGAAGCCCAAGCCACCTTTTAAATAATTTTTTTAAAAAAGTTGTCATCAAGCCAACACTGACTCCTGGTGACCTCATGTGTGTCAGAACAAAAATGTGCCCTATCAGGTTTTCAGTGGCTGATGTTTCAGAAACAGATTGCCAGATCTTCCTTTTAAGGCAACTCTAGGTGGTCTCAAAGCCCCAACTTTATGGTTAGCAGCTGAGTATATTAACCATTTGCACAACCCTAGGACTCTTAGATCACATTACTCCCTTGATTAAGGCCATCCAACATGAAAATGCCTTCCTATGATCTTCAAGGCCCTGCCTTATCTGCCCAGATGTGCCCTCTGCCTGCCTGCCACTCATCGGCTTGTTCATGCTATTCCAGTTCTGTGCCTAACACCACGCCTTGTACTTGCTGTCCCCTTAACTTTGAAGCCTTGATTCTCCCATCACTTCAATTCCTTTGAGAATCAAGCTCAACTGCCACTTTCCAAAAGGCTCTCCTTGACCATCCAAATCAAGTAGCACCTTGTATCTCCACAGTCACTATCACAACTATGTTTCATTTTCTTCCTAACACTTAGAACCATTTGAAATTGTCCAGTTTTGCTTGTTTCCACCACTCATCTACCAGTCTGTCGCACTGTGGTGGCCTGTACATTGCTGTGATGCCAGATGCCATGCCACTGGTATTTCAAACACCAGCAATGTCACCTAGGATGAACAGGTATCAGTGGAGCTTCCAGTCTATGACAGACTAAAAAGAAAGGCCTAGCGATCCATTTCCAAAAACTAGCCAGTGAAAATTTTATAGTCACAACACTATCTGACTCACTTGCTTTGGACACATCATCAGGAAGGGATCGATCACTGGAGGAAGATACCATGTTTGGTGAAGCCAAGAGCCAGTGAGGGTGAGGGGACCCTCGGTGAGATGAACTGACACAAGAGCCAGAACAGTGAACTTGAACATGAGGGCAATCAAGAAGACGACGTAGGACCAGGCAGCATGCTCTTTAGGTTGTACGTGGGGTCACTGTGAATTAGAGTCGACTCAAAAGTAGCTCTCTTTCTCACCTGTTGAATCCTTTTGCTAGAACTGGCCTCTTCTCTACCATGCACACCTAGAATGTTACCTAGCATACAATATTTTCTGAATGAATATTGCCACTAGCACAGGCCAGGCACTGTGCTAAAAGCTTTACAAATATTATCTTGTTTAATTCTCACAAGAAACCGAGGCCACAGCAATGATCTCTCCATTTCCCATGTGTGAAACACGGCAGCAGGACAGGAAGTCAGACGGCTCTACAAGGTAGTGTTTACTTCGGAGGGAGTCTGCCTGCCGCTGGTCTGAGACCCAGCTTTATCCTCACCAGCTCTGAAGCCTTAGACAAGTTGTAACGTCTCTCAGAACCTCAAACCCTGGTGGCATAGTGTTTAAGTGCTATGCCTGCTAACCAAAAGTTTAGCAGATGAAATCCACCAGGCACTCCTTAGAAACTTTATGGGGCATTCTACTGGGACCTATAGGGTCACTAGGAGTAAGAATCAGCTCCACAGCAGTGTCTTTGGCATTTAATGGGAATAAAAATAGCACTACTCCATGTGATTTTGTGAGGCTTAAATGAAATTATGCATAGAAAGTCCTTCTTAGAAATATCCATACACGTTTGCTGTTGTAACAACAGTGGCAGAACAGGAATTTGAATTTAACATCTGTCTAGTACTGGTACTGGGTCTTGACTGGTACATTAAACGGACTTATGGACTTTCTGACCCAGTGCTTTTCTACTCCATCTTGAAGCAGCATGATTTTTCCACCCCCCGATAAGATATATTTGTTGTGCTCACCCCCTCCATCTGAAGTCCAGGTTCTTTCTTCCTGCACACCTCACACTCCTCGTGGCCCCTATCTGGTCATCTGCCGCAGGGCTACAGAAGCTATGTACTGAGTGTGAGAGACAAAAAAGGCAGTCTTTCTGCACAGCCTCCACCCCTTGGGGACTGGCAGGTTCCCAGCCTGCAAGGTGTTAAATCCTGGCTCCCTCAGCAAATCTCCTGTGAGAGAACCCAAGTTAAAATCCAGCAGCAAGTGCTGCCAGGCCTTCTTCTGGCTTCTTCCCTCCATATGGAAGTCTAATCAGACATCATGGTCCCTCAGCCCTGCCCCAAATTCAGGGGGAACAGCCTCCTTGGAAGTGTCAGTCAGCTTTGGCTGGTTCCAGGGTTTCATATAGCCTCTGGAGGGCTCAGAGCCCGCACTCCACCCGGGCACTGGCCCAGGGACCACGCATTCCTGCAGGCCCAGGGGCTGCTGCCCAAAAGTCCTCAGGACTCTGGGACACATGCAGCACCTCTGCACTTCATAATGCCCCTTCTCTGTCAGGGAGAGAGGGCGGAGTTGGCCCCAAGATGAGGATGGCTTCCAACCAACCCAAGACAAAGAGGTCACTTCTTAGAAATGTGCTTCGGGGAGGGAGTGCTCCGCAAAGAGGAAGAGGAGGAGAAAGCCTCCCCGCATCTAGGGACTCCTTTAGTTCCAAGTTCACTCCCACCTCTCCTTGAGGTTTGGCGGGCTGGGTGCGGAGGCAGGCTAACTACACCTCTCTGTCCGGAGCAGAACAGTGAACACAGCTGAGTGTCCCTGTCAAGGAAGTGCCACTGGCCAACCAAGCAGGTGGTCCTGAATCTGAAAGGCCAGAGCAGGCAAAGGGCCCAGAAGACGTGCCTGGGTATCTTAACAATGCCCCTCTGTGGGGGGTGAGGGGGGCAGAGGAGTGGAGAGGAAGGAGTGGCATGGGGGCACGTATGAGCACAGGAGTGTGTGTGTGTACACAAAGAGAGGCGGTGGGGGCAGGGGAGGGGGGTCTGCCATGAGGTTAGACCATCCTCTGCACTCTCAAATCCTAGACTCATTTCCAACACTTCACCCTCCTTGATTGCTACAGGCCCCAACAGGAAGGATAACTGGAAATAACTCGACAGCCCTTGCTCTTAAAGAGTTGAGAGAAATCTGTATTAATTTCTAAACCACTAAGAGAGCTGGAAGGTTCCCAACAAAATGAACACCTCCAGCATTCAGACAAAAATCATGTTATCACCAGCACTGGAGGTGACACAGAGGGAGGAGAGAGACATAACATACTTTTGAGAAATGATTGGTTGTTTGGGTTTTTTTTTAATCTTTCTGCTTAGCAAGAAAAGGAAGGTTAAAAAAAGCATTCAGACAGAGAGAGGCACTTGCATTTCCTTTCCTCCTTCAAAGATCACTCATGAGGTGACTGCACAGGTCATCCTAGGAAGCCAGATGTGGTCTGAATCTCAGTTCAGCCACTCATTAGTTGGGTGTCCCTGAAGCTCAGTAGAAATACAGTGCCTCAGTTTCCTCATTTAAAAATGAGAATATCAGTAGCTAGCTCCATGGAGTTTTTAAAATTCATCTTAAAAATTAACTGAGACAAGACTATGAATGTACAGCACTTATATACCTGGTATAATAAGTGGTGACTAATATTGTCTGGATCAGTGACACTAGCTTTGGCTCTAGAATCACAGGGGACAGCTCAGTTTGAGACCCAGCCTCTCCAGAACTCGTGAGAGCCTCATTTCATTGTTAGCTAGAACCTGCCACCTATCAGGCCCAGTCGCCCAGACAGTGATAGCAAAACAAAGGCTGGATGATGATGTAACAGATGGCATGTGCCAGGCCGGGAAGGAGGCTCATACCCACCACGTGCTGCTCATCCTGGCACGACATGCTCAGATGCACCCCCTTTCATACATGAGCTAAATAACACATCTTCAGAGAGGTACTCAGAGTGGGGATTTCAAATGCCTCACACATGAAGAGGCTGTTTAGTGTAGTGGGTAAAATGTGGGCTCTATGGTCTGATTTCTGAATCTGCTTCTTGGCTCTACCACTTAGAAGCTGTACAACAGCAGAAGTTGCTTAAACACTCTGGGCTTCTGTCATGGCTTGAACTGTGTCTCCCAAAAAGTGTGCGTAGCAATTTCACAAGGCGGTGATTCCCAGTGCTGTGTGATGTTCCTCTATGTTGTGAACCCTGCCTCTAGGGTGTTAATGAGGGAGGACAAGTGGTCGCTGTTGGTGAGGCAGAACTTGTGTTGTGCCTTGAGGCAATCTCTGGGGACAAAGAAAAAAGAGGCAAGCTGAGAGTGGGGGACCTCAAACCATCAAGAAAGGAGGAGGGCCGGGAGCCAAGTGCATCCTCTGGAAAGGACCCGGGAAGTCAAGGTGGCGGACTAAGCCCACGTCTCCTTATATCCCTCTGGAAACCAAGACCTGAATTGATAATCAAACAGAGCCTTCTAGTCAATCCCAGGACATGGCACAGGGCTGTTAATTGGGACTTCATACCACTGAGCAAAAAACCTCCTCTCTTTCGCTGACTCCCACTCCTGGCTAGCCCTGGCTCTCACGGACAGAAGGTAAACGCACCATTTTGACTTTTTTTTTCCTCTCGGTCTTGGCCGGCGGGCAGAGCTGGGTCTTGCCTAGCAGCTAGACTCAAATGTGCTGCTGTGGGGATAGGCAGGCAAAATTTCCATATTTTGAGAGCCAGGCTTAGGACTCTGTTAATCTAGCCACTTTGAGCCTGTCATTTTATATCTGCCTCAGCGGTGTTTGTACAGAGTTTTGCAGTCAGTGTGCAGGACGCCATGTTGGATATGGAGATACTAGCGGGACCTCATTCTTAGCCTGGGAGCCAGCGCCTGCAAACAGGACTGCACTTCTCTGACAGGAAAGCAGTAATTTACCCAGTGCTACTTACGTTGGGGGCCCTGCAACAGCAGCAGAGGAATCACCACCTCTCGGCACCTTTAGCCTCTCTATCTGCTGCCTGTGTGGAGGACGCCATCTTGGATATGGTGGCCACAGGTGGACCTAATTCTTAGCTTGGGAGGCAGAGCCTACCCACAGGAGAGTGCTCCTCTATCGCAAAAGCAGTACTCGATGCAGTGTCGCCTAAGGCTAGGCCCTGTCAGCAGAGGACAACAGGGCAGTAGCATTGTTGTATTCTGAACTAGTGTGTATCATCTGGGGTTGGATATAGTGGTGCTTACTTTGCCAGTTGAGAAGAGGGACCTCTACACCTGAAAACCCAACTGACTTGTGAAGTGGTCAGATACCTTTTGCTTTACATTTTAAGACAGCCTAGAGAATCATTTGCAATCCATCCTCACAGTACCTCTTCCAGCCTCTACATACTCACATGGGACCCAAAAAGCAACAGACACTTGCAGCATACAAGAAATCACCCATGGCTTCAGAAGGCTCCCAAGGAGTTTTCCAGATGAAGAAACTTTTATGAAAGCATCAGGAAGTGAATACAAAATGATTATATACAGAGTCCTTCTAGACTTTATACAAAATGCAGCATAACAAAATGAAAAATTAAGCAAGCTGTTCAATCTGATGGAAAGGACCCAGGGTCCCTGTGCCTCAGAAACTCACAGTCCAGGGGAAGACCGATAAAAAGAACCTTTCCTGAAAAAGCCTTTTGCTGGAGCTGATGTCCTGAATTTGTACCTACAGCCTACTGGACTGTAACAGAATAAAATTTCTCTTTTTAAAGCCATCCATTTGTGGTATTTCTGTTATAGCAACATTAGATGACTAAGATAGCCTCTGTTTCCTCACTTGTAAAATAGGCTGGGAAGAGAATTAAGTGAGTCAGCCATGACTTAACTGCTAACAATGCCTGGTTAATAGTGTTAAATGATGGTTATTATGAGGTATTTGGGTCTTCAACAGAACATCTGGAGATCCAGGATCTGAATCTACAGATCACCTTGTGCTTTTACCTGTAACCCAAGCAATTCCACATCTTACTACATGCATCAGTTAGGTGCTCTATTGTTCACTGAATAAACTGCTTACCAAAATGTCAAAAAATCAATTCAAACATCTTCTTGCCCAGTGAAACCATTTTCTAGAGTACCCCTCGCCCCTTAGCAAATAGTCCATTTGGTTGAAATGGTTGCCCAGCAAATATGTGTACGTGTATCATAAACCCAGGAGGAGGAGTATCTATCACATTGCTGTGACAAGTCTCTCCTTCACTAAATTGCCAGGATCTTCACAAAACACACACTGACAATAGTTCTGCTAATCCATTTCAAAAGGTAGTGTCTGGGCTAGGGTAGCACAAAGAATTCAGAAGGCTGAATGCTTTCAATCATTTTCTTCTGTGCTTCAGTTTAACTGATTTCTATTAACTTCTCTTTAAATTCCCTGATCCCTTCTTTTACTGTGATCTATCTGCAGTCAATCCCTCCAATAAATTTTTTACCAGAGATCCTGTAATTTTTCAATTCTGTGGTCCAATTTGATTCTTTTTTCAACATTTCCAAATCTCTCCTGAAATTCTTCATCTCTGCCTTCATTACAATCATCTTTAAAAGGCCTTGTCTGATAATTCCAACAATGTGGGTCATCCATGGTCATCTTCTTTGGAGGAATATTTCTCTTGACTGTGGTCACACTATCTTGCTTATTCACAATAGTAGTTTTCACTTGAGTGGTAATATCCTTTCCTCTATTCCTTTTCTGTATTAGGTAGGTCAGATAGAGGACTAATCCATACAATCAGTGAGGAGTTAAACTGGTTTGAGAGAGGACTGAGGTGATAATCACTCTAGGAAAAAAAACAAACTCACTGCCATCAAGTAGATTCTGACTCACAGGACCCCTATCAGACAAAGCGGAACTGCCCCGTAGGGTAATCAAGACTGTATATCCTTATGGAAGTAGGATGCCACATCTTCTTCCATGAAATGGCTGGTAGGTTCACACTGCTGATCTTTAGCAGTCAAGCAGTTTTCACTGTCACTCCAGTTTCTAATTGCTTAGCAGTAGTTCACTTACGAGAATGACTTAGTAGGATGAATTGTCTTTGTTTGGGGAAATCCTCCAGATTTAAATTCTACAGGCCACCCTGCAGGTTCATCAAAATTTTGGCAGGTCCATTCTTTCAACAACTCTGTGCCCAACTTTAGCAGCTGGCTCTAGGTATGAAAGCGTCCAGGATCCCTGACTCTCCCAGGAGGAACACAACTTTCTGGAGATGAGTTCTTTTTGATTCCATGGATAACTGATGTTTTAAAGAAATCTGTGATTTTGTTTGGTTTAACCAATAATTTCTTATTGTTTTAGCAGGAGGAAAGATATTTCATGTCCTCTGCATCCTAACCAGAAGCATGCTCTGATGGATGAGTCCTCTGACAACACGACTCTGTGAAGTTTAAAACATTAATTCCCTGGAGTCAAAGAGTTTCAGCACATAAAATATAAAATGCCATTCATCATACAATATGAGTTCTGGGAAGACTACCCCCTCATGTCCAGTATATATTCTCCTATCTCTTAGGGAATTCTGTTTTCCTGTTTTTCCTCTCTGGCCCTACATTGTTTTCTGTCAGGGACTGAATTGTGATCCTACCAAAATATGCATCAACTTGACTAGGCCATGATGCCCAGTATTGTGTAGTTGGCCCCCGTTCCATGATCTAATTATTCTCCTTTCTGTGATATGCTGTAAATCTTAGACTTTCTGTCTATAATTACAAAAGAAAGGTAGTTTCCTAAGAAAGGTGATCCAACAGAATGCAGAAATCATTAATCACCATTGATATCGCACACAAGTAAAATTTTGCTAAAGATCATTCAAAAGCAGTTAGAGCAGTATATCAACAGGGAACTGCCAGAAATTCAACCCAGATTCAGAAGAGGATATAAAACAAGGGATATCACTGCTGACGTCAGACGGTTCTTGGCTGAAAGCAGAGAATACCAGAAAGATGTTTGTCTGTGTTTTATTGACTGTGTAAAGGCATTCAACTGTGTGAATCATAACAAACTGTGGATAACACTGTGGAGAATGGGAATTCCATAACTTAATTGTGCTCATAAGGAACCTGTACATAGACCAAGCAGCAGTCATTTGAACAGAACAAGCAAATACCACATGATTTAAAATCAGGAAAAGTATGTGTTAGGATTTAATCTTTTTGCCACACTTATTCAACCTGTATGCTGATCAAATAATCTGAAAACCTGGACTGTATAAGGAATAACTTGACATCAACACTGGAGGAAGACTCATAAACAATCTGCAATATGCAGATAACCACAATCTTCCTTGCTAAAAGCAAAGAGGATTTGAAGCACTTATTGATAAAGATCAAAGACTATAGTCTTCAGAACGGATTTCACCTCAAAATCAAGAAAAAAAAAATTCCCCACATCTGGACCAATAAGCAACATCATGATAAATGGAGAAAAGTTTGAAGTTGCCAGGAATTTAATTTTACTGGAATCCACAATGAATACCCATGGAAGTAGCGGTGAAGAAATCAAATGATGTACTGCTCCGAGCAAATCTGCTACAAAACACCTTCTTAAAATGGTAAAATGCAAGATGTTGCCTTGGGGGCTAAGGTGTGCCTGACTCAAACCACGGTATTTTCAATCTCCTCATATGCATGAAAACTCTGGACAGTAACTAAGGAGAAGTGAAGAAGTGATGCCTTTGAATTATCATGTTGGCAAAGAACATTGAATATACCATGGACTGCCAGAAGAACAAACAAATCTGTTTTGAAAACATCACAGCCAGAATGCTCCTTAGAAGCAAGAATGACAAGACTTTGTCTCATGTAGTTTACATGTTATCAGGGGTCCCTGGAGAAGGATGTCATGCTCAGTAAAGCAGGAAAACCAAAACCAAACCCAGTGCCATCAAGTTGATTCAGACTCACAGCGACCCTCTAGAACACAGTTGAACTGCTCCATAGTTTTCAAGGGGCACCTGGAAGATTTGAACTGCTGATCTTTGAGCAAACGCAGCACTTAGTCACTACACCACCAGGATTTTCGGAGAGTCAGTGAAAAAGAGTAAACCCTCAAAGAGATGGACTGACCCAGTGGTTGCAACAGTGGCTCGAATATAACAATTGTGAGGGTGACACCAGACCGAGCAGTGTTCTGTTCTGTTGTACACAGGGTCGCTATGAGCTGGAATTGACTGGATAGCACCTAGCAACAGCAGCATGCCTGTGGCTATGGTCCCATTTGGGAATAAGCCTTCCATTAAGTTAATGAGGCAGCATTAAGTCATGTTAATGCGGATTAGGTTATGTTTGTTGATGAGGTAGGGTTAGGATGGAATGTGTCTTGAGTCACTGTTCTTTACCACCCCGCAAGAGCTAAAAGCAGAGAGAACTGAGTAGAGAGAGAGAGACTTCATCATCACCAAGAAAGAAAAGCCAGAGTGGAGAGCATCTTTTGGACCTTGTGTTGACAACGTCCTAGATTCAAAGGAAGACCGATGCCAAGACACATAGAGATCTCCAAAGAATGCAAGGCTCACTGATGTTGAAAGACAAAGATCTTCCTCCACAGCCAACAGAAGAGGAAAGCCTTCCCCTAGAGCAGGCACCCTGGATGTGGACTTTAAGCAAACTAAATAGAAGAGAATGATTTTTTGGTTTGTTAAAGCCATCTACTCACAGTATATCTGTTATAGCGAAACTAAATAATTAAGACATTTTCCTACAAAGAAAACAAAAATAAAAGTTCAGTTCATGGTTCCAGCTTAGTAATAAGAGCAGCTGCCACCATGTATCGGGTACTTACCATGAACCAAAGGAGCCATGGTGGTGCAGTGGTTAAGAATTTGGCTGCCAATGGGAAGGTCAGTGGTTTAAATTCCCCAGTCAATCTGTAGAAGAAAGATCTGGCAGTCTGATCCTATAAAGATTACAGCCTTGAAGACCCCGGGGGTAGTTTTATTCTGTCCCCTAGTGTCACTATGAGTCAGAATTAACTTGATGGCAACAGGTTTGGTTTTTTAGTACTTCCAGTAACTCTCACAAAAACTCTCTGAAGAGCCACAATTACCACTCTCCTTTTCTAAACTGAAGAAACAGAGGTTTACAAAAAAATTGAGAAGCTTTGTTCAAAGTCCTGGAAGGAGCAGAGGTTCAGATCCAGGTACCATTGGTCCCATGCCCACGCTGTTACTTCCATGTAATACCGTTCCCACTTTAAACTCAACTGGGCATTGCTGTTTTCCTGGAAGTGTCAGAACAAAGAAGGCCCAAGAAGGATGAGAAGATGAGCCAGTTTTCAGTAATTCCATCCCAGGTGAGTCTCGGGTTCTCCAGGAGGACAGCGCTCTTGTCAACAGTGCGGTTTTGTGGGCTTTCTCTCTCTCTCAATCTCTCTCTTTCTTAAATTCACTCTTGCTCACTTAACTCTCATTATTCCCAGTCTGGGATAATAAGCTAACAGACACCCTTTTCCTGTCAATATTCTAGTCCCACAAACATTTTGACATGGCTTATGGCCGGTTCCTCTGCTGCTCCTCTTCTGTTCAAAATATGACTACAAAGGTAGAATGTGTTAAGGGTTTATAATCTCTCTCCATGCATTTTCTGCCTTTTCTTCTGCTTTCCTAACCTACTTCTATTCCCTAGGTCCTTCAGGGGCTGAAATGTTCGGCTCACTGCAGTAGTAGCTAGAAGTGTGGCATCCTGGGTCCCCCTCCAGCCCTCTCATTGCTCATATTTTTTTAGTGGCTAAGAAAGTCAGTCTGACCTCCAAGTTAAATAAATTCTACTCTTGAGGTCACAGTAGAGGTTAATGGAGGCGTTTTGCTTAAAAACTCAACTTCCCAGTTTCAGAAACTTTATGGGAAAGTCCTGGTTTTGATTTTAAATATCAGTGCCTCTCACTGCCAGCACCCAGATCTCAGTTCCTAAATACCACTTCCTACTAAGAGAAACCAAATTTCCCAGAGAGATGAAGATTTCAGAAAAGGGCATGGAAAATCGAGGTGAACTTGAAATACTTTGGGCACTGAGAAAGCAAGGAAGAGCCCAAAGACTGATGGGGTGAAGCTGGCTGAAGGCTCTCACTGGCCAAGACTGGAACAATTTGAGGATCAAAAAGAAAAATAATGAGAATGGGTTATGAAGTGTGGGGGAAAAAATCGTAATGTTTCTTTAATGTAGAGAGAGAAGAAAGTTGGATGTGGAAAATGATGATAATCGGTGAACCTAGGTAAAGAGTATATGAATGGACTATTCTTTCCACTTTCCGTAGATCTGAAATTTTTTGAAACTGAAAGTTGGAAAAAGGAAACAGAATCGGTGCCTTTCCCTTGCCTGAATGTTCTGGGATTACTCCGCCAGGTAAATCTTCCCTGCGCAGAAGGTATGAATGAGCCCTCTCCTGGGCTCTGTGGCCTCAGGCCCGTCTCTGATTCTTCCGGTTAACACCGCCTGCCAATGGTTATGAGCAGATCACTCACTCAATGTATTTTAAGACTGTCACAAGTTAGGTTAATACTGATAATCACAGACATTGCCAAGGACAATGACCAAACGAAAGCGCTACGGTGATTGCTCAGTGCGCAATGGCCTGTAACTTGAATATAAAACAGTTTTGATCCATTCTAGCATCTGCCTATCACTCCTCCTTCATATTTCAGCTCTCGGGGAAAAATGCCAGGGCTGCACAGATGGTACCCAGCAGGGAGCCCTTCTCCAGCAGGACGAAAAGATCATTCGGGCGCCATCTACTGGGTAAATGCTTGCACTGACACGGGGTTCCAGACCCAAGCTCCAAGCTTTGAATATCCACCAAGGTTTAGTTCCACTTAACACAGGCAGTCACGCAGTGCGCAGCATTCAACAAGTAGTGAGATGAGTTTCTCCTTCTTATGAATTGCCTTCACATTGATTTAGAGTCAATATGAGGTGTAGGTGATATCCTAGTAACATCCTACTGATGTCTTCTCACGGTCAAGGCTTAATTCCCTAAGTGGATTGCAAACTCCTTGAGGGCTCTTTGTGACCTTTGGTGACCACCCAGTGCTCTGCCCACAGGAAACACTCCATAAATGCTTGTGCCTGTGATAATATACGCCACGTGAATGAGGCTTTCAAAGCAAGAATTGAACCAAACACACGTAGCTGAACCAACTCAGATAGGAATCAGACTATTATTCCCCCTTTATAGCATTGGCCACATTCCAGTATTTTGGACTCTTCCCTCTCAAGTGCCAGCTCTAAGATGTATGTCTAGCACCTACAAGCACCCATTCTAGAAATAGTTTTTGAATCAGTGGGTGGATTAATGAACGAGGGAGTGAGCTCTCCAGTCTCCTTGCCTAGTGTCAGTACTGGCTGCCCTCAACCAGCCCTGCTGCCCTTGAAATATACCTTGATCCTTCACCTGGACACCATCACTAGTCCAATCAATTAGACTAACGGTATTAACACCGTCACAAGTGACTTGTGAAAGCTTCAACTTGGAAATCCTATTTTCTGACACAAAACCCATTTGATGACATGTTACACAACTTTATTATCACTAGGCTTAATTTCCCACCTCACTGAAACATCTAGCTCCTATTCTCTCTACCATGTTCCTTCTGGCTTCACACGCTCCCCAATCTAGATCTGCAGGCCAACCTTGGGATCAACTGTCTAACTGGTTGTATCCACTGCTGTCATTGCCCACCTGTGCTTACACACTGACTGCACTGCTACATACAAGTTCGGCCTTCAGCTGATCCCCAGTCTTGCTTGGATGTGCTCTTACTTCTCACTAACTGGTGCCTTTTCTTGTTCCCCATGTGGCTTCCCAAACCCTTTGTGTTCTTAAGTTCCAGCCTCATTCCTGCTCTCAGCAGAGATTTCATGTACTTCAGAGAAAATGGGGCCCATAGGTAGGAACCCACAATGAGAGGTGGGGATGGGCTGTAGCTAAGAACAAGGGCTCCGGAATCAGGCGGGCTCTGGAATCATACGGGCTCCGGAATCAGGCGGGCTCCGGAATCACGCGGGCGCCAGAATCACACGGGCTCCGGAATCACACAGGGTTTCCCTGAGCTTTGCTCTTTCTATGTTTGTGGTCTTAGGTAACTTCCCTCACGTCTCTCAACCTCAGTTTCATCATCTATAAAACAGCAGCAAGGATGAGACCTACCTGATAAGGTGGTTGTACAGACTTCACAAGACATTGCATGTGAAGTGCTTAGCACAATTCATGTCACTTAATAGCTCCTAAGGTCCCTCACTCCTACTTCAGCACGTCCTCAAGTCCTGTCAGTTCTTCTCTCACATCAAGCCCCTCCTCTCGATCCCCTGAGCCACTGAAATAAAACGCCTGATATCTCTGGTATAGTCTTCATTCCTATGTAACATCCATATGCTGCTAGAATTATCTGTCAAAGGCCAGTTTTCCAATTGAACTTCAATGCACACCCCACCTCATCCCTCTCAAGGCCAAGTCTGAGATCAGAATCCTGGCATTCAATGCTTTCCACAGTCTGATCCTGCCTACCTATCCAGTCTCACTTCTTGCCATTCCTCAATACTGCCACCTTGCTCTAGTTACATCTGACGTTGCATACTTCCCCAAACACACCTTTCATTGTCACACCCATCCTGCTTCCTCTGCCCGGACTATCTTCCTTGATTGAGAGCTGCCGCTGCTAGCCAAAAGGTCAGCGATCAGAATCCACCAGCTGCTCCTTGGAAACCCTATGGGGCAGTTCTACTTTTTCCTAGAGGGCCACTACAAGTCAGAACTGATTTGACAGCAACAGGTTTGCTCTGGGGTTTGGGCAGAAACACAACTCTCCTCCTCCCTAAAGTTTTCCTCATGTGCATGACTCCCTGTGATTATTCTCATATTTGCATTCTCTCAAAGCACTTGGTGCACAGCCTAGTTCATAACTCCTCTTTGGCTTTCACTGCTTCTAACATCTAAACTTTTTCCCTCATTTACCTACCCCAACCTATTACTTCAGCACCATTACACACCCCTGCTCATTCACTCAGAGAAACAGCAGTGTTCCATATGATCCATGTGAAGAACAGTTACCTTATATATTCTGAAGGTCAATATATAATCTAATGCTGTATATTACAACTATAATTAATATTTAATAACTAATAGCAAAAGCAGTTTTATTTCTGGACCATCTGCCAGCCTGTCAGTTGAAAACCATGTAGAATAATAATGCTGATGATTTACCGCTTTACTTGAACTCTTTATGTGTGGCAGGTAGAATGCTAGGCACATCACGTGCATTATTTTATTGAATCCTCCAAACAAAATAATGATAGCATTAGTCCTACTTTGGAGAAGAGGACATTGAAATTAACCAAGTGAAGTGATTTGGCCAACGTCACCGCTGCTGTTGCTGTTAAACGCCACTGAGTCACTTCTGAGTAAGAGTGACCCTAGGACAGCAGAAGAAAACACTGCCAGGTCCTGCGCCACCCTCACAATCTCTGTGATGCTTCAGCCCATCGTTGCAGCCACTGCGCCAATACATCTTATCAAGCGTCGTCTTCTTTCTTACTGACCATCTATCAAGCACAATATCCTTTTCCAGTGACCAGTTCCTCCTGACAGCATGTCCATAGGGAGATATAGTCTTGCCATCCTTGCATCTAAAGAGCATTCTGGCTGCATTTCTTCCAAGACAGACCTGTTTGTTCTGGCTGCTGTTGTTTTTGTTACGTGCTCTTGAGTTTGTTCTGACTCATAGTGACTGTATATACAGTAGAACGAAACACGGCCAGTCTGTGCCATGCCCACAACCATCATGCTTAAACCTACTGTTACAGTCACTGTGTCAACCCATCTTGAGGATTTTCATGGATCCTCTATTTTACCAAGCATGATCTCATTCTCCAGGGACTGATTCCTCCTGACAACATGTCCAAAGCATGTAAGATGCCGTCTCACCATCCTTGCTTCTAAGGAGTACTCTGGTTGTACTTCTTCCAGGGCAGATCTGTTCATTCCTTCGGTGAATCATGGTTTAGTCAATATTCCCCAACTCATTCTTGCTACAGACAGACAAAGTCACTGTTTAAATTCAAGTCTGTGTCACTCCAGAGCGCGTGCTCTTGGTTTTCACACAGTGGTCCTTAGAGAACTGCAGCCCAAATCCTGCAGCTGATCTATCTGGAAGGGCAGCTGATCTATCTGGAAGGTCATCTACCAAGGATTAAATTCCAAAAAAATCACCTAAAAAGGGCTTTGAAGTTTAATGTCTACAATTGAGGCTAATATTTTTTTCATTATCTGTGTTCTAGATAATTCCGGAGCTTTTACTCAAGGTCTAACAAATCTCTTCTCTGTGAGGCACAGCTGAATTACCCAGCTGCAGACCACACACCTCACCCTTTACTGCAGCCTCTTGAACTCATGGCTTTTCGCTATACATTGGATCAGGCCAAAAAAAGAAAGAAAATGTTGGTAACACTCCATCCTCCATCTCTGTAAACCAGGAGGAATTATTATTCATAATATTAACACTGCTCAAACTGTAAGACTATCCTGGTTGTTTCTGATTCAAATACAAAGCATGTGAGACAGGCTTAATAAAACAATAACAATTTATACATTGACTGCTTTAGGATACAGATTCTGGAAGGATATTTACCAGTCAGGAACATGTAGAAGAGAATCTTAAACTGAAAGTAAGTTTAGCTTTCCATTCTATTTTCAAGAAATTATTGAATCTCAGAGGAAACCCCCTTCAATAAAGCATAAGAGACTTTTAAAACCAAGTAAATCCCAGCAAGAATGCCTTTTCTGGGACAAGTGGCATGCTGGCAATTTGCTGCGGGTTACAGGAATTTAACTCAGAATTCAAGAAGTTCGCCAACAGAATTTCACATTGAAAATGCACTACAGACTTAACATTTTTGAAGCGTTATTCACTGTCTGCTGGCCAATGCTACCACACAACTGCTTCTGGACATAAGGCGTGCTGCGTGCAGCGGCCTTGGCTTCATTTAGGAGAAAAGAGTAGATTTAAGATCTACTAAGAAAAAAAATCTTCTTGTGGCCAACAATTCCCAAACAGATGTCTACAGTCCACACCCAGCAAATGGAAACATGCCTTTGTCGTTTATAATCTTTAGACCTAGAAAGCCCCATGGCCACAAGCTTTCCAGAACTCAGATTCCAAGGAGATAAGCCTTTAGTCCTTTGCAAGCAGAGTCTTTCAAGCATCAGGCACTAGTGGCAGAGCTACTAAAGGGTCCACTTACGCATGCAGTCTCCTCCGTACCAGCCTGCTCGGCATTCTGCACAGTAGATGCCCTTCACGTAGAAGTCGTCCAGTGTACCCCCCCAGGAGCCATTTCGGCAGGTTTTGCAGTTTTCAAAGATGGTACAACCTGAAACATGTGTAAGAAGTGGGGTGGTAGAAATGAAAAAAAAAGAACATTTATATACTGACATGGAATGATCTCTAGTGCATACTATTAACAGGAAAAAGCTAAATGATTAATAGTGTTTATGCTATCTTTTTTCGCAAGGAGAAAGAAATAGGAATATGTGTGCACATTTGCTTTTATTTTGAAATATGAGACACAGAATCAATAAATCCATGTGGTAAAGTATATAGCATAGTGCCACAAAGAAAGAAATCGTATCAAGTGATTTTAAAATGTAGTGTTTTGACTCTACACACCTAGTGTGATACGTTCAAAGGTCAAAAATAACCACAAAAAAATTGTAACATCATTCAGTGGTCTAGTGCTAAGATCGGTGTTATTTGGTGCAATTATATCATGGTATAATATAATAGAATAAAGCAAATAAGGGATTAGGTTATTTTTAGGAAACAGGAGTTTCAGCATGAGATAAATGAAATATGAATGTAAAAATATAGTACATTTGAACTTGACTATCAGTGTGAACTTATTACTGTATCTTTTAAAAGATACATATAGCTTAAAAATCAAAAATACCAAACCTGCTACCATCAAGTTGATTCTGACTCATAGAGACCCTATAGGACAGAGTGGAACTGCCCAGTAGTTTTCAAGAAACTCCTGGTGGATTTGAACTGCCAACCTTTTGGTTAGCAGCCATAGCACTTAATCACTAAACTACCAGGGTTTCCATATCATAGTCACACCTACAAAAAAAAAAAAACCAAAAAACTAGTAATAATGATAGGCCAATAGCCAGGAACCTATCCGGATTGGGGTTCAATCCAAGGTTCCTTGGAGAAATGGCTGATTCTAGATCTGGGGTGGTCTATGTATATGAAAAGTCTGCAGTGTTTTATCATGTGAGAAATCAAGGAAGTGTAAATAGACTAGTGTGATCATGTCACAATGACACAGATGCCATTCTAAGATGGGACGATATGTGCGTTAAAATGAAAAATGATTGCAATGAGTTAAAGCACATAAGCAAAAATTCATGAATTCATATCACTCTGACAAAAAAATTTCTTTCATCACCACTGATGGGTCCTGTGGCATCTACTCACTATTGAGAAAATGATTTTTTAAAAAGTCTTTAGCCTGTATTTCTTAACCAAATGGTTGACAAGGGACAGTTCTTCACTACTTAGATCCACTGACCATGGATCTGTGTCATTGTGACACAATCACACTAGTCTATTTACACTTCCGTGATTTCTCACGTCCAAGAGGACCAAGAGATATTGTGCTTCTCCTGTGAGATGCAATAGGAAGCGCATGGCATCATCGATGACGTTGTCATGCCTATCAGCCCCCATCTCATTGCACAAAGCCAAAGTTCCACCCCAATCCCAAGTGTAGCTGCTAGGATCCTAGAAATATTGAAAATTATTTCAAGATTTCCATATCACTGCAATAGATTCCTAGTCAACAGCTCATGGCTTAGTTCATAACATTTCCTGAGAAAGTTTGAGAGAATTACTCAGTTGTTTCCCTACCAACCACACTGACCCACCAGGGAATGCGGGCTGTGGGTTTCTTTTCTAAAATTAAATGTCTAGAAGTGACACTGAGGCCACTCTTGTGTTACAGTTCAGCATTATTGTCTTTCCAAGAGGGGAGATAGTTTGAGGTATCTGCATACTTGAGCTCTGTTTTCTTTGATTTTCTGAAGCTTTCCATCAATGAGAAAAGGTGTCTAGCAGTCATGTTTTTAAAAGAGGGGGGTACAGAAGTGAGAAAATTCCTAAAGTCAACTTGTGATACCCATTGAGCCTAATGAAAGTGTATTTGAAAATCTCTCTGACCTTTTGACATGGTCTAGAAGGGAAACAGTAAGCCTCCCCTGGGCAAGTCAGGAACATGAGGCAGAAAATGTAAAGGCATTAAGAAGCTTCATGAGGTAGTTATTTGGTAATCACACTGGAAACCCTAGTCTGTTTTAACTACAACTGAAGCATCTCCTGTAACACAAGGATCAGTGTCCACATTAGCTTCCACCCCAACAGATACTTTTATCTCTCTCTCTCTCCTTTCTCTCTCATTCTTTCACAGATACACATTACTCAGTCAGACTGAGCTACTTGCCATCTTCTAAACTCCACTCTTCCTGTCTCGTGCGTGCCACAGGGCCTTGGCACATGCTATCTTCTCTGGCTTGACCTTACTACCAGGTCTCCTTCGCCCCTTCCAGTTGGCTGTCCCTATCTGCAGCATACACATCACCACCTCTAGTAAGTCTCTCCTAACCGTTCCCCCCCGACCCGCATCCCCAGCCATGCTCCCACTGTACCCCATGTCCCTCTGTCTGAGCACTCACCACACTCTGTCAGAGCTGCCTGCTTGTTTCTCCGTCTCCCCCACAAGGCTGTAAGCCCTGGGAATGCAGGGAGTGTGTCATTTTTTTTGTCACCAGATTCCCAGTACCTCGCATGGTTCTTAGTAGCTGTTCCATCTATGTTTTTTGAGTGAATTAGTGGACCAATTCGCAGCTTTACAAGCTTAACACTGAAAGGAGTACTAATGCCTCAAATTCTTTCGACTGTAGTTAGAATGAGCTAAGCTGTGTCACTTTTAATAATCATGGCACCACAACCGCCTGATGGCTGCTGGCCAGAATTCAGGCATTTAGCCACCTGGTGCAGCCTCTGTTCCCCTTCATTACCTCGAGCAGCAGGAGGGCAACCCGAGGTGTCCCATTTCACACTCACCTGGGTGAATCAGGCAGGAGTCACACTCGTTCTCCTCGTTCCGGCAGCAGGGGATGGTATAGCCCACGACTTCCTTTCTCCCGGGGCAGACACACTCAATCTGATCGTACTCACAGCACTCACGGCACATGATGTTCCATTCGGCCCCAGGGCAGGCTTCATTAATGACTGTGTACTCTGAAACAGAAAACCAGCAGGTAAGCACAGGGTCCTGACAGAGATGGTCAGTACTCTACATCACAGCTACTGTCCTGCTAAAAAGAAAACTTGGGTTACTATAAATGTGTCTGTCTGCCTCAATGAGAGAGAAAAATCCATCTTTATTCTTCCTAAGTCAGTTCTCTAAACTGGAATGGGAGCTCAAAATAGACAGAACCCATTAGAATTGCTATTCCATTTCATTTTTAACCTTAAAAGTAAGAAATCATTCTTTACTAACATATAGTTTAGGTGGATTGACAATACAACAACTACACAATTTATAAGCAAGTATACATCTCTTGGAAACTTGGTGGTACAGTGGTTAAGTGCTGTGGTTGCTAGACAACAGGTTGGTAGTTTGAATCTGCCAGGTGCTCCTTAGAAACTCTGTGGAGCAGTTCCACTCTGTCCAACAGGATCACTGTGAGTCAGAACTAACTTGATGGCAGCGATCTGATTTGGGGTTTATATATCTCTTAGGAGTCTTAACTGGGTTGAATTGTGTCCCCCAAAAATTCGCATCCACCAGGAACCTTGACATGTGCTCGTATTTGGAAGTAGGGTGTTTGCAGATATGTAATTAGTTAAGATGAGGTCATACTGGATTACAGTGGCCCCTAAATCCAGTTGACTGGTATCCTCAAAAGGAGACACAGAGACACAGAGCACACTATGTAACAACAGAGGCAGAGACTGGAGTGATACTTCAACAAGTTAAGGGAACGCCAAGGAGTGCCACCAACCACCAGAAGCTAGAAAATAACAGGCACAGATTTTTCTCCTGAACCTTCCAGGGGAGCATGGCCCTTTAGCACCTCGTGCTTCTGCCTCTAGAAGCCGGAAAGAATCAAGTTCTGCCACCCTGGGTTCAAGTACTTTGTTACAGCAGCCCTGGGAAGCTAACAACACAGGACCCGTGTTCATTTTTTTCAGGGTGCCACAGGCTATCACTTACAGCTGGACAGGTTGTGCACTACACAACTCCAGGGGGGCGGGCATTGCACAGCACAGGCATACATTACAGTCTAGGCATGTGGGCCACACAAAAAGTTGGGAGGCCACTCTCTACGCTAGGCCGTTCAAGTGCAAGGCTGACTGCATTCAAGCACAAGGCTAACTGCCAAGCAGAAACCATATCATTTCCTCCCAACTTGGCTCCTTGGTTTCACAGAATGCCTTTCTCGTGGTATCTTCAAAGCTAAAACCAAGAGAAAAGACAAAAAAGTACCTTAATTAGTATTTGGGGAGAATTTCAATGTTGTACCAGGGTGAACTCATTATGAGAGCTTCATTCAGCCTCCAGATGCAACTGAGAATTCTTTCCCGTGAGAAAAAAAAAAGTATTCCTTTCTGAGTAGGTTTTTTTTTTTTTTTTATTCATTTCCTTTTGTTTAAATATACCTTAATTAAATGAAAAAGAAAAACCATCTGGCAAAATCTATAAGAGGAATCAGTTGGAGGCTTCACAGAAAAATCCAGGCTAAGACACAAACCTTCTGGCCTGGACTGGCTCTTCTGTTTCCATTTTCATTCCTAAAAATTGTGCACAAAGGCAGCAATTGAGGTAAAACAGGTCAGACATTTGAAAGAGAAAAATGAACTAGGGGCCCCAACGAAGCCTTCCTCAAAAGCCCCGGACAGGGATCCCCAGCATGCTCTGCAGGCTCACATAAGCCCACTCTAACACTCACAGTGGCTTCTGAAGTCTGAAATTTGACAGTTTAGTTTGACATGTTCCTCACCAAGTCTGAATAGCTGACATAGGGTTGACCAGTTGTCACTGAGTCAATTCCAACTTGTAGAGACCCTGTGTGTGTGTCAGATTAGAGTTGTGCTCTGTGGGCTTTTTAATGATGGATTTTCCAGAAGCAGATTGTCAGAATTTTCTTCCAAAGCACTTGTGGGTACACTCAAACCTCCAAACTTTCAGTTAGTGGCCAAATGTGTTAACCATTGACACAACCCAGGGACACAGGGTTACTGCTGTTAAATTGCCACGTGATGACATTTAAGAAAACTATCACCATGTACTCTCAGTTTCTGGGCATAAGAATATTCTAACCCACTGCCATCAAGTCAATTTCTTTTCATTAGGACCCTGTAGGACAGAGCAGGACTGCTCCCACAGGGTTTCCAAGGCTATAAATCTTTATGGAGATAGATTGCCACATCTTTCTCTCACAGACTCACTAGTGGGCTCATACCTCTGACCTTCTGGTTAGCACCCTAGTGCTTTAACCACTGTACCGCCAGGACTCCCTACCCAGGAATTAATTCCCTAAAACCTTTTCTTTAGTCTTTCTCTTTGAGTCAATAGACAACTCCCCCTCTGCCCTCATTGGCCCATTATATTAACTCTCTAAGCAGGTACAGAGATGTGTTCAGAGTGTCAGAGGCAAGAGCACAGCATCGTTTCAGCTGAACACAATGATCACGGGAAGTCCATTTACCTTCCGTCTGCTAGGCCAGGTGGCCAGTTCCTTTTCAAGGACCCTGTGTATGGCTGACAGAGTAACAGCCCCCACCCAAAGACACTCCTGTCCTAATCCCCAGAAACTGTGAATATGCTACCATACAGAGCAGAAAGGATTTTTCTGATGTCACTAATTCAAGGATTTTGCAATAGGAAGACGATCCTGGATTATTCAGGTGAACCCAGCATAAACACCAGGGTCCACAGGAGAGGGAGGCAGGAAGGTCACAGTCAGAAAAGGAGGTAAGACAATGAATGCAGAGGTCGGAGGGACACATTTTAATGATCAGGGGTTCACAGGTGAAAGTAGAAGCTTCTAAGAGCTGGGTAGAACAAGGAAATAGATTTTCCTCTTAACATCCAAAAAGGACGCAGCCCTGCCTATGCCTTGACTTCATCCTCACAAGGCTCATTTTGTACGACTACCTGTCTTGGAAGAAATACAGCCAGAATGCCTTTTAGAAGTGAAGACAGTAAGACTTCATCTCACTCACTTTGAACATGTCATTAGGTTAGAGCATTCCGTAAGGAAGGACATCATGCTTGGTAAAGCATAGGTCAGTGAAAAGCAGAAGACCTTCAACAAGATAGACCAACACAGTGGCTGAAATAGGCTCAAATGTAGCAAGGACTATGAGGAGGGCAAAGGACTAGATAATGTTTCATTCTGTTATACACAAGGTCACTATGAATTGGAACCAACACAGTGTCACCTAACAACAAGACTCATTTCAAAGTGCTGATCTCTGGAACTGTAAGATAGCAAATGTACTGTCTGAAGCCACTAAGTTTGTAATTTGTTACAGCAGCAGTAGAAAACTAATACACTGTCTTCTCAAACCACAGCAAATCATTTAACAACTCTATGCCTCAGTTTTCCCAATAGCAGTGCCAAGAGTACAAGTGAATTAATTCATTTTTTCATTCCATAAGTATTTGTTGAGTGACAGGCAAGAGGATGGGTGCTAGGATACAATGGAGAGAAAAATGGACACCATCCCTGCCCTAGCAGAGCTCACAGTTCAGAAGAGGAGCAGACATATTGATCAAAGGACCAACCACGCAATTATAAAATTACAAGCAATGACAAGGGAAATTTGAATGCCATGAGGATGAAGGAATGGCCATAAAGGAACATTAGTACTGAATCAACAGACATGACAGGGTTAGCCACCCAGCTGCCATTGAGTAGATTTCAACTCATGGCAATTCCATATGTGTCAGTGTAGAAATAGGCCCTCTGGAGTTTTCAATGGTTGAATTTTTAAGCAGATCAACAGTTCTTTTTTCTGAGGTGTCTATGGGGGAATCCAACCTTTTGGTTAGCAGCTAAGCTCAGGAATCATTTGCACCACCTAGAAGATGCCTTACATGGTTAAAACCCAAAACCAACCAATATAGAGTCAATTCCAGCTCATAGTGACAGAGTAGGCCTGCCACAAAGGGTTTCCAAGGACACGACCTTTATGAAAGCAGACTGCCATAGCTATTTTCTGCAGAGCAGAGTGGTGGGTTTCAACCACTGAATCAATTAGCAGCCAAGGGCTTTTACCATTGCCCTCCCAGGGTTCCCCTCACATAGTTAAATAAAAGCAAACCTGTGCCGTAGAGGCAATTCCGACTCATGGGGATCCTAGGAAAGTTTAAATGAAATCACAGGAAGTACTTTGCAAAAATAAGCCTGCTCCCAAGAATAGAGAGGTGATGGGTGGAGGCGATGATTTTTGTGGTTTTACAACTTGGCCCCTTCCTTTTCCGTCTGGCAAGCTCACTTTTCCCCCAGCTTGAGCAGAGACAGGCAAGCACCCTGTAAGTGTAAATGTGAAAAACAGATAACCAAAATATGCTAACACGGAATATTTGAAGTTCACCAGCAGAAGATACTAAAAGCGGAAGCAGACAAGAGCAAACTTCTGGATATTCTCCTCTTCCATCTATTAGAAATACATTTGGGCAAAGGGTGTACAGTCATCTGGCTTCAGAAGCCATCCAAATTTCAAGGAATTTCAATATGGCGCCAAGGGCTGGTTCCAGAAACTAAGATTAGAGAAACATCAACAGCAATAGAAAATTCTGAATGTTTTCATATAATGTGTTATGGCACTTTAGCATTTCATTAGCTAGTGTACTTTTATACTTTTCATATCATTTCTTCTTAAAAATTACTCAGTCGGGTAGGTGATACATTTTCTTTTTAGGTTAAAATCATCTAGTCTGACCCCGTCACTTTACCAGTGAGGAAAAGGCTGAGGAGGGAAGGAGTTGGTCCTGTAGGCCGGAGAGAGAGAAAAGCCAACGACTTTTTTAAAAAGAGAATTAATGCTGCTAGGGAGATGGGAGAGAGAGGTCTTCAGAACTCCAGGGCTGGGCAAGAGGCGAACAAGCTGGGCAACATCCAGTGTTTCCAGCTTCTGGAGCAGAGAAAACTGCACTTCGTCTTTTGTGTTTAAAAACATTTTATAAAAGCAACACGAGTTTTATCTTGCCAGTGGTCCCCAGGAAATAAAGCACAAAGGATCCACACAGCATCACATTGAGATAAACCAGGGCGCTGAGAGTTCTTTGAGAGCTGACTGAGTTCTGTGTGTCACCCTCTATGTACATCGCTAACTCTTCCACTGGGTTTTTCCCTTAATACCATACCATACATTTCCTATTTTTTAAAAACTGTGTGTGTGTATGTGTGTGTGTGTGAAAGACTTAGAAAATAAAATTAAACAGCATTCAGAAATACCCTCAGTATTTTGGTGCCCATCCCTAAAGTCCTTTCTTTCAATATTTTTATATGTCCACATGTAGGTACAGCTGGAATTGCATTCCCCAGGGATACTAACTGAAAGTTACAGATTGCAGTCCACTCTGAGGTGCCTTGAAAGAAAAGCCTAGAGATCCATTTTGAAAAAAACCAGCCACTGAAAACCCTAATGTGGTGCAGTTCTTTCTGACACACACAGGGTCACCCTGATTCAGAATCGACTTGACAACTAGAATAGGAATATAGGTAAATACTAACTTATCTATACATACCGTTTTCTTGCCTCTCAGGACATTTTGTCTTAGAAACTGCTTTCTTTACTTATATGATGGGCATTTTCCCTTGACACAGCATAGTCTTCAGATGGTATTTTAAATTACTGCCTGATTGTCCTATATATGAAAGTGACTGCCCCCACTTTTTTAATCAGAGTGAGAGAGTATCAGGAGAACCACAATGGGCTTTAGCATCATAAGCTGGGCCCAATCCCTTCCCTCAGCTGCCACACTGGGGGGCAGCCCTTACTGTCCTCTATTCAGAGGAGGAAGACAGGCTAACTTTGGTCCTCGTTGGTCCTTCCAGAGTTCACTATGGAAAAGACATTTAACCTCTCGGTGCTGTTTCATCAGCGGGGCTGCCAAGGCAATGGGAACAACACTATCTGGCAAAGGGCAAACTTCCTATATTTGGTAAACAAGTGGATGAAAGAAAAGTTGGCTGGTGATGGTATCACATCATGATCACTCTGCATAATTCCTTCCCAGCTTGACAGTTTGCTTTAAAGCCTGTCTATTTCCACTGCTGACAAGGTAGAGAAATACTTAATCCCTCAAACACCAAGGGCTTAACTATGCAGAATGGTAAGAGGAGCAATTATGTCCCCTTCGCATAACCTCAATGAAAACATGTCATGTTTCCAAGATTCTGATTTTAAGGAAATACGCTTATGATGGTGGTTGCGGTCAATCTGAAGAGACTCTGAGGACACTGTATGAAAATGGCCATCTGTCTGTTCCATACCTGATCAAAACTTCAGTTGTCAGACTAAAGACCTAGGCCGAGACCACCCCAGAGGGTGGCAGAGAAAGGCACTTTTATGATGTGCTTACTCCTCCCTGATGTTAGCAATTTTGTGTCATCTAGAAGCCCCACAGCCCTCCCATCTGACCATATTTAATTCAAATTCGTACTCAGTAGCTAGTCTTTTGATAAGACAGTCTTCTACATCCCATATTAGTGAGTGGTGTCTGGGTCTTAAAAATCAGCAGGCTGCCATCCAAGAACATCAATTGGTCCCAACCCACCTGGAACAGATGACAGCCAAGAACATCGAACACACAAGCAAAAATGAGCCCAGGAGACAGAAGGATCCATATGATTGGGAGACTACATCAGCATAAGGCCAGAAGAACCAGGTGGTACCTGGCCACCACCAAACACAGTCCTGGCAGGCAATGCAGTGTACAATACCCAATGCAGCACGAGACAAAGAGGTGTGCAGGTCAAGAACTCTATTAAAAGGCCTGAACTGATGGTCCGACAGGCTGAAGGGTCCTCTGGGAACGCGTCCCCTAGACTTGCCGCTAGCCCAGGCCTGAAGCCAGCATTGAGGTCAACACCTCAGACAAAGAATGGACTGGAGACTTGGGGACGCAGAGCGAGCATGTGGTATGTGTACCTTTTGGTTTTACACATTTATGGGAGGCTGTCCTGATTTCTTTCGAGAGGGGACAGGAGAGGGTGGAAAGGAGGGGACAGATGTTTGTTAAATGCATCCTGGAAGTAAAGGGTGAAGAGGAGTGTGCTGTCACAGGGTAGGGAGAGCAGATAGAGTTGCAGAGAGGTGGGCATGCAAAATTGACTGGGATTGGATATTTTCACTTAATCATAATACAATGAATAAATAACATTTATTCTGAGTTTTTTGTTTGTTTGTTTTTTACTGTCTTGCCATTTCATAAACCAAGACCAGAGAGAGAAAAAAGGAGTTACGGATCAGAGAGGGAATTAGCAGCTTGAGGTCCTCCCTCATCCCCAGTCATCCACCCACCTGCCCTTGTGCTGTCTGAGCTCCCCACAGCCATGTCAATCCAGCGCCCAGCCCTGCTGACAGCTGGAGGGGCTGGCTGCCGGCTCTGGGGGCTGCTGACAGACAGGCCAAGTCCAGGCGGGAATGATGGGTCTAAATCAGGGCTGATGGAATGCTCAGCCCTTGCGACTCTACCATCTCCTCCTGAGCCTTCGAATCTTTACATGTCTGAGAGCCATCCTGTGACCAAGTGACCCTCAGCCCCAGCCTGACTGAGTTCTCAGCCTCAGGGACCTCTGTCTTCCCCTTCTCACAGCCCTTCTTGTCAATGAGATGGTGACAGCTAGAGAGTCAAGGCCTTCGTCATCCCCTTAGGGTATCAGGAGTGAAGACAACTTTCAGATCCCCTGGGAATCTGGATTTTAGGGTTGTGTACATTTGTTTAGGGGAGGGGTGTGTGAAAAACATCAAAACCCAAACTTGTCATCGAGATGGTTCCAATGCATAGTGACCTTCTAGGACAGAGTAGAACTGCCCCACAGAGTTTCCATGGAGTGTCTGGTGGATTTGAAATGCTAACCTTTTAGATAGTAGCTAAGCTCTTAACCATTATGCCAAAGCACAAACCAAAAGAAACCAAGCCCAGTGCCAATGGGCCAACTCCAACTCCTAACAACCCTATAAAGCAGAGTAGAACTGCTCCATAGGGTTCCCAAGAAGCACCTGGCAGATTTGAACTGCCAACCTTTGAGTAAGCAGATGTAGCACTTAGCCACTATGCCACTAGGGTTTTCTATGTCTACCAGAGGACAGAGGGCAAAAATCAATTTGTCACTTCCTTTCCCTCCTCATTTGAACTCGCCAGCCACTCCTTGGAATAGAAATCCTGGTGGTGTAGTAGTTAAGTGCTGCAGCTGCTAACAAAAAGGTTAGCAGTTCAAATCCACCAGGTGGCTCCTTGGAAACTCTATAGGACATTTCTACTCTGTCCTATAGGGCTGCTATGAGTCAAAATAGACTCAAAGGCAATGGGTTTGGTTTTTTCCCTCCTGATCCTGCCCTGCAGCACATTATCCCATGCTGTGACTCTTCATTAAGGCTGATCTGCTTCCTGGGTACCAACACCCACAAGGAGCCATCAAGCCCTTGGCACTTACAGTTCATTTAATCCTCACAGTCACTCTTCAAAGTAGGTACTATTTTCCTCATTTTACAAACAAGGGAACTGAGAAACAGATAAATCCATCCAGTCACAGAGCTTTCAGGTAAAAGATCAGAAGCCAACTCTTTCTGGAGCCAAAGCCTTGTTCCTTCCAGTGCGCATCACTGACTCTCAAGAGCTCACACCTGGGACTTTGCAAGTTAAGAAAAGGAACTTAGTGCTGGTGGAGCAGATGGGCCTGGGAATCAGACTGCCCAAATTGGAACCCTGGCTCCACCAGTTAACATGTGGCCTGGGGTGAGTTATTGAAATTCTCTGTGCCTTAGTTTCAGCATTAATGAAGTGTGGATCATTACAGGACTTGAGGGCTGCAATGAGGAATACAAAGAGCTAATGAAAGGAAAGCAGCTTGAAGAGCACTAAGTGGAATATTAGGGGTTATTACTATCTTTGTATTCAAGATCAGTGATTACACCTGTCATGGATTGAATCATGTCCCCCCAAAAAATGTAGGTAGTGATTTGACTTGGCTAGGAGTACCAATATGGTGCCATTCCTCCCACATGTTGTGAATCCTGCCTCTGTGAGACTAACGATGGGGAATGGGCTACAGTTGTGTTAGCAAAGCCGGCCTCAAGTTACAAGCTTGTGGCGTATGAGGGAGAGGAGTGAGCAGAGAAAGTTGGGAACCTCATACCACCAAGAGGACAGCATGACCGAGAGCAGGCACGTCCTTCAGACCTGAGGTTCCTGTGCTGAGGTGCTGTCCTTGAATTTGGACTCTTGGCTTACTGCACTGTGATGATTTCTCATATTGAATGGACTTGTAACTTATGAATGGGTTTGTGGCTTACTGGACTGTGACAACGTTTCTCCTTGTGAAGCCTTCCATTCATGGCATTTTCTGTTGGAGCAGTACCAGGTAACTAGGACAGCACCGTAGGTCAAATCAACAGGCCAGCTAAATGAGCTGGTATGTGGCAAGGGCTCGGAAGGCTCAGATAACCACACGCTATCAACATGGGCAATACCATAGTCAGGTATGGCACTGAGAGTTTTTCATGTGTTATTCAGTCCTCACAATGGCACTGCAATCTTATATTTTACACATGAAGAAACTGAGGCACAGAAATGTTAAGTACCTTCACTGAGGTTATACGGTAACCCTGGCTACCACAACAACTGCCCTGACTGGGAACACAACAGAGAGTTCTGGACAGAGCAGGAAGAATGTGGAAGAGAACTCAAGTTCATGTAAAAAGACCAGATTTAGTGGTCTGGTAGAGACTGGAGGAACCCCGAAAGCTGTGCTTCCCACATGCACTGATAACACCATACTGAAACCATTCCCAAAGCCCACTCTTTAGACATACAATTATAAAACGAAAATAACAGTCAAATATACAAGACCAAATGGGCAGTTCCTGTCCCAAGCAGGATGAGGCAGGAAGGGATAGGAATTGGTTGAATGGACACTGGGAACCTAGAGATGGGGATGGAGAAGTGTGCTGTCACTTAGTAGGGACTGCAGCTAACGTCACAAAAAATAGCTGTATAAATCTTTTGAATGAAAAATTAGTGTGCATTACAGACTTTCACCTTAAGCACAATCAGAAAAAATAATAATAAGTGGCAGAGTTAGGACTCAGTTCATGTGTCAAAAGTGTATGTGTGTATTAACTACTTCCCCATACCACCAGCAGTAAAACCACCTAGGACGCCGATTCCTGGACTCCAATCCAGAACTATTTCCACAGGCTCCACCTGGTATGAGGTCCAAGTCGCTGCCTTCCAAACAAGCAGGCTCCTTTGTGAACCACAGCTCTGCAGGGTTGCTTTCACTGCTTCTAGAGGCATGTGTTACCAAAGGTGTGCCCTCCTTCTGTCCCATGTAAGGCTGCACTCTGTACTGGTTCTTGCTTCACACTTATCTAAAGATCAAGGATGACAACTCCAGCTTCTTATTGGTCTGGAAAGGAACTTTGACCTTCAGAAATTCACTCTGGGTCCAGGTTCACTGAACCTGACTGACTCACTCTTATGCTGCTGGGAAACCACAGTCATCTCACCGTTACCTTTCCTCAAAGCCTCAAAAGGAAGGAGGTAGAGTGATAGGGTTGTAGCTAGTCCAGTTTAGAAGGCAATGGGCATAAAGGGCTATGGAAGAAAATCTGTATTTGTCATACCTGAAAATACGTTTCACTATTCTAAGGAGCCCTGATGATGCAAGGGTTAAGTGTTCAGCTGCTAACCAAAACACCACTGGTTTGAACCTGCCAGTTGCTTCACAGGGGAAAAGACCTGTCAATCTGTGCTCCTAAAGACTAAGCCTAAGAAACCTTAGCAGGCATTTGCTCTGTCCTATAGGGTTGCTATGAGTTAAAATCTATTCAAAGGCACCCAACCACTACCACCACCATGATTCTCTGCTGCATGAAAAGCTATTACACCTCTGGCGAAGATGCAGATGGCTAAGACAGTGCAGAACACGAGCAACTGTGTCTCCCGCTGAGGCCCACACATACGTGGTGTTGTCAAGCAGTCTTCTTATATTTGCATCTGGCATTCTGGGTTCTTCCCCTTGCTCTGAGATTTCCTAGTCTCTTTTCTCTAATTCCTCCTCTTTTCACACCACTGATTAGGACATACCTCACCTCCTGCTGTTTCACTTTAGAAATAGCAATTCCGTATCCTCAGCCCAGGGAACAAAACCCACACTCCAGCATCTTGCCGGAGTTCCCAGTTGCCGTTATCCTCGACAGCTGCGGTGCTGGAAATCCTTAAAGGACAGCTGCTTCTGGCTTATTTCAAATGTTGGGAATCTGAGCTGACTAGATCCATTTTTTATTAGTCTTGGTTACTGAAAAAAAATCACTGAATAAAATAGTGTATCTAAAAATATCTGGCAATAAAACTCAACAAATAAAGCAGTCAAAGCATTAGAGTGGCTATATTAAAACAATAAAACTTAAGCTATGCCCTAAAAATCCAATTTGGGGTTCCCCAGATCCAAGACTCCCATAAACTCCCAAACACTTCCATTCTCTTTGACTCAGAGCATATTGGGACCACATAGGGATCTTGGTCTGACACTGTCTACCTTTTTCTCAAGAGCTTCAAGACATAATGTTATTGTCTTCATATTCAGGTTTGCTGAGTCCAAGCAGAAGGCAGATTCTCCTCCTACCAAAGGCAGCTGGCCAAAAACAGATGTCAAGTGTAGAGAGATGTTGAAGGAGGGGTGGCGTGGTGCATTTCTGATGGTATGTCTGGGGGGTCTCTAAGCCCTGAGATGGCAGCAGGCTGGCCCTCGTAATAGCTGCCTCCCCCAGTTCTGCAAGTTCAAACAAGATAAAAGGGTACTTCTTTTCACCTGAAGATTCCAGATGGCTCACAACAGGTGCAACAGCTCTGCAGAATGTAGGCTTTTAAGGGGCTTTCGAGTTTGGGATGCAAAGTCAATGACCCACAGTCACCTACTCTGTGAGCATGGTCTCCTCAGTGCCTGTAAGAATCTGTCCCCAGTCCTATTTCAGACCTGGAGACCCCGAGGCATAGCACGTGGAAGGCGGTCCCTCTCAAACATGAGAACATGACAAAACCAAGCAGGGAAAGTAAATCACAAGAGACTCCCATACAGTGAATCGTTAAAAAAAATTTTTTTCTGACAGTCACAGACGAATGAGATGGGCTGAGGTCAAGGGGACATCAAGAGGACCATGTAATTAATTTACATCCTCCTCAAGAAGAAAACACTATTTCTCCTTCTCAATTCCCCTGTGAAAGTTAGGACAATGGGAAAAATAGGAGGAGACGAGAAGCAGATGACTAATTTCCTGAGTAGTCTCTTGTTGCCAAGCACAACACGAAGTGTTTGAAATGGATTATCTCATTTAATACCTGCCATAAATCTATGACATAGACACTATTATCCTCAGCTTACAGACAAGGGCTACTTTAGAGAGGTTATGTAGCTTGTCCAAGAAAACTAGCCATGTTTTAAACTGTAATACTCCACATCCTGTCCAAATACACAACCATAAACACATTTGCATTTCTATTTTTTTGTGCGCATACATGTGTAAATTGCAACACATCTATACCAAGATTATCTGTATCAAAGTCAAGTTCCATAAATATGGTAAATGCGGGCTAAATCTCAGCTGAGAAAGTCACGTGTTACCATTTCCAGTGGAATGCTGTTTAATGGAACAGCTGGTTTTGTTTCTCACCCATTGCTGCTGTAGGCACCCAAACTGTAACAAGTCTGAGCAGAGAAAAGGCAGAAACCACATTGCATGAGAAGAACAATATTTAGCAAAGACGAGTGGTGGGGGAAAGGTCCTAGAAACAGCAAACAAAGGGTTAATGAACATCTCAAACTCATGTGTTTTCTCTACAGGATACCACCCCGATGTAAACAACCCAGACCACTTCCAGGTTGTACAAACCAAGGTCATGATGACTGGGATTTACCAGAATTAGTGACTAGCACAATGGTAAATAATGAGACGAGAGGCATGTGTGTTTGTGTGCTAGAAGGGGGATGATAACTAGTGAAGAACAGGCCTTGGACTCAGAGCCCCTAGAAGGCAGAAACCAACTCCGAACCTGCTACCATCCAGTCATTTCAACTCACAGAGATCCTGAAGAAGAGAATAAAACTGCTCCATAGGGTTTCCATGGCTGTAAATCTTTTCAGAAGCAAACTGCCCCATCTGTCTCCTATGGAGTGGCTGGTAGGTTCAAATCACCTACCTTTTGGTTAGCAGCCAAGCACTTAACCACTGTGCAACCAGGCCCTTCTGGGCACTAGAAGGATGTTTAACTAGGTACCTTATTTTTGAAGGACAGACAGCATGGCTGACACCAAGGGCATAATCTAATTGTTATGGCTTAGAAAGTGATTGAATTGGGTCCTTCCAAAATTTATATTGAAGTTATAATTCCTGAATCTGTAAATCTAACCATTTAGAAACAGGCATATGGCACAATGGTTATGTTCTCTGCTGCTAACCAAAAAGTCAACAGTTCGAATCCACCAGCTGCTCCTTGGAAACCCTATGGGACAATTCTTCTCTGTTCTACAGGATTGCTGAGTCAAAACCAACTGGGCAGTAACAGATTTTTTTTATGTTAATGAGGTCATACCAGAGGAGGGTGCATCCCAAACCTAATCACTTCCCAGTGGTACCTTACAAAGAGCAGAATAGACACAGAGACACAAACAAGGAAAAGACAGATACCATGTGAGGACCCATCTACAAGCATCAGAAGCCATCAGAAACCAGGAGAGGGACCCACGGAAGTCATCAACATGACTGAGACCTAGATTTAGGCTTTTAGCCTCCAGAACAGGGAGACAGTAAATTTCTGTTCTTTAAAATTGCCCACCTCGGTTATTTTTTGTTATGGTAGCACTAAAAACTAAGACAGAACCTATGCCATGCCTCTAATCCCATCCCCAGAACTGCCCTAGCACCATGGGTACTCCTTAACCAGATTCACACTATGTTTGCCCCCTGGTCCCAGACCAACCATCCTGCTTTAAACAACTAGAATACAAGAAATGAGTTTTCTTGAAGTACGGAGATCACTGCTGGTGAGAATTTTTCTCATGGCAATACGGACATGCCATCGTTTCCATGATGCTCTAACGTCTTTCAGTGATGAGGACATCAGACTTCCTGTCTGTACCTCAGCAAAAGTCTGAAGAGAAGCCTATAGTTTTCAGACTTTCAAGTTCCCTTCTTACCCTTCCCTCTGTAATGGTGAGATAATCGTTAATGTTTTATTCATTATGGGCAAGAGGCTAGGGTTTTCCAAACTGTATTCCATGAAACACTAATTCTTCTGGAGGGTATAAGGTATTATGTGAAGAAGAAAAAAAAGTTCTGTGGTCAAATAACCCCATAAAATGCTAATAACAGCCTTCTTTATTGCAGGACTTTGCAGAGTCTACCACATGCTTTGTGCATAGTTAATCTCCACAGCCCCAGGCCTATGTCATCATAAATCCCGGTGTTTTGTTTTTTGTTGCTAAATATCTCCCAGAATTAGCATTTCACAAAGTCTACTTTGGGAAATGACAGAGTGGACCACTAGCTCTCCCAATAGATTGTGAGGGCCTCAAGGAAAAGGTCTTGCCTTATTCATCGTTGTAACCCCTACACCCAGGTAACACATGATTACAGCTTGCTGGATGAATTCACGAGCCTGAACACGGTAAGGCATGTGGGATCCCCATGATCCCCAAGGTGAAGACAATTTGTGACAAAGACTGATGTCAGAAATATCTCTTGCTGTGCCTTTTGGAGTCTCTATTGTGCATGAGAGAATCCACTGGGCCCATTATTGCTGAATACCTTTGTTTATTGCAGTCCATACCTTATTCCCATGAAGACTTGAGAAGCTCACTCATTCTATACCAGCGGGCTTGCCAGGGGAGCTGAGCTTGCACAGAAGGGAGGCTAAATACCCATTTGGAAACAGACATGTCCCACAGGAAGCAGGAAATCAGAGAAAAAAGACCTGCAGTAAAGCTTCTCTTTACTACCCAGCCAAGACCTCCTCCTCCAGCTTGCATCCATGTAAGCCCAGGTCAAGATGGAATCTATGAGAGTAGAATTTACCAGTTGGAATTAAGCCAGGCAACTTGTCCCAGGAGGTCCCAGGTATTCCCCACCAAGGACTCCATCACTGGTACCTCCTGAGGAGGGGTTCCCTGACATGGAGCATTAATTGACCTCCTTCAAAGGAATCCTACAAAGCAGTGGATGAGGAACTGGGTTTTAAAAACACTGACACTTTCATTCCTTGGTGTTCTTAAATTCATTTGATTTCAAGCAAGCTGAGTCAATATCTCTACTCCATCCACAGGTTTTCTGTTAAACCAGCTGGAATTTTTCTTTTTTTTTTTAACTGACCATGAATTTAGCTTATGAAGACAACTGCTGTTTCTTTTCACAAGTTAAAGTTGCCTGAATGTGTTCCTTGCTCTGTTCTGGCAGCAGCAGTCCAATCATCAAACAGATTGACCAGACTTCTACTTACACAGATACTTGCTGCCAAACCACTAACTCAACCCGCTCAGACAGTCAGAACCTCAGAGAGGGCAAGCATAAAGACACCCAGACTGTAAGAATAAAGACATTTCACCAACTTCAGAGGCAGAAAGGTCACAGAAATCACTGTCTTCATCTGCTGTTCAGCCAAAGAGTACAAGTGTATGAACCACTTGAGAAGTGACTCAGGACACTGGTGTCTAGTAGACAGTACATCCTCCTTCAAGATTGAAATGAACTGAGCACAACCTGTCTTGGTATTAATGGAGGGAGATAGATCTCATCTCCTGCAATATCCATCAACTCTGCTACGCCAAAAAAGAAAAAAAAAAATGCTTCCCCTCTTCATTCCAAGTCTGCTCCTCCCATCCAATGGTCTAGGAGTCTAAACATTGATGATCTTGACAGACCTTAAAGGAGCAGGGCTATAGGGTGAAAGGGCTGGACTTGAAATATGTCTAGTCTTCAATTTTGTCCTTCTGCAAACAGGCACATGGTTTTGATTATAACAGTTATACCATGAAACAGAGACAGTCTCTCTTCCCAGGTCCAAACAGTAAGATGCACTATAGTGGGAAAGAATTCTGGAAATTGGTTAGGTGTTTTGTCTGCTTAGCACCCCCTTTTTCTTTAGGGACTGTTTACTTTTGGGTTCCATAAGCCTATAAAACCTGTGGCCTTCCTGTCCTCCATCCAGTCTGCTTCACAGACACGGCCACTTAACTTTGCTTAGGTCAGTCTGAGGACTTGAAATGTGAAAGAGATTAACAGAATTCCGTACTACCACCACGTTTGTGACAATTCTCTTTGTCTTTTTCTTTTATCTGGTAGCCAAAACACACCCAGCAGATCTACATCTACCACAGCTGACTTGTTGCTAACTGTGGCAGCACTACTTTGTGTTTGGGGGCATAAGTTATGGAGCCAGGCTGTCTACATTCAAAACACAGATGTCTAGCGATGGGATTTGGTCAAGTCCTGAGCCTCTCCCTGCCTAAGTTCTTTCATGTGTGAGCTGGGGATTATAATGACAGTACTCACCTCACCCCTAAGTGTGTTGACGATTAAATAATTTAAATCATATAGACCATCACCCATCCACCAGTGTGTTACACTGTGGTGGCTTGCATGGTGCAATTATGCTAGGAGCTATACTACCAGGTGTTTCAAATGCCAGCAGGATCAACCGTGGTGGGCAGGTTTCAGGAGAGCTTCCAGACTAGGACAGACTAGGAAGAAAGGTCAAACAATCTACCTTTGAAAATGTCAATGAAAGTCCCATGGATCACAGATTATTGTCCAAGATGTCAACTCACTTACTTAAGCTGTGTCATCAGGTGGGACTGACCACTGCAGAAAGGACATCAGATTCAGCAATGGAGAGGACCAGTGAGAGCAGGGGAAGACTTTCACTGACATGGCTTGACACCATATTCACAACAGGGAATTAAAACAAACCAAAGATCATGAGATGGTACAGAGTCAGGCACTGCTTCATTCTGTTAGACACCAGGTTGCTACCAGTTGAGTCAACCTAAAAGCAACTAGAGACAGCAACAAAGCATGTGTCACAAACTCAGTAAGTTACAGACAGCCAAACTTGAGATTAAGTCCCTTAGGTATGACAAGACGGAAGTCCCTTCAAGGAGGGTCCCACTATTGGTGTTTCCATCAGGAAGGATGAAGACTAAGATGTGCACCTTCTATCTACTCCATGCTCAACCCACATGGGCTCTGCATTCGTGTCTGACAATGTAACCCAGAAAAATTAGAGAAGTAGGGTTGGGGGTGGCAGAAAGGCACATTGCTTAAGAGAGCAGAGTATCTCAAGCCAATTGTAAGTTCTCTGCCTGTCTCAAGTGGTTTTGTTCACAGGTATGAGGTTTTACTTCTTTCTCCCCACTATGTAGAGGGTCACCATGAGTTGGAATCGACTCGATAGCAGTGAGTTTATGTATCTAACTCTTTGGCCCAGATCTTATGATGTCTGGCAAACAAAATTTACTAGACATTGACCAGGCTTGGAATCAGATTTTCTGCCAGTAATATGGTAGCTTTCTATGTTCTGACAGGCCTCTGGGCCCTCTACCCTAGAATTCAGGAGCTAGAAAATGTCAACACTATGTGTCCTTCTCCTTTAAAATAAAAGGAAAGGGAGGCTGAGCTCTCATGACTTTCAGCTATCCAGAGTACAGATGGCAGGGCCTTACACACATGGGGAGGGGAGGATGACACAGAGTAACCTTCCCTCGTTCATCATCGAAATGGCACTTGTCCCATTTTCACACACCCCCAAACAACTGCAGCTCTTGGAGCTGGTCTCAGGAGAGGCAGGTGGACATGTTTTCTCTTGCTTTGGGATTGATGGGTCAGAGGGTCAGATAGAAATCATTTTCTGGCAGAAGGCCAACCATTAGGGCTTCCCCAGACACCATCATCTCGGTAGGTCTGCCTAGCCATGAAATCCAAATGAAGATTAAGTAGAGCATGCAGTCCAGGCCAGTGTCACCGCAGAGCCCTCCAAGACTTGTGAACATCCCCAAGAGACTCTCAGGTTCTAGGTCACCACGGACTCTGACTTCCCATGTCCCAAGGTGATGCTTTTGTCTACAGCTTATTGATTCAGAAATAATGCCCAGCCTCTTCCCCAGTTTCCCCCAAAAGTTTAATCTCAGGGACATTCATGAGAGTAAAACACTTTACCCAAGAGCTGGAGTTCAGAGAGAAGTGAGATTATGTTCTATAAAGCAAGCAACATAAAATATATTAAACGTTTCCACTTTTAAAATCCTTTCAGCCAATTAGTCCCTAGGACTTAGACTCACAGAAGCTACATTTCATACCATTCAGCGTTTAGCCTTCCATCCTTACTTTTTTGACTCTCTCTCTCTTCTCCCATCCTCTTAGGAAGGTGGATGTCCAAATCTAAAATTCCAGTAGAGACCCACAAGTAACAAACACGTGGATTGAAAAGTAGGGTGTCAGACCAGAGTGATCACAACACATCCAAGGGCATTTCATCTCAAAATGTCTTATTAAATATAAACATGTCTTACTAAATACTTTGGCAGGCCTTTTGACCCCAAGGCTGCCCACCTGCAGTCCTTCAGCTCTGTCACAGATTGAACTGTGTCCCCCCAAAAATGTGTGAAGCTATTTGGCTGGGCCATCATTTCCAGTATTTTGTGATTGTCCTCCATTTTGTGATATTCCTATGCCATAAATCCTAATCTCTGCCTCTGGATGATAGATAGAATTTATGTTAAAGAGGACTAGGGTGGGGCTAAGATCACCTCCCTGCTCCAGCGTAAAGAGAGCTTCCCTCAGAGTGGCTTGCACCACCCTTTATTCTTTTATCCTACAGGAGATGAAAAGAAAGGGAAGCAAGCAGAGAGTTGGGACCCTGGCACCATCAAGAAAGCAGTACCAGGAATAGGGTGTGTCCTTCAGACCTGAGGTTCCCACACCAACATGCTCTCTGACCACAGACTGATGCAGCATAAGGCCCTTCCTCCAGAGCCAACAGAGAGGGAAATCCTTCCCCTGGAGCAGACATCCTGAATTCAGACTTGTAGGTTACTGGACTGTGCAAGAATAAACTTTTCTTTGCTAAAGCCATCCCCTCACGGTATTTCTGTTGGAGCAGCACTGGCTGACTAAAACAAGGTCCGCACTCCCCCTCTTCCGCACTCCCCCTCTTCACACAGCCAGCCAGCACTGGGCCAACAGTGGCACCAAAACTGGGGCAAGCAAGGGCTTTCTCTCTCGTCCTGAAGCCGCGCCAGGAGTAGACGTGTGTCAGCATCACAGATCAGTCCACCAGATGTCAAAGTTTAAGTCAGCAGGTAACGGGTGAGCCAGGGCTCAGGAATTACATAGCTGGGCTCACCTGAGATTGCTAACCTGCCTTACAACCTTGGAGAGATGACAGAACCTCCCTGAACTTCATCTGTAAAACAATAGTAATAGTAATAATATCAAAACCCACTGCTGTTGGGTCTGACTCAGAGACCCTATTCAGAGGAGAACTGCCCCAATAAAGTTTCCAAGGAGCACCTGAAGGATTTGAACTGCCAATCTTTTGATTAGCAGATGTGGCACTTTAGCCACTACTTCACCAGGGTTTCTTAATATTACTACCTCATTGGAGTGTGTCTATGAGTTGGAATAGACGCGACGGTCAATAGGTCTGTTTTTTTGTTTTGTTTTGGTTTTTGGTTTGTCACTGGGATGTGCCATCAAGTTGATTTCAATTAGGCTGCTAACCAAAAGGCTGGAAATCCAGACCCACCCAGCAGCTCCATGGGAGAAAAGACCCGGCAATCTGCTGCCATAAAGACTAAAGCCTAGAAAATCCAGTCAGGTAGCTCTGTCGTCATGGAGCCACCATGAGTTGACACACACTCAGCACCACATGACAACTCTATGAGGGTGGTCTGAGAAGTAATGCACTATCCTCTGAAACTAACGACTCAGGCTAAATGGTCTCTAACGTCCCCTCCCAGTTTCAAAAACTCCATGATTCCAGCATTAAATTTTCCTCCTGGAGAAGCCAGAAGCCCTCTGAGCATATATTAGGGGAACTCCCTCTTGATCACCACCACAAAAATCCACCCCTTCAAGAAGGTCCAATTTTCATAGCTCCCTCCTTGGAATTTGCTAGCACATCCCATTACAAACTAACATCTAATTTTTCCTGCTTGCTTTCTTTCCGCATTGCCGTTCTGGGCCGGCAGTTCCTGCCCACTGACATGTCTGCGCTTCACAGCATCTTCTCCCATCGCATTTACGTACATTCCCCTCAAGCTAATGTCTGCTGGAAGCAGTACTTGTGAAGTTATCCACATTAAGGTTTCATTCCCAAGAGCCGTGTATTTTAAATGAGGTTTTCCTCTCTAGTCAAATCATGCTGGCAGAGCTACTGCTATTTGGTGAGGTCAGGGGAGTTGGGTCTCTTCTCTCTCATGCTGTTTATGTTGGGTTATCATTTGGCCTCTTATTTGGATTCTTGTCCTCCAGCATGTATCACGTGCCTCTGAGCACAACAAGCCTCTGTCACATCCAAGTGGATGTTTACATTTCATCAAAAACTTAAAAAGAAAAGTAATGAAACTGAGGAAATATGATCCCAAGCTTTTTGAGATAGGGTGGCACAGAACTCCATTAGGGAGTGGACTGGCTTGCTACTTAAAGAAGTATTTTCCATCTCCACTCCCTTCGTCTGCCTACCAGCACCATGTGAACATTTGAAAACTGAAATAGCCCTCCTAACCACGTGAGGTTCCCCTCTGGTTCAGTAGGCAGCTTGACTGCCAAAACAACCCTCTTCCTGCCCCTAAGTCTTTCATCGCAAAGGTAAAAGATGCTCAGGTCAGTCATATATGGGTTTTTTGAGATCTGGGTGCCGTCTAAAGGGACAGCTGAGCTGTGTTTGCTTTTTTGTTGACGTTGTTGTTTTAATTTTTCCAGGTTTGAGCTGCCTTACCTGCCACACTATAAAAAGGAAGCCAGGCATGGTTCCTGAAGCCACAAGCAGAGAATGAGTCCCTTGGGCACTGGTGACTAGGGCAGGCCACCTACTCTGAAGGCTTGGGTCTAAAAAGCAGAGGTGAAGCAAGGAGGTACATGGTTTGAACACAAAGTTATCGACACAGCTCCTGGGACAGGTGTATACATTACGGGCTCTTTCTTCCCTCGTTATTGTCTTTGGACTGTTGCAGATATCACTGCGGCCAAATTCAAAGGAAACACTCTTGCCATCTTTAAGAGTCAATCTTTAAGGAAAGTTCCACCTGGGGCAGGCAGGCCATAGCAGTTAATCAGCTGCCACGGAGTCAATTCCAACTTGTGGTCAGCGCACGTGTGTCAGAGTAGAACTGTGCTCCACAGGGTTGTCAACCTCTGTGTTGTCAGAAGTGGCCCTCCCAAGGTTCCTCTGAACAGACTTGAACTGCCAGCCTTTTGGTGAGCAGCCAAGCACGTTAGCCATTTATACCACTCCAGCTGCAAACCATAGGAAGATGGAAAATACTGGCCAGAATGGGTGGACTTTGTGTATCCCAGCTTTTTGTTGATCACGGAGGAATGTGGCTTACAGCTATGTTCCCCGCTATCCTACTGGGTGTTACACTTCGCATTCGCATCACTCACTTCTCATTTCATTTGCAGACACCTGGCAGCTACTTGCAGCAGTGGAGTATCCATGGCTCAGGTGCAGCCCAGGTGACAAGTAACCAACACTTAAGGGAAAGCAGTCAATATCCACATGTGCTCTGCCCTCCGCACAACTGCCTGGCTTTGTCAACTCTGGGCATTTCAGTCCCACACTCACTGCAGAAGGGCTTCTGTCTCATCCCTGCGGATTTATAAAGTTAGCTTTTCCTAAAATACTCCTGTATCCCTGTCTGTCAGGAGCAATTACAAGACAAGTCATCCCCCTGCTCTGCTCTTAGCTGGGTCAAGAGGCTCTCAGGAGCTTCAGCTTCATCTGCCCCTGGAAGCCTGTTTGACTCCAGATTTGTGGCATAGAAAACAGCATGTGAAAAACAGAGACAACAGGGCTCTTCCTAAACAAACACTGGGTATCCCAGAAACAACTTGTACTTTTAACCTCAGCTGCTGCTGCTTTCTCATCCTTATCAAGCAGTAAGTGCATACACGCTGGGTGGATGCTGGGAAATCTGTTCTAAAGGGTCATGACCAAGATGGCAAGCCAGACTCACCAGGAGAACACCCAAGCAAGGGCTGCCTTTGCTTGCTGCAAGGCTTGCTCTTTCTTTCCTTCCTTGTCTTTTCTTTCCTGCTCACCTCTGAAGGAGCAGTTACCAGGAAAAACTTAGCTTCTGCAAATCAAAACAGAACTCAGACTGAATTGATTCCCTGAGGTCATTTTGTGCCTTAAAAAAATAAAGAGCAAATAAAACTGGACCTGGTACCCCTTTCTCAAGCAGTTAAGGCTCATAGGTTAAGAGGACAAAACCATGTCAATTCTCAGGGAGAGCAAAAGGTGCTGGAACAGCACCCCCCACAGCCTCAGGTTCACAAGATTATGGCCAGAAGCAGCCCCCCACCACATCACTATCTCCAAGTACCCTCTTGAATCCCGCCCCCGCCCCAGACACACACTGCTGCTCCCTACCACTCCCCAAGAGGGAGACGTCCCCTCCCGGGATGTCCCTGAAAGCTGCCCACAGTACCTCTTGGCAAGGATGAGATGAGAAGGAGCTGAAGGAAGGTGAGTCCCAGCTGTGCCCAGCAGCCCAGCTCCATCTTCCCCGCGGCGGTGCCCCGAGTGACTGCTAGCGAGGCAGAGGAGGGACCGAGGGAGGAAGGCGGCAGCGGCTCTTACACGGACCTCCCCAAGCCCCAGAGCAGGAGCTCTGGTTTCAGCTCGCCAAGCTCTCCCATCCTCAGCGGAGGGGAACCACCTTCAGTTGGCGCGACGTCAGCCCAAACCTCTGCTCTCTTTAACCCTTGAGAGGCTTGAGAAGGTGTAGCCTTGCGGGGGCCACAAGCCGGTGGGGCTGGAAGAGGACGCAGCGGGTCAGGCTGAGCGCTCTCCCCTTCTGGCTAGGTCGTGGCTGCATGCTGGCAGCTCGGGAGGAGCCCAGCTGCAGGGGGGCGGTGGGCGGCTCAGGTGAGGAAGGCTGGCCCCCGCCCCACCCCTTCCCCATGCTTGCCGTGACTTCTCAACCACAGCCTAATTAAAAGCGTGGCCTGGGAGGGCTGAATGTCAGCGATGGGAGGAGAAGCAGAACCTGCCCCTTTCCCCTCCCAGCCTACCACCTAGCCCCAAGATCTCCTTTTCCCTCTGTATTCGCTGCAAGGACCATAGTTTGGAAATTTTAGGCTCTCTGACTATGTTATTAGATGCCATCAAGTCCATGCCGACTCACAGCAACCCAATGGGACAGTAGAATTGCCCCCATGGGGTTTTCTAGGTCTCTTCACCCTGGGAGCCGCTGCGTGGGCTGAACCACTAACCCTTCTGGTTAGCAGCCCACACTCCACCGCGGAGCCCCCAGGGCCCCCTTCTGTAACTGTGTTGCTGTTTGGTGCCCTAGAATCAGTTCCCAACTTACAGCAACCTTAGGTACAACAGAATAAAGTGCAGTGCCATCCTCAAATCATTGCTGTGTTTGAGCCAGTTTAGCAGCCTCTGTCAATCCGTCTTGCTGAGGGTCTTTGGCTGTTGGAAAGTCTTCATCTCCCTCTTGGGCCATGGCGCTGAGCTCAGCAGCAGCCATGGCATCTGAGCATCTGCCCACGTCCAGCAAGGTACTAGGCGCAGGAGGAGAAGAACGTACAGGGCACTGCCTCTGCTGTGAGGAGGTTCAGTCTGTGGACAGACAGTGCCTTTTAAGTGAGGAAGAAGCTGTTTGTGTTTGTTGACTGAATAACAGTGCTTTATAAGTTGATAGCTGACATTTTATTTTAACACTCTTTCCTTGCCTTGCTTCTAGGCACTTTACATATATTAATTCATTTATTCCTCACAAGAAACCCATCGTCTCCATTTCACAAGTAGAGAAACTAAGCCATTAAGAATTTCACTGGGAGTTCAGTAACTCATCCAAGGTGGCATAGTTAACCAGCAGAGCCAAGGTTTTAGCCCAGAGTCTGCCATCCTAATCACAGACAATAGTACTTTTTTGTTGTTGTTGTGCATGTGTGTGTGTGTAAACCCAAAACAAAAAACTCTGTTGCTATCCAGTCAATTCTGACTCATAGTGACTCAACAGCAGATTAAAACTGCTCTCTAGAGTTCCTAAGGAGCCCCTGGTGGATTTGAATTGCTGACCATTTGGCTAGCAACCATAGCACTTGACCTCTAAGCAGCCAGGGTTTCCTGTGTGTATGTGTGCATGTGTGTGTGTCTGTGTGTCTGTGTATGTGTGTAGACTTTTTCCAATTCAACAAAGGCTATTTCTTAAGAGATGTTCTACATACAGGATTTTGTTTGACCATTACAGTCACGGTGTATAATAGTTGATTATTGTTGTTGGGTGGCATTAAGTAGGCTCATAGGGACCGCATGTGACACAGTAGAACTGCCTCATAGGAAGTTCTTGGCTATAATCTTTCCAGAAGCCAAGTCTGCCCCATGGAGCCCAGGAACCCTCAACTTTGCTGTTAGCAGCCAAGCTCTTCACCACTAGGGCTCCCTACAATAGGTGGTGCTGTTTTCATTTTAGAGATGCAAAAACCAGAGCTGAGAGGTAAATGATTTGCTCCAAGTCACTAGCTAGAAGTAGCAGGGCAGGAAAAAGCTAGGATTTCCAGTAGTACTTAGTTCGAGTTGATAATGTCAAGTTTAGAACCAAGCAAAGCTGAGAAGTAGTAGGGCTGGCTCAGGGCCAGAGCAGGCAGGGATGCTTCCCAGAAGGGACCTATATTCTGAGAGAGTGGTAAGATCTCAGTCCATTGAGGGGATTGAGGAGGACTGTCTAGGAGGAAAGCCTGAATCTGGCCAGGGCATCGGGAAATGAGTTGTATCATGTTATACAGCATTTCTCGACTATGTATATCATTAAAATGCATTTAAATAGTTTTGATTATGTTATATATCATAACAAAACATTATATATCAAGAGAACTCAAACCCACTGCTGTTGCATCGATTCCAACTCATAGTAACTCTGTAGGACAAACTAGAACTGGTCTGTAGAGTTTCCAAGAATGCCTGGTGGATTTGAACTGCTGATCGTCTGGTTAGCAGATGTAGCACTACACCACTAGGGTTTCCATATATCAAGACAGTGGACAATATATATATATCAGATTGGGTGTGGCAGAAGGTAAGAAAAATTTAAGAGTAGGCAAACTTCAGAGCCAAGCCAAGCAGTTTGGATTTTATTCGGTAGTTAATGGGAGGCCTCTGATTGGGAGCAGGGAGTGCTGGGTCCAAAGCAGAGTTCTAGAAAGATAAATCGTCCTGGTTTCCAGGCAGAAGGATGGCGGGGGTGAGACTGGCACTGAGAGAACAACCAGGATTATTCATGAAGGCCTGTAGTAAGCCATCAGCAGTGAAAAAAATGATGGGAAACACTTGAGGAAGGTTAAATCTGCAAAGACGAGACTGACTGAGGAGAGCCCTGACAGAGGTGCTCAGCTCTGGGACAATGTCCTGAATCTCAGCCCTGCCTTTGGGCCCCATTGTGGTGTAGTCACTGGGAATGAGAACTCAGTAATCAGAGATCGGTGTTGTAGTCCTTGATTTACCACCACTTTCTGACTGTATGACCTTAAGCAAAATGATAAACCCCTCTTTCTCAGTTTTCTCATCTGCAACGTGGAGACTGTAATTAAGCCTGCTCTGTAGAGTATTGGCAGAACTTCATGGCATTACGCACGTAAAGCTCATAGTACAGTGCTTCCAAAAGCCTGTTGCCATCAAGTCGATTCCGACTCACAGATGTTCCATAAATATTAATCATTATCTGTATTATCTGTCCTGAGACTAGTCCCCAAGCAAATCACATAGTGTAGGTCTTCCTCC